>OV816025.1:34956287-39956287 GCA_929113105.1 Agrypnus murinus | reverse complement strand
TAACACAAATATTTATTGTTTTATTAAGTCTTAAAACTGCCAATTGATAAGCCAATATGTATAGGTATTTATTGCATACGTGCCATAGTAACCTTTTTTGCTAGTTAAAAATTCTAGAACTAAATAATGTTTGTAAAGCTCAGAAAGTTGCTTTTGTTTTTATAATGCTATATTGAATTTTTGCATTTTTGGATAAAAGTTTTTTATTACAATACATTACAATGCATTACGTATACATTATGAGTTACTTTTTTGTTTTGCCGAATTGTTAAATTATTCATTTTTGAAACGAGTGCTTTGGAAACGAAATTGTCAATAATAGTAGATTATTGACCAGAGAATGAAGAAATTTTTAGAAAAAAAGATTGATCCAGGACCTATAGTTTCATAGTTGAGTATTTTTGTAACGCACGAAATGACTAAACAGATCCATAGCGCGCGAGTAGAAAAGAGTACGTTGGAAACAAAATCGTAAATATTTTGCAAAGTTTACAATAAAAAATAAGAGCTTTAATTGGCATAACAACAAGTAAACTTTATTAGGCAGGTAGGGAACAAAAAATCTAATAAAATATTAATAACTTATTAATAAGACTTCTAAAAGATGTTGGAATTGGCATTCTACCTCTATTCAAATACAGTTCTGTTCGTTTTCTTAAATTATTGATTACTCTTCTAAGATAAATAAGAAGAAGGGGTGTAATTCTTCTTATTTCTTGTCAAGTCGAAATATTCCTTGTACACAACTCATTAAAGTTTACGAAATTTTATCTTCCATTGTACCCATCAAAATCTAATCCAAGGGGAATAAACTATCACCATTATATGAAATGACATCTCTGACATTGTGTGCAGGTGCACCGTCTTGTTGATACTACAGATTATTTAGATATGTAAGGAAAATGTTCTTGTCGCTGTAATCAGCAAGAAAAGTGCTCCAATAATATAAGTAACCATCAGCGGGCAAAGTCTCTTCGTAAATGTATCTTGTTCCCAAAGATCACAAATGTGATCTGTTTTTCAAAACTACCTACCTACCAAAACTACCAGACAACATTAATTAGTTGTTAAAAATGTAATCCAACTTTACGGCAAGAAATAGGCAGGGATATAAGAAAAGCGATAAATAATTTAATAAAACTAGTAGAATTATGGTTAGATGTAGAAGGCGTGCAATTTGAATACCTTTTGTAAGGTTATTAAGAAGGTATTAATTACCTAAATACTATTGTTTCATTGGATTCTTCGTTCCTATGTACATACCTAATAAAGTTTAGCTGCTGTTATGCCTATTATAAATGATTTGTTTTGTTTATTGTTGCTAGTCTTACTTTGTGGAATTTCATAATCATGAAATAAATAAAGATTAATAAAAAGTTTCACAGTATTTATTAAATTATAACCTGGCCATGTTGTTTCGACAGCTAAGCTGTCATTATCAAAGGTAATATAAATATAAGCAAACACGTCGCTAAGGTAAATACAAAAAATAGGTAACTAGATAAAAAGGTAAAAATAATAAGAATTAAATATCTAACACTTTCAGTAACGGAGAATTACTGAGCTCAATCTGTTCATTCATTAAATGTACCCAGAGTTTGTGTTTGTATATCTCAAAACCTTCTAAAATGTATAATTTGCGTTTGTTATTACAAAAATGTAGGAATTTAATATTATTTTGACGAGACATAGCGTGATTTTGTTCTAAACGGTCTTGGCATAATTAATTTTTCAGAATGTGTATTTCTGTAGCAACGCACGTACCCTTTATATCTTATGTCAAAATTTCGTGTTTGAGCAATACATACCGCACTACAAAAAAAACAATTTAAATTGTTTCTCAACCTTTCAATTGTCAAATAATAAAGGACTTTTAGTTTAAAGGACGTTACTAAGAGTAACGCCCATTAAAATTTTTAAAGTCCGTTACCCTTAGTAACTGCCGCGAAGTTGCATTTAGCGTCCTCTATATGGCGTATGCGATGTGCCCATTTCGCGTACGGTTGCACATAATAGTATATTAAAATATTAGTTTCATAAGACACGTTTTTAGCGCACGCGTCCGAGTTTTCGAAAACGACCCGCGTAGCGGGGAGTTTTCTAAAGAGGGCAAGTGCGCTAAAACGTCTTATAAAAAGAATACTTTATAGTATTTTTTTTATTTGCGTTAGTTTGTTATTAAATAATTAAAAAAACTATTTAGTTTTAAATAAAATTTGTTAGGGATATTTTGGTAAGTAGCATAACAGTTGGCAACACTAGAAATTATTGAATTGTTTTTAGATAACCTCACTTAATCCGCGCGACGTAGAAATTCTCATTGTTATCTCATATACACAAATACCGCTAGTAGAGAGCCACTACTAAGCAGCAGGACCTCGTTCAAATTACCAGGTGTATTATACGTACAGTTAGGGCCAAACAAATCTGGGCGCTTATTTGCGGTTACATAACTTTTTTTGTAAATTTTTTTATTTATAGATCAGGCTTTTGATCTACTAATATACTATCGATACACACTAGCGTCGCCTACCTAATAATTTCCAATGAGGCTTTGAATCTAAGATTCTGAATTTTCATTATGATCCATTGAATAACAATAATCTAAACCTCTTGTCCAGATTTTTTTGGCTGTAACTGTACTGTTGAAAATAATTATAAATTCAAAGTAGAATGTATGCCAATATATTTGTGACATAAATAATTGCTACTTAATGAATTAAAAACTTAGATAAAATAAGAATAATTATATTTTATTTCATAGAATAAATACCTTGTTTGTTAAAGAAATTAATGAGGTATAAATGCAATAGTATTTTCAGCAAAGAATGATTTTTGTTAACAAAAATAATTATTCATTGGATCTTTTGGATATTATAACTTATAAGGTAAAGATATATAATTTTATAAAACTGAATTTTATTACGTTAAGTGCAAGACTAGTTTTGCAAGCGTTGCTTTCCAGTTATAAGAGTTCGCTGCGTAAATAAGATAAGTTTGACATTCTAAGAACAGCTGTCCAACAATGATATCACCTTTAAAAAATAAAATGTTACTGTTTACATTATTTTAAAAAATTTCATTAGAACACGCAAATATAAAATAGTATATTATATACTCAGGTACTAAAGTGCATCTTTTAATCCCGAATGAGAGTTTATTATCCGAGCGTTAGCGAGGAAAATAAACACATGAGGGATTAAAAGGCACTTTAGTCCAGTGGTATATACTCTATTTTTTGCACGTCCTAAAGGACTTAATCGCAAAAATTCAAAATTTCGAAATATTTTTCCGAAAATTTCGTTACATGTCATTCTGACAATTGAATTCTGCAAACGCCAAAATCACATAGTTTCAGGATAATAAATCCTAACATGTAGCGCGATTACATTTTTTTGTTGTTTACTTGTTGTTGTTGTCATAGAAACACTTTACTCCCTCAGGGAGTAAAAGTGCTACTTTACTCCCTCTTTTGGTGGACTAAAGTAGACCCTTATATATAGGACGTAAAAAATAATTTTTTTACGTGCAACTCATATTCGGGCTTAGATGCACTTTAGTCCCTGGTTATATAATATACTATTTCTACTGCCGCATTTTAATTGATTTATTAGACACTTACTACTTATACTATAATGAGATATATTAATATGCAGATTTTTCATTAAGATAGAAGTTTATGGCCAATAGAAATGCAACATCATGATAATATTTGGTCAATATAAAATATTGCCATGACCATCTGACACATAGGAAATTTATCAATTTTGACAGTTCAGAGATAGTGTTTACCTAGTTAAATATACAAAAAAAAGAGTACAGCCAAACCAATAATTCAATTTTAACCCATTACCCTATCAACATCAACAAAATGCCATCCACCAATGCTGTTACAATTTCGACAAAAGCGTCGCAGTTGCATTTTAATAACTTTACCATTCAAGATATAACTATAAAACAAATAGAATGGTTCTAAAATTTGTGACGTGTCCATGTTTTGTTTGTTATAAAGTTTCCATAAATTTTTCCGTAGTTATAACTCATAATTTTTAATAATAAAAAGTTTAATAACATTTGAAAATGCTTGTTTTTCATTATTATGAGTGGTCGGTAGAAAAAATAATGTATGCAACTCATATTTAATGCCTATTAAGACACTCGTATTCATTACATAATTTTCACACTCGTGCCTTAATAGCTATCATTAAATGCTCATTGCATAATATACTATTATCTACTCCTATTGGGTTATATATTCACTATTCAACTGCCTTGAGGTTGCCATAGTCACTACCGAAGCAATGGTACCCAATTAGCCGATATTCTATGACTAATGTTTAACAATTATTGTTAATTTCATGGCGCAATTCTTGAACAGCGAGAAATAATATTTAAAATGAGTAAAATACTTAAGTTAGTTCGGAGAGTAAATCAGAAATGTGCACATCGCCAGAAGAGAAAGTGAGAGAAGCCGTCACAGTAACAACGCTTAATCTGCTACTTGATAAATAAATTACACATAATTCTACACCTTCCATAAAGATCACAAATGCTCGCCTTTTGCAATTAATATTTATTAATAAAAGTGATGCCCAAGAAATACCTAGTATTAAGGTGTGTTAAATAACATTAAATGTTTAATGGCATTTAAATACTCATTGTCACTCACTTCTTTTTGAAACTTTGCGTTGTAATTCTTTTTGAAAATTGTTATAGTCGTAGATAAAGTATAGTATTCAACTCGCTTGAATCGCAATAAGTCACTTGGATGATTACTACACTCATTACCACTCGATCAATAATCTACTATTATTGGCAATTTTGTTTCCAAAGCACTCGTTTCAAAAATGAATAATTTAACAATTCGACAAAACAAAAAAGTAACTCATAATGTATATGTAGTGCATTGTAATGTATTGTAATAAAAAACCTTTATCCAAAAATGCAAAAATTCAATATAGCATTATAAAAACAAAAGCAACTTTCCGAGCTTTGTCAGCACATGACAAACATTATTTAGTTCTAGAATTTTTAACTAGCAAAAAAGGTTACTATGGCACGTATGCAATAAATACCTATACATATTGGCTTATCAATTGGCAGTTTGATGACTTAATAAAACAATAAATATTTGTGTTAGCACGGCATTTAATTAAAAAAACTACCTTTTGCCTGTAAATTATTGATTATCGAATGGTAGTCGCGTGCCTGCCTTGCGAAAGTATCACCCATTGTCAGTTTAGTGCGTCACACAACTATTCATAACTATAAAACTATAGGTTCTAGATCAAATATTTTTTTCTAAAAATTTCTGCCTTCTCTTGTCTTCAATTGCTTCGCTGTAAGTATAGACAAATTCACACAAATAAGAATTTTTCTAGCATAGTCAAAATATGAATACATTCATGATGAAGTGCTAACTTTAACTGCTATTTAAGGATATCAATAAACAATATTCGGTAACGGTACGGATACCACTAAATGCGCTCACGTGTGTGAAGATATAACGATTTTAAAGTTAAAAAGCACGTTTTTTAAAAATGATCAATTGTTGACGTTTTTTGAAATAGAAAACGAATGTACTGTAATAAAATGTTGTAAATAACCGTTTCGTATGTAGAATTGTTTACTTTATAAAACCTATAAGTCTGATCTGGTTCTACGTGGATTTTTCAAATCAATTTATACTGAAACGGAAGCGGGGAACTGCGATATGTACTCTCCAACTGCAAACAAGATACTGAGATCTCGGTACCAACACGGATGTCGACTTTCTCGGTACAAAAATACACACAGCGCCGTCTAGATGTCGGCTATACTTTCGGTCACGGTTCTTGGTTAGGCGATTGCGCCTCTTTAAAACTCTTCACTCAACGCTTAATTGGAGTCCCAAATTTTTAAAACTAAAAGTCTTCCTGATATTTACTTTTCGCGGACTTGCTAATTTTCGGTTAATTAGTTTATAGCGTAGAGTACAGTGGCGAATTGTCATCCACAGGCCTGAAGCACTAACAAATTCTGAGGCCCCCCATAGTTGAACAATAACATAAAATAATAACATACTTATTTGTAATATAAAATATTAAAATAGGTAACAAAAATACCCATTACAAAAGTCGATAACTGTAAATTATTATAAGAATCCTTTTCTCGGTTTTGTTTTGCCGAAATTATCTATATATTTAAAACACATGGCTTATTTTTGTTCCAGTTCGTTTCAGAGTTTCACCAGGTCGATTTACGTCGTTCTTTATATTGAAGCTTTCGCTGTGTAGATTAGTCAACACTATTTAATTTTTATATATTTTTAATGTTTATATTTTTAATTTAAATACATATAAAGTGTTTAATTTGAGACGCGTGAATAGGACATTTACTTGGGACGCACACTCACTTTCGACGGTGGTAAGTTTTAGAACTATTCACGATTACTAAATCTAGGTATTAGTCAATACTACTTACTTTTTATTTTTATTTAACTTTTACATTTTTAAAACCGTCGTTTTTTTTAGTCTGTAGAGTTTTAGTTTTGTAATTTTTTAATTATTTAAATTTTTAAGCAATATTTGTAATCGATGCATTTCAATATTCCCAAGGCCGATTGCTTCGTCACGTTTTGGTGCTAAACATCCTTCTTATACCTGCTTAGTATGCCTCCAGCAGTTCTCAGTCAGAAGAGCAGTTCTCAGGAGTTTCACAGTATTTGCTGTGAAGCATTTTCACAAAATTCGATATTTCTGCCTGTCTCTGTGCGTTCGTTCTTTCGAAATTTTTAAATTCTGCAGATTGGGATATTTTATAAAAAAGTAGAATATGAATGTCTAAGAACTAATGTTTTATCTCTTAAGGAGTATGAACAAAATAACCGATAAAGTTTCGAAAGCTGGTATATTAAGTATACAGATATGATATATGAATTCAATGCAGAATCTTATGATAAGAATAAGTCGGGGGGGGGATGAGTTCAAGTGGGATATAAGTCGTGGGCGGGAGATAAGCCGGGAGGGGGGTAAGTTGAGGAAAAGATAAGTCGGAGGGGCAAGTCGGAGAAAGCAGTAAGACGGGGGTAACTAGATGAGGAAGATAGGATAAGTCACGATTGATGGTGAAGGGGAAGGGGTATGATTGAGGGTGGTAATGGGGTGTTTGTTAAATAACGCGTTCAAAGGTTCGTCTGAGAATGATAAGCTTAGTATTTACAACTGTTTTTGTTCGATTGCGTTTATTTAATAAATGTTACTATTAAATAATCACTCTTGGAAACCCGAAGGATTGTAATCACACAACGAACGTTGTTAAGGAAACCCTTCAATAAATTAACCATTTGACCATCATGTCTTGACGAGGTTTCCCTAGTTTATTATTAAGTCATAATCAATTAAATGGGGTACATCTTTCTCAATAAATAAAGCTGCTAACCGACATTACAAATAGGTATTGTTAAAAAGATGTTGAGAATAGTTTCCACATTTGGGAATGTAGATTGTAAACCATCAATCAATTCCTATACTCATAGGTTGTAGTTGACCGATCGCCTATAATACCGATCATTACAAGTAGTAGAAGTGAAGCAAGTGAAGAAGTAAATATTGTGAATTCATTATTTCATAATAATTGTTTGTATGTATTGTTTTATTTATACATATTACATATATATTTATATGAAATCTAAAATAATTTTGAGGCCCCCAAATCTTCGAGGCCCGAAGCAAGTGCTTCCTTTGCCTGTTGGGTAATCCGCCACTGGTAGAGTATAAAGTTTTTATTTTACCTTCATATTCGTGGTGTCCTAAGATTGTACTTAATACTTGTACGTTGCATCGTGGATGCATTTTGAAAATCATCTTTATAAATTTTTTTTAATTTTTGCCTCTAAAATATCCTATTTACCTTCATGTTCGTGGTATATGTCTAGGATTGTAGTTAATACTGGTACATATCGCATCGTAGATGGATTTTGAAACCATTTTTTTTTTCTTTTTTAATATAACTATCTTACCTTCATATCCGTGGTGTCTTTCTAGGAGTGCACTTAATACTTGAAACTCATCTTGGTTAAGCGTCTTAGCTTGACTTCTGTTACCTTTTATGATAAAGTTTTAAATCTATATTTATAACCTGTTTACAATTTAATATTTAGTTTCGTTACATCGATGGTTTATTTCAACGAACAAATACTAATAGCTGTTGATGGAATCTTGAGGACACCAACCTTACGATGCACGTATTCAAGTCAACTGATTTTTGTTTTATAATGTATTGATTCTCTTTCCTCAAACTTTATAATATTGTAACAGTTGTTTTATTAATCGTATTGATATTAATTTCATTAATACAACTAGCTCAAGAAATGCATCTAACTAATGTACAAGTTATCGGAGGTTGGTGTAACCGTCGATTTATTTTTGTTGTAGTTCCCGATTGTTTCTCCACTATCCTCATCACTTACAGGTGGTCTTTCAGATCCAACTACCATAGGTTTGCGCATTTCTTCTCAATTAATATTCAAAATTTCACTAAAAGCTTCCTCTAAGATTTTACCGGTTTTAACATTGTACTGCTTTTAATAACGTCCCAGCTATCGATATATTTTTTTGTAACGACTTAAAATCGTGTAAAATCATATAATCCATACTTTAAAACGATTAATATGAAAATGAGGCTATAAATTTTATTATAATGAAAAACTTTGTTGATTTTAGCTGTAGGGGGTGTAAATTTGATTTCTAACAGTGTATACATTTAAAAAATAAATGCATGAAAAACACCAGTTTTTCTTATTAAAATACGTGTCTCAAATATAAAATACAGCTGGGCCTCGAAAAGCTTCCAAAATAAATTATCCTCGGAATAAATTGCGAGTAACAGTTGTAAATATAAAGTCACGCCACTCTATAAATGACACAATCTCGAATTAATTAAGGGGTTTCTTTTGTCGTAAATATTATGTTTATAAAGGAAAAAAATCCCTTTCCCTTACAAATGGTAAGGACTTTTTTTTTCTTCAGTTGGACCCGATTTGTGTACGATTTCGGCAATGTGTTTTAGTTACACGCGAACGTATTTTATGATGGGGTTATTAAATTTTCAGTGGTTTTTTGCTCCCTTTTTTCGTAATGGTTATTTTGGCATTAGATATGAGCATATCGATTTTATTGATGTTATTAATGGCTCGCATTAAAATACCATTTACAACTGCAAATGTTCCATTTATTCTTTTGGGTTCACCTGTTTTTTTGTATTTTTAGCTTGAAACCTAAACATAGAATGTTTTCACAATTAAATGAAAAAGGTTTCAAGTGTCATTGAACATAAACATATATCTGTCTAGCAAGCCAGTTCAAGGCATTAGCTATTTAGTGTTATAGCTGAAGCAATTTTTACAGCAGCAGCTGAAAAATATATTTTGAAAAAACTTTTAGTCTAGTGTATTTAACAATGTATTGATCTTCTAAATATTGTAACCATTTTTGACGTGCAGAAACGCAAAAAGTCTAAATAAGAAAGTCGAAAACAAAATTTTCCGGAAGCATTAGCCATTTTACTATTGATAACATGTTTCATGTGGTAACTTCCGATGATTCTTAGAAGGATGTTTTGGTGGATTTGTTTGGTTAAGAGTTTACGTACATCATTAAGACTTTTTTGTACTTATCCATCGACAACCACATTCACTCTTTTGTTAAGCGGTGTATATGTTTCTAGAAGAGTTGATATGGTTTCTACCAGCATACTGAAAACAAGTTTCAGTCGTAGAAATACCTGGTGTAGCTTGTCTGTACATTATAAACTCACACATCATCTAAAATACTTAGCCGTAAATATATGTGTGTTCTTTTAAAAAGACCTGGCAACGAAAAAGGATATATTCTATTACAGAGGTGTTGGTAAAACTTCCCTTTGGGTTTGAATTTTCATGTGCGAGCAAAGGAAAGATAGCAAATAACAATTTGTTTGAGGAAGATAGATACACGGTGATTCAGTACTCAATGATCTGACTTTGAGGATAAGCTTCTCTGGTTATTAGAAACACAAAACCTTAGTAACTTTTTTTGATTAAATGAACTTGAAAATTTCGGAAATTCTGACCGACGTTTTCAGAAAAATACGTATAATTGATGCAGGTCAGTGTTGTTAAGTCGAATAGAAATAAATGTAAGATCTTTAGAAATTGACACCATCAGTAAAAACGTGACATCTGTTTAAACAAGGACAACAAGGATGCAAACGACGCACATTCCATTTTAGATGTTAAAACAAAACGATCTATTAATCCGGGGGATTCCCCTTTATTCTAATAGTAAACGCAGACAGAAATGACATCATTTTAATACTGACCCATTTAATGATATCATTAAATTCGATGTGTTATGCGTTAATAAACAGATATTAGTTTTAATTAAGTAAAGACATGTTTAGCTAATTTGATCTATCCATCAATAGGTATTGTTATTTTTATTGAAATTCTAGAATGTTTCATTATTAAAACCTTATTATTCTTTTTGATGTTTTAATTCAACGACCCTGAATGATTGATGGATTTGTTTACATAGTCAAGTACAAGTACTGTTACGTTTTATTACTAAAAGCTGCAGTGTAAGGGGTTTGCAATTTGTTATCATTTGAGAAACCAAATAGTATTGGGTATCTCCTTGATCTTGACCTCAGAATATGTGTCACTATCACGAGTACTATAATTTTTTATTCACAAACCTGCAGTATTGTATTACACATAGGGGTTAATGTGCCTATTAAAAGAATTTGAAATTGTCTTAGTAATCAGAAATAACACAAAACAAAAATACCATTTTTGAAACAATATCCATCGAGAGATCGTTCTCAACATGCTTTGTTTATTTAATTCTGTTTATCTGTTGTTATTCTACGAAACACTTGGCCAAAATAAAGACGTTTTTATTACTTTATTACGCTATCCTTGCACATTCTAGTAACTGCTTGAACTTTTAAAATATGCGTCATGTGCATTCATACTATTAAATTTGAAAACATTGGGCTGAACTTCGATGCCGTTTTTCTCCAAAAGTATAGAAATACGAGAAAAATGGTATATAGGAATTTTCTTTCTTTAATGGTTATCTAACCACTGGCAAAGTCTGACTATGTCTTAATGGGTTACGGTGTATACCTAAAGAAAAGATCATTCTGAGGGTTTTCGGTAATACTGGGTTACTATTAGATATCGTTAAACATCATTTAAAATCCAAACTTATTTTTCGGCTTTCGGTTGTACTAATAGATTGGAACAAAGTTCTTTCATTGCAATAAAGAACAAAGATAGAACGGAAATCTGGTTAAAAGACGTACAACGGGTAGAATTGGTACCAAACGATTCGGCTAGATTATGTGAATATTATGATAAATCAATATAGAATAACAATAAAAAAGGGTAAAAGGCGATACCATGTTCACTTCAATTGTGAACAAAAATACATACGAAACTACTAATTACTAATTTTGCTTACCCTCGAATTATTTTATGTTTATTGTTAAGATTGTTTCATATATCTTAAATAAAATAAAATAAGCCATGTATTTTGGTTCCAAAGTCAAATTGACATTTCTGGTGTGGCAGTAAATAAATATTAGCGAAGCAGTTAACGGCGACGGTTAGTGGTATATAGTTAACTTAAGGAAACGGTGCATTAACTTTTCAACATAATAAGATGATTTCTTTTTGAAAAAGAATCTTCGACCGAAAGTCGAATGCAATCAAACCGCATTAAAAAATATTTCAAATTTCTAGAAACATAGTTGCTTCAGGCAGACAAACATTTCGTTCAAATAATTACTTCAAATATAAAAGATATAATAATTTATAATAAAAAGGACTGGGTTCTGTTCCCTTTAAAAATTCAATTCTTCCGTGGCCATAAATGGTTTCCGCATCAAAAAAGAACTCCCTCTATTGAGTTAGTCATAAAATAATTAATTAATAATCACTTCATCAGGTACATATTGAAATCTTATCATTGAATGTGTTATTGATTAATAAATAAAACAGCTAATAAGACCTTTGTTACCGAGATAGCAACAAGCATTAACGAATATATTTCTTTAATATTTCTGATATTTGTTTTCCAATTGGAATCTGCAAACCTTATATAAGAAATATGATATATAAATCTTGTTTTTCTAAATTTGTAGT
Organism: Agrypnus murinus; assembly: GCA_929113105.1. Classification (NCBI taxonomy): domain Eukaryota; kingdom Metazoa; phylum Arthropoda; class Insecta; order Coleoptera; family Elateridae; genus Agrypnus; species Agrypnus murinus. The sequence continues at coordinate 39,944,121 of OV816025.1, read as the reverse complement.
GCAATCCCAAGAATAAGCTTTACACCGTTTATGGTATATACTTCTATTCAATAACATTTCTTTAAATTCGCAGTGGTTTAGAATAATATAATGTTATTATACTCTTTAAAATAATTAAATTGAATATTTTATTAACTTTTTATCATCACAAAAATTATACTTGTTCTCTTTTAGTTACAACTTTATCTAAATTTCTTTTGTTTTTTAACTCTCCCAGAGAGACAGAGCTGACCTTTCAAGACTGCACCTTAAATTCAATTAATCGTCTAGATAGTTGGATTTTTTTTACCTGTATAAGGTGTCCATTATTATTGAAACCATTATCGACATGAGATGAAATCTCCTTGATAACCAAAATTATTCTTAACCTTATATTTAAAAATAATTGACTTTATGTCAAAATATGTATGAACAAAGTAACACAAATTTGCAACTAACAAATTTGCAAACATTGTGCAATTAACGTTTAGCTAACAAATTACTGATTTATAAGTTTGTTTTACTCGCTTTTGTAATTAAGTTTATTGAGAAGCAATTTTAATTGTGTGACAAGTTCATCCCTTTTTACTACAGATTAAGATTTCCTGGAAGCCGTCACAGAATTAAAATTGCTTCTCTACAAACACTAATAACACAAAAGCGAGTTATTAAAATTGCTTTGTCTGGATACAAAATTGCTTTGGATATCGAATACAAATATTAACAATAGTTTATCCAGACAACACAATTGACTTAAAGTCTCGAGCTTTAAAAAAAGTCACAAAACAGTTGATTGCATTCAATAATTGTGCAATTATTGATTCCAATAAATAATAATTAAGTAGATATGCCATGCCTACCATAATCTATAATTATTGATTATGAATTCTTAGAAGCCTAGGCATTGTAAGTATTAGCTAGAACATTAAGAAGCGTATGTTTTCTTTAAGGTCACTAGATTCTTATTTACAGACAAAGATCCTTCAAAACTCAAAAGGTAAAACAGTAATTGATAAATAAAGATTAAGGATGAATAATTGAATATATAATTATAAAATATAAAATTATAGTAAAAGTTAAATTTAACTACCTTAATTACCTAGCAGTGTTCTATGTCCAAGAACTAGAAATGAAAAAGTTCAAAATATAAAAATATTCGAAAATTGTCTCTTTTCTGATAAAATCCTTATTCTTCTGTACAGTTAATAATGTCCAAAATATTTCAGTGATAAATGGCTGCTTGTTTACATTTAGATAAACAATTACATAGAAGCAACAATAGGAGATTAATTCCCAACTTCAAAACATTACAAAGGAAATCATGCAAAAAACACAAGCACAACAAACACCCCAAAAAGGTTTACAAATTAATTAATTATCAACAATCCCGTGACCACAGTTAGGTAATTAAAGTATAGTACTAGGATTAGAGCTAATTAAGAACAATATAAGAAATTAAAGAATAATTAAGAATGAAGAGACCCATCCGACCACACTTTCTTTTTCTAACGAACATTATTACTTTATTTTCGTTATTGATTTAATATATTAGATATTTTCGGGTAGTAAGAAAATCTATATCACTCAAGATTTAAGAATTACTTGAATTATAAAACACTGTAGGTGTACTGTGAGGCCAGTGTTGTAACAGGTACATTTTTGTATGTATGAAATGAAATGAAGCCGTTTGAACACACATTTTGCGTGTTCAAAAGAATACTGGAAACAATAACATTTTATTTTTTAAAGTTTTTATCACTGTTGAACAGCTGTTCTTAAAACGTCAAATTTGTTTACGCTGTAAATTTGAAAAATAAATGCAGAAAATTTTCAGTGTTGCCAACTTTCAAAAACTTAACAATTTCCCTAACAGACTTTATTTAAAAAATTACTCAAGTATTATTTGTTAAACAAAATAAGGCAAATAGAAAAAAATAGCATAAAGTATTCGTTTCATAAGACGTTTTAATGCACTTGTCCTAAAATAAATAAATAATAAAAAGCTGATAGAACCATGCCATAACGTTGCGTTAATTCAAATCTATTGATTGACAGATAATTCATTTTTGAAGTCATCCCCTAAATTGGTACCCCCCACCAAAGGATGGCTTGAATGAAAGATGAAAAATCGTGCCTTAATTTTGGACTAATTAAAGACTAGTGGAATGTGGAGTAGTTTTCTATATAGGGGTTGATTTCGAAAGCGGATTATATACTAGGGAATAGACTTTAATTAGTCCAAAATGATGGCCTAGTCTAAATTGATTTATTATTTATATTTATATGGTGGGGGAGCTAGCTTGATCTCGGCACTTCTTACATTAGAATTTCCATTTTTGATTAATAGAGGTTGGTCCAAGTTTTTTTGAATTGGTCCAAGACAAGTTCATAATTAGTCCAACTAGATTAGCACTAAGATTTTTGAAATTCAACAAAGTGGGAGAGCTAACTTTACTTACGTCTGAGATTTCAAACACTCTATTTACACCAACGATAAAAGAACTGCGCGACTATGCTTAATAATAGATGCTAATATGATAATAATTCTTTTTTTCTAATTTGCGTTTGTAATTATTTGCTGTACTTTAATGAATTATAGGGTTATTTAGTTTTTAAGGGTTGGATGGGTAATGCGTGGAATGTGACAACTTCAAACTGCAAGTATCTGTCAAAATTGTCAACCTCCGATAAATTTTTAATTAATATCGTTGAATTGGTTCGCTGTTTGTTGATTGTTACTTACATGAAATTTCACTTGAAGTTATGGTCTATTTTTACTTGGAAAGAAGGTTAGGTTTTGGATATTCCTAATTAGTAACATAAACAAGTCTCGTACCTACATCAAATCTGCTTGGACAAATCAGTAAGTCCAATTCATGTTTGTAATTTTATGGTACTATAAACAAGACACGTATCATCGATTTAATCATCTTTGCTTCTTTATTTTCTTTTCTAATAGCTACTCGAAAGACAAATTCTGCTATGTAAAAGGAACAAGTGCCGATGACACCCAATATTGTAGCCGTTTCAAGCAATATGAAGCATCCAAGTTCAAAAATGTCAAGAAATTGATCAATTGGAAGGTTTATATTTTTGCCGCTGGGACTCAAAGTATGCCAACACAACATTTTCTGAGACAGTTTGAATATTATTTTCTTTTCGCCAGTCTTCAAATTTGGCAAATTGTTTTTTGTATGCCGCTTCTGATTATCTGACAAAATTTGTCAGGCAACAAATTTCGCGAATTTCGGGCGAAGTGCAAATTAAGTTGTCTTCGCTCATATTTTATTTATTTGTAACACTAATAAAGTAACAAAAGTAATAACTAATTTATTTGAAGTGACGGATGATGACAAATGATTAATCATTAATTATTGATTAAATTTTTAGTCATTAGTTTTCAATCATTAGTCAGCTTGAATTTTGCCCAATACTGCTACATACACAGAAAAGTTGCAAAGGAAATATGATCCTTTTTAAAATAAGCAAATGGCAACTACCGAAATAAGGTAATCATGCCAATGGTTTAGTAATGTGCAATAATTCGTAAACTGTATTATCTACAGTGTGCCCTAGTTACAAGAGTTGTAAGTGACACAGCTTTTATCTATTTCTTTGTTGTGTAAATCACACCCTCGATCTCCTACGTGGTTGGGCTCAGTATGTAGCAGAGGTGTACAATGGGTGAGTATGGTGAGCGAGGCTCTAGTATATTAGTTGGCGTGGTAGATGTTTTTTGTCAGTGTGTTTATCCATATGTAGAATCCATATACGTATATGGTTGGAATAATAAGAGAACAAAATTCCCTTTTCATTAGAAATAAAAAATGTTTTTAGGGTTTCATTTGAAAAATCAAGATAGTCGTCACAGCAAAAAAATGAAATTCATGTTGTAAGCATGTCATAAAGCATAATTTACTGCACAAAGCTTTTTACTGGATTTTTTGATAGACCCAACATTTAAGGAGTTACTGCAATGTGCGGTAGAAAAGTGCAAGATGCAAAATTTTCTATTGGAGTGGATAATAATTATAAAGGAAAGAAAATTTGTTTAACAGGTCATAAACTTTTTTATCTTCGTTTAGTGAACTTGTTTTTTAATAATAATCATTCTGTAACTAATAAATATTTTATTAAATAAAATGTGAATTAAGTAACTAGGTACTCAGTACAGAAGTAAAGGTTGGTTGTTCGGAGAGTTGTTAATTTTAAGTTACATAAACTAGTTTAATTTATTTTTGATCATAAATTCTAGAATTTCTATCATTTCTGTAACTCTATTAAATTTTATAAAGCATTTAAAATTATAAACTGTTATTTTAATAATTATAAGCAGAAACCTTTCATTTAAATTAAACCTACATATTTTATTTAGTGAGGTAAATAATGTGCTATACTCCCTCGCCCTATAAGGATTTATACCATTTTTGCCTATGAAACAGGATGTAAGCATGGGTTTTTATCTTACGTTAGTTATTAGATTATGCTTATTTTCTCGTTTTTAAGTTAACCCCACAAAGAAATACTCTTTGTTAACTTTTTTTTGCGAAAACAGTTAAATACAATAGGCGGATTTTGGCGTTTACCAGTGCTGCGTTCGGTATTTCAACTTAGTTTGCTCTGAATGCTCTATTACCATTGTTAGCATTATTTACAACAATAGATACTATGGAAACCGATATACTTCATAGGGTATTGCATTTGAAAATAATCATCTCAAACCATTACATTTATGCAACCAACAGTACTAAAAGCTCATAATGTGCTAGCCGTTTAACCTCTTTCATTTCACTTGGAGATAATTTAACACTAATTAAGTTTATTAATTATTAATTATTAACATAACATAACATTTATTGTAGAATAAAAGATGTAAAGGTATATTTTTTTACTTACAAACAACCAAGTACTTAACCTAATGCTTTTGCTTGGTTATTTTCAAGTAAGATTATTTTAAGACCCTTCTTTTAAGTAGTTAATTGTAAGGCTAAAGAGGATGTAAATAATTACGAAACTAGCTGTTATTATAACACGTAGTTTCGCAATTATTTACGCCTTCTCTGGCCTTACAATTAACTACTTAAAATATATAGTATATTGCATTTTAATTTAATAGCGCCGCATACGCTAGCATAACAGTAATAAACCACCGTTTAACAGAAATAGCACTATTTTTTAATTAGTTACAGGTTACTATTCGAAAAAAACAGCATTTAGTAGCACACCTATCTGTGAAGACGACGCTTAAAAAATGTCGGCTATAAATCTAGTCGGCTATTTGCATAATAGGGTAAATGGAGTTTCCGGTATTAATAATATTCAAGTATTTGTTAACACCCAGTTACCAAAGCTGTAACTACTTTGCGTAGCTTGGCTTTTAGCGGTTCTTTCTTTTGTACAATACGCTGACTTTAAACATGTATAAAATTCCGACGTTATAATTCACGGGGTTGTGAACTACAACATACGGAAATTAGCCACCAAAGCCCATTTTTTAAATATAGGTACTTAGTGCGAGTATCGTTATGTGCAGTTTCTATTGTGTAACGGTTCGTTTTTTCAACTTCCGAAAAATGTAATTTGGTATGCAAAAATGATAAAAAACCTTAGTGCGGCCCTGCACATTTTAGTATAGTTTAGTCGAGTTAGAAGTGCGACGATATTAAGATTTATCTGATGTTCTTTTAAATACCAGGGGTCACCTTTTCATGTTTTTGTACAGAAACAATTTCTTCTAGAAAGATCTTGTAGACATTATTTTAATGTATTTGCAGTCCTTGTAAAATATCAAAGGTTAATTTTGAAGTGTTCATGGTTCTATAAGTTATTTCGCAGGAAAAACCTTGATAAATTTAATTTATAAATATTTTAAAGAAATACCGCCTTTCCTACAAAGGATTTCAGTTCTTAAAATGCATTTAGCTTTTATTTATGGCTTCCTATGCACGTCTATCGGCGAATTTTGTATAAACAAACCCATTTTTTGTATAAACCAAAATAAATCCCAGACGTATAAAGTGCAGCTTGCGGCCACGTGTGGATTGTGATGGCTTACGCGGCAGATTTCTGTTCTAGAATCATTTCAAAGCTTTCATATGCTTGTTCCTCATTGGGTTAAAAAATCATGCTATTTCGCCATAAGTTAGCTTAAAATCTTCCTTCTTTTCAATATTTAAAAAGTAGTACAGATTCGCATCTAAAAAATTCAGTTGGGCAGTGGGTCTCGTGCCCTAAAGCAGTGTCCAGTTGGGCAGTGGGTATCGTACTATAAAGTAGCGTCCAGTCGGACGGTGAGTGTTTTACCCCAAGCTGGCGGGTTTGCCCTAGCATTTTGTTTCCCGTGCTATCATCGTGTGTAAGCGATTTTACAGTTAAATAATTATAGTCCAGTTTAGAACAACAGTACTTTTAGTGTTATACAGTACCGATTTTGTTGTTATAAAATTAATCCGGTGGAGGATTATTCCGCAATTTTAGTTTGAGTGCAGTGTTAATTCCCGCTTATTTGACCTTTGATTGGCTTAATAAAATTTGTCTAATGCTAATAAACAGTGAATTTTGAATTAAACACATTAACTCATTTAATTAATGAAAAATTTCTTACTCAACAAGTAAAGTAACTATCTTCGAGCAACATTCAAGTAACTTAATCATCGTTCCCGTTAATAGTAGTAATAATAAAGAATTTATTACTAATAGTAATTATGGCAAAAGTTCAATGAATCTCGTTAAGACAATATAGTTCAGAATTCAGAAGATTTGTTCCCGTTTTGGTTCTTCAGGTCAACAGTTTGATAGTGAAAGCTTATGTGTTATGGTCATTTTTGTGGTTTTTTGTGAAACATTTTGAGCCTTCTGTTTGTGCTAGAAATTTATGAAAATGAAGGAGATTTGTATAGGGATTATGTTCTTGTTTATGTAAGTTTAGTTATATTTAATTTAATAGTTGGTTTGGGATCCCGAAATATTTTTTAGAATGTGATGAATTATTATCGTATTATTTTTGAAAGAGACAACTTTTCTAACATGTTTCATTTGTGTATTGTCTTTTCTAATGTTTTTACCTTATTCAATATATAGATTTCAAATTAAATTATCGTATGATATAGTTTGGCTCAACAAATTGCTGATGTTTTTGTCAATTAAAATTCAGTAGTATCGATTGATATGTGTTTGATTAAATTAACGTCAATTTTAAATGAGGAATCTTTCCAAATTGAGATTCTTAGATTCTGTTTGGTGGCGCTCAACATGTTTTTTTATTTTTTGTTTGTTCCTGATTCCATTAATTAATTAGAAGCTTTTGGGGATAACACCAACTCCTGTATTTAAATTTGCATAATGGAGATCTCAATAGCCGGTGCATTTATGAGTTGTATAGTAAGTATAAATGTTTGTTTGTGTTTTGTATGTTATTTCATTGGCGCCCAAATGTCGGACATCAAATTTTGTGTTGCGAAAAAGATAGTGTTTCAATTGACAGTAAATTTAATGAAAGTTTCCAGGTGATGTATTAATAATGACATTGTTGAAATTGACATGACACATTTTGTAGTAACTCACTTAAAAATGGCAAATGACAAGTGTAATTGAAGGATCAATTTAGCACATTGTGCAAAGGAATACTTTTAAATGCACTTTTAAAAACATCAGGTTTTAAGCGTCTTAGGCTTTCCAAATATTATTAACAAACTTGAAATATTTATTTTGGTATTAAAAAAATGACTCAAAAGTCAGAATTCAAGGAATTCTCAATTAGGTAAAAGTACCATAAAAGATATTCAACAATCACAAAAGCCATTTCTTTATTCATGTAATAAGTTCAACAAAACAAAATCAAATCTACAAATCTAGACGTGCGTGTTGATTTAATCTGAAAGTTTTTACAACAAAAAGTTAAAAAAATGAGAGAGAAAGAAATATGTAACTTACCAATAACGTAAGTTGTTAGGGACGACATTCCATTTATATACGATTGCAAGAGTAATCCATAACAAAGCACTTTTAAAAGTCCTTTAATTAACAGCACTCTTTTTACGTTTAATTTCAAAACCACGACGTACACCAATTAAAAGACATAATTATACGGCAGTAGGAAAGCTAAACGTTTAATTGTTAAATAATTGAAAGGTTAATTGCATATTTAATTATATTCGTTTTTCGTTTAAATACAGGCTATTGATTCCACTGGTGCAAATGTGACGGACGACTGAAACGAAGACAGAAAAGAAAAAATGTAATTATGATCTTCAACCGCAAACTTTGTATGAAATTGTATTGAAAAATGTTGAAAAATAAATGCAATTTATTTAAAACTAAATGGTGGCAGGCAACATAATAAAAAGTTATTGCAATATTTTTAGTAAAAGAAATTTATGTACTCTTATTCCAATATTTATGTAAGGTTTTTAGTTAATGAAATGGGACTTTTTAATATTTTACTTTTATGTTCTTGCTGTACTCATGAAATTGCTGAAAAAGGAATAATGTTCTATATATATGATTGTACGAGTTTGTTAAAGTATAAATAACTTGATTTTTTCAACTAAATATTTAGTTATTTTTCTTACTTACTTACTACCGCAATATCTAGATCATACGACTCATACGATCTAGACACACGATAGTCAGACTCGTAGTCGAAAAGACTTTTCCCAAATCGAGGCTCGAACTTATGCCGATCCGGAAGAGCTTTGCCTTTCCGGGTCAGTTTTAGTTAATTGCCTCAGTAAAGTATACTGACAAACAATTCTAATTATAGAAGTAAATAAAACTATAGAAAATTAAAGCCGATAAAAAGTAATTTCCAAACCTCACAATCACTTGACAAAAAAAAATTCGAACAAAAGTTTTAATATTGTAATCATTAAAAATACAATAATAACCAACTTTGAAAAAATGCCTAGCCGCGTGATGAACCGCGTTCTATTCAAGCAAGAACAAAAAAAAAGGAAAGAGAATCAAAAAATACTCTGATTTCCGATTATATGCGACTTTCCCATTTTTATTTATTTTGTTTTATTTTAATAATTTTTGTATTTAGAAAGTATTTTCTATACAGGTTCATTCTTAGAAAATATGTTTTTTCTAAATGCCCTAGTTCTAGGCATTAGCCTGAATTTTGAAAACTAAATTTTATATACAGTGTCTACCATAAAGTTGGATCCATATGAAAAAAATTTTTAATATGCTCCTTGAAGAAAAACTTTGTGGGGCAATCACTTCTGCTTCTAAAATTACTTGAAATACGCCATGTCAAAGTTGACAGGTGACGTTAGGTATCTGTCAAATTCGCCATTGTTTTCTAAAATCGGCGAAAAATAACCTTAATTGTTAAAATACAGAAACATTTTATTAAGAAAAAATGTTTCTAATGACATTTTACCTTCATATACCAAGTTTGAATTTTGTTTTTTAACATTTTTGATGCACTCCGGTAACTGATTACTTTGAAATCATTAAAAACGCTTTAAAAGAGTTTTTCTAATGATATTGGATGCTGTACGTATTTTTGACGAATACTAACTGTCGAAAAAACTCCAGTCTTCAAGAAAATAAAAATAATTTTTAAGTAGTAGTTTCGTGTTAAATTAATTAAATTCACAAGTTATTTAAATTATGATTAAAACAATTTTTGTATTATTCAAACGGCAAAAAAAATAAAATTAGGAGTTATTTTCTTAGAAATTGGAGAATAATCCAGAACATTTTATGTTTTTCTTGATATTTTTAATATTTGTCAAAAATACACTATCCAGTATTATTTGCAAAATATGCCATGAAATTGTTACCCTTCCACCCCTTTAAAGCGTTTTTAATGATTACAAAGTAATCAGTTACCGGAGTGTATCAAAAATGTTAAAAAACAAAATTTTTTAGGTTGGAATATCTCATTCAAACTTGGTATATGAAGGTAAAGAAACATTTTTTCTTGATAAAATGTTTCTGTATTTTAACAATTAAGGTTATTTTTCGTCGATTTTAGAAAACAATGGCGAATTTGACAGATACCTAACCTCACCTGTCAACTTTGACATGGCGTATTTCAAGTATTTTTGAAAGCAGGAGTGATTGCCCTACAAAGTTTGTTTCCAAGCAGAATATTAAAAAAATTTCCCATATGGATCCAACTTTATGGCAGACACTGTATGTATTAGACTTTATATACAGTTTCGAATATGTTCACGGTTTACTACAATTTCTTACTGTTTTTAAAACTGTTTGAATTTATTTCTATAGTTTTTAATGGCATTTGGATTTAGAATAACTACACTAGATGGAGCTTTTAATTCTAACTGGTTAACTTTTTCGAAACTTTTGTATCGCTAATGATTAGTTAAAAAGTTTTCTATGTCCAATATCTACATAGACATAGAGGGTAAATCGCTTTTGTAACAAATACATATGATAAATAGGTAATAACGAAATATCTTGTAGTCTACCCACAATTTTATTTGGATGAGAAACAGTGTTTCTCATCCAAATAAAATTGTGGCTAGACTACAAGGTATTTCGTTATTATTTATCAACGTATGCCCACTAAAACAATTATGTAGTGGTTGGAAAGTAAATACATATGACATATTTTTTGAGAGAATGCTCTAATATGAAATTTTTTGATGTGATTCCATGACTACAAAACATTTGACAATATATGAAGTCGAACCCATAGCATGTTAAAGCTCCTAGTGTGAAGGATATTATAACCGTGCGTCGTCTGTTTCTAGGCGTTTTGTACAACATGTACAAGAAGAGTCTATAGCCCTCACAAGTATGCCCGCCCGTCTGTCGCGCTTATTCACTAAAAAGCTAAAACTAGCTAGAGAGAAAGTAACAACAGTAGGGACTATATTCACTCGACCTTGTAAACTTTCCCATCAGATTAGATTAGACGTTAGGCGAGTCCTGCCCCCTACAGATAAAAGTAACATTTTGAGTAAGTGGCGCATGTTCCTAGGCGCATGGCATTAAAAACGTTTGTGGAGGCTGTTTTGTTAATTGTCCGTTTAACAACAGACAAATGTGATTGACTACCTGCATTTTTTCTTTCTTTCGTTCACTTTTCTTTCCCGAAAAGAAAAGCGTTTCGGTTTTCACCTAAATTTGTGTTCACGGAGTTAGACCAAAAAACCCATGTATTCACTACAACCATTAGAATATTCTCACAATGAAATCGCTATACAGTATGTCTATAAATGAAGCTAACTGTACTTGTAAACTTTTGTTTAGTTCTCATTTTTAGAGAAAAAGTCAATCTTTGCTTGTTTTAAAAAGTCATAGTCAGAATCTTGGTAAAACTTAAGGGTGTTTAAAAAATAAGGAAACGTAAAGTTGTATTAAGCATTAATTGTTTAAAAGTAAAAGTGAACACTCTACTTTAAACGGTGTTTCCTAACCACACAATATATTTGACTAATGCCAACACGTATTTCGACAACAATGTTACGTCTTCTCGATATAAAACCGTCTAATTAAAAATTCTAAAAAAATTTAATACCCTTCCCTTCTGTTGGTGTCGTGCAAATCTAACAAAAACTAGAGTCACTGCATCTAGTCACCTAGGCCAGCTGGTCGATCAGAGTAACGCAAACCGCCGCCATATCGGGGCAGAGAAGGGTGATTTTTAATAATGGGAAAATTAAAACCACGTTTTACGTGTTTGACATATTAGAGGTTTGGTCTTTCAGAATAAGAAAAACCTTTTAAAGTAAACGTGGATTTGATTAAATTCAATACAGAACAAATAATGAACAATTTCGTGCTTCGTTTGCCCCAATATGGCGGCGGTTTGCGGTACTCTGGTCGACTAACTGGCCTAGGTAACTAGATGCAGTGACTCTAACAAAAACATGCAGCTTAAATATACTTTTTAACATAAAGGAAAGGAAAAGAAAAACGCCCCTGAGTAGTTTTATTGATACCAGTGTTCTTAAAGAGTTGCTTGGCCCTAAAAATAGTTTACAAATTCTGTTGGTTTTAACACAGATGAAAATATATAATGATAAATAACAAACACGTCCGATTTATCTTATTCAGTCATTTTGGAAAAAGAAAATATCTAGCATTTGTTCGAGTTAGCCTGTTTTGCTTATATTTATTTTTAAAAAGCTCCAAATGGAAGTTAATAGCTTTCCAGAAAAGTTTCGCAGAAAACCCTCAACACTAAATTCTCGTTCTTTTTAATAAAGGTACTTTCGCAGGAATCAAGTTCTTTGGCGAAATGGACACTTTTCAATAATTTCAATTTATCAACTTGAATCGCGTGCGTTGTGTCATGTATATGTTGGGTAACAGTTGATTTTTCTATGCGATTGTATTTAAAATCTGCTATATGTTCTTTGAATCTAGTCAAGATGCGGCTTTGTCTTTCCAATATACTTTTGGTTACAATCATTGCATTCGATTTGGTATATTCCCAATTTAGATTTTTTATCAGTTTTGTTTTTTGGATTGCCTAACAGATTCTTTGAAGAGTTATTTGATGTATAACACTCTCTTGTGCCCTCATTTTTAAATATGCTTTCCAAACCTTTGGTGAAAAGGAATTTTAATAAACTTATTTGGCTCATTTTCTATTGGTAATAAGTATTGGAATGCTATGTTTATGTTTGATTTTCTTTAATAATGTATCTATGTTTTTTTAGGTATAAAGCTAATTCATTTATAAAACTAAAATTAATTATTATAACAGTAGAAGTTCCCAAACAAAATTCAAACTAAATGTTGCCTCTCAAAGGGAACATTTAATATGGGAAGAAAGTTTACAAGTATAGTTAGGTTCGTTCGTGAACACACTCTTTATATTTGTGACAGAAGTAATATACTCCTCTGTTAGATAAACTGTGAATTAAATGTATGGAGTCATCGTAAGTATGACTTGCACAATTAAAATTAAATTGCTAGTCGATATATCTAAATTTGGCAATTGACATCTTATCAGCAGGTTACCTGCGGTGGTGATGGTGATGGAGAAATCATATGTTTTTTATTATATTAATTTTTTAGAAACGTCAACCAAACAGTCACAAACAACCCTACTAGGGGACGAGACCATTTGATCACATGATACAGTTAAACCTCTCTTAACGGGCACCTCTTATTAATGGGCACCTCTCAATACCGGACACTTTTTTAGGAACTTTTCTAACATATAGGAGAATTAACGTAAAACGACCTCCTAACAACGGGCACTCTCAATAACGGGCACGGGCAGCAAACATTTCCCCAATTGCCATAATTGTTAAGAAATGTACCTCTTTATAACGGGCACAATGAGCAAGAATGAATGGTCGGTGAACAAGTTTATGAACAAATTTCAAAATAGAATTTTAAGACGAAATTTGAAAGGGACAATTGGGACGGCGACAAGGTGGCGCGTTGAAATAACAGTACTTTCTTTGTTAAACCACAAATTGTATTCAAATGTCAACGGGATTTTATACCCTTTTTATACTTTTCTAAACAGTCGGTGAACTCAAAGTAGGTACCCAATACACACGAAATATAGTTGTGCGATTTTACTAGGTACTTATCCTAATTATCCTTAATCCCTTAATGGCATTTCTCTGAAATTTGCTAATGAGGGAACTTCCCGAAGCCGTAGCGGGCGGTTATAAAATATTTCGTATAATTGTTATCTTCTACCACCCCCAGTACAAAACTTAAGAAAAGGACAAACTTGAAAATGTATTCAGTTTAACACAAGTCACCTAGTTGATAACTAACTAAGATGGCACCTATTAAGAGAAAGTTCCTTACCATCGAAGAAAAAGTGGAAATTATTAAGTGTGGTGAAAAGTTTAAACTTAGTACTCGTCAACTCGCAGGCAAATTTTTAATTGGAAAGTCTCAAGCCGCTGAGATTATAAAGAAAAAAGAAGAAATTCTCAAAAAATTTTGTGAAAATAGGAACAAAAAACGAAAAAAAAATTTTCCAAAAATTACAAGTGGTGCATTGGATCAGATTGTATTCGACTGGTTTTGCAAAGTAAGAAATAAAAATATACCACTATCTGGAGTACTTTTAAAAGAAAAAGCTTTAGAAGTTGCAAAACAATTAGAACTTGTAAGTTTTAAAGCTTCAAATGGGTGGTTGGAAAAGTTTTGCAAAAGATGGCAAATAAATTTTAAATCCATTTGTAGGGAAGCAAGAAAAGTTGTGTGAGATCATCAAAGAATACGCACCTGAAAATATTTTTAACGCCGATGAAACCGCCTTATTTTTTCGCGCTTTACAGACAAAAACTTTTGCTTTAAAAAAGAAAAGTGCACTGGCGGCAAAGCTCCAAAAGGTCGTCTCACAATCCTATTTTGTGCAAGTATGACTGGGGAAAAGGAAAGCCCTTTGGTGATTGGAAAATCCTAGAACCCACGGTGTTTGAAAGGAGCAAACGTAGATAAATTACCCGTAGAATGGAAATTCAATAAAAAAGCATGGATGACACTAGATATTATGTCCGAATGGTTGATGAAGTTTGACAGAAAAATGCAACGACAAAAGCGTAATGTGCTTCTATTTTTAGACAATGCCACGTCGCACCCATAAATTTCTTTAAAAAACGAGAAATTAGTGTTTTTCCCTCCAAATATGACCTCTTATTGCCAACCACTTGACCAGGGGATAATAAAAGCTTTCAAATCCTACTACAGAAAATATATTGTCAAAAGGCTTTTGTCTTCGATAGAAAATTCGCAGAATACCGCCGAGCTGGAAAAATCTCTCAATATAGTGAATGCTTTGATTTGGATATCAACAGCGTGGAAAAATGTCAAGACAGAATCAATAAACAACTGTTTTTCGAAAGCAGGATTTGGACAAAATGAATGCGAACGTTTATCTGAGGAATACGATAGTGAAGACGAAGTGCCATTGTCGGAACTAATTTTGGAAAATTCGAACAACTCTTTTTTGGATTATGTAGACATTGACAAGGATCTTTGCACAGAAAGTTCGGAAATATCCATAGAAAAATGGACAGAAGAGTACCTCGAAGAATCTAAAAATGACGATAGTGATAGTGATAATGAATTAATAATACGTACGGAAGTGATTGACATTAAAGACGCTTATAGAAAATTACAAGATTTGCAAAAATTTCTTTATATATCGGAAGATATAATAGGAACAGAAAAATTGATGGATGTTGTATCTCACGTAAAAAAAGTAATTGTAGAGAAAATGGTTTCTACAAAAAAAAACAAACAACAATTGATAAATATTTCAAACCAGTGTAATAATACCTACACATTATTTTATTATTATTAGTATTGTTTATAATATGTAATAATTACATATGTACATGTTTACTATATAAGTAGTAAATATTTTTACATCGATTTTTATTTAAACCCCCTTCGCTTAATAAATAAATTAATTTTTTTATTACTTACATTCTTATTGTGTTTTATTACGATATTAAAAAAATACGATTTTTAAATATTGACTTCCTATTAAAGAGCACCTCCCCATACCGGACAGTTTCAAATTCCCCACAGCTGCCCGTTGTTGAGAGGTTTTACTGTAGAATACTGCCTTAATTCAAAACCAAAAACAAATTGTTGCAATACTTGGGTTACACAGTGGGTTACATGTTTAATTTCAAATTCAATATGAGCAAATATTCCAGTTGTTAATTCACGGAAGAAATGTAAGCTTACTGTCTCTGTCTCTTATCTGCCATTTGGTATATTATATAAAATTGCACTAGAATTTCCATTTTGTTCTATAAATCCCACCCTCTATTACTTATGTGGTTGGACTCAGCATGGAGCAGATGGGTGCAACGGATGGGTATGGTGAGCGTAATTTTATGGTAGTGGATGTTTATTGTCAGCGTGTTTGTGTGATTGTATATAAAATCCATATATATGGTTGAAATAATAATGTCGTATGTTTGAGCAAATGAGTTTCATATGGAATAAAATCAGTAAAGCTATTTGTAAAGGTAGTGGCCATGCAACAAAAAGAAATAGACTATTTATCATAAAATGATCATTTATGATAGCTAATCATTGCAGTGAGTCATCGGAAGTGTGTATGAACTCAAAAGGGAGATTCTTTGGAACCGTCTACTTGCGTCAAACGTTTATAGGTCGGGATATAACCAATGTCGCAACATCTGTAAATTTAAGGATGTAATTTTTACAACATTAATGTTGTTTCTTCTAAGTGATCAATGCCATACATTGCCGGATTACGGATACCGGGATTTTCTAGGTGCAAACCATTTCGAGGAACTCATAGACAATTAAAAAAATCTCATCAGAATACTTTGAATCCCACGCAATGAAGGTTACTTAATTTAGATAAGACAATAATTGACCACACCCAAGTCTAGGTTTAATAAATTCTTATCTTTTAATTATAATTTTAATGATCATAAACAAGTTTGAACGATAAAAAATATATTCAAATACTGTTAAAGTCTAGCCGGTTTCTCAGTAAAAGGTTAAAAAAAACAATTCGTCGACAGAGGAAAGTATGTGTTCCGGTCTGTATTTCAATATAAACTAATTATTTTTTGTGTTATTTCTATATTTAACTTTGGAATAAGAAGGCAATTTTCCATTCACAGTCTTTATCACTTTTGACCTTTAGAAAAATCTAATTTTATGCGATACATCCAATTAAAGCCCTATCAATTTACTAAATTAGCTTTACCCATTTATCTTTCAGAAACTTCAATAATTACATATTGAACTTTAACATTTTATTGAAGTGCTACTCCATCGTGATAAAACCACTTTTACTTTTCCTTTGAAAGATATTAAATTTGATCTAAATGTCCAGCGCCTACTTAATTAAAATTATAATAACACCCAAAATTTCGAAAATTATAAATGTTGGTTGCCTTATTTTCATTGAAAATTGTTGTGGAATTCCCGATTGGATCTTTCATACCTGTCAATCTTCCTATGATTATATATGAGCACAAAAATGCATCGCAGTGGTCAACTATATCAATAAAGCAAGTATTATCAGACCACCCCATTAGGCGATAGCGGCGGCGAACTGGCCTCTCGGCGAACCGGACTGTGCCGAACACGGATCGCGGCAAATTGGTGGTGGCAAACCGGCGGCGTTGAAACGACGATGGTAAACTGTCCGATCTCGATTCGATTCTTCCCTGGGACAAGGTCGATTAAGGTCACCGTAAGGAACCCGCTATTTGGCTGAACTCTAAGGAGGAGAATTGAAGTGAAGTTTATCCCGGCACAAGGTGGGTATTCCTTGGTCACAATGGGAAACTGCATGCCACCAGGTATTGTGTTCCAGAAGCTATTCGGTTCACATTATGACTCGTTACTAGTCGGGTACTGTAATTGGAAGCAGCTTTAGAACTGTTACTCTTAAAGGGAGTTGATGCGAAAAGGTGGTATCATAGCCTCTCACTCTCAAGACAACTTCACTAGGAAAGGGCACATATCGGGGGTCTATAACGTGTAGACTTTTAAAACGAAACGCTGTCGAGGACACACCATGCCTAAAACTTGGAGATCAGAGTGGGAAACCACAATGGTTGAACAATGATTCCCAACTTATGTGGGAACTAAATACTCAGGGTGGGCGGCGGCGACCACACTGCGCCGCCTACCTATAGAACCTACACCGAGCTCTCCTAGCCCAAGCCTGTCTGGGTAACGGTTATTTAGTAAAAAAAAGCTTAGGTTCCCCGCCTAGGCTTCCAGGATCAAATGTGTGGGAGAGATACACGTAAGTGTTCTCGACGATTACTCATCAACGTTGCGGAGGAAGCTCTGCTAACATGAGAACCGGTGTGGGTGGATTCGATTCTTACCTAGGATATGGTCAATTAAGGTCACCGTGAGGAAGCCGCTGTTTGACTGATTTTTAAGGAGGAGAATTGAAGTGAGGTTTATCCCGGCTCAGAGGGGCAAGTCTGAACCAATGGAAAACTGCATGCCACCAGGTATTTAATTCTGGTAGTTATTCGGTCCACCATTTTACCCGATACTAGTTCGGGTACTGTGAACTGAAGCAGCCCCAGTACCGTACTCTTAAAGGGAGTTGATGCGAAAAGGGAGACAGTCTCTCACTCTCAAGACAACTTCACCCGAAGAGGGTTCATATCGATGACTCGATGACGTATAGACTTACAAGACGAAGCGCTGTTGAGGGCCTACCAGGCCTATAACTGGGAGATTGGGGTGGCAAAACTACTTAAAAATCAAGTCCTGCCACAATTGAGGTTGGATTCGATCGGACAGTGATCTCCAACTTTTAAAGTTGGGAGAAAGTCCGGAGCTAGACAAGGTACCATTTCTTGAGATGGTGCTGACGGGTGAGCACGATTATCGCTCCGGCACTAGCCTGGAGAGCTAGTAGAGGCTGGATAGTAACCTCGCTCCCACCAGTGAGTTACTGGTAGCATTGCCTTGGCAATCGCACGCTAATTGAGCGTATCTCAATTCGAGTCCTTAGTGGACAGTGACATGAGTTTGGACATCCGGACTTAATTGATCGGATGCTCAAACACAGATACATAGAATCACAACTACGGCCTATTATCGTCGCCCAGATATTAGGCTTTAAAACGGAGAATGCATACGCAATTCTCAAGATATCAATCGAAACGGGGACAGAGCCTGAGTAGAGACATACAATTCAGGATTTGGAGAGTTACTTTGAGTCATCATTTCAATATACATACAATGAGTTTAGAAGAGAACCAATTACAACTCCAGACAATATTTTGAAAACGAGAAAATAAGTTACGAGACCTAATGCTAACCTAAGTTCTAGCTCTATCTTTACTGAAACAGAAGACAGTAACCATAAGGTTATTATTATTTTTTTTATTTGACGCCTACACTACGGGGGAACCAACATCTAAGGTCATCTGTCTCCCATCTAACATGCAACACGAATACACACATTCATAGTTGAGGCGACGGAATTTTCCAATTAGAAAAATCCCGCCGCACCAAGGTTATCAGTATCATTTACGTTCTGATATCTGAAAAGATTTCTACGAATGATATAGGGTCCTAGAAGTTCTACTGTATATCTTGCAAACAAATATGTCACATCGATGGAGGAGCTTGATAGAATGGGAATATGGGTTAGAGAGTGGAGCAAGCCATTATTGTCATTTAATTGTAATTATTTGGGATCTCCTAAACCTTTAAATATCGAGAAATATTTTCAATAAAAAATTTTTTTGATTGCCAAAGTTGCATATTTTAAAGTTTTAAAAATATTTACAACTGTACAGGTCGTTTCAGGGAAGCGAGACAAATCAAGTTACTTTTTTACATAGGACACCTTACATATTCTACAGGAATTAAGAATCACCTATTAGTTGTATATTCAATACACTTTTTGCATCCGTAACAACGTTGCCATTTTACTATTTTTTTAAATTTTTGAATTTTGTAAGGTCATAATAAATAAGTCACAGTTTATTCATTTAACTGAATTTTAAAAATATTCTTTGCAGCTATTAGAGTCCTTTTGTAACACTTTGAAAATGTACCCAATATTTGTTTAGGTATCGGATGCTCAAATCTTACTTTCAAATTTTTAAAGTAGAATGTCTTGTATAGTTTACTAAAAACTAATAAGCCTTCTACTAAGACTTTAATCAAATTCTTCTCTAATAACCAGTCCTAAGATAATTTTCTTCGTCAGGTGCGGCGTTGGCATATTATGAGTTTTTTATTAATATTTCTGATTTTTCGCGAGAACCCTATTATCAACAAAATGCATCAAAATCATTATCTGCAAAGGCTTTTGAACTTTTGACAATAATTAATGCTGTACATTGTATTTCATGGTACTACCAACTCTTCGGTGGATTATAGCTTAGAATATTTTTTATTTTTTTCATAGTCCAATCCATCCAATTCTAAGTTCTATTGATAAAAATTGGTAAACTATGTCTTTGTGGTAAAGATCTTTCAGCTTATCAGTTTTTGTATTCCAAATGAACCTATTTATAAATATTATAATTTATTATATTTAAGAAAGTTTAAGTAGAAGGAAGAGTCATGATGCCATTGCTGGGCTGTAAAAGTGAAGCTCGTAGTGGAATAAGGGGATTACAAATTTGACAGCACACATGTAAATACACTGCAGGGTTCGATTCAGGAAATTGTTTAAAATAGAATTCGGGCCACCGTTAATGAAACTTTTTTATTTTTCAATTAATTAGTTTAGTTTATATGTACCTTAATAAAAAAAATAAAAATATATAATCGTAACATTTTTAATAAATTTGCAAATTCCTTAAAAATAATAATAATTTCTAAATGTTATATATTTAAAGTGTATTTTAGTTTACTGTGTACCAATGACGACGTGTCTTCATAAACTGTTTGAGATGGTTCTATGTAATTATTTAATAAAAACGAGCATTTTTATACAATATACGTGATAACACTACCAATATAATGATCATATTAACATAATTATACAAATTAAGTACTACGGACCTGTACGCAAATTAAAGAAAAAACTATTTAAGGATGCATTAATAACCCACAGTCTAGTTTTTTGTAATATCTATAATAGAACAACCCGGCATTTGTATTTGTTTTTAATAACTCAGTTTTTAAGAAAGAAAACCTTTTTCGCAGCATTTGACAGCCAACTTTAAAACTTGACAAGTTGTACACACTTGAGGCTTCATGTGCACACCTCTTGTAGCAGTTCCCCCTATTTAAACTTCCTTGATTATATTCGTACAGCTCTAATACTTACACTATAGAAATTTAAATAATTCTTTAGAACCGGAGGTAACGGCAACTCCTGAATTTTATTTTTCATACGAGCTGTGAAAGGATTCGTGGCAACTCTAATTTCAGAAGAAGTTTTGTTTTCACTGATACTCTCACTGTCAAACCTATAGCCGAACAATGTTATTCGCGCCATTTACCACCAGTTCTGACTATAATAAAAGAATGCCTTCAAATAAAAACTATGATTTTCGCAATTCTAGCGTTATTCTCAACTCATTCAGTTTTATGGCGTGAGATCGAAGGCAACGTCTAAAAAATCTGTCTACAATTTTATTCTAAATATACTGACAGCTTGTAAATTGTAATGATTTATAAAATCTGCCGTTTTAGATATGATTAAAATGACAAAATAATATATATTATGTAATTAGGAGATCAAGCGATACTTTAAATCCGAGAAGACGTATTATAACGTCGAGGCGCCAGCCGAGGCGTTATAACATCTTCGAGGATTTAAAGAAGCTTGATCTCCATATTGCATAAGTTGTTTTATTTTATTTCGTATTTCAATCCTAATTTCTCTCTTTTAAAATTCATCCGAATTTATTGTATAATGAAACAAGTTGCCTTGTCTGTGTCATCATACGCGTAACCAAGGAGATAAAAAGTAGCATGTCACGTGTGGCTGTTATGCAACATCGAATGATTTTTACGTTGCCAACAACAACGGAGATCAAGAACGTCTTGAACTCCGGTGTCATTGACAACGGAGATAAAGATATACCTTATTTTACTAATTGTAGTATATAAACAATTGTTTGAAATACGAAATGAAATAAAAATGATTTATACACCGATACATAATAATTAGACTATTATTGCTAGGCTCATTATGGTCGTCTCTTTATGGCCCAAGAGCTTCTTCATAACCCGACGGGCAATAAGAAAACGTCAACTAAACGTCAGAGCTGTTTCTTGTAATACTTGATTTGTTATTAATATATAATTTATTTGCCACTTGCATATTATTTCTTGTTTATACGTGCGATACGAACTGTATAAACAAGTCCATAACAACCAGGGCGTTATAAACGGGCCTTATGGTTTATAACACCCGCTCATGTTTATTTTCGCAATCGGAGCCGGCGTTACGTTCAATAGTAATTTGGATCGTTAGGCCATAAACAAATAATAAATAGTTATGTTTGCGTATTTAATTACCATCCGACAAAGAAAAATTCCTAGTTTTAAAAACATAAAACATTATAAACACAGAAATATACAGACAACGTCTAGTTTTCACTGGTTTATAGAACAACCTGTATAATTCAAAATAAATTTAAAATTGCACAAAATCTAAATAAAATCGATATGTTCTGGTCTTTTTCGATTAACGGAATCATTTTGAAAAATAACGCACCTTTCGATGCATCCTTTAGGATGGTGTTGAAACCTTTTATATATATGGTAACATTTGACATAATTGATACTTTTGTTTCCAAAGTTCTATAGCAAACAACAACAAAATTATATGATTTATTATATCATTATATTCACAAACCAACAAAAAACCAAACATACTAGTTCATACAATACAATTCTCTCAAGTGCCCATGATTCTAATCATACATATAAAGGAATTAATAGCCATTTTTCATTTTGTAATAAATTAGGTCATTATTTACCATTTCACAAAATAAAAAAGTAAAAACCGGAAAAAGTAGTAATAATATACTGCAACATTGCAGCATAAAGAATGCATTTACTTAGCAGGAAAAATTCCTACATCATCGTGATAAATAGTAAAACATTTTAGTGTGTATTTGTCTATTATGTATGTGCATTATTTTCTTTCGCTGACCTACATCGTTTCTGCTGTATCCGTGAAAGCTTACCAACGCGCCGCCATTAATAATTTAAAAATGAAAACGAAATGTTATGTTGAAGGCTTTATTTTTAAAAAATACGCATTGATATCGATTTTTTTTCTTATTTTAGTTTGAAAATTTACAGTGCTGACATTGTACTGAATATTATCAACCTACTTATTACAGTTTTTTTATAAAACTTGAAATATACATTACGCATAGTAATTTATGTTAAAAGAACTTTTTCTTAAGAAATACGTAAAGAGTGTTATTTTCCAATTCCATCATTATTTTTATTACTGTTAGTAAATAAAATGCAATTCAGCATGATCGACTAGAGATTCGAGAAAATCTTACCAATCACAATTCAAAAATTCTTAAATGACTATTCTTCGAGTACCCAAGGTGGTATTTCCGTTTCTATTCGACACTTACGACATATTGGTCAAATGAAGAAATATAGCTGTCTACTTCAAAATCGAATTATTTCTGTTGTATTTATGCATTAAAGTATTTTTTCTAATAATTTACGAATCTGTCAATAGTAGCGAATGGACGTCGAAGTAATATCAGTAATATTCAAATAAAATGAAATAGTAAAGTTTACTTTTGTGTTGAATACAACGCCTTGAAGTTCTTTGTTTTTAAGGCCTTTGTATACTGCACTTGCTATTTTCAAAATCCAAACTGAGTTTTACAAAATGAATAATGCTCCTTCGAACAATTAGATTTAGAGATAATAGACTAGTTAAAATTATTAGCGCGTTATATTTTAAAACAGATCTGGTTCCTTTGGCGTCTATACAATTATAGCTAAGTTAAATTGCGCAAAATCTAATTATTCAATTATCTGTAGAAAGAAAGAATTATTGCTGAACTGCTTTTAATAGTATATTAAAGTATTAGTTTCATAAGACACGTTTTTTGCGCACGTGTCCGAGTTTAGAAAACGACCCGCGTAGCGGGGAGTTTTCTAATGTGTTATGAAAACGTGTTATGAAACGAATACTTTATACTATTTTTTCTATTTGCGTTAGTTCGCTATTAAATAATTAAAAAAATTACTTAGTTTTAAATAAAATTTGTTAGGGATATTTTGGTAAGTAGCATAGCAGTTGGCAACACTAGAAATTATGCAATTTTGTTTTTTACATAACCTTGCTTAACTTTAGGTAATCGCGCGACGTAGAAATTCCCATTCTTATCTCATACACACAACGCCCGCTAAGCAGCAGGACCTCGTTCAAATTTGCCAGGTGTATTATACGTACTGTTGGAAATTATTATAAATTCAAAGTAGAATGTATGCCAATATATTTGTGACATAAATAATTGCTACTTAATGAATTAAAAACTTGGATGAAATAAGAATAATTATATTTCATTTCATAGATTTTTGTTAACCAAAATAATTATTCATTGGATCTTTTGGATATTATAACTTATAAGGTATATTATAAGATATAGGTATGTATAATTTTATAAAATTTAATTTTATTACATTAAGTTTATGGTGAGCTGTTAATTGCAGATACAAAACACAATGCATCCTTACGATGTCAGTATCAAAATTTACAATTTCGTTAATAATAAAGTAAAAACTGTTACGCCCTTATTAAGACTAATTATTATTCGGCACATTTATGTAGCCTGCAATACTAGTTTCGCAAGCGTTGCATTCCAGTTATAAGAGTTCACTGCGTAAATAACATAAGTTTGATATTCTAAGAACAGCTGTCTAACAGTGATATCAACTTTAAAAAATAAAATGTTACTGTTGCCAGTATTCTAAAGAATTTCATTAGGACACGCAAAATGCGTGTCCTAATGAAGTCAATAGGACACGCAAATATAAAAAATTTCTTTCGGCACTTTCGAAAAGTTCAAATGTTCAAAACTGGCTTAAACATTTCCAAACGTGCCATAAATTAACAAATCGGATTTTTATATTTATTTACGGTTTTACTCAATATTTTATGTTAAAGACCTATAAATACAAGAAAAATTAAAGCGTGCCACCCAGTAAAAACTGCTGCTGTAGACAATCTAGCAATTACCTAAATGGTAGATTCGTAAAATAAATAAAGATTGATAAAAAGTTTCACACTATTTATTAAAATATAACCTGGCAATATTGTTTCAACCACAAAATTACAAAAAGAACTTTCAATATCTGCTTTTCAGAATTAGAAAAGCAACAAATCATAAATAAAAATACACAACCACCTAAACTGTATGGACTCATCAAAACACACAAACAGAATATGCCTATAAGACCAGTTGTATCATACGAGGGTGGTCCCAGAAGTACCCGACCCGACCAAGAGGTGGCGGTAGTTGTTTGAAAATATCACTGCATTGGAAAGTACACAGTCTATAAAGCATATGTTTCAAGTTTGAAAGCGCCACGTTGTTCAGTATTTGTTTGGCAGCCATCAATAGTGAACGTTGTCAGTGAATTTGTGAAAATGGAGAAAATTGGTCATCGTTATGTGATACAATACTTTTATTTGAAAGGCCTCAGCCCAACCAATATAAAAGCTGAACTGGATTCTACTCTGGGTGAGTCTGCTCCTTCGTTTACAACAGTTAAATTTTGGGTAGCTGAGTTTAAACGAGGCCGTACGAGCTGCCAAGACGAGCATCGCAGTGGTCGACCAAATGAGGTGACGACTCCAAAAATGGTGAAGAAAATCCACAAAGCGGTACTTGATGATCGTCAACTGAAAGTGCGCGAGCTAGCGGACATTACGGGCATTTCAAAAAGTGCGGTACATCGCATATTATCTGAAAATTTGGACATGAGAAAGCTGTGTGCAAAATGGGTGCCGCGTTTGCTCACAATCGAGCAAAAACAGTGTCGTGAAAATGTTTCAATTGAGTGTTTAGCGAAGTTTCACAGCAACAAATCAGAATTTTTGCGCCGTTTCGTAACAATGGATGAAACATGGGTCCATCATTTCACACCCGAGACAAAAGAACAATCGAAACAATGGACTCAAAAGGGAGAACCGGCTCCAAAGAAGGCGAAGACCGTTTCATCTGCAGGCAAGGTTATGGCGTCGGTTTTTTGGGATGCGCGTGGAATAATTTTTATTGACTATCTCGAAAAAGGAAAAACTATCAACGGCCAGTATTATGCAAACTTATTGCAACGTTTGAGCGAAGAAATCAAGCAAAAACGGCCGGATTTGGCTAAAAAGAAAGTGTTGTTTCATCACGAAAACGCGCCAGCTCACAAATCCGTTATTGCAATGGCCAAAATTAATCAATTAAAGTTTGAATTGCTACCTCATGCACCATATTCGCCAGATTTAGCCCCCTCGGATTATTTTCTGTTCCCAAACTTGAAAAAATGGCTCAGTGGTCAAAGATTTCCCAACGATGAAGAAGTGATGTCAGCAGTTAGTGGCTATTTTGAGGAGCAAGACAGTTCTTATTATAAAAAAGGTATCGAACTTTTTGAACACCGCTGGGAAAAGTGTATAGAGCTGAAAGGAGATTACGTTGAAAAATAAATAAATCTTCCAAAATTTTTGTGTTTTCTTTGTTGGGTCGGGTACTTCTGGGACCACCCTCGTATATCAATGCACCTAATCATATTTTATCCAAGAAACTGAACCAGATTGTTAATACGATAGGTTACAAATCAAAATACTCTGTTAGAAATTTATTAGAATTAGTAGATAAGCTACAAAACATACATCTTCTACCACATTCAATTCTCGTTAGCTTTGACGTTTGTAACATGTTTTCCAGAATACCTCCACAAGAATGTATTCCATTATTAGATAGATTCTTGATTAATACTAACAAAGAAATAGCTAAAAAGTTAGATTCAATTATTTAACCTTGGCATGAGTCAAAACTGGTTTATCTTCAATAAATTAACATACCTACAAAAAGATGATTGGCCTATGGGAAATTCACTTAGTCCTCTGTTAGCTAACGTATTTATGGATCATTTAGGAGATCAAATATTTTAATTAAACCTCTTTAAACACATTATCTTTTGGTTTCGTTATGTTGATGCCATTTTAGGTTGTTTTGATACTTTTTTTTGTGGTGATTAATGAATTTTTAATTCTTATTAATAGTATCCACCAATACATACACTTTACATTAGAAACAGAACAAAACAGGGCTATTAACTTCTTAGACTTAACTAACAGGTGCACAGAATTAACGCACACAATATATTTGAATTTTTCATATGCAGAAAACCAACACATACGGACATAACAAAACCAAGTGAATCCTGTCCCGACCAAGCACATAAACTAGCAGCTTACAGAACATTGGTACACAGAGCTTTAACTATTCCACTGACACAGCCAGATTTTAGCAAAGAAATATCAGCCATTAAATAACTAGCACATGTAAATCATTACAATCAGAACATGATTAACATTTTAATTAAACACAGAAATTATAGGTTAGCTATCAAAAAAATATATCTCACTGATAATCAAACAGAAGACACAAATTACATACTATATACCAGATTTTGGCAAAATATCAGAAAAAGTTACTAAGAAAAATCAACAATTATAAAATAGCCTTTAAAACCAACAAATTATTATTTTAATTATCTACACTTAGAAACCTTTAGTTTAATGTTCACTATAGAAAACGTGTATTCTTTTATTGCAGGTGGTGGGATATAATGATGCTTACATCTAACAAAGGTTTTCTCTGTTATATCATATGTAATTTTGTGGTTTTGGATGGTGATTTATACAATAAAATCAAATTAAATAAAAATTCTCAACAAATTAAAATGTCCTTTTATATAAATAGTATATGCATGGCAAGATTCCATAACAATACATATTAGGGCAAAAAATAGTATATTTATTTTTCAACCAACATGTTACTTTAAACAATGAACTAACATAAAAATAAAAAAAATCGTTTGTGATTGCCACACATCAAGCAGATATACTGTCCCCAACTTCCTATACTTTTTCAAACAAAAAACACAATTTTTACAATAGTCCAGTTTACAGAATAAATGCATAGAACTGTTTTAAGTAGAGGCAATCTAATAATGTAAGATGATCGGTAGAGACTTCGATACAGTGTTGTGGTAAAAAGATGTTTGTGAGTTGGAAACAATAGTATATTGTGTTCCAAGTGCAGAAAAGTGCCAATTTCTCAAGGGTAGGAAGAAGTTGAGTTGACCTGAGAGGAAATCGAATGCCGCAATCGAGTGTAAAATTGGCGTGTTTGCACGTGTTACACACTATACTTTATCTACGACCATAATACGACGTAATAAAACTCAAAAAGCTAGGAAAGATATTTAACCTAAAATATGATTTGAGATGTGCTGGATTATCAAAAGTGGAAAATGCTCACATCTTGTGGGAAATAGTTGTAAGTTGTAAAAACTAAGAAATGTGTATAACTCAATGTAATAATTATTTATTTGTAAAATAATACTGAAATTTAAACAATTATTTAAGTTAATAACAGGGATTTTGTTGGTGTCTTCCCTTTTTTAAAATCTTATAGAAATATTTTCAAATGTATTTTGGTCGTGTCGTGTTGTTCCGCCGCTGATTTTTGTTAATGAAAGTAAATCATAACCTCAGTTATTACAAATACACTGACTACCTAATGCTTCATTTGAATGTAATTTGAAATAATAAATTACCAAGACATTTTTAGGTTTCCATGTAATAGACCGGTTATGCTAAATGTATGCATCAAAGCCATTGGAAAGAGGTGCCTTGTCTGAACGTAAACGTAAACGTAAAAACGTCGTAAACGTAATATTACGGCCGCGAGCGAAGTGACTCGCTGAGATGCTAGGACGGTCGGGTGTCGTTCTTTGTATGTACTACGTTTTAGCATCAACGGAATGTAGCAAATTATGAAAGTTCTCATTGTTTTTATTGTAATTTAGCAATAATAATGAATAATTAAATTAACATTAACAATTAAATAATAATGTTAAAATAGATCAATCTTATGTTAATTCAATAACAATTTTATAATAAGTTTATATAGTAATAATAAGTTTATATACCGGTAGTTGCTTCAGTAGCTCAGAGGTAGAGATGTCGCTAGGAAAACCGGATCTAGGAAGGTCTAGGTTGGATTCCCACCGGGATAATATTTTTTTCTGTATGGATTTGCATTCAAAATAACTTTTAATGTAAAACACTAATTAAATAAAATAAATTAGCCTTTATCTAAAATTTATAACTTTATATACTTCAAATAATTAGAAATATTGCATGTGCTGACATCTATGACATTTTAATAGAACCACTGAAAGTGGGAAATCATTTTCCACAGTCACTTTCGTACAGTTTGAAGTCTTTAGAGAGTTAGTAGACTGTGTGAAATGTATAATTTTCTATAGTGGTCGTAGATAATAGTTATTTATGCACCAAGGGCGTTATGACAATGATAATGCCAGGGCGACGATGTTCCAGCCCGAGAACCTGAACGGCCCGAAGGATCGAAGTGGTCCGATGTGCATTATCATCTAGTAACGCTTGTGGTGCATACAACATTTTATTTTTCACAAGAATTGTACAAATAGAAAATCGGTTTTAAGGAGATTGTTTATATTTATAAAACTAGGAATTTTTATGATTGTCACAACATTTATTAAAAGTCAGAGATATGAAATTTTGTTCACATATTTTTGTTACTGTTTGTTACCAACATGAAAATAAAAAAAATATTAATAGCATATGTTATCTAAAGAATAAATAAGTTAATTTTTTCCTAAGAAATTTCTGCAGATGTCGGCATAAAAGAATTCGTGGATCACGCTCCCAGAAACTACGTTGTAAATACTCATCCGGTTTGTTGTGACAACACACTCGTAGGCAAACATATAGTTTCTGATCTAATGATCCAAATTACTCCTGAATGTAACGTCGGCTGCAATTGCAAAGTAAACGGTGAGCGGGCGTTATGAATTATAATGTCCGCTTATAATGCTCTGGATGTTATGGACTTATTTATATAGTTCGTATCACAGGTATAAACAACGAATAATTTACAATGACAAAATAAATATTTTCTAGGTAATTCCGTTGCATCAGTTTTGTATGCTGCAAGCCCAATCAGATTGTGAAAGATGTGAAGAAGAAAAAAGGTTGAAACTTGAAAGACAACTTTCTCTATAGTTAGAACTTCACAAGCGCATCTAGAAAATAAAAAACAAAAAGCTTTATTCATATTATCTAATAAAAGGTAATTTCCAACAAAGAAATATAACACAGAGAAACTCCGGTTTTACTTAAAGAAGAAACCATTTTTAAATAATAGAGTTACAATCCCAAGAATTAGCGGATAATTCAATAATACATTTTGAATTTCATGTCGAATAGAGTAAAATAAGGTACCTAACGCTCTATACATTTCTCTGCTGCTTTAGTGACGATAAGAGAACATAAATCTCAATATCCTTTCATTTCATGTATGGCTCATGCAAGATTTTTCCAATCTGCACACTTCAAATTCTCATAGATTGCAAATGCATCTCGCATAATAAAATCATACGATGTATTCGCAGGCAGTATGTCTATAATTCGATTTCCAGAACTATTCGAGTGCTTCTGTGTGCCTTTCATATTATTCGGTTATCCCACTCTTTGTTTTTACCAAAGAAAACTAAAAATAAAGAGGTATGTTTGACTAGATTAAAATCTTTTTTGTATGTAGAACATTATTGACTAAAATACGAGTAGGTATATAAATTTTGCTTTTGTTAAATACAAGATTTAATTAAGTCATTAATACAAAACATGTTATAAATTAAAATAGTACGTGCAGTGTTAGAGCTATAGTTTTGAAAAATAAAATTAAATTAAAAGAATTATTTTAAAAGCAAAATACAACAAAACTTGACTGTACTAAAAATTGCAGATTGGGGATTTTTCGATAGAATCAATGCCATAGGTGTCAAAATCTACTAATTTAATTTGTTGTTGTTAACTGTTATGGTAATGTTTGTTGTCAAAAAATGGTTGATTTTGCTGTCTTTCCATTCTGTAATTCAATCTAAACATTTTATTTTTACAAAAAATGATTTGTGTTGATCTGGAAGTTGTATCTACCTACCTCTATTCTATACATATACGTACATATCTGAACTTACAGTTCTATTTCTTTGTGCGGATACTGAATAAACTTTGGCGTGCAGTTATTGTTTGATTAGTGATATACCGGGTGATTTTTTAAATTTCTGATCTAGAAAGCCATGACATAATTTTAAAACAAAAGATGCGGAAAACGTAGGGCGTAGTTTGAATCGTTCGATTTGTCACAACTGTCAGATTTCAAAAATGTTGACATAAACAGTTAATTTGTGTATAGATGCTGAAGGTCAACATTTCCAACAGTTGTTGTAAATTTTGAATAAATATTGTGTTAACAATGTAAATTGTTATAATTGTGAATAAATCTTGCTATTTCTTAAATCCAAGGAATAAAAATTGAAGCGAGTTGTAACCATAACCTAAACTTCTCAAGTCAATAATCACATCGAAATTGCAATTAAACTCGCAATAAAATGCACACTTTGGTAAAAGCATGTTTCGCAAATGATCACTGTTTAAATATTTATCAATTTGTTTAATAAATGTAAAAGTAAGTAGTCAATTTGTCACATAAATGACGTTTGGAATAGCAGTGTGATCAACGCTACGCCCTACGTTTCGGTGACCTTCGATACGGCGTAAAAATCACGGCTTACTAGATCAGAAATTTAAAAAATCACCCGGTATATTATGGAAGTGACTTATTGTAAAATACAGCATTTAAATTTTTATTGGTTTAAAAATTAGAAAACTTAGAAGAATTAAGTTAATAGGGAGTAATACATCTCATTAGTTAGAATAGGAACAAACTTTAACAATATGAAGTTTTAATGGTGAGACTGTACCTAGAAGAACAGCTTACCGAATGAATAGGATTAAAATATTATAATTTTCAAAAGTTTCTGAGCTGTTTTCGAAATCAATGAGCTAAGTTCATCGACACCCATGTTTGAGTGTTTATCTTCCATTACATACGCATAAATTTATTATTTAATAAGTTTGAGATTTTGTTAATATATAATTATAATTCTAAAATATGAGTTTGGTAGCTCCCCGATTCTTGGTTTCTTTAGAAATTACCATAAAGGTTGTTCCGAGGAATGTCCCAAAATATTTGATCACCTTTCCCACAATTGCCAATATGAGAAGTTCTAAGAAGAATTCTTAGACAACTTTTTAGACAAATAAAATCAATGTACATTACTTTTTTGTATTGTAAGGGCACCAACATGTATTTAGACCAGTCGGAAACTCCAGTTTAAACCTGGATCAGAAATTTTCTTCACGGATCGAAAGTCAAATTAACGATGCTTTGGTAAATCTGTACTCAGTAAACACATTATACTCTACTGAAGCTACTTATAGCATCGACCTTCATATTACTAACCTGGAATTAGTATTTTGAAAATATGATCCATCAAAAACACTTCCGTCCTAAAGGATAAAACCATTCGATAGAAAATAATGCCTGTTTCGCAAAGTTACTTCTTGCGTGACGTAAATAAAGTTCATTCAATTGTAAAATAATTATAAACTCATAATTACGTAATTAAAAGGATTTTTCGAATTCATAAGAAACCCTTACTTAAATCTAAAGTCCTTTTTACGTGAATATACACGCAGTCATTTTGCATAAAAACATCAAGATCAGAAAATGAAAAATGCGTTTGTGCATGCAAATGTCACCACAAAACTAAAATCGATACGTAAATTACATTTTCACCCATTTAAAAAAATTGTTCTTTCCAGAAAGAACAATAAAGCAAAATGGGCCGTGTAACCGAACCACTTTGTTTTCTCCCGTAAAATATAAAGAGAAAAACTTTGCTTAGTTCTTGATTTTTGTGTTAAAAAACAAAGGTTGAGTTGAAAAATTAAAAATATTCAAAAACCGTGCATTGTTTGCATTATTGATCAGATTGTGCATGCTTTGTTTGGCTACTATTAGCCTCGTCGTCGGTCGTTGTGTATTTAATTTTACTGACTGTGCACTGTAAAATACTGGAACAATTTAATTTTCAACCTCGTTTTCAACATGTTTTAGAAGGGAATGTTGTTGTGATGAAAAGCTTTTCTGAAATTTTCCCATTTAAATATGTAGTAGGAAAATTAGTTAGAAATTATTTGTTGTGCATGGAATTTTATTGTTTGCGTAATTTTATAGGTATTTAATTTATCTGTTTGTTCTAATTATTTATATCATATTATTTTTTCGCAAGCAACAATAACCGAAACCATAAATAGGGCAAAATTATTAAAGAAATTAAAGGATTATGGAATTAAGGCTCTAGTTTATTCTTGGTTTAGGAATTATTCATAAAATCGATGGCAAGTAGTAAAATGTAATAACAGTACTTCCAATTTAAAAAATGGTGTGTTGGTGTTCCTTAAGGCAGTATTTTAGGGCCCTTACTATTTATTCTTTATCTTAATGATTTGGCCCAGGTTTTCAAATATTGTAAATTTCACTTTTTTGCAGATAATACTATCATTTACTTGTCAGATAAATAATAATAATAATATTTAAAATTTAAATACCAAATTGATTGTGTCTGTAATAAAATCTCAAAAAATTGGTGTGTTTAAGTACAGTAAGTAATATTTTATAGTAAAATATTGGTTTATAATTGCATAATTCTCCCGCTTCTTACTTTTTGCAATTTATTTTTGTATACATCATCACAGATGAACAATAATAATTGAGATTGCAGGTATTACAAAACACAGCAATGAGAATAATTTTGGGATATGATAAATACCCGAGAATTATATGTAAATAGTCTACATTTCTTTCCAACTTTCCCAAATTAAAAATAAAAATGTATATATGTAGTTATATAAGATTGTAAGAGTGAATATGCCTATCATCCGTGCGATCTGTGGCCGCCCGGATAAGCCGCCGACTGAAGCAAGAGCACGCGTCCCTTCACATGCTCTTGCTCGAGTCGGACAACAGGTTATTGAGACGGAGTACAGACAATATAACGGTTAGGATCTCGAAAGAATATTGGCCATGTTTAGTCATAGACATCATTTCCTAAACGCTCAACAGAAAAATATATTCAAATATTACTGTAATTCTCTGCTCTTACTAGGTGATGTTCCGGTTAAATGCGACCATTTATAAACTACAACGTCAGACAAATTGTCAAATTTGAAATTCAAACGTCTGTAGTAGATTGTCAAACTAGAAACGTCGAATTTTGTAAAGTTGTAAATTGAAAAACCTCTAAAGTCATTTCCTTGTACATGTGCACAAAATTTAAATAATGATTGACTGTGGTTTTATAAGGAAATTTAAGTAAAACATTCTAAACTGTAGTCAGCCTGAAGTGAAAAAGATAGTAGTTAACAATATTACAGAATTTTGATACTAATACACCAAATTTTTGACAGAGTATGTATATAATAATGGAGTTAATCAAAATTATTTTAAATATAAATCAATATAACTATATTAAGTTGATCTTGAAATAACATTCTGCTTCTAACTATGAATATACCTGCATCATGAAAATGACTAATGCAAGAATTTTATATATCTTCTCTAAATAGACTTTCTTAATGCCATTAGTACATTCAATATTGCTTACTTCGAGTGCCTTAATGGATTCCCAAAGCAGAACAAGTTGTTGTTTATGTTTCAGTGTTACTTAAACCTTTTTTCTGTGCATTCCGTCATTTTGACACACATTCGGCCACCACCAATTGAAATAATCTAGATAATCTAAATAATAATATATAAATAATCTATTCAATCTGATGATCAACTTGTGTGCATTCCGAAATGGCAACACATATTAAAAGAACAAAATATTCAATCAAGATTTAGGTACGTTAATGTTTTGACAAGAGTTTCCGGAAAGTGACAACCGATTGGGAGCAGACCGGATCATACAGCCATGATTTCAAGTATTTGTCACTGCTTTCACTGTATGATGTTCCTAACCATCTTTATTCTCTACCTCAGTTGTCGGGTTTAGATTGCATTTAAAATTAAGATCTGAGGATTGAAAACATGCGATGCCATGCGTAGATCGACGTGGATCAAGAAAAAATATAAAAGCACGCAAAGTAGCATTGGAAAAATCAATAATTAATAAAAACCCAGTCTGTAGACTTGCATGGCCTTTAACGTGCAAATGGCATAGTCTATTCTACATAAATTAAATAAATTCTTGATGTTAATGTTGGCCATATTTCTTTATTTCATACTATTTAACAATTTCTCAGGCTATATATAGAATTGCTTTTATATAGTGAGCAACTATATATTATTAACTGATAAAGAAGATAATCGCACCATGGAATGGTGCTAAGAAAAGTCTTAAGGTGCTAAGAAAATGGTGTTTGAGATTTAAACAGGAAAATCAATCAATCAACGAAAGAAAATCAAACATTAGAACTTTAATGGCAAAAACTAAATTGTAATAATAACATTTAAAAAAATCGGATAAGTATTGGTGTTTCTCAAGGCGCAGTTTTAGGGTCCTTACTATTCTTTATCGTATAGATTTGGTGCAGGTTCTTATATTGTAATATTGTAAAAATATATATTGTAAATTTCATTTTTTTTGTAGATAATAATATTGTTTACTAGTCCGATAAAAATGTAATACCATTAATAAGGAAGAATAAGAATTAAGAATTTTTTAAGAAGATTCTGCGCCAGACTCAAATCTAAATAATTTTTATTAAATTAATTTAATTATTTATTATTTTTTATATAGTTCCTTTATTTTACACAATACATATTATTTTGACAAAATACGTTCTATAACACTTAAAAAATGAGGTACTAATATATCGCATTTTGTATTAATTAGATAGATACTCCATAGTCGATACTTCCAGTTAGTTTAAGCTTTTGATAGAAAATAGGTAGCTTAATTCCACCATATAAGAACAAGAAAAAAGAAGAACAAAATTATTGTGAAAAGACATTGTCATTAATTTCATTTATTTTTCTTGCTGTCAATTTCTTCAAAGCAGATTTTTAAATAATGCCTATAAGAACCAAAACATAAAATTTTTGAAATTTTGAATAATTTAGTTAATCGATAACAATGAGTTACACAGTATTGAAAAACTTCGTCTAGGGATCGAATTCTTACGTGTAGACAAAGGAAAAATAGCGAATAGCAATACATCTGAGAAAGATAGATATAAGTCTTGAAATATAGCAACTTTTTTGTAAAGTTGGTTCTATCGCTAAAAATGTTTAAATATAGTATTGATGTTTGTCATTTTGACACAATAACCTAAATTGTTTATTTTATTAAATAGTTAAGTTCGTTCTACTTTTTAAAATAATTGTTCATTTTGATCAAAGAATATACTATTTGACAAAATTAGCAAGGTAAACCTGTTTTTACTGGCGATAGAAGGAAATGACTGGCGAGCCTGTCACTTTCTTGAGCAAGTAAAAACAGTTGCCTTGCGTATAATGTATAATATTTTATTTGTTATTCATTCGTAACAACAACATTTATTGTATCTATAAAACCTGGTCCTAGTCCTAACAATGACAACAAAATGTGACACTTTTTTAATAATTTTATGAGCCGTGGAAATGAGCGTAGACGTAGATGTTATATTGTTATGACAATAAAATTTAATTTTCAATTGGCATTTATAGGTCAGCTGTCAGTTTTATAAGTCAGTAGCTCGTAAAAGTAACTTTTCGTTGTTTGTGTTCTGTTACATTAAATAAGGTTGACGACTGAGTAACAAATAAAAGTATTTTTAATATCGCAGCGGAATTATCAGTTGTTTATCTTTAGTTACTAAACGTACAAGTATTGTTGACTTTAAAAAGTTTCAAAACAATTTAGGTTATTGTGTCAAAATGACAAACGTCAATTATATTTAAAACTTCTTTCCTACAACATCAACCTCACAAAAAAGTTACTATAATTTAAGACTTGGCAAGTATATAATGTATATACTTCAATCTACATACACCATAATATCTATCTTTCTTATAAGTATTGCTATTCGCTATTTTTCCTTTGGTCACACATGAAAATCCAATCACTAGTCGAAGTCTTTTTAATTAATACTGTATAGCTTAATACGTATAGATTGAATGCAGTAATAAACATTATTGAGCATAAATAAAATAATCTACTTATAGCTCAACTTTGGATAACTCATGAAAGTTTTATAACTAAACGTAGGTAAGTTGACGACACACTTTGGCCACATCATTAAATATATTGAAACGTTTGTACTTGAATTTTAGACCTATTTTTTAATTATATAGCTAGAGCATATTTTAGAGCTTGAGTCAAATAATACTATTTGACAAATTACAAACTATATTAGATGAATAGATTCTAGTGGTTATTTTGTAAGTAGAAAAATTCAAGGCAATTATAAAGACAACATTTAGACATACGTATTAAAATCGAAACAAAACCAGGTGGTATTATTAAACAGACAGATAATATTATCTACCAGAAATAACACTTTTTGTTAGTTACCTATGCTATTATATTGTTCTCAAAAAAACATTTAATGACTCTATTAGTTATTTATGTGGTACAGAAGAAAAATTGTCTTTTGATGTAGTCTGCTTAATTTGTAATTTTTTGTTCGGTGTTAGATTTCGATTGAATTGGAAATCAATTTGACAGTAACTAATCATGTACGTTTTTCAGAATGTAAAATTTGTTTAGTT
The DNA here is from genome assembly GCA_929113105.1 of Agrypnus murinus. Classification (NCBI taxonomy): domain Eukaryota; kingdom Metazoa; phylum Arthropoda; class Insecta; order Coleoptera; family Elateridae; genus Agrypnus; species Agrypnus murinus. The sequence goes on along the minus strand of OV816025.1, from coordinate 39,906,826 downwards.
GGATTCCTTTTATTTGGTTTGGAATGTTTAATTGGATTAATATTTTTGTGTAATTATTCTTAGAAACTGTTAGAATTACAAATATATAATATAATGTATATGACTATATATTAATGACATAAAATAAAATAAGACAATTATTAAACAGTTTAATTCTATTTCGCGATTATAGCATTTCACGAAGAAAGGCTGGATACAATAAATTGTATTAATAAATTAATAATAACACATTGCCGCTAATTTAAAATTATTTATCGTCATAAAAGGTCGATACTAATTTTTAAAATATAACAAAAATGCCTTTATTTTAAATTCAATTTAAAAGACTACTACATCTTTAAATTCATCAAGGGTTTTTTCTATATTAATTAAAAAATATTCAGCATTACATGAAAATATTAAATAATAAATATGATATGTACATAATATAGCTATATTATCTATATAAATATTTCAGAGATAGAAAAAGTAACAACTGTAAAGATAATCGACCAATATTCATCAATAATAATTAGTGAAAAAATACTAAAATATACTTCAATGCCGAAATTAACAGTATCAAAAAAATATTACCGTCTAAAAGAAAGTAATAACAAATGTCTAAAACTGATGTGGATAGACATCTACGAGAAAAAATCCATTAATTTCTTAAAATGTAGCTAAACTTGAAATTAGATAATTTAGGTTTAGAACTTTTTTTGATCAAATATGTCCAAAAGCAGAATGGGCATTAACAACGTCATTTACAAAAAAACAGACATTTTATTTCTATATCAGCAGTAGCAAGCAGAATCTGATCTTTTTTTGTTGGAACTTTTTGTTTTTCTCGCTTGTATAACAACAAAATTCTAGACATCTCGAGACGGATTTTGTGTATAATTAATTCGCTCATGGAGAATAAAAGAGAAAATTAAGAAAAATAACTTTTATTTACGAAAAATAAAATTATAAAAAATATTTAAAATTAAAAATACCAACCCTTTTGTGAAGTTTGTGCCTCACCAATGACAGTTGAACACTTAATTATCAATTGTGTTAAATATTCAATTCAAAGACAACAATGTAATCTACAGAACTCTTTAAAAGATGTGGTGCAAGATAACAGTGATAGTGTCGCGTCATTGATAAAATTCTTAAAAATTACAGGTCTCTATTATCAAATATGATGTAATCTCTAATTGTACATGAGATGCCAATAACCAAGTAGTTGAGGCATTATTTAATTTAAAAAAAAAAAAAAAAAAATTAAAAATAAATCTTAAAAGATGCTGATACGTTCTTATTGATAGTTTTTGGAAGGTTTGCACAATTAAACTTAAATATATGGTTAATTAAAAATAATAAATTTAAATAATTAGAAAAGTAATGTTAAATGTTTTTACAAGTATAATTTTCTGATTTCACTAAAATTTCAGCAAAATAACGAGAAGTAACGACAGTATTAAAATTTCCATTAGTACGTTATTCAGGTATGCTAGGAATATTATTACATATTATATAAACTTTCAACAATTCAGGGAATGCTTGTAACCTCCAAATGTATTGCCGCATAAAATCTAAACAGTTTCCCGGAATTTAGGATCAATATGAAAGTTTCAAGAATTTATCCTGATGGTTTTAATTTTCAGAATTGAATAATGCGTATTTGATCACCAATGACTTTGATTCTAGAAGACGTATTCCATCTTTTTCTTTGAAAATAAAATAATTTACAATTTGAAATCTGTAAAATTTAAAATTAAAAAAATAAAATAAATACAGTTAACAAAAAGTAAACTGTAAATCAATAATAATAATATAAAAAAGGAAAACCTACAATTCAATATGCAATTTAACCATGTATATTAAATAACAATTATTAATTTGACATAGCTAACCTTTTAAAAGAATTTCTTGAAATCACTGAATTTGAAAACACAACAGCATGATTTTATATCTCTGAGAGGATACCATTCTATTTCATTATTCATATATTGTTTATACCTACTAAATTTAAATTTCACTTCACTTTAATTAGAAAGGAAAACTGTAACAAGGATTTTTTTGTTGAAAGAAAAAATAACAATAAATATCAGCCCCATGAAGATGAAGTGGTATAAAATAATGATTTTATTATTTAATACCTCAAACTAGTTCAAAGTAAATACCTTAACGACCTATGTAATGATTTTCTTTTATAACCCAAATAAATTTTGCACTAGAAAAAAAGGGCCTCTGTTTAAATAAATCAAATACACATCCATAACAAAACGCAATGCCTCAATTGAACATAAATAGACCTAACCTATGAAATTGCAAACCAATTAATTGCTAACAATTAGATTAAATACACGTATAATTAAGCCTTCGCGAATTTAATTAAATATCATACATAAAGTAAACATAATTTTACTCATCAAACGTATAAAACAATCAAAATAATGAAAGGTTGTAACCACACCCAGTTCAGAAAAATCTTGACAAATAATCAGTAAACAATTAATTTTCACTAAACGGTTATGATTTGAGCACACTGTGAACGTATACGCCTAAACGACTACAGCAAAATGGCGAAGCTGCGCTGCCACCAAAAAGCTCAAGGAAACTCTTGTTTTTGGTTGATTATTTAAGTGTTTCTTAATGGAAATTGATCTTGGCATTCTTATAAGGGGGATATTGTCAGGGAAACTATGTAGGAGACCAAGAAGTGTAGTTAGACAAACACCCTTGTGGATACCTGTCATCCACCTTCGTTTTTCTCACATACACGCACTTATTTTTGGATTTTCTATCATAATAAACTGCATACGCGCCCGATTTATTATTTGTTTACACAACTATTACGCTATTCCGGACCCGTGCATGCATTTAAGCCGATTTTTTAGCCGAAACATAAACATAATTGTATAAATACCCGAACTAGTATGCCTACTGCACGACATACATAAGTTCGACTGAGGGTAGATTCGACGTGCGTCCGGAAAATGAAAATCGGGGAGGGGAGTTCATTTTCTTTCAGATGTTTTTATTTCGGTTAACACCAACTTTATTCACTAAACAAACTATTGAAGTCATTTTGAATGTTAAATCTAACAGCTATTTGCATTTTATGAAAAGATACATGGTGATCACCAAAGGAGAAATTTTCTAAACAACCCTATCGCTTACGTTTGGATTTGTACTCTTTTCTCTTATTGAAAACCATTACTCTGGAAGTGTCTTATTCTATGGTAATAACAATTTTATTATCGCTTATTATCGCAAATCTTAGCTGAATATAACAAAATAAACACTCGAATGTGAATGTAAAAAATTATCCAAAATCCACAAGGCGTCATTTCAGTTACTGGCTACTTTTCGGGAAAAGCTTCTGTTACCAACAGTAATTGTAAGCATACAAACGTTTTCTATTGACTTTTTATGTGCGAGGAAAATTTACACCTCTGTATATGTATACTAATTTCTGTGACTTGCATAAATATATTTAGTTATAATACAATTTGCTTGATCTTACAATAATCATATTTTTTAAAGTATATTTCAATTCTAAATAATCTTAATGAAAAATTATATTTGTTTGCAATAAAATTAACCTACACGAAAAGATCAACAAAGAGTTCTTTTTCACAAAACAGAAGAAAACAAGATTTTTGTTTTGACATATATCAATACTATAACGTACATATAAACTATGACCAAACAAGCATGTGCAATGAAGAATAATTTAGTGGCGCTAGGCGTCGCGATGTAAGCGCCGATGCAGTTGCGCACTCTAGTGAGCGTCGTCGAAAGCTTACACAAAAGCAGCGCGCGTTTCTAGCATCAATATGGGAAGAGTATGCGCTTTGGAACCTGTATATGGTACATTCAAAACCGAAAGCCATGAAGTGTTTTTCTCTCTAATTTTTTTCGCAATATCGTCAATTACTAGAAAAGATTGTACATTTTCAAGCAGAATCTTTGTGTTGTACTGTATTATATTTTTTGCTTATTTTATCGAAATCTTTGGTTGTTTTGAAGGATTTAACACTGCTGCTACCTCGGGAAATGTTTGCTGCATAATTTTTAGGTCAAAATATACGATGCGGTTTCAAATATTTTCCTGGCCTAATTATTCACTTTGTGAAAATTGTTGTTAGAAGTTAGCAGTTGGAAATGTTGCATAAATATATTATGTATACGTAGTAACAGTATAAGCGGTAAAAGTTGTGTAAGGCCCTGCTATTAAAATAAATCTGCATGCTTAATCACATTTGGTAATGTTTGAGAAATTAAGACATATACTGAACTTCTCTATTACGAATCTTCTAACTAAAAACGTAAAAGGAAATAAATGATAATTACGACCCAATGGAAATGAGAATATCTGTGTTGTAAAAATATTGAACCTTAAAAACAAATTAAATTTGATTGCAGATATGAATAAACAGTGTGTCTGGCCTCAAACTACATCTCTGTAGTGGGTTCGAAATCGAATTGGAGCGGCAGAATTTTTCTAAATTGGAAAGTTGGCCGCCACAACTATGTATGTGTGATTGTGTAGATCCCCGTAGTGTAGGCGTTAAATAAAAAATTGATAAGAACAGAAACACAAAAGTTATAGGAAATCTATTTATCTTTAAAACAGCATGCACTATCAGTCTATTAAGGAAGTTGTAGCTGTAGAAAAATATGATGAAAATGTAAAAAAATAGTGCAGTTCATAGATTTTAATGTACAAAATTATTTTCTGAAAAATCTTGAATTAAATTAATTCAAATTTGTTACGAAAGTGGTTTTTGCAAACTACGCAAAAAAAACGCTTGATATAGCTCGCAAAGTAACAACGTCGCATTGGGACAAACGAGCGGACAAACGATACATAATTATTTACTGCTATGTTTTGAATGAATCTGAATAAATAGTGTTTCATCCATCGTTCTAGATACATATGTTTGCAAAGATAACCTCAAAACTTGAGTCAGCGTCATTTACTGCATTAATTTGTTTTCATCAGAACTACAAACGAAATACTGGTACCAACTTAAAGCAACGTTATCACTTTTTCACTACTCTAGAAACGTATAATTTACTTAAATTGTAGAGAGATTTCTTTATTTTCTACTGTTTACATAATAATATTTTATTTTTACCAATAAAAAAGTAAACTTGAATGAAATTTCTGGTTAGAAGAATTATTTTTTTCGTTCATAAGTTTGGACTAGACAGACAAAAGTTAATCTCGGACTTTAAAAAGACTAATAATTAATTAAGAACATATATAAATAATAACTAAACTGCCTTTACATGCATTCTAATAAAACTAGCGTCGTTTGAGCTATTATTTGAAGTTAAACTATGTAATTATTTCTATCTGTCAAAATAGCACAGCTATATAACTTTTGGCTCAGACTATCCCATCACAACTTCCTTAATAGTAGTTCCTTATTTAGACCACGACCAGCCTCGATTTGAGAGAAACATGGTTTTACACGGCCGGTCCCGTTCGGAAGAGATCTGTTTTTGACAGCTTTCGTATTGTGGCGCCATCTGTCGATAATTATTTCAATATATAATAAGTTTAATACATTTCAAGACTTCATTTGGCACTATTTAATTTCATTTTTAAGATTTCCAATTAATGTTATAGATCTATTGCTTGTTCAAACTTCGCCCGGTGCAACGGTAAAAGCCCTTCTCAAGACCACCTTTTTTATAAAGAAAGCTAATTCCTTTCACCGGTCGAGTTAATAGTATTTTGTGTCTCAAAAGCAGAAAGTTAGCACTTGCAGCCCGCAGTTGTTTGAAGCCCGAGTGAAGCGAGTAGCGAGGACAGCAGGCAACTAAGGGATGCAAACGCTTTTCTGTCCGAGTGACATACAAAGGTTGTTCGCCTACCTGCTTTTATACTTGAAACTGAAACTCCAAATTTTAAATAGTAACTCATTTTACCTTTTAAATTAAAATAAACTTATGTTAGAGGAATGTGATGGAGTGAATAAAAACGAAAACAGGCAGGTTTTTTTTAATAATATTGTTAAATTAACACAATCATATGACCTTAAATATAAAATGCGTAGTTCTCGGCTGTTTGAGTGATACTGTTCAGTCTAGGCTTCTGGAGCACGTGATCATGTGCAATAACCTAAAACGCGTGTAGTCGAGTTCAAGTTATTTAAAAGAGGGGTACTCGGTTTGTATGTCATGTGCGTGGTTTGCTTTTGCAATTTTAAACAATAATAATAGAATAATTTTATATCATCTATTTATTAATAAAATATTAGGTAACTATAAGTAACAAAAATATTAAATAATAGCTAATAATAATAAACTTTTAATTATTGAAAAAATGCATTATATCTATATCTATTAAGTAGCAATCTAGAGGTTATGTATTTGACATAAGAGGGCAGGAAAAACTTGACATAAGAAGGCAGAAAAGAAGCCTTAAACGCCCTCAAAACAGGACATTTATAATGGCAAAAATAGTATTTTGTGTCTCAAGGGCAGAAAGTTAGCATTTACAGCCTGCAGTTGTTTGAAGCCAGAGCGAAGCGAGGGCAGCAGACAACTAAGGGCTGCAAATGCTTTTCTGTCCGAATGGCATACAAAGATTTTTCGCAGTAGCGTAACAAGACGGCATTGGAACCCGGGGCAAGATAATCATGAGCTCCCCCAGACGGTCGCAAAAAAGGCTAAAAATTTAAATAAAATCCAATCTTAGTAATAAGACATTGCAATGCATTTTTATTACTAGTAGTAATAGTTTACAGCCTTTTATTATTTTTTTCAAAAACTGCCATAAAATGTTGACGTGTTCATTCTGTTTCCCAAGTGTTAAAATGACACTTTAGTTAACTGGAACGAAAAAGACTTTTTTATTCTAAAACAAAAAAGACTTTTCCATACTGGTGTTATTTATTAATTTAATTGAATAAATGGCTTAATATTACGTCTACTTATGTTTGAAAAAGTATTTCATTCATACTTAAGACTTGAGTCGTAATATCTTAACACTAATTTCTAAATATTCACAGAATTTGTCAACACCGGGCAGATATAATAATTATGGCGACCAAAACCAAATGACTATTAATACTTCGGTATCTGTTTACTCGAAGAGCTCGGTTTCTATGATGCCCATTGTTGTAAATAATTGTAACTATAGCAATAGAGCTTTCAAAGCAGAAAAAGTTAAAATACCAAACCCAGCAATAGTTTATATGATTACTTGCCTATGGCATACTAGAATGTAATTGATTCATTCATGAATGCAAAAGCGACACTACGCAACCTAGAATCAAAAATAACTACAGGGTGTTTCACTCAAGATTCGTATCATCTGAACAGGGGATAGTACACATAAAATGCAACAAAAAAACTTTATATAATTAGTGCTTATCTTTCATAATAACCGAGAAAGAAAATTATTTTTGAAAAGTGGGTTGGTGGTCGTTGATTTAAGAATCGCAGTTGGAGTTGGATGTGCATTTTCAACATGATATCTAATAAATTGATGATGCTGATGCTAGATGATGTCACAGTTTGTTTTGACTATTATTTCCAGCAGTACCCAAAAAATGCCATAAGGATTTTTTGTTCCTATCGAAGAGTACTATCGCGCATTAAATTCATGCGAAAGTTGAGTGAAACACCCTGTATATTGTTATTGTGTTGATTACTACATAGTGTACGACTAGACATTTGTTTAATTTTTATCTAAATTATTAGTTGAAATTAATGAGGATCAGTTTCACGGTGTCTGGTAACCAAAAAGTCTTGGTTAGTTATTAAACTAAGCTACGATAAAACAAGGATTTTACAAATAAAGCCATTAGTGGAGTAACGCTAAGGTCCAAACTACTTCGATTTGAATTTGTTTTTTAATTCTTGTAAATATAAAATATTAAAACCTTTACAAGTTAGAAATTGACGGTCAGAACGGGAAATGTGGTGAAACTCGAATAAATTATGAAAAAAGTATGACTTTCTGTTAACCAAGTTTTGTAAAATTCATACTAAGAATAAGAAACATAACTCAGGTAGTAACTCAAAAATAAAATAAAAAACAAATCATTAAAACTACTCTAATATAGGAATGATAAGTAATAAATACATCAACTTATCAACAAATGCTTCCGTATTATTTATACTCATTTTTTTAAAAGGTCTCTTTTTCTAGGTTTTTCAGGTATCACAATGGGCATCTCAAAGTCACCGGGCTCCGGGGCATTACCGCGAACTGCCACATGATAGTTACGACACTGGTTTCGCCTACCTGCTAAATTAACATATAAGACCATAAAGATACCTAGTCCTCCGCTGTTTGAGTGGTACTGTCTAGTCTAGACTTCTAAAGCGCGTGATTACGTGCAGTAACTCAAGACGCGTGTGGTCAAGTTCAAGTTATTTAAAATAGGAGTGTTCGGTTCGTATGTTATAATTATGCGTGTTTTGCTGTTGACGTAGTTTTAAACAATAAAAATAAAATAATTCTGTATCACCTATTTATTAACAAAATATTACACAATATTAAGAGTCACAAAAAACGAAATAATAGCTAATAATAATAATAAACTTTTAATTATTGGAAAAATTCATTGCATCTACATATATCTAATTGTAGCAGTGTAGAGGTTATGTATTTGATAAAATGACATAACAGGACAGAAAAGCAGCCTTAAATGCCCTCAAAACAGATATAGAAAACAGTTTCTGTTCAGGTAGGCGAAAAGTTATTTGTATACCAAGGCCGTGAAATCCCTCTTTAACGTACCGGGAAAATAATAATCGTCGACGAAGCCGTTTGCGACCAAGGACAATCTCGAGGACGCTTTCATGTTGCAGCGTTTGTATGGAAATAACAACAATTAGTTTTGTGAAAAAATTTTGAAATGAGTGGAGATACTAGCACTAAGTTACTTCGCGGCCGTTACCCTTAGTAACGGTGGCAAAATTGCATTTGTTCAATCCTGTCGTTGAAAATTAGGTGAAAGCGTTTGTTTTGTCCATTCAACCTACTCACATAGCAACGGGTGAGCGAAAGCAGTGGGTGAAAAGATTTTCACTCACTCCCGATAAGCAAAGTTATAAGCTGAGCATTTAACCAATTTTATTCATAACCGTAATACATATCAACAAAATTACTTAAAAAGTTAACATTACAATTGTTAAAAATCGGTTGATTAATACCAGAGAATTGATCTTTGTTGACAAATAATGACAAATTGATTGTTTGTTTTATGACGAATGATGAGAACCATAACAACGAAAACCGCCTCCTAATGTTTCTGCAATTATTCTAAAAATTTAAATTATTTATTTTTTTTAATTTCTAATAGCAGGATTGAACAAAACGCTATACAGCACTCATGGGAAACAGTCACTCACTTGTGTGTCGTTCCACACTCGGCATCGCCTCGTGTGTAATCTCGACACACGCGTGAGTAAAACTTTTAGTTTCTCCACTTGTACTGTAATATACTATTAGCTTTCTGCTTTGCGTACACGATGTATCCACTTCACGTACGGTTGCACAAAAATAATTTTATTTAGAGGTACACGTCTGAAATGGCCCAGGACATATAAAAATTAGCATGGGAAAAATGAATAAGATAAGAGCTTACTATGGCTTATAATAATACAGTGGCAAAGTAATTTAACAGTTATTTTAAAATTTTAAAAAAGTTGATTATGGTGACACATATACGTATTAGTTTGTCTTTTCGTGATTCCATATTATTTAATTAATATTAGTATAACCTGAAAAGATAATTGACATATTTATAAAATAATTTATTAGAGCAGTGAGAATTGGTGTTTTGAAAATAACATTTACATCAATATTTCAAGTTAAGGAGACCACGGCAAACTCTGATCTTATGCATTTTTTCCCATTTTAATTTCTGTATGTTCTGGGTGGCTTCAGTATAATAACAAAAAATATAATAAATTTATTTTTGTTCTTATTAATTTATATTATACCTTTATAAAATTACCCTTTATAAAATAAAATCTATTGAAAGACCTGCTACTATTTGACTTAATTGCACATGCTTGTCAATTGTTTTTATCAAGCCAGGTAGAGAAATTTTCGAAACCTCCCGTATATACTAAGGCGTTTACAAGTTTTATATAATTTTTCATATAATATATAATTTTTAGGCACTAGGCAATAGGCCAAATATAATTTTTCATGATGCTTAAAAAATCAAGTAAATTTTAATTCGTAATTAATGGGCGTCGATATAGTTTAGTTGTAGGATTATCGCAATTCATCTATTTAATTAACGACATAGTATCAAAAAATTAATGTTTCTGTATTAATAATACAAGTGCAATTCAATTAAATGTAACACTCAAAGCAATGGTGAAAAACAGACAGTGTAGAAGTACTGCAGTTCAGTTGCACTTACTACTTTGTTATATTTTTATGTTTACATACATTGCAAAGAATGAAAAATCTTTATAGGTCATTTCTTTGACTTTGTACATTTCAGTCTTACATTTCTGTTTTCTGCAGAAATTAATTAAGCGAATTTACTGTAGTAATATTTTTCTAAAAGAACTAATAACCACAACTTCGTGAAAGTATTTTCTCATTTAGAGATATATTTAAAATAAAAACAAGTTACATTAAATTTTTGTGTTAATTACTAGATCAAGGTAAAAGTAATTACACTATATATGTGTAATAATTAATTACTTGTAAAAATCATTAATGTAATGTACAAATAAGCACAAACAAATAAATTTACAACATTGGGACTTGCATATACAGGGTGTAAAATGGCTTCACGCATAATACGGTTTTACGAGCATTTTTCAAACATTATTTTTTCTAATAATTTTGCACCAAAATTATTTGGGAGTTCTGGAAAGAAAAAATGGGAATTGAATGATGATGCCTTTCCTTACGAATTGACTTTAATTGTAATTAATTTATTCGGAAATCGGAAAAACTAAAGAAAATTAATTTTTCGTTTTTTCAATAATCGTTTATATCTTGGAGTCATGAATGATATAAAGAATTGTAACGGTTACGTTATTTAAAAGTACATATCCTTATATTATTAACAATCTTGTTTAATATCTATTAATTTATTTATAAAAGAGATTTTCTACTTTACAACTTATTTAAATTTGAAAAGGTGCGATGAAAAACACAAAAGGTGTGATAAGAATTTTTGGTAAAATTTCTAGAAAGATGGAGGCGTTTGTTTATTTAAAAAATTTCTTTTATTTATATATTTAATTAAGAGGATTTTATTTATTTAGGTTTTTTAAATCTGCTTTGTGATTTTGAAACCAATCTTAAGAAAATGTGGAGATGTGGAGAAAACACATGTCGTTAAAAACCATCTTTTGTAAATTATTCAAGAGTGTGGTAGTAATCATAGTTACATTTTAATTGAGAATGAAGGTCAGTACTCGTATAATCTTTTACTCTTCCTTGGGAGGCTATCGAATTTATGAAAGGGACCTCCAAGATAAAGTCATATTGTCATGCTATTTTTGAGGCATTAGAAAGCATGCACCCACATATAGTATGTTACCAACAACGTGTTAGATGGGTTGCATAACCTTAAGCAGAAAAATATGTAATTTTAAATTTTTTTATGAAGCCAAAGGAAATTTTTCAATTTAATAAATATGCAATCTAAAATACTAGGCAGTAAAAGGATACATTTTAAAGTTAATTTTGTTACAATCTTGGCAAATTTTCATTGATCAGCTAACGATGTGAAATCGTTACCTAAATATGCAAGAAAAAATAAAGTTGAGGCTATTTCAAGGCAAGTTTTGACCCAAAACAGAGAAGGTGCATGGTAGTGAAGATGTGCTATCATGTTTTGTCAGCGGCTTCTTGGGCACAATTTTAAAACAACTGTCAATGTTGACGTTGCTTTTTGTAGAAGACATCATTGAAATAAAATGCAACTTTCTGCGTTTTGCCATAGAAATCTGAAATAATGTAGTTTAGCTATTATTTTCATGGTTTTGATATCTAAAAATATGTAAATAATGTTAATTAGGATGTAAGGTTGGATTTTTATCAAAATAGAAAGATGTATCTAGCTAATTTTAAGTAATTAGGTTAAATTTAGTTTATTTGATAGTTGAGTAGGAAATGTGTTACTGGAAGTGTTAGATATTTAATTCTGATTATTATTTTTATCTTTTTACCTAGTTACCTACTTTTGTATCTACCTTAGCGACGTGTTTGTTTATATTTATATTACCTTTGATAATGAGAGCTTAGCTGTCGAAACAATATTGTCAGGTTATATTTTAATAAATACTGTGAAACCTTTTACTAATCTTTATTTATTTCATGATTATGGAGTTCCACAAAGTAAGGCTGGAAACAATAAACAAAACAAAAAAAAGTGTTTTGGTTGACTTTTTCTAGTGACTTTATTTTTTATGTAAATGCAAGTGTCATATATCATTAAAAAGGGAATTTTTTGGCTATCTATTTATTAAATGTGTTTGGAATTTATTTAATGAACCAAAATTATTTCAGCAATCGAATAGGTGAAGTGTTTTCTGATTTTTTGAGCGTTAAATAGAACGAGATGTATTCCATACCAGAGAGAGTTAAACGGGTTATGCTGAAAGAAGAACGCTCATTAAAGTGGGAGTTTTATTTGTTTTAGTTTTCCGGTTAATATCAGAGACAATCCATAAAAACAAAAGCATAAGCATCATTTGAACATGAAAGCATTCTTTTTCTTTAGACAACTCTTAAATATCTTTACTGTAAAATAATTAAGACATAACATCAAGGTTTATTTAAAAATACAGGTAAAACTGTATTGTACGTGCAGCAAATCAATAATTTTTATTCTAAACAGCACGTCAATAACAAAATCACTTAAAAAACTAAATGTTAATCCTTTCTATAAGTAATTCAAGAATAGAACAAGCAGTCCATTAACATTTGTGAAGAACAGAACCAACACTTTATTAACATTTCTTCTAAACTGAAATATTCTTTCGCAATAATTATTTTGCTGCAGCTATCACAGTCCATTGTCAGTTTAAACTATAAAACTGTTATGTTCTACGAGCAAGTAAAGCAAGTATCAGATGTCTGCATACACTAGCATAGAATACTAGTTTACGAGATGTAACGAGCTCCAATTTGGTGTTAGTTAGTTCATGCAGTTTAAATCTTTAACCCCTGGTATAAAACGAATTATTCCGCTTTGTCTGAAATTTAAGTTGGTATAGAAAAGATGAAATCTGTATCGTCGTATATAAAAAGGCAGTTTAACGTTTCATCTCATAAACATTTCTCAACGTTTAACTATTTTACAACATTTAACGATTTGGGTGGCGCCCCTATTATTATTTATTTATTTCTGATTCTTTTCTGTAATTCATAAACCATAGTAATTAGTACCCACGACCACTGAATTCAACTCGAATAAGAAAGACGTCTTTGCCTGGACATAAACTTTAAAGTAAGTATAGTGTTTTATTATGCATATGTTTTTGTATTTGATTTGTTATTATTTAATTCGTGAAGAAAGACATATGTTACAAAGAAGAGGCGAAGAAACAATTAAGGGTTATCAAGTCAATTGAATGTATTTATTTACTGTACAAGTAATATCAACTGTCAAGACAGCACGAGCAGGATTGTACTATCTTCTATCTTTTCCATTATTCTCATTATTTCTTATACTATCTTGTAAACTGTCCTACATTCTACCATTAATTATTATATTTTTCCATAACTTCTCTAACAGCTGACATAGTAAAAAATAATTCAAAGAATAAAGTTAAAATGTCAAGACGAATTAAAAGAATCAATTCGCAATCGAGTTAGTTTAAAGGAAACATTAACAAATCTAGAAAAGTTCTTGAACAATGTTAAAGCATCAACTTCTGATGATAAAACTACTATTACACCAATTCAATTATGATTTCAAAATAATAATATTGTTACGTCCACATTTCTGGACCCAATATTTGATAATGTATTATGTAATAGGAATATTGAAAGACGATTTTTCTTACAAAAAAATGAATGTAAGAAATGAAAGAACGAGATTTATTTGCACTGTTCTCGTCTTGCATTATGTTACTGCATCCACGCTTGCTTAAACTTACACCCTTACTTCGGGGTAGTTTTACCGTTTTCTTCTATCGTCGCAGCACATTTTTAAATCTATCATAGTCAAATTGGTTAACAAAATTTTCAAATTTAATTCAAATTAATTTCAAAGAAATAAAATATTCCAGAAATTAGAATCCGGCTCGAAGGACCAAAATGTTACGTCCTAGGTGTACTAAACTTATCTATTTATTTAAATACATATTCTAATTCGTGTTCCTACAAATCTATCTAGTAAACTAGATAAACATACCTTAAAATATTAGAAACAATTAAAATATAAGTCAAATGTCAAATTCTCAGATTTCATAAAATCCAAAGCTTATTTATTGCATTTCCTACATGATTCCTATTTCGGCTTTAGTCAATTTTAAGTTTGTTACCTATTTTTTTGTAACTGTGTGTGAATACTTAAAGATTGTATTACACGATCCACGGTTTCGCTCTAGCTGGGCGTGGGTCTCAGTACGAGAAATTATGAAAAGATAAATAATTTGAACACTGATAAAAATTTTGAAATAAGGGCGCCAGATCCTACTTAACACGATATAGCCGTTGGCCGGATCTTGCAACGGAAGCAATATTTAAGCAGTCACACTAAAGGATTATTAAATAAAAACACAGTTTGTTGACAGCGAAACCCCCGTGTTTAATTAGATTTAATAAACAGTAAAACAACGATGAGAAAATAAATAATAAGTATAATTATATTAGAAAGGCTAGTGGTTAATAAGATTAAATAATTTTCAAAAAAAATACAACTGAGTAAGTTACAAAAGATAAACTAGATTAATCATAATACTCACCAACAGGTAAGCCTGAATAAATAACATTTTCAGTGAATAAAAAAAATAACAAAGCGGCTGACACTAAAAAAAATTCTCAATCGTGGTTAACCAGAGGGATCCCTATAGTATACCGATAACTGCCACGCAATTCGAAAATTGATAAAAGAATCGTACCATAAATAAGTACGCTGAATCAAAATGTCAAACACCCTGTATATAACAACAATCTTACAAAATATTAACTATTAATCTACTGTTACACCAAAAGTACGGGGGACTCAACTGAGGAGACGAAACGAGTCAAATAAAGCGTCCCCGACCTTGAACGTTAATTCAAGTTTGAACGTTACTTCTAGATGGCGCTACGATTCTGGACAACGCTGACAGTGTTGACAGATTATGCGATTTATCGCAAATTTTATCGCAAATCTGGCTAATTTTTATGAAACATTGCGACCCATATGGCACTCCAGCGAACTGTCAACAATGGCCAGCGTGGTCTGAGCGTTGTCAAGGACCGAAGCGCCCTCTAACGAAAATTTTTTAAAATACAGGCCATTGGGTACGCAAATGTTTGGAACGCCCATTGCCGATTCGTCTCCTCAGTTGAGTCCCCCGTAACCAAAAGGTTGATATTATTGACCATAATACAGATAACGCACTAAGCAAAAAGCATAAAAAAAATATATGACAGGTGTCATAAAATTCAAAAGCTTATATAAAGTTTTTACTTAAATAATGAAATAAGAAAGACAAATTCATAAATCCTTTATAATTTAAATAAACTGTCCACTAACCTTTACACAACTAATACTAACTTGGGGTCCATTTCAAAAATTCGGACACTGTAATAACAAAGAAAAGTTCAAGGGCCTCTTCTCGGCAATCCAGTCGATATCTTCAAAATTTGAAGTTCATTAAAGAAATCCAAGGGCTTCCATTTAAATTAATAACCAATGGACATGTCGCCAGAATACAAAAAGGAAAAGTAACTTCATACTAAACCACCATTCCAAATTTAATTAAATTTACCATAATAGTGTGAACAAAAAAGGTACTTCTTTACGTCATGGAGCAACCACATAAAAGGTTCCCATTTAACGTATTCTTAAATCTTCGCACCCATTGTAAAAAGCCGTTGAGTATCGGCTTCGAGAGGAAATTTAAAAGACCGACACCGGGTCCACCAAAACATAATCCGGTACGGGAAGAATTTTCCTAATCCTCACAACAGACGTCTTTTCGCTAGCCCCGCAAAACCTGTTCTCCCTCCAGTCACCTCGAGAAGCGTTCCAACAACCAAGCTCCCCTCGCTCGAGAATCAATCGACCGGCCCACCTAATCTCAAAACTTCCAACACGGAATTTCGAAAAATAAGAAAATCGGTGTTTCAAAAGAAACAACTCACGGTGCTCAAACCGTGGAAATTTAAATGTTACAAGTTGATCATCTATAAAAGACCACTACGTCTTCTGATACTCCAATACATTTTGCGGTAGCCCCTTTTGAGCAATGTCATTGTTGCAAAAGTAACCATTCTATTTATAAATCTCCTGAGTTTCTATTTTTATCGCCAATCGAAAAAATAAAAAAGGTAAAAACTATCAATTTGTGCCACAATTGTGTTCGTACAGGTCACAGTGGTTCTTGCAAAATATGCAGAAAAACGACACAATTGTTTATTAATATCGATTACAAAGATTCTGGGTTCAGCTCAACATATGGGCAACCTTTTTGCCCAAAGTATACCTCAACAGAATGGCATGCCCAATCCTTTTCAATCAAGCACCATAAATTTACTTACCATATCCAATCCCATCAGATGTCACACTGAAGTCATTTTATCAACTATACATGGAAGCTACGATATTTTGACGGTCAGTTTCATCAGTGTCGAGCTGTACTTGACCGTGGTGCTCAATATAATTTAATTATTATTCGAATTAAAATTCGAAGAAAACACATACAACTTCACCACTCTGGTCCTCAACTCCTGCTAGCCTCAGTTCGACACTCTTAGGAATCTTGGTTCCTTGATTATTACTGAAAATTGTTTTATTCCGACAGCTACTGTTTATTTATACATTGTGTTGTAGTGGTCAGACCTACAGTCAACCAAAATTATCAAAGTAGCTGTAGCAAGTCAATTTGTCACTAAAACAATTTTCATAATCATCAATCTACCTAGTTCTGTTATTTTAAAAATAACAACTGTTTGCTTCAATATAAAATGTTGGGGGTGTTTATTACAGTTTCTTTGGGGTTGGTAACTTGATTTTATGTTTAGGGATGGTTATTACAGGTTCTTTAATGTTGGTAGTTTGGGTTGCTAAGGGGTAGTTAAGAGACGTTGGGTTTTTGTTTTTAGAAACAGAGATGAGGGGTTGGGAAAACAGGTAGTAAGTAGCCATATTGGCTTGGTTTTTAAAAAGGAATATAAAATTCATGTAAGTGTATATCTGTTAATTTAATTTATGTTGATTCTAGTTGTGTGGTGTAATTTTTATATTATTTAATTAATCTAAAACCCAAACCTCTAAATCTAAAAGATTCGTTTGATACTTTTAACAATTTATAAATTTATCCTTTTGATGTATAAATATTACTAGAAAATAATGTTTTATTAATGTTTGTAGTATCCTTACAACTAAGTATTGCTAACTAGGAATGTCATTTGTGCATTTATGTAGATACGACTACTACTGTTATGTGTCTTATTGTCAGTACTTATTGAGTTTTTAGGTTAATGTTTCTAACCTAACTAAATGTTATACTTTGTGACGGAGAGGATATTTCCCTAGGTATTAATCTCCACGGTGGTATGAAAACCCGTGATAGGCCGTGTGAGAAACCCTTAAACCTTTATTTATTTATTTGAGAGGAAGGCTCCACGGTGGTAAAAAAGTCCATGATAGGCCGTGTAAGAGAACCCTCAAACCATTATTCTATTTACTGATATTTCTTATTTCGTATGTGTCTTTTATGTGTATATAAATGTATGGTCACAACGTATCTATTGCTATGTCAAATATGATATGATTTTTGTTCAGTAGTTCTTGTGTATTTATTTTAATCTGGCACTTTTACCTTTTCTAGTTTATCTGTAAATCTTTTTGATTGACTATTTCACTCAATTTTTGATGTTTTATGTTGAGAGATTTGCGTTTGTCTATTTATAAATGCCTAGTATAATCACACAACTGTATCAACTTGATAAATTGATTTATTGATCTGTGTTGTTTAATGTAACCAAACTAAATAATCATTTGATCACATATTAAACTTGTAGCGTGTACGTATTTAAGCTGGGCTAGCATATAATTTCAAGGAGGTTTTTAGAGAACTAGCCATTATTTGTATCAGTTTAAATACGTCCCTCCTCGCTCAAGATTAAGAATAAATTAATAAAATAATACAATCATATTTAATTGTTCTTTTATTTGTGTTCTTTTACTTGTGATTTCTCTTTCTCCGTCCGTATGAAGTAGATCAATCGTTATCAACCTTGGTCACATGGTATAAAAAATAATCACAACGTATGATCCAGTTTGTTAAATATCAAGTTTGTTCTTTTTGTTATATTTATCATTATAAAGTTTGTCATTTGTAAGGTTGGTAATACTGTGTCAATTTCCGGTTTGTTAAATATTTGAATTTTGCGCGGGTAGAGTAAGATGGGCCGTGATCGTCTAGTGGGTAGGGACCCCGGCTCATTACAGTGTACATACTCGTAAATGTAGAATCAATTGATTGGCAGTTTTTGAGCAAAATCCTCAGACTATTTTAAAATGCATTTTTTGACATATCCGCCGAATTTATGACGTCATCTAGAATTCTAGAAATCCATGTGACACATCCTTTGAAAGTACGTGTACGCGTAATCATGGAATTATTAAAATTTACTATCTTTGGCTTATACATTTAGTAGGCTGATGAAGACTGGCTTGAGGTAACTCAAATTTCCATTTTTTTAATTTTTCTATATTATTTTATTATAGGCACCAATGTGCTCGATCCCAGATCCGAGAAATCATTTTCGAATACAGGCTCAATGGAACTAGCGTCTAGGTCTAGGGGCTGCAGCCGCCGGCATGAGCTGTGGCTGCTTCTAGCAGTTAGGATTTTATATTTCAGTAGTTATAATATAAAGATTCTAATGCACTCGAGTTCGATTTTTATCACAAATGTGGATATAATTTAAAATAAAATTAAGCAGCTTCGTGGATTAGTGGCTTGTATGTTCGCTTCATATCCAAGAGTCGCAGGCTCGATCCCTGACCGAGCTGGTAATTTCTCATAGAAGAGAACAATTAAAACATACCTTCTTCTCGGATAAAAGTCAAAAGGAAGTAAAAATTCTTATTTATAATCCCAACAAGGGTCTTACTTTACTAGGTCGAACTAATGGAAATGAGCTTCCTTCCTCAAATTTCCCTTAAATAATTTCTACCATTCGGGGCCTCAAACTATTGCCTAAATATCTGCTACGCTGTCACAGGAATTAAATTTGATTCACCAATTCAGAATCTCTTTTATGAAGTCCAAATTACACTAACTCGATTGGTGCACTCGCAAAATAATCTTTCAGAGACTTGTTTTTACGAAGACAAAAATATATTTTTATTTCAATCGGCAAATTTTATTATTATTTTTTTTTGTATATTGTTTTTCCCGGCAAACTATTTTTAAACTTAAATAAGGCGGCCACAGCCATCGAACCTTTTCTCACAATCGCAAATGTCCGTTTGCGCGTAAGTCATCCTTGCATAAGCAGTGCAGCCGATTTCGAAATATATTTTTTAATTATTAAGTGATATGTTTTTTAAATACTGATAGACGTGTTTACACATTTCTGCAAACAAGATCGGTTCTAGATTGTATTGACGTCGTTTCTTAATTTATACTTACACAGTATTTAAAAGTGTTTCATTAAATTACAAGTGCTAGAAATAACCATAGCATGTGTCGGCGGCTGCAGCCCTTATACGCTAGTGTCAGGATGGCTTTGCTCAGTAAGGATCATTATTAGGTATAGGATTTGTATGCACTTAAAAATGCTGAAATATGCATGCACTTATGCACTATAAAAACGTGAAATATGCACTTAAATATGCACTTAAAAATCATGAAATATGCGTTTATTAGAAATTTTTAATAAATATATGCACTTTCATTATTAAAAAAAACACCTGTTTAGCGTTAAATTACATTTTATTTACAGAAATTATTTTAATTAGACATCCTATGCAATAATTTAATTAATTATATTTTCTAAACATAGAGCGTTACAGTCCACAATTACGTACATTTTTAAATTTTCAAAAGTAAACATATGCCTATTATCCCTAAATATTGTTTTATATTTTGAGAAACTCCGTTCCACATCGCAAGACGTAATTGGGGCATACTTAAAATTGTTTAATTCTACAAGCGAATAATGTTTTAGCTCGTCTAAAATGTCTTGGCCGGATAATGCATCGTTTATGCTTTTAATTAAGTGAAAACCAGGATTTTTGTCTATAACGGATTTAAAGTTTTGTTTTATAGTCAAACCCTTTGGCCCTTTTACTTTATTCAAAGAAACACCTAACAATTTTACATGCTCAAGAGATTCATCTAATGAATTTCCTTGACTTTCTAATTTCTTAATTACTTTAGCTAAACGCACAAAATTTGTTAAAACAAACAATAATTCTGCCCTCACCTCCTTAGTATTAAAAGCATCCTGTGCGCTTTGTATGCATAGTGCATCGTGTTTATTAAGTTTATTTACAATTGCTTTAATAATATCAAAATAAGTTGCATAATATTCTGCTGCAGAAAGCCAAGTACCCCACCTTGTTATTACAGGCTCAGGTGGGAGAGGCACTTCTTGAGCAGTTTTCCTAAATATTTGTATGCGATATGGAGCTTTACAAACAATTTTTTTACATCTGAAATTATAGAGTTTACGTTAGGATATATTTCCCGTACTTTTTCTGCAACTCTATGCATTTCGTTGCATTGCATTGCAAGTTTCTACGCACCTTCCAGTAGTGTCAGTAGATTCGTCAATGGAAACCCATATGTAGTTATTCGCTACATGTTTTCTAATTGATTTTATGGTCTCTTCGTATAAACGAGGTAAATAATTTTTCCTGAGTGTAGACTCGTCGGGTATTGGCATTTTTGAAATTTCTTCCAGAAAATTACGAAATGCTGAGTGATTAATTTTACTTAACGGAATATCTGCAGCCACTAATGCATTACATAGTTTTTTATTAAATTCGATCGATTTGCTGGACTCACCGCGCGAATTATTAAGGTACCCCGGTAACAATGTTTGTTTTTTGATTTCAGGGCAACACACTTTTGATGTCGAACCGTGTTCAGATGTTGTGTAACTTGAAAGCGTTTCGTTACAGTCACTTTATCGTCGCACACTGTACAATACAACACCTTATCGTCAGTTGTAAGAACACTGAATTCCTTAACATAACTTCGAAGTGTAACAGACACAGACTGTTTTTCTTTACCCATCTTTACACTCTAAAATTCCAAACTGAAATGCAGTTTGCAATTTCTGAACTGTCTTTATTGAAAGATTACAAGATTAGTAAACAAAAGTACAGGAAAATTTTTCTATGAACAGGAAGTTGTCAAAGGGTCTTTGGAATTTCCTAATACCTATTTATCACAATACCGCAGGATGTAAGTATTTAAATTTTAGTTGAAACTTTTTCTTTCTTAGAAAATATTAACAAGTACCCAGATGGTTAAGGCAGTAAAATATTTTAAAGCCTAGTATTTAACTATAAGCTTAAATTATGGGTTTCCTCTAGACTCAACTAAGCCGCCCTTGGTTGGTTGTCTAAAATGCTAAAATTATTTAAAAATATTAGAAATTTCATAATTAAAGCATGTAAAACGCTCAAAAAGTGGTAAAATATGCACACTCGTTCAAAAATGCTAAAATATGCATGCATTTATAAAAAACACCTAAATATGCATTTATATGCACTTTCAAATTGACATATGTGATTCATATGTGGCTTAAACATGTAGAAATATAACTCTGCATATGTTTGCTATAAGCAGAAAAAACATGCAAATGCATAGAAATCCTATACCTAATCATTATACTCTATCGGGAAGAGTAGAGATCAACAGGTTAGGAGAGTAAAAAATGCCAGTGATAAAAAACTTTGTTCGTTATTAAATTATAAGTTTTAAAGGTGGCTTGTGTGCCTAACAGACACAATTTGTCCAATCAAATCTGATTGTCATTATAGCAAATCATATTTAACTGGCTAAACAAAACGAAAATGAATCAAAATGACTACTATTATTGAGAAATATGCCGGCCTCTTCCATCCTAGATCCACAAAACGCTACTGATCAGTCTGAAACAAAAACTGAGACATGTGTTGTCAGTGGAGGTCCTAGGGCAGTGCGAGAATGCCACCAAAACGGGTGCCATCTTAGAAACGAATGTCAAAAGCAACAAAAAAGCAAAAGCAGCAAAAAAGCAAAAGCATATAGTAGTTTTTTTCCTATCAAAATATTAGTCATCCTATCAGCCATTCCAAAAATTGGTAGGACCCCTTCTGTCTGTAGTTAGTAATCACAGAAAAAATTGTTGGGCGTAACTATTAGCTATAGTAAGTGGCGGAGATTTCTTTTTTGTTTAGCGACAGGTACGTAGCAACTGGGCAGGCAAGCAGCCTAATCTAGCACTGACAAAACTAGATGCTTTTTATCTATCAGTAATTCAGATTAGTTTAATAACATTTTTTCTTTGAGAGGCCTGGGCCTAGGGCGGCAAACTTCGGAGCGATCGCCCCCTTGATTTAGGTGTTTAAATAAAGAAACGCTGTGCGTAATTTTACTTTCGCTGGATTAGTAAATTTTGGAAATTTTTATTTTTAATATTAGGTAAGTTTTGCCTTTTGCATAAATTATACTTACGTGTGTAATAAATCTATAAAATTAAATATTAATTAAATATTTGATGTACTACATAAAATATCGAATTGGTATATTACATCCTGGAATATTAAAATGAATTCGTGGAAATTTAAAAAGGGTGAAATCATTCTTGAAACTATTTTATAGTAGCATTCTTTGAAAGAATTTAACCCACAGTTTTACTTACTAACCTTCATTCATTGTCCTCAATTTAAAAAGATAAAAATAATTCTTGGAACACTTTCTTTATTTATTAAAAAGTTTTATAAGGTTTTTACTTAAACTATTTTGTAGTAGTAGCATGGGCGTACCCAGCGAAGGGCAGGTGGCAGCTGCCCCCCTAGAAAAAAAATAAAAGAGAATAAACCCCTTTCAAATTGATGCGTATGTGTGGCGGGGCGGGATGCGAACCAGTACGCATTTTTTAGTGACTAATAAAAACAGGTTTGCAATAATTTTGAGTTTTATTTTGCAAGAAATTGTCGTGCTTCACTTTGCTCTCTTTCCTCGAAACTAGTATGAGTTGAGCTGCCCCCCTCCCTCTAGTTCAGATCTTGAGTACGCCCTTGGCTTCCAACCTGTTCCAATTATAAATCCTTAAACTTAAATTAAATCAATTAAGACAATTTATGTGACACAATAGATGACAAGTAACACCTAGACATTGACGCACGTTTCGATACATGTAAGTGTGGACGTTCACAAAATAACTAATTCATGCATAAATGCATATGATAAAATAATAAAAAATAGCATCATATTAGCCTTGGTGTCCTAGATCATTATGAAACCAATAATACATATTTCAAATTTCGAGTTTAGTGCGCTTTTTCATGGTACATTTTTTGATAAATTTCGGATTTAGAACCATTAGGATATAAGCTTCAATCGGTATAATTTTCAGCTTTTAACCCCGTGAAGTAACCTCTACAGAATTCATTTTTTGCGAATTTTAGAGCACGGAGCACTCTTACTTCTCTTTAAACTAAAAAAATGTATGTATGTCTTATTACTGATGATCGCAAATAAGGATGAAGTGACCATACATAGCTCTGATATTGAATTTTGCATACTTCATTAAAATTGTGTGGACTACAGAATAAGAATATAGGTAATTAATATAATATCACTCTGGATTAAAAGTCCCCCATTCTAATATACCTACATTATTTTGTGGTGTAACACGTGACACAGTTATTGGTTTTGTTGTAAAAGAAACAAAACTTGTAATTCTTACCAAACTTACTGATTTTATGGAAACTTCCGTTTAACGTATAAAATTGGTATTTTCAAACTGAGAAAGTTAGGGAATTATTTAAAAAAGGATCGCTGATGTTAAAAATTCCAGTGTCTAAAAGCTTTAATTAATATAGTATCGCAAAGATTCTTATCGAAACTACAAAAAATGCTTTAGTTAAAAAATTATTCTCTTCTAAAACTATTTAATTAAATAAAAATAAAATTTAAGCGACAAGTATTTTATTGGAAAAGTTTCCGTAAAAATAACTAACATAAAACCACGAATCCAAAAAGTTTGCTTTAATAGAACATACTTTCAAAATTTTTCTTCTAGTTATCGTCCATTCCCGAAATATCTCGACAAATTTTACATAGTTTTAAAATATTCTTTTAAATGTATAAATTTGATAGTTTCCACAATGTAGTATATCACAGGACATAAATTGCTCATATTGTGTCAAACGCAGTGATCCAATAGGGCATAACAAATTATTCTGTTACAAACAATTCGATACCTACCTAAATCATGATTATAACATAACAGAATTCTAGCAGAAATTCAAAACGGGGCAAAGCTATACATTAATATAAGGAAATTAACATGTCAAGTTATAGCTATACAAAAGCTGAACTTATAAATTTATTATATCCGTATAGAAGCCAAAAGTGGTCTTGCATGATAACGAAAATGACATTCTTTTCTAAGTAAATTTTAAAAGAATGTAATGTAGGTTAACGTTAAATAAAAAATGAGAATAAAATATCTTTCGAAATACTAAAATGTTTAAGTAGACTGTTTTAAAATATCTGAGCTTGCAAAACCTATTCATGTAACATTGCACTTTAGAAATCATTATCATACAGGGTGTCCTCGGATAGGAATAAAAGCTCTTTTAATTGGGCATTTGTTAAAAAATCGTTTCACTTTATCAATCCTTTTATATATTTTTGATTTTATGGAAGAGCAGTTTTAAAAACTAATTATTATTGATGATATACAACGCGCGCAAAGTCAAGCTGAGTCAATTTTATTTTTTAAACAGATACTTTCTTCGACAAATTAGTTTTTTTTTCTTTCTTCTTGTTTTCTACAACCACGTCATAGCTATTTTTTAAAATGCAACTACCAATATTTTTTGTCAGTTTTCAGTAGGCTCTTAAAAGACATTGTTTTGAAAAATTTCAAAATTTAATTTCTAATATCTTGTAAACTATCAGTCACAGTCATGATCTGCTACACTTTCTTATTCATGTTACAGAAAAATCACATTTCTTTACAAAAACCCCCGTATAATGTTACATGTTCCAGTAAAGTATGTATTATTAAAGTTCTGGGTGGCAAAGACCTACTCAAAAATGTGTGTTAAGAAAAATGGCTATATGGCATCATTGTTTGAAAACGAGAAGAGATGAAAAAATTTAATTTATCAGAAAAAGTGTCTATTTAAAAAATAAAATTTACCTGTCTGAGGTGTTCCTGAAAATATTAACGGAAATAAAATTATTTACATGTTTGCACACCTACAGGCGCAGCGTATATACAAAATAAAATGCATTTATATTTTCAAGATGTTAATAATAATTATTAGATTAACTTAGGTTAATTTTTTTATTTTGTGAATTAATGTTTTACATTAAATTATATTTGAAATGAATCTGGCTGGGAATCTGGGAATCGAAACCAGAACCTTTCGCTATCTAGGCAGCATCTTTACCTTAAGAGTTTTTTACCTAGGTAGCTCAGAGGCAGAGATACCGGCTACATAGCGAAAGGTTCTGGGTTCGATTCCCAGTCGGGTTGATACATTTTTCTCTATGAATTTGTATTCTAAATATAATTTAATGCTAATAATGTATGACTATTTATAGTCGTCAATTTAACCGTACGAATGTTAAAATATTATAATATAAACTATTGAGAAGTAATCGCAAGGAGTACCAAAAATTACCTTTGATGAATGAATAGTGCGATGAATGAATAGTCCTTTGCCTTGAGCGCTAGCGCGGCGGCGTTTGCTATGTTAATAGATATCCACAGATCTATATACTTGTACATGCAGGGCGATTATGCCTCTCTTTCGTGTCTGGACCTGAGTAGTCACAGGTTAAGGCTGAATTCCAGTACGGAGATCCTAATCAGGTCATCCGGCCTCCTGGCCACTGTAGGTACGCCAGGTAGTTCCGTGGTGTAAGTTACTATGGGTTTTCCCAATTATTGTGAGGTTGGCGTACTTAAGCGTAAATACAGGTGCAACTGAGCCGAGTAAGGTTATCCTGAATGTTAAGGAATGTTGATGTGAACATATAGCCTCTCACATCTAAGACAACGCCATCTCCATGCAGTACATTATCCATAGACTGTCTCTAATTTTGGTAGAGTCGAATAGGGGTCTGTCGACAGGCAGGCCAAGTCTTTAATTGGAACGTCGGAGTGGAAAATACTTTGTCCAAGTTTTTTGGAATAGACCCGACGGGCCAGATAGCCAAGTCGTTATGCTAGACTAGGAGTGAAGGATGAACCTTCCTAAAAGAGGTGGGCCCTGGTGGATGAGCAATAAGTAGCTTCGCACTAGCCTGGAGAGCTGGTAGAAAGTGAATAGCAACCTCACTTTTACCGCTGAGAACTGACAGCACTTACATAACTAAATGACGTGCTAATTAAGCGCACTACAATTCCTTGACCAATTGGTCGTGGCAGTACCCTTCGCGGCAGATATGTCTCATGTAAATCCGTAATGTGACAGACCTCTGTACAACTTACTATCCGGACTTTCTTATGTTTCTTAACATAACAGACACTTTAAAAGTGGAGGACTTTAAGCTTTAAATAATTAGAGTGAGATAGATTCCAAATTCACAGTCCAAGTTTTACATAGTGACTCAGAAGGTTTTGTTGAGATAACTTTAAAGACTTTGATAGGATTCTGAGTTCTTGCTTATTTGAAACATACATTCCCGAAATAAACTTTAAGATTAACATTAGTGATAACAATCTCAAAAAAGATTCTTTATTTTCCGAGATGGTAGAAGAAGAATTTTAAGATGTATATAGCTTCCAGTAAACTTAGCCATAAAATATTAAAGTTGATAACAACAACAGTTTGGAATTTCTTCTTTAAAATCTGCAAGCTTTAAGATATGTAAATACTTCAAATGTAAATTTTATATTTAGTTTTATACATTACAATTGCTACAACCCATTATTTGGCTAACCAGTAACCATACCCCATAAGATAAAGCTTGTATGGGAGGGAGGTGGCGATTAATATTAGTACGCAAACCCATCGTGCGGCTGCATCCGACTTACAGATGGTATAGCCCAAATCTCACACTTGTGTTACAAATAAGGAAAAACTGCAGAAAAACTTTAACGAAATTTGCCGGTCCCGGGAGTCGAACCCGGGCCGCTCAGGTGAGAGTCTAGTATGCTAGACATTACACTACCAAAGCTATTTCTTCATAACTTAGGTTGAGATACCTTGAGATTTAAAATCTTTTGCAACACATAGAGACTTAAAGGTCTAATTATATATTGAATGGTCTGCAGATTTGGTAACTTACATAATGAGACACTTGTGGGTTTTGGTCTTTAGAGATGAAATGGATAGAGCAGGGAAACTAGCGGCATAGGACTAGTTTTAAAACTTTTATACATACAAAACATTCTGGCGTTTTTAGTTTTTCGTGTTTCAAGATCTACAAGAGCGCAGCCAAGAGAGATTTATACTTACTCTTTAAAGGGTTTAGTCGATTCAAAACTTTGAATCTTTGCGTAACAGATAAAGTTTAAGATTGTGCAGGCTTCGAGATTATTATCCTCTAGTTTTAGACACTTTTATAGTCAATAACTGAGTGACTTGATGGAGGCACGTTCTTAAAGGCGTGTATGCTTTCGTTATTTTATTGAGGATTTTATAAAGGATTATAAAGCTAGAGAACTAGGAATTTAAAAGCTGTTCAGGCTCAAACACTCCAAAACGTAGAGAAATAGAGACAGACATACGTGACTTATTAAACTTAGAAATATAGCTTAACCAATAGATTAATCAACTAACATATTTTTTGTCTTATTCGTCTTCATTCAGAATAGTTGACGTGTAGGAAATTTAACTTTGTGGAAGGTAAAGTTTAGTTGTACTCCTATTATTTTTATTTTTATTTTAAGACTTTTTCACAGAAATTAAGTATTTTTGGTGAGTACGCTTAGTTGAGAATAGAGATATCATTTTTTGTATCTTCTACTTTTGAATTGTATTCATCATAGTAGATGCAAGGACAATGACGGGATGAAAACTGGTGACAATCATAACAGAATGTTGCGAAATTGCATTTGTTTTACCATTAGAACTGTTCTAAACGCAAAAGACTACTGTAAGATGTAGCTAGCAACAGATGATTTCGTATATCATACAATCTCACAATGATAAAGTTGTAGGCCCATGAATCAAAGCTACTGCAGATAACATTTAAGACCAAATTTAGTAGGAAGAAATTGTTGATCATTATAATTTTAGCGTTACCGAAAGGAGATGTAAAGATGTAGTTATCAACAAGTTACGGAAAGATCTTGAGGAGGATCTAACGAGCGTAGGGTGAAAAAAGAGATATTTTACTCGGCATTTCCTCAACATTAAGAGTCCTGAGCTTGGAAACCTAGTCACACTTTCAACATCAGCCAATAGAAGCTTTGCCAACTCCCAAGTGCATGAATATAATAAATTTTTCATAAGCGAAGCGTTCCTCTGCAGTCAAAAGCATAATTAAAATTTTTTTTCCAGAATCCTGTATGCTACACCATTTTTCACCAACTCGATCAGGTGCATCTTTTTTTTAAATTCTAAAATAATTTTTTTTCTAATGAATATCATCCAGGAGACGCACTGTATACTGAATGACCGAGTTACCTCATTTTACAAGTTCATAACAATTTAACTGAATAAATGTTTTTCATAATCATCATTTAATTGTTACAGTTTTTAATTAACGTTCAAGTGAGATCTTAGTGCTTGAGTAGTGAAAATTAAATTATTAATTTATGAGTGTTTAAAATAAAGATAAACTAGAATGAGATTACTTTTTAAAATATGTTTGTGTGCTTTATTTTCTCGTGCTTACTTCTGTTTAGATATTAACAAAAATGAAATTGCGAAAAATTACTCAATCCAAGACAAAAATTCAACAGATTATTTTCTAGATTATAGAAAGTGCCTATTAAAGGAAGTCACAGCAAAACTTATACAGCTACTGTCGAGAAATAATAAACAAACAGAAGACACAACCATGAATCCACACTACAACGTTATAGATGCTCCACTTAAAAGAAATACGCGCCAAAATGTGCTTGGATTAGAAAAAGCTGATACCGATTGGGATAAGTGTGTCTTGAGATCAGAACTTGAAGAACACAAGCTTTTAGAGCAAGAACACATGGTAGCAATAAAGGACGAAGTAGAAAAGCTAAGACAATTGACTCGATTACTTCAAAATCAACAATACCTTTTGAATATAATGCAAAATGTTGATGATAAAGCAAAATCCATGGATGTAGATGAAGAAGAACAGCTCAGGCACCTGCTGAAGACACTGTTAAGTAACAAAGGAAAACCTTTTGATGAACACGGAAATCCCCTTTCTCAAGAGACAACTAGCCGTTTTAAAGAAAATACAATATTAAAACCAACTAACATTTCAAATATATTTATGGAATTGCAACAATTAAAAAAGTCAATAACTAATCTTCAAAAGAATCAACATGAAGAAAAGCTTATGCAAGAAATAGAAAATCAAAAAAGTGAATTAGAAGATATAAGGGAATATATCAAGAAATTTCAAGCAACATCTACAACTACACCTGAAACGACTTCAGAAAGCATAGAAAGTCGTCAGACAGAGGAAAAGAATGAAATTGATACCCTAGTGGAAGCATTACAAAATTTACAAGATAAAGTATCCAGACTGAAATATAAAAATATTAACAATTCTAGTACTACAAATGAAACTTCAGAAAGCATTTTAGGTGTAAGTTTACCAAAATCTAAGCCAAGGCCCCCACAAAATCAGGCTCAAAAGAAACGTCCTCCACCTCCACCTCTAATTTCAAGAAAAGCCAAAACTGACGATGATGAAGATATAGATAGTCTTTTAAATATTCTCAACAGTCAGAAACAGGAATCAATAAATAAATCACAACGTAAATCAAAAAGCATCGTCAATGAATCTCATAAAAAATCTTCGCCTTCTATCCCTCAAGAAAGAGCTGACAATGAAGATTTTCTTGATGATATCCAAAGATTGTTGGACACTCCAGACTCAGTCAACTCTGACGTTGATTTAGGATTTAATGATGATTTAGAAAATAAATTATCAGGCCTACAAAAGCAATTAGAAATATCGTCAAAGATTAAAAAATTAGAAAAAAAGATCAATCAACTGCATACTGCTGAATCAAAGAGTATTGATGATTCAGATGAACATGAAACTTTAAAAAATAAAATCAAAAAAATTGAAAAGCAATTAAAAACTCTGAATAATGCTGAAGGAAGAGACTTAGATGAAGAGGATATTGTGGATCAATTGAAGATATTACAATCTGATATAAATAAATTGAGACCAAAAGATGATAACGAAGATTCTGATGCATCTGAAGGAAAAAATGTTGCAATTGATTTAGCATTAAATAAACTATTTGGAAAGAGAAAGACCATAACAAAAACTGTTTCTAACCATGGACTTCATTTAAGCCCCGCCCAGATACAAGTGTTGAAACGAAAAATTATAGCTATGAGACAAGGTGGTGCACACGGTCAAGCAGCTGGTGCTTCTAGCCACGGGAGTCTACCTTATGAAGCTGCCCTTTCCCACTACGCAAATTTTCCTTATGGGCCTGTCTATGGAGATCGTTATGGTAATTTGAAAAATAACATATATGGTGGCCCCGCATCTGGAGTGCATTATGGTAATTATGGAAATAATATATACGGTGGTCCTGCATCTGGAGTTCATTATGGTAATTTTGAAAATAATATATATGGTAGTATAGCAAGCCAAGGTAATAAAGCTGGATATGGACCTCACAGCTCTTCAATTGGAAGCTACGGTCCCAGTAGCGGATCACATGGATATGGCAAATATGGATCCTCGTATGGATCTTCCAATTATAACAGTGACCTTGCAAACTCGCTATATTCTCTTTTGAATACACAATATGGATCAAGCGGACAATATGGAGGAGGTGGTGGTGGTAAATATAGTAAAGCTACCTAAACATTTTATTACTGTGATATTTATTTCTTTTTAGGTGATTTGTATGGAGTAGGATATGGAACGGGCCCTTCGCTGTATAGTTCTAACACAAACTTATATGAAGTAGGTAAAAATAAGTATGGAGCTGTTTCTGCACCATATAGTTATAGTCCACAAGGAGGTGGTGCAACATATGGATCAGGATCTTCATATTATGGCCCTGCAGATTCTTTATACGGACTGAAAAGTTTATACGATAAATTATATGGATCGGGAAATGACATTTATGGATCAGCCAATACGAACTATGGAATACCTTTGTACGATAAAAGCATTAGTTCATATGGATCTTCAGGTGTATCTTACGAATCAAGACCTCCATATGGAATAGGATATGGAAGTGTACCTTATGGATCTAAACCTCCATATGGAATGGGATCATCAGGTGCATCTTACGGACCAAACTCTCCATATGGTATAGGGCATGATTTGTATACATATGGATCATCTTCCAATAAAAATGATATTGGGGGTTATTTATATGGATCAAATAATTCACCATACAGTCCTGTAAGTCAAAGCTACGGCAATATGCCATATGGACCTTTAAATAATGGTTATCCATATTCATCAAAAAATATTTACGGTAATCCATACGCATCTGGACTTTCTTCCGTAAATTCTTATAGCCCACTTAAGAACAAACCTTATGCACCTACAATGGCCTACAATTTGGATAACTCTGTTGCCAGTGGATATAGCAGCAACAAGGGACAAAATAATAATCAGCAATATGAGTCTAATAGTCAATATGGATCATCAAATGTACCTGAATATAGTACTGGTAAGGGTAATCAACATTTGAACGCAGATAAAAACTATGGTGACAATGATAACAATCAGCAATACCAAAATCATCCATCTTATTCAAATCCAAATGCTCACCCGTATTCGCCTGGAACTGGAAAATTACAATCAAACATTTACAAAGATGGAAACACTGCGACAAGTGGCTATAAGTCTCAAAATTCCAACCCATATCTCGATGTGCATAATATTTTCGAACATTTAGCGCATGGTTATGAAGATTCAAAGCCACAGTTTTTTCGAGATTATGAAAAAGGACATGATAGTAATTCTGAAAATTATCAATCATCAGCGAGCACTAATGCGCAAGATTCGGAACCATCTTACGCTTATTCGTCGCAGAATCCAACAGACGGTAATTTGTATGGCCAAGAGAAAGTCCAAGATTTAAAAACACAAATTTACAGATTGCAAAATGTTATAAATAATTTAAGCGGTCCTGAATATACTCAAAAACCAGAAGATAAAGAAACGATATACAGGCTAGATCAGAAAATCAGCGATTTGAAAAGTGTTGTAAATCATTTGTCCCAAGATGCGCCATACTCGAATAATCCTTCTAGGCCATCCGCAAAAAGATATCGACAAAGCAGTACCAATTTAGGCTTGATTGATGATAATCGTCTTGAAGAAAATTCACAAATTGATCGAAAATTTTCACGTACTCCAAGGAACAAAAGGGAGGTTAGTCAAATTAGAAAAATTAAACATGGACCTACACAATCTCAAGATGGAATAAGATATATTTTGCGGCAACTTGGTGATCTTATAGATACAATTCATTTCGTTAAAGAGGAATTATTAAATAAACCAAATTCGATTTTTTTCTACGATTCTAAATTAAGCAGACATACAACAAATGGAAATGAAAATACCAATTCACCATCTAAACAAATAAACAAAAGAGAAACCCCGGAGAGTAACAATTTGGAAAATAACAAAACCAAGTCGAAAAAGACCGATGCTCTTAGTAATTATCTGGGACAACTCAGTGAAGTAATGGAAGTTCTAAATTATTTTTCCCAAGGCCTATCACTAGCAAATAATAACTTAGCAAAAAATAATAATCAGGATCTAGACGATAAGAAGTTTGACGAAACAGTTATTACTAAAAGTAAAACGAGAAAGATCAGGCAAGTTGGCCAATTAGAGGAATCAAAAGATGCGGCTGATAATATTTTACTAAAACATCTTGTCAACTTAATTAATAAAATTAGTAAATTAGCACAAAACGTTTCCAAAAATAATTGTACATGTGTAAATGGCGAGAATTGTTCTCATACCAAAGAAACTATAAGGGAAAGAAGACAGATAAATGAAAATGATGAAGAAGATGAAGACAATGATGTTAATAATGGAACTCAGCTATTCCTAAATAAAATCTCTACATTTTTTACAAATGTGTTCAGTGAAGCAAACGAAAACAATGATATCAACAACGTAGAACAATTAAAGGCTCAGAAATCCAGGCAGAATCCGTACGTCTTAACAAATCAACAACAAGCGCAAGAGCATCATCAACATTTACAGCAAAGACTGGAGGAATTGAGAAAGCAGTTAGGTATGACATATTTGTAAGGAAGCTAATTGATGAACATTTTCTTTTTTTATTACAGATCTGAAACTTCATACGAATATAAACAACCAACGATTACCACTTAATCAGCAAAATCAAAGATCACCATTGTACAATAATTTATATACATCTTCGCGTGCTAACCCATTTTATCGTTCTTCATATAATCCACAACAATCATATTATCCAATGTATTATCCACAACCGCAATATTATTATCCAGAGCCAACTTATGGAAGTAAAGACAAAAAAGAAATAATTAAAGTAAAGAAGAAAAAATCAAAGAAAGATGATGCTTTGGACAAAATTTTCACAAAAATTCTGGATAAGATTATTGATAAGGTTATCATAGCAGTACCTAGAGTAATTAATACTTTATTTGGTTTGGAAGTGGAAAAGATACTCGATTATGGTAAAGATGATTATGGTTATGGACAAGGTGGATATGGTAAGGGAGATGATTATTACGCCATACAGAAAAACTTCAAAAATATGGGTCTTCTCGGTTATATTCCTCTAATCCTATTAAAAGTATCATCGAATTTGACATATTTTGTCAGACAACTACAGAAGAATAAATTTATTAGGACATTTTTGGTGCCAGCACTTGTCACAGCTGGTACAGCTGGTTTAGTTGTATTTCTAGTCTGGTGGTTAACAGATTATCAGCCTGAATATGGCTACAGTTATGGATATTCAGGAAAAGGAGGTTATGGCCAAAGTTATGGTAACTATGGCAACTCTGGTAATAATCATAGAAGTAACACTATAGATAATGAATTACAAAGGAAGAACAGTTTTGATAATAGAAATAATTATTACTATGATAAACGACAAAATGGGTTTTATGAAAACTCAGATATTATAAATAATGAAATTAGTAAGCCTAAAACTTTAAATGATTATTATAATCAAAGGAACTTGAAAAGCTATGATAATTATAGATAATACTATATAATATAGATTGTAACAATAATTTGCATTTTTTTAATAATTTTGTGTTGTACTGATTGTGAGTCTTTGGGTATTAATAGTATGTGTTATTTTTTATACTTTTTGTTATAAAATAAAATATGCGAAGAAAAGAATTTCGTTAGTTTTAATGGCACTGGTTGTGATGGCACCCTAAATGGCAGCTTTTTGGAAACCAGGATTTACATTATTGGAACTGATTGTGATGATGTTGTAAACACAGTCAAATCATCTAAATATTAACACCATTGACGGAGACAACATTTCGAGTCTGGCAATTCTCTAGAATTTTTATTTTGTTATTCTCCGTTTTGTTGTTTGTAATTCATACAAAATATTTTTTCTAAATTAAGGGCTCGAAAATGTCTACTTGTTGTGCCTCAACCTATCGTAAAACTCTTTGCGAGCATTACGCAATATTTCAGCAGTAATGTTTTGAAACTAGTTCTTAATTTTATTCTAAAGTTCGTTAAGATGGTCGATTATGTTGATAGCTATACATCTTATTTTTAAAATGACCCCACAAGAAAACCAAGGGTGGCAAGTCAAGAGACCTGGGTGGCCAGTTAATAGTTCTTCTCGCACGAATTAATCGATTAGTAACCGTGATTTCTACAAAGTTTTGAATCCATAGGGCATTATGCGGACAGTCATCCTGTTGATACCAAATATCTTCAAAATTGACATTGAGAGCTACCAGAATAATTTGATTTTGTTGAATATTTAAGTATTTCTTGGCAGTGAGGCTACTATTAATGACCACGGGAGCAATGACAGAGTTACCCAAATTGCCTATCCACACATTCAATTTTTGTAGATATTGTGTACATGTTAGGTACACTCAAATGCTTGTTTTACCTAAACCAATATCGTAGAGTAGTTGGATTGTGATGCCCATGTAAAGAAAGATTTGTCTAGTAGGAAATAAAATATTCCAAAAATTGTTATCTTATCATTATCAATTTTTTTCCTCATTGCCTCACAAAACTCCATCCGTTTGATTCGATCGTCGGGAGAGATTACTTGGTATCTTTATTTATATACTTATACCCACGCCTTTTCAAAATATTTCAAAGCGTTCGCTCTTCAATTCCAACTTTTGGCAATTTGACCACTTGTGTGGGTTCATTTTGTTCAACAATACCACATTAACTTAGTTTTTTTTTGTTCTCTTGTTTCTGAAAGAAGAGAATTCTCTCGTTGTTTCATTATTAATGCATCCTGATCAGGGCCGGATTGTAGTGAGATTTCGGCCTGAGTTTTTCATTCGACCGGCTCACGTAACATACGATACTAATAATAATATACTACATAAGTTTTTCGATTTTTTTTAATGTAAATGTTAAATACTAAATACTACAAATATGTTAACAAAAGAAAAAACAAAATATGTTATAATATATATATTTTATATACTATAACACAAGATTTTTTTATAATAAAAATATTTTAAACATTATGAAAAATTAGAAATTAAAAATTTAACAATTTTTCAAGACTAGCACTTCCCAAGTAGCACATGACATTGGCTAGACATTTTGTTCATATTGGCCCCATATTGATTCAGTTTCATTGTTATTACAATATCCTGCCAATGTTGACGCAATATTGTTTTGAAATAGTAAGCCAATATTACCACAGCATTGATTTACTAGCTTCAGTCGATTCGGTCGCTTGGGTTTATTATGTGGTCCTAGATGTGATTTACAATGTTGTATGCAATATTGCTTCAATCTAGTATATCAACATAGAACCAATATTTAAATAGTCATTTATGCCAAGAATCCAATATTGATCCAGAGACATAAAAATAGTTACTTCAACAATGACATTGCTTATAATTATGACGTAATTTACCTAAAAAGTAGTTTTGACTGACAATGTCATTAAAATAATAATTCGGGTAACTTTATGGGGCAGTTGGATGTAGAAAAAATAAAACGTGGTATCTACGCACCATGTGATACCATAGCGTTTGTATAGCAATTACTGACTCTTCCGGTTGGTGGCTGCCAATTTGCTAGCTAGTTTCATTGTGGTTTAATGAAACTGTTGTTCGTAAACGACAAATCTTGTTTTTTCTTGAGATTGCTGTTGTTGATTATCGAGTTGTGCTCTGAGAAGAAAACTGCGTCTTTTGTAATTTTGGTATTAAACTTTATTAATGACGTTAGGTATTACTTACATTACGAATCTAAAATACTGTGATGTACTCTAGATAGTATGCATGTTTTAAGTTGCAAAATTTTAAATTTCCTCTTAGTTAAAACTAAATATTTTTAACAGAAAATACAGTAACAGCATAGTAGATAAACAGAATTTGTATAATGTAAGGTCAGTTATACAGATACTTGAACTAGCACTTATTTATTTTGGACGACAATATTGATATAAGTTATTGGGTTCACATTACAATTGGCGTATGTTGTTGGGCAAATATTGGCGTATATTGCTGAGCCCATATTGCAGAATGTCCACATTTTCCATTTGCCCAATATATATTCGGCATTGGCCTAATATTGGAGCAATATGGTTGTGCTACTTGAGTTGCTTTACTGACACGGTTAATTATTTCTTCATTTTCCAGATTATTTAAAATACTCTTTTCGACAGACATTAATAAAAAGCTTTCGAGATGTTCTTGGGACAAACAGTTTCTTAATCTGTGTATTATGAATTTTAATTTTGAGAATGTGGTTTCACATTGAATTTGTGTATAGGACAGGGTTAAAACGTATTTATAAACTACGAATCAAATCCGAAGTCGCTTGTTGAGATCAAAATAAATGAATGAGTTATTAATAGTTATTTGTATACCAAGGCCGCGAAATGTCTTGTTAACGTACCGAGAGAATAATTGTCGCAGATGGCGAGGCAGGACAATCTCGAGGACGCTAACGAATTGCGCGGACAAGGTATGCACTACATGTTATGTGCATCCGTAAAAAATAGGTAATTACAAATTCCATTGCTTTTAAAAACCGACATTTTAATTAATTTTACAATGTTGAATTTATTTATTTCAAATCAAGAAACATGTTGTTGTTGTTGTCATCTTTTAGACACGTCATTGCCATTCTCAT
Source organism: Agrypnus murinus (assembly GCA_929113105.1). Taxonomy (NCBI): domain Eukaryota; kingdom Metazoa; phylum Arthropoda; class Insecta; order Coleoptera; family Elateridae; genus Agrypnus; species Agrypnus murinus. The sequence goes on along the minus strand of OV816025.1, from coordinate 39,869,029 downwards.
ATTATTATCTGTCATGTCAACTTTCAAATGCCAAATAATCAAATGACTTTTAGTTTAAAGTACGTTACTACGCGAAACGTCCATTAAAGTTTTTAAAGATCGTTACCCTTAGTAACCGCCGCTGCATTGGAGGAGTTCTTTTAGTTTAAAGGACGTTATTACAAACGGTAACGTCCATTAAAGTCTTTAAAGGTCGTTATCCTTAGTAACAGCTGCTACATTGGAGTTCTTTTAGTTTAAAGCACGTTATTACTAAGGATAATCCTGTATGGGGTATGCGAAGAGCATACTTCGCGTACGGTTGTACATAAAATATTTTTCAACAGTGATTGTTAAATACGATATCCAGAAGAACGTCATGATTAGAGAAGAGCAAATTAGATGACCTTTCTTTTGAAACCTTTTGATGATGTAATTTTTATTGGTGTTACCCTAATACTTCTTGTGGATTTCGATAAGATACAATTTAGTATTGATATTTGAATTAAATTTATTAACATCCTAGCAACACTCCACTGAATATTTATTTCTTTCAACGCAGGTTATCTTAAAAAAACAATGCATCGTTAAAAACCATTAAAAAATATCGAATTACATTTAGTTCATACCGAAAATCTAATCGAGACGTCGCATTTTAAAGAGGTTTCAGTTCGAATTTCATATTATTAATAAGTAGTAATGAATGAAACTTTACCCTCCATAAGAAATTTGGTTTTGTGCTTTACTATTTTACACTTCTCTAGTCGTGTTCTCATGATATTAGGATATTTTTAAAACAAACAAATTTTATTTCTTTTGTGATCTTTTCTTTATTAAAAAAATGTAACCAGCATTGACTGAGGCGGCCGAGTTCGGTCCTGAACCCACCGGCCCACTGAGATTTTCTCGGTAACTCGGCGGTACAATCCGGACCGGATCCTGATGTTTCAAGCCTTTGAACAATCTTTAATGCAGTTTGACTTGTCAGATCCGGTCGATTTTCGAAATTAAATATAAATCGACCAATAACTTCTTCTGCACTTGCAGAATATAGTACCATTTTATAATTTGTATTTTTACTTCCAGAGCATATAGATACCTAGATAAAAAGATCAAGCGATCAACTTAGATCGGCCAAAATATCTTTGTTCAAATTAGATATAATTTCAATAATAAGTTTCGAAATAATTGTTTGTTCATACGTAGACTGTTTTAGTTGGCCCTCAAATAATCTTCAACTCTTTTATAAATTAGGATGGCATCACCTGATGGGTAAGTTAAACCTGCGTGTGTTTTTTGAGAGATTAATGAATAGAGAAAATTTTAGCGCTCGACTTTTTTGAGGGAGATTTTCTGGCGCTCGGGATTTTTTGCCTTAATTGAAATCTTGAAACTTCATCCAACTAGCTTTCAAACCATCACTAACTAATACCATTATAATCCAACTTGCAAGAGATTCTAATCCTTTAGTTAAACGCATTTTCAAAGAAGACACTGGACATTTTTGTCATTGCCTAGTTCTCAGAATTCACGAGGGCGTAATACCTGTTGTTATTAGATTCCAATACAAAAAAATATAAAAACAAACCTTCAGTTTTTACAAACTTTCAGTCTTAAATATCATTCTGTGCAGTTCTTTATACAAAAATATATATGAAAACAAGAATGTTTAAGTGATTTTGGAAGAAAAGCAAATTTTAAATAAAATTGATAGCGAATGCAAAAAGAAAGATGTAGACAACTTACCGTGTTCTTTTGTTACAATTTAACTTTTGATTTTAAACAGTTGTAGAGTAATTTGTCCCGCTCGCATAAATTCTTACCCTGATTATAAATATGTGCATAATTATTAATTATTTGCAAGACAATTTTTGCCAAGGTTAATTGATCTTATTAAAGTATCTCCACTGTTTACTTAATTTTATAACAAAGCACTGTATATCTTATTTGGAGACTTGTTATTTATATGTGTGTTATCTGTGATTTGTTTCACAGCGTTCAGCTATCGAGGTAGAGTATATTGAGAAAAGTCGACCACATTAAAATTAGTCACAAAGGTGTTTGTTCCTTTACAGATATTGTCGGTATACTCCGGAGCTATTTTAGACGACTCTTGACGCCCATTACAGAAGACCTCCTGTGAGACGCACGACCTCACACTAGTTAGTAAACCTGGCAGTGGACAGGTTTAACTGCGGTTAAAAGTTGTTACCGTTTCCCAATTAATGACCCCCATTTTGTGGGTAACAACTTATATTTTACCGTCAGAAGAAACGTTGCAGAAATAACTCCACGCTAGTTGATCTAAAATGCAGATACTGCGGTCATAGTTTACCCATCCGAGTACTGACCGTAGCAAACTCGACTTAACTGTGTTAAGCGATAAATTCACTATAACCACTTTAACGTACTGCCGGCAACAACTTCAGCTTACTAATACGTCACTTCTACTAACTGAGCTACCAAACCACATTTTATTATTGATTTAGTGGATTGTTTTATTATCGATTCGTTATAGGTTTGATGGTGATTTATTATTATTATTATTTATAAGAAAAGGGAGGCAGCATAGCTGATTTAGCCCCGTTACAAAACTTAAATAAAACAAAAACTTAAAGTAAATCTTCAATACAATAAAAATTAAATAATATTATCATTAACATTACACATACACAGTCTGTCAAAATAGCCCCAGATTAACTGAATCATTTTGATTTAATAATAATAGTTGACCTCTAATGCCATGATACTCAAGTTTGTATAATGGTCGTCTTAAAGGGACGCTATCAAAAGCTTTGGCAAAGTCAAGATAAATTACATCAATTGGATTCGAATTGTTAGTCAATTGAATTGAATTTGTTAGTCAAGTTTATTGGTTAATATTATATAGGTGTAGTTTGTTTTGCCTAACCTTGAGTTTGCGTTATTAGTTTATAGGATTGTTACCTGTGCATTTATTGGTTACCTTATTATCTTGGTTAGGGCTTTTTACGATTTGTTTTTGATTATTTTTCTTGTAAATATGTATTTTTCATTATAATTACTAATTATTATTATTGTAAATCGTGAATCAGTATGGATGCTGACAAACTGTTAATTGATGAAATTAATTATGAAACTGGGAATTCGTGATATTGGCATTAAGGGCACCGTACATGATACTGAAAGAACATGTCCGTTAAATATTTCTGCTGTAGATGTGGACATTAATGAAGAGCTGAGTGTTTGTAATGAAAAGTAATATCTCATCAAATAAACAGTAATGCTGAGATGCATCAAGCAAGAAGTCGGGGTTGATTAGGCAACACTACTTACAACACTTTATCGGAAGAGCTTCAAGCTAAACCGTAACCTCCGAGATATCAAGAGGCCGCGACCAAGCAATCGTGACGTCACGAAAACCGGCTAACAATTGCGAAACGTAAAATACCCAACATAAAGACACTTGTATATTTCTGAGTAAAACTGAATATTATTTCAAAAAAAGCACTTATATTATGATAAACAATGAATAGGGTTTTCCACGTCACCGTTGAGGTACCCATGATAGACGCGTTGGCTCTTATTTTCCTCGCCAATAGCCCTATCTCCATGCGTTAATGTGTTTTATAACTTCTTAACCATTAAATTTAATCAGTTTTCTCTTTGATAGATCCATGTTTTGGATGTTAATTTTGTCGTTGATTATTTTTGAATAGTTATTGAGAAATATATTGGCAAGAATATGACAATTTTTTAACAATATCGACTTCAACGTCTTGCTACATAAAATACATTTCTCATTGATTTCGTGTACATATTTTTCCAATTTTAACATTGTCAATTCCCGTAAAATAATCCTTTGTTTACCTGTCTTTAGAAATTCAGTTTCATATTTATCTCAAATAAGCTCACTGAATATCTGATACGCCTGAATAGAGACTTCAAAGAATAATTCAGATGGTTGTTTTAGAGCACCTCTTGTTAAATTTTTTAAATATTTGCTAATATCTGCAGAGTCATTTTCACCACAGTTGGTAAAATTTATAACAAAATCTGAATTGGTAGTAATGGTAGTAAATTGATTTTTTTGTCATGTATGAGGATTGATTTGGAAATATTGAAGGGAAAGCGTTTTTAACTAGTGCTGGCTTTTTTCTTGGCACCTCTAATACAGATCCATCGTTTCTGGTAATTTTATCGATTGTTATAACCGATGACTCTGAGAAATGTTTAATACATACTACTGAATGTTTTGTTGGATTAAATGAGTCTCTATGAATGCATTTAATCCACGTTTTCTTCAACTCTTCATCTTTTGGAAAAGAAAAGACGGACACATACGTATGGGTACTATCGTAATTGCTTGAGCAATTAGGCACACAACATTTATCAGGCATTTTTAATGAAATAAACAAGACTCACTCAAGTATCTCGTCAAACTGTTGGCTTTTTTGATTAACTAATCAAAATATTTATGAAATTGTATTTTATATAGGTAAACGACACAATATACAATCACTGATTTTATAAATTGTCTTCACATAAATCAGGTAAATCTGAAATTTTACACCTTTAATTTAACACTTTAACTTATTTGAACTTATTTATGAGAGTTTTTGAAAGAAAAACTTCCGAAAAAGAGTTCACACGACTACTACCTATCACGGCAAATGTAAACTGCAATGGCGTTTGACTTGTACGCATCGTCTGTCCCGCCAGCCCCCATTCGTGACGTCAGATCACGTGAAACAAGCCTTGTTCGTGGCCTCTATTTTCTCGGAGGTTACGGCTAAACTTCTAGGACATCTTCTACTAATTGTTCCTGAATCACAGTTTCAACCCGATGCCGACTGATCTCATTTGCCGGTGATGAAGTTGGTGGAACAAATTTATATACACCCACAACTCAACCTATCATTTCTACTTCACCTGTGGTGTGAGTGACCAAGATTCATTCTTTTCTCGTACACCTGTTACCTCAACAGTTGAATTTAGTCAACCACCTATTGCCTTTTTTGAATGCATAATACGCATATGTAAGCCCTTTCAAGACACATCAAAAATTTGAAAAAATAGGCTCATTTCGAGTATTGCATTTTTTAACCAGATCAAAACAGTTATCACAGCTTTGTTAATTGCATTTCTTTTTCCTTTAAAAAAATTGAAAAATTAGTATCATTTCGAGTATTGCATTTTTTTTAGACACATTAAAAAAGTGTAAGGGTACTTACGAGTTCTTTTATTGATGCTTCTGCTTATTACAGAAAAAATTTTTACTTTATAATTTTTCTTGGCAATTTTTTTCTAATAAATGGAAGCTATTATAGGTGAAAAGGTTTCGAAACATCACATCGCAGAAACCGAACGTATAAGCGTTCGAAATTGCGTCGCACGCGGATGTTTTTCTTAATGCAGTAGCGTCGGTATATTTCCATTATGTCTTGTTGCGTGTGCGTTTGGAGGTTATAGGTGTGTTTACGTTTGTTGTTAAAAGTTGAAATCAGTTTACAAAACAGTTCTTTTCAGAGCTTCTGCATATTTATTTGCGAATCGTAGGTAAGTTAATAACTGCTGATGCAGAAGTTACGAATATCACATAAATATTTGTTGTAGTTAGATTTCAACGTGAAAAAGTAAAATGCCGCCAAAGTCCAGTGTAGGTGTACGTGCAAAGGTTCTGCATTCCCAAGCACGCGAAATTATCGCAAACGTCATTAAAATTCGTCTCTACAATCACTTCTTTTTTTAATAAGAAAGTATTCATTCATTCATTCATTCATTCATTCATTCATTCATTCATTCATTCATTCATTCATTCATTCATTCATTCATTCATTCATTCATTCATTCATTCATTCATTCATTCATTCATTCATTCATTCATTCATTCATTCATTCATTCATTCATTCATTCATTCATTCATTCATTCATTCATTCATTCATTCATTCATTCATTCATTCATTCATTCATTCATTCATTCATTCATTCATTCATTCATTCATTCATTCATTCATTCATTCATTCATTCATTCATTCATTCATTCATTCATTCATTCATTCATTCATTCATTCATTCATTCATTCATTCATTCATTCATTCATTCATTCATTCATTCATTCATTCATTCATTCATTCATTCATTCATTCATTCATTCATTCATTCATTCATTCATTCATTCATTCATTCATTCATTCATTCATTCATTCATTCATTCATTCATTCATTCATTCATTCATTCATTCATTCATTCATTCATTCATTCATTCATTCATTCATTCATTCATTCATTCATTCATTCATTCATTCATTCATTCATTCATTCATTCATTCATTCATTCATTCATTCATTCATTCATTCATTCATTCATTCATTCATTCATTCATTCATTCATTCATTCATTCATTCATTCATTCATTCATTCATTCATTCATTCATTCATTCATTCATTCATTCATTCATTCATTCATTCATTCATTCATTCATTCATTCATTCATTCATTCATTCATTCATTCATTCATTCATTCATTCATTCATTCATTCATTCATTCATTCATTCATTCATTCATTCATTCATTCATTCATTCATTCATTCATTCATTCATTCATTCATTCATTCATTCATTCATTCATTCATTCATTCATTCATTCATTCATTCATTCATTCATTCATTCATTCATTCATTCATTCATTCATTCATTCATTCATTCATTCATTCATTCATTCATTCATTCATTCATTCATTCATTCATTCATTCATTCATTCATTCATTCATTCATTCATTCATTCATTCATTCATTCATTCATTCATTCATTCATTCATTCATTCATTCATTCATTCATTCATTCATTCATTCATTCATTCATTCATTCATTCATTCATTCATTCATTCATTCATTCATTCATTCATTCATTCATTCATTCATTCATTCATTCATTCATTCATTCATTCATTCATTCATTCATTCATTCATTCATTCATTCATTCATTCATTCATTCATTCATTCATTCATTCATTCATTCATTCATTCATTCATTCATTCATTCATTCATTCATTCATTCATTCATTCATTCATTCATTCATTCATTCATTCATTCATTCATTCATTCATTCATTCATTCATTCATTCATTCATTCATTCATTCATTCATTCATTCATTCATTCATTCATTCATTCATTCATTCATTCATTCATTCATTCATTCATTCATTCATTCATTCATTCATTCATTCATTCATTCATTCATTCATTCATTCATTCATTCATTCATTCATTCATTCATTCATTCATTCATTCATTCATTCATTCATTCATTCATTCATTCATTCATTCATTCATTCATTCATTCATTCATTCATTCATTCATTCATTCATTCATTTATTTATTTATTTGCCTCAAAACAGGCTTTCGCCTAATTACTTTGAGACATACAGTAATTAATTTTCTTTTTGTGAGATTAGAAATATGCATGCACAACAAACAATTACAATAGAATATGCTATAAATTACCACATAATTAATTATTACAGTTATTTCATAACTATCATGATTATTACAAAGAATTTACAAAAATTATCGCCAAAACAAAACGGGTATACATCTATGTACATATGTACAACAAGAGGAGACTGGTTTCAAAATCATAGCAGACAGTTAAACAGGCAGTAGTCCAGATTCTATAATACTATTAAGCAACACTGAGGTGTAAATAGTTCCTTAACAGTTTGATAAATTTTTTTCGATTTTGTGTAGTATAATCGAGATCACCTAATAATACTGCTTCATTGGCCAAATTCATAAAATTTGTTAAGGGTGAGATACGGTTTATTGTCTTGTACGGCGGTAAAAACAACGACCCTGGTCGTAAAAATCTAGGTGAAATTTTAAAATGTATAGATTCAAGAAGCTTTGCATCGTTTATTAAATTATTAATCAATTTATATCCAAACATGTTAACTGCATAATCTCTACGGGCTTATATACCTACTATTATCGTATTTACACGTTCTGAAAATGAATCAAGACATTGTTTACACAATTTTATTCAAACAAAACGCTAATTAAGGCGGTTATAGCAATTAAAATATATGGATATTATAGCGAGTACTTACAGTATATAATGAATATAAATAACTGACGCACTTACAAACAGTAAATATACATTTTTCAACAAGAAACGATCAGCAGCAGATATCGCTAACACTAAAACAGCTGGTTGAAAACGGCTGCTTGTGCGTTATTGGACGCGAGATTTCAAATGCGATCATTATGAATTTAGACCGAAGTATACAATAATTACGTATTGAGGTATTATTAGTATTCAGTATTTGATAAAACCGCGTGAGTTATGATAACTTGTAATCATCTTTCATTTTTCTCGACGTGGTACACATTTGTAAAACATTTTCACGCATATAAAGCACTCGCCTATGTATAACTATTTTGATTCCTTGAATAAGTAATGAAGTACTTGAATGAAGTAACCTTGTTTAAAGGCTGCTTATTCAGTGTCGGAACTATAAAAGTGAAATATTAACTGCACTATATGTCCAATATAAGACCAATACAGAATAATACAATATGACTAATTTGTATATGGGACTTATGTGGAAGAAATATTGGTTACGTATTGTTGTGTTATATGCAGTTAAAAATTTTATATAGGTATTTTGGGTTGCCTATCTTTCAGGCGTTCATAAACTAATCCATGTTAAAAGGATTATTTTATAGTTTCAAAAGTACGGTTGAAGCCAGCTAAATACAGGAGTTAAGATAAATACATCCTATTTGCGATATTTTCTTGTAAAGTTACATTTCATGCAAGGTTATTTAACGTTCCGATCTATTCATTACATAACCTCAAATTTTGAAAATAATTTTAAAAATGGGTTTCTTTAGTGGAATAATTTATTCATATTATGTTAACATACATAAGAAGTTTTATATTTCAACAAAAGGATACTAGTTAAGTGTGTATATAACTTTATAATTGTAATTTGTAATACAACGACTGGTACGTTGAAATATTTTCTTACTCTTCCGTCAATAGCCCAGATTTGATAAAATGCACCTATAATTAAATAAAACGGGCTATTATGAGTAGATTTGCATATATAAAAGTTACTTACCTTACTTAATTTTCAAGAATGGGTGATTTTTCTTTTTACGGTTCCTAATGTTGGTTTGTCGAGCCACAGTTCTAATTTAATTTATGTAGGTTTATGAAGTTATTGTTGGAGTTTTGTTGATTAACATTTTGGCTGTGTAAGCTGTATAAAGTTTTTGTAGTTCAATGTGTGTTTTTTTAGCAAATTCAATTTAAAAATGTTCACAGACCTGTGCCGATAGTAAAATTTCATTTTTAGTTAATTTTGTATCTTAAGTATTTGTCTTTTGATGTCAAACTAATGGGAAAAGTTAAATAAACATATTGTGTACAGATTAACGGGTAAAATTGGTATGTGGACCTATTTAAATGGAAATTTATACAATTTTAGTCGACCGTGTGAATTTGGTTTGTTCGACTCAAATTGTAAGTTATTGTTGGGTTTTTTAGATAGAAATGTTATAGTGTTATTTTAAGGAAGTATTGGGGTTTCTTTTTATGCAATCAAATGAAAAATTTAAAGAAATTTATATTTTATTGAAAAATGTTAAAGGACAGTTCAATCCATGGATTACTTGATAGTATTATATTGTTTTTGTTTCTATATGTTTTTAATATAAATTACAATAAGAAAAACAATCAGTAATCTCCAGAATGCAGTGAGAGGAGGTTGTGTTGTTTCTATGTTGATTAACCTTTAAAAACATGCATTTTCATAATTTAAAAAATAAAGGGAGGTTATGGATATAAAACAAAATAAGATTTCGTGCAAGAAAAATATATATAACTTACGCTATCGTCATAATTTCAAGAAGAATATAAATTATAGAATCGATTTGGATGGCTTCATGTCAGATCAAAAGTTTAATCTGATAAAAAAAAATTTAAGAAGATTTAATTTATTGCAATCAAGCAATTTTACACTTCCACCAGTGAAGAGGTTGGCAGTGGTTATTAAATCAGTCTGTTGTTCCTGGGATCGGTTAAAGGATGTATCTAGTGTGTGGAAAATCGTAAGTGATTTAAAATTCATTATACTGGCCAGTCAAAAATAATTTCGGACAAACATTTTATTAAAGAGATACCGAACTATTTTACATTGAAACTATTAAAGAATATAACTGTATAATTAAAAAATTTTGAGAAAGGTTAACCTAATTTCATGAAAAAGAAAATTTACTAAATTGAGATAATTTTTTTTTATAAAAAAATATTTAATTTTTATTTGATTTTGGATTTGTAGATTAGTTAAAATAAAAAGTAGGTAGAAATCCCCAACAATAAAAAAAAGGTTAATTGGTAGTTAGGAGTTAGGAGTAGTAATAGTTTTTTTTATGTTTTGTTTATTTATGATTAAATAAAATTGTGTTTATATTTATAATTGTGGATTTTGTTTGTTGTTTATTTTTTTTCTTGTGTGGAAATAATTTGTTTAGCAGCTTGTTACAATTTTACCAGCCCAGGTGTCATCATTACAGGTGGACCCATTGATACAAAATTTGGCAAGGTAAGTTTAGATAAAAGAGATATTTGTCAATTGCTTAACCGAGATTAAATCTGAGCTAGTGACAGGACAGAATTGTTATTTAAAAATTTAAAAAAATATTGTAGTGATATATTTATACTATTGTTTTATTGAATTTCACCTCAATTATAATTGGTGCCCAGAACTTGGAATTTTCTTTTTATGAGTATATTACTGCAGTATATTGGGCGCCAATCTTGAGCCAATATAACATCAATATTAATTAGATATATAATATTAAATATCTACTAATGAATTAATCATATAGTGGGCTGAACTATCAGCCCAATAATAATAATAATAATAATAATGAATTTATTTCCCACAGACATTAAGTCCAATTACAGGAAATTGAAATAATAACATAATGAAAAAACATATATACATATATAGTAATAATAACACTTTACTATTTGATAAGTTAGAACTGGCTACCAAGAAAAGAAGAAAATTTGGATAATGGTAAGTGAAAAATGTCTAAGTTGTTGTGAATGCTATTATATAACCGGCACATAGATGTAATCGGCGAATTTAAGTGAAAAGTTGTTCTAGAGTGACAATAAAAGGGAATATTGTTTCTCGTTCTGATATCAGGAGTTCTAAAATTTAACTGTTTAAGAAGATCAAGAACATCATACTGACCATTTATTAAGTTATAAAGAAATACAAGAAGTTGATATTTACGTCTATCTGAAACTAGCTTAAAATCAAAGTATACTAGTAAATTCAAATAATGTTTATCAGCTACAGGATTTCCTAACTTAAAATTACAAAATCATTTTTTGTACTCTTTCAATTTTTATGTCGAGATACAGATAGTGTGGATTCCAAATAAGACTCCCGTATTCCAATTTAGATCTTATTAATGTATTAAACAAGCATTTAAGCGTCTCGATGTTTGTGAAGTGTTGAGCGTTACGAATTACAAATCTTAGTTGTTTCAGTGCTGAATTTACGATATTTTCAATATGTAAATCAAACTTCAACGATGAAGTAAAGGTAACACCCAAATCCTGACAGACCTAAGTACGCTTTAGTATTGTGGAGTTCATTGCGTAATTGTAGTCGATTCGATTGCGTTTACGAGAATACGACATGCACTGACATTTGCTTATATTGAAAAACAGCAAATTATCAATTGACCATTGATAGATTCTGTCTAAATCATCCTGCAAACGATGACAGTCATTAAGATTATCTATTGTAGCATATAGTTTAAAGTCATCAGCAAACATCAGTTTGCAGGATGATTGAACAGAATCCACAATATCATTAATAAATATAATAAAAAATGTAGGGCCCAGCACACTTCCTTGTGGCACCCCGGAGGGTGCAACAAAGGTGGATGAATTAAAGCCGTTGCAAGAGACGTACTGTATACGATCAGTTAAGTATGAGGCGAAAAAAGCAACCGGGGCTCTAGTAAACCCAAATCGAAGTGATTTATCCAATAATAATTTATGATTAACGGAATCGAAGGCTTTTGTAAAATCAGTATAAATTACGTCAATCTGAAATTGCTTATCTAAACCCTCAGACACATCCTGAGTAAAAATGGTTAAATTTGTAATGGTGGATCGTTTGTTAACAAAGCCATGTTGCTCCGGTGATAAATAATTTTGGACATCATTTTTGAATACGTGGTTTAGTGCTATTTCGAGAACTTTAGAAAAAGCACTCAACAGAGAAATTGGTCTGTAATTAGCAGGCCCAACCACCAGGTTGCTTAATGAGTAGTTAATTGCACAATTTCGTGTAGTCGAATGTATATGTATAAAATTGTATTAGGTATAATCCTTATACCTGTACATTCGACTACATGTAATTGTGCACTTAACTACCCATTAAGCAACCTGGTGGTTGGGCCTGGTAATTAGTACTAATGTTTTTAGGCCCTTTTTTAAAAATTGGAACGATCTTGGCACGTTTCCATTCTTTAGGAAAAGTACAAGATTTGACACGCAAGTTAAAAATGATCTCCAATGGAAAACTTAAAAACTCAGCACAACCTTTAACTATATATGTTATGTTGGTACGTTATCCGGACCAACAGAACGCGTATTCTTCTATTCTTTAAGTTACGTATTGCATTAATTATATCATCTTCTGAGAAATTCGGAATCTTAATATAATTACTTGTATGTGATAGATTCACAGAGTTCACGGTATGGATATTGTTTTGTTGATAGTTACTGTAAAAATAATCAGCAAAGTTTTGTGCTATTACATCTCCTTGAGTTAATTTATTACCGGATTGATCAAACATAGGTGTTGGCAAGCTTGAATTTCCAAGAATTGTTTGGGATCGTTAATTATATTCAATTCCGTAGATGAAACATATTCCTTAAAAGCATTCCTTACGCAGTATTTAATTTGGCGTCTAATATTTTTATAAAGATTTAAATATCTTATACAGTGAAGTATCGTTGATTCGAATCTACGTTAATCCGAAGAGCACTATAATCCGGACCAGCAATTTATTTACATTGGTTACATTGCAATCCGTATTTAAGGTTTTGATAATCCGAACTTTGGAATTAATTATTTTTATTCATCAAGTTTTGTTTGCAGTAACGAATGCAATGGGTATTCAGATGTGTAATTTGATACAAAACTACCTTTTTAGATAAGATAAATAAGATTTTATTTTATTTATGTTTACATTATATTTATGGCTGACAAATTCTTATTATAAAAAGTCACGTATTTCTTAAAAGTGGTTACATTGCAACTTTATAATTCATATTAGTTACAAAGGTTTAAGTAAAAAAAGAACTGATACTTCTTTTACGAATTACGAGTTTCTGTGTCTCCGGGATACTGCATATAAAAAGATTTTGTGCTAAATTTAAAAATTGTTAAATGTAAAAAGACGCATTGTAACTTTAAATATTAAACATTTCCAGATTTGTTATAAAATCTGAAGGATTATTATAACAAAGTTAAAAAAAACGTTAAAACCTGCGGAATATCCGGAGATGGAAGAAAAGTTGTGTGCATGGTTTTAAATATGTCACCAACATCTTCCGAAATTTTGGCCGAAAAGGCAAAGCATCTATCCAGCAGTGTGCGGTGCATACAAAACAGTGGAAGCAGTCACGAAACGATGTATGTGCTATCACGCTCGTACACATAGCGTACAAGCCTGATAGCACATACGTCGTATCGCGACTGGTTCCACTGTTTCGTATACTCTGTACGCTACTGTGACTTTATAAAAGACGTTTTCAAAACGATGACGTCAGGGCAAGTAAAGATTGGATACTTAATTTTAAAAAGACACAATTTGCGTGTGTTAAAAATCGCGGGAGAAAAGCTGTTCAATGATTCGCGCGCAGTGAAGCCCTTTAAGAAACAGTTGCAAAGCGGTGGCTTTGCAATGGGCTGTAGAAAACTTGAAACAATTGTGATGCCGGAAGATTTAAAAAAACCATAATTAACGTATTAAGTTCAAAAAATACGGAACAAGCAAAAATCACTGCCTTTTTTGGTTAAAGACATAATGCGAAATATTATTTTTTGTGTTTTTAAAGCAGTTTTTGCGTAAATATTTTTGTAGTTTTATTTATTTTTAAATAAATGTTTTTGCAGAATGTTTTAATTGCATTTATGTACAAATATAACATTGTAACTCTGCAGACGCAGTAATCCGGAAACCGCGATGATTCGGATTGCCTCTGTTTTAATTAGTCCGAATTAGCGCGACTTCACTGTATTATTATTAGCACGACTTCACTGTATTATTATTAGCACGACTTCACTGTATTATTATTAGCACGACTTCACTGTATTATTATTAGCACGACTTCACTGTATTATTATTAGCACGACTTCACTGTATTATTATTAGCACGATACAGTTTATAATATTTGTTTTTTAGTTTTATCATACGTATAATTTCTGTTGAATACCATGTTGGGTATTTTATTTTGCGTTTTCTTACTTTAGGAACACAGGTACTATACATAATGTTGTAAAGAATATCGTAAAACATTGCAACTGCTGAATCCACTGAATGCGCATTTTTTAGCGCGTCCCAATTTGCCTGTCTCAATAAATTATATACCATTTCGAAATTTGCTTTACGAAAATTGTAAACCAATTCATCATTAACAGGAGAAGATCTTGATTTTTTGGGGCTAGCGGTTATATCGCAGCATAACGCAGGATGGTGAAAATTTACTGGAACAAAAGGATCATTTTCATTACTAATATTAACCATTAAATTACTCAGAACTATGTCTAAGATTTTTTGATTTTCGTATAGAGTTATAGTAATTGAGATTCAAGAAATTTATTAATTTTATTAATTCTTTAGTTTTAGGTTGAAGTTCCTGAGCATTATTATTTTGATGATAATTTATAAAATTACTACAATTAAAATCTCCTACAATTACGCAACTGTTATTCATAATAAAAGAAAGTTGACTAATGTACTCGCATAATGTTACGAAATTATTAAAAATAATATTTGGAGGGACATAAACAGCCAAGATATAAAGACTATTATTGTTTTCTATAATAATTTGTAAACATAATAACTCACAGAAATCCTGATCGACCGGTATCTCTTGAACTTGGTAGCCAGATCCAACCCTAAAATGACACCACCACCAGTTTTTTTATTTTGAACAAGTAGGTTTCTATTTTTTCGAAAAAGGGAGTAACGATCACTTGTTATTTCACTGTTTAACACATTTTCTTGCAACCAGGTTTCACTAGCGATAATGATACTGTAATCTGAATTCAATGAACTTAAATAAAATTCTTCAAGTTTTGTGTTTAAACCTTGCACATTTTGGTAGTATAAAGATAACTGCCTATCAACTTTTACTTTCTCACAATCATGTTTATCACTTAAGTTAGTAGCATTTCACATTTTAGGTAAATCAAATAGAATATCAATATAGAGGAAAATATTTTTTTAAATTTATTATTTATATATTGGACCTTTGTAGGAGCAATATTGGCTACATATTGCAGTGCTATACACTTTAATAAAACAAAACCACAATACAACCGTATATCACTACAATATTTTTTTACATAACAAATTTTTTGCCCCGTCACTAGCTCCAACTTTAGTTTCAGTAAAACAATCGACAAATATCTCTTAAATTTGTAATACATGCAACCTTACCTTACCAATTTCCAATATCAGTGCGTCCACCTGTAATACTAACACCCGGGATGGGAAAATTGTAACAATCTGCAAATCACAAATTATTTCCACACAAGGAAGAAACATGAACAATAAATAAAATTTAAATATCTCGATAGAAACACAATTTTTATTTCTGCACACATAAATAATAAATAAACAATTAACAAAACTACTAATCAGCCTTTTATTTTATTTATGTTATGTTAGGGATTTCTACGTCAATTTTTTTTATATATACCTTATAACTAAACTACTAAACAAAATAATTTAAATAAAAATCATTGTAGGCAAATTTTCTAAATTCTTATTTTTTTAATATTTAAACAAATATGTTAAGTTCTCTCAAATGTTACGTTTTATTCTTTTCTTTAATAAAATATTTGTCCGAAATGATATATTTTACTGGCCAGTATAAAATTCAAATTAATGTCACTTACGATTTTTCCGCACACTCGACACTTCCTTAAAATTGGTCCCGTGAACAAAAATACCGCTATAATATCCACAACCAACCTCTTGACTGGTGGCGAGATTTCAAAATTGCAAGTTTGCAGAAAATTAATTCTTCTTGAAATATTTTCCAAACTAATAAGTTCTATAAGTTGTGAAATTATCCAAATCAATTCAATAAATTATTATTTTCTTGATATATCGACAAACAGGTAAGTTATATCCATTTATATGCACAAATTTCTTCTATTCAAAAATTTGTAACCTTACTTTATTTTTCTAAATTATTGAAATGCATGTTTTTTATAGGTTAATAATTATGCAAACAACACGTCCTCCTCTCAATACGTTCTGAGATTACTGATTGTTTTTTACAATACAAATTACATAAAAACATATAGAAACAACAACTATGTAACATTATCAAGTAAACCATGGACAAAAATTGACATTTAAAATTTTATAATTAAAATATTAATTTCTTTAAATTTTAGATTTAAACACATAAAAAGAATCCCCAACACTACCTTAAACTAATAAAATAACATATTTATCTCTAAAACCCAACAATAACTCACAATTTGAGCCGAACAAACAAATTTTCACGCTTGACTAAAATTGTCATAATTTCGATTTAAATCTGTCCAACCATCAATTTTACCCTTTAATCTTTACACAATATGCTTATATAACTATACCCATTAGTTTGACATCAATAACTAACACTTATAATACAAAATTAACTTTAAATGAAAATTTCTTCACGGCACAGGTGTATGGACATTTTTAAATTGAAATGGCTGAGAAAACACACATAGAACTACAAAAAAAACTTTATACAACTTACACAGCCAAGATGTTATCCAACGAAATTCCACAATAACATCATGAACCTAAATTAATTAAATTAGAACGGTGGCTCGACAAACCAATACCATAAATCGCAAAAGGAAAAATCACCCATTTTGAAAATTAAGCAAGGTAAGTTTCTTTTATATATGCTAATTTACTCAAAATAGCCCGTTTTATTATATTCTAGGTGCAGTTTACCAAGTTTGAGCTATTGACGGAAGATCAAGAAAAACAATTCAACGTACCAAACGTTGTATTAAGATTCACAATTATTAAATTATATACACACTTAAATAGTATCCTTTTG
Organism: Agrypnus murinus; assembly: GCA_929113105.1. Classification (NCBI taxonomy): domain Eukaryota; kingdom Metazoa; phylum Arthropoda; class Insecta; order Coleoptera; family Elateridae; genus Agrypnus; species Agrypnus murinus. The sequence continues at coordinate 39,851,652 of OV816025.1, read as the reverse complement.
TTGAAATATAAAACTTTTTATGCATGTTAACATAATGTGAATAAATTATTCCTCTAAAGAAACCCATTTTGAAAATTATTTTCAAAAATTTAGGTTATGTAATGAATAGATTGGATTGTTAAATAATCTTGCATGAAATGCAACTTTAACAAGAAATTATCGCGAATAGGATGTATTTAACTTAATTCCTGTATATAGCTAGCTTCAACCGTACTTCTGAAACTATTAAATAAACCTTTTAACAAAGATTCAAATACGAACGCCTGAAAGATAGGCAACCCAAATTACATATTTAACATTTCTACCTGCAAATAACACAGCAATATGTTGAGTACCAGTCTTTAAGCGATTTAATACCAATCTTGGTTGAATCTTCCAAATATTGGGTCTGAATATAATATGAAATAATCTTGTTTATTATATATTAATTTATCTAGTTACCTATTTTTGTATCTACCTTAGCGACGTGTTTGTTTATAATTATATTACCTTTGATAATGACAGCATAGCTGTCGAAACAATATTGTCAGGTTGTATTTTAAAACTGTGAAACTTTTACTAATCTTTATTTATTTCATGTTACCTGTTGCCTATATAGCACCAATATTGGGTCAATATCTTGTGCTACTGGGTCTCCGAAAATTAACATAATAGCAGAAGGTTCTTCATACAATAGAATATTTCAAAGATATTAGATTAATTATAGGATACAATTTACAGAAGTAGTTTCAAATCAATCGGATAATGTGATAGATATAGTATCGGAAAAAATAAGAATGATTTAGGAAGGTTTGGATGAAATGATTAGAGTTGTTAAAGCTAGAACACTTTTAAACAAGGTGCTCTTATTCAAGTTATTAAATATTCAATCCGATGAATTCTATAATTCCAACATGTCTACATAACTTTTAGCAAACCTAAATACTGAAAATATATTGAATATTCTTCTTGAATTCTTGGTAAAGGATATACTGATAATCCAATATAATGAAGAGTGAAGATAGTGGAGGTGTCTTGACCGATATAAGTCTGATGCAGTTTGAAAAGTTGATGAAATTAATTTTATTTATGGTTGTCAGCGGTCAAAAACAACTGATTATTTTTAATATTCCTTTCATTCAATTGTGTAAATTTTCACCATCAGTTGTATAGCTTCTTCAGACACATAAAATTTGGATATTAACCAGTGGCGTAACTACCGCCCCCGCAGACCCTGCGACGCGGGGGGGCGCAACCCTCCGAAAGGTGCTGCTTTCGTGAAGTTTTATTTCGTTGGGAATAGACATTTTAAACAAACATAGGAGGTAAAAGGTATATGAAAACAATAAAAGGGAATATTCATATGGTACATTGCTCCAAACAAGTAGAGGATATTGTGTTACAATAATATTAGGTGTTTAAATAAGATAATTAAATTATTAAGTAGTGATTATTTATCTGCTTTGACGACGGCGCTAACAATAACGGAAACACTTTCCTCTTACGTACTTCGTGCTGTGCTTGTAAATTGTAATGATATTTGAAAATTGTTTAAGAACTTCAAATGTGCTGACTTGTTGGGTCAACAGATTGATAATTTTTGGAGAAATGTATGGCTGCTCTCCAGTCTAGGTCCGCCACCCGCACTCTCACATGCTATATACCATTCGAAGCGTCTCATCGAGCTGAACAATAGTGAAGTTTGGGGGGGGGTAGTTTCCGAGATAATCGTCAAAAACTTTTTAGAAGGGAAGCCATAGCCTTCCACCCTTACCTTACCTGAAAATGCATGTTTTAATGCGTATGCAACCCAACCTAACCTAACCAAAAATTGAATTAGAACACGTTTAATTGATGAAAAATGCAAACCTAAATTAAACCTAACTTAAACTAGGTGAGGTTAGGTTAGGCTGAGTTACATTCCGTTAGGTTAGGTTAGAACACTATTGATCAGGATGAGACCCATCAAATGATATATACCATGTGCGGATGGGACCTAATCTAAAGTTTTATCAAATTTATTAAGAGGGTTTATAGGGGAAATAGCAGAAACAATGGACAATTTAATTGACCAGTTCACCTGCGCTAAAGCCCTGAAAAAACTATAATGGGTGTTAAATCTCATTAATCATATAAAAAAATGCATTGAAAAGATACAAGCAAATGAAAAAGTAATGAATTAATATTAGCTATTGCATATTTTACCGACTTAGCAAAAGTTACCTACGAACAATTGTATATATGAGGGGCGCAAAAGTAAGTCTCGCAGGGGCGCGCAATCTTACATAGTTACCACTGATATTAACTATGCCTTTTAAATCTTTTAATATATGACTTTAATATCAATATATGACTTTATGGAATAAAATATATAATAATATGAAAAAATATATAATAATAAAGAAATGTAAAAAGAAAAAACAAAAAGTATTGGTAAACCAATATTTATTAAAAAACGTAAAACATGGAGGAAAATATCAGCTTGTAGAATTTGTTAATATGAGAAAAATAATATTTCGAAACCACATGATGAAATAGAAACAGAACAGTTATATAAGTATGCATATAAACCAAAAGACTATAAAATAGGCAAAATTTTCCTATATCTATGGGTGATAGTGGACAAGCAGATTAAATATTATGAATTTTATAGACCAACAATTGTAGCAGATGACTCAGATTATAATTTAAAACATAATTTATATATATAATATCTATTAAAATAGTACATTTCGTATAAACTAATATTGGTAAGTAAACATGGTAGGTATAACAACAGTTTAAAAGAATAGATAGTAAATATAACTATATCTAATTATTTTATAAAATACTATGTTAACTAAAAGGTAATATACAGAATATATACGCCTGTATTCGACCTCTAGAGGGTTCATAAGACTAGACTAGACTAGTCTAGTCTCAGAACCTATATCGAATCGTTTATGTTTACTAATATGTCTACATTTTAAGTCTTTGATGTTAAAAGTAAAACCAATTGGGCAAGTGAGAAATTCGATTTGGTTATCTCCGTTAATTCTGAAGAAAGATTGTTCATTTTCGTGACCCTAACAACATCGTCTTCTGGTTTGACATTATTCAAAAATTCGAGATTTTCACATATACGAACTTAGAAGCTAGCTGCTAACTCTGCATGACATTAGATGATTATGATAATGATAGATGATCGTGATAAATAATGTTGTTATTTATAGCAGTGACTTTATTACAATTCTTACTAAATAATAAATAACATAAATTACATTATTAAATGTTCAAATCAAATCGTCAATTCGACACAACAGTACAAACTTTCATTGTAATGACTACAGATACATAGAGCGAGGTAAAGGATCTAAAGAACAGCATTCTAGTAACAGTTGACAAAGTAGAAGCTAACAATATGAATTTACTAAAGAAGGTAGAAGAAACGGGTGTCTTAGTAATCGACAATTCTAAGACTTCATAGAGAGTTTTAAGGATTCTACTGTAGACATTAGATTAGAGCTCCGATTTGTAAGCAATATTTGATCAGATTAACTATAATTTCGTCAAAAGTGGAAATTAAAAGGTTAAGCTAGTGACAGATCGAATTCAATAGTCATCATTAATAAAAGTAACTTTTTCAGTCAGTCATGTATTTAGCTACTATACTATGTAGCGTTTATAAATAAATAATACATCATTATAGAATAGTCTTTGATTAATGCTCATAAACTGTTAACAATCTAACATTTTCTTTATATGAGCTGTTGATAGTATTAAACCTATGCATCGCCGTTACGAATTTTTGATATTCGAGTAATGTTTTAAGAAATCCAGAACCGACTTACAACATACCCTTTTCTTCATGTAAATCAATAGCATTATTTGGTAACTCTGAATAACTACGAGCCGTTCAACGGTAACAATTGGCGCCCAACTACAGTGTGTGTTTGGATGAACACAACAACCGACGACCCAGCCTATGGTGAACACCCGATCGACAACGCGAGAGATGGCAGAGGACGACAAACCGACAGCCGCATCCATGGACCCGTCTTCGGCGTTCTTCGGGGCCCTTCTAGACCGGCTCACCGCCCTGACACCGACGGCAGTCAACCTGGCCCTACCCACCTACGGCGGCAACGACGATGAAGACCTGGAGGACTTCATCTCCCAGATGACTGCCAACATCGCGACATCCCCGGACCAGCTGAGGCTCATCATGGTCCAACTGCGGGAACCAGAAGCAGCCGCCAAGGACTCCGGAGCAGCTGTTCGAGCTTCTACGTAGGACCTACGACTCCCCCATGCAGGGCGTCCAGCTGTACCAGGAGTTATACGCGAAGACCCAGGCCGACCGTCAGGTAACATCGGATTTCCTAACCCGGAAGATGTCTTTGTTGCAGAAGCTAGCACCAGGTATGCGGGAAGCCGACAAGATCCACCTTCTACGGAAGCTGCTCCTTCCCGAGGTAGCGGTCTACCTTAGCGGCCACTTCAACAGCGTGCGAGACCTAGCGGACGCAGCCATCGCCACCGCGGACACCCTCCAGTCTACCAGGAAGGCGACCAACCCCTTTATCAGCGCGGATCAACTTCCGAAATGCCGCTTCTGCCCGGAACGACACTTCCACCGCGACTGCCCCGTACGGAGTTCGGGAAACGACGCCAGGGGGGATTAGGCCGGCATATTCCCTCCTTAACGGCCATGCCCGGCATACAGGTACCTAGGATTCAGGTAAGCATGAATAATGGCATTTGTTTCAAAGCGCTAGTGGACACCGGCGCCTCCATCAATGTCATCAATGCGAAGTTCGCCCCGGGAGCCCGGAAAATTGCCACCAAACTCCCACTGGCTAGCGGTAGCCAGAAGATGTCCTGCAGCGGGGAAGCGGAACTCGACATCATCATCTCCGGATACGAACACGCCGCCAAATTCGTCGTCAGCAGCGACCTCCGAGAGGACTGCATTCTGGGGATGCCTTGGTTACAAGAGCAGCAAGCGACGGTGGACATCGTCAGAGGCTGCCTGTACCTGGGAATCGGAGAACGGAAGACCGTCTTCTGGACCAAACCACCCCCTAAGACGGAATCAATAAGTATCGGGGAAATTGATCACAGTTTCCCAACGGACGCGCAAACCCGGTTTAAAAATTTAATTTCAGATTTCCCCGCGCCTTTCAACACCACCCAGGGGATGACGACAACGAGCAGCACCAGGCATAAGATCGACGTGACGGAACGGAAGCCAGTCTGCCAACGCCCCTATCACGTGTCGGATGAAAAGAAGCGGATCATCCAAGAACAGGTGGAAGAAATGCTGTCCCAAGGCATCATCGAGGCTTCCACATCGCCGTACTCCAGCCCGGTGGTCCTGGTGAAGAAATCCGACGGCACACCCCGGTTCTGCGTGGACTACCGCAAGCTGAACGCGATCACCACCAGCGAGCCATCACCGATGCCCATCATCCAAGAGACCCTGCGTGACCTGGGGGATGCAGCAGTGTTCACCCGTCTGGACTTGAAGAGCGGCTACTGGCAAATCCCTATGGACGAGGGATCCAAGCAGCTCACCGCCTTCAGCACCCCGGATGGAGGCCACTACCACTTCAAGGTCATGCCCTTCGGACTCCGCAACGCCCCGGCGACGTTTCAACGCCTGATGAGCCAGGAAGTACTCGCAGGATACCTCCGTAAGTTCTGCATGGTATACCTCGACGACATAATCGTTTACAGCTCCGACTACGAGAAGCACGTAGAGCAGATCCGGCAGCTGCCCGTACCGACCAACAAGGACAAACTCCGGAGTTTCCTTGGCGTTTGTGGATGGATCCGCCAATACATCCCGGACTTCGCGACCATCGCGGCACCACTAACCGATTTGTTACAGGCAAAGAAAACGTAGGAGATAACACCGGAAGTCATGGGGGCATTCAACCGACTGAAAACCGCATGCAGCCAACCGCTCCAGCTACACCATCCTCGCCCCAACCAGCCCCTGGTGGTCCAGACCGACGCGAGCTCCATCGGCATCGGGGCCATAGTCTACCAGGAGAACGACGACGGGACCAAGAGGATCATCTGCTTCGACAGCGAGCGCCTTAAACCAACGGAGCAGCGGTACCACATCAACGAGCAAGAATGCCTGGTCCTGACATGGGCCCTCCGACGCTACTGACCGCTACTAGAGGGGAAACGCTTCAAAGTCCGGACGGACAGTAAAGCCCTTACCTGGCTACAATCGTTCAAGGAGGAAAAGGCAAAATTACTCAGATGGGCTTTGTGTTTTTACAGGAATTCGACTTCGACCTGGAGCAATGCCGCGGTACCCAGAACGAATTCGCGGACGTTCTATCGCGAGACCCCGAGGACGAGACCACCCACGACGCCCTAATCGACGCGCGACCAGCCTCACCGGAGCTCCACGCCCTGACCACCATCGTCGACGAGATCAAGCGGACCCAAGACCAGGACGAAGAGACGCAAGAGTTCCTGAGACGCTGGCGAAACCCCTTCACCCCCGAAGATGAAGACATCCGATCCGCGTACGAGCAATTCGAGGGATACCTTTATCGCGCCGCCACCGACACCGATCCGCAGACGCTGTACGTGCCACCCGCAGCCCGAGGAAAGGTACTCAAGCAACACCACGACGACAGTGGACACCCCGGCCGGGACGAGACCCACACCGCCATCCGCCGGAGATACTGCTGGCCGCAACTAGCTCGCAACGTCGCCCTCCACGTCCAACAATGCGTCACCTGCGCCGCCGTGAAAAGAGGTAAGTTACAGACTAACGCTAATTTACAGGCACGAAAGCCAACCCGACCGTGGCATACCGTCAACATCGACATCATGGGGCCCTATCCACCAACAGCTTCTGGAAGAAGATACATCCTGGTGATCGAGGACGCCTTCACGAGATGGGTCGAGGCATTCGCGATGCGGGACGCCACCAGCCAGTTTATGTGTCGACTAGCGGAAGAGGAAGTCTTTCATCGGTTCGGCTACCCGAAGGTCATCCTCACGGACAACGGTACCCAGTTCACCAGCGACCTCTGGAGAACCACGTGCAGAAGATGGGGCGCGACCCACCACACGACGGCGATCTACCACCCCCGAGCCAACCCGGTCGAACGACGCAACCAGGAGATCAAGAAGGCCCTCCGCACGCGACTTCAGGGACAACCCCACGACGAATGGGTCCGCCATCTACCCCGAGTCCTCCACGACCTCCGCCTCCGGACCAACGCCGCCACGCGATCGAGCCCTGCCAAGCTGCTGTTCGGGTACGAGCCACTTCAGCCAGGGGATCAACAGCTTCCGGAACAACGGGAACCGCCATCCGCCGAAGACCGACAGAGGGAAGCCACCGCCAACCAACTTCGGCATCACCGGAGATACCAGGGGCAGCCCACCGCACCAGTCGCCCGGGTAGGAGAGGATGTCATGGTACGCGCCCACATCCAATCCAACGAGCAGCGGAAGATCCACGCCGGTTTCGCGCCCAAATGGTTGGGACCCTACAACATCCGGAACATCTTCGACGGGAGGGTCTACACGGTCGACAAAGGGGGACAGCAGGTGAAGTACCACGCAGACCACATCCGGCCAGCACCACGACGCCCAGCGCTTCGCACACCGCCTCCGGCATCACCACCACCGCACCCGGAAGAAGACGCTTTGCAGGCCATGCCGTCGTCTCCGAGGGGGGGCGAATTGTCAACGACGACCACGTGCGCCACGACGTCAGCAGCCTGCAATTGGAGAATCCGGCCGACCAACCACGACGCAGCACCAGCCTGGAGGAGGAACTGACATCCTAACATATAAGCGCTTCACGCGGGACACTGTCTCATTATTTTTCCAACTTTTGCTTAACTGCTATCATACTCTGTTAAATATATATTTGGATGAATATATGATTTTATTTTGTGTTATAATACTGCCCTATTATTTCTTTAACCTTTCTTTCCTTTTAATAGCATTATTTGGTAACTCTGAATAACTACGAGCCGTTCAACGGTAACAGATGTGTTACCGTTGAACGGCTCGTAGTTATTCAGAGTTACCAAATAAAGCTAGTAAAAGGAAAGAAAGGTTAACGCAATAATACGGCAGTATTATAACACAAAATAAAGTCATATATTCATCCAAATATATACAATAACAAAATATGATAGTGGTTATGGCAAAAATCGGAAAAATAATGAGAGCGAGCGTCTCGCGTGAAGCGCTTAAATGTTACGATGTCGGTCCCTCCTCCAGGCTGGTGCTGCATCGTGGTTGGCTGGCCGGATTCTCCAATTGCAGGCTGCTGGCGTCGTGGAGCACGTGGTTGTCGGTGTCAATTCGCACCCCTCGGAGACGACGGCATGGCCTGCAAAGCGTCTTCTTCGTCTTCTTCTGGGTGCGGTGGTGGTGATGCCGGAGGCGGTATGCGAAGCGCAGGGCGTCGTGGTGCTGGCCGGATGTGGTCTGCGTGGTACTTCACCTGCTGTCCCCCTTTGTCGACCGTGTAGACCCTCCCGTCGAAGATGTTCCGGATGTTGTAGGGTCCCAACCATTTCGGCGCGAAACCGGCGTGGATCTTCCGCTGCTCGTTGGATTGGATGTGGGCGCGTACCATGACATCCTCTCCTACCCGGGCGACTGGTGCAGCCGGCTGCCCCTGGTATCTCCGGTGATACCGAAGTTGGTTGGCGTTGGCTTCCTTCTGTCGGTCCTCGGTGGATGGCGGTTCCTGTTGTTCCGGAAGCTGTTGGTCCCCTGGCTGAAGTGGCTCGTACCCGAACAGCAGCTTGGCAGGGCTCGATCGCGTGGCGGCGTTGGTCCGGAGGCGGAGATCGTGGAGGACTCGGGGTAGATGGCGGACCCATTCGTCGTGGGGTTGTCCCTGAAGTCGCGTGCGGAGGGCCTTCTTAATCTCCTGGTTGCGTCGTTCGACCGGGTTCGCTCGGGGGTGGTAGATCGCCGTCGTGTGGTGGGTCGCGCCCCATCTTCTGCACGTGGTTCTCCAGAGGTCGCTGGTGAACTGGGTACCGTTGTCCGTGAGGATGACTTTCGGGTAGCCGAACCGATGAAAGACTTCCTCTTCCGCTAGTCGACACATGAACTGGCTGGTGGCGTCCCGCATCGCGAATGCCTCGACCCATCTCGTGAAGGCGTCTTCGATCACCAGGATGTATCTTCTTCCAGAAGCTGTTGGTGGATAGGGCCCCATGATGTCGATGTTGACGGTGTGCCATGGTCGGGTTGGCTGGCGTGCCTGCAAAGGAGCGTTAGTCTGTAACTTACCTCTTTTCACGGCGGCGCAGGTCACGCATTGTTGGACGTGGAGGGCGACGTTGCGGGCTAGTTGCGGCCAGCAGTATCTCCGGCGGATGGCGGTGTGGGTCTCGTCCCGTCCGGAGTGTCCGCTGTCGTCATGGTATTGCTTTAGTACCTTTTCTCGGGCTGCGGGTGGCACGTACAGCGTCTGCGGATCGTTGTCGGTGGCGGCGCGGTAAAGGTATCCCTCGAATTGCTCGTACGCGGATCGGATGCCTTCCTCTTCGGGGGTGAAGGGGTTTCGCCAGCGTCTCAGGAACTCTTGCGTCTCCTCGTCCTGGTCTTGGGCCCGCTTAATCTCGTCGACGATGGTGGTCAGGGCGTTTGCAACTTCTGTCTCCGCTGTCGCTAGGGCCTGGAGCTCCGGTGTGGCTGGTCGCGCGTCGATTAGGGCGACGTGGGTGGTCTCGTCCTCGGGATCTCGCGATAGAACGTCGGCGAATTCGTTCTGGGTACCGCGGCAATGCTCCAGGTCGAAGTCGAATTCCTGTAAAAACAAAGCCCATCTGAGTAGTTTTGCCTTTTCCTCTTTGAACGATTGTAACCAGGTAAGGGCTTTACTATCCGTCCGGACTTTAAAGCGTTTCCCCTCTAGTAGCGGTCGGTAGCGTCGAAGGGCCCATGTCAGGGCCAGGCACTCTTGCTCGTTGATGTGGTACCGCTGCTCCGTTGGTTAAGGCGCTCGCTGTCGAAGCAGATGATCCTCTTGGTCCCGTCGTCGTTCTCCTGGTAGACTATGGCCCCGATGCCGATGGAGCTCGCGTCGGTCTGGACCACCAGGGGCTCGTTGGGGCGAGGATGGTGTAGCTGGAGCGGTTGGCTGCATGCGGTCTTCAGTCGGTTGAATGCCCCCATGACTTCCGGTGTGATCTCCCACGTTTTCTTTGCCTGTAACAAATCGGTTAGTGGTGCCGCGATGGTCGCGAAGTCCGGGATGTATTGGCGGATCCATCCACAAACGCCAAGGAAACTCCGGAGTTCGTCCTTGTTTGTCGGTACGGGCAGCTGCCGGATCTGCTCTACGTGCTTCCGCTTGGGCGTGATGGTTCCCGGGTGGATGGTGTGGCCGAGGAAGTCGAGGGACGTCTTTCCAAAGGCGCACTTACTGATGGACAACCGGAGGCGGTGTTGCGATAGTCTCTCCAAGACTAACGCGAGATGTCGGAGGTGGGTCTCGTAGTCGGAGCTGTAAACGATTATGTCGTCGAGGTATACCATGCAGAACTTACGGAGGTATCCTGCGAGTACTTCCTAGCTCATCAGGCGTTGGAACGTTGCCGGGGCGTTGCGGAGTCCGAAAGGCATGACCTTGAAGTGGTAGTGGCCTCCATTTGGGGTGCTGAAGGCGGTGAGCTGCTTGGATCCCTCGTCCATAGGGATTTGCCAGTAGCCGCTCTTCAAGTCCAGACGGGTGAACACTGCTGCATCCCCCAGGTCACGCAGGGTCTCTTGGATGATGGGCATCGGTGATGGCTCGCTGGTGGTGATCCCGTTCAGCTTGCGGTAGTCCACGCAGAACCGGGGTGTGCCGTCGGATTTCTTCACCAGGACCACCGGGCTGGAGTACGGCGATGTGGAAGCCTCGATGATGCCTTGGGCCAGCATTTCTTCTGCTGTGATCAATTTCCCGATACTTATGGATTCCGTCTTAGGGGTGGTTTGGTCCAGAAGACGGTCTTTCGTTCCCCGATTCCCAGGTACAGGCAGCCTCTGACGATGTCCACCGTCGCTTGCTGCTCTTGTAACCATGGCATCCCCAGAATGCAGTCCTCTCGGAGGTCGCGGCTAACGATGAACTTGGCGGCGTGTTCGTATCCGGAGATGATGATGTCGAGTTCCGCTTCCCCGCTGCAGGACATCTTCTGGCTACCGCTAGCCAGTGGGAGTTTGGTGGCGATTTTACGGGCTCCCGGGGCGAACTTCGCGTTGATGACATTGATGGAGGCGCCGGTGTCCACTAGCGCTCTGAAACAAATGCCATTATTCATCCTCACCTGAATCCTGGGTACTTGTATGCCGGGCATGGCCGTTAAGGAGGGAATATGCCGGCCTAATCCCCCCTGGCGTCGTTTCCCGAACTCCGTACGGGGCAGTCGCGGTGGAAGTGTCTTTCCGGACAGAAGCGGCATTTCGGAAGTTGATTTGCGCTGATGAAGGGGTTGGTCGCCTTCTTAGTAGACTGGAGGGTGTCCGCGGTGGCGATGGCTGCGTCCGCTAGGTCTTGCACGCTGTTGAAGTGGCCGCTAAGGTAGACCGCTACCTCGGGACGGAGCAGCTTCCGTAGAAGGTGGATCTTGTCGGCTTCCCGCATACCTGGTGGTAGCTTCTGCAACAAAGACATCTTCCGGGTTAGGAAATCCGCGGTTACCTGACGGTCGGCCTGGGTCTTCGCGTATAACTCCTGATACAGCTGGACGCGCTGCACGGGGGAGTCGTAGGTCCTAGAAGCTCGAACAGCTGCTCCGGAGTCCTTGGCGGCTGCTTCTGGGACAGGGCGCGTGCTGGTTCCCGCAGTTGGACCATGATGAGCCTCAGCTGGTCCGGGGATGACGCGATGTTGGCAGTCATCTGGGAGATGAAGTCCTCCAGGTCTTCATCGTCGTGGCCGCCGTAGGTCGGTAGGGCCGGGTTGACTGCCGTCGGTGTCAGGGCGGTGAGCCGGTCCAGAAGGGCCGCGAAGAACGCCGAAAACTGGTCCATGGATGCGGCTGTCGGTTTGTTGTCCTCTGCCATCTTTCGCGTTGTCGATCGGGTGTTCACCATAGGCTGGGTCGTAGGACAACAAACCGACAGCGGCATCCATGGACCCGTCTTCGGCGTTCTTCGAAGCCTTGCTGGACCGGCTCACCGCTCTAACACCGACGGCAGTTAACCCAGCCCTACCGACCTACGGCGGCCACGACGATGAAGACCTGGAGGACTTTATCTCCCAGATGACTGCCAACATCGCGACATCTCCGGACCAGCTGAGGCTCATCATGGTCCAACTGCGGGAACCAGCAGGCGCCCTCGCCCAGAAGCAGCAGCCCAGGACTCCGGAACACCTGTTCGAGCTTTTACGCAGGGCCTACGACTCCCCCGTGCAGCGCGTCCAGCTGTACCAGGAGTTATACGCGAAGACCCAGGCCGACCGTCAACCCACCGCGGATTTTTTAACCCGGAAGATGTCCTTGTTTCAGAAGCTGGCACCAGGTATGCGGGAAACCGACAAGATCCACCTTCTACGGAAGCTCCAGAGGTAGCGGTCTACCTTAGCGGCCACTTCAACAGCGTGCGAGACCTAGCAGACGCAGCCATCGCCACAGCGGACACCCTCCAGTCCACCAAGAAGACGACCAACCCCTTCATCAGCGCGGATCAACTTCCGAAATGCCGCTTCTGCCCGGAAAGACAGTACCACCGCGACTGCCCCGTTAGGAATTCTGGAAACGACGCAAGGGGGACTAGGCCGGCATAAACCCTCCTTAACCGCCATGCCCGGCATACAAGTACCCAGGATACAGGTGCGTATGAATAATGGCATTTGTTTCAGAGCGCTAGTGGACACCGGCGCCTCCATCAATGTCATCAACGCGAAGTTCGCCCCGGGAGCCCGTAAAATCGCCACCAAACTCCCGCTGGCTAGCGGTAGCCAGAAGATGTCCTGCAGCGGGGAAGCGGAACTTGCCATCATCGTCTCCGGATACGAACACGCCGCCAAGTTCATCGTTAGCCGCGACCTCCGAGAGGACTGCATTCTGGGGATGCCATGGTTACAAGAGCAGCAAGCGACGGTGGACATCGTCAGAGGCTGCCTGTACCTGGGAATCGGGGAACGGAAGACTGTCTTCTGGACCAAACCACCCCCTAAGACGGAATTAATAAGTATCGGGGAAATTGATCAGTTTCCCAACGGACGCGCAAACCCGTTTTAAAAATTTAATTTCAGATTTCCCCGCGCCATTTAACACCACCCAGGGGATGACGACAACGAGCAGCATCAGGCATAAGATCGACGTCACGGAACGGAAGCCAGTCTGCCAACGCCCCTATCGCGTGTCGGATGAAATGAAGCGGATCATCCAAGAACAGGTGGAAGAAATGCGGTCTCAAGGCGTCATCGAGGCTTCCACATCGCCGTACTCCAGCCCGGTGGTCCTGGTGAAGAAATCCGACGGCACACCCCGGTTCTGCGTGGACTACCGCAAGCTGAACGCGATTACCACCAGCGAGCCATCACCGATGCCCATCATACAAGAGACCCTGCGTGACCTGGGGGATGCAGCAGTGTTCACCCGTCTGGACTTGAAGAGCGGCTACTGGCAAATCCCTATGGACGAGGGATCCAAGCAGCTCACCGCTTTCAGCACCCCGGATGGAGGCCACTACCACTTCAAGGTCATGCCCTTCGGACTCCGCAACGCCCCGGCGACGTTTCAACGCCTGATGAGCCAGGAAGTACTCGCAGGATACCTCCGTAAGTTCTGCATGGTCTACCTGGACGACATAATCGTTTACAGCTCCGACTACGAGCCCCACCTCCGACATCTAGCGTTAGTTCTGGAGAGACTATCGCAACACCGCTTTCGCTTGTCCACCAAGAAGTGCGCCTTTGGAAAAGCGTCCCTCGACTTCCTCGGTCACACCATCCACCCGGGAATCATCACGCCCCAGCGGAAGCACGTAGAGCAGATCCGGCAGCTGCCCGTACCGACCAACAAGGACAAACTCCGGAGTTTCCTTGGCGTTTGTGGATGGATCCGCCAATACATCCCGGACTTCGCGACCATCGCGGCACCACTAACCGATTTGTTACAGGCAAAGAAAACGTGGGAGATAACACCGGAAGTCATGGGGGCATTCAACCGACTGAAAACCGCATGCAGCCAACCGCTCCAGCTACACCATCCTCGCCCCAACCAGCCCCTGGTGGTCCAGACCGACGCGAGCTCCATCGGCATCGGGGCCATAGTCTACCAGGAAAACGACGACGGGACCAAGAGGATCATCTGCTTCGACAGCGAGCGCCTTAAACCAACGGAGCAGCGGTACCACATCAACGAGCAAGAATGCCTGGCCCTGACATGGGCCCTCCGACGCTACTGACCGCTACTAGAGGGGAAACGCTTCAAAGTCCGGACGGACAGTAAAGCCCTTACCTGGCTACAATCGTTCAAGGAGGAAAAGGCAAAATTACTCAGATGGGCTTTGTTTTTACAGGAATTCGACTTCGACCTGGAGCATTGCCGCGGTACCCAGAACGAATTCGCGGACGTTCTATCGCGAGACCCCGAGAACGAGACTACCCACGACGCCCTAACCGACGCGCGACCAGCAACCCCGGAGCTCCAGGCCCTACCGACAGCGGAGACAGAGATGGCAAACGCTTTGACCACCATCGTCGACGAGATCAAGCGGGCCCAAGACCAGGACGACAAGACGCAAGAGTTCCTGAGACGCTGGCGAAACCCCTTCACCCCCGAAGATCCAGGCATCCGATCCGCGTACGAGCAATTCGAGGGATACCTTTACCGCGCCGCCACCGACACCGATCCGCAGACGCTGTACGTGCCACCCGCAGCCCGAGAAAAGGTACTCAAGCAACACCACGACGACAGTGGACACCCGGGCCGGGACGAGACCCACACCGCCATCCGCCGGAGATACTGCTGGCCGCAACTAGCTCGCAACGTCGCCCTCCACGTCCAACAATGCGTGACCTGCGCCGCCGTGAAAAGAGGGAAGTTACAGACTAACGCTCCGTTACAGGCACGACAGTCAATCCGACCCTGGCATACCGTCAACATCGACATCATGGGGCCCTATCCACCAACAGCTTCTGGAAGGAGATTTTGTTATTGTATATATTTGGATGAATATATGACTTTATTTTGTGTTATAATACTGCCGTATTATTGCGTTAACCTTTCTTCCCTTTTACTAGCTTTATTTGGTAACTCTGAATAACTACGAGCCGTTCAACGGTAACACATCTTTACATAGTTTTCTCGGCGGTACGTGTAGAGAGTATCTAAGAAGCGTTGTCATCTGCGCTAGCTTATTGTTAATACAACCTTCGTGTTGACAACATCAGTTGTTACGTTCATTATCAGTTATTAGTTCGCTTATCATAATAATATCCAAGATGCCTTTAATTGAAGCTGCAGTCAGTAGTATTGAAGCTTTGGTGGGTATTCTATCAATCACTCCGGCTAATAAACGTATCGGAGAAGGGATTAAGGAATGTACGCGAACTATTAGAAAAATCCATCGTGAGCTGAAGTGCGTTAAGTCTGTAGGTGAAAAGCAGCATCTCATAACTCAATCGGCTCAAGTAAAAACTTTTAAATGTCAGTTCAAAACGCTTCAGAGAAGTGGTGCTGGATCTAAGAAGGAAACTAAAGAAACTGCTAAACATCGAGTTCACTGGAATGATTCCATATCAGCTTTTGATAATAGAATTCGTAGTGGTGTAATCAGTAACCTTAAACATTAGGATCCTCAATAGTTCTTCACGGATTGTAAGACTCTTTTTAAACGAAGAATTCCTAATATCCTGAGAGAGTATGAAGCAGTAAAAGTTAATGTCATTTTCGTAGGAGAATTTGACTGTAAGAGGGGAGACCTGCTTCTAAATGAAAACAAACATTTTACGACCTCGAACTTTCCGATATATAGAGACACCAATTTAGATTCTTGGTTTGATGATAATGTAATAAAGCCTATTAACTATTAACCTATTAACTGAGCTGAAGGAATTCCAAGAGCGAGAGAGTGGTTGGTCACTTAAATCTATTATTAACCTTCAAGTTAATATTAATAAGTACACTCCTCAGCTAGGATCGTCGTACATCAAACTGCCAAAGCAAGTAAAAATGAAGAAATCCTGCGTCAATGTACAGAACCAAGATGCCGCATGTTTTGTATGGTCCGTGGTCTCGGCCCTGTATCCTGCGCCTAGTGATATAGCTAAAAGGGCGAGTAGCTACCCTCACTACTCTAAGGTTTTAAAACTTAAGGGTATTCAATTTCCAATGGCAATAAGGCAGATACCTAATTTCGAAAAACAGAATGACATATCGGTTAATGTTTATGTTCTACAAAAGAAAAATGATGATTATGTAACATTACCAACATTTCTTACTAAAAACAAAGTAGAGCGACATGTGAATTTACTACTTATTCAGGACAAGTACTGTGATGAAAAAGATGAAAATGAAAACTGCACTATGTCTATTCGTTATCACTTCGTTTGGATAAAGGATTTAAGTAGACTTTTATCATCTCAACTTAGGAGACGTAAAGGTAGAAAATATTTCTGCGATCGATGTCTTCACTATTTCCGTACACAGACGAAATTGAGCGAGCATATACAAGACTGTCAGCAGGTCAATGATTGCTCGATCAAAATGCCTAAAGTAGGTGAGAACCTATTGAAGTTTAAGAATTTTAAAAACAAAGAGAAGGTTTCTTTCGTTGTATACGCCGATTTGGAGAGTATCCTGAAACCCTGTAATACCAAAAACCAATATCAAGAACATATCCCAGCTGCAGTAGGTTATTATGTGAAATGCTCATATGATGACTCATTATCTTTTTACCGTTCCCATCGAGGTTTGGTTTGTATGGAATCGTTTGCCGATGAGCTACAGCAGTTGGCTGAGGATTTAGAAACAGTATTTCTTTGTCCTTACGATATTTCTATAACACCTGAACAGGAAGCAGAATTTAGAAAATCTACTCATTGTCATATTTGTGAAAAACCTTTTGGACTGGGTGATAAAAAAGTACGTGATCATACGCATCTGATTTCAGAAAATAATTACAGGTGGTCTGCCCATGAAGAACGCAATATTAACTACAAAGATGCAAGGGTTATTCCTGTTGTCTTTCATAATCTAAGCGGTTATGATGCTCATTTTATAATTGCCGATATAGCGTCTAGGATGCAGGGTGCTGTTGATTTACTACCAATTACTAAAGAAAAGTATATCGCCTTTACTAAACATGTAAACGATTCTCTGATTCAGTTCCGGTTTATCGATTCATTCCAGTAAATATGCTAGGCGGGTTCTGCGACAAAATCCCATGTTATTTCTTATGGAGGTCCAAGATAGAATTTTTGGTCAATTTCAAGGTTATTCGCGGTCTAGCGTATGACCTCACCGCTCTCGCGTTATACGCGGACCAACGTATACCACGAATACAGGTCAACTCTACATATCACATTATGATTGATGCAGTAGTCCGGGGGATCATAACGATTTTATATTGATCTAATTAATTAAATTAATTTAATTCACGGTATCATTTGCATATCTCATCTCTCATACTAAGATCCTTCTTTAATGATGTATGCTCTCAAGGATGCTCCAGGCATCGTTAAACGTGATTTCATCGAAAGGTTACTGTCAATCACCTGTCGGATTAGCACGGTCCAGCATGCGATATTACCACATATACGGATCAACTCTACATATTACATTATGATTGATGCAGTCATCCGGGGGATCATAACAATTTTATAATAAAAACATCTCGGCACTCTAAAGCTTCTTATTCTATAATACCTTCTTCTTCTATCTCGGAAATAATTGAAATTATTTCGTTTTCATTCAGACTGTTACCGGG
Organism: Agrypnus murinus; assembly: GCA_929113105.1. NCBI lineage: Eukaryota > Metazoa > Arthropoda > Insecta > Coleoptera > Elateridae > Agrypnus > Agrypnus murinus. The sequence goes on along the minus strand of OV816025.1, from coordinate 39,833,751 downwards.
ATCTTTTACAGCAAATAACAATCGTTTAGCTATCCAACTCCTCCGATAAAAATAAATATTTTTATAATAATAATTAATTAACATTTATAATTGATAAAGATTCATCTTTATAAAACCGCCGTTTTAGGTTTAACTACATGTCGTACACTCTAACTTTTGTAATATCTTATAGTAAAGAATATTATTCTCAATCAGGATCATATCATACGACTGTTCATATCGAGCATTTCATTTTCTATATCTCATCTGCATATAACATTTCAACTACAGACATTCCTAAAATATAAATCTATTAGTCATAACATTTAAAATGTGTAACATAATTAACATGTAGAAACTTGTCATTTCTCATTAGTGATTTCACCTCAGTTCTCAGAACCGGGATCTATAAGGATTATCTCTACGCCAACATGAAATCTCAAGTAAAATGTATTGTTTCATCCGAAGGCCGTCAATTATTTCTTATCATAACATACCATTATGTTCAAAACAATGCAAATATAATTACTTTCAATATAGTCACATGTTTAGTTAAAAATTTATTTAAAATTTACAGCAAAGGAATTTGAAGCAGCAGATTTATTAAAAGATTGCTAGCTTGATACGTGTACTGGAATAATAATGTAAAAAAATGTTTATAAATATTTATATACGATTGTTTAATTGATTTAATGAAAACCTTAGACGGTTATATGTAATAGGATTAACTACATATCATAAATGATTATATTCCATATTGAAACCCGTTATGTAATATAAAAATCCTATCTTATTATTCAGCTTGCAGATTTTCCCTAATTAGACATCTCTCAAATGTATTGTTTCATGCAACGACCGACAAACATTTATTAACCGATTAGCTTCCTTTTGAAATTTCCTGAAAGGTGTCCATTATGTTTAAAACAACTATAATTTATTTATTTATAGAGAAAAGGAATATTGCGCAATGCTTTTGTAAATTCAAAACATATTTCAGTAAATATTTATAATTGCTATAGATACATTAAACAGTTTACTTCAACCCTCAGTATTACTATTAATGTTTGAATTACGTACACGTTAATTAATAACCCGGTTTTTCATAAAAGAACATTCCTTAAATATGTGTAGTATTTGCAGGTTTGAGATTATTCATGATCCTTTTCAATATTATCGGTTTTACAAAGATGAATCTTTATCAATTATAAATATCTATTATTATTAACTTGATAGAGTCAAGATCTAACTTCGGTTTTATAGAATTATAACGTTTAAATATTGATATTTTAAAATTGTCTTGCGTTTCACGTTTATTACGATAAAAATTATTCTACATCGTTAGGTTCTACACGGATTAACCTTGAGTCAGTTTCAACTTGGATGAAAACATATATTTATCATTAAGTTTAAATTAAAAACGTATTTGCTAGCTTGATACGTGTACAGGAATAATAGTGAAAAAGTGATTATGAATATTTATACGCGATTGTTTAATTGATTTAATGAAAACCTTATATGGTTATATGTAGTAGGATGATGCGGTATAAAAAAATCTATAGTGAATTATTTAAGCATCTATATTAATTCTCGAGAAGCTATTAACCCGACATGATCATTATGAAAACAAATATAATTACTTTCAATATAGTCACATGTTTAGTTAAAAATTTATTTAAAATTTACAGCAAAGGTATTTTAAGCAGCAGATTTCTTAAAACATTGCTAGCTTGATACGTGTACTGGAATAATAATGTAAAAAGTGTTTATAAATATTTATATGCGATTGTTTAATTGATTTAATAAAAACCTTATACGGTTATATGTACATAAACGCGTTGTTAGTGTAAGCTATTAAAAAGATAGTAGCCATATTGAAATTAATATCAAGTCTAGCGTTTTACAAGAAACGGTTATCATCTAATTGCTATCATACAGGGATTAAACTAAACTATATATTAAGAAATATTAATTACGGCTTTTATAGCATCTTACAGGAAAAAAGATTACATTCAATCAGGATTACAACATATATCATTAACTAGAAATCATAAATAAATATATTATATATCGAAGGTAGAGTAAAGACATGAGGATATCCATCGTTTAACTAATGTCTATTTATTAAAACAAATAAGTTATGAAATGAAGCAGGGAGTCTATTCAATGAACAATGCTAATACTTTTTAAGTTAAATATATTTAGCGACTTCTTTTGCTTAATAATTTTCATTATGGTATATGTATATGTCTAGTCACAGTTTCAGCAAACGTATTGTATTCTATCAACGAATCATGTAAAATTAAGTAGTATCGATTAGTTGTATCAGAAAGTGGGTTGACCGACTCAAGCTCTAATCTCTAAATTCATGAATACCTTATACACACGATATAACTACGATGTAAGATTACGAGAAGGTACATGAAGAAAAGGGTATGTTGTAAGTCGGTTCTGGATTTCTTAAAACATTACTCGAATATCAAAAATTCGTAACGGCGATGCATAGGTTTAATACTATCAACAGCTCATATAAAGAAAATGTTAGATTGTTAACAGTTTATGAGCATTAATCAAAGACTATTCTATAATGATGTATTATTTATTTATAAACGCTACATAGTATAGTAGCTAAATACATGACTGACTGAAAAAGTTACTTTTATTAATGATGACTATTGAATTCGATCTGTCACTAGCTTAACCTTTTAATTTCCACTTTTGACCAAATTATAGTTAATCTGATCAAATATTGCTTACAAATCGGAGCTCTAATCTAATGTCTACAGTAAAATCCTTAATACTCTCTATGAAGTTTTAGAATTGTCGATTACTAAGACACCCGTTTCTTCTACCTTCTTTAGTAAATTCATATTGTTAGCTTCTACTTTGTCAACTGTTACTAGAATGCTGTTCTTTAGATCCTTTACCTCGCTCTATGTATCTGTAGTCATTACAATGAAAGTTTGTACTGTTGTGTCGAATTGACGATTTGATTTGAAAATTTAATAATGTAATTTATCGTTTAAACTAACCCTTGTTTACTTCTATATATGTTTAATTAATATGTAATTAGTACATCAAAATATGTTTTTAATATGTTTTCAATTTCCTTATAAAATATAACTATATATCATTGAAATAAAACATTATTAAAATATTAAAAATAATTTTATTTTATCACATCCCAAATATTTACACGACTGATCACGTTTCTCGTCAGCTTCTTTTCAAACAATTGCAGTCGTTTTCATAAACCTAGTGGTGAGCTTGTATTATTCGTATAGCGATATGGATATATTATTCAATTTTCATGTCTTTTGCTAACCCTACATAACCTAAGCTTTACATAGATTTAGACATGTTTTATATTTCGTATTTAAACGCATAAACTGATTCAATAAAAATTTCGTTATTTAAAAATTCCTAACATGGATAGCTTTATCTGTTTTAGAATATTCAAAGGCAGTATATGACAATAAATTATCGTGAGACTTCTGATCTATACAAAACGCCTTATATAAAATTAGAGATAAAAAATTAAACTTATGATGTATGGTGAAAATACAAATATTCAACAATTCTAACCCCAATTTTTTTCTACTTTTCTAGACGTAATGTAATTTTGAACTGATTTTTAACCTTTTTCGTTATACCTACTACGATTTCTACATAATCCTTCTTACTGTGTATAATTTTACCCCATGTAGATATTCATCGTATCTATAGTAAACTCATATTTTAACGTTATTTTACAATATATCATCCATTTTCAATGGTTTCGAAATACGCAGATATGTAATAATATACTATATACTCTTGTAGGAAATTCATCGTTGAATATAGTAAACTCGTATGATTAATATTAATTTGTAATTATTTTCAGCACCTTCGAAATATATATCTATAACATATGTCGTATGTTTTGTAATACGTCTTTATAGCTTGGAAACTCTACGTGATTTCCCCTTACAATATCTATAGTTATGAGAACCTTGAAGACTTAACCTGGAGAAATAAAACAGATAAATATTTTACTTTTTATTGAAACTAGTTAACTTATATTCTAACATACATATTAGAAACTAGACAACTTATATTCTAACATACAAATATACAACAACAAAATAGAAAAGTATACTTGAGGGTAACAAAGAAGTCCTGGACGCGGTTATATATAACATATGTCATATGTTTTGTAATACGTCTTTATAACTTGGAAACTCTTCGTGATTTCCTCTTACAATATCTATAGTTATGAGAACCTTGAAGACTTAACCTGGAGAAATAAAACAGATAAATATTTTACTTTTTATTGAAACTAGTTAACTTATATTCTAACATACATATTTGAAACTAGACAACTTATATTCTAACATACAAATATACAACAAAATAGAAAAGTATACTTGAGGGTAACAAAAAAGTCCTGGACACGGCTATCTATAACATATGTCATATGTTTTGTAATACGTCTTTATAACTTGGAAACTCTACGTGATTTCCTCTTACAATATCTATAGTTATGAGAACCTTGAAGACTTAACCCGGAGAAATAAAACAGATAAATATTTTACTATTTATTGAAACTAGTTGACTTATATTCTAACATACATATTTGAAACTAGACCCAGAACAGACCAGACCAGACCAGACCAAACCAGACCAGACCAGACTAGACTAGACTAGACTAGACTATAGATGATAGACTTAAATTTATTACATCTGGATATAATGTATAATAAATATAATATAATAAATGTCTTTAAAACTTATTGTTTTTTATTCCATCACAGGTTAGAGCATACGAATATAATTTAGGTTAGATTAGGTTAGAGCCTACGAATACATTTTTAAGTACAAAACAACATACTTTCATACAAGAACGTTTATTGATACGTGTAGTTTCGATGCTACTTAAAACATAATTTATATATATAATATCTATTAAAATAGTACATTTCGTATAAACTAATATTGGTAAGTAAACATGGTAGGTATAACAACAGTTTAAAAGAATAGATAGTAAATATAACTATATCTAATTATTTTATAAAATACTATGTTAACTAAAAGGTAATATACAGAATATATACGCCTGTATTCGACCTCTAGAGGGTTCATAAGACTAGACTAGACTAGTCTAGTCTCAGAACCTATATCGAATCGTTTATGTTTACTAATATGTCTACATTTTAAGTCTTTGATGTTAAAAGTAAAACCAATTGGGCAAGTGAGAAATTCGATTTGGTTATCTCCGTTAATTCTGAAGAAAGATTGTTCATTTTCGTGACCCTAACAACATCGTCTTCTGGTTTGACATTATTCAAAAATTCGAGATTTTCACATATACGAACGTAGAAGCTAGCTGCTAACTCTGCATGACATTAGATGATTATGATAATGATAGATGATCGTGATAAATAATGTTGTTATTTATAGCAGTGACTTTATTACAATTCTTACTAAATAATAAATAACATAAATTACATTATTAAATGTTCAAATCAAATCGTCAATTCGACACAACAGTACAAACTTTCATTGTAATGACTACAGATACATAGAGCGAGGTAAAGGATCTAAAGAACAGCATTCTAGTAACAGTTGACAAAGTAGAAGCTAACAATATGAATTTACTAAAGAAGGTAGAAGAAACGGGTGTCTTAGTAATCGACAATTCTAAGACTTTATAGAGAGTTTTAAGGATTCTACTGTAGACATTAGATTAGAGCTCCGATTTGTAAGCAATATTTGATCAGATTAACTATAATTTCGTCAAAAGTGGAAATTAAAAGGTTAAGCTAGTGACAGATCGAATTCAATAGTCATCATTAATAAAAGTAACTTTTTCAGTCAGTCATGTATTTAGCTACTATACTATGTAGCGTTTATAAATAAATAATACATCATTATAGAATAGTCTTTGATTAATGCTCATAAACTGTTAACAATCTAACATTTTCTTTATATGAGCTGTTGATAGTATTAAACCTATGCATCGCCGTTACGAATTTTTGATATTCGAGTAATGTTTTAAGAAATCCAGAACCGACTTACAACATACCCTTTTCTTCATGTACCTTCTCGTAATCTTACATCGTAGTTATATCGTGTGTATAAGGTATTCATGAATTTAGAGATTAGAGCTTGAGTCGGTCAACCCACTTTCTGATACAACTAATCCATACTACTTAATTTTACATGATTCGTTGATAGAATGCAATGCGTTTGCTGAAACTGTGACTAGACATATACATATACCATAATGAAAATTATTAAGCAAAAGAAGTCGCTAAATATATTTAACTTAAAAAGTATTAGCATTGTTCATTGAATAGACTCCCTGCTTCATTTCATAACTTATTTGTTTTAATAAATAGACATTAGTTAAACGATGGATATCCTTATGTCTTTACTCTACCTTTGATATATAATATATTTATTTATGATATCTAGTTAATGATATATGTTGTAATCCTGATTGAATGTAATCTTTTTTCCTGTAAGATGCTATAAAAGCCGTAATTAATATTTCTTAATATATAGTTTAGTTTAATCCGTGTATGATAGCAATTAGATGATAACCGTTTCTTGTAAAACGCTAGACTTGATATTAATTTCAATATGGCTACTATCTTTTTAATAGCTTACACTAACAACGCGTTTATGTACATATAACCGTATACGGTTTTCATTAAATCAATTAAACAATCGCATATAAATATTTATAAACACTTTTTACATTATTATTCCAGTACACGTATCAAGCTAGCAATGTTTTAAGAAATCTGCTGCTTAAAATTCCTTTGCTGTAAATTTTAAATAAATTTTTAACTAAACATGTGACTATATTGAAAGTAATTATATTTGTTTTCATAATGATCATGTCGGGTTAATAGCTTCTCGAGAATTAATATAGATGCTTAAATAATTCACTATAGATTTTTTTATACCGCATCATCCTACTATTTATAACCATATAAGGTTTTCATTAAATCAATTAAACAATCGCGTATAAATATTCATAATCACTTTTTCACTATTATTCCTGTACACGTATCAAGCTAGCAAATACGTTTTTAATTTAAACATTAATGATAAATATATGTTTTCATCCAAGTTGAAACTGACTCAGGGTTAATCCGTGTAGAACCTAACGATGTAGAATAATTGTTATCGTAATAAACTTGAAACGCAAGACAATTTTAAAATATCAATATTTAAACGTTATAATTCTATAAAACCGAAGTTAGATCTTGACTCTATCAAGTTAATAATAATAGATATTTATAATAGATAAAGATTCATCTTTGTAAAACCGATAATATTGAAAAGGATCATAAATAATCTCAAACCTGCAAATTAATTAACGTGTACGTAATTCAAACATTAATAGTAATACTGAGGGTTGAAGTAAACTGTTTAATGTATCTATAGCAATTATAAATATTTACTGAAATATGTTTTGAATTTACAAAAGCATTGCGCAATATTCCTTTTCTCTATAAATAAATAAATTATAGTTGTTTTAAACATAATGGACACCTTTCAGGAAATTTCAAAAGGAAGCTAATAGGTTAATAAATGTTTGTCGGTCGTTGCATGAAACAATACATTTGAGAGATGTCTAATTAGGGAAAATCTGCAAGCTGAATAATAAGATAGGATTTTTATATTACATAACGGGTTTCAATATGGAATATAATCATTTATGATATGTAGTTGATCCTATTACATATAACCGTCTAAGGTTTTCATTCAATCAATTAAACAATCGTATATAAATATTTATAAACACTTTTTACATTATTATTCCAGTACACGTATCAAGCTAGCAATCTTTTAATAAATCTGCTGCTTCAAATTTCTTTGCTGTAAATTTTAAATAAATTTTTAACTAAACATGTGACTATATTGAAAGTAATTATATTTGCATTGTTTTGAACATAATGGTATGTTATGATAAGAAATAATTGACGGCCTTTGGATGAAACAATACATTTTACTTGAGATTTCATGTTGGCGTAGAGATAATCCTTATAGATCCCGGTTCTGAGAACTGAGGTGAAATCACTAATGAGAAATGACAAGTTTCTACATGTTAATTATGTTACACATTTTAAATGTTATGACTAATAGATTTATATTTTAGGAATGTCTGTAGTTGAAATGTTATATGCAGATGAGATATAGAAAATGAAATGCTCGATATGAACAGTCGTATGATATGATCCTGATTGAGAATAATATTCTTTACTATAAGATATTACAAAAGTTAGAGTGTACGACATGTAGTTAAACTTAAAACGGCGGTTTTATAAAGATGAATCTTTATCAATTATAAATGTTAATTAATTATTATTATAAAAATATTTATTTTTATCGGAGGAGTTGGATAGCTAATTGTTATTTGCTGTAAAAGATCCCGGTAACAGTCTGAATGAAAACGAAATAATTTCAATTATTTCCGAGATAGAAGAAGAAGGTATTATAGAATAAGAAGCTTTAGAGTGCCGAGATGTTTTTATTATAAAATCGTTATGATCCCCCGGATGACTGCATCAATCATAATGTAATATGTAGAGTTGATCCGTATATGTGGTAATATCGCATGCTGGACCGTGCTAATTCGACAGGTGATTGACAGTAATCTTTCGATGAAATCACGTTTAACGATGTCTGGAGCATCCTTGAGAGCATACATCATTAAAGAAGGATCTTAGTATGAGAGATGAGATATGCAAATGATACCGTGAATTAAATTAATTTAATTAATTAGATCAATATAAAATCGTTATGATCCCCCGGACGACTGCATCAATCATAATGTGATATGTAGAGTTGACCTGTATTCGTGGTATACGTTGGTCCGCGTATAACGCGAACGCGGTGAGGTCATACGCTAGACCGCGAATGACCTTGAAATTGACCAAAAATTCTATCTTGGACCTCCATAAGAAATAACATGGGATTTTGTCGCAGAACCCGCCTAGCATATCTACTCATTCCGACTTATGGCGTCCTCCCTAGAAAAGTTAGCTTCATACCTACATAGTTTTCCGAATTTGGAATCTCAATTTTCTGATATATCTCAGGATCTCTTCAGTATGTTAACAAAAAAAGGGAATAATGCCATACGATTATATCGATTGCATTGATACATTTAGTGAAACTTGCTTACCACCTATTGAAGTTTTTTATAATAAGTTGGAAAATAAAAAGTGTTCTAGAAAATTGTATAGAAGAGCTAAAGATGTATGGTTTAAATTTAATTGTAGCAGCTTGGGTGAGTACATTGATCTATATATGAAAACGGATATACTGTTACTAGCAGACGTTTTTGAACATTTTAGAAATAGTTGTTTGGAAACCTATGAGTTAGACTCTGCTCATTACTTTACACTTCCTGGTTTCACCTGGGATTCTATGTTAAAGCATTCAAAACAAGAGTTAGAGCTCCTAACCGATCTCGATCAATTTATCTTTGTTGAACGTGGAATTCGAGGTGGTCTTAGTCAAGTTTGCTCTAAAAAGAGATCTACAGCTAACAATAAATACATTCCAACATATGATCCGACTAGTCCTGAAAGTTATTTAATGTACTATAATGTCAATAATCAGTATGGATGGGCGATGTCGCAGTACCTTCCATATGGAGGTTTCGAATGGGTCAAATCTGATAGTATTGATGTACTATCCATCCCTGATAATTCTCCTGAGGGTTATATATTTGAGATTAATCTGGAATACCCTAGGGAACTACATGATGCTCATAAAGATCTACCTTTCTGCCTACAGCATGTTAATCCGAAGACTGAAAAACCCTGCGCATCTTCTTCTTAGGTAGCTAAGTTGATGGCTACTCTCCATCACAAAGAAAAGTATATTATCCATTATAGAGCTCTAAGACAGGTGTTGCAGCATTGGTTGAAGATTAATCGAATTCATAGAGTACTTAAATTTAAACAATCAGCGTGGCTAAAGTCATATATCGACTTAAACACTAACCTACGCCAGAACTCAAGAAATGAGTTTGAGAAAAACTTATTTAAGCTCATGAATAACGCAGTCTTTGGTAAGACGATGGAAAATTTGCGTAAGCGTGTAAATATACGTCTTTTAACTAAATGGGCGGGTAGATATGGAGCGGAGTCTTACATCTCCAAGCCTGAATTTAAAAATTGTAGTATGTTTAATGAGAAGCTAATAGCAAACGAGTTAAGAAAATCTGAAATCTACCTGAACAAACCGATTTATGTTGGTATGAGCATTCTGGATCTCGCTAAAACTACCATCTACGACTTCCATTATGGCTATATGAAGAGAACATTTGGCGATAGGTGTTCTATCTTATATTCTGATACAGATTCTCTCATATATGAGATTCGTAATCAGAATCCATAGGATCCATCATTAAATACGATCTCTGAAAACGAGATCTCAAAAATCATCTGTAATATTAAAACTCAGTGTGTTGGTTCTGACGGTATTGACATATTTATATTAACACTTACTTTACCAGTGACTTTACCCATAATAACTCATATTATAAATTGCTGTATAACAGATTGTGTTTTTCCTTAGGCATGGAAAGAAGCACTAATAACACCAATTCCTAAAAAACCAAATGCTACTGCATTAAACGATCTTCGACCTATCAGCATATTACCAATTTTATCTAAAGTTCTTGAAAAAGTTGTAAATCATCAACTGATCAATTACCTAAATACTCATAACATCTTACCATCACAACAATCGGGCTTCCGCACTGGTCATAGTTGTACTACAGCCTTGCTTAATATATTAGATGACATATTGGCTGTGGTATTACTGGACTTTTCGAAAGCCTTTGATACGATAAACCATGAACTATTGCTTGCTATTCTTCATTTTGTTGGCACCGATGACAACACCTGTAATTTCTTTGCTAGCTATCTGAATAACAGATCCCAGAAAGTTAAAATCGGGAATCATATATCAACAAGTCGGCAGGTGGGTTCTGGTGTCCTGCAAGGATCAATTCTGAACCCTACACTCTATGCCATATATACATCTCACTTTGGCAATTACATTAAAAATTGTAAATATCATTTTTATGCTGATGACACGCAGCTTTACCTAGCATTTAGACCAAAGGATGTACAGTTGGCATCTGCCTTAATAAATGAAGACCTTGGTAAATTAGTCTCATTATCCCAAGATCACTGTTTAAAAATAAATCCTTCTAAATCATGCCTGATGCTTTTTGGAAATCGCAACTTACGTTCCGATATTGCTTCCCAAATAAATGTATCAATTAATGGAAGCCGTGTTGAATGTGTCGATGCTGCAAGAAATTTGGGTTTGCATTTAGACAATAATTTAAATTTTAAAAGTCACGTTAGTAAAATTATCCAAATAGCTTATGGCAGCCTAAAAATATTGTATACTAGTAGATGTATGATGGACATTAAACTAAAAATAATGTTGTGTGATTCACTGGTTCTTTCACATTTCAACTTTTGCGATCAAGTCTATGGAGCATGTCTCGACCAAATTGATGTTAATAGAATCCAAAGGGTGCAAAATGCATGTCTACGCTTTATCTATGGTATGAAATAAAGAGATCGAATCAGTCATAAACTGAAAGATGCTAACTGGCTGAATATGAATAATCGTCGTATACTGCATGCAGCTTGTTTGTATTATAATATTATTGTTAAAAAACTCCTATCTACTTATCTGAACGGTTAAAATTTCGCACTGACGTTCATAACTTAAATTTAAGAAATAAGGAATTGCTTACGCCACCATATCACAGGACGCCTTTATTCCAAAGATCATATTCCTTTAATATTGTCCAACTTTACAATAGATTAATGAAAGATATTGTAAATTATTCATTTAGCACGTTCAGATAAAAACTACGTCAGCGTTTACATCTCCAACAGGATAGTTAAGAAATCTACATATTTTCTTTTTTTTTTTTTAATAAAATTTGGATATTTACATAACAATTATTAAGTTATTTATTGTAATTATTAATCTGGTTATATTGTGGACCTCCATCAGATTTATCAAATTTTTCAAATTTTTCTGTTTTCTCTACCATTGTTTGTATGCTCACATTTTTGATCTTTCGATTTCTGTTTGTTTTGTTAATTTTTAGTTAGCTATAAATGTATCATTTGTTGCTTTAAATTTAAGGTATGTTAAAACATATCTAGAATGTTAGTTAGGATATCTGCTTAAGGGTTCGCAAGGACGAACAGAGGCTATTAGACCATCTGATTGCGATCCTTTTAGCCCAATAAAGTCTATATATATATTTTTTATGTTATAAAAATTGCTACTTAATTAGAACAACCTTATTGTAATAAATATTATGTTAATCATGTACCACAAATGAAATGGGCTAATAAATAAATATTATTATTATTATTATATGAAGATATGAAGTATGATTGCCTTCAGTATTTTGATACGAGCGATTACCCTGCGAATAATGTATACGGCATTCCACATGTTAATAAAAAAGTATTGGGCATGATGAAGGATCAGTGTAATGGGGTACCAATGCCTCATTACGTAGGGCTCTGATCAAAATTATACCCTATAAAAACCACCGTTTCAAAAGATGACGTAGAAGCGTTAAGAAATCGTTTACATGAAAAAGAATATGATGATGAATTGATGAAATCTCCGATATTATATCCAATTATAATTTAACCAAAAAGGCCAAAGGAGTTAAAAAATCTGTTGTTCACACAAAAATTACCTTCGAAGACTACGTAGAATGTCTCGAAAACTATATAGAAAAACGTGTACATCAAAATATAATCCGATCCGATAAGCATAATGTTCATTCAATTACCCAGCAAAAGATTGCTCTTAGTCCGTATGATGATAAACGTTACCTTATACCTGGCTCCTATGATACCCTGCTTTTGGGTCATTATTCGATATTAGATCAAATGAATGTAGACTGATGTATGTCCTCATCGAAAATCTTATATGTAATATAAAAATTCTGTAAGGTTAGATATTAATGTAATCTGTCTATGTTTGTTGTATATTGTATGTATGTTTTAATATGTAATATATTTATTATGATATCTGACTTCTATGTTAATGTTCTATGTTTCAATTTGAGCTAACAGATTGAATGAAATCTTCTTTTTATGTAAGATATTATAAAAGCATTGTGCTCCTTAATTATTGTTTCCTAATAAGTAGTTTAGCATAAGATAATATTAATCATATCATCCAGTATTTTAATTATAATTAAGTATATTTACTTACTATTGTATATTTACTTATTAGGCCAGTAAAATTAGACCCGATATGGACCGTTAATATAAATATTAATTATCAAGCCTGAGTAAGGACTTTTAGTAATATCTTATAGGAAAATAATATTATAGACATTCATTAACGTAGAAACATCAAACTAAACAAATATGTTTAGTAAATATATAGGCCAGTAAAATAGAAACCGTTGGTGAAAATAAATGTTGGAAAGCGGGAGATCGTTTCGATCGCTTCGTTTGACGTCAAATATAAGTATCCTAGGTTTGCACGGTCTCTCGCCTCGAGCTTACCTGAGGGCATCAAAAGAACCACGAAATCTTCGGCCCTTTTTTAGTTTTTCGCTTATAACTCCAAAGCGGTGTTTTCCAACGAAAACTTCACTATTACAAGAATTAAAGAGCATTAAATTCTGCGTCGGATAAGTATTCAACACTTAAAATTTGGTCCAGTAGTATGGTCGAAATCGACGGTCGAGAAACGACAATTTTACAAATTTTCAATTTTCCGTCAGACCGGACGTCCAGAGGCTTTCCGTATAAAAAAACTCGTTGGATTCATTCTGATTGTTAATATAAGTCGAGAAATATCTAAGCTTTGATATTATAGAGGTTGCCGGATTAAATTAATGGCCATTTTTTTCTCATCACCCATCATAGCAATTACGATCAATCCATATGAAGTAGTTCAGTATTGGTAGCTCGATCATTTCGAAAAAAGATAATTTTTTGTGTGTTATCACCCCTAAGTATTGGTAGATCAAAACTGTCATTTTATTTTTATTCCATTTGATTGAAATATGGCAGCCATATTTGTTTCGTGGTGCACGACGTTGCTTGCAGTTTTTGATGTAAACGTAAATCTTGATATCTCAAGAACGGTTGATTCTAGAGACCTGCGGTAAATGATTGTATTGCTCACATGTCGCATTACATTTTTTAATCTAAACATAATATTGATATGATGTATCATAACGAAAACTTTAAAGCACATAAGTATCAAAATAGTAAAATTTTAGATTTAAAATATTTTATACATAAACTACCTCTAACCGCGTACGTTTAAATAGAAAATCCGACCTAAGACTTCATTTTTATCTGGATATATGAAATATGCCCACATAAAAGCGAAAATTTTTGTAAAAACTTTAATCTTCGGGATTAAATCAAACCCATAAGTAAGCTTCCTAAAAAAATTATGTTTAGATTTAGAAAAAATGTAGTCGGACATGTGAGCAATACAATCATTTTTACCGCAGGTCTCTAGAATCAACCGTTCTTGAGATATCAAGATTTACGTTTACATAAAAAACAGCAAGAAACGTCGTGCATCATGAAACAAATATGGCTGCCATATTTTAATCAAATGGAATAAAAATAAAATGACAGCGGTTTTGATCTACCAATACTTAGGGGTGATAACATACAAAAAATTTTCTTTTTTCGAAATGATCGAGCAACCAGTACTGCACTATTCATATGGATTGATCCTAATTGCTATGATGGATGATAAAAAATGGCCATTAATTTAATCCGGAAACCTCTATAATATCAAAGCTTAGATATTTCTCGACTTATATTAACAATCAGAATGAGTCCAACGGGTTTTTTTATACGGAAAGCCTCTGGGCGTCCGGTCTAACGAAAAATCAAAAATTTGTAAAATTGTCGTTTCTCGACCGTCGATTTCGACCATACCACTAGACCGAATTTAAAGTGTTGAAACTCATCCGACGAAGAATTTAATGCTCTTTAATTCTTGTAATAGTAAAGTTTTCGTTGGAAAGCACCGCTTTGGAGTTATAAGCAAAAAACTAAAAACGGTCCAAAGATTTCGTGGTTCTTTTGATGCCCTCAGGTAAGCTCTAGTCGAGGGACGGTGCAAATCTAGGATACTTATATTTGACGTCAAACGAAGCGACCGAAACGATCTCCCGCTTTCCAACATTTATTTCCACCAACGGTTTCTATTTTACTGGCCTATATATTTACTAAACATATTTGTTTAGTTTGATGTTTCTACGTTAATGAATGTCTATAATATTATTTTCCTATAAGATATTACTAAAAGTCCTTACTCAGGCTTGATAATTAATATTTGTTAGTAGGTAGATTAGTTTAAACAAATGACACATTTTAATTATAGTTAGTTGAGTATATATTTAGCTTGAAATGTACAATAGCTAAATAAAATAAAAGTGTATAAACCATATTTGTGCGTTTTATTTACAGCTCTTTATTAAATAATATTATATAGCCATATAAGTATTACATGCCGAGTGAGAATAGATAGCCAGCTCTGTCGTGTAGTTGATGCCGTCAACACATGATTAGTATTTATTAAGGTAGTAATTATATAATATTACAATAATAATATTTTTCTTAAGCTTGAGATCCGAAAACCCTTCACGAAGGGTAGCTACTGACATAGATATATCTGTTAGTCGAGCTTGCAAACCTCGCAGTTGTATCAAGGACTGTCGGTTTCTTTAAATTTCATGATCTCGATGGCTAGAAATGCTTAAACATGATCTTGATCGCGTGGTTAGTTAGATGTGAGCGTAGAAGTATAATCATTTTCGCTTGCAATGGGGCCCTGTTTCTGTGGGTGAAGCCCTAGAATGCCGTGATGTCTTCGTTATAAAATCCCTATGATCTCGGACGACTGCATCAATCACTGTGTAATATGCAGAGTTAATGCGTATACGTTGCGATGGCGCGCGTTGAGTCAGGTCGCGGATGACCTTGAAATTGACCAAAAATTACTACGTTGGACCTTAGCGATTTCCCATGTTAATTTTCCTAAGGATTGCCGCATAACCCCCCTAGCTTTATCTACTATCGTTGACTTATTGTATTCCTCCTCAGTAGTGATCAGAATTGTTTCGAGTTTCTATTGTTCAATTTTTTGTAATAAAATTGAAGTTTCTTTGCCCAACGTAGTAATTTGGCTTGGGAAAATTCCGGTAAAGCATTAACATCATCTCTTAACCTTTGGTCCCAGGCAATACACTGACGTCATAATGTCGCCGCTTTTATTATGTCACAGCCCAAAGACGTCAATATAAGACGTCATTAAAACGTCCTATACTAGGACTAAGACAGGAATTATAAATAAATAGTTTAATATTGGAAATAACATTTATTATATACTACAGTCAAAACATCTCTATATTGTGACCACCTGCTTAATATGGCCAGTATTCCTTTGCCCCTGCTAAAATAATATCTTTTTAATGAAACTTGTACGTATTGTATTGTACGTCCAAAAGACGTCGTTTTGAAGACGTCTACGTACGTCCCATAACTTATGAACATGACGTCTTATGAACATCATTTATTAATCATATGACGTCGTCGACCAATAATGACTTAAAAATAACGTAATTATAACCTCAGTGTGCTGGCTGGGTTGAAGTTCCGCAATTGTCGGAAATTTGCGTTCCAAATAAAAATCAAAAATGTTTCATCTGATAGTACCTTGCAATGTCTCGTATATTTCTATTTTCCTTCGCCCACTTCTTGGCTTTGCTGAATTTGTTGTACCAGTCTGTTTTTTTTCTACAATTACTCGTTTAACAGTGTTTTCGCTGATTTGTAAAAAAGCAGCTGTTCTTGATTAATATTGATACTGTTCGATTCCATACCATTTAACTTTTCTTGATCAAAATAATTTTTCACTTTCACAATTATTTCTTTTATTTCAGTAGTGCAATGATGAGGCATTTTTTCCAATTTTATTACAAAACAAATCGACTACAGCCTGTTACATAGATTTGCATTGATTAGAAACGATTTATATAATATACTAATTTAGCAGTCTTATAAATAAAAACAGGAATCCGCAAAATTTATAAGTAGACCTGAACAAAAACACAAAATACGGAAAATATTTTTTAAGAAATAAGAACAATACAAAAATATCATGTTATTTACTATTTTTTAACATAACAGGAAAGAACGTGGTGGTTATGCGTAAAGTTCACGTTACCGCTACATTACAAACATTATATATGCCGCACGTATTTCTAATAATACTTTCGTCTCTCTCTAGCATAATAACATAATAAAACTTTGAAAAACTACAAAATAGTAACGTATATTAAAAATATTCTTTAATATTATTGTTTTACACATATTTACGTAGATTTTAAAGCATACAGAATTTTATTATAAAAAGTCATATCTTAATTGCTATAACTTCATATTTTATTTTTTCCAAGAGAAGTAATTAACCAAAACTCAATTTTAATTACAGCAAATGAAAGCTTAACGATTGGTCTTTAAGTGTTAAGTATATTACTGCAACGATTAGAGTTATTAATATTTGAAATTAAGTATTCTTGTAAACACCCTTAAAAGCTGCGCTTTTTTCAGTGTTCTAAATTATAGCTTTTAAAAAGTCTGATTAATAAATTTTTTTTTAGTATGTAATTGAGCATGCAATTGAGTCAAAATTTCTCAAACGGATCACCCCAATTCGTTTGAAAAATGTTTATAAACGTTAATACATTTTTTCAATAGTATTCAACATGCTCAACATTAATCCAGATGCATTTTGCGAAAATATTTTTTTTGTAAATAATATTCGTTATTAAAGTTTATGGTCAGTTTTTTGAAAAAATATGCTACAGACGTTCTAATGAACAAAAATTTCTCATTTCATCGTTATTTCAATCATCGTTAAACACATATTTGTAGTGATTTTTCCTGATTTGAAAAGTTGCATTTTAGTCAATTATTTATAAGTTTGTTTATAACAAATTCAAGTAAAACTATGTTCTGCGCCTTATTTCGACTCGAAAAAAAAACTACAAATACTTCTTTCGTTTTTTAAAAATATGCCATTGAGAAAAAAAATGGCCCGAAGTTAAAAAAAAGTTATTTGAGTTTTTCATCGTCGCGCAAGGCTTGCGAGTAAGCTGCAACTTGTCATGCTCGCGTCTAAACTATCTTTCAACCAAAAACAGAATTATGCAAAGGCCACGCTGTAATCTAAATGATAAAATAAACAATAAATGAGCTAGAAAGATTTAGTAGCAGCACAAACTGATTTTAATTAAAGCTAAATGTAAAATCAGCAATGAAAATATGTTTGTTCTAGCATATGTCACTTAATTTTTAGCAACGTGAAATTTGCAAAAAAAGTAATAGTCACGTTTATAGAAGATTCTATAAACGCGACTATGACTTTTTTTATTAAAAGGGTTACAGCATGAATTGGTTGCGGCATTTTATATTTAAAATAGGTTAACTTATTTAGACACATTCGCTTCAGTACGACGACTGAAAGTGAAATGAGTAAATCAGGTAAACAATAGATCAGTATAAACGAAAATTGTGCAAGAATGGACATATCTATATTTCAAGGGTAAATACAAGAAATGAGTAATTTTCGTAATCACACCTAAACAAACGAATACGACCCGGGGAGAAATAAGATACGAGTGCAATTTTCACGTTGCTAAAAATTAAGTGACATATGCTAGAACAAACAGATTTTCAATGCTGATTTTACATTTAGTTTTAATTAAAATCAGTTTGTGCCGCTACTAAATCTTTCTAGCTCATTTATTGTTTATTTTATCATTTAGATTACAGCGTGGCCTTTGCATAATTCTGTTTTTGGTTGAAGGATAGTTTAGACGCGAGCATGACAAATCGCAGCTTACTCGCAAGCCTTGCGCGACGATGAAAAAACTCAAATAACTTTTTTTTTAACTTCGGGCCATTTTTTTTCTCAACGGCATATTTTTAAGAAACGAAAGAAGTATTTGTAGTTTTTTTTCGAGTCGAAATAAGGCGCAGAACATAGTTTTACTTGAATTTGTTATAAACAAACTTATAAATAATTGACTAAAATGCAACTTTTCAAATCAGGAAAAATCACTACAAATATGTGTTTAATGATGATTGAAATAACGATGAAATGAGAAATTTTTGTTCATTAGAACGTCTGTAGCATATTTTTTTCAAAAAACTGACCATAAACGTTAATAACGAATATTATTTGCAAAAAAAATATTTTCGCAAAATGCATCTGGATTAATGTTGAGCATGTTGAATACTATTGAAAAAAATGTATTAACGTTTATAAACATTTTTCAAACGAATTGGGGTGATCCGTTTGAGAAATTTTGACTCAATTGTCTATTTACAGTTTTCAATTGAACATCACTCTGTTCTCAGGCTAATATTAAAGTTTAGACTTTTACCACAGTTTGCCGTCATATACTGCTTAATGCACGTAATATAAACATTTTTTATTGGTACCCATCTGAGATATTAAGGGCCAAAGTTGCCCAAAAATGAAAAACGCGAGAACTTATTAAATCCCATAAGTACCAAAATAGTGAAGTTTCAGATTTAAAATATTTTATACATAAACTACTCCTACCTAATCGTGTACCTTTAAAAAGAAAATCAGCCCTAAGACTTCACCTTTATCTGGAAATATGCCCCCCTAAAAAGCGGAGATTTTTAGAAAAACATTGTTAAAACTTCGGGGTTAAATCACACCCACAAGCATCCTACGAAAATTATGTTTAGATTAAAAAATGTAGTCCGACATGCGAGCAATAGATGGTTTTTACCGCATGTCTCTAAGATCAACCCTTCTTGAAAGTTACGTTTACATCAAAAAACTACAAGAAACGTCGTGCACTACAAAACAAATATGGCTGCCACATTTCAATCAAATGGAATAAAAATAAAATAATTGTGGTTTTGATCTACCAATATTTAGGTGTGATAACACACACAAAATTATCCTGTTTTGAAATGGTCGAACAACCAGTACTTGTACTGCACTACTTCATATGGATTGACCCTAACTGTTATGATAGGGGATGACAAAAAAAGGACCATTGATTTGATCTGGCAACCTCTACAATATCAAAGCTTAGGTATTTCTCAACTTATATTAACAATCAGGATGAACCAGCGGGTTTTTTATACGGAAAGCCTCTGGGCGCCCGGTTTATTTGACAAGTATGTCATATCTGTCTTTCTCAGATGAATAATTCTGTTATTCGTTATTTTTCCTTTGCTTACGCATGAAGGTTCCAACCCAAAGCTTAGTTTACCAATACTGTATACACTGTATACGCGTCAATAAACTATTATACAAATACAATAAATACGAGTAATACAAATAGAAATACAATAAATAAATTGTTAAACAATTTATTTATCTATTTATTTAAATCTGATTAAGAATGAAACAAACTTTTATTACATTTTACTAATTAGTACGGGCCTGTATACTTTTCCCCACATGCTTGTCTAGTGGTGGAAGCCAGGAAGGAGATAGAAGCAGCAGCACTGCAGGCAACACATTAGTTGTCAGCCGCGGCTGCTGTAAATGCAGGTTATGTTATTGTTATTAGAATGTTAGTTCACTATTAGACGAAGTTTCTATATCACTATATTTTTATATATACAATGCTATTATTAAAATAATTGTTCGGTTGTTAGTTGAAGTATATATTCTACTATAAAGGACGACTGACACATTTTTAAATGTGCTGTCTTCAGCAGTGTGTCATGTCTGCTCGAAGTTAAGCGTGACGTTTGAGAGATTGACAACCGAGTTGAAGACATCATCGTGTCGCCCTAACTTATGTTCGCGAAAACTTGTGGGAAATAAAATTTCAAATCATATTCGGCAGTAACATATTTCAAACAACAAATCTTGTACTTCCAGTATTTGTAAATAAGTAATAAACATGTCGGATGATTTAATAGATCATAAAACATTTAGATTAATAAATCTTGTAAAGGCGCGTAAAGCGCTATATGATAATACCAGTAATGAACATTTAAATAAAATAACTAAAAAAAAGGCTTGGAGAGAAATTGCTGAAGAGTTAGGAGACAACGGTAAGATAAGTGTTGAACTGAGTTAGTCATTTCTGTATTCTAAAATAAATCTTTCTTTATGAGATTTATAAATTAGAATTTTTTTAGAAAACAATTATATTAATATTTTTATAATTTGTATTTACAGTGGCTGCTTGCAAGGAAAAATGGAAAAGTATGCGTGCGTGCTACACAAGACATCTAAGACGCAGAGCTATAAATCCACATAGAACATCATACTACTTAGCAGACCACTTAGGTTTCGTTTTACCATTCTTGAAAAATCTAACGTAAATCAGTACTTCATTACGTATTTTTTTTATATATGTGACCTATGATAAAACTCACTTAGTGTATCAAAAAATGGGTTTTCAGTTAAGAATGGATTTGGGTACTTCCAAAGATGTAGAATCACGTGGGATTACAAATGATTTAATTAGATTTCTTTCGACGTAATGTACATGGTTTTTGTGTATATGTCACCGGCAGATAGTTAAATCCGGCAAATAATTAAATGCCTAGTCATTTACTAAGTGACGGGGCAGATAGTAAAACGAAAATAAATGTATGCGATTTTGCTATGTGAATGTGCCTAGGCATTTACTAAATGCCATTGTGTTAAACAGGCAGTTAGTAATGACTTAATGTGGCATTGGCAAATAAGATAATTATAAACACAGTTCAGGTTTGGATTTATAGATAAGTTAATTATTTATTAAACTGAATTATAGAACATAATTCTTAAAACATCAAGCTAAATTCACTAATCATCTCTTAAGTTTAAAACAAAAAAAAGTAACACGTTATTGTTTTTGCACGTTAGAGTTCTATGGCTTCCAATCATTGTCTTTTACATTCAGTATTTATTTTACACATATCTACTCTGCGGCTCGGTGTGTCCGGCACTTCGACATCGAAAGGTATATATATGGGCCATTCTTTCTGAACTCAACCGCCGGCTAGGGCCAAGAATTGGCACAACTTAGAAAGGCCAGCTGGGGCTCATTTTAAAGCTCGAAACCTCTACTTTTGAATGTCCCCTAAAACAGGATAAACACATATCCAGTTCCAAAAAAAAATTTTAAAGTTGGAAAAATTAGAAAAAGAAATATTTTTTGTAATTCTTTTTAACCACATTGTATTCTTCGTCAAAGAATACATAAATTTTGTCCACTGCGTCTTTTTCCTAGAATGCTTCAATTTCGAGCAAAATTAAGAACAACAATTTGCCATTTTTGAAAGTTGATCATTTTTTTCATCGAAAATGGCATCAGATAGAAAAAAAATGATAAGAGTAAAAAAGCTTATTTTTGATCGATGAATAGGAAAAAAAATTACAGACCGATTTAAAACGATTTTAAAAATTTTCATCATTTTAGGTTTTAATTCTATTATACATGCTCAAAGATAGGCAACACCTATAACCGTAATTTTCAAAATCGCTTTAAATCGATCTGTAATTCATTCATGTGATTTTTCCATATTTATCGAATAAAAAATGCTTATTTTTTTCTATCTGACACCATTTTCGATGAAAAAAATGATAATAAACTATCAAAAATGGCTAATTGTTGGTCTTAATCTTGCTCGAAATTGAAGCACTCTAGGAAAAAAACACAGTGGACAAACTGTATGTATTGCACGAAGAATGCGATGCCGTTAAAAAAAAATACAAAAATATTTTTTTTTGTAATTTTTTCATATAGGAGACAGGTGACATTCGAAAGTAGAGGTTTCAAGCTTTAAAATGAGCCCCCGCTGACCTTTCTAAGTTGTGCCAATTTTTGGTCCTAGCCGGTGGTTGAGTTCAGAAAGAATGACCCATATATATTTATTTATTTTGTTTGTTTTTTAAGAGAACGATGTATTGTTACGTTCTGTAATTCAGTTTAATAAATAATTATAATAATAATAAATGACTAGGCATATATTTATTTGCCGAATTTTACTATCTGCCTGAGACATATACACTAGGGTGACCGTTAAAAACTTTTTTTTTTCGCGCACCTCCTAAAACGTTAGAAAATGATGCAAAAATAAGTGGAAAAAATACTTTTTTTGAATTTAAACCATGCCTATACGTGCCTAAAACTGTTAGAAGTTTTAAAAAATAGGTATTTTTTGTTTTCAAAATTTTATTGTTTTGCAATGTTTTTGCTTCAAAATGCGTATCTTTATGTTTTTGGGATCACTGAATACGAATCTGAATACCAAAAAGTTTTTGATAGTTGTCTTCAAACTACAATCAGCATCTTTGAGGAAATTTACAGCATTATAAGAGTTTTTCGAGTCGCTGAGTTCAAATTTGATGTCAAGATAAAATTTGGACAGTTAACAGATGTCAATATAACTGTCAATTTCATGAAAAAGAAATAGATCCAAGGAAATTATTTTATTATAAAGGTTTTTTAAAGACACCAAACAATAAAATTAAATAAAAATATCTATTTTTTTAAACTTCTAACAGTTTTAGGCACGGTTTAAATTCAAAAAAAATATTTTTCCATTTATTTTTGCATCATTTTCTAACGTTTTAGGGGGTGCGTGAAAAAGAATTTTTTTAACGGTTACCCTAATATACACGCTTATGGATTTCTATGATGAAACTGAACTTGAAACTTATTTGTCTTGAAAACCAGTTTTTTGCACACTGGGTGGTTTTATCGTAGGTCACCTATATTATATAGATTAGGGTGGTTCGTATTTGGGTCATGTTAGAATTTCGGTTTTGCTGGATCCCTATTTGATTATAAAAAAAAACTGATAATTTTAAGACCAATACGAACTTCCTATTTCGATTCTAATCATTCGCTGTAACAAGGCGAAGTCTCCTATTTAAAATGCATGCTTTTTTTCAATTCTTATGTATATATTTGACCTCTGGGACAAATTGTTGAGAAACAATTTGAAAATAGATTTTTTTTGAAGTATCAGTGTTTGATGCTACTTTTTTTATTATTATGAGCCTATTAGGTCCCACTCTGTTGGGCAAAGGCCTGCCTCCCCCTCTTCTATCCATTTCGCTTTGTCGGCCGTCTTCTTCCACCAAGGTTTTCCTACCCTTTGCTCTATTTCTTCTGCACACCTAACTTTTGGCCGACCTCTCTTCCTGTCTCTTTCACTCGGTAAATATTGTGTTATCCACTTGGTCCACCTCTCATATCTACTTTTAGGTATGAAAAAAAATTATATGGGATATTCAATTTTTTCCAACGATTTACAAATAAATTCAAAATAAGTTCAATTAGTGGTTTTTTTTTACCTAAAAGTAGCATAAATGCCCGAAAAAGAAATATTTTTCCATTTTTTTTAACGGCATCACATTCTTTGTCAAAGAATACATAAATTTTGTCCACTGCGTTTTTTTCCTAGAGTGCTTCAATTTTGAGCAAAATTGAGAACAACAATTTGCCATTTTTGAAAGTTTATCATTTTTTTCATCGAAAATGGCATCAGGTAGAAAACAAATGATGAGTAAATAATGTTTATTTTTACTCAATGAATACGAAAAAACAACAGAGTGATTTTGAAAATTATGGTTATAGGAAAATAGTCCAGAAAGTTTTTTAATAATTTGCATATTCGTTAATGATTTCAAACATTTTAACAAATAAGGTCATTTTTAGACAATTTAAAAAAACCATGGCAGATTTGACTGATATCTAATGTCACCTGTCAACTTTGACAAGGCGTATTTCAAGTATTTTTAGAAGAGCAGAAATGATTGCCCCACAAAGTTTTTTTCCAAGCAAAATATTAAAAAAGTTTCCCATATAAATCCAACTTTATGGCAGACACTGTATATATACAGGGTTACTACAAAAGAAATAATAAGAAAAAATAAGAAAATTTGTTGACACTGTTATATAAAGTGATTTTTAAAGTTTACTTTGGCAACTCACAGGTACTCAATATGTGCTCCTCTTCACACATGGCACACATCAAGGCGATAGTCTAGTTCATTCCAAACACGGTGTAACATATCTGCATTGACAATTTCCACGGCTCTTGTGATGCATTTGGACTAATAAAGCATTGAAAGTGTCTATTTCTTTTGTAGTAACCCTGTATAAGAGCATTACATGCCAAGTTGACCCATGGCTTGTTTGATAATCTTTTACTCGGCTTCTTCACCAGTTATTCTTTAACTTAAGTAGTAAATTCTTTGTACCTCTTCATTTGTTCTTCTTAGACACCTGTCCTGTATTTCTTTCCTCCAAGAATTTTTCTTAGTACCTTCCATTCCCATATGCCTTAGGATTTTGTTCCATTTAAAGTTCACATCCCTAACCGCCCTAATTACTGTTTTGTATATGTGTACCTTTGCACTTCTTGCAATCACTTTATTATTCATTACAGTTCTGGCCTATTCCATCTCAAAACAGGCAGGTCTGAGTTTGATAAAATTTTAGTATGTTATTCTTTGTTAAAAATAAAAGGACTCCTATTTTTTGTTTGGTCAAAAAAAATTCTGGATTCAGTTACAGGTGATCAAAGTTAATTTGATTGCGAATATTTTTACCTTTTTTTTTATTAATATTTCGGAAACTAATAGGAATATTTAAATCCAGTTTGATTTGTATGAAAGATAATTTTTTTCTCTATGTTTTCACACCTAAATTATCATACCATGCATAAATATATTTTTAATTATTAACGAAATGTTAATTAAAACTATAATTAACGAAATTATATACGAAAATAAATTGCTATGTGCCTAGGCGTTTACTAAATGCAGTTGTTTAGAACAGGCAGTTAGTAAATGGCTTAATGTGCTGTTGGAAAATAAGGTAATAGCACATTTCTTTGTAGAACATTCTATTTTACATGAGCACTTTGGGAAAATCTTTGCCCTTGCCTAAATGACGTTATTTAGAACAGGCAGTTAATAAATAAGTATTGAAGATGTTCCTACAAATAAGCAGGTTTCTTTGCGAGGAGCATCAACTTCTAAGTACTCTCTTTACAATAGGTAAAGCGCTAAAAAAAGCTAACCTCGCTCCTCTTTTCAGCAAATGTCATTTTTTGCCAGGTACTGTACCAGTACCAAAATGTAATGTTGTGGTTGAGTAGTGGTTTACTAACAAAGAGTTACATTAATAAACTATTAATGATTATATTAAAATGAAATAAACAACGTAATCAGAGATAAAAACATGTTTAATACTCTGAATTATCGGTTAGAATGTTTTGTGTATTTTTGTTGCTAGGAGTAATGTAGTGATTGCCAACTAAGATCACTACAGAATCTTCTCTGGTGTAATTTCTAGAAACCTTCAATTGGAGTCTGGCCAATGCGTTGCCACAGTGACTGCCATTTTATATCACAATATTTTTGATATAATATTTTGATTTTAACGTCCTAATTTTAATGCTAAATAATGTTTTATATACATAACCTACTATTTCATGTTTTTAATTGAGTCAAATACCATTCACTTGCGTGTCAATATTTAACCGTGTAACCATTTCTGTACTTTTCAAATTTGGCGCCACGTGTTGTGATATAAAATGCCTGCCTTGGCCAGACTCTCATTAATTTCGACTGTAGAGTGGCATATATTGAGTTTGATTCTCCAATTTGATGAACAAGATCTATCTGGCTGTTGCCAGCAAGGATATCCTGGAAAGCACCTTTACTTTGTAAAAGCTTTAAGGGGGGAAGTGACTGTATTAAAAATATGCTATGCTCTGAATTTCATTATTTTAAGAACAAATATCTTGAATATGCTTTGCAGCTTGATTTATTCATTTGTTCACTTCATTCAGAGAACTAAAAATTACTATACGAATATATGTACGCAAGGATACGCACTAGGGTGCCTATTATTTTGCAAAATTTAAAATTTTCCCTCCCCCTAGATCTCTTTAAAATATCAAAAAAATTGAGCTATCCAAATCTCAGCTCATTTGGTCAATATCAACCTGTGCCACCTAGAGGTTAAAGTTTAAATGGAGTTTAATATGGATTTGGTGCATTCCTAGAGACTTTCTGGCATAACTTTTTATCTTTCTATGTTTTAACTTGAAAATTCATATACTTATGTTGTTGAAACTGCTGAACACAAATATGATAAAATTCAAACTGTCAGAAACACAGTTGACAGCTGTCAAACAAATGTCAACTTCACTAAAATGATCATTTTCGAGAAACTGCCAAAGTTTTTTTGGCATCAGATTCGTGTTGAGCAACTTCAAACAACATAAGTATACAATATTTCACGTTAAATTTAAACTTTCACCTCTCAGTGGCATGGGTTAATATTGACCAAATGGGCTAAAATTGTGCACAGCTCATTTTTTTGACGTATTAAATAGATCTAGTTGGGTAACCTACAAAAATTTAACTTTTGCAAAATAACGGCCGCCCTAATACGCATGGTTTATCCGTCCACGGGTAATTGAGATTTTTTAAGGAACCAGTAAGATGATGCAACTGGTATTTATGGAAAAGATAGTGTATTAGAACACAATATTAAAATTTGAAATTTTTGAAGGCGGCTTTTTTGAGATACATAAGGTCAAAGTTCACAGTTTTTAAAAATAAACAACCACATATCTTTCTTCAGGTACATGGTACAAAGATAATTTAGATGTAAAAATTTAGAAAAAGAAATTACCTTTCAGGCAAATCAAACTGGATTAAAATATTCCTTTGATGACCTGTAACTTGATCCAGAATTTTTTTAGCCAAACAAAAAAATAGGAGTCCTTTTATTTTTAGCAAAGAATAACATACTAACATTTCGTCAAAATTGGTGACTTTGACCGGCACCACCTGCTGCCCGTTTTGAGATAGAATGGGCCTTCTAAGCATGCAAACACATGTACTTCCTACCATCAGCCTTGACCTAATTTCTTTCCTTATCTCTGGTTTTCTTAATTATATTTATTAATTTTTAATTCTAATAATGTTGTTTGCAATATTACAGAAAATACACATATGACATACCAACATCTTCAACATCAACATTGGAAACTACTAATTCTGATATTAAAACTGTACAAAAGTTTAATAGTGACGAGTTTGAAGAAGACTCGAGAGACGCTTCTGACAATGACAATAATGATACGCAAACTGAGCATATTTATATTTCACCATCAAGTAATTCAATATTAGAAAATGATTCGAGTGTGAATCAAGAAAAGGAAACTGAAGAGCATGCCAATGAGTACATTCATTCGAATAATTCAAAACAGGAAAGTCTAAAAAGGAAGCTATATTCTTCCATGGAACAGCCTGAAGAGATAAGAAAAAAATCTTGTCTTTGTAATGAAGACCCAGACCTCACATTTTTTGGAAGTATACTACCAGATTTGCATCGGATGAATAACAAACAAAAGATGCGATTGAAACTTAAAATTTTAAAAGAAATAAATAGTATTCTTTATTCAAATGATACAGATTCTGATTAATACTAAACTAATACCATGCTAACAAAAAAGAAAATTAAAGCAGGTTGTGACTATGTTATGTGACTTAATTTGCTGTCAATGTTAATCCGACTGATATACTCCAAAATAAACAAAGGCATTTGATAGTGTCTCTGCATATGATGATGGTAAACGAAAGACATTACCAATCCTAATAACCAAGTCATAGCCTGCTATAATACCTCTTTTTTTCCGATCACATAGTATTTGCTAGGTGCCTGGATTGTGATGGTCAGATGCAGGCGTGGATTTATATATGGGCTGTGCTCTAGGGCAACAAATTTTCCGAATTGAAATATTCTTAATACTTAGTTAAATTGTGTAAATTTTTTTAATATTCAGAAAATTTGAAGAATCTACATTGAGACAAGCATTTAGTTGGACAAACTAAATTTTATTTGATTTAACTAAATATTTAGTTGAATTACAATTAAGTAAAATTTAAATGGTTCAACTAAATGCTTTTCTCAGTATACTATTAAGCTTATTATCGGTTTCTAAAGAAAGTGTGTAATACTCGGATAAAAATATTGAAATTAAAAATCATATTTTTAAATTTATTTTGAATGAATATTGGGCATTTACAACATATTGTACAAAAAATAATATATAATATATCTTATTAAATTATATTTAGAATGCAAATTCATAGAAAAATGTACCACCCCAGCTGGGAAACGAGGACAGTCCCTAAAGCCTATTTTCGGCACCGTCCAGATTTTGGAAAAATTGTCCGAATCAACTTTATTGATTTTTAGACAATATTTGGTCAATTCTAGGCTAAACGAAAGGTGACTCGAACCATATAGAATCATACCGATGAACTTATAAATGAACTTAAACAGTTCATGGCTGAAATTATATTTTGATACTTTTACGTGATTTGTTTATAAGGATAGTTACGTATTCAATCACCTTCATTTAGCACAAAATTGACCAAATAATCTAAAAAAACAATAGAAAGTTGATTCGTACGATTTGTTTCAAAATTTGGAGGGGGTCGAAAATAGGCTTTAGGGACCGTCCTCCTTAAACTCAAGACTTAAACTTAAGACGACACTCATAGCAATTGTAATTGTTATATGGTTAATAAATTATTCTTATTCTTATAATATAATTTAATGTAAAACATTAATTCACAAACTAAAAAATCAATCTTTATCTAAAATTCATCTTATTAAATAGAGAAATTTGTGTAATTACGTTTTAATTAATCAGACAATTTTAATTTTCGATAGTGATTTAAATCTTTTAATTTATAGAATTAAAAATATCTCTATTCTTGATAAATAATAAGCTCTATAAGGACGGAAAAATTAACATAGCCCAGGGCATCAGAGAGACTAAAGCCTCACCTGGTCAGATCTATATCTGTAGTGAGCACCAAAAAACTGGTGCTATATGAATTGTTTATTATTCGAAAATTTTATTAATAAAAGTTGTTGCATCGCATAAAACCTAAGATGCAACCATCAAATTTTAAAATTTGCCTACCTCAAACCGAGGAGTTTGGGAAATATGAATTTGACTCGATAGTAAATTATCATTATTTTTTGACAATATCGAAGATTGTTACTTGGAAGATTTGTTTAGAATTAAAAATTATATTCAAATTTGAAATCCCAGCTACTTAAAAAAGTGATTAAAAAAAATTTTTTTCTAGTTTTTTTAATATTGTGCATTGATTCTAAGGGACGCATTCTAATCTATTGAAAATTCTTAATGTGGCTCATGATTTTGATATTATTCGTAAAGTTTCCAGAAGATTCCAAAATTATTATGTAATTGTGCATTGTCTTGGTGCAAAGTTGATATGCTATTATCCTAAAAATGTAAAACTCGAATGGAATTGAAGTCGAACTTATCAAGTATGCAGGTGACAACCTTGACAACCCAACAATATATATATATATATATATATATATATATATATATATATATGAATTAATCAGAGAAATATGAGAAAACAAACAAATGCCCAAGGAATGGTCCCTAAGTCTGTCCAAAGCCTCATTGCCTTGTAGAAAGATAGCCGTGCTCCGCTTCACGTCGCACATCAACTTTCTCGGCCAGCAATCAATCACTTTGTGCTCTTAATACACAAACAACTATTCTGAATTAGTACCAAATTAATTTATATCTCAAATTATTGTATACAACATATATCTAACAATCATATAATTATTTCTTCTATGCCTAAAATAGAAGATTTTATTCTATGTTTATTGTATATAAGAATAATAAAATATATATTTACAATTTAAATATTTGTAATGAATAATTAGTTTCTGTCTTATGATTCTTAAATTATATCGAGGGTTTCATAACAAAAGGGCGTAAGTATGAAAACTTCAATTGTACAGGAAGAGCAAAAAACGTTTCAAAATTCAGCAGAGCCAAAACGTGTTTCGCCATTAAGAATGTATAATTATTGAGGTTAAGAATTTGAATTGACTAACGCCTTTTTGTTAGAACATGCAAGATACTACCTTGGATATAACCATGCAATAATCCCAATTTCCTAAAATTTGTA
This sequence comes from Agrypnus murinus, assembly GCA_929113105.1. NCBI lineage: Eukaryota > Metazoa > Arthropoda > Insecta > Coleoptera > Elateridae > Agrypnus > Agrypnus murinus. The sequence goes on along the minus strand of OV816025.1, from coordinate 39,802,662 downwards.
GTTACGCCCTTTTGTTATGAGACCCTCGATATGTATTATAAAATACAATTTGTAAATAAAAAAAGTGTTTTTGATAGAAAATTTGTTCAATTCATAATAGACAGATACCATTCATAAAGCTGTAAATTTTTATGTGACTGAAAACTACAAAAAACGTCAATTCTAATCATGCAAGCAAGGTGAACATTGCAAATCTTATGGCATTTTCAATTGGAGCCCGGATTGCTCAGTTGCAGATTGCTCTGCGGTTGCTCGTAAAACGGGTATGACATCATTGCTCTTATGTAGATTGACCTTAGATTGATTGAAGAGTGATTTACAATGCACAACCGAATAAAATTATTTCGAGTGCCGTATGTTTGTGTGACCATTATTATACCTAATAATAATATAACACTTGTGCAATACTAATTGTTTTAAAACATGATCAGGAATTTATTATGATTCGCAAAAATGGGCAAAAAACGATTAATAAACTAGTGAGAATGCGCAGAGCTAGCATTGCCATGACGAACAAAAACAACTGTATACTTAATAAACTAATTTATTTTTGAAAACTAATGTTGACGTAACACATTAGTTGTCATAAAAACTAAAATTCTAAGTCCTAAAATTTTTCGAATTTTGTTTTGTTGCTAAAAATGTTTATTTTTTCGTAAATTTTTAAAAAATTTTTAAAACAAAAATAAACGAAAATAAAAAACAAAAATTTACCGAAATTTTCGGTGGTCATTTTGACTAGAGTTCTTCGATGAAAACTTAAACAGAGCTCAGTTTATATTTAGGAACTCTAATTTTGACTACTTTCCCGAAGAGATACAAAAAAATGTTTCAACCAAAAGTTTCTTAGAATTTGATGTACTATAAGATTCCAGAAAGAAAAATTCAAAAAAGTCAACATGGAAAAAGACGACAGACAGACAGACTTCAAGAATTCAGAGAGAACTTTTTGTTCGTCGAATATTTTACTGCACATAATTATAGCAAACCTACCGATTCATCAAAAAACGAATTTATCGTCTCCAGGAAATTACGAACCTTGCATAATGGTTGTTTCCCATTTAGATATTTAATAATAGTTTCAATATTAGACGAATCTCATGATAAAATTTCTAATAAAGCCAAACAACACCTTTTATAATCCATAATAATACTTTGAATGTATTTTTTCGTTTGAAGTAACACACATACGAATGAATTAGAGGTTAGGTTTTTGTTTTGATCTGAATTGATGTCTTACGAGACAGATCAATGAAGAGCACTCTCGGTGTGCTTTTACACGGAGCGCTTAACGCAATTGAACATGCAAATCTCGATGACCGGAATGGTAGGTGCACCAATCGAATACTGAATTTGCTCTCAGAGCAGTCAATTGAAAACGCTATTATATTCAATTATAAAAATACTAAATAGGCCCATCATTCGACATAAAAATCATCTGGACTACTACACTAGAATTTTAGAGTTGTTTGCAAAATACAGATGTTATAAATTAGTCCCCCATTGAATGACAAATTTATTTGCTAGTAAATAAATAAGTGCATTATATCATTAGTCCAGTCAATTTAGATCATATTTTCATTATAGTATCTTTTCCTTTTTATACACAATCAAATAATAAACTTAGTGGTGACGGTAATAACATTTAATTAACTTAAAATGGGCACAAAATATAATTATTTTTCTTTATCAAAAAGAACAGCTATCAAAATCACATCATCAACAACAACCTTTATCTGCTTTATTGTTATGGCAGAGAACAGGGACTAACGAGAAGCGTCACATGGGCATTGTGCCAGATCTGAAATAGTGTGCGTTATCGCCATTTTGCTGGTGGTTTTGCCTTCAAACTCTGTCAATGTCAAACATGTGTCAAACCCATCAACTAGTAAGCATGGACAGATAAGTAGCCCGTCAGCTCATTTCACAGGCTTATTTTCCGTGCGAACAGTAAAGAAAAACATTTGGTAATTATTTATAAGATTTCGTATTTTTAGTTCATTAAAATTTGCCAACCGTGAATTTAAAACTGTAACGCCAAAAAGATGGCGGAACGTATGAAGGTCATTCAAATCGACTACCAAAACATCAAAGGCGGTATGTCAAGTGACGCTTCTCGTTGGTTATGGCAACGCTATAAATCTTCCTACAAAAAGCAACTTCAAAATATTACTAGATCATGAATAACAGAAAATTGAGGTAAGACCTTGCATTTTTGCATATCTTTCTTGTGGTTTGTTAAATAAGCCCCTAAAAGTCATAACCAGTAGGTGGTGAACTGGAGGCGATAATGAGATTAAACTACATCCCCAAATTGTTCTCTACATTTTTTGAGAAACTGCTAGATTTTAACGAGATGAAGTAGGTTAGATAAAATAAAGTTATTTACTCTCCTACAAAAAAAAAACCTTAAAACATTTTTCCATATCTTTTTTTTGTGTAATCGCAGAAACATTAAATCACATGTAGACCAATAATTTCTATTGGCACATTTTCTCAAAAAACTTTCAGCCACAACCTTTTGTGAGTTCATATTCGTCATTAAGCACCTATAAGAAAATTGTGCCAGATAATATCGTGGTTCAGTTTCCTTCTAGCTATCACCAATTCATCATTGATTTTTATTATTAGTGCTAGTTGTATGGTAATTTCGTATTAGTAAAATAACTTTTAAAGAAATAGGCTGTATTTATCCATTTTCTTTCTAGAGCTCTCTTACTTTGAAAGTGTATTGCTCGTAAACTACTGAATCAAATTAAATATTTTAAAAACAAGCAACTAGTAAATTTATTTCTATATATAACAGTAAAATATATTTCTAATTGCTATACTTTTGTTTTTATCGGACGATACGTAATAAAAAGTACCCACTTTTAGGTATAATTTTATTAAAAGTAAATGAAATAATTTTTATCTCAGAAAGTATGTATATGCCATATATATCTACCTTGCGGTTCTTATTATGCTGTTAATTTTCAGACAAAAAGCTTTTTATTTAAGATTTATATAAAGAACTGGTGAACTATGTTTTCTTGTTTATTAATAGAGATACTTCCCCAGTAGCACACCATATTTCTTTAATATTTAAAAAATATAAAGATAATATTATATGTGTTTTAAATATTTAAAAGATTAAGAAAGTATTTATAAAATATTGAAAATGAAATATATTGATATACATATTAAATAAATATGTTATTTGTGTGTAATTTTTAATATTTTGAAACGTATATTAAACAAATCTTTTTATTATGTACTACAATAGATATCTATTGGTAAACATTGATGAATTGTAAATCTTGCTTATGATCGTGCGCGATCGTATGTCGTCGCGTATGTTCGTAGAAGGCAGGCAGAAGGACACGATGCAACGACGCGACGCCATTGTGAATTTGTATGGTTTTGTCATCAGTTTTGTGTTTTTTTCGGATTTAACTGTTTTATGTAGGTATGTATTGATATTAAACCATAAAGTATTTACCTAAGAAGTGACTATTCTACTCCTACGAATAAAAGAGAGCCTGCATATCCACTGAAAAGCTGCTCATCATCAAATGGTGATAATATTACAAATAACATGGTTATTCAACCAGCTACAGATTGCTGTAACTTTGGCAAAAAAGGTATGATGATTAATCACGTATGTTTAATAAATTTATACTTTTTCTAACGGGTGATTATAAACCCTCGACATCTCAGTTGTGAAATTTAAAACGTATGTGTCGTATTACTCAAAAACAATAATTTTTTGAACATCAAATAAATTACATTAATTTATTATATGTCTAAAACAGTAATAAAGCACATAGGTTTTAAATTTCACAGTAACTGAGATGTCAATTTATTTTCTAGAGTTCAAAAGAAAAACCAAAAGTGGCTTCATCAGCTGAAGTTGGTTTTTGCAAATATTGAAGGAGCAAAGCCGACCACATAATTTCTGATGATGATCAGAATTTCCACGAAGATTTTGAAGGAAAACTACCCATGAAGAGCGAAGAAGACACTGGTAAATGGGAAAGACGCCCAAGTACAAAGGATGAACAGAAAAAGATGGTAGGTACTTGGATGCACATCTTGCTTTCCTTATAACAAATCTTATTATTTTCAGTTACCATTCCTTGCCCAAATTGGAAGTCATGATTAGTAATACTATTGTAAAAAATATTTTAAAGAAACTTCACAGATTCTGTTGCCTCTTTATATGACTGGGAGAGAAAGAAAATGTTTTCCTCCTTAATAGTAACTGACTAGCAAAAGTATGTTAAACCTTCATTGTTTTTACCGATACGATTATTATTATGTTATTAAATATTACAGAAGCAGCAACCCTAAGCCCAAATACTAAACAACCGAGCACGTCATCATAACAGCTATTAAGAATTGGTTAAGACATACTTCGAGAAGATTAAACAACAGTTAGTAAGTGCTGTTTTCTACTCATGACATTGAAATCACTCATTTTGCAATTGATAACGATGATTGAAATCGCATTTCAACCACTAGAGCTTGGAATTCTCGGACTACTGGGATTTTGAATTTCAAACTGTTCGACATTCAATTGCTGACAAGAGAAATGTCATTTTAATGTCATGTTTTGTCACTTAAATGTCATAATTTTTTATAAAGTGCATTAATTTACTAAAAATTCAGAGAAAAAATAGTATATGCAATGCGTGGCTGATAAAATTTCAACGTCTCGAGTTACTTACTTAACTTTTGATTTTTAATTTTAATTCTTTTGGTTGAAGTAACTCATAAAAAGTCTGCTGAGTTTTATGCTTGTATACTGTTTCGAAAATATTCGATTAATTTTAAAAAATGCTTAATATTGCCTAATCACATTTTCTATTATTGGTCGCCCCACATAATGGTATTGGACTTGACTACATCAAATTAAGATTTTCTTAACAAGCATTATTTTTTCTTAAAATAATAAAACAATTCAATTTGTTGCAAAATTTGACTACACTAATATGGTGACTAGAAGTACAGATGATTCAAAAAGTCCATGTTCATTATATAAATTTCCTTAAAATATGTTGCTGCGAGAGATCAACTATAACCATAACATCTTTGACTATATATAACCCTAAATTTTTTTTTTTTATTCTTACAGAAAGAAGAATTATGAGTCCCAAGACAAGCTTCCTATTGAATAATTATCGAGTATTTATATATTTTTACTGAGTGAATAAATTCTTTTTGCTACAATATATCTTTTATTCCAGTCCTATTCCATGAGGTGGGAATTATATCCTTAATATACCAACGAATAAACTGCTATTTAATTTAATATTTCAGTTATAATATAATTATTGAAGTCTTCAGGATGGATGAGTAGTTATTTTTTTATTGGATTGTCGTGAATTAAAATGAGCAGTGAATTTTTTTCTCAGGCGTATAATCCTTTTTTTGATACTACGTACAATTACAATTAGAGAAAAAAAACATTTTCTTGTTGACGGTCATTTTACCATTCCAAAAGAATATACGTATTTAATTCAAACCCAAGTGTTTTATTACTAAGTGTAACTCTTATACTAAATAAACTTCAAATGCAATTTTGTCAAAAATTTTCTTATGTTACACTTGTTAGAGAATATGGTTTCATAAAGAGAGCAAAATTCTCTTTTTAGTAGAACAACATGTATAGGGTTTTATTTGAAAAGTTTAAATGACCATCAACAAGAAAATGAGTGGTGAAAAGAAAATTGAAATTAATGTTGCTATAGAGCATAATTTGCTGTACAAAAATATTCTTAAAAACATTCTAATAATATTCTAGGAATATTATATGAATCAAAAATATAACATTCATAAGATATCCTAACTATAGTATGAACAAAAAATAACTCCATCAAAGGTGCCTTTGGTATTTTGAACTCATATGTGTATTATAACACCAGAAAATTATATCAAATTAATAACTGTTACTGTCAAAGGACTCTGATTATTTTGTATAATTTTCTAGTGTTATAAAACACATGTCTTCAAAATCCTAAAGGCACCTTTGATGGAGTTACTTTTTACTCATACTATAAAATGTTAAATAAATATTATTAAAATAATATTGAAGAAATATTTTAAATAATATATTAGCAAATATTTAGGTGGATGTTGAAAAAGATATGTTTTAAATATTTGAAAATGAATATTTATATAATATATCTGTGCTATTGGGGATATAACATTCATAAGATATCCTAGCTAGAATGTTAAATAAATATTATCAAAATAATATTGAAGAAATATTTTAAATAATATATTAGCTAAATATTTAGGCGGATGTTGAAAAAGATATATTTTAAATATCTGAAAATGAATATTTATATAATATATGTGTGCTACTAGGGTTCTTCACTAAATCAACATTCTTCATATGTTTCCATATGTAGGCATTATTTTCCTCAAAGAAATGTTATAATTTTCCCTATCCTAATTTTAAATAAATTAATTAAATCCTAATTTTAACAATAAGTAAAACTGTAGGTCCTGTGTCAATGCGATGTTTGGCACGATAAAAATCCTTACTGGGAATGGAATTCACCCAGATTCGGCTAAATTCTAGTAGGGTCGGCCAAATGATCATAGTAATCGGTGCCATGAGGTAAAAAGGATGCTCCGCCATCCCCATTCCTCGCCCAAAAATAAACAACAACAGTGCAATTACAAAAAAATCATTGTTAACATTAGGAACATTTTTTGTAGAAAATAATATCTACATATGAAAAGTGTTGATTTAGTGAAAAAATATTAACGCTATCTCTATTAATAAACAAGAAATACAAGGTTGTTTTATTATTTGGATTAATATACTCCATTGATGGGCATGGATTCTCAACAATTACGTTGCTGTATTTATTTATTTTTGTTTAGTTCAGCTGTATTGATGCCATATGCCAAAATATCATTTTTGTTCTCAATCTTCATATCTATCTGAATTTATGTTGTTCAATTTAATTTACTTCATACTGTATCGTATTATCCATGTTAATGGTAGCGATTACAGCCCGAAAAATGCGATTTTACGGTCTAGTATACTTAACTGTAAAATTTTTTACCAGACAAATAAAATTAATCAACTGAACAATGCTTTAGTATTCAGTTACATGGACACTCGTTGAATTAGACTAATAGTTGTGATAGATGCTCGTTCATAGATGTTCATATTTTAAATTCGGAAATTCTCGTTTCTATGTTCTGGACTCAGCTTCTTCGTCCCCTTGTCCGTAACATCTTACTTGACTGTAAAATTCCATTTCCAGGACTTATATATAACGTAATAGTTCGTAGTAAACTAATTAGTATATGTGATTTCCAGCAAACTCAAAATATGATACGTTGTATGAAACAGCTAGAATAATTCAAATGCATTTACATGCATGTTTTAGGAAAAATAAAAGATTTATGCAAAAATTATTTAAGAAGGTCAGCAAAGAATGAAATGATAAACCAAATAACTAATGATACATATTATGAACAGCAATCTTGTTAATTTGGTATGAAGTCAAACTTTAAATAGATTATAATGATAATGTAAAAGAGTTTTGTTCTGTAGTGGTGTCCTTACTGGAAAATACCACCCTAATTTAGTATACATATAAATTATCTTTAAAATAAGTTGTGTTTCTATGATACGTATGTTACTAAAACTTTAAGTACAGTCTTAATAAAATAAGCGTCAATCGATATTACGCAGAATTAATCAGCATAATCGATAATAATTTGTAATTACTATTTATAGATGTTCACTAGTTCATATTGTGGTTACACTTTACTGACTACAGTTGTACTCGGTATTCTTATAATTTTAGATGTTCATAAATGATTGTATTTGTTTAACTATTTTGAATTTTTAGCATATTGTGCAAACAATAAATAGCTATAATTAATAGTTAAAATATTACAATCATTTACATCATCCATATTACGATCAATAATAATATTATTTTGAAACAATGTAAATTTTGAAATTAGCGCCATAAATTAGTTAATGGTCCCACATTGATAGATGGAGTTTTGGATACAAAAGTTAAGTATGGAACATTATAATCTATTACATATTGTTTATCTATGGTCAATGCCACTGGTTTTCTCTGGGAACAGGAACGCCTACCAAAGAACAGTGCCGTAACAAGGGTATGATGCGCCTGTGGCAAGTGTCTAACTTGCGCCTCTTCGTAACCCAATAATGACAAAAAAATAAAAAAATTTTAATTATTATGTAACAAGTTAAATTTTACTAAATGCAAATGCATATTAAATACTATTAACCTCATTAAAAGTTGCCTGTATATACAATAATGTATTTGTCAAGGTATTTGTATGAATAAGTAATCTATAACCTAAATAAGAACAAATTTTTATTCATATTCAATGACGACCCCAGCCAGCGCACTGACGTCATAATGTCACCCACCGTCTTTTCGGCAGTAACGACATCAAATTTTCGTAAAACTGACAGCATTATGTCACAGCCCAAGGATGTTAATATAAGACGTCATTAAAACGTAGTTCAATGACGCCATTAAAACGTTCTATACTAGGACTAGGACAGGCATTATAAATAAATAGATAAAAAAACAGAATTATTAAACAAAAGTAAACATTTACTAACTGAAAAGCAGCTAAAACAATACGCAGAATAATTAATGATACTAAAATAATATTAGTAAGTACTAAGAAACCACTGCATTAGTATTAATTTGTTAACAATAGTAATCTTACAAAATCGTCGAACGGGTAAAATTGTATAGATTATGTAGTATTGCGACGGAACAAGTAATTATTAATACTCACCCTTTGTGACAAACCACACAATTATTATGCAGTAGTTGCACCTACACATACACTATAAATGTAGGTACGTCAACAACTTTAATAATAAGTAGAAACGTTACTAATTAAAGAGCAAAATAAATACACGAAATACGCTGTTGCTGTTTGTATTGCGGCATGTGGTGCGTGCACATTCTGCAAATGTAAAAATAAAAATATTTTATGGAATATATCACTTTTGGTTACCTAGATGGATCATAATTAATAATATTAGATGTCTAAAAACGACCTTATTGTACGTGTAAAAGACGTCGTTTTGAAAACGTTTTCGTACGTCCCATAATCACTTAAAAATAACGTCATTATAACGTCAGTGTGTTGGCGGAGACAAAATAAAAGAAATACAAAACAGGTAGGTATATGTTAAAATAATATAATAAGAACATAAAGTAGTCCGGCACATTTTATAAAGTAATTTTTCTCGATTTTTCATTTACAAACACATCTATTATATCGTCATAATTTAATGTTTCTTCTCATAAGCTGATCTTATGAACGAGGAACGACCAAGAAAGACTTGAGCGCCTTGCCTACATACTACACAGTATAGACCGTTCTTGTATGAGCCTACATTCACATGAGGCGGGAAAAAGCAGCGTAACATATCCTGACGTAACTTGTTCAGCCAATCAGAACGTCGTATCAACGTCACTTGATTTCTCCTGACATTCTGATTGGCTGAGCTTTTCGCCTCATGTGAACGCGAGCTAGCAGTGTAAAGGCGCCCACACACACAGAGGGAAGAGTCAAGACTTGAATGCACACGCCACGGGGTACAGTTAAAATTTCCTGTGTGTGGGGAAGAATGTGGCACGCGCATTCAAGTCTGTTGGAATCAAAACTGTCTTGATTTTTGGCGTGTGCATTCAAACCCGCGCGGGGATAACTTACTGTGTGTGGCGACAAGTCGCTGCATGTTTCAGTTCAAATTCAGTAGCGGTCGTATAAAAATGTCTGATTTGCGAAATATGTCTCGCGAATTTCTTATCGAATTTATTGAATTATATCGAGCACACCCTTGTTTGTGGTGTGTGAAAAGCAAAGAGTATAGTGACCGCAATAGGAAACATTGCGCCTACAAAACACTTGTAGAAAAATTGAGAGAAGTTGATAAAAATGCATCAAAAGACACAGTTATAAAAAAATTAACACAATACGTGGATGCTTCCGAAAGGAACACAAAAAGTATTAGATTCTAAACATTCCGGTGCCAGCGAGGACGATGTATATCATCCACATTTGTGGTATTACAATTTGCTACTATTTCTACAAGACTACGAAATACCCCGGACTTCAAAATCAAATATATTAGCGGAGGATTCTGAAAGCAATAATGAGATAAGTAAACACACTTGTTCATTTTAATTATTTTAAATTATATTTGCGCATACTTGATATAGTCATTGTTACTTTATCATGGCCTCTTGTCATGGGACAGCCCCTTCTTCATTAAAATATTGCAAGTATAATTTCCGAGCAGCTACAGCTTCACCATTTGCATGCCTATTATTATGTCCCCGTTGTAATCCTGCCAGATTATCAGCTCTAAGTCCTAAGTGTATAACACCATTTGCAGTATTTTCATTATCTAAGCAATCATTTGGAATATATCTTTCTGAGCATTTTCTTAAAAAATTGTGTATAATACAGCAAGCCATAACAATCGAGTCAATACGTTCTAAACTTACTGAAATGTCTGTATGAAATATACGAAATCTAGAGGCCATTATTCCAAATGTATTCTCAACAATTCGCCGTGCCCGGGAAAGTCGGTAATTGAAAATGGTCTTGTCGTGATTTAATTCTTTTTGGTTAAATGGCTTAAGAAAGTCTAAACGTAAAGTAAAAGCTTCATCGCCAATAAAAACAAAAGGAAGATGTTTGTCACTTCCAGCAGGGTATTCAGGCAATGGTAGTGCTAGTTTTCCATCTTTCAGTTTCTTGTAGAAAAGTGTGTTATCTATGACTCCACCGTCGGAGATGCGACCATTGGTATCAAAGTCACATAGAATAAATTCATAATTGGCATTAGCTATTGCCATTAAGACTAGATTCCTTTATAATTCCAAAAATACGAGCCACTTCCTGGTGGAGCTGTTATTTTGACATGTTTGCCGTCAACAGCTCCCAAACAGTTAGGAAAATTACATTTTTTTCAAATCCTGCACTTATTACTTTCCATTCATCGATACTTGAAGGAAACTGAAAAAAAAACAAATTTTAGCTAATGTTAATACATTAATATGTGTATGTACGCCAGTATTGTATATTGATTTGAAAGTGGTAACGTAAGTTTTTTTATGTTTGTCGTGTTGATAGGATTTGCTGCACTTTCTGGTTCTGTCTGGCACTTATTTGATGATAACAGTGAGAAGCAAAAAGTATTTTAAGAGAAAAATTTCAAACAAAGCTTTATTATATTATGTGTTCCCAATTTAAGTGTACATATTTGACAAGCAGAATTAATTGTTTTTTAGATGGTCTCCCACAGTCAAGAGGAAGTTTCCGTTGAGGCTTCATCGCCTCTTATTACTACAGATAACAACACAGAAACCGAGCAAATCATACCTACAGCTTCACGTACTGCAACAACTTTCCGAAGCAAAAGATCAAAATCCAATGTTGATAAGGCGTCTAATAAATCAGATGAAATTTTGACTATCATTGGCCAACAGTTGCAAAAGGAAGAAACAAAAGGTGACGAGTTTGACGCGGTGGGCAACAATGTGTCTTGCAAATTAAGAAGACTTCCACGCGAAATGAAGATTTTTGCCGAAAAATTAATAAATGATGCTTGTTTAATGCAGAATTAGGTAGACTTAGTGAAGATACAGCGGTTATAATAAATCCTCGGCCGTATCCGTATACCTGGGACCGTGGTGCCCCATAGCAATAGTACACCTAATTCAGCTGCTGTCAATGTTGATAATAATACCATTTCGGAGTATTTTAGTAATTATTCATCTTTAACTCCTTACAATTATTAATAAGTGATTTTTCCTATATTTTTAGAGAATATGTACAATGTTATTTTCTTAGTTTTTGTTTGTATTTAATTTTTGAATATCAATAAGTTTAATTAAAATGTAGCGTTTTTACTTACCTTCATGAAATCATTTTTAAGTACAGAATATATGGCATCACATGTTTCAGGAATTATTTGCCCTAGCGCTTGTGGCGAAATTATGGCAGAAAATTTTAGGTCTTCATAACTTCTTCCGGTTGCCAAGAAACATAAAGTAGCAGTTAATTTTTCGTGCACTGATATGGCGGGTCTCATTCTTGTGTCTTGTTTTTGTAGTAAAGGGGTAACCAAATTTAAAAGTTCACCATAAGTTTCTACATCCATTCTTAGATAGTTGTGCCAGTCAGCAGGTTCCAGCCGCAATTCTTCCAATAAATTAACATGGGAATAAGCATTGCGCTTTTGTAGCCATTCTTTGATCCATCGTGATCGACGTATTTTTTTCTTATTACAATTGGTTTTTTTAATAATACAAATGCACGCCACTGTCATTAAGCAAATTTCCTTTTTAGTAAACATCTCGATGCACGTTTGCTGCACAACTGACGGGGAAGCAGTAGTGTGTGTGTACTCATATAGAGTACGGGTTTAACTTAAGACAAGCGTGTACACTTTTAACTGCGCATTCTTCCCTCTGTGTGTGTGGGCGCCTTAAGAAAGCGAGGGAGTGTGAGGTGCGCGCAATAATAATACGTGGCTCTGTCTAATTGGTCAGGAGACGAATAATGGCCAGTGATTCATGTAGAGTAGAATGGTCAAGTAAAATAAAAATCACGTGCAACTCTCAACCAGGTCGGTATCCTTTGTTTTGCATCCCAAACCCAGTTGCGCCCGTGGTGGGCGCCTTTGTCGCTACACCCTCGTTACGAGACTGCCAAAGAATATTTACACTTTATTATTCTTTGCGCCTACGGCTGTTTTTGTGGTTTTTCCCCACTTCTGCAGTTTGGCCTCCTGTATATAATGCGAGTATTGATACATCGCACACTTATGTTATGCGATGTACATTCAGCCAATAAGGGCCGACCGTCGAACCACGCCTTGCGCTATTTAAACCGCAGAGTTCTTAAGAGTAAAGTATACGAAACACCTTTTCAAGACATGGAGGCCATGAAAGAGAAGATACGTGCAGTTTGTAGGGAAATAACACGTGAAACTTTAAACAGGGTTCCTTTATCCTTTATGAGACGCAATAGAATCTGTTTGGAACATGATGGACAACACTTTGAACATTTGCTTGGTTGAGTTGGTTAGTTTTAAATTAATTCTTATTTAAGCTTCTACTCAAGTGGATATGTAGCAAATTTTTCTAAATAAAATTTTGATTTTCATTTTCTACTTGATGCAATTCAGTTCTTAAACGGTCCTCGAAACAAATATCTACTATATTCTATTATCAGTGATAAATTTCCTAATGACTTTGACATTTGTAAAGGATGTCCAAATTAAACACAAGTTAAAAATTATTAATATTATGAATCTAGTTATAAATGAAAGCAGTATTACTGGTTTGCAAAAATAATTGCAATAATTTGCAAAAAAGATTAATTTTACCATTACACTGTTTTGATTTAAATCTGCATTTTAATTATGTCCTGCTACATACCTATGAAAATACCATATATTTAACGAAATAATACGTAATGCAAAATATGTACCTAAACGGTAGTCACTTTTTATGGCGAAATAATAGTCATGTCTTTGGCGGCTATATTTTGAAGTTTTGTACACGCCCCTTTCTTCTCTAATTGGCCAATAAATAGTCCCATAACAAAAGTGTGCGTTGTTTCAATACTCGCGTATATAATAGCCTTCTTGAAGACAAGTAAGCGAAAAAACGCCATATTGGTAACGCTGAAACAAACATTTGTTTTGGTTCAACTGTTCAAGTTTGTCGTTCAGGTTCATCAGTCGCTTCAATTGGTAGTTTTGTCGTTACTCGCCAGCTCGAATTTAACCTATCTTTTTTGTGAATTTCGTTCTTTGAAGTCTTTTAAAAAAAGGTACGAATTCTTATTGCATTCAACACAATTTTCCACGCGTTTAACAAACTCATATTTGTGTTTTAGGTTATAATTTATAATAAATCATAAAACATCATGTGGTGGCTCACAGTTTGTTTACAAACAATCCTCAAACCACCTGCTTTATATAGCGGTTCAAATTCAGCCTAAAATAAAACACTGAAACTAAATAAAGATATAGAGCAATTTCGCGCTGTCTATCGTTTCTTAGAAAGTAAGTGCTGCGAAATTTTTTCCAGCAGGCTGAATCGCTTTATAGGTTTCGAACACCCACTGACAACCGATTTGAAGACATGTTTCCTTGACTTGTGTATCTCGAAACTTGTCAGAAATAAAATTACAAATTCGACATCCATAAATCCTATAGTTCCGATATTTGTAAACAAGTAACAATCATGTCGAATGATTTATATGATCATAAAACATTTAAACTAATAAGTCTCGTAAAGGCGCGTGGAGCCATATATGATCATACCTGTATTGAAAATTTAAATAAAACAACTCAAGAAAAGGCTTGGAGGGAAGTTGCCGAAGAGTTAGGAGACAACGGTAAGAACAGTGTTGGAACTGATTTTGTCATTTCCTTATTCCAAAATAAATCTTTATGAGGTTTATGAATTAGCATTCTTTTAGAAAATAATTGTGTTAACATTTTTATAATTTGTATTTACAGTGGCTGCTTGCAAGGAAAAATGGAAAAACATACGTGCATCCTTCAGAAGACATCTAAGATACAAAGCTATAAATCCACATAGAACATCTTACTACTTAGCAGAGCACTTAGAATTTATTTTACCATTCTGCAAAAATCTAGCGTAAATCAGTACCTATTATTATTTTTTTTATATACACACATAGGAGCACTACTGGCCATAGCTTGTTTAATAATCTTTTGCCATTCCTTCTTTGAAATGCATCTGCTTCTGGTATCAAAGCTTATTGATCGTCTCACTTTGAGACTACAGTGTGTTCTTATGGACAACGGGGTTGCCAAACATTTTGCAAGCAACTTTCAAAAACACTTTCTAAATATTGTAATTGTAACTGCATAAACCTTTATAATCCCTAGTGTTCAAGCAAGTTATATTGCAGGTAGTCACTTCTGACAGCGGTAGTAAAAAAATTTCAAAATTTGCTGCTATTCATGTAGTGCGCATATAAAGTCTGGAACTATCGAAATACATCTTTTATTAAATATTTTTGAGAAAAATCCTCGAACACGTCGATTTTTATCTTAAAGGAGACATGTTTTAGTATAATTGTTATTTGTAGATCGTCTTTTGTTTCCGAGTTATGACGATAATGACATTTTTTTTTAAATGGAAACCCTAATTTTTTATGATGGATTTGGAAAGATAATGTAATGCTAAGATCAAATATGCTAAAAAAGTATGATACTGTATTAAGAAATTTCCGAGATAATTGCTTTTAAAGTTTTAAAACAAAAAGTAAAAAACAATCAAGAGTTCCAAGTTTTAATAAAAAAAAATAATTCTTTGAAGAACTGTTATAAGTATAACGCTAAGTCACTTGTTACATGGATACTTGATTTTTTTATTAAGAAAATTAAACTCTTGATTGTTATTCAATCAAAGTTCAAATCAAGAGTTCAAATTTTTTGATAAAAAATCAAGTAGCCATGTAACAATTGACTTAGCGTTAAATTTATGGCAGTTTTTAATAGTATATTAAAGAACAAGTTTTATAAGGGTTGATTTGGGTCATGAATCCCAAGTTAGCAAACGAGCCGCAGGCGAGTTTTTCTATGGGATGAGTGCGCCAATGCCCTTATAAAACGAGTATTTTATGCTATTTTTTCTAATTTGCGCCCCCTTTTTTCTTATTTTAATACAAAAAAAATATTTTGGTTGTCTAGAGAATTTTGTGTTAGTTGGTAACACTCGGTGCCCACTTGATTTTTTGAATCATTTGTCATCATCCGTCACTTCAAATAAAATTTTTCAAAACACTGTTCAATATAATAAAAAAGACCGGACACTTTAATTCATTTAATAACAAGTTCACAAGTATCTATCTAACAATAAAAGTAAAAATAATCCTCTATTATCAATTATACATAATGTAGGTGGGCATCAATTTCTTGACATTTTTGAACTTGGATGCTTCATATTGCTTGAAACGGCTACAGTATTGGGTGTCATCGGCACTTGTTCTTTTTACATAGCAGAATTTGTCTTTCCAGTAGCTACTAGAAAAGAAAAAAGCAAAGATGATTAAATCGATGATACGTGTCTTGTTTATAGTACCATAAAATTACAAACATGAATTGGACTTTCTGATTTGTCCAAGCAGAGTTGATGTAGGTACGAGACTTGTTTATGTTACTAATTAGGAATATCCAAAACCTAACCTTCTTTCCAAGTAAGAATAGACCATAACTTCAAGTGAAATTTCATGTAAGTAACAATCAACAAACAGCGAACCAATTTAACGATATTACGAGGTTGACAATTTTGACAGATACTTGCAGTTTGAAGTTGTCACATTCCACGCATTACCGATCCAACCCTTAAAAACTAAATAACCCTATAATTCATTAAAGTACAGTGTACTTTTATAGATAGCCATAAACGACTCCTACTGATAGACGTTAATAAACATATTACAAACGCAAATTAGAAAACAGAATTTTTAATTTTTATTATTAAAACTTGATCATTCTTGATTGTTTTTAATTTTTGTTTTAAAACTTTAAAAGCAATTATCTCGGAAATAGCTTTCCAAATCCATCATAAAAAATTAGGGTTTCCATTTAAAAATATTTTCGCTATCGCCATAACTCGGAAACAAAAGATGATCTGCAAATAACAATTACACTAAAATATGTCTCATTTAAGATAAAAATCGATGTGTTCGAGGATTTTTCTCAAAAATATTTAATAAAAGATTTATTTCGATAGTTCCACACTTTATGAGTCAACACCAGCACTATTACAAAACTAATAATTTTGAGTATAATTAAAAGTCAAACGTTTTATTTCGAGTTTTAGAATTTTAGGTAAATAAAAAAGTACAACACATGTGTTATTTGGTTTTTATTAAATAAAGAAACATTAAAACTAATAAATTATTGTATACTATCAAACTACACTTTTTTAATTGTACAGCTTTTATATAAAGCAGTGATAAATTTGAAACCAAATAATTATTTCTGTATTAAGGCTTATATGCGTTCGGTGAAAAATAATAGTGCCGAAAAAAAACCTTATACTATAATTTCAGTAAGTACAAACTGTATTATGTAGTTCCGCGAAGTAAAAGTAGAAAAAACCAAAAGGGTTTATTGTTTACTAAAATCCTTTGCATTTGCTGCTAATCCTAAATTTTCATTTTTGCAAGTTTCTTTTGAAACAAGTTGAACAAATGAATGATTTTATCATGATGAAATCATTTTACTGTTAAAATTACGTTTTGGGACTTCCTGTATTTACCTGTGAATTAAAAGATTAAAAAGATCATACAGAAGCTAATCAGCCGTTATTTTTATGTTGAAAGAACTTGAAGACGAAAGAATTAAACAAAAAGTATAAGTAATAAAATATCGGATATTTAGATACATGTACGATGTAAAAATCCCAAGTAATGTTTAATAAAATAACAAATACATGTTAATAAGAGTTTCTTTTAAATGCTTCTTTTGTATGGTTACGATTACACTTTTTTGGTTACTGTTTTCAAAGGTTTAGAACTTCTGGAATCTTAATCCACATTTCTGTAGATTCATATAGTGAAATAGGTGGCAACAACGAAGCACAAACTCCCATAAGAAATGCATTGGCTATCTTTCCTTCACTGTAGTCCCAACGTGAGACGGACAATAGACCCTTAACTTCTTTCTTCTATCTTGTCTTCGCTTTTCCTATGCACATTCTATACTGCTATCTGCTATACTCCTATACTGCTGTCTAATCATTCTTTCTTGGACATCCTTCCTATATGGTCTAACCAGCAAATTCTTTGTGCTTTAACCACTAACCATACTTAAATAAGAGGTTCGTTCTGTTGAATAAGTTTTGCACCTCTTCATTTGTTTTTTTAAACAAATGAACCTGCCTTCCCATCTTCCAGCAAAAATCTTCCTTAGTACCTTCCATTCCCCATATCCATTATGCTTCTTGTTCCATTTTGTTTAAAGGTCATTTCCATACACAACAACCACCCTAATTACTGCTTGGTACATGTGTACCTTTCCACTTCTTCAAATAACCTTAGTATTGATTTCATTGCTAAGCATGCAAACATATCTACCCCATGTCGTTAGCCTTTACCTAATTTCTTCCCCTATCCTTGGTCTTCTTAATTTATTGTTTTCTATATTGTGTACTTGATTATACAAGTACCAACCAACTTAATTCGATATTAATTACAAATTATAATGTGTGAGCAACGGAATTTTGATTCAGAGTTGGCCTTGAAAGAAAGAGATAGACATATCGGTCATGTACAGTTACAGCCAAAAAAATCTGGGCAAGAGGTTTAAATTATTGTTATTCAATGAATCATAATTAAAATTCTGAATCTTAAATTCAAAGCCTCATTGGAAATTATTAGGTAGGCAATGCTACTGTGTACCGATAGTAATATTAGTAGATCAAAAACCTGATCTACAAACACCAAATTTACAATAAAAGTTATGTAACCTCAAATAAGCGCCCAGATTTTTTTTGTTGTAACTGTACAATTTTGAATCGTATGAATTAGTTTATTTAAACTGTCACTTTTTGAACAGAGCTGTCAGATTAACTGTTTTTGAAAAAAAAAATCGGTTTATAATAATGACATTCATATTTAACGAAGTACAAAAGAGAAATATGGTAGAAATATCTAACACAGAATTAGCAACAAAATTGCACCTTGTATCCTCCATAATGTTATCGATTCCGTTGAAAGGAGAGTTGCATTGTGTAGAGATGTAGGTGAGGGCCATATAACTCATCTTCTTTAATAAATTTTTAATTTAATTGTATTATTTAAAAATTTCTTGATTAAAGACTGTTGAGAGCTCCGAAATCCAAACTAAAATGCTACGCGTGCGTGCCATTTAAAGTAGGTCTGTCAGTAAGTGACTGAGAGTAGTTCTCAATGATCTCTAGTAGTTCTACTACCTACTTAAAATTAATATCAATGTAACCTGAAATTTCCAAGGCCGTCTCTGAATCAAAATTTCGTTGCCTCACACATTATATCTTGTAATAGAAATAAATAAAACTTGCGATTATACACACGCACACAATTTTGCATATTATAAATGATAACATACATATCACATTTACAGGCCTGGATTATACCACCGAGTTACCGAGAAAATCTCGGTGGATTCGGGGCCAAACTGGGCAGCTTTGGTCAATGCTGTTTACAGTTTTATTTATTAAAGAAAAGATCACAAAAGAAATAAAATTTATGTTTGTTTTAAAAAATATCCGAATATCATGACGTTATTCTGGTTGGCTTTTTATACTCATAGTAGCGAGATATCGTATTTAACAATCGCTGATGCTTCACAAATTGCATACTATATACACTGAAAAAAAATTGCTTTTAAATTAAAAAAATTGCAGGTAATATCAAAAAATTTTTAATTTAAAAATAGCTGTACTTTTGAGAGTGTTTCAAATTTTTGATTCAATGTAGTGTGCATTTAAATCAAATACTTATTTCGGGGATTGATTTAAATAATTTTATTGTTAGTTTAAGAGTAAAATAAAAGTTATGAATAGTAGATTGTAATTAATTTAAAAGATTTGCTGTTTTCAAACAGGAAGTACCAATATTTATTTTTAAATGCAGTGCTTTTTATATGAATGCCAGGTTGTTTTTAATTTAATAATATGCCGTTTTCCTTTTAAATGCAACATTCTTTTAAGTTAATGGCGTTAAATGCAGAACACTGTTGAAGTAAATGTATTTATTATATTCTTTCAGTAAAGAAACAACTTACTCTAAAGTAAATGCGTAAAATAAGTTGAAAGTAAGGATTTTTGTTACAAAAACTGAAATTTCTTTCAGTGTATGTTCACACCGACTTAAGCACGTTTTAAAGGCTAAGAAAACCACTGATTCAAATAAAAAATGTTTTAAACAGGTCTAATCAAAAGCTCATTCATTCAAAACTTATGTGTATTATTATTATCGTGTGTCACGTGGGCCGCACAATTTCGCTTTTTGCTAAAATTTGGACAAATACCTAATTTTCAATTTTTAACTTTTCCTACCAACAATCAGATTCCTGCAACCCATTCACTTGGAGATTCTGGGGGTTTCTTCTTTGCCGTATAAAACTTAACTTTTTCACAAATAATGCTTGGATTTCTTTAAAATGGTTTACTAACATTTTCATTAGCTCTTCGTAAGTTTCGCTTTCTAATTTAGATAATAGACATAAATTTCTCAACAATTTGTGATAATAAATTTAACAAAATAGCACGTTTTATTACCTTCGACAATATCGTTAGTCAAAAACTAATTTTCCAGTCGTGGTTTGAAATTCACGAAGATGACCCATCATTACCATTTTGGACCGTAAATTCGACCTCGAAATACTGGAATTTCTTTTAATTTTTATTATCACTTTTTTAATCCTCATCGCCACTTTTGTGTACCAACTTAAATTAATATTAATTACAAATTATATATCTTGTAATAGAAATAAATAAAACTTACGATTATACGCATATCCAACATTTATTGTGGAAGACTGAACATATTAATAATTTTACATACAGTGCGAGTGTAAAGTCTGGAACTATCGCAATAAATCGTTTATTAAACGTTTTTGAAAAAAATCCTTGAACACGTCAATTTTTATCTTAAATGAGACATATTTTACTGTAATTGTCACTTAAAGATCATCTTTTGTTTTTGAGTTATGACGTAAACGATAATTTTTTTAAATGGAAACCCTAATGTTTTATGATGAATTTGGAAAGAGCATGAAATTCTAAGACCAAATATGCTAAAAAAGTATGGTACTGTATTTTGAAATTTTCGAGATAATTGCCGTTAAAGTTTTAAAACAAAAATCTAATAACAATCAAAGAGTTCCAAGTTTTAATAAAAAAATCAAGTAGCCATGTAACAATTGACAGCGTTAAAATTATGACAGTTCTTTATTAGTTGGTTTATCTGTTTCTATTGTGGGCTTTTTTACGTAATTCAGTAAATAATAATATTTGACTGAAAAAGAGCGAATTGAAATTTTAATATTGAGGGGATGTGGCGACCGTACTAGAACACAACAAGAGGTTTGTGAGATATTTAATAACAAGTATCCTGATAAAGAACCTATCACAAGAGCGACAGTTTCCAAAATAGGAAGAAAGTTTTCTGAACTCGGACATGTGAGAGATCGCCATAGGGGTGGTCGTCCAACAACCGAAGAAG
The DNA here is from genome assembly GCA_929113105.1 of Agrypnus murinus. Lineage (NCBI taxonomy): Eukaryota > Metazoa > Arthropoda > Insecta > Coleoptera > Elateridae > Agrypnus > Agrypnus murinus. The sequence continues at coordinate 39,781,374 of OV816025.1, read as the reverse complement.
GTAACGAATTAGATATTCTGTTGTCTCTACAAGAAAATCCCTATGGAACTACAAGAGAACTAGCCGCAAATAATGACATTTCTCAAAGGTCAGTTATAAAGATTTTAAAGAAACATAAATAACATCCCTACAAAGTTCAATTAGTGCAAGAGCTTAACGGAGATGATCCTGATCGCAGAACAGAGTTCTGTGAGGTAATGATGGAGCGGTGCAATATCGATGGCGACTTTTTAAATCGCATCATTTTTTCTGATGAAGCAACATTTCACCTTAATGGAACAGTGAATCTTCATAACTATTGATATTGGGCACCTGAAAATCCGCGCTGGATGAACGAGACGCACACGCAGTTTCCTCAAAAACTCAACGTTTGGACAATTGTAATTGTAGGGGATAGAATTCTAGGACCATTTTTTATCGAGGGTTCATTGATAAGTGAAAACTATTTGGATTTCTTAAGAAACGATTTAATTCCTGCTCTTGCGGTGCTTTATCCGAACAATGAAGATCCGGATCTACCAAGTGATACATTATCGTTTCGGCAAGATGGTGCTCCGGCACATTTTACTATTGGTGTTAGGAATTATTTAAACAAAGTTTTTCCTGGTAGATGGATAGGCAGAAGGGGAACTGTTCGAATGAAACAGTAAATAAGCTATCAAATCATTGACCTATTTGACGTGTTTTCGATTTTTCATTACTATTATGTACAATATCTTCCAAATAGAAAAATACAATATCACACTTTTTTATCATATTTGGTCTAAGAATTTCATGCTTTTTCCAAATTCACCATAAAAAATTTGGGTTTCCATTTAAAAAAATTATCGCTTACGTCATAACTCAAAAACAAAAGACGATCTTTAAGTGACAATTACAGTAAAATATGTGTCATTTAAGATAAAAATTGACGTGTTCGAGGATTTTTTTCAAAAACCTTTAATAAACGATTTATTGCGATAGTTCCAGACTTTACACTCGCACTGTATAATAAATAATATACATATCACATTTATATGCAGACAATGACTATACACAGGATGAAACTTACAAAATAAACTAAAAGTTATTTAATATTATACTACATATTTATGATTTTTTTAATTCTAATAATGTTGTTTGCAATATTACAGGCAAAACAAATGTGACAAAGCAACATCTTCAACATCAAAACTGGTAACTACTAATTCTGCTAATAAAAACGTACAAAAGTTTAATTGTGAAGAGTTCGAGGAAGACTCGAGAGACCTTTCTGACGATGACAATAATGATACGCAAACTGAGCATATTTATATTTCACCATCAAGTAATTCAATATTAGAAAATGATTCAAGTGTGAATCAAGAAATGCAAGACAATGAAGGTTTAAAAAGGAAACTATATTCTTCCATGGAACAACCTGAAGATAAAAGAAAAAAATGTTTTATTTATAATTGTACTGAACATCCAGACCTCACATTTTTTGAAAGTATACTACCAGATTTGCATCGAATGAATAACAAACAAAAGATGCGATTGAAACTTAAAATTCTAAAAGAAATAAACAATATTCTTTATTCAAATGATACAGATTCTGATAACTATTAAATTAATACCATGCTACCAATTAAAAAAGGAAGTTAGAGCAGGCTGTGACTACGTTATGTAACTTAATTTGCTGCCAATGGTAATCCGAATGATACACTCCAATTAATAGTAGACAAAAGACATATTACCTACCCTAATAGCCACGTCATGCCCTGCTTTAATACCTCTTATTGGTATTGCGATGGTCAGATCTATATATGCAGTGAGTCCCAAAAAGTTGGTGTCATATCATCACTTCATAAAACGACAACATATGAGAGATCCTTTTCTTACAACATATATAAACTGTATAACCAACTACCAAATAAAATAAAAGAACTGTCAGGAAGTGGTCTTAAAAAGCTTTTACGCAGGCAATTACTAAATCAACAAAATATAATGTTATAAATCACAGCATTACTCATGTTTGTATTATTGATTTTAATTTTAGTTTAGGACTAGGCATGTACACTAATTCTAAGTTTGTCAAGGTTACATGGAAGAACAGCCTCGCTGAATGTAATCTTGTGTTTTTCCAGCTATCTTGGCTTATCTATTATTAAATAAGGTTGTTGTCTAATTAAATTTATGTAAAAAGAGCTGCAAAATAAACATTATTATTATTATTATAGAAAAAGAGACATTTATTGAAAACAAATAGTACAGCAATAGTATTTTATATTATTAGCAAGGTAAACCTGTCTTTACTGGTGATAGAAGGAAATGACTGGTAGGCCGACAGGCGAGCCTGTCACCTTGAGCCAGTACACACAGTTACATTGCGTATAATGTACAATATTTTATTTGTTATTCATTCATAAACAACGCATAACATTTATTGTATATATAAAACCTGGTCCTAGTCCTAACAATGACAACAAAATGTGACACTTTTTTAAATAATTTTATGACCCGTGGAAGTGTGCGTAGACGTAGATGTTATTATGACAATTGGTCTATAAATGTCATATTCTACTAACTTGTAATAGTAGATTACTTACCGAGGCGGGAAGTAGAACATTACGCTGAGAGCAATTGCTCGACGCGTAATGTCTTCCCGCCGAGGTATGTATACTATTTTATTCACAATCGTACATAATTATGTTCTTTAATTGATACCTTATACTTGATATATGTAGGACACAACACCAGCGTCTTTATTCAGGTGGCGATAAAATGACAATTGCTGCAACAATTGTCAAAGTAAATTCGTGTCACTACTAAGCCAAATTTAATTACATTGCTCCTAATTGCAATTTACACGATTTAAAATGTCTGATAGTGAAACTGATGTAAGTTGCACACCACTGGAATTGCGAGAAGTTGCTAAAACAGGACTGGCTGTTTGTTACCTGCTAAAAGTAAAGATAGATACGAAAACTTCTGCCATCTGTTGAGAACATTTAGAACGAGCAAAAGGTAAGTAATGGATATTACTAACCAAGAGAACTTATTATTGACTATGGTGTATAATAAACTACTTTCTAACTTTTTAAACGTCAATAATGAACACATTATGTATCGATTGTGAATAAAACTTTTTACAGGTATAGCTGTCAGTTTTACAAGTCAGTAACTCGTAAAAGTAGCTTTTCATTATTTGTGTTCTGTTACATTAAATGGTGTTTACGAGTGAGTAAAAATAAAAGCTATATTATGAGTTTAGCTCGCATCTGTCCCCTTTTTCCATAATAACTGTTTCTAATATAACTGTCTCTTCTCTGGTTTGTGAAATTCAAACAATCGGTACAGACCATCTTTTTGGATATTTCTCTCCAAATTTTCAACTGCATGTAGCCCCCATATACATTTATGCATTACATTAAGACGAGGAAGGCCATTCTTCAGCATTGATAAATTCACCAAAATTGGAGAAAAACGTCGAGAAATATGAAAAAAGAGATATTTTGTTAAATAAGTTGGTTGGTGTAAAACAGAATTAAATTTTGTAATAGTTTTGTATATACACAGTGAGTCATATTGCTGTGGCTACTATCAGCTTTTTTATTTTCAATGGAATACCCTGTATATTTTTACACTTTTTGATTCAACAATTTATTTTAAGTATAGGTTTACCTAATCTATATATCGAAATTCTGCACAGTTTTTGGGCAAATTCAGTTTCTTTGGGTTTTTTTTTATGAATCCAAGTTTTTTAAATAAATAAATCTACATAGTGTAAGTTACATTTAAACGGTTTTAATTATATACGACGCTTATAAATATCTAAATCCGCATTTCTGCATAAATTTATTACTGAATAGTATACAAAGGTGTTCAATCTGATAGACCAATTTGAACAGAAAAACTTTACTTTTTGCGAATAGGACACCCTGTATATTTAAATTTTATGTGATTTAGTTTTTGATTCACTACCAACTCATATATATATATATATATATATATATATATATATATATATATATATATATATATATATATATATATATATATATATATATATATATATATATATATATATATATATATATATATATATATATATATATATATATATATATATATATATATATATATATATATATATATATATATATATATATATATATATATATATATATATATATATATATATATATATATATATATATATATATATATATATATATATATATATATATATATATATATATATATATATATATATATATATATATATATATATATATATATATATATATATATATATATATATATATATATATATATATATATATATATATATATATATATATATATATATATATTTATCTGTCGTACCATTGAGCGTCAGTATAGAAAGTTTGTAGCTGAGCGTCCACACTTATACACCGTGTGTAAGTAGTAAATCATTTTAAGCGATTACTGAGCGTCATGAACTACTTAGTGTTTCATTGAGCGTCCGTCTATTTTTAGACATCTATTTTTAGATTCTCTTATTTGATTGGTTCGGAAGCATGTGGTGGCGTCGAAGCATGACGTCATAAGACGGGTTTCCCAAGAACGCGAATTTGCACTTGAGAAGTGTATTCATGCATTCTATATATTTTGTAAATACAAACAGTAGCGAATTTTAAATAGACAGTCAGCTGGCTGTTAGTTTTATTATGATGTTTCAGATAATGGCACCCATTCCTAAATAAATAAATATATTACGTTTATATATTACAAAAGGGGAAAATTATAATATGCATTGTTAATGATTACAATTAACACATTTCAAAAGGGTAAAAATAAATTAAAGCTAAGTTTGGTAATTGCATCGAAGGTATTTGATCGCTCGAGTAACCAGCCTTAGCAACTATTATTAAAACAATTGTCTTCCTCTCTCCAATTACTTGAGTAATCAGATCAATCATTAATCTGAGTATTGATTCTGCTGAACTCGGCTTTAATAACATAATAGTAGTAGGTTAGCTCTATGATTAGCAACAGTACATTTAAATGTTAGATTGTTATTAGATTTAGTCTTATTTTGTTTGGATATAGAAAAAACTGTCAATCAGCTGATTTTTATATTTTACAAATTGTTATGTTTTAGCTTCGATGAAGATGCAAAACATCTAAATGTTATTATAAGAATACAACTTTTATTTTACGTACTTTTTTAAGGAAATGTTTATTATAAGAACTTTCTTAAAATTGCGAAACAAATAAAACTGATTATTTAGTTAAAAGTTTCACAAATTTATATAATCTCTCTGACATATGTTTCGACAGCTGAGCTGTCATTATCAAAGGTAATGTAAATATAAACAAACACGTCGCTAAGGTAAATGCAAAAAATAGATAATTAGATAAAAAATATATATTAAATATCTAACACTTCTAGTACCGGAGAATTACTGAGCTCAATCTGTTCATTCATTAAAAGTACCCAGAGTTTGTGTTTGTATAATATCTCCAAAGTTCCTAAAATGTCTAATTTGCGTTTGTTATTAACAAAAATGTAGGAATTTAATATTATTTTGGGAAGGCATTGTGTGATTTTGTTCTAAAAAGGCGTTTGGCGTAGATATTTTTTGGATATTTACTTCTGTAACAACGTAGGTGCTCTTTATATCTTATGTCCAAACTTCGAAGTGTTTGTCCAATAGGATATAATATAGCAGATCTAAACAGTCGAAACAATTGTCAGGTAGATTATAATAAATATGTAAAAGTATTAACAAATCAGTTTTATTTAGTAATTGATTATGGAGTTTCACCAAATACGGCTAGAAACAATAAATCAAAGTCTTAAAATTGATTTGAACATGTCTTTTATCAGTTACAGAAGAAGTAGCATAAATATATGTGATGATGTTGCCTAACATGTGTTTCTCCAAGCGTTATCTCCGTTGTTCTCAACTTTTGCATAAGTTCGTACCAGAGAAATGCGCAGATACCTGCTTTACAAGTTGTTCCTGCTGGTTTATCACTCGAAAGTGAACTACAAGTCGGTACCTGAGCTGCATCGATACCTCAGTAATAATAGCACTACCTGTAACTGCAAGTACAAATAAGTAGGTTTGCTTACCTGTAGAATATATTCGCAGATAAAGCAGTCATAGACATACAAAAGAACTGTTAATGCGACTACAAGGAAAACTATAATTAAAGGACTCTTTCCCGTCCTTGTCCCTGTCCCGCTCGTTCACATTCTCTTACTCCTTTTTACCATTTTGCACGGTTTATCAGCCTTATTCATCTACTCCAAACTCTTTAGACCTTCTTTCATCTCTTTCCACCTTATCCTCACTCACCTCATTCTCCTTCATCCACTCTTTCCGCTCTCTTGAACCGTTTTCCATCTTTTCTACTCACTATCAAACTATCAGAGTCTCTACCCTCACCTACTCTTTCTCACGATGTAACTTACTATCCCACCATTCAACACTCTCTATCTTTTCCTATCACTGTCTTTTACATTTTCTCACTCTATCACACTTTTTTACCCTTTTTCGCCTCTACGCCATTTGTAACCGCCAAAGTTTCACAAATACTACATGACAGGGAAAGAGAATCGGTTAAAATCTACGTGCGCCCGACATCCTGGGGACCTCGACGTGATTGTTTTAGGATTTTGGATTGATGTTGATTAAATATTTTGGCGAAAATGAAAATGGACAGACGTCGGTAGAAGAGAGTCCCAGACCTACCGCATGTACACCGACAGTAAATTTTATGTTGAATGTCGATGGTGTTAAAGCCATGGAACAAGATACCATAAACGCTTCCATGATGAAACTGGGAAGATTGGTCAAGGAGTTACGCGATCTTGATAATGCCATATTGTTCCCACTTGTGGAATTACCTTACCTGAAGAATTGCTCAGAACCTGGAATAGAATGAGAAATTCAAAACTGGGAGAGGATGAAGTGGTCAGTCAAAAGAATCGACTCAATCAATTGATGGAATTTTTGAGATATGAAGTTTAAGGTGAGAAAAGATTTCTTTGGCTCGTAATGGATTTGACAATGGTGTAAATTGTAGTGGAGGGAGGAAATAAGGAGTGTCAGTGTTAGTATTCCAATAGCTGCTGGACTTTTCTCGGGTGACGACGGTGGGGTTAAAAAAATTGTATATGTTTTTGTGCGAAATCCCATCAATAATTACTTTCAAACTCAGAAAATGGATCCGAGTGAAAAAAAGAAAGGTTTGTTAAGTAAGAAATGTTGTATTTCTTGTCTTAGAGTCGGTCATCAATTCAAATTATGTAAATCAAAGGTCGTGTGTCTTGTATACAGGATGTTAGGTAGAACGATATCAAAAAAAACTGGGGGGTAAATAGGATAATTTGGAACCCATTTAAGGTAAATCACCCTATACAAAGGTGCTTGGCTTTTCTTTATTAATTTTATTAGGTATTTTTGAAAAAATGCCGAAATTCTGGACTAATGGCTTAATATATTTTTTGTTTTTTAATTAATCAGTTAAAATTTTTTGTATTATTATCTTGTAGACATCGTTAATCTAAAAATAAAAAAAATCATCCAAATAACAGACACATAAAAAGTTATAAGCCGACTTATAACTAAGTCTCAAAAACGGTTGAAACAAATTTTAAATTTGTTGTGTGAAAACCAAACGCCTTTGTATAGGGTGATTTACCCTAAATGGGTTCCAAATAATCCTATTTACCCCCCCCCCAGTTTTTTTGATATCGTTCTGCCTAACTCCCTGTATAGAAAGAAGCATTTTAAAGTCATGTGTTCCGATCTACCAGCTCACAAAAATTCTGCCACCCATGGTCCAGTCAGTCAAGATAGAGTCCGGGAGTCAAGAAGTTCGGCCATGTCTTATCAATCTTGTTCCGGTGATGTCTTTCTTCAGACGTTAGTGATGACCGTGAACGGAGTAGGATGTGAACGGAAGGGAAGAGCAATCGTTGACATAGGATCTCAAAGTTCTTATATTTTGAGAAGTGCTGCTGAAGAAATGAAGCTTCCAGTTGTATCCTCAGAGTCAATTGTTCATATGCTCTTTGGTGGGGTTCAGTCCGAGAAACAGCACATGAGATTTGATGTAATTCTGAGTACTGTAAATGGAAATTTTTTTAGAAAATGTCATTTATGGAGGTCATTTGTGGAGAAGTTCCTCATGCGAAAAGAGGAACCTGGTTTAGAAAATTGAATAACAAGAAGATTTGGATTTCTGACGTCGGGAACGTATGTACGCAAATTGAAATTCTAATTGAATCAGATGTTGCTGGCAGTTTGTGGACAGGGCGAGCTCATCAGTTGAAAAGTGTACGTTTTGCCATTGAGAATAAGTTGGGCTGCACTCTCATGGGAAGAGTGTCTTTTGAACATTGCCAATCTAGCTCATCCTTGATTGTGTCGTCGCTGTTGATCCAAGAATCGTCAGTTACAAATCTTTGGACATTCAAAACAATTGTAATTAGAGATACTGGAAAGACGAACTCTAAACTGGTTTTGAAAGTTGTTGCCAAAAAACATTTCCAGGATACTGTCTTTATTAATTCTTATGGTTCATATGGAGTGAGTGTGTCTTGGATAGATGGTCATCCAGAATTAAAAGAAACCAAATTGATGACAGAAAAGTGATTTATTTCTACAAGAAAGAAATTGGATGATTTTGGGAATTTTAAGAATTATAATAACGTGTTCATGGGTGGTTAGAAGAAGGAGTAGTTGAAGAAGTGCCAAATAATAAGTTCAATGACATTGGCTGGTACTTGTCTCATCGCTCTGTCTTCAAGCCTTTTTGTGCCACGACAAAAGTTAGACCTGTTTTCGACGGCTCAGTGAGGCAGAAAAAATTGCCGTCCTTGTACGATTGTCTGGAAAAAGGACCGAATTTGATTAAACTCGTCCCATCCATGTTGTTGAGATTTAGGGAAAAAAAATTGGCATTATCTTAGATATTCGGAAGAGCTTTTCTTCAAATTCCGCTAAAGGAAAGCAACAGTGATTTTTTTGAAATTTCTCTGGTAAAGGAACAAGAAAGGCCGACAGGTAAGAATTTTTTGTCACCGTTGTGTGGTGGTCCGCATGAATTGTAATCCTTTCCTGTTGGGAGCAGTGATTGAGCTTCATGTTAAAAATGCACTGCCAGAATTAAAATTAACTGGAGAGAAATTATCAAAATCCTTCTACGTGGATAATTGTGTCACTTCAGTTGACTCGGAAGGTGATTTGATTAGTTTCATCAAAGATGTGACTGAGTTACTGTCCACCACCAAATTTGATTTAAGGTTGTGGGAATCCACTTTTCAGAGTGGATGCAACATTTCTCAAGTATTTGGTTTGCTTTAGGATAAGCAGGAGGATGTTTTGTTGTGTCATGTCAAGGACATTTAAGAACCATTTCCTATTCCTACCCGAAGAAACATATTATCTGTAGTTCAAGGTTTTTGACCCCATTGGTTTCACATGTCACTGTTTTGCGTATGAAGATATTCTACTTCAATCCAGTTGGGGAATGAAAACTAGTTGGATTGAAGTATTACCTCAAGAGTTGGGAACAAAGTTTACAAAATTGGATGAGCGAATTGAAACTGCCGCCGTCAATCAGAATCCCTCGATGTTTGTCATCTTATGCATTTCCCAAGGATGGGTGGAAGCTACATACGTTTTGCGATGGTAGTGGTTTTGCATATTAGTCCGTTGTCTTCGTGAGATGCGAACTCAATTATCAAGTGGAATTGAAGTTCCTACAAGCAACGACAAGAATTGCACCTTTGAAAAGGTTGCCAATCCCACGATTGCAATTATTGGCTGTCACAATTGGAAGTCACAACAGAAGAAATTATTTTTCGAAATGTTCAGGTATTGTCAAAATGGTGGGTTGGATGCTAAGATTTTTGAACAATTCCCGCAATGGAGAAGATAATCGTAAAACTGGCATGGTAAATGCCAGTGATTTGGATGAAACAGAGAGGCGTGTAATACTAGTAGCTCAGAAGCAATGTTTTGCAGTAAACATAAATGAGATACCTGAACTAAGTGTTTTAAGGGATAATTCGGGACTTATAAGAGTCAAAACAAAAACTGAACGAAGAAAAGACACGGTGGATTTTTGGATTCCTATTTTATTGCCAACCAGTCATCCAGTGTTACTGACCCTTGTGAGGGAGGTACATTTGAAGCAGTGTTATGGAAAAACACAGTTGCTACTTTCTCGTTTATGTGAAAGATATAGGATTCTGAGGGGAAGGAAGTCAATTCGTGCCATTATTTCCAAATGTGAGAAGCGCAGAAGATTTGATACAAAAAGACTTGTAGCAGTCATTTGGAATTAATAAGTTTGTTGTCTACTGATTCCATCTTGCAGAGTTTTAAGCTTCGTAACAAGAAGGGGAAGACCGTTGTAGTAGTGAAAACGCAATAAACTTTGTTGGAATGGACACATTTGTTTAAATCTGTGGATTGGAAAGTCGTGGAACCCGTATCAGCTGTCCAATAAATTCAATGGATGTTTATTCCTCCGACTCCTGCTTGGTGGAAGGTGGTTGGTGAGAGCGTCTTATGAGAACTCTAAAACAACTGTTGCGACGAGTGTTTGGTAAAAATTATGAAGAACTTTATTAAATTATGAAGAACTAATAGCGATTTTATATGATTGTGAATCAGTTATCAATTCGAGACCCTTGTCATTCATTTCTGAAAACTGAAGATTTGGTTCCTCTCACCCCAGCCATGTTCTTGCGAGATCTACGGCAGCAGGGAAGCCCAGGGTTGGATTATTTAGATTCTAACAGTGCTGAGAGGAAATTTGCCTATCACCAAAGAGTCAAGGAGGATTAGTGACGAAACTTTTGTAGTGAGTATTTGAGTCAATTAGTTGAGCGTAAACCGAAGAAAGATTCAAGAATGTTATTCTCGAATTATTGTTCTAGTTGGAAGTGCAATTTAAAGTGATAGAATTGGAATCCAATAGCGAGGATTGTAAAGGTTGTCCCTGGAAAAGATAGAAATGTTCGTGTAGCTCTTATGAAGACCGCGTATACAGAATTCTTGAGGCCAATTCAACTTTTCTACTCTTTGGCGATCACATCAGGAGATCAAGATGTGTGTAAGAGCAAGATAGAATCATTAAGGAAAGTTCAATCCGAAGAATTGTATACATAGCATTGGTAAGATCTGTTTTTGCAATGTGGTTCTCCAGTATGGTCTCCAAATTACCCAAACCACCAGAGCGAGTGCAAAATAATTTTTTACGATGTGTGGCTTTTAAATACGATTACCGTATGGATATTATTAATCTATTGAAATTGTGCAAATCTTAAATATTGCAGTCCCTGGCTATTACATCGGGACAACTGAATCACGGAGGAGACATTTTATGGATGAAAAATAGTTATTATAGACTTCGTTGAAACTCGGTACAATTGTTCTGTAGAGGAAAAATCCTTCCAAGTTCATTTATGCGTTATTTCTACACCCTAAGTAGGGTTGGATTCTGGGCGCGTAGGTTGGTAGACTTGAATAAAACGTGGTGTAACTAAGTAGTCTAAGATTTTAGCGCAGTCTAAGTTTTACAAACGTCGATCAAATGCTAGCTTAGAAGCTTAGTCCATCACAAGATCTTAAAATTAATCAAAATTTCATCAAACTCTAGTTCCACTCTAAATCGGTTTCGTCCGAACCCATTCAGGAAAGTTGGGGAAAGACTTATGCATAAATGAACTGTTACGCCACATCACCAGCTCTACATGAATGTGGGTTTTATCAAAATCCATCGGACAGCCATTTTCTACCAGTAAAAAATAATTACTCCTTTATGAAGGGTGGTTCTAATCGAAAAGACAGGGACTGTGCGACCTTCACGAAATCAAGATCGAAAGCTAATTTAATTTTTCTGCTTTGAATATAAATGATGAGGTAGATTATCTAAAAGTTCCTCAAAAAACTACCTTTAGAATTCCAGTTATATCAACTAGAAACTATGGTATTTTCAATATACCCTTTAATCCTTTCAACTACGATTATAATTTCTTTCTACCTAGAAGTACGTGACTTAGTAATGATAATAGTAGATTTGGTCTTAAAGTTATTGGGGTTTTATTAAATAGATTTAAATCTTCTATTCAACAATTAACTTTAGGATGATTCTCATTGTTTGATATGAATTAAAATATAAGCAAATATAGATAACAATGTGTTTATAATAAAATATTCTTTTCTTCTTTCAAATTATACATATTAAAATGTTATCGTATCATAATTATAATACATAATAAACTCAAACAAGTCAGGATATATCTTCATAATGTATTTAAATCATATTTTGTACTTAAATGTGGCTTTCCTGTATGTTGAATAAAATAAAATATATAGGGCCGCGCTGTCTCTATAAAATCACGGTAAACCAAACCGGCTTTATTTGAAGAATTTTATCGATCGACTTCACTCTCTCCTGTAACAGCTGCTGTTTCTATAAATAGCTCACGGACGCTCGTTAATGCATAGAAATGAATATGTATTAAGAAGAGCAGCTAACGGGGGAGGAGCTAAAGGTGGAAGCTCAGTTGAACGCTGCAGGTATTATTTGTGTATATCATATACACTTCGACGCTCACCGCGCTTATATGCGGCAGAAGCCTGAACTAATTATAAACATCTATCACACGAATGTGTCACCCAACGTCCACGAGATTTTTATTGCAAAAGCATGTATGCAACCAACTGATCACATTGTGACATTTTCAGGGATTGCCAGTGAGCGTCCGTCTATCGGACGCTCAATGACCATGGACGCTCACTGGTATTGGATTTTTACATAGGAGGACGCTCAATTGGGTAGAAGATATATATATATATATATATATATATATATATATATATATATACATCAGTCTAACAAATGGACGTCCGTACATTACGCATTTACCATCAGTTGGACGTCCGTTGTAATTGGACGTCCGTATACCGGACGTCCGATTGTATCACCTGTTCTTTGAATTTTTTTGGGATTACTAAAGCATCCTCTATCGTTTGGTGAAAATTTGTTTTAGACGTCAAATTACTGATTTTTGCCGGAGATTGTGTATATCGTAGTTCGAGCGAATTCCGCTAGATGCGCTAAATTCGACAAATATATACAGCTAAGTATATTGTAAACGGAAGGATCTACGTGTATAAGACGTCCGTGTCCATCACGAGACCTACATTCTTGCTGGCAACATCGCTTTTGTATATTTCAGGATAACTTTGGCATTATTCGTGCATTTGACGTCTCTTTGTCTCGGTAACAGGATACGGCTGACCTGATTGTTAACACATGTTTTGAAATATTTATTTTGCCGTTAAACGTAGTAGGAAATGGTAGAAAGTAATATTGCAATAGAAACGTAAATTTTATCTAAATACAATAAATACCTAAACAACAAATTTAGATTGCATTTTTGTTTTTGGGTTTTCGTATTCAAATATTTTATAGAAGAATAATTATCATAAATCCTGAAGCCAACAGCTTTTCGATTTTCAAGCCATACAGCTTAATTATTTCTTGCATTGGTATTACTTACTTTTTAGTCTGAAGTTTAATTAACAATATGTTGCTAAACGAAAGCAAAAGATTATTATACGCATGTGTATTGTGAATAACTACACGGTTATACACAATATATTAAATATGAAATAATATGAAACAATGTTTTGCCAGAATTTCAATCAGGGTTTCGTAAACATTATCGTTGTAAAACTAATTTATCAAAAAAAATAATTTTTTTTAATGATTTAGATAAAAATAAATCCGTACTTCTTATTCTTTTAGATTTTACAGAAGCGTTTGACGCTATTAACCATAATATAATACTATCGATATTGCGCTTCATTGGTTTTGGTGCATCATCTATATCTTTAATCGGCAACTAAATATATTAAACATTTTAATAAGATAAAGTCTTAAACAAAGATTACAAATGGTTCACTTATTCAATGAATCGTTGAGTGTAAATCAGTTCGTGTAAACGTTCAAATCAATTACAAGTAAATTAAGGTGTGCCGCAGGGCTCATTTCTCAACCAATTTTATTTACCGTTTATGCAAGTACTAATTTTATTTTTCTAATTATTGTTTATATACAGATGCTACACAACTTGTTCCAACTTTGGACATAGGCCTCTCCATTCTCGTCAATTGTTTATGTTTGTTGCTGCTTCTTTCTAATGTAATCCAGCCGCCTTTTTCAAATCTTTTTATCTTTTTCTGCGTTGCGTTGTGTTCTGTTCCATTTTAATCTTACGATGTTTTATTAGCTCTAGTTAGTGTCCAGGTTTGGCAGCTGTATCTAACGATCGGAAATATAAATACATTGGTTGAACACTACCTTTAAATGTTGTGGCATTTTAAGATTTCTGAAAATCAATTTTAGTTTTCCAAACCGTACCCATACCAATCGTGTTTTTCTAATTATTTCCGCTACTTGATATTCTTTATTTGGCTTCAGGATTTTCCCCAGATATACGTATTCATTGACCCACTCGAAGATACAGTCTTTATGCAGAAATTCGATATATAATCCATATCTTTAATTTCTTCAGTGTTTGTCATTATTTTTGTTTTTTGGATGTTCATCGTTAAACCTATCTTCGTAGAGGTTTTTGCTAGATACTTGATCATTGTTTGTAATTCCTTGAGTGTTGTGGTAATTAAAACTTTGTCGTATGTAAATGTAAGGCGAGTTAGTTCTTTATGTTTGTTACAAATCCTGTACAATCTAATGATCTAAATGCACCCTACGTTGCAAGAATAAATAGCTTCGAAGATATTGTGTCCTTCGAATCGCCAAACGTTTTAGTTGGTTACTACTGGTCTTTTGTTCCAATTGTATTTTCTTTTATATAGATGCTATTAGATATTATGAATTAGTTGCCTGTATCGAGAATCTATTCTACAGTTGTTCATGGCTTGTGCTACAGCCCAAAGTTCAACATAGTCGAATGGGAATATAGACAGGTGGTATTCATTTGCTTCTTTATGAGCGTTCTTACCGTAAGAAGAAGCTCTAACGTGCTATATTCCTTCGTGAATCAAGCTTGTTCAACTGGTCGATACGAATCCATATTAGGCTCTTATTAAGACTTTAAAATCAATAAGAATCTCTACAAAAATATACACAATTTTGTATTACAGAGGTAGCTTATATCTTCTATTTTCTAACTACGTACTTAACTCGAAATTTTTAAATAGTGCCCTTTTGCACCATAGGGTTTTTTGACAAGTTGCAGTTTTATAATCTACAGAACCAAAGCTACAATTCTATTTATTTTATACATTTTTACCTCGAAGTCCTACAAAATGTGTTTTTTGTAAGTTTCGGGGCTCCGAGCACTCTACTAACTAGTATGTCCCCATCTCTTATCTAAATATTAACTTCTTTGTTTCATCACTTATCCTGTCTTCACTAGATTTAGTTTTTCACGCTACTTTTGTTCCTGCATTTAAAAGCTTTTTTCGGTCTGTTGTTGGTTATTTCGTTTATGTCGTTTCTAGTTTTTCTTGCTGGCAACACTCTTCTAGACTTTCTACTGTATACTTTCTAAACTGTCTTTCCTTTCTATTTTTTTATCAAATCAAGCCTTAGCACGTAAACTTCGATATACACTACCTGAGATGAAGTAGTCTATTTCATTTTGGGTCGTTCCATCAAGAGAGATCCACATCTATTTTCGACTAGCTTTTATTTGAAGCTAGAATATTTCGGATTCGCCAAAATTTCATACTAATTTGCCATTAAAGTCACCTAAGGTGATGGCTGGTTTTATCTTTTCTTCGTCTAAAGATTTCGTTAGTTAGAAGGCTTCAAGTTTTTCTTCTGCGTGTGCAGATGTTAGCGCATAAACCTAAATCATCTTTAATCTGACCTTATATAACAACTTATTCAACTACGATATAAGCGACTCTGCCGGATATGGTTTCAGACTTGACCACTTGAAATGCAAGTTCTTTCTTTATTGGAAATCTTACGCTTCCATATGCTTCGTTTCCCTCTGCCTTGTAGTAGAATGTGATTCCTAAATTTAGTTCTATACATTGTTCTCCTCTTCTTTCTATTTACGAAAGCACACTATATCCTTTTCTACTTTTTTAGTTCTTCTAATTCATAACCGACGGTTTTAAGCCGAGAAAAAGGTAACATCGTTACCGAAATACGTATTGAGCAATAGTTAAATAGGTACATTGTGTAGTTCGGAGACACCATTTAAAATATTGTGTTATGATAGACCATAGTCTTTACAATCTATTACTATTGCATTAAAATATACATAATCAAGAATTTAAATATGAATTAACTCCTAAAGATAACTGCTAAATTTTATCATACTCGGCGAGAAACTTGGAGAAGCTTTCGCTGTAAGTTAGTTTTTAAATTGATATTCTTGATACAATATCTTATTATATATTTGTATTGTAGTATTAGAAAGTATTTACCTACTAGAAAAAGATAAGATCTTGGAAGACTGAAAGACAAAATTAGCCCCAAAAAAGGTGTTGGCCAATACAGCTCCCAGAAAACTTCATTAACTGCTACAAAGTTTAGCACAAAATTAAATCAATATACCAATGCATATAGCCTGTTAACACATATGTAAAGCAAGGAAGGATTGTCATTAGCAACTAAAAAATATGAACCAAATTTCAAAATCAAATACCAAAAGGATTACAAAGATATAGGCTAATTTAACTTGATAATTCCATTCAAATCAACCAATTGTTATTGTTATTGAGATGTGTGATCCGAAGAAGAGAAAATGTGGCATAATTATTGTGGTTGCTCAAAATTTTATAGAAATTTCAAGCAAAATATTATCGTAAGGTTAAGAGGTTAAGAGATTCAAGACAGTAGAAGTTGAAAAAAAGGTAATTAAAAACTGTCAAACTCACAATTTGCTGTTGCAAGTCTAGTGACCAAACAGAGACAAAACATCATAAAGGAAGTTTCTAAGGTACAAGATGGTTACATGAATTTCTCGTCGTTTGTTTATAAATCTCAGATAATCTAAATTCAATAGTAAAATGGTATTTTCTTTTGTTGCTAAATAACGTTATATCTATTCTTATATTTAAAAGGGTGTCTATAAACTACATATTTGTGTTTGACGTAACAATGCCAATACATATTTCGGAAACAAGGTTATTTTATTATTATAACCCTCTCTTCAGTGGGTACAAATGAAAGCATGGCGTTTAAGAAATATGTACTAATACAAAAAAAGGGACAACCATCGGCCTTGGCTATTATGGGATCCATGTGTTACATAAAGATTTCTGACCTAAAAATATTTTGTTAGTTTTAAAATTAGGTACTCTGTTTTTCTCTTACGTAAAATTTTATAACTTTAACTAAAATTGACGGTATTATTAAAAAGAAAATAAATACACTGTTTACAATAATTCTTTTTGTAAAAGTTAAAATTTAAATTGTTATAAATAACACAAATTCAATTTGCTAATTTAACCATTTCACAAAGAAAAATTGAATTGGAAGTTAGTAATTAAAATTGACGATATTATTTGTAAATTAAATGCACCGTTTAAAATATTATAAGTATCGTTTTGTCAACGAGAATTAAAATAGTTGAATACAACAAACTCGATTTTCTTATTTAATCACTTTGGGAATATATTTTACCTAAAAAGCTAATCATTTGTTTCTATCTTTGCTTACAAGTAAATCTTATGTTTGCGACCACTATTAAAGATTTAAAAACTGAAAGCCATAATTAGTAGTTTAAAAAATCATTTAGACTGACTCATTAAGACAGAAAGATGGAAAGTGGGCAACAAACAACGAACAAAAGGCAAATATTTTTGCGATTCATTTAGTAAAAACTATTTCAGCCACATAAAGAACAAAATGTACCTAATATAAATGAGCCAATCCAACAAGATGAGATCAGACTTGCTTCACCTAAGGAAATAATGGCTAAAATCAAAGCTGACTTATCTAATAAATGCTGCCTGCCTTCATATTATTTAAAGTACGTGCCTAGATTGTGGAAAGTTGCGGAGGTCATCATGATTCCCAAACCTGGGAAACCATCTGACGAAGTTTTATCTTACAGACCTATATCTCTACTTTCAGTAATATCGAGATAAATTACTGTTAAAAAGATTAAAGCCTATCATTGAAGAGAAAGATTTAATTCCGCCTCATCAATCTATCGGGAATCTATACTACATTTATTCATGGTTTGTTCCTCAGCCCAAACTTCAACACAGTCGAATGCCTTTCCATAGTTGACCAAGTCAGAGGATATAGACAGGTGGTATTCATTTGCTTCTTTATGAGTGAGCTTTTCGTAAGGAGACGATTTGACGTGCTATATTCTTCCTGAACCCAACTTGTTCGTCTGGTTGATACGAATCCATTTTAGGTGTTAATCGGTTATTGATATTTTTTTATAAAAAACTTTAAGATTTAAGATAAGATAGCAAAGAAATACTCCGATAGTTTTTTAATTCGTCCCTATTTTCCTTCTTGTGTAACAAAATGCTTATACCTTCATGTCGATCTAAACCTGCAAGTAGTTGTAATACAATTTGTTTGAATGGTTCCCTACTGCGAATTACACATAAAGACACCAGTAAAAGGTCTACCACTCAAATATGTATATTTTTCCTCGTCGCCTCGCAAGGAACACAGGCACATGTTTTGGCTTGTACGAATATACCCATATTTCATATGTTACAAAGATCCTTTACATAAAATTTCTTTCTTACTAGATGTGAATCATATTTTGTAGAATTCATATGACGGTCATTGTTAAAATACAGTTAAATATCTTTTTCTAGAACTGTCAAAAAATTGTATTTCATATATCATAGCAACAAGCTCGGAAAAATGGCTATTTGGTGAGTTTTTTGATCGAGACGGAGCCCAGATTAGAAACATCTCGTGAATGGAAATAGTTATTTGTGTATTTTATTTCAAGAATGAAAGTATTTTCGAAAATCTCATTCGAGACCACCAAAGTCCTTTCGATCACGAATTACGCACAACGTTTTTTCTGTAGCGTTATTAAAATAACCGAAAAGGTAATAAAGAATAACACAAGGAAATTCCTATTTTAGCGCAAAGTCGACAATTTGGTTGTTGCTACGGAAACGATATTGCTCAAATATGTATAAATCGCATGAATGCACGAAATATTTTTCGCTCTGAAGCGAGAAATATTTCGTGCACGTTGTCAAGTAAACAAAACCAATGTGGCATTTTGCATACGGATATTAATGAAAATATGTCATCATTTCTTGACAGCTGTAGAAAAAAACTTTTTCCTAGCGAGTTAACGCAAACTAAGCGTACCTACTCGATGTTCAATACAATTCATGAATCTAAAGACTGACTTGGTTTAAAGTTTAAAAACCATTTTTTATCAAAACCAATGTGGCATTTTGCATACGGATATTAATGACAATCCAACTCGAAAATTTTTAACCAATCAAATTACAGAATTTTTCAAATTGGGACCAATGAAATTAGTTTTATAGTGAAAAAACCACTAGTGGTTATTTCAACAGTAAAAACACAAGAGCTTTTTTTTATCGGATAAATTTCTTTTTGTAACGAAATAATTTTGCAAATCAGTAATTTTACGAGAAAAACTGACATGGCAAAATCGCGAGACCGAAGGTCGAGCGATTTTGCCAAATGTCAGTTTTTCGAGCAAAATTACTGATGGAAAAAATTTGAGTTAAAAAGAAATTTATTCTTAAAAGAAAAGCTCGAGTATTTTTTGGCAAGATAAATTAACGACTGAATATATGAATGAACAACAACAATAATTATTTTTATTGATACAATTAAATTATTTGAATGAACAGTTATTAAATACACAATTGTTATAAATAATTATAACTGACAGGGCAGACATTAAAGTGACGTAAGCGTACTAGATGTAGTCTGGTTATGAGGAACAGGCGTTTTTATCGGTGATAAAAAAGGATGCACCTTTTTTATCGCTGTCAAAATGACAAAACTGTCATCATTAAATGACACATTTTATATAGGAGTTAATTTATCACTAAGAAAAAACCACTTGTCAAAATGAAATGTCAAATTCAATTAAATTAATATTAACTACACACGCTAAATAAAAATTTGCTCGGTGGATCGTCAAGCCGAATACAGCTCGTGGTCTAATTTTTTCTTGCAAAATTTATCGTTTAAGACATTCGTAGCTTTTGCTTTTGGAAAATTACACTCGTCTTCTGCGTCGACTCGTGTAGTTTTCGTTGCAAAGCTACTCATATCTGAAACGACAAATGTTGTCGGAAAAAATTAGACCACTTGTGATATTATATATGAAAATATGTCATCATTTATTGACAGCTGTAGAAAAAAAATATTTTTTCCTAGCGAGTTAACGCAAACTAAGCGTACCTACTCGATGTTCAATACAATTCATGAATCTAAAGACTTGGTTTAAGGTTTAAAAACCATTTTTTATCAAAATTAGAAAAAAATTTTGTAGGATACGGATTAGGAAATGCGATTTTGTGTAACTCTTGTGTTTTAAATTTACGATTTTCATAATAACCGTAATTATCTTTCGACCAATAGAAAGCGAGATATACGCGAAAAAAAGTCAACTTTCCTGACTTTGATCTTGAATTACTTTCGAACCGAACATGATATCGATGGCGACTTTTTGCATGTTACTTATAACGTCCATATAACGGCTGTTGTGTGCAAAAATTCAGCTTAGTGCAAATTCTTCAGAAGTAAAATGCTAATGTTACTAGTCGAATTAGAAATTCTATTCCTGCGCGTTATGTACATTTTTTAGTGCATCAAATTATTTCGTAAATGAAAGAAATAGCGAGTCTCACTTTTCATTCTTGTGTTCCCTGGTTACTGAGTTTAAAAAATGATTTATTTGAGCAACAACCTTAGTTTAGTCTTTTAAAAATAGTTCTGTCGTTAGCATATTTTAACTTACTGGGGTTAGTAACTTATTACTAACAGTATGTGATATCTAAAGTGAACCCTCAAAAAATAGTACTATTAATGTACTGATTTTGTTATTAGCTCTGATTATTAGATTATTATTATTATTAGCTTTCTAGTTAGCAGTTCTATTATCAACTCTAAAATGTAAGTTATTTTAAAATTCTAAAAGTTCGCTTGAAGAAATAAAGTTCACCATCAAAGTTACAAACTAATTTAACATTATTTTTTACATATTTTACAGCTGTACTGTCCAAAAAGCATTGTACGCCCACAAAAAAATAGTTCAATAAAGAAATAGTGGTTAATAAGTTTTAGATATAGTGCAAATCTTTTAGTTTTGTTATACAGATTTAAATATTTATTATATAATATTATACTATGCGTTTAATATAATTTATGCTTTTTGAATAAAATTATTCTGAATATTATTTCTATTAGCTTGTTATCTCCGCATTCGAAAAAACATTAAAGCTTTAAAGGAACCAACTTGTACTAATAATAATGTATGAAAGGCAATAAATACACGCCAGAAAGGTTGTAAAACGATTTCGGGAGTTTGTATTTGTTCTTACTTCTAAACAGAAATATCTTAGGAATGAAACTGAAACTTAGAAATCACTATAGGGAATGCTTTTAATTCTACCCGCATTATCTTGTTGGAGTATTATAAAGAACTATATATTTGAACTATGAAAATATTGATGGCATTTGACTTTTGACTTCTTATTAAAGTACCCAAATAACAGAAAATTTTGAATTAGAGAATTTGAAAAACATAACATTACAATTACATTGTGTTCTTGTATTCTTGTGTGTTGTTTTTAAAATGCTAAAGTAAAAATATTTTTTAAGTTCTCTAACTAATTTAAATTTCAGGTAAGTTAATATTTCTTTCATAATAATGTATCAATCAAAAAATTTACACTTTTATTTTATAATATAAATATACATATTTTACAAACCAATTAAATAATTATTTAGAATCAAGACTTTTTCAGGGATAACCTGATATATAATAACATAAGAAAGAAATTCTAAACATTCTTCCCTACTTCCATAACAATATTACGAACACCAGATTTTTAAAGCGTCGTAAATATGTCTAACAATTCGTTTCGCCTTAAAATGAATAAGACAACATACAGTACAACAGTGTAAGAAAGAGCCAGATGTTTCTTTTACACCGACAACGTTGCAGGACGTCAAAATACCGAATTCCACATTAGTGTATATCTCTGGGACGTCATTTTGTCGGAAATATTTATATGGATATACACTGGACGTTATAAGACTGTATTATGTGCGGACGTCGAATGACGGTGTATATTGACTTCTTTATTTTTGATTTTATTAAAAATCTAACTAGCACACGTAACACTACTATGTAAAATAGTGTATATACACGAACTAAATCTTCTCTAGCTTTATTAGTTGTGGTGGACGTCCAATTACTTAGATATGAAAGGACGTCCATTTGTTAGGCAGATGTAAATATATATATATATATATATATATATATATATATATATATATATATATATATATATATATATATATATATATATATATATATATATATATATATATATTTACATCATTCTAACAAATGGACGTCCGTATATCGGACGTCCGGTGATTTTTTTGGGATTACTAAAGCAGCCTCTATCGTTTGGTGAAAATTTGTTTTAGACGTCAAATTACTGATTTTTGCCGGAGATTGTGTATATCGTAGTTCGAGCGAATTCCGCTAGATGCGCTAAATTCGACAAATATATACAGCTAAGTATATTGTAAACGGAAGGATCTACGTGTATAAGACGTCCGTGTCCATCACGAGACCTACATTCTTGCTGGCAACATCGCTTTTGTATATTTCAGGATAACTTTGGCATTATTCGTGCATTTGACGTCTCTTTGTCTCGGTAACAGAATACTGGTGACCTAACTGTTAACACATGTTTTGAAATATTTACTTTGCCGTTAAACGTAGTACGAAGAGGTAAAAAGTAAGATTGCAATAGAAACGTAAATTTTATCTAAATACAGAAAATATCTGAACTACAAATTTAGATTTAATTTTTGTTTTTGGGTTTTCGAAGAATTATCTTACATCCTGAAGTCAATAGCTTTTCGATTTTCAAGCCATACAGCTTATTTGTTTCTTGCATTGCTATTAATTACTTTTTAGTCTGAAGTTTAATTAACACTATGTTGATAAACAAAAGCAAAGATTATTATTCGCATGTGTATTTTGAATAACTACACAGTTATACACAGAAAAATATTAATAAAAACAATGTTTTTCGAGAATTTCAATCAGGGTTTTGTAAACATTATCGTTGTGAAACTACTTTATCAAAAATAACAAATGATGTTTTTTAATGGTTTAAATAAAAATAAATCTGTGTTTCTTATTCTTTTAGCATTTACAGAAGCGTTTAACATTACTAACCAAAATATAGTGCTATCGATATTGCTACTTCATTTGTTTTGGTGCATTATCTATCTCTTTAATCGGTAACAGAATGTATTAAAGATAACTATCTTAAAAAAGGTTCCAAGTTATTACTACAAATGTTTCACTCGTTCAATAAATCGTGGAGTTCAAATCAATTACAAGTAAATTGTGGTGTGCCGCAGGGCTCATTTCTCGAACCCATTTTATTCAGCATTAACACAATAATTTTCTTTAGATAGGATTTTGTAATTGTCGTTTATATGCATATGATACACAACTTTACTATTACTTTCGTAAAGAGGATAATATAAAAATTTAACAGTTGAACAAAATAAATAATCTCTTAGCCACTAGGCTGCTGACCTTTTTTAATTGTCAATGATCCAACTTTGGACTTATGTAAGAAGCTTATGCTTCTCCGAATTCTCGCCAATGGTTTATGTTTTGCCCTGTTTTGAATTTGTGGTCGTCCACTCGTTCTGTGTCTGTGAATAATAGTGTTCCACCTTTCATTTTGTTGTCATGCATTGTGTTGTGTTCTGTTTCATTTTAATGTTGTGATGTTTTCTTCAGCTTCCTGAACTCTTGTACTGTTTCTGATCCATGTGTTTATTTTCCTTTCAGTTAACTTTATTCCTAAAACTGATCTTTTCACGAATCTTTGCGTTGTAATGATTTTATCCATGTTAACATTAATGACTGTGACAATAAAATACATACACAAATAAATAGAGGAGTTGAACATTCAACCTTTAAATATTGTGACATTTTGGGATTTCTAAAAATCAATTTTAGTTTGCTAAACATTACCCATTCCAATCGTGTTCTTCTAGTTATTTCGGTTGATTGTTTTCTTTATTCAAGGCTTCAGGATTTTCAGGATTTAGATATACGCATTCATTCACCCACTCTAAGATGCAGTCGTTTTTCGTTTTACACTTTTTAATTGGTTACTACTAGTCTTTAGTGCCAATTGTATTTTCATTGCGGGTCTTCCATAGATGTTACGGATTAATTTTCTGTGTTGAGAATCTATTTTACAGTTATTCATGGCTTGTTCCACAACCCAAACTTCAACGCAGTAGAATGCCTTTAAGGAGAGGATTTGACGTGCTATATTACTTCTTGAATCCAGCTCGTTCGACCGGTTGATACGAATCTACTTTAGCTATTAATCTGTTATTTATTCACTTTTATAAAAAAACATGTAGATTTAAGATGCATAGGAGACGATTTGACGTCCTATATTACTTCCTAAATCCAGCTTGATTGAAGGTTGATACGAAACCATTTTAGGTGTTAATCGGTTATTGATGATT
Source organism: Agrypnus murinus (assembly GCA_929113105.1). Taxonomy (NCBI): domain Eukaryota; kingdom Metazoa; phylum Arthropoda; class Insecta; order Coleoptera; family Elateridae; genus Agrypnus; species Agrypnus murinus. Next base: position 39,756,624 of record OV816025.1, on the reverse strand, counting down.
TTTATGAAAAACTTGTCGATTTAAGATAGCAAAGAAATACCTCGATAGTTTTTTAATTCGTCGCTATTTCCCTTCTTGTTTAATAAAACATCTATACTTTCATGTCAATCACTCTGCTTTATGGAGACATTTATTAAACATAATTAAACATAATAATAATTAATTATTAAACATAAACAATAAGGATCTTTAATATAAAATTTTTGTCTGAGTTTCTAGAATCCCATCTAGGGCGGGTGCTTTGTTGTTTTTTATTTGTGTTATAGATATTTCCTAGATTTCTATGTCGGTATTTCTTTGGAATTTACGTTTCTGTTTCTTGTGAGTTGTTTCCTGTATATTAAGCTCCTGGTGCTTTTTGGATGCATACAATTTTTTTGTAGTTGTGTATAACTATCTCTGATATTTTCCTTTTATCTCTTTCTTCCTTTCCGTTTTCATTTTTTATGGAAATTATGCTAGTTCTTCCTGACGTTCATCTAAGGCACTTCATACCTCTATTATTTTCGATTACTTCTTCATCTCCAATCTTTACTTCTTATATTTCCTTATGTCTTCTCTGATATTTTTCTTTATAATTCTATTCTGCTTTCCGCATCAACAGATTCCTTTTACTAGTAAGTTCTCATCTTTTATACGTTAATTTCTTTGTTTCATCGCTTATCCTGTCTTCCCTAAGTTTAGCTTTTCATGCTAGATATTTTTATACTTGCATCTAAAAGCTATTTTGTCTGTTGTTAGTTTTGTTGATGTTTTTTCTAGTTTTTTCTTGTTGGGCACTTTCCTCTAGAGCTTTTATAAAATTATTAGCTTTCATTCTTATTTTATATGGATCCACCTATACTGACTTTCTAAACAGTTTAAAAGTTTTGCGATTTCAATGCGATTTATCCGAAACATTAAATTGGAATACACCGCCTGGCGAGGGACACAAGCTCACGTTCTGACTTGTAGGAATATACCCATATTTCATATGTTACGTAAATTCCTTTACGTAAAATTCCTTATTCGCGAGATGCGAACAATATTTTATAGAATGCATATGACGGTCGTTGTTAAAATACAATACAATTGTATGTGATATGTCCTTATCAAAGCACGGCGTTTGAGTTTTGTTGCGGATCTACTTTTTATCATGTCGCCGCAGTAAGAGTAACATAGTATAACATAACAGACTACTGATTAAAACCAAAATAGCTATTTGTGCAACAAGCTAAGAAATTGGGATATTTTCCATTCTGGACGAGATCGAGAGAGTGGCGGAGCCCAGATCAAAAACACTTCGTGAATGGAAAAAACACTTTTTCCTAGAGAGTTAACGCAAAATAAACGTACCTACTTGATGTTTAATACAATTAATGAAACTAATGATTAAATTGGTTTAAAGTTTAAAACCCATTTTTTAACAAAATTAGAAACAAATCTTGTAGGATACACGTTAGGAAATGCGATTTTGTATAACTCCTGTAATTTTGAATATACGACTTTCATAATAACCGTAATTATCGTTCGACCAATAGAAATCAGTTTTCGTGACCTTTGACCTTGTATTACTTTCGAACCCAACATGATATCGATGGCGACTTTTTGCACGTTACTTATAAAACCTATATAAAGGTGTGCGCGAAAATTTACATTGGTGCAAATCTCTCGGAAGTAAAATGCTAATGTTACTGGGCTAATTAGAAATTCCATTCCTGCGCATTATGTAGATTCTTTTAGTGCATCATCAATTTCTTCTATAACATTTTTCTCTACTTAGAGCCAAAGGGGGTCCACAAACGAGACTGTCTAGACCGCTCGAGGGCGCCAAGAAAATTAAACAAGAATTTGGTGAATAAGTTTGTTTTCACATTGTTCTTGACAATGCACTGTTAGTATGTGATACAATGCCAAAAGTTTTTGGATTAGGAAAAGGTAAACTCACACTTTCAACAACAACAAGCAGTCGTTTTCAAACTAGGACAATCAAAGAAATTAGGAGGAAATCAGAGAAGAATTCTGGAAAACGTGGAGCTGTAGAGTCTCTGGACGGTGGATACGAGTAATAGCATAATAATATACTAAATGAGATTCGGCTTCGAAAAGTTCAAGTGTAATCTAAAGTACTGCTCCCACAAAAGACGCATGCACATTTCGCTGCTTAACTCTTGTGTAATCAGGTTCAACAGTAAATGGGTACCCAAATGAATTTACTTAGTTGGGATTACTGTGTTCATCCGACGTTGGTGGTCCCAAAAATGACAAACACGCTTTAGAGGACTCTAAAAATTCAAATAAGATCGGCCCGTTGATAAAAGAATTACAGGTGTACACTTTACAGTAGTATTCAAGGAGATAGTGGGCGATTGAAAATAAAATGTATGTCGCATTTTTACTCTAATATTATTATGTATAGTTTTGGTTATCGATAAAATGCTAGGGGCTGGGTTTTTGATTAACAATTCAGAGAATCATTAAAAAACTGTCATGTCAAAAAACTTTTATATAACATGTCACATAGGTTTATTATTTATTGTATATGCATTTGTTTTTAATAAAATATACTTACACTAATTTTTAATTTATCTATTAGAATTTAGAATCAATTTAAGATGCTACAATACGCGTAAGAACAAATGAAAGAAATAGCGAGTCTTACTTTTCATTCTTGTGTTCCCGGGTAAGGCGTTTAAAAAAATGTTTTATTTCAGTATGGTATATCTATAGTGAACCCTGAAAAAAATAGTATTATTAATGTACTGATTTTGTTATTAGCTCTGATTATTAGATGATATTATTATTATGTGATAATATTATAAAATGTGATTTATTTTAAAATTCTAAAAGTTCGCTTGAAGAAATGTGTGAAAGGTAATAAATACATGTCAGAAAGGTTGTAAAACGATTTCGAGGGTTTATATTTGTTCTGACCTCTAAAGAGTAGTTGTTGCTTTCAATTTTACCCGCCTTTTCTCGTTAAGTATTATAAAGAACTATTTGAACCATGAAAATATTAATGGCATTTGATTTTTGACTTTTTATTATATTAGGGACTGTTGTTTTATATTATAAGCATAAAATAATACTTAATTATGTTGCTATTATGTTTACTAAAAGTATAGTAAATTTCTGTTTCTTACTAAGATGTAATAAATAATTATTTTAGTTTTGTATGAAATTTTATGTCATTTACACGTTAAACAATTCATATACCTACCTTCCAATCTAAAATAAGTTTTATTGCAAGCAAACATTTTAAAATTATATGAATTGTGTTTGAATTAATTTGTACTTACTTCGTTATATAATATTAAATAATAGAGAGAAAAAAGGACTAGTTTAAATAGTCTTACCATAGTTTAATTTATAATATACCGTTTATTACTTATGTACATTACTCATCTTTAGTTTTAAATTTAAATTACATTTTTTCCTTGTTTTGATTAAAGGAGAAATAAGTTAAACAAATTCTTGAATTGCAATCAAATTTTCTTCAGTGATTTAATTTACTTACTCAAATAAAATAAAATATACAATTCTTTTAAATAGGTCCATGAACCAATTTATTACGGATGTAAACTTGGTATCAATTGAAGCAATTGAGATCTATGGTCCATTAGCAATTAATAATATATTTCCAAATATTGAGAAATTTAATTTATATCATATGAATATTCGTAGCATAAATAAAAATTTCGACGAATTAAAAATATATTTAAGTCAATTACAAACAGAATTAGATTGTTTAATTTTAACGGAAACGTGGAAAATACATCTTACGGAATTACTAGATTAATTAATTATTCCAGGATTGATTAATTTGGGTTAATAATTACGTAAAACAATTTCAAATCATTCAAAAAAATTTGTGCGTATTATTTTAAATAAAGAACCCACTTGCTCATGAGAATGTTTTTACCAAGAAGCTAAAATACTACATTCTCGTCAGATATTTTTTTAATAGTAGTCTTATATACATATCAAAATAAACAAAACTTGATCATAATTGATCATAACTATGAAACTAGAACAAAACTATTTACTTTTAAGACTCCATTATCAACTAAATCCGGAGGACAAAGAACTTATACTTATCTCACTCCTAGACTTTTATAATTACCTACCGCAAGAGATTATATAGATACATAATATTAGGAATAACGAAAAAAAAATTTGTTTGAAATTGGCGTAAGATAAATAAAAAAATTATTTTGTTGAATGAGTCATTTTGGCTGCAACATATTCTATTTAATTTAATTGGATATCAATACTTCAGATTGATACATGTATCTACTTATATTTAATAAGTACTTCTTATACATGTAGTTAGTAATACAGGCGTGCAATATTATAATTTAAAAAAAATACATTTGTGTTCTTGTATTCTTGTGTATTGTTTTTAAAATGCTAAAGTAGAGATGTTTTTAAGTTCTCTAAGTGATTTAAATTTCAGGTAAATTAATATTTCTTTCTTAATAATGTATCAATCAAAAAGTTTACACTTTTATTTTACAATGATTTTTTACAAACTAAATAAATGGATTATTAAGAATCAAGACTTTTTCAGGATTAACTTGAAATATAATAAGATAAGAAAGGAATTCTAACGTTTCTTCCCTACTTCCATAACAATATTACGAACACCAGATTTTTAAAGCGTCATAAATATGTCTAACGATTCGTTTCGCCTTAAATTCAATATCAGCGAAAAAGAATAAGACAACATACAGTACAACAGAGTAAGAAAGAGCCAGATGTTTCTTTCACAGCGACAACGTTGCAGGACGTCAAAATACCGAATTCCACATTAACGTATATCTCTGGGACGTCCTTTAGTCGGAAATACATATATGGATATACAGTGGACGTTGTAAGACTGTATTATGTGCGGACGTCGAATGGCGGTGTATATTAACTTCTTTATTTTTGATTTTATTCAAAATCTAACTCGCACACGTAACACTACTATGTGAGATAGTGTATATACACGAACTAAATCTTCTCTAACGTTATTAGTTGTGGTGGACGTCCAATTACTTAGATATGAAAGGACGTCCATTTGTTAGACTGATGTAATATATATATATATATATATATATATATATATATATATATATATATATATATATATATATATATATATACATATATATATATATATATATATATATATTTACATCATTCTAACAAATGGACGTCCGTACATTACGCATTTACCATCAGTTGGACGTCCGTTGTAATTGGACGTCCGTATATCGGACGTCCGATTGTATCACCTGTTCTTTGAATTTTTTTGGGATTACTAAAGCATCCTCTATCGTTTGGTGAAAATTTGTTTTAGACGTCAAATTACTGATTTTTGCCGGAGATTGTGTATATCGTAGTTCGAGCGAATTCCGCTAGATGCGCTAAATTCGACAAATATATACAGCTAAGTATATTGTAAACGGAAGGATCTACGTGTATAAGACGTCCGTGTCCATCACGAGACCTACATTCTTGCTGGCAACATCGCTTTTGTATATTTCAGGATAACTTTGGCATTATTCGTGCATTTGACGTCTCTTTGTCTCGGTAACAGAATACTGGTGACCTAACTGTTAACACATGTTTTGAAATATTTACTTTGCCGTTAAACGTAGTACGAAGAGGTAAAAAGTAAGATTGCAATAGAAACGTAAATTTTATCTAAATACAGAAAATATCTGAACTACAAATTTAGATTTAATTTTTGTTTTTCGGTTTTCGAAGAATTATCTTACATCCTGAAGTCAATAGCTTTTCGATTTTCAAGCCATACAGCTTATTTGTTTCTTGCATTGCTATTAATTACTTTTTAGTCTGAAGTTTAATTAACACTATGTTGATAAACAAAAGCAAAGATTATTATTCGCATGTGTATTTCGAATAACTACACAGTTATACACAGAAAAATATTAATAAAAACAATGTTTTTCGAGAATTTCAATCAGGGTTTTGTAAACATTATCGTTGTGAAACTACTTTATCAAAAATAACAAATGATGTTTTTTAATGGTTTAAATAAAAATAAATCTGTGTTTCTTATTCTTTTAGCATTTACAGAAGCGTTTAACACTACTAACCAAAATATAGTGCTATCGATATTGCTACTTCATTTGTTTTGGTGCATTATCTATCTCTTTAATCGGTAACAGAATGTATTAAAGATAACTATCTTAAAAAAGGTTCCAAGTTATTACTACAAATTCACTCGTTCAATAAATCGTGGAGTTCAAATCAATTACAAGTAAATTGTGGTGTGCCGCAGGGCTCATTTCTCGAACCCATTTTATTCAGCATTAACACAATAATTTTCTTTAGATAGGATTTTGTAATTGTCGTTTATATGCATATGATACACAACTTTACTATTACTTTCGTAAAGAGGATAATATAAAAATTTAACAGTTGAACAAAATAAATAATCTCATAGCCACTAGGCTGCTGACCTTTTTTAATTGTCAATGATCCAACTTTGGACTTATGTAAGAAGCTTATGCTTCTCCGAATTCTCGCCAATGGTTTATGTTTTGCCCTGTTTTGAATTTGTGGTCGTCCACTCGTTCTGTGTCTGTGAATAATAGTGTTCCACCTTTCATTTTGTTGTCATGCATTGTGTTGTGTTCTGTTTCATTTTAATGTTGTGATGTTTTCTTCAGCTTCCTGAACTCTTGTACTGTTTCTGATCCATGTGTTTATTTTCCTTTTAGTTAACTTTATTCCTAAAACTGATCTTTTCACGAATCTTTGCGTTGTAATGATTTTATCCATGTTAACATTAATGACTGTGACAATAAAATACACACACAAATAAATAGAGGAGTTGAACATTCAACCTTTAAATATTGTGACATTTTGGGATTTCTAAAAATCAATTTTAGTTTGCTAAACATTACCCATTCCAATCGTGTTCTTCTAGTTATTTCGGTTGATTGTTTTCTTTATTCAAGGCTTCAGGATTTTCAGGATTTAGATATACGTATTCATTCACCCACTCTAAGATGCAGTCGTTTTTCGTTTTACACTTTTTAATTGGTTACTACTAGTCTTTAGTGCCAATTGTATTTTCATTGCGGGTCTTCCATAGATGTTACGGATTAATTGTCTGTGTTGAGAATCTATTTTACAGTTATTCATGGCTTGTTCCACAACCCAAACTTCAACGCAGTAGAATGCCTTTAAGGAGAGGATTTGACGTGCTATATTACTTCTTGAATCCAGCTCGTTCGACCGGTTGATACGAATCTACTTTAGCTATTAATCTGTTATTTATTCACTTTTATAAAAGAACATGTAGATTTAAGATGCATAGGAGACGATTTGACGTCCTATATTACTTCCTAAATCCAGCTTGTTTGACGGTTGATACGAAACCATTTTAGGTGTTAATCGGTTATTGATGATTTTTATGAAAAACTTGTCGATTTAAGATAGCAAAGAAATACCTCGATAGTTTTTTAATTCGTCGCTATTTCCCTTCTTGTTTAATAAAACATCTATACTTTCATGTCAATCACTCTGCTTTATGGAGACATTTATTAAACATAATTAAACATAATAATAATTAATTATTAAACATAAACAATAAGGATCTTTAATATAAAATTTTTGTCTGAGTTTCTAGAATCCCATCTAGGGCGGGTGCTTTGTTGTTTTTTATTTGTGTTATAGATATTTCCTAGATTTCTATGTCGGTATTTCTTTGGAATTTACGTTTCTGTTTCTTGTGAGTTGTTTCCTGTATATTAAGCTCCTGGTGCTTTTTGGATGCATACAATTTTTTTGTAGTTGTGTATAACTATCTCCGATATTTTACTTTTATCTCTTTCTTCCTTTCCGTTTTCATTTTTTATGGAAATTATGCTAGTTCTTCCTGACGTTCATCTAAGGCACTTCATACCTCTATTATTTTCGATTACTTCTTCATCTCCAATCTTTACTTCTTATATTTCCTTATGTCTTCTCTGATATTTTTCTTTATAATTCTATTCTGCTTTCCGCATCAACAGATTCCTTTTACTAGTAAGTTCTCATCTTTTATACGTTAATTTCTTTGTTTCATCGCTTATCCTGTCTTCCCTAAGTTTAGCTTTTCATGCTAGATATTTTTATACTTGCATCTAAAAGCTATTTTGTCTGTTGTTAGTTTTGTTGATGTTTTTTCTAGTTTTTTCTTGTTGGGCACTTTCCTCTAGAGCTTTTATAAAATTATTAGCTTTCATTCTTATTTTATATGGATCCACCTATACTGACTTTCTAAACAGTTTAAAAGTTTTGCGATTTCAATGCGATTTATCCGAAACATTAAATTGGAATACACCGCCTGGCGAGGGACACAAGCTCACGTTCTGACTTGTAGGAATATACCCATATTTCATATGTTACGTAGATTCCTTTACGTAAAATTCCTTATTCGCGAGATGCGAACAATATTTTATAGAATGCATATGACGGTCGTTGTTAAAATACAATACAATTGTATGTGATATGTCCTTATCAAAGCACGGCGTTTGAGTTTTGTTGCGGATCTACTTTTTATCATGTCGCCGCAGTAAGAGTAACATAGTATAACATAACAGACTACTGATTAAAACCAAAATAGCTATTTGTGCAACAAGCTAAGAAATTGGGATATTTTCCATTCTGGACGAGATCGAGAGAGTGGCGGAGCCCAGATCAAAAACACTTCGTGAATGGAAAAAACACTTTTTCCTAGAGAGTTAACGCAAAATAAACGTACCTACTTGATGTTTAATACAATTAATGAAACTAATGATTAAATTGGTTTAAAGTTTAAAACCCATTTTTTAACAAAATTAGAAACAAATCTTGTAGGATACACGTTAGGAAATGCGATTTTGTATAACTCCTGTAATTTTGAATATACGACTTTCATAATAACCGTAATTATCGTTCGACCAATAGAAATCAGTTTTCGTGACCTTTGACCTTGTATTACTTTCGAACCCAACATGATATCGATGGCGACTTTTTGCACGTTACTTATAAAACCTATATAAAGGTGTGCGCGAAAATTTACATTGGTGCAAATCTCTCGGAAGTAAAATGCTAATGTTACTGGGCTAATTAGAAATTCCATTCCTACGCATTATGTAGATTCTTTTAGTGCATCATCAATTTCTTCTATAACATTTTTCTCTACTTAGAGCCAAAGGGGGTCCACAAACGAGACTGTCTAGACCGCTCCAGGGCGCCAAGAAAATTAAACAAGAATTTGGTGAATAAGTTTGTTTTCACATTGTTCTTGACAATGCACTGTTAGTATGTGATACAATGCCAAAAGTTTTTGGATTAGGAAAAGGTAAACTCACACTTTCAACAACAACAAGCAGTCGTTTTCAAACTAGGACAATCAAAGAAATTAGGAGGAAATCAGAGAAGAATTCTGGAAAACGTGGAGCTGTAGAGTCTCTGGACGGTGGATACGAGTAATAGCATAATAATATACTAAATGAGATTCGGCTTCGAAAAGTTCAAGTGTAATCTGAAGTACTGCTCCCACAAAAGACGCATGCACATTTCGCTGCTTAACTCTTGTGTAATCTGGTTCAACAGTAAATGGGTACCCAAATGAATTTACTTAGTTGGGATTACTGTGTTCATCCGACGTTGGTGGTACCAAAAATGACAAACACGCTTTAGAGGACTCTAAAAATTCAAATAAGATCGGCCCGTTGATAAAAGAATTACAGGTGTACACTTTACAGTAGTATTCAAGGAGATAGTGGGCGATTGTAAATAAAATGTATGTCGCATTTTTACTCTAATATTATTATGTATAGTTTTGGTTATCGATAAAATGCTAGGGGCTGGGTTTTTGATTAACAATTCAGAGAATCATTAAAAAACTGTCATGTCAAAAAACTTTTATATAACATGTCACATAGGTTTATTATTTATTGTATATGCATTTGTTTATAATAAAATATACTTACACTAATTTTTAATTTATCTATTAGAATTTAGAATCAATTTAAGATGCTACAATACGCGTAAGAACAAATGAAAGAAATAGCGAGTCTTACTTTTCATTCTTGTGTTCCCGGGTAAGGCGTTTAAAAAAATGTTTTATTTCAGTATGGTATATCTATAGTGAACCCTGAAAAAAATAGTATTATTAATGTACTGATTTTGTTATTAGCTCTGATTATTATATGATATTATTATTATGTGATAATATTATAAAATGTGATTTATTTTAAAATTCTAAAAGTTCGCTTGAAGAAATGTGTGAAAGGTAATAAATACATGTCAGAAAGGTTGTAAAACGATTTCGAGGGTTTATATTTGTTCTGACCTCTAAAGAGTAGTTGTTGCTTTTAATTTTACCCGCCTTTTCTCGTTAAGTATTATAAAGAACTATTTGAACCATGAAAATATTAATGGCATTTGATTTTTGACTTTTTATTATATTAGGGACTGTTGTTTTATATTATAAGCATCTTAATTATGTTGCTATTATGTTTACTAAAAGTATAGTAAATTTCTGTTTCTTACTAAGATGTAATAAATAATTATTTTAGTTTTGTATGAAATTTTATGTCATTTACACGTTAAACAATTCATATACCTACCTTCCAATCTAAAATAAGTTTTATTGCAAGCAAACATTTTAAAATTATATGAATTGTGTTTCAATTAATTTGTACTTACTTGGTTATTTAATATTAAATAATAGAGAGAAAAAAGGACTAGTTTAAATAGTCTTACCATAGTTTAATTTATAATATACCGTTTATTACTTATGTACATTACTCATCTTTAGTTTTAAATTTAAATTACATTTTTTCCTTGTTTTGATTAAAGGAGAAATAAGTTAAACAAATTCTTGAATTGCAATCAAATTTTCTTCAGTGATTTAATTTACTTACTCAAATAAAATAAAATATACAATTCTTTTAAATAGGTCCATGAACCAATTTATTACGGATGTAAACTTGGTATCAATTGAAGCAACTGAGATCTATGGTCCATTAGCAATTAATAATATATTTCCAAATATTGAGAAATTTAATTTATATCATATGAATATTCGTAGCATAAATAAAAATTTCGACGAATTCAAAATATATTTAAGTCAATTACAAACAGAATTAGATTGTTTAATTTTAACGGAAACGTGGAAAATACATCTTACGGAATTACTAGATTAATTAATTATTCCAGGATTGATTAATTTGGGTTAATAATTACGTAAAACAATTTCAAATCATTCAAAAAAATTTGTGCGTATTATTTTAAATAAAGAACCCACTTGCTCATGAGAATGTTTTTACCAAGAAGCTAAAATACTACATTCTCGTCAGATATTTTTTTAATAGTAGTCTTATATACATATCAAAATAAACAAAACTTGATCATAATTGATCATAACTATGAAACTAGAACAAAACTATTTACTTTTAAGACTCCATTATCAACTAAATCCGGAGGACAAAGAACTTATACTTATCTCACTCCTAGACTTTTATAATTACCTACCGCAAGAGATTATATAGATACATAATATTAGGAATAACGAAAAAAAAATTTGTTTGAAATTGGCGTAAGAGAAATAAAAAAATTATTTTGTTGAATGAGTCATTTTGGCTGCAACATATTCTATTTAATTTAATTGGATATCTATACTTCAGATTGATACATGTATCTACTTATATTTAATAAGTACTTCTTATACATGTAGTTAATAATACAGGCGTGCAATATTATAATTTAAAAAAAATACATTTGTGTTCTTGTATTCTTGTGTATTGTTTTTAAAATGCTAAAGTAAAGATGTTTTTAAGTTCTCTAAGTGATTTAAATTTCAGGTAAATTAATATTTCTTTCTTAATAATGTATCAATCAAAAAGTTTACACTTTTATTTTACAATGATTTTTTACAAACTAAATAAATGAATTATTAAGAATCAAGACTTTTTCAGGATTAACTTGAAATATAATAAGATAAGAAAGGAATTCTAACGTTTCTTCCCTACTTCCATAACAATATTACGAACACCAGATTTTTAAAACGTCATAAATATGTCTAACGATTCGTTTCGCCTTAAATTCAATATCAGCGAAAAACAATAAGACAACATACAGTACAACAGAGTAAGAAAGAGCCAGATGTTTCTTTCACAGCGACAACGTTGCAGGACGTCAAAATACCGAATTACACATTAGCGTATATCTCTGGGACGTCCTTTAGTCGGAAATACTTAATACTTAAATACTTAAATACTGATGTAAATATATATATATATATATATATATATATATATATATATATATATACAGTGTGTTTTTTGTAAACGATAATATAGGTAATCCAATGGAATTTTATTATTTTCCTGGTAAGTTTGTACCCTTGCAAATGTAAGTAGAAATATTGGTATCAATCGAAAGAAGAATTCATTTTACGTCAAAAAAATATTAAACTTTATGAAGAAAACCAAAATCGATTTAGAAAAAGACTTAAAAAGCTTATGGATTTATTGCTTTTTGTAATAAGCTATTAAAAAAAAAGCTGGAAGCTGAACGCCGATTGGTGTAGCGGTTAACGCTTCAGATTTCTAATCAAAGATCGCGAGTTCAAACCCCATCATCGTATACTTTTTTTTTAATTGTATTGCTTACTAATTATTATTTTTAGTACTTTATTACAACGATTATTAGTTTTATGCCCTTTTTCATTTGCCTTTTTGATGAGTAGTTAAAATTGTACTAAAAATAACGGTAAACCCCCGTAGCAAAAATATCTAACAATTAAAAAAATTAATAATCGTTGTAATAAAGTTCTAAAAATAATAATTAGTAAGCAATACAATTAAAAAAAAAAGTATACGATGATGGGGTTTGAACTCGCGATTCTTGATTAGGAATCTGAAGCGTTAAACGCTACACCAATCGGCGTTCAGCTTCCAGGTTTTTTTTAATAACTTATTACCAAAAGCAGTAAATCAATAAGCTTTTTAAGTCTTTTTCTAAATCGATTTTGGTTTTCTTCATAAAGTTTAATAATTTTTTGACGTAAAATGAATTCTTCTTTTGATTGATACCAGAATTTCTACTTACATTTGCAAGGGTACAAACTTACGAGGAAAATGATAAAATTCCATTGAATTTCCTATATTATCGTTTACAAAAAACACACTGTATATATATATATATATATATATATATATATATATATATATATATATATATATATATATATATATATATATATATATATATATATATATATATATATATATATATATATATATATATATATATATATATATATATATATATATATATATATATATATATATATTGCTGTGGATTTTAGTGTCAAAATTTTGGAAATTTTGGAAAATTCTAAAATCATTGTTAAATACTAACACTTTTGAAATATTTTTATCAACTTTTCCTGTTAAAAATAAATTTAAGTTATTTAATGGAGTGTCATTGATTTTGAAATCAATGTGTATACTTTTTAATAAGGTTAAATAATACATGTTTCTATTTATTATCAAACAGCTTACTCACCGATTACTTAAGTATACGTAACATCCAGTTGTGCGCAAGTTATTGATGTGATGTAATTCAATTATGTATAATTTCAAATGAGTATATCGACGGGTTATGTGATTCTTTAAGGTTTTGTTTTTGTATATAGTTCGTTATTATTGCGTAAAAGTATTGTGTAATAATGTGTAATAGACGTGTCACTTTTATATAAGAATTTTAATCTGCTATTATGTATTATATGAGTGTACAGTTTGTATTAGTTCGTAAGGTGACGTCAGATTGTGTAATATAATTATGTAAATAGGAAATAGTATATAAGCTTAGAAAATTATAATTTTAGAGGGTCAGTAATATAAAGCGACGCAGTAAAGTCGTGTTAAAGAGATAATAGTAAAATGTAAATAGACACTTCATGGTAAACAACGACATAGTAAAGTCGATATAAGAAATATCAATAAAAATGTAAAGGGGACTTCACTAAATAAAGCGACGAAGTAAAGTCGTATTAAAGACTATAGTAAAATGTAAAATAGTTCCTGAGATAAAGCGAAGGAGTAAGGTCATGTAAATAATATAGTTAAGTTGGTTGATGAATGAAATACGGCGAAAGTATTAAAAAGGTTGTAAATTGTAAAAGTGTATAAAGAACTACCTTTTAAAATTAATTTACTTGCTAAATAAGTAAGATAATAAATCTTCGATTAAAACCATCAATCGGTGTTTTATTTAATTAAACACAAGAAGCAAACACAAGTTCTTCGAAAAAGGGATATAGTACCCGTTATTAAAATAAAACAAAAGTGAGTTACCAAAACCAAGAGTGTGGATGGTGTTATGTGGGAAAGCCATGCAAAAGGAAGGAAGTCAACCGGAATTGGAAATCGGCACTGAGACAACATAAGTGACTTGCTCTGCCAATTGGTTTTGGAAAGAGGGCATTTATAGCAAAAGGAAGAAGCATCGCTATATAAGAAGGTAGGAAGTTATTTCCTTTTTGTAGTGGTATCTGATGAAGAAAAGACTATCGTTTGTGAGGTGTAATTAAGTGATTTGAACAATTTAGCCATTAAACTTAATTAAGATTTCAATTTTAAAAAGTGATTTCAATTTCAAGTTGTATATTTTTAAAACCTACAGGAATCCACATTCACCCTGAGATGAGTCTTTATTAAATTTAATTCTGTTAATTTAATTTATTTAACTGGCGCCCAACTCTCTTACGTAAACTTGAGTTAGTCAAGAACTAACGTAACATTCATTTTATATAACCATTGCATTATTAAATCTATTAAAAGGTATTTTTTTGAATCATATAAGAATTTATAAAAGAGGGAAGTTGAGAAGCATTTCCAAAGTACACAGTTTTTTTTTTTTAATTTAATTTATTTATAAATCAACTATTTACAAGCTAACAGCAATTATTCGTTATTTGTAAGTATTTAATAAGTGAATATAAAAACAATATTTTATTTTTAATTAGCCGAATTCAACGCATATAAATTTGGTTTGTCCCAACGTGGGGCAAAAGAAATCAAAATATTTCTTTTTATGCCAATTCATCGCATATAAATTTGTCGCTGTCAACGTGGGGCTTTTGAATATTAATAGGCTTTTGTAGGTTATAATAAATGATTTGGCATTTGATTATTAATAGGCTTTGATAGGTTATTAGGCTTTTATTAGCTTATTAGGTTTATATTAGAATTTTGTAGGCATATTACTGCGTATTATAGCAAATTTTTAACAAAAGCTTAGGCTTATAATAACATATTTAAAAGATATTAGAGTAAATTCTGTGAAGTGATTAATGTATGACGTCGGTTAAAAATATTTATTCTGCCGCGGAAAGTAATTTAGTATTGAAAAAGAAGTATACAGATAAAGAATTAGTTGTGTCTGAGAAGCAGAAAGCTTTAACCAGTTCAGTAATGGAGGGGAACGGCGAAGAAGGCAAGCCAGCGCAATCTGAACTTTCGCAAATGTTGGCACAAATGCAGGAAATGATGAACAAACAATCTGAAGAAAGAAGAAAAGAAAGGGAACAAGACAAAGAAGAACTGAATACAAAATTTGACAAACAGTCTGAAGACATGAATACTAAATTTGACAAACAGTCTGAAGACATGAAAACTAAATTTGACAAACAGTCTGAAGACATGAATACTAAATTTAACAAACTGTCTGAAGACATGAAAGAAATGAAAGCAGATATGAATGCTAGGTTTGAGGAACAATCCCAACTATTAAGCGACAGGTTCAAGAAACAATCGGAAATAATTAACAAATTAGAATTTAGAAAAAAAAATAAGAAAGATGAGGAAGTTAAACAAATTAATAATGATGAAATAGGTTTGACAAACAAAGGGAAAGAACTCAATTCAACAGAATTAGAAAAATTAGATGTAGGAAATAATCATGATAAAACTGTAGAAGAGTCCGAAAAGATAGATGCAAATTGTAATATTAATGAAGATGAAATTTTAAAGAAGGGAAGTTTTGTCAAGGTAGATTATAGTAGAAGAGCTGATAAAGAGGTTATTATAGGTAAACTAATTAGGAATAAAAAAGTGAAATTAAAAGGCAAGCTAAAGAAAGACAGGAATAAAATTATATTGTGTAATTTCAAGACAGAAGGGAAAAATAGAAAGTTTGTTACAGGCAGTAGGGAAAAGATTAAAATTATAGAGAAATTTTGTAAAAGACAAATATTACCATTTAGTAATTTCCATCTATTAAATTTTAAAAGCAGACGAAAGAAATAAAGATCTTTTTAGGAGAATTATTAAATTAGAATTATATAACCGATAGTGACAATGAACCCAAAAGTATGATAAATTAAACTGATTTAAACTTTATGAAACGATTTGACTTTATATAATAAACAGGCTTATGGAATTTATACCCAATTAGGACTTATGTTTTTGTATGTGTTATTAAAAATAAGAAAGGGAATAGTTTGAATATGATTGAAGAAATATATTTGAAATATTTATTAAAATAGGGGAAAATGGGGTTTAAAGTGTAATAATTATATGTTGAAATGATGAATGAAGATGAAAATAATGATAGGATATAAAAGTTTATTGAATAATGATTTTTAAATTAATTAAAGATAATTGGATAATGAGAAGATAAAAGATTAGGAAGTAAATGAAGGTGAATTTGATTATGATTAGTATGTTTATTAAAAATGAAAATAAAATAGAACTGTGGTTAGAAGAAGTTAGAGGGTTAGACGTTTGTAGAAATGAATTAAATTGAAATTATGATGAACTATGATATTGATGAGGAAAAGTTTAGTAGATTTATTAAGAGCGCATTTATTAATAAAAATGAATATGGAAACTTGATGATTATGATAGAATGAATTAGATTTGTGAATATACAGAGAAAAAGGATTATAGAATAAATAGAGATTTTTGATAAATAAGATGAGGATAAGATGTTATTATTATTGTAAATATTGTAAATAGTTTGTTAGGATATATAGACTAGGGAAATTTATTGGGGATAAAATATTAAAAATAAAAAAAAAATGAATTGGTGTTTAAGAATAAAATTATTTAACATTTGTTGTGTTTAAAAGTAAAGTTGCATTTACAATTTTATTTCAAACAGGAGGGGATAAATGCTGTGGATTTTAGTGTCAAAATTTTGGAAATTTTGGAAAATTCTAAAATCATTGTTAAATACTAACACTTTTGAAATATTTTTATCAACTTTTCCTGTTAAAAATAAATTTAAGTTATTTAATGGAGTGTCATTGATTTTGAAATCAATGTGTATACTTTTTAATAAGGTTAAATAATACATGTTTCTATTTATTATCAAACAGCTTACTCACCGATTACTTAAGTATACGTAACATCCAGTTGTGCGCAAGTTATTGATGTGATGTAATTCAATTATGTATAATTTCAAATGAGTATATCGACGGGTTATGTGATTCTTTAAGGTTTTGTTTTTGTATATAGTTCGTTATTATTGCGTAAAAGTATTGTGTAATAATGTGTAATAGACGTGTCACTTTTATATAAGAATTTTAATCTGCTATTATGTATTATATGAGTGTACAGTTTGTATTAGTTCGTAAGGTGACGTCAGATTGTGTAATATAATTATGTAAATAGGAAATAGTATATAAGCTTAGAAAATTATAATTTTAGAGGGTCAGTAATATAAAGCGACGCAGTAAAGTCGTGTTAAAGAGATAATAGTAAAATGTAAATAGACACTTCATGGTAAACAACGACATAGTAAAGTCGATATAAGAAATATCAATAAAAATGTAAAGGGGACTTCACTAAATAAAGCGACGA
This sequence comes from Agrypnus murinus, assembly GCA_929113105.1. Lineage (NCBI taxonomy): Eukaryota > Metazoa > Arthropoda > Insecta > Coleoptera > Elateridae > Agrypnus > Agrypnus murinus. The sequence goes on along the minus strand of OV816025.1, from coordinate 39,738,781 downwards.
AGTAAAGTCGTATTAAAGACTATAGTAAAATGTAAAATAGTTCCTGAGATAAAGCGAAGGAGTAAGGTCATGTAAATAATATAGTTAAGTTGGTTGATGAATGAAATACGGCGAAAGTATTAAAAAGGTTGTAAATTGTAAAAGTGTATAAAGAACTACCTTTTAAAATTAATTTACTTGCTAAATAAGTAAGATAATAAATCTTCGATTAAAACCATCAATCGGTGTTTTATTTAATTAAACACAAGAAGCAAACACAAGTTCTTCGAAAAAGGGATATAGTACCCGTTATTAAAATAAAACAAAAGTGAGTTACCAAAACCAAGAGTGTGGATGGTGTTATGTGGGAAAGCCATGCAAAAGGAAGGAAGTCAACCGGAATTGGAAATCGGCACTGAGACAACATAAGTGACTTGCTCTGCCAATTGGTTTTGGAAAGAGGGCATTTATAGCAAAAGGAAGAAGCATCGCTATATAAGAAGGTAGGAAGTTATTTCCTTTTTGTAGTGGTATCTGATGAAGAAAAGACTATCGTTTGTGAGGTGTAATTAAGTGATTTGAACAATTTAGCCATTAAACTTAATTAAGATTTCAATTTTAAAAAGTGATTTCAATTTCAAGTTGTATATTTTTAAAACCTACAGGAATCCACATTCACCCTGAGATGAGTCTTTATTAAATTTAATTCTGTTAATTTAATTTATTTAACTGGCGCCCAACTCTCTTACGTAAACTTGAGTTAGTCAAGAACTAACGTAACATTCATTTTATATAACCATTGCATTATTAAATCTATTAAAAGGTATTTTTTTGAATCATATAAGAATTTATAAAAGAGGGAAGTTGAGAAGCATTTCCAAAGTACACAGTTTTTTTTTTTTAATTTAATTTATTTATAAATCAACTATTTACAAGCTAACAGCAATTATTCGTTATTTGTAAGTATTTAATAAGTGAATATAAAAACAATATTTTATTTTTAATTAGCCGAATTCAACGCATATAAATTTGGTTTGTCCCAACGTGGGGCAAAAGAAATCAAAATATTTCTTTTTATGCCAATTCATCGCAATATATATATATATATATATATATATATATGTATGTAAATCGATAAGTTCCGGGACCAGTTTTGATCCTTCTGTATATATGCTAATTTGGTCATATATAACACTGCTTTATATTTAAAAACGGATTTTTTAAAAAAGAATAAACCATGTTTATTTTATTTTAAAGTTTGTACCTTTCGCTAACTTCCAGGACATTTACGTTTAAAATACTAGCCATTACCTTATATCCTTTAAACTCACTGTGTATATATGTTTATTTAATGATATATTACTAACATTTTCTGTTGTAAAAACATTTCAAAATTGTCAAATGATTTACTAAAATTAAATGAAATTTGTTAACTAATGTGAACTTCCAAGACATCAATTTAATTTTAGATTCGTTAGTTGGCAATTGTCTTCTTTCAAGAACATTAATCAAAAATTAATTTGTGGGATATTTAGTATACAGGATGAACTGTACAATGTACAATGAACTGTACACGCTCCAATGACAGACTACAGACCTTGGTGAGGCAACTTAGGAGTGACCATTAAGTTTTTGACTTTTACATAATGTATTACCTATGACATAGCTAAAATGAAAAACCACATCGTTTGTCTGTCTGTCTATCGGTCTATCTGGTCTGCCTGTGGGTCTGTTTGTCAGTCTTATGTCTGGTCTGATCTGTCGGTATGATCTGCCTGTCTGGTCTGTCTCTCTGTAGTGTTTGTCTGTTCTGTGTATTTGGTCAGCCTGTCTCGTCTATCTGCCTGGTATCTCTGAGTGTCTGCCGATCTGTGTGAATGATATGAATGTCTACTTGGTCTATCTGTCAAATCTATCTGTCTAGTCTGTGTCTCTGCTAACCTGATGTGTCTGCTTGGCTGCTCTTCTGCCTGGTATATTTGTCTGGTGTGACTGTAGATGTGGTCTATCTGCCTGATGTGTCTGTCTAGACCGTCTCTCTGGTCTGTCTATCTGTTTGGTCTATCTATCTTGCCTGTCTGTCTGGACTACCTATCTGCCTGTTTGGCCTATCTATGTATATGGCCTGTCTGGTCTCTTGTCTGGTTTGTCTATTTGATCCGTGTATCTGGTCTGCCTGTGTGTCTGGTCTGGTATGTCCGGTTTGTTTGTCTGGACTGACTATTTGGCCTTTCTGTGTGCCTGCCTGCCTCGCCCGTCTGTCTGATGTATTTGTCTGTCTGCCGGTCTGGTACGTCTGTTTGGTCCGTCTATTTGGTCAGCCTGTCTGATCTGTGTAAATGATATAAATCTACTTTGTCTGTCTGTCTGCCAGCTTGATCTGTTTGCTTGTCTGGTCTTCTGCCTGGTAAGTTTGCCTGGTGTGACTGTCGATGTGGTCTGCCTGCCTGGTATGTATGTCTGCACCGTCTCTCTGGTCTGTCTATCTGTCTGGCCTGTGTACCTGGTCTGTCTGTCTGTCAAGTTTGGCTGGTTGGCCTATGTATCTGACCTGACTGGTCTGCCGATGTCCGGTCTATCTGTCTGGTCCGTCAGTCTGGTTTCTCTGTTTGGTCCATGTATTTGGTGTCTGTCTGCCTGCCTGTCTGGTTTACCTGTCTATCTGGTCTGCTTGTGTGTCTGGTCTATCTGTCCGTCTGTCTTATCGGTTTGTCTGTTCTGCCTGTCTGGTACGTCTTTTAGCTCGTCTATCTGGTCTGTCTGTGGGTCTGGTCTGACTATCTGGACCGTCTCTGGTCTATCTGTTCTGCATTGACTTTCTGTCTATGTGCCTGATCTATCTGCCTGGGTTGTCTTCGATTTCTTTCAAGTTTCGATTCTCTGTGCTGAACATGATTTAGTTCTTCATAGTATTGTGTATATATTCCACTTTTACCATATTTAACTTAATAGCCTTATAGCCTTTTTTTTATTTTAAAGTTTGTACCTTTCGCTAACTTCCAGGACATTTACGTTCAAAATACTAGCCATTACCTTATATCCTTTAAACTCACTGTGTATATATGTTTATTTAATGATATATTACTAACATTTTCTGTTGTAAAAAATTTCAAAATTGTCAAATGATTTACTAAAGTTAAATAAAATTTGTTAACTAATGTGAACTTCCAAGGCATCAATTTAATTTTACATTCGTTAGTTGACAATTGTCTTCTTTCAAGAACATTAATCAAAAATTAATTTGTGGGATATTCAGTATACAGGATGGTGTACAATGAACTAACTGTACACGCTCCAATGACAGACTACATACCTTGGCGAGGCAACTTAGGAATGGCCATTAAGTTTTTGACTTTTACATAATGTATTACCTATGACATAGTTAAAATGAAAAACGACATCGTGTGTCTGTCTGTCTATCGGTCTATCTGGTCTGCCTGTGGGTCTGTTTGTCCGTCTTATGTCTGGTCTGATCTGTCGGTATGATCTGCCCGTCTGGTCTGTCTCTCTGTTGTGTCTGTCTAGTCTGTGTATTTGGTCAGCCTGTCTCGTCTATCTGCCTGGTATCTCTGAGTGTCTGCCGATCTGTGTGAATGATATGAATGTCTACTTGGTCTATCTGTCAAATCTATCTGTTTAATCTGTGTCTCTGCCAACCTGATGTGTCAGCTTGGCTGGTCTTCTGCCTGGTTTGTTTGTCTGGTGTGACTGTCGATGTGGTCTATCTGCCTGCTGTGTCTGTCTAGGCCGTCTCTCTGGTCTGTCTATCTGTCTGATCTGTCTATCTTGCCTGTCTGCCTGGATTACCTGTCTGGCCGGTCTGCCTGTTTAATCTGGCTGTTTGGCATACCTATGTATATGGCCTATCTGATCTGTCAGTCTGGTCTCTTGTCTGGTTTGTCTATTTGATCCGTGTATGTAGTGTGCCAGTGTGTCTGGTCTGACTATTTGGCCTTTCTGTCTGCCTGCCTGCCTGCCTCGCCCGTCTGTCTGATCTGTTTGTCTGTCTGCCTGTCTGGAACGTCTGTTTAGTCCGTCTATTTCGTCAGCCTTTCTGATCTGTGTAAATGATATAAATCTACTTGGTCTGTCTGTCTGCCAGCTTGATCTGTCTGGTCTGTCTGACTGTCTGGTACGTCTTTTGGTTCGTCTATCTGGACCGTCTCTGGTCTATCTGTTCTGCATGGACTCTCTGCCTGTGTGCCTGATCTATCTGCCCGGGTTGTCTTCGATTTCTTTCAAATTTCGGTTGTCTGTGCTGAACACGATTTAGTTCTTCATAGTATTATGTATATATTTCACTTTTACCATATTTAACTTAATAGCCTGATAGCCTTTTTGTTTTATTTTAAAATTTGTACCTTTCGCTAACTTCCAGGACATTTACGTTTAAAATATTAGCCATTACCTTATATCCTTTAAACTCACGTTGTATATTTATGTTTATTTAATGATATATTCCTAACATTTTCTGTTGTAAAAAAATTTCAAAATTGTCAAATGATTTACTAAAGTTAAATGAAATTTGATAACTAATGTGAACTTCCAAGACATCAATTTAATTTTACATTCGTTGGTTGACAATTGTCTTCTTTCAAGAACATTAATCAAAAATTAATTTGTGGGATATTCAGTATACAGGATGGTGTACAATGAACTAATTACCAATTAGTCAAACCTTAACAACTTTACTGACAGGACATGGTAGAATAAGAAGTTATTTTTACAGATTTCATATCATTGAAGATCCTACGTGCGTTTGAGAACAAAATGAACAGACAGTAGACCATATAATTTTCCAATGTTCCAAATTACATAGTGCAAGAAGACAACTTATTAATGATATAATTTTAAGTGACGATGAATGGCCGATAACAAAAGACGAACTTGTGGATAAACATTTGAAAACATTTTTGGATTTTATAAAATTGATTAACTTTAAAAAATTATGCGAAATTTAGAGTATCTTTAAAGCTATTAGAAGATTCATTTAATATAATATAAAGACGCATTCAATATTAATATATAGGTATATAGCAGTTTATGTTCTTCATTTGTATTGATTTGTTTATGTTTTTAATTTGTATTGATTTGTTTGTATTTATTATGTTTCAAATAATTTCTATGCATAGTTATGCATGTAGTGTTACATAATATTTTGTAATGGAACATGCTGTAAATAAATGGTTTGACCCTGGAAAAAAAGACCTTGGTGAGGCAACTTAGGAATGGCCATTAAGTTTTTGACTTTTACATAATGTATTACCTTTAACATAGCTAAAATGAAAAAACGACATCGTGTGTCTGTCTGATTGTCGGTCTATCTGGTCTGCCTGTGGGTCTGGTTTGTCCGTCTTATGTCTGGTCTGATCTGTCGGTATGATCTGCCCGTCTGGTCTGTCTCTCTGTTGCGTCTGTTTAGTCTGTGTATTTGGTCAGCCTGTCTCGTCTATCTGCCTGGTATCTCTGTGTAGACAGACGAGATAGGCTGACCAAATACACAGACCAAACAGAGAAACAGACCAGACCCACAGGCAGACTAGATAGACAGACAGACCAAACAAGACAGAAGACAGAAATACCAGATAGACACACGAAGTATTTTTTTTATTTCAGCTATGTAGTACGTAATTGATTATGAAAAAGTCAAAAACTGTTTCTTGTGACAAATAATCGCGAGGTAACTTAAACACTACATATTATGACAGTAATACCTACTGTCATCGACAAATGTCAACGGAATGGAATGTTAGTAGAAATATATAATCAAAATGGAAAATTAACATAATCTCCAAAAAGGAAATAACCCGGTTTAGTATGGGGCGCTCAGCTCGCTCCGACTCAGTATGGAACTTGTAGACGTGTCTGGTTCAGTAGCAAGGCTCGAGCTGCGCCCGGTTCAGTACGGAATGTCGGACTGTAAAAAAATCCCGTTTGTGACATCGTCCACAACACGGACATCCAGTCTGGTGTATTTGTCTGGTCTAGCTGTTTGGTCTGTCTGTCTATCTTCTAGTCTGGTCCGTCTGTCTGATATGTTTACCTGTTCTGTCTGTCTGGTACGTCCGTTTGGTCCATCTGTCTGGTCTGTCTGTCTGGTTTGTTGATCTATTCTGCCTGCCTTCTAGTCTGCGTGGACTGTGTGTCTGTGTGCCTGATCTGTCTGTCTGGGATTTCTTTATTTCTTTCAAATTCCGATTCTCTGTGCTGAACCGATGAGAGCTCGAGACTACGTAGTGAACTGGACCCGTCTAGTACCTTCATATCGAATCGGATATTGCTGGGCGAATTTATTCTTCATAGTATTGTGTATATATTCCACTATTACAACATTTAACTTAATAGCCTGATAGCCTTTTATTTTGTTTTAAAATTTGTATCTTTTGTTAACTTCCAAGACATTTACGTTAAATTAACATGTGTTGTAACGCTGCTCTGACCACGCGAGCGTCAAGAACCTTTGGAATACGTGCGTCGTTCTTGCTCAAGATAGTTGCAGGTGAAAATCTTGCACTCTCTTATTTGATGGTGCCATACATAAAAAAGCACAAACGAAGAAAATGCCTGTTTATCATATCATTTTAATAAAGATGCAGCGCGCTGGCAAGTCTCAACGTGCGTCTAGTTTGACCACGTTGGCATTGGACGGTACATACGTTGCAACGTGCGTAAAAATAAACGCACGTAGGTCATATGAACGCTCGTATTAGAAATCTAGTAAAAATGTAAATGCATCGATACATAAGTCATATTTCTTTAAAATCCACAACATTTTTATTAAAACTTGAAGTAATTCCATAAAAACCAATTCTTCTTGGAATTTTCCGAAATATGATTTTTTAAACATGTGTTGTTTTTGGAAAAGACCACCAATTGATGTCGGTTTGAGAACGGGTTAAGGTCAGGTTGAGGTACGGTTAATATCAGGGTAAGGTTACGTTGGGGTTAACTTGAGGATAAGGTTAGGTTTAGGTTAGTGACAGAGGACCAGAGCCCATAAAGTTTGAGCGAGATCCTTTTGGCAGTTTTTTTTTTCAACTGATGGTAATGCATTTTTTATTTTAGAAGTACTTTGGATAATGTAGGAATGGATAATTTTGAAGCAGAATCAAAGTAAATGATTGAATATATTAACACAGGTTTTGGAACTTCAAAGTACAAATGAAAACAATGTGCAAATTATGATGAAACTAACTAAATAGTATCAAGTATCATACCACCAAGCTGAGGCAGGTAGTAAAAGGTACATTCTTACTTTTATTCTGATGATAATACATTTTAGATATAGCTTTTCGAGGCTGCTATGGTGAGGTGTGAAGTAGGCGTTTATTTACATGCAGAGCAGTCAAAGCAAGATGCTAGATACAGTATTAACTTTTTAAAGCACCTATTTAATAGATAGGCCATGGGAGACGGGATGCACCCCGTACTTTCTCCAAACCCAATTTTAGGTGAATTGGATTGGAGACAGCACAGACAAACAGATCAGGCGCGCGGACAGACAGTCCAGAATAGACAGGCAGAACAGACAAACAAACCAGAGAGACGGTCCAGATAGACTGACCAGAGATACGGTCTAGATAGACTGACTAAATACACAGACAGACCAGATAGACGAACCAAACAAACGTACAAGACAGGCAAACAGATCAGACAGACGGACCAGACTGGCAGATACACAGACAGATCAAACAGCTAGACCAGACACACAAACCAGACAGCTCGGACAGACAGACCAGACCAGACATCCGGGCAGACCAGATAGACAGGCAAACCAGACAGGCAGACGGACCAAACAGACAAACCAGACTGAAAAACCAGACATAGACAGACCAGATACATAGACCAAAAAGCTAGACCAGATACACAGACCACAGAGCCAGACCAGACAGATAGACAGACCAGAGAGACAGTCCAGACAGGTCAGACAGGCAGAACAGGCAAACAGATCCGTCAGACGGACCAGGCAGACAGACCAGACAGACAGATCAAATAGCCAGACTAGACAAACAAACCAAACAGATAGACCAGACCAGACACCCGGGCAGACCAGATAGATAGGCAAACCAGACAGGCAGACAAATCAGACAAATCAGACATAGGCAGACCAGACAGACCAGATACATAGGCCAAACAACCAGAACAGACAGACAGACAGGTGGACCAGACAGACAGACCAGATATGCAGACCGGATGCACAGACCAGAGAGCCAAACCAGAGAGACGATCCAGACAGACAGACACACAAGGCATACAGACCACATCGACAGTCACACCAGACAAACATACTAGGCAGAAGACCAGACAAACTGACAAATCAGGCTGGCAGACAGACAGATAGATTTGACAGATAGTTGAGATTCATACTATTTACACAGATCGGCAGATAAAGAGGCAGACACACCACACAGAGATACCAGACAGACAAACGAGACAGTCTGACCAGACAGGCAGGCCAGACCGACAGATCAGACCAGACATAAGAAGGACAGACCAGACCCACAGACAGACGGAACAAACCAGACAGAAAATAAAAAGATCACACACGGGCATTTTTTCATTTTACCTACGTCATAGGTAATACATGTAAAAGTTAAATGTAAAAGTCAAAAACTATTTTTTGTTACAAAATCTTGCTGTAAAATAGTGAGGTAACTTAAACACTACATAACATGACAGTAATACCTACTGTTATCGACAAATGTCAAAGGAATGGAATGTTAATGGAAAATAGAATATAAGGAAAATAGAAAATTAACATAACCCTGAAAAAGGAAGCAACCCGGTTCAGTATGGGGCGCTCAGCTCGTTCCGGCTCAGTACGGAGTTTTGTAGACATATCTGGTTCTGTAGAAAGGCTCGAGCTGCACCCGGTACAGTAACGAATATCGGACTATGAAAGAAATTCCGTTTGTGACGTCGCGTCGGTCACAACACAGACATCCGTCTGGTCTGTCTGCCTGGTCCGTCTGTCTGATCTGTTTACCTGTCTGGTACGTCTGTTAGATTCGACTATCTGGTTTGCCTGTGTGTATAGTCTGTCTAACTGGACCGTCTCTGGCCTGTCTGTATGGTTTGTTTGCCTGTTCTGCCTGGACTGTCTGTCTGTGTGCCTGATCTGTCTTTTTGGGCTGTCTTCGATTTCTTTCAAACTACGATTCTCTGTGCGGAATGGGAGCACGAGCCTCCATAGTAAATCGGATTCGTCTAGTACCTCCATACAGAATCGGGTATTGCTGGGCGAATTCATTTTTCATAGTATTGTGTATATACGAGTATATTCCATTTTTACCATCTTTAACTGACCTTTTATTTTATATTAGAATTTGTATCTTTCGTTAACTTCCAGGACACTTACGTTTAAAATACAAGCCATTACCTTATATCCTATAAACTCACTGTGTATATATGTTTATTTAATGATAACTATATTACTAACATTTTGTATTGTAATAAAAATTTCAAAATTGTCAAAAGATTTACTAAATTTAAATACAATTTGTTAACTAATGAGAACTTCCAAGACTTTCATCAAAAATTTCATCAAACTGTGTGGCAGAAGTGGCGAGGCAACTTAGCAATGGCCATTAAGTTTTTGAGTGTTACATAATCTATTACCTATGACAGCTAAAATAAAAAAACGACATCGTGTGTACGTCTGTCTGTCTATCTGGTCTGCATGTGGGTCTGCTTTGTCCGTCTTATGTCTGGTCTGATATGTCGGCATGGTCTACCTCTCTGATCTGTCTCTCTGTTGTGTCTATTTGGTCAGCCTGTCTCGTCTGTCTGTTTGGTATCTCTGTGTGGTCTTTTTTTATTGTTTTTCTAATACATTTATTTCATCATGCTCCATTACACATATGTCTGCCTGTCTATCTGCCGATCTGTGTGAATGATATGAATGTCTACTTGCTCTGTCTGTCAAATCTATCTGTTTGGTCTGTCTCTCTGCCGGCCTGATCTATCTGCTTGTCTGGTTTTCTGCCTGGTATGTTTGTCTGGTACGACTGTCGATGTGGTCTGTCTGCTTGGTGTATCTGTCTGGACCGTCTCTCTGGTCTATCTATCTGTCTGGTCTATCTGTCTGGTCTGTCTGTCTGGTTTAGCTGTTTGATCTTTGTATCTGTCGGGTCTGTCAGTCTGGTCTCCTATCCGTTTGGTCAGTGCAGCTGGTCTGACTGCCTGCCTGTCTGGTTTGCCTTTCTATCTGGTCTGCTCGTGTGCCTGGTCTGGTCTAGTTTGGCTGTTTGGTCTGTCTATCTGGTCTGATTATCTGGACCGTCTCTCTGGCCTGTCTGTCTGGTTTGTTGTCTGCTCTACCTAGACTGTCTGTCTGTGTGCCTGATCTGTCTGTCTGGGCTACCTTCGATTTCTTTCAAACTGCGATTCTCTGTGCTGAACCGCTGGGAGCACGAGTCTCCGTAGTAAACTGAATCCTTCTAGTACCTCCATACCGAATCGGAAATTGCTGAGGGGATTCATTCTTCATAGTATTGTGTATATATTCACTTTTGCCATATTTAACTTAATAGCCTACTAGCCTTCTATTTTATTTTTGAATTTGTATCTTTCGCTAACTTCCAGGACATTTACGTTTAAATTACTAGCCATTACCTTATATCCTTTAAACTCACTGTGTATGTATGTTTATTTAATGATATATTACTAACATTTTGTATTGTAATAACATTTTCAAAATTGTCAAAAGATTTAATAAATTTAAATGTAATTTATTAACTAATGAGAACTTCCAAGACTAATTTTAGATTCGTTAGTTGACAGTTGTCTACTTTCAAAAACTTTAATCAAAAATTAATTTCTGGAATATTCAGTATACAGGATGGTGTACAATAAACTCAATGACAAACTACAGACCTTGGCGAGGCAACTTAGAAACGGCCATTAAGTTTTTGACTTTTATACAATGTATTTCCTATGACATAGCTAAAATGAAAAAAGACATCGTGTGTCTGTCTATCTGGCCTGTCTATAGGTTTGCTCTGTCCGTCTTATGTCTGGTCTGATCTGTCTGTTTGGTCAGCCTGTCTCGTCTGTCTGTTTGCTATCTGCCGATCTGTGTGAATGATATGAATGGCTACTTGCTCAGTCTGCCAAATCTATCTGTCTGGTCTGTCTATCTGCCAGCCTGATCTGTCTGATTGTCTGGTTTTCTGCCTGGTATGTTTGTCTGATGTGACTGTCGATGTGATCTGTCTGCCTGGAGTCTGTCTGGACCGTCTCTCTGGTCTGTATATGTCTGGTGTGTGTATCTGGTCTGTCTGTCTGGTCTAACTGTCTGGCTAGTCTTGCTGTTTGGTCTATGTATCTGGCCTGTCTGGAATGTCAGTTTGGTCTTCTGTCTGGATTGTCTGTTTGGTTCGTGTATTTGGTCTGTCTGCCAGCCTGTCTGGTTTGCCTGTTTACCTGGTCTGTCTGCCAGCCTGCCTGTCTGGTCTGTCTGCTTGTCTGGTCTGTTTACCTGCTCCGTCTGCCTGTCTAGTACGTCTAGTTTGTCCGCCTATCTGCTCTATCTCTGTGTCTGGTCTACCTGGACCGTCTCTCTGGTCTGTCTGTCTGTCTGGTTTGTTTCTCTATTCTGCCTGGACTGTCTGTCTGTGTGCCTGGTCTGTCAGTCTGAGCTGTCTTCGATTTCTTTCAAACTTCGATTCTCCGTGTTGAACCGATGGGAGCACGAGCTTCCGTAGTGAACCGGATCCGTCTAGTAAATACCTCCACACCGGATTGGTCATTGCTTGACAGATTTATTCTTTATAGTATTGCGTATATATTCCACTTTTATCATATTGCTTAATAGCTTGATAGCCTTTTATTTTAAAATTTGTATCTTTCGCTAACTTCCAGGACATAGGACAAGGACATTTACGTTTAAAATACTAGCCATTACCCTATATCCATTAAACTCACTGTGTATATATCGTATGTTTATTTAATGATATATTACTAGCATTTTGTATTGTAATAAAAATTTCAAAATTGTCAAAAGATTTACTAAATGTAAATGTATTTTGCTAACTAATGAGAACTTACAAGACTTCAATTTAATTTTAGATTTGTTAGTTAACTATTGTCTACTTCCAAGAACTTCAATCAAAAATTAATTTGAGGAATATTCAGTATACGGGATGGTGTACAATGAACTGTACACGCTTCAATGACAAATTACAGACCTTGGTGAGGCAAACTTATGAATGGTCATTAAGGCTAACTTATACTAATTTTGTATCGGAAGGTGTAAATAAGTACACTTACGTCAACAGGAATGAACGAGAATAAACTGGAATGAACTATATTTTTTTCTAAAGCGTTCTAAATTTCGATACAAAAGAATGCCGATACAGGAATAAAATGGGTGAAGACACTTCGGTGCGATCGACATAAAAGGGTCGACCCCTGAAATATTCTTAAAGTTGAATTAAGTTAAAGAATTTATTCTTTAATTCGTTAATGATATTATTAATGAAAATACATGAGATAATTTTTTTATTGTTGAAAGTAAGTAAGTTATCCAATTTCGAGACTGTACTGGAAGTTACATGTAATTTCCAAGACAGTCCTGGACTTTAACGTTTAGCAGAAAGTAAGTTCCAGTCACGTCCTGGAAGTTAACAGAGGTCTTGGAAGTATGCAGTATATTCCTTATTATGGCATGGAAGTTAACGCGCTACATATATATATATATATATATATATATATATATATATATATATATATATATATATGTTCTATCTAAAAGTGCTCAGTTTCAAAGTTATCAGAATTTTCGTGGGTCTCTTGATATTTTCAACTAACTAACTTTGATATTTAAATTTTTTTTTGTAACTCTTAGTTTCCAAGATAAGGTACAGGATCATCTTGCGTGGCCACCCTCTACATACTCATACATACTGATGATTAAATAAACGTAAAATATACGGTGCTTTGTGTAGGTATGCTTGTAATGCACCCAGTAAGCAGACTGACGTCAATTATTAGTCAGTCATTACGTCATCTTCACCTTTGAAGTGATGTTAATAAGACGGGTAAATGTCACAGCCCAAATACGTCATTCTATGACGTAAAAAAGACGTTGTTTTGTGACGCAAAGAAAACGAGATTTAAATGACGTTTTATTGATATCTTAAGGATCTATTTATTTTTGCTTCTGCAACTAAAACACCTTAATTTGAAAAAAAGAGATTTATTATTTAAAATTCTGAGACAAATATAATCACTATTATACTTATATGGCGGCCATAAAATGTCTGTTGCTTTCGAGACGTTAGCCAACACGTGTATATCTTTCCTCCATCCTTTTCGGTGAATTGTATGAAATGCCATCCTAATTTGTTTTACCAGCACCGACACAAAAACTGCAAGAAATACCACAAACATATATTTTTTAATGAAATATATACACATCAAGCAGTTGAAAGGAAATCAACATCAACCAACGTTTTGCACGTATTCGGCTCCTTCGTTGCGTTATTTTTCACGAACTTTACTGATACCGGTCACATGATGCTAGAACACTAGGAGTATGAATTTTTGAAACGTATGCGGAAACTAAATATTTTAGCGCTAAGAAGTGTGCAAAATATTTTTAGGTTTATTTTATTTATTCAAATTCAATGATAATGATATGATAATTATTAATTTATTGTAAGAATTCTGTAGAGAATTTTCAGCGAAATTCTGGTTAAAATTTCCACAACTCTCGTATATGTAAAATGGGTTTTACTTACATTTTTTAAGGAAATTTGTCGATGTCATTGAGACGTCATAACTCTACATTCGTCATACTGGTATTACGTCATTTTAACGTTATAATTGGGCATTCGTCATCAGCGACCAAACATGACTAAAAAATCACATAAATAAGGCGGCACTCTGCTTACTGGGACAGATTGTATTTTACATACCTCGTATGTCTTAACAGTGACATAGAATTTACGTATTTAACAGATGCATAATGAGGCGGACATAACGCTCTCCATATGACTTGAATTTTTCTTAGCTGCTACATAATAATGTAAGGCAATTGAAGGTGTGAATATATCAGTTTTGTAAAGGTAATATATCAGTCTTCTATCTCCTAGAATAGATTGAAGTCTTTTTAAAATGAGTTTCTCTAGTACTTTCGAAAGCACTGGCAGCAGACTTCTGGACTTATATAAGGTTAATTCTTCCGAGTTTTCCGGTTTTTAGCATAATAATAATTTGGATCGCCTTCCATTGATGGGAAAAATGGTTACACCTCAGAGGTGCTTTCCAATAGACTGATCTACTGACTCAGTGTTACGTAGGACCTTCTGATTCACTTACTTGTTGTTCCATTAACCCTGAGACTTGATGATCCAATCTGATCTGTATTACTTCCCTCCTTGCTCTTCAAGCACCTAGTTTTTGAAGTGTATTTAATGATTTGGGGAAAAATAATATCAGCTGGTTGTGGATCTTAGATAGATTATATCTTCCTGTAAGAAGTCTATCTACAATATTGCAGCCGAGCCCTCCTTGGTCAGTCTGAACACATTCTGGTGAATTTGTTAACACGGTCTAATTTTTTTGCATACGCGGATATTAAAGACTCCCTTTTTTTATAAAAAGAATTGATTAGTTTTTTAATTGTTTAGCATAGAATTTAGCATTTATTTGCACTGTAAATACAGGGAGATCCAAATTGAGTGAAGAAGGTTTGAATTTCGCGCCTTAGGTTTTAGTGTATTTCACGTTGTTAGTGTAGTACTATTGAAATGTGTTGTGTCAAATTACAGAGTCAACTCGTCAGTTTCTCGTTTACATTGTTGTACTTTGCTATGTTGTTCGGGTTTTCATTGAATTTTTGCTTTATTTCGCTTGTTTTCTTATTTTACAAAACAGTTTTTTCAGAACTACGGTTTGCTACACGATTTTATTATCAAGTAAGCTTATTACTTAAAATTAACGAAGTTTAAAAGCTATATTATTTTTGAGACGCCGCTGCAAAATAAAAGAAGCAGAAAAGTATTCATGTTGCCAATGTGACAATAATTGAACGCCACGTTCAATTATCCTCATTCAATTTGGACCACCCTGTATTTCTGTTATTACGCCGAGTTCGCGTAATTTGGAAATGCTAACTCTAAAATTTTAGTGGGATCGGTATGATATGGAAAACTGTATCACTCAGATTTGCGTAAAGTCTTTCTTTTTCGTAATTAGACATAATTATTGAATAAAAAGTCGAATATATGAACGAATTACATCTCTACATGTGGTGTTGTTATCGAATTACAGATTATTTACAAAAGTATCTGCCCAGGATCTGAACTAGGAATAGGAAGACGGACACTTCTTACATATTAGTGATTAACAACAAATCTCAGAACATGCCTTATTGTTTTTAAGACATATAAGTAGGTATGGCAGCGCTTGTACCACCCCCCCACTTAGGCCCCACCCCTATCCCTACTCTGTCGCCATCTTGAATTGCCATTTTGAATCGCCATTTTGAAATGTCATTTTGCATTTGTCATTTTTGTATATGTCATTTTCAATTTGTCATCTAGGATTTCCCGCCCTTAGATTCAAATTTTTAGTTCTACTACTACTGCCATCTATCGGTGACGTCATGTGATCGGTATAGTAGATTCCTCTCTCTCGCTCTCGCCCTCTCTCTCGCTCTCGCTCTCACTTGTCATTTCCAACTTGTCAATGCTTCCCGCTGAAAGATTTTAATTCCTAATGTCTCAACTGCCATCTATCGGTAACGTCCTGTGATCGGTATAGTAGATTTCTATACGCCTGTAGATAGGCAACCTGTTACATTTTTTTATAAAAATCGATTGGAGTAACCAGGGTTCGAAAGCTCAACCTTCTAATTAAAAGTTCATAGCTTAACCCCGAGACCACGGAGCTTGTCTCTTAAAGCATTGTAAAGGTCTAATTTATAAAAAACAGTCAACTAAGCAATATATTTTTTAAATAAAACTTAAAAATTAAAATATTGCGTTTTATAGAAAAGACGGTTCTTTTTTCAATGATATAAATAATTTACTTGAAATATTTATAAGTTTATATGTAGTTGATATACGTTATTTATTTAAATTAATTATAAATCTAATATCGTCATGTCATAGGGTTATCATTTAAAATATAGTAACATCATTGTATTTATTATAATAAAAATAGCCCAGATTAGATTATTAGCAGTCGAGCGAGAGCGAGAAACAGGGCGAGAGCCGAGCAAGCGACAGCGAGAGGGTGAGAGCGAGAGCGAAAGAGAGGGCGAGAGAGAGAGCGAGAGCCGAACGAGAGTGAGAGAGATGCATAAGAGTGAAGGGTGTCTAGTCATACTTAATTAAGGGTGACCTAGGTAACCTGAGTTCAATGCAAATAACGAGCTAATCATGTAGAAACTTGAATTTTCTCGTTATTGTTTTTTACCTCAGTTCCCAGAATCTGTTTTACAGGGATTAACTCTGAGTCGTAGGGTTAGTTCCTTATAATTCAACTTGATTGAAGATGTGTATTCAAGCGCATGTGTAGAAATCGCTATAAAATATATTTCGGTGAAAGGCTATTAGTCATTAGAGTGCAACAGTTGATCGTGTAACAATACCATGATGAGTATAGGTATAGGCAGTCCTAATAATTATTATCAATGCTATGAAGCCGTATTTCCAATCAGTGATGAAATGGGTAAGAAAGAAAGAAAACGGTTTGTTTATGTATACATTCGAATAATTGATTTCATTTTAGATCATCATTATGATGAAATGGATCACGCAACAACAAACTTATCAATTCCAGAACCAAGTAGTTATTATTAGGGTCAAGACTACGAAATGGTACGTGAAGAAGAAATAGGTATGTTTTAAAAGAATCAAACCTTTTGAATGTTACTGAATAATTATTCCTTGTTTAGGTCTGAACGAACCATACTACGTAGATGATGTATCAAACTTACCGGTACAAAGCACAGACGAGGTAGCATCACCATCGATTACCGTCAAATACCCCGATGAACACTTGCAGCTGTTAGGATCCGTACAATATCCTCTATTTGCCATGAGACCACGAGAAGACTGTATTCATATACATAATATCCTAGTGGGAATCATTCCACCTGAAGAACCTAACGAACTTGATGTGATGGTGAAACTGGAATGTATCAACAACGTATGTGAGCATAATGAAATTATGTTGGCGAAAAGCGTATGGTACGGATTGTATGATGTCCGAGTCGAAGCAATGTCCAAAGACTTCTTTTCCACGAAAATATGGAACGATAAAAAGCTGAAATTCCATCTATGTACGGATTTTTACGTAGAGTTTAATCACAGTGTTTTTTTTACGGTAACACGGTGATATGTTATGAACAGCGAAAGATAACCGTAAAAGACCATGAGTTTCAAAGGATAATGCATCTAGCACCGCTTATTAATCAGCATGCTCGTGTATTACGTCACCTTAATTTTTCGTACTTCGACTACGCAAGTGTAGAGAACACAGCAGAAGGGGTGAGACGTCAGAAGAATATCAACTTCGTGTCACCCGAGTCGATTTTATTTTCGGCCGAATTGTCGTGTGGCAACTACTCATCATTGAATTTAAAAGACCGTGGCGGATTGAATTGGCTCATTTTATTAGAGATAATCAAACTTTATCCATTAAAATTTATCAATGTCGTAGACGGTCAACTACAACCCTACCAACAAGAACCGACGACAACATGGTCAGCGCTTCCCGAGACATCGGCAGATATACCATAAGAAGCAGAGGATTATTGAATATAGAAATAGGTTACAAAATTATATAAAAGCTTTACATTTATTACAAAATGAAATAAAATCGTATTGTGTATTCAATAAGTTATCTAAGAGTTTATCACGATTGACTGTCACAAATGAATATTGTATTTAATAAAGATTAAACGTATAAAAAATTATTTGTGTTTTACTATCGCTAGCAATAGTATGAGATAGCAAGTTTTCACCGAGTATAAATAGAGATGCATCTGATCTCTTATCTCAGTACGTGATGTTGACTCATCAGGATAACGGTGTTGTTAACAAACTCATTGACAAGCTCCCGATCGAACTACATCTTCCTTCTTACCAATATTGCGGACCCGGTACTAAATTATCTAAAAGATTACAACGCGGTGATAAAGGTATAAACCCTTTGGATCAGGCGTGTATGCAACACGATATTTCGTACGCTCAAAGTTCAGACTTGGGTAGTAGACATAAGGCTGATCGTGATTTAGAAGAAACTGCCTGGAGACGTGTTAAAGCTAAAGACTCTAAGTTACGGGAAAAGGCTTCAGCTCTGCTTGTAACCGGTATAATGAAGGTTAAACGAAAGTTAGGAATGGGTGTGAATAAGAAGACTAGTAGGAGAAAGACCAAGAAAAAGAAAGAACGATACGAAGAAGATTATCACTTTTAAAGGGGGTATTTTAAAGAAGCTTGTAAGTACGGTAAATCGAACAAGTACGACCCTCACGGGGAAGGATTTAATACACCATGCGTTGAATGCGGCTAGAAGAATCATTAAAAACGTAGGAGGTAGGAAAAACGTTAAATTACCTCGAATTATTCCGGTACCTACGGCTACCGGGGGTGTTTTACCTCTTATACCAATTTTTGCTGGATTATCGGCTCTCAGAACAAGAAGCAGCTAGAAGAAGCTAAACGGCATAATAAAAGTATGGAGGCTATTGCGATAGATAGAAAGAGTGGAAATGCTCTTTACCTGAAACCTTATAAAGCAGGCGGTACAGCATTGTATCTGAAATCGTACAGGTCAAAAAACTGAATAACCTGCCTCGGAGAGCACTTACAAACCTAGATCTAATAAAACATGCTAAAGACATACCCTTTTTCAGCGGTGCCTATATGAGAACAAGTCTACCAAATAAACCTTTACGATTTGAAAGAGCTATTGTTAATATCGATGATGTTAGAGGACCCGGCACGCATTAGGTAGCTTATAGAAAGGATCGAGATGTTGCTTTGTATTATGACCCTTTCGGAGACCTAAGACCACCGGCTGAACTTGTGAAATATTTCGGTTCTCGTTGCAGTGTATACTATAATGTTGCTCGAGAACAAAAGTTCAATACATACAACTGTGGGCATTTGTGCCTGAGATTTTTGTATAAAAGAGAAGTGTATGTATAATTCGATCAAGTATGGCTAGAACCATCACAGTGTACGGTAATGGAAATATCCTCTCTACCGGTAGTATTTATCCGAATATACAACTAGACCGTGAACAATACAGATATTCCATAGGATTAGTCGGTTTATATACAAGTCATACAATACGGAATATATTTCCAGGGAAAAATAAATTTTATTACGGAGATCAAGAAATAACTATTACAACCGGTAGTTACGAATTGACAGAAATAGCTAACTATATAAAGAATCAAATTAATACAAGCGATCCTGAAGAAGGAGATCTGCTACTACAAATCAAGGCTAACGCTAATACAGGAAAGTGTGAGATTGAATCTGCCACAGCGGTTATAGATTTTAGCAAAGCGAACAGTATAGGTTCTCTATTAGGATTTAACAATCGTATATTATTACCCGATATCAGACACGTATCAGATCGAATTGTCGATATACTCTCAACGCCGAACATCTTTGTAGATTCGAATATTACAGGAGGAGCGTATAGAATCAATCAACCGTGTCATACAATCTTTGAATTCGGTCTCTGCGTACCACCGGGATACCTGATTGAGAAGGAACCAACACACGTGTTTTACTTTCCCGTCACTGTCAGTGAAATTGATAACATTACCATTAGATTAGTGGACAACTAGTAAATTTTTCTGAAGATACCTTCACGAGCATAAGATTAGAACTTAAACGCGAAAAATGGGAATAAACTTTAACTATAAAAATCTCGCTTCGCATCATTCAAAGGTCATTCGTCTTCGTACACCGACTAGTGCGGACCTCTTCCGTATAAAATTATCTCAAGAGAATCGGTTGTTTCTTTAATCTCTAGGTTTTAAAGTACGACGACAACATGTCGAAAAGAAGTAAATTGCATATTAACACAGAAAGCATCTTTGCTACTGATAAATTAAACATATTTCAAAAACCCAGCGTCGATACAGATATAATAAAAGAGGACTTCTACAGTTATTTGCCGTTCACCTTAAACGTCAATCATTCAGACACCATTAGAATTACCATACACAATTCCGATAATGTTTTAGCTTTGTACGATAGTTACATTTTCGTTAAAGGTACTATGACTCGAAAAGTCAACGTGGAATTCCTACCGGTAAACAATTTTGCCTACTTTCTGTTTGACGAAATTCAACTAATATTAGGTACGAATCAAATCATCGACGTGTGTAAACATCCGGGTATTACGAGTACCATAAAAGGTCTCGTTTCACAAGGTGCCGAGGATAGGGCTTTATCCAGTAGTGCATGGAAAATCGAACTCGATAACGGAAATGGCATGTTACATGGTGCGGGGAATAACGTGTTCAATTTCACGTGTAGAATTCCTTTAAAATATATCCGGTTTTGCGGACGATTATAAGAAAGTAATTCCTTATATGAGTTGTCAGTTAGTTTTGATACATTCTAAGAATGATTTTAATTGCTATAAAAGCGCGGCCGGAGATGCTGGTACCGACGTAGACTTCAAGATTGATAGACTGTCTTGGGAGATTCCTCATATACTATTATCGGATGAAAGCAAGTTGAACTTGGTTGAAAGTTTGAGAGATAATTCTTCTATTATCATTCCATTTAGGTGTTGGGAATTACACGAACTACCCTCGTTAGGTACTACAAAAAATCAGGTTTGGCGTATAAAGAATTCAAATGAATTAGAAAAACCACGCTGGGTCTTTATAGTTTTACAAGACCAGCGTCAGCTGGGTATAAGAACAGGCAACCCTACTGCATTTACTCATTCGAACCTAGTCGATATTAAACTGTATTTAAATTCGCAAGTGTTTCCACAACAGCGTTTAAATCTCGATTTCAGTCGTAAGGATTACATTGTAATGAGCCGGGGTCCTTACCCACTAGACGATCACGGCCCATCTTACTCTACCCGCATAAAATTCAAATATTTAACAAACCGGAAATTGACACAGTATTACCAACCTTACAAATGACAAACTTTATAAAGATAAATATAACAAAAAGAACAAACTTGATATTTAACAAACTGGATCCTACGTTGTGATTATTTTTTATACCATGTGACCAAGGTTGATAACGATTGATCTACTTCATACGGACGGAGAAAGAGAAATCACAAGTAAAAGAACACAAATAAAAGAACAATTAAATATGATTGTATTATTTTATTAATTTATTCTTAATCTTGAGCGAGGAGGGACGTATTTAAACTGTTACAAATAATGGCTAGTTCTCTAAAAACCTCCTTGAAATTATATGCTAGCCCAGCTTAAATACGTACACGCTGCAAGTTTTATATGTGATCAAATGATTATTTAGTTTGGTTACAATAAACAATACAGATCAATAAATCAATTTATCAAGTTGATACAGTTGTGTGATAATACTAGGCATTTATAAATAGACAAACGCAAATCTCTCAATGACATAAAACTTCAAAATTGAGTGAAATAGTCAATCACAAAGATTTACGGATAAACCAGCAAAGGTAAATGTGCCAAATTAAAATGAATACACAAGGACTGCTGAACAAAAATTATATCATATTTGACATAGCCACATATACGTTGTGACCAAACCATATATGGTTATATCAGAACACGTCTTTTGCAAGACATAGTTTTACTGTCAACAACAGGGAAAGCTCGTATCTAGATACCTAGACAAGCGAGAGTGTGTTATAAGCACTGAAAAGAATAACATAGCACATATAAATAATATAAATATGCAAAACAAAACAGTTTGAGGGTTCTACGACACGGCCTATCAAATGGACTTAAGCCACCGTGGAGCCTTCGTCGCATGCAATCTTTTGACGGTTCTACAACACGGCCTATCAAATGGACTTAAGCCACCGTGGAGCCTTCCTCTCTTAAATACTAAATCAGATTTTCTCTTACACGGCCTATCATGGGTTTTATTACCACCGTGCAGATTAATACACTTTTAAATAATAATAATTCTAACCTTAGGGTAACATAATCTCTTGTTCCGGACCAAAAGACTATCCCTTCATTTTTTTAGTCACAAAGTAAAATGTTTTGTTAGGTTATAAATATTAACCTAAAAACTCAATAACAACTGACAGTAAACACATAACAGCCGTAGTCATATTTAAACACTAATAAATATCAAATTGGCAATTTAGATGTAATGCTAAGACAAACGTTATAAAACATTATTTTCTAATCATATTTTACCATAAAAGGGACAAATTTATCAAATATTAAAAAGTATCAAACGAATCTAGTTACTGTATAGATTTTGATTTATAAATAGATTCAAACGAGAGATTTAGGTTTCAGATCAATCAAACCATACAAAAATTATATCACACAACTAGAATCAACATACATTAAATAAACAGAAATAAACTTACATGAATTTATATTAAGTTTTAAAACCAAGCCAATATGGCTACCTACTACCCGTTTTAAATCCCCTCATCCCCCTTTTTCAAAACAAAAACAAAAACCAATCGTCCCCTAACTACAAAAAAAATCAAAACTACCAACATTATAGAATCTGTAATAAATATCCCTAAACATAAAATCAAGTTATCAACCGCAAAGAAACTGTAATAAACATCCCCAACATTTTATATTTTAATCAAATAGTTGTTATTTTTAAAAATAAATTACATATTTTGCCTGAACCTGTATGTAATAACAGAACTAGGTAAATTGATTATTATGAAAATTGTTTTGTGACAAAATGACTTGCTACAGCTACTTTGATCTGGTTGACTATAGGTCTGACCACTACAACATTCCTGCATATTTAAATTATACACGTTTTCGCGAGAGTTACTATGATATAGGTAGAGGATCGGCCGATAGCTGTTTAATCAATTATTCAAAATTTGAAACATACCCTGTTTTTCTAATTGATTGTTCAAGACAGGTAGAGAGTTTTAAGGATTCCACTGTCGACATTAGATTAGAACTTGAATCTTCCGATGCATTTACTAATACAACTAAGGCGTATTGTTTGATCCTACATGACTCCTTGATAGAATATAACCCGTTCACTGAAACAGTGACTAAACACGTACGCTTACCATAATGAAAACTGTCAAACAAAAGAAAACACTAAACATATTTAATTTAGACAATGATGTATCTCTACAATCTGATAGTAATAGAAAACACGGTGACTTATTACCTACGTCATGTCGAGCAATTCTGAGCGGTCCTTCTTCCTGCGGTAAAACTAATGTTATGTTAGGTCTACTGATTAATGAAAACGGGTTAAAATTTGAAAACATCTACCTGTATGCCAAGTCGTTATTTCAACCGAAATACGAATTGTTAAGGGAAGTTATGAAACCTATTAAAAACATCGGTTATCAAGAGTTTAGTAAAAACGACGACGTAATTAGTCCTAGCAACGTCAAACCTAATTCAGTATTCATTTTTGACGATATAATTTGTGACAAACAGGGAGAAATTAAAGAATATTTTAGCATGGGTAGGCACAAGGGTGTTGACTCGTTTTATTTAGGTCAGACATATGCAAAGATACCTAAACACTTGATAAAGGATAACGCAAACTTGATTATTCTTTTTAAACAGCACGAATTAAATTTAACGCATGTGTATAGGGATCATATTGTAGGAGATGTTAACTATGAGGACTTCAAAAACATTTGTCGTATGTGTTGGAAGGATCCGTATGATTTCCTAGTTATTAATAAAGATTGTTCCCTAAACAACGGTAGATATCGGAAAGGTTTTGATACATAATTATATAAGTTTATAATTAGACTCGAATTGTTTAGTTCTCTCTTAGAGTTATCATTATGTCGAGCTCATATGATGCGAGTTTAAAACGTAAAATAATAAACGCACGCAAAGCTATACGTAGAAAATTTGCTTACTTTCGTCGTGATAAATCTGAAGCAGAACGTATGTATCGTGATAGTCATAAACAAGTTATATCTCCTTTGGAAACTATTGCTAAATCAGTTAACGTAGCTGACGTTCCCCTATTGAAAATTAAAAGTCAACCGGCAACGGTTTCAGCTACTACACTTCCATTGAAAGTTAAAAAACAGGCAACATCATCTTCTTCAGATACAGATGAGGAAGATGATGAACTAACTGACTATCATGCACTCCCAAAATATTACGGTATGTTACTAACTAGGGGTGGTAGCAACATAGATCGAACACGGTATGCACTCAGGTATAATAAAGATGTAGACGAATGGAAATTTGCTTGTTCTCGGGTAACGTTACAGAGAAATGATATAATTTAAAACAACCTTTTTAAGGGAACCCCGGGTCTGTTTGATTTACTAACACTTAAACAGCTAGACTCTATTCCAACGGCAGACGATATAGAGAATTATACAAAAATCATAGGTCTTACCAATGCACACAGAAAAGAGTATAGACCTCGTGGTAAATTAATAGGTGTTAAACATTGGAAATATGAAAACGTAATAAATCCGAATCTAGATAAAATTACTGGTGCGGGAATTCCTTCAATTTCAAATTTCAAAAAGTTAAACGAAACGAAAGTCGAATTTGTATATTGGAACAAAGCTAACGAACTTGTCGACCGACTTCGTTTGTTATTTGCTGTAAAAGAAGCCGGTAACAGTAGTCCTCTGAATGAAAACGAAATAATTTCAATTATTTCCGAGTTTCAAGAAGAAGGTATTATAGAATAAAAGATCTCATCGCTGTTGTAAATAGTCAGTTCGTTACCATTATCATTCGCAGTATGAATGCTACTATAGATTTGTTCGGACGTTCAATAGTTGGAGATGCTACAGCAGTTAAAGGTCCTCCCGGGGTAGGGTTTAAGCTAACAGAAGATCAGAATTTCGATTTAGAAAACAAAAGAATTACAAACGCAGGCGAAGCTATTAATGATTCAGATCTCGTAACAAAGAAACACGTCTTAATACTAGAAAATAAAACTATTAACGGTAAGAAACAAAGATTAACCAATTTAGCGGATCCCGTAGATGCAGAGGATGCAGTTACAAAATGGTATATGGATAGCGAGATATCTAACATCAGTCATGACGCGCTACGCGAAAGTATTAAAACTTTGAACGAGATTTGTATAGAACTGTCTAAGGCAACTTTATGGCTTTTTGCTAAAGCAGGTTCTAGATCTAAAAATTTTGATAGATCACGACTCGTAAACCTGCGAAATTTGTTAATTACCCAAAGAACCTCACAATAGTCGTTGGATATATTACTTTACATTCTATTTAATAATTCAGTCCTGCATTGTTAATAATTTGAGGAACTGCAATTATTAACAGAGATGAACGCAAAACAAACCGTTGTCAATGAAATACATAGATCGGCTAGAAAAATTTTTCAAAGACGTAGTACTATAATAAAGGCTTATGATGATTTGTTTCAAATAGATTTAGCCGAGCTTAATCCCTACGCTAAAGTAAATAAGTGTTATCGTTACATACTGTTGATGATAAACTGTTATTCGAAATTCTTGTATGCACGGCCGTTGACTAAGACCGGAGAAGAGGTGACAAAACAGGTCCGTAGTATCTTTAAGGGTTCTGTCATACCTAAAGATTTACAGTCTGATCTCGGCAAGGAGTTTTATAATAAACATTTTAAAAAATTAATGAACGAATACAACATAAATCATTAGTCTACGTATTCCGTGATTAAGGCTTCAATAGTCGAACGAGTTATTCGTACAATTAAGCAAAAGCTGTATAAAGAATTCAGCTATAGAGGGAGATTTAAATGGGTAGATATATTACAACTGGTAGTTGACAGCTATAATAATACAAAACATAGAACAATAGGGATGCCTCCTGCATCTGTTAAACCTACGACACAGCTGTCGGTGTATAACACTAATGTAAAAACTACCAGTAAACGCAGGTTGGATTTGAATGACATCGTACGCATAAGCAAATTCAAAGGAGTCTTTTCCAAGGGATATACACCTAACTGGTCAACAGAATTATTCAAAGTAGTTAAAGTTCAATTTACAAAACCTATCACATACTTGTTGGAAGATCTACATGGAGTTCCCGTTCGAGGTGCTTTCTACGAGTTCGAGCTGCAGAAAACCAATCAACCTGATGTATACCTAGTTGAAAAAATACTTAAACGTCGCAGCAATGGTGACATTTACGTAAAATGGCTCGGCTTAAATGAAAAGTCCTGGATAAAGAAGGAAGATCTACTCACTCGCTAGCTCCTTTATAGTATTATTATTATTAGTATACTTATCTATTATTTATATTTTAGTTATGATTTAGTATTATATATCAATATGAAATGTATGTATTATTTTAGATATAATTTAGTATTATATATCAATATGAAATGTATTTTCTTCTTCTTTCAATAAAAGTTCTTGTATAAAATATT
Source organism: Agrypnus murinus (assembly GCA_929113105.1). Taxonomy (NCBI): domain Eukaryota; kingdom Metazoa; phylum Arthropoda; class Insecta; order Coleoptera; family Elateridae; genus Agrypnus; species Agrypnus murinus. The sequence continues at coordinate 39,712,260 of OV816025.1, read as the reverse complement.
TGTTTTTTTATTTTTTACCTTAAACTACCGAAATAAAAACACAAGAAATAAATCATATTCTATCTATTAGACAAATTCAATAACATTTTAAAATATCAATAGTTAAACGTTATAATTCTATAAAACACGTTTCATGTAAAGAAAAACGCACAAGAATTAATTACAATAGATCTATATATAACTATCTATAAAACAGGTAATCTTTTAGAATGTTTTATAGCCTGCAAATATTTTTACATTATATTTTTGTATTTTATTTTAATATAGATGAACGAGGTAATTTTTAATATATAAGCAAATGAAAAATAAAAAGGACGAGAATGCCTTGGATGTTATCGTCAGGGTAGTGTCTGGTATCGAAATATGCATGAGCGTCACGACTAATGTCCTCATACAGATTAGACGTTTCGACGATATATACAGGGTAATGAATGTGGCTGATAGCATAATGAATGTGGCTGATAGCATGATGAATGTGGCTGATAGCGTAATTAATATGGCTGATAGCGTAATTAATATGGCTGATGGCATGATAAATGTGGCTGATAGCGTAATTAATGTGGCTGATAGCATGGTAAATGTGGCTGATAGCGTAATGAATGTGGCTGATAGCATGATGAATGTGGCTGACAGCATGGTAAATGTGGCTGATAGCGTAATGAATGTGGCTGATAGCATGATGAATGTGGTTGATAGCGTAATTAATATGGCTGATGGCATGATGAATGTGGCTGATAGCGTAATTAATGTGGCTGATAGCATGATGAATGTGGCTGATAACGTAATTAATGTGGCTGATGGCATGATTAATGTGGCTGATAGCGTAATTAATGTGGCTGATAGCATGATGAATGTGGCTGATAGCGTAATTAATGTGGCTGATAGCCGGTTGATGCAATAGCCACGGATTCATTCAACAACATGATAATAATAATACTAGAGCATGCATGCATACTACATCTAGACAGATATTTGTAAAATGATACATGCCGTATTAATAATACTAATCTACGCCTTATGTACTAAATAAAATAGAATTTCTCACAGATAAACTAAAAGCTATGCGAGGAAACGGTTGATGCAATAGCTACGGATGCTGCCACGCATTCAGGTTCCTACAATTAATCCAGCACGAGTATCATAGATATCCTTTCCGATTTGTAAGTAATATTTGATCTGAATAACCTAGTGTCAGACTGTTTCCTGTAGAACAATTTTGAGTGGATCTTCTTCTTGTAGTAAAACTATTGCCTTGTTAGGTCTACTAATTAATGAAAACGAATTAAAATTTGGAATTATCTACCTATACGCCAGAAACTCATCCAGTTTTTGTAATTGATTGTTCAGTGCAGGTAGAGAGTTTTAAGGATTCAACTGTAGATATTAGATTACAGCTTGAATCGGTCAACCCATTTACTAATACAACTAAAGCATACTGCTTATTTTTGTTTAAAAATAAAACGAAAAACAACCTTTCTAATATCAGATACATAGAGCGAGATAAAGAATCTAAAAATCAAGATTTTAGTAGCAACTGATGAAGTAGAAGTCAACTATCCTACTTTACTAGAGAAGGCAAAAGGAACGAGTGTCTTAGTGCTAGCTCTTCATCACTTGCATTTACTGATATAATATTAATAGTATACTATTCTCTCCTGATATTAATTCATAATAAACGTTTTCTATGAAATATTATATCTATTATCTTATTATAGTGATATATAGGATGAAAGAAGTTTCAACCTCCGACTACAAACAAAGAAATTAAACATCGATTCAATAAAAAGTTTATTATTTTTTTTAAATATACATAAATATAGAAAAATATTAAAAAGTCATCTACTTCCAGTTCATCCTATTACTGGTGCTTGCTTGTTTAGTCTGCAAAAGAATAAAATATGTAATTAGAGTCTTATAGTTACTTTTTAGATATTTTTCAAATTATTAAAAATTACCTTTTTCTAGTTGTTTCATCTCAAGCACCGGCGTCTTCTGTTGATGTCGGCCATATGTTTTGAATGATGTTATAGTTACTGAAAAATTACCTAATCTATTGATCTCGTCTATATGAGTCTTATCGACTTTTTCGCTATATCTCTTTGGTAGAAATATTTTACAATTAGTTAACTCGACTAAAATCGATCTTCCATATCTGGTATCCATTTCCTTCAGACTTAAAATCTTATAAGCCTTATTGATTTCTAACATCTCTGTGGATACAACTGGGTTATCTTCAGCTATACTGTTGAAAAGTTTCACGATATCCATTTTGATTATACTGCTATAATATTAAAGTTTTGTATTAAAAACAAAAGATCTTATTAAATAAAAAATATCTAGTTTACTTACCTTATCTGCCTTCGTATGCTTCGGAGAAGTATACTGTTCCCAAGTTTGCGTTTAGCATTTATAGAGCTACAGGACCTTTCCCTTCTAACCTTCAAATATAATTTGGTAAATAAAACATTTTAAAAGATTACCCGTTTTATATAATGAAAGTGAAAAAACAACAAAATCAATCTAGTTGATTATTAGAACTAACAATTTTAATGATTCTTTAATTGAATTTTTAAATTGTTTTTCCTAGATCTATTGTAATTGATTCTTTAGCAACAAATTCTGATTATTGTGTAATCAAATTTTTTCAATTATTTTTTATGTAAATTAAAGAATCATTAGGGTTTTTCTGAAGAAGGTTTTCCTGAAAAATACTATATAAAGTTAATCATTTTTTCTTTAATATTATCAGTTCTTCAAAACAGTTTGAAAAATGTCTACTGTAAAATATCAAGTCAATTACGACAGTGATAGCGATGATGAAATTGAATGTTTTGCACAAAGTGATACTGCTCTATTATATAAAATGGAATTAACTCTAAAATTTAAAGAAGTAATTAACAGGTGTAGTAGCAGTACTAATTATGAAGTAGGTGCAATTATTTCATACGAGGAAGAGATAGAACTCCCTGGGGGTGGTATTCTAGTCGATAACCGAAGATACGTTACATCACCAAGCAGCATCCAACTAAATAATTTCTGTGTAGCATTCGAAAAATGCTATACAGAAATTAAAAATATTAAATATATGCAAGGTGTTTGTATAACATCTATTAATTTTTATGTAAATAAGATTTAGTTTTAATTTGTGTATTTATTTTATGAGATTTTAACTTAGTTGTACATATGTAATCTTTTAGATAATTTAGTACCGGGTCAGCAATCGTGCAATTTATTTTTATTTATCATCTGAATGATACATCATTTATAGAAGAAATGTCATAAAATAAAATTATTTTTAACATTTTAGTAATGTTTTAAGTTCGATGATATATTGTTATATTTTTATAAGAAAATCGAAAAACATAATATATTAAGAACATATTTTGATGTACTAATTACATATTAATTAAACATATATAGAAGTAAACAAAGGTTAGTTTAAACGTTAAATTACATTGCTCCTCATTTGCATTGAACTCAGGTTACCTAGGTCAACTAGGTCACCCTTAATTAAGCATGATAGACACCCTTCACCCTTATGCGTCTCTCTCTCGCCCTCACTCTCTCTCTCTCTCTCTCGCCCTCTCTCTCGCTCTCTCTTGCTCGGCTCTCGCCCTCTTTCTCGCTCTCGCTCGACTGCTAATAAACCAATCTGGGCTATTTTTATTATAATAAATACAATGATGTTACTATATTTTAAATGATAACCCTATGACATGACGTTTAGATTTATAATTAATTTAAATAAATAACGTATATCAACTACATATAAACTTATAAATATTTCAAGTAAATTATTTATATCATTGAAAAAAACCGTCTTTTCTACAAAACGCAATATTTTAATTTTTAAGTTTTATTTTAAAAATATATTGCTTAGTTGACTGTTTTTTATAAATTAGACCTTTACAATGCTTTACGAGACAAGCTCCGTGGTCTCGGGGTTAAGCTATGGCCTTTTAATCAGAAGGTTGAGCGTTCGAACCCTGGTTACTCCAATCGACTTTTATAAAAAATTGTAACAGGTTGCCTATCTACAGGCGTATAGAAGTCTACTATACTGATCACAGGACGTTACCGATAGATGGCAGACATTCAAATGAGGAATTAAAATCTTTCAGCGGGAAACATTGACAAGTTGGAAATGACAAGTGAGAGCGAGAGAGAGTTTGGGGGTAGGAGGAGTGGGGGGTGGTACAAGCGCTGCCATACCTACTCATATACCAGGACAAAGTTAATACTAGGGCAGATTCCATAGTAACAAAAACCTCGTCTTGCCTCTTAACCGTGAACTTTTAGGTAACCAGTAGTTCTTAACCCCTGCTCTGAGGAATATTAGTGTTTCTCAAATATCACAAGCATTTTGTGCGATTCTAACAGAATAAACACTGCTTGCGTCACTTCAGCATTTATGTTAAAAGGCCAGCTTCAAGGTGAACGCCGTTGAAGGATTATTAGTTTACTGTAATTATTTTATTAAGACAATGCTCGGTACGGGGACGTTTTTGTTTTTTACTTATGTTATACTCACAGGCCCCTTTGGGCAAACGAACTTTGAGGGCCGTCCCGCCCTACGGGGTTTTGCTAAAGCGATTGCTACGCCACTAGCCCGATGGCGTCATTTTTTATTTACTAGGTGTTAGAACTGCAGGCATAATTTTCGTAATGTTTATTTATTCATTTTTGTGCGAGAAATTGGGGTGGGGAACATCCCCGTACCTTATGGCGTCGTTTACCATGATTATTTGGTTGAGCTTAGTAGAATATAGTTGAATCTGGGGGAATTCGGGATTTTCTTCGTGCTAAACATCGCATTGATACGGGACCTACGGTCTTACTTCCTTATTCGAGAAAGAGGCATGTTTTAGTTTTTCTCTACTATACCTAAACCAAAAAATGAAGGATCTAAACCGAGTGAATCTAGCAGGCGCAGATTAGCAGTCGGAGTTGATTGTGAGCGAGCCTTGTTCCCAAATTGTCAAATTTAGACAGTTTGAAATTAAAAATTGTCATTGCAATCTGTCAAAGTTTTGAAAGGTTTTTCACAACTCCAATTGTTACTTATTAAACTACTATTAATAAATATTAATTGGAGTTGTGAAATAGTATATTATATACCAAGGTTGTGAAGAGTTTTTTCTAGAGCCGAGCATTATTAGATCCCGAGATGCGCAGCATCGAGGGATATAAGATGAGAGGCTCTAGAAAACACTTCACAACCGTGGTGTATATATTATTTTTTTCACTACTAGTACTTTTATTCCTTTTATTATTCTCACATAAAAAACGTACTATCGCGATCACGGATTTTTTCCTGGATGCCAGTGTATAATGGGATGAATTTTTGCCCCGTGTTACACTAAAATCTGGATTATTGACTAGTAGTCAATAATAAAAAATTATTTACCACTAGGCAAGAAGGCTAACTTCACAAGGTGACAACAGACTAGATAATAGTATGTTTTAAAGCTAGTAGTGAAAAAAATCTTTTAAGCAGCAACTAATGTCGTACACACTTTTGCTATCAGAATGTTATTTATTAATAGTAGTTTAATAAGTAACAATTGGAGTTGTGAAAAACCTTTCAAAACTTTGACAGATTGCAATGACAATTTTTAATTTCAAACTGTCTAAATTTGACAATTTGGGAACAAGGCTCGCTCACAATCAACTCCGACTGCTAATCTGCGCCTGCTAGATTCACTCGGTTTAGATCCTTCATTTTTTGGTTTAGGTATAGGAGAAATTACTAACTCGACCGGGGATTGAACCTACAACCCTTGGATTATGAAGCAAACATGCTAACCACTAATCCACCGAAACTGACTTTTAGGAATGTATACAATGTGGCACAAAAGTATGGAAACCTTTATTTATCTCTGGAACGGCTTACGCGATCGAGACTAGTTTTGGAACACTTTATTTAGATAATATACTGGATTAAAAACTGATGTCTACAGTGTTACCAAGATGTTAATTCTTTCGTAAGTTTTACCAACTTCTGAATTTTAACTAGGACACTGTATATTTGTATTTTTTGAGTTCTCTTAGTAATTCTACACATAATTTGTGTACAAAATGTGGAGTAGAAACGATTTTGACATACGTTGTTTAGGTTGGGACCCTAATGGAAAATATAAGTTTTCGACCTTGAGAGGGAAGGCGCGAGTTGCCATCTTGGCTGAAAGGTGCAAAAAATTGTTTTTTTTTCAAAATAATTAGTCAACAGTTGCTGCTACGGCGAAATGTCTATGATAACATTACCAACATTTTTTGTATAAATATTTTTTTTTTGTAAGTCTAATATTTAATGAGTTACAGCGAAGGAAAGATTTGGTAAACTATGTTCGTTGTCATTTCATTTATTTTTTCCTTTTTGACTTTCCGGGTCGATTGATGTTGACGCCTTCATCATAGAGTTCGTCCTCAATGTCATCTTCTAATTCATTGCATATGCCCCTGAGAATTGATAAAATTTCCTCATCTTCGTTCTCGCTCTCGATGCCTCTTGGATTTTATTTCATGCAATTGCAAAAAAGGATGCGGTGGAACATGTGGCTGGAGGAAGCTGGCTTGAAGTGTTCTATTGTGTGTGGATTCTGTAGTGAAAATACACATCGAGATCGAGGAAGAAAATGAGAAAATTTTATCAATGGAAAACAGATTCTTAGAAGCACATACGACGAGTTAGAAAATAACATTGAAGACGAACACTGTAATAAAGACGTCAACATCAACCAGCCCGGGATGCCAAAAATTAAAAAAAATAAAATGATCACCAACATATATTACTAAATCTTTCCGCCACTGTAACTCGGTAAATATTAGAGTTACAAAAACCTTTAAGTTTGTCACAGACATTGTTTTCGTAAGATCAACCGTTGAGTAATTATTTTAAGAAAACATCAAAATCGTTTCTACTCCACCTTTTGTAACGTAAATGCTCTTTTTTGCCTCTACTGCTTGGACTATTAGTAACGAGTGAGGAAAGATAAACGGTAAGTTGAATAATTTTATTACTGTTGTAGAAGAAATTGGATTGAGAAATTGATATGTGTTAGTATTTATTGGAAATAGTGACATTTTATATATTAATAATTCTTGTTGACAAACTTCTTTACATCTTGTTGATAATCTTCCAAACGGTTTTCTATCACGAAATAACCTATTATTATCACGAGACTACCCAGCCACCCAACATTGCTGCATATAGCGAAAACCAGAAAAACAGTCCACTAATAACTGGAGAGCATAACTATAGCACCACTAGGAAATTCATGATTTTTACTAACTGCTAATTATAAATTATGAAACACTTGTTTATTGGTGAGACGATATTAGAAAAATATTATTGTCCAAGAAAGAATTATCATTTTATTTTCAGGATATTTATTTAAATCTACAATTTAATACTTTTTTGAATGTGTATAACTATAGCACCACAATTAAAAATTAATTTTTTCAGTCTTCTGCGTGTATAAAATAAGTGATAAATGAATTTAATAATGGGCAGTTCTCTCATTTCTTCGAATTACTTCAAAAAATCGGTTGCTCATACTTCAAATGAGATTTTCTAAAAGTACATGTTTCAAATCATTCCAAGTCTATTCTGCTATGGCACGCCATCTATTTTCCATAGGATCTAATCTGGTGAAGGAGCAGGCCATATCATCGAAGAAATTTTATTCCGTTGGGACCAATCCGCAGATTCTTGGTTAACGTGAATTGTTGCATTATCTTGTTGAAAGACACATATTGATCCCTTTCATTTTGACTGAAAAAAGATAACAACTGGTTCTCCAACACCATTGTATACTCAGAACTGTTAATTTTAGGGAGCATAACTATAGCACTGCAATGCATAGCTAAACCGTTCCATTAGAATGCGCTCCAGAGAATATGGATCAAAGTTGGCAAAAGTTACGTTTTTTTTGCTGAGCCACTAAAGTGAATAGTTATCTTGTACTGCAGGTCATTTTGTCAGATAAAAAAAATTGATTTGATTTAATTCATACTGGATGGATTTAAGGAAACAACCAAGTTGTTTTTTAAAACGAAATTTCGGGGTGGAGGAAATGTAATGGTATGGGGGCATTTTCCAGTGAAGGTGTAATAAGACTGGTTTTTACATCTAACAAACTGAAGAGTGTTGATCACGCAGCGGCGTTGAAGATCCAGTTGTTGCAGAACCCTTTTTTTCAACTAAAACGAAATGGACTCATGGGTTTTCAACAAGATAATGCAAGAATTTACGTTAGCCAAGAAACTACAGCTTGGTTCCGAAGGAACAAATTTAATTTGGATGGATTTAATTTGATGGTCTTCTTCACCAGATGTAAATCCTATGGAAGATCTATGAGGTGACATAGCACGTTGAATATACGCTGAAAATAAGGAGTATCAAATAGTAATTGAAGTAAAAGACGACATCCCAGCCAGCACGCTGATGTTATAATGACGTTATTTTTAAGTCATTATTGGTCGACGACGTCATATGACTAATAAATGATGTCCATAAGACGTCATATAATGCAAAGTACGTAGACGTCTTCAAAACGACGTCTTTTGGACGTACAATACAATACGTACAAGTTTTATTAAAAAGGTATTATTTTAGCAGTGGCCAAGGAATACTGGTCATATTAAGCAGGTGGTCATAATATAGAGATGTTTTGACTGTAGTATATAATAAATGTTATTTCCAATATTCAACTATTTATTTATAATTCTCGTCTTAGTCCTAGTATAGGACGTTTTAATGACGTCTTATATTGACGTCTTTGGGCTGTGACATAATGATGTCACTTTTACAACAATTTGACGTCGTTACTGCCGAAAAACGGCGTCATTATGACGGTCAGTGTGCTAACTGGGATAGGTACGACTTGGAATGATTTGGGACATGAACTTTTAGAAAATCTGATTTGGAATTTGAGAAACCAACTTTTTGAAGTAATTTGAAAAATGGGAGTACTACCCATTATTAAATTTATTGTTATTATTATTATGCTTATAAAATCTAACCCTGTTAATTAATAGAGTCCGCAGAATTCCCTGTAATGCAAACATAGGTACTCATAATAAAAAATAAGTTTTCTTTAAAATAGTGTTAAATTTACATTCTATATCGCGAAGTAATCTCCTTTTACTCTACAAATTTTATTGTTAGTACAGACCTGTGCATTTTCCGTTCCCGCCCCTCCCGTTTGTCACGTCAAATCACGCTCATATGCGTGACGTTGGAGCGGTTGACCACCGAGTTGAAGACGTGTCGCCTTCTTGATTGAGTCTTGAGTTGTATTGTGTGTTGTGAAAACTTGTTGCAAACAAAATTTCAAATCAGACTCGATATCAACATCTTTCAGACTACAGATTTTAAACGTTCAATATTTGTAACTTAGCAATAAGCATGGCGGAATATGTAGATCATAAAGCATTTAAACTAATAAATCTTATTAAGGAGCGTAAAACTCTATACGATCGTACTTGTAATGAAAATTTAAATAGAGTAACACTAGAACAGACTTGGAGGGATGTTGCTGAAGAGTTAGGAGAGAATGGTAAGAGATAAATACTGAACTGATTTTGCGATTTTTGTATTCTAATAATCTTGAGATGTACGTATTAGCATTTTTTATAGGTAATTTAATATTTTTATAATTTGTATTTGTAGTGGCTGCTTGCAAGGAAAAGTGGAAAAATATACGTACATCCTACAAAAGACATCTAAAACGCAAAGCTTCTAACCAACTTAAAACACCATATTATTTAGCAGAGTACTTAGACTTCATTCAACCATTCTTTAAAACTCTACCGTAAATTAGTACCTCATTGTAAATGTTTAATTCTAATAATGTTGTTTGCAATATTACAGGGAATGCACATCTACCAAACCAACATCTTCAACACCAAAATTGGAAACCAATAATTCTGATATTACAACCGTGCAAAAGTTTGATTATGACGAATATGAAGAAGACTCGAGAGACCTTTCTGATGATGACTATAATGATATGCAAACTGATCATATTTATATTTCACCTTCAAATAATTCAATATTAGAAAATGATTCAAGTGTGAATCAAGAAAAAGAAATTCAAGAGCAAGCCAATGAGCACATTCAATCGACTAATTCAAAAGAACAAGAAAGTCTAAAAAGAAAACTGTATTCTTCATTGATGGGACAGTCTGAAGAGATAAGAAAGAAATCTTATCTTTATAATTGTTATGACGATCCAGAGCTTGCATTTTTCAGAAGTTTACTACCAGATCTACGTCGGATGAATAACAGACAAAAGATTCGATTGAAACTTAAAATCCTAACAGAAATAAATAATATTCTTTATGCTAATGATGCCGATTTTGAATAATATTAATTATTTTATGGTAGGATGTTCAGATCTACATACAGTGGCATTAAAATAAACATTATTGCAGTGATCTTTGAAACTCTCGTAACTGGCTGTGATATGTTTTATGTGAGTGTTTTTATTAAATGCTCACTGTGATAATGTGTAATTTTTTTGTGTCACTATATTTACTCTTTGTAATACTTTTCAGTTTAACCGGTATATTGTTTGCATCTGGAATTACCTACTTTAACTATACAGGGTGGGATTAAAGTATGGAATATTAAAGAAAATAGCGAACTCAACCGGTTTTTTTAAAAACGCTGAAACACGTCGATTTTGTTTTTAAAACTACACATTAATATGTGTAATTCACCTTCCGACTGTCGTTTGTTTCTAAGTTATGACGTCATCACAAAAAAACTTAAATGACAATATAGATTTTTTATAGTGGAATCCGATAGTGATTTGCCCTCTCTTTATGATAATAATAAATCATAAGGTTGCATAACAAAAATTCTGAGAAAAATCAAGTTGAAATTTGTAAATGTTTGTGAGTTGTGACGTCATCACAAAAAGTTTAAATGACAATATAGATTTTTAGTAGTGGAATCCGATAGTGATTTCTCTTCTCTTGATGTAAATAAATCATAAGGTTGCATAACAAAAATTCTGAGAAAAATCAATCTGATATATTGATACCATAATATCAATAACATTAAATGTTCTGATCGATTTTGTTATTGATATTATGGTATCAATATATCAGATCGATTTTTCTTCGAATTTTTGTTATGCAACCTTATGATTTATTTGCATGATCATAAAGAGAAGAGAAATCACTATCGGATTACACTCTTAAAAATCTATATTCTCATTTAAATTTTTTGTGATGACGTCACAACTAACAAACATTTACAAAGTTCAACTCGATTTTTCTCAGAATTTTTGTTATGCAACCTTACAATTTATGTGCATGATCATAAAGAGAAGGAAAATCACTATCGCATTCCACTATAAAAAATCTATATTGTCATTTAAATTTTTTTGTGATGACGTCATAACTTAGAAACAAATGACAGTCGGAAGGTGAATTGCACATATTAATGTGTAGTTTTAAAAAACAAAATCGACGTATTTTAGCGTTTTTAAAAAAACTGGTTGAGTTTGCTGTTTTTTTTAATATTCCATACTTTAATCCCACCCTGTATAACAAAATTTTTATATGTACACAAAAATGAATTAAAGGTTCTAAAACTCAAAAATTAAATTTCTTTAAATTTCGATATTGTAAATGTACAGTTGTGATTATTCGTTAACGAATGATTAAAAAAATGATGGTTGGTTTTCAGATTTTTGTACACTGTAATTCGACCTGATTTATGGACTGGGCAATTATGTTGAAAAATGAAATGTTCTTGATTACCAAATAATAAACTTAATTTATTTACATTGTACAAAAAACTGAAAAATCAGCTGTCATGATTTTTTTCATCACTCCAGAGTGATTGATCGCAACTGTACATTAATAATTGCCATTGATTCTAAGGGATTCTTTCTAATCGATTTATTGAAAATTTTATTCATGATTTTGATATATGATTTCATTGAGTTTGAGAAACGGCGTCAATCAGTTAATGACTAGAGTAATTTGTTGTAAAAATAGGTGTATGCGAATTTTTTTTTCAAACCTCTCGATTTTAACAAATCTCGAAAGTGTGAAAAGAATTAATAATATCGCTCCTTTAACTATATTCAGTCAAATTCGTGTTACTATTAGCCGATGTAATTGTTAATTTAAATTATATTTTATTTATCATCATTAATGCACGTCTTTTCAGTAATAAGCTAGATTACTGAAAAGACGTGCATTAATGATGAGAAATAAAATATAATTTAAATTAACAATTACATCGGCTAATATTAACACGAATTTGACTGAATATAGTTAAAGGAGCGATATTATTTATTCTTTTCACACTTTCGAGATTTGTTAAAATCGAGAGGTTATTTTATGTCTAGAAATTATATTAGTTCTGCGAAAAAATGTAAGGGCTAGAATAAATGTTGAGTACTTTGATGAGAGTTTAGACTGTTATTCTCCCTTCTTTTCAACATAAAACCAACGCAAGTTTGACTTTCTGACAACCTTTATTTGTCCTTTAATTTTACTGTTAAAGTGTCCAAAGTGTAGGTTGTGTAATCTGAGTAATATGGGTAATATAATCTGAGGTATAATCTTTAAAGTTTAGTCAAATCAGTCCTGAGAAAGCTATCACATAATCCTGAATTTCTTCACATTCTGTATCTGAAACAGCTTTCTCGGGTACCTGTAGAATTAATTCCAGTGTTGCATTGTCGCTCTCATCACCATCTGTACTACTTTCTTTTCTATTCTCTTAGGGGAACTCCGAGCCCAGGTAGATTTAGGAATACTGCCCTGGATGCTCATTATTTGAAACTTTATTAGTTTCACTCTCAGAAAATGTGTCTTTTTTGGCATATTCCAGTATATTTTTAATGCCTTCGATTGAAGGAGTTTTTTTGAAAATTCTTGAGTGTTGTTCTTCCCTAGGCCCCCTTTCTCTTCAAAATAAAAATGTATAATCACCTATAAAACAGATGCATACTTTATAAATATTTTTCAATATACAGGATATGCCTAAAGTATCTATCTCATCTAGTATGTTGACTTGCACTTTTCTGTGTTAGTTTTTTAAGAGGAATCTGGTGATGCATTATAAAATAAGTCACCAGTCCACTGACCTTTATATTGATAATTTCAATGAATTATATTTTACCAATAAATAGCCATTCTACTTTCAGCACAGCACCCACTACACTACTTGCCAACAAACAAAACTTGATGAAATAGCAGCAACTTTAGTTGTCTCCATTTCTAGATTTTCAGTATTTCTGTAATATTCCCAAGTATTGCTATGTATTCTCGTATATTTCACCGAATACTCTCGAGTATTCCCGACCATTTCCAAGTATTTCTGATTATTTCTCAGGTACTTCTGTGCATCCCTGAGTATTCTCTATATAGTCTCGTGTATTTCCAAAAATTTGTACACCTATTCCTGTTGTAGAATGCCCCATGATTAGGATAACACAATGAGCCGCTAAAAGTAAAAGTCTTTCTCATTTGCTAACAGCAAAGCAGACGCTTTGTGTCAGCATGTCAATTCAGTCGCAATTCATCCGAATGAGTAGTAGCCATTACATGCAGATAGAATACTATACTATTTTTAATTGTTAATTGCATTCAACTGATATGTCATTTCAGGCTATAAAACACATGAAATAAGCAAATTGCAACTCTTCAACATTATTTTCTGCAATCAGGCCTATTCTTTACTCTGCCAACTCCCTATTTATGTAATTATGAAAATCATAAGTTCCCATAACTTAACATTTCAGAAACTTGTCATAAATCTCGTAATCAGTGGCGGACCCCCCCGTCCAGACCATCCCCAAGAGCAGCATAACTTTAAGTGTGTATTCTAAATTTTACACCTCAATTTCATAAATCCATTCGGATGGGAACATTTTTTACAACAAAACTTTAAAATTTTTTTTAATTAAGTATCCTCAATAAAATAAGAGTGAGACATAACTTGTATGTAAGGAACATCATTTTAAAGCAGATAGCCCAAAAAGTTTTAACGTTTTTGTATATATATTTTTATTTTCAATGTAAAGCTGTTAATACTACTAGAGGGTTTCGAGGCACTGGAATCTCTGTCACCCTTGGGGTAGTTTTATTGCTTACCAGTAATAGTTTAGGAAATAGAGAATAATAGGAATATCCTCAAAATAAACGGTATCTTCAATATTTGACGTTTTTATGTTTTCATAGGAAGTACTAGATGCTGTTGTTATTTGCACGTGGTGATATACCCCTGGTTACAAGTGTCCACTTATGTGCAGTTTTTTTTAGTTGTGCATTATTCTCCAGTGATTGCTGATGTGTAAAGTGTATTTTTAGCCGTGCTATTTTTTTAAAAGCATGACGGACCAGGGAGAAAAGAGACAGGCTTCTATTATGAATTTCTTTCAAACACAGACCAAAATGTTGAAAACAAATAACGGGGAAGAAGATGATAAGATTAACAATTTAATTTTACCAGAAATGGTATCACAGTTAAGTTCATTGTGCAGTGCAGAAAATTCAAAGCAAAACGAAGTAATGGTGCATTTAAATGATATTTCACATTTTGTTCGAAAGCATTTAACGACATCCGATATTGACAATGTACTAAAAAATCTGTGGGTGCCCGAGCATACATTTCAGTTTGCAATAACAGTAATTTCTAGCAAAAAATTAAAATTTCAACATTCTTGGCTATCTCGTAGGCCATGGTTAGCTTATTCAGCTAAAGAAGACTGAGCATTTTGTAAAGATTGCTGTGCGTTTGCCAAATCGGGTGCAGGAGTAAATTCTCAGCCTTTAGGAATATTAGGGAGAAAAAAACTTTCGAATTGGAAGCACGCTGTGGATACGTTTACGAGACATTCCACTTTACAGTATCATTTAAATGGTATTGCTGACAGTGAACACTTTATGTGTTTTTCAAAAAATGTAAGCGTTTCTGTAGAAAATAGAATAGATACAGCTAGAGCTAAGAAAATACTACAGAACCGGGAAAATATTAAGCCGATTATTGAAGCAATAATATTGTGTGGCAAACAGGACGTTGCTTTACGGGGTCATAGAGACTGGGAAAAAATAAATGTATGTGAAAATATAGATCATAACGAGGGAAATCTTAGGGCAGTGCTGCGTTACCGTGCTTCTGGTGATCAGAAATTACAATCATTTTTAGAAGGACCGGGTGAATGAAATAAATATATAAGCTCGACCAGCCAGAACGCTATAATAGAATCTTGTAACAAAGTTCTTCTGAAGAAAGTAGTAGCAAACGTAAACCAAGCAAGATGTTTTAGCTGATGAGACTGCTGATATTTCGGGAGTGGAGCAAGCATATCTGTATGTTAGATATGTTGACATAGAGACATCATCATTAAGAGAAGATGTTTTGCAATTTGTAGCAACAGTAGACCTTACTGGAGAAGGGCTTGCTAAACTAATTTTGGAAAGTCTACATTCTTATGGGATTGACCTTAATTATCTTCGTGGACAAGGGTATGATGGTGCATCTGCGATGTCAGGAAGATTGAAAGGAGTTGAAGCATACATTAAAAATCTTCACTCCTTAGCACACTACGTACACTGTTCAGCTCATTGTTTGAATTTGGCTGTTTCTAGGTCATGTGAGATTCAACCAATTTGAAATTGTACGGGTATAATTGGAAAAGCTCATGATTTTTTTTGTATACCCGAAACGAAAAGCTATAAAAACACTAAAACGAAACTGTGCTACACGATGGATTGAGACGTTTTAAGCAGTACACGCCTTCATAGAATTATTGGAGTCGGTCATATTTTCTTTAAACGTGATATCAGAATGGACTGACCAAGAAACCTCTAGAAGTGCTTTTTCTTTACGGGGTGCAATTTTGCAAAGCGATTTCATCATCTCACTCTTTGTTATAGGTAAAGTGTTTGCACTCACAACACCATTGAGAAAACACATTCAGAAAGTCAACATAGATCTCAAAGAGGCCGTATTTCTAGCTAAAAATACAGTCAACAAACTGGAAGCTCTACGAGCCAAATCGAATAAAGTATTTAATGAGATATATTGTAAGGCAAGTGGTGTATCAGAAAAGCTGGGAGTAGTAATTTCCGTCCCAAGACTAACGAGTAGGCAAACAAATAGAGCGAATCCAGGAACATCTTTAAATTCACCAGAAGACTATTATAGAACTGTAATATTCAGTGCTTTTCTAGATACATTTATTGTTTAAATTAGAGACAGATGTATGCAACACGAGTTTCTGTTTAAGGGTTTCCACAGAAAAATGATGCATTAACCACTGAAATTGAAGAAGACTTCAATAAAAAACTACAAACTTGAACAAAGTGAAAACGAAGAAACAATTAAAACTGAATTACGATTATGGTACCGAAAACTTACGGATTATGAAGATTTGCCGAAAAATGCTCTTGCAGCTTTAGCTATATGCAACAAAGATCTATTTCCGCATATTTTTAGACTTTTGCAGATTTTGGCCACATTACCAGTATCTACTTCTTCAAATGAAAGGACCTTTTCTACATTGAAAAGAATAAAAACCTACCTGCGCAATTCAATATCTCAGGTAAGATAACTATATAGAATAGACACATAATTTATATTCCTCAAGAATTGTTGTTTTACCAGCAATTGGTCTCGGGTAGCTCAGCGGTAAGAGCATCTGCCTAGATAGCAGAGAGCTTTGGGTTCGACTCCTGGTCCGAGATAATAATTTTTCCATATTGTAATTCTGTCTTAATTTATTTAATTATCAGTTATATTTATATTTAACATAATAATACTTAAATCATTTTTGAAGTTTCAAATAATTTCTTACTTCGTTATATGTTGACCCATCATAGAACACGTGGTGATACATTGTACCCCACTAGTGGTCTACAATGGGTACAAATCTTATTTTTTAAATTTGTATTCTTCTAGCTGTTCTGTTATTTCTCTTAATGTTTAACATCATTGCCAGACACATTGGAAGTCGTACGTGGGTGCAGAAAAACATTTTGCCGCCTGAAAGACTTTAAACAAGCGCCCTCTGCAGGGCAACTGAGATGCAAATTTCTTATTGCCATAGTCTTGTACCTTGTGTTCGATATGATAAGATTAGTAAGTTTTGGCTTGGTAAAAAATACATCAATTCTTTTCTATTCTAGGACTCAAACACATAGCAAGTATGATGTTTGAAATTTTCAATAATACTGTTGGAAATAAGAAACAAGACTATTTTTATTGTTTATTATTAGTTATATACAAATTAAACATAACATCAGAAATTTAGATAGATTTGAAGATTGGGTACAAAAAATACATTTTCTTGAAGGGAGTGTATTATGTTCCTACCGGTAGGTAACGAATTTCTGAAAAAAATTGTTCCTACCGGTAGGTGCTTTGTGTTTCTTTAAAAATTCACCTTTCGGTAGGTGAATTCTTTTTAAATCATTTTTCACCTACCAAAACTTAACCCTTATTCAACAACAAAACCTAATCACGAATACATTTTTGTAACGTAACTATATACATGGATCATTTTGACATATTTTTAAATTAATCAAATCAAACATGCTCATTTCAAAACTAGAATGCAGTAAAATTTGTCAGACAAAATCAGCAAAATGTAACAATTGCTTACTTTGTATCTTTTAATATGTGTTGTTATTGATCAGGCTTCATTCGAAAAAAATGGTTATGTGTTAATTGTAAATGCTAATAAGGTGGTCTAAGGTGGCCAGATTTCTTTAGAATCGATAAGGCGGGACATTAGGGATGCCCTCCCTCATAAATAATTTATTAAGCAAGCTTTTCGAACAATTTTTGAATGATTTTTAGATGTGCATTCCATTGACCGAAAACTCTGATTTTTATTAATAGTATAAAATTCAAACAGTCCTTCAGCTAACGCTAACTGCTTTTCTTTTCCGAAATTACTTTTACGGAAAATCTTGTAACTTAGAAGAGGCAGCAACATTTACGTATAGTTTATGCTTATCGGTAGCCAGATGCTTTTGCCCAAATAGCGCTGGAATAGAAATTCATATGAAAATTAGTGCCTCTCATCCTTTTTGCATGCCACAATTAATATTCCAAAGTGATGCTTTGGATATACATCTTATTCATGTCTTCGTCATTGCCAAGAACAGCTGTTGTTAGTTGAATGGGCTTCCCCTATTTTACAAATTTTAATTTTGTTTGATAATAAGTGTGATTGGCATTATATAGATGCAACTACGGTTATTTCTTGTAATTAACCCAAATGTTGCCACCGTCCTTTTAAAATCCACCTGTAAAGATATCGCTAAAAACAATACCTAAGACTACCACCGTTAGATGTCGCCTTAACCAACGTTTCATTAACATTCCATTAGTAGATTTTGACAGCCAATTTTAAGAGTGTTTCATTCTTCGCGCTTTAAATGTGATTTTCTTTGTGTGTTTTTTTTACCCCTGTGACATGAGTGCCAACAAGTAAGTACCAATGCAAATATCTTGAAATTTAGATAAAACTGTTTTTGTAATTTGTTTGATTATAACCTACTGCATGCAATACTAGTAACAGTTGATTGATTGATTGATGCGGATTTACTGTCGGTAAATTGTAAGAATTGACAATTCTAGGGTGTTCTTTATAAAGAACGGTGGCAAAATACCGATATTTGTTTTGTTTACAGATATTATTATACAAAACCCCTAACTTTGAATGAACTCATTGAGGAGCTAGAAAAAGAAGACGAAGATGAAATCCCTGCCTCAATAACAATATTTCCACCGGAAAATGCAAATGATTATATCACTGACGAGGATTCCGGTGATGAAGAAAATGTTGTTCTCAGCAATTTACCTGGGTCACAACTAAGAGCAGAAGCGGAAATTCATAATAAAATTGAAGAAGTGGAGTACGTCCCTGAAGAACAAGACACAGAAGAACAAGTGGAAAGCGAAGAACAAGACCAACAATACGAGAGCGAAGATGAATTACCACTGTCAGCATTTGCAAAAAGAAGTAGGCAAAGTCTTGATAAACCAAAATTTCAGCCGTCAAAGTCATATAGTTGGTTGAAACAAGACATCACTTCGAGTTTACCTACATGGATTACTCCAGATGAAGAGAACGACAAACTGTTGTCACCTACAGAAATTTTTTTGCAATTTATCGATGACGAAGTTATTGAAATGCTAGTATCTTACTCAAATTTGTACGCCATATCACACAACAGAGTAGGTGATATCTAAGGAGATGAGATGCGTTGCTTTATAGGAATAATACTTCTTAGTGGCTATGTGTGCCTTCCACGCCAAGAAATGTTGTGGGATAACTCCAAAGACACAAACAATCCTGTCGTGTGCGAAGCTATGTCCAGAAATAGATTTCGTTTTTTGATGCAAAATATCCACTGCAATGATAATAATTGTTTAGATCAAAATGACAAATTCTCAAAAATGCGACCTTTATTTCAAGTTCTGAATCAACGTTTTATTCACTTCGCTCCCATACAGGAAGCTCACAGTATTGACGAGTCAATGGTGCCGTATTTTGGGAAACACGCACCAAACAGTTTATGAAACAAAAACCAATAAGATGGGGCTATAAAATTTGGTGTGCAACAAATAGATTGGGCTATATAGAATGGTTTAAGCCCTATCAAGGCGCGACCACGATATTACCTGAAAAATACAAGCACCTTGGATTAGGCGCCAGCGTCGTTTTGCAGTTTGCTGATATAATTCAACTTCATAAACCAAACTATGCATATAGTTTTTTTTTCGATAATTTTTTTACGTCAGTGAAACTTTTGGATGAACTACATTTGCGAGGTATCAAAGGAACGGGAACTATTAGAGAAAATAGAGTGGGCAAAGAGTGTAAATTGCCACATTCAAGCATAATCAAAAAGAAAGTGCGAGGATTCTTTGATTACCTTACAGATGTTTTCAATAAAGTTATAGTTTGTAAGTGGCACGACAATAGTGTCGTTTCTATCGCCTCAAATAATTTACCTGTTTTTCCCATAACGAAGGTAAAACGATACTCGCAACAACAGAAAAAGTCAATAGAAGTAGATCAGCCATATATTATCAAGAAATATAATGAACATATGGGTGGAGTAGACAGGGCTGATCAAAACATCAGTCTCTACAGAATTTCAATCAGAGGAAAAAAATGGTATTTTCCATTATTCTCTCATTGTCTTGATATGACTGAGCAAAATGCTTGGCA
Source organism: Agrypnus murinus (assembly GCA_929113105.1). Lineage (NCBI taxonomy): Eukaryota > Metazoa > Arthropoda > Insecta > Coleoptera > Elateridae > Agrypnus > Agrypnus murinus. Next base: position 39,692,041 of record OV816025.1, on the reverse strand, counting down.
ATGGTATAGAAACGCTGGAGGAAAGTTAGATCACTTGGCATTCCGTAGAAGTGCAGCTATGGGGCTATTAGAATCCTACAAAAAAAGTACCACACGAGGACCATCAAAGTCTTCAGCAAATTTGCATGAATTTTCTAGGTATGATGGTAAGGATCATATCATTATATACCAACAAAAACAAACAAGGTGCATCAATTGCCACAAAAAAGCAAATTTTATCTGCGAGAAATGTAATGTGGCATTACATCCTAAATATTGTTTTGTGGGTTATCACCGTCATTAAAATAGTTTAAGTTGTTTTGTTTAAATATAGAATTCATTTTGTTTGTGAAAGCATTAAAATTTCTTAAAAAAACAATTTATCCATATTTTGCCACCGTCCTTTTAAAAGAACACCCATTTTTGAAAAAACTGTGAAAAAAAAATCTACACAAATGTTTACCAGGTGTTTCTGTAGTGCAATCAATCACTGTTATAGCACAATCGTTGAGTATTACAGAAAAAAAAAGTTTTGGCAATATCTGGGTTAATGTTAACTTAGCGTTTGTATTTAAACCCAAATAAAGTGTGCGATATTTATTTATATAATTGGCACGGTGAAATTAAATTAAGATAAATGATATCTAGTTTTTGAAAAGAAATATAAATCCGTTGGATACCAATATTAAATATAGTTTACTGCAATTTCGAAGTTAGAAGAAAATTAATTAAAAAGTTTACATTTACGTTTATTGTTTTAACCAATAAACGTAATGTAACTGTTTTGCTGTCTATGTTCGTCAAATCATGATTATCCATGAAAAGCGGGACATTTTGAAGATTTTGTGGGCACCGGAACAGGTGAAACAAAAGCGAGACTGTCGCGCCGAAAGCGGGACGTCTGGTCACCTTATAATAGTCGTTTATTTTGGTTATACTATAAAATATTTTCGATTTCGATTTCCATAATATATTATTTTTGTAATAGGTACAGTACACAAAATATATTTACATATCTTTGAGAAAAAAATCTGTTTTTGTTTTTTTTTAGACAGTACAATTCCTTTAAGCTAGATAGATAGTTAGATATAGATAGATATATTAAGATAGATAGATAGTTAATATAACAAAGCGGTAGGTGAAAAATTATTTAAAAAGAATATGTCTTTTCCAGAAATTTATTACCTACCGGTAGGAACATAATACACTCCCTTTCTTTAATGTGACATGAATACAGCAGAATTAATGTAACTCGTAAATTATTTATGAAAGCATAAATGGGTTATAATAAATATTCAAATGCATCAGCCTTTGCAGCTAGACAGTATCCCAATTATTGATTATAAAAACTCCTTTTTATGTTGTCAACATTTGGAAAATGAGTTAAAATAACAGCAATTATTCTTTCTTGGAGTTCTTGAAATTGTGAACTTGTATGTATGAGAGTTCACAAGCTGCTTATACTATGAAACTTTGATAAATATTTTTTATATTTCTTAGAGGTTAGTAGAAGTCTGTTTATATTTGTTGTCATATTTTGTCATTTACTTGTTATAAATAAGTGCCTTATAAATAAATAACTTTATGTCCGATTGCATTGTAAAGTACTGTTTATTGTATTGTTTTGCGGCAGTAAACTGGCTTATTATTGTACTCGTAAAATAAAGTGGTAGTAGTAAAATAAATGGCAACTGTCTATTACATGTCAAATTTTCTTCTGTCAAGAATAGATCTCGCCCTTTTTATAGGCTTTGCTCGCTTCACTCGCTCAGCCATAAACTGGAGTTGTCTATAAAGTCCTACATTATGTACTTGTTGCATAAATAGCTATTAATTTTTATTGAAAAGTTTTCTAGAATTATGAACAATTTATAATTTAAGTTGTTTGAACAGACTTATGTACAATTGATTATTTGCTTACTCTTTAGTAAATACGTATTCTCTCACTCCAATAATGTTCCGTAAATAATTCGGAGATCTGTATAAATCTGACTGAAAATAGTTCCATAAATTACTTCATTGCAAGATTTTATTTATTTTTTTTATTTGTTTGATAATTATACATTGTGTTGAAAAAAGAAGCTACCTAAAGCTTGTGCTTGCTCTATAACACGATTTTATCACAAGTTCAATTAAATAATATACCAAAATAGTTATTTTGTTGCACTGTCACAAATATGCAATTTGTCATCTGGAATTCGCTAGAATAAATTTTTTCATTATTATTCTGTTACTTTTTACAATGCTTTCAGTAGTATTTAAAATCAAGGCGCAGGTAAAAGATAAAGTTGGCAGATAAAAGATAAATTTACCTTAGAAGCTAAGGTACTTAATTTGTTATTAGGATATATTATCTTCTGCTTATCGTTAGAAAAATAAAGAAATTGTCCACAAAGAATGGAACAGCACAAGAGACTATGTACCGTTATACAGCACAATATAAGTACCTAGTAAGAAAACAGAACAATAACATAAATTATATTTATTTCATACTGTGTCACATTTGTCAGTTTTACGTCAAACTTTTTAGTCCAGAACATGCGATTTTACGGTCTAGTATACCTGTAAAAAATTTTACAGTCACTTGTCCTGTAAAAAATTTTACCGGACGCAAATACAATCAATCACCTAGACAACGTTTTAGTACGTAATCAGTTACCATGGAAACTCGTTCTTCATAGATGTCCATATTTTGCATTCGGAAATTTATTTTATATAATTTTTTTTTAAATTAAACAATATTCTAATAATTGCAGTATGAAATAAAACGCATTACGTCATACGTCCTGGAAATGGTCTTACAGTCTCGTTTCGATGTTCCGGACTCGGCTCCTTCGTTGCCTTGTCCGTAACATCTTACTCGACTGTAAAATTCCATTTCCAGGACTTATAATGTAAATTACTATTACAGTAGTGTAAAGTTAGAAACTCATGTACCCCATTATATAGATTATGAGAGTTTTAGAAAGAAATAGCTGAAGTTCTCTAAGAAAAGTTTGAGTATTAAAATGTATTAAGATTTTTATTTTTTTTTTTGCTAAATACAACAATGAACAGTTACTTTCAAAACTATATTTTAATAAATTCTGGTTAGCATAGAACTATATGTAATTACTCATATCACATAGATACTTGCTAAGAAACGCCTTTTATAGTAATAGTAAAAGAAGTAAATAGAATGCAGGAAGATACACAATTCAGAGCATCTTTCATGAGTATAATATTATACTTTTGTATACTATTTTCAAAACATAATATCTAGTTCATAGTTTTCAACTTTCTTCTGTAATTTATTCAGCAGCTAGCTATGTACTATACTTCGTAGCAATAGTTTAACATTGTTTAGTTTATTGCTGTAGTATGTCAACAAATCGTCATGAATCTATAAACATAAGCCAAAGTCATAAAATATGCACAAGTGTTATATTTAACTCATGTTTATATTAAAAGCAGATAAAATTAGTCTGTAGGCTAAAACACCAACACAAAAATTCTATACTCAGAAATTTGAGGTTATAAAATTGTATTTTATTCATTAATCTCATAATAAAACTAAGTACTGTAATAATTAAAATGTATAAAAGTATAAACATAACAAATATATGCTAAATACAAGATGTCCCAAGAAACTGCAGAAACAAACGTTGAACCATGTGCGATCTACGATAATGATCAGATAGAAGAACAAGAAGATAATCATACACAACAAGTAAATGATAAGGTACAAACTACCACGGCAAATGGTGAACCTCCTTCAGAAGACAAAGAAGACAATCGTTCTCAGCAACTAAACAATGAGTTACAAGTAAAAAGTGGAGTTAGTTATGAAGTATTTCATTTTCTTAAAAGTTTGTTAGAGACCATAGTGGAAAAGCAAGATGATGACAGCCATGTGATCTTGTCTTCGATTGACACACAAATTTATTTAGCATTACATTTCTTAACAACAGGAGAATATGATCGTGAAATACAAGGAATTTCACAAGAATCGGTAAATAACTATATTATGAATCTCACAAATTGTTTGATTAGAATTGCTCCACAATTTATAAAATTTCCTGCTGATGAATCTTTTAAAGAAGAATTTTATGGTTTAGGAAAGAATGAGGAAGGTATTGGATTTCCTAATGTTTTGGGAATAATTGATAATACACATATTTTACTAAAAGAACCAAATGAATATCCCGAGATTTATTTAGATTCTCATAATCAGCATTGCATTTGTATTCAAATTGTATGTGGTCCTGATTTACAAATATATAATGTACTTGCTGCATTTCCTGGTGGATATGAAAATTTATTCATTTGGGAGAACAGTAATTTAAGGCGCATGCTAGCTGAATGTGACAACCTAGCTGATAGTTGGCTTCTTGGTAAATTCAGCAAATTGTTACCTGCACTTAAAAAATGAAAGTTAAAAATTTATATTATTTTAGGTGGTCTTAAGTATCCTCAAGAACCTTGGTTAATGATACCACTAGTTCATCCCAAATCACCTTGCGAAGAGCTATACAACAAAATACATCATGTTACAAGCAAACCTATCAAAAAGTGCATTGAAATGTTAAAATTAAGATTTCGTTGTCTTCAGTTGCAGCTTAATTTTAACCCTTCAGAAGTATATGCAATTGCAACAGCTTGCTGTGTACTTCATAACATTTGTATTTATTATAAAGATTTAATAGAAATGGACATTAATTTTGAGGAAACGGAGTCTAATAGTGATGTTGTGCCTGGAGACTCGGAAGGTATTGATGCACGAGAAAAACTAATAGAAAATTATTTTAACTGTTCATAACTTATTTTTGGTGTTTATAAAATTTTATTAGTGTCCCACTTTCCTAAATTGTTATTAAGTTTTTAATTCCTAATGTAGATGATTGTCGAAATTCAAACATTCAGTAAAAATTTATTAAAGAACAAATACAAAGAGTTTGTGTTTCGGGGAAATAGTTATATTACATTTTTAATTTCTTTTTCTGCTTAAAAAAAATGAATAATAGTAATAATAATTTCTATATATTTTTTTTATAGTTAATGATAGGTAATGAAATTATTAACATTTAAAATATATTAGTTATTAAAGACATAAAGCTAAGAAGTTAAGTATGAGCTTAATACATAGTGAATTTTTTTTATATAATTTTTTTTTATTTAAATTTTTTTATGTCTTACAAGGACTGAATGAGAAGGCAATAAGAAACATAGATTCAGAGAGCAATTAAACATGAACGAGGCTGTTCTTTAAATAATGATGCTATAGAAGTGATTTGTGTTTATTTGACTAATAAATTTTTTTAATTCAAATTTACATTTGTTTTGATTTAATTGCTTTATATTACTTGGAGTGACATAAAATTTAGGTCCATAGAAAATAGCTATTTATGTAACAAGTACATAAAGTATACTTTATAGATGAGCTCAGTTTATGGCCGAGCGAGCAAGTCCTATAAAAGGGCAAGTATATAAAGTTCGATTATGTAAGAGTTACATACAAAGCTTTATGTTCGATTCCTAAAATTGGCTAATTATCAAAAAAAATCAGTTTATAAATTTGACATCGATTCTTGACAGAAGAAAATTGGACATGTAATATACAGTTGCCATACTTTATTTTATGAGTACAATAATAAGCCAGTTTACTGCTGGAAAACGGTACTTTATATGCAATCGGACATAAACATAGTTTTTTGTAAATAAGTTGATCGAAACTCTGGTAGAGAGATGACGTCATTCTAGTTGCAGTGGACTTGCAACTGAAAATTGTTAATAAATTTAAACATCCACAGACAAAAATTATAAATAAAAATCTTCTAAATGAAAGTACTTTACTATCATTATAAAGTTGATCAGTAGAGTATATCCATTTTTTAAAAAATATTACTTTCATAATTACATTTTGCACAACTTCAAAATCTCTAAGAGTGATATTTAATGCACTACCCCAAAGCATAATGCTATATCGTAGTATAGACTCAGCCAAGGCATCATAAGTGAGCAACAAGCCCACGTCATCGACCACAACCCTAAGATATCTTATAGAGTCAAGTTTTTTAATGGAAGGACAGTTACAGGTGGCATCTCTACGGTCATCTACATGGATGTATAAGGTGTCTCTGCTTGACTGACCAGCCATGGTTAAACTAAATGAAATGAATTTTGTTTTAGCAATATTAAAGTACAATCCAGCCAATCTACTTAGATAGACCAAATTGTGCTTTGTTGTATACTTTGTCCCAGTGATGACCACAAAATACTTCCATAACGTAATCAGCATATTAAATTATTTATTAATTTATGTCCGGTCGGGCGATTATGACCTATTTAGCGGCCTGTTTTTAAAGCTTAAGTTGCTAAATTAGAGCTCTAGGGCTCTAAAACATTTTAGAGCCCGCTAGAAAAATAATTACCCTTGTTTATGCCGTCTCCATAGTAACAACAGTATTTATATACCATTGCACCTACCTACTTGAAGTTTTATCACTGCATCTACCTACTTGAAGTTTTGCACTTTTTAAATTATTTTTTTTTAAATTAAATATTAATTTAAACTTAGGCCGGACATAAACTAACGTATGCATTTCGGGCTTAATTAGTGTTTTAGAGCCCTTTATCGTCTTAACGCCTTTGGCCAATGACTCGGCGGGCTCTAACGCATTCAATTAAGCCCTTAATACATAATATACTATTATTTCATTTGTCATATAAAAAATTGATGTAAGTTAAAAATAAAACAGTATACCTTGGGGTATACCTCTATTGATTTTTTCAAGAGAACTAAAACAATCATTAATTTTTACTTTTTGATATCTATCAGTTGAATAATTCACAAAAGACTTTAAATCAAGGCCTCTTATTCTAAGTTTTTGTAGTCACTGCAAAAGTAATTCGTGATCGACTGTAGCGAATGCCTTGGCTAAGTTGAGGAAGACCACAAAAGGCATTTAAGGTTCGAGCTCAAATTGCTTGTGATCATTTTTATCAATTCTATAGCAGTATCTTTGGTGCTTAAATTTTTCCTATATCCAAATTGTTTAAAAAAAAGAATTTTATTTTTCTAAAGATTTCTCCAACTTATCTTTTACACATTTTTCGATTGCTTTAGCAAAATTATTGATCAACGAAATAGGTCGATAGTTGGTCACAAGCGACTTGTCTCTGAAGGCCTTGGGAATACATCCTGTTGATATTATTAGATTAAAAATGTGAAGTAGGGGTTTAAGTATAAGTAATTGTATTGCTTTAATGGTTTTGGTAATTATGCTGAAGATAAAAGCAACTGGAAAAATTGTTTACTTTAAGTATATAGAAACTTTCAATGCATATTGAAATTGCTATATCAGTAACAATAAAATCAGAAGCCATTAACTATAGCATTAAGGTTATGTTGGTAGGTTATACATCAAAATATAAGAGAATATTTAATCATAAGATATAGGCTAAGTTTGCCAGTAGTCAGCCACTTAAACGATTTTTTTTTCAAATGCAATTAAAAAATAGTAAATTGTCTTTGACATATATACTACCTACATTATATGTATGTTTTAAAATAGTATATTAAAGTATTAGTTTCATAAGACACGTTTTTAGCGCACGCGTCCGAGTTTAGAAAACGACCCGCGTAGCGAGGAGTTCTCTAAAGAGGACAAGTGCGCTAAAACGTCTTATGAAACGAATACTTTCTACTATTTTTCCTATTTGCGTTATTTCATTATTAACTAATTAAAAAATTACATAGTTTTAAATAAAATTTGTTAGGGATATTTTGGTAAGTAGCATGACAGTTGGCGACACTAGAGATTATACCATTGTCTTTTTTACATAACCTCGTTAACTTTAGGTAATACGCGCGACGTAGAAATTCCTTGTCTGATACATACAAAGCCCGCTGCTAACAGCAGGACCTCGTTCAAATTTGCCAGGTGTATTATATGTCTGTTGAAAATTATTATAAATTCAAAGTAGAATGTATGCCAATATATTTGTGACATAAATAATTGCTACTTAATGAATTAAAAAATTGGATGAAATAAGAATAATTATATTTCACTTCATAGAAAATAATGATTTTTGTTAACAAAAATAATTATTCATTTGATCTTTTGGATATTATTACTTATAAGGTAAAGATATATAATTTTATAAAACTGAGTTTTATTACGTTAAGTTTATTATCGTGAACTATTGCACATACACAACACAATGCATCCCATATGACAGTATTAAAATTTACAATTTCGTTAATAATGAAGTAAAACCGTTACGCCCTAGCAGGGCTATTTATTATCTGGCGCATTTATGTGGCCTACAATACTAGTTTTGCAAGCTTTGATTTCCAGTTATAAGTAGAGTCACTGCATCTAGTTACCTGGTCGACCAGAGTACCGCAAACTGCCGCCATATTGGGGCAAACGAAGCACGAAATTGTTCATTATTTGTTCTGTATTGAATTTAATCAAATCCACGTTTACTTTAAAAGGTTTTTCTTATTCTGAAAGATTAAACCTCTAATATGTCAAATACGTAAAACGTGGTTTTAATTTGTCCATTGTTAAAAATCACCCTTCTCTGTCTCAATATGGCGGCGGTTTACGTTACTCTGATCGACCAGCTGGCCTAGGTGACTAGATGCAGTGACTCTAGTTATAAGAGTTCACTGCGTAAATAAGATAAGTTTGACATTCTAAGAACAGCTGTCTAAGAGTGATATCAACTTTAAAAAATAAAATGTTACTGTTTCCAGTATTCCAAAAAATTTCATTAGGTCAGGCGAAATGCGTGTCCTAATGAAGCCATTAGTCAGCCGTCAAAAACAAAGTACGCATTTATATGAAACAAAAATAAGTATACGTACAATGTGAATAAACAAAGTTAAACAAGAAACTCTAAAAAAACATAATACTTAAACATAAACAACAAAAAAGTACTTATAAACATATAAAAAACAAAAAAATAATACTACTTAAAATGGTTGGGCACATTTTTAATTTAAAGAAACATCTTATCTTCTTTATTATTATTTTCTTATCTTAACTTTATTACAGAAATCGCAAATAAATTCTGCATCCTCTATTTCAAAATGGTTACCACATCTGTGAAACCCCTTTCAGGGGATTTCACTTACAATGTATCCCCATACATTTTAAGTGAAACCATTTAGGAGCAAAAGCGTCCCTAAGGTCGATCATCCGGACGTATACCCAGGGCCCCACACCGAACTAGCGAGCTACCTTATTTTAATCAACAAACAAATGTATATCTTACGCATTAATAAAACAGGCTGAGAGACCGACATTTGATGCAAGTTCTTATCAGGGACTGGACCCCTTTACAGATATAGGTTCCGGTTCTTGGAAATCCAAAATAAGGGTTTCGGTTCCGGTTCCAATTTTAATTTTCTAAACATTAAGGTTCCGGTTCCAAATTTTTTTTAGGTTCCATAAGAGTTCCGAAAGCAAAAGTAACGGCGTCACATTTTATGTTATTATAGCTCCAAATATTTTCAAACAAATATGCCCTCGATAACTGACAGTCGATGCATGTTAGGTTAAAGTATTGTTTATAACATGGATGATAAATACATTTGCTCTTCGGTATTTCAACTCTTTTTAGTCTGAAAGCTCTATTGCTATAGTTACAATTATTTACAACAATGGATACCATAGAAACTGAGCTCTTGGAGTAAACAGATGTGAAATACCGAACGCAGCTAATATTGAAGATTTTTTCAAGATGAGATTTGTTTGGAAATATTTCGAGCTGCTAATATAAACTGTGACGTAACACTTTTCTAGTCAATTCACAGACGATTAGTAGTGAAAGCCGATCTAGTATCAACATCACATCAGTAAGAAATGGTTATGGTAGCGCGCTGTTGGGAGAATATCTGGAGAATGTTGAACTATTTTTTTATTTACCAGTAGAATCGAAATGTGGAACCGGAAAATACCTGTTCCTTCGAAAATTTATAACTAGTCGGGTTCTCATCTTAACATTAACAAAGATTTTAGTAAGGGTTCCGATTCCGGTTTCGGTTCCATAAAAGTAATCGGTTCCGATTCCGGTTCTTTTGGGTTCCTGTTCCAGTCCCTGGTTCTTGTACATAAAGCTAAAGCTTACTTTCGAAATGAAGCCCACCAAATTTCCAAAGGGCTCACTGTTTGAACGCTTTTATAAACGGGTAAACGTGAGACATTTGTAACCGAATGGCCCCGCGCCGCTGACTGGATTAAAATTAGTGATGGGGTAATGGGAAAATCTCGCTCGCCCGGCCCATATAGCAACACTGCTTAGATCGACGACGAGGGCGCGTTTGCATTACGAATCGTTCGAGAACATTTTGTTGTATTAAAAATTAAAGACTTTATTTATTTATTCCCTCTTTTATTTACCGGGACCTCAAAATCAAAAGGGCGGCGCTGTTTAGGGCAATTGGTATCACCTATATTCTTCATCACAACCTATATTTTTAGATCATTGTTTTCAGTTTCACTATCCATACCTAACCTGCAAGTTGCACATGTTCCCCTAACTTTAATTTTGTTATTTTCTTTGTTAGCACGGTTTCTTCTTTAGGTACCTTGGTTTTATCAGTTTCTTTTCTTTATTTCTTTCTCCTTGTTAAATTATGATGCTTTTCTGTTGAACGTTTAAGTCTGACTACTTTTCTCTTTTCCTTTTCATCTGTAGTCTTTTTCGTTTCATTTATTTTCTTTTGCAGCATCTTTCTGCATTAGAGGAAATTACCACTGGTAAATGATCTTTTTATATATTTTTATTAGTATTTATTGGGGCTGGAAAATATAAAGGTGTACTAAACGATGCAGATGGGTAAGAAATCTTTTTATTATTACCTTTTGAAGATTTTAAAGTTTTCTATGATTGAGTTAATAAGGTCTTCTTCAAAGAACTCATTTATGTTTTTTAGCTAGGGCTTTTCAATTCGTTGCTTACATCTTCATTTTCCAAAGAAACCATTATATTTGATCCTGCTTCACTTTTTAATATTTCATTCATCCACTCTCGGATCTCCCCAAAAACTAGGTTGATGGAATACTCTCCATAATAACTTTTTTTGGGCGAACAAATAGAAATACAACCATAGGAGGTAATGTCTTCCCATCAACTGCAAGAATTAGAAGCATTGTTATAGTTTCTTTCTCATTACCTTTTTTAACCTCACAGATGTTTTATAGCCCTATGGTGCCAGTACCTTTTTCTGTTTAGGACACATTAAAAAACTGGTTTTGTCGTCATTTAAAAGCCGTGATGGATTATTTAAAATATCAAGAGAATTGTTTTTTCCAAATAGTCCTTTAAGTTAGCAAACCAATTTTTATTAATTCTTCGGTAATAATGCCTTTTCCTTTATTAAGCCCTTCTGCTTTCCTTAATGTCAAAGTAGGGTGTCTCTCTAAAAATGAGGCATACCAGTTTTGGCCAGGTCTTTGATCTTAAAATGGACTTTTGCTATTGTTCTTTTTTATTATTTGCTTCACAGTAGTAGTTAGGAGGTTGCTTTTTTAGGAAATCCACATTTAGTTAATGAAACAAGCCAGTCTTCCAAAATGCCCTCTTCTTCTTTTGTCAACACGTACCTGGACCCATCCTACACGGTCCTTCTGAAACGCCTCCATGTAATCTATGATGTATAATGTTTCGCGAGGTACACCATACTGCCTACGACTGCTCTTATTGCTCCAATTATCTTCTCGGGTAGCTTTTAAAGCACTAGTTAATGCTTATTACCGCTATTGGATATTTGTCGACTTCGTGAAATTTATAACGACGCATGATGTAGCCTACTTGTATGAAAAACAGAGCATCAGATGTTTTTAGCAGCGGCTGAATATAGAAGCCCTTTTATTCACACTTCTAGGCGGCTGACTATTGGTTAATGTCAGTTATACATAGGTATTGATAGACACATTGAGTGAGCATTTTATATGTATATGATGACCACTGACCAGACGTGCTATATGAGGGGGTATATATGCAAAACGCGACATGTCACAAAATCTTGAAAATTGATGACACATCATTGAACTTGTCTAACTTTTGTTGTTAATATATATTTAAATCTAAAACATGACAAATGAATCCAAAATTAATCATTTTAGACTATATTATGATTCAAAGTGCGACATTTGCCTGCATCATTCTGGTGCAAACAGCGACATGTCCATAACAACCAATCAAAATAGAGAAAATAGGTCACGCGATTTCGTTTGAGCTAAGGTTTCCTAGGGTAGCGGTGCCGTCATATAGCGGCCGTAATATTACGGCCAATGACGTCACGAAAAACGTTTTCTTAGATTTAAATCGTTGTGGTTATCTCGAGTGCGGTGTCCTGCGCCGTCACGTAAAAAAGCGGCAACGTCATTCTTATTACGGTCTTTAATACGGTGAGAAACACTTGTTGCAACGTTTTAGTGCGGTACGGTGATAAAGTGCGGTGAATTATTTCTAGACAATGTCGCAAAATAATACGTGGAATATTATTACCTTAAAAATAAACAAAGTTTTTGCTCAGGCGATATCGGTTTCTTGTTTTTATTGTATGTCTTGGAAGTAATATCATCTTTTATGTAATTTAGTACATAATCAAACAAAACTGGAGTTAAGCGAAAATACTCCCTGAATTTATTTTCATTGCTGTGCAAGTGGCGACGTACTAAAATCTCATATGCACCTGGTGAACGGTTTTTAAATATGTCAGATTCCTTTAAACGATCTGTCTCTTCTTCTGATGACTCTTCACCTTCCAAAATATTAATAATGCTAAATCAATATTATCCATTATAATAATTAGAATAAAATACGTTCTACTTCTTTCACGCACCGTCACATTTCTATTCCTAGCTTTACATCAGTCTTCATGTGATAACGGCCGTCTTTTTCTTTCAACGCTACGTGACGTCAGTACTGCTATTGTACGGCCGCTATATGACGGCACCGCTATCCTAGAAAACCTTAGCTTTACATTATGGCAGATTGTGAGTAGTTTGGTGATGCTAACAGGTGTTTTTGAGAAGGGAAAAATGCAAAAAGTTTTAATTTAAAGCAAAATTGAAATAAATTTAAAGATGGAAACAGAAACAGTGTGTGGAAAAATAGTGCAAGACAAATTTTAAATTTCCTGAACAAATAACAATGATTATATCGTTTATTTTGTGATGGGTGTGGGGGTCAAAATAAAAACTCCATTTTTATGGGAATGCTTTGCAATTGGATGAGATGTTCACCTCCACCTCAAATTCAGCAATGCGAGGTCATTTTTCCTTTTGTAGGACACTCCTATATAGCACCAGACAGAGTTTTTGGCAACATAGAAAAAGATGTAAAAAAAAGGTAAAGATCTTAAAACCAGAAGACTACATAAATATGATCAAATCTGGGGAAAAAGTATTAAAAGTGGGTCAAGACTAAAGTTTTTGACTGGAAAATGGAAACTAAGAGTCTTTAAAAATCCATCCAATTGGCATTTTAAATTTAAACCTTGCAAGATATTTATTTTTACAAAGAGTAAGGAAAATACTTTAATTAGAGGAGAGTCGTTTTACAGAAGTGATTTAGGGCAGGCTAAAGGAGTTTGCAAAAGAGGAATGAAGATTGAAACAATGAAACCAAAAGAACTAAGAAAGAGTAGGAGTGGCACTAAAGCCAGATAAAATAAAAAGTATTGAAAGTTTGTTACATAGTCACTACGGTAGCGATTATAAAGAAAATTTAGATCTGGATTATTTTATTCAACTGTTTGGGCGTAAAAGTATTGCCAATGTTTTTGAAAAAAATTCGGAAACAGATGAAGATATAGTAATCTAAATTTTAAGCTCGAAATGTGTATTTTTTTTCCACATATGTACGTATTATTTAAGTTTAAATTTTATTACGTTTTTAGTTTTTTAATTTCTTAGTTCTACCCATGTATAATTTTGTTCAATAAAATATGCTTTAAATTCAGTAGTTGTTAATTATTTAAGTAGATGCAAAGCACGACAAGTCGTACACTCAAATGCAGAAGGCGACATGTCATTAAGTTTTTCTCAAATTTTGGTGTTTTGTGTTCAGATAAATTTAATCAAGTTAGGATAATCAATTTAGATCAAACTATTCTACTAAACTGAAAAGAAATTATCCGGATATCATGGAAAATGTACTTCTGGTAGTTTTTTGCGGTTTTCTGAAAATTGATTTAAACGGACATGTCGCATTTTGCATATATACCCCTCATATTTAAGAGTACAGTTCACAGGCGCACGGAAGGGAGGGCAAGGAGGGACACTTGCCCCCCTCCTGGAAGTTGAAAAATTTGAATTTTATAAAAAATTTTGTATAATACCTATGAGTAGGTAGGTATTGGGCCACCTGGCCCAGACAGTTCTAGGGACCCTAGATTCTCTGTCTCTCTCTAAATCTGGTGACTTTTTGTCTGTCTCTCTCTCTAGGTGGTTAAGTACGGAATCTGTATTACCGGCATTTGGTTCGTCACTTGGCTAAATGGTGTTAATGTTGCTAGGGGAAAACAGGTGGCGCCAGTGTCGTTTTTGTACCGACATTCTGTATTATCGGCATTTGGTTCGTCACATGGCTAAATGGAGTTAGTGTTGCTAGGGGAAAACAAATGGCGCCAGTGTCGTTTTACGTGATTTTTGTACCGACATTCTGTATTATCGGCATTTGGTTCGTCACATGGCTAAATGGAGTTAGTGTTGCTAGGGGAAAACAAATGGCGCCAGTGTCGTTTTACGTGATTTTTGTACCGACATTCTGTATTATCGGCATTTGGTTCGTCATCATGAAGAAAGCTGTATTACCGATTACGGGCGTTCTGCTGATTGTTAATAGGGGGAGCCAAGGTTTATCATTTTATATTAATAAATTTTACCGATTTCTTAAAATAATTATCGTCGTCATTAATACTTACATATAATAATTTAAGATAATTAATTCAGCATTAAAATTTTAAACGCAAATCACGGGACAATTTACGGATAATAATAATAATAACAATAATTATAATAATGTCTTTATTTCCTTACAGGTTTACACCCAAATAGGGAAAAATATGAATTTACAAATGTTTTCATCGTTTATGCTATTCTCGTGTAATATCTCATGGGTAATGTGTAAAGAGCGGAAAATATGCAATGTGCATTTTATGATGTTGATGAAATAAGAATTGTTTGTAGATTCAATTAAAATGCCTAAAACCTAAAATTTAAGGCTTTAATATTATTGTTTATTGTATATTTTATATCAATAAATGCGAAACTCCGTGTAATGCCATGTAATAATAATGCAACAATGTAACATAACTGTATACATCGCTGTATACATAAAATAAACTGGATGTTGATGAAATAAATAATAGAAACAAAATTTAATTTATGATTTGATTTATTGAAATTTCCTTATTCTTATAACAAATAAGTTTTTACTAATAATATTTAGTTATTACTAGTAAGTTAATAGTATATTATATACATATTTGTTGCATTTTTTGTCGAAACCCATGCATTTTTTTTTTGTCAAATTTCGTTGCATTTAAATGTGCATATGTTTTCTTTTTGCCTTGCATTTTTTCCGCTCTTTAGTAATGTGTATTGTGGTGACAAGATTCACTTGGTATTGTTATGTCTGTTTGTGTTGGTGAATATTTCACCATTTACTACATAATCATGAATAAAGTGGTTGGTGTATTTTTGCATACGAAACAATGGAACATTTATTTACGTTTAAATTTAGGCGATTAGCTTTACACCAATCACATAGAAAGTTAATGTTAGACTGCAAATATAAGCAATCGTTGATATCTCGTACTTGATGATATATTTTTAAATCGTCAGCAAATAATAGTTTCTCGCAGTGTATAGATTGATGGTGATGAATACTACGTAGACACGTCCATTCGTGACGGGTATCTTGGAATACGTTCTGCTTGGTTCGGACATCTTGTATCCCTACCCCCTGGCGTTTAATGTCATGCGTACCTTGCTATCTCTCTCTCTCTCTCTCTCTCTCTCTCTTTCTCTCTCTCTCTCCTTCTCACTCTCTCCTTATCATCTATTAGAGAGGACGCATTAAAGAGTCTTCTCTCTCTCAATGTCTCCTCTCTCACTCTCTTGCTCTTTCGCTCTCTCCTTATCACCTATTAGAGGACGCATTAAAGAGCCTTCTCTCTCTCACTCTCTCTCCCTTCATCCTAATGCTAGTAAATGAAACAGTAATGGATAGAAGTAACCGTTACGTCTACTGTTCTGGGACTGGTTCTGACGGTTTTGTTATTCAAAAAGGCGTAAAAGCATACGATGTTTACTAAATTAAATGCGGGCTGATTACGAGAAGTCTCAGTACCGTCTACGATTATGTCCGAGAACATCCGACGAACTGTATAAATCTCATGACGTATTGAAATATGTACATCATTGCGCTATGAAGATCTCAGCTATAAATACTGTGTATTCTGTTCATGGGTGACAGTTATTTGTCATACGTCATCATGAACACAATAGACCTCTTCGGTAGAGCTATGATGAGTATGACAGATGAAGCAATGGCTGCAACAAAACGTGGACCGAGAGGTTATGGTTTCAAATTAACACCAGAGGGTAATTTCGATGTTGAGAACCGACGTATAATACCTAGCACAGCCACTGTCTAAAACCGTTTCAAAATTATTTAAATGATAAAAAACAATATCAGAACTCACCTTTGTCATCAAGTAAATGTCATCTGGAGCGTCAGACAAAAACCTGTTTATTTCTTCTCTTGTAAATACCTCCGACTTTTTTGGTTTATAACCAGAACTTTTGCGTTTTAAAAAGGCAATTAATTTAGGATAATTTGAAATATCTTGATTTTCATTGATACTGAATGTAGTTTTAAGCATGGAGTATTCGCTCCACATACTTGCCGGCGATTTCAGAGTTTGCGAGCGTTCGTAAAAAAAGGCCAAAAGCACATTTTCGTTCACGACATCAATCTTCTTTTCAGCGCACCAGTTTTTGAAAAAATTGTAAGCTGCTTGGTACCTAATTTTCGACTTCTCAGGAAACAACTGGCGCGAAGCCATTTCTGCGATTTTGACTACGTTTTCCATTGAAATCGTAATAAAAAAATCGCCCCGAAAGATTTTAAAAAATTTTGACAATTATTTATTTTTATCTCCTAGTCAACGCGGCCAAAGTTGGCTTGATTTTAGCTTTTTAATTTTCACCGATTCTCATAAAATGGTTGCACAAGAAAGAGATGAATACTCTTATGATGTGATGTAAGTAGGGAAAAAAATAGCATACTTTAAACAGGAAGTAACATGGTTTTTACCTCACATGTTACATCCCTCGCGTTCGCTCGGGATGTATCCACGCTCGGTAAAAACCATTTACTTCCCTTATAAAGTAATATACTATTTATATAATAAGAATGTAAAAAAAAGCGGCAACTTATGTGTTATTTAATTGATGTTACAATTTTATTAGGCAGTCAGAAATCGCCATTTCGGGGCAATGACGAATCGACTACTGAGAAGCCCCTTCAATTAGAGTCTGCCCGTTTTATATCACAACATGTGGCGCTAAATTTGAAACTGTACTGAATCTGTCATACTGTCAACAGAGGTGGCGTCATGAAGAAATCTGTATTACCTGTATGTACTGATGCTACTAGAGGTCGCATTAAAGAATCTCCTCTCTTACTCTGTCGCTCTCTCACTCTCTCCTTCTCGCTCTCTCACTCTCTCGCTCTCTCACACTATCCTTCTTCTTCAATAAAGAAATCTGTATTACCTGTATGTACTGATGCTATTAGAGATCGCATTAAAGAACAACAATCACGCTTTGACGTTTATCACGGCATACGACTCTTTTGAATTGTAGTATTTCGACGACCTCTTTGACCACGTAGTCGCATAATTTCTTGATAGGTTTCAGGCCGCCGTATGACTACTTACCGTATGCCGTGTAGCTTAGAATGTTCACCATCGGAAATCTTTGGCTTTATTCGTGTACTCTCTCGCTGATGACGACGATCTACCTTTTATACAGTCACCCTCACCCTTCACCCTTAGTCATGCTAGTCTCTTCACCCTTCACCCTTAGTTATGCTAGTAAATGAAACACCAATGTTTAAATATACATATTATTTATTTTGCTATACATTTAATGGACAATTGTAACATATTATTTGACAAATTATTCATTACACAGTATGAGTTGAGATCATCGCGTAACACTTGCAAATTGTTCAAATAATTTTGTAACCTATTTCTAAGATAGTTTATTTCCGCCATGGTGTTCTTAATACGACGGTGAAAACGTTGTCGTTGACGTTTTCGGCTGCTGCTGATATGATTCCAGTCGTGTACGTACGGCATCGATAAACTTTTGCGGATAATGTTTTATTATTTCTAATAAAATGAACGAGTTCAAGCCACCAGGTGTTGCTGCGTTGTCTATTAAACTGGTAGCTGAGTAGTACCCGCATAACAGCTCGGTCGTGAATAAGATGGAGTCTGTAGGTGGAAGCGTTTTATAGACATCTTCAGGGCGTCTCAGTTGACCTTCTGCTACGTTCTCTATGTTTGCGTGGTAGAAACGCGAAAAGTCCAGGTGATGTAACGTTCGAACCTGATGATTGATCAGCGGTGCTAGATGCATTATAGACTGAAACTCGTAATCTTTTAAGGTTATAGTCCGTTGTTTATCATTCTGATGAATCGCCACCCTGTTGCCGAAAAACTCGTTGTGAATAATCTTGATGTATAAATTCTCAAATAGATGGAATTTCAAATGTTTATCACGATGTAGTACACTGTCGTCCTTGCGGCAGCAGCAACCATAAAAGAAATTTTTAAACATTTCCTCGACTCCTATATCATACAACTCAAACCAGTCACTTTACGGCAACACTATTTCACCATGCTGACATATGTTATTCACGCATTCGAGTTTCACTACCACGTCAAATTCTTTAGACCCCAAGGCGTAGTCGTCGTCGTCAGGTGGAATAAGTCCTACTTGGATGTTGTATATATGGTCGTAGTTTTGTTCTTCTTCTTCACCTGGAGGTCTCGTAGCATACAACGGATACTGGACAGCCCCGAGTAGTTGAACACGTACTTCACCTTTAGCTACTGCTGCTACTGGTGTATCTACGATGGTAAAGTTTGCTGATGCTGCTACAGCGTCATCAGCGTAGTATAGAGGCTGCTGCGCCAGATCATGGTACGCTAAAACAATAATACAATAATCGATTAATATAAGCATAAACATACAAAAGTTTTAAACATCTTACCTAGTTCTTCATTGTTCGACGCTTGACCGTTCTCGCTGTACTTGTCGGTACTTGCTGTTGATGCACTTGATGATGATGCATGATCTGCAACATCCGGGCCTTTATCTAAACAAACAGCAGCAAAATAGACACAAATTAGCATACAAACACAAACTTGAAGTTTTATAAACAACTTACCTATTTCCAGGGGAAATAATTCGCTCTCACAGGTCTCGTTATCATAACAATAATTAGGACTGCTTATAACAGGTCTCGTTATCATAACAATAATTAGGACTGCTTATACTTGACATCATCGTAATTGCTGCTACTGTACACGTGCTGTCTGCTACTAGTACACACTAACAACTGTCGACTTTATATAGTCGCTTATACCTACCTAGATCCAACGCATGCTCAGTAACATGCATACGGTAAACAAATTGTCGACGTTGACAGACAAGTCTCATCTTGTTTAATGACACGTCATCACAGACAGGTGTGTAGGTAATTACCTCATTCTTGCTTCTCTCTCTCATACTAGTTATAGCTATCACTTTCATGCCATGGTACAGAGGGGAGAATAGTAATAATATCCATATAGAACATTAATCTTTTATTCTATGACAATCTTTCTCAAAAATTTTATTGAACAACAAAACAATAATTAAATAACTAAACCATTATCTGTTCTCGGATAACCATGATAGAACATTAATCTTTTATTCTATGACAATCTTTCTCAAAATTATTAAACAACTAAACAATAATTAAATAACTAAACAATTATTATTATTAGGGTTGAAATCTGTTCTCGGATAACCATGAAGACATACTCATAATACATTTTCATGAAACGGTCTATTGATTGCCTCGTACGCTTTGTTATGGCAAATATTCATTTCAACAATGTCTTCATCTACTACTACTACTACTACTACTACTACTTAACAGACATAATTGAAAAGAGCAAAAACGCGTTTATCAGGTAGGAGATCTATTTTATGAGTATGTTCCCCGAGTATCGTCTTGTGATTTACATTGAATCACTCCCAAGTTTCACCATCTTTTGATAATTAATTACAATTACGGTACATAAAGTATAACTCTCGTCAGCTTCACTTATTATTATAACTACACTATACTTACAAAAGATGATTGAACAATGTACAACAGCTAATTACCTATGTAACACAGCTGACCATCAACTAGTCACCAGGACCGAATCAAAGTCCTACAAGGTGACATTTGCAAAGAGACAGCGTATTTTCATCGTCTTAAAGAAAGATGCGGTGCTGAAAGTGAATGCAACTTTAACAGGCTTGTTCGAGGTTAAAAAAGGTGATGAGATGATAGAAGAAGTAAAGTATATAGGGCCCAGAAGTTGCTAACAGCTCTTGTTAGTGAAGTGTCGCCATTTTTATACGATGAAGGCGTTTAATTATTTATTAATAATATCATAAAGTGAAGAGTACTAAAAACAATTGTTTCTAAATTATTATTAAATTGTTGTATTTAATAATAGAACTAATATAAGCAAATAAATAGTATTGCTCGCCCGCCTCTCACTTGACTGATAAAAATAACATAAAAGCTCAACTAAAAGTCTTTAGAATTTACATTATATGTTTAGTTTTTATATTTTAACTACTAGTGATTTACAAGTATAATAATCGTCTTTACGCACAATAATAAAAAGACGGGGAAAAGATCCGATATGTCGACGTATGCTCCCTTTACCCCGGGGTATGCATGTACGCCAAATTACCAGTTGGCCATCCTGAAGTTTACGTAGGCAAGGCGGCTTGTGAAAAGCTAATCAGGGATAAAGGGGGCCTGGAAAAGATCAACGGTGTGATAAAATGTACAGTGCTACCACCGCAAGATCTGTATCATCCGGTCTTACCCGTCAAATTGCACAACAAACTGTTATTCCCGCTGTGCCGCACTTGCACTGAAGACCTGAATCAGTTCGAAGGTCATCGTGGCGTGGAAGACCGAGTCATCAACGGAACCTGGGTCTTGGGCAAACTGGTAATGGCCGTACGAAAGGGTTGCGAGTATTGATACAACGCACACTTATGTTATGCGATGTACATTCAGCCAATAAGGGCCGACCGTCGAACCACGCCTTGCGCTATTTAAACCACAGAGTTCTTAAGAGTAAAGTATACGAAACACCTTTTCAAGACATGGAGGCCATGAAAGAGAAGATACGTGCAGTTTGTAGGGAAATAACACGTGAAACTTTAAACAGGGTTCCTTTATCCTTTATGAGACGCAATAGAATCTGTTTGGAACATGATGGACAACACTTTGAACATTTGCTTGGTTGAGTTGGTTAGTTTTAAATTAATTCTTATTTAAGCTTCTACTCAAGTAGATATGTAGCAAATTTTTCTAAATAAAATTTTGATTTTCATTTTCTACTTGATGCAATTCAGTTCTTAAACGGTCCTCGAAACAAATATCTACTATATTCTATTATCAGTGATAAATTTCCTAATGACTTTGACATTTGTAAAGGATGTCCAAATTAAACACAAGTTAAAAATTATTAATATTATGAATCTAGTTATAAATGAAAGCAGTATTACTGGTTTGCAAAAATAATTGCAATAATTTGCAAAAAAGATTAATTTTACCATTACACTGTTTTGATTTAAATCTGCATTTTAATTATGTCCTGCTACATACCTATGAAAATACCATATATTTAACGAAATAATACGTAATGCAAAATATGTACCTAAACGGTAGTCACTTTTTATGGCGAAATAATAGTCATGTCTTTGGCGGCTATATTTTGAAGTTTTGTACACGCCCCTTTCTTCTCTAATTGGCCAATAAATAGTCCCATAACAAAAGTGTGCGTTGTTTCAATACTCGCGAAAGGATTACATCGTACAGGACATACAAGAGATCTGGTCGTACGATGTAAACCGATACAATAAAGCGTCCAAGACCGGGGGACTGTTTTCGGGCTTCATAAGTTCCTGAAGATGACGCAGGAAGCTAGCGGTTGGCCTGCTGCTGCTGATTATTCCAATGAAACCCGAAAACATTATATCGAGGAATACCAACTGAACGAGGGAGTCAGGACGAGGTCAGAATTATAAAGAACCCGGGGTTGAGATCGTTGGCCAAACTGATGCTGAATTTCTTCTGGGGTAAGTTACAATAACAGTAACACACACACACACACACACACACACACACACACACACACACACACACACATACACACACACACACACACACACACAATTAGTACATAGTTTTATTTATTATTGTTGTTATAGGGAAACTCGGTCAACGTGAAAACCAGGCAAAAACATTTGATAGCTTTAAGCAAAAACTTCCCGGCTACATGAGACTCTTGGATAAAGGATTTAAGTAGACTTTTATCATCTCAACTTAGCAGACGTAAAGGTAGAAAATATTTCTTCTTGGGGACTATTCAGATATATACTTGCAAAGTGATGTGCTACTGTTAGCAGATATATTTGAAGCTTTCAGATATATATGTCAAAAAGTATATCATTTAGATCCGGCCAATTTTTCACTGTACCAGGTTTATCGTGGTCTGCCATGCTTAAATATACAAAGGTGTAGTTAGAGCTTCTGACCGATATCGATATGAGTCACTTTATTAAAAGGGTGTTAGAGACGGTGTGAGCCAGTGCAGTAAAAGAAGTGTTCAAGCTAATAACAAATATATGTCCCGGATATGATAAAACAAGACGTAAAGGTAGAAAATATTTCTGCGATAGATGTCTTCACTATTTCCGTACACACAGACGAAATTGAGCTCGCATATAGAAGACTGTCAGCAGGTCAATGATTGCGTCATCAAAATGTCTAAATTGACATTTTGACAATGGTTGCCTTAAATTTAGAAAGCTCTTCTTAGAAGAGTGCAACGTATGTCCGTTCACCGAAGCAGTAACCATAGCCTCAGCCTGTAACTTGGTTTATCGCAGAAATTTCCTGAAACCAGAAACGATTGGAATTATTCCTCGTAATGGTTACAGGAATGTCGACAATCAGTCAAAAATAGTCACTCTCTGGTTAATCTATGAAGAGGCTCAAAGAGGTATCTTCAAACGACGCATACTGAACGCGCTAAAGAAGGAGGTAACGTGAATGCGACTTTTGCGGGTTGTTCGAGGTCAAGAAGAGAGATGTGATCATAGAGGAAATAAAGCATATGAATACAAGAAATGCGGCCATTTATCAGGATAACGATATACCCCAGTGGTTCGTAAGCAATATTCAAAACTCTATCCTGAAAGATCTCGAGGAATTTCAAGTAAGTTTAAAATCTCATAAGTTAGAAATAAACTAACGTGTGCATATATTGTTTATCTAACAAAAGGAAAGCGGATGGAGCCTCAAATCAATCATCAACCTCCAGATAAACATTAACAGGTTTACACCCCAGCTAGGCTCATCATACATCGAGCTGCCCATGAAAGCTTGCATCAATGTGTACAATAATGATGAAGCCTGCTTCACACGGGCCGTGACATCAGCATTATATCCATCAGCTCAAGAACTAAATTCTAGCAGGGTTAGCAGTTACCCACGCTTCTATTCAGTACTGAATCTTAAAAACATTACAATGCCGATGACCATCAAGCAAATTCCCAAGGCCAAAACAACATTTTTCGTTAATGTATACATCTTGGAGAAGCATAGTAAAAAAAAGTTCATTATAGTTCCTACATATCTAACTCGGCCGTTCAACAAAAATTATTCAGATCTGATAAACATCGAGTTTCAACCATCTGCCAGACTAAAACAGCGCTAAGCCCTCATGACGATAAGCGCTATATCATTCCAGGTTCGTACGACACTCTACCGTAGGGTACTATCGCATACCTGATAAACATGGTTGTATAAAATAATACTTAAGTTTAGATATAAGTTAATGTTAAGTTTTTCATATAACAAAATGATGTATATACTAGAGTTAACGTACTAGAGAACAATGATATGTCAATAATAATAATAATAATATGGTTCATAGTAGAACGTAGAAGCGGGATGAGTATTAAGAGATAGTTACTCCCCCTATCAACTTATATACGAATTAATTTAACAAATGTGATACAATTCACTCCCAAACGTCTATTTATTGATTCAACCTCCCGTAAAAGTTGATTACACGCACTGATCATATGTTCTTCATTGTCACTGCTCTGTATTTGAACCGGGGCCGATGTATAAAGACGTGAATCAGATAGCAGCTCCCCGCTAGATAGCAAATGATCATATTCATAACATACAAGCGTTGCTACTGAAATAGGTATGCTGACTCCTGCGTCTAAGATGCACTGCCGAAACTGGTATTGTAATTGTAACTCATTTAGACTGTTACTGTCTTCGATCTCGTTTAATGATAATAGCGACATGATGTTTTGTTACTTTTTCTCTCTCTCTTAAAACAACATCAACGCGTAAATTTAGTACAAATGAATCATTACAAAAAATAAGAAAAATCCTACCTTATGGTCGGCTAAAGTTGATGATTTTGGCAGGTACTAACATACACACACACACACACACACACACACACACACACACACAGTTTTATTTAAAACCACTAAACGTAATGAAGCTCTTGAACAGTAGTCGAGTATATATATATATATATATAAACAGTGAACGAGACCCCTGGTGAATGCGTTACCAAACTACAAGATCTTGCGCAATATCCCATAGGGTCATCAAAGCATCATGTGCTGCGCAGCATACCTTTGATAGTTATTGCCTGAGAGTTGGGTAAAATCAAGTTCCCACGAGGACACCCGCCTATTATTTATTGCTGTTTTGTTTAAAAATGTAGATCTGAACATAGACAAGTTTATCCCACTCCCCTGCCTGGGCAACAGCTTATATTTATTAACAGTCACTCTGTTCTTGATTTATGGGGAAAAAGGGCATGTCTATAAATTCTAATACAATAGAGAGCTTAATTACGTAAAAATAATAAAGCTACATGTATAACCAACTTTTTTAAATCTGATTAGCAGATCTATAACAACTGAGAAAACAAAATCCCTTTCTGACAGTTTTCCTATACGTATAGCGATAACAGGAAAGATAGAAATCTTTTAGAATGACGTTCTTAAATGTTTATCACGTAGAAGGGTGATAATTCTCAAACTCTTTGACAGACCACATAACTTCAACATTAAAAACAGGTATGTTATTTTTATTATTAACGTGTACGTGTTTACGCATAAAATTTTAAATAAAATGCTACTATTTAAATTCTAACATGTGTGTGTGTGTATCTTTGTTTTTTTACGTAGAAAAATGGATTTGTTACAACAATTGAACAAACCCTGCAGCGGCGGCGGCCTGAAACCTATCAAGAAATTATGCGACTACGGGGTCAAAGATATAATATGTTACAATTGTCCATTAAATGTATAGCAAAATAAATAATATGTATATTTAAACATTGATGTTTCTTTTACTAGCATGACTAAGGGTGAACGGGGTGAAAGGTGACTATATATATAAGGTAGATCGTCATCATCAGCGAAAGAGTACGCGAATAAAGCCGAAGATTTCCGACCGCGAACATCCTAAGTTACAAAACAGACGGTAAGTAGTCATCCTATGAGGAAAGAGAAAAAGTTTCCGCTTAGTGAAAGGGATAAAAGGATCGAATCCAAGAGTTAGCGCTAAAATTCAAATCTAGGGGCAAGGGAAATCCAAGATGGCTCCTTCAAATGACAAATTCAAAAATGACAGATTTGAAGAATGACAGATGCAAAAATGGCAGCTGTAAAATTGACAGATTTAAAATGACAGATGCAAAAATGACAGAATTAAAATGACAGATGCATAATTGACAGATTTAAAATGACTGAATTAAAATGACAGATGCAAAAATAACAGAGCTTTTATGTTATTTTTATCAGTCAAGTGAGAGGCGGGCGAGCAATACTATTTATTTGTTTAGACGATGAAAATACGCTGTCTCTTTGCAAATGTCACCTTGTAGGACTTTGATTCGGTCCTGGTGACTAGTTGATGGTCAGCTGTGTTACATAGGTAATTAGCTGTTGTAAATTGTTCAATCATCTTTTGTCAGTATAGTGTAGTTATAATAATAAGTGAAGCTGACGAGAGTTATACTTTATGTACCGTAATTGTAATTAATTATCAAAAGATGGTGAAACTTGGGAGTGATTCAATGTAAATCACAAGACGATACTCGGGGAATATACTCATGAAATAGATCTCCTACCTGATAAACGCGTTTTTGCTCTTTTCAATTATGTCTGTTAAGTAGTAGTAGTAGTAGTAGATGAAAACATTGTTGAAAAATGTGTTATGAGTATGTCTTCATGGTTATCCGAGAACAGATTTCAACCCTAATAATAATTGTTTAGTTATTTAATTATTGTTTAGTTGTTTAATAATTTTGAGAAAGATTGTCATAGAATAAAAGATTAATGTTCTATATGGGTATTATTACTATTCTCCCCTCTGTACCATGGCATGAAAGTATAGCTATAACTAGTATGAGAGAGAGAAGCAAGAATGAGGTAATTACCTACACACCTGCCTGTGACGACGTGTCATTAAACAAGATTAGACTTGTCTGTCAATGTCGACAACTTGTTTACCGTATGCATGTTACTGAGCATGCGTTGGATCTAGGTAGGTATAAGCGACTATATAAAGTCGACAGTTGTTAGTGTGTACTATCAGTACTGTGCTTGTTGTCTGGAGAGTGGACA
This sequence comes from Agrypnus murinus, assembly GCA_929113105.1. NCBI lineage: Eukaryota > Metazoa > Arthropoda > Insecta > Coleoptera > Elateridae > Agrypnus > Agrypnus murinus. Next base: position 39,665,027 of record OV816025.1, on the reverse strand, counting down.
TGCGTGTGATTACCATCTCGAACGGAACGCGAACCCTAGTAGAGTTGTTCATCATGCGGCCACTCTTCAGCCGGCAACCGGGCTCGGTCAGTTTGTGTGGTGTTAACCGGTGAGTCGATAAAACCTAGTTCCAGGAGGCAACCCCTGTCCTATTTTTCCAACTTTGCGGTTCCTAGTTGGGGTGGTGGGCCTGTCTAGGCTCCGAAGTATCCAGGTTCCCTAGTGCTGTTCCAGCCTAGGGCCGACAACCCTCCACCAGGGGAGCACTTTCCTTCCTTCCATAACAGTCGCTAACACGAAAGGGTAACTTCTGCGAGTACGTGGTTGGCTCGTATGAGCTATCTGTTAGCGGCTGTTAATCCTTACACCCGGAGTCCCATCCTGAGTGGCCTCCGAACTCCATTGTTCAGGGGCTTGTTGAATGGAACGACAGTGGAATCGACTCACTGCTTAGTGCTACACAAAGCTCCCCCGAAAGCCATATTTCGGGGGTGGTTCTGAAAAGAGCTGTTTTTTGTTAACCAATCTATTAAACTACAAATAATTCTACAAATTCGTCGACTGCAACAACCAATCAACATCAACAACTCTACTATCTACTATCCTCATCTACACCAAACATCTATTACAACTTCTCAACAACTTTGCTAATTATGACGAACAACTTCAACTTCATTAATACAAACAACAATCTAACAACAATGTCATAATTAGTCAACAACAATCAAGCATTACAACAACCAATCGCCAACAACGGCCACGCCTCCGCATCCAATTATACAACGGTAATTATAATACCAACTAACTTCGAATTCCAACGTTATCGCCCATGTCAACATGTTCCACATGTTGGCATGGCCGATAACAAGACAAAGAACAGCCATTAAAGTGAAATTATCGAGGAATACAATGAGTACGGAGCGATTGTGGTTATCATTACCAACATTATTATTAATGCTGCTAATAATAATCACAAAGGTCACTTGTCGTTGCCGGGCTAGTTATTATTAAATTTTAATTTAATAATAATTGGTCTGCCAACGGCTGGCTGAAGAGGGCTATCTTTATTAGCCCTATAACAGCCTCACCCCGCTTCGCGGGGTGATTAAAATAACATTGAGCAGTCAGTGTGTACTAGTAGCAGAGAGCACGTGTACAGCAGCAGCAATTACGATGATGTCAAGTATAAGCAGTCCTAATTATTGTTATGATAACGAGACCTGTGAGAGCGAATTATTTCCCCTGGAAATAGGTAAGTTGTTGTTTATAAAACTTCAAGTTTGTGTTTGTATGCTAATTTGTGTCTAGTTTGCTGCTGCTTGTTTAGATGAAGGCCCGGATGTTGCAGATCATGCATCATCATCAAGTGCATCAACAGCAAGTACCGACAAGTACAGCGAGAACAGTCAAGCGTCGAACAATGAAGAACTAGGTAAGATGTTCAAAGCTTTTGTATGTTTATGCTTATATTAATCGATTATTGTATTATTGTTTTAGCGTCCCATGATCTGTCGCAGCAGCCTCTATACTACGCTGATGACGCTGTAGCAGCATCAGCAAACTTTACCATCGTAGATACACCAGTAGCAGCAATAGCTAAAGGTGAAGTATGTGTTCAACTGCTCGGGGCTGTCCAGTATCCGTTGTATGTTACGAGACCTCCAGGTGAAGAAGAAGAACAAAACTACGACCATATACACAACATCCAAGTAGGACTTATTCCACCTGACGACGACGACTACGCCTTGGGGTCTAAAGAATTTGACGTGGTAGTGAAACTCGAATGCGTGAATAACATATGTCAGCATGGTGAAATAGTGTTGTCGAAAAGTGACTGGTTTGAGTTGTATGATATACGAGTCGAGGAAATGTTTAAAAATTTCTTTTATGGTTGCTGCTGCCACAAGGACGACAGTGTACTACATCGTGATAAACATTTGAAATTCCATATATTTGAGAATTTATACATCAAGATTATTCACAACGAGTTTTTCGGCAACAGGGTGGCGATTCATCAGAATGATAAACAACGGACTATAACCTTAAAAGATTACGAGTTTCAGTCTATAATGCATCTAGCACCGCTGATCAATCATCAGGTTCGAACGTTACATCACCTGGACTTTCCGCGTTTCTACCACGCAAACATAGAGAACGTAGCAGAAGGTCAACTGAGACGCCCTGAAGATGTCTATAAAACGCTTCCACCTACAGACTCCATCTTATTCACGACCGAGCTGTTATGCGGGTACCAGTTTTACCAGCCATACTCAGCTACCAGTTTAATAGACAACGCAGCAACACCTGGTGGCTTGAACTCGTTCATTTTATTAGAAATAATAAAACATTATCCGCAAAAGTTTATCGATGCCGTACGTACACGACTGCAATCATATCAGCAGCCGAAAACGTCAACGGCGACAACGTTTGTACCGTCGTATTAAAAACACCATGGCTGAAATAAACTATCTTAGAAATAGGTTACAAAAATATTTGAACAATTTGCAAGTGTTACGCGATGATCTCAACTCATCCTGTGTAATGAATAATTTGTCAAATAATATGTTACAATTGTCCATTAAATGTATACCAAAATAAATAATATGTATATTTAAACATTGGTGTTTCATTTACTAGCCTAACTAAGGGTAAAGGGTGAAGAGACTAGCATGACTAAGGGTGAAGGGTGAAGACACTAGCATGACGAAGGGTGAGGGTGACTGTATAAAAGGTAGATCGTCGTCATCAGCGAGAGAGTACACGAATAAAGCCAAAGATTTCCGACGGTGAACATCCTAAGCTACACGGCATACGGTAAGTAGTCATACGGCGGCCTGAAACCTATCAAGAAATTATGCGACTACGGGGTCAAAGATACCGTCGAAATACTACAATTCAAAAGAGTCGTATGCCGTGATAAACGTCAAAGCGTGATTGTTGTTCTTTAATGCGATCTCTAATAGCATCAGTACATACAGGTAATACAGATTTCTTTATTGAAGAAGAAGGATAGTGTGAGAGAGCGAGAAGGAGAGAGTGAGAGAGCGACAGAGTAAGAGAGGAGATTCTTTAATGCGACCTCTAGTAGCATCAGTACATACAGGTAATACAGATTTCTTCATGACGCCACCTCTGTTGACAGTATGACAGATTCAGTACAGTTTCAAATTTAGCGCCACATGTTGTGATATAAAACGGGCAGACTCTAATTGAAGGGGCTTCTCAGTAGTCGATTCGTCATTGCCCCGAAATGGCGATTTCTGACTGCCTAATAAAATTGTAACATCAATTAAATAACACATAAGTTGCCGCTTTTTTTTACATTCTTATTATATAAAATTGTATTTAAATATGCGTGTTCTTGCAAAGCTTGTAGAAGCATTACGTTCAATACGCTTAAAGACCTAGAAATTTCTTGATACGTTGAGGATAGAATTAATGAACTTCTCACGTGGAAATGAACTCAAGGCATTATATTTTGTTGTCGAGACTACCTGGATTCTCTAGTTTAATCTTTTTTAAAAATCGAAATATTTACTCTTAAGGTTATTGAAAGAGAAAAAATGTAGCTAATGTGCAAAGCGTTTCTGAAAACCTGGGAGGCAGGTAGTTTCTTTTTTAAATGTATTTTAAAAAATATTAATTTTATATGAGACACCTACTAAGAGAGGGGAATTAATTTTTTGGGGATTTTGTTAAAATATTAAATGTTTTATTATTATTATTATTATTAATATAATACATAATTATGAAATATAATATAAATACAAAGATTAGTTAAAGTTTCACAAGTTTTATTAATATCGTAACCTGACAATATTGTTTCGACACTTTGTGTCATTATCAAAGGTAGATAAGATTGATAAACAAACACGTTGCTAAGGATAAATACATACAGAAAATAGGTAACTAGATACAATACATAACAAAAACTAAATATCTAACACTTCTAATAAAGGAGAATTACTAAGCTCAGTTTGTTCATTCATTAAAGGTACTGAATGACACCTCAAAACAACATTAACTTCTTAAATTTAATGTTGTTTTGAGGTGTCATTCAGTACCTTTAATGAATGAACAAACTGAGCTTAGTAATTCTCCTTTATTAGAAGTGAACATGAACTAAATATCTAACACTTCTAATAAAGGAGAATTACTAAGCTCAGTTTGTTCATTCATTAAAGGTACTGAATGACACCTCAAAACAACATTAAATTCTTAAATTTAATGTTGTTTTGAGGTGTCATTCAGTACCTTTAATGAATGAACAAACTGAGCTTAGTAATTCTCCTTTATTAGAAGTGTTAGATATTTAGTTTTTGTTATGTATTGTATCTAGTTACCTATTTTCTGTATGTATTTATCCTTAGCAACGTGTTTGTTTATCAATCTTATCTACCTTTGATAATGACACAAAGTGTCGAAACAATATTGTCAGGTTAAGATATTAATAAAACTTGTGAAACTTTAACTAATCTTTGTATTTATATTATATAGTCGGTTGGGCTGATCCCGCTGGGAGTCCTGAACGCGGACCGAATAAATCGTCGCTCTGCGCCTGTTTATATAGGCGCTCTCGGGGCTTGGGGGAAAAGGTAGGAGTAAAATAGGGCGGCTCACGCCAAATATCGGTTAGAGAAGGTTACGCGTGCACTCGCTTGAGTCGGTCTCTTATCCGAACTGTTTCAGATTGCACGGGTAGATGCAGATTTTAACTCGTACAACCAAAATTAAGTAACTTCGTTACAACACTAGCAGTGTTAGTTGGATTTCTAATAAAGTATGATTCATGATCCATAACCAAAATTGCATCTTTCCTTAACTCGGAAGTTTTGATTGTTAAATACGTAACTCCATGAATCACCTTTGGTATTTGAGTTTCAGTGCATACTGTTTTTTGTTTTCTTTAATATCCAGCTTTTGTACTTTCAAACGACATACATGTTTTAGATATGACAAATTGTTTAGTAGCTTTTCTTACAGAAACCTTATCTGTTTTTTTGAAGAATTTACTCACCATGGCTAAATTCTGTGTTCCCACACTCACAGGGCAGCCACTTGTTAGTAAATCACCAATACGGTTTGTTCTTAAATACTTGTTATTACTGAAATTACAGTACTTTTCAGGACACCTTGCTTTGCAAAATATTTATATACTTTTGATTTCTTCGTTTTTCTCCTTTAATCTCAAAAAATATAATTATTTGGATTTGCGAATTTTCTCTTTTTTGTCTGCCAGTTTTGCATTTTAAACAAGATTATACAAATGACGTGTTATTAATGACCAACGATAGTAAAACAATCCATATACCTAATGACATACGGTAATTGCGATTATTACCTATGAAGAACTTTTAAATTTTTGGTATGAAGACTTATGTGATAAACCTTCATTTTTAAAGGACTTTTCTCATCAAACATATAATAACAGCCAGTTCCAATGTCCACCGAAGAATATCTTGAAAACTAGTAGATTTAGTACGCTGAAATTTTATAGGCCGGTGGGTCAAATCCCTAAGTGTGCATGAGTATATTTTTAATCCTAGAATACCCTAGGGGGTTGCAGGAGGGGGCATTTCTTAAAAAATAATTATGGCTATATATCTCTTGAATGACGTAAGCTACAAGCAATTCTAAAAATAAAGAAATACAGAGATTACTGGCGTTTCATACAGAGGCGGAGTAAGACAACATTCCAGGGGAAGAAGAGTTTTCCGAAAAAATAATTAGAAACATCTTAATTGTGGGTAATCTATAAGAGATACATTTATGCCACCAAGGAGGACTTTTTTGTAGATATTTTTGGGACCTACACTTTGTTCGCTTAAAGTTTGCCTCTAAAGTTAATATTACAAGAAAATTACGTAAATTTTGTATATCACAAATTACATCCTCAGTATTTCAAGAAAATAAAGGTATGTAAAAAAGATGTAATTTTTGCGTGCCATACTAACCAGTATGGTGAACAGCAAAAATGCACCGTACATCTAATGTCATCTCATCGAAATGCTAATATAATTTCATCATGTTTCTCTAACCACAAAGACAATTGAGTATTCATTTTGTACGTACTATTGGTTTCATAATCTAGGACATTAAGGCTAATATGATGCTTTTTTTATTATTTTATCCTAAGCATTTACACTGAAAAAAAGCATCATATTAGCCTTGCTGTCCTAGATCATTATGAAATCAATAGTACGTTTTCTCAACGGATCTAGGACAATTATTATCGGGTTTTAATGCGCCCAGCGCACATTGGAAAACACCGAGATGCGTCTGAACGTTGCGTCTAAATAGATGCGTTCGATGCACGCGTCAAACCAAATGACAGACGTGTATAGGAAATCCCACCTTAAGAGATGGTCTCTCAAATCGAGGAGGCTGAGCTACCGCATAATTGGATTTAATAAAGTTCCGCTAGAATGCAGGTCAATCTTTGGCGCGTCCCAACAGGAATTTAAAAAAGTCAGAATTTTTCTGGTGTCGCCCTCTAGTTTTGTTGCAATGTAAAACATTTTTTCAAACATAAGCTTTAAAACAATTTGCGCAATGTTAGCTGATGTTAACCTGGGCGGTATTAGGGTGGTTCATAAACTGCAAGTTTCTCCGATTTTTTTGCCACATGTATACATTTATAGTAGATAGGCTATGTGAGTCCGAGCGCAAAATCCCATGTTATTTCTTATGAAGGTCCAAAAACGCCGAAAACGTGACAAATGATAGTGCGCCGACTCGCGATCAAGGTCATCGCTTTACACATTCCGCTGTTCGTCCAGACACGCGACGGTAATTTCATATTATCTTTTTAATAATAATAATAAAACATTTAACATTTTAACAAAATCCTCAAAAAAATTAATTCCCCTCTCTTAGTAGGTGCCTCATATAAAATTATTAGATTTTAAAATAAATTTAAAAGAGAAACTACCTGCCTCCCAGGTTTTCAGAAACGCTTCACACATTCCGCGGTTCGTCCAGACACGCGACAGTAATTTCATATTATCTTTTTAATAATTATGTATTAGCGTTTACTGTCTCCAGCCTTACTTTGTGGAACTCCATAATCATGAAATATAATATAAATACAAAGATTAGTTAAAGTTTCACAAGTTTTATTAATATCTTAACCTGACAATATTGTTTCGACACTTTGTGTCATTATCAAAGGTAGATAAGATTGATAAACAAACACGTTGCTAAGGATAAATACATACAGAAAATAGGTAACTAGATACAATACATAACAAAAACTAAATATCTAACACTTCTAATAAAGGAGAATTACTAAGCTCAGTTTGTTCATTCATTAAAGGTACTGAATGACACCTCAAAACAACATTAAATTTAAGAATTTAATGTTGTTTTGAGGTGTCATTCAGTACCTTTAATGAATGAACAAACTGAGCTTAGTAATTCTCCTTTATTAGAAGTGTTAGATATTTAGTTCATGTTCACTAAATAACTAACTTCTTAAATTTAATGTTGTTTTGAGGTGTCATTCAGTACCTTTAATGAATGAACAAACTGAGCTTAGTAATTCTCCTTTATTAGAAGTGAAGACCTCACTGTGCGTGTGCCTGGGGGTCTAATCTTACTGCCACCCTCTTTACCATACCCTTATCCGAGACCTCACTGTGCGTGTGCCTGGGGGTCTCATCCTGTTTCCACCCGCTTTACCGTACCCTGTCCGAGACCTCACTGTGCGTGTGCCTGGGGGTCTCATCCTGCTTCCACTCGTTTTACCGTACCTTGTCCGATACCTCACTGTGCGTGTGCCTGGGGGTCTCATCCTAATTTCCACCCGTTACCGTAAACTAGGAGCCTCTCCTGTTGTCCGTTATTTTACCCTACACAACCCGCACGTTTGCTTCATAACGCACGCTGTATTGCACACTGCTTGTTGTGGCTATTGTAGGTAACCGTACATAACATATGCTTTTAGTTATAGAGTTTGAAGCTTGTTGGAGGGATCGAGATTTGGTGGTAATAAATTTTGTTTGGTTTGACTGTTTTATTTGTTAGCATTAATACCCTCTTGTTTTCTAAGAGCTTTAGGAGCAGGTAAAGTGATCCAGGCAGAGTCGCCACTCAGCAACCCCAGCAGTTCCCTGGATTATCTTTTCTCCACTTGTAGTCACCCGGAGCTGTGGAGCACACCACGTAAAAATAACTGGCGCCCGAGAATTACCGCCAATACCAAGATCACCGAAAGCACACAAGCGCCACTACATAAGGGGTACCTCCGAACCATTCCCCCACCTTACAGTGTGCAGTACTCTATCATTGCTCTAATAAGAAACAGGTAGACCAATCTCCTAAAATTAAACCATGAACTTAATTTCCAGTCAAATATATGGTTTAGCAGGCTGTGGGTTATTACAAATATTTATTAATAGTTTACGCATTTTAAAAATGTTTGAGTTAATTAGTAAAAACTGGTATGTATAAAGGTAAAAACAGTGTATTATTTAAAGCTTTCTACAAATGTTCGGGAGTTATTATCGGTTATTCACAATAATTACTTAATATTTTAAAATAAATCATTAAAGCACCTTAAACAAGATATGCGAGTTGATTACCCATTTTCAACTTGGTCTATGTGCAAAATTCGAACATCACGCACAAGTTTTACATAAATCAGCATAACCTAGACATTATTTCTGATAAAGTGATAACCTATAACTGCAAAAGTGATTTTACTTTCGACTTTTAAAGTTTCGACTACTATTATATCAGAATAGTAACTAAATCGGGGTGCTTTAGCTATTCTTCCCATAAACTAATAGAATGTCATTTATTTAAAAAAATGTTAAAAACAAAATAAAACATTGATGATGCCAAAATGCCTAAATTTCATTTCCTGAGAACTGTATTTTGCTTAAGAAATTGAATAGTTTTTATTTCACGGATAATCATGCTCTTGAGAGACGATATGTTCTTTTATAGCAGGTTTTGCTACTTAATAAATAAAAGCTGATACACAGTAATAAAAAAATTTATTACTTCATATTATAAAACAACAAATACATCATTTAATGCCATTCTGAGGTACTACCCCAATTTGCTTGTGCAGGTTGGGAAGCAGTTGCATTGGCATTCCAATCATCTTGAACTTGTGTAGCCCAATCATCAGAGGTTGCTGTGAAAGCAGCTGGAGCAGCAGCAGCAGCAGCAGGACCGCCAGCAGCAGCAGCGGCGGCAGCAGTAGCTGGTGCAGGTTCATCACTCCATTGTTGTGGTTCAGGCCATTCCAATTCTTGTGGTTCGTGAGCAACAACTTCAGGTTTGACAGCAACCAACTCTTTGGCTGCTTGTTCTTCTTTTTCAGCTTCTTCTGGTTCTCTATAGAAGTAAAGATCTACTACTACATCCCATTTGGTTTCACGAGGGATTTGTCCACGAAGACGTAATACCTTAAAAATAAATTATTGTATTAACACTAATCTTCAATTGTAAAAATTTAGTTTCTTCTTACAATTAAGTTCAGGTGGAAAAATTTGAAAAATCATGGTTTTGATTTCATGTTATTTGGGAAACATTTTTATCATCATGTTATTGTAATACTCACGTGTAATAAAAACTGGTTTTTATGTATAGAGTATGAAAAGTCTTACCTCACGAGCAAGTAACCACCACATCAAACCAATACTGTGTGGGGCTTTGTTGTTGCATGGAATAGCAATATCAACAAAACGCAGAGGTGAATCTGTGTTGCAGAAAGCAATGACTGGAATGTTAACATATGAAGCTTCAGTAATTGGTTGATGATCAAATGCAGGATCAGTTACGATCAACAAACGAGGTTCGCGGAAAGCAGCCTGAATCTGATTAGTGAATGCACCTAAAAAATAAGTCAAATTATTATCTTGTTAAATTTAGCTAATTTAAATAATAATAAATAATATAATCAGTACTGTCGAAATAAGATCACTTGCAATCATAGGTTCCTTAGACACAGTATTATCATCATTTCAATTTAAACTAATTGATCCGTCCCCAACTAGGAGACTCTATTTGAGATAACATGCAATGGAATGACTCTACCCTAGAGTCACTCTATATTACTTATAAGAGTTCGGCCAACGCGGGAATTGACGCTGATTGGTCGGATCCATTTGCACTAATGCTAATTTAAAAACATGAAGTTTGACAAAATTATGTAATAATAGGACAGACAGGTCTTTTCACTTCCTCATAAATTTATGTGGAAGTTACTTGCTATGGTTACAACTGTTTCTACAATTGTATCCATAGAATAAATAAATTCTATCCATAACAATTAACTGCCAAATAAAGTTACAAGGTGATGAAAAGGTCGCCCTTAATTTGACAAATAATATAATGTTTAGTAAATGGAAGAATTTTTATGTATTTCTCTTCAAGTTTTGTTTCAACTCGTATAAGTAATATAGAGTGACTCAACTCTATCCTAGTCCTATCTCTTGCTACGATGGCCACCAACACAACAAGAAAAATATTTAAAAATCTTAGTATTATTGAATTACACTACAAGTAGTTGGTGACAATGAGTAATATATCGTATGATCAAAAAGTCTTTGGATCGCAATAGCCATGGAATATAAAAACCATCTATAGAATTATTTACTTCTTCTGCCCGCAGTTTTTGTATACTGTACAGAGTAGCGCCAATGTATCTTGAGTAACGCTAATGGAGACACAGACACATGTGTCAAGAAAATACGACGTGTTGACACCGCTAAACAGAGCCCCATAGCACACAGAAAATGTTAGGTTAGCGTACGCTATTATTATTTCTTGTGCTTGCAGTTATTTTTAGTATTACTTAATAACATTTATAAAAAGAACACACATGGCCAGTTTCACAAACGTTGATTAACTTCTGATTAGCTTAATCGCGGTTAAATTTGAAATCCAGAAATTTCATTGGCTGAGATTTAAGAGACTTAAGATGTTATCCAATTATATTTCTGATTTCAAATTTAATCATGATTAAGTTAATGAGAACTTAATCAAGCTTTGTGAAACCGGACATCAGAATGGAATTTATTTAAACTATTATCTATTGACATGACAGTTGTGAAGTAATTGCCAAAAATAATAGAAATAAATAATTTCATAGATAACTTGTTAATTTCATGGCAACCCTGATCCAAAGACTTTTTGATCACACTATATAAGCATGACATAACCTTAATTATCTGTCTTTAATTTGTAGTGTAGTTTTTCGTTTACTGGTTGTATGTAATAGTCAATAAATCAATCTTTTTCAAGACTAAATCAGTTTTTTCCAAGGCTATTATGCATCGACTATTATTGTGTATGTTAAACTTGTATTTGCCAGGATTAAAGACGATTCACAAAAGAAGTGGTCAAAAAAGTGAGTTATTGTTTGAACATTTATTCTTCTAAATGTTTATGTCATTTGTATTATTTATTTAAATAACAATGAGGTTAGAAAAGATGTTTACAGTAACTTTACCATATACCAACTACGTTTAGTGATAACTAGAGTTCCTAAATATAAACTGAGATCTGTGTTATTTAGAGTTAAGTCATGCATGTCAAATTTTCATAGTGACATTTCATGTTTTGAGACTATTTATTAGAAGATTAGATATCATGAAAAATAAATTAAACTGTCAATGACAATTATATAAATCTGAAATTGGGTACAGTTAATACTTCAATAAAAGCTGTGTTCTATAGCAGTTTTAAAATTCTCTACAAACAGTAAGTAAATGATAATGTGTACATTAAAAACTTTTGCATGCATAAAAATAAACATGACATAAAGCATAACCTAAAATTTATAACCGACAGCTGCTGAATTTTGTTACTAAAGTAAAAAAGAGACAAAAAAATTATCTCCGTTTCAGACAGCTTAGTTTTGGCCTAGAAAGAGATAGATTCCGACAACCGTGTCCTAACTCTAAAATAACACAGTTAAAGTTTTCATTCAGGAACCCTAGTGATAAAACTATTAGTAATAACTACAAAATTTAGAGATTTTGTTCCTGCTATATTGGTGCTTTGCTAAAAAAAGGTAAGAGCTAGGGTACAACTTTTTTCTCACTTGTTTCAAGCTTATACTATTTCGATTAGAAGTCCCTTATTGTTAAGCCACGTTTCCATTACTGGGTAAAACTGCATAAGAGGTACCCGAGCATACGCACACCTACTGCGCCTAACGACTATATCTAATAAACTCATGGGAATAATTCTTACACTATGGGAATAATTCTTACACTGTTGCCGGACCTACTTTCTTTATAATAAATAAAATATTAATGTACTGTATAAAATTAATATTTTGTATATTCTTAAAGTACGAACGCAAAAATGATTTTGAAGTTGTTCTGTACAAAAAAATTAATTAAAGCTTGCTTACTGTGTACCTATGTAATGAAATGAATTAACCGCTAAAAAGACGTGATGATCTTATGATGGACGCATTTCATGCTAATTCTTTTTATACGAGTTTATTTTTCATATAAAAAGAATCAGCATGAAATGCGTCCATCACCAGATCATCACGTCTTTTTAGCGGTTAATTCATTTCATTGTAGGTACACAGTAAGCAAGCTTTAATTAATTTTTTTGTATAGAACAACTCCAAAATCATTTTTGCGTTCGTACTTTAAGAATATACAAAATATTAATTTTATACTGTACATTAATATTTTATTTATTATAAAGAAAGTAGGACCGGCAACAGTGTAAGAATTATTCCCATGAATTTATTAGATATAGTCGTTATGCGCAGTAGGTATGCGTATGCTGGGGTACCTCTTATGCAGTTTTACCCATTACTGTAATGTGCGCTTTGCACTGTTTTCATTGGTTGATTTGGATAACTTTAGAAACGTAGTAGAATATTTGCAGCTCCGAATAAAGTAGAAAGTATTCAACTTTTTGCACAATTTTGGAAAGGAAACTATGTTTTTAAAATGAAATAGACTGAATTGGCAACAAAATTACAGAAATTAATAAAACACAAAAATGATGGAAACTAAGCTCAAGACTTTTGAAATGATAGTTTTACTCTCAACTAGTTTTATATGAAAACTAACAGGCATGAATCAATCACTTGCATAAATGCAGATTGCTATGAAATGAAAATCTTAAATTATATTTACCAGGAGTGAAACGTCCAGCAATAGGTGTAGCTCCAGAATGTGCAGCGAATTTCAATACAGCACGTTGACCATATGGTCTGCAAGAAATAGCAAAGACTTCGCTTGGATGTTCAATAGCTACGATTGCTCTAGCAGCAAGCAACAACTTTTCCCAGGTACGACGCAAATTTAAGATATGAATACCATCAGGACGACGCTTGTAGATGTATCTAAAAGATGTTATTCATTAATACTAGTTTATATAAGTAAATAAAACTTATGACTAGGGAAGGCGACCTTGCTAAATGTAGTTGATGTTTTGTGCAGTCGCACATACAAAATCTCGAAGAGCACCATGATTTTGTAGACACGACCGCAGAGGATAGTGTACATAACTACCCATTTAGCCAAGATCTACCTCGCTCTGCTTATGACTAACAACTTAACATTTAAATGGCAACGTAACCTCACTAGAAAAGAAAATACACTTACTGTTCCATTTGGAAATCAACGTTGTTAGTACCCAAATGGGTAGTAGCAACAAGCATCTTAGTGATGTCTTCTTCCTTAAGACTGAGAACGTCTAAACCTCCCGACATCCTTACGTTTTATGAGTTACGATAAACCTGTTGAAAAAGACCAAATTAGACTTCATATAGGCAAGTATCATATCAAATTATATTAAATCATATTAAACTGCAGTAGTTCTAGTATCAAATTATAAAATTAATGACAAAACAATTCGATCATTCCATAATAATCTAAATTATCTTCTCAAGTATTGTTTGTTCAAAAACAACACATGCTGTAAGGTTAGAATTTTTCCTTAAAAAACACAAATTCATAAACATATACAAACAAATATTACAGAACGATTGATGTAACAATACATTTGTAATTTTTTTAGTTAATTTTCAAAGATGATTTAAATATTTTAAAATAAAATTTACAGAGAGAAACTTACGTGAGTGAACGCCACAGGGAGACCGGTCTAAAAGAGACTGTGGGTTTGTGAAGGTGGTCAACGTGGTTTTATGCGTGTTGGCTGCAAACAAGCGGGAACTTCAAATATCCACTGTTTGCAATATGACCATCCTAGATAGTCCAAAAATTAAGCATTCAACGTATTTCATTCAGTAGTTTCTAAATAAATTCCAGAATAAATAAAACGATTGTTTATTCATTATAATTATACCTAACAAATGTTCTTTTCATATCGAAATTGTGGAAAAAAATAGTGAAAATCTTTGCAAGCAACTATGCATTAGCTTTAAGAAGTTTTTTTAATACCTTTTTAATAACACAAATAATCAAGTTTTGGTTGTTATTGGTTATTAATATAATTTATATTATCTTATTCTAAACCAATAAATAAACAAAAAGATACAAATTAAACTATCCCAAGTAGCGCTGGAATAGAAATTCATAAAAAGATTATATGCCTCTAATTTGCAATAATTACGTGCCCCGCGGTATATCTTTGGCACGTTAAAATCAATACGTGGAAAATTCATCTTTTTCATGTCTTCATCATTACTATTAAATTTACATGCTTTTGAGTAAGTGCAGTTAAGTGACACACTTTATTTATAAAATTTCTATACATAGTTTCACCAACAAAACGTTTAGTTTCGTTTTTACTTTTTAGTGCAATTTAAAAAAGGTAGAAAAATTTATACTTCTCATCATAAGGCATCATTAATGTCTGTGTTTATTAATAATTACACTGTACAACACAAAAAAAATTTCCAGGTTTTCATATGGTTTTTCTACAGCTTTTTGGTATGAAGATCATGAATCTGCTATTGGTTTTTACGGGTCAGGTCAAATATTGTTGTTTCGATGTCATTCCATACCAAATCATCACAAGAAAAATGAACTTTTTAATCCGACCATCTCAGATTTTCGTGAGATCTGTAGAATAGTAGGATGATAGAGGATATCAAGTAACTTACGTATGTAAAATTATAGACCTCAGTGATACACAGTATTCATACAGCAGGGTTGCAAATATGATAAAAAATGTAAAATTTATGCTTACAAGGTGAACAAAAACAATTCATAACTTTGCTTCTAATCATAGTAGAACTTTTATCTTAGGCTTGTTTTAAAGCTATAAAAGAGTTTTAGTTTTCATAAAAAAATATTGAATTCTTCATTCCAAGGTCACATGTGACCTTTGACCTTGAATATCTAAGAAAGTGTACTTCAATGTTTTTTAGAAATATAGTATGTTATACAGTTAGGTGTAGCCTATCTTTGGTGTAAGTTTCATTCTGGGAAGCCTTTGGGAACAGGAGTAAAAAAATTGTTAAATATGGTAGGTTACACACTTTTAAACAGAAAACATGAATCTGGAAGTTCAGACAAGAGTATTGTATCAGGTGTTTAATATATATTTGTACAGAAACCTTCAAATCGTATCTACTAAGACAAGTATAGGTATGATGTTGTACCTGTACCTGCAGATACAGGTAGCTATACTGGGTGTTGTTAAACATAAAAGTGTGCCTACATTTCTTGTGCATTTAATTGTTTAATTTGAAATTGGAATATAACTAAAATTTGACCTGACCCAAAAAAACCCATAGCAGATTCATGAAATGCATCTTAAAAACCTCTAGAAAAAGTGTATTAGAACTTGGAAAATTTTTAAAGTTCAATTCTGTTGTACAGTGTTATTTATACAGTGTGTAATATTTGTAAGAACTTTTACTAGATAAACCCCCAACATGAATATTATGAATGTATTATCATGGGCAAGCTTTTATTAGTAGCATAGACATTTTCGTGTTTTGAAATTGATGTAAAAATAGCCAAATAATAGCCGTCACTAGAGACCCATTTCCGCCATAAAAATCATATTTTTTGTATTATCACTCTTTGGAAGAAAAGCTTACACGTCAATTTTATTTTTTTTCTGCGGATTTTATAGACATCAATTTTAATTTTTTAATTTACTACTGTGGGAGCTATGACGTCATCGACTTTTTTTAAATGGAATCTCCTTATTTTTTTGCTAGAAATTAAAAGTATATATTTTTTTGAGTTCAGCAATACCCCATATACGTTATTTAAAATTAGTATTTTTTGAAATATGGATAGACCAAATGTGATAACTTTCACGAGAATATTCCTTGAACATGTTTTAGAATATGAAATAAATAAAGATTATTAAAAGTTTCACAGTTTTATTAAAATATAGTACCTGACAATATTGTTTCGACAGCTATGCTGTCATTATCAAAGGTAATATAATTATAAACAAACACGTCGCTAAGGTAGATACAAAATAGGTAACTAGATAAAATAATAATAATAAAAATTAATAATAAAAATCATAATTAAACATCTAATACTTCCAGTAACGGAGAATTACTGAGCTCAAGTTGTTCATTCATTAAAGGTACCCTGAGTTTGTGTTTGTATATCTCAAAGGCTTCTAAAATGTCTAATTTGCGTTTGTTATTACAAAAATGTAGGAATTTAATATTATTTTGAGGAGTCATTGTGTGATTTTGTTCTAAAAGGTGTTTGGCGTAATTCGATTTTTCAGGATGTTTATTTTTGTAATGACGTACGTGTTCTTTATATCTTATGTCAAAATTTCGAAGTGTTTGTCCAATATATACCGAACTACAAAAAGAACAATTTAAACGGTAAATGCCCGATTTCATGATATCATGTGTTCTGTCTTTAGCATTAAATAAAAATGAAAAAGTGTTAGTGTTGGTTTTAAATGTTATTTTATAATTGTTGGTTTTTCTTAGTATATGTGCAATTTTTTCTGATATTTTGCCAAAATATGGTATAGATATGTAATTTGTGTCTTCTGTTTGATTGTCAATGGGATATATTCTTTTGATAGCTAACCTATAATCTTTTTGTTTAATTAAAGTGTCAATCATGTTCGGATTATAATGATTTGCATGTGCTAGTTGTTTAATGGTTGATATCTCTTTGCTAAAATCTGATTTTGTTAGTGGAATAGTTAAAGCTCTGTGTACTAATGATCTGTATGCTGCTATTTTATGTGTATTGTGGTGACAAGATTCATTTGGTATTGTTATGTCTGTTTGTGTTGGTTTTCTGTATATGGAAAATTCAAAAAGATTGTCTGCGTTAATCTTGATATTTAAGTCTAGAAAGTTTATAGCCCTGTTTTGTTCTGTTTCTAGTGTAAATTTTATATTCGGATGGATATTGTTTATAAGAATTAAAAATTCATTGATAACCTCAAAAGAACTGTCAAAACAAGCTAAAATGTCATCAACATAACGAAACCAGAAGATAATGTGTTTAGAGAGGTTTAATTCAAATATTCGATCTTCAAACTTGTCCATAAATATGTTAGCTAATAGAGGACTTAGAGAATTACCCATAGGTAAACCATCCTTTTGTAAATAAATTATGTTATTAAAAGTGAAATAATTTTGACTTATACAAAGGTCAAATAATTGAATTAACTCTAACCTTTTAACTAATTCTATATTACTATTGATCAAGAAACTATCTAATAAAGGAATACATTCTTGTGGTGGTATTCTGGAGAACATGTTGCAAATATCAAAACTAACAAGTTTTGAATGTGGTGGAAGATGTATGTTTTGCAGCTTATCTACTAATTCTAATGAATTTCTAACAGAGTATTTCGATTTGTAACCTATCGTGTTAATAATCTGGTTCAGTTTTTTGGATAAAATGTGATTAGGTGCATTGATGTATGATACAACTGGTCTTATTGGCATATTCTGTTTGTGGGTCTTGACTAATCCATACAGTTTAGGTATTTGTGGGTTTTTATTAATGATTTGTTGCTTTTCTAATTCTGAAAAGCATATATTGCAGTTTTCTAAACCTTGTTTTAGTTCTTTTTGGAATTTTGTGGTTGGGTTTTTGTTTAACGTTTCAAAATTTTCTTTATTAATAAATTCATTAACTTTTTGTATGTAAATATCTTTTGAAAGAATTACCAAAGTGCTACCCTTATCTGCTTTAACAGAAATTAGATTGTTCTCTGTGATTTTCTGTTTTATAGATTGAAGAAGTGATATGTTAGATGTGTTGTACATTTTGTCCTGTTTCAAAGACATCTCTTTTTGTACTCTCTTGTACATTTTTCTGTGTGGTGTATTTTTTGAATTTAATGTGACTGACGGTTTCTCTAATGTCAAAATCTAAGATGTCAAATTGGATATTGTGTAATTTATGAGTAAGTTCTGTATAGAGTACCTTTATAACGCATGTTCATTTAAATTCGTAATCTAGCAACCTTTGGAATTTTAATGAAAGAAGACAGAGCGACAGATATAATACGTCGCAGATAGAGACAGGCAATAATCCAAAGGTTGCTAGATTACGAATTTAAATGAACACCCGTTATAAACGTGCATATTGTCTCTTATACTAAACCATTTCTTCGATTCTTCTTTGAGCCATCTTCTTTTGGCATTCCTAATCACTTTTTCAGTAATCGAATTCTTGGTTCTGGTAGTGATGTTTATGTAGTTAGGAATAACCTGACGTTTCAGACATTCTTGGTTAAACCAAACATTCTGACTTGCGATTCCGTGTTTGATCATAAGTTTCTTGTATAACTTGGCTTGTTCTTCTAACGAAGACGAAATAATCTTGTTTATTGTTTCCAGCCTTATTTTGTGGAACTCCATAATCATGAAATAAATAAAGATTATTAAAAGTTTCACAGTTTTATTAAAATATACCTGACAATATTGTTTCGACATTATTGTTATGTTGATGACATTTTAGCTTGTTTTGACAGTTCTTTTGAGGTTATCAATGAATTTTTAATTCTTATAAACAATATCCATCCTAATATAAAATTTACACTAGAAACAGAACAAAACAGGGCTATAAACTTTCTAGACTTAAATATCAAGATTAACGCAGACAATCTTTTTGAATTTTCCATATACAGAAAACCAACACAAACAGACATAACAATACCAAATGAATCTTGTCACCACAAGACACATAAAATAGCAGCATACAGATCATTAGTACACAGAGCTTTAACTATTCCACTAACAAAATCAGATTTTAGCAAAGAGATATCAACCATTAAACAACTAGCCAGGGCCGGCGCGAGGCGGGTTCAGCACGTTCCCCGGAACCTGGCCCCGCGCTTAAGACGGCCCCGCGTTTTATAAGGCACCGCGTTACAACTTTCAAATACGCACGCTTTCTCTGCTGCTGTAGTCACACCGATGTTTCCGTCCCATCATTCAACCTACGTAAATTTCGATGAATTAAAAAACTTTACAACGAAAAAGGTCAAGGAAATAATTTTTTAAACTCAGCAATTGGCACAATCACCAATTTCAAACATTTTGCACTGGCGCTTTTAGTCTCTAAAAATAATTTGACTTGATAACAATCAAATTTGGAAAAAGTGAAGAATTTCCCCTCAAATACATTTTTTAACAAATTGGTGAGAGCTTCCAAAATTGGTTGCTACCAACCTAACCTTCATAAAAACGCCACTACCTAATCAAACTGCTATGCAAAAGCAAATTCGAATTTTTTCCAACCTAAACTAACCTAACTCAACCTAACCTAACCTAATCTAAACCTTAGCTAACCTAACCTAATTCTAACCGAACTAAATTGCGTAATGGTAAATTACACAATTTGGCAATTATAGAAATTTAATAAAAATATTATTCATTGCCATGGAGATTAAGCACTTTCAAATTTGGGGCTTTTGTGGCGTTCGCCCCAAAACTGACATATTTACATATTCAGAATCAGCTTAAAATTTCCGTTAAAATGACACCAGTTTAATCAAAAAATGTTTGGTAAGGGAATTCTTTAATTATACCTAGAATTTAATTTAGAAAATGCCACTTTTCCCATTTGGGTATTAGAAATCATAAAAGAAAGATTAGTAACCGCTAATAATTCCACTGACTATTAGTAGCGACATCGTGGAGCAAACTTGATACAAACTTTAATAAACAAAAAATTACTACATACATGGTGTCGCGGAATTTTAATAAAAAGTTGTTAAAAAATTAGAATTACAGAAATATATGTCATATCAATATGGTCGTTTTTACCGAACGTGAATGTCCATTATCAAATTAATGTTAAACTGTGAATATGTTTGTACATGATTATTATCAAACCTAAGATTTATTGTGACAGAATGTCAAATCTGGTAATATTCAATGTCGCCAACGTGATTTTGCTCCAGCGGCGAGATCAATGGTTGTCGCTACTATATGAAATAGAGGGGCTATACCACTGACAAATTGCGAGCGCCATCTATTGGCTTCGCAACTAGAGAATACTATCGCCTACTTAATTTTATGTTTACTTTGAATTCGAAACAGTATTACAGATTTTGTTTAATTATGTTTTTTTATGTTGTTTTATAATGATACTCTATGATCCTATTGTAATATTTAATAATGTATTTGTAATAAATAATTTATTTAGGAGCTTTTTAGGCCAAGCGCATTTTTGAACCCGGCCCCGCAAAAGCTTACGCCGGCCCTGCAACTAGCACATGCAAATCATTATAATCCGAACATGATTGACACTTTAATTAAACAAAAAGATTATAGGTTAGCTATCAAAAGAATATATCCCATTGACAATCAAACAGAACACACAAATTACATATCTATACCATATTTTGGCAAAATATCAGAAAAAATTGCACATATACTAAGAAAAACCAACAATTATAAAATAACATTTAAAACCAACACTAACACTTTTTCATTTTTATTTAATGCTAAAGACAGAACACATGATATCATGAAATCGGGCATTTACCGTTTAAATTGTTCTTTTTGTAGTTCGGTATATATTGGACAAACACTTCGAAATTTTGACATAAGATATAAAGAACACGTACGTCATTACAAAAATAAACATCCTGAAAAATCGAATTACGCCAAACACCTTTTAGAACAAAATCACACAATGACTCCTCAAAATAATATTAAATTCCTACATTTTTGTAATAACAAACGCAAATTAGACATTTTAGAAGCCTTTGAGATATACAAACACAAACTCAGGGTACCTTTAATGAATGAACAACTTGAGCTCAGTAATTCTCCGTTACTGGAAGTATTAGATGTTTAATTATGATTTTTATTATTAATTTTTATTATTATTATTTTATCTAGTTACCTATTTTGTATCTACCTTAGTGACGTGTTTGTTTATAATTATATTACCTTTGATAATGACAGCATAGCTGTCGAAACAATATTGTCAGGTATATTTTAATAAAACTGTGAAACTTTTAATAATCTTTATTTATTTCATGATTATGGAGTTCCACAAAATAAGGCTGGAAACAATAAACAATGTTTTAGAATAAATTTTGTGGAAAAATCTCTTATACTGGTATACCTAAGAAAATCTGCTCGGGTTACTTGAAACCGCTTTCCGAAATATAGTAACAAATACAGTTATAAGTGTGAAAGTTGTTTTAAATTTATTTGTCAGACACATTGGATAGGTTACTGTAAATAAAGTATGCAAATAATGTAAGAAATAATTTTTACCATATTTGTAAGAACTTTTACTAGATAAACCCCCAACATAAATGTTATGAATGTATTATCATGGGCAAGCTTTTATTAGTAGCATAGACATTTTCGTGTTTTGAAATTGACGTAAAAATAGCCAAATAATAGCAGTCACTAGAGACCCATTTCCGCCTTCCACGCAGCCGAAATTATTTCCTTAGTGCGAGGGTTAATCTTTTTCTCAAAAAGTATATGCCATATACACTGCAGGCCAAACACTTGGACACACCTGTTTGATTTAATTTAATTTAACATAGTCCTATTTTAGCTGTTATTAATTGCGAAGAATCACAAAAGTGTTTACTGACTTAAATTTTTTTTTTCTCATTAAGAAGTCAGGTTAACCTCTGCAATTATAATATTTCTTCATGTGCTTTTTATCATCTAGTAGGCTAACTAATCATAGTATAAAAATTGAATAACGATAATGCGTAAATATGTCATCTGACTGTTCTTTAATGTTCATTAACTTTGAAGTGATAACACTAAGAATCGATTGTATTTATCGTTTTTTAAAATGGGAAAAGTAAAGGAGATTAGTGTGGAAACTCGAAGCGCAATTGTTACACTGCGAAATGAAGGTTATTCACTACGAAAAATCGCCAAGAAATTTAAAGTTTCTTTAAGAGAAGTGCAATTTGCGGTTGCCCGATATAATGAAAGAGGCACTAATAGCGACCGTCCTCGTATGGGGAGACCAAGAATCACCACTTCTCAAGATGATTTGCGAATAGTAGTCACCAGCAAGTGGAAGAAAAGGTTGACAGCATCTGAAATTACGCAGACTTCTACAGCAGCCGTTCAAAGCCCATTTCATTGACTATGGTCAAAAGGCGATTAAGAAGTGCTGGTTTAAAGGGATGCTTTGCAGTAAGAAATCCCTTGCTTCACTCCCAAAACAAGAAAAAAGGGTTAGAGTGGGCTATTAAACATCGCAACTGGACATTGAAACAACAATGGAAAGATGTACTTTGGTTGGATGAATCGAAGTTTCAAATCTTTGGGTCTGACAAGACGTATTTTTGTAAGGCGTTCCAGTACCTAGTTAAACATGGCAGGGACTCAGTGATGGTATGGGGTTGTTTTACTGGTCGTGAAGTTGGAGATTTGGTCAAAATCACCGGAAATATGAAGGAGGAATATAAAGTGATTTTAGTGTCTAACGCAGTACTATCGGGAGTCAGAATAATCGGTCGAGGTTTCATCTACCAACAAGATGAAGAAAATAATGGAACCTTAATAAACATGATCTGGCCTCCTCAATCCGATAGTTGGTGTGGGAGGAGCTGGATAGAAGAGTTAGGAACACCTGTCCTCTCAGGAAATGTGGCGGCAGCTACAAAATGCTTGGAAGTCCATCCCAGCAGAAACTTATAAAAAACTTGTGAATAGAATGCCCCAAATCGTGGAAATGGTCATCAAACATAAAGGCGATTTTCTCGATAAGAAGAAAGTTTAAAACAACTATAATTTTTTTCTTGTTTATTAATAGAGATATATAATATTTTTTTGCTAAATTAACACTTGTTATATGTAGGCCTTATTTTCTTTAAAAAAATTTTCTTAACTTTAACAATAATAATGCAATAACCAAAAAACCGTTTGTCACTAAAAATAGTTTTTTTTGTTACTAAATTTTTATTGTTAAAATTAGGAACATTTTTTTGAAGAAAATAATGTCTACATAATATAAAAAGTGTTAATTTAGCGAAAAAATATTAATGCTATCTCTATTAATAAACAAGAAACTAGTCTTAATAAAATAAATAAATCTTAAATAAAACGCTTTTTTGCCTGAAAATTAATAGCATAAGAACCGCAAGGTTTCTTTCTAAGCCCTATAAAAACGTCATAGATATATCGCATATACTTTCAGAGAAAAAACTATTTAACTTACTTTTAATGGAAATGTTCCTAAAAATGTTACCTTTTATTACTAATCGTCCGATAAAAACAAAAGTATAGCACTTAGAAATATAATATTTTACTGTTATATGTAGAAATAAATTTACTACTTGCTCGTTTTTAAAATATCTCATTTGATTCAGTAGTTTACGAGCAATACGCTTTCAGTCAGAGGACTACAAAAGAAATGGATAGTAGATGAAATTAGATAAATTTCAACACCAATTTCTCCAGCCAAAACTAAAACTAGAAATAATAGCCAATCAGAACTTTCAAAATCTCTAAAATTTGAGCAATTTTGTTCATTTTTAATTATTACAGTTATAAAGATTTAAAAAAAATCTGGTTGATAACTGCAGTTTTACGTATGATAATTAGGAAATAAAGAAAAAAAAACACCAGCATATTTTTAATAACATAGATTTACTAAATAGCTTGCACTTAATAATAATAGTTACATAACCCTAGGTTAGTATTTACATAATCTTAAAAATATAAGCAGGATAAAATAATGCCAAAAATATTGTATTAAAATACAAATCTCGAGATAAAATGCATAATAAAGTGCAAATTTAACAAATACATTGGAATTTTATATTATATTCTTATTAGTTTAATTATTTACATATCGTGAACCAATTTGTTTTTTAAATAATTATTAAACAACACACAAGAATTATTCTGTTAAATTTGCAACTTTACATAAGATTGACTATAAATAAAATAAAGGATCAGTAATAACAAACATAAAATATTTTCTCATGTTGCAACTCAAACTACTTAAAAATTAAATGTACAGTCTAAAAAAACTACAATGGCATCATATAATTTAAATGTGGCTTATTTAGTTTTGTCCGTTTCAAAACTAATACAATGATGGAAATGCAATAATATCTTCATATAAAATTCATAGTTTATTGTACTCCAAATTCAGTTATGCATATAGTTGGGCTGTGAACTGTTCTAAATTAAAATTAAATAAATTCTGTATTATTGCGAAGTAAAGGTAACAAGGTAATTTTATGGGCTTCAAAAGAACAGGTTATTTCCTTTTGTAAAAACACACAAATTTTCGTTGTAAAACATGTTATTGCTATTTAATTAACAATACAAAATTTATTTAATTAGAGTTTAAAACCAATATTCAGTTACGAATAAAATCTCTAAATATTTGGTTTTGTTTAGCAAAAATTGTTATAGATTGGTACCCTTCCAATAAACCTCTGCAAGATACCCAAATCGTATATTATCATCAGGAGCGATGATTTCTAGCAAGATGTTGTTTATTAAAATATTAGAATATTAATGTGGTAGTAGCAATGTTGCAAATGATAAAATGAATTATTTCTGAAAAGCTTTGTTATAAAAGCTTTTATTGTAAATACTTACATATTCAATTTAGTTTAAAAAAAATATATTTCATTTACAAATAACAGTTGAAAGTTGCAACGGTTATCGGTAAATGATACTTTAAAGACACTTTCCTCTGTTGAAAGACATTTTATTAACTTTGGCACTATAATAAATATCAAATACTGGTTTATGCACTATATCAATTTTTTTATTAATGAATTGAATGATTATCGTTTTTCAATAAAATGTCTTCTGAGAAAATGTTGAGGTTAAAGTGTCTTTTAACTTTGGAAGCATTTGTATGTAAAAATATAGCGTTGATTAGAAAATATCAACATAATAGTCTATACAAGATATATTAGTCAATAATAGTGAAGCATAAGTTAGGAATAGAATTTCAGTTATATTTAGTGGTGGACTTGAAAAGAACAATTATACAACGTAGTTTTATGAGTGGCTTCGGGAAAAATTATTAAATAAATAGCTAGCAGATATCAATATACCTCTAAGTAAAAGCAATTTCCAAGATAATGGGTGTCACTGCTAATCCATTCTCCTTTTTACCGTATATGCAGTGTTAGGATCCCACACAAACCCTTATGGGAGTGCAACGGAGGTATTGTAGCAAGTACGTTATGCTCCCCTCCGCCATACTTTATCATTTATACAACTTTCAAACCTTATCATAATGAGCTCAATTACGATTGCACTAAATTTTTTAAATTAAGTCGCAACAGAGATTTGAACTACTCTGATCGAGAGGAAGGATACCACAGAGGGCCTAGATAATGGTATATACTGAAAAACTGGTAAAGAGTATATCCAAGTTCATATCAATAATAAAAAAAATATATCTCAACGGTGTAATATTTTGAAATATTTTTTATTTTTGAAATAATAATTTCAGAAATCATGTCAAATTGTTCTTATGCTGGCTGTACCATTAAATATAAGATGTTAGAAATTTACCTATTTTAAAGTAAAATGCAATTTTACTACATTACGCAATCAAATTAGTATTATCAATCGAAAAGCCTAAAACAATTTAATTTGCAACATAGCGATATCTACAATATTCCAATTTTTTAATAAAGAAGTTTATTAAAATTTAATTATTTTGTTATTTTTAGAAACTAAACATCTTTACTCGCAATTTTGTATTTATGTATAAATGACAAACTGATATCGGTAGAAGCACCAGTTAATGAGTTCTGTATATAAGTGAAACTTCAGCACCTTACAAAAATATTATCAATTCGAATATTTCATAATTCTTAAACATAATCAAGTCAATGTTTCTTTATTCTTGTCTTCCTAAGTCACAAAGCACAAATAATTATGAGCAAATTTACGTACTTATAAGATATTAAACATATATAAATCATTCGCACAACAAAACTGGATATTTTAAAAGAAACAAAAGAAAAAAAATCTACAATGTAATGTTTGTCCATAGGATAAATATTTAGAACCATTATGTTATGATTAGTAACCAAATACTTAAAATATATTTAGGTCCAAATGAACACTGTAAATGCATCGAATAAACATTACTCTGTAAATTTTTTTTAAACAAACTTACAAGAAAGCATTCTATACTACTTACAAGTGTTTTGCTTAGTATCACTTTTTTACGAGTTTTGATTTACTCATCCATTAAAACACAATCACAAACTTGAATGAGAAAAGCAGTTCCTTACTGAAAAAAATTGCATGATATAATCTATTTTTTCACTTTAAAACAAACTCAAGATCAATGCTTCCAATCTTTTTTTTGCAATATACTTTGTTAAATAGAAGTTCTACCCCGTCAGTAATTTCCATTCAATATTATTACCTACCCTTAGCATTTGCTTATAAAATCAATTTGGAAACACTGTTTAAATAGTAACGATTCTAATCACAGTAAATGAATATAGTCAACAAAGATACCTTGTTGTACTACTTCTTTGAAGTAAGTTTCACAGTGAAAAAAGCAAATTACAATTTATTGCAATATATTTATTACAATTGGACATTTAAAAAATTAAGCCATGAAAAGCTTTCTTTTTTATTTCTGTATAAAATCAAAATGCCAAAAAGGGTCCATTACAAAAAAAGACTGCTAATAAATTGAATCTCTGCCTATATAAATTTATAATAATAAAATATTTTTTGTTGATATAAAGTTATTTGATCAAATTTATGTGTGATAGGCTGTAACGTAAGTGGCGGGGAAGAGTCCACGACGATGACCAATTTCTCCATGCCACCAATGTTGATCACTTCTATCTGTTACGGTTATAACATCGCCTCTCTTAAATTCTAATTCTCCTGGCTCTTGGGGTGTGAAATCATATAAGGCTTGTACTAAACACTGAAAAAGAAAATTTACCAAATGTATTAACATTTATTCTTTTCTTTATACAAACCTTCAGTTACCTCTTCTGCAACCATATCTCGTAATTTAACATCTTGAGAACGGGACACTGATGCAGTACGATGGTATTCTACCAATTCATTGAGTGAATTAAATTTTACTACCCATAAGAAAAATTTCCCTTGTGCATCTCTCAGTACTTTAAAATGTTGTACACCGTCAGAACACCTGCAAATCAAAACGTATTTATGTAATCTTAAAATTATAAACTACTATATAAGAAGTGTCCAAAGTAATCTTTAGCTTCATGATTTACAAATATTGCAGCTCAAGATGAAGTCGAGCACTGCAACCACCAAGTCAAGTGTAAAACATAATAATAATAATAAATTTATTTCTACAATTTTACAATTTATAAAACATACAACCAAATTACAGGAATACAAAAATTGATATATGACCAAAAATGTAGGAATAATTTAAATATGTAGATCTTGCACCTAAGTGATTAAACACTTGTGTTGTGCTTTGAACAAATTATCTGTTGTTAGCAATTACAGAATTATTTAATCCCAGAAGGCAAAATTAATAAAAAGTAAAATTAAAATGTACTAAATGTGTATAAATTCAGTTTTCTAAAATTTTAACAAGCTTAAAGTAATTTTGAAAGATGAAGTTTTTAGTAGCACTTGAAAAAACTTTGAGATTATTAATATGCTTGATTTCAGGTGGCAGAAAGTTACAAATTGTAGGTAAAGTATAAGTAAAAAATCTCTGACTAATGTTTTTGTTAACTCTTGGTATGGATAAGAGCTCATTAGTAGTATTACGGGTGTGGTATACTGTTGATGTATAATTTTGAAATAATTTATTTTTAAATGCGTAAATATACAGACTGTGAAAATATAATGATCGAATATTGCATACGTCCTCTGTATAAAGTAGATTTGTGTGATAACGTTTTTGCTTTTTATATATAATTTTGGGTTATATTTAACTTTTGTAATGAGTTCCTATACATCTCTCCCCATATTAAGATACCATAACGAAAAAGTGATTCAGAAAGAGACTTATAGATTAATATCAATAAATTTCTTGAGAGAAATTCTCGTAGTTGGTAAAATTTGTAAATAAGCTTTCTCACTTTTTTCGTTAAGTAATCTATATGGTTACTCCATTTAAGATGCTTATCAATAATTATACCCAAATATTTGATTTCATTTGCTTCATGAATTTCCTGTGTCATACCTGTAATTTTTATGCTAGTAAATTCTGGCTTATTAGCAACTGTTAAGGTAAAGGCTAGATAATTTGTTTTGTTCAGATTTAATGAGAGGTGATACATATTTAGCCAATTTTTAATTTTTTCCATACCTAGTTGTACAGCCACTTTAGTTTCCGTCCATGAATTCTCACAAAAAATAGCAACTGTATTGTCAGCATAAGATACAATTTTAGCTGGTATTTCCAATGACAATAGGGAATTAATATAGGCAAGGGAAAGGATTGGGCCTAGGACTGTCCCCTGAGACACCCCTAGTTTCACAAAGCTAGGTTCACTTATAACATTATTTATTTTAACACATTGCTCTCGATTTGTTAGGTAACTTTGAAAGACCTCTAACACTGCACCACGAACACCATATCGTTCTAAAACGTTAAGGAGTTTTTTATGGTTAACAGTGTCGAAAGCCTTTGCCAGATCTAGGAAAACAGCAATGCATTTTTTGTTTTTGTCTAAACCCTCTGTGATGTTCTTAACAACAGTGTACATAGCATCGCTTGTTGCTTTACCAGAACGAAAACCAAATTGGTGCTCATGCAATATATTATTTTGATTAAAAAAATGTACTAAACGAGTTTTCAGACTTTTCTCAAAAATTTTTCCAAAATTATTAATTACACTGATGGGTCTGTAATTGCTAATTGTTGTTTTGTCTCCAGCTTTGTGAATGGGGGTAACTATAGAAGTTTTAAACTGAGAAGGGACCACGCCTTTTAGAAAAATTAAATTAATTATATGCAAAATGTATCGATGACTTTTTTTTATGATGTCTGTTGTTATTCCATCAATACCAGGTGAACTATTATTTTTAAGTGTAGATATATGTTTTATTAATTCATTTTCTGTAACAGGATTAAGAAACATAGTGTTAGGATTTATAGTTATATCATCTGTAGAAATTGTTGTAGTATCAATATCTTTGACCATACTTAAACCTATATTGATGAAGTAACTATTACAATGCTTTGCCATATGTTTAGAGTCAATAAAAGGAACACCTTCATCATTTGTAAGTTGAATCATGTTTTTGTTATTGGTCTTTTCATTAGTAGCTTCAGAAATTAATTGGTATATTTTCTTTAGGTTAGTTTTGTTATCTTCAATTTGTCTATAATAGTAGTTATTTTTTGATTTTTTTAACAGTTTATTCAATTCATTTCTATAGGTTTTGTATTCTTGTTCCAATTCAGGAGAAAAGTGTTCTGTTAATCTTTTTTTAAATTTATCTCTATTTTTTATTGCTGCAATTAGACCAACAGTTATCCATGGTTTTATCTTAAGGTTTTACACTCCTTGTTAAAAATTTCAGTTTGGTGTATGTAAAGTTGCCTGCTTTTCAATTGTATTTATAAAGAGAATAACTGAACTGTAGGCAGAGAGGGTTAAACATTTGGTAAGCATTACGTTAAGTAGCAGTTTACTTCACCTAAAAGGTTCCAATTTCTAAGAAATTTCATGCCAGCATAATAATGCTCAGTTATTTATAGTCGGGTCACTTAAAAGTGCCCAGATAATTTAAACATTTGCAAACTTGCCGGAAAGATTAAGAAGTTGCTACTATTGTTAACCATGACGTTTTACTGATATCTAGAATTAAGCAAAAGGATTAAACATAGTTTAATCCATAGTTTACCATTCTAGTTGCCGATTTTTTAAATTTACGACTAGAGAAACCGAGCGATTCTGAAAGAACGTATCATATCTGTGTCTACTGCTTTGAATGTTTGCAAATTTGAGATGTACATATCATTTTTCGGCATCTCCTAATTGTTGGTTTTGTTATAATCGCGTATATTTTTTTCGGTATTTTTGTATTTATCAGTTTACTTTAAAATAGTGTAGTATTTAGTAGATTAATGTAATTTAGATTAGTTAGTAATTGTTATTTCGCGTACTTCAGTTTAGTGTGTGTTTGTATTTAAATTAGTGGGTGTGGGATTGACTAGAAAATGGGACTGCATGCAAAAAATAAATTAACATGTTCAGCTCGAAGAAACAGTAGAAGAAAATTACTAAAAAAAATAAATCCGTTTATTCCTAAAGCAAGGTAAGTTTATACATAATCGTGTTAATTTATTAAATGGTTTGAGAACTGAAAATTAAGCAACATTAAAAAATTTATTGTAGAAACTCTGGAAATCTCTCACAACCACCTGATGTTTCCCAAGAAGATTTTTCGAGAAGATCCTACGACGCATTTCCCACTTTCGAAGAATTGCCCGATTTGTTTCTAGAAAGCACAAGCAACAATACCCAAGAATTGCACAAGAATATTAGTGGACGGCGTATTGTTGACCTAATCGCATTTTTAGATCAATTAAAATCATTAAAGCATGTTGGATTCGACTGTAGTTTTTATAACATGAATCTAATATCTGAGAAGAGGATAGGATTGAAAAGTGTTTTGACTTTTGAGTGTGAAGTGTGCCATAAAAAGGAGACAGTTTCTACGGAAGGGCACAGTAGTGTCAATATTAATGAATCTGCTGTTTGTGGTGCAATTTCAGTAGGCATTGGTCACGCACAATTAAGTGAAATAGAATAGAATATTTAATATGTTCTTCATTAAATATACCTGCTATTACGTCTAAAACTTATTTAAAGTATCACAGTGAAGTGGAAGAAGAAATAGATAAGGCTTGTTTTAATGAATTGTTGTTAGCCGGCGCTGAAGAATCGCGATTAGCCATAGAAGCGGGTGATGTTGGTCCCGATGGAATACCTTTTATAACTGTAATTGTGGATGGAGCTTGGGCTAAAAGATCTTATAAGACTAATTATAATGCATTATCCGGTGTAGGTTATATAATTGGAACCAGAAGAAAGAAGATTCTGTATATAGGTGTAAAAAATAAGTATTGTTCTTTTTGTGTAAAACATAAACAAAATTCGGAAGGAATACCAGAACACAAATGTTATAAGAATTGGTCTGGTACTTCCACGTCTATGGAAGCGGCTATTATATTAGATGGATTTCGAAACTCAATGGAGATGCATAATTTAAGGTACATGGGATTCATTGGAGATGGTGATAGCAGTGTTGCTAAAAAAACAAGAGAATCTAGACCCTACGGACCGCAAATTTTCATTGAAAAGGTGGAATGTCGAAACCACATTTAATTTTTACACCGCAATTTTTACCATCGAATAAAAGAATTAAGCATCCGATCAAGAATAAATCCGCGTATAAAATCTTTATTAAAACAATATACACTAAGATTCAGAACCGCCATTGTGGGTGCTGTAAAATACAAAAAAAAAACAAAATACCTCGTTGACACAGAAAATAGCAGATCTGAAAACGGATTTCATCAACGGACCACGCCATATCTTTGGGGACCACCAGGGGTGCGTAAAAAACGATGGATCCAATAAATACTTTTGTAAAGGAGAAAAAATTGGAGAATCTAATAATTATGTCGACCTGGAAAATTCAACAATTTTTGAGGAATTTCAGACTGCCCTAATGCGAGTTGTTAATAATGCTTCTAGCTTGCGATGACGTCGACACAAACTATGTAGAAAATTATAATTCAATTGTAAATAAGTTGGTGGGTGGAAAAAGAATTAATTTTTCTAAACGAGGTTCATATGTAGCTAGATGTAAAGCGGCTGCCATTTCTTACAACAATCATGGTGCATTTGTAGATATTGTTCAAGAACGTTTTGGTGGCGAAGTTGGTATATATACCAAACTTTATGTAGAATCCGTAAGAAATAGAATTCACAGCCAAAAAAGAAAATCAAAAATTATTTATAACGAAGACGAGGATTATGGGGCAGTAGAAGAGGTACGCGATAAAAATGAGTACGGACTGGCTACAGCTAAAAATAAGTTTTTGATACAATTAGCAAAAGTTGACCGCAAGGAAGTTTTTCAAAATACTATCGGGCTAAATACAAATCCTATATGGCAGCAAGAGAGGATAAATCGAATTACTGCTAGTAATTTTGGTGCCGTATGCAAAATGAGGAACAGTACTTGTACAAGTAATTTAGTAAAAAATTTATTGAACAATTCAAAAAGTGTGAAATCTAAATCCTTGGAATATGGCATTTTAAAAGAGCAAGAAGCAAAGCAAGCTTTCATGAAAAAAACGAATTTAAAAGTAAAAGAATGTGGACTTTTTATTGATAAACATTATGCATTTATTGGAGCTTCTCCCGACGGATTAGTAGGAGACAACGCCATTTTGGAAGTAAAATGTCCGTACGCGTCTAGAGATTATAGTATACAAGAAGCCGTGGAAAAAAAACAATAACTTATTTAGAAACCTCACCAGTGGAAGGAAATGTTACCTTCAAATTAAAAAATAACCATAATTATATGTACCAGATTCAGGGTCAGCTACACGTATCGAACAAAAGTATCTGCTATTTTGTGGTGTATACTTCCAAAGACTTATTTATTGAGAAGATTTTATACAACCACGATTTCTGGGTACAAAATATGAAAAATCATTTAATTACATTTTATTTATTTGCTTTGCTGCCGGAGATTGTAGACTCCAGGCAAAGCAGAAATGTTCGAAAAATAATAAAAAACGATTTGTGAAATTAAATTATATTGAAAGTTATTTATTGTTTTTATCTGTCTAGTTACTTTTATTAATAATAGTTGTACTAACTATTTTAATATTTAAGTATGTTAATGTGTACATATGTATATTAATTATAATTAATACCTATATACGTGTATTACTGACTTTGAATCTTTGAGTAAATTTTTTAAATTTCAAATTATAGGTTTCATTTATTACTTTGATTTTTACAAAATAGCTATACCGCCATAATACGCAATATGAAGTAAGTATGTGTTTGAAATAGGGTCGTTTCACAATTTTGAAACCTAACGTTTGTATATTCTACAGAACTAGTAATAATTTTTTAACTAATAATAATAACTACGTAATTTTTTCAAAATTTTTAGCGCAGCCGTTAACGAGATATTCAATTAACAATTTTAAATTTTTCTGTCCTTTTCTAGTACAACAACGTCATCGTTATTGCATGCATTGTATTTAATCGCGTTGCATCTTGAATAGTATGATGACGTCAGCGGTGAGAAAAGAACGGAAAATATATAAACTTCGTATTATTAAGTTATCGTAATGCATTTATCGATTATATGTGGACCTGTTCATTAGATAACAATACTATACTAACAAAATCTACAAATTATGTCAAAATCTAAATTCCAGGCAACGACCCTATTGACTTGATTTCAAACACGATTATTCGTTTCTAATCTACAAACTGTAGATCTGCCGTGACTGGTACCCCAGTTTGTGCTGGATGCATTCTTATTTCTTCACTTTCTGTTTGATATCTGCAGCTATTTGTGTTACCTTATTTTCTAGAAAAAGCATAGTATAATATCAGCTGACGAGTTTGTTCGTAGCTGTACCAAAAAATTATATTTCGTATACTACTAATTCTTCGGCCAAATTCATTGAGTAATATTTACATTTCCGTATTGAAAAAACCACAAACTGAAATGACAAATAGGGATTATCTTGTTATTGTCCGAAAAGTTAAGTAAAGGTAAACCGACTACCTGCTACTTCTATTGTTCCCTATACCTATTCACTGTTCGTATTTCCTACTTTCAAATAACAGTATGATGAAGTGTTGGTTGCCTATACTTTAATTAATAAATCTCATTTACTCGCGAAGCTATTAATGAGGAAAAAATTTCAAAACGATACAGTGTTAGAGCATTAAATTGTCTAACAGTTGCATAATACCTTTTGTTTTTAAACATAAAAGCAACAATATAATATGGCATAAACGTTTGAAGGTTTTTATTTAATTAGAGCAAATTCCTTCGTATTTTAGTTATTTGAACATGATTCCGAACTAAAGAATATTATCGAGAACCGTTTTATCTATCGACATTTGTTTTAAAGCGAAGCCTAATCCTTAAATAATGTTTTTAAAAATCAGCATTTTTAATGGACTGTAGAAACGAGGACTGTAAAGCCTTAAGGGTTTTTTAATATTCATTTTATAAATTTTACAATTTTCAATGAAGGATTTAAACTTATTCAAGAAAATATCAGTTGCAATCTGGGGGTCATCTGAAAATAAAATATCATTCCAACTCTCATTTTTTAAATAGGTTTCTAATTTATTCAAGTTAATTTTTGTGATAATTTTTTCAGTAGTACTTAGGTTTACATTATTATCTGCTATAGAGTTTACATTTAACAGGACTGGATAATGGTCTGTAATATGGCACTTGAGTATATACGAATTAAAAGTAAAGTTTTGTTTACTATTTTGTAATGTTTTTAAGAAAATATGATCCAAACATGATTTTGTTTCGGTTGTAATTCGAGTAGGATTCAAAATATAAGGTAGAAAACCATGTTTAGCAACTACCGAAGTGTAATTGATTACATTTAGATCGTTTTCATTTAATAAATTAATGTTGATGTCACCAATTAGTAGTTCAATTTTATTATTTTTTTGAGATTGGTCTAAAAATGTATCAAGCTCATCAATGAATGAGATCAAATTACTTGGGTTAGGTCTGTACAAAGCTATTATTCTAATACATACATTGTCAATTACCAAATTTATGATACTTAGAGTGACGTCACATATTGATAGTTTTTGATTTATAATATTATGATTAAGGCTAGATTTGATAAGAATTAAAACCCCATCATTTTTGTTAAAGTTACCTTCATTATGTATAGTGTTGTATCCAGGGATATTAAAGTTATTTGTGGATGCACTTTGAAAACATTCACTTAGAACAAAAACATCACAAGTAGTTAACTTATATGCCTCAATAAGTGCCAGTAGTTCATCAAAATTCTTTTTCGCACTACGTATGTTAAAGTATATAATATTAAGGTATTTATTCCTAGTCATAGTAATGGAATCGTATTTTTCTGGATCTATATAGTCTCCACGGTGATCTTGTTGTAAATGCTTTAAATTTTCTAAAATTATATCTTGGTCGATAATTACCATTAAGTTGAGTAATCAATTTTGTTTCTTGTCAAATTGATATGAAATTTTAGCGTGGGATACTCTGCGTCTTTTGCTTGATGATCAGTGTTATAGTTAAGATTATATTTTTGGTTAGAATTTAAACAATTAATGCAAGTCTTCTTTTGATTCCTACATTCCTTCTCCTCATGATTCTCGCTGCATATTGAGCAGCTATATTCTCTGTACAATTCTGTTTTTTGTGGTAAAAGCCTTGACAGTTAAAACAACGTGGTACATTTAAATCTTCATATACAGGATAGCGCTCCCATCCAATACAAACTTTCTTGATTCGCATAATTTTCGTAAAGTTATCCGCAGAGCATTCGCAAAATACAACACTGCTTCTTGTCTGCCCTTTTTTAATGTAGGTCACTTTAAATTCTTCCGTTAAGTCATTTTGCTGTACTAAAGATTTTTCTATCTCGTCACATGTCATGTCTTGATTAAAGTTGGTAATTTTTACTCTTGGTTTCCTCATCTTAGTGCGTTTAATATTGTACTCATCTTTAAGTGTATTAGTTGCCGCAAGTTCTAGAGACTCCATCTCTTGTTTAGTTTGGCATTTTATAATGACTGCACCTTTATTAATATTTTTTATGGTTTTAACTCCAATTTTTAAATTTACCAAATTTATATTTTTATCTATATCTCTCCTTGTTTGTATTGAATCTTGTACTGTTTTTGGTTTGATTATTACTGCTGGTATGTTTTTTGATTTTCGGGAAAAATCTGTTTATTTTTGTTTGACAGCACATCAGAGAATAGGGGCTTAAATGGAGTATTAGCTTTATCATCTTCAAAATGTTTTATTTTTTCTTGAAGAAGTTTTATAATTTCTTCTTGGTTTTTTATGATGGTTTCTTTATCTTTGATTGTATTCTGTAGGTTATTTACATAATCATTATTTCGGCAAGATCTACAATTAAATTTTAATAAACGCTTTTGCAAAGGAAGACATCTAATTTCTGATGAACTAAGTTCGGAACATTCCAAGCATATTACATTTCTGCAACAATCACAAGAAAAGCATGGTTGCTTCACATCTTTTGTTGGTTGTTTAATTTGTTTACAGCTGTTACATTCCATTTTGAAATAAAGAACATAATTATTTCTTAAAACCCCTTTGGAAGTAAAATTTACCTATGTCACTGGTCAAATAAACAACTTTCAGGTTATCAATTTTTGTTTCAACATCAACAGATGTTCTATTTATTCACAAATTTGAAGCAGTATTAGTCAATTACCTGACTTTTTAATACACTTTCTTGAAAAAACAATCACTAATTCAAATGACATAACTTCCAGTTATATTTTGGTATCAAAATTACGCCAAAAAAAATAGTTTATCCCTTTAAAAACTTAATTTTTCTGGGAACTCAAAGAATGTGCATGCACACATGTACACCAAAAACTGATATTGATGTACACCAAAAACAGGGGGAAACAACTTTCTTCTTAAATTATCTACAGTACTATTTTAATTTTTGAAAAGTTCTTTTATTTAAAACCCTTCCAAGAAAAAATTTTAATTCTGTACTTAATAGTTCAATCATATGAACTATATGATTGAATATCTAATAGTTCAACAACAATATCGAGATTTCATGTTGCCCATTTCTGTGTACTGGGTGATGAAACAACTCGGATAATGTGGCGTTACATGTTACATATAGCATAAATAAGTAAGGACATTCCATTCGGGCACAGTAGAAACAGTTGCAAAGCTAGTTTTGATAAAAATATTAGACGAAATTCGAGAAATAAAATCTTCATGCAAAAAACCAAACAAAATAATGCATTTGAATTTTGTGTTTTATTTGGTTTACAACAAGTACTTTTTATTTATCTATTTGTAATGACAGTAAGATATTTTCTACAGGTGCCAACATGTTCAAATTCGGTTGCGTCATAGTTGAACATGTAAGAGGCCTACATTATGTATATTACGGCTAGAAGTGTGTAACGAAGTTACTTAATTTTGGTTATTTATTTTGGGTGTAAAAATTAAAATCAGTATCTTCCCGTGCAATCTCATACCGTTCGGATAAGCGGCCGACTCAAGCAAGTGCACGCGTCCCTTCCCTAACCGATATTTGGCGTGCGCCGCTCCGTTTTACTCCTACCTTTTCACAAGCGTCTAGCCCCCGAGTATCACTACACTAATCCTGAACTTAACGCATCCGTTTTGTGCATCGTCTTGACTTCAATTTGATAGGATATGTGCAAATTAATATTAAATATATTATTAATTACAGTTCTGATTAGAAGTAGATAAATACATAATTAACTTTTTTTAGTTAATGATTTGCATATAGATTGTATAAGTTAAAAAAAAAACAAACGACCAAATCCAAATTAACGTTTTTTCAAGGAAAGTCATAGTCATTACCTTTTGGTTTTAATAAAAGAAACTTTAGTAAACTTTAAATATTTATTTCTTATAATGAAATAATGAATAAAAAATAAGTTTTATCACTGCATGTTTTTACAGTGGGAAAATCGCCTTCGCTAATAGGTATTGTTTTCATTAAGTGCTAATTGCAGGGCGATGCAACTCCTATAATAAAATCTGTATAGATAAAATAAAAAAATAATTTTTATCACTGCACGTTTTTGCAGTGTGAAACAGAAGAAGAAAAGATGCAAATTAATTTCTAAAACCACAGGTGTAGATATTGGAAACATTGCCCTGCAATTAGTACTTAATAAAAATGATGCCTAATAATAGTGAAGGGGATTTTCCCACTGTAAAAACTTGCAGTGATAAAAATATTTTTTTATTGATTATTTCATTCTAATAAATATTTAAAGTTTACTGAAGTTTTTTTTTATTGAAACAAAAAGGTAATGACCATAGTCATTACCTTTTCAACGTTTAGGTAAAGTTGTAACTTTACTTTGAAAACCCGTTAATTTTAATTTATACAGTATATATACAATCATTAATTTAAAAAAAGGTAAGTATGTACCTACTCCTAAACAGAAGTATAATTATTAATATATTTAATATTTATTTACACATGTTTTATCGGATTGAAGAGTCACAACACGCTTTTTATTAAAACCAAAAGATAATGACTTTCTTTGAAAAAAACGTTAATTTGGATTTTGTCGTTTTTGTGTTTTTTAACTTATATAATCTATATAATCATTAACTAAAAAAAAGTTAATTATGTATTTATCTACTTCTAATCAGAACTGTAATTAATAATATATTTAATATTAATTTGCACATATCCTATCGGATTGAAGTCAAGACGCTGCACAAAACGCATGCGTTAAGTTCAGGATTAGTGTAGTGATACTCGGGGGCTAGACGCTAGTTACCTTTTACTCCATGCTCCGAGAGCGCCTATATAAACAGGTGCGGAGCGACTATTTATTCAGTCCGCGTCCAAGACTCCCAGCCAGCCCAGCAGGCCAGACCGTTCCTGGCAGTGATGTCAGAATCAAGCCGCTGTTGTTGCTTTCCCTGACAAGCTAGAGCTCCCACTACAATGCAAAAGATTAAATGAAGAGATAAATGTAGTTGCAATTAATAAAAAAAATTAAAACTTTTAAAGGCAATAAAGGAAACATGCCATCTAATTGCCAAACACAATCATCAAATAATACTGGATATGTTAAAGAAAAGCCTAAAATAATTGAAGAGTGTGGAAGGATTGAAAGAGAGAGCCTCGATATACTTTAAAAGATAATACTACGGAACATTCAAATGCAGATACTAGAAGGAACAGAGACACTATTCACTTCAGGTTTTAAAAATACCGATGTGGCCGTTGGAAATTTTGAAAATGGCAGTACAAATACGATTTGCAGGATAATTTTCAATTACCTACTTAATATATTTATTCTTAATTTTTAGCTGGTTGGAAAGGTTACAAAAACTTAAAAAATAGTTGTAGCATCCACTTCCATCATATTCCATTAAGTACAGACATTTACAGAAGTTAGGCTTCCGTCCACGGCTTTTTGACATATTTGGATAACAAAAAAGAGAAACTCAAATACTGTTTGAGGATACCATTAATAAATTAGTTGTATCACAGTTAAAATATTCGCTTTAGTTGTTATTGTTGTTTAGTTCATATAACTAATAAATCTTCGCCATTTTAAACCATCAGTTTTTCATGTGTTAATGTTTTCGTGGTTTTATTCAGTAGTAGTAGTTGTTAATATTACTCAATAACAGAAGATAATTCGAATGCCTAAAAATATTATTAACCTTTTCTGTATGTTATGTAAATATTAGATTTGACAAATTCATGACAAATTAAAATTGCCGCCAAAAAGGCGCCATTTTTGTACCCATTTCAAAAGCCAATAGTGGAAATGGGTGAGATAACCTATACTTTGGATATAATTATGCATGCACCAACGGACCTTGAGTAAAAACATGCTACAGCGCCATCCTTTACAGAGTAACTGAACTATTGTCCACCAAAACTGCTTAAAAATGATAATAATGGTAACTAAAACTGTAACATGATTATTGTTGTTATAAATAAACTTTTATCAATTAAATTTGTTGATCTGTGAACTACTCGAGTACTTTCAAATTATTATAAAGAGGTATTTTAGTTTTAAGAAAGAAAAAATATTTATACTTATTGTTACAGTTTCTATGTTTTATTTAGTTATTTTCGAACAAATTTTAATAATTCTTTTATGAAAATTTAGTTCATACTTTGATCTACAAGATTCTAATGTTGGATACACAATCTATGATATATTCTTTCTTAAAATAATGTAAATTCAGAGACTCTGCATAGCGTATTTTTATTTTTATAGTCACTTCCTCCATTAATTAGTTCTAGATAATGAGAGCAAGTTTTATAATTTCTTTTGATTAACAATATTATTCTTTCCGCTATTATGAATGATATCGAGAGATTTCCTACAAGAACGGTAAGGAAAGTTACAACCAAACAAAAGCTTGCTGTCACATTACTGTAAGTAGAACATCATCTATAAATTATCGAGATGAATTTGGGTTTTAAGGGATCATTGTTATAAACTGAATGCATTTTAACACAATGATAATTTTTTATTTCACTATTCTTACAAGACATTTCCCATTTTAAAATATTTGAATTTTTGAATTTTCAGATGTCCCAACATTAAAAGTTCAAATTTACTTCTAAAATTCTGTATGGATAACCAACTTAACGACAATTTGACAGTTGCTATCTAAACTGAAACAACTATACACTGTTGAAAACAAAGCTGCTGCAGTGGTTGTATGAGCTTCCTTGCAGTGAACGCACAAACCAAACCACTTCTACTGTTTTCCATTTAAAGTGTCAATGCAACAACGCATGCATCAGTTGTTCGATTGCTGCATTGCTGCATGCAGAATGCATGCAATTCCTGAATATCGGCACCTGCAACATTTACACTAGTGTCATCTGCATACAAGGTGACCCCATCATTAACATTGTACGGCAAATCGTTTATATATATAAAACAAAAAGTAGCGGACCTAAAATTGATCCTTGTGATACTCCATAATACACATTATTTACTAAGGAACGGTGAATTTCGATTTCATTATCTTGATTTAAATAACGCAATTCAACAATTTGTTTTCTGCCGTTAAGGTACGATTTCAGAAGATGTAAAGCTAATCCACAAACTCCGTAATATTCTAATTTTCCTAGTAGTATATTAATGATCAACCAGATCGAAAGCTTTGAAAGATCACAATTTAAACTAATAACGCGTTGATTATTGTTAAGACTAGGGCTGCAAGTTAAATCCGGATTTCCAGAAATCCGGATATCCGAAATCCGGATTCGTGGATAATATGACATTTCAAGTTCGGATATCCGGATTCTAAATGGAATCCGGATTTCATATGAAATCCGGATTCCAAGTAGAATCCGGGTGCAATGCATATCTTTAGAGTGTCCGTAAAAAGTTAGTTCATCCCCTAAAAGGCTTGAAAAAAAAGTTTCTTACAGGGAAGAATATTGATGTTATTAAAACAACAATAAATGGTGCCGTGCCGCAAGAAGATTCAATACTTCAAAAAGAAGCCGCTTTCGCAATCATTGTTTTGTATTTTCTTCAGAATATAACCATTGCAAGAACAGCCAGAAAAACTCAAAATGTACAATTTTCTATTCTTTTAATTGAGTATTTATTTTGGCGACTAATTTTTTTACGGGCACCCTAATGACTATCTTACTTTCTCAATGTGACGTATTATATGGATAACCCGCAACATCTATACGCATTAATTATTTTTATAATGATACTTAGATTGTATAGTACATAATAATACTTTTTGTGCATGTTAGAAATTAAAAAAACCGTCACTAATCTAGACTTAAACTAATCTAATTTTTAAGATTTTATTGGAACAACTATATTTTCTTTTGATTTTTGGCTTTTGGTAGGACTTAGTCAATTGCAATGATTATTTGTCAATTGTTTATTGTTACCATAAATGGTAACTAATTTCACTAGAGACAAACTATTTTAATTTAAAAATGAAAACTGTTATTGTATATACCAAGTTCAAATCCGGTTTTCAAATTCGGACTTTAAATCCGGATTTCAAATCCTAAGTATTCGGATATCCAAACTTGAGATGTCGGATTCGTTAAATCCGGATTAACTGGATTTTTAAAATATCCGGATGTTTACAGCCCTAGTTAAGACAGTGAAGTACATTACTTAATATGTTATTTAATGCTGTTGAAGTTGATTTATCTTGGAACAAAACCATTTTGACAAAAATAATTGTTTACTTCGAAAAATGTTGTTATCCTATTTTTAATTAATGTGTCAAAAATCTTAGAAAAAGATTTGTCCTTACTTTTGTGAAGGGGAATAATTTTCGATGTTTTAAATTGACTTGGAAAATAACCTACACTGAAACAACTATTTATAAGATGTGATATCAAATCTGAACAATATACTGAACAAAATTTAATCACTTGTATTGGAATATCATCCATACCAACAGCACTTGTGTTGTTAAGTTTGTGGATTACATTGAATACTTCTTGTGGTGATGTAGGATTGAAATAAAGCGAATTACCGTTGCGTATTTTAAACAAACGTAATTTTCAAGCGCTGAATTATTATTCTGAATATTTTTGGTTACGTTCAAAGGCAAATTTGCGAAATAGTTATTAAAGCAATTAGAAAGTACATCAGGATCTGAAGTAATGGTGTTATCAATTTTAAGGATGACATTGTTGTGACTAGGTTTGATTTTATTTATTTCTTTATTGATTATTTAGTAGCCAAGTAGATTTAGCAATATTGTTAGACCGTGAGATTATATATTTGGTATTAATTTTCTTAGGTTCTTTACAAACGTTCTTTAATATTAAGCTGTATCGCAGATAATAATTAAGTAAAACTTCATTTGGAAAAGATTTTAAGATTGTATGTATTTCTCTCTTTGTTTTAAGTCCTAATACCTGCAGTGATCCAGTTGTTAGGTCTTATTAAGAATTTACGGATTAATGGATATGCTTTATAAAAAGCGTCTTGAAACTAACTTATAAAAATTATCCACTTTTTGATAAGCTGTGTAATGATTGGCATAGACGAGATTCCAGTTTGTATTTTGCAAAAGCTCTAGAAATTTCTGGTTATTTTTTGAATTGTAAATTCTAATCCAATTGCAAATCGTAGTATTTTGTTGTTGAGAGACTGGTATAGCTAATATTTGCACGATATGATCCGAAAAATCAATACTAATATTGAGAGTGCACATGCCCTCAATCCTATCAATATTGTTTGTCAAAACATTGTTGATGCATGTGCTGGAGGTAGAAGTGACTCTCGTAGGGGTTAAAATGGTGGGAAGAATTTCGTAAGAATGAAGTAAAGATAAAAGTTTTCGTTTATTTAGTGGATTTTCTAATAAATTTATATTAAAATCTCCACAGATGACTAGATGATGATCGTGACTATAATATTGCAGGAGACGCTCTAATTTTTCAAAGAAAATGTTTACATTGCTGCTAGGTGTTCGATAAATGCAAATAATTCTTAGATTGTAC
This sequence comes from Agrypnus murinus, assembly GCA_929113105.1. Taxonomy (NCBI): domain Eukaryota; kingdom Metazoa; phylum Arthropoda; class Insecta; order Coleoptera; family Elateridae; genus Agrypnus; species Agrypnus murinus. The sequence continues at coordinate 39,621,426 of OV816025.1, read as the reverse complement.
TTCTCTAAGCTGATTGTGCAACATTCAAAATCTAACTCGATGGATGGTACAAAAGACATATCCCTTTGAAAAACATCAATTACTGTGATTTGGAAAAATATTTAAAGCTGCAGAGTATTCCAAGACGTTGGGAAGTTTCTGATATTCTGTTTTGTTACAAAATTGTAAACAACTATTAACTGTCCAGATTTACTTGCAAAAATTCAATTCTATGTACCTTTCAGAACTCTTAGAGAAACAACGTTTGAAGAAAAACTTCATAGAACATCCTATGGGCAAAATTCTTCCATTTCAAGAATTATGAGAAGTACAAATTCATTTAAAGGACATCTCTTTAAAAAAACGTTAAATTCAATAAAATATAAGTTTTAAAATAACTCAATTTAATTATTATCATCTTAATCACTACTTCTTTTACCATTAATATGTTGTTGCCACTGATCTAGGAACTATTAAAACATATATGTATCATTGTTAATAAGTATTTAAATGTTAACTGTTATTTATCTTTATACTTTATATGTTAATTTTAAATGTGTAATATGCCTTACATGTTAATACTTTCTATTAGGGCTGTAAACACCCGGATATTTTAAAAATTCGGTTAATCCGTCTCAAGTTCGGATATCCGAATACTTCGGATTTGAAGTCCGGATTTGAAAACCGGATTTGAACTTGGTATATACAATAACAGTTTCATTTTTAAATTAAAATAGTTTGTCTCTAGTGAAATTAGTTACCATTTATGGTAACAATAAACAATTGACAAATAATCATTGCAATTGACTAAAGGTACATTTAGATCTGACACTTATTGCTTGATATATATGTCAGACACTAATTGTAGTTAATGTAAACGGTGGAGAATTTCTGTCGGACATATATGTTTCATGTGTCGGCAATTTATATCGACACATGTATATGGTTAGATGTAAACGCTAATTATTTTTGAGTTCCAACTTGCATGAAATAAATTGCATTAGTTGAGTATTCGTCTACTTTTATAAAAGTGTCTGGAAGATATTTCGTTTTATTAACCCATTTAAAACCACTATTATAAAGAAAAACTACAAATTAATTTTTTTGTGTTTTGATATTTTTATTAACATTAACTGAAATTGTTTAATAATACAAAAAAAATTAAATAATATATCAGAACATAAAAAAATTTAACGTTGCGTAAACGCAACGCTCTAATTTATAATCACGTTTTTTCGAAACTATATAAGTTTTTGACTTTTTATATCAACAGTAAAAATTTTTGATCTTTCCAGAGACATTCCAGATAAAAATTAAAATTTTTATTTGTAAGAGTAATTTTTTTAACGACGTTTCTGTTACCCATGTAATAGTATTCAAAATTCAATAAATTCAGGCTGTAATTTTGATAAAATAAGGATTGAATTTAAATAGAAAAAAATATGCTACATTTAGTTTCACACTATAAAATCACACAGAAGTTATAAAAACAGACATGAATTATTAGACACAACATACTTAAAAAAATTTCATTTGGAGTGTTACGTTAACATTACAAACGTTCATATACGAAACATTAGAAAGAAATAGACGGAGTTTATTGTATTTTTATAAAATTGCAAATGTAGCAAAAAGAAAACGCTTATTATTATTAGAAAAAAAATTAAATCAATTGGATAGTAAAAGAGTTGTAGAAAGAAATGTATACGACATAAGTATAATAAATTTAGTATACACAGATGTAAACGGTTCATATATTTATTGCAAACTTTCAGAACATCGAGCATTTCATACACATATTGGTGATATAAATCTCAAGTAATTTCTATCTGAATGTAAATGATCAGAGCGATTTATGTCCCGACACTTGACACATATGTCGGGCAAAAGTGTCAGATGTAAACGTACCTTAAGTCCTACCAAAAGCCAAAAATCAAAAGAAAATATAGTTGTTCCAATAAAATCTTAAAAATTAGATTAGTTTAAGTCTAGATTAGTGACGGTTTTTTTAATTTCTAACATGCACAAAAAGTATTATTATGTACTATACAATCTAAGTATCATTATAAAAATAATTAATGCGTATAGATGTTGCGGGTTATCCATATAATACGTCACATTGAGAAAGTAAGATAGTCATTAGGGTGCCCGTAAAAAAATTAGTCGCCAAAATAAATACTCAATTAAAAGAATAGAAAATTGTACATTTTGAGTTTTTCTGGCTGTTCTTGCAATGGTTATATTCTGAAGAAAATACAAAACAATGATTGCGAAAGCGGCTTCTTTTTGAAGTATTGAATCTTCTTGCGGCACGGCACCATTTATTGTTGTTTTAATAACATCAATATTTTTCCCTGTAAGAAACTTTTTTTTCAAGCCTTTTAGGGGATGAACTAACTTTTTACGGACACTCTAAAGATATGCATTGCACCCGGATTCTACTTGGAATCCGGATTTCATATGAAATCCGGATTCCATTTAGAATCCGGATATCCGAACTTGAAATGTCATATTATCCACGAATCCGGATTTCGGATATCCGGATTTCTGGAAATCCGGATTTAACTTGCAGCCCTACTTTCTATAGTACTATGTACGATTAGGTTAAAACCCAGTTTGTTATGAAATAAACAAATAAACTTAACACTACAGCACCAGCTACAAGCTTAAAATTTTCAGATTATAATTGAAGCAATTCTAAAGAAAAATAAATACAGAAATTAAAATAAATTCATCTAGGGGTGGAGTGAGACAACCTTGCAAGGGGAGAAAAGTTTTCAAAAAAAAAATTATTAGAAAAATCTTGTTTGTGAGTATTCTGTAAGATATACATATATGTCACCCGAGACTTTTTTGTAGCATTTTTTGAGACCTACAATTCGTTTGCTTACATTTTACATTTATCTGTTACCGTTTTTGCAGCGTAAGACGTTTTGTGTTTGGTTTGCTAATTTTCCTGATTATTTTTTGCACATTTTGATCATTATTCGACTCTCAACAGAACCTTGGAATAATTTTTATATAAAAAAAAAATTCTCCAAGAAACAAGATATCTACTGGTAAAAACGGCATTAAAATCTATTCAGTGGTTTTACGGAGACATAAGTTAATCGTAATTATTTTAGTGCGCGTGTATATAATATTTGTTAAAACATATTGTCTATTTTTTATCAACATAAAATTTCTATCCAAACCCATACCTCGATAAGAAAATCTTACGAGCTCTAAAAAGACAGAGATATTGTATTTAAATGAAAACGGGGAGGACTAATATTTTTCATTTTTAAATAAGTATTTGCATGTAAACAATTTAATCTCTTATAAAGTTTAAAAGAATTTAATAAATTCCATTTATCAAGAAAAACAATAACTTACTTTACAGATAATGAAAAATCTCCCGGTGAAGATTCACTGATACGAATTAAAAAGGCCCCTTCATGTTTATTCATTAATAGTTTTTCTGCATCAGCTCTCGTTATTCTACCGTAATACCAACTGAAATTAAAAATATTTTAATAATTACATAAAAATAAAATTACAAAATACAAAACTAATATTTTCCAAAAAATGTAAGCTATTTACAAATTTTAGTTATTAGTGATAATTTAGTATTTACAATAAAAAGAAAACATTGTAGTAAATAGCATTCTTAGAAAATATTTGTTACTCAGCACATCATGTAAATTTGTTAATTCTAGATGTTTAAAGAAAATAATTACACTCTAGAAGAATAGTCAATTTTCAAATTTTAACATTCATAATTAGTTTCATACATCATTATCCTAACTTCAAATACAGAATGTCCCAAGGTTCATCATGATCAAACAAATGAAGTAATGAGAGCTATACAAATCATTATAATCTTTACAGTGGTGTATTTAATAAGGGACCTATGTGCAAGTATGAAAACGAGACCCTGTTGTAAACATGTTTGGAGTATTTTAAACAATCTTTCTGAAGCATAATTTATGTATAAACAATAAAATATAAGCTAAATATAAACATCAGAAGACTAATAACTAGATTACTTTAATAATTTTATATCATTTCATCATAATATTCATAACCATTATACTAGAGGTTCGGCTAATATTTATATTCCTCAATATAATTATCGTTCTACAATGAACTCATTATTTTGTAAAGGAGTCGATATGTACAATAATTTACCACTTGAAATTAAAGCTAGCAAATCAAGTAAAATTTTTAAAACAAAATTATTGCTATACATTCAAGAGAAAGGTATTCTGTAATTTTTTTTTTGTGGTGTTATATTGTAAAATTCTATTATTAATTAGATATTTTGTAATATTCTATTATTAACCATTTTGAATGTACATATTATTATTATTATTTTGGTGGAGTACATAATGATTATATTATAATGAAAATTAAGATGTATTTAGTGAGTTTTGTATATTAGGCATTGCCTATTTATTAATAAATGTTATTATTATTATTATTACAGTTAAATTATTTAAAAGGTTTTTATATGTATACATCAGGGGCGGATCCAGAGAATTATTTATGGGGGGAGGGGGATTTTTGGAAAAATAATTGTTTTAATACATAATAATTAAACAAACATTATTTGTTTCTATCCTATGTATATTTACTTATAAATTGGGGGGGGGGGGTTGAATTTTTCCCATTCCCCCGTGAATCCGCGCCTGGTATACATTTACTTCTGCAAATGACTACTAAATTTTCATTTTGAATTTTGTGTGCTATTTTATTTTCGATACTAATAAGGCCTAAACTAGGTAATCTTCATTTTGAGACCACTCATGTAGTCTGCATTGCTTCAAGATAATTTGCATCAAGTCAACAGAAGTTGAGAATAATAATCACAGTATAACATGGGGGATACATTCTGCATTATAGGAATCTGTATTTTACAACCTGCAGGCTTTTTAAGATTTTTAGAAGTATCCAGAAAGCATTGGTGTAAGTTGAAATACAATATCCACATGTCTTTAAACAAAATTATGAACACCTGCAGCCATCTTATACTGGACACAAGCCAGTCGTGGCTCGTCAGGTGAGGCAGGGCTAAACTAAACCAATTACAAAATAAAATCTAAATATTTTATCGTCAATCATTTTTAATACTATGCTAATAAATATATTCTATCAATACTTACTAGATTAAAAATATTGAATTTAATATAAAAGCTTATTTTATAATAAAACGTATTTATATGCACATACCCAAAGCAGCACAATAAACTACCATTATGCCAACAGAATGCATGAATCTCAAAATTTCAAGTTTCAGTTCATGCATCTGTATGTATTCAATGGCTCATTGAGGTGGCTTTGTTATCGTATACTCTTATCTGCGGCTGAGATTTCACAGCTTCATGAATCAATAAAAGATCAAGATTCATATCATATGTTATTTTACCGTCACAACCTCCGTCCGAATACTACCGAAGACAATTTCTTTCATGTTTTGTTTTACTTTTCAAGAGCATACACTAACGAGATTAACTTATGGCTTATGCTTAGCTAAACAGGAGCTTTTATAAGGTATTCACAAAAACATTTTGGTATATAAGTGGAAAAAATCGGGGATTTTAATTAAGCAGCTAGTAACAAATTTGTTTTAAATGTAAGGAAATGATCCACAATATGATTGTATGATGTGAACTATATACAAACACCATTTTTCATCAGTAATGAAGTAGAACAGCGAAAAGTTTTAGAGCAACGTTCCACGACATAAATCGATGTTTGCTAATGTCTGCTAACACTCGTGTGATTGCGGTATGGGACAAAGTCAAATGCCGCAAACTTCTTCGCATTTGCGAGAAATTGGCATTTTTGCACACGTTACACACTATACTTTATCCACGACAACAAAAAAGTAATAAACCATCAAAACCTAAGAAAAATATTTAACCTAAAATTTATACTCGCATTCATATTTTTTACGTAAAATCTCTGACAATAAATTAAAAGATGTAATATGAGCCGCTTCCACGATGTCTGGAGGTGTACAAGTGTACACCCCATTTTCCCATCATCGGATTCACTCATGATACATCTAGAATTTCGAAAACGACAAAAGTAAACATTAAATTTTTAAAAACAATAGTAATAATACGTTTACAATCTGTATAATTTTAATTCTGTATTTAGTACTTGCAGTTAAATAATCATACGTATGTACTCATTTTCAAAAAATAATTTTATACAATCACAATTCAATTGTCAAGGTGATTAACCCCTTTGCGACGAAATGTCAACATATTCTCGCATTATGTAGCAAATTATAAATGTTTTCAATGTTTTTATTGTAATTTAGCAATAATAATAAATAATATTACATTAATAATTATATAATAATGTAAAAAATTAATCAATTTTACATTTTAATTGCATAACAATCTTTGTAACTTTATATAATGAGAAATAGCCTAGTCGTTTAAAAAGTCTACGTAGCTCAATGGTTAAGCTCCCACTACTAAACAGGCGATCCAGAGTTCGATTCGCCGCTCTGCCGTTGGTATATTTCTAGATGGCTTTCCATTCAAAATATAATTTAATGGAAAATATTAATTAAACAAAATAAATTAACCTTTATCTAACATTTATAACATTTTATATTTCAAATAATTAACAATATTATAAATATTGCAAGTGGTGACATCTATGGCGTTTTAATAGAACTACTGATTGTTGAGAACTCCTTCCTCACGGTCTTTACCATTCAGTTTGGAGATTTTTTGCAATTGGTCGTTTTCACGGTTACTAGATTGTGAGGAATGTGTAACTTTCTATGGTCGTCGTAGATAATAGTATATTGTGTTACAAGTGCAGAAAAGTGCTAATTTCTCATGAGTGTGAGGAAGTTGCGGTATCAGACAAAGTCGAATGTCGCAATTACACGAGTGTGAAATAAATTCGGCATTTGAATTTTAGGAATAATTATTGATATTCGGATTCATTTTGTATTCAAAACAGTATAGTAGTGTAATTTTCCTAGCCATATTATTTGCCTAATAAAAGTTTAGTACCCAACTGTGTACTAACTATTTTCCATGTGTAATGTGAAATGTACTACAAACCCTGTCACAATTATCAAGTTCGCTAAGAAACTACATAAATGTAAAGAAAGTTTTCATCTCCTTAATGCGGCAAATTACTCTCATAAATTCTAACTAGAATATGTTTGTGACAAATATTTTGTTTTTAAAGTACGAAAACAATAAATTGGCCACTTGTATTTTAGGAATAATTGATACTAGGGAAACCTCGTCAAGACATGATGGTCAAAAGCATTGAAGGATTTCCCTATATACAACATTCGATGTATGATTACAATCCTTTGGATTTTCGTGAGTGATTATTTAAATAAATGCAACCAAACATAACCAGTTGAAAATTCTAAGCTTAGCACTCCTTTCTCCCAGCTTACCCTCCTCTCTTCCGACATATCTTCCTCTCTGGCTTACCCCTCCCCACCGGTTTATTCTATATACATACATACGAAATTCTACCTTACGAAATAAGAATAAAATCAAAAATCGATCTTGTTTAAAACATTCTTGAAAACGTATATTAGTACATATTTCAAAAACATCACATAAACATAGTGTTGGCAAATTTCCTGCGTTTTATATAAATAATATGAAACTAGGTGCCAACTGCTTACCCTAATGGGTAACCTTTAGTAACTAATGCACTCTTAAAACACTGCTGTTCTTACGTATTTCTTGTAAATTGTTGAAAGAAACTCCTTACTGTGAGTTTCTTTCCTCCAAAGGTCAAAGTGGAATAAGCAAAGCGTGGTGATTGCACGCCACTTCTTGCTTTTGTTGAAATAAGAAAAAAGAATTCAAGCTCGGATCCTCACCTCTCTCTCTTACATCGCATAGTTCAACAGGGTTTGGGTCATCCAGCGCTAGGTAGCGCTGGCTGTCTCCACAGAAAAAATGTACCGAAACACATGAATGAATGAATGAATGAAAACACAATGCATGTACTTCAAGAGTAAAAAATGATTGCTCTGAATAAGCAATTGCCATCAGCTATTATTTGTATAAATTGTTTGTTTTCAATTTTATAATTTTCAACTATGCAGGTTTTGTCTACGCAACCTAACAATCTTTTAAACATTAACCGCTTATTAATGATGGACGCGAACGCCTGCATCACCCTTTTATATTTATAAGCGGGAGTAGTTATGCAACTCACCACTGTGGAAAGTGAGAGGGCCCCCCAGGTAAATGTCCGATTCGTCCATCTCAAATTATAGTTTTTCAAATTAAAAAAATAAACATTAAAAAATATATAAAAATTAAGCAGTGTTGACTAATCTACACAGCAAAAGTTTTAATTTAAAAAAAGAATCACGTAGATCGGCCCGGTGGAACTTTCAATCAAACTCGAACAAAAATAAGCCTTGTGTTTTAAATGTATAGATTATATTATTATAGAATTCTTTTTGCATTCAAAACAGTAAAGTGTAATTGCCCCAGCCATATTATTTTACAAATAATAGTTATTTATATTATATAAGTCCTGGAAATGGAATTTTACAGTCGAGTAAGGTGTTATGGGCAAGGCGGCGAAGGAGCCGAGTCCGGAACATGGAGACGATACTGTAAGAACATTTCCAGGACGTATGACGTAATGCATTTTATTTTATACTGCAAGTATTGGTTTCATTTAAAATAAATTTCCGTACTTAAAATATGGAGATCTATGATCAACAAGTATCTATGGCAACTATTAGTCAAATTCAAAACATAGAACGGGTATTCATGGTAACTGAATACTAAAGCGTTGTTAATAAATAAAAAACAAGTGGCATTTAACTGACATTATGCAGTTATAATATTTATAGTAGAATTCAGCTAAGAATAAAGTGAAGGAAGGTATAGGGCAAGCTTGACCTTCGCGTTGATTGGCTAAAATACGAGGCACGTTCACACAACTTAAAAAAGTAAATTAGTGCATAAATTTTGTGTAAAGTGCCGTTTCAGTTCTACAATAAATGTTACGGCTTACGTTCGCTCAACTACGAAAATATAACTTATTGTGGGTGTAAAAAGAAACTATAATTAATGTATATTCATAATGAACGTGACAAAATGCTCATTAATTAATGTACAAAGTTTGAAATGAAAGGAGAAATCGGAAATTCATACCTAAAATCCGGCAACGCGCTGCATCTATGTCTGAGATATTAATACTGACAATTTTAGAGGTTATGTTTTAGTCCTTTTATTAAAACAATAGTTCTTTTAGAACTTACCGGCGTTATTCTTATTACTGTGCAGGTATGATGATTTATGTAACAATCTTAATTGCAGTTTAAATAAAAGTAAGAATATTTTAGTATGTACCCAATTTTAATTATGGCTGAACGACAATCCTTCAAAAATTCAAGAGGAAAAGTAATCCTAATGGTCAAAATTGATGAAATGGTGAAAAGTGTCGGAAGAACCAGATTTCCCCATTATTTTTGTAATTTAAATTCAATCGAGTTGATCATTTAATTGATTGGCACAAGTGAAACATCATGTAGTATTACATGGCAGCTAATAATACATACAATATATTCACTTACTGGCGTGAACAAATCCTCCTAATCAAAGGATTTCTACTGTTACTGCAGAACGATGGAAAGATTGCATAGCTATACCACATAATTAATGAAGAAAAACGAAGTTGGGATTTAGACAAAGTAGTAGAGGATATTGTGGAAAAAATATAAATTTAAGATCGGAAGGAAAGTTCCAACCCAACGAATCAGACGAAGATGTTGATATTCGGCCAATATAAAATAACTTTTAAGGTTTTTCGAATCATAGTGACATTATAGTGTCATAATAGTGTGCATTATTTATTAATTCTATTTATAAATTGTTCATAAGATACACTGGCATCTTGTACAAAATCATAGAAATAAATTTTATATATTTTTCAGTAAATATTTTGAAAACTAAACAATACTGTATTTCAAATTTCCCGCTGTTTTAAATTTTTGGTGTGTAAATGTAACTTGGATCGAAGTGCCATCTACTTTATTCTTATTTGGTTTTTACTATAGTTCCGAAAGTTGTTCTTTAGTTAAGTTAATTGTAATCTTTTATTAGACGTTTCTTTTTTTTTTTTGTCTTTTTATTATACTTTGAATTGTTAGCGTTACTGTGTCCTTAGGCAAACTAATGTTGTGTTAGTCAGTTGTTCAATAACATGCATTATTTTGTAAATTCATAGTAGATTCTGATTAAGCTATTTTAAATCGCATTGTAGCTAGCAATATTAAAATTAAGGGTAATTATTCCACACCCAGACCCCTATTAATTGTACATGCTTATTTAATAATAATAATAATAATAATTACTACAACCCATAACCTAAACCAAGGCCCCAGAAGCTATAAGCTTGTGCGGGAGGGAGGGGGCGATTATTATTATTATGTAGGCCCAATGTGCGGCTGCAGCCTACTTATAGATGGAACAGCGCAAATCCCACATTTGTGTTACAGCTAAGGGAAACTGCAGAAAACCTTAACCAGATCTGCCAGCGCCGGGAGTCGAACCCGGGCCGCTTGGGTGAAAGTCCGGCACGCCAGACATTACACTACCAAGGCTAAATTTAAAACAGGACCACGTACGAATGGCGTTCTATTAAATTTAAAACACTGAAATACCGACAGCCAACAGTTTTTCCTTGGAAAACGTCATAAAAACAGGAAAAAATTATAAAATCTTGCCGTATGACACAAACAACATCATTTTGCGCAAATGCTGCCAACTTTTCTACTAACTGTAACCTAACATCATAACATTCTAACCTCAAAATAGCATCTTTAGCATTGTATTTCTTATTAATTACCGGTGACCAGCACATTTTCTTTTTTCAGATTATTGTTCTCTGAATTATTCTCTACAACCTAGTATGATTGGTTTACCTGGGTTAAGAGATAAGAGATTACATATTTCCTGAAGAGTAAACAACTTAAACAATTCCAGTCTTGTCACAATTGTAAGATATCCAAGACAGCTACGATTTATTTTTGTTAAGTTGGTAGTAGCATCGTAAAAATTCTGATTACTGTTATCTAGAGTTCCTAAATGAAAACTGTAACTGTGTTATTTTAGAGTTAGGACACGGATGTCAAAATCTATCTTTTTCTAGGCAAAAACTAAGTTGTCTGAAACAGAGATATATTTGCCTCTTTTTACTTTAGTGAGAAAATTCAGCAGCTGTCAGTTATAAATCGTAGGTTATGATTTATGATATGTTTATTTTTATGCATGTAAAAGTCTTAAAACTATTATAGTATATATATCAATTTTATACTACTATCTAATAATCTACAGTGAGATCAAGATTGATTGTCCTGATCCTACACTACTTTCCATCACCTTGATATCAATATTTACATCCAATTTATAAATTAAACTAGTGATATAAAGAATTCTGGGGAATTTATTAGATGTATTAAAATTGTTTTTGTTGTTAACTCATTGCCGTGCGTTGTTAATTCCTTTTATTTCTTTATTCTTTTCATTGTTTAATTATTTCTATACATAAAAGTCTTTTTCAAGACTACCACTGAAGGATTATATTGAGTGCAAGGTAAATAAAAAATATTTTTATTGTTATAAAGTTATTATATGTAGAAATTGTAAATTACAGGTTACAGGTCAATAACCTCTATCAAAATGCCCTTTTCTCTTGAATAAGAGAAATTTATTATAGAAGCTTATTTTTGCAACGGTGAACGAGATGGTAATGCAGAATGGAAATATTCTCCAATGCTTTGTGCAGAAGAATGGATAAATCGCTTCCCTGATATGGAAATTGACGAAGAAACTTTAATTCGACATATACACCGGATTGTGCACCGTTTTCATGAAACAGGGAGTGTTAGTAAGGGGAAGTCAAGTGGTCCTGGTACTGTACTTACAGAAGATGTTGTTGCAGATGTGCGTACTCGTGTAGAACGTAGTCCAAACAAACCATTACGCCAACTTGCTCAACAAACAGGTAATCGTAACAGTTATATGAAAATTACTTTGAAATATGAAATTGTATGAAAATTATTGTAGGTTTATCATATAGTACAGCTCACAAGGCAGTAAAGAAAATACTACACTTCCATCCATATAAAGTTACTGTCATGCAAGAGTTACTTCCCCCTGATTATGAAAGACGAATTCAATATGTAACTGGTTTAATGCAAATCTTCGCAATGATGATTTATTGGATCTCACATTCTTTTCCGATGAATTGTGGTTTCATTTGTCCGGATACATTAATTCACAAAATTATTCGAAAATATGAAAAAACGAGTAGATGCTTGTCTGGCTGTACATGGAGGTCATTTTGAACACAATTTGTTGTTGTTTAATTATGTTAATTTGTGTAATTTTAATTGTTTATTAAATGAAATCTTTTGTATTACTTCTTATTTTTGATCGTAATTGATCTTAATGATAATAATTGATAATAATAGTATTGGTTACCAATACTGTGGCAAGAGAAATTGACACGTCTTGTTATTTCTGTTATCAATGGTAACACATAAAACTAAAATATTTCAATTAGCATTCAGTACTTCTTTTAAATTCCTGATGTTTATTTTGTATGAAAAGGATAGACTTTTGCATAGTTCAAATGAGAGAAAATACACAATCCTTATAACCATTTCAATATATTTTTTAATTAAAAACGAACTTGTTTTTCATGTTTTTAATTTCATACAAACCAAAGTGTTTCTAAGTTTCTGTACATTACTTTGGAAGTTAGTTTTTTGAATGTCATCCGCACACCACTGCTTTTGTCCTAACTCTCAGGTGATGGATGTAAATATTGATATCAAGCTCGTGGAAAGTAGTGTAGGATCAGGACATTCAATCTTGATCTCCCTGTACAACAGCTTTTAATAAAATATTAACTGTACCCAACTTCAGATTTATATAAATATCATATTGACAGTTTAATTTATTTTTCATGATTACCAACCTTCTAATAAATAGTTTAAAAATATGAAATATCACTAGAAAAATTTGACATGTGCGACTTAACTTTAAATAACACAGAGCTCAGTTTATATGTAGGAACTCTACTGCTATCTATCTTACAGAATTCTAGAAAAATTTTAATAAAAAAATAAAGTTGTTAATTTTCCAATATGTTTACATTTATAGAAAGTTTATTTGTAAAAAAAAACCAACGAAATATGACAAGAAATATCACCTAAAACATATTACTACTTAAAGCATTTTCGGAAATTAACTCTGGTTAATTTGGGAAAAGTCCATCAGGATTTAAGATCAACTTGGTAAATGTTTGTTTACATTGACTGACATAACCTATACATTCTAATAAATGGTAACTATTCACATATAATATTAATCACTATTTATTTGTTACATAACAAGTAACGATATGCATTTCCTGTTAAATAAATGCAGTGGTAGTTATAAAAATCAGTTCTCCTCTTGGCCTTATATGTGTAACTACAATGACAAAAATATCCTCATAAAAGTTGTTTCTTTCTATCACGCCTGCCTCGTTCCACTACCGTTTTGAAGTATGATATAGACATGTATAACCTAACCTCAAATCACAAACCAACCTGCGTAACCCTACTCAACTAGACTAGGGTTATTTGGGTTGCTTACCTGAACTAATTTTCAAACATAGCACATGTAATTGGGTGAAATATACCAACCCTTTTTGAACAACCTGGTTACCCCGAGTGAATTTCCGAAAAATTTCAATGCGTTACAAATAAAACGAGAAAACTAGCAACTTGATCATTTTATTAAAAATTATCTAGAATTATATACAATCGATAACATCAAATTTAATTTTTGCAGTGTTACCAACGTAACAAAAATAAGTCATAGCTTGCTCGGATATCTGATAATTGTGAACGGACTACAATTGCTTATTTTGCTTACTCTTCAGTAAATATATAATCTCTCACTCAAACACAAGATGTTCCGAAGGCAATTCGGACACTTGTAGACATTTCTAGCAGAAATAAGTAAACGCAAACTTTATAAAATGTAAGTTAACAAATTCTTTTGAAAATCCAATAAAGAAAACAACAGATAAAACACAAAATTGCTAGCTAATCTTTTTCTTTTTTCCTGTATCTAGTAGATCATGAATTCTTCAATAAATAACAACTTGTAAACTTGCAAACTTTTTAATCTACATCTCAATACTATGAACATTAGGACATCCTGTATAAATCTTTAACCACTAAATCCAATTTCCATTACATTCAATTTGGCATGTTTATCATTTAGCTCATTTATCACATAAACTACCAATAAACATGATTATAAATCTTGTTAGTCAGCCATATTCTCATGCTAATTACTATTAAATAAAAAAAAATTAAGATTATCACTTCAACTGTTTCACTGGAGTAAGAAAACACATAACCTTAAAAATAACAACACTTACTTATGGTTTTTCATTTCGATATAATTGCTAGGTATAAGTCCTTCTTTTCCGTCAAGTTCAGCTCTATACCAATTCATATCATCTTCCATATTTAGGATCTATGAAACCAATATTCATGAAATATTCCCAAATTAAAAAAATTATACAGAAAAGTATATTAATTAATCATGTTATTATAAGGAAAATAGAAATTCCACTCAACATTTACCTTAAGCACTTGCGCCCTTTTAAAACTAAGTTCATCATCTGCCGTAGCATTAAATTCATGTTTCGCTACAGCTTCCATTTTTCTAATCTACTAATAATTGTTTAAAAAGTAAACAATCACAAAATAATGCTCACTATCACAAAATTTTACAACACAAAAGACGTCAACAAATTGGCATTTTTATCAGTACACTCGGTCTTTATAATAATGATCTTGCAGCACAATGTAACCTATAATTTTAAATACTATCACGACCGGCTTAAAAATTATCTTCTACTTCACGAAAATTATTTTTGGATGAGAGATAAAGGTGAATGTTTTATATTTTTATCAATTTTTACCCTTCTTGCTCAATGTACACTCCCACTAGCCACCATTAAAATTCAAGTACTGACGCGTAGAGTTACCTTGAATTATCTTATCTTTTCGTTGGAATGTCTAATAGATGCAAAATGTTAATCAGTAGGTTTAACTCGATTATAAAACAGCTATTTAATTATTAATATATTCACATTAACCCTTATAAAAATAAAATACGTAAAAATTACCCACGACTGCTTTTTATTGTCTACGCCGCAGTGTTGCCAGTTATTGACATGTGTGCAGAATGTGACATTTCGATATACAAAGCAAGATTGTTGTTTATTTTTTTAATTTGGAAAGGTTGAACTCAAATGATCTAAAGATAAATGGTAAGAAACTGCCTTGTTATGTTAGCATTAAACGCATTATTCGAATTGCACTTCTATTGTCTTAATTTCAGTATGTAAGGAATTTCTAGGTTAAATCTCCAATGTTGCCATTTTAATTTGTTATTTTTGTTTTTTTTAAATATTTAAGTCATTTTTCACAAAACGGAATCCCCGTTTCAGGTCGGCATGAGTCACCTTCAGGACGAGAAGGGGATTCCAAAATGAAGAATAAAAAACCATGGAAATAATTTTACATATGTAACAATATTAAATAACTTTTTTTTATGCACTTTGTACTTTGATTTATTTAAGCAGGCATTTCAAAAATGTAACAAGAAGAATTCAAGTTCAAACTTTGACAATTTAAAATTTATGTGTCAAAAGTCATGTCCTTTTATATCTAATAAGAACCTACGTATACACTATTGCTTCTTAAAAGGGAATGTAATCAAAATCAATTAACACAATATAAGAAACCTTTAAAAATAGTACTACAAGAAACTAAATCTCGAAATACCTTTAAAAAAACTCATATACGTTGAAGATTTCAGAACGCTGTTGACTTGATGAAAATTAATAGGATTTTATTATATTTCTAGGAATAAAAAGGACTTAAAATGTCCGAACATTCTGCTAAGAAAGAAATTAAAATTACTACACCCCCTGTACCCGTAAGCTACGTAGATTCATTATGGGTATCTTACATAGTTTCCGTTTTGGCAGCTTGGGTTGCAGAATTTGGTAAGTATATTCTGTGTTTTTTTCCTATATAACAATTAATAGTTAAAAACTTGCGCTTTTTTTTTAATCGAGGTTATCAAAACCATAAAAACACAGGAAATCAACTTCCTCTATTCATCATAATTGGGAATTTTATATTGTATTCTGTGAAATAAAAAGTAGGAATTTTACGTTTGATTAATTATAGTTCAATACACTCTAATAACATAAAAAAGAAAGTGTAGAAAAACTGTTTAAAGGATCATTTATAAGAAGAGACAGACTATTATTATGATTATTCTTATTATGATTGCATGATTGCTCTAACATGTTGGCAGCTGCAATATTACAAATGCTATTTTTGAATCTTATTTTTAACTACGCTTGAATGAAATCATCTTTGTAGTTATACTAGTTATGTGTTCGAATGAATTGGGACACCTACATATATAGGCTATTCAAGATATATTTAGAAATCTATAAAGCTATTTACATGTTTTTAATATTACTCCCTTATATACACCTTTTCCTTAAACAACATTAAAAATTCGATTAATGTCTTTTCATAAAAGCTAGAAAATAATAGCCATATAAACAAGAATTATCAAATAAAAATTTATTAAGAAAGATTATATAAAGATTATGTAGGTCAGTGCTGTTCAATATATATGACGTCCACATTTGTAGGCAGGGGTTGCCACTTCTTCTATAGGATTAACATGTTTTGAAAACCAAAGATTGGGGCAAAACTCAGAGATTTCATGAAGTAAGAGAAATTGGGATGTTTTCCTCTCAGTACATTTTTGTCAATAAATTTTATTGTTATGTACAGGGTGGCTAAAATTGTAAGTCTTGATCTCTTTTTGAGGTATGTTGAACTGAAAAACTACAGTTTATGAGTAGAACTGATTGGTTGAATTAGATTTTTATTTTATTTATCCATTTCTCATTTAAAGATTGTATTTTTAAATTTAAATTTTATTTGTTGGGTATATTTCGTTTAGTTGTGCAATAATTAAATTAAACAACTGTTATTAATTACATTTTTAACTGAAAACTCTATTTAGTAGCCTTTGATAAAAGAAAACCTGCAAAAAAGCAATTTCAGAAAAAGTAACATTAATTTCAGAGTAAGTAATTTTGATTTCGGAAAAAGTAAATTTAATTTCGAAAAATATATATATAAAGCACTAAAGGCCGTTGAGGCCTATGGCTTGGTGGATTATTCTTCTCCACTCTTTTCTACCATGAACTTTCTGTCTCCAGTTCTGTATCTTTAGTCTGCTTAGGTCGTCAGTTACTTGGTCAATCCATTTTATTTTAAATCTTCCTCGTCTTCTAGAGTTGTCTGATCTTATATGCAATGCTTTCTTTGTAACTCTGTTGTCTGGCATCCTTTGAACATGGCCCAAACACTGTCGTTGTTGTGCCTTCACCACACCTACTATGTCCACCCTTCCTAAGCAGTCAAAAACTTCTTTATTTGTTTCTCTTCCTACATATTCCGTTTTCTTGTATACCCCCTAATATCTTTTTTACTATTTTTCATTCCCAGGCACAGATCTGGTGTTGAAGCTTTTGTGTTAACGTTCACGTTTCACAAGTGTAGATCACTGTAGGTTTTATGACAGATTTATAAACTAAAAATTTCGAAAAAAGTAACTTTAATTTTAGAAAACATAGATAGCTAAATAAATTAATTGAATTCAATTAAATTGTATGTATTTGATTATGTAAAAAGAAATTCAGTTTAAAAAATTCTGACATTATATTTAAATAACATCCAAAAATTATCACAAGGATGGCCAATTTGAAAGTTGCAAAATGCAGTTTTCATAGCTTTACTTCACTAGATTTCACACTTCAAAATATTAAGGATATATTAATATAATATATCCTTTTGTTAGTGGTACGACAATACCGCCTGTTGGGTAAGTCACCATTTCTAATGTAAGTATTAAAAGTGAATGTTTATTTTGTAAGAAGAGAAGTTTGGTCCAGAACGTCCCTGTTGAGGTCCACCTCTTTGAATCTCAATATTGGGTGGCTTATGATTATGAACGAATGATAACAACAATATAACAACCATTGTTGTTATGGTAATTTATTTAGTAAATTTACTTTTTCTACAGCTATCAAAAAATGATGATATTTTTTATTAATATCATAAATTAATTAAATTATAAATTAATATAATAAATAATTTTATTGTATCTAATTACAAATCATAAAATTATTTTGTAACCTATTACTTATCAACTTTGTCAAGTATGATAATGAACTCAAGGGCTGGCACTTGGTGCCACATTGGTTTTGTTTATTTGACAACGTGCACAAAATATTATTCGTTCTAAAGCAAAAATCATTATGCAATTTATGCATATTTGAGCAATTTCATTTTCGTAGCAACACTGAAACACTGTTTATTTTTTATGAACTTTTTCTACCTTTCAATTATTTCAATAATGCTGTAGAAAAAAACGTTGTGTGCACTTCGTGCCCGAAATGACTTGAGATATGACGAATGAGTTTTTGATTCGAAAAGACTTTCATTCTTGACCACCAAAGTAACATTTTGCGCACTAGATACACAAATAACTATTTAACACTGGTGTTAAAAGTGTGTTACTTTAACACTGGTGGCATAAAATAACATTTTTGAACTCTTAGAAAAAAATAAAAATTGTGTTAAAATTGCCCCAAAATTTTATTATATGAGCGAATTACAATCATATCCATGCCAATATCCGATTGCAATAAGAATAGACGACATAAACATTAGTAAGAGTGTAAAGCATGATGCTGTGTTTGGAAGGTCAAGTCAATCTGTCCAGGGGGTGTTCGGTGCGAACATAGTGTCACTGTAGTCAGTCTGAATTTGTAGCTGGAAGCCAAAGCATCTCCCGCAAGAAATGAATCAATTAAGCTCGGTGTTGTTTTTACAGTGTTTGTATTGTCATATGGAAAATTAGGCTAAGGTGTACTTTGTTTGATGAAGTTTAATGTATACCGTTATAAGAAAACAAAGAATACATTTGTTCGACTACATACGTGTTACAAGGGTTATTTATAATTAAATAAAACTGTCAAGTGTTCTTTTTAATAGGAATCTCCTTTTACATAACCAAATACATACAACTTACTTAAATTCAAGTAATTTATTTAACAATTTATGTTTTCTGAATTTAAATTTACTTTTTCGGAAATTTAATTTACTTTTCTAAAAATGTATTTACCTTTTCCAAAATTAGACCTACTATTTCTGATATTAAATTTACTTTTCCCGAAATAAAAATTACCTTTTCTGAAATTAATGTTACTTTTTCTAAAATTGAAGTTAAAAAGATATAGAATAAGGTAGGTCTAGTTTTGGGTCAAAACGACAAAATGAAATTTTAAAAGCCTGATTGAATGGTGTAAAAATCAAATAAATATCGAACCACTAACCCCTTGCAAGCTAAAACACAAACATATTGGACCTCTTGTGATCCCCTAAACTATAACATTATTTATTAATAAAATAATTAGGAATAAAAACCTAAAAGAAATAGAAATAAATATACATATTTACTATTACTACTCTTACTTATTACTATTTCTTTTTGTTTTCGTTATGGACACTAATATTTTAGATCATACAGCTCTATGAGATCAATTTCAGAGCCAAAGAACCTTTTCGAATATGATCTCATGTCAGTAGGTCAGTAGGTCGTAATATACTCGATAATGAAGAGTAGAGCAACGGGCATCTTTGCTGCTAGTCCAGTCAGACTATTTATATTATTTAGATGAAAATTTGTTTTGATTTGTGTTAATACATAGTAGGGTGTCTGTTATTTTGGCAAAGCTTGAATTACGTTGAGTATACCCCAAAATCTTTTATAGAATGTGGCAAAACTCTTCCCAAAATACCAGCTATTTTTATCAACATTAACCCGTGCCACCGTTTTTCCTGCATTTTCAGATGCAACTGCTTCTAATTACTATATTTTACTGTGAAATTGTGTTTCCCTACCCTTTTGGGATAGCTGAAAACAAATCTAATGTCAAAAAGGACCTATGACACATTGACATCTGTCAAAAATTCTGATGCATTTTTGATATTAGATTTGTGTTTAACGGCCATAGAATTTATCTAAGGTATTGTTTGTCAAGAAATGCAATATTTTGATGTTGACAGCTAAATGACAGCTGTCAATTGTCATAATGCATTCATGCAAGTGAATTCGAGGTTAGGAACCTAAAAAATTAAAAAAATATATAATCTTCCAGAAATGCTTATTTTAATACACTCTTTTTGTAGTTGACAGCTTTTTAACAGCTGTCAATGTGTCATAGGTCCTTTTTGACATTAGATTTGTTTTCAGCGATCCCAAAAAGGTAGGGAAACACAATCTCAGAGTCAAATGTAGTAACTGGAAGAAGTTGCATCTAGAAATGCAGGAAAAGGAGTAAATCCCATGTTAAATGCCATTTAAGATTCAACCCTTCGGTGGCACGGGTTAATGTTGACCAAAAGAGCTGGTATTTGAGGAAATTTAGTTTTTCCACACTCTATAAATGATTTTGGTGTGTACTCAACGTAATTCAAACTTTGCCGAAATAATGGATACCCTAATACATAGTCTAGCCAAAAGCTCTGTCAGTACTTTGAAAAATTTGCAATCATAGCATGCTACTGACAACATTTATGCTATACTATGTGGTTAAAGTAAGTAGTTTATTAAATAAAGTAAGTAGTTTATTAAATAAAGTAAGTATTATAAAATTATATACTTACAGTACAAAGTAAACAATAATAATATTATTTTAAAAAATCTAAAATAAAATTATTTTTAAAGAGCAACTGTACTATTTACAGAGTCAGGAAATATTTACAGCCATACGTGTTGATAAAACTGTAATTGAAGCCATAATTGAAGCAAAGTTTGGTTATTTTTTGTTTTTTCTGTAATTTTATTATGCGTCCTTAAGTCGAGAAGTATTTTAAAGAAGTGATATATTTGTTTTTAGTATAACCTTTTATTATTATCCGCTTTTAAGTATATAGTAAACACTTATAGATAAATTAATTTCCTGAGAATCCTTTATTGAGAACATTTCTCCTTTATCCCTTCTTACTAAAAGAAAATCCTTCAAACCGATACTTTCCCTCCTACTTCTCATTACTACCGCCAATGTTCATGAATAAAACTGCGCTTATCCCCTCCTATTCTCTCCTCAATACACACACACACCATGGGTGGGTTGGCATGTATTCACGACATCTCAATTTTTATTCATCGACTATCTCATGTTTTTGAAAATGGTCAAGTTATTCAAAAGAACTATACAGCCTTCAAATAATATGGTGAATAAGTACCAGCGGCAACACTAAACAAAATAAGAACAGACTGTATCACGACAATTGATGTTGACCACAACATTGTTGAAATTTAGTTTTACTGTACTGAATAACAAACCGCAATGTTTTTAACCATTCCTGTGTTGGTTTAAATAATCTTTAAAAGTCAACTGTATATACAGAGTGACCCACCAAAAATTAATCGAGCTCGTTTTAAGGCACTAAACCACAATTTTTCGAAAAACGGTCGGATATGCCAAATTTATTAAGAAGGGAGACATGTCATTTCCCTTCAGCCATTTTCAACCCTAAAATAGGGGTGTGACGTTCACCCTAAAATTTTTAAATGGCATGGGGTGGCAAAAGCCATACCATTTGAAAGCTCAATGGATTTGCTTTATAGTAGTATTAGTTAACACGGCATTCGTTGACCATACGTTGTTGTAAACTTAGTTCATAGTATTAAATGCTCGAAATAACCACAACTGCTGTCCCTACAGTAATAAAAGTTCTTTACTGTCTCCAGCCTTACTTTGTGGAACTCCATAATCATGAAATATAATATAAATACAACGATTAGTTAAAGTTTCACAAGTTTTATTAATATCTTAACCTTTATTAATATCACAGGTTAAGATATTAATAAAACTTGTGAAACTTTAACTAATCTTTGTATTTATATTATATTTCATAATAAAAGTTCTGCTCAAAATGTCGCCGCACGTTTTGAAGCATTTGTGGAATGAGTAGACGGCATTCAGTAATTATAAGTTGTTGTAAATCTTCTAAAGAGTCCGGTTCCGTTACGTAAATTTTTGTCTTCAGATGACCCCACAAAAAGAAATCTAGCTAAGGTTGTAGGCACAATAATACAGTAGATATAGGTTTTTGGGTGGAACTAATTCCCACAAAAACGGGGTTTAGATTTAGTTGGCTGTTGGTATCTTTTTGACATACTAAAAGTCTAGAAAAATCTGAGTGTGTAAAATACTATAGCCCCTTTACTTTCAAATAGTAGCGACAACCATTGATCTCGCCGCTGGAGCAAAATCACCTTGGCGACATTGAATGTTACCAGATTTGACATTCTGTCACAATAAATCTTAGGTTTAATAATAATCATGTACAAAAATATTCACAGTTTAACATTAATTTGATAATGGGCATTCATGTTCTGTAAAAATGACCATATTAATATGACATATACTTCTGTAATTCTAATTTTTGAATAACTTTTTATTAAAATTCCGCAACACCATGCATGTAGTAATTTTTTGTTTATTAAAGTTTGTATCAGGTTTGCTCCACGATGTCACTACTATATGAAATAGAGGGGCTATATAACATACGTTTTTTAGTCGCCATCTTGAAAAAACATCAAAAATTAAAAAAGTCATGTGTGATGTCAAATTAAGGGAAATTTCATGCTGAAAAAGATAATGATATTGGTTTTTAGAAGTAAAATGTCCTGAGAAATGAAGTAAGTGGTATCTTTTTGACACACTAAAAGTCTAGGAAAATCTAAGTGTGTAAAAATACTTAAATTCCATTTTTTTTATCAGCTGAATTCTTTAAGTCTTCTAAGAAATTGAAAATGGCAGAAAGGAACTGTATTTTGTGCTCTGGCAGTAAAAGCGAAACTTCAAAGTGTGTTAAGTTGTCTACTAAAGGTATACAAGGTATCATCAGTGCCAGTAAAATTCGAAAAGACGATATCTATGAGTTATTTGAACCATTTCTTGATCACACCATGAGTGTCGAATGCCGCTGTCTGTACACAAATCCCAATAATATCCAGAGTGATATGAATGAAAAATGATGGGATGCCAAATATGGTAACTATGGGTCAAACAGTGGCTAATATTCTCTTAGATTACCAGAAACAAAAGAAATTAGAAGACCCTGAATTAGAAAAATATCGTCTAATTGAAGCAGCAGCAAAACTGATCAAAACAGAAATCAAACTATTGTCGACTTCAATTGAGTACTATCTCTCGTCATCAGAAATTGCATCTGAACAGGAAAATAAAAAGTTCTTGCCACCTGTTTTGCAACATTCTTTAGATATCATCATTGGTACTAAAGCATGTGATGTAAAGAAGATTTCCATTGGACAGGCTTTGGTGCAAGCTTCAAGACCCAGATCACTTATAAGTCCAATCCTCCTTGGTGTTGGTGTGCAGCTTCATCGAGACTTCGGTTCTCGTTTACTTGTAGATGAGCTTCACAGACTTGGATTTTCCATATCGTATGATGAAGTAAAAAAGTATTTGCAGTCTGCAATAATGGACAGGACACCAAATTTTGAAGTTCCACCAGGTCATTTCTGTCAGTGGATAACCGATAAGGTAAACCACAATATTGTTACCACCGATGGTCACAACACTTTCCATGGAATGGGAATTATAATGTGCAAATCCGGACCACTTCATGAAAAGTCGAATTTATTGTCAGAGAGGAAGGTCCTGCGTTGGAAAAACCGGCTTAATGCTGCTGATATTTCTGCAGAAGGAAGAATAGAAATTAGATTCTTTCAGTCTCTTAAATCAAGCATGAACAAAATTATATTTGATGAGCTGCTTTCAAATTCCATTGAAAAGAATTTAGTAGATCTTTTGTGGAACACCAGTAAGTTATTGAAGACGCCACGTCCTGGTTGGGAGCACACAGGAGTAGTATCCATAACATTTCTACCTATGATTGACATGAATCCAGCAACTCACAGCTGTGTTTATACCATGTTGAAGTTTATATGTTCGGAAGCAGAAAAACTCAACATACCTTTACCAGTTGTAACATTTGATCAGTGCTTGTGGATTAAGGCTATGGAAGTTGTTTGCAGTAAACCCGAAGAATTCCCAAACATATTAATTCGTCTTGGTGGCTTCCATACACTGATGTCATATCTAGGTACTATTGGTCAACTGTTATGTGGATCTGGAATAGAAGAGACCTTAAAGACTATTTACGCAGAAAACACAATTGCACATATGCTTACAGGTAAAGCTTATTCAAGAGCTGTTAGAGGACACATACTGCTTTCATCTGTACTTACATGAATGTTGCTTCAGGATGTCTTGAACAGTAGCTTACAACTTCCGGCAAAGCTTTCAAGCGAGGAACAGATGGAACCAATGGATACAGATGAAGTACAGTCAGATTTGCCAAATTTGCAGTCTCATGGAGCTTTATGATAAGCTGTATAATGGAGAGATTACAGTTTCTGAAATAAGTTCCTCTACCGAACTGCTGAAGTTGTCTTCTGAATTGCAAGAGAAAAAGAACTCTTTAAAGGTACAAAGTAGGACAGCAAAACTGTGGATCATGTATCTAGATATGGTTGACATTGCCAAGGTATTTATTTGAGCTGAACGAACAGGAAACTTGGAAATGCATTTGCAAGCTGTAGAGCATATGCTGCCTTTCTTCGCAGCTGCGGGGCACAATAACTATGCAAAATCTGCCAGGGTGTATCTACAACAAATGAGAGAACTGGAGAAAACCCATGGAGATGTTTATAGCTTGTTGAGTGCTGGTCATTTCACCCTTCGTAGACATACTAGATTGTGGGCCTGGAATATGGACAGATATGTTCATCGAAAAAACCTTAATGCGATCAACAAAAATTCGAGGTGGGTTAACACGTGGAAGAAGCATGGGTGATAGTCAACGAGCTTCATGGATATTGAGCCATTCTGCATGCTGTGAAGTTATTTTTACTATGAGCAATCTTACTGATGTCTCCCGTATTAGCAGCGAACAACACATTGAAATATCTGATGCTAGAAAATCTAGAGATATGAAGGATTTTCTTACATTACTTCAATTCTTATAAGATCACAATCCATTTGATTCACAATGCGTTGAGCTACATGATATTTTCAGTGGGTTAGTAGACAGTAAACACAAGGTAATTGCAGATGAAGCTAAGTTAATTGGACTTCAAATCCAATCTAAACTGGCTGGAAAAGCTTTCAGCTCTGTTATCATGAATAAAAAGGATCAAGCTGTCACAATGAAGATATTAAGAAAAGGTATTGTCATCGACGGGGCTATTCAACATATTAATACAGGACTTCTCACTCAGAGAATGCTGGTATGTTTGTCTGTAAATCCTGATCTGCAAAAATTAAAGGAGAACTACAATTATGAATTATCTATACTTCCTTCGTCTCTATTTGATCCAGAAACTCAGTCATTGAGTCGTATGAATAAAATGCAGAAAATACTTTTACTATATAGCTATCTTTTCTCACTAATTAAATACCATATTTTACATCCTTTATTAATAGAAGTAAAAGCATGTGTTACATTTTATTCATATGACCCATTGAGAAGAAGTGACAAATTATCATTAGCAAGAACTTTGGATGATATAGCAACTAGTTTAAATGACATGTTACCTGCGGAAACATCGTATGTTCTTGACGGGGGTGCACTACTATACAAATTGCCATGGCCAAAAACTGGGAAATTTTTAGATGTGTTACAACTATATAGCAGGCATATTGCTAAGCAATATAAACTTGTGACAATTGTATTTGATGGCTATGCCATCTCCAGTACAAAGGATATAGAGCATCAGATACGCACAAAACAATCATCAGTAACAGTGAAATTTACTGAGAGCTCTCCACTTCTTATTGGCAAAGGACCCTTTCTTTCTAATAATGAAAATAAACAGTGCTTTATAATCATGCTTGGAAAACACTTAGAAGCGAATGGCCACACTGTGATTCATGCTACAGATGATGCTGACACAGTTATTGTAAAAAACAGCACTGACCTTGGCAGAAGAAAAGCATGTAACAGTTGTTGCTGACGACACCGATATTCTTGTACTTTTGATTTACCATAATAGACGAAATATTTGTTTGCAGTCATCTACGTTCAGTGATAAAAAACGTGATATTAAATCGATGCAACGTGTGCTTGGCGAAAAAGGATGCAAAATTATTCTCTTTTCACATGCTTTAACTGGA
Organism: Agrypnus murinus; assembly: GCA_929113105.1. Taxonomy (NCBI): domain Eukaryota; kingdom Metazoa; phylum Arthropoda; class Insecta; order Coleoptera; family Elateridae; genus Agrypnus; species Agrypnus murinus. The sequence continues at coordinate 39,595,053 of OV816025.1, read as the reverse complement.
TGCGATACCACAAGCTCCTTATTTGGTAAAAGTAAATCGGCAGCATATCGACATTTTTGGAAATGTGAGGAATTTAGCATTTGCACTACTCTGTTTGGACCAGAAAATGCAAACAGAAAGGAACTCACAGATATTGGCACCAAAGCATTGGTATCATTGTACAGTGGAAATCAAAAGACAGAGACTCTGAACCTACTACGATATAATCTCTACTTGAAAACAATCACAACTGCCAAAAGTTGAATATTACAACGTTTACTGTCTCCAGCCTTACTTTGTGGAACTCCATAATCATGAAATATAATATAAATACAAAGATTAGTTAAAGTTTCACAAGTTTTATTAATACCTTAACCTGACAATATTGTTTCGACACTTTGTGTCATTATCAAAGGTAGATAAGATTGATAAACAATTGTTTCGACACTTTGTGTCATTACCAAAGGTAGATAAGATTGATAAACAAACACATTGCTAAGGATAAATACATACAGAAAATAGGTAACTAGATACAATACATAACAAAAACTAAATATCTAACACTTCTAATAAAGGAGAATTACTAAGCTCAGTTTGTTCATTCATTAAAAGTCCTGTGCGTTTATGTCTGTATATTTCAAAAGCTTCTAAAATGTCTAATTTGTGTTTGTTGTTGCAAAAATGTAAGAATTTAATGTTGTTTTGAGGTGTCATTGGGTGGTTCTGTTCCAAAATGTGTTTGGCATAATTCGATTTTTCTGGATGTATTGTATCTAGTTATCTATTTTCTGTATGTATTTATCCTTAGCAACGTGTTTGTTTATCAATCTTATCTACCTTTGATAATGACACAAAGTGTCGAAACAATATTGTCAGGTTAAGATATTAATAAAACTTGTGAAACTTTAACTAATCTTTGTATTTATATTATATTTCATTAATATTACAAGATTGCCACCTACAGAAGATGCTGCTGTTCATCATCTTCTCTGCGTACATTTACAATGTCTTTGTTGGAAAACTATGAACACCAATATTGCCAATCCCGAAGAGTGGGGTTGGAAAAAAGTAGGAGATTAACTGCAGCTCATAACATGTGAAATGAGCCCTGCACTAGAGTTATTACTAAACATGATTAGCTGCACCTGCAAAACGGATACAAATGAGCCGTGTGGTAGTGGTAGATGTACGTGTCAACGTTATGGTGTGGAATGTACTGAGATATGTTGTAACTGTTCTGGTCGAGATTGCACAAATAGTGCACTGAAAGAAAGTGATTTAGAAGAAACTGAAAAAGACTATTAGATTTAGCTTTTCTCTGATGTAAGATGTAAGATTGATGAAATACAATATGCATTTGTATTATAAAACGCATTTTGATTAATATAAGCTTTTAGTTTTTCGGCCACTATTTTGTTATTTATTTTTTAAAGCCAATATCATAATCTTTTTCAGCATGAGATTTCGCGTAATTTGATACCACACATGACTTTTTAATTTTTGATGTTTTTTCAAGATGGCGGCCAAAAAACGCATTTTGCACACTCAGATTTTTCTCGAGTTTTAGTATGTCAAAAAGATACCAACAGCGAACTAAAAAATTCAATCCCCATCTTTGTGGGAATTAGTTCCACCTATCACCTATTTTTGCATATATCTACTATACTACAATAAAGGATAGCTAGATTTCAACTTTTCATCAAAGGTGGTTGGGGTAGAAAGGGCAGGACGTGATTTTTGATCACATCTGCGCGAGTTCTGGGTATTTTATTATTCAAAAAAACTAGTTATAATAAAATAGTTACTTCGGGACATAACCTAAATCCCAAGAATGTTTCCTCTACACTGTTTCTTGTTGAATATTAGTTCTATATAACTGAGCGGTATAATTTATGAGATTATTTATTACAATATCTGTAAGTCGGCTGCAGCCGCACATTGGGCCTACATAATAATAATAATCGCCCCCTCCCTCCCGCACAAGCTTATAGCTTCTGGGGCCTTGGTTTAGGTTATGGATTGTAGTAGTTATTATTATTATTAAAATAAAAAGAAAATTAAAAAAAATTCCTAACTTACCCAGTCTTTGAATGGTGTAAGAGATAGCAGTCGCCGCAGCAAATTATGTCAATTGTGTAGCCTTTATTTAGGAATTGTTAGCTTTTTATTGGCCACATCTAAGTGGTTGTGTTTAGGTGCAGCGACTAACCAAAGTTGTATCAAAATGACTCGTCAAAATAATGAAATATCTCGTCACGAAAAATCTTATTATGTAATTTAGATCTTTACCTATATTTGGGAATCGTACAAGGACTGACAAGAAATGGGTTGCTTTCTCAGTAACTGACAACTTTGCAGTTTGATAGACATACCAAAATAAAAAGTTTTTACATTTTTTGTTGCTACATGCTGTTTAACCTTAGTAATTTTCCGATTTCAAGTAGTCTCTCGATTCAAGTCCTGGTAGTTCAGTCCTTTGAGCTAATTTTTCAATCCTCACAGCAATTAGAAATCTGACACACATATGTAGATTAGTTAACTAATCTTAAATTTCTTTTTAAGTAACATATCCTCTTGATCTAACAAAAACTAGACTTCAAATACAAGGTGAATTAGCAAATAGGCAAGATTTGAAATTGGTTACTGTAAGTAAATTCAAAAGAAAAACATAAAGATTGCTCGAAAGGTTTTTTAAATTTATGTAGGCTCCACGTCGGGGTATGTTACAAACGATTACTGGTATTGTAAAGGAAGAAGGTTTACGCAAATTATGGCAAGGTATGAGTGCTGGTTGCTTGCGTCATGTAGTTTATTCAGGAACACGCATGGTTATTTACCAAAGATTGAGAGATGACATTTTCCAGAAAAAACCCAACGAACATTTTGCAATGTGGAAATCAGCTTTTTGTAACTTGATCTTTATTTAACAATTTGATTATTTTCTAGAATACCATACTAATTTTACAGGTGGGGTTAGTGCAGGAGCATTTGCTCAATATATATCAACCCCTGCTGACCTTCTTAAAGTACATCTTCAGATGGAAGGAAAACGTCGATTAATGGGTTTGCCACCAAGAGTACATGGAATTAAGGATGCTTTTACAAAAGTTGTTAAAACATCTGGTGTTAAAGGATTATGGAAAGGTTTTGACATTTCTAATGATAGTTAGGGAAACAAGGGGTATAGCCATTTACTGATTCTTCAATAATCTACAAATAAACATAAAAAGTCTAAACATTAAAACAAGTATTTCCAAAAAAGATTTTTAAAACTTTTTAGTAAAAAGTGATTGGGCAGAAAAATATAGTATGATCAAAAAGTCTTTGGATAAGGGTTGCCATGAAATTAACAAGCTATCTATGAAATTATTTATTTTTATTATTTTTGACATTTATTTCACAACTTTCATGTCAATAGATAATAGTTCAAATAAATTCCATTCTGTGTTCTTTTTATAAATGTTATTAAGTGATACTTAAAATAACTGCAAGCACAAGAAATAATAATAGCGTACGCTAACCTAACATTTTCTGTGTACTATGGGGCTCTGTTTAGCGGTGTGAGCGCGTCGTATTTTCTTGACACAGGTGGCTGTGTCTCCATTAGCGCTACTCAAGATACATTGGCGATACTCTGTACAGTTCACAAAAACTACAGGCAGTAGAAGTAAATAATTCTATAGATGGTTTTTACATTCCATGGCTATTGCAATCCAAAGACTTTTTGATCATACGATAGTATATTATGTTATTAGGATTAAAAGTAGCACTTTGTCTGACAGCAACTCTATTTGCATTTGCGAGGTGAAGAGTAGCCTAACCAGCCAACTGCAAAAATTGCAAGTTAAATCAAGTCACTTTTAATTCGTATAACACATGCACTATCTTTTTTCTCCTAGGATTAAAAATACTCACTTTTAAGTAGTATAACATATGCAAAAAAGGTAGCATATTTAATGACAAATAATGGTATTAAAAGAAAAAATATATTATGTTATTAGAACTAAAAGTGGCACTTTGTTTGACGAGGAATTATTTTTGCATGATATAATACTACACTGCATTCACGCAAAAAATTGCGAGTCAAACAGTTTTGACACAAACAATTTTGGGGAAATAACGTCCAAAAATATGAATATTTTTGCCCGTTGCCCACGCCCCACAACGGTTAAAATGGGATTTACCATGGGTTTTAGAGACTTGTGGATACTATAAGGTATAACACTGTTGGTTTGAATATTTTGACATCAACACTATTTTCACTCAAAAACAAAAAGTTTCTTTGGATCTCAAATTAACACACTAAAGCTGTCAAAAATACTGTCAAAATGGAAAATTTCGATGTTGATTTGCATTTTTACACTTTATCTGCTTTTAAGGTTATAAGGATTACTGAATACGAACTCGAGGTTAAAAATGTAGTTCGACATTAGGTATAGAATTTTTCCAACAGATTTGATTTGACAACAAAATTCCTTCAACTCCATCCAACGGAATGGATACAAAATCAAAGTTATATAGAAGCATCGGCTTTTATTCACAAATTAAAAGTTGTCAATGACTGTGCAGAAAGGGCGGTAAGATTAATGGAGGTTCACCACGGTAAATTTACGAAAGGTGAAAAACAGCAGCAGTAAATATTGCAAGTAGTCAAAGAATACAGACAGATACGATGCAAGGCGTGAAGATTTATAAGATGAATTTTTAACATCTTATTAAAATAATTCTCTAAGCAAAAAAATACCTTTGCTAATTTTTTAAAAACCTTCGTCCGGCAAAATTCATTCATTCTTTATCTCAACTATATATAGCATTTTTGACTCCTGCCATATGTCTAAATACATTTTCAACTTCGAATTCGTATTCATCGACCCCGAAAACCTTAAAAGTAGTAAAAAAAAGAATACATATAATGCAAATCTACATCAAAATTTCTTATTTTGATAACCTACTTGACAGCTTTAATGTGTCAAATTAGATTTTTCTCCAACCGCATGGATATGATGACACTATAATATCAAATTATTTTATATAAAAAGTAGACCATTTAGCAACTGTTACTCGTTACCATAGCAATTGTACAAAAAGTAATCACTTTTTTCACAATGCCAGTTGATAGAACTCACAGCTTTACATTAATAGCTGGACCACATTTTCTTATAAAGCACAGCATAGAGTCATTGCTGCCACGACAGGCATAGCTAAAGTGGTTTTTAATACAGATGTTACATTTTAAGTATCTTGACTCATTCAAACCGATTGTGATTCAAAATTAATTAAATTGTAGTCTACAAATTCATTTTTTTTGTCTCTCCATATAGGTACAGGGTTTAGAAAATTCAAAATTCAGTTGCACTATTACTAACCTTGATTGTAATAAATACAGAATGATTTAAATTAGCAAACTTGATAATTTCTTTTGCGCTGATTAGCACAGGCTGTACATAGCAGATACAGCAGCTACATAAATGAAGCTCTACCTTTGGACCAGTGCTACATTTATGGCTTACTGTGGCTGCATAAAAAACTAATCTTTTTTTATGTGCCTACAGCAAAAAAGCCATAATGTTAAATTTTAATGGTTTAAACTTCACCTTAACAAAACAGTCATGGTCAACTCATCTGGATGATAAACTATCATATGTAGTGTAGTTCACATGTGGAAATCTTTTTACAAATCTTACATTTACGTAATACATATGGGTATTAGTAATAATTACTATTGATCGTTTCACGTTGAGACTACAGTGTGTGTTCTTATGGACAACGGGGTTGCCGAACATCTTGCAAGCAACTTTTAAAAACACTTTCTAAATATTGTAGTTGTAACTGCATAAACCTTTATAATCCCTATTGTTCGAGCAAGTTATATTGCAGGTAGTCACTTCTTCTGACAGCGGTAGTAAAACAAAATTTCAAAATTTGCTGCTGTTCATGTAGTGCGCATATAAAGTCTGGAACGATCGAAATAAATCTTTTATTCAATATTTTTGAGAAAAATAAAGGAGAAATATTTTAGTGTAATCTTTATTTGTAGATCGTCTTTTGTTTCCGAGTTATGACGATAACGAAATTTTTTTTAAATGGAAACCCTAATTTTTTATGATGGATTTGGAAAGATAATGTAATGCTAAGATCAAATATGCTAAAAAAGTATGATACTGTATTAAGAAATTTCCGAGATAATTGCTTTTAAAGTTTTAAAACAAAAATTAAAAACAATCAAGAGTTCCAAGTTTTAATAAAAAAAGAATTCTTTGAAGAACTGTCATAAGTTTAATGCTAAGTAACTTGTTACATGGATACTTGATTTTTTTATTAAGAAAATTAAGCTCTTGATTGTTATTCAATCAAAGTTCAAATCAAGAGTTCAAATTTTTTGATAATAAAATCAAGTAGCCATGTAACAATTGACTTAGCATTAAATTTATCGCAGTTCTTAAAAGAATTTTTTATAATTTGCGTTTGTAATATGTTTATTAACGTCTATCAGTAGGAGTCGTTTATGGCTATCTATAAAAGTACACTGTACTTTAATGAATTATAGGGTTATTTAGTTTTTAAGGGTTGGATGGGTAATGCGTGGAATGTGACAACTTCAAACTGCAAGTATCTGTCAAAATTTTGAACCTCCGATAAATTTTTAATTAATATCGTTGAATTGGTTCGCTGTTTGTTGATTGTTACTTACATGAAATTTCACTTGAAGTTATGGTCTATTTTTACTTGGAAAGAAGGTTAGGTTTTGGATATTCCTAATTAGTAACATAAACAAGTCTCGTACCTACATCAAATCTGCTTGGACAAATCAGTAAGTCCAATTCATGTTTGTAATTTTATGGTACTATAAACAAGACACGTATCATCGATTTAATCATCTTTGCTTCTTTATTTTCTTTTCTAGTAGCTACTCGAAAGACAAATTCTGCTATGTAAAAGGAACAAGTGCCGATGACACCCAATATTGTAGCCGTTTCAAGCAATATGAAGCATCTAAGTTCAAAAATGTCAAGAAATTGATACCCACCTACATTATGTATAATTGATAATAGAGGATTATTTTTACTTTTATTGTCCGGTCTTTTTTATTATATTGAACAGTGTTTTGAAACATTTTATTTGAAGTGACGGATGATGACAAATGATTCAAAAAATCAAGTGGGCGCCAAGTGTTACCAACTGTTACCAACTAACAAAATTCTCTAGACGACCAAAATATTTTTTTTGTATTAAAATAAGAAAAAAGGGGGCGCAAATTAGAAAAAATAGCATAAAATACTCGTTTTATAAGGGCATTGGCGCACTCATCCCATAGAAAAACTCGCCTGCGGCTCGTTTTCTAACTTGGGATTCGTGCGCCAAATCAACCCTTATAAAACTTGTTCTTTAATATACTATTTAATTTTTTTTATTAAAACTTGGAACTCTTGATTGTTTTTTAATTTTTGTTTTAAAACTTTAAAAGCAATTATCTCGGAAATTGCTTTCCAAATCCATCATAAAAAATTAAGGTTTCCATTTAAAAATATTTTCGCTATCGCCATAACTCGGAAACAAAAGATGATCTGCAAATAACAATTACACTAAAATATGTCTCATTTAAGATAAAAATCAACGTGTTCGAGGATTTTTCTCAAAAATATTTAATAAAAGATTTATTTTAATAGTTCCATGTTTTATGTGTTAACTCCAGTACTATTATAAAACTAATAATTTTGAGTATAATTAAAAGAAACATTTTATTTCGAGTTTTTGAATTTTAGGTAAATAAAACAGTACAACACAAGTTATAGTTATTTGGTTTTTATTAAATAAAGAAACATTAAAACTAATAAATTATTGTATACTATCAAATTATATACTATTAAACTACACTTTTTTAATTGTACAGCTTTTATATAAATCAGTGATAAATTGAAAACAAATGCTTCTTTGTATGGTTACAATTACACTTTTTCGGTTACTGTTTTCAAAGGTTTAGAACTTCCAGAATTTTAATTCACATTTCTATAGATTCATACAGTGAAATAGGTGGCAACAACGAAGCACAAACTCCCATAAGAAATACATTGGCTATCTTTCCTTTACTGTAGTCCCAACATGAGACGGACAATAGATCGTATTATTGTAATGTGATTGTCATTTTTTCTGTGATGGACTAATTATGTGCATTTGTTTAGATTAGTCCTTAGCAAAAGATCTAACTAAATTACTTACAGGTGCGGTACCAGGTGTATACAGAGCTGCATTTGTAAATATAGGCGATCTTGCCACTTATGATTATTCTAAACGTCTTATTTTAATGAATACAGATCTAACAGATACTTATCTTGTACATGTGATAGCTAGTTTTATGGCTGGATTTGTAGCATCTATTGCAGGTTGTCCAGCAGACGTTATTAAAACCCGTGTAATGAATCAACAAATAGATAAAGATGGAAGGTAAAATTTTTATCAAACATTTAAAACACTAACAAAAGCTGTTGTTTCCCTTTTTTGTGTAGGCCTATGGTGTATAAATCGACTTTAGATTGTGCTATAAAGTCTATCAAAAATGAAGGATTCTTCAGTTTGTATAAAGGTTTTTGGCCATTGTTTTGGCGACTTGCACCCTGGTCTATGTCGTTTTGGATGTCTTATGAATTAATATTTCGTGTCATCGGTGGTAGTGGATGGTGAACATTAAAAATAATGATTTAAAATAAGAGTTTGTAACAGATTTTCTTTACTATAAAAATAATGTAGATACAACGAATAAACATCTGTTGTTTTTCAGTTTGTTATTTTATGCTCAAGTGAGTTTATGTTCAAGAAAAAAGGATCAAATAAGCTGTTATATTAACATCTTAGATACGATGGTCACTAGGAATCAAGTGAAATGTGAACGTAATAGTCTGCATGCACCAAGCTTTTGTTTAAATGACACTAGATTATGCATTTGTTATAAGTCAAAGGACCCCGCAGTTTTTGATAGGGAAATGGCTTTCAGTCAATCTCGCTGAAACCAACGGGAAAATATACCCTGTGTCATGCCGATCAAAAGTCCCCATGGTCGCAATAGTCGAGGATTTCAAAATCTCGCGCAAAAAGCTGTTCTGTGCCTAATACTGCAACAATCGGAAAAATCGGTGTATACTCATATATCGCATATCCATGTAGCAAGATTCATTAATATATGCATAGACATCAGGAATATAGCGATATATATATATATACAGGGTGTCCTGTTTAACAGTCTACACTCAATCATTCGGACTGGCTTCTGGCTACAGCAATGAAATTAAAAGAACTTTGCATAATTTGACCTCTAGTTTATGAAATCAGTGTTAGAACCCATCTTGGAACGTTTTCTGGTACCGGATATGACGTCATCGAGATTTTTTTACATGGTATCATTAGGTTTTAAATATGAAAATCGATAGCAAATGTGATTCTGAATACAAAAGTATGAAGGTAATAAAAGTCTAAAATGCATAATAACGGAGCTAGAGCCCCTTAACGGGATGTCCTGTTTAACAGTCTACACTCAATCAGTCGAACTGGCTTCTAGCTATAGCAATGGAGTTGACAGGAGTAGTGTAGTTACATCTAGAGCTTAGGAATACTGTTAGAAAACTTCTTAGTGCTTATGGGGTCCATGTATGACATATTTTCTTTCTGCGATAACACAAAAAGAAGGCGAGGTACGAAAAAGCATTTGAGAATTTTTGGTAGGGATTTAAATAAACTTTATTTTACCTAAATTCCTTCTGATAGTTTCGAAAAAAATGACAAAAACCGTTAGGGAGCGTGGTTTATTATCTCTTCGAGCCCTACATTTTGTTGACTTTCAGGGGGTTATTTGACAACCCACAAGGAAGGACTTACCCTCAACTTTCCGCTATTTGTTGACTGGATTTGACTGGACTATTAGCGAATAATGGAACATTGTTACCAAACCGCTATAACGACTTTTAATAAATTGAACTTTCTCATGTACGATTCCACCTTATGTCACCAGATAATATCTGCCACTACCACTTAACTCAATCGCTGATGTTATAGCATTCATCAAACAAATGCGCTTTTAATTTTAGAATCAAAATGATAATAACCAAACTAATCTCTTTAATATCCTAATGTTGAGATTTACATTTCCAGTAGAGGAGATGTTCGACTTACCTGTATTAGATACAAAAATGGTACTTATTCAATAGGTAACAGCAGACCCAATACCAAAAAATCTTTATTTCCTTATTAATTTTTTAACACCATAGCATGTACAGCAACAAGAACGGTTATTACCATCTAGACCGCAACGTATAAAAATATAGAGTTGCTGATATTTAATCATTGACCACAGAATACTTGTGATATCTCATAAACACTAAAAAGTTTTCTAACACTGTTTTCCTGTTTGTTTGTATGTTTTAAAACATACCGATTCCATTTTATAAAATCCCGATGACGTCATATCCGGTACCAGCAAAAGTTCCAAGATGGGTTCTAACACTGATTTCGTAAACTAGAGGTCGAATTATGCAAAGTTTTTTAATTTCATTGCTTTAGCCAGAAGCCAGTTCAAATGATTGAGTGTAGACTGTTAAACAGGACAGAACACGTTAAGTGGCTCTAGCTCCGTTATTATGCATTTTAGACCTGTATTACCTTAATACTTTTGTATTCAGAATCACATTTGCTATCGATTTGCATATTTAAAACCTAATGGTACCATTTAAAAAAATCCCGATGACGTCGTATCCGGTACCAGCAAAAGTAGCAAGATGGGTTCTAACACTGATTTCATAAACTAGAGGTCGAATTATGCAATGTTCTTTTAATTTCATTGCTTTAGCCAGAAGCCAGTCCGAATGATTGAGTGTAGACTGTTAAACAGGACAGAACCCGTTAAGTGGTTCTAGCTCCGTTATTCTGCATTTTAGGCCTGTATTACCTCAATACTCTTATATTCAGAATCACATTTGCTATCGATTTTCATATTTAAAACCTAATGGGACCATTAAAAAAATCCCGATGACGTCATATCCCGTACCAGCAAAAGTACCAAGATGGGTTCTAGCACTGATTTCGTAAACTAGAGGTCGAATTATGCAAAGTTCTTTTAATTTCATTACTGTAGCCCGAAGCCAGTCCGAATGATTGAGTGTAGACTGTTAAACAGGACAGAACCCCTTAAGTGGCTGTAGCTCCGTTATTATGCCTTTTAGACCTGTATTACCTTAATACTTTTGTATTCAGAATCACATTTGCTATCGATTTTCATATTTAAAACCTAATGGTACCATTTAAAAAATCCCGATGACGTCATATCCGGTACCAGTAAAAGTACCAAGATGGGTTTCTAACACTGATTTCGTAAACTAGAGGTCGAATTATGCAAAGTTCTTTTAATTTCATTGCTGTAGCCAGAAGCCAGTCCGAATGATTGAGTGTAGACTGTTAAACAGGACAGAACCCGTTAAGTGGTTCTAGCTCCGTTATTCTGCATTTTAGGCCTGTATTACCTCAATACTCTTATATTCAGAATCACATTTGCTATCGATTTTCATATTTAAAACCTAATGGTACCATTTAAAAAATCCCGATGACGTCATATCCGGTACCAGCAAAAGTACCAAGATGGGTTCTAGCACTGATTTCGTAAACTAGAGGTCGAATTATGCAAAGTTCTTTTAATTTCATTGCTTTAGCCAGAAGCCAGTCCGAATGATTGAGTGTAGACTGTTAAACAGGACAGAACCCGTTAAGTGGTTCTAGCTCCGTTATTCTGCATTTTAGGCCTGTATTACCTCAATACTCTTATATTCAGAATCACATTTGCTATCGATTTTCATATTTAAAACCTAATGGGACCATTAAAAAAAATCCCGATGACGTCATATCCCGTACCAGCAAAAGTACCAAGATGGGTTCTAGCACTGATTTCGTAAACTAGAGGTCGAATTATGCAAAGTTCTTTTAATTTCATTGCTTTAGCCAGAAGCCAGTCCGAATGATTGAGTGTAGACTGTTAAACAGGACACCCTGTATATATATCGCTATATTCCTGATGTCTATGCATATATTAATGAATCTTGCTACATGGATATGCGATATATGAGTATACACCGATTTTTCCGATTGTTGCAGTATTAGGCACAGAACAGCTTTTTGCGCGAGATTTTGAAATCCTCGGCTATTGCGACCCTGGGGACTTTTGATCGGCATGACACAGGGTATATTTTCCCGTTGGTTTCAGCGAGATTGACTGAAAGCCATTTTCCTATCAAAAACTGCGGGGTCCTTTCATGAGCATTTGTTTACATCTGACCAAAAGATCTATTTAAGATCGGTTAAGTGTGTTACCAGTTATGAAAATTGAGCGAGAACATTTCGTGCCATGATGTCGCAACAGTTCCATTAGAAGATCAAAAAATGGTCAATGCCAAATGGTACTCCGAAGTCTGCTTGCTCGTTGTTTTTGACAAACTAAAAGAAAATCGCTCTCTCACTCACATCACCATCACAGGATGGAGAAGGCTATTTTTACATCACGACAACGCATCTCCATATAAAAAAGCCATTCTCACGAGTGACTTTTTAAGAACCAGAAAAATTCAAGAATTTCTATTATTTTTTGCCACATCCAGCATACAGCCCCGATTTGGAGCTGTGTGGCTTCTTCCTCTTTCCAATTCAAAAATCAAATTTGAACTTTGTCGTAGAATTTGTTTGATTGAGGAAGCTAGAAATGCTTTTGTGAGTGCTCTGGAGAATGTTCCTAAAGAAGACTTTTGTCTTTTCATGAATGCTTTAGATCTTGGTTCTAGATATGAGAGTATTTTGAAAAATTATAATTAAAATATTAATCGTATCTTAAACGAGTTGTTTGTATCTCACGTGATTCCTAGTGACCCTTGTATATTGTTAGGGGCTTACTGATTGCTTGTGATTGTTCGATGGTCCGGCAGCTACCCAAGGGTAATATAAAGTAGTGAATTATTTTTATTAATATGCAATGTGAAGCCACAGATATTTTGTAAGTGTTGCATTTAAGTCACATATTTAGATGTGACCCAAAACCCTGCATTTGGCACCTATACAAATTTATTGATTCTATACTCCAGAGTTAGTTCCAATGCAATTAAGTTCCAATGCACGTCACATCCTACGTCATATCCTCAAATGATGTCATTAATTTAGTTTGTTTACATTCTTTAAATGAGTATTTATGCATATGCGGCTAATTTAGAACATGTATGTATTGCTATGTATACACAAATGAAAATAAATCGATTTTAGATTGATTTGTAAACGAGAACAGTATTACCAACAGTCGAAAGACAAATATGAAAGTCATATGCAGTGAACTCTTTTACAGTTTACATTTCGACTAATTACACTATATAAATTCAAAATATAATAGATGGGAATAAATAAGATGATGTTTGTACTGGATTAGAGTGAAATCTAAATTACATGTGAAAAATAATAAAATACCTTTAAAACAAGCACAGTTATATTTATTTTTGTCAAGTTTACAAAAACTGCCCTTAAAGAATTTGAAAATATTATTGATGATATCGGAACTGACATGGTATGGAATATAGTATTGACAATAGAAATTCATCGACACTAGAAAAGTAGTTCATTGAAATTAATTAAAGCAATTTAAGACAATACAGTCATTTCAACAACTGCAGCTTATTGCCATTAATTATCTTCTGTATGCTAGGTTTCTAGGTGTTACAATACAGGATTAACTGCATGCTAATATACTGTCTGAAAGAAGTTGACATTTAAAAAATAATCACAAAAGCAAGCTGTGGAATATTTTTAAAATAATATTGATAGTAATTTGTTTATTGACAACCGCTTTATATAAAAATATTGTCAAGTTTGTGTACAGTACACAGCAATGACGCGAATAACTATAAATGAAAGAAAAGCAATTTTGGTCGAGTGGTGCAAAACAAAAGGGATTTTTATTATTCGATTATTGATTTTCAAACCAACTCTTATAGAATAAGATGTCTATCTGCATATCATTATGTAGCAGCCACTACGGAAATGGTAGAGACAGCATAAAGTCAATTTTGTCAAGAAAAAGCTTAATCCACTAAACTGCCCTGAAGCACGCCCTATTAAAAGATATTGGGCTATTATCAAACGACATCTTCAGATTATTGAATGTTGAAGCTGCAACTCTTCTAGAAGATTTAAAAAAAAGTGGGACAAGGCCATCAAGGTAGTCACAGTGTAACTGACCAAAAATCGAGGCCCACGTTGGACCGTCAATTGTAACCCTCAAAGTTTCTCTGAACAAAATAAACAATAAAAATGAAATAATAATTATAAAATTATCATACTCACATTAACAAAGATGCTCTTGATTACCACGGCTTGAGATTTAGCTCTGTCTTACAAATTTTTTTATTTCAGGTCGCAGGTATTGGTTCTGCAGTTATCTTATTTATGAAAAGGAGTAGATAAGGGTTTCAGAACTCAAATAAATACTCTAAAAGGGCGCCATCTGACTATGAATTTTAATGTCATTAATTAAGCCAGAAAAGATATTGAATTCACTAATCAGAAAATGAATTCAATATACCAGATTTTGAACAAAAATTTTGTTTACATTTATAAATTTTTAAAATAAAAAATGAATAAAATATTCATAATTATATGGTTCCATTTAGCTCACTTGGTATAAACTGAAAAACATATTTATTGAATGGTAAAAAAATAAAAAATCATATACATATAGAATAAAAAGAAAACATTGACAACATAAATTTATTAAACTTAAACTAGTCATTCAGTAATTAATTTTCAAGTTACTCAGGAATTATTGAACATAAATTATTCAGAAATTTATTAAGATCAAGGTTTATTAAACATAAAATCATTTGAAATTTAACGAACATATATTTGTTAAAATATTACAGAAATGAATTTAATTAGATATTACTGAAGTTAGAATATTTGAATTTCACTGAAAGTAACAGAGTAAAATTGAATCCTATTAGAGAGCTCTCTTTTTATAGAAAACTATAAAAATTCAATTATCCAAATAATCCGTAAACAGAAAAAAATTACAAAAATAGATATTTCTTAAAGTACAATACCTTAAATCTTATAATTGAATTCCAATTAAACCATTGTTTACTTGCATCGCAAAAAAACATTACTCTTGACTGCTAGAAACTGGAAACGCCTCTCCTTGAAAGACCGTTGTTGATCCTTAATGGTTATGATTGGTTATCCTTGGATTTATTGTTATTTGAATGTAGCAGGTCCCAAGAAATAATTTTTATTTCAGATTCAGTTCAATCACACAAAACGTTGAAATAATCCATGATTTTCACCAACAATCCTTGTTAAAACACAGTTTAAACAATTCGGTTTCGATTTAATTTTGTTTATAAATTACACACGATAAATAACGGTAATGTCTTTAAAAGCTTAAACGAATTTAAACACAGATAGCACTTGCTACTTTAAATTCTTCCAATAAAACGGATAATTGTTTATCTTTATCTACATGTAGAACGGGAATTTATTATTTAAATTATAAATCCATCTGCAAGATTTTTAATAACAAAACTGCACTAATTTTAAAGCGCGAGCGGTAAAAATGATTGTTTTAATGGCCCATTACAATAAAACAAGCCACAAATAATTATTAGCGATACTGTATATTCAAGTCCTTCAAACTGAATTATTCAAAACTAAACTGTATCAAAAACTCACTTCACGGCAACTGTCGACCAAACTGTACGAGAACTAGATCTAGAATTTTCTTTAATTTTAATTAACTAAAGTAAAACGGTAATTCTATAATATCGACCGAAGTCAACTGTCTTCTCTGAAATTTCGATCGGAAGTCCCTTTAAAAAACTCAAGGTTCTTTTTTCGCGTTGAAATACATTACCAGTTGCAAATCGAAATTAGCTAATAGCGAAGTCTCACTTCAAGAACAAGTATTGATTTTTCTTAGTACCCAATCAACAAATCGCGTGTTTTGGCTTAACCAATCAGAGCACAGCAACTCAACAGCAAGTATTGATTTTTCCTCTAAAACTGCAAACGCTTATATGAGTAACCAAAGAGTTTTTTTATAATTCTAAGATTTAAAACCAACGTTTTTTTAAAATAATTTTATATGAATATTTATATCGAATGCTAACGCAAGTTTACATTATGAAAAGAATTCAAATATTCAGAACCGGAGTTAAGATGTTTGTAAATATGTGGACGAAACCACAATTATTCAGAGCTTGTAAAAATATACCGTTACACTCGCCAACTCGTCGAAGAAAAAGAAAAAAAACGATAAAAAAAGAAAAGCTAAGAAGCCCATCCTATTCTATACCAATAACTAACAAAATGCCAAATAGCATACGAAGATACTATACTAATATCAAAACTAAGACACTACCAAGTGTGCTAAACGCCCTAATGTACTAGACCATAATTGTCTAGACAATCAAAAAAAGGAAAGAGGAAAGGAAGAGGGACTATTCGGCTAGGAAAATAGAAAGGACCAAAGGTAAGGAACGCCGAATAGAGCCGTTAAGGAAGCCACCCTGAAACAAATGTCCTCACCGAACATTTGCGCAAAAACCGAAGGTGTTGGAGAAGCCAGACGCACCAACGGGGACCCCACTCACACTTATACTTATCAAAAGTAAGTATACTCAAAACGATATACTACAAATAAAGTTCAAAATTAGTACCTGAACGAAACAACTTTCAAAAACTATAGGGTACATTAAACCATAACTAAAATTAATTAACCTAAGGTTACTAAAACCTTTTTCAGATTATAAGATAAAATATATTACCTATAACTGTAGACTAAATAACTTAAGGTTAATAAAACCTCTTTAAATCATTAAGATTATTTAAACCTATTCAAATCTATAACGTAAAATACGTTAAACTGTAAATGTAGACTAAATGACTAAAGGTTAATAAAACCTTTTCATATTTATAAGATGGGGTATATTAAGCTATAAATGTCAATTGGACAACTTAAGGTTACTAAAACCTCTCCAAATAGGCCCTAAATATGTTAAATCATAACTAATAACTGAATACCTAAGGGTTACTAAAACCCTTTTCGTATTTACAAAGTGAGGTATGTTAAACCGCAACTGTAGAGTAGATAACTTAAGGTTACTAAACCTTTTTATAAAGTACATTAACTGCAACTGTAAATTAGATAACTCAAGGTTGATAGAACCCTTTCAAGACTATAAGGTTAATTAAATCTGGTTAAATCTATAAGGTCAACTAAACTCATTCAAATTCCTTACTCGTCAGGCAAATTCTGACTTAAAATATTTGCATTAATTCAAAATCATAAAATTATGGATAACTTAGGGATCCTAAACCAAACACATTAAGGTTATATAAACCTTTCCAAATTATCACTACCAGATAAAATCTGAATTATAGTGCCAAGGGTCCATAAGAGAATGGATCAGTATAGAAGTACAAATTTAAAACTACTAATACCTCACCAGGGTATTGTATCAAAAGTCCAAGGGACTCACACTACAAATGGTGAAGAACTGTCAAAGCACCAAAACGGAAGAGAAACATAACGGTAGTTTGTTCTAAGAAGAACAATTCTTCAAAGCTATAAATTCGCTCAAAAGAACGACGATAAATTGATGCACAACGCACCAATTCTAGAAAATGGCCACAAATCGGTAAGCCACGAAAACGCTAGACGTTACAAAACAACTGTAACAAAATTGAGACTCAACTCAAAAAGTTCTGTAGAGGATAAATATCCCACAAGGAAGACTATAATTCCAAAGGGAATAATTTGTCCTGAAAAGGACACACAAATTAGAATGGTCCATAAGGGCTGGAAAACACAGAGGTTTTCACAAAGAGAACGGTTCCATAAGAGAACCAAACAAATGAGATGGTCAACAGAGTGACCATTAGGACCAAAAGTCCTTACGAAAGTGACCAAAGGATGGTAGGAAGGACCACAGTAGCTTTACCAGACTCTTACTGGAACCCGACATCGGCGAAGGAATTTCTAGAGCGCATCCCACCGCGCTATAATGGACAAAGCCTAAAACAGGGGGTTTAAAGGAATACAAGTTTCTGAAAGGGAGAGACTGTTTCATGAAAGAAACATACAAATTTGGTTGGTCAACAAAATGACCTGAAGGACCAGAAGTCCTTAGGGGAAAGTGGCCAAAAGATGGTAAAAAGAGACCACAGTAGCTTTACCAGACTCTTACTGGAACCCGACATCGGTGAAGGAATTTCTAAAGCGCATCCCACCGCGCTATAATAGACAAAACTTAAACTCTCAAATGAAGAATTTAACTTATAGAAACTATTCTAGGATACAAGATCCCAACAAATTGTATTTTTCTGAATATTCAACATAATGTAGTAACTTCACACATATTTCTCAATAAACAGAATTGTCAAAATCCGGAAATATACTGGACATAATCGGGAAAATTGTCTTACACCCTGCGTGAGTTCCGATCAACCTACCAAGAAACACCCAAGGGATAAAATATCCCTGCGGTACTCTACACCATCACAACTCCACACAAGATTTCCAAGCAGGTATTCAATCACTCAAATAAGAAGAGGGCACTCAACAAATCTCAAATCAAAATTGGCCAAAACTTAGATACTCTGTTAGTAAGTATGTACGTAACTGTAAGATATGTGCAAGTCAGAAAAGTGAGAATGTTCCACGTGCAGGCCTTATGGGTAAAAAAAAGAAAGTTAGCTTTCCATTTCAGTTAGTTAGTATGGATTTGTTAGGTCCGTTGCCGCGAAGTAAGTCTGATAATCAGTACTTGTTTGTTGTTACCGATTGGTTTACTAAGTATGTCTTAATGCAACCAGTACGTAAGGCCACTACTAAGCCTATGATAAAGTTTCTAAAGGAACAAGTGTGTGTTGGTTTACTAAGTATGTCTTAATACAACCATTACGTAAGGCCACTACTAAGCCTATGATAAAGTTTCTAAAGGAACAAGTGTGTATTCGGCGTACCTCAAACCGTCATGTTTGACAATGGGTCACAATTTATTTCTAAGGAATTTCGAGATTTTCTAGATAGTGTTAAAACACAGAATGTTTGGCTAAATGCTCGCTATCATCCCCAAGTTAACCCTACAGAACGAGTTAATCGAGTTCTTGTTACAGCCATTTCTTCTTACATTAAAGATTCTCATCGTGAATGGGATAAACATATTTTTGATATTGCTCAGGCAATTAGTCTCGCTAATCATGATTCGACTCAAGTCTCCCCCTCTTTTATGGTTTTTGGTCGACATGTTCCAGTTAATGGAGATTTCTATAATCTTATTGATCCTAATAAACCTTTAGAGATTGCAAATAAACTCTTTTGGACCCGGGAGTTAACTCAGCTTCCCGAATTATATGAGGATGTTAAGTCTCGATTACATAAAGCTTATGAGCAGAACTCCCGTTATTACAATTTACGAAAACGTCCGCTCAAATTTTCTGTTGGAGATATAGTTTGGAAGCGAAATTTTACTTTGTCTGATGCTTCTAAAGATTACTCTAAGAAACTAGCTCCTAAATATATTTCTTGTAAGGTTACAAAAGTTTTGTCCCCACTTGTTTATCAATTACAAGATTTAGATGGACATTCAGTTGGCAATTTTCATGTCAAAGATTTAAAGGAAAATCATTGTGATTTTTCCAAACAATAAGATTCTTAATCCTTGAATAATGAATAGGTCATGTGTAACCTATAACCCCTCTCATGCTTATTTTGTTATTTTTCTTAAACATATATTTTAATCTTATTCGTGGTTTGGTGAATACACTTGGTATGATTGAATGTGAATGTGGCACTGAAAGTTGATAAATGATCTTTTTAGTATGTGAGAGGAGTCTATTCGCCATTCTAAAAAAATTAAATATTCTTCGTATAATAATTTCCTTCTTTTGAGATCTTTTGCCATCTTTTGAGAACCAAACCCTCGCAAACCTTGATCAATAACAAATTCTAAAAACTTTAAGGAAGAACGACAAAACTGACATTTGTCTAAGTTAATAGTAAAACCAGCATCTTTCAGCCTTAACCGTAGAAGATTCAAAATCTTAATATGCTCCTCAAAAGTAGAAGACGCAATAATAATATCGTCAAGATATACAAAAACTTTCTCATCTAACAGAAGTGGGCCTAAAACTTTTTCCATGCATTGTTTGCGGACTATTCGATAAATCAAAAAGTATTACCGTAAATTCAAATAAACCTTTACCAGGCACACAAAACGCTGTTTTTGCACAAGAAGATTCCTCTAAAGGGATTTGCCAAAAAGTTTTACGTAAATCTATACTGGACAGAAATTTAGCATTACGCAATCTATTTAGAATAGCGTCGGTACGGGGTAACGGAAAAGCATCTTTTTTAGTTACACTATTTAACTTTCGTGCATCATAACATAATCGTAGTTCATTTGTTTTTTTCTTAACTAACAACACTGGACTACTCCAAGGACTATTTGACCCACGAATTACTCCCAGTTTTAACATATGATCAACTTCTTTATGAAAGTGGGTTTGCATAGCAGGCGACAGAAGATATTGTCTTTGTTTAATGGGCTGAACATCCCCTGTATCAATATAATGCTTCAATACATTCGTACATCCTAACTTGTCGGAAACTAATTCTTTAAAAGCGGAAATTGTTTTCTTTAAAACGGCAATCTGTTTAGAATCTAGATAAGCTTGATCGATAATTTTCGTAACTTCCATGGAGGAAATATTGTTTACAGAATTTTCCACCGAAGAAATATTATTTATAGAAGGTTCTCTTGCAAAATCATACGCTCTTTCATACATATTTAAATTTATCTTAAAAAGATGACCAAAATCTACTCCTAAAATAAAAGCTTGAGTAATGGAAGGAACTAATAAACATTTAATATTTTTCGTAACATTATCTAAAGTAATCGGCAAAATAATCTCGCCATCGCAAGGTTGGATAACGCCGTCAGCCATAGTAACACGAGCTACTGTTAACTTTCTTTGAAAAGGAATTTTATTTTCCTTTAGAAACTGTAAACCAGAAGAACCTATAATTGTATTTGATGCACCACTATCTAACAAACAAATAACTGGAGATCGTTGGATCCTAATGAGTATAAAAGGACGATTATCATACTGCATTTTAACACAAAGAGGAGCAATTATTTTTGAAGACATAAAAGTTTTTACTTTGTCCAACCAGGATTTCCATTCTTCTGAAGAGCGCGAGAAATTATACTTTTTTGTTTGTTTGCTTTGAGAAACTAAGTTGCACGCGAACGTGAATTGATGTGTTGGGATTTTTATCTTCGGTACCGTTCCGGTTGAACGATTCATTACTGCATGATCCGCAACGGCACCTCCCTGGACGTTTTTTGGATTGCAACTAGGACAAGAATTGGAGTATGCACCAACTTTACCACACCTATAACAAAATGTACGTCGTTTTTCGGAACACTGTCTATGTAAGTGTCCAGACTGACCACAATTTAAACAAGGTTTATCTGTACTGGATAATTCAGAAATATTAATTTTATTTTCAACAGGTTTTCTTACCTGATAATCATTTAACGAAAGACACGCTAAATCTGGTTCTAATAACCCGTTACGCTTGTAAGGTGGTGGATGATACCTTTCCGATCCTAATTTAAGTTCTTGAATTTTTCTACAAAAGTCCTTTAACCCTTTAACGCCTAGCGTGATCATATGATCACACCCTTTATGTCCTTAGATTTTTAGGTACAACTGGTAACCTTGCACAAATTATATCTTCTGCTTTACACCTCGCATTCGAAAATGTTCAGTGCGCACTGTGCTACCGTCTTTAGAGGATTGTGCTCCGTTAAAACAAGTTTACATGGTTTTGTATCTACTTCGCCTATTGCAACCATGACGCATTCGAACATCAGATTTGTGTAAGTATGTTTTTGTTGTAATACAATTTTGTGATTCATTTTTTGCGTGCAAAACTTAACTTATATACCTTAAGGACTATGTAGAGTATGTAGTTTTGATTTAGTTATTTTGTATTTTTACATAAAAAGGTATAAAATGTGCCTGTGATCATATGAACACACTAGGCGCTAATGTAGGCGGTGGACACTAAATATGAAATATGAAGTTTTTGTGGAATGCAATTCAAATTTACATAATTTTTTAAACTTAGTTGAGTATACTTTTTATATTCTAGTGGGATAACCATGTAGGAAGCATTGGCCATGATTAATGATGATGACCATCAAGAAGTATCTCAGATATTTATGGAACCTCCAGAATCAAATGTGCTCACTGACAAAGATTCAGGAGACGAAGACGGAGGGCTCTTGGATAATTTGTCAGGCAGACAGCTACGCGCCGGTGCTGAAGTTGTTTTTAAAAGTCAAGTGGAACCAGAGGAAGTATCAGAGGATGAAGCAGAGGAACCAGATGAAGAAGCACAGGAAGAAGTAGAGGAAGAGGAGCCCCCTGAAGAAGTGACTTACGCTACCAAACAAGATCCTAAGAAAAAATCAAAAAAGGCTTCAATTGAGACAGAATGTATAGAAGGAGATTTGATTCCATCGCCAGTTTTTTTTCCTAGCTCAAACTATGAAAAATTCAAAGAAAAAAGCCCCTATGATATATTCTGCGAAATATTCGATGATGACGTCTTTGAGCATCTTCTTCGAGAGACTAAAATGCATCTTCAAAAAATCATCCAGAACTAAATATCACTAAACAAGAGCTTGAAGTCTTCTTAGCCATTTTGATCCTATCTGGATATAACACCATGCCTTCAAAACGCAACTACTGGGATTCACAAGGAGATCTTCACAATGAATTTGTCTATACTTCCATGAGAAGAGACAGATTTCTCACATTTTCGAGATTTTTACACTGTGCGGACAATTAGTCTCCATCAACCGATGACAAAATGTGGAAACTAAAACCACTCATGGTTATGTTGCAAAATCGATTCTTAGAGCTTTATCAGCCAGAACAACATATTAGCTTTGATGAGTCAATCATCGAGTATTTCGGTAGACAGGGGTGTAAGCAGTGTATCCGAAATAAACCAATTAGATTTGGATACAAAGCTTGGTGTTTGAACACCCCCGATGGCTACCTTATCAACTTTGACATTTATCAAGGTAAAAATCCAAACGGTGTCAACGCATACGAGGAAAAATTTGGGAAATGTGCCGCACCAATGATTCAAATGCTAGATATGTTCCCATATAGTATGAAACATCTCTCTATGTATATATACTTCGATAATCTTTATACAAGTTTGGCACTACTACAAGAACTACGCAACAGGAACTATCACGGAACAGGCACTATACGCGAGAACAGAATTCCGGCATCTTGCAAAATAAAAAACAAAAAACAAATGAAAAAAGAAAATCGTGGGGAGTACACTTCACTATTGGACCGAAGGAACGGCATCGTTATAGTTAAGTGGATGGACAATTCAGTTGTTTCGGCGGCATCCACAGCTTATGGTAATGAGCCTTTGACATATTGTAACCGCTACTCTCAACAACAAAAAAAGAAAATCCGTGTTGTTCGTCCAGCACTTGTTAGTCAATACAATAAATATATGGGTGGGACTAACATTATGGACCAGAACATATCTTATTACAGAGTCTCTATTCGCGGAAAAAAATGGTGGTGGCCCATATTCACGTGGCTCCTAGATATCTCCATACATAATGCGTGGTTGTTAAAAAGAAAATCTGGTAGCGAAATCTCACAACTCGATTTTAGGAGACAAATAGTTCAAGTTATTCTAAAGAGATATAAAAATGATCCCCAAGGTCCTGGTCGCCCACGAGGATCTAAACTCAGTTTGGACAGCAAAGTGGCCAATGAAATCAGACTGGATGGTTTACATCACTTGGTTGAGCCTTACAACAGGTGCAGATGTTCTGAAATGAATTGCAAGAAAACTGTTCGCACACAATGTGGAAAATGTAATGTGGGACTTTGTGTAGAATGTTTTAAATCTTTTCATGTTGTTTGAATTGAATTGATGGATGACAAAAATAAATTTATAAAACAAGAAATTTGTCCCTCATTAACTCCTAGCGTGTTCATATGAATACAGGGGATAAACTTCAACTTGACGTAAAAAAATTTGTTTAACACTTTTTTTTAGTATTAATGTATTATATTCTTACAAAAAATGCAATATGGGGCAAGTTAAGTAACAAACAAAAATTCAGGCGCTAAAGGGTTAATGAGGATAAGGTCTTTATATCCTATAAACCTATACGTTCTGCAAAATAGGGATTTAAATTCCTAACTATCTGTTCTACTTTCTCAAGTTCTGCTTTAGGATGTTCTAATCTTCTAAACAAAGCTTCCATTGACATTATGTACAACGAAACATTTTCATTAAGTCCCTGCGTTCGGTTTTTAATTTCATCTAGCAAATCTAACTGATAATCGATAGGTAAAAAGTCTCTTTTCAAACATTTAACTAACTCATTCCAATCGCTAACCTCATTCTTAATGCCTCAGTACCATAATAAAGCCGCATCTGAAAATAAATCTATAGCTGAAACAAATAAGTCTTGTTTAGAAATCCGACGGGCCTCACATAAATTATTAATTTTTTCTAAAAATCCCATAACGCTGTCGCGTCCTAACCGGCCAGAAAACTTCAAGTTCCATTTAAAAACAGGTACGGGCTTAACCGTCGGCTGTACTTGTAAAGAATTTTCTAAAAATGACGCATTCGCATCACTAATTTTTGTTTCGTTATTTTTCGTTTGGAATTCAATCAATAAACCCTGTAAAACTAACAACTGTGCTTCAAACTCACTTTTTACAACAGTTTGTTCATCCTCACTTACTTCTAATAAATTTATACGGTTCTCTAAATGCAAAAGCCTAGAATAAACTACATTACACAAATCCTCCGTTAATTCCTCCGAATCCCCAAGTATTTTTTCAATATCTGCAAATGACTCTTTAATCTGTGTTACGTTACTTTTAAAATCATATGGTTGTTTAAATGAAACCGACTTTAATGTTTTTTCTTTAGCTAAACTTCCTCTCAAAAGTGCACGACGTTGAAGATAATTATTAACAATCTTTAGACCTCTACAGAGAATCTCAAACTTTAATTCATCACCTTTCAATTGATTTACCTCCATTTTGACAAAATATCGTAACAATAAAATTTTCTTTTCGCAACAAATAAACGATAACCGTGATTAAACCTTCCAGTTTCTTTACACAAATCTTACAATATTATTTATTCCAACAGGAATCCTTGTCTGAAAACATAATACAAAATCACCTGAAATCCTAAAAATATTTTCATCAACCAATATCTTAAACCTTTTCTTAAAATGCAGAAACAAAATTTTTCACGAGCCCCACGTTGGGCGCCAATTGTAACTGACCAAAAATCGAGGCCCACGTTGGACCGTCAATTGTAACCCTCAAAGTTTCTCTGAACAAAATAAACAATAAAAATGAAATAATAATTATAAAATTATCATACTCACATTAACAAAGATGCTCTGTCTTACAAATTTTTTTATTTCAGGTCGCAGGTATTGGTTCTGCAGTTATCTTATTTATGAAAAGGAGTAGATAAGGGTTTTAGAACTCAAATAGATACTCTAAAAGGGCGCCATCTGATTATGAATTTTAATGACATTAATTAAGCCAGAAAAGATATTGAATTCACTAATCAGAAAATGAATTCAATATACCAGGTTTTGAACAAAAATTTTGTTTATATAAATTTTTAAAATAAAAAATGAATAAAACATTCATAATTATATGATTCCATTTAGCTCACTTGGTATAAACTGAAAAACATATTTATTGAATGGTAACAAAAATAAAAAATCATATACATATATAATAAAACGAAAACATTGACAACATAAATTTATTAAACTTAAATTAGTCATTCAGTAATTAATTTTCAAGTTACTCAGGAATTCTTGAACACAGAATGATTCAAAATTTAGTTAAAATTTATTCAACATAAAATTATTTAAATTTTATTGAACATAAATTATTCAGGAATTTATTAAGATCAAGATTTATTAAACATAAAATCATTTGAAATTTAACGAACATATATTTGTTAAAATATTACAGAAATGAATTTAATTAGATATTACTGAAGTTAGAATATTTGAATTGCACTGAAAGTAACAGACTAAAATTGAATCCTATTAGAGAGCTCTCTTTTTATAGAAGACTATAAAAATTCAATTATCCAAATAATCCGTAAACAGAAAAAAATTACAAAAATAGATATTTCTTAAAGTACAATACCTTAAATCTTATAATTGAATTCCAATTAAACCATTGTTTACTTGCATCGCAAAAAAACATTACTCTTGACTGCTAGAAACTGAAAACGCCTCTCCTTGAAAGACCGTTGTTGATCCTTAATGGTTATGAATTGTTATTTGAATGTAGCAGGTCCCAAGAAATAATTTTTATTTCAGATTCAGTTCAATCACACAAAACGTTGAATAATCCATATGATTTTCACCAACAATCTTTGTTAAAACACAGTTTAAACAATCCGGTTTCAATTATAATTTTGTTTATAAATTACACACGATAAATAACGGTAATGTCTTTAAAAGCTTAAACGAATTTAAACACAGATAGCACTTGCTACTTTAAATTCTTCCAATAAAACGGATAATTGTTTATCTTTATTTATATGTAGAAAGGGAATTTATTATTTAAATTATAGTCCGTTGCAAGATTTTTAGTAACAAAACTGCACTAATTTTAAAGCACGAGCGGTAAAAATGATTGTTTTAATGGCCCATTACAATAAAACAAGCCACAAATAATTATTAGCGATACTGTATATTCAAGTCCTTCAAACTGAATTATTCAAAACTAAACTGTATCAAAAACTCACTTCACAGCAAGTGTCGACCAAACTGTACGAGAACTAGATCTAGAATTTTCTTTAATTCTAATTAACTAAAGTAAAACGGTAATTCTATAATATCGACCGAAGTCAACTGTCTTCTCTGAAATTTCGATCGGAAGTCCCTTTAAAAAACACAAGGTTCTTTTTTCGCGTTGAAATACATTACCAGATGCAAATCGAAATTACCCAATAGCGAAGTCTCACTTCAAGAACAAGTATTGATTTTTCTTAGTACCCAATCAACAAATCGCGTGTTTTGGCTTAACCAATCAGAGCACAGCAACTCAACAGCAAGTATTGATTTTTCCTCTAACTGCAAACGCTTATATGAGTAACCAAAGAGATTTTTTATAATTCTAAGATTTAAAACCAACCTTTTTTTAAAATAATTTTATAGGGATATTTATATCGAATGCTAACGCAAGTTTACATTATGAAAAGAATTCAAATTTTCAGAACCGGACTTAAGATGTTTGTAGATATGTGGGCAAAACCACAATTATTCAGAGCTTGTAAAAATATACCGTTACAACAGGGGAAGTTATCCAAAACTTGAATGCATAACGTGAAAAGGAAAGTGAGAGAAGTGGCAAAATAATAATATTTTTTTTATATTTTTGAAAATTATTAAATTTTCTAGATATTAAAGTGCTTTTTATTAAAAATTATTTAAGATATTGTATAATTATAAAAGGTATATGAATCTGAAGGTGTCAACTTTCTTTTCGATACAGTCCTTATTTAGCCTATATTATAAAAATGTTAAAAAAAGAATAGCAGTAATGTAAATTCCTATATTATGCACAACATATTTTAAAATATACTTAATTGTATATCTGTAGAAAGCTAGCACATTTTGGCAATTCTAAGAGTATATTTTAATACTGTATGCCGTTACATATGTAAGAGGCCAAGCACCTGAAAATTAACAGTTTACGCATGTTGAATACAATTTTTTGTGTTTCACAAAATTCTAAAAGCATTGACTTATTGTAAATTTTGAGGTTAACATTGACAAATGTCAAATTAGGTATATAACATGTAAAGTTTATATATTTAGTTTTGTATATACACTTTTCCCGTTTTATATCTGACAAAATTAATACAAAAAAAAAACTGCACACTTTATTTGGGTTTAGATACAAACGCTGAATTAACGTTAGTTACAACAAATAACCGTAGCTGCATCTATATAAAGCCAATCACACTTATTATCAAACAAAAGTAAAATCTGTAAAATAGGGGAAGCCCACTCAACCAACAACAGGTGTTCTTGGCAATGACGATGATGTGAAAAAGATGTATTTTTTACGTATTAACCTTACCGTGCCAAAACTATACCGAGAGGCGCGTACTTATTACATGCCATTGAGCATCACTTTGGAATAATAATTGTGGCATGCAAAAAGAATTAGAGGCACGTAATTTTCATATTAATTTCTATTCCAGCGCTACTTGAACACAAAGCATCTGGTTACTGATAAGCATAAAATATATTTGAATGTTGCTGCGACTTCTTCTAATTCACAAGAATTTTTCCGAAAAGTAATTTTAGAAACAAAGAAAAGCTATTAGCACTAGCTGAAGGACTGTTTGAATTTCTATTAATCATACTATTAATAAAAACCAGAGTTTCCGGTCAATGGATTGCACATCTAAAGAATATTCAAAAATTGTTCGAAAAGCTTACTTAATAAATTATTAATGGCGGGGGGGCATCCCTAATGTCCCGCTTTATTGATTTAGAAATCTGGTCACCTTACCAAAAAGGCCTAGTCAAATAAAATAGTTATTTATATTTTTTTTGCAGATTTTTTAGATTTTTTTTTAAGAATTATTAGAATTAAGGAGATTATTTAATTTTGATTGCATATTATGAATTGCACTTGATAACAAACACATCTGCTTTCTTGTTTACCTATTCCAAATCTTCAAATACTCCCATCAAACCTCATCTTATTTCTCTGATTCCTTTTTTTTTCTTCTGCAGTTTTTGTTAACACCATATCCATTATTACTAGGAATAACAGTAGTTATAAGATAAAGCCTTGTCTGACACCACTATCTTATTACTATTTTATTATTATTATTCGAATTATGTTTGTATTGTCTACACGAAAATGACTTGGTCTGAAGCCACTTTGTTCTCTTCGGGGCTTGTTGTAAAGAGTTGTTTACTTGATGTGATACCTCTCCGCTTTTCACATACTTATAAGTTTCTTTTCTTAGCTATCGTAATAATTATATTTTCTATCGATTCAGTTGGGAACTTTTCTTCTTGCCAGATTTTCTCATTAAGTGGCAGTAATTGAATCAATTTTTAATATGTCTGCTGTGGCAAACATGCCATAACCTAAAACAATTAATCTTTTCACTTTGTATGCAAATTACTGATTTCAGGGTCAAGTCTATATAGTTACGAATTTTACTAAACATAAGCTTTTACTCCATACATAAGAGACTTTTGTTTGAGCATAGCCCAGAATTATTGGTCTTTTAGCAGTTTCTTGCAAAGTCTTTGTTAAAAATAATATTAGTATTGGTCTTAACTGAGTTAGTGGAGGAGGTATGTAATTTTGGTAGTCTTAGTTTGGACTTTCACAAGTTTGACCTAGCAAAGGTAAAAAGCCAAAGAATTGTACATGTGTGATAGAAAGTTATAACTGATGTGATAAATATAACTAAATGGTTGAAATACCTACCATAGAAACAACTTTTGCCTTTACTGACAGCTCGGACTGATTGATACTTGTTTCTGTAGAAGTTAAATTGTAATAATCTTAAGTTCATCAATAAATTAGGATAACCATATCTAAAAATATGAAAATTGCCAAAATTGACAGTGCACATTCATTATTGTTACAAACGTTACATGGCAAAACCGTTGATTTTAGTCACTTCAATATTTCTTAAACTGTTTAATCAATCTGATAAAGTGAAATAATGATATCAATAAAGATTTTGTGTGTCCGTGTAGGTTTGATGTTTTTCATATAGCGATTGCTATTAGGAACACGAATAGTGTACACTGACGCAGGATTGGTCAGTTAAAGTGCTCATTAGTCACTTGATTATATTATATTTGTGGTGTACGTATGCACTTATTGTGTTCCTGCTAACTATAAGAGGTTAGAATTTAAAGGAAGTTGCTATTGAGAAGAGTTTGCTTGAGTGATCTTAAGTTAAAACACTCTACACTCAGGTAGTGTAATACCAGTATTCAGTGGTGCAATTAGTTAAAGAATGTAGTGTCATGATGCCTTGTAATATGTAGCTTATTCGCAAAAATCTGTCAATTTCTTATTTCATAATTAACCATAGATCATATTAGTATATTAAAAAACAAGTTAATTTTATATAAGACTTAATTTTAGCTAATTGTCCAAGTTTAGAAAATGAGCCATTTGCAGTGAGCTTTCTAAGGAACAAGTGTACTTAACTGTCTTATGAAATGTGTATTTTATACTATTCTTCTATTTTAGTTCTTATACATGTCAAGAAAATCTTAAAGTCTAAAAAATAAAAGTTGTGATGGCTGTAAAAACCATTTCTTTGGTTGAAATTTTTGCAATGGTTGCGCCTGCATTATCAATCTGGTTCTGATGTGGAGAGTGTATTTTGTTTTGTTTTTTTTATTAAACGTATATCACTCGATATTCATAAACTTCACAACGTCTTTTTTTTATCCAGTCTTTTACTCCTTTAAATTCTTTGTTTTGTGTAGGGCAATTGTTATATCGATGTATGTATTATAGGTATGCAATATCATTGCATGGCGGTGACCCAAATCTTCAGGGCCCCCTGTGCCGGGGGGTCTGCTAGAGTAGTTGTTACAGCCCTGGCACATATGCTGCAGCTGTTGTGTATGAACAGTATTGTACCCATGTATTAGACTTGCAGTTTTAAAGGGTAGCTGTAGTAGAAAAAACTGCATGCTGCTTAAAGTTTTGTAGCTGCAACTCTAAAACTGCACTGCAAAATTATCCGTAGCTGAGAGCAGGAAAGAATTGGAGAAAGAATACAACAAGTTGTAAAATCTAAGTGTTTTGCCACTAGTCCTAGAAGTTGTGCAATGGATGCTTTCTGAATTGCACAAATCGGCATGTAAAGAAAAACTCATTTTGCATGTGTTGTATAAATTATTTTTTGCAATTTTCTGAAAAACTGAAAAGTACCCGTTTTTGAAATTGTTAATTTTTTTGAAACAGTAATACAAGTACTTTTTTCACTACATATTTTTAAAAAGTTAAAAAAAAGCATTTGTTTTGACATTGAAAATGACAATTAAAAAATTTACTTATTTTTATTTTTGTTAAAGGATACCCTGCATCTTTCTTTTTTTGGTATACGGGTGAATATCTGCTATTTGTATATTGGCTACCCATTTTTGTGACCAACAAAAAATATAAGGATAAGTTTATGTGTTTTATTATTTAAAAAGTAATTCCTATTTTCACACTAATTTAAAGTGAGCCAGTGATTATTTCGCATTTTCGGAGTTTTATGGTGACCAGGGGAAAATTGCAACCCAGGGGGGTTGCACAAAAACCAGGGTAGTGACAATTTGATCAGAGGAGTGACGCTAAATCAAACCAAAATAGTCAAGGTGCCTAATAATGTACTGTGTCAATAATTTAACTTTGTATTAATCTTCACTATTTCTTACCTTCTAGTGATACTAAGAAACTTTCTGGTTTAATAATACGAAAGATTGAATATTGGAAAGTGAGTAGTTAACAAATAAATTAAACTTTTATACATAAATCGGGTAAAAAGACATGCCAGGCTAGAAACATTTTCAGCATTCGAATATTTTTGCTAGAAAATTGTAAATACTTTTCCTCTTAAATTCCATTAATAGTGAAAAATTATTGTTACCTTACGAATATTTTATATGTAAGTATAATATAAATTACAGTTCATTAAATATTTGCGGAGACACACTAAAATAAAATTGCTGATATTCACCCATATGCAGTGCTTGCTTCTTGTAGCTAGAGTAAAGTACTGCCTTTGCAGACGCGAAGGGATGGTAAGAGGAATTTAATTAAACTTGACATCGAGTAGGTACAGAGACAATCTTTTATTCTAGCAACAAGAAAATTGCACCTTGTAGACCAAAAACAAATTTTGAGGCAAAAATTGTGGGTTGTACATTGTTTTTACAATATAAAAAATAGATATTCAACTACGTTCATATACCAAAATACATAAATAAATGAACATGACTTATAATACAAGATGTCAGTACTTTACTCTAGAACCACAAGAAATAGCTACTTTGTAAACCAAATAATCCCGGGTAAAAATTGCAAGGCACCCTTTAACGAAAATAAGAGTGGGCGAACTGGTGTGAATCTGGGTTTGCAATTGTCAAATAGGTTTGATTAATAAACCTACAACCGGTTTTCTTACAACTGTTTATATTTATATGCTGTTCTGTCTTTCTCCTGCTTTTTAAACATTCACTAATTAAATTGTATAAATAGTATTTTATGAATTATATTACAATCAAAAGTTTATACAGATTATCCGAAAATCAGTCTAAACATACCAATATTAATGAGTGCAACAAAGAAGACATAAACCATATGGATAGCACAACAAAGATAGAATGTAATTATGGCTAGGTAAAATAAAGATTCTCTCCAATAACAAGCAATGACAGATAAAATATTTTTTCGCCTACCTGATCAGAAAGTGCTTTCTAAATGTCCTGTTTTGAGGGCAGTTAAGGCTTCTTTGCGGGCCTCTTATGTCAAACTTTTTACTGCCCTCTTATGTCAAATACATAACCTCTATACTACTACTAGATGAAAGCACGATTTATTTATGTTAAGTTGGAGATACTGTAAAAATTGAAATTGTTTTTTAAATTATCATACTTTGACCACTCCTGTGCATTATCCTAAAAAGATTTTAATCAAAAAATGAAATCATTAGTTTTTAACATTAAAAATATAACTCATTCGTAAAACTTTTAGCAACGGAATATGACGAAAAATGTAATCTTAAACATATTTTTACTTAACCTTTAAAAATATAAAAAACATACGTCAAATTTTTCTAGGCTTCTTAGATCATAACTTTGATTTTCATGTCTTCGTCGATAAATTTGTCGTTTGTTTTTTTCTTTTCACAGTGTCATTGTATGTATAAATGGAGGTTGTGACAATTAATTAATAAAAAGAAAATTGTAATTTCAATAAATTATACAATGATAGATTAATTACTCATCCTAATTAAAAGTCATATCCTGTTCCTTTTATTTACCAATAATAATAAAAACATTTACTATACGGCCGTGTTGTATGTAGTGTAATGATTATTAGGTTAATTTAGTTAATAAATTACTAAAAACGTCTGGCGTTATTTTCATTTTTATTCATTCCCTCTAACATATGCCTATTTAATTTACTAATAAGTTACGTTACTGTTTAACTTTTGGAATTCTTTTTTAAACTTTCAAACAGGTAGGCGAAAAACTTTTGTATGTCACTCGGACCGAAAAGCATTTGTAGCCCTAAGTTGTCCGCTGCCCTCGCTACGCTACGCTTCGCTCGGGCATCAAACAACTGCGGGCTACAAATGCTAATTTTCTGCCCTTGAGACACAAAATACTATATGACAGATGTTTTTGCTTTCATGCTTGTTATTGGAGAGAAATCTTTAGTTTAGAAATTTACCTAGCCATGATTGCATTTTATCTTTGTTGTGCTACCTATATTGCTTATGCCTTCCTTATTGCACTCATTCGTTTTTGGATGTTTAGATTGGTTTTGGGATAATCTGTATATTTCTGTTCCTATTTTTTATAGGTTTAAAGAACAACGCATTATTTATTTATTTGATTTTCTAAAATGATAAAGTTTTTAAAATAACAATCACAATTATAGATAGTTTTTAATAATAGTATTAATCCATACAATATTGTCTATCAAATTTAAGATTGCATGTGTATCAATTAATAAACGAAACTGAATACTTCTTTTTCACTTTACAAAAATTTATAAGCAAATGAAAGCAGTTATCAACATATGTTATCTGCATACCATTCTAACTAAGCAACACCCTGTTAGACGGTCGATAGACACTGACTGAAATAAATAATGTCAAGTATGTGTGGACTAGAAACAACTAACTTTAATCCCTCACCTTAAAGATTTGCTTGAAAAGTGTTAATGGTACACTCAGGTTCCAAAATCTTTTAATATTGTAGTTGTATCTGGGGTGATTATACTTATACAAACAAATTACAAAATAATAG
Source organism: Agrypnus murinus (assembly GCA_929113105.1). Taxonomy (NCBI): domain Eukaryota; kingdom Metazoa; phylum Arthropoda; class Insecta; order Coleoptera; family Elateridae; genus Agrypnus; species Agrypnus murinus. Next base: position 39,560,863 of record OV816025.1, on the reverse strand, counting down.
TGTTACTCTCTGTGTATAATTACTCTAAAAATTATAGGCTATTATGCGGGTTATTGACCTTTACCATTGGTATTATGCCAGAAATCTGGTGACATCTAATTCATCCTAGTAATATTGCCTGCCAACAATTTCATAATTCATTCATACATTCACAGCCGTACTTATAGTGAGATTACATGCGTGTAACATAATAATAAATATTATGTTACATGCGTGTAATCTCTCTATAAGAACAGCTGTCAATGTATATGCAGATGAATGAAAGTTCTATTTTCTGATACTATATGTTATTTTGTATCCAAAAATAGAACTTTACCAAAGATTTTACATATCTAATGAAAGTTTTAACATTTTGCAAAAGCAAATGTGGACTTGATGTACCAAAGGAGTAGAAACAAATACATAATAAGTATGCTTCATATTATGCCATATAAGATTATTAAAGTTTGTTCTAAAGTTCATTATTTAAAGGTATATTTTAATTGTGCTCTTTTCAGTAAATAATGAAAAACAATAGAAATCAGAAATGAAATAGTTTTGCCGAATTATTCTTGATTAGTCAATAGTTGACCAATCCACAAAAATCATTTAGACATCATTCTATCAAGAAAATTCTAAAATATTTTTTGTGAAGGCTAAATAATTTTATGGATTGGTTGTCTGTCGAAGGATAAGCCTATATGCTAGTCAAATAATAAAATTGTATCAATTACAATGCTTTTATTGAATGAATTCACTAATAAATTAAATTCTCTAACTCAATCAGTTTAAGTTGCTGTAAATGAAGCAACTGACTGCTCTAGTAAATAAACAAAAACAAATAAGAAAATAATGAGTAAATAATTGCATTCTATTATGAAATTTGAAACATTCTTTGCGAAGATCAAAAGAGCTGATAATGTTTTATTAGTTCCAAAAGTTGCCGGCAACAAATTGTAGGAGCACCAACTGTATAGTTTCAGATCCTTCTTAGCTCTAGTAAAGCAATATTTTTATTTTAATTAATTCTCTAATAACTCAATTGGTTTAAGGAGGATACAGCGAAATGTAAAAATGTAGAGAATGACGTGAAATTTAAACCTCGAGTTCTTTGACACTTATTCTATTCGGTAACTTTTTTTTATAATCTTCTTGTGTACCATTACCGAGAAAAATGGAAAATAAAATCCAGAATTTAACATGGGCTCTTATGGAGACCATCTAACCTTTAGCAGTTTTAACGAAAAATTATGATGAAGAAATGTAGGGAATCTGTTAAAAAACTAAAATGACATACTCTCATATTCGAAGAACAATGCTGCCCAATATTTTTGAAATCTTGTGTCTAGTTAATGCACAATAATAATTTAAAGTAAACAAAACAAGAGTTTTTCACGACATATGTGGAAAGACAGCAGAGATGTGACAACACCTCATAGCGCGCGAATTCAAATAACAGAACAGAAAGATGACATATAATGACTGTTATAATAATCTATATTTTATTGTATTAACTAATAATCATATATTTTATTAATCAAATTATGTTGAACAATTCAGTCTTCTGCGTTAATAATATCAGAATACAAATGTTAATTCGACGGAAATATTGCAAAATGTAAAATTGCCTTTTGCAATGTGATGAATACAATTTATCATCACAATCAGAATATCCACGAAATCAGTAATACAAACACACTAATTTTAAAAATATATGTATTAAACCTCAACAACTTTTTATATATTTCTTGTATCTGCTTAGCAGATTGTAATCTTTAGACTATACAAAAGTACAAAAAATAGAATATTCCCATCTGTAATTGCATACAAAATTACAAAACATTCAACATGTTTCCACTTATATTTTGAGATTGACATTTGGAGGTTAGGATGGCAACTCAATCGAAAGCTGAAACCTAACACTGCTACCAACAAAATCGATTGATTTCTTTGAGGTGTTGCCACGATTCTTAACCTATTTACATTTATATTTACACTTTCAACAATTAAACAAATGCACTCCAATCGACTTAAATTATTTTAATATATACAAATAATTAATAAATGCATTATAGGCATTCATAATAAAATGATTTTGTTCAGTTTTAAGAATGTTAATTTATTTTTTTATCGATTGGTATTTGTTGTTAGAGCCTATGTAAAAGCATAGGAGATATCCCCTTGCCCCTCACCCCGCAAAGATCCGCTGTAACCTCCTTAACTTGCTGTAAATGAAGTAACATATCTAGTTAAATGAGTAAATAAATGTCAGTCCCAAATGTTACCAGGAGAGATTGTAGGCAACACCAACTGTATTTCAATTCCAGCATTCCCCTCGCGTCGTGTGCACATCACATCACATTACATTATTAGGCTTTAAACAAAATGACAGACACTTGTCTTTTATACATTTGTTTATTGATTACAAAGGCAAAGAGCGTTGTATTGACTAATTTCTCTTTTTTTAATTATATTATGTTTTTTTAAACCGGCTTAAATGATTTAACCCAAATAATGTGGTACCATTGAAAGGTGTTTATTCTACTGATCAGACTGATAAAGCACTTTTGATACATCTCTTACATACTCATTAAAAGTCGTATTTCTAGTAGTTTATTTAATTCTTTTTTCAGTAACCTACCCATTAGATTTAACAAAAACTAGACTTCAAATACAGGGTGAATTAGTACATAAAGCAGATAAAAATAATCCTGTAAGTATTGAAAATAACCTTGTTTGGTAATAATAAAGGTTTTAATTATTTTAGACCCCATACAGGGGCATGTTAAAGACTGCAGGTGGAATCGTAAAAGAAGAAGGCCTAAGTAAACTATGGCAAGGAATGAGTGCAGGCCTATTACGCCATGTTGTCTACTCAGGAACACGTATGGTTGCATTCCAGTTTTTACGAGATGACGTTTTTAAGAAGAAACCAGATGAACATTTTGCCCTGTGGAAATCTGCAGTTTGTAAGTATAAATACCGTATTACATCGATTATACATAAGATGCATTTTTTTTCATATTTTGGTGTCTCTGTATTTACGGTGCATTTTATATTCGATGGCATCTCACCAGGATACTTTTAATTTCTAGCTTAAAAAACAAGGGTGCGTCTTATAATCAATATATGTAATACAGTAATAGCATATTCCATGATTTTTGGCAATGTGCCTTATTAATGTACTAGAATGAATGTTTCAATTTTATTTTAGGTCATTTTAAACTTAATAATCGTTATTTCTTTCTATAACTTGTATGAAGTGTTGACATTTTCTGCCTTCCGTCAGTTGCTACAGCATCGTATTAAATGTATCCCTTTAACTAATGTACTTTAGTGTGCTAACTATTCTAAAATTCATTTTATTTTGCTCATTCTGCACGATTTTATTAAGTTCTTTTTAATATTTTATGGCGGTTATTAGATTATATTATTATACATGGGGCAGATTTCAGGTTTTAGCGCTTTGTGTGATTGTTTCTCTGCTAGTGCATTGGGAAACAAACCATACCTTGCACTAAAATCTGTAATGTAACATTCGGACTTAGTCATATTTAAAATCAACAACTCGACATAATTTCAAGTTTTTGATTTTATTTTAAGTGATTACTGGATTTTTTGGTCTTGTTGGTGCTGGCTGGCATTCAACTGGTGAGTGCTTGAAGGATCGGGTAACACTAGAAGTGGGAAGCTTGGCAAGAGCCTTTGCTCTCTTTTTTTTAAGAAACAAATAAGCGTTTCTTTCACTTTGCCTGATATAAAACGCTTCGTAGTCTTGACAATAAATTTTATACACGCCCGGTTTGTTCGTTGTTTTCATTTTATCTTTATTATTAATTGATACTTTCCCTATGTTATTTTTATTTGCACAAATTGTATTATAATTTGCTCTCCTAAGCTTGTTTACTATTCTATCACTAATATGGGGAATATATGTAGTTGATGAATTTATACATTTCTTTAACTTTAGGATCGGCGTTATAAAAGGTTTTGTTTATAATATTTTTAATGCTTTATGTTTCATAGAATTCAAGTCCTGTATGAATATCTGAGTAACATAAATTAATGAACTATTTCTTTAAATTACATTGGTATTTAAAAAATTTGAATTAAATAACCAATTACCAGTTATTTTGTTATTTTTCTACATTTACATAAGTAAATATAAAAGTGTACTATAGGAAAACTTGCAACTTTCTCAATGCATTATTCAGATAGTACATATTCTAAAGTTTCAATATGTACGAGGATGGGTTGAAAACTTCTCAGCCTGAGGTGGAAAACAGTATTTTTAGGGGTTGATTTTGATTTTATTTCTCAATAAAATCTCCTTTGACCTCGATGCACTTGGTCCAGCGATACTCTAAGCGATTCAAACCATCCGCGTAAAAGGAAATGTTAAGGTCTTCAAAATATGCGTTTACAGCATCAATGATTTCAAGATTAGATGAAAATTTGCGCCCTCCAAGCCATTTTTTCAAAATTGGAAACAAGAAGAAATCGCTGGGAGCTAGATCAGGCTAGTACTGTGCGTGATTTAACAATTCGGAACCAAGTTCATGGATTTTCTCCATTGCAATTGCTGACCGGTGAGGGGGAGCATTGTCTTGATGAAATAGCACCTTTTTCCTCGATATGTGTGGACGTTTTTTAGCGATTTCTTCTTTTTTTTTAAGAAAGGCTTCCCATCTCCCCTCCGAGCAATGTGGTTGTCCAATTTAGAACCAGATTGCTCGGGCCTTCCCCTAACCTCCATACGTCCATCCTACGCAGCCATTTAGACTTATATGTGAATAATTGTGAATATAATTTTATTTGCAAGGGAAGTAGAGAAACAGAGAAATACCTACATAGCAATATAATTTCATATTTTGATAGATTGTTTGACTAGATGACAGGATTCCAATTCTTAAGATTAACTTTAATTTCCAAAGTTGTGGTTAAAGTTTTAAAAGGGAATTTGTTTAAAACTTTAGGAATGTAATATGTTGATTGAGCTGTACCGTAGTGATTATTAATTCTTGGAGTTAACTACGCTCTCAATTGTGGTCGGTGGAGGTAATTGTGCTGTGGATATACCAAATATTTCTTATTAAAACAGTATTTTAAAATAACTATCGAGTCTCTTAATTTAAAAAATTTAAACATGCCGAGAGTATTATAGCAAGTATCCAATGTAAAGTTTTGGAATTTTTGATATTAATACAGACAGATTTTATCATATTGTTGAAGTCTTATTAAGCTGTTAAAGTGATAATGAAAGGTGAATCCATAGCATAGTATTCCATATCTGATCACAGATTCGGCAAGCGACTAATAAATTAACTTTTTTGTCTCTACAGAGAATCTAAATCTAAAGTAATACAATTTTACCGCTATAACACGTAATCTTTTTGAAATCTCGCCGATATGTGATTCCCATTTCATATTTGAGTCAAAAGTTAAACCTAGATACTTGATTTTAGGAACATAACTTAAATATTTACAAGAACAGTTTATGAGATTTTGCTGCAAGTAATTACTACCATGAATAAAAATAGGGTTTATTGGAAAACTTATCCGTTTCATAGAGCTTTTGAATATAATTGATTCAGTTTTTTTCGAATTTAAACAAATTTGCGTTGTTATGAAACCAAATACAAAGATAGTTGATATCCATTTGCAAATGAGCGACAGCCTGATCTACATTTTTATCAATATTAATAATAATAGTATCATCTGCATATTGAAATAGAAAACAATTTTTGTAAAGAACGATATTATTAATATTGTTAATGCATATATTAAAAAGTAGTGGCCCCAGAATTGACCCCTGAGGAACACCGTATTTTATATCTACGGGTTCACTTAGACTATCTCCCAGCATGACAATCTGCTTTCTATTCTTGAGGAAATCCTCAAACCATCTTAAAACTCTTCCTCTAACACCAATTTTTTCTAATTTAGTAAGCAAAATGTCATGATCAAGAATGTCTAATGCCTTAGATAAATCAAGAAACACTGCTACTACTAGTTTCTCGTCATCCAGAGCTTTATTTATTTTATCACAAAAGTTTTCTAGTAGTAACGTTGTACTCTTATTTTTTTGGAAACCGTATTGATTGCTAGCTATTAAATTAAATGTATTGATATAATTTGTAAAATATGAATAAATCTTTCTATTATTTTATCAAATGTACAAAGAATAGATATGGGTCTGTAGTTATTGAAATCTTTCTTTTGTCCACTTTTAAACAATGGAATAACTAAAGCCACTTTAAGGTCATTAGGGGTGATTCCTGTTATAATAATTAAATTTATAAGTTGTAATACAAATTTACCAATTGTCTGAAAATTATACTTAATATCTTTAATTCATATTTTATCAATTCCTGGAGATTTATTTACATTCATGTGATTGACGATTTGCTCAAGTTCCAAAATTGTCATTTCGGGAAGGAAAGCAGATTGAGATACGATAGTGGGTCTCTTTTAAACGATCTAACAACCCAGGGTTGCCAGATCTGTTTTAGGTTTTGCGGGACACTTCAAAGCTTAATAATAAAAATCATGGTTTCTTGCTTGAATTCAATTCGTAATGCTTGAGTCAATAGGCATTTTCGAAAATTGTATCAGATACATACCGAAAACGTATGAAGATTGTATCACTGCTGCTCTACCCATTCTCGGAATTTAGCCAAGTGTATCGTCTATGTATTCGTCTATCTGATCCAAGATATATATACGTAGATCGAGATCTATATATAGTGAGTAAAGAGAAATGGTTAAACATAACCTAAAATTGAAATTGTCTCATAGGTGTGTGGGTTTTTTACCTTTTCATTCTTACTTGCTTTAAAGTTGCAATTTAATTACATTTTTCGTTTGTGAGTAAGCAATGTTATCAGAATGTCGAGTCAAACCATTTCAATGTAAATGTGAAAAGGAGTTGGAGTACTGTGCGATCTTACTTAACTCACTAGTACTACACATAACTATCCTGACATACCTCGTTAAAAAAGGGAAAGGTGCAATAAAATATCTTATGCCTGAATAGTATGCACGGTCGTATGCAATCGTAAAGAAATGGACACGACTGCTTTAACATGGACAGTCTATTGAAGATGGAGATCGCCGTGAATCAGCTTTCACAGTAGTTACTAAAGAGAACAGCAAGAAAATTGAAAAAATGGTGTTGGAGAATCGGCGCATTCGAATTCGTCAAATGGCAGAGGAGTTAAACATGAGCAAAGAATGTGTTGGAAATATCTTACACAACCATTTACATATGAACAAGGTAACTGCTCGGTGGGTTCCCAGAATGTTAACAGCGTTCGACCGATTTCCAATTTTTGGAAATGTGCGAGAATACTTTGAATCTAATTTATCGCCGCATCGTAACATCCGATGCAACTTCGATTTACCAGTACGACCCGAAATCACAGCAGGAGTCTATACAGTGGCGCAAAAATGACGAAAAGTCTTCTCGCAAATTCAAAGTTCAACGAACGTTCGCTAAGCTTATAGCAACCATCTTCTGGGACTGCAATGACATATTACTTATTGATTACCTCCCCAGAGGATCTACGATGACCGGCGGATATTATGCGAGTTTAATAAATAAAACAAAAAAGAGGAAAATTAAGGCGCGGCGTGTTGCTGCTTTATGATAATGCGCGTTCTTACACGGCTCATGTTACGAAGCGTGCTGTGAACAATGAAGGGTTTGAGGAAACCAACCAACCACCGTACAGTCCATACCTTGCCCCAAGCAATTTCTATCTATTTCCCAATTTGAAAAAAGAGTTACATAGTAGAGGATTTCAAGATGAAAATGAGATGAAAGCAGCCGCTAATGAACAATTTGCAGACAAATCTTCAGACTGGTATTTACACGGGTTAGAATGGCTGTATAATCGCTGTCAATGTTGTATTGATGTTCAAGTGGACTTAATTGAAGAATAAACAAAATAACACTCCTTTAGGTTTTAATACCTTATAGGCTCACTTTCCGTTAGACACCTCTCGTATACGTATGTACAAGAAAATTTGTTTTGCGGGACAATACGGTTATATCACGGGTGCGGGACGAAAGCTTTAAACGCGGGACAATCCCGCAGAATTCGAGACGTCAGGCAACCCTGGCGGCACCCACTTTGCACAAATTTTTTTCATCTCCAAATTGTCGTGTAAAATTAAATGCACGCGTTCTTTAGATATGCCTACAGTATTTCCTGCAATTGTAATCGACGGTCGTTTAAAACAATAGCGTGCACTTTTTCAATCATTTCTTCAGTGGCAGCAGATTTGGGTCTTCCCGAACGCGGTGCATCATCGCAGCTTTTCCCACCTCGTTTAAATTCAGCAGTCCACTTTTTTACAGTGGAAAATGAAGGAGCAGATTCTCTCAGAGTAGAATCCAGCTCTTTTTTAATTTCTGTGGCAGCTAAGCCTTTCAAAACAAAATATTTTATAACAACACGATGTTCGTGTTTTTCCATTCTTCACAAATAACTTGCAACAAAAACTTTAGCAGGCAGATACACATGAAGTTATGAAGCAATCGTTTTGACATTGCAGATTCGACTTTATGAAGGTTAGAACTTTACGGCTGTCAAAAGACTTATGCACTCAGAGCGCTCTCTCTGGGTCAGGCCGAGAAGTTTTCAACTCGCCCTCGTACAATAGCCGGTCCTATATTTGTCGACTTCTAAAATTTTTAAGATCTTACTCCCTAGTTTTGTTCATTATACTCTAAAACAAAATTGACATCAATTAAAAGCAATCAATTAATTGAACTTATTAGCCCATGGCAAATTGCCTGTTTATATATGCACGTACAGGTCTAGATTGCTGCCGTTGCAGCTCCTGCAGTTCATGAGTTAGCTTTGCATTACTGACAGTACTAGTGTTGTCACTGAAAGGGCAGTTAAATCTTTACAAGATTTTTATGGATTATAGACAGTAAATGAGGACCAACGAAATTACTTACTACGCTGCATCCAGGAACACCGCCGCTCCTACCCCGATTGCAACAAGACAACATTAAAACGAAAATATATGCAATAAATGCATAATAATTGTTATTATTAAAAACATTTTATAAATTATTTATAAAACTTTTTATTTTCCATTTAAAAAGGGGACATGTTAATGTATATAATATTGGCATTGAAGTTTTCTTTGAGAACTAGTCTGCCGAAAGATGTGTACCTGCGAAAGAGAGCTATTTTAAAAATGAATTATAACAGTAAATTTGACATGGTCTTGGGATGTTACTACTAATAATCTTGAGTTTCTGTACTAATTTTGTAGTTAACTTGTTAAAATCTTAGATCTTATAATTTTATTTTTAAATGTTTTACTATTTTATAAAGATTGATGCGAAAGATACAATTAAATGCATCACTATTATAACAAGAATTATATTTACAGGTGGCATAAGTGCTGGTGCATTTGCTCAATATATAGCAAGTCCAACTGATCTTTTAAAAGTACAACTTCAAATGGAAGGGAAACGAAAGATGATGGGTTTACCTCCTCGAGTAGATGGACTTTCTGATGCATTCAAAAAGGTGTGGAAAGTTTCTGGCCTTAGAGGATTGTGGAAAGGTATATAATGAACTAAACAAATAGTATTGACCTTAACATCTATATTATCCAATAATGAAGAAATCTTTATTGATTTTTTGTGTTTTTATGTAGGTTCAATACCTAATGTCCAAAGGGCTGCTTTGGTAAATCTGGGTGATCTTACTACCTATGATTATGCTAAACGTTTCATCCTAATGAATACTACTTTAAAAGATAATCATTTTGTTCATGTCTTATCAAGTTTCTGTGCTGGGTTTATGGCAGCTACCATGGGAACACCTGCTGATGTTATCAAAACTCGTGTAATGAATCAACCTTTAGATAAGAATGGTCGGTAAGTAAACCCCATAAATTATTACATTTTATCTTCTAGCTAGTAAGCTAAACTTAAATATTTGAATTTATTAAAAATAAAACTACCTGCAAATTTAATATCAGGGGTCTTTTGTACAAATCATCAATTGACTGCTTAATAAAAACGAGCCAAGGAGAAGGACTTGCTGCTCTTTATAAAGGATTCTTTCCAATATGGCTTCGAATGGCTCCATGGTCACTAACATTTTGGCTCTCGTATGAAGAAGTCATGTTCACTATACGTACTAACAATCTTTAGGATAATCCAATTAATTTTAATGATTTGTATCTGTGATAAGATCGCATCATACACCAATTTTATGCATAGTCAGTTTTATGATCCTCAAAATCAAATAACTAAAAATGTTGGAACGATTATGTGCTATATAGTTTTAGGAGATGAACCCCAAAATTGGTGTGTGGTATTTTAGTATAGAATTAATTGTCTGTAATCTAAGCATGAATATTTATTAATGGTTAGAAGAATGCATATATAATGCACAATAAGGTGGCATAAAACGTGTTCAGGTAGATTAGAGCTCATTTACAGTAACCAGTGTTAATGTTACAACCACTATTATGTATGTAAATATAAAGTAATAAATATTGTGTAAGGCAATTTAGAATTAAGGAAAAGTGGGTATTAAAAAAATGTTTATTTGATTGCAGCGGCAACTATTATGTGTGCGAAATTATCACAGATAAACTAATTGAATTTAGGTGAGAAGAAAGCACACTAGTAATGATAGATAAGATTAGTCATAAGTAGTAAAAGTAGTTTTAAAGACTGCCATGTAACTAGACAAAATGCAAATATTGTGTCAAAATGTAAAAATGCACAAACAAGTTTTAGAAAAATTTACAAAGGATTTCCCCATATATAACTAATGTAAATTCTGAGAATCTAATTGTAAATTTTTGTTTCTATTCTGTTCCATTGTCATTTTGTATTATATTTTCTAAGAATCTTTTGTTTTTCATGTAGGTATGTTATTAAAGAAATGCTCATTCAAAACTCATTATAACTTAAAATATCCAGTACAAACCTGATGCCCCTTACAAATAGTCCTTAAACACAATGATGTAAGTGTGCATGTGTAGATGTTTAATTGTAAAAAAACAATAACAAGAAATTCATAGAATTTTACACCTGTACAAATATTTTGTGTGTACCAAGTACAAGAATGTTTTTATTTTATCGCAATACTATAATACAAAAATATAATAAATCATGACTGTAAAAAATGTTTACCATATATTTTATGATATAAATTTTAATAAAATGTATAAATAGTTGTTAATTGTATATTGTATTAATTGAAATAAACTTGTCAATGCAAATGATAAAACATCTACCTACATTTTTTTTATTTATGTTTTGTACTAGCCAGTGTTGGGCACGTAATCAGCTAGTTTGTAATCAGATTGATAATAATGATTAAAAATTATCACGATTATAACAGTCATGATTATGATTGCATTTTGGAGTTTATAATTATGATTAAAGATTACTTATACACTCGAGGAAAAAAAATGCACCACTTGAAAACGCACCAAAAATACCAAAATTTCAAACCGTCATAACTCGGAGGATTCTGGACGAAAATGGATGAACCTTTGAGTGCTAAAAAGTTTAAAGTGTCTAGTTTAAGGGCGTGCGAACGAACGCCCCGCGACCGCCTGCAGAAAAAAAAATGTTTTTGATTAAAAAAACGTCAAACTTTTAACAGCTTGTACGGCGTACCAAAAAAACCGTGGACCCTATCGACCGCCAAAGCAATAAAGTTCAGTTCCTTTTCTGTCAAGTTTTCAAAACTTCGAGTGCCTATGATTTTTTAGCGCAAAGTTATGAATTTTTGAGATTTACCCTGCATTTTGTCGGGTGTTTTTCCTCTTTTGCCAGCGACATTATTATCGGTTGAGTTTTAATCTTTTCTTTTCCAAATTCAAAAAATTTTGAAAAATGTTTAATTAATAAAAACATGTTTTTATTAATGTTTTTTTTAACGTGTAACCGCCGACAACGCTACCCGATGTGCAAGTGCCTAAATTAATTAATTTTATTTTACTAATGTTGAAATTAATCAGTATCAGAAAGTTATTGGAAGCGTTACAATGCCACAATTAACGGGCATTCAACGTGCACGAATTGTTGCTCTTTTGGAGGTAGGAGTTAGGATGCGACACAGACACACACACGATGTGCACAATCTGACCGACAACCTCCTCATGGTGCACATCGGGTAACGCTGATGTCGGCGGTTACACATTAAAAAAATTCAAGTTAATAAAAAATTGTTTTTATTAATTAAAAACATTTTTCAAAATTTTTGAATTTGGGAAAAAATGTTCAAACTCAACGGGTAATAATGTCTCTGGCAGAAGACGAAAGACTCCCAACAAAATGCAGGGTAAATTTCAAAAATTCATAACTTTGAGCCAAGTCATCGTAGGCACTCGAAGTTTTGAGAACTTTACAGAAAAAGGCCTGAACTTTATTAAGTTAAAGTTTGACATTTTTTGAATCAAAAACATTTTTTATTCTTCGGGGGATGGCGGGGAGTGGAAAAGCTTAAACATAACATTCATTCACACGCCCTTAAACTAGACACTTTACACTTTTTAGCTCTCAAAGGCTCATCCAGTTTCGTACAAAATCCACCGAGTTATAACGGTTTGAAATTTTGGTATTTTTGGTGCGTTTTTTTTCCTCGAGTGTATTAATCAGAAAAGTAATTGTTTAGGTTGATTATTGATTGATGAATCGTAATTATGATTTAATGATTAAATGAAGGCATATTAATATCAGTCACATTGATAATTTATGATTTTTTTTAAATAGCCTGCATGAAGAAACATCCAAATTGTTTTGAAAAAACTTGTTTTAGGGGAAGAAATTAACAATTAGGATATCGATCATGTTTTATTAAAAAATAGAATCAAAAGGATAAATAATCAATCTAAAAAATTCAAGTGATTAATAAATCAGCCCAAAATATTTCTCTATTTTAAGTTCGATTTCAATGCATCTCTCTTTTCACACATTCCATCAGAAAGTTTATGTGACTTGGCAGATTCTCTACGTTGTAAATGAAACAAGCCTTTCCACCAGCCCTGATGAAGGATTCTCATTAATTTGGATGAACCATGCAAGCTAATTAAAAGAAATCAATATAACTGAAAAAATCATTAGATCATGATTCGCTAATCATTAATCAGTCAAAACGATTACTTTTCTGATTAATATCTGTAATCATGATTACAAACTACATAATGTAATCGTAATCATTAATCAGAATACTTTTTGCCAATACAGGTAGGGGTAGAGGGGGAACAGTGTTACACGTACTACAATGTTACACTTAATGTTTTTAGGATTGCTTTATCTTAAAAATTGTTCATATTTTCATGTTAGAAGTACTTTGGTTTTAACCAAGTGTAGATGCATTTTGGTTAATTTTCACCGATGGGTTTTCCAGAAATTAAGGTATGTATGTTTTTTAATATCAAAACTAATTATTTCAAGTAAAATACAATTTATTTCAGGATTAAATTAAAGCTAGATTATTAAAAATTTATTTATAAGTAGTTTGTAAGCTTATTTATGCCGGAGAAGCACGAACTTAACCTCAAAACTGTTTGTGCCCTTATTAACTATTCGAGTATAGATTTTTGATAATTGGGGTACAGTGTTACAGTGGATAGTGGGGTTCGGTGTAACATTATTTATGTAACACTTGTGCAGACAGTGATCAGTTCAAGTTGCATCTAAGTGACAATGATACATTATTCCAGTCAAATCATATCGATGTTAGAAACTTTGTGGTAATACAAGAAGTGTGTGTTTCAGCTCTTTAGGCTCTGAAGGCTTTAGAAAGTTCCTTCTTCCATTGCTTTCTATCCTTGGCTACTTCTTCCCATCTCCTTAGCTTTAATTTCTGTAAATCTTCCTTCACACAATTATCCCAGTTGTGCCTCGGTCTTCCTCTTTTTCTTCTGCCTTCTGGATTTTCCTGATAAATTTTTTTGACTATTCTATCTTCTGGGAGTCTAACTAAATGACCTAGCCATCTTAGTCTGTTTCTTCTAACGATCTCCGTTACTGTATTTTCTCCATAGATCTCTTCTATTTCTTTGTTTGTCCTTCTTCTCCAGCTGTCTTCTTGTTTGACTCCGGCGTATATTCTGCGCAATATTCTTCTTTCCCATATTTCTAGTTTGTTTTCTTCTTTCTTTGTCAGGTTCCATGTCTCACTTCCATACAGTAGCACTGGTAACACTATTGTTTTATAAACTGTTATTTTTTCCTCTGCGATATTGATTTACTCACAAACATTTTCCGAAATGCACTAACTGATTTCGTTGCTGCAGCTATTCGTTTGTCTATTTCTTTTTGGATTTTGCCATCATCTGTAATTTCCGTTCCTAAATACACTACACTATCCACTCTTTCTAGTTTTATATTTTTATCTCTTGTACCGACACTCAACACAGGTTCTTCGATTCCAGTTTGTTGACCAAACACCACATATTTTGATGTGTTTTCGTTTATTTTTAGTCCCACTTTCTCTGCTTCTTTTGCGAACTTACTCACTACTTCTTTTAATTCTTCCCTTGTTCTTGATATAATGACAACATCATCGGCATATGCTAATATCTGATGAGAGTTCTTGAAAATAGTTCCTTTCGTTTGGATTTTACTTCTTCTTATCACCCCTTCCACCGTTATGTTAAATAATGTTGTCGATAATGGATCCCCTTGTCTTAATCCATTTGTTGTCTTGATTTTCTTTGTCAGATTTCCATTTACCTTAATTTGACTGTACGTTTCTGTTAACGTCATTTTTATCAATCTAATTATCTTCTTTGGGTACTTCATTTCATTTAACATTTCAATTACTTTCTCTCTCTTGATTTTATCATAAGCTTGATGGAAATCTATAAATACTGTGTGAAGTTTTAAGTTTTTTCCCCAACATTTATCTTGTATTTGCCTCAGGCTAAAGATATGGTCGATTGTTGATCTGTTACTTCGGAATCCGGCCTGGTATTCCCCTAATTCTTTTTCTGACCGCTCTTTAATTCTGGTATCGAGGATTTTCCCAAAAATTTTGTAGCAAATATTCAGGAGCGAGATGGGTCTGTAATTTCTACATTGTGAGTGATCGCCTTTTTTGTATATTGGGTTAATTATTGAAATACTCCATTCTTCTGGTATTTCTTCATTTCTCCAAGCTTTGATAATAATTTTGTAGAATCTTTTAACTAGTTCTTCTCCACCAAATCTTATAAATTCATTTACTATCTCATCTGTCCCTGCAGCTTATTTTTTAACTTCTGTATAACATCTTCCAGTTCATCTATTTGGGGTTCTTCTGCATCTTCTTGGTTGTCTATTCTTAGGTTTACTTCACTTTCTACAGCTTCTTTCTCTTCGTTTAATACTTCTCTATAATGTTGCATCCAGATATTCTCTATTTCTCTCTCATTTCCTATTTTTCTCCTTTGTTATTCTGCATTATTGTTACTGTTGGCTGGTACTTCTGTCTGGCCTCGTTCACTTTCTTATAAAACTTCCTTACATCATTTTTATTATATTTCTCTTCTAATTCCTTCAATAACTTGATTTGTTCTTCTCTTTTCTTTTTCCTTAACTTATACTTTGTTGTCCTCTTTATTTCTCTGTATTTTTGTTCGTTTTCTTTACTCTTATTCTGTAGGTATTGATTTCTAGCTTCTTTTCTTTCTTTCAATATCTGTTTACACTCCATGTCAAACCAATTGTTTCTCCTCTTAGAATTTATCTTACCTATTTTACTTTCTGCTTCTTTTACTACTATTTCTTTTATTTCCAACCAATCATTATTTATTCCTTCTTTTTCTTTTTTCTTTTTTGATTCTCTTTTGATTGATTCACTAAAAGACTTTGCTACTTCTTCACTTTTTAATTTTTCAAGGTCCCATTTTGGTCTTTGTTTTTCTTTTACTTCTCTTGTTTTCTCAATTCTCAATATCAACTTTATTCTAACCATAAAATGGTCACTATCGGTGTCAGCTCCTCTTTGACTTTTTACATCTTGAATTTTATTTGCATGAATTCTTTCTATTAATGCATGGTCTATTTGGTTGCATGTTTTGCCGTCTGGACTTAACCATGTTCCTTTATGGATATTTTTGTGTTGTAAGAACGTTCCTCTTATCTGCATTCGTCTTTCTAGTGCAAAATTATACAATACAAGAAGGGGCTAGAATAAAACTTAGAATTTTGTCAATTAGGGGAAATTACACGTAAAACGAATACAGAAGTTAATCCAACTTATAAATTCGTAGGTACAACGCAAGAATATAAGAATTTTAAGTTGTTTTATTAACATTAACATTGTTAACCCTTCCTTGTAAATTTGTACCCCACTATTAGGATACAGTGTTACACAGCGCACCAAGCTGAATAAATCTTAATTTCTCTAAAAGTTTAAATAATCAAAGTGAGTTAAATGTAAAAGCTGAAAGAAGGTTAATAACTCTTAAACTAGGAAGAGAATAAATTTTAAAATTTTTATTTGGTTCTGAGTTATATGTATCAAAAAACATTTTTTGTGTAACACTGTTCCCCCTCTTCCCCTACTAGCTATTGAAATAGCTTCTTGAATGGCAATTCATGGCATATTGAAAGGAACTGATTGAAAAACTAGTGAATCTCGCTCCAGTTGAAGAAAAATAGGTTATGTATTATTTAACAATCCTTGATAAGTTGATGATAGCAAAAGAAAAGATTTATCTAATATTAGTGGTGTATTTTCTGAGATTAACCAACTTTTAGTGTATTATTTCCGTACACATTCCTCCACAAAAAGTATCCCTTTCCTTTTAAAGTTATACTAAACGGTAACAGCTAGAAAAATCGTTCTAATACGGATGTAAACAGTGGATAGAGGCGCATCTAGAGAAATTATTTTCAAATATACAGGGTGTTGCAGAAAAGTGTGGCACGCTTAAGGTAATTTTTTTTAAATAGAATGCCCCAAATATTTTTGCATATTTAACACCTCTCTTGGCAGGTTTATTCATATCTAAAATTTTAGCGCGATCTAATGACCGGTTTAGAAGTTATAATTTTTTTTTTAATTGAGTTTTACATTATCC
This sequence comes from Agrypnus murinus, assembly GCA_929113105.1. NCBI lineage: Eukaryota > Metazoa > Arthropoda > Insecta > Coleoptera > Elateridae > Agrypnus > Agrypnus murinus. Next base: position 39,543,814 of record OV816025.1, on the reverse strand, counting down.
CACTTAACAGTTTACCACTTTTACGGCCACAACTGTGAAGACGAATTTAAGTAGGAATTTTGATGCAGGAGCTTGTAGGCTGCTCTTCTTCAAAAGAAAATGGACCCATCATGTACAGGGTGTTCAAAATTAATTTTTAAATTTAGAGAACTTTAAAGCTAAAATTAACAATTTTTTAAAATGGAACACCCTGTATATTTTTTTACCTTTGTGATGCAGAATTAAATAACGAAAATTTTTTTGTATGTACGTCCCTATAGCTATCTGTAACCACTTTTGATTTATTGAGAAAAAACTGCAAGAAGTACACAATTAAAAAATTATTTATTTAAAAAATCAAGGTTTTTCAAATAAAACAAAAGAAAAAACTATAACAAATGCTCCATATGTTGCCCATTTGCATGGACACGCATTTCGATGCGCCTTTGGAACGATCCTTGTAGTAGGTGTTTTAGTTTTTCGAAATGAATTTTAGTAATGAAGAACTTGTAGACATGACTTTTGTTTTGGGCGAGTCGGAAAGAAATTGTTTGCTTGCCCGCAGAATTTACCACCAACAGTATCCTGAACGGAGGCTCCCTAAAGTTCACAGCTTTCAAAACCTGCTCGATAGATTTGTGAGGACCGGCAATGTACAGTATGAAAAAAGTGAACGAATTAACAATGTTGTGAATGAAGAAAATGAGTTATCTGTTGTGCTGGCAACGATTGAGAATCCCCATGTTAGTTAGAGAGAAGTGAGTTCATCTGTAGGAATAAGTAGACGTTCTGTTGGTCGAATCTTAAAGAAAAATAAGTTTCATGCATATCACATTCAAATGCACCAGGAATTAACTGATGACGATTTTCTAAAACGTTTACAGTTTTGTAATTGGGCCATAGGTAAAATGCAAGACGATGCTACATTCTTCAACAATGTTTTGTTCACTGATGAGGCAACGTTTTATAAAAATGGATTTGTTAACATGCACAATTACCATTATTATGCTACAGAAAATCCCCACTTTTTCAGACAACTTGATAACCAGCACTGATGCTCCATAAACGTTTGGGGGAGAATTATTGGAGAACATATAATAGGGCCACATTTTTTTGATGGTACATTAACTGGAGCTATTTATCTTCATTTTTTGGAAAACTATCTGCCACAATTATTGGCGAACCTTCCTCAAAGGATCCGAAATGGGATGTGGCTTCAGCAAGACGGTGCTCCACCGCATTATTTACATGCAGTAAGAGACCACTTAAATAATATCTACCCACATCAATGGATTGGAAGGAATGGACCCACTAAATGGCCTGCGAGATCTCCTGATCCTACAAAAATGGATTTCTTTTTATGGGGATATGTGAAAGAAATTGTTTATACAAAGACACCAACCACAATCCAAAATATGAAGGATAGAATAATACATGCTTTTAGAGTATCACTCGGCAATATTAAGAAACGTACAAAGATCGTTTCAAAGACGCATCGAAATGTGTCCATGCAAATTGGCAACATATGGAGCATTTGTTATAGTTTTTTCTTTTGTTTTATTTGAAAAACGTGCGAAGAAAACTGCGAGAAATGTACGTTTTGTATACGTGCACAACAATTGCTAGATGCTTTATACAATGCATACAAAAGTCATGTCTACAAGTTCTTCATTACTAAAATTCATTTTGAAAAACTAAAACACCTACTAGAACTAAACACTGATGGTCGATAACTGCGAGAAATGTACATTTTGCATACGTGCACAACAATTGCTAGATGCTTTAATGTTTTGTTGAACAAAAACAACCAACACACTTGACAACTAAATAAATAATTGTTTTTAATTGTGTACTTCTTGCAGTTTTTTCTCAATAAATCAAAAGTGGTTACAGATAGCTATAGGGACGTACATACAAAAAATGTTTGTTATTTAATTCTGCATCACAAAGGTACAAAATATACAGGGTGTTCCATTTGAAAAAGTTGTGAATTTTAGCTTTGAAGTTCTCTAAATTCAAAAATTAATTTTGAACACCCTGTACATGGTGGGTCCATTTTCTTTTAAAGAAGAGCACCCTACAAGCCCCTGCAACAAAATCTCTACTTAAATTCGTCTTCACAGTTACGGCCGTGAAAGCGGTAAAATGTTAAGTGGGATAATGTAAAACTCAATTTTTTTGAAAAAAATTTATAACTTCTAAACCGGCCATTAGATGGCACTAAAATTTTAGATATGGATAACCTGCCAAGAGAGGTGTTAAATATGCAAAAATATTTAGGGCATTCTATTTAAAAAAAATTACCTTAAGCGTGCCACAATTTTCTGCAACACTCTGTATATTTGAAAATAATTTCTCTAGATGCGCCTCTATCCACTGTTTACATTCGTATTAGAACGATTTTTCTAGCTGTTACCGTTTAGGAGCTATCGGACTTCTCCACACTATATCCCCACCCGGTATAGGATGATAAGCTCTAGCTGTATTCAAAGTCTCAGATAAATTGAACGAAAAAAGACCTTTTCAATTCAACTTTCATTCTATCTACAACCACAGCATAAGACTAATCAGCAGGTACACTCTTGCTAATATTTTCAGCTGCCAAATGCGACCTTGGTTTATTCTCAGCCTGCTGGCTGCATGTGGAACAACAGTTGAAGCATAGCATCCGCAGTGAATGCATCGGTTACGACAGAGCCGGTAACTTTAGTTTTGTGCTGTTTAGTGGCTCCGTCATAAATAAGGTTTGTGATGTGCTGTGCAACCAAAGGCTATATAAATATTTTGGGAACTACTTGCATTATTTTTTTCAGATTTCCTCTGGATAATCACCGGTAAGTGTTATTTTTTCGTATATATTTTTTAAGAAATGTTTTTATAAAAAAGATGCTATTTAAGAATTTAATTTTGTACATACCAATTATTAACAAATAGTAGAACGAACTAATAAGAGATTACGAAATCCCACCTGCTAGTTTTTGATATTTATAAGATATTCAAATAACGGAGATTGTATCTCCAGTGGCACACAATATTTCGTTAATATTTAAAAAATATAAATATAATAATAGGTAAGTATATGTTTTTTAAATATTTAAAAGATTAGAAAAATATAAATACTGAAAATGAAATATTTTAATATACATATTAAATAAATATGTTATTTATGTGTAATTGTTAATATTTTGAAACTAATATTTTATTATTATGTCATGAATAAATATAAATATTAAAAAATAAATATTAAAATAATACTAAAGAAATATTCTATATGTGCTACTAGGGATAAAGCTATTCAGTTGGTCGAAACTATCAAGATATCAGAACAAATTGCAACTATACTAAGAAAGACCACCAGTTACAAAATAACCTATAAAACTAACACCAACTCCTTTTCATTTTTATTCAATGCTAAAGACAAAACACAAGATATCATGAAATCAGGCATTTACCGTTTGAATTGTTCTTTTTGTAACTCGGTTTATATTGGCCAAACACTTAGAAATTTCGACATAAGATACAAAGAACACGTACGCTCTTATAGACTTAAACATCCAGAAAAATCGAATTATGCCAAACACATTTTGGAACAGGGTTCTGTTCCAAAAGGTGTCATTGGGTGGTTACCCAATGACACCTCAAAACAACATTAAATTCTTACATTTTTGCAACAACAAACACAAATTAGACATTTTAGAAGCTTTTGAAATATACAGACATAAACGCACAGTACCTTTAATGAATGAACAAACTGAGCTTAGTAATTCTCCTTTATTAGAAGTGTTAGATATTTAGTTTTTGTTATGTATTGTATCTAGTTACCTATTTTCTGTATGTATTTATCCTTAGCAACGTGTTTGTTTATCAATCTTATCTACCTTTGATAACACAAAGTGTCGAAACAATATTGTCAGGTTAAGATATTAAAACACAAAATAAAGCTGGAGACAGTAAACGGAACTATATGAGTTTACAGTGCAAGGTTCTCAATATAGAAAAAATTACAAAATCCCCTTCCAAAATAACGTTACAAGTATTAATTAAAAATGTGTTTACTTTGTAGTCTATAAAATAATTTTATCCGTATTTAATTAGTTTGTGTAGAATTTAGAACCTATATCAGTGGTGCCGTACCTATGATCCGCAGGTCAGACACTAACCCACGAAGGTTTTTTACATGACCCACACGTTGATTTTTATAAACTTATTTTTTATATCATAAAAGCGAAAACAGACAATCGAAAATATTAAAAAATTAAAGTATGATTGAGAGAAAATTCAAGATGGTTGTCAATGAATCCTAACTCTAAATTTGCATTTTGATAGCCATGTTAGGTATCAAAATAAAGGAAAAATTCTCAGCTTTCATTTTATAACATTTGTTTAAACAATTAGTTTAATTTATTATTAACAATGTGGTTATGAACATTTTGGTGTAAAAGATACTCTTTTGTTTCCAGTAACTTACTAAATTAATCTAGTTCCGAACTAGGAAAATCACTAGCGATTCGCAATTGGTTTCCAATTATTATAAAAACAGTTTGGTTACTCTTTTTTGAATTTCCATACAGAGCAGAAGTCATGTCAATTTGTATGTTATTTTGTTTAAATTTGGAGGTTATGTTGGTGAATTTTACGTCACTTTAACTGTCAATAAGTGAGGTTATGACAAATGTCATCTTGTTTTTAATTTTTTTTAATAAGTTATTAATAATTTAATTAATAATAATTATAATGAACAATCAAAGTGAACTAAAAGTGAAATAAAACAAAGGTGAAGTGTTGATTTGGTGTACAGACTCATCTCATAAATTGAAGGAACCTTTTGGAATTTTATTTTGAATGGATCGAATTAAAGGAAGGTAATGGAATCTTGTTGGAAACAGTGGCGGCTCCTCATAAAGAGCCAAGGGGCCATGGCCCTACCATTGCAAATTATGGCAACAATATCACAAATCAATCATTGGCAAGTCTTAGTTTTTCAAACAAAACAAAAAGAACAAAAATTTAGTAGAATGTTCCTCATTTATTGCTAAAACTACAGTGAAAATTTCAATCCTATTGACTAAGCCGTTTAAAAGTTATTGCAATTTAAAGTAACTGTAATTTTACATGTATTCTTATGGAGATTCGCTCCATAATAGAATAAAGTCATTTGAATTACAGGAAAAAAAGCTACCAAGCGTCCCAAATTTTTCGTCCAAAAAAGAAATATAAACAAACCGAAAATCAATGGTTTTTACTTAAGATTTTTCCATATTATTTGTTATTTTCTATTACAGTCAAAATTATTAATAAAAATTCCTCTTTTTTAAATAATATATTCTTTTTTAGCAGTGGCGGATTTAACACTTGAGGGGCCTGAAGCGCTACAAATTTTTGGGGCCCCCAAGGATTAACATAAGTTAAGGTCTATAAAACAAAAAATAATAAACTATAAAAAAATAAACAATTTACCAAAATCGATACTTTATCGGATACTTATATGGATACTGTATTGTACAAATCAATTGGTAAGTGCAGAAAGGTAACATTATGTCCATAATATCAATGTCAAATCAAATATTAATGCAAAAATATATAAAGTACTAACAAAATAATTCAACATATCTGAACGCAACAAAAACACACGCGCAAAATATAAACAAGCAGAGAAGTGGGGTTGATTAAAATACTACTAAAACAATGGTGGATTCACGCATGCTTATATAAATTTGGATTGGCGGGACCAGGCGAGCTTCGCATCTGTAAAGTATAATCTGTGGTCAAATCCGGCAAATAATTATCTGCCTAGTCATTTACTAAGTGACGGGACAGACAGTAAAACGAGAATAAATCTATACGATTTTGCTTCATGCCTAGGCATGAAGAGGGTTCATTGAATGAAGGTTACTAAATGCCGTTGTTTAGAACAGGCAGTTAGTAAATGACTTCATGTGCTGTGGGCAAATAAGGTAATAACATGCACATTTTTTGCAGAACATTCTTTAGGCAAGGGTAAAGATTTTCCAAGTGTTCATCTAAAAAAATGTTCTACGAAGAAATGTGCATGTTATTACCTAATTTGCCGACAGCACATTAAGCCATTTACTAACTGCCTGTTCTAATTTAGTAAATTTAGTTTAATTTAGTAAATACCTAGGCATATAACAAAATCAAAAGGCATATAGATTTATGTTCGATTTACTATCTGCCTCGTCACTTAGTAAATGACTAGGTAGATAGTTAGTTTTCCGGATTTGACTATCTTCCTGCGACATATGTACTGTTCTGACAGGAAAATCTCGCACGATTTTTATCAAGTAGGCTGATTTTTCTTAAATTTTAGACGAGTAACAAAGACTTTTCATGACATGACACAATATCATAGACGCGTCAAAAATAACTATTTCAATAGAAATAAAATAATATTGGCTGATTTTATTATTAATATAAAAAAGAATTTATATCAAGACACATCATTTTGATTTAGAAACTACGTATTTTATTAAATTGTACTTTATGACATATGTCATTAAAAGAAAAATAACAATTTGACATAAGTAAAACTTGCCACTGGATGTAAGACCGTTTACAAAATGAAGAAAATCGAGTGAAATTTTTCTGCCGGCATAGTACTTAATCGTATAATTTTAGGTTTTTGGTATAACTGATTTATTATTCGTTAATTAACATTATACGCACTAATAAATATTAAATAATAGCTATTTATGTAACAAGTACATAATGTAGAACTTTATAGATGAGCTCAGTTTATGGCCGAGCGAGCGAGGCCTATAAAAAGGGCGAGTCTATAAAGTTCGATTATGTAAGAGTTGCATACAAAGCTTTATGTCCGACTCCTAAAATTGGCTTATTATTAAAAAAAATCAGTTTATAAATTTGACATCTATTCTTGACAGAAGAAAATTTGACATGTAATATACAGTTGCCATTGGAAAACTGAATATACTACACTTTATTTTACAACTACCACTTTATTTTACGAGTACAATAATAAGCCAGTTTACTGCCGCAAAACAATACAATAAACAGTACTTTATAATGCAATAGGACATAATAGCTATTTATGTAACAAGTACATAATGTAGGACTTTATAGACAAGCCTCGTTTATGGCCGAGCGAGCGAAGCGAGCAAGGCCTATAAAAAGGGCGCGTCTATAAGGTCCGATTATGTAAGAGTTGCATATAAAGCTTTATGTTCGATTCCTAAAATTGGCTAATTATCACTTGTAATTACACGAGTGCTTCGAAATTATCGATTTGTAATACGAACGTTGATTAGCAACCACGAGTGTCATTTTTTGACGTTTTAACTTCCCGACGTGCAACGGAGGGAAATTTGTCAAAAAATGACACGAGTGTTGCGTTTTAATCAACTTGAGTATTACAACAGATAATTTCAGAAGCACGAGCATGTAATTCGGTAAGATTATTTCATGATACAGTTGTTTATTTAAGCATCTACTTATTAACATAAAGATTAGTATTTGACATGAAAGTAAAAAATGGGACACATGTGACACTAGTTTTCAGCGTTGTCACGAAGATAAAAACAGTAGAAAAGGACAATAAAAAATTATTGAATTATCGCTGTAATCCAAAAAATAAAGCCTTGCGATTGGTCAAAAACGAAGTAGAATGAAATAATAAAAAAAAAATCAGTTTATAAATTTGACATCTATTCTTGACAGAAGAAAGTTTGACATGTAATATACAGTTGTCATACTTTATTTTACTACTATATACTTTATTTTACTACTACCACTTTATTTTACTACTACCACTTTATTTTACGAGTACAATAATAAGCCAGTTTACTGGCGCAATACAATACAATAAACAGTACTTAATAATGCAATCGGACATAAATACATTTATTTTACAATCAGTTATTTTACAATGGAACTTTTCTACTTTTACTATACCAAAAACAATTGACAAAAGTCATTCAGGAATTTTACCCGTTGAAAAGCGTTGTAAAATTCCCCTTCACCGAACGTCTTATCAGAAACCATTAATTCAAGAAATTATAGTCATCATAGTAGTCTGATGACCGCGCTGATGCTGATTGTGCGAGAAAGCAAGTGTTCGGAGCGACAGAGATAATACATTCCTCGCAAGTCTGTTGTGAAACAGTATACTCCGTTACAAGTAGGTATTAGGTCGCTTGAGCGTGGGAAAATTTTGATGACCGTGGGAACCTAATTAGCATAATTAATTGCTCTAATTAAATTGATTGATATGCAAATGAGCCGCGAATTAAATTTATTGCTCTAATTAATATGCAAATGAGGCGCGAATGCTCTAATTAATATGCAAATGAGGCGCGAATTAAATTTTTGCTCTAATTAATATTCAAATGAGGCGCGAATTAAATTTATTGCTCTAATTAATATGCAAATGAGGCGCAAATGCTCTAATTAATATGCAAATGAGACGTGAATTAAATTGATTGATCTAATTAATATGCAGGCGTGAATTTATTGCTCTAATTAAATGATCGAATTATTTGATCTAATTGCAGGTAATAATTTATTGCTCTAATTAATATGTAGGGACGGCCATTTTGGAACTTTATCATTCGCAGTCTCCTCTCTCTCTCTCTCTCCTGTTAGAGGACGCATGAAAGAGCCCTCTCTCTCGCTCCTATTAGAGGACGCATTAAAGAGCTCTCTCTCTCTCCCTCCTATTAGAGGACGCATTAAAGAGCTCTCTCTCTCTCTCTCTCGCTCTCCTATTAGAGGACGCATTAAAGAACCCTCTCTCCTATTAGAGAATGCTTTCTCTCTCTCCAGCGCACACACACCTTGTACTCTTTCCACTACCTTTTCTAGAAGAACGTGAATTAAATTGCAGAGAGGCAACCATTTTATATCACAGCATCTTGCGTGCGCGCGCTAAATTTGAATCTATTTTAAATTTGTCATTTTTGCATATGTCATTTATGCATTTAAAATTTGTCATTTTTGCATATGTCATTTTTGCATCTGTCATTTAAATCTGTCATTTTAAATCTGTCATTCTTAAAGCAACCATCTTCCCAGATTTGAATTTTAGCGCTAACTATGGGATTGGATCCTCCTTTCACTAAGTTGAAACTCTTTCTCTATCTCTCTCTCTCTCTCTCTCTCTCTCTCTCTCTCTCTCTCTCTCTCTCATAGTTTGACTACTTACCGGATTTGTAGCTTAGGATGTTCGCCGTCGGAAAGCTTCGGCTTTATTCGTGTACTCTCTCGCTGATGACAACGATCTACCTTTTTATATAGTCAACCCTTCACCCTGTGCTAGTAAATGAAACAACAACAACAATGTTTATACATATTATTTATTTTGATATTTAATGGACAATTGTAACATATGATTTGACAAATTATTCATTACACAGTATGAGTTGAGATCATCGCGTAACACTTGCAAATTGTGCAAATATTTTTGCAGCCTATTTCTAAGATAGTTTATTTCCGCCATGGTGTTCTTAATACGACGGTGCAAACGTTGTTGTCGTTGACGTCTCCGACTGCTGCTGTTGCTGATATGATTGCAGTCGTGTACGTACGGCATCGATAAACTTTTGCGGATAATGTTTTATTATTTCTAATAAAATGAACGAGTTCAATCCACCACCAATTGCTGCTGCTGCTGTGTTGTCTATTAAACTGGTAGCTGAGTAGTATCCGCATAACAGTTCGGACGTGAATAAAATTGAATCGGATGTCGGGAGCGATTTATAGGCATCTTCATGGCGTCTCAGTTGACCTTCTGCTACGTTCTCTATGTTTGCGTGGTAGAAACGTGAAAAGTCGAGGTGACGTAACGTTCGAGCATGATGATTGATCAACGGTGCTAAATGCAGTATAGACTGAAACTCGTAATCTTTTAAGGTTATAGTCCGCTGTGTATCATGTATGGCAACCCTGTTGCCGAAAAACTCGTTGTGAATAATCTCGATGTATAAATTGTCACATAGATGGAATTTCAAATGTTTATCGCAATGTAGTACACTGTTGTCCTTGTTGCAACAGCAGCAACCATAAAAGAAATTTTTAAACATTGCCTCGACTCGTATATCATACAGCTCGAACCAGTCCCGCTCCGACAACACCAATTCACCATACTCACATATGCTATTCACGCACTCGAGCTTCACTACCACGGCAAATTCTCCCTGGGCGTCGTCGTCGTCGTCGGGCGGAATAAGTCCTACTTGGATGTTGTGTATATGATCGTAGTTTTCTTTTTCCCCTGGAGGTCTCGTTACATACAACGGATACTGGACAGCCCCGAGCAGTTGAACACGTACTTCACGTTTAGCTGCTGCTACCGGTGTATCTATGATGGTAAAGTTTGCTGATGCTGCTACAGCGTCATCAGCGTAGTATAGAGGCTGCTGCTGCGACAGGAACTCTAAACAATAATAATACAATAATCGATTAATATAAGCATAAAAACACACACAAAAGTTTTAAACAACTTACCTGTTTCTTCGACTTCGTTGTTCCACGCTTGACCGTCGTCGTTGTCGGCACTTGCTGTTGATGATAATGATGTATGATCTGCAACATCCGAACCTTCTTCATCTAAACAAGCAACAGCAACAAAATAGACACAAATTAGCATATAAACTTGAAGTTTTATAAACAACAACAACAACTTACCTATTTCCAAGGGTTCACTCTCACAGTTATCATAACAATAATTAGGACTGCTTGACATCATCGTAATTGCTGTTGCTGCTGCTACTGCTGCTGCACACGTACTGTCTACTGCTACACGCTAACAACGGTCGGCTTTATATAGTCACCTATACTTACCTAGATCCAGCGCATGCTCAGTAACAAGCATACGGTAAACAAACGGTCATCGCTGGCAGACAAGTTTCATCCTGTCGCTGACACGTCATCATCATCACAGGCAGGTGTTCGTAGGTAATTACCTCATTCTCTCTCTCTCTCAGTTATAGCTATCACTTTTCATGACATGGTACAGCTGGGTGAGAATAGTAATAATACACATATATAAAACATTAATCTTTTTATTCTATGACAATCTTTCTCAAAACATTATTAAACAACAAAACAATAATACTTAAATAACTAAACAACTATCTGTTCTCGGATAACTTTTGATAGAACATCTTTTATTCTACGACAATGTTTCTTAAAATTATTAAACAACTAGACAATAATCAAAATAACTAAACAATTATTATTAGGTTGAAATCTGCTCGGATAACCATGAAGACATACTCATTTTTCATGAAACATCCTATTGAATGCTTTGTACGCTTTGTTATGCCAAATATTCTTTTCAACAAATGTCTTGATCTACTACTACTACTACATAATTGAGAAGAACAAAATCGTGTTTATCAGATCTATTTCATGAGTATGTTCCCCTGAGTATCCTCTTGTGATTTACATTCAACATGCTACACAAACAAACAATCTGCTGGATACACAAACTGCTTTCTCAAGCCGTATACGAACATGGTTAGCAAGCAATCTTAAGCATAAGTATCCAAGGGAATTCCTAAAGGACTGTTCAGGTCTTTTCTGTCGCCTCATAAAAATGTTCAAACTGATGCTGAATTCCTTCTGGGGTAAGTACACTAAGTAGTAGTAGATGAAGACATTGTTGAAAAGAATACCCGAATTCAGACAACGGGTAGAGAAACATCCCTTGCTACTGAACACACCGCTCATCCCGAGAGCGACTCATCAGCTGCTACCACCTGTGTAAGATATGGTTTGCGAGAACAGATCTTGCGTGGAAAATGTATAGATGGTTTTCTTACACACCTGTTAGAGATGCGTAAAAAATTAAAAAAAAAAAAGTTGTAGCAGTTGCTCATAACGGGCAGGCTTTCGACACACAGTTTTGGATATATCAAAATTGAAACTATATGACTTTCATTACTCTTTATGCAAAAAGATGTTCCAGTTATTCTATAGATTAAATGTTAAAAATTCGAAGATCTAGTGGCTATCGAGTTGATAAAACGGAAGTTTAAACTTCTGGATGGCCAACTGGGAATTTGGCGTACTTGCATACCCAAGGATAAAGGGAGCATACATCTACATACCGGATCTTTTCCCCGTCTTTTGCAACTCTCTTTATCCTTGGGTATGCAAGTACGCCAAATTCAACAAAAGAACACCTGCGTTGTCCATGTAGGTAGCACTTATCTATGTAACTTTAATAATAGTAATTAGTCAATGTTTATTTAAATTAACAACATATAATCTTTGTTGTTTTAGCCTTTGTTAAGTGTGCAAGTGCGATATTTTTTTTTGCTATTGTTGCTGTTACTCCTGTACAAAATGTCTTCTCTCTACGAAATTATCGATGAAAACGTGTCCACCATCAAGAAATTTGGCACTCTGAAACATCGACTGGTGTTTAAAGTAGCCGTTACGCCAGTCGATGAAGATCATTTGGAGCATTTTAAAACGGCTATTAACCTAATTCTAAGGGATGTGCTAAGCCGAGCACGACCAAATGATAAAGTAGGGGCCACATTTGAGTTTGATAGTTTCAAACAAAAACTTCCCGGCTACATGAGCCTCAGGCGCTCTGATGAAATCACCTTCAATGATGTCTGGGGCATTTTAGAATCGATTTTACAGAGCGATCCTGAAGCCTTGAGTTCGGACACCTTCAGACTAATAGCTACAATCGTAACACCACCAGCCGGACAAGGTCGCTGTCGTAACGGTACGTACAGCACCTTTGCCGAAGAGTGTAGCCGTCGCAGAGGGATTGTCACGATTAACAACACCACCAGTGACAATCTATGCCTACCCAGGGCTTTGGTCGTAGGCAGGGCTCACGCAGATAACAGTGCTGATTACAAGAAGACCCGTGATAATCAGACAGTGCAAAAGATAAAGGCCGAGGAAATGATGCGAGCTGCTGGAGTAACTTTCATTCCACCGGAGGGAGCCGGGGTCAATGAATTAAGGTTGTTCCAGCAGTTCCTGGCCCCCAACTACAAGATAGTAGTGTATAGCCACGGCTCGAGAGGTCGTTCACTTATCTTTGAGGGGGTCGTAAGTACGCCAAATTTCCTACAGGTCACCCTAAAGTTTACGGGGGTAACGAAGCTTGCCAACAGCTAATCAGGGATAAAGGGGGCATAGAACAGATCAACGGCGTTGTAAAATGCACTATGCTACCACCGCAAGATCTGTATCATCAGGTCTTACCCGTCAAAATGCACCAAAAGCTGCTTGATTGTACGAGTTCTAACAAGATAAATACATTACAAAGCGTAACAGAATTTAATACTAAGTCTTTTACACACACACCCTGACAACCACGAGAACCTGGCAGAGGTTGCTGGCAGAGGTACAGCGTGACGACGAAAGGAAAAGCCTAGCTAGATCGTATTAAATGGGAGGATACACAAACTGCTTTGTCTAGTGGCTACCGAGTTGATAAAACGGAAGTTTACTTCAACAAGTCCATATATGTAGGCATGTGTATATTGGATATATCAAAATTGAAACTATATGACTTTCATTACTCAGACATTAGGCGACGTTTCGGCGACAAGGCCCGAATTTGTTATAGCGATAATATGGCTTGCATACCCGGAGCGTCGAATGTTCAGACCGCAGTACCTTCGCCTAAGAGTGCAGCAAGCGTAGAGGGATTGTAGCTATCAAGAATACTGACAATCTATGTCTACCCAGGGCTTTGATCGTAGGGAAGGCCTATGTTGATAATAGCTCTGATTACAAGAAGACCACTTCCGGATCCTATCCATCAGAAGAAAGCTGTAATAAACATTCAAAATTCCGATCAAAATTGTGGAGTATTCTAACGCTAACTACATTGGCCCTCTTCCGCATGTCAAGTTCTACAGTATTGATACCATGAAACCAAAAGCTCGTAAAGAATTCCTAAAGTGGTGCGAGGTAAAACAGGTTCTTGAGAATAAAAGAATAGTTAAGAGGGCGAAGGGTTATCAAGAAACATATAGTCAAAATCATATCACATAATATATGAGAATGAACTAAACTTTAACGAGTTGGAATTTCCTATTAAGTTAAAGGATATTAACAAATTTGAAAAATTAAATAATATATCCGTAAACATTCAGCGGGTTCTGGCAAATAAACAAAAAAAAAAAAAAGGGTATTAAAAACACATAGTGAAAAACACTATCGATGCGCGAAGGGTGTTAAGAAACATATAGTAAAAAACATCATCACATTTGATGACTATGTGAGTTGTTTATCAGATGGCAAAGAAACATCTGTACAGCAAAAATTATTCAGAGCCAATAAACATAATGTTGCAACTATCTCTCAAACCAAAATCGCGCTAAGTCCTCACGACGATAAGCGCTATATTATACCGGGCTCGCATGACACTCTACCGTAGGGTACTATCGCATACCTGATAAACATGGTTGTATAAAATAATACTTAAGTTTAGATATAAGTTAATGTTAAGTTTTTCATATAACAAAATGATGTATATAATCGCGCTAAGCCCTCACGACGATAAGAGCTATATTATACCGGGCTCATATGATACTCTACCTTGAGGCACTATAGCATACCCGCCAATAGTTGTACAATGTAATATTTAGGTTAGGATATAAGATAATGTAAGTTTTTCATATAACAAAATGATGTATATACTATAGTCTTAGAGAACAATGATATGTCAATAATAATAATATGGTTCATAGTAGAATGTAGAAGTAGCCCCTATCAACTTATAAACGAATAAATTTAACAAATGTGATACAGTTCACTCCTAAACGTCTATTTATTGTTTCTACCTCCCGTAAAAGCTGATTACACGCATTGATCATATGTTCTTCACTGTCACTGCTCTGTATTTGAACAGGGGCCGATGTATAACGACGTGAATCAGACAGCTGCTCCCCGCTAGATAGCAGATGGTCATATTCATAACAAATAAGCTCTGCTACTGAAATAGGTATGCTGACTCCTGCGTCTAAGATACACTGTCGAAACTGTTGTTGTAATTGTAACTCATTTAGATTGTGACCGTCTTCGAACTCGTTTAATGATAATAGCGACATGATGTTTTTTTTTCTCTCTTAAAACAACATCAACGCGTAAATTTAGTACAAATGAATCATTACAAAAAATAAGAGAAAAATCCTACCTTATGGTTGGCTAAAGTTGCTGATTTAGACAGGTACCAGCACGCACACACACACACACACGCACACACTCAGAGTTTTATTTTACTACCATTAAACGTAATGAAGCTCTTGAACTGTAGTCGAGCATCTATATAGCAGGTATTGCTATGAGTTTGGGTTTTTATAGCCAAACAGTGAACAAGCCCCCTCGCCTGGTTACGTTACCAAACTACACGATCTTGCGTAATATCCCATAGGGTTATCATTGGTGATGCGCAGCATACCTTTGATAGACCTGAGAGTTGGGGTAAAAATCAAGTTCCCACGAGAACACCTGCCTATTAATTTACTGATGTTTAAAATGTAGATCTCAACATAGATAATTTTTATTCCCCTGCCCAGGGTCAACAGTTTATATTTATTAAGAGCTGTTCTTAGTTTATGAGGGAAAAATTGTCATGTCTATAAATTCTAATACAATAAAACACTCGATTACGTAAATAAGCTATATGTATAACTGGCCTTTTTTTAAAGCTGATTAGCAGATAACAACTGTGAAAACAAAATACCTTTCTGACAATTTTGTTACTCTTGTCTAACGATGGTCTGTAAGATAGAAATCTTTAAACGATGCTCTCAAATGTTTATTGCATAGAAGGGGCGATAATTCTCAAACTCTTTGACAGAGCACATTTAAAGAGATACCACCCCCTGATAAAAATGTTAAAAAACTCAAAGTGTCGAAATTGACTGCAATGAAAATTAAACCTTTAAAATAATGGCTGGATTTTACCCAGATATTACTATGGTTATCACAGAGTACCTATATAATAATAGGTTATATAAGATAAGAATTAGGATATATGGATTCAATGTCAAGAACGACTTGATTTCTCATGGAGTATTTTCAATTATCAACTTTCAGTTGTTTGAATTTCGAAACCAAAAAATAATATGGGCCGTATTACGAGCCACGATTAAAGGTGTCTCTAACTAAAGTTTCGTTTAAAATCAACAAGAATAAAGATAGCTTTATCTAATTTTAATAGGTGGGAAAAGATTAGAATTGGTCACCATGGTAATTAAACATGCTGTTAATTTAACAGAGAGATGCGAATACGGCTTATCGTGTTTAGAAAGATCCAATTGAAAAAATATATTTGATCTTTGTATCAGCGAAAATTATTTTACTTGTAATAATAAACTTTATTTACAAAAAGACGGTTTATTTCTGTTAACTAACATATTTATGGATAACTTATAAGATCAAATATATTTTTTCAATTGGATCTTTCTAAACACGATAGGCCGTATTCGCATCTCTCTGTTAAATTAACAACATGTTTAATTACCCTGGTGACCAATTCTAATCTTTTCCCACTTATTAAATTAGATAAAGCTATCTTTATTCTTGTTGATTTTAAACGAAACTTTAGTTAGAGACACCTTTAATCGTGGCTCGTAATACGCAATAATTCCATTTGTATTAAATAAAGGTTACAATCGATATCGCCTCTTGCTAACATTCAAAAAGTATGTAGTAACTGTCGTCGAATAGCTTTAGTATATCTTAACGTGGTAGTGTCGTTAACATTTTCGCAATATTTATGAGTGTAACATATGTAAATAGCTTAAGACACCCGACCCACGCATCTCTGTAATTAATATTGCGTTCTTTAAGGGCTTGTAAAATTCTAATGTACACCTTTGTCTTTATTATTATTATTTGTATCAAATTTCAGATCTGTATATAATCCCCACACTGACAGTTTAATTTATTAAAAAACCAAATTTCATAATTACCAGCTTTCTAGTAAATAGTTTCAAATATGAAATGAAAAAGAAAAAAAAAATGCGACTGTGTGTCTTGATTTAAAGCCTTTTGTTTGTTATATCATGTCGAGAAGACAGGTTCACTTAAATACGACTGCATAATAATAATTAAATGAAATACACAATAAATACGAGTTCTACCCCTGTTAAATTTTTATAACGGTTTACAAAAAAAAAAATAAAATTCACGGAAACCGCTCACAGATAGATTAAAGAAGTTTTTTATTCTCAGGCAGATTAAATAATAATAATGGTAAATATTATAGAGCTCGTACATGCAGTATTATATATATATATATAATGAAATCTACAGCTTTAATCGAACAAAAAGGTAGGATTTTTGCGGTAGATGGGTCGATCAGATAGCGTTTTTCAAGAAATATATATTGGTGACAGCATTGAACAATCAAACCATAAAAATAAGGATGTATTCCGTCCGGTAGATAATAAATTTCTAAATCTGTTCCTGCAGGTAGACGTTTTGTGTTTTCTTTTAAAATTCACCTAAATATTTAAACGAAAGAACAATAAGTCTTTTTAAGCAGATTCGACGCTATAAAAAGGGCACCGTATAAAATAATGCATCTATATATTTATTATTGTTCAATCTAAATTAATAATAATGCGTATACTATCAATGTTAACGAATGAGAAGTCTCACGAGTGATTTCTAATTGAATTAATTTCAATTGAAACGTAACATGCAATGGGAACATGTATAATATACACTTATATGTACCTATGATAATTTGTTAATACATTATCAGGCCCCCTTTGACCGCCTTATTAGCATTTAAAATTCTATAAAAATTTAAAGTGTGTTCTTTTAAATGCTCTAAGAGACAGAAAGGTCTTTTTACCTGGAAATAGCTTTAGAAATCAAACCCGTCAACGTGCGAGATTTACAGGTACTTAATAATACAAAGAGTGATGAAATGTTTGATTATTTTGCTATTACAGTATATCAATATTATAATCTATTGAAACTTTTCTGTTAAATGTGATTATGATAAATCGAAAAAAAAACCATTTCTTTAAATAGGTATATTTTTAATTAAATGTCTAAAGTATGACAAAAAAAAATACTTTTAATGCTCTAACACAGTCAACCTTTATTTAGAAGATCGGTCACATAGATAAGTGCTACCTACAAATTCTATAAAAATTTAAAGTGTGTTCTTTTAAATGCTCTAAGAGACAGAAAGGTCTTTTTACCTGGAAATAGCTTTAGAAATCAGACCCGTCAACGTGCGAGATTTACAGGTACTTAATAATACAAAGAGTGATGAAATGTTTGATTATTTTGCTATTACAGTATATCAATATTATAATCTATTGAAACTTTTCTGTTAAATGTGATTATGATAAATCGAAAAACCATTTCTTTAAATAGGTATATTTTTAATAAAAAATGTCTAAAGTATGACAAAAAATAGTTTTAATGCTCTAACACAGTCAACCTTTATTTAGAAGATCGGTCACATAGATAAGTGCTACCTACATGGACAACGCAGGTGTTCTTTTGTTCGTTAACGAGTTTCTTTGCTCAAGGTCTGTGTGTGTGTGTGTGTGTAATAAATTAAATGGTTATCAATAGTTACATCTAAAAGTTTAATTTAAAATTTTAATGTTGTAGTAAATTATAAAAACGACACCGAGGGTAATAAATTTAAATTTTTATCTAATCGTGTTACATGACAGTGCAGGTGTCGGTCCCTTTTTTTTAACAATACCCTTTTTGTTACGAAGGGCAATAAATTAAGATTTTATCTATTCGTGACAGTGCAGGTGTCTACCTTTTTAATGATATCCTTTTGCTCCGACGGTAATAAATTTAGATTTTATCTACTCGTGTTACTTTGACAGTGCAGGTGTCGATCCCTTTTTAACAATACCCTAAAGAACACCTGCGCTGTAAATGTAGGTAGCACTTATCTATGTGACCGATCTTCGAGGGTAATAAATTTAGATTTTTATCTGATCTCAAGTAATTAATTGACAGTGCAGGTTTTTTTTAACAATACCCTTTTTGTTCTGGTGATAAATTAAGATCTTATCTAAAATCATGTTCATTCGCGCAGGTTCGAAGTTTATAAAAGCTCAGTCAAACCCCCCTTCCGTTTTAGTTTGGTCTTGACATCGGTTACGGTGATAGTAATATTGTTATTGTTTGCTTGAACTAGGTATGTTAAAATAATCATTTATTATTCTTGTGAGTGTTAAGTTTTTGTCTATTTTTTTTTTACATAGAAAAAATGGATTTGCTAATACAACAATTGAACAAATCTCCCGTTAGCCAGAAGCCAATCAAGAAGTTATGTGATTACAAAATAAAAGAAATTGCAGAGATACTACAATTCAAAAGAGTCGTTTGCCGTGATAAGCGTCAAAGTGTGATTATTGTTGCTGAAAAGCATGTTACATTTCTACCAAAGCGAATCAGCGATAAGTTAACAGATCAAAGGGTTACCGAGCTTAACCAGCAGATTGAAGCTAAAACGATTTCTCTAGGTTTGATGTACATGGGGAAAACAAACTGTTATGATGACTGCCTGTTTGTGGAGTTAAATAAGGTACGAGTAAACATCAAGTTTATACAATAAACCCCTTTTTTAACGTTCTATTGTTGTCGTTGTTGTTACAGCCCCTGGAACCGCAAATAGAAAACAGAGGTCAGTCCTGAAGTCCTCAAGCACCAGCATTCTATCAACATTTTTTTTTATTATAAATTAAATGTATCCTTAACACTATATTAATAAACATAATTTTTTTTTTAATTCCTATATGGCTTTATTATTTCTTCTAGAAAAAGGTAGTGGTGGAAACGTTTCAGCTTAGTGAAAGGATGCAATCCCAGAGTTAGCGCTAAAATTCAAATCTGGTAAGATGGTTGCTTTAAGAATGACAGATTTAAAATGACAGATTTAAATGACAGATGCAAAAATGACATATGCAAAAATGACAGATTTAAATGACAGACGCATAAATGACCTATGCAAAAATGACAGAATTAAAATGACAGATGCAAAATGACAGATTAAAATTGACAGATTTAAAATGACAGAGGCAAAAATGACATATGCAAAAATGACAGATGCAAAAATGACAAATTTTAAATGCATAAATGACATATGCAAAAATGACAAATTTAAAATAGATTCAAATTTAGCGCGCGCACGCAAGATGCTGTGATATAAAATGGTTGCCTCTCTGTAGTAGTAGTAATACAGATTTCTTCTTCATGACACGCCACCTAGTAGTAGTACACAACGCATCGATAATACAGATCCCTTCATGACGCCCTCTCTTAGCAATACACACTAATTGTAGCATTACGCCCTCTATTGGTAGCACACAGATTGCCGGTAATACAGATTCCCGTAATGGCGGGCAGGCGTGGTCAAAATGGCGCCCAAAGTTCCAAAATGGCGCACGTCCGCGACCTCTAATAGCATCAGTACGTAGGATAATACAGATTTCTTCATGAGGCCGCCCTCTAGTACTAGTAGTAGTACACAGTCTGCGGGTAATACAGATTTCTTCATGACGCCCTCTCTTAGCAATACACACTAATTGTAGCATGACGCCCTCTATTGGCAGCACACAGATTGCCGGTAATACAGATTCCCGTAATGGCGGACGGGCGTGGTAAAATGGCGCCCGACGTTCCAAAATGGCCGCTATCAGCCAATTAGAAGCAAGGGGAGGAGCTACAGGAGTGGGGGTAACCAATCAGAGAGCAGTAGGCGTGTCATCCAAGATGGCGTCGACCAATCAGAAGCGAGGGGAGGGTCTAGGAGAAGGGGAAAGGGGTGGAGCTCATTTGCATAAAAATTTTCCCACGCTCAAGCGACCTAATACCTACTGTTACAATATTTTACTTATGCTTGCCTTTTCGTAGAAAACTATAATGTGTCAACCGATATGAATGATATAATCCGTTTTTGTTTCACTTTTC
Source organism: Agrypnus murinus (assembly GCA_929113105.1). Lineage (NCBI taxonomy): Eukaryota > Metazoa > Arthropoda > Insecta > Coleoptera > Elateridae > Agrypnus > Agrypnus murinus. The sequence goes on along the minus strand of OV816025.1, from coordinate 39,522,913 downwards.
GCGAGAAAGTGAATTCCACGCCAATAATTGTTATTTATCGCGTGTCCAGTGTGGTCCTTGGCAGGAGGCCTCGGCGGGGCCCCCTGACTTGCGGGGCCTGAAGCGGCCGCTTCAAGCGCTTGTGCCTAAATCCGCCACTGTTTTTTAGCATTGTAACTATTAATTTACTTCGTAAAACGAAGATATTCAGGAGTGCCGGGCCAATTTTATCTGGCCCGGCACAATACAGACAATACAGCTGGTCTTTGCAGGTGTCTGGCGGCAAGCAGGGACGACCAGAAATGCGCGAGATTTCGATCACGTTCGGGCCAGATGTGTGAGTGCACGGCATTCATATTTGCTGCCAGTGTTATTAGTTTAGCGTGGTGCGTTTGTTATTTCTAAACTTTCATGTACTGTTTTTACTGTATCGAGTTATTGTGTTATTGAGTGTATTTTTTTGTGTTACTAAAAATGAACGCATCAGTAACCTTTCGCAAAAACCATTTTCTTCGCATTCCCTCGAGGAAAAACTCGAAATAAAGCAATTATGAAGGCCCATGCCGGATTTGAACCTTTCAAAAACTCAAAATGTTTCTGTCTCTGCTGTCTCTGGTTTTAAAACTCGTACGCGTAAATTTAATCGGAACATCTACTTGAAAAATAGTTGGATTTGTGGTTGCGATGAAAAGCAAGCCGTTTTTGTTTTCCTTGCGTTTTATTCGGAGGAGAAATAACATGGACGAAGAATGGTGTTACAGACTTAGTGCACATCTGGGAAAAGATAAAGGCACATGAAAAATCGAAGGTACATATGAACAATGTTTTTAGTTTTTCTATGGTTGGAAAATCAAATATTTTAACCCAGTTGAACTCAGAACATAGAAACTCAATTATAGAACACAACAAAAAAGTGGATAAAAACAGGTATGTTTTAAACATAATTATAAACTGTATTCGATTTTGCGGTGCACTGGAATTAGCTTTGAGAGGACATGATGAATCCGATGAATCTTTAAATAAAGGAGTATTTCGGGAATTTTTAGCTCTCACTTAGACAAAGACTTAAAAGATCATTTTAACCAGTCAACAGTGTTTAAAGGAACCTCAAAAATGATTCAAAATGAGTTGTTAGAATGTATGCTTGACGTTTATCATAAAGAAATGACTAAAGAAATTGAAGCAGTCGAATTTGTTGCAGTTATTGCTGATGAAACTACCGACGTATTTGGAGAATTTCAACTTGTTATTATTTTACGATATATTGTTGGTAGAAATCCAGTGGAAAGGTTTTGGAATTTTGTAAATCCTTCAGGGCATGATACGGCTTCAATTTCGGATTGTATTTTAAAAGAAATTGATCTATTACTTATTGGTACTCCGAACAAATTAATAGCTCAGAGTTATGATGGAGCATCCGTTATGAACGGAGGTTTAAATGGTGTTCAAAAAATTATAAGAGATAAGTACGCTTCAGCTAACTACGTTCATTGTTACGCTCATCAAATGAATCTCATACTGAGCAGTGCAGCATCAGTGAATAAATCAGTTCGAGTATTCTTCGCACATTTATCTGGACTTTGTTCATTTTTCTCAACTTCTACTCAAAGAATTAAAGTACTAGTTGAAGTTATTGACCGATTTGCAAATCGAAAAGAACGGAGAATGGACTTTAATTATAGTGCCATGTAACTTTTTATTTAAAACTTTAGGTATTTGACATATGTAACAGTTTCAGTTTATAAGTTTTTAATACTTTAACATTCATGTTTTTGTGTGCGTGCTATTTAAAACTGAATTTGTGCAATTCCGACGAAAATACAAAACTACCTGCCACTTAACTTCAGACTTTGGTGAGTTTAATGAATTTTTACTTTTAATTGAAAAGGGGTAGGTAATATTAGGACGTTGGGCCGAGGTTGGCCCTACCACTCAACATTGGCACGAGCCGCCACTGGTTGGAAATAACCGAATTATTTTATGTACTCACGTCATGGAAAATACAAGTTGCACCTTTAATAATTATAATTATCTTCATAAATCACAAATAAAATCAATTTGAAGGATGATCTGGAATATGCTCTTCTTGTCAACAAATAAGCAGGTAATTGGTAAACTATAGGTAAAAAAATTACAGGTAAACTATAACAGGAATCTGCTAATCTTCAAGTTAGGGTGATTATTCTTTTTTGTGTGGCGCCAAATAATTTTAAAATTTAAAATAATTTTTAATAGTAATTTAAGATTGTTGGATTTATTAAATAAGAATTAAAAAGGCCAAAGAGAATTAGAATGTCTCTTAATTCTTATTTTGTTAAATCTATGTAACACCAAGATTTAATTGATTTTGTTTCACATTTGTTTAATTGATTTAAATTTAAGATGTTAATGATTGTTGTCGTTTCTCTCCGATGCATTTTAAATTTTTATTTCTTTTGTGTGTTCATAAACAAAATTTATCCATTTAAATGTTTAGAAAGAAATTTACTTGTCTATTCATTTGTGTCTGGTCCATTAACAATATTTTACAGATTTAATTTAAATAGATTCCTAATTAATTAGCGACCCGCTTGATTTCGTCTCATGCATGTATGGAACTTGTTTTCCAAACTGCTTACCCTAATGGGTAAACTTTAGTAACTTGTTGCTTTTGTTGAAATACTAAAAAAGAATTTAAGCTCGGATCCTCACCTCTCTTACATCGCGTAGAACATAGAAAGTTACACATTCCCCACAATCTAGTAACCGTGAAAACGACCAATTGCAAACAATCTCGAAACTGAACGGTAAAAACCGTTAGGAAGGAGTTCTCAACAATCAGTAGTTCTATTAAAACGCCATAGATGTCACCACTTCCAATATTTATAATATTATTAATTATTTGAAATATAAAATGTTATAAATGTTATATAAAGGTTAATTTATTTTGTGTAATTATTGTTTTACATTAAATTATATTTTGAATGGAAATCCATCTAGAAAAAATACCAACGGCAGAGCGGCGAATCAAACTCTGGATCCCCTGTCTAGTAGCGGGAGCTTAACAATTGAGCTACGTAGACGTTTTTAAACGACTAGATTATTTATCATTATATAAAGTTACAAGGATTGTTATTTAATTTTGATTAATTTTTTACATTATTATATAATTGTTAATGAAATATTATTTATTATTATTGCTAAATTACAATAAAACATTGAAAACATTTATAATTTGCTACATAATGCGAGAATATGTTGACATTTCGTCGCAAAGGGGTTAATAACCTTGACAATTGAATTGTGATTGTTTGTATAAAATTATTTTTTGAAAACGAGTACATACTGTGATGTTGTAGAATTTTGATGTTTAATTTTAATTTGATTTTATTTTATCTACAATCACACAATAAAAGAATTTTAAAATGTTTATCTCAGGGTCGATTTTATTATACTCTGCTTTAATTCTGAAACCAATACTGAACTTCTTTATGGGTTCCTTTTAAGAATTCGGTGTTTTGTTGTTCCGGGATTTTATATAATGATATTACTATAATATGCAATGAGAAAATTTAATAAATGAGAAACCTTTTATCCTCATGCACTGTCGACTTTGACATTTGCTTGAAAGAAAAAATATTTAACCTCACTTATGAAAACACAAGTGACGACTCTGATTAGGTAAGTTTTAATTTATATTTATTGCTTTAGTACTTATCTTTAAAATATGTATTCTTTTAGGTTATGGGATGATCACTTACGGCTTTTACCAATTAACTTTTCAATTTGCTGGTAAGTATATGCAACTTTTAATTTTGATTTTCTTTCACTTTCCTCTATATAGCTTTAATACTGAGGAACACTGTTTTCACTTCCACAAACCTTATCTTGTAATGCACATCAATTTCCTTTCCAGTGGTATGGTGCCTGGTTCTACGCCCTTCAAGAACTTTCTTTCGGCTGCTATGGTCCCAATGCGTTACAAACTGGATACCTGTCGAAACTGAAATGGGTGAGGTCAACTTCCTTTTCTCTTGCTACTGGTTTCTTTGATGAAACTGTATGTTGAATACTAATAAATAATTTTCTTTTTTCTTCTGTAACCCTTTTCTTTTTTTATTATTATTACAATTAATGAGGCACTGTTAACTCAGGATAACTTCTTGAATATTTTATTTATTGTTTTCTTTATAAAACTTGACATTTATTTTTGGATACATTAATTTTACAACCATTTTTTAATGTTATTTTTTCATCTCTCCTTTTTTACCTAACTACCACATGGAAACCTTACATATTGTTTTTATGCAATTATTTTACATGTATTTTGATAGTTTATAGTTTTTATTTAAAATAGCTTGACCTTGCTCATTATTTCTGTAGCTCGGTAATTTTATTATTGTCTATTTATCAATTGTATTACCGACTAACTGTTTATGGTCGTCAAGACTATTTCTGTATTGTTGTTGATAATATTTGTAATGTCTTGTAAACCTTTATCACTGATACATTTTCTTTTTCAGATTTAACTGGAAGTGATAATTCTGTAAACCCCAAAGTTGTATTCCTGATAAAAGTTTGTTACTATATACATGTATTCAATAAATAAAATTAACTCAAACCTGAATCGTTTTAACAATTAATCATTTTAAAAATTCAATTTATGATTAGCAAAGAAAATCAACACTGAACGTTTTTACATGAGTAACCAAATTAGAAACTCATGATTTTCAAATAATGAGGAAAATCATCACAATACGTATGATTATTTAACTGTAAGTACTAAATAGTAGATTGACTGAAATTATACAGATTGTAAACGTATTATTAATATTGTCTTTAAAAATATAATGTTTACTTTTGTCGTTTTCGAAATTCTAGATGTACTATGAGTGAATCTGATGGTGGGAAAATGGTGTATACAAATGGCAAAAACGCCATATTCACAAAATGTCTAGGTGTTTATACAGTGTTGGTAAAACTTCGCTTTGGGTTTGAATTTCGCTGTGAGCAAAGGAAAAATAGCGAATAGTAATAATTCTGTGAAAGAAAGATATTATCGCATACTTGTCAAGCTTTACGTCACAATCACAAACGTCAATTAGTTTTTATAGTATATTATGTATTAAGGGCTTAATTGAGTGTCTAGGAGCCCGTAGAGTCAGTTAGCTAAGACGATAAAGGGCTTTAAAACACTAATTAAGCCCGAAATGCATACGTTAGTTTATGTCCGGTCTAACTTTAAATTAATATTTATTTTTTAAATAAAACTAATTTGAAAAGTGCAAAAATTCAAGTAGATAGGTGCAGTGGTAAAACTTCAAGTAGGAAGGTGCAGTAGTATATAATTACTGGTATTACTATGGAGATGCCGCACCGTAAACTAGGGTAGCTATTTATCTAGCGCTCTAATTTAGCAACTTGTTTAACAACAAATTTTGTTTCTGTACTAAGGTTCCCAACTTTTTTTACATAAATTAAAAAAATGAGAAACTTCTATTTAGTTATCCTTGTAATTCCACAACCATACATTGTAATCTCTTGCTATAATTTCAAGATTTACAACTAGCTTTTGAATTCCAAGTTATTTCCAGTGCGATTTTCTTCAGAAAAAATATTTTTGGTTATTTTTGGGATTTTTATTTTGATTATTACATTAATTGCATTAACCTCGGTAGTGGAGTGTCTAGCATGTTAGACTCTCACCTGCGCGGTCCAGTTTGACTCCCGGGACCGGCTGTTCTAGTTAAGGTTTTTCTGCAGTTTTTCCTTATCTGTAACACAAATGTGGGATTTTGGCTGTAGCATCTGTAACTCGGCTGCAGCTGCACGACGGGCCTGCGTAATAATATTAATCGCCCCCTTCCTCCCGCACAAGCTTTAACTTATAGGGCCTGGTTACTGGTTAACCAGATAATGGGTTAGTAGGGAAAATAGGAGAGTTCTGGAACCACCCCCCCACTCCTGACCTTGACCTTGAACCTATCTCTCTATAACACATGGTGACCTTGAAACTATCTCTGTCACCTAAACGTGGCAACACCGCATTCTCAAGGTCACCAATATGGCACCACCACATTCTCAAGGTCAACAATATGACAACACCGCATTCTCAAGGCCATCAATATGGCAACAACGCATTCTCAAGGTCAACAATATGGCAACACTGCATTCTCAAGGTCAACAAGATGGCAACACCGCATTCTGAAGGCCAAGAATATGGCAACAATGTTATGACCGTGAACCCAAGGCCACTCTTCAAGGTTAGGAAACACCATTCAAGACCATGCTCAAGGCCATCAAACACCATTCAAGGTCAAGCTGTAGATACATATAGCAGGTCGCATGTATTGAAAATGCAAAATGTGTGTAGAAGCGAGCTTGCAGAATACGTGCCTGACAGAACGAGTGTTATCATTTCGTAATTGGAAGGGTATACAAACCCCAAAATCTTTAGCTGAGGCCGCAATTTGTCTATACGGGGCGTGAAGATAGAGTAGAATGTTTTTATTGCCGAGTGAACATTTTCAAATGGGAACCGTCGGATAGTCCAATCGTAGAATACCTGAAATGGTCACCACATTGCGTGTTTGCAAACGTGTTAGCACCCATAAACGTTGAAAGCGGTAGAGATGTTTGCGGTTAAAAGAAGATACAACATAGAATATAACACTAAGGAAGATGTTACCAATCAAGGCGGTAATATTATTAGCAACCTTGTAGGAGGGTGTAGTGTACGTTGCAAAACTTCCAGACACAACAGCAGCTTTTATTTCATACAACTTCAATACGAGTGTGTGGTATGGAATGCAACCGGTGAACTTGCAACACATGGGAATGTTTAAACACGAGGTCGGCAATAGAACGCAAGAAGTACGATTCAGGGTCAAATTCGTGTACCCAACATATACCATGGATAGTGAGTGGCAAACCCTCGGGAATAGTCCGGTAGAACAATGTAAAGTCAGCAGCGAAACGTGTTACGCTTCAGTGGCGACCTTGGGCACCCTGTTAATCGCAGTAGTTGGTGTAAGCATGGGAACATATTGTATCGCTCGTTATCGTTATGAAACCATTATAAAACCATGACCTTGGATCCCACCCCTCGACTCAGACCATGACCTTGAATCCCACCCGTTAACTCAGTGTATATAAACGCATACGCAAGAACACTTCAGTAGTACAGCATCTACACAAGAACAATTCAGCAGTACAGCATCATGAACGTGGTAGAGACAACCGTTTTAGTAACATTCGATTTCGAGGACGACGAGGATGAAATGCGAGACGAAGAATTATATGGTGGGAACGTCGAGAAAACTTTAGACCACCACAAAGAGGCATTCATTAAACGCGTCAAAGAGAAGAGTGTTCTTGAAGCTGGTTATCTGGTGTTTGCGCTAGTGACGTTTGCATATTCCATGGACTTAAATGGGGAAAGGATATGGTTTGACGGAAAAAGTGGGACAGCGCCGAAACAATTGGAAGAACCGTTAGACGAATGGTACGATACAAATATAAAAATTCCCATCATGAGACGTATAGAGGAGTATAATTCGGATAAGTTGCGAACGGAACATTTGTGTCGTTTCACCATACTAATAGCGGAGAGTTAAAGTGCTGTTTATAGACTAGTATAAGCCGGATAAGTTTCGAACGGAACATTGGCGTCGTTTCACCATCTTAATAGCGGAGAGTTAAAGTGTTGTGTTGTTTATGTAAAGTCACAGAAACAGCCAGCGCACTATTTAGTGAAAAGTACGCCGAGGCTTAACTAATGTATTATTGAAATAATTGTACTCTGTAAACAAATACAAGATTGTAAATTGTAAAAAATAAATTGCATATGTATTTAGGTAAATAAACCACGTATTTATCTCATTATATCGTTTCATTTAAGACCGATCTCCGTCTCTTCTAGAGATTAATTTAACGATTAAATCAAAAGTGAAACTAAGATTTAAAAATGTCATACCATTTTAATTTCAATTAGATTCTTAACTATGAAAGTATGCAGAGGAAAGATCAACACAACCTCAAGGTAAGAACGACACCAGACAGTCAGGAATGTGCAGACGAGAACAAAGAAATTCCACAGACATCGTTGAGAACAGATGAAACAAGGTCAAGGAGATTGTATTTACACAGGAAGGAGTGGCCAGACAGTCAGGAATGTGCAGACGAGAACAAAGAAATTCTACAGACATTGTTGAGAACAGACGAAACAAGGTCAAGGAGATTATATTTACACAGAAAGGAGTGGCCAGACAGTTAGGAATGTGCAGACGAGAACAAAGAAATTCCGCAGTCGTTGTTGAGAACAGACGAAACAAGGCAAGGTCAACGAGATTGTATTTACACATAAAGGAGTGGCCAGACAGGCACGAATGTGCAGGCAGAACAAAAGAAATTCCGCAGACGTTGTTATGTTTACAAAAAATGTACACGAAAGGTCAACACTACCTCAAGGGTAAGAACTACACCAGACAGTCAGAAATGTGCAGACGAGAACAAAGAAATTCCGCAGTCGTTGTTGAGAACAGACGAAACAAGGCAAGGTCAACGAGATTGTATTTACACAGAAAGGAGTGGGGGCACAGATATATCTATAACTTCCAAACTGCACCACTCAGTTACAGTTACAACAACGAAATGAACAACCAGTCAAGTGCACCAGAAAGTTCGTCGCCGGAGGTGGAGCGACCAGCATCAAGAGGGTCGTCGATTTGGAGTGAAGAGACCGATATAATCGGGGCAGCCAACGATGTTGGCAGCCAGGAGGAGATGGAGGACGAGGAGGAAGACCAGGAGGAGGAAACCATGGAAGTGCTGGTAACTAACTAAATAATTTAACAAAATTACTTTTGAATAAAACACAGATATGAGCCATATATTTTTATTTTAATGTTTATAGCCGGAGATCATTCTAGTAGCGAGGTCTCGGCCCGTTTTGGTACGGGGGCGGTTTAGCACGCTGGTGCTATGTACCGAATGTCGTGAGCGGTACATCACAGTCCCTCGGGACTATGACGCGGTGAGGTACGCCGCCACTCATCAAAAGTGTGAGGCATGCACATAAGTGATTTAGAATTAGTTTATTGTAATAAAATTACGTTTTAATTTACCCCGTGTTTTGCAGGTGCAGTGCGAGTGCAAAAAATCCCCAAAAAATCCCCAAAATAAATCCCCCAAAAAAATCCCCCCCCAAAAAAAAATTAAAAAAAAAAGTTAAGGTAGGTTAGGTTAGTTGAAAACTAGATGATACTACAAAGAAAACAAAGCTGATACTATAGTAACCCCCTTAAATGAATTTTAAGGGGTGTCAAGGTGAAGGTGAGGTAAAGTACTGAAGGGGGGAGGAGGCATGGGGTGGGTTAGATAGCGGGTTACGGGGGGGTGTGGGGCCGGGGGGGGGACAAAAATTGAAAAATCAGCGCTCTAGCTCTCAAGGTTAACGAAGGGCAAGAATTCGATTGCTCGATTTGCTAGGTAGAGATAAATGAAGGTCGTCACGGGTATGCTGTTGAATGGTCATAAAGTATTTCCGGGTTACTACAAACTTTTGGATTTTGGTTTTTTTTTCTTTTCTTTTTTTTAAATTTTGGATATTTTTCAGAGAGTATTGTCTGGTTGCTACAAGCTGTTGAATTAAAACAACATAGTGAGTAATGGGTCAGACGGTTTTAGTGACTTTTTGTTTACGGTTATAATATCTACAATTTCTCTTATTGTATAAATCAAATCATCAATTGTAAAGGAAAAAGAATTATTTCATGCTATTCTTTATTTAAAATGTACTGGTCCTAACTAAATAATATTAACAAAATTACTAACTATAATGTCTACAATTACACATCACTGCTGATCCATCTCCATCTCCAACCGTGCATTCAATATTTGAAACAGTGGGCTTCCGTGACAATTATCATCGCAGGTACACTCATCCGCATCGTTGCCTCCAAATTGGGATACCGGACCGAGGATATGCAACCGTTCGGAACACGCAATTGGGTCGAAGGTGTTGTAAAGCATCCGTTTCATGCATCCATCACACCAATGGGATGGTACGTGGTATATTGATCTCGACACCCTGGTGTGGTATGCCTGCGGTAGGGTGGCCGTACTACACACACTGCGTATGCAGCCCTTGCATAGACGCTTCTCTTTCCACGTGTAGTATGACCACCACAGACAGTACGGACATCTGCCACGGTAAACCACCCCTGCAATACCGTAGCCACCTGTTGAAACCGTAGGGTTCGGTTTGCACAAGCAACGTCCCCCATGTCACCGAAACGGTCTTCCTCATAATGTTGGGCGTACTTAGCGGTTGTATACCAATACCATTTCCACATCACCCATAGTCCGAACACTAGGCGTTCAATTCCTATACCTATGGATGATTGTGGATTCATCAGCTCTCGATGGTGGCGGGCGATGCCTACATGTGGACCCAACGAGGTAGCGTAACGATTCAGCCCGTAGGCTGAGCCAGCGATCCCATTGCTGCGCATCTGGCGCGGTATCTCCTTCAGCAGAATGTGGTATGCGAGGAGCGATGACGGACATTGTGATGTGTTACCTGGTGTGGAAAACACTCCCTATTATATCGAAGTAGCAACACCCACGGAGGGAGTGGGGGTCCCTGGGGAGTGGAAGACCTTGAGGTACCTATACACCGACCTATACACCAATGCCCTTGAGGAAATGCAAGGTTTCTGTCTAGAAACCGACCTATACACCAATGACCGTGAGAAAATGCAAGGTTTCTGTCTATACACCAATGACCGTGAGGAAATGTAAGTATTTGCGCGAATGCAAGGTAAAGTGGTGGGGGTGATGGAGGGGTTCAAGGTTAGGGAGTGGGGGGTGGTTCGACAAAACCGGAGGGCGACGCAGCGGAGCGTCAGTCTGTCTGCGTTCATCATGGATACATCATCTAGTAGTGTTACCAGTGTTGGTGAAGTGAATAAGTGTCGTTGTGTGACATTGTCCTTCTGGTCAAAATTATCGATGAAGAAAGCGTGTCCGATACATGTGCCGCGTACACCATCTCCAGTTGCTGCGTGCCCGGTACTTGTGCCAACTATCGAGCGTACACCATCTTCAGTTGCAGCGTGCCCGGTACATGTGCCGCGTACACCATCTCCAGTTGCTGCGTGCCCGGTACTTGTGCCAACTATCGATCGTACACCATCTCCAGTTGCTGCCGCAAAGAAGATCATAGTACTACAAAATGTGGTAGTAAAGGCGGCAGCCGTTAATGTGGAGAAGCCGAAGTACGACATGCTTTCCGGGCGTGCACAACCTTTACTGCGAGAGCTGTTGACTTCGACAAATGTGTTTTACGCTGCTGGAAGTTTGCACATGAGAGGAATCCCCATCGTGATGGTCCAGGAAGCACCTGCGGCATCACCATGTTCGGGTGAGTGGGACTCCCAATTGTTGAATAGCCCACCGGGCAGCGAGTATGATATCTCAATTCGGGGGTCCCTTTTGGGGGATGCATCACCATCTGCAACCGATGATGAAGTGAACCTGCCCATGGAGATTGCTGCAAGTGCAAATGTAATTGTTGATGAAAAGGAGTCGGACTGTTCCACATCAATTGCAAGCGCTCCTGACGATGACGATGAGGAGTTAATCATTCCGGGTACCCCCTGTGATGACGGGGTGCATGACCATTTGGACATAGACACAGCGACACTTATGGAGGTTTCTGATGACACAGCGTCTATACAGTTGTCCGGCAGCATCAGAGACTTCACAACTTCAGCGATGGTCTTCATAGATGGTGTACCATGCGAGAAGCAGTCTTTACCGCTTGCAGTCGTTGATGATGCACCGCAGACAAGGATTACACGACGGTTAAGAGAAGTGGCGTCCGGTTTGCGAGGGTGTGAGAGTGAACGCATCGCTCTCCTTCAACGCAAAGCGGAACTCTTAGCTGCTGTGGAAAGATATGAGATCAAAATCAAGAGTATCAAGACGCAGCAGCTACGACAAGTGATGGGGGAGTTGGGGTCCTGTGAGAGCGAACGCCTCGCACTTTTAACCGAAGCGGAAAACTTGTCTGCTTTGCGTCATCAACGACGTTAACGGTTGGTATAACTGTGACCTCCCACTAACAATAACCCAGTCCTCTTCCTATCTCGGTCGGGTTTGCATAACACGTCCTCGTCGTCCCGACTGGAAATCAGTATCGCGAACGTTAGTGGTAAAAGTTGACGTAAAAGCTTTATCGTTTGCCAGTGCGTTCCCGTTTACTGATTACTAAGAATATGCATGTGTGTAGCTGCGGTGCGTCCTTCACCCGACGGGATGCCTTAGCCCGTCACCGAAGAGAAAGCTGTCGTGGACCGCTGGACTACCCATCCACGAGCGGTAAGTAACCATTCCTGTGAGGTTGTATGATGTGATACGAATATTTTGTCGATTACAGCTGGGGGAGCTTCGGATGCTGTTGTAGGGAATACCGGTGAAGGACCTGCATCTAAGAAAGCGAAAAAAACCTCCCCGCAAGGTACGTGTACACATTGTTAACGGCTTTAGTGTTAGTGATCTGTGCAATTGTTTCAGGAAATACCTCCGCGACGGTGTATTGCGATGTGTGCGAGCTGGATGTTCCACGACGTGGCTACGCTGGACATCTACGAAGCAACCGCCACAATCATCGTAATGCCGCGTCAGTGCAGTCGGAGAAAGTGGTGGTCCTGGAGACGGCGTTCAAGTCTCGTATAGCCAGTTATCGAGTCTCGGTGAGAAATCATCACATAAATCTCAGAGAATTTACTGATGAGACCCGCGAAAATGTGTTAACACTATTAGAAAGAAACGTTCAGCGCTTTAGTAGTGTGAAAGTCAACCTAGAAGTATTCGGAATGTACTTTTTGGAAAGTCAAAATTTGCACGAAATTAAATCGTTTAATACGCAAAATGAGATTGTGACCGGGACTTCGAATCTGACCGATTTGTATGATGATTTCGTTGAGGTGCTGGATACGAAGATGTCGGACTTTAATGATCGGAACTCAGGTAATGAATAGTTACGGGTTACGATTCGATTGCTAATTGTAGGGTCCTTACAGGTTGGGTACTGGAGCAGCTGTTATTTATAGAAGTCAACGTCAATAAATACAACCCGCTCCGTGCTTCCTCCTATGTTCCACTTCCGCCGTCGATACAACATAAAAAGGCTGTAATCAACGTGCAAAATAACGATCAGTGCTGTTTCGGTTGGGCCTTGGCGTCCGCTTTGTATCCGCCGAGGGGGGGACCTTCCAACAGGACGACGTCGTATCCAAATTTTGCGCAACTGTTTGATTTTGAAGGTATCACTTTTCCTGTCAAACTGGATGCTATTTCGAAATTTGAAGCGCGTAATCCACGCTTATCTATTAACGTGTATGGTTTGGAAGCTGTATTTAAAGACGGAGAAATGAAACAAGAAGTTGTAGGGCCTCTGCATTACTCTAAGCAAAAGAAAGAAGTACATGTTAATTTATTATTAATTTCCGATATGGAGGGTAATAGTCATTACTGTTGGATAAAAAACTTTTCGCGTTTGGTGTCGTCACAGTTGTCGGCTCACAATGGAGAAAAACACTTTTGTGACGGCTGCTTGCAGTATTTTAAAAGTGAAAGTAGATTAGAACAACATACCCGTTTTGATTGTAATCATGTTTACACCAAGTTACCAACTATCGAACCCGTATGCGATAAATTGGGGCACGACCGGCCGGGTAATCTATTGAAGTTTGAAAATTTTCAAAAGCAACTTACAGTACCTTTTGTCGTTTACGCGGATTTTGAAAGTGTGTTGAAACCTTTGGACACGGTTGAGCCGGATCCTAGTGGAAAATTTACCATGACATCGTATGAACACGAACCACATTCGTTTGCGTATTACATTAAGTGTTCATACGATGACGCGTTATCTAAATTTGAATTGTACCGTGGTCCGAATGCAGCAAGTGAGTTTATGACGCGCTTAGAAGGGGATGTTAGAAGGTTGTATAAGGACCATTTAAAACATGTTCAAGACATGCGACTTTTATCATGTCGACAAACTTTCAACTATGACAATGCAACCGTGTGTCATATTTGTGACAAACCCTTTGGTGAAAACGACGTTAAGGTGAAAGATCACTGTCACCTCAGCGGCGAGTACCGCGGTGCGGCTCACTCCGTGTGCAATCTTAATGTACCAAATTCCCGACTTCGTACCGATTTTTTTCCATAATTTGACGGGATACGATTCACATCTATTTATAAAGCAATTGGCATTAGAAAAAGAAGGAATCGAAGTGATTGCGCTCAATAAAGAGAAATACGTTTCGTTTTCGAAACGGCTTTTGGTAGATGAAATTAGGAACGGGTCCCAACGGATACAGGTATGTCTTAAAATGCGCTTTCTGGACAGTTTACGATTTATAAATTCTAGTTTGGATAAGTTGTCTCAAAATCTAACTTCCGACCAGTGTTTGACTATTAAAAAGTATTTTGGAGATGGGGTTAGCTTCGACTTACTGCGACAGAAAGGTGTGTTTCCCTATTCGTACGTCGACAGCTTCTCCAAACTCGAACAGGACACGTTGCCGACGTATGAGGAATTTTTCGATCGTTTGACAGGGGAACACGTCTCTCGATCGCGGTATGCTCGCGCTGTGGAGGTGTGGAATACGTTTGGATGCACGACTTTGGGCGAGTATTCGGATCTCTATTTGAAAACCGATGTCTTACTTTTGGTTGATGTCTTTGAAAACTTTAGACGTGTATGTCTTGAAAATTACAAGTTAGATCCGGCGCAGTATTTTACTGCAACGGGTTTAAGTTGGGATGCTATGTTGAAACGCACGTCTGTAAAACTGGAGCTGCTCACGGATCTGGACATGCTCCATTTCTTTAAGAAAGGCATTCGGGGAGGTGTCAGTACCTGTGTTGGCAGGAAGTGTTTCGCGAATAATACGTTTCTTCCAAATTATGACGCGTCCAAGCCCCATTCTTTTATTATGTATCTCGATGCTACCAATCTCTACGGTTACAGTATGCGACAGTATCTGCCGCAGCGCGACTTTGAATGGCTTAGTCCGTACGAAATTGAACAGTTTGATCTAAATTCCGTGGCGGAAGACGCCGATATGGGCTACGTGCTGGAAGTAGATCTACACTACCCAACGCGGTTGCACGATTTACATAATGACTTTCCTTTCTGCCCCGAACCTCTGGTGCCGCCTACGGGAAACGCGCGTCACCCAAAATTAATTCCAAACTTGTTCGATAAAACGCGTTACGTTATCCACTATAGAAATTTACAACAGTGTCTTAAGCATGGTTTAGAATTAACCAAAATTCATCGCGTGTTAAAATTTCATCAGGCACCCTGGTTGCGTTCCTATATTGATTTGAATACCACGTTACGTAATCAGGCAACTAACGAAGCGGACAGGGACTTCTTTAAATTAATGGTTAACAGTTTATTTGGCAAGACAATGGAAAATGTCAATAAAAGGGTGGACGTTCGTTTGGTTAGTCATTGGGAACGTCATGGTAAAAAGCATGGGGCTGAGACGTTAGTAGCAAAGCCTCAATTCAAAAGCGTTGCTGTCTTCTCGGAAAATTTGGTTGCTATAGAGTTACAAAAAGTGTCGGTTACATACAATAAACCGGTGTACGTGGGTTTTACTATTTTGGATCTTTCTAAAACGATAATGTATGAATTTTTTTATGATTTTCTCAAACCTTTATATGGTGATAACGTGCGCTTGCTGTACACAGATACTGACTCTTTCATTATAGAAATTCGTACTGAAAATTTTTATGCTGATATGAAGCAACACTTAGATAAATTTGACACCTCAAAATTCCCACCTGACAACATTCACGGTATGTGGTTGGTAAAATGAAAGATGAATATTGTGGAGTGCCTCTCTGCAGTTTCTACGGTGCAGGTGCTAAAACGTATTGTGTAAACGTGCTTGACCGCGACGGTGAAATGGCGATTAAAAAGGCGAAAGGGGTAAAAAGGACGGTAATTAAGCGCGATCTCACCGTTGAGGACTACCGTCAGGTTGTGGAGGATGGTGCTGTGCTCTTCCGAAAAATGTTTATATTCAAATCACGTTTACATGCTATGTACACAGAACTTCGGAATAAAGTAGCGTTATCACCAGCCGATAACAAACGTTACATTATTCCCGGGTCGCACAACACTTTAGCATGGGGACACCGCGATATTCATCCGGGGCGTGATAGTTATCAGAATTTGGATCGTCTGTTAGAATTACTGCAAGCCGAAATGTAATTTTGGAACTCGTTTGTTGGTAGAACCGACGGTACTGATTAGTATTATCGCAGTAGCCCCCGGCTACGTTGACAACAGCCTTTTCTTTGTTAGGAATTATTGTAAATAGTATTTATGCTTTGTAGTTTATAACCGTATATATTTCATGTATTTATTATGATATTGACTAATGTGAATAAATTATATACATCATACTCTGTGTTTCTGTAAAGGTAGAAGAAATAAAACACACTATTGATATCAAAAAGTGATTTATTATTGTTTACTGCTTACATAAAATGATAGTTATATATTAACATTGCAACACACTGCATGCACTATACTACTTAATGCACTATATCACGTGCTGCTATATACGAGTTGTGGGTATTATCAAAGCCGAACCACTTGACTAAAACTTGATCTCCCTTTTTTTTAACACCTTCTCTACTAAAAATACTTCAGGATGTTTAACCATCTGTAATTCCTCCGTGTAGAAGCCTCCACGTATCTCTTCCCCGTTCGTGTCTTCCAAGATATACGTTATGGGATTGGTTCGATTAACCTTTTTAATTTGAAAGATTTCGGTACTCCATGTGGGAGTATAACCTTTCGCAAACGCTTCCCGATCCTTGCTGATTCGCACGTGATCACCGACTGTGAATTTAGCACTTCGCAGGTCGGTGGTTTTCTGGAAATCGTAAACTGTTTGTAAAAGAATCTTGGCGTTGCTGTGGTTCACTTCGATGGGTTTGTAGCCGGTGGTGCGGTGTGCGGTATCGTTGTATTGGTTAACAACCTTTGGTAATGACTGCAACCACTTATATGACCCTTGCATGGAAAATTCCTTCCACATCTTGTTTTTAAGTGTTTAAAACCTTTATTTATTTTAGCATAGGGAATCATTTCCACAAGATCGGCCATGTACAAATCGTTCAAGCCTTTTACGATTACGCGTCTTCTTCGAAATCGTTTACGAGCAGGTTTATGCAATTCTTCAATTGTTTGATGTTTGATACTCATTTAGAAAATGCTGGAACACTAATAACAGCTTCCAAAATAAATATGTCCGTTGTTCCAGGTCTCTTCGCCTTAAACTTATCCCCTTTCTTCAATGACACTCCGATGAGTGATTCGGCATCGTATAACGTATCGTTTAAAAAGATTTGCGCATCTGTGGGATAGTATTTGATTTGTTTAATGATACCTTTTGTTAGAGAAACGACATACTCGAAGTTGGTGGAGTTCAAAAGTGCATAACCGTTTTCATGATTGTATATTCCCATCATATACAACATTGTCTCGTAGTGCACATTAGACACGTCTTCTAAAAGGAATACTTTTGCACGAGCGTCGAGTTTAACTCGGACAGGAGTTTTGTGAAGATGTTTACCGAACTTATCTAGAGTCATGATTTTGAGGTAATGATGATATATGGTGATATGGAAGACTAATAACAGCTTCGAAGTAAAATGGGGCGGCTGTTGACGGATATAGCGACGTACCTCTCACCTTAATCTTATCGCCTTTTCTCAATAGTCTCCCAATTAAGTTGGCAGCACCACCAATACTAATGCCGTTTACATACATATAGCATGGTGGTGAGCTGCACACTTCTTGTACAGTCCCTTCTGTAAACGGTATTGTGTATTCCCGTTTACTGTTGCTACCTTTCAAATTGTAATAGTTCGGTAGGTCGGAGATGTTAGGTTCATTCGACGCTGGCTCGGTGTCCGCCCGCATATACATCATTGTTGTGTACCTTACATTTTGTATATCTTCTAATAGGTACACTCTCGAACGAGTGTCGAGTTTCACTCGGACAGGGGTTTTGTGAAGATGTTTACCGAATTTATCGAGCGTCATGATTTCACTAACGTTAGCAATATTATGAAACGGATCGATACGCGTGTGATGATTTATTCGATAATTTTAGCAGCTCTTAATTCATCGATAATATATATGATTTCATTAGTGTGACCGGTGTGACCAGCCGATTTTGAACTTAAAAGGAGTCTCAATCTGTCCACTAATTTATTAGGATCTTTCCAAGGTATAAATTCCACCTGTTTATTATTATAGTTGAGAACGCGCATATCACCACCGCCACGTTTTGGTAATGTGCGAGTTTTCGATCGCGTGACCGGTGTAGTAGGTGTAGACTCGCTTCGAAATCTTGCTCCAGGAGTAGTTAGAAGGGGTCTAATTATATTTGAATATTTCTTTCCGGTTCCGTGTAGCTGTGCACCCTCAATGTAACCTCTTCTGGTAGCATTGGTACGTGTAAGAAGGTCCTTATACTTCTGCAAGTTTGATTGGGTGTATCCAATAGGTGCTTTTTTAAATACTAATTCGTAAAAACCAGGAGTGCCTGTATATTTAAAAATTGTGCCTGAGGGTTTTTTAATAATAAAGTCGTTCTCGTCAAAAGTGAGTACGGCGTCTCCGATTAGGTACTGGTGAGATTCCGGATGGAATCGTACTCCATAATGATGATCGAACTCGTTCTTAGTATCCTTGAACATGTTTTCCATATACATTTTAGCTCTACCCGAAAAGGTCTCATCTATGTAAGTTTGGAATTCCGGACTGAATCCAACAGCAGCAAGTTGTTCTTTCAATTGATCCAATGTTGGGATCCCAGATTCTTCCAGGACTTCTGTTTCAAAAACCGAGATATCAGGTGAGGGAACGCTAATAGTGCGCATTCTTTGGGCGATAGGTGATGGTTCGCGAGGCATACCTATTCGTCTTGCGGGTGGAAGTCGTTTATAAAATTTTTTTGGAGTCGAGGTAGGTATGGGAGAAGACACTTCCGTTTTTAAGGGTTCTTCTTTCGGAGTTAATAATTCCGTTTTAACTCCGGTTATAAACTCACGCAATGGCTGAGTGATAGGTTGATAGCGGCGTTGTAGTTCCACTTCTGACCGTGCAATTTCAGACTTGAGACTTTTGTATTTCTGTTTAACATGACATCGTGCTTTAACCAAGTCTTCTGCTACACGCTTGTCCATGTTTACTAAAACGTTTAGTTCGTGTCTTCGGTATTTATGGTGAAGTAACAGTCGAAACCTTTTCGATAACGTCCCCCATTAAGTGGATAATCTTTATCGATTACTAAAAAGCCATATTTCTCCTTCCAACAGTGTAAACACAAGTGTTTAAACGCTTCGAAAGTCATATCCCCGCTAACATGATCGTTAAATATGTGTTTTAAGTTAGTATTATCCTGCTTAAACACGACAATGAGATTTGAATTATCTCTTACGAGTTGTTTAGGTATCGCAGAATATGTCTGACATAAATAAAAACAATCGATGTGTTTATGTCTCCCGAAGCAGAAGTAATCACGTATGGTGCTTTGACTATCGCAAACTAAATACATCATCGAAGATAATAACCGAGTTTTGGTTTGCATCCTTAGGTGGTAATATAGTTTCAGAAGAATCGTATTCGAAGTAACCGATGGGTAATGATCGAAACAGGTCGCGCAGATATGCATATTTCGGTTGATAAAGAGATTTACTATAAACATATACGTTTTCGAAGCGTAAACCGTTTGGATGTTCTAGTAAACTTATCATTAGGTTGGTTTTACCACATCCGGAACTGCCTACTATTATACCGCGTTTGCATTCGGCACCCAACAATACGCTATGTTTAAACACTTGTGGCGTCGGTGAACAATTATCCCGATTTACAACCGGTAATCTGTGTCTCTTATGCACCAACTTTAGCTGCTCCATGTACGACACGTTGTGAGGGAAGAGCACACGTGTGTGATATATATAAATATATGTAGACGGGTCACTTACAGTCACTCTTCACCTGTGATCGGAGGAGTAATGTGTTATGAAACGTACTCTGCGAAAAGCGGATAATAGTCAATCAACTCGTAAGGGGAAGGGAGTGATCAACACTCTCATTAATAAGTTACCGTTAGAATTACATTTACCAGGGTATAACTACTGCGGACCTGGCACCCGTTTACATCAAAGGCTTGCTCGTGGAGACAAAGGAATAAACCCGTTGGATGAAGCTTGTAAAGAGCACGACATAGTCTATTCAAAAACTAACGATCTTGGTGAACGTCATAAAGCCGATAATATATTAGGACGTAAGGCGTGGACTAGGTTTCGTTCTAAGGACGCTCGTTTTGGGGAGAGAGCAGCTGCACTTACTGTGGCCGGCATTAAGTCTGGAAAAAGAAAATTGGGTATGGGTGTTCGACGACGACGACGACGATCTAAGGTGAAAAGAAGGGGTACTTTAACGTTCAACAACGCCATCAAATTAGCTAGAAAACGTATTGGTGGTAAAGTAAAAAAGTTATCTTTAAAACGATCTGCTCGTCTTGCCCTAGCGGCCTTGAAACGTAAACGTATCATTGCTCCCAAAGGTCGGATTATACCTATTCCCAAGCAAGGTGGTTTCCTACCGCTGATTCCTTTATTTGCCGCTCTCGGAGCTATAGGCTCGTTAGGAACTGGAGCAGCTGCGGTTGCCAAAGCAATGAATGAAGCAAAAGCAGCGAAATCAGCGCTCGAAGAAACAAAACGACACAATATAGCGATGGAGCAAGCGCCTGTAGGAAAAGGATTATATTTGAAACCGTACAAAAAAGATTAGGATTGTATTTACGACCTCCAAAAAACTACCCTTAAAGCTACCACACCGACTACTGACTTTTCAGAAGCTAAATTCGTACAATTGTGGACATTTAGCGCTGAACTTTTTATATGAAAACACTCCTTAACATTTTTTCAGTCTTACTGGGAATGTTGAGATGTCTCAAACATTCATCTTCTCCGCTACAACGTCTGTTTTAACTTCTCCTTTTAACCCTCCCATATATTTGGGTCCTACAAAACAATGGGTTATGCGTTTGACAAATTTCGAAACGTTCAATACTATTCCGAACGTAACGGATAAAAACAACGTGTTTAAAATGGGAGAAAGAATAATAAAGATACCTACTGGATCATATGAGCTTACTGATATAGCTCAATACATTAATTCTCAAGTAAACGGTGAGTCTGTTAACATCGATCCGAATCATAATACCCTAAGATCGATTATAAAAGCCGATCACGACATTGACTTTACAGTTGAACACTCTATCGGAACATTGTTAGGGTTTAAGAATATAATCTTAAAAGCTAAGGAACGTCACATATCTGATTTTCCAGTTAAAATTATCAAGGTTAACTCGCTAATGATAGAATGTAATATAATAACAGGAAATTATATTAATGGTACACCTGCCCATGTGATACATCAGTTCTTCCCCAGTGTTCCTCCTGGATTCAAAATAATAGAAGCACCTGAGACTGCACCCTATTTACCAATTAATGTCAATACTATTTCAAACATTACCCTTAAAATATTGGATCAAGATGGGGATTTGGTTAATTTCCAAGGGGAAACCGTGACGATAGGACTTCATTTGAAGAGCGTGGATGATGGTGTTCAAATATAACACTCCTCGATGTTGCACTGATCGCTCTGGCTATAAAAGATCGTGTTGGAAGCGGAAAATGGTTAGTCAGGCATCGGTCGCTACTCAATTGACAAGGGGTAACCGCTTATTCTTGCAAACCTTAGGCTTTGTTATCCGAAAATGAATGTGCTAAATGTAAACGAAAAAGTGCTCGTCGATAACTCGATTGTTGGAGCTGAATTTCACACTCACCAACCTTATACCACTCGTTTTGAGAATAATGATGAAATTCGAATACCTATTCAAGAGGATATGTCCACTTTGCCTTCGTGTAGTTATCTATATGTAGAAGGTACTGTACTGAAAGAAGATGGTAAACCATCAGCGAGTGGTAAATTTATAAACAATGGTATTGCATATCTTTTTAGTGAGATTCGGTACGAAATGAATGGAGTTGTGGTAGATTCGGTAACAAAAGTTGGTCTAACAACCACAATGAAAGCTTACCTTTCCCACAATTCGAATGAAAGCGTTAAGTTACAAAACGCTGGTTGGTTTCCGGATGGTACCAGCACCTTGCTAGATATTAAAGGTAATTTTTGCGCCTGCATACCTTTATCAACACTGTTGGGGATTTTTGAAGACTATGGAAAGATTATTATGAATATTCGTCAAGAATTGGTATTAATTAGAAGCAATTCCGATGTCGATGCCCTAATATCCACCGATGCTAATGAAAAGCTTAAGGTTAACTTGCAAAAAATATATTGGAAAGTTCCACATATTCAACCGGGATTGGCGGAAGAATTATCATTAACAAAATATATTGGGAAAAATATTGACACTCAAGTGGCATTTAGAAGCTGGGAAACACATATTTACCCCGCTGTACCGCAAACGGATAAGCTCAGTTGGTCTATTAAAACATCGACCACTCTGGAAACTCCCCGTTACGTTATCATAGGGTTTCAAACCGATCGTGATGGTCAGTTGCAGAAAGATATGAGCACATTCGACGCCTGTGATATTCAAAACGTGACGGTATTTTTAAATACGGAAAGATATCCTTACGATCAATTAAATATTAATTATGGTGAAAATCGATATGCTACTTTATACGAAATGTATGCTAACTTTCAACGATCCTACTATGATAAACCCAACGAACCTCTACTGGCTCCTGATAGATTTAAGGCACTTACACCTCTAATCGTCATCGACTGTTCGCGACAGAAAGATTCCTTGCTAGGGAAAGCTGTCGTTCTTCGAGTTACTTTCGAAACTCACAAAAGCATTCCAGCGAACACTACTGCTTACTGTCTCATTTTGCACGATCGTGTATTTACGTATAATGCATTGACGAAGCAAGTACGTCAACTGTAAAGGAAATCGTTATATACGTCCAAGGACCTGTTACCTTTATTAGTATAGTCGCACGCTTCGATCATGCTAGTTATCGATGTGCAAGGTTTCAAGACTTCAGAAAAAGACTTTGCACCCAAGGAATTAGCCGTGTTTGATGGACATCGTGTGTCTCACTACGTTTTCAAACCTCCATTCGCCTTTCGCAACTTACCACCCACGTTTCGTCAACAAGCTACTTGGTTAATGCATAATCCTCATTGTCTGGATTGGAATGAAGGATTCACTCCTCCCTTTATGCTTCCTGTAATTCTGCAACGCTTGACGCAGCAGGCGGATACCGTTTACGTGAAGGGATCTGAAAAGAGCAACTACATTCGACGTTTCGTATCACAACCGGTGGTGGAGTTACCAGAAAAACCAGCTCTACAGGCTATGCTTCCATCATGCTTTTATCATCATCATTCACTGTGCTATTGTGCATTAAGTAATGTATACTACTTATATAAAACTCATGTAATGGATTTTTCAGAATAAAGTTTTTAAATATCCATAATGGTTTTATTAAAACAACATAATATGATTACAACTATTTATTCATTGTCTATTACAAACTTATATAACTATTCACGATTAAATATAACAATTACTAAACTTTAATACCCAATCCAGATAACATCATATGATTACAACTATTCATTGTCTATTACAAACTTATATAACTATTCACGATTAAATATAACAATTACTACCCTTTAATTCCCAATCCAGATAACGCACCAAACCCGAAGGAAAACCGACAGCAGCAAGGTTGTCACGTGCACGTTCAGTTGCAGCAATCCATTCACTATACGGTGTAACACATTTACATTTGATAAGAATGAAATCACATTTATCAGGCAACAAGTTAATAGTATGACGATGTATGAGCAACCCCTGTCCTGTACATGTGGAATTTTGTATATTTATAAGTTTACCATTTTTTAACAAATAATGGACTTCTACACCTGCACACGAAGTGTGTCGATAATCGTTTTCACTACGTACAACCATAGTGTTCGATAGTTTAGCTCTTTCGATTAACAACCCGGTATTGTGCGTTTTATTACGCGAAAATTTAATTTCACCCTTATCTGTTGTTGCAAGAACCCAGTAATGTTGCCAACCCACTTGGATTGAACCCATTTCTGTAACTGACGGTAAGCGACTGATGTGACTATTTAAACTATACCCCCACCACTTTTAAAACGTGTATTATAGATACCCTCTCTATACTCTTCTTTCAAAACTGGAGCGATTACATTTTCCACGTAGCTTATTCGTCTCTGAAATCGTACCCTATCCCTTGCTATTATCTCCCATTGACTTCTGCGTGCTTGACGATGTGCATACTCCCATGTTAACATGTAATGCATTTTGTTTTTACTTTCATCAAATGTCACTAAACCACCCATTTAATCCGTCCTCTATTAAGTCATATGCAAAGTCCCTTAGATGTTGCGCAATGAGCTTTTTTACCAAACACTCATCACAAATCACACCTCTAATGAAGTCTTGACACAACTGCACGCCTTTTCTATATCGTTGTGCTAACTCTTGACAATATTCTGGACTGAATATCCCCGTACCATGAACAGCTTCGTGTGCCGCATCCTCCTCTAGCGCTTCTAATTCACACCGTAGTTTCACCACAGCATTCAGTTTATCAATAGCTTTGCTTGATACGTCTTCACTGTTACGCGTCTCCATTGTATTTCACTACGTTACACCTAGACCATGTGTTCTTATATTCACCCACCCCCCACCCTTTCCCCTCTTCATTCTTCCATTACGCAATACACCTTTTGACTTCCACATCCACTATTACCTTTTCTGGTAGATAATGCACAACTTCTAGCATTCCAAA
The DNA here is from genome assembly GCA_929113105.1 of Agrypnus murinus. NCBI lineage: Eukaryota > Metazoa > Arthropoda > Insecta > Coleoptera > Elateridae > Agrypnus > Agrypnus murinus. The sequence goes on along the minus strand of OV816025.1, from coordinate 39,497,965 downwards.
CACGTTCGGGATTTGCATCTTCATTAATGGTTCCAATATGTTTGTGATGTTCACTATGCAGTCACCCGGCATGTCTACAACACCATCTATTATGCTATGGTAGAAATTGAAAAATTCCAAACCCTTCAGAAGGTTTAATCGATATGTTAGTAACGGTATTAACTGCCACAGCTCATATAAGGACTCCCACGCTAAATACAATTCATCATCTCCTGCATCAGTTATCTTTATGATTTTTGTTTTATCGTAATTTCTGTTAACACGCTCAAACGAGATAGTTTTTGTACCCATTTTCAAAGGAACCCCGACCTCTTCTCCTGCTTTAAAGTATTTATTAATGACTCCTTCATTGGTTATTAACGCGTTCCACTCCGTTTCATCAAACAGCATGCACTGATTCTTTACTCCAGCTACTTTTATTACAGGAGTGAATCCCAAATGAGCACATAATCCAACAAATACAACTTTACTTTTTGATTTGTTTAAATAAAACACTGATTGATTCACTAGCGGTGCCCATTTAGCATCCTTAGGAAGCTCGTTTGGAACCATCAACTGCTTTTCTAGAGCTTGCGCTTTCGCATTCTCAATTGATTTAGCGAGGCTTTCCATTGCAACACTGCACTGTACACTGCAACTGCAAACGCTTTACTCTTCCCATACATGCGACCTGCTATATATATATATCTACAGCTTGACCTTGAATGGTGTTTGATGGCCTTGAGCATGGTCTTGAATGGTGTTTGCTAACCTTGAAGAGTGGCCTTGGGTTCACGGTCATAACATTGTTGCCATATTCTTGGCCTTCAGAATGCGGTGTTGCCATCTGGTTGACCTTGAGAATGCGGTGTTGCCATATTGTTGACCTTGAGAATGCGTTGTTGCCTTATTGATGGCCTTGAGAATGCGGTGTTGTCATATTGTTGACCTTGAGAATGCGGTGGTGCCATATTGGTGACCTTGAGAATGCGGTGTTGCCACGTTTAGGTGACAGAGATAGTTTCAAGGTCACCATGTGTTAGAGAGAGATAGGTTCAAGGTCAGGAGTGGGGGGTGGTTCCAGAACTCTCCTATTTTCCCTACTTGGGTTGTAGCAATTATTAGTATTACTATTCTCCACTAAAAGTGCCTATTCTTAGAAATTAATGTTTGCTAACGTGTTAGTTTACGCGCGAGATTTTGATGTGTTTTTCGGAAGAACGTGCATTATACGTGTTTTTGAGATTTTGCGTTATTTATATTTATTTATTGTTACGTATGCACACTTATATTGTTTGTAGTTAGAACCCCTAAGAAGATAACAATGTGTTACGCATATAAGTACGTTAACAAAAATCCCATTATTTATTTGAAAAGGCTTAAGTTGTACGTAGTGTAATAAAAAACTTCTCCATAATATAGGTATACAATTTTTTATGTAACCAGTGACTAAAGTGTTGTTTTACGGGATAAAGTCGAGTTGAACATGATTTTTATAAAACAACTTTAAGCATGAATTGGCATACCTACAATATTTTTTGAACAGTAATATTAACCGAAAATCTAATAAAATTTATCTTTATTCCTGTTTTGAATGCGTAAAATCCAACTTTACGCACTGTTGCCAAAAAACGTTTTTCAATACTCTACAATACATATTGCTTTTCAAGAATTTCTTAACAAAATCTAAACACAAGTGACAGACTAATTCTAATTTCAAAGAACTTGTGAACATTACAGAAAATATATTCTTGAGGCAGTGGCGTAACTACCGCAGACCCTGCGACGCGGGGGGAGCAACGCTCCGAAGGGCGCTGCTTCAGAAATGTATTAAGAAGGTTTATAGGGAAAATAGCAAAAACAATGAATTTTAACAGATGAAGTGACCAGTTCCCTTGCAGTAAAGTCCGAGAAAAAACTGTAATTAGTGTTAGATACAAGCAAATGAAACGGTAACGGATTATTATTAATATATTATTAATTATTCCATATTTTATTTTAACAAAAATTACCTACGTATAAATTGTATATGTGAGGGGCGCAAACATAAGCCTCGGAGGGGCGCGCAATCTTACGTAGTTACGCCACTGTCTTGAGGTTGACAAGTACAACATGGATGGAATCAACTTAGTAAGAAGTCCATTTTAGATTAATTACAAGGTTCAGAGAGCATGATCAATTGCGAATTAGATTTGTTAAAATCGCCTTTTCTCCAATTTGTATGCATAAGTACTAGTTGGTAACCTGACGCAGTACTGATGAAACGAGAAAATGAATTAATTAAATACACGAACTGCACTTTTACCCTATATATTTTATCTTTATTCTTATATATTTTGATTGAGTAATAAAGAATGTGGCAAGAGACTTAACAAAATAATTTACAGCATCCAAAAATTTTCATCAAAACAAACTTTTTGTTGTTGGTGGTCTGACGTATACGGAGTTATTAATACGTACCTTTTATTTAATTTCAGATAAGTTTCGCAAATTTTCTTTACTAAAAATAAATATAATATTTTAAACATTTACGCAATACGCATGAAACACGCAAAACCTTAGGTTTACAGATGCGTATGGAAGTTTGCAGATCCTATCAAAATGCAACCTCAGTGCAAAAGCGAACCAAACATACTAATAATGATAATTTCTGAAGATTTAATTAGAATTAGAGTAAAACTTTCCACCTCGAAATAGTAAAACTAATAACGAGACAATATAGTAAACAAGTTTAAAAGATAATTTATACATTATTTATCTTTGAATTTTTATTTTGGTAGGGAGAACATAGAAACGTTTTTAAACTGAAGGTCCGTAAAAAATGGTTAAGGTATTTAGATAGTTGAATTTGTTGGGTGCTATATTTCATAGAGTTCATGAAACTCCTCACTATCATAAATTAAGATCAAGATTTTTATTTACTTTAGGTAGCACGTATCTTTTAATATAGAAGAATTTAAAAAAAGTGTCTTTCTCGAGATTGCTGTGATGGTGTGAATAAGAACAGTTCCGACCATAGAGAAGTGTCGAGACCTTTCCTTTTTCTTGGGGATTTTCAAAAAAACCTTAAAAAATGACCTGTAAGTACTAGACTTTGTTTAAGAATCTTTCAAATTTAGTTAGTAGGTTTTTTTATAATATTGTTATATTCATACTTATAAACGATTTAGTAAAAGCACGTTTGCAGAAACAAATCAGAATTATTAATTTATAACTTGAAATTGCTGTTTTGGAAATAAACGTTAATTTTGTTAGGATTTATTGTTATTAATTCCTATTTTAGATATCGCCATATTAACCCACCCACATATCCAGAAAAGCTACTAATGGCCTCCTCGTTCTCCAGTAGTAATTAGTTTTTTTATTATTTGAAATCCATTTTTCAAAATTCCTTGGCATGACATATCACATCCGTTTTCTATTAGAATATCATAACAGACAGAAAATTACCGTTTGAAAGAGTTTCGAGATTCTTCCATTTTATAATTAAAAACAAAGAGTTGTCAGACACTATTATTATTTATGGCGGAAGACAGTCTAAGTTCAAAAACAGAAATCTCATAAAGTGTATAAACGTTATCTTTCACTTAATGAAATATAATTGCTTTTAGAAATTGTTTGTTTGACACTTATGTATGTAATTAAAATAAATCAGTGTGGTCTTTTAAAATAATGAGTCCAATGTCAACAATAATGTCATATTTTATAGAAAAGAATCTCAATATTATCTTTCAAAATACATTTCATTGTTTCTAGTCTCTTATATCTATAAGAAATTCTAAGAAATAAGGTATCAAATATTTCTTTGTATAAAATCATCCAGAAGATTTTTTTTTAGTATAATAAAATCACGAAAAGACGAAATATATCTTAAAATAGTCATAAAAGTTATAGTGCACTATAGTCCAAAACAGCAGAGAAACATTATTATTATTAATATATATCATCATCATATATATTCTCTTCCTAACTTACACCAGTGCACTTTTCGTTACTTTGTTACTTTCTTGAGCACTGCCTTTCCTACTCGAAATTATACGCTTATAGATATGTATGCAGTTAGCAATTCCTTGACCTACATCAATGAACATTTTAGTATCTTTTACATTGTAACCAGTGGCGTATTTTGGGGAAGGTGGGTTAACGTCTGGAGCCAGTTCGCATCTTTTTTATAGTCCAGGTCACTTATGTCGAAATCTAAGAAAATCTAAGTATTTGGTTTCGGAATTTTTACAGAGTAGCTCCCCAAAAAAACTTCCTAAATACGCCGCTTATTATAACTGAATCAAGCACAATTTAACGTACTGAATCCTTTTTAATAACTGGATAGTGGCAGGCGACGACACACGCAAAAGTTGTAATTTTTGTATCTTGACCATGCTTATTATGAAATTTAGTCAGTTCTTTTATTGTAATTCATCAAAAGCATGCAGTCTTTTGGTCTTGCACGAATATTTAATAGAATAGGTCAGATTATTCAGAATATGTATAAAAAGGTTTTTAAGACTTGAGCGTATTGGACCATTACCATTTAATTTACCGTGCGCTGACTGATTTTTAGTGATACTCTGATTATGTTTTGAATTATTGTTATTGTATGTATCCCATCTATAGGAAATTAGGTTATCTTATTTAAAGGTCAGACAGAAAAAACTAGTTTAGCTCTTATGTGCTAATCTTTCTAGATAAGTAGGTACCTATTGCAATAATGATAAGACGTATTTTTGCAGTATCTTAGAAAAAATCTTACAATTTTTAAGATAAATAGTGTCGAGATTATTTTTATGAAAATAACATTAACCATGTACGAACTCTACAGTTTTCTTGATGAAGTTATACATACGCCGCCACTGGATTTTCAACGCTAAGTCGCCGATACTGAGTTCAGTGATAGTTATTAAGTTACGTAGAAGTGATAATGTGATAACGTGATAATTGATGACTATACTTTTAAATCGCATTTTATCTAAATAATTTTTTTGCTAATTGCAATTTTTTCAATAATTATCATTTACATAAGTAATGACATAGTATTTTGTACACATCTTATCCATGCTCAACTTGCAACTGACTTGTTTTTTCATAATTTATCGTTTATACCGCATTTTATCTAAAATGACATTATGTTCTATTTACAATTACATTTCATTATGAAATATTAAAAAATATACAATTTTTTTTGTAAGAGAAAAGACAAGTAAGTTAATTAAGAACCGCAAATGACCACCTAAAATTTGTAACAAAAGGGAACTTAGTGGCTTCAGTCCGATACCCCCCTAAATACGCCACTGGTACGTAGATATTGGATATCGATACACAAGACGTAAGACGTAGATTAAAATAAAGAAAAAAAAGGACTTTTAGACTACGCAAAGCTACTTTTCCAGATAATTAAGTTGAAGAGTTAAAACAAAACTCGGAATACCTTAATGGTATCGCCCGAGAGAAAAAAGCGTTAGTTTTTATTTTATTAACGCGTACACTATGGTGGAACCAGTAGCTTAAGTCATATGTCTCTGATCTAACATGCAATACAGTCACACACATCCATCGTTAGGCGACCGAACTATCCAATTTACAAAAATCTTGCCTCCCCAAGTGACACTCGACCCCATGACTCTTGGAACACGAGTGATGCACTGACACCACTCATCTAAATAGGCGTTATTATTTTTTAGAAGCAGCAGCTGTTTTCGTTACTGTTTAAACCCATATTTAGAGAATACGAGTGGTATCCCCGGTCTAGTGAGAAATAAGTTTAAGTTTAGTTTTACTTTTAAAACAAGTTTGAACAGGGTTTAAGTAACCAAATTTAATATCTATATTTATTTGTTTGCTTTTGAGCGAGAGATCGGGGTGGCGAAACATCACTCGTTTTCATAGCTCCAATTGCTTTGATCATACTATGGGCAACTCTACTAAAATTTATCCGGATTTGGACGAATTGTACATGCCAAACATTGCATTCACACGATTTTAGTTCCTTACTAGAGAAGGCAAGGCACGTTTTAATCAGCTGCTATGAAAAGTTACTAACTCAGCCAGGGATCAAACCTGCGATCCTTGCATTATGTGATAATAATAATACATAGTACATTAACATGATGTAATGAACGAGACAAACCTCTATGCATTGCCGGGGAACATTCGAGATTGGCGGCGGAACGTATGACGCATCGACGAAGATTCTAGCACGTTTCAGCAAGTCTTGTACACGGTACAATTGTGTACCGTGTAAAGCGCCGCCGTGCAGGGAGGGGATCAGTGCTGTGCGTGGTGTCCGTGGTGTGAACATGTGCGATTAGCATCTCGAAGTACGCTGTAGTACAGATGCTGTCTAAGCATTTCTCACCACGGCCGGCAAGGGTGTTCAGTGGTTTGTGTAGTGCTAACCGGTACGTCAACTTTTCCTTCCAAAAATCAGCCCCTTTCCCGCCTTAAGCTCTTGGTGTTAAACGTCACTATGAGCTGCGGTATGGATTACCGGCATTCCGCGCCCGTTCCTCGGAACGGGGGTAGTGTCCCCAGGGTTCCGTCACCATCCTTCTTCCCAAGGCAGTTGCCAGTTACTGGAAGGTAACTTCGGCGGGTTTTTACGCTGGGGACTCACCGGGATCTCTGGAAATAGCTGGCAGCTGTCTGTCCTTTTCCTTCCTCCCTATCCCCGGGTGGCCGTTCCCTTTCAGAGGGGCTCCTTGGTGGAAGGTTAGGTCGACTTGTTGCTTGGTGCTACACAACGCCCCCGAAAGCTATATTTCGGGGGTGGATCTGAAAAGAGCCGGTTTTTGTTGTTTTTCAATCACATCACAACGCAACCAACATCTTCTCGCCGTAATCCATCGACATTCCAACGTTATCGCCCATATCAACATATTCCACATGTTGGTATGGCCGATAACATGCATATGTGACCATGAATGCATGGAATTATCGAAGAATACAACAAGTACAGAGCGATTGTGGTTATCATTACCAACATTATTATTAATGCTGCTAATAATAACCACAAAGTCACCGCCGTTGCCGGGCTGGCTATTATTAAATTTTGTTTAATAATAACTGGTCTGCCAACGGCTGGCTGAAGAGGCCTACTTGATTAGGCCTATAACAGCCTCACCCCGCTTCGCGGGCTGGTTAAGATAACGTCGAGCAGTCAGGGAGGGGATTAGTCACCAGTCAACAACGAGTTAATTAAATACGCGCATCGTGTAGTAGTAGCAAATAAATATGTATATAGGTCATTCTTTCTGAACTCAAGGTGATTAAGATAACGTCGAGCAGTCAGGGAAGGGATTAGTCACCAGTCAACAACGAGTTAATTAAATATGCGCATCGTGTAGTAGTAGCAAATAAATATGTATATAGGTCATTCTTTCTGAACTCTAGGTCCAAAAATTGGCGCAACTTAGAAAAGTCAGCGGGGGCTCCTTTTAAAGCTTGAAACCTATACTTCCGAATATCACACCTCTCCTATATGAAACAAATTATATTTGACCCCTAAAACAGGGTAACACGTATCCAGTTCCATAAAAAAATTAAAAGTTGAAATAATTAGAAAAAAAATATTTTTAAAATTTTTTTAACGGCATCGCATTCCTCGTCAAAGAATACATAAATTTTGTCCATTGCGTTTTTTTCTTAGAGTTCTTCAATTTCGAGCAAAATTGAGAACAATTTGTAATTTTTGAATGTTTATCATTTTTTTTAATCAGAAATGGCGTCAGAGAGAAAAAAATGATAAGAGTAGAAAATGCTTATTTTTACTCGATAGACTTACCTATAGAAGGTGCTGTAGGTTCTGCCGGATGTACCGGTACACCTCGTAATCAATCAAGAAAAATAATTTATAACTCCTCGATTGGGGAATAGATAGAAAAGTGAATTTAAGAAGGACTGCTGTGGTTTGATGTGGAATACCTCCAAGAAGATCATATCCAACTACCAGGCAGTAGGAATTTAAAAAGTAAGAGAAACCCAAGAAGTGTGTAACTTTGTCAAAAGATAACAGCACTACTTCTGTTACATTGAAGTGCTCATACAACGACATTTAAAGATTTTTTGTTACTAACATAAAAATTATGTGTTGCTTGGGCTACACTTTTAATCCTATTCTAAGAAGTGCTTTTGACAAGAGAAGAAATAGTGTGTGTTAGCCGAACTAAGAGTGACACTAGAATTAATTTTGTCTCAGAGACCATTTCTAAATAAACTATTGGAAACTATGACATAACGATAAAGAATTCCTCAAGAAACTACCCATATTCACAGCACTAACGGTTTTTTCGTCGTTCAACGACTTTATTTTCTCCAAAATAAAGAAGCCAGAAAAAAATTTTTTTATCTAAAATTATCTTGGTTTCAACAATTGCACCAACTAGTCAATTTTAATACGCTAATGGTGGTACCTCACTAATGGTGGGGTACTACGGAATTGTTTTGTTATAATCTATTATTGAAAAGAACCATCATAAATTGAAATATTTAAAGAGAAACAATCGAAACGGTATAATTATATAAGGCGCAGATGCGATTAAAGGCATACTACCAGATAGGCTTGATATAATCTGGCTCTCTTTTAAAACTTTTCAAGTTGAACTGTCAAATTCGATCGTAAAATTAATTTTAGAAAAGAAAATTAAACCTATGTAAATGACTTTATAATTAACGCACTGAGATAATTGCGACATGTAATTCATTCATTCATTCATTCTGGGCGTGGTCTTCACTCTTCACCCACTGCACTGAAGCTCTAGGCTTATTGTGCCCCAAGAAGTGATTTACTCAATCAGACCTGTATCGCCAAAGTAGTTGAGGATACAGTTGATTGGTGCTGATGCAATTTCGCTCGGTTCAACATACTGAGCCCCGAAATGTTTAAATCTTTTAGCCCCGAGGGCTGAACATTCACATAGGACGTGTAGGGCTGTCTCTTCTTCCTCTTCACATAGCCTACAGGTTGCATCATCGACAATATTCATTATGTTGAGATGTTTATTAAGGCTACAGTGTCCTGTTAATAGTCCTGTTAAAAGCCTTAGTTGTTTCCTGCTCAGTCTCAGCAGTTCCTTTGTTCTCTTACTGGAAGGGGACATCATTAGTATCTTTGACTGCCTGTGCCCCTGTAATTTCTCCCAGTAGGTTTTATGTTTATCTTTCAATAAGTCTTTGATAATCCCTCTTGCGGTTAAATAAGGGATCCCGCATGTAGGTTCAGGACCTATTAATCTCTGTTCGGAAGCTTGTTTTGCAAGTTGATCAGCTTTTTCATTTCCTTCATAACCCTGATGTCCTGGAACCCACTCTACACAAACATTGTTGCGTGTGGCCAGTGTCACCAGTGCTTCTGTGCAATTAAGCACGACCCTTGAGTGAATTTCAGTACTTTCTAAGGCTTTTAGTGCCGCTTGGCTATCCGTTAAGATGGAGATTTGCTTATTTTCAAAGCCCCTCTCTATCATGCTTTGTGCACATAATATTATGGCTGTTAATTCAGCTTGGAACACGGAGGTGAGCTTCCCCAGGTTAACACATATTTCATTCCCTGTACTTTGCTCAAACACTCCTGCTCCAGAGCTGTTTTCTGTTTTGGAACCATCTGTATACCATACAGATCCTTGTCTTTGAATCAACTCTCGTTTTCGTTCTTCATCACCCCTCTCAGGTATTTCAACCCTAAAAGGTTTTCTGAAGTCCCAAACGGTGTTGATTTTATCAGATTGCATATTGAGGATACTGGTTTTTTCCAGTATATTAAAGATCTCAGAATTGGGTCCGAAGCTTCGTCTCCCTATCCCATGATCGCTAATTTTCAGTCTATATGCAGCTGCTAGTGCTTCTGATTCCACTACTAGGTGAAGTGGAGGTAGACTTAGCATTGTTTCCATTGAAGCCGTGGGCGTAGATGACATTGCCCCAGTAATACCTATACAGGCAAGTCTTTGTAGTTTATTTAATTTATTTATTACCACTCTGTTTCTGGTTTTGTGCCACCAGATAATAGAGGCATAAGTGATTGTTGGTACAACCACTCTTGTGTATACCCACAAGGTCATGCTTGGTTTCAAGCCCCAAGTTTTGCCTATTGTTCTCTTGCAAGCCCATAGGGCCCTTGTGGCTTTATTAAGTATCTTCTCCAGATGGGGATTAAAGGTTAGTTTGGTGTCTAAAATGACGCCCAAATATTTTGCCTCTTTCCCCATAGGTAACTGTTGGTCCCCTATTCGTACCTCCTTCAAATCTTGAAGGTTTCTTTTACGTGTGAATGGTATGACCGAAGTCTTAACCGGATTAACCGAGAGTCCTTCTTTCAAACACCATCTCTCCACGGTTTTCAGGGCCTGCTGCATCAAATTTGATATTACTCCCCCGAATTTCCCGTTTATGAGTATGGTTATATCATCTGCATATCCTTGCGCATATATTCCTTTCGCATTTAGTTCAGCGAGAAGGTCATCAATTACCAGGCTCCAAAGAAGAGGAGAGAGAACTCCTCCTTGAGGACATCCTTTTGTTACGATAGCCTCCTTGGTATAATTTCCAAGGGCTACTATGATTTTCCTGTTTTTTAGTGTCGCAGTAACCCAGCCTGTTATAGATTGGTCTACGCCACGCTCAACCATTGCTCTGGCAATTGAGTCAAAGGAGGTATTATCAAAGGCACCCTCTACATCCAAGAATACTCCTAGGGCAATCTCCTGGTTTTCAATTGCCCGTTGTATTCTTGTAGTTAGTTCATGTAAAGCTAGTTCACAGGATTTACCCGATTGATAAGCAAATTGGTTTCGATGTAGAGGTGATTCCCTCAGAATTTCGTCCCTGATATGTCTATCAATCAGTTTCTCCAAAGTTTTGAGGAGAAATGACATTAGGCTGATGGGTCTGAAGGCCTTTGCCTGGGCATAAGAGTTACGCCCTGGTTTAGGTATGAAACAGACCCTAATCTGTTTCCAGCCACTTGGTATGTACCCAAGAGCCAGACTTGCCCTATATAGGGCACATAGTGGTGAAGCAAGTTCCTCCAAACCATGCTGTAGTAATGCAGGAAAGATGCCATCTATTCCTGGAGACTTAAATGGTCTAAACGTATTGATTGCCCATTTAAGTCTTGTTATGTTGATTAGCCTTTCGGCCACTCCCCAATCTTCTCTTCTTGCCCGAGTGATTGGTATTCCTGACATATCATTGTCATGATTTGTTCCAGTATCAGTAACACTTCCTGGGAAGTGAGTCTCTAGCAAGAGCTTAAGAGTTTCCTCCCCAGTATCCGTGTACTCTCCATTAGGCTTCTGTAATGAGCCCAATTTCCCTTGGTTTACTTTCAATAGGGCTTTTTGCAGTTTTGCACAAGTGGGTGTACATTCAATTTCCCCACAGTACTTCCTCCATGAAGCCTCTTTTGCCTTCCGGACCGCATATCCGTATTTCAGGTTAGTGGTTTTGTACTCTGCCCAGTCCCCCGTTCTTTTTGCTTTGTTAAACAGTTTACGCACTGTTGCCCTAAGCTTAGAGAGTTCATGGTTCCACCAAGGGTTCCCATTTTTCTCTCTTTTTACTCTTAGCGGGCAGCTGTTTTCATATGCTATTGTGATAGCTGATGTGACATAGTTGTTCATCGCTTCGATAGCATCTGCTGTTTCAGGTTGCTGTAGACAACCTTCTAATCCTAGTGCTAGGTTCTGCTTGAACATTCCCCAGTCACAAGATCTAGGATCTCTGTAAGTACTAGGTTCAGCCCTATTCGAGTATAGGTCGAACCTGATATATCTGTGATCTGAGAGTGACGGCTCGTTAACAACGTGCCAACTTTTAATCACCCTACAGATCTGTGGTGTACCTATTGTAATGTCTAAGACTTCCTTTCTTGAAGAAGTCACAAAGGTTGGTTCATTACCTTCGTTAGCAACATCTAGATTATTGCAAGCAATAAATTCTAAAAGTGACTCACCTCTAGCGTTGTTTTCCGTGCTGCCCCATACCTCATGGTGTGCGTTGGCATCACATCCTACTAATAAGTGGACTTTATTGCTAGTGCAATTCCTGACCAGGGCTCTGAATTCCTCTGTTGGAGGTAGTCCTGGTTGATCATATGGAAGGTAGGCTGAGCCTACAATTAGGTCTCTTGCAATTCCTTCCATGGCTGTTTCAATCTTTGCCACTACTAGGTCTCTGGTGATGAGGCCCCATAGTGGTATTAAATGTAGGTTTTTTTTTGCAATGATGCAAGTCCTAGGATGCTCGTCAACCGGGCACAATAGTTCCCAGTCAGCAGGCAATCCAAGTCCTCGTATCCGTCCCCTGTAAATCCAAGGTTCTTGTATTAGTGTCAAATCAATATTATTATACCTAATATGATTTTGTAAAGCAGCAGAAGCTGCCTTACTATGATGTAAGTTTACCTGAAGGACTTTTATAGTGGTAGTCCTTGGTTTTTTGTCCATTATATATTTAAAGAGGTTCCACTAAGGGCCCCTCTGGTGCTTCTTCTGTCTCCATCTGAATGGGCTGGGTTTCTGAAGTTGATGGTAGAGGCGGTGGTGTCGGTATACGTCCCTCCTTCACACCTATTTCAGATTTTGGTTGTTCACCATCCTCTCCCTTTTGCCCGAGCAGCTTAAAAGTGACTCTGGAAAAGTTTAAGAATGGTCGTCTGTCCAGCTCTGAGATTTTTGCCCACGATTTTTCGTCCAAAAGTATAATAAGTTGTTGACCTTTTGGATCTGGTTTTTTGTCAACTACACGCCAGGTTCCTGTACGGAGCCCTGGGTTTTGGACCCGAAGTCTTTTAATAATTTTTTCCGGTTCCTCAATTGGACCCGGAATCCACGTCATTACCCTTACTGGTTTGGGAACGTCCTTAGCGTCGATGACACTAAGTTTCGCTCCCTCCCAGAGGGTACTGCTCTGTATAGCTTGTCTCAGCCAGTCCACAGTGGGTTGATCAAAGCAAGATACTTGGATCAGTCCCCCCTTGTGTCTTAGTTCTGAGAACCTTGGTGCAGGTCCTCCTTCTTCAAGTTCGTCCATTTTTGTGATTAGAGCGGCCCTAATAAGGTTCGCCTGATCTTCGCTTATTACCGTCTCAGGAAAGGTCTCGGTTAGGATGGCCAGCCTGATGTCGGTTAAAGCGCTTTTATAGGAGACAGAGATATCTACCTCCCTACTTTTTTTTGATGCCCTGATGTCTTTAGGAGTGCTGCCATCAGATCGGTTCCTCTTCTGAGCCCCTGTCTTTTGGCTAACATCCTCAGGTTTATTTGAAGCAGTGGTAACGTTAGGACCAGTGGCCCCTACCGCCCTTGCTTTTTTTAGTTTGCGCCTTGCAGCGCCAGATAGTGGTTTTTTTGTCTCACCTAAAGCAGGCTCCCTCCTCTCGGAGGTTCCCGCTTTTGGTGAGACAGGTGGATTCTGCTGAGAGTCTCCATCTTTCTTTTGTTCTTTAGTTTTTTTTGTTTTTCTGTGTATCCATTTTTGGTCCCACGAGTGTAAACATTTAAGGAGTGAAAAAACTGTCGCTAAGAACTGATTGCCCCTCAGCCATAACATCTCTTCGGCGCGCACGATACCACTGAGATTGGGGGGGGGTTTTAATAGTGGCCCCATCCACACGGTCCGGGCGGTTAAGCCAAGACCCCCCCACACCAAACCTGTCCGCGAGACATGACCACAGTCAACAGGAAAATGGTGCAGGGTCTATCGGCTAAGCCCGTTAACCCCTATCGGCGCCGTTAACCCCAGTGCAGGCCCTTAGCCACGACACGACAGCTGGGCAAGGGGGTGGTCCGCGGGGAGGTTTTCACCTAGGCCATGTTGCGGGGGTTAGTCCGCTCAGGCGCCTCACTCGCTCACCTCTATATTGCGGTTTTTACGCCGCTCAAGTTACTAGTTCATCGCAGTGATAGGCTTAATAGCCGCCCTACCCGTTGCTGTTAACCAGTCTAGCTGATCAAAAACCCCGGGCTTCCTCCTATCCGCCACCTGGAGACGCGCCCGGTGGGTACCACCCTTAGCACGAATGTGCTATGTTCAGATGTTCATTGACCGGGTATAGGTGTTCATTGCGACATGTAATAAAAATATTTATATATTTAAAACACAAGACTGATTTTTGTTCCAGAACGTTTGAGAGTTACTGTAAGACTGGGCCGATTTACGTGATTCTTTTTTATATTGAAGCTTCCGCAGTGCAGATTAATCAACAATATTTAATTTCTAGGTAGATTTTCTTTAATTTTATAATTTTAAATTAAGAAGAAATTAAAAAATTTTATTTGGAGACGCTTCAGAAAATCCATCCACTTGGAACGCCCTTTTAGTTCCCAGTGTGTTAACTTTTGGACTTACTTACTCACGCCGATAGACAGACCACTTCCATCAATATCGTCTAGGGATTGAAGCTGTCGATATGTGCTGTAGCTATATCTAGCATGTTGTAATTTTACATTTCAGTGCTTATATTACTCAAAAATACATATATTAAAATCTTAAAATAATAGACAATCAATTTGAAATAGGAGAAATAGTTATTTCTGTAGTAAGGCACTAAAGTTCATCTTTTTATGACAAGTGTGGATATAATTAAACATTTTAATAAGATTACCACATCAATGACAAGATAAAAAATAATTTCTTTTTGAAATTGTGAAGTTATAAGGAAATTTAAGACAATATATAATTTTTAGGCTAGTCCACTTTACGTAAATAACTAGAAAAACTACAATAAACGTACCTATAAAAAGTATTTGTACCAAAACTCAATTAATTGTATATTATAAACATACTGTTCATTAGTATTTATTGCAATTAAACAAATTTTGGTTGAAAATAATAGTTTCAACTTCCATAAAAACGTACAATAATGGATTATTTGCTTACCGGTTTCAAAAAATATTCTTTTATAAGTCAGATATTTTTGAAATACTAATAGATGTGTTCAAATACTATATTAAAGTATTAGTTGCATAAGACACGTTTTTAGCGCACGCGTCCGAGTTTAAAAAGCGACCCGCGTAGCGGAGAGTTTACTAAAGAGGACAAGTGCGCTAAAACGTCTTATGAAACGAATACTTTATACTATTTTTCTATTTGCGTTATTTCATTATTAAATAATTAAAAAAATTACTTAGTTTTAAATAAAATTTGTTAAAATCTGTTAAGGATAAAGGTCGTATCTGCATAACTGTAAGTTTTTAGAAATCAATAAAAAAACTAATCGTTATTAGCGTCTTGTCCAAAGTGTCTTTTGTTTTATATTAAAGTTTTTATTTTATATAACAACTTTAAAATAAAACAAAAAACGCTTTGGATGGCACAATAACAATTAGTTTGTTATTGAACTCTCAAAATTTACAGCTGTGTCGTATCTACCTTTATCCTTAACAGGGCAGTATTTTGGTAAGTAGCATAACGGTTGGCAACACTAGAAATTATGCAATTTACTTTTTACATAACCTCGCTTAACTTTAGGTAATCCGCGCGACTTAGAAATTCCCATTCTTATCTCATACACACAAAGCCCGCTAACTAAGCAGCAGTACCTCGTTCAAATTTCCCAGGTGTATTATACGTACTGTTGAAAATTATTATAAATTCAAAGTAGAATTTATACCAATATATTTGTGACATAAATAATTGCTACTTAATGAATTAAAAACTTGGATGAAGTAAGAATAATTATATTTCATTTAATAGAATAAATACCATGTTTGTTAAAGAAATTCATGAGGTATAAATGCAATAGTATTTTCAGCAAAGAATGATTTTTGTTAACAAAAATAAATATTCATTTGATCTTTTGGGTATTATAACTTATAAGGTAAAGATATATAATTTTATAAAATTGAATTTTATTACGTTAAGTTTATCGTGAGCTATTGCACATACACAACACAATGCATCTTATATGATCTCAGTATCAAAATTTACAATTTCGTTAATAATAAAGTAAAACCTGTTACGCCCGTAGGACTATTTATTATTCGGCGCATTTATGTAGCCTGCAATACTAGTTTTGCAAGCGTTGCATTTCAGTTATAAGAGTTCACTGCGTAAATAAGATAAGATTGACATTCTAAGCACAGCTGTCTAACAGTGATATCAACTTTAAAAAATAAAATGTTACTGTTTCCAGTATTCTAAAAAATTTCATTAGGACACGCAAAATTCGTGTCCTAATGAAGCTATTAGAACACGCAAATATAAAAAACAATATTTTAAAAATACGGATTCTAGATATTATCCTCCTCGTTTCTTAATTTATACGCGTGCAGTATTTAATAGTGATATAATAAATTAATTACAAATGCTACAAATAGCCATGGCACATGTCGGCGGCTGCACCCCTGATTCTAGCCTTGTATCATCCATCATTGAGTGTTTAATGTTCGAATTGTTCTAATGTACAGATAATTTGACCGTATAAGACCGATTTGTTAATTCTTTTTTATAAGCTTTGACTTTATATTTTCTTTTTAGTATTTAGATTTTTAAAACCATAAATTTAAAATACTTTACACATACCGATTCAGAACACAAGGTCTATTTTGGTTACGCTTCGTTTAGGAGTTCTACTGGACAAGTTAAAGGTTTTACGCTGAAGATTTGCCATTTCTCCAGGGTTTTGCAATTTTTTAACTATTTATATTTTTAAAAGCGTTATTTGTAATCGATGCATTTCTATACGCTCGAAACGAATTGTTCACTTATAGCGCTGGGTTGGTCACGTCTCGGAACTAAACATCCTCTCTCTATTTGCTTACTACATCGCCAATCGCTTGCTTAAATCATATCACAAACAATTATCAGCTGAGTGTCATAGTATTAGCTGTGGAGAATTCTCACGAAATTCAATGTGTCTGTCTCTGTTTGTCCGTTTTTTCGGAATCATTTTTACCTCGAATTCGGATATTTGATGAAAAAATGGAATAGGTCTGAAAAACTATGTCCTATCTCTTAAGGAACATGAACAAAATGACGGATAAAGCTTAGAAAGTTGATATATTAAGCACAAATGAGACATTAATTCAATGTAGGATTTCATAGTGAAAATGGGTGGGTAAGTTGGATAGGTGGAGTCTTAGAGGGGAATAAGCCGGAGGGGAGGGATAAGTCAGACAGGGGACTACTAGGCAATGTTAGGTTAGCATCTTCTACTGGTTATGTTTGGTTGCGTTTATACTATAAATAATCACTCATGATAATCCTGAAAAGATTATTGTAATCACATAACGAACGTTGTAAATATGGGTTGTAGCAATTATTATTATTATTATTATATAAGGAAATCCTTCAATAAATTAACTTTTTCACTGTCATGTCTTGACGGGGTTTCCCTAGTTGAATATAAATATATAAAAGCAATGTAAAGAACAAATGTAAAGAAGTGAGAGAAAATGAATTAAAAAAATAAACAGTCAAAATATTAATTCTCTCGTGTTTAACAGTAAAAGCATAAAGCTCCATCTTTTACTCGACGTAATACAGTGAATATTACATGTGGTGACTCTACAACCCTATGTGGCAAGGTTATGTCAACACCTATTCGTTCTCAGTCATTCCAACAACCTAGAACCCAATCTACCCGAAACATGTTTGTTGGTATCAACGGTTTGGCAATCATGCTAGAAATTGCACCCACCCATGCCGCTTTAAAACTTGTAAGGCTTGGTTTCAAAAAACTTGTAAGACCGTATCTGTTACCTACGCCAAAACCGCTTTCTAACATCATAACCTCAAACGCAACCAACCCTGATTATTTTTTAATGCATTTCTATTACAGAATACTTTCAACCTTTTTAAATTTTATGATCTGTTAGGCATTCTTGTGTACATGTATTTACCAATTTCCTTTTATGTTGCATATACCTTGATCCAACAGTCTACAAGTCCAACAGAAGCATCACACGTTCATCTTAGGTTAAGTTTTGTAGTTTTTAGTTGTTCAGACTTGGATTTGTTTAATCTACCATTTAATCAATTCCGTAAATTAGTAAATGATTACGTCTAATAATTATAATCATGTCTAAGGTAATTGCTTAGAATATAAAACTGTAGGAAGGAGCGTAACTACCCGGCGCAATGAGCTTTAAAAGCGACGGATATGACGTCAAACTGGCCGCCATTAGACACCATCTAAATCAGCTTTTCTCTCCAACTCCAACGAATATGAAGAAGAGAATTACTTTTGTATTCTAAGAGTAATTTCAAAATACTATGTTTTAAAATTAAGGTTATGTAGTTTATGTGCCCATTTCGAGACAGCGAGAACCGCCAATAGAAATATATCATTTCAAAACCGAAAACACCTACTCCGCCATATTGAGACCCCATTCCGGTCTCATGTGGTATGTGATTATGTTCCTTCTTACAGTTTTATTTTCTAAGGGTAATTGTAATATCTAGCATATTTGCTGTTATCAGTTACAATCATATGTTTTTAATGTTCTAACTATCTATATTGGTTACTTTAAGTTCACGCTTGTTATATTTATTTAATTTCTATTTTCCACACATGTTACGTATATTTCCTGTAAATGGAACTTGTTTCGTTGGAAATAAATATTATTATTATTATCATCATTATTTACATTTTGTAACGAGCCCTATAAAGTTAAAAATCTGCTGTTTTAATGTTAAGCATTTTCAATTATCTAATTCAATTCTCACTTTATTCTCATTAGCTCATTTCTATAGTTCTTATAATTGTAACGAACATTAACATTAAGATCCCCCCCCCCTAGTTTTAATTCCCAATTGTAAAACCATTCAAAGAAAAAAAAGCAGTTTTTTACGTATCTATCAAGTTGCTTTACAATCACAACTGCGCCTTTTATGCGTACAATCATGAGCTCTTACCAACTTAATGGAAACTTTTTCCGCTGAAGAACTCTAAACAACAAGATGGGGAATAAATGTGATGATCACCGGTGCCTTTGGATAATTTGTAGTATCCAAGGCAACAAATGTAAAGAAGTGAGAGAAAATTAATTCAACAAACAGTGAAAGCATTAATTATCTCGTCTTTAACAGTAAAAGCTTATAAATCATAATCCGTCTTTTACTCGACGTAATACAGAAGATATTACAGTACTATACTATCGCATTTTGGCAACGTTTTCAAATATAGTAAAATTGCTACCGATTTGCTCCCTAGTCCACAATTACTATCCATTTTTTTTCTAGAGTCCTCTGACTTTGAAAGCGATTTCCTCGGGAACTACTGAACCAAATTAAATATTTTAAAAACGAGCAAATAGTAAATTTATTTCTACATGTAACAGTAAAATATCATATTTCTAACTGATATAATTTTATTTTTATCGGACAATACATAATAAAAGGTACCCATTTTTAGGGAAAATTTCATTGAGAGTGAGTTAAATATTTTTTTTTCTGAGAAAGTATATCTCATATATCAATGAGTTTTTGTAGGGGTTAGAAAGAAACCTTGCGGTTGTTATTCTATTAATTTTCGGACAAAAAAGTGTTTTATTTAAGATATATATATGGAAAAATAGCGAACTATGCGTTCTAGTTTATTAATGGCGATAGCGTCAAATTTTTTTCGCTAAATTAACACTTTTCATATGTAGACATTATTTTCTCTAAAGAAATGTTCCGAATTTTAACAATAAAAGTGCAATAATAAAAAAACCGTTTTTTGTCGAAACCGCTTATCACCGCATTTTTATTATTAAAATTAGAAGCATTTTTTTGAAAACAATAATGTCTACACATGAAAAGTGTTGGTTTAGCGAAAATATCTTGACGCTATCTCTATTAATAAACAAGAACGCATTGTTCGCTATTTTTTCACATAAATCTTAAATATAATGCTTTTTTGTCTGAAAATTAATAGCATAAGAACCGCAAGGTTTCTTTCTAACCCCTACAAAAATCTCATAGATATATGACATATACTTTCTGAGAAAAAAATTAGTGAACTTACTTTCAATGAAATTGTCCCTAAAAATGGGTACCTTTTATTGCGTATCGTCCGATAAAAATAAAAGTATACCAGTTAGAAATATAATATTTTACTGTTGTATGTAGAAATGAATTTGCTACTTGCCCGTTATTAGAATATTTAATTTGGTTCGGTAGTTCCCGAGCAATATGCTTTCAAAGTCAGAGGACTCCAGAAAAAAAATGGATAGTAGTAGATGTTCTAAAAAACTGACCAAAAGAAAATAATTGTCACCTTCTATAATCGGTTTTTAATGTTCTACCCTTTTATCTTTAGTCTCACTCTGTCGTGCCACTCATTCGATGAAGAGCAATATTTTAGGGTTTTAGTTTGCTTTGAAGTTTTTTGACTAGTTAGTCCAATTAACATGAAACCTCATTTTGTGAAAAAAAGGTAATTACGACGATTGTCAAAACTACGTCGAATTATTCTAATTAACAGTGTGATAGCATTAGAAAAAAGCAGTTTCTTTGTAAAAATACAGTTTTTTTATCTTTACCTTTTTTCCTCTATAGTAAATACAGAATCAACTGCAAACAGATCAAGACTGAAAAATTTTATATTTAAACGTTGCTACATTCTACAGTGGATACCAGAATACACAAGATTCGATGGTATATCCGACGTTATTGCAGGGATAACAGTTGGCCTAACAATGATGCCCCAATCGATGGCATACGCAGCGTTAGCAAATTTACCCGCTCAATATGGTTTATATTCATCTTTCATGGGCGCCTTCATTTATATATTTTTTGGTACAATTAAAGAAGTTTCCATTGGACCAACAAGTTTAATGGCTCTTCTAACCTTATCGTACACAGACGGATTACCATTAGACTTTGTAATTCTACTGTGTTTTTTGTGTGGATGGGTAGAATTACTTATGGGAGTTTTTAAATTAGGTAAGTAACAATCGTAGGAGAGATATTTGTTTTCTTCTGTATATTTAAGTTACATTGTATTATTATATCAAAGTAATTGTTACTAAGTAAATTTAAACGGTTATAATTTATAATGGAAATTCTTTGCTTTCAGGCTTTATTGTAGACTTCATATCAGCTCCAGCGATATCTGGATTTACATCTGCAACGTCAGTTATAATTATTTTGGCGCAACTCAAAGGTTTATTTGGAATTAAATTTAAGAGCAACAATATTTTCCATTACGTGCAACAGTTTATTTCGCATTCATCAGACATTAAAGTAAACGATCTAGTTTTAGGAATATGTTGCATTATCTTTCTGCTTATATTTAGGGTAAGACACTACTACATGTTTCACAAAATATTTACCTGGGTTGGCTATGAAAGTGGGTAGACTGAACTTCCATTTTGCCAAAGCCAACTTAAGTAAAAACTTTGAATTACTTCATATAAAGGTCGCTACTAAAGAACGTATAGTATTCTTCGAAATACTGTAGAAAGTTTCTATTAAGATCTATTTAATAATCCGTGTTCGAGATTTAGGGCATCAATCAATTTTCTTTAAATGTTTTAGTTTTTTAATTTATCGTTTGACAGGGTACCTAATAGTTATTTATGTATTAAGGGCATAATGAAGCTTTTATGGCCAGAAGCGTTATACGAAAAGGCTGTAGGGCCCTAAAAGCAAGTTATGCACGCTATACATACACTATTTTATGCACAGATTAAGTATTTAGTGTCAAATCTATTATTGTTAATAGTATATTAAAGTATTAGTTTCATAAGACGCGTTTTTAGCGCACGCGTCCGAGTTTTGAAAACGACCCGCGAAGCGGGGAGTTTTCTAACGGATAAGTGCGCTAAAACGCCTTATGAAACGAATACTTTATACTATTTTTTATACTTGCGTCGTTATTTCGTTAATTATTAAAAAATAAATTCGTTTTAAATAAGATTTGTTAGTGAAATTTTGTTAAGTACTTTTGACAGTTGGCTACACTGAAAATTCAACTTCAGCATTTGTTATTTAAATTGTTTTGTTTTTATAAAATTAATTTAGTTTCTGTGACAAGAAGGTAAAATGGTCGGATATTCTCTCCCTCCATCTTATTAAAAAGAATTAACTTATCTTAATTAATCTTAATCTTAATTGGAATTTAACCATATTGATAGATTTATAACAACTGCAGAAAATAACCAACATTTAGCTATGAAAGTAAGTAAAATTTTGTGCTAAATACTTTCAATTTTTAATATATTTCAATTATTTAAGGTTGCGTTAATAATGGGATTCTGTGGTGCCTGCCGAAGAGATGAATTGACCAACATGTTATTAGACGATATTGTGGTCAAAGATGACGTTCACTGTGACTGTAACAAAAACAAAAAATAAAGTTCGAAGAGAATTCTTAATTACAGAGAAACTGTGGATTGATTTAATTAAGCAATATTTGAGCCTAAGGCCTAAGAAAATAAACCACAGGCGGTTTTTTATAACCTACCGCAATGGAAAATGTATTTCTACTCCTATCGGTATAAACACCATGGGAAAAGTTCCTTTTATTATTGCCACTTATTTGCATTTAGCCAACCCGAAGCTTTTTACAGGTCATTGCTATCGACGTTCAAGTGCTTCCCAATTGGCAAACAAAGGTGGCGATTTAATAACTATAAAACGGCATGGAGGTTGGAAGCTCTTCAGCTGTGGCTGAGGGCTATATTGATGCTTCAGTTAAAAAAAATGGAGGTAGCTGAATAGCTATCTAATAAGCCATGTACTTCCACTTCAATGGCTCAAGTGGTAATTGACCAGTCTTCCACTGCTTCATTTTTACATGAAGAATCACACACTTTTAGCAGCAACCCAATAACGAGTCAACAAAATTAAATCATTTTTAATTTAATTAATTAATTTTGTGTATGTTTATTTTATATTTTAAAAGTTTGGCATTTTATCACATACGCACTTTTAAATATAATAAGTTTGACATTTAAGAACAGCTGTTAGGTGCTACCAACTTTAAAAAACAAAATTTTACTGTTTCCAGTACTTTAATAAATTTCATTAGGACACGCAAATGCGTGTCCTAATGGAGTTCATTAGGACACGCAAGTATAAAAAAATATAATTAAACGAGTACGTAGATACATCAAGCAGCTGTGCATATACTTATGTGATTATACGAAGTTCGTTACTATAGTTACTATTCCAAAATATTTAATTTCAGTTTATTTTCATTGGTGGTAAGTTTACAAATTATATTAAGGACCAATCCGGTTCTCCAAAAAGCTTCTGACATTTAATTGTCGTTTCGTTATTGCCCGCCTGACCATAAAGAGACCCTTGGGCCATAATAGTTATTTATGTATTAAGGGCATAAAGAAGCTTTTATGGCCAGAAGCGTTATTTCTAGCCCGAGGCGTCAGCCGAGGGCTAGGAAAAGGCTGTAGGGCCATAAAAGCAAGTTATGCCCGAAATGCATACACTATTTTATGCACAGATTGTTTTTATCTCAAATCTATTATTTGTGTAAAAAATATAATTAAATGAGTACGTAGGTTACATCAAGCCGCTGTACGTATACTTATGTGCATATATACGAAGTACGTTACTATAGTTACTATCTAAAATACTTAATTTCAACTTATTTTCATTGGTGATAAGTTTACAAATTATATTAAGAACCAATCAAGTTCTACAAATACAGCTCTGACATTTAATTGACGTTTCATTATTGCCCGTCGGATCATAAAATGGCCCTTGGGACATAAAGAGACAGTTATGTTTAGATAGATCTATCAATAATAGTCTAATTATAATGCATCTGTGCATAAAAAGACTTTTATGTTTAGATGAGTCTTGCAATAATAGTCCAATTATAATGCATCTGTGCATAAATCTTTTTTTTAAGTCAAATGTCCAAAAATAATCTTATATGTAATTTTCTTTTTCAAAATTTCGAGACTTTTACAAAAATAATATTGAGGAACTCTGAGAGTTAAATTCATTTCGCAATAAAAGTTTTGTTAAATAAAATTATGAAAATGAACAATACAACAGTGTCAAGCAAAAAATATTTAAAACACAAGGCTCACTTCGTTTACGAGTTCTACAAGACCGATCTACACGTTTCTTTTTTTATATTGAAGAGACTCAGCCAAGAGATTTAGCCAACACTATTTACCTTTTATTTTTTCAAGTTTTTAGATTTTTAAACCCATAAATTTAAAATATTTATTTCCATATACTTAAGAATTGTTCGGATGTGTAGACAAACTCGCCTGCCACCATAGTTCGCCTTTACTAGGTCTACCGACCTATTTACATCATTATTGTTTTAAATATTAAAGCTTTGACTCTGTAGATTAGCCAATACTACTTACTTTTCATTGAATGCCGAGTAGCCGGGGGGTAGGTAAGTCGGGGGCGTTTGTTAAATAACGCGCCTAGGAGTTCGTCTAAAATGCTAGGTCTGTCATTTTTTTAACTGGGTTTATTTGGTTGCATTTATTTAAATAATCACTCAGTGTAAACCCAAAGGATTGTAATCACACAACGAATGTTGTGGGGAAATGTCATAACCCTATATCTAACGCATAAAACAAAAAATATTTATAAGGGTGTTTGTGATTGTAGTTATTTCAGTGCCTGGACTATCCCTAATCATATGTCAATATCGTGTGGATCGTAAAAATTTGGCCCGTTATAATAGTGTAATAATAGACGTTGCCTAACACTAAGTGTGGTCAAAAACTTATAACTTACAACTCCGAGGCAATAATAGATGCGGGAAGTTAGCCGTTCATTTTTTAAACTAGGGCTCATAATATACCAATTTTTAGCGCCCAATTAGCGCCATTTAGCGCCGTTGAAATTAGAATTTGCGCTGATCTCTGGAACTCAGAAATTACAATGCGACCAATTGATAAATTTTAAGTATAACCATACCCAATCGATGGCGCTAATATAGCGCAAATTCGCGCCGCCTATAAAAGTACTTCTCTTTGATCTGTCTCAACTTTTAAAATATTTTAAATATATCCATACGCAATCAACGACGCTATTATAGCGCCAATTAGCGCCGTCCAAAAATGTACTTCTCTTCGATCTGCGTCAACTTTTGAAACCTTTGTAGGATATCCATACGCAATCGTCGGCGCTAATATAGCGCCAATTCGCGCCGTCCAAAAAAGTACTTCTCTTTGATTTGTCTCAACTTCTGAAAAATTTGAACGATATCCATACCCAATCGACGGCGCTAATATAGCGCCAATTAGCTCCGTCCAAAAAGTACTTCTCTTTGGCCAGTCTCAACTTTTAAAATATTTTAAATATATCCATACGCAATCGACGGCGCTAATATAGCGCTAATTAACGCCGAGAAACCTCGTATACGACTGAAAAAATTTGATATCTGATGATTGTATTTTAGATTTTAGAACATGCAGAACTTTTTATGAAGAATAACTTTTTCAGTTATCAGAGTACCTTCAAGCTAAAAACTAAAAAAATCTTATGGAAAAGATATGATTCTAAAAGTGATACTCAAAAATCTTCCGAAAAAGTCTATCTCATACCTATGGTAGCAATGTTCAATGTTACCTAAAAAATATGATATTTTCTTACCACCTGGAATCAAACAGTTATTATTTTTTTTTAAATTTAAAGCGGCATCAATTACTAAGATTATTAGCAGACAAACAGTTATTATGATGATACCTGAACGAGGAAAACAACGCGACAGATAACTCGCTTACACAAATTCCTAGACAAGAACATCCTACTACCGCATCTTCAGTTTAGATTTAAACGTTTCCTCTCTACTATTCATTGAATCTTGAAATTAACTGAAAGAATGGAAGAGAGATTTGAAAACAAGACGTATATACTTATAGCATTTATCGGTGTGACGTAAGCCTTTGATAGAATTTGGACTAAATGCATCATTTAAAAATGATTAACCTATCTTTTACAATCAATTATATGATTCGTTACTGACAGGACTTTCCAGGTACGGTTCAACTTCTTCAATTCACCATATACGAGCTGGTGTTCCCCATAGCACAATATTGGTACCTACTCTATTCAACATATTTATGTGCGATATTTCCAAAACTCCCGGAGCTGACCTTGGCCTGCCTCTTTGTCTCCTTTCTCCAAGTTCTGCTTCCCATACATTTGATATTCTGTCTCTTCCGATTCTAAATAATGTGTTCCAGACATTCAATCCGCTGCGCTTTCACTACCCCTACTATTGTCGCCTTTTCATACAGTGCTCTTATTTCCTCATTAGTCCTTCAGGTAGGTTATATCTTCTGCTTCTTAAAAACTGTATTCAGTGTTGTGATTTATTTGTACTGTCAACTGTTGCATTTCTCGCTCCGTATCATCCCACACCATGTATTTGCTATGCTATGCTATGTCATCTGCAAAAGTCATACATTTGTAATAAATTAATCCCTGTTGATTAACTTTGGCATCCCTGATCACTTTCTCACGTGTTAGATTAAATAGCAAGAGGGATAATGGATCTCCTTGCTTTAGCCACAGTATAATATAATACAGTAGTTGCACTCTGGGTCGGCGGTGCGTTTTGACGCAGCTACCCAGGACTTGATATGTCCGCCTATTTTCTACCGGGAATTTAAAACTATTGTAGCGGAATATTTGAATATATAACCTTTTTACTGACGGTTTTTGTACCTTTGTGAAATATTTTCTTATCGAAAAACGACCGTTTTGAAAGTTTCGTTATAAACCTACAAAAATGCTATGAAATAATTTAATGACGTGAAGTTCTTTAATTCTTGTAGGAAGAATAATCATAAAACACAATAGATTATATTTAGGACAATTTTACAATTTCATATTAAAGCAGGGGTTCCCAAAGTTTTGCTTAGATGAGCGAAACTGTAAATTCCAAAATATTTGACGGGCCAAGAAAAAGTTTTATAAAAAAATACGTTCAAATCTATAAATGACACAACAGCAAAATTTATACTAATTTGATAACATAATCGTTCTTTATTTATGAGAATAATTACTTTCTATTAGCAAATGTTTATTAACACATTTCAAAAATAATTAAACAAAAATAACTAAACAATTTCAAATAAAAAAAAAAAACAAAATAATAAATTCATCAATCTAAGTGTGTGACTTGTGCAGTTGTTTTCTTTTAATAATATAATATAATAACGGGAACTACCTGACCGGCAAGCCCACGGTGTTGAAAGAAGTCCCAGCTATATTAAAATTTATTACACAAAACATTAACCTTAATCTGACTGAATCTTTGGGTTCAGCAAACGTCTGCCCTAAGATAGAAGCCGCCGTTTGAACTCAGCACAAGCGTTGATAGAAATAAAAGGCACAGATACAAACGAAACAGAAAGTTATTTATTCTAAAAAATAAAAAAGAAATTGTGTGGCTCACACCACGCACCAAATGCAATGATTATACAGAACACAATATTATTCGTAAATAAACCCTTAATAATAATAATAAAAAAAATAATATTATGAAATCAGAAATCTTAAACAATTATACATTCAATAAATTTACATAATCAAAATAACAATAATTTAATTACATATCATAATTAAATTGGATATCTGAATCAGACTTGAGGTAAGTACTCACAGCAGCGGATCCGCAGGCGGATGTCGTACGATTGGTCGGTTTGAGTCGATTCGACTCAAACCGACCAATCGTACGACATCCGCCTGCGGATCCGCTGCTGTGAGTACTTACCTTTACGCTTTCTGCAGAAAAGTAATACGGTAAAAGTGGCAACTGCGCTTTTAATATAATCTGTTAAAATGAATTTATGAATTACTTTGTTTACATAACCTAAAAGTTGAGAAGGAGAAGCTGTATATCTTGTTAGGTGTTAAGTTATGTGTTGATGTTGGTTTGTCCTCTTTTTACACTTGTAGGTAGCTGGTAAAAATACTGTGATTATAAGTAGCACTCAGCTATAACCAGGTCGTGAAGAAGGAGGTAAAGTAGATACCGGAAAAGAAAAAACCGGAAAAAAGAAAAAGCCTAGAAAGAAATTCTGTATAAATTAACTGTCTATCAACATAACCACAGGCCTACTGGAAAAGAAGTTTTCATCGGTTTAAACGATAGACACGGGTGGATTATCACCTCTTGTTATATATGTCTTGAAAAGTATTCCTACAGAACAAGGAATTGTTAGAGATAACCATAATGATTAGAGTAAATAAAAGGTGTACCTTGCAGCAGAGCTTAAAAGACCAATAAATTGAATTCCTGTGACCCAAACAACCACCACTGTGAAAAACTGATCACCAGGACTAAACTACATTCCACAATAAACTCAAGAGAGAAATTATCAAAAATTTCCTAAAACGGGAATGAAGTAAACACTCTATTTGCAAGTCAAATTACAACTGCCTTTTTAAATGGACAAAAGTGATTATCTTATCAACAAGTTCAAGAAAACCGAGACAAAGCTGAGTTCACCAATGAGGTAGCCTGAACAGAAATATTACCAAATAAGGGAAAGCCAAGAACGGTGTGCCCATAAACACACTAGAGAAAAGCCTTTTAAGAAAGAAAAACTTTAGGTTAAACATTAAGTGAAATTGAACAGGGGAAAAGCCTTTAAAGAAAAATTGTAACAATCATTGAGCCTTGGTTCTAAGTCGATTGAATATATTCTTAACACCGCTATTTTTTAACTGAACAATTTTTTAATTATAATATGCGAAAATATATTTATTTTTTAAATTATCTTTATGAATTCAAGATCGCGGAATATCTGACATCGCGGGCCGCATTTCTGTATTAAAGGGATTCACTGAAAAGCTAGTGTATGTATCTATGTATGTTAGTCCAGCAGACATAATGAGAACTTTTATTAAAGAGCAACTATACAAATTATCGCTGAAATCACTATTAGTTGTAATTTTTGTTACGAATAGTATTCACAAAGTATTGTTACTTATAACGAATACTGTATTTCATCGATCATACTATATTTATTATCTGTAAGTATCTACAGATTTTGCTCACGTAATTATTACAATAATACTAGACAATTTCTTCAAATAAAGGCGTAGTACTACTTATACTTGCAGCGGAATCTCTTCGCATGAATGTGTCCTTCCGTCGAACTGAAATGTCCCTGTGTCGAACTGCCTCCGCGTCGAAGTGTCCCGTGTTAAAGTGTTTCGCGCTTAAATGTCCGGAAACGAAATCCGAAATCATATTGTTCATCTCGGCTGGTTCATATCATCTGATTTAACGAGATTGATCAACAAATAACGACGTTACTGTTACCAGAGTAAAATTGTTTTATTTCCAAATGTTTTAGGCGTATCTATACTATATATCTATTATAATAGATAGATAGATCAGCTACCAAATAGATTAATAATAATTATTCATTAATCTATTTGGTAGCTGATTTTGAAACGAAAATAAATAGCTTTAGGTGTTCAATAAATAAAGTGGTAGAGATAACTAATGAACACTGCTTTTCAATTTCTTTGTTATTTACTAGTAAATCTTCTTCTAACTGGAAACGTATAGTGTATTTTTTGAGACTGACCACTGGTTTCCATTTCAATAATGAAATAAATGAAAACCGTTATTTCGTACTACATAAGTATGTTAGATAGTTTTGATGTATTCTAAAATGACGCCTTTATTTGAAATTTAATTCGAAACAATATACACATATAGAAAAACAAGTTGGAAGTATATACGAAACCATATGTATGATAAAGAACGCGCTAGTAAAATAAACAAGGGTTTATATCGGGTCACGCCTTTGCTCTTCTTATTAGATTGTTAGTGGGGGAATATTCGAGCATTAAAGTTGTTTAGCAAACTACAAACCAAGCATTGGTGTAATTGTTTGTAATTGAAAGATAATTTCATGACATTAAATTTTCCCAGAATTAAAAAAATTATTTGGCAAATTAGGACCAAATAATCACTTGCTTTTTAAGTAGCTTACAATTTTTAGCCATAATGACTGAAAATAAAATAAATATTCTTATGCTCGAGTATTCTCCCACTAGCACAAACTAAGACGAGCAAAGGCGTGGCCCGATATAAACTCTTCTTTATTTTACTAGCGCGTTCCTTATCATACACACATATGAATTCGCAGATACTTCCAACTTGTTTTTCTATATCTGTAGGTATATTTACAACCAAATATACAATGTCTTACTTTTTCAGAAATTTAAAGACTTTAAATCCGATAATAGAGTAATACACAAGACTTTTTGGCTGTTATCTATAGGAAGGAACGCTTTAATAGTTCTTATTGGATCTCTGATAGCCTTCTATTTTGAACACAAATATGAAAAATCACCTTTTACTCTTTCGGGTAAGTATTTATCTCATTAAAATGTTGCCATTGATATTATTTGTTTTCTTTTTAGGTGCCGTCCACGGAGGCATTCCAGTATTTAAAATGCCAAATTTTAGCACACAACTTGGTAACGAAACGGTTACTTTTACTGGAATGGTCCAAGAATTAGGTACAGGAATTTTTGTTTTACCTGTTGTAGCTGTTTTAGCAAATGTTGCCATAGCAAAATCTTTCGGTAAGAAATATCTTAAAAATAAGAAATAACAGATGATTTGTAAAATTAAACATTCATTGTTAGCATCTGGAAAAATAGTCGATGCCACACAGGAAATGATCACACTAGGGCTATGTAACATATTTGGATCGTTTGTCCAAGCGATGCCCACGTGTGGAGCTTTTACAAGATCAGCAGTAGCAAATGCCAGTGGTATTAGAACGCCCATGGCAGGAATTTATGCTGGTAACAATTTCTGAAAAAGAACAATATTGCGATATTAATATTAATTAATTATTTATAGGTACCATAATACTTTTGGCTTTAACATTTTTAACACCGTACTTTTATTATGTGCCTAAATCAACCTTATCTGCCGTATTGATCAGTGCTGTGATATTTATGATCGATTATGAAATTGTACCAAAATTGTGGAAAAGCAACAGTAAGTTATTTGACTTTTTTAGTTATTTTGGGAAGTTTATTACACATACAATTCTATATACGTAAGAATCGTAACACAATTCCTATTAACAATAACAAAGTCAGGAATGAGCCATGTTATCTAACAGTAGATTTATTAAATATTTTTACCCTTTTTTGCTTTTGACGGTAGCGTTGCCAAATACAATTTTGGATTCGAGTTTATGCCGGTCTACAAAGTTTGTGTTTTTCAATGTACCTACATTAAAAGCATCTTTGGTTTGACATTTTTGTAACACTTTAGATTAGGTCCGCCACCCGCAGCCGCACATGTTATATTACCATTCGATGCGTCTCGTCGAGCTGAACAATAGTGTCCAGAGTTAAATTTAGAGGGAGCAGTAGTTTTCGAGATAATTGCCAAAACGTTTTTTGGAAGGGAGACCGTAGACTTACATGCTAGTTCTCCTACCCTACCTGAAAATGCATGTTTTGATGCGCATGCGACCTAACCTAACCTAATCTATAACGTAATTTATTACCTAACCTATGACTTAACCTATAACCCAAGGTGTAACCTAACTTTTGACCTAACCTGTAACCTAATTTGTTACCTAACATGTACCCTAACCGTTAACCTAACTTATAATCTAACCTACAACCTAACCTACAACCTAACCTAACCTAACCTGACCTAACATAACTTAGGTTTAAATTAGGTTTGCGTTGTTCATCAATTCATACGTGTTTTAATTAAAACTACTACTTCCCCCAAATTTCTCTATGGGCACTATTGTTGTACTCTTGGCATCGAATGGTACATAGCACGTAAAATAAACCAAATCGTATTCTTTATCGTGTCATTATCTTCTATCTTAATTGGTATCTTTGTTCTTTACTGGAGTCGTTCAAATACGACTGACACTTCATTGTGTAATTTTAAAAAATGTACCCATTTTACCTAATACTTCTTAGCCAGGATATTAGTAATTATTCTTACATATCAAAAGTAAACATGTTACTGTCAATAACCACATCTAATTCATTTTAGGATTTGATCTGCTAATAACAGCTGTCACATTCCTTTTAAGTTTGATGTATGGCGTTGAACAAGGCTTGTTAGTTGGAGTGCTCATAAATTTCATTCCATTATTAAAATTATGGACAAAACCAAAAGTTGATTTTTCACTTTCTTCGGTATGTATAGGTACGCATATAAATTATGAACCATTTCAGAATCTTTAATTTTCAGAGCAAAAAAGGAAACGAATATCTAATGATTAAACCGGAACTGGGCCTATACTATTCTGCAGTTGACTACTTAACCCAAGAAATCGTTAAAATAACTACAACAATGGCCATTACTATACCAATTGTTATAGACTGTTCGAATATTTTGCAGGTTGATTACACAGCAACGCAAGTAAGTAATTCTTAAGTTATTTAATGAAACACGCGTAGGTACTATTAAATCAATTTAATTTGCAGGCTTTAAATAATCTTGTGAAGGTATATAAGAAGAACAATCGGGAGGTACTGTTTTATAACCTAAATGAGACTGTCTTCAGTAATCTGAAAGATGTAATAGATTCGAACGACATAACTTGTTGTAAGACTATAGATGAAATTGTCAATGTTGTAAGTGATATGAAACCTGCTAATACAACTGATGATGTCGAAATGGCATTATTGCCTTCTAAAGAATAGCTTTTACAT
This sequence comes from Agrypnus murinus, assembly GCA_929113105.1. Taxonomy (NCBI): domain Eukaryota; kingdom Metazoa; phylum Arthropoda; class Insecta; order Coleoptera; family Elateridae; genus Agrypnus; species Agrypnus murinus. The sequence continues at coordinate 39,465,394 of OV816025.1, read as the reverse complement.
CAAAGAGGAAGACTGTTTCTACCGTTGTCTGTAAATAAAGGTGTTTGTAAATATCGACATTACATATTTATAAGATAGCTTAAGTTATTTTTAATCCTTTCATAAGTGTAAAATTTATTTAATAATAAAATAAATGAAAAATTGTAATTTCTTGGGTTTCTGATTATCCTATACCACATGCATTAGCAAATGATCAACTCTTGAATCTTACTTACCTTAAAAAGTATTCCAATGCAGTTGCCATTTCTGTATTGAAAGGTCTTCTTGAAAAGTAGATCGATCTTATGTGTTTCTAAATAGTAAAGTATTTACTACGTAGCTCAGATAGACTCAATGACCCGATGTATCAATCAGCTGCTTATCTCTATATAATGCAATATGTGCAATATACTTCATATTGCAACAGCTGGAACCTGTGATGAACTCTAACCAACTCGAAGTGGATTGTGTTTTATATTGCAACAACAGTGAAACACGTATGGTTAACGGTCTAGGACAACTCGCCGATGTCAGCTCGCCTCCGTCATCTCGCCGCCGTCATCTCGCCGCGGGGACAACTCGCAGCCGGGACAACTTGCCGCCGTCGACTCGCCGCGGAGACAATTCCCGTTGAAGAAATAGGCGCCATACAAATCGCGTACATCAAAAGATGAAATCAACAAGTCGCCTTATAATACAACTAAAAGCGATTACTCGAATATAAAATTGTCTTAAGTTATACATTTAAAGCGGCTATGTTATAGCCTTGTCAAAAGAGTTAGTAGAATATGCTATATACATGTGTTAGTTCAGAATCTAGTGTAGAGGTTAGATAGTTTTTTGATTTTTTGTGTTTTTTTTGTTAATATTTTTTTAAAATTAAGTATTATTGGTCTATTTACAAACACACACACACACACACACACACACACACACACACTTACGTTATTTAACAGCTGTAAATTATTGTTCCATTTCAAAATTATGAGCGATCCCCCTCAAATACTCGATGATATCTTGACGGTCGTAGTTATTCACAATGAATAAAATTCTTCCATCTGTCTCTGTAGCGTTTCAATTTTTGTGGTGGATTATGTCCAGCAATCACTTGTTCGTAAAATAAATCTCGTCCGTGCTGTATTCTTTTTAGAGCATCTATGAACTTCCAGATGGTCGGATGATTCATGTCCAGTTCAACTTGTAGTCGACGATGGGCGAAGTTGTTGGTTCTGTCTTGGGTATTTATGGTTCTATTGTAGACGTTCCATGTTTCGGGTGCAAATAATGGACGACGACGTCCTTGACCGCGTCTGTTAGGACGTTCAACATAATTATCTTCTAACCAATCTAAAAGTGGAAGTAGATCTTCTGGAATAACATCTTCAAGGGCATCAAGTGCTTCTTCAATGTCTTGAACTGGTACAAATGCTAGCGCAGTTATCATTCGAGCAAATAAGGAAAATTCTGCATTTGTGTTGTAATTGTTAATTAGACCCAACGAGCACAGATGTTTTTTCATATTATGCGCCAAGTGGAAAAAGCATCCTTGTATCTGTGCGTTTGGAAACACTTCTGAAATACTTTTAAAAATAGCCGACTCAAAATCGCATGACATTGAAGTAGGTTCCAGTTCGGGTTGTAGATTCTTAATTGCACGAAATAGCTTTTCATATGTAGTACGTTGCTTGTTGGGCAGTAATGCATAAAACATTGGATGCACTCCGCCATGCTTCTTAACAAGTATAACAAACACTTGGCAAAATAACGGAGGCGATATTTTGAAAGTACCATCCACGAATAAGGTATCGCAATCTTTAAAAGTGTGGAGATTTCGTTCCTTGCTAAAAATTAAAATTCTATCGGACTCTGGGCCACTATCAAATAGTAGAAAAGTCTGTTCAACCCCTCCGGCCATTTTAATTATTTTGTATGCGTCCGGGATTATTAGCGTTGTTAAATCGCTTGAATTGGGCGGAGCGGAGATAACTTCCTTGCGTTTTCTTCGCACAATTCTCTTTAGAGCATCTACCTTAGGTAAAGCACCTTGGCAAGCGAGTGTCAAAGTTTCAGTGCTAGAATTGATCACTTGTGACGTGCTTTCTAAAGTCGACGCAGCTCGTCGCTTGATACCACTGACAACCTTATCAGCTTCGATTTTAGCTGCATTTGCCTCATGAGAGTGGCCATTAACCACCCGAAGCACATTTCCTTCCCGAACATGAATTCTGCCTTTCCACTGTCTTCGATCGCACCGCCAGAATTCCGTAGAACCATCTTTCGAGACTTTGTCAAACACATACATGAAACCTTCACTCACGAACTTAGTTTTGTTACGCTGCGATTTTAAATTTGTTGCTTCCATAGATCAATACTTTTTCTGCGAATAATCTGCTAAAACTAAACTTCTGACACCTAAATTAACTGTTTATATATCAATTTTCCCTTTGGAAAGTTTCCTAAGCCATTAACGTGTTATTATTTAAAAGACATTAGTATAATATGTAATAATACTTCTATCATACCAGTTTTTAACATAACTGTTAAATGATTTGTTTAATCCCTAAAAGCTCATTAGTGACCAAAAAGCCATTACAAAACCATTTTATTTAAGGACTTAATTGGATTTTCTGAAATTATAGTTTTTGTTGACTTCAACTTTTCCTCTCTGGTGTTACAATAAGATACGAAATGTGCATTTCTGTTAGTCGACCGGCGGCGAGTCGTCCCCGCGGCGAGATGACGGCGGCGAGATGACGGTGGTGAGTTGACAGCGACGAGTTGTCCGATCCCGTATAGTTAAAGTAGGTTTTGGTTCATGCTAAGAGCCACGGGGCTACTACTCGTTGACTAACCATTGCGAACGACCCCGACTAGAGAGGTTCCTTAGGCTTATATACTTTCCTTATGGGAAAATCTATCACGCGCTCCAAAATACAGGAAGCTAAAGTCACGTAGTCCGAAATGTTAATTGCTTTCACGGATACTGTGGTTGGACTTACGTCTGGAATTAGTAACGTTTAGCCAAACTCAGGATACGTCTTAACCAAAGGATCTGATGATAAGAATTATATTATAATTTGAAAGTATTAGAATTTAATATTGAATAATTTAGAAATATATAGAATTTGGAAAATATCATTAAATAACATTTCGTGACAATACATTCATTCATAAATAAAGACAAAATCTGAGAAATACAGTGCTGACCAATGAATGATCTGAACATCTGAATGGTCATACATATTCTTAATTCAACTATTCAATCAAGATTCCACTGAGGGGAACGCTAAGAAAAGGAGTTGTAATTTAGGAGCAGTGCATTTTTTACATTTTGTCTTTATTTATGAATGAAAGTATGTTATTTTTTTAATTATTAGCTATTGACAAAGCTATTGACCCGTATGATTTATCTATTTTTACGAGTTAAAAAGAGTATACATTTTCAGTTTTTTAACTTATTATGAAATAAATAAAGATTATTAAAAGTTTCACAGTTTTATTAAAATATACCTGACAATATTGTTTCGACAGCTATGCTGTCATTATCAGAGGTAATATAATTATAAACAAACACGTCGCTAAGGTAGATACAAAATAGGTAACTAGATAAAATAATAATAATAATAATAATAAAAATTAATAATAAAAATCATAATTAAACATCTAATACTTCCAGTAACGGAGAATTACTGAGCTCAAGTTTAACTTATTGTTGGTTATTTGTTGACGCATTCTAATTTACAATTGTAGATAATGAAATGATTATTGAAGAGCAAATTTATTATGCTCATTATATTTTCAATAATTTCAATCAATTCGGATGTAAAATGCACAACACACAACCATATAAAGAGGTATTTACATTCCAATTTGCCGCCGCGCGCCGTTGAGAATTTAAATCTGATTCGCCACCGCGTGGCCAATCACGTCGTCCGGCCGTGCTCCGACTAGGCGCTTGTCAGAGAAGGGTGATTTTTAATAATGGGCAAATTAAAACCACGTTTTACGTGTTTGACATATTAGAGGTTTGATCTTTCAGAATAAGAAAAACCTTTTAAAGTAAACGTGGATTTGATTAAATTCAATACAGAACAAATAATGAACAATTTCGTGCTTCGTTTGCCCCAATATGGCGGCGGCTTGCGGTACTCTGGTCGACCAGCTGGCCTAGGTAACTAGATGCAGTGACTCTATTTTCAAGGGCCCGTTATCGCCGCCAGTTTTAATAAAATTAGCTTCATTAACTATAAACACCTAAAGATGGCGCTACAGTCTCCAAATAGGAATTAATTTCTTTAAAACTAAAATTTGAAAATCGCAGTTGCCTGCTTGCAGTGTTGCCAGACATGCATGAACTTTCAAAATATTTATGTTTAATTATAAGTTTAACTGAAATTTTTAATTTTTAAATGCCAAGGAATAATGTAAGGTAGTAAAATTAAAAAGGGGAATATAAAACTGCTAAATATCTTTAAAAATATCAGTTGTTCTTGCTGGTTTTAAGAAAAAGAAAAGTTTTACTATACTAAAAAGTAGGTAATGGTATACTTGAAACCATCCCCTCTTCTCCTACTTTTAGCCACGCCTACTGCGCTCTGATTGGCTATCCCCACTCCTGTAGCTCTTCCTCTTGCTTCTGATTGTTCGACGCCATCTTGGATGACACGCCTGCTGTTCTGTGATTGGCTGACGTCGGCCATTTTGGAACTCGTAGCCATTTTGACCACGCCCGTCCGCCATTACGGGAATCTGTATTACCGGCAATCTGTGTATCGTCAATAGAGGGCGTCATGAAGGGATCTGTATTACCGGCAGACTGTGTACTACTACTAGAGGGCGTCATGAAGAAGTTTGTATTAGAGACCCTTTAATTAGAGTCTGCAGCCATTTTATATCACAACATGTGACGCTAAATTTGAAACTGTACTGAATCTGTCATACTGTCAACAGAGGGCGTCATGAAGAAATCTGTATTACCTATGTACTGATGCTATTAGAGGTCGCATTAAAGAATCTCCTCTCTCTCTCTCTCTCTCTCCTTATCGCTCTCTCCTTCTCGCTCTCTCGCTCTCTCCTTTTCACTCTCCTTCTCACTCTCTCCTTCTTGCTCTCTCCCTTCATCCTAATGCTAGTAAATGAAACAACATTGGATAGAGGTAATCGTTACGTCTGTTCTGGGATTGGTTCGAACGGTTTTTTGTTATTTTATACGTGAAAATAAAAATCGATAAATGTTTTACTGTCTTTATTATTTTTCGTAAAGTTACACAATATTACTAATATTCTATTGTAAATCAGCTTAAACTAGGTAATTATAGTTATATATAGTATAATACTTTATTACTTAATATAAACTAGATATGTTATATGAGCGTGTTACAAATTAATTTTCTAACTAAAAACTTAGATCAACTTATAGATATATATTCTAACACTTAACATTTACTTAATAGAATGTTAACTATAGATTAAACTTAAACCTCAACGTACTTTATTTAATCTAGTAATATAAACTTTATATAGGTAAGAACTGTCATGGGAGAACATCTTCAGCCTTTATGCAGGACTTTTCGTTTAAACCAAGTCATTTGACGTAAATGTCACCATTGCTGCGGTGTTTAAGTACTTTTTCAACTAAGTAAACGTCTGGCTGTTTGGTTTTCTGCAACTCGAACTCGTAGAAAGCTCCTCGAACAGCAACCCCATGAAGGTCTTCCAGCAGATATGTGATAGGTTTTGTAAATTGAACTATTTTGAATAATTCAGTTGACCAATTGGGCGTGTATCCCTTAGAAAAGACCCCTTTGAACTTACTAATACGTACGACGTCATTCAAGTCTAGTTTACACTTACTTCCTGCAGCGACATCCACCTTTACATTAGTGTCATAAACGGCTACCTTAAAGAAGCTATAAAAAGGCTTCGGAAAAATTACGTCAAAACAATTGTCTATTAGTGTCAAATGCATTTTTATACATTTTGAAATTATTTGCTATTTAATTTAAGTGCGCTCTAAGATGAGTAGGTAGAGGAAAGAATATGACGAAAAACTTCGTTTAATTATTTATCGTTAGATTTTTTAATTCTGAGAATCAAACTCTGAAATTTCCGATTTATTATAGTTATTGCGATATAATAGTGTAAAAAATATAGTTAGAAGGTATAAAAGACTACAGGTTCAGTCGTCACTCGTCACAAGGCCTCGACATATAGGAAAAAGCAAAATTACTGAAACCATTGAAGCATTGAGACGAATTATTGAAAAAAACCGTCTGATAAATTACCTTGAGTAAAGTGTTCTGTGAATTGATGATGTTGGAAGATGAATTTCCAGATCTACTTCTCACAGAGAGAGTCCCATAAAATGGTATTTGATTCTTACAAAGTAAGTTTCTTGGTTAAAAAATAAAGTGTGAATAAGAATTGTTCTTAAAACTCTCAATGTTGTTTCAAGATAAGAAAAAGCCACGTTTGACGTCGCAAAAAAATAGAATAATAACATGAGCGAAAGGACACAATGATTGGACCTCTCAGCAAGGCATGCAATACAATGAGCGATGAGTCCAGATTTGAAGGGTGTGTTAAAGACAGTAAGAGTGTTATTCACAGGAAACATGAGAGGTTTCATTCTGGCTGTCTTAAAAGAAAGGTAAGATTTCCTACATCGGTCATGGTCTGGGGAAGCATGTCATCCAAAGGTGTAGGTAAAAGCTTCATTTTATCCAAGGAACTTGTAACGTTACGTTTTTATTAGCTTCGAAATAATGTAATTTTGTGTGCACAGTTATTAAAAAAATCTTAAATGCGGTCCTGTAAATTTGCGTTCTTCTTGTAACTTAAAATTATCATCGGCATACTGTATAAATAAACCCCATAAAAATATACTAAAGGTCATCTTTCAAAACCCTCCCAGACTAGTGGAGCCGTCTTGTAAATTAAATTAACAATAAATTATAGTCTTCGTCCTAAATAAGGATACTATTCATACACGTGTTTGCATTGTCGAATGATTTCACTCCTAAAATTTAAAAGGTTGAGGATTTTGGTCAGTGTGAATTTACGTTTTTAAATCTTCCCATATATGTTTCAGCTTTTATTCCACGAAAATATTATAAAATCTTGTTTTGATGAACGATTTCCTGTACGTGTTAAATGATACATCTCAGATAAATACATTTGCGTTTTAAAATACATCCCGTCTGCAAGTTTCGCTATAAAGGGTATTGCGTTCTGGATTCTCTTTGTGTGAAAATATTAATTCTGATTCGCCTAAACAAAATCATGCGATTCTCTTATTGGTCCATGTAAAGGTGCACCCCTCTAAAAAACATCCCGTCTAACTTCGAAAGACGAAGTTTAAGACAGTCAAGCTACAGAGTTGGCGTTCAGCCTTCAGTTAGTTTTCAGTATTCAGTTGGTTTTCAGTTTTTAATTAGAATTTAAGGTTTATAGTTAGTAAAAAAATACAGATAGGGCCGGGCTCGGATCCCGTGCTAATAATTAATAATAATGAAGTTAATAAGTCGAAGGAGGAAGTTTAAAAAGAAGCAAGTCTCCACGAGAGCTTCAATTCGGATAGCGGGTCTCGTACCCTGAGGTGGGTCCGTTCGGACAATGGGTGTTCACCTCGAGTTAGCGGGCCTGTCCCAGCATTCTAGTTCCCGCGTTATTATCGAATAAAGTTAATTAAGTTATGTGATTACCGTTTTGCGTTTCTTCGCTAAATACAGGAAGCTTATTGGATTCAACCTACCGTTTTAGTTTTGTGTTAATAAAATTAACCAAATCCGGTTCCCGTTCGTTAAAACTTCTAGTGAAAATTCAATCTATTATTGAATTTTAAAGTTTGTTTCTCTCTTAACGCATTAAAGAATAATTCAGAAGATTATTAGTTAATAATTGAAGAAGATAATTTAAAGTATTTGACAGTATAGCCTTCTAATAACGAATTTCAGTTATCGATAAAATTTGAAATTAATAAATAATTAAATTACTGGAATTACTGCAGTTTAAGAATTTTATTATGGTGGTTTAGTGCCAAATTATTATAGAAATAATTTTTGTAACTTCATTCAAGAAATTTCAGTTCATGGTTGCAGCATCTTTACCAACATTCAAAGTTTTAAAGTTTAGTGAATAAGGCCTTTTAATGTGAGGTGTTTTGTGACATTTTGAAGAATTGTAAAATTCTACTTCTGCATCAAAGATATTAAGAATTTTTTGTTCGATAAGAGTAAGTTTATGTAACTGTGAAATATATTTGTATTATTTTTGATTCATCGAATGTTTTTGTAATTTTACGTATTTTGGTCTTTTGAATAAGAATTCTTATCAAGGTTTTTTATTTTATTATTAAAATTATTAACATCAAAACTTCTTTATTGTCATCGGAGATAATCCGATATTTTTATTTTTGAATAAATGAATTTATAAATTAAACCTTACCGTATTGAAAATAGATATAGCATTAATTGAAATTATTTGATAATTTAATTTGTGTTAACGTCAATCAAACTAATTTTAATTAGTTTCTTTTTTTAATCTTTAATCAACTTAATCTAGCCCTTTGTTATTTGGGGGCGTGTTAGAATATTTCAAATAACTGGCGCCCATTCTTTTTTGTGACTTTTAAAAACCTTACTTTTCCTTATAGTCTGTGTGTTATGGAAATCAATACATCCTGAGCTATAGTTTGTGAAAAGATGTCTTAAAGAAAGTCGGAGCATTATATATACCTACAGTAAGTATCATATTTTGTGTTCAGTAAGAAATTTACAAACCTTATTGCAAGTATTCAGAATAATTTAGAGTAAGCTCTTTTGTTTTTGTTCCGGTTAAAAAAGTATTGTTTCACTGTCGCCCCATCGCGGGGTCTTGTATTGTTGATTTAGAGTAAGAAAAACTATTATGAAATATAATCAAATTAAAAGATTAATTTAAAGTTTCACAAGTTTTATTAGTTTATCTTAACCTGACAATATTGTTTCAACATTAAAATGTCATTATCAAAGGTAGATAAGATTGATAAACAAACACGTTGCTAAGGATAAATACATACAGAAAATAGGTAACTAGATACAATACAGACAAAAACTAAATATCTAACACTTCTAATAAAAAAACTATTGTTTCAAACTATGGATATACACAAATACTTGGACACTTTAGAATAATCTTTTTTACCGGTCATGGAAGAACATTTGACATCAGGGCAAGATTTTGACGACGTAGCGCTACATGCCATACCTCAAAAAAGAATTTGAAGTAGATGGAAAACGACGATATACCGCTTTTGAGATGGGTGTCTAATAGCGCCAACTTGTCCCCAATTGAAAATTTGTGGTGCGAGATGTTGTTGAAATGTTCATTTTTGTACTTCTGAGTTTATATTATTCAACAAAATTAAATTTGTGTTATTGCAATAATAATTGAAACCAAATAATTAATTTTGTTAATTGAATTACTTTATTTCTTTTTAATAAATAGCATTTAATTTGGTTACATTATCATTTTCTTGTTGCACTTTCATGTTCTCCTTTTACAACTTATAATTTGTTCTAATGATTTATTAAATAAAGAAAAGAAATAATAATAAATAAAATAAAAGAAAATATTATTTTAACTATAATAATCTTCAAATCTTTTCAAATCTCTATATCAAGGTATTTAACCTTTTCTTCGGATTTTACAGCTACATTTTGTCATTATTAGCTTATAAGGCATACAATTGAAATTATTGTAATTACACTGCTCAAAAAATTTAGAGGAACACTTTTTTCAAAATCTATAACTTTTTAAATAAGAGTTCTAGGAAAATGAAATTTGGTATACTTCAACGGCATATATTTAACTAAAGAAAATTACAAAAACATTGTTACAACTCTTAGTTACTTCGAAGTTACACTTACAAATGTAAATTGATAACGCAAACCAAAACGAAAAAAAAGGCAAGTAGTCTTTGAATTTACGTATGGAAGCCTACTAAAGATAACAAATGAATTCAGTTGTCAATTTTCGTTGATTAGAAGTAAAATGAGGCATCTTAGTGAAGTGCAAGTTGCCCGTGCTGTCGCTCTTATCCAGCATGGCCACTCTATTCGAGATGTTAGCAGAGACCTTCGAGTTTCCTCTTCTGTTATTCAGCGTTTATGGAATCGGTTTCGGGAGACCGGCCAATATGTCAGAAGAGCTGGACAAGGTCGAAAGAGAAAAACTACTAGAAATCAAGACCGATTTCTTGTCGTTTCCTCTCTACGTAAGCGTACTGCCACAGCACGAGACCTACTAAACGATCTAAGACGAGCACATGGGATAGAAATTTCTGACCAAACTGTTAGAAACAGATTAAAAGAAGCGAATTTGAAACCAAGAAGACCTGTCCGGAAGCCACGCCTTACGCGGCATCACAAAGCAGCGCGAATGAGATTTGCTCGGGATCACAGAAATTGGCAACTTCGTCACTGGACGCCTGTATTGTTTACAGACGAGTCCAGATTTCGTTTAACCCGTTGCGACGGCCGAGTACGTGTGTATAGGCGTCCTGGTGAACGCTACTCAGCCGCTACTATACAGGAAGTGGATAGATTTGGTCGTGGATCTGTGATGGTTTGGGCTGGAATCTGTATAGACAACAGAACTGATCTTGTTGTGATTCCTGAAAGACTAAATGCAATGAGATACATCGAAAATGTCTTGGAGGATCATGTGGTGCCTGCTGCATACGGCGTCGGTCCCAATTTCATTCTAATGCAGGACAATGCAAGGCCACATACCGCGGCCATCACCAGAAACTTTTTACAAGAACGTGGAATTCAGGTAATGGAATGGCCGGCGTTAAGTCCTGACCTGAATCCCATTGAACACGTGTGGGATTATCTTGACCGATGTATTCGCAAGCGTCCTAATCCACCACAAACCATACAGGAACTGACACAAGCCCTGATTGCGGAATGGGAAAACATACCACAAGAATTTCTTCGCAGACTAGTGCGAAGCATGCCACGCAGGTGTGAGGAAGTGATTCGTGCCCGTGGAGGGCATACACGGTACTAAACCTCACCAAACCACAGAAAACCTGACTCTCATCGGTACTATGGCAGTCGTTTTCATTTTGTTTTGTGTTATCAATTTACATTTGTAAGTGTAACTTAGAAGTAACTTAGAGTTGTAACAATGTTTTTGTAATTTTCTTTAGTTAAATATATGCCGTCAAAGTATACCAAATTTGATTTTCCTAGAACTCTTATTTATAAAGTTATAGATTTTGAAAAAAGTGTTCCTCTAATTCTTTTGAGCAGTGTATAATTTGATTTTAATTATAATATATATTATGTAATTATAATCTTCGAGGATTTAAAGAAGCTTGATCTCCATATTGCATAAGTTGTTTTATTTTATTTCGTATTTCAATCCTTTTAATTTCTCCCTCTTAAAATTCATTCGAATTTATTGTATAAAGAAGCAAGTTGCCTTGACTGTGTCGTCATACGCGTAACCAAGAAAAAGCAGCAGGTCACGTGTGGCTGTTATGCAACATCAAATGACTTACGTTGCCAACAACAACTGAAATCAAGAACGTCTTAAACTCCGGTGTCATTGACAAGAGAGATAAAGATATACTTTATTTTACTAATTGTGGTATATAAACAATTGTTTGAAATACGAAATAAAATAATAGCTATTTATGTAACAAGTACATAATGTAAGACTTTATAGACAAGCCCAGCTTATGGCCAAGCGAGCGAAGCGAGCAAGGCCTATAAAAAGGGTGAGTCTATAAGGTCCGATTATGTAAGAGTTGCATACAAAGCTTTATGTTTGATTCCTAAAATTGGCTAATTATCAAAAAAAATCAGTTTATAAATTTGACATTTATTCTTGACAAAAGAAAATTTGACATGTCATATGCAGTTGCCATACTTTATTTTTCTACTATATACTTTATTTTACTACTACCACTTTATTTGCGAGTACAATAATAAGCCAGTTTACTGCCGCAAAACAATACAATAAACAGTACTTTATACTTGAGACGTGCATTTTAGTAAAGCAAAAACCACTATGTCAACTAAGCGAAGCAGTTTAACTTGCAATAGTAGTACAATGTAACACAACAGGGCGCTTAAAAACGTTGGGTTTGGACTAGAAAAATACACACCGAAATGTGATCTCATCATGTTTGTCTGGCTTTAAAATTTCGAAGCTTGCACTTATACAGTTAACTTTATTTTTTCTTCATATCAATATCACCATCAACGCGTTATAATTTTATACGTACTTTTCTAAAAACGTCGGTCAAAATTACAAAAAATTTGGACTTTTTCTAAAAAATTTTATGAAGATTTTTTGTTCCTAATGCCGTCAGAAATGCGTTAGTCAAGTCTGGTGCAGGGGCTATGAGACACCCTGTATACATCTGGGATTACTAATATTTTTTTTCTTTTTCTTTTTTTTTATTTCACGCCTACACTACCAACTGCTAAGGTCATCTGTCCCCCATCTAACGTGCAACACGAATACACACATCCATAGTTGAGGTGGCGGAATTTTCCAATTAGAAAAGTCCCGCCGCCCCAAGTGGGATTCGAACCCACGACCCTTGGAACACGAGTGATGCACTGACACCACTCGTCCACCGCCGGCCCAACTAATATTATTTATTATGTTTTAGATGGTTTTGTTTTGTTTATTAATACTTTTTAGAAGATTATGAATTCAGTATGCTAAAAACTTTTAGCGTTTACTGTCTCCAGCCTTACTTTGTGGAACTCCATAATCATGAAATATAATATAAATACAAAGATTAGCTTGCTAAGTTTTATTAATATCTTAACCTGACAATATTGTTTCGACACTTTGTGTCATTATCAAAGGTAGATAAGATTGATAAACCAACACGTTGCTAAGGATAAATACATATAGAAAATAGGTAACTAGATAATACATAACAAAAATTAAATATCTAACAGTTCTAATAAAGGAGAATTACTAAGCTCAGTTTGTTCATTCATTAAAGCTACTGTGCGTTTATGTCTGTATATTTCAAAAGCTTCTAAAATGTCTAATTTGTGTTTGTTGTTGCAAAAATGTAAGAATTTAATGTTGTTCTGAGGTGTCATTGGGTGGTTCTGTTCCAAAATGTGTTTGGCATAATTCGATTTTTCTGGATGTTTAAGTCTATAAGAGCGTACGTGTTCTTTGTATCTTATGTCGAAATTTCTAAGTGTTTGCCCAATATAAACCGAGTTACAAAAAGAACAATTCAAACGGTAAATGCCGGATTTCATGATATCTTGTATTTTGTCTTTAGCATTGAATAAAAATGAAAAGGTGTTGGTGTTGGTTTTATAGGTTATTTTGTAACTGGTGGTTTTTCTTAGTATAGTTGCAATTTGTTCTGATATCTTGCCAAAGTATGGTATTGATATGTAGTTTGTGTCTTGTATTTGAGTGTCAATTGGAAATATTCTTTTGATAGCTAACCTATAATCTTTTTGTTGAATTAAAGTGTCGATCATGTTATGGTTATAATGGTTTGCATATGCTAATTGTTTGATGATTGAAATTTCTTTATCAAAATCTGATCGTTTCATAGGAGTAGTTAAAGCTCGGTGTACTAAAGATCTATAAGCCGCTAGTTTATGCATTTTGTGATGACATGAATCGTTAGGTATAGTGACGTCTGTGCTTGTGGGTTTTCTGTATATGGAAAAATCAAATTCATTGTTTGTATTAATTGTAATAGTTAAATCCAAAAAATTAATAGCTCTATTTTGTTCTGTTTCTAGTGTAAACGTGATGTTTGTATGAAGACTGTTAATAAGAATTAAAAACTCATTGATAACCTCAAAAGAACTGTCAAAACAAGCTAAAATGTCATCAACGTAACGAAACCAAAAAATAATGTGTTTAGAAAGATCTAATTCAAATATTCGATCTTCCAAATTATCTATAAATATGTTAGCTAATAGAGGACTTAGAGAATTACCCATAGGTAAACCATCTTTCTGTAAATAAATTATATTATTAAAAGTGAAATAATTTTGACTGATACAAAGATCAAATAATTAAATTAACTCTAATCTTTTTACTAATTCTACATTACTATTAACTAGGAAATTATCTAACAAAGGAATACAGTCTTGTGGTGGAATCTTTGAAAACATGTTACAAATGTCAAAGCTTACAAGTTTTGAATGTGCTGGAAGATGTATGTTCTGTAGTTTTTCTACTAATTCTAATGAATTTTTGACAGAGTATTTCGATTTGTATCCTATGATGTTAATAATATGGTTGAGTTTCTTGGACAAAGTGTGATTAGGTGCGTTGATATATAATACTACTGGATTTTGGAACAGAACCACCCAATGACACCTCAGAACAACATTAAATTCTTACATTTTTGCAACAACAAACACAAATTAGACATTTTAGAAGCTTTTGAAATATACAGACATAAACGCACAGTACCTTTAATGAATGAACAAACTGAGCTTAGTAATTCTGCTTTATTAGAACTGTTAGATATTTAGTTTTTGTTATGTATTGTATCTAGTTACCTATTTTCTGTATGTATTTATCCTTAGCAACGTGTTTGTTTATCAATCTTATCTACCTTTGATAATGACACAAAGTGTCGAAACAATATTGTCAGGTTAAGATATTAATAAAACTTGTGAAACTTTAGCTAATCTTTGTATTTATATTATATTTCATAAAAACTTTTAAGTAATAAGCTATGGATTTTTATAAATTATCTTGCAAGAAATTGCAACCTTTACTAAATTTTAATAAATATGATTTGACTCTTTTAGTAAACAAATGTAATCAAATAAATAAGTAAAATACAGTTTGTTTTATTGGAAGAATATGACAAAATGCAAGAGAACTTGAAAAAAGGAAGCGGCGGTGAAACCAAAAAAATGAATGGGAACAAGCCTACATTCATAAACATGATATTTTCCTAAACCAAAAGGAAGATTATCACTTACCAAATCTTTTGGAAAGTCATTTATACGAAAATCTTTGTACATCGTTTGCACACTGGAACTCATAATCCTAAATCCTGAGTTAATTAATTATATCCATTTTTTAACTAAATTAAGAATGAAAATTAAGAAAAAACTTTTCGTTTCATAATAAAGGATTGATTTGTAATTTCACCGATGGATGATGTAAAGGTTATTACGCTTATGAAAAGTTTTGTGAATTGCATAAGTTGTTTTGAAATACCGTATTTACTCGAAAATAAGACCCCCTTTTTTTCCTAGATTTTTGCTCTAAAATGTGGGAGGGTCTTATATTCGAGTCGGGTCTTATAATCGAGTATAAAAAGATATTCAATAAAATGTGAAAACAATGAGTGTAACTGAGTAATGTTTACAGTATTTATAACAAAAATTGCATTACAATACAATAACATCTAAAATAGCGTTCTGTTGTTTAATAATATAACATCTCGCCCGGTTGTCTGCATTTTAGCCGATATTGATGCACGTAAACCTATGCCGCCATTGTGAAACCCGCGATAAGCAAAGTTTATTGACTGCAACAACTACAGTAATTACGAAAATTATGAAATCATATACAATTATTGTTAGCTTAGCACCTAGTCAGAATCGCCGTTGTCGTCATCACCCTCTGTAAGATCGTTATTAACCTTTATAATATATTTTTTTATAACCATGGTTTTACAAATTAAGCTTGACAACTGACAGGGTCGATTAGTGAAAAAAAAAACAGTGATGGCAAAAACATTTCTAAGAAATTCATTTAAGCCTTTCATAGTACCGACGGAAGAATTGTAATCTCTTAAGTACCTCCCTAATTGTTAACAATAGTAGCACCTTAATCTTTCCAGTAAGTGTGCAAAATCTTATTATCTATTGGAGTGACATCTGACCATTTTTGAATGAACTGCCTACAATTTTAGAAGTTTTCCTGGAATTCAGGTAAACTGCTTCCACAAAGGCATTGTTTCCGCGAAGAGATAAAGGGTAGATTTTTTCCATGAACATAACTAACGGAATTTGTTAACAAAATAAAACTGAAAAATGTTCAATATCTTATATTACTTATATTTTTAAGGGTCCAATATTCGCATACAAAAGCTTTTTTTAAAAATCCACTCCAAAATATAGTCTTATAATCGAGGGGGTCTTATTTTCGAGTAAATACGTACTTCTAATTAAAGAAAGAGATTCAGTACACATTTTATTATGAACTCAGTAATGCTTTCTTTCATTTTGATGTTTAATTTTATTATATACAAACCAGCTCAAAGTACAAGTTGTTTATGCAATAAATTCCAGCAAATGTATACATTCCAGCATTATCAGGACCACATCCCCGACGTGATCCGTGATGCACACTGGCCTAGAATGCAAAAACCGTGAACGAAAATCAAAATTCCAACTTTCATGTACATGTTTCAAATTGTTATAGAGTGGAGTTAAATGTATGAACTACGATGTTTCATGTTCAAAATGCATTTTACTTTTTATAAAAAATCACAAAACGCGTTCAAAGATAATTTTTTCTCAAAAACTCGTATCTTTGAGTGTAAAGTATAAACTTATACAGAGTCGTAAAACAAAGTACATAAAGAATAATTATTGTTCAGTATTTAAGCTATAAGATCACATGAATTCAATCGATTAGGGTTACAATAACATTTTTAAACAACCCTTACTTGAGAGTCTGCAATTCCATCCCTGCAACAGCAAATGTAGGGCTACAAATCGGAGGAACGATCAGGAATAAATTAACTAGACGTTTTCATAATTTACAAACATTGTGGAAAATAATCATCTTTGAATTTCTTGCAACTAACATACTTGCAACTTATTCCTCAAGATTGATTTATGCGTTGTAATTAGTAAGAGTGGTATTTGAGATATAGGCGCCTTTAGCAAGCAAAAGTCTAATGAGGCTATAGTTGCAGTGACCATTAAAGAAAATATTCGCAGTGTTGTTAAGGTTATCTTCAAATCTACCTGCTTATTGAAAGAAATGAGTAATTTCAGAATAGTTTAAAAGGTATAAATGAGTAAAAGCAAAACACATGTAGCCGTAACCTCCGAGAATAAAGAGGCCGCGACCAAGCAATCGTGACGTCACGAAAACCGGCTGGCAATTGCGAAACGTAAAATACCCAACATAAAGACACTTGTATATTTTTGAGTAAAACTGATTATTTCAAAAAAAGCACTTATATTATGATAAAAAACAATGAATAGGGTTTTCCACGTCACCGTTGAGGTACCCATGATAGACGCGTTGGCTCTTATGGAGGCCTCGCCAATAGCCCTATCTCTATGCGTTAATGTGTTTTATAACTTCTTAACCATTAAATTTAATCAGTTTTCTCTTTGATAGATCCATGTTTTGGGTGTTATTTTGTCGTTGATTATTTTTGAATAGTTATTGAGAAATATATTGGCAAGAATATGACAATTTTTTAACAATATCGACTTCAACGTTTTGCTACATAAAATACATTTCTCATTGATTTCGTGTACATATTTTTCCAATTTTAACATTGTCAATTCCCGTAAAATAATCCTTTGTTTACCTGTCTTTAGAAATTCAGTTTCATATTTATCATATTATTGTTATAACCGATGACTCTGAGAAATGTTTAATACATACTACTGAATGTTTTGTTGGATTAAATGAGTCTCTATGAATGCATTTAATCCACGTTTTCTTCAACTCTTCATCTTTTGGAAAAGAAAAAACGGACACATACGTATGGGTACTATCGTAATTGCTTGAGCAATTAGGCACGCAACATTTATCAGGCATTTTTAATGAAATAAACAAGACTCACCCAAGTATCTCGTCAAACTGTTGGCTTTTTTGATTAACTAATCAAAATATTTATGAAATTGTATTTTATATAGGTAAACGACACAATACACAATCATATTATGAACGACACCAACCGAAAGTTATTTTATAAGTAATAAAACAGCTTTCAAATACAAAATTTATCAGCGGCCATTTCTGCCAACGCCCACACTCGATACGGCAATTCAGAAACAGTCTCTTTTCACTGATTTTATAAATTGTCTTCACATAAATCAGGTAAATCTGAAATTCTACACCTTTAATTTAACACTTTAACTTATTTGAACTTATTTATGAGAGTTTTTGAAAGAAAATCTTCCGAAAAAGAGTCTAGTTCACACGACTACGATCACGGCAAATCTAAACTGCAATGGCGTTTGACTTGTACGCATCGCCTGTCTCCGCAAGTCGCCAGCCGGCATTCGTGACGTCAGATCACGTGACACAAGCCTTGTTCGTGGCCTCTTTATTCTCGGAGGTTACGATGTAGCAAGTAATTTTAACAGGTATCCACCACAATGTATTGTAAGGTTCTTTTGTATTCATCGCAGTTTCGGTAGATTTTGAAGATTTTTTCCAAAAAAATTAAATGCAGATGTTTTATTATATCTTTGTCCAGTGCACTTAAGTGTTGTAAAACTAGAAATAAAAAATAAATGTTATGGATCAGCTCAGTTATCATCGTTATTTTAAATGCACTTCAATGTTGTACTGTGAGTTGATTCATTTTTCTTCATTATTTTGTGCATTTTTGTAATTTTCTTGTAGTTCGTGTATTATTGTATCTTGTTATTTGTTTGTCTTTGTTTTCATTATGAGTGTAAATATTACACGACTAAACCTTCATGAAAAAATTATAGGGCTTGGTAAAGCACCTCGTGAAGCTAAAAAACAGCATGTCATTAACTTTGTACATAATAACGGGTGTTTTTTTAAATTTGGCGTCCTAGTTAGCTATGACTATGAGTTTGTTGTGAATAGACCACTATTTTTCAAATGTCAAAATGTCAAAACTTAAAAGTGAGGTTAGGTTTAGATACACTGCGGCGTGGCGACATTCAAAGGTGCGTTCACAATCGAACTCTCATTGCTTGCTCTGACGCCAAATTTAAAAAAACACCCGTTATCTTTAAAATTAAGGGTGACCAGCAAACATCCAAAGCTTTAACAATATGTATCAGAGAAAGGTTTTTCCCCTTATTTTACATTTTGGGATTCCTGTAAACGAAGAAATTCATTATTCTTATTGAAATATGGAACGTGGTTGAAAAATGGTTTTGCTATATCGAGTTAAGGTAAATGAATGATGTTAACAACATATTGGTACTTCGTATGAAAATGTTGTTGGAATTTTCAGTTAAGGCAGAAGCTTAAATATACCTAGCGTTTACTGTCTCCAGCCTTACTTTGTGGAACTCCATAATCATGAAATATAATATAAATACAAAGATTAATTAAAGTTTCACAAGTTTTATTAATATCTTAACCTGACAATATTGTTTCGACACTTTGTGTCATTATCAAAGGTAGATAAGATTGATAAACAAACACGTTGCTAAGGATAAATACATACAGAAAATAGGTAACTAGATACAATACATAACAAAAACTAAATATCTAACACTTCTAATAAAGAAGAATTACTAAGCTCAGTTTGTTCATTCATTAAAGGTACTGTGCGTTTATGTCTGTATATTTCAAAAGCTTCTAAAATGTCTAATTTGTGTTTGTTGTTGCAAAAATGTAAGAATTTAATGTTGTTTTGAGAACTTTATTAAAAGTGTTAGATATTTAGTTTTTGTTATGTATTGTATCTAGTTACCTATTTTCTGTATGTATTTATCCTTAGCAACGTGTTTGTTTATCAATCTTATCTACCTTTGATAATGACACAAGGTGTCGAAACAATATTGTCAGGTTAAGATATTAATAAAACTTGTGAAACTTTAATTAATCTTTGTATTTATATTATATTTCATTAAATATACCTACTTTACAACAATATTTATGATATAATTACTGTTGAATTTTCTACACATTTCCCAAGTTTTATAATCATATTTGATATGGTATTTCCATGATAGACTTTCACGTGCACAGCGTATTACATTACAATACAGTTAACTGCGAATACGCTTGGAATTATACACACTTTAGAGCATTAATTCGAACATAAAACTTAAAAATACTATCATATACGGATTTAGCGACCCCAAAAACATAAAATGGCATTGTTTCAACTAACATTAGTCCAATAATTATTCTGCTATGATTTTCGATCACGTTTGTTGCATTCTAGACCAGTGTGCGATGTGGTCTGGGATATGGTGGCGGACGACCGTGTGTGCTCTACATAACCAATTAGAACAAAATGTATTCTAATCTCAAAGTTATGGGAGATATTGACGTTTCCTTTATAGTAAACCCACTTTATTTATTGCATTTTGACTTTTCTTAATAATGTAGAAGTGTTTTTTCACTATTTTAGAATAATTCAACAAATAGGTTTGTACAGACATTATGATTTTGTACTTCAACCCAGATGATAGCCGGGTACGTAGTGAGTGGTCTACTGCACTTTTGCATAAGTAATAAACTTTACATTTACAATATTCATAGATTCATACTCATTAAAGTTCATGTTAGTTTCTTTGAATTAACTTCAAAATTCCCACAAAATCTCCCCGTAGCCTTGAACAAGCAGTGATCGGCAACTGGACGAAAAAGTAAACAACAAAAAGATGATCAAGTTCATTAATTTATTCTTAAATAAATCCCAGTGTAAAAATGATAAAGCAAGCATAAAGACTGAACTAAAAGTACGTGATAACCGATAACCTTTTGTTTTGATGTGGTGTAGTGCAGTTTTATATAAGTATAATATGTATCTTTTACATTGTTCTTTATTAATACTTTTCCTTTGTGTTACTAAAAGTGAGTGCTGTACAAAAGTGACATTTGTAAATGCTATTGTAAAAGTTCAAAAAATAACTAGTTATATAGATAAATTCACTGTAGAAGTAACAGGATGTATTACACCAGAGATTCTTCACAAACAATTGGGAAATACGGCTATTACAGGAATTGAATGTTACAATCAAAGTGTACCAATTCTTTACGAAGGGGCTGTATCAAATCTACCAGAAGTTCACTATCTTTCTATTCAATACAGTAAAGTTAAGAAGATTAAACAGAAACCATTCCATAATTTACCAAAGTTAACTTCTTTAAGGCTTAGTCACAACGAAATTGAATATATACATAATGATGCCTTTTCTAATTTAGATGTATTGTTTAATTTGGAATTAAGTGGAAATAAAATAGCATTTTTAGAACCCGGAGTGTTTGCCTCGCTACCAAAGTTAAATAGAATTCACTTGTCGCATAATGAATTAGAAGTGTTCGAAGCAGAATGGTTTGCTGGAAGCTCTGCATTACATACAATCAGCTTAGATAATAATTTTATTATTTCAATTCCTAAAAACACGTTTAAGCCGTTTAAGACATTAAACACTCTTGAACTCAATTCCAATCGCATCCAACAAATACATAAAGATGCGTTTGATAATCTGGAAATGTTGGATACGTTATATATGTACGATAACAGAATTAAGAAACTAGAACCGGGTGTTTTTAAAGGGCTTAAAAACGTATCGTCTGTATGGATACATGGAAACAATCTTACTTACATGCCTGATGAAATCTTAGAGGATTTAAATTCACCGAACTTGTTTCAATTAACAATACACACTAATCCATGGCAGTGTGCTTGTTATCAAAAAATAGCAAAATGGGCAACAAAACGTGATGTGTTTATTGTTACTGGAATAGAATGTTATAATGATAATAATCCCGTTTGTTTGTATCCAAGTGAAAATGAAAATGTATGTTTGGAAGATCTTGAAGATTTAAATAAGATGTTTTATGATTTATATAACGTTGGTAGTCATGAATGTGCTTATGAGTAAATAGTAGTAATAAATTATTATTAGTCTCATTTTTAAATTTATTTTTTTTTATATTTTGTACAGCCTGTTCATATTTATTTGTAATGAATATTTGATTAATATGCCGATATCTACATATGTGTATTGCTGTGTATTTGTGAAATTAATAAATTATACTTTTATTTTTTTAAGTTCTATGTTGTGTTTTAATAGATAGTCCATAATGATAAAGTGCTTAAATGGGACTTCGCTTAAATAAAATCAATAGCAACAGCGAAAGCACACTTTGAGATACAGTTTTTCGTTAATTTTAATATTATAACGAAAAGGTCTTACCGGGGCTGGATGTGAAGCTCAAACCGCCCTATTACCCTAAGCGAGCATTCTAACCATCAGGCAACGAAGGCGAATAACCACAAATACAGATTGAAGTATTTTCTTTCTAGTAACCCTTAAAATTATTCTTTGCATATTACTTGTGCATTAAAAATTAATTATTTTTAATATTAGAAGTTCTATATAGTCACTATTAGGCTAATTGTAAAAGCTATTATTTAAAGAGAGATAAAAAAACATTCCTATTGAGTGCAATATAATTTGCCAATTCGAAGAACCAGTTGACAAGGATTCCCTTATTTAGGTCGTATTGTAAAATTACTTGTTGGCAGTCTAAAATTAATATTTAAAAATATCCAGATATTAACTGTTTTTAAAAACTAAATTCCAATAAAAAGTCTGCTTCAATAGTGTAATCAACAGATTAAAATTAACGTACAAAAATATAATTAAAAAAACTTTTATGGGCATCGGGGCTCGATGCGAAGCTCAAATCGCACTTCTACCCTAAACCAGCATTCTAACCATCAGGCTACAAACACAAATTGAAACAGTTTCTTTCTAGTAATTCTAAAATTATTCTTTTTTAAATTTGTTTCTTTTCTTTTTTAACATATTTTACGTTCTCTTTTCATGTTATTGTTTTTATACATATTATCTATGCATTAAAGATTAATTATTCTTAATAATAGAAAGTTGTTTCTTTTATTTAAATGTAGAAGGTGTGTTGCATACTAAATAGGCGCACATTGGAGGCGACGCATTACTTCCCAGTAAACAAAACTGTGACATTTACTTGTCTGCTATATAAGAATCAAGTAAAATGAGTTATATAAACACATTTACATACCCCACATGTAAATTTGGTGATATAACATTTGCTATATATTTCCGATATTAAATGTTTAATGTAGAGTCTGGTGTCTTCAGATTTACATACTATATGCGACATTAATAATGTGATTTGTATTTTACGTTACAAATCACATTATTAATGTCGCGGGGGAAAACATTATTAGCGCGTGTACCACCTGATCGTGCAGACGTGCTTTAAATCGTAGTCGCCCATTGTTTGTTTGATGTGTATGTTGAATATATAATATTAAAATACAATAACCAGTTTTATTTCTATGACGGAAACATTTCGAAAGTGAAATAAACAGCAGCTACAAATTTCATTTCCAGTGAATTCATATTTTATTATGAAGTGAAACGTATTTTTAAAATGGCGATAACTGATTAAACGTATTTATTGTTTATTAAAACGTTTCAAGGCAAAATATATTAGGCCACTAGTAGATATGCAGCAAGAGTTCTGCGGCAAAATCCCATGTTATTTCTTATGGAGGTCCAACGTGGAATTTTTGGTCAATTTCAAGGTCATCCGCGGACCAGCCAGACTCGCTCTCGCGATCAAGATCTTCCGCAATCCAACCAAGCGCGCGGCAACGTTGCTAACTTCACGCTGTTACATGACATGAGCCGACTTATTAACTATGGAATTTTATTGATAAAAGTAATTACCTAATGTTCTATCAATAATAATAATTTAAGATAATTGATATAATTTTTATTAATAACGAATTAAAAAAATTCATGAATACATTCGAACATAATTCAACATCTATATACCTATAACGGTCAACAGGTAGAAGGACCCGCATTTTTCCCATATATTACCATTAAAACGTAACATTTTAACAAAATTTCGAATAAAATTAATCGCTCCCTCTCTCTATGTACTTCTTATTAAGTATTTAGTTTATATTGCAATCCGACCCTACTTAAATGTATAGGTAATTAGGTAAAATTAATTATATATAATAATTTACTCCAACATTAAAAATTTTTAAATTCAGCTTTCAACACGTCTTATATCTTCGTTCTATCAATCAAACCTCACCCTCGTCTGCAAACGCAGGTAGAAAAACCCACTTTGAAAGAAGGAATCTCTTTTTTAATTATTTCTTCCTGCACCTTTCGTATTTTAAAAATATAAGTTAAAAATAAAGTAATTATCTAATGTTCCGCCAATAATAATAATTTAAGATAATCGAAATAATTTTTATTAATAACGAATTAAAAATTCATGAAAACATTCGAACATAATTCAATATTAATATATCTATATCGGTCAACTGTTAGAAGGGTCCGCATTTTTCCCATATATTGCCATTAAAACGTAACATTTTATTTTAATTACATAAATCTAATTAATTATATAATACCCATAAATAACATTCTATTAATAATGAATTGAAAATATACACAATTCAAATTTAAAATACCTTTCACGACTGACCAATGATACGATATATGAATACTACGTTTGGAAATCAAGCATCGACACGATCGGAGGGCGACCTTCAAACTTTTTATCTACACAATAATCTAGACGATATTTAATTAAAATACTTCAGAATAGTTAGCTACCCTCTTCTATCCCCCAGGAGTTTATTAATAATAATATTAACAGATATCTCATCATAACACCTCCTCGGTGTATACATCGTACATAAACTCGATCTTGTATCTTATCAAAACTAACAAGATATACTAAAGTTTCTCAGTCGATATGTATCAGGTAGAAAAAAAGGGTCACATTTGTAGGCAGGTAATAGCTACGGTACTCTTAAAACGCACAAGTCTATCAAATACTATTAAATAATTGCAATATTACATATATCATTTCCACATATCTTTCGTAAAATTCAGTTTATCCACAAAGAAAATTAATTAGTTTGACAACTCTTCACGTTAATAAAGGATAATTTATTATATACTATTATACATTCAACACCAGGTGATCAGTTTGTATCAACGATTTAAAAAGATTTATTAATTTCTAGTTCGAATTCGAAAACAAAACGTATTATTGTATGTGTTATGAGGACCTACAACGGGTCTATTAACGAGATATTATTAACGAGATAAATAATAATGATAATTAATTTGTAACGCCTAATAAATATGATCGTTTTTAAAGGATAAACTATTTAATAAAGCTATAAACGATAAAAATTATCGAAACAATTCTCAGATAGATTAGCATTTTTGTCTGTCTGAACAAGATATTAGATAGGTCATTAACGCAGATGTTTACCTCACAGGTAGGCGGATATCATAATATTATATCAACCTTTTTACCTCAATACAACAAAGGATGCATACAGATAACCTCTGGACATCACGGTCGCGGGGAAAAGGGACTGAAAGCGATCTATTTTTAAGTGTTATTTCTAAGAAAGCAATTCATTTATCCAAATCACACTTTAAGGGTCGTTAATACGGATTATATAATATAAGTCGGATTATACATCCTTAGGCTAAAAACAGTCTTGAAGCATAAAAATGGCATCCCGGGGGTTAATTAATTAAGGTTGACCTTTAGAACATATGTTAACGTTCAGTTAGTATGGCCTTGATATCTCTAATTGTTATTTACGCTAAACCTGACTGCATGTATTGTTAAAGTATGTAGATTAAGTAAAATTTAGAGGTAATATACAGGGATATATGTAACTGTATCCGATCTCTAAAATATAAGCCCTCTAAGCTAGTAATTATTACCTGCCTGCCTGACCTTCTTTTTTATATGAACACTTGATAAATTTAATTGTTATACAAAACAAATGATAATTATCTAGAACGTAGACATTTAAAACACACAGGTAGGGCAGGAATTATTGAACGAATTGATCTTAAATTTGGGTCGTTTACAAGGAATTCTGGAATGCGCTTTTATAAACTCAGCGGTTAAGCTGTTTGCAGAACGCCGTATCAAGGCTTGATATGAATAAATTGCTCCTTAATGTTAAGAAATGTTGAATTATCTCGCTCTATAGAATTAAATCTCCAATCATTGTTGATTACAATATAGGTAATATCATTTTAGATCGCAGGGGATGTATATTATTATTAGAATAAAAAATACGTTAACTTGTCTGAAAAGTGTAAAGTATCTTCTATTTTTTGCTTTTCTTGTAGACATTTCCAGCATCTGAGTTTTACTGTTGCAAATATTAAGATCTCTACTTGCTTTTCTTGGAGAAATTCCTGCATTTGAGATTTTACTGTTGTAAATATTAATAGTTTAGAATCTGTTATTAGTATATTTCAAAATACACGTATATACCTTCAAATGTTCATATCGATCTAATGTTACGTAAATAGAAATTTTTGAACCTTTCAACGCCTCGATTTAATAAAGCTGGTAAAATTATATATAATTCTTTTTTTGTTTTATTAAAACTGCGACTATGTATTGTTAAAATTTAATGGATATTACGTGCGGTTTCTACGTAAATATAAATGGGATAT
This sequence comes from Agrypnus murinus, assembly GCA_929113105.1. Lineage (NCBI taxonomy): Eukaryota > Metazoa > Arthropoda > Insecta > Coleoptera > Elateridae > Agrypnus > Agrypnus murinus. The sequence continues at coordinate 39,438,962 of OV816025.1, read as the reverse complement.
TAATTAGTAATTCATTTTTTAAGAAGAAGAAGTTATTTTCAAGCTCTGTAATAATAGGAAGATGCAAATAACCAATACCGGCATAAATTACATTTTTAAGATCTAGTATTATAGAGACGAGAGTATTAACGACCCTTAAAGTGTGATTTGGATAAATGAATTGCTTTCTTAGAAATAACACTTAAAAATAGATCGCTTTCAGTCCCTTTTCCCCGCGACCGTGATGTCCAGAGGTTATCTGTATGCATCCTTTGTTGTATTGAGGTAAAAAGGTTGATATAATATTATGATATCCGCCTACCTGTGAGGTAAACATCTGCGTTAATGACCTATCTAATATCTTGTTCAGACAGACAAAAATGCTAATCTATCTGAGAATTGTTTCGATAATTTTTATCGTTTATAGCTTTATTAAATAGTTTATCCTTTAAAAACGATCATATTTATTAGGCGTTACAAATTAATTATCATTATTATTTATCTCGTTAATAATATCTCGTTAATAGACCCGTTGCAGGTCCTCATAACACATACAATAATACGTTTTGTTTTCGAATTCGAACTAGAAATTAATAAATCTTTTTAAATCGTTGATACAAACTGATCACCTGGTGTTGAATGTATAATAGTATATAATAAATTATCCTTTATTAACGTGAAGAGTTGTCAAACTAATTAATTTTCTTTGTGGATAAACTGAATTTTACGAAAGATATGTGGAAATGATATATGTAATATTGCAATTATTTAATAGTATTTGATAGACTGGTGCGTTTTAAGAGTACCGTAGCTATTACCTGCCTACAAATGTGACCCTTTTTTTCTACCTGATACATATCGACTGAGAAACTTTAGTATATCTTGTTAGTTTTGATAAGATACAAGATCGAGTTTATGTACGATGTATACACCGAGGAGGTGTTATGATGAGATATCTGTTAATATTATTATTAATAAACTCCTGGGGGATAGAAGAGGGTAGCTAACTATTCTGAAATATTTTAATTAAATATCGTCTAGATTATTGTGTAGATAAAAAGTTTGAAGGTCGCCCTCCGATCGTGTCGATGCTTGATTTCCAAACGTAGTATTCATATATCGTATCATTGGTCAGTCGTGAAAGGTATTTTAAATTTGAATTGTGTATATTTTCAATTCATTATTAATAGAATGTTATTTATGGGTATTATATAATTAATTAGATTTATGTAATTAAAATAAAATGTTACGTTTTAATGGCAATATATGGGAAAAATGCGGACCCTTCTAACAGTTGACCGATATAGATATATTAATATTGAATTATGTTCGAATGTTTTCATGAATTTTTAATTCGTTATTAATAAAAATTATTTCGATTATCTTAAATTATTATTATTGGCGGAACATTAGATAATTACTTTATTTTTAACTTATATTTTTAAAATACGAAAGGTGCAGGAAGAAATAATTAAAAAAGAGATTCCTTCTTTCAAAGTGGGTTTTTCTACCTGCGTTTGCAGACGAGGGTGAGGTTTGATTGATAGAACGAAGATATAAGACGTGTTGAAAGCTGAATTTAAAAATTTTTAATGTTGGAGTAAATTATTATATATAATTAATTTTACCTAATTACCTATACATTTAAGTAGGGTCGGATTGTCATATAAACTAAATACTTAATAAGAAGTACATAGAGAGAGGGGGCGATTAATTTTATTCGAAATTTTGTTAAAATGTTACGTTTTAATGGTAATATATGGGAAAAATGCGGGTCCTTCTACCTGTTGACCGTTATAGGTATATAGATGTTGAATTATGTTCGAATGTATTCATGAATTTTTTAATTCGTTATTAATAAAAATTATATCAATTATCTTAAATTATTATTATTGGTAGAACATTAGGTAATTACTTTTATCAATAAAATTCCATAGTTAATAAGTCGGCTCATGTCATGTAATAGCGTGAAGTTAGCAACGTTGCCGCGCGCTTGGTTGAATTGCGGAAGATCTTGATCGCGAGCGCGAGTCTGGCTGGTCCGCGGATGACCTTGAAATTGACCAAGAATTCTACGTTGGACCTCCATAAGAAATGACATGGGATTTTGCAGCAGAACTCTTGCTGCATATCTACTGCCACTGTAAATTAATACCATAAAAAGGTAGATTCAGCAAATTTCAGCAATGTAGGTACGCGTGATATCATTTACTAGGAATCACGAAATTGAATACCGAAGCCGAATGGCATAATTTGTTAAAAAACCAGGAATAATCTTGATCAGTTGGCATTTTCAATTTTGATTAATGTTGTTTATACATAGCTTTTGATTTTTTCCTATTTTGTTATATTGCATGCTATGTAATAATACAGATTTTTTTCTATAATAAGTTATTAATTAATAACTATATATCTTTTCCTTTTTTAATAATCAAAATAAATAAAAATGTTGTTGTGAGTTTTTCTTATTCTCCTAATTTTTACTGTTACAGGAATCTTAAGGAATCTTTACTATTTTAAAAAAATAAGTTATCCTACACAAAGTGGAAAATTTGAAAATTATTGCTTTAACTTAATGATCATGTTGCAAAGGGATTACAGGTAAATACAAAGACAATTACAGGGTAGTTACAGGTAAAGTCTTACGTAAAGCGATTTTATATATGATAGAACATTCTCATAATTAAATAAGCGTAAAATATACGGCGCTTTGTGTATATTTGTAATACAGATTGTATTTTACATATCTCATATGTATTAACAGTGACATAGAATTTATGTAAATAACAGATGCATAATGAGGCGGACATAACGCTCTCCAGATGACTTGAATTTTACTTAGCTGCTACATAATAATGTAGGCATTGTTACTCTCAGTTACGTAAATAATATGTTGCTGTGTTTGCTAGGTTATTTCTGTAACTGTACACCCATCTCTCAGCTGTTCCGTTTAGAAATTAGGAATTTTAAACCGAAGCTCTTCATTGTAATTCTGTAAATAAAATGACATAAAATATGCGGTAGCTGATGAATAATTTAATAATGCATGCGACCAATTATTGTCGGGTAAAGAGGGGGTTTAGTGGGTGATAAAAGCATGACTTATTTGGCATGAATATTGCTTATGGTCCACTATAGACATGATGTGATAACCACTCACTCAGAGTGGTGTCATTTCAGGTCGTTGAAGGCAGTTATTTCAGGGCAGCTATTGAAGAGAGACGGCTAGCGCCTTTTTTTCCTGGTTTTCCTTGGTATTTTCGTTAAAATCTACACGAAAAGACAAATCTGAAAGAGAGTTTATGTAATTCTATAAGGTAATTGCATAATCTGCGGAAGCCCGCACGTCCCGGGGCAAGTTGGGAAGATCAGCGATTGGCTGGGCACTACTGTGACTGATTTAAACTTGCATATATTTGAAGTAAAATATAATAGTGCAGTAAGGTTTCACCTAATACGCGAATTTCTTTAGTAAAACTTGTTAATAGGATTTTTGTTAAAATTCTTCAAAACAAGTGAGAACAACGAAGCCGTTACACATGATATTGAACACTGAATTTTATATTAAGTGCTACTTTTGCTGGTCATTTTGCAGTACTGTCATGTATCAATGAAAATGCTGCAGATAACAATTAAAGATTAGTTTGATTGAAAAATTTAATTTCAATTTAATGTGATTATGTGAAGAAGTAAACCTTTTTTTGAAGGTTCGATTAACACACACGTATACAGATCCACAATAATATTTAACGTGCGTCACCTGCGTTAAGCTTATACGCACGTTCCACCAAAGAGAAGTAATTGAGAGGTTGCTTATCCACCCTCTACTAGCTCTCTAGGCTAGTACCGGAACTATAACCTATTTCCCACAACGTAAGTGGGACTTCACTGCCCAGCCAAATTTAACCTCAATGTGGCTGGGCTCGGAGGTTAAGCAACTACTGCCTACCATGTTATGGGTTTGGTGTACCCTTGTCAGCGCTTCGTTTAATTCCACCTAACCAGAATCCCGGTATGTACCCGGTAAGATGGAGTTGTCTTGAGCATGGGACGTATACGGTGTGTGACTATATATAGTTTTAAGTAATAATCACGTAATGGGGAGTAGTCGTAATGATTTAGAACACATTTTTCTTATCAACATGCGGTAACTTTCTGTCAGTTTGCGAGAAAATCACATTTCAAACTTTAAGTAATTTAAGCAAACAACACGTGCAGGCAAAGACGTAAATGTGATATGTGTGGATAATGATTTGACTCCATTATTTTCAAATGCAACATAGAGATATAGGGATATGCACATATTGCAATTTAATTTAATAGCACTGTATACATATGCTACTACAAGGCTAACACATACATTTGTATACATGTAACCGTTTGATCAGTAGACTTTGACACCTCATAACTACCCAAAAACTGGCTATTTTCATACGTTGTGCCATGAGGACTTTTGATCAAGATGTCATGAACTACAACATACATCAGTTTCAGCCAAGTCTAACTGTACCCTGTTTTCCATTTGTTTTGTGCGGGGTCCTTTGGTTGTCTTGTTTTTAAAACATCTGAAAATAATTCTAATTATGTAAGTTAAAAATAATAAATGGAACGTGAGTTAATTCTAAGCTTATAAAATAGATTTATCTCTATTACAAACAAGTATACTTATCACAACATTAAAAATAAATTAATAATCCAAGATTCCACTTCCTTGAAGTTATACAAGTTTACTACATTTTGCAATTTTAATATCAATAAATTATAATAAATTACATTTTAGTGTACCTTAATAATTTACCTAAATATTCGCGCTAATAACAGTTAAAACAATGCATCAAAAATTTAAAGCAATAGCCGAACCGCACTTTTTACACATTTAACACAGTGTTGCCAGATTCTCGCGGTCGTTGTAGAGGCAAATAAGTTGTATTAGTTAAAATAAGTTTAAAATACATTAGTGAATAGCACTATTATTAAAGGTTGTATTATGTGGCAGTAGTTCAATTAGTTACTAAAACTTAAAACATGAAGTTAGAAGAGTTTAGAGAATAAACGATTAGTCGGTTTGAGTCAAATCGACTCAAACCGACCAATCGTATGACATCCTCCTGCGAATCCGCTGCTGTGAGTACTTATCTTAAAGCCCATATTGTTTCTATAGCAACTTTAAAGCACTCAAGTGTTTTAATGTAGAGATTTCACACGCTTTTTAGTTTTTTAAATTTTTTAGTTTTAAATTTTGTTTTGAATTTTGCGTCTATAATAAAGCTGTTAAAGCACCCAAAACAGTAGTGCGTTAATAGTATATTATGCAACGAGCACATAATGATGATTATTAATACACGAGTATTGTTTGTAATTCATACGAGTGTATTAATAACCATTATGTGCGAGTTGCATACACTATTTTTTTTCGACCGTAACTGATTTGTTACTACTAAGTGGACTTCTAAAACTGTTATAAGGTGTAACCTCAAACTGCAAACTGGGTGACGATCAGACGAGGGCTTTTCTATACTACTTCTAATTTTTTAAACTCTTATTGTGTTATAAAAATTCGCGAATTAAATTATTACTTTTTAGAATTTAATTATTACTTTTTAAGACATACTTACGAAACTGATAAAAAAAGCACCAAAAAATACAATCAGAATTTCTTTAAATTCATATTTAATAAAACTAACAAAAATAATAATTTGTTAGAACATATTTAAAACAATAGTAATTATTAGTAACATTTATTATTCACTGCGTGACGATGGAGGATGAGGTATCCTACGTTCCCAAGTTTAGTATATACTAACTTTGGCTTGTTCCTACGCTACCATTTGATATTCTTTACTCCCATTGGTCAACAGCTCGTTATTCTTGACTCTCATTGGTCAACAACTCATTGCATAATGGACACTCGTTGCATAATGAACCTCATTATGAAACGGCTATTGCATATATAATAATTGAATTAGAGTACAGGAGTAGAAAATAGCTCATTTGAGTGCTTTAATAGCCCAACTTTCTCAAAGTTGGTAGCATTGAAAAAAAAACAGAAAATTGACAAATATTTCAGTCTAAAAATTTGAATTTTCAAATGTCACATCAGTGTTGTCAACTACCACAAAATTCCCTAAATTTCGAAAGAGAGATTTTTTTACTTAAAAAAGGGAATAAAAAGCGCAAAATAGAAAAAATAAGCATAAAAAACTCGTTTCATAGGTCGTTACTGCACGAGTCCAAATTTAGAAAACGAGCAGCTTGCGGCGAGTTTTCAAAAGGACGAGTGCAATAAATCTTGCCTTATAACACTCGTTCTTTAATATACCATTATTTATTTACGGTTTCCCATTACAAAACATAACCAATAATGATATCTTCTAATACTATTTTTACTGCTTCTTAATATTATTCTTAAATGTATAGCCTACAGAATCACCAAGGCTACTTTTATATAGATAAATACCAAACGTACCAAAATATAGCTGTACTGGAAGTATCAGCTTGACCTAAATAACACTACTTTAGTTTTTGCCGGCTAACCCCAATAAGTCAGAGAGGGGCGGGGTAATACAAGATATACAAAATAAGAAAAAAAGCGCCACTTCGTTTTAAAACAATTCTCACTACTAAAGCTTCAAACTTATTAGATAAACGAAGAAATAGATCTTTTACTAATATATAGACAACTTCCACAATTTTGGTCGTACGGTGCATATACACTTACAGGTGACAAGCTGGAAAGCAAATATTAATATCACAAAATAAATAAATAGTAAATAGTTTTTTATTTCCCCTCTTTCGGTATAATCTTAATATGACCCGTTATAACCCTGTATCTATGTACGCAGGTATTAACCCAAAAGGAAAGGCCTTCAAGTTAAACCAAACCCAAGGTCAAAAGGGAAGAAGAGAAAAAATGAAAACCAAAAGAAAAAGACCTAAAAATAAAATACTCTGTATGTGGTATTAATTTTAAATATTTGAAAAGAATTTTACCTTTCGTTAAACTGAAAGGTCTTCAAGGCAAATGATAGCGGCTTGTTACCTAAAATAGAATAAGATTTTAATGAGATTTTAACACATGGTGGAAAATAAAAAAAAGGTTTACCTAAGTCGTTAACACCAGAGTCTAATCCGTCTAGTTGACGATCGATCAAATATAACCATTCAAATGATCGATTTGATGGATGCGAGATTTTCTCCGCTAAAGCGGATTATACCAAACCAATTTCCTATTTCATCTCACATTAACCATGCCCCAATGAAACCCCACCATTTTGTTCTGCCTACTGCATCATTGTCCATGCGCTTGTCTACGCTAGCGCGAATTTACGATAAAGAGAGGGAAAGGGAAATCAGCGACAACTAAAACTAACGAAGACGCTTGGTTTTAAACAGTGACCGTAAAACAATCAAAAGGTTGTGAATTTCAACGTTACAAACGAATTATTAAAAAAATCGAATAATAAGTAGTTAAATAATTAAAAGAAATTATAATAGTCTCTATGTAGCAGTTTCTATATCCTTAAATACCAAAACACTTCTTATAAAAAAAACAATACTAATATAAAGAAAACAGCTCATCGTCAACATTAATATTTATCCTTGGGGTTTCTTTGTAATGTAAACGGATGACACGTATTCTACACCTTTCCAGCTTTTCTTTTGTCCCAAACAACTGGCTGTGAAGTGCATGAAACATATTCTTTCACTTTGCCTATAGCAATCTTTAAATTTTGTGAATCAACAAAATAAAGAAAACTGCGTATATGTCAGTGTAAAATATTCAAGAGAATAACACAACACTCCAATATCTTTACATGCTGCTGACCAGCCTGTAGCGGCAGGGCAAGAACAAGTACAGTTAAGTACTTATTTCAAATTGCTTTGATTTTTTCAATAGAATCATTGTAACTTTATATTCGGAAGTTTTTTTTTGCTCTGTTGCCTTCAAAATATGTTTTTGTGGCGTTTTCCGTCGTTTAACGTTTTCAATGGTTTAAAATAAGCATCGTTAGGAAAACTTCTTACTTTTTCAACTGGAACCACTTTCGCGTCTAATAAGAGAGTTTTGTGTAATTGATTTTCCTTCCAAATGGATAATCTACAATTTGTAGGTTATAGTTCAAAATAAAACTTAAACTAAAATATTAACTTACCGACGCTTTCAAACCTCCTTGGAACCGGTTGTTTTTGTTCCTAGCTGTTTTAATTCGTTACGTAAAAAATTTAAAACCATTTTTAGTATTTTAATAAACTTTTAATCACTTAAAACTGACGACATACATAAACAGAACGTTGCTGTCAAACTTTTAATACCAAACCTTGACTGTGCGCACCTAGTGGTGTTTTGATTAACGAAACTAGTTCAATTCACGGCCTACTATACTCGGGACGCTGAACAGATATAGTAATTAAAACCGCCTACAACTACCCCCTCTTTTTAACAAAACCTTTCTATTGGTAGCATTCAAGTATACCGCTCAAATTGAAAGGCATGTTTACTTGTACCAAAAAGATATCAATTCGTTTACTGTCAAACTGTCTTACTCACGAACTTTTAATAACATTTTTATTAAATTAATAAAACTGCAATTTTTTTAAAATGTATGGTTATTATTTATACTAGCATCTCTCGAAGTGACATTATTTATAATAAATTAACAATTCATATGCAAAAATGTTTTATTGTAAATGTCACTTTCACATAAAACCAATCAGAACAATCTGTGCTGCCTTGATTTTTTTTGTACTATATCTATTCGGCGGCCCCAGTATAGATTAATATAAGCTTAGCCTATATACGGCCGTCTCATTTCCAGTTTTTCCATTGTTGAAAATTATGACAGATTCGTACGTTAAGTAGCACCATCTGGCGGTAATTTTACAACAAAGATATTTAAGTCAGAACTCAGTCGTTAATTTTTAGGTTATGCTTTATGTTAATTGTGTCAAACTGCCTCGGATAAAAGAACGTTTACTAGAATATTAACAGTAATTAATAATAAGAAATTTATTAACAACGATAAAATATTATTAGATTATGTATTAAAAAACAATAGGTACAACATAATATTACATTATAAAAAGTTAAAATCTTATTCATTATTTTATTTTATTATTCTTTCGACGTCTTTATTTTTATAAAAAAGTCTGCCAGTCCTCAAATAAAATTAGTAAACATTTAAAACAAAGTTACATTAAAACATTATCTACATTAAAACTAAAAAACATACTTTAACAACCACTTTACAAATACACCTATTTTTATACTCTCTGTCTCCTCTCTAAGTAATCAACCTTGTGCATTGGTTTATTTCGGCACTGTATCTCTTCATTCTTTCCGGTATGCTGCCAGAATCTTTTCTCTTTAGTTAATTCTCTATTGTTGGAGCAGCCTAAGTCTTCTTTTATTTGGAGTATAAATTGCAGTCTAGGTCTAGTAAGGTGTTTTTTTCTTCGATCATGCTTTCAATTATGATTTTTAGATAATACCCGAATGCCATAAAGTATGTCCTATTAATCTATCTCTGCTTCTCCCGGTCTCCTTCATTGTCTTTCTACTGGTACTTTTTCTAGTATTTCATTGTTCGTTATTCGGTCAATCCATCTCGCCTTTACCATCTTTCTATAGCACCACAACTCAAAAGCCTGTATACGTCTGTTTTCACTCTTTGCTATTGTTCAAGTTTCAGACCCGTGTAGCACGACATTCCATACGAATGTGTGTAAAAGTTTAATAGTATTGACTTGCATCTATATCGTTTAGATTATGCATTCAGTTAATTCAGAAAAGTCTCAGACTCCATCTTCTTCCTGAAACACTTCCCCTACCTTCTTACTACAAAATCTGTTAAGACATGATACGAAAATCTTATTTAATTATCGTTATCCTAGATTCTTAACAGCCCTTCAGAATTACTAAATATTCTCTCCAACATCGCTTTTGGTTTTTTTCATATAAATCAAATTCTATATAAAGGTAATGGCTTATGAGGCAAATTTTGTGAGTTTTATATTTATTTTACTCGGAAGTATTGGACAACCATGGTCAGATTGATGCTATATACACAGACTTTTCTAAAGCGTTTGATCGGATTGATCATGACATTCTACTTAAAAAAATTTGCAATTTTGGCTTTAGTGATGCACTTACCTCCTTATTTAGATCATATCTACAAAATAGAAGGCAATATGTCACTTATAATGGGTATACATCAAATGAATATATGGTCCCTTCTGGAGTACCACAAGGCTCCAATTTAGGCCCACTACTTTTCATAATGTTCATTAATGATATATGTAACAATATTAAATCTAAGATATTATTGTTCGCAGATGACGTTAAGATTTTTTTACCCGTGACCTCTGAATTGGATTGTATTGCTCTTTAATCAGACTTGGATTATATTGCCAATTGGTGCTCCTTAAATAAGCTTCATCTAAATATTAATAAGTGTAAAGTGGTATCATTTACTCGCAAGACTATTCCAATACTGTTTACCTATTCCATTAATCAAGTACCTTTGTCGCGATCAGAGCAAATTAAGGATTTAGGTATAATTTTTGATAACAAACTCACCTTTGTAGCACACGTAAATCAAGTGGTTTCTTCAGGTTACAAGATGTTGGGATTTATTATGCGAAACTGCCAACCATTTACTAATATTGATGCCTTAAAAGTATTATTCTTTGCTTTAATTCGCTCCAAACTTGAATATTGTGCATTTATCTGGAGTCCATTTTATGAGTGCTACAAAAATGATATTGAAGGTCTTTAAAGGAAATTTTTGAAGTATTTATGGTATAAGAGTTATGACGAGTGTCCCACTAGAGGATTTGACCACCAAATACTATTGAATACATTTGGGTTCAATTCCTGTGAATGTAGAAGGATTTGTCAGGGGATAACTTTTCTGTACAAGCTAATACACTATAAAATTGATTGCTCATACATCTTAGAATTAATCAATTTTCATGTGCCGAGACTCAATAGTAGGAGAAATGTTACATTTTATTTAGCGGCTGGTAGAACTAACCTAAGTTTGAAGTCGCCTGTAAACTCAATATGTAGGCATTACGATAGTATAAGTAATAGTACTGACATAAATATTGACTCTTTAAAAACTATTGTGGAAATAGCATCTAATTACTTTTAGGTGTTAGAATATTTTCAAGTGTTTATTTCATTCAACTTTAAACTATATATGTAGATACTATATTTATTTTATCTACGACCACCATAGAAAGTTACACATTCCGCACAATCTAGTAACCGTGAAAACGACCAATTGCAAACAATCTCCAAACTCAACGGTAAAGACCGTGAGGAATGATTTCTCACGATCAGTAGTTGTATTAAAAAGCCATAGATGTCACCACTTGCAATATTTATAATATTATTAATTATTTGAAATATAAAATGTTATAAATTTTAGATAAAGGTTAATTTATTTTGTTTAATTAATATTTTACATTAAATTATATTTCGAATGGAAATCCATCTAGAAAAAAAACTAAGGTCAGACCCGTGGAATTGAACCCGGATCGCTCGGTTAGTAGCTAGAGCGTAAGCATTGAGCTATCGAGATGCCTTTCAATGATATTTTTTTTCTCATTATATAAAGTTACAATGATTGTTATTCAATTAAAACGTAAGATTAATTAATGTTTTACATTATTATATAATTTTTAATGTAATTTTATTTATTATTATTGCTAAATTACAATAAAAACATTGAAAACATTTATAATTTGCTGCATAATGCGAGAATATTTGACATTTTGCGCAGAGGTTAATAACCTTGACAATTGAATGGTGATTTTTGTACATATATTATTTTTTTAAAACGAGTACATAATTATTTAGCTGTAAGTACTAAATAGTAGATTGACTGAAATTATACAAATTGTAAACGTATTATTACTATTGTCTTTACAAATTTAATGTTTACTTTTGTCGTTTTTAAAATTCTATATGTATCATGAGTGAATCCGATGAAGAAAAATTGGGGTGTACACTCGTACACCTCCAAACATCGTGGAAGCGGCTCACATTACATCTCTTAATTTATTGCCAAATATTTCACGTAAAAAATATGAATGCGAGTGTAAATTCTAGGTTAAAAAACTTTCTTAGCTGTTGATTGTTTATTACTTTTTTTGTTGTCGTAGATAAAGTATAGTGTGTAACGCGTGCAAAAACACCAATTTCTCACTCGTGTGATTGCGGCATTCGACTACGTCTCATGCCGCAAAATCTTCACACTCGTGAGAAATTGGCACTTTTCTGCACTTGTAACACAATATACTATATTTTTTTGTGTAATTCATTAAAATTGTTGTATTAAATATGATTTGGTAATATGTACACTTACTTACGCATGCAATTGACTTTTCTATTTATTGTATTCCCTCTAATTGGCTTATGCTGTTGGGTAATAAAGCTTATTATTATTATTATTATTACTGAAACGATTGGTCTTAAAACTCAAGTAGATTTCATCAGCTCTTATGTTTAAAAAATATTTATCTTTAGCAATGACTGCCACAGTGAGATTTCATCATTCCATGAATGCCTACTTCCAATACTTCTAATCATAGTTTCAGTTCGTAAATCGTGCATTAACATTATGTGTTTACATCATATGAAGTGCTACAAAAACTCAAAAGAGCATTTGTAATTTGCGAACTATTAAATTGTATGATATTGTTCTTACTTATTCTGTGTCTATCATGTAGTTATTAAGTGTTTCTAGTCTAAAAATTGTGACATTAGTAAACATTAACTCAGTATAATGTTCTAAATTTTATTGCATACTATGTGGGATATTTTGGTTTCCTAGTTCCTACTGTAACATATTTTTGGCATATTTATGGACATTATATCCAAATACATAGTAAATACAATGAAAACACAATGAAAAAACTGGAAATGAGACGGCCGTGTGTATAAGCAAAGCTTATATGAATCTAGTAGGTCATGCTTCAATTGATCCCTTGTTAACCACTTTGGTATTCCTATAATAGCTATTTATGTAACAAGTACATGATGTAGGACTTTATCGACAAGCCCAGTTTATGGCCGATCGAGCGAAGCGAGCAAGGCCTATAAAAAGGGCGAGTCTATAAAGTTCGATTATGTAAGAGTTAGTTGCATACAAAGTTTTATGTTCGATTCCTAAAATTGACTAATTATCAAAAAAAAATCAGTTTACAAACTTCACATCTATTCTTGACAGAAGAAAATTTGACATGTAATATACAGTTGCCATACTTTATTTTACTACTATATACTTTATTTCACTACTACCACTTTATTTTACGAGTACAATAATAAGCCAGTTCACTGCCGCAAAACAATACAATAAACAGTACTTTATAATGCAATCGGACATAAAAATATTTAATTTGGTTCAGTAGTTTACGAGACAGTAGTTACGAGGAATACGCTTTCAAAGTCAGAGGCCAAAAAATGGATAATAAAGTTAAACAGAATTAACAATTATCATTGATTGTTTAATCAATACCTGATGCTGATATACATAAAGAAAATACGATATCCCACAATTGTCAAAATAGCATTAGTTTTTGTGGGACCCTCCCATTTAGCTGAGTCCCTAAAACGCTTAACCTGCTTAAAATATTAATCCAGCGCTAAATATACAAAAGAAAAGCTAAATTAATAATACAAAAATATTACATTATTAAAAATTATATTTATACCAACATTATATGAATTTATAATTTATGTTATTACTCTACTATCTATTCATCAGCACATTCAGGATTATAAACATTATATAAATCATAAAACTTCTTATTTAAATCTTCGTCAAGATTTTCCAAACATAAGTCTTCATTTTCAATTGGATACAAACAGACAGGATTGTTATCGTTATAGCATTCTATCCCAGTAACAATATATACTTTACGTTTTGCTGCCCATTTTGCTAGTTTTTGGTAACAAGCACACTGCCATGGATTAGTGTGTATTGTTAATTGAAACAAGTTAGGTGAATTTAAATCATCTAAAATTTTATCAGGCACGTATGTAAGATTATTTCCATAAATCCATACAGCCGATACATTTTTAAGTCCTTTAAAAACATCCGGTTCTAATTTTCTAATAGTATTATTATACAGATATAAATAATTCAAATTGCCCAGATTATCAAAGGCATCTTTATGTATATGCTGTATGCGATTGGAATTAAGCTCAAGTACATTTAAAGCCTTGAAAGGCTGAAATGTATTCTTGTTAATAGATCTAATAAAATTATTATCGATTGCTATTGAATGCAATACGGAATTTTCGGAAAACCATTCTGACTCAAATATTTCTATATCGTTAAACGACAAGCTTATTGAGACTAATTTTGGTAGTGAAGCAAAAATGCCTGGTTCTAAGAATGCTATTTTGTTTCCAATTAAATCTAAGGACAATAACATATTTAAATCTGCAAATGCATTGTTATCTATAACTTCAATTTCGTTATGACTAAGTGTTAATGATGTTAACTTAGGTAAATTAAAAAATGATTTGTGTTTAATTGTTCTTACTTTACTGTATGAAATATAAAGAAAACCAAGTTCCTGCAGACTCGATACAGCTCCTTCATAAAGAATTGGCACATTTTGATCTTTGCATTCAATTCCTACGACAGTTATCTTTCCTAATTCTTCTAATATTTTCTCTGGCGTGATACATCCTGTGATGCTTGCAGTGAACCTTTCATTAATGTTAATAGCTTCAATATTGTAACTTTCTCTTCTAGCAACCTTTATAATGGTATTCACAAAGGTAACTTTTGCACAACATTGAATTCCAATTACATAAAATAAGAGCATTAATAGAGGATTTGCAAGGAAATACATATTTATAATTATAACAAGACTATATAAATAAGGCGGCACTGATGAACTAAAAGTTATCGTTATTTATCTCATCAGTTTTTACCACTTTTTGTACTAACTGGTTTTTACCAGGATAAATTATCATTTTTTTGTTCTCTATCTTTGTTGTTTAGTTACTGATACATGACTGTTACTCAAGGTTATTTTTGCGGGGAATTTTCGTTGGAACTTATGGTCCAAGTGTACCCAAAAACGTGTGTTATTTGTTTCATAAATTATATAATAATGTGATAACTTTGGTTTTAAGTTAATAGTCTAGGAATGTTAAAAGCTTGCTTACCTAACTTGTTTTGGAAAAAAAAAATTTTATTTAAATTATTTCACATGTTATACGTGAAAAATCAATTTTAGAAAAACTGTACATTCAAAATTAACCAAAATAATACCACTTATATTTGATAGTATTTGAACTATTTTCCAAGAATTTTAAGAAAATCGTATGTCTAGCGACTAAATTATTGCCAAAAGACCTGCTTTTTAAAAAGAAGGTAATAGTTTAGTCCCTAGACATACGATTTTCTTAAAATTTTGGGAAAATAGTTCAAATACTATGAAACTTAAGTGGTATTGTTTTGATTAATTTTGAATGTACAGTTTCTCCAAAATTAATTTTTCACGTATAACATGTGAAATAATTTAATTAAAAATTTTTTTCCAAAACAAGTTAGGTAAGTAAGTAACATTCCTCGATTATTAACTTAAAGCCAAAGTTATCACATTATTATATTATTTATTAATCAAACAACACACGTTTTTTGGGTACACTTGGACCTTAACGTGTCTAAAAACTAAACATAGAAGGTTGCTCACGTACGATGATTCTGATCTTATTTTGGAAACCGACCGACGAAAAGTAGTTAAATTTGCTGTCATTTTTTGGGTTAATTGTTCTGAGTGGATGATCATTACCTCATGTGTGTCATAGAAAATTTTATCCAACACCTCATTATATTTCATAAAAACATAAGTTATCGAAGACTTGTAAATCAACCTTTTTTAATAAATTTATTGTTGGAAAATATAAAGAAAATCGTGTCTAAAAATGCATAATAACCAAGCTATTGTCCGTCTCACGTTGGGACTACAGCGAAGGAAAAATAGCCAATGTATTTCTTATGGGAGTTTGTGCTTCGTTCTTGCAGGAGTCGATATGCCCGCTTATTTTCTAGCGGCAATTTCAAATTGTTGTAGCGGGATATTTGAATATCTAACCTCTTTAGTGATGGATTTTGTACGGCCCTTCTAAAAGTTCCGTTATAAACCAACAAAAAAAAATGCTGAGAAATAATTTAATGACGTGGAGTTTTCAAAATTTAAATTTCTTGTTTCTTTCATTCTTGTAGAAAGAATAATCATAATAAACATAATAGGGTAATCCAAAAGTATCAAGTTACTGGACGACAAACATAAGATATAACCTCAAATGATACCATAAATTGCTCTCTATTTAGATAAAATATACCCTAAAGCAAACATTCAATGTTTAAATTACTAACATGCGAAACAGATATTTAAAACATTTAGTATTTTTAGAACTACAGAGCTTCAAACTGTTTATTTATTTGTCCTTCTGCGTTCCTTGGAGAAATCTTGAATATTATAAAATTCATAGGTGATACCTTTTATACAGTGTGAATTAGCTTTGAGCAAAGCTCTGTATCCCACGATTATATTTTTATCTTGAAAATTCATTGTAAGAAATGTTATATTTAATACAAATATACATTTACTAATAAAAAGTAGATAATTGCATTAATATATTTTATTTCTTATAAGTTTTTAATTTTTTACATACAAATTATACAGCAGAAAACACTTTAATTAATATATTAACAAACTAATTAAAACTTGTATCGTGGCATTTCTCTATTTTTTATCTTGGTGAAAACTTAGCACAATGTGGAAACCGATCGCATTTAAACACGTGTGTTTAACACTTTAACAGTACGATTTAGAGGTTAGAATTTACTGCGCTGCTCGCCCGGAGTCGATTATGCGCTTAGAAATTATGTGACAAAAAACCAGGGAGTGAAACTACTGTATTATATTATACTGTGTCGTAACCATATAAAAGAAGAATTTAAAAGAAAGTCTTATTAACATGTATTTGTTATTTTCTTAAACATTACTGGGGATTGTCACTTCGTACATGTATCTAAATATTCGATATTTTATTACTTATACTTTTTGTTTAATTCTTTCGTCTTCAAAATTTTTCAAAATAAAAATAACGGCTGGTTAGCTTATGTATGATCTTTTTAATCTTTTAATTCACAGGTAAATAAAGGAAGTCCCAAACGCAATTTTAACGGTAAAATGATTCATCATGATAAAATCATTCATTTGTTCAACTTGTTTCAAAAGAAACTTGCAAAAACGGAAATTTAGGATTAGCAGCAAATGCAAAGGATTGTAGTAAACAATAAACCCTTCTCTTTTTTTTCTACTTTTACTTCGTGGAACTACATAATACAGTTTGTACTTACTGAAATTATAGTATAGCGTTTTTTTGTCGGCACTATTATTTGTCACCGAACGTATATAAGCAAATTTCTTAATACAGAAATAATTATTTGGTTTCAAATTTTGATAGCTTGTGCGTCTACAGATCTTCGCTTAGTTGTTTGGGTTTATCGTTTGTAATGATTGTTAACATCGTCGTGTTGCTTGTTGTAACTATTCGTATTGTAGTATTACATAACGCACATAGTACATTATACATAAGTATGGCGGATATTGTTAAAAACAGAATGGGGTTGTCTACTAAAGGTTGGTGAAAAACAGATTTCGATAGTTCCAGACTTCATACGCGCACTATATGAACAGCAAGTTTTGAAATTTTGTTTTACTACCGCTGTCAGAGGAAGTGACTACCTGCAATATAACTTGCTCGAACAATAGGGATTATAAAGGTTTATGCAGTTACAACTACAATATTTAGAAAGTGTTTTTAAAAGTTGCTTGCAAGATGTTTGGCAACCCCGTTGTCCATAAGAACACACACTGTAGTCCCAACGTGAGATCCACGTGGAAATTTAACCATTCTTTCAAATTATAATGCAGTTATTTAAAAGCATTTAACAGAAATTTGGATTTGCATTTTTGGCTAGTTAAACATTCTACGGCCATTTCAATTTGCTATAGATTTAAACGGGACTCTTTCACAATTGAAAGCAGAATATGCATATTTTGCAAATTTACCTATCATTTATGGTTTATATATCTGGAATTTTGTAACTTATTTTTAACAAAGAGCAAGTAACAGTAACTATCTTTCTGTGGCGAATAGAAAATATTTAATAAAGCAGATTTGTTTACCTACTTCTATGTGGTCGTTAAGTACCTGGAATTTTGTAATTTATTTTTAACAAAGGGCAAGTAACAGTAATTATCTTCCTGGGGTGATTCGAAAATATTTAGTAAAGAATATTTATTACTTTTAAGGCTAAAATCTCTTAAAAATTAGAATGTTAACAAATTCTATAGAAAAAATCGAACAAATGTCCATTCAATCATTTGCTCGTTCTATTATTTGTCCTTCGATCTTTTGTGTTTCGATATTATTTGTCCGGGATCGATGCACACTGGTGTAAAAGTGACAAAAGGCTAGACAATCAAGTTATTGGAATCCTTAAATTACCTGTCAGGTGTCATTAAGCATGATTAGGTCTGGATTAGGTACATCTTTAATGCAAGACCACAGTATAATATAATACAGTAGTTTCACTCTCTGGTTTTTTTGTCACATAATTTCTACGCGCATAATCGACTCCCGGCGAGCAGTGCAGTCAATTCTAACCTCTACATCGTACTGTTAACACCACGTGTTTTAATGCGATCAGTTTCCAAAGTGTACTAGGTTTTTACCAAGATTCATTTCGTAATTGTAAAATTTTATCCTATCCATTTACACTGAAAAAATGAACAAAATAGCATCATATTAGCCTTGCTGTGCTAGATCATTATGAAATCAATAGTACATACAAACTTTCCTTTTAATAATAGATTTCGTTCTATCTACTGGGCCAACATACATACACTAGCGTTTCAGTGAATCCCTTTAATAGGAAATTGTAAAATTGCCCTAAATATAATCAATCTATAGGGCAATCCAAAACAGGTTAGTTTAAAGGGATGCTGAAGGACAAACAAACAGTTTGAAGATCTGTAGTTTTAAAAATATTAAATGTTTTAAATATCTGTTATTCAATGTTTTCTTTAGCGTATATTTTATGTAAATCGAGAGCAATTTATGGTACCATTTGAGGTTATATCTTATGTTTCACCTCCAGTAACTTGATACTTTGACTGCAATCTGGATTGCCCTATTGTGTTTATTATGATTATTCTTTCTACAAGAATCAAACAAGAAATTTAAATTTTGAAAACTTTTCCACGTCATTAAATTATTTTACAGCATTTTTTGCTGGTTTATAACGGAACTTTTAAAACGGTCGTTTTCCGATAAGAAAATATTTAATTCACAATGATACAAAAACCATCACTAAAGAGGTTAGATATTCAAATATCCCGCTACAACAGTTTGAAATTGCCGCTAGAAAATAGGCGGACTTATAAACTCCTGGGTAGCTGCGCCAAAACCGGACAGCGACACGAAGATCAAAGACGCCGACCAGAGTGAAACTACTGTATTATATTATACTGTGGCAAGACCTTGGAACTATACCAAAGAGAAGACTATACTCCATACCATGTAAGTTCCAATGAACATCTCTGAAAGTCACTTTATAGATATTCACCCATGTATTGTTTTAAATATCTTAAGTTTCAAATTTCGCAGAGTGCTGTGCTGTAACAGCGTGCTGTTACGAGTAGAACGTTTTAATAGTATATTAAAGAACAAGTTTTATAAGGGTTGATTTGGCTCACGAATACCAAGTTAGAAAACGAGCCGCAGACGAGTTTTTCTATGGGATGAGTGCGCCAATGCCCTTATAAAACGAGTATTTTATGCTATTTTTTCTAATTTGCGCCCCCTTTTTTCTTATTTTAATACAAAAAAAATATTTTGGTCGTCTAGAGAATTTTGTGTCAGTTGGTAACACTCGGCGCCCACTTGAGTTTTTTAATCATTTGTCATCATCCGTCACTTCAAATAAATTAGTTATTATACTTTTGTTACTTTATTAGTGTTACAAATAAATAAAATATGAGCGAAGACAACTTAATTTGCACTCCGCCCGAAATTCGCGAAAAAAAGCAAAGATGATTAAATCGATGATACGTGTCTTGTTTATAGTACCATAAAATTACAAACATGAATTGGACTTACTGATTTGTCCAAGCAGATTTGATGTAGGTACGAGACTTGTTTATGTTACTAATTAGGAATATCCAAAACCTAATCTTCTTTCCAAGTAAAAATAGACCATAACTTCAAGTAAAATTTCATGTAAGTAACAATCAACAAACAGCGAACCAATTCAACGATATTAATTAAAAATTTATCGGAGGTTGACAATTTTGACAGATACTTGCAGTTTGAAGTTGTCACATTCCACGCATTACCCATCCAACCCTTAAAAACTAAATAACCCTATAATTCATTAAAGTACAGTGTACTTTTATAGATAGCCATAAACGACTCCTACTGATAGACGTTAATAAACGTATTACAAACGCAAATTAGAAAAATATTTTTGTCCACGACTATGTTATAATGTACTCATTAAAGTTGTCAATGTTCAAGTATAATTATATACATTATGCACTACCAGCGTTGAACAATGACTAATCACTAATCACTACTAGTTAAGTCGGTGATTGGATACCACTACTTACTGTTAGTACTGTATGATTGGCTGCCAGTGGTGATTAATGATTAATCACTGCTAGACAGTCGGGGAATAGTCTGCTTAAATTCAATATGGTCAACATCGTTCACACATTTCTAATAGTATATTAAAGTATTAGTTTCATAAGACACGTTTTTAGCGCACGCGTCCGAGTTTAGAAAACGACCCGCGTAGCGGGAAGTTTTCTAATGAGGACAAGTGCGCTAAAACGTGTTATGAAACGAATACTTTATACTATTTTTTCTATTTGCGTTAGTTCGTCATTAAATAATTAAAAATTACTTAGTTTTAAATAAAGGGGAGTATTGTTAGGGATATTTTGGTAAGTAGCATAGCAGTTGGCAACACTAGAAATTATGCAATTTTGTTTTTTACATAACCTTGCTTAACTTTAGGTATTGTGGGTTCATAAGATTATTTACTAAAAAAGGCGCCAGGTATTTTTATTATTTTCACCATTAAAAAATACCAAAAATGGTCAGGAACACATGAAATGCGATGAAATGGAAAACAGACATTTGCAGCTATAGTTTAAGATATAATGAAATAAACGTTAAAAAAATTGATTACAAAAAATATAAAGTTTTAATATGTATCACCTATGTATGTAAATTAATAAAGTTAAAAAAATCTAAGATATGTGAATAGAACAAGAAATTATCACAACAGAACTAATCTGTACCAGTTACAGTTAAATAACTTTAAATGCATTATGATCATAGAGATAAAGGTAAAAACTTCCAACAAAACGTATGATGGACTAGCTACATTAAGATATCTTCAAATTACGAAAATCTCCAATTAGTTAATAATAAAATATATCAATTAAATGGTACCACCCAAATTATTTACACCAAGTGTACAATTGTTCCATTAAACATAATTTAGTTGAGAAATTATTTATGATAAAATATATACCTTTTTAATCAAATTAAATACCTATAACGGTCACAGGTCCACCAGTGGGATGAGTTTTTCTTTTTTTTACATCAAACAAGGTCCGTTGCGCTGCAAAACTTATCAGTTGAAGATGATGCTTGGAGAGGTAAATATGAAATTGTCGGACAGGCGTCCTTCCATAGTTCATACAGTTTCTCCAGCAAGCAAATAAATTACCAAAGAAATAACCCAATATTTAGTATTCCATTTTATACCATAGGTGATACTAAAAACCTAGATGTAAATAGGTTTTCACATAGTTAAACAGAAACAGAATTAAACAAAAATTTAATTAAGAAAGAACTTAAAACATATTTATGCTTTAGCTGCCAAAGCCTGAGAAAGATATCTCTAACAAAATTTACACTCCAGGTGTTCCTGATTTCTGTATCAATAAATAACAAGGAATAAAACCTTGTGGAGAAAATAAATTTTGTACCCGTTACAATATTTGTGACATAAATAATTGCTACTAATGAATTAAAAACTTGGATGAAATAAGAATAATTATGAAATAAATAAAGATTAGTAAAAGTTTCACAGTTTATTAAAATATAACCTGACAATATTGTTTCGACAGCTATGCTGTCATTATCAAAGGTAATATAATTATAAACAAACACGTCGCTAATAGAGTGAGAGCCGAGAGCCCCCAGACCTACGTCATTTTAGAAAAGCTAAAATTTTCACTATGGATAGTACAATATGTACCTAAGAACGTATGGGAACTTGCTTGTTTGAAAGCGGGGCCCTTTCACAGGTAGCAGGTACACTGGCCTGCAAAAAAATCGCATACACTTTAAAAATCAAGTAACCGAGTTTTTATCTAGTTTTTGCTATGTAAACGTGACGTTTCTAACTTTTGACATTAAATTTTTGACAGATAAGTCTGTTATTAGGAAAATGAAACAGAATAATCTTGACTCATTGACAATGACAAATTAAAAATCAAGACTGACTTAATACAATCAAAAATAGGTGTACGCGAATTTTTTGCAAGCCAGTGTACTAAAGGTATATAAAAACCTTACTCACCTACGTTAAACTATGATAGCTGAATTTTATATGTTTCACAGAATATTGTTAAAAATTAATATTCATCGTTGCCAGACACTTCCCGTGGGCCCTAACTTCCGCCAGACGCTTTAAAGCTCCTAAAAAAATAAGTTAACTTACGTCATAGTAGCAAGTCTACATTTTATATATGTTAGGGTAAACGACATAGTTATTGGCCCTTTAAGGATTGTTGCCATTTTAGTGTTGATTAAAAAATATTTCTAATGGATAGGATCACATTTTTATCATTTCAAATAATAAAACAAGGTTTGTAGTTTATGAATTTTATATATTTTCACATATAAGTATATAAATGGAGAAAAAACCAGTAATAATGTTCAATGATGACCATAATAATAGTAATTGACCCTCTTATTATAATTATTGGCCTTGACTATTATAGTTATTGGCCGTGACTATGATAACGGAAAATCCAAAATGGTCAAATCCACAAAATTTATGGTTTTTGTTGGCGTTTCAAACAAGTTTGACAAGTAAAACTGTTGGAATTTGATTTATGCATATTATGTTTAAATATACAAATTGAATGATAACACCTAGTACAGTTTTCACATCTAACTCCTGAATTTAAACAAGTTATGTTTTCTGTACAAGAAAAACATAACCCTGAATTTAAATTATTTCTAATGAAAATCAATTTATTAACATCAACTATTGGATCTTCAACTTCATCAATGTGTTTATAAGGTTTTCTATTTGGTTCTTCAAATTCTAGTTTTCTTGTTACATTATATAGTTTTTCTTCTTCTATCAGTGGTGGCAGTATCCGCTGAGACAATATATTAATTTTGATCCCATTAGTTTTGTTATTTTTAAAATCAGCCTTTTCACTTTCCACATTTGTTTCATTTTGATGAATTTGTGCTTTGGTAGTAACTAGGGTAGATGAAGATGCATGTGCATTGTTATTGTGACACTCAAGAGTGTCGTAGCTGTTATCTGCAGTGACAAAGTTTCTTTTTTTAGCTAAAATATTTTTTTCTATGGACAATGGCTGTAAGATATCTTTCGATATTTTTTTCGATGATGCATTAGTTTTCTTGTCGAGCTTAATTTTTTTGGTCCTTTCATTTCCTGTTTCTTTCTTTTTTCAAGAGCAGCCTTCTCTCTGTTAACTTTCTTCAGTTCTCTCTCCCTCTTTCTGTTTTCCTTTTCCGCAAGCTCCGTCTGTTTCTTGAGTTTCTTATCATGAAATCGTTTCCAAGATGATGAGGATAATATAAAAGAAGTTTTTTGGGACGTTTTTTTCCTTTTCTCTGTGGTGTATTCGGGTAGTGCAAATATTGATCTATGGTGCCCTTATCTAGTTCTCCTTGTGTAATATTATCTAAAGTATTTGCAATGGGATCATTCATAATAATTCGATTGGCATTATTTATGTTCATTTCATTGGAATTAGCTGTGGTAATTTCATTGGGATTAGCTTCGGCAATTTCCATGCAATCATCCATATTAATTTTATTAGGATTATTTAGGGTAATTTCATGCCAAACGCCGTCATTTTCTATGACAATAGGTGCACTCAAAATATTCACTTCAGACATATCTGCAAGTGTTTCTGGAGTATTCGCATCGTTTGAGTTATAATTTTTAATTTCAACACCGTCTTTAGTTAGTGCATTCCCTATTTCTGTTTGCAAATTTTCTTCAACATTTTCTGGTATATTTGTCTCTCTCTCTTGTATTATTTCAGTGTTTGTGTTTTGAAATTCTTTCCACAATTGGTACAAAATTATATCTTCATCCCTTTCAAATTGTATATCTATGTTCGTAAAAAGATGAACTTTTGTTGTGCCAATAATATCCTTAAACTTACTGAACGTTATAACATTCTCATCGTTAGTTTGAAGCAAGATGTTTGAATCTGTTTTCTTTTTCCCTAGACACTTACTAAAATCTATTGAATTGGGATTCCAAGGATATAATCCGCATGCTTTAAAACCGTTAATTATTATTTCTGGGCGAACTGACTTTGAAATCACTACTTTCAGGAATCCTGCAAACTCCTTTTTGGATAATTCCTCAGTAGAATTACTTCTTTGCCATTCTATAACTCCCTTTCTCCAACCATCTTTTAGTGGCTTGAATGTAGATACATCGGCTGGCTGCAGTATTCGAGTTGCATTTGGATAAAGGGCAACAAGAATAATTTCAAGATTTGTACAAAGGTCACTTAATTTTCTGTCAATGTGTGTTTTATGACCATCGACGAAGACTATAACTGGAAATTGGATGCCTGTTTTCTTTAGATGTGGGTAAAAACTGTTAGCCACATATTCGTAGAATTCAAAGTGTGACAATATTAAACCCACAAATATAAATGAGATGTGTATAATTCACAGGAAACACTCTAGGACAGCTGTTTCGATCTTTTTAGATCTCATCAGCTAGAGATAAGTCTCCTGTGAATTATACACACATCATCCAGACTTATATACATAGCCGGAAATAACATTAATACCGAGAAATGAAGGTTGCGACATCTGTAGAGTTATATACCACATTAATTGGTGTTCTCTACCAAACAACAATAAATATGAATGGTTTGTCTTCCATTCGAGTTTAAAAATCAAAAAACATAATACAAAATAATTGCATTATTAAAAATTCAAAGTGGGGAAATCATTTTACAAAATAAGTCAAAGTGTGACAATATTAAACCCACAAATATAAATGAGATGTGTATAATTCACAGGAGACACTCTAGGACAGCTGTTTCGATCTTTTTAGATCTCATCAGCTAGAGATAGTCTCCTGTGAATTATACACACATCATCCAGGCTTAAATACACTATCTAGCTATCTCTAGCTGATGAGATCTAAAAAGATGGAAACAGCTGTCCTAGAGTGTCTCCTGTGAATTATACACATCTCATTTATATTTGTGGGTTTAATATTGTCACACTTTGACTTATTTTGTAAAATAGTTTCCCCACTTTGAATTTTTAATAATGCAAATATTTTGTATTATATTTTTTGATATTCGTAGAATATTTCAGTTTTCATCACCCTGTATCGCTAGTGGCAAATGTAAATTCTTCAGGTATAGAGTCGCCTATCTCCTTGCGAAGGTTTTTACCTGGATATATAATTAAAGGTGGTGTATAACTTCCTGCAGCACTGAAAGTAAATAACACAGTAAGAGTTGTCTTTGCTTTCCCCAAGTCTACCTCATACACGTTTTTTGTACCTTTAGGTGCAATAACTCTTTTATTTTGTGGACAGAGTTGAAAGTTTGTTTCGTCAGCATTGTCTTTCTGGGTGTTTAAGTACTTCATTATAACCTTTTTGACTTAAATAAAAATGTATACCATCAAACCACTTCCTTATATCTTGTTCACTGATGGCAGATAAAGCAGCAGACACTCCTTCGGATTTTCTTGTGGTCAACTCAGAATGCCTTTTCATAAAGGCCTTGTACCACCCATCACCAGGTAGATTATCTTTAAATGGATTTTCACGAGGCGAATCATCTAAAAATTGTTTAACGGATATTTGAATATCTTCTTTTCTTCTAGGAAAACCTTTTCTTTGGCAGTCCCTAATCCATTTAACTAATATGGCCTCTTCATTGGTAGTTAGTATCGGCGAAGAACCATGATTTGGTAAATTTTTCTGAGAGTCTGAATTGTAAAGTTGCTCTCGATATCTTATATTTTCTGCATGCCTCCCTTTTGGGCATTCCATCATTGACATATTTTATGGCTTTAATTAAACTCTCCTCCGAATACTTTTTTGCATAAATTTCGTGGTTCGCTGTCTTTGGCATTCTGAAAATGAAAAAAACAATAACTATAACCTGACCGCCTTACCTGACAGTTATTAACCTGGGGCTAACAACTGCATAGAATCATAATATGAACAATTTAGTTCAAAATTTGTCTTTTTTGGTATCAGTCTTACCAAAATTCGCATGCAAATATTGTATTTCATTTTTAAATAAAAATTACAGTTATTGGCCTGGAGGCCAGAGCAAGCGCACTCTCTGCCATACGTCACAAGAGGCGGGCTTAGTTGCTATGCCCCGTCCTTTTCTATCGCATTGGACAGTACGCATAGACCCTCTCTCTCGCACAATTTCAAACGACGGACGTAGTGTGAGCAGCTGTCATTCTGCGTCCCCCTCTATCGCACTGAATAGAATGGGTCTATCTCTCTCTCGCACGCTTCGATTTAAAAATTTTAAACCCTTGCAACCCTGACTCTTGAACGGTTTTTTGCAAGCAACCTTATACTATCGTTTTGTAAAAAATAAGCTTTATTTTGACATATAATTTATTTGGTTACTCGATCGGTGAAGGTATCACTTTCAATTCACTTTTATTATTACTTATTTATTACTTATTTAAACTTGGCAACTGTATAGCCTTTAACAGAAAAAGGTAAGCAACCCTATGTTTGCGTCTTCTATAGGGTTTGCACTTTCAATTAGTGTTAATTTTTTTGGTTACGAGATCGGTGAAAGTATTTAAAAAAATTAAATATTGAATTTTTAATTAAGAATATCCTTGAACAAATTTATTTAGGCAACTCATCTACGTTACTTTTGTTAACATATTTTATTTCATAAAAAATACATTTTATTCGGTTACTCGATTGGTGCTCAACGACATCAATAACGGATCTTAGACTATAAGGTGGTCGGACTCCTATACTAAAAGAAAGTTCGTGGTAATTCATTATTTCTCCACCAATCCCTTTATTAAAAATTACAGTGGGGATAGCGTAACGAATCTCAAGGCCGACTATCGTACGGATTTCTCTTAATTGGTTATAGCTCTGTTGTTATGCATTTAAGATCTTAGGTTTGTGGCTTTTGAAGGAAATTTGCAAAATAGATTTATTATTCTTTATTAAACATAAAAATTAAAATTTATCGGTCCATCTGGGCTAGCAGTGAAGATTCACGTCGCTAACCTCTTGTCTATGTAGAGAATAATGACAATGGTGGATACTGAACGAAGCCATCTGGACCCTTGTGAGCATAGGCGCCCTGAAGGGGGCGCAAGGAGGGGCACTTGCTCCATCTGGAAGTTGAACAATTTGAATTTTATTGAAAATTTTGTATAATATGCCGTTTTTTTCTAGGCTTGCCCCTCCTAGCATGTCGTTTATTCTAGGCTTGCCCCTCCTAGCATGCCGTTCACCTGGACAAATTTCTGCGGGCGCCTATGCTCGTGAGATCGAGCCTGTGTCAGAAATAAATTAATCGGCTTCGGGTTCAATCTGTCGGGTCCATATGACCTTGATGTCGGTGCCCGTAATCAGATTTTCTTAAAATTGAAAAGTATGCAATTTTTTACACAATAGGTATTACGAATACTCGGTCTTTATCCTCATCTGCTTTTATCTCCACAATATCATAAAAATCATTGGTGCTCCCGATTGGATAATACTTCACAAAGAGCTTGAAAATATTTTAGCTTTGCGTAATTGATCTTGATAGGTACACGTTTTGATACCCTGGCACATAGGTACACGTTTTAATTCACTAGTTATGAAGTTTTCTTTCTGATTATGCATTTTCTTCGTGCTCTAGAATAGCTGTCTCTTACTTTTAGAAAGTTATTGCGTGAATGGATGCGATACATTCCCAAAGGCTTTAGTGGAGTACGTGAACGAGGATTCTTTACAAAAAGTTATCAGTTGACAGCTTGTAGTTAAGGTTTAAGGTTTAAGGCAGTGTAGTTAAAATCGTAGGCACTCGAAGTTTTAAAAACTTGACAGAAAAAAGACTGAACTTTATTGCCTTGGTGGTCGATAAGGTCCACGATGTTTTTGGTACGCCGTACAAGCTGTTAAAGTTTGACATTTTTTTAATCAAAAACTTTTTTTCTGCGGGCGGTCGCTGGGGCGGAAAGGCCTTTACGTAACAATCGCTCGCACGCCCTTAAACTAGACACTTTAAACTTTTTAGTACTCAAAGGTTCATCCATTTTCGTCCAAAATCCGCCGAGTTATGACGGTTTGAAATTTTGGTATTTTTGGTGCGTTTTTTTCCTCAAGTGTAGTAGTAACTTATAAACTAAGATAAATAGCGAAACATATTTGTATACAGGGTATAGAATTAATAGCTCTACGCACAATACAGTTTTACATGCATTTTTTCCAAACCTTAATATTACTTACAATTATTTTACAATAAAGATATTCCAGAGTGCTGTAAATAGAAAATTTACCAATCGAATGATGCCCTTCGATACGGAGCCTTTGGTCATAACCGGAAAAAGTACAGAAAATAAAACTTACTTTTTTGCAAAAATCAGTTATGCCTTGGAAACATTGGAACGATGAAGGGAAAATATTTGCGGTTAATATTTAAGGTTATGTCAAACTGCTTTACTTCGGGGTAAGGCAAACAATAATTTTATTAGAAGAAATAAACAAGTAGATTACGAACTAGATAACAAATAACATTTTTTATTATAACAAAGGTTAAATAATTTGCACTTTCTTAGGTATGGAATACATTTTGTCCTATCTTACATCAAAAACTACCGCAAACATAGAACCAATGCATAGCTGTTTTTTAAGAGGAAGTTTAATTTTTTTTATTTTTTCCGGTTCTCGCCTATAACTTCGTTCTGTTGCGTCTTAGCGCAAAAAAAGTTATTTGCCGACTTGTAGAGGACAAAATTTTCTACGAATTTGGCATCTAAAGTAGTTTTGTACAGTGAATAGCAACGGAGCTGTAAAGCTCGCAAAAATCGCTAAAATTGCCAACTTTGCAAAATTTTAAGTTTCTTGCCACTTAACATCGCGATAACTTCGTAACATTTCATTTTAGCATACAAGTCTTCACAATCAATTTTTACACTCTCTCTACAGCACTTTAGCGCAGAATAAGTTATTTGCCGAGCATTCTAAAGCTCAATTTTCTAAAACTTTGGTATATTATGTCTTTTGTGAAACCAATAGCGGTAAAGCAGTGCCTCTCCCAAAAAGGCAAAATTAGCGATCTTAGAAAAATATTGAGTTTCTTTCCACTTTTCCTAGCTATAAATAAATAAAAAAAACTCCCCAGTACTTGAATAGAATCAATCTTGTAAGAAATTTAACTATCATCCAATTTCATTATATAGTTTTAGTTGTTGTATTCGCCAAACATCCATTTTAAAAATTTCGTTATTACCATTAAAAAACTTAATCGCCACAATTATATATTACAAGCCTTATGTATAAGTTATATATACAGCGAGTTCAAGATTTTCACATTCAAGTTTGATTAATGCAAAGCTTTAAACAACATGCGAACGTGCTCAAGGAAACATGGTAAAGAGGACAGATAATATAACAAAAAATAATTATATACAATACAGTAAAACCTGTAAATCTGACCACCTGTTTAAACTGACCCTCTGGTCATATTGACCACTTTTTTTTAGTCCCTGAAAAAATGCCATTACTTTAATGTAATTTATACTGTATAAACTGACCACTTCTCTTTTGTGACCATTGACCACAATTACCTCAAATATTTCTTAAAAAATCTTTGTGTAATGTGACCATTAGCCAAGGGAATACTTATAACTAATAATAATAATAATAATTACTACAACCCATAACCTTAACCAAGGCCCCAGAAGCTATAAGCTTGTGCGGGAGGGAGGGGGCGATTATTATTATTATGTAGGCCCAATGTGCGGCTGCAGCCGACTTATAGATGGAACAGCGCAAATCCCACATTTGTGTTACAGCTAAGGGAAACTGCAGAAAACCTTAACCAGATCTGCCAGCGCCGGGAGTCGAACCCGGGCCGCTTGGGTGAAAGTCAGGCACGCCAGACATTACACTACCAAGGCTGTTTAAAAAAGTTAATCTTCTAAAAGTTTAAGTAGGCATGTACATGTAAATTGCATTCAAAGAATTTCTAAGAATGCACCCTAATTCCTTAATAGTGACCAGTTGGGTTCAGGTATTTCCAAGCTTTAAGACTTTATTTTTGCTTCTGAGAAATTCATTACCTGCAAACTTTCACATTAGTAACCCTTGGATAGTTTTAAAATTGTTTTATAAAATCAGTCTTGTTTCATCTGTCGATTGAAACCATTGTGTTACTTAGTGCGATCAAGATGACTTTAAAAAAAGTTAAAAAAAAACTAAATTTGCAAGAAAAACAAAAGGTGTTAGAGTTTTTAGAAAACCCACAGTGAAAGAACAACAGCGGAACATTTTGGTATTAGCAAAACAACAGTAAAATTAATCATTAATCAATTAACTTTAAATTGGTTATTAAAAATGCGCAGTGTAAATGCAAGACTTTCTACTTCTCTTAATGTTACAAGAAGTAGCATTAAAATTTGCTCAGCAGTCAAATTTACATAATTTTAAAGCATCGTCGGGTTGGCTCGAATCATAAGAAACGAAACATTTCGCAGAAAAGTTTAGTTGGTGATGCAAATGAAACTGATCCCGCAACAGTAAGTGATTTTCTTATTCGTTTTACAGAGTTTGTAAAGGGCTTTATATCAGAGGATATTTTTAATGCTGACGAGTGTGGGCTGTTTTGGGCAAATTGTAGTGTATAAAGAATTCACACTTTTACAAAGTGACCACCTGCCTAAATTGACCATTTTGGATCAGTCCCAAAGGTGGTCACTTTAGGCAGTTTCTACTGTATTTACAACTTCCTACGTTTATAAGGGAGTGGAGTAGGAGCGGCGGAGTTGTCGCTACAGTCTTCTTTGTTGGTGGTACTGGATCGATGTCATCCTCGTTCTCGTTGAGAAGAACGTTTAGCCTATTCTCGCAGGACTGCCCACAACAGAACTTTCAGAGGGTAGAACTTTAAGATCAGCTTTCCTGTAACCACAAGCTCCTATGCACCCAGTTATACATGTGCAGGACACAGTTTTTGGAGCAGCGGCATTTGGGTCCCTAAACTCCTCTGCAGGCTCACGTAATTTTTTTTTTTGAAAAGGTGGCAAAATTTATTCTTCCCGAAACCAAAAATGTTGGAGGTGGTGTCACATCCACTTAAGGCGTGGAGGAGCAGGACGTTCTTCGGCGAGTTGTACTAGAACGATGGAGAGGAGTACAGAATGTCAGGTAAATTAACTCTCCCAGGTTTTCGGAGGTACACATAAACTTTAAAAAAGGCACTTTTTCGTTTTTTTCTAAAGCTACCCCCACTCCGTTGTATGAAGCATGATAAAATATTGATACATAAAATTTGTGACTAATTAAATTCTCTACAAGATTGATTATGAAGACTTGTATGCTAAACTGAAGTGTTACGAAGTTATCGCGATGTTAAGTGGCAAGAAACTCAACATTTTGCAAAGTAGGCAATTTTAGCCTTTTTTGCCAGCTTTACAGCTCCGTTGCTATTCATCATGCAAAATAACTTCATACAACAAAGTTTTAGAAAATCTTGTCCTCTACAAGTCGGCAAATAACTTTTTTGCGCTAAGACGCACCAGAACGAAGTTATAAGAGAGAAACTAAAAAAAGTGCCGATCTTCGACGGTTTTGTCAAGATAGCGGAGTGCGCGGAGTTGGAGGGAGTTGGAAAACTTGGATTTTTTATTAACCCACCAATCTATACAACATATCAAAAATTTAGAACTACCCGACTTTTTGTAGGATAATCACCCTTTTTCGGACTCTGTTTACTGGACTAAAAATAATATTAAGATTTAAAATAAAATACACGTAAAACTCTATTGTGCGTGAAACGATTCTACATACATTGTACGTTAAATCTACTTTAAAAGAATAAGATTTGTTGTATTATGACTTACTACCAAGAACTATATACAGGAGACCAAACTCCAGTGAACGTGGTAAGAATTCTTTACACAAAATCCGTCGTAGGCGGTCCCAGAGAAAGCCAGTGGTATAGCCCCTTTATTTCAAATAGTAGCGACATCGTGGAGCAAACCAGGCACAAACTTTAATAAGGAAAAAATCACCATATCCATATTGTTTTGTCATTTTAACAAAAATTTGTTTAAAAATTA
Source organism: Agrypnus murinus (assembly GCA_929113105.1). Lineage (NCBI taxonomy): Eukaryota > Metazoa > Arthropoda > Insecta > Coleoptera > Elateridae > Agrypnus > Agrypnus murinus. Next base: position 39,406,279 of record OV816025.1, on the reverse strand, counting down.
CAATTTCGTAGCTGTATATTACATTAATATGATCGTTTTTACATAACATGAATGTCACCAACATAGTTTTGCCCCAGCGACGAGATCAATCGTTGTCGCTACTATTTGAAAATAAAGGCATTTGCGTGTCCTAATGGAGTTCATTAGGACACGCAAGTATAAAATAGTATATTATAATACAAGTGTATAAGCAAGCCTTTAAAGCTCGCACGACGGGTTTAAAAGCACGAGGCGAAGCCGAGTGCCTTTTAACGGAGCAGTGCTTTAATGGCTCTTATACACGTGTATTATACGCTATTTTTTATTATACCTTCTGAAAATTGTAACAAAAAAGTAAATTGAAATACCTTTTTCGAAATAATCTGCATCATTAATCGTTGACATAGAAATCGTTAAAAGTTGTCGTTTGGTTGCTATGAATATTGTTCAAAACTTGTAGAGTGTATTATTTTAACATTGTTGTTAATTTCTTGTTACCTAGGCAGCTTTAAAGCACTAGGGCTTTAAAGGCCCGTTTATGCACGCTTTTGCGTGTTTTAATCAGCGATTATGATGCAGGTATAATAAAAAAATTATTATAGATGTCCTGTAAAAACGATCATATTAATATAATATACACATATAACATTGTAATATTTAAACGACGTTTTATTAAATTTCCGTAACAGCATGTATGTAGTAATTTTTTCTTTATTAAGGTTTGTGTCAGGTTTGCTCCACGATGTCGCTACTATTCCACTGGCTTTCTTTGGGACCGCCTACGGCGGATTTTGTGTTTCCTCCACTTCTGCAGTTTGGTCTTCTGTATATAGTCTTCTTGCTTACTACAGAGATGAGACATTAACAGGGCTTTTTTATATTTGTCAGCAGGTACTCCTTTTTTAAATTTTGCAGCTAAAATATAAATATTACCCCTATTTAGTAATTTTATTATATTAAGTAATTCAAATAAGCTATGATAAATTGTCAAAAATCAGACAGACATAAACAATAATGTTTGCAATTTATATTTTTGAACCCAAGATGGCGATTTGACATTTGCGTTGGCTCAAAGCTTATATGTAAAATTATTATAGAGGCTCTCTATTATATAATTCTCTCTATTGTAGCGCTATCTATTAACGGTTATCTGAAACTTGACCATGCCATGCTGTTTCTATCACTTACTACGTTGTTGGTTAGTATTTCTACTAGAAAATATCAAAAATGGTTGTAAAAATGTGTTGAGTATTGACATGTGTCAAAACTTTTAGTAAAACATTTTGAAATAATGTGTAATAATTTCCCTTAACTTATACAGATCTGTATTGTGGCTTACTTTTAATTTGTACATGGACAACATTTAGTATAAAAGATGGGCGAAAGTTTAGAAAATGGTGAATTCGAAGAAATTAAAGAGCAGGAAAAAATTATTAATGAAAAGATTACGGATAGAGACTTACCTATATGTTTTGTACAGAATAGGCATACAGATACAGTAGAAGGTATAGACTGTCTTGCTCAAACATGGAGAATGAAAGAACGGGTAATAAATCATAACCTATAAATATTATGAATTGTTTAATATAAACGTATCGTTGCAGATGAAAACTGTAAGTGTGGCGCTTGTACTTTGCTTAAATGTTGGAGTAGACCCTCCCGATATTGTTAAAACACAACCATGTGCTAGGCTGGAGTGTTGGATAGGTAAGCTTCTGTGTTAACTAAAGAATTATTCCTTGTAACATTGAACAATTATTGGATTTGTTACATAATAACAAGAAAAAAAACTCTGTTAATTTCTTTAAGTATACTATGCACTTTTAGGTATTGGTAAATTAATTAAATGATTCATAGATTAAGTTGTTAGGATTCTTTAAAATTGTAATTATTGATATTTATAAAATACATTAATATTAGGATTCATTATTAGATCCGCTATCGATGTCTCCAGCGAAAGCGCTAGAAGCTATAGGTGCTAGTTTACAAAAGCAATATGAATGTTGGCAGCATCGCGCGAGATATAAACAATCTTTGGATCCTACTACAGATGAAGTAAAAAAATTATGTACATCGTTACGGAGGAATGCGAAAGAAGAGAGAGTATTATTTCATTATAATGGACATGGTGTACCAAAGCCAACTTCTAATGGAGAAATTTGGGTTTTTAATCGTGTAAGTAAACAGTACATAAGTGCTATTTAAACACTGTTTCATTTTCTATTTGTTTTGAGCAGAATAATTTGTATTTGTTTAAAATATTTACAAATGTTTATTATGTGTTACATATATAAAATTAATTTTAATTATCAATTGATTTTATCTAAAAGAAAAAAATTTATTTAGAAACAATTAAATTCAACATTCTGAAACGTTTTCCGTGATGACGTATCCCCTGATGACCAAATAGTCGACAAATTTGATGAGTAAAACAAATATTTACTTGATGGCTACTGCATTAGTTGAATGAATCTAATATGATAAACATGAAGATTGTTATTGTTATACAAATTTACTATGCTTTATTTAAGTTTTCTAAAGAAATAACTTGACGGTCATTCCATATGAAATTTTCAAATTTTAAAAAAATTGGTTGCTGCACCATTTTTGAATTTGATGAAAATGAGCTAACTTGTTACCCTAACCTTTAGATGAAAGAAAATATATTTTTTAAATTTTTACTGGCAACTGTTTGATAATGGCGGCCATTTTTCATCAGCTGTGTCAACAAATTTTACCAATTTTAGAAGTTTACGCATTTGATCTCAGTTTGTTGTGCAGTTGATCAATTTGGAATATTTTTATGTCACTTTAAAGCTTAAGATATGCACATTTTATTTATATATTTACAATTTGATAGTAATTTTTTTCCAAGATGGCATCTGCCATTGAAATTGCTATTTTTTCCTGATTTGTACCCCATGCTGCACTCCCCAGGCTAAATTTACAGATCTGGTTTTTTGTGTACATTATCTCTACATATAGTATAATACGTACATACAAAATTATCTTCTTTAAATCCCTGCTTATTTAAAAAAAATAGCTTCAAAGTTGACAAAAAATGAAAATTATTAAAATTTGGAGCCCAAAAAAGTTATATGGAGGACCAAATAAAATGTTGAAATTTTTGTAATAGGTAGTGTTGTATATTAAAGTAAAGTTGGTAACACTGAATAATAAACAAAAGAAAGAAAAAAGAATTGAATTTATTATGTGTGGTTGTATGTAACTTTGAATAAATAAGTTATATAAATTACTGTATTTTATTGATTACATTATCAACAACACATACAATAGTAGTCTTTGTGGGGATCTGTATTGGGAACTTGGGTTCATTCTGTTATTTTTATCCCCATCTGTAATACAGACCTTCGAAGATGCAAAAAAACTCATTTTTGATGTTGTGTCTTGAGGTGTGTTGTTAAACTAAGGTATCTCTATATAATATTTTTAGGACTCTAATTGGTTCCAAATTTGTAAATACTATGTGGGACTGCATAAATAGTAACCAGTTTTAAGTATGAAGATTTTGTGTTTGCTCGATACATCAAAACGTAAAATTAATGGTCGCGTCTTGCAAAACCGCAATGTCATGATTGTTTGTGATACTTCAAATTCAAGTTGTATGCTTTTACATTGACAGGAGTGTCCTGGAATTGAAACAGTGGATAGAGAGATTTGTGATACCAATGAAATATTGACTGAAATTAAGTACAATAAGTATTCACACACACACTTGTCACACTTTAGTAGATAATTTTAAAGAAAAGTTGATAAAATTGAAAACCCATTTTATTACAAAATGTCAGGCTCAGTTTTTGAAAACTAAAAAAGAAGACGTTACTGCTTCTGAGTGTATATTTTTAGGGAATTTTTCTAAAAATTACGCATTTGTTGTGCAAGATGAAGTGCAGCCTTTTCATTGGGTTAATGAGCAAGCCACACTGCATCCATTTGTAGTATATTTTAAAGACAACAATTCTATAAAATCAGAAACATTGTGTATTATTAGTGATAGTTTGGTGGCAGTTCATGCTTTCCAGAAGATCTTAATTTGTCATTTAAAATTAAAAGGTTGGTCACAAAGGCAAGTTTACAAAGAACAGTAATTAACTACATACTGTTGCCACAAGCTATGTTTGATTTCTGTTGAAGTAAGATTCCTGGTATAAATTTTCTTTTTATATCCTCTAAAGACATTGAGTGTGAAAAAAGTTACTTGAAAGGCGATTTGAGAAAGCAGCGATTATTCCTAATGCCAGACTGTATCACAGTTTCATTTTATTAGACAAACAACATCTAGGCAATATTATGCTTCAAAAAACTACCAAATTGTAGCAGTCATTAAACATTTTCATAATAAACTGCACTAGAAGCAATAACTTACACAATATTATTAATAAACTATTTAAGTGAGACATTGCCAGTGCTTTTTATTGACAGTGTTTGACATACTTAAATTTGGATGCAGAATTTTAGCGTCGAGTTCCAGTTTTTGTTACTTCTATTTTCAGAAGTATATTTAATAACTTCATTTAAAAGATTACGATTATCTAATTTAACCAGCATAGCTTATATTGTATACATTTTCGAACCAAGGCTTTTGTTCACTAGTTAGTTATGATATCTTGAATCACATTCATATTTTTTAGAATGCAGTAAGTTTTCACATTAAATGTATATTCTTCATAATTAAAGCTGGTTACTATTATTCAGTGCCACATATTTAGTATTTACAAATATAGAAACAATTAAAGTCCTAAAAATATTATATAGAGATACCTTGGTTTAACCAACACACCTCAAGACACAACATCAAAAATGAGTTTTTTGCATTTTCAAAGATCTGTATTAAAGAAAGGGGTAAAAATAACAGAATGAACCCAAGTTCCCAATACAGATACCCACAAAGACTTCCTATTACAAAAATCCCAACATTTTATTTGGTCCTCCACATAACTTTTTTGGGCTCCAAAGTTTAATAATTTTCATTTTTTGTCAACTTTGAAGTTATTTTTTTTAAATAAGCAGGGCTTTAAAGAAGATAATTTTGTATTTACTTATTATACTATATGTAGAGATAATGTACACAAAAAACCAGATCTGTAAATTTAGCCTGGGGAGTGCAGCATGGGATACAAATCAGGTAACAACAGCAATTTCAACGGCAAATGCTCACAGATGCCATCTTGGAAAAATAAGTTACTACCAAATTGTAAAGATATAAATACAATGCGCATATCTTAAGCTTTAAAATGACACAAAAATATTCCAAATTGGTCAACTGCACAACAAGCTGTGATCAAATGCATAAACCTCTGAAATTGGTAAAATTTGTTGACATTGCTGATGAAAAATGGCCGCCATTATCAAACAGTTGCCAGTAAAAATTTAAAAAATATATTTTCTTTCATCTAAAGGATAGGGTAACATGGTGGCCCATTTTCATCAAAATAAAAAATGGTGCAGCTTCACCCACTTGACGATTTCACATGGAATGACCCTTGAGATACATATCAATTACAGAAGGATAAATATGCATTTGTACCTTGCTTGCAGTTTGTATACTATTTTAATGCTGGTCATGTGAAAAGCATTTTATGATATGTAAACAAATGAAGCAAGCACCAAAAATGTTCTGACTGAGGAACAGTAAGATTGATTAATATTGATGAAGTTTATAGGGGGTTCCATTAGAAGTACTGAAGTTTAACTCTTAACTTAAACGTAGTAGGTCTTGAATATCTTTTTACTGATTCCTGTTTATTTGTAAAAACCTATTTATTTAAGTTTAATAGTAGCTGTATCAAATTTCTTAATATTAACACTATGCCAGTCTCGGTGGATTAGTGGTTTGCATGTCTCGAATACTGTTTTTACGTTGTAATGTATCATCACCTAATGTGTAAGTGTGGTTTATTATCAAGGTTTTCCTTTTAAATGATGTTACACAACATTTCTGAGTATTGAAAGAAAGTTTATTATCTAAAGACCAGCTATATATACGATTTAAATCGTTTTGTAAATATGTGCAATCATCTTTTGGTGCGTATTGCATGATAAATTTTGAAATCATCAGCAAATAATTGAAATTTTGAATGACGAATAACCTTAGTTAAACTATTTATCATTATCAAGAACAACAGTGGCCCTAGATTGGAACCTTGCGGTACCCCCAAATACGTATCGAAAACTGTAGATGTTGCATTACTATAAACCACATATTGCTTTCTACCTTTTAAGTAGGAAACAAAAAGTTCTAACAAATTAGAAGAAAAACCAAATTCATGCATTTTTTGCAATAGAATATCGTGATCAACTCTATCAAATGCCTTTGAGAAATCTGTATAAACTGCATCCATTTGGAAATTACTATGAATGGTGTCCATAACTTCTTGAGTAAAAAGAACCAAGTTAGTGCATGTTGATCGCTTTGGTATAAAACCATGTTGATGCAGTGATATATATATATTGTTTTACATGGTTAAAGATGACCTCATATAAAATTGATTCAAAAATCTTTGCCGGTGCTGAAAAAAGTGCAACCCGTCTATAGTTTCCGACATCACATTGACTCCCTGATTTAAAGACTGGGCACACTTTGGTTACTTTCCATTGTACAGGAAAAGTGTTAGATGATAATATTTTATTATATATGTTGACTAAAGGTCTTATAAAGTAATCTGCACAGGCTTTAATAATAATGACAGCATAGCTGTCGAAACAATACTGTCAGGTTATATTTTAATAAAACTGTGAAACTTTTACTAATCTTTATTTATTTCATAAGATATATGTGTTTACCGTTAAATAATTAGAGGTTAGGATTGGTTTTTGTTTTTGCGACATCGTTCCGAGCAGCAACTAAAATTTTAATAGAAACTTCGAATTTGTTTTTGTTTTTTTATGTCTTTAATTAATTTAATATTTTAATATTGTCATAGAAAAGATAAATGATTAATATTTAAATAAAAATTTCTACTTATTACTTTATAAAAGAAAATCTTATAGAGCACCGCAGAAAATAGTTCATACATAACCTTAGACTACTTTTTGTATTGTACAAAAAGTGATTACTTTTTGTACAATTGCTATGGTAACGAGTAACAGTTCTTAAATGGTCTACTTTTTATACAAAATAATTTGATGTTATAGTGTCATATTCGTGCGGTTGGAGAAAAAACTATTATTCTTACTATTATTTAATTGAAAATTTCTATTTATTTCGCATTATTGCTATAAAATAAAATGTTTTAGAGGACCACGAAAAATATGACACGTATAACATCAGTTTTCTGTACAATTGCTATAGTAACGAGTAACAGTCCCAAATGGTCTATTTTTTATTCAAAATAATTGATATTATAGTGTCATTCATGCAGTTGGAGAAAAAAGATTTAATATTAGCTGCTGAATGAACACTTAATATATTTATTATTTAAGAATATGTGTTGCGACCAGTCAACCCGAAAAAACGGGGATAGTAGATGTGGAAAAAATATAGGTTATCAAAATTTGATAATACTCAGTTTGGTGCCCTCAAAAAGATATAATTTTTATTCACGCGATTATACAGCACAAGCTAAACAAAACCACTCTTGTTCATGTCGAAATGAACATCTATTTGTGAACATTTATTATTTTGTGTTGGTGCGCATCGGCGGTACCGCCACGAAGAATCCAGCAAATTCCCAAACCTGTCGCAATATTAAAGGTGAGTGGCAATTCCTATCTTGTGCTGTCATTGTATAAAACTCATTGAAATACAGTCCAACTTGCATGCACGCCCAAAACTAAACAATATGTATATTAAAAAAATAAATAATTAAAAAAAATAAGGACCTAATGGTTCTATCATAAATATTGTCACAAAACTCAATCAAGATATCTTCAACTCAAATCAGATATATTCTAGTTATACCAAAAAAAATGGTTCATAAGTAATTGACTTACTTGTCAACTTGTCCACTTTTTTGTGCTAGTATTTGGTAATTTTTCCGTTTTTCGGCTGTGATAGGAAGCGTTGTCCATAACAACTACAATAGTATATTACATGTTGAGTTGGTAAAGGATATCTTTACAAGCCAAGCGATAATTGTTTGACCGAGACGGTACGTCGAGGTCAAACAATTATCGCGAGGCGTGGAAACTTTACCAACGAAACATGTATACTATTTTATTCACAATAATTAGACTTAAGATAATCAAAATAAAAAGTAATTTTAAATTTTAAAATACATTTTCTATAAACTGTCATAATTTCAATCAAAGCCATCTATCGACCAAAAGAAATTTTAAATAAGGTTTTATTCTTCGCCGCTAGATGGCGATGTATGCGCTCAGTATTTTAAAATTAGAAATTAATTAATTCCATTGTAATTACTAAATATAAAATACGGAAAAATAAAAATAAACCTAATATTAAATAAAAAATATGTTTTTAGCGTTAAATATATTTATAAAAACTCAAATTTAAATCGGATAAAACGTCCTGTTTTAAATTATTCAGAAAAACAAGTTGGCCATAACTTTACATGTCAGTTTTACAGACATGTAAAGGAAATTGTTAACCACTTTGGTGTTGCTATAGCAATAGCTTACTTTCCAAGGTTTTTACAACATATGAAATGTACATATTGCAATATGATTGTGAATAAAATGCTTTTCCAAGCGTCCCAGAACTTTTGTAAACCAGTTTTTGAAAACTTCACCTGACATTTTTTTGTGATAATCTCCGATTTTCTGAGTTTCGAAGCATAATAAACCAACTTCAACAAAACCGTCCTCGGATCCTATATGGAGAACTATAAGCCGACTTCCCTTGTCAGATGGATCTTTTAAGCCAGTCGTTAATCCTTGTAAGAAAGCTTGCCGCGGAGTCAGGATTGTCGAGTCCTTCCATACTTTATGTACAGTACGACCAGCATTCATCCACGTCTTATCTAAGAAGTACAATTTCTTGCCTTTTTCCCGGTACTTTCTGATCTGTCGCAGAACACGTCGTCTCCAGGCGATAATCTCATCTTTTTCCCGTGGGACACTATTGCGCAATCTTTTCGAAAACCCATATAGCCAAACCCAATTCGATTACAACATGTAGAAATAAAAAATTTATTTTCTCGCCAAAAGCCAATTTCTTTTAACAATTTCCATAAAGTACTCCGTTTGAGTTGCGGTAAACCATCGTTGTCGTGAACAGTCGTTAATATTCTGTTTAGAGTAGGTGGTTCATTTCTTTCAAAAAAGGAATGAACTAAACGTCTAAGAGGACTTTTAGTTCTGCATCAATGTTGTCTAAAATTAGTCTTTGTCTGTAGTATACTTTCGGTGGATTCAGCTCGTGTGTTTCCTTGTATTCACGGATAACCTTGAACACACTCGAGACGCTCACGCCTAAATGAATATGTATAATTTATATAAGTACATAATAATATGTATAAAGTGAAACCTTACTTGCTGCTGTTGCAGTAAACTCGACGTTTTTCGTTTTAGGGTTGTGTGGGTTCTCTCCAACGTAAGCCAGATACCAACAACACGTTCTTTTTCTTCGAGAAAGTCTGGCTGTCCGTTTTTTCGGTGGATAAAGAACAGGTTGATCCATTATTATTAACTTTTTCACTTTATGGCAAAATGTAATTTTAAGACTTAATCAATATAAACCGTTTTCAGTACTTACCTTAATATACACAAATGTGCACTAAATCTTAGAAATCTTCAAGCAAAGAAATAACTTAAGTGACATTAAGAGCGACTACGACAACGACTAAATAAATACCTAATACCAACTGTAACCACCATAACAAAATCATGTTGCAGACGCGCAATCTTAGTGCTGCGACGCTCATTCAGAGAAAAATTTCCTATATATTTTTTCTTTTTAAATAAATGATGTTCATCTTCTTTGAATAAATGATTATTAAAATAATTTAAATATGTTGCTATAAAAAGTAAAAAGTGATTAAAAAGTTATAAAATAAAGTAATTATTAGATAATGTAATTAGGCAACTTCTTTTACACATGGGTATCACTCGGAGCTCTCGAAACAGTAACGTATTCCCATGCTTGTGATACGGGTTTTAGAAAACCGACCAATAAAAAAGCTCTATTCAAATATACCGCACTTTTGTAGGGCGTGGCTTAACTATTTCTGTTGGCTGGACAGGGTATAGTAACCAAACTTTTTGAAAGTTTGGTTGAAAATCTAAGATGCACATGTATTAACACATTCGTACAGGCTTATTCCCATTTCACCACTTTGTCCATACTTTTTGTGACTGCTTTGTATTTTTTTTTTAATTTTTCGCATTTGGTGAACTACCTTTTTGTTTTTTTTTTTTGAGGTTGATGATTGATGATGATGAGGTACAATGTTGATACTGGCCGAATCAGGGTAAAATAGAACAGATCTATTACTGTGGCTTTTAGTGATGGGAAGTAGCCGTTTCCTCAAGCATTTTTCAATATAAATTTCACCATTAATACTAAAGGTAGTGATGGAATTTTTGGACTGTTAATCACAGGTACACTGCTGCCCGTTTGAAAGTGCACGATAGACCTGATTTACCTCGGGTTATATTTTCTATAACTTACTCTAAGCTGATAAATAAACTATTTTAAACAAGTATTTGAAAATAATAATAAACCTTTCATTCTGCTGCAGCTGTTATAAACACATAGCCCATGGAATCCCGACTTACACGATGTCATTTTGGAATATTACATATAAAGAGTCGTGCACTTTCAAATGGGCGGCACTGTACATATGGCTTGCCACGCTAAGTATTTAGTTGGGAAGTTTGTCATGCAACGGCTCTTTAATTGTGCAGGAACTTCCCCTCGCTTCTTAGCAACATATTATTTCTGACCAGGTAGTTGCTTGAAGTCTCCTTTACAGTCTGTTTCATCATCAAGGATACAACGGCCAAATTTATTTAAGTACTCCTCATAAAGCTTGATTTAAAATACTGAACCAACACTGTTCTTCTCTTCTGAGCGGTCTGGTACATTCTGGACTTTAAAACTGTTTAACTGTAACCTTTCTTCATTCTTTGCACAGTTGATTTCAAAATACTCGACAGCCATATTTCTCACCGACAAGTTAAGATTTCTTTCGAACATCCTCTCCCCGATCCAAACTTCCGATTAACAGAAACCTCTATTCTTAAATGCGTTAAGACAAGTAGTTCTAGGAATATTTAACCGTTTTGATAACTATCTCTGCTACCTTCCTGGTTTTCGTTGTTTTTGGAAATATTTAATTTTTGCCGTTTGTCTTGACACATTGGCATTATGATTAAAACATAAATTAAATGCCAATTAATGTCACCTGACTTTCATTTGTGCAATAGCAACAAGTTAAAACCATGTTTCGAAACTTTTTGAAGGTTTAGTTGAATAGTTGCTTTTAAATTTTTTCTTTTCTTTCTCTGGGACAAGTTTTATCTGAAAAAAAAATATTTTACTCAGTGTCAGAGATTGTGACATTCTAAAATAATTTAGGGCACTTAAAATCAACTGATCATTTATTGATCGGATGTTGAAAGCATATACTGGAATTATAAGTTACAAGCCAAGAGCTGATGAAATTTGGAATGAAATTATATAGAATTATATAGAATATAAAAACATTAAATTTCAAAATTGGGAAATGACCCTATTAAATTAAATAAAGGTATTGTTAGTAATATTGTAACAAATAGGGAAATCCCTATACATGAGCGGCAGAACATTCCAGAGCGAGGCGTCATACACCCGCGAGAACATACTAGAAGATTCGATATGGGCCGCGTATATGACGCATCAGGCGGCTAGACGACGTACAATACACGGATAAGTTCGAGCGTTTGCTAGAACGTTTATATGGAAGTCAGCGCCGTCCTTTGGATTCTGAGTCCCCGGGCACAAATATGGAGTGGGGCTCCCAGTAAATAAGAAAGTGAATAAATAAATAAATATACAGGGTGTAACTAATATAACTAGAAACCTCGTAATGAGGGGCAGCTGTAATAGAAGATTTAGAACAATGCACCAACTTTATTGTTAGTAGGTACTTCCGTTAACAAAATGCTATGACGCGCCTTTACTGTTTATCTTGAAAAGGATCATTTAGTCTTTCTCTACAGCAACTTATAGCCTATTACCTTTTAAATACAATAGGCTGTAGTATTGTATGTCTAGGTAAATGTACGTGACTAATTTATAAACTTTAGGGTGTTCCTTCCCGCCTTTTAGACATGCCGAGGCATGAATTTAGATTACACTCAATTAGCGCGCATTGCCTACACTTCACAATGCTACCGCTAACTCACTGGTGGGAACGAGATACTATCCATACTCTCCTATCCATACTATCCACCTCGTCCAGCTTCGGACTATTCCCCTAACATGCGAGTTCGGAGCCACTGCCCGATCGAATCCAACCTCAATTGTGGCAGGATTTGGTTTTTAAATGGTTTTGCCACTCCGATCTACCAGATTATAGGTTTGGTGAGCCCTCGACAGAGCTTCGTTCTTAAGTCTACACGTTCTAGACTCCCAGTATGTACACCCAAAGAAATAAGTAATGCGTCGCCTCTTATGTGCGCCTTTCAGTATGCAACACATCTTATACATTTAAATAAAAGAAGCATAACTTTCTATTTTTAAAAATAATTAATTTTTAATACATAGATAATAATTATTTAAATGTATAAGGTGTGCAGCATACTGAATAGGTGTACATAGGAGGCGACGCATTACTTATTTCTTTGGGTGTACCTGCATGAGGTGAAGTTGTCTTGAGTGTAAGAGGCTATTCGCTTCAACACTCCTTAAGAGTAATGGCTTTAGAGCTTCTTCAGATCACAGTACTCAGTCTGCAGTCTGAGCCATAGGGTGGTCCGAATAGCATCCTGAGCACAGGTACCTGGTGTTAACACACAGTTCCCATAGGCAGGGATTTACCGCTTCCAACCGGGCTAAACCTCATTTCAATTCTCCTCCTTAAGATTCAATCAAACAGCGGGAAAACTTAGCACCAATAAGAGACCTTGTCCCAGGTGAGAATCAAATCCACCCACACCGATCTTCATGTTACCAGAGCTCCCTCTGCTTGGTGGTGATAACCGTACTTCCTCTACCACACATTTGACCTGACTGCATCATCCGTTGCCCTGTCATGTTTCCATGCCCCATATCCAGGTTCCAGGGATAGGGTAGATGACAGCCAGTTTTATGGGCGAACGCCATGTGGTCTGCTTCTTCACCCGTAATCTCGAGAAATGTTAGAATCCTTTTTATTTTGGAAATTTGGTGCACTTCATTTTAAAAGTAGGCTTTAGCTTTGTGTATAAGAACTTGCATCAAATGCCGGTCTCTCAGTCTATTTTATTAATGCATAAGATATATATTCTGTTGTTGATTAAAATAAGGTAGCTCGGTGCGGGGTCCCGGGCATACGCCCGGCTGACCGACCATAGGGACGCTTCTGATGGAAGTTATAAAGGATCGTCGCGGATAGAAGAGAATTCAGTGTTCAACCGGTGAATTGAGATGTGCTTTGTGTAATTAGTAATCAAATAAATTAGTGAATAAATAAATGTTTAATAATTAATTGTTGTAATAATAAATAAAATAGTCCTTATATAATCTAGTTTAAGTTTGTAAATATCTAGCATTTAAGTTTGTTAAGCAGTTTATAATTATAGTGTTAAATAATTAGTTAAGATTAAATTGGTGTATGTAAATAATATTTCGCTTGTTAATAGACGATTAAACAGCATTTTTGTTATTATTTTAAAAAGAACGTTACAATACAGGGTGTTTTGGAAAATGTGTCCTTCCCGTTAAAGAACAATAGGTAAACATGTGTAGAGTAACATCTTACTAATAATTTACTGAAATGTCCCTTTGAAATGACAACCCCCCTTATAAAAATAATAGGCACCCCACTGCAAAGTAGTAGATAAAAGTGTATGAAAATTATCCCTATTAAATAGTACATACTTTTAAAGGTCATCAACAAAATAACCATAATAAACCCAAGCAGGTAACTGGGTATATAAATTATTCGAAAATTGTAACCAAAACAAAATAGTAAGTACATGCTTTTAAAACGTTTTAGCTAAATGATAACAAACATTCTCATTCTGACCATCTGTAAATAACTGTTAATGACTCAGATCTTTGAAATTTGTAATCTGCAGTTTGTCGTCAACTTTCTTTGTGTTAAGGTGGCGGTAAACTTGAGTTTCGATTATGTATTAATACACGTTTTAGAATAAATTAATAACTTGAGTGAGGTAGTGTTAAGTGTTTGTTAGTGCTAAGTAGTTTAATTAATTGTAGTTTGTTACTGTTTAAATTATGGCAGAACCAAACACGCCTGCTGAATGGACGGAACTTATTATTTTATACGGCTAATGTCATCGCAATGCTGCTGCCACCACCAGAGCTTCCCCAATTGCCGACATTCAAATTCACGCTATTGGAACGCAAACAGGAAAATCTTCAGTTTGCACAAAATGTACTGTGCTGGGGGTTTTTAATTCACACAACAGCCACATTTGGGTTGACGAGAATCTTCATGCTGTCCGAAGACATTATTTTCAGGCGTTTCGCGGTAAATGTGTGGGCGGGAATTTATCAGAACCGTTTAATAGGACCTTTTATTCTGCTCCAACGATTAACTGGTGACTGGTACCTACACTCTCTGGTCAATGAAGTGTTTGACGGACTCTGACTATTCACCACCAGAGATCATGTCCTGCGAGATCATCGGACTGGACTCCCCTCGATTTTTGTATTTGGGGATATTTTAAAACGTTAGTGTACAAGACAGAAGTAAATACCGAGGAAGAACTACGCATTGAAATCGCCGCAGAATAAATTCCGCAAATGCCGATATGTTTGCTAGCATAAACTTGCGTGTACAGACAAACGGCGATTTATTTGAATACATGTTATAAAGATTGTTTGCATCTAAACGGTCAGTTTTACTAATTTTGTTAAAATGGCATTCGTAAAATAAAAACAGACAATGAAATTTGCATCACAATTAGGTCAATGAACGTATGTTACATTTTATTTACCGACCCTAATAAATGATCAAGTCATCAAGGTAGTGAGTCACCTGCCAACCACTGCCGAAATCCAATTCTGTTGTTTCTGTAAATTGATAGGTACGTAGCGGAGGTCAGTTATTAATTTAGTAGTGCAGATGTGAGATCATTGTTTGCTTTATCAATAATTCATGGTTAAAATCTTAAAAACAATCCATAGTCGACTCGTGTCTTGCAAAAAATATGGAAAAAATCTGAAAATTTTTTTTTATTTTTATTTTGTGTTTTGGGGTCTCTATATGGTCACCTTTCACCCTCTTAAAGCATTGCATATTTGTCCAGAACACCCTGTATGTATGTTTTTAGATAAAATGTTTAACTTTTGTGAGATGTTAGTAAAGGGAGTTGTCATTCATAAATTCCTCTCGATATGTCTACTGTATTTATTGGTGATAATACATGTTGCAACACAGCCATCACATTCTAGTGCATAATTACTTCTAATAAAATATTTCTAGAGTGTAGATCTTTCTTTGGGATATCCCGATAGAGTTAATTGTTAAAAGAAGTTAACATATTTTGCCCTGACCTGTTTGTTGAACACATACATGATGATGTTAATTAGCATACAAACTCAGTGCAAACATTTATTTGTAGAATTTATAAAACTAATTCTTATGTTACAGAGCTATACTCAATATATTCCGTTATCTGTATATGATCTACAGTCCTGGATGGGAGCTCCATCGATATACGTATATGATTGTTCCAATGCTGGTATTATAGTGGAGTCTTTTAAAATGTTTGCACAACAACATGAGAATGAATATGAAGTAAGTATGTCGACCAAGGTTTTATTATTATTATATAATCAAAAAGAAATCAATTATTCATGATTAATATACATTCAAATTGCAATAACAATTACTATGAAGTAATTAATGCAGAAAAAGGGAAAAGAGTATATCAAAAATTCAAATAGCCATTAAGAAATAAACTAACATCAGTATGTTTGCAAAAAAATGCATGACAATATTACATAAAATGGTTTTATAATATTTGGGGATCTAGCAGGCTTCCCAAAAGTCTTAGAATTAAGCTTCGTTCAGAATTAATAAAAATAATCAAATAATTTTCGTTTAACAAAAAAGAACTTTTGAAAAAGCTCAAAATAATGAGCGAAACATTGAGGTAACCAAAGTGTCTCACTAGGACCCTAAAACCCAAGAATATAACAGTACGTTTCATTTTACAGCTTCACACTCTTATATCTTTGTTATTTATAATCCCATCAATTTCAAATTCTTATCAGGTATACAATCCCTTAAAAGAAGTTTCTGTGTAATTAGAAACTTCATTTATCATAAACCGCCAACCTACTATGATCAAAGATAGACACAAATAATTAAACAAGCATAGTAGGCTTTGTTTAGTCGAAAAAGTCTTTACGGAAATTTGCTGTGGATCACCTGAAAATCATAAAACCAAATTTTGGTTAAAATGGCTGAAATTATTATTGGTCGCTGAAAAGGGAGAAACAGTTAGCTTGGAACTGTTTCTCACCAACCAAACAATCTGTTTCTCCAACAACTTACTATGGCACTTAAAATGAATCTACACTTTTAGCTAAATTTGAAGACTAAACAAAATTTTGTTGTCAATTTTTATGGCATTTTTAAACGAAAATAAAATAATTTCTAGTCAATTATAAAATAATAGTTATAAAGCAATTATTATTCAAAATCTTCTAACCAAAATTTTGTTTTGGGGTTTCTAAGTGGTCCAAAACAAATCTCCGTAAGGACTTAGAAATAAACAAGGCCTACTATGTTTTTTCAATTATTTGCATTTATTTTTGATTGTAGTAGGCTGGTGCATTATAATAAATGGGATTTCAAATAACACACAAATCTCTTTTAATGTGTTCTATACCTGATAAAAATTTGGAAATGATTTGAATACAAATAACAAAAACAGAGGGGTGTCAAGTTGTGAAGTGAAACACACCGTATATTAAAACAATAAAATTATGGTTCAAGAATACATAATAAAAAAAAAGTTACTATAAATATATGTAAAAAAATTTCGCTTATGTACTTAATTTGACATCTGTCATAGTTATCCTCAAAATTGACTTAGCTTAACCTCGGATAGGCTGTTCTAATTCAAAGTGTTAACAAAACCTTAAAGGATGCTTTTTAAAGTTATTTGGAACATTTGAAGATTATGTTGAAAATTTTATTATTAGTAGAACCTACAGTAAAGGACAGAGGTGTGTAGCTGGAGTTTGTGGCGCCCCTGTGCAAAACAACACAATGTCGCCCCTTATATGAAAAAATGGTCGATTAAAAATATAAGCTATATTTTATTAGTAAATTTCATTTTAACTTTGCACTGGTAGTATTTAATTTATATTGTATTTTACTATTATATAGGGACTGGCGCCCCGCTGACTGCGGCACCCCTGTGTCGTGCACAGGCTGCCAAAGCGCTAGCTATGCCTCTGGTAAAGGAGCTTAAACTAATATTAAGTAAAGTCAAGTATGGTAAAAATGAGGCACTCATAACTAAGGTGAAACTGAGTTAGAAATGAAAAACGAAATAATGTCTTGTGTTGTTATTTTCTTTTTTTCCAAAATTGTTCCTCATGTCTTCTTAAAAACTTGTAAACTATTTAAACACTATTTGGTTACTAATATGTAAACATAATCCTGTCAGAGCTGTTAAGTCTAAGATTGTTTCTCATCAATAGCAAGCAACATCACAAGGCAGACCAAATGCACAACCACCTCCATTGTTTCGCAATTGCATACAGTTGGCAGCTTGCAGTGGAACTCAAGTGTTACCAATGAACCCAGACTTACCTGCTGATCTATTTACTTCATGCCTTACTACACCTATTAAAATTGCTATGAGATGGTATGTTACCAGAAATTCAAGATTAGTGCCTAATGTAAATTTGGATTTAATTGATAAGTAAGTGTTTTCTATATTATTTGCGGCATGTATACAAAAAAGTGTACATTGAATGAATGCATGTGTGTTAATTCTATCGTTTTTTGTTTCTAAATAGAATGCCTGGTCAATTAACTGATCGTAGAACAATGTTGGGTGAATTGAACTGGATCTTTACAGCAATAACAGATACGATTGCGTGGAATACACTTCCAAGAGGTAAGCAATTTATACATTCCTACTACATTGAACATAGTTAAAATGTAGGTATATGTAGTTTGGTTTGGAAACTGTAGATGGTAGCTCATATTGTCATGTTTTACAATGAAACAAAAGCGGCACTAATTTAATGCACAGGAAAATCTATGAACGGGTACATTCAACATTGTCTTCTCACTTTGCTGCATCATTAATTTGCTAATTCAGATAGCACAATGTGTGTTATGAGACATAACATCCGGTTACCAAAAATCTTGACCTGCTTTATGACACCGAATATTTCAATCTGCTGTTGACAAGGTGAAACCGGCCCTGAAGCTACCTCGCAACAAAAGCACTACATATAATATAAAAATAGTTCAGCTCAGAGAGATTGGTTTTTATGGCTCTGCACAACTACTGAGTGTTAAAATATTTCTGGAAACAGTATTCAGCAATAGTTAATTGGTTAATAGCAATAGTCAATCATTTATTGCAGTTGCATTCAGGGCTTTCTTAAATATTTCCTTCTTTTTGATGAATTATAATAATATAAGAACTGGAATGGAGGACTTATTGCAATTGCATATTTGTATGTATAGTTTATGACAAAACTACAGAATTTAGAGTAGGCCATGATTTCACATCATTTTGTATAATAAATTCAGGTTGACAAACTTGTTAACACAAATTACTATTTTTATTAATGAAATTGATTAATTATAATTAATACTAATTTCAATTAATCAGAAGTAAAAAATAATTTTATTAGAAAAATCTTTTTTTATATTTGCGTGTCCTAATGAAATTTTTTAGAATACTGTAAACAGCAACATTTTATTTTTTAAAGTTGATATCACTGTTAGACAGCTGTTTTTAGAATGTCGAACTTATCTTATTTACGCAGTTCTTATTGGAATGCAATTATTGGATTGGAATTATTTTTAGAATTTTTCCTTACATTTAAAATTTATATATATAAATATTATTTTAGCTAGCTGTGGTAATAATAAATGATTAATTAAATGTCACATCAAAATCTTTTAGTTTTAAATGAAGAGAGTAAACATTTGTTTTTTATTTTTAAAAAATGTATATATTATGTATAATACCTTGTAGATTAAGTTGGATTTACTTTATTTTATTTTTAAAACAAAAATTAAACAGTAAGAACAATTTAAATTTGAAGAAGTGGAATGTCTAAACGTCTGATCAGAAAACGTTCAGATGAAAAATGTATATGTTGTATTAAGACAGTAAAGTGGATACCAGTTTTGTTTATTGTGTCAATCATTGGTTGGTCTTATTATGCGTATGTATTTCAACTTTGTTTAATCACAATCCAGTCAGAATCTGAAAGAATAGTGCTGTTAATAATATATCACTTATCAATGGTAATGCTTATTTGGACATACGGACAGACTGTTTGTTCAAGTACTGCAAAGGTGCCTGAGGAATTCGAATTATCCAAAGCTGATCAGGAATTGATGATACATGCAGGTTCTGAAGAAATACAAGCTAACATTTTGGGAAATTATGCAAAATCTCTGCCTGTTTTAAATCGCACTCTTAATGGTGGAATAAGGTATTGTGAA
This sequence comes from Agrypnus murinus, assembly GCA_929113105.1. Lineage (NCBI taxonomy): Eukaryota > Metazoa > Arthropoda > Insecta > Coleoptera > Elateridae > Agrypnus > Agrypnus murinus. Next base: position 39,386,513 of record OV816025.1, on the reverse strand, counting down.
AAGTGTCATCATATAAAGCCCGATCGTGCTCATCACTGTTCAGTGTGTGGTGAATGCGTACTGAAAATGGATCATCATTGTCCTTGGATAAATAATTGTGTGTCCTTTTCAAACTATAAGTTTTTTATTCTTTTTCTTGGATATTCACTAATTTATTGTATTTTTATTTCGGCCACTTCTATACAATACTTTGTTGCGTTTTGGAAAGGGGAATTAGAGGGAATGGGGAAATTCCACATTTTATTTTTATTTTTTGTTGCGCTAATGTTTGCTGTAAGTTTAGCATCTCTATTTGGTTACCATTGTTATTTAGTTCTTCACAACCGCACTACACTAGAGGCATTTAGACCAGCAGTATTCCAAGATGGACCAAATAAAAACGGTTTTAATTTGGGTTACTTTAATAACTTTTGTCACGTATTTGGCAAACAACCTGGCTGTTGGTTTCTTCCAGTCAAAACATCTTTAGGTGATGGCATTTCATATCCTAGCTCATGTAATGAAAAAGTAAGCAACTACAGTTCAATGGATACCACAAAACAGACCTAGTTAAGGGAAATATATTTTAAATTTGTTGTTTTCTCTTCTAACTAGTTTTTTTGTAATATTAGTTTTAATTTTGTTAATAAACATTTGAGATTAAAATTGAATTATTTACATTTTACCATAAGGTATTGTAATTTTTTGGAAGGTGTTAAATGTCAGACTTGTAGTCTTGTCAATTAAAAAAAAAAGAAAAGAAGTTTAAAATTATAAATCAAGTAATCAAATCAAAATGATGTAGATATTATAAAAGGATTGGATATACAACAAAATTTGACTTTGCGACAGCAAAATTTAAATTTTCATGCGTGAGCAACAAGGTCCGTAGATGCAAAGCAAGCTTTGAATGTGAGCAAAAGAAAAATAGTGAATACGAATTAGATAGATATCATCACATACTAGCCAAACCTTCGATCTCAAGATGACAAAACGTCAATTAGTTTTAAAACTTTTATCTAGCAAAAAGGTTACTATGGGAAGTGTGTAATAAATATATCTTTCTCAGATGTATTGCTATTCGCTATTTTTCCTTTGCTCACGCATGATAATTCAAATCCAAAGCCAAGTTTTACCAACACTGTATATGAGGGGTCTAAAGGCGAAGAGCGACAAGTGCAATGTTTCACATTTTTGGATAATCAGCGCTAATAGTTTAATAGTTTTAATATCTTTAATAATTATACAATGTGCTGGACAAAGAAGCTAAAATAAGCTTGTGCTTGCCTTGTTGCTAAAGTTTGATAATTCTTGTAATTGAAGTGTGATAATTAGTTTATTACATTTTAAGTTTCCTTATACTGTTTTGTACGTCTCTCTAAAATATAAGTCCATTTTATTCATTGTTTATGTCCTTTACCAGTATTTTCTTAGCACGTGTTTATATGTACCCCTTGTCTTTCCAGAAATATCTGCTTAATCAATAAAAACCAGGGTACAAGTGCAAAATAAATTTATTTCATATCTAAATGTAAAGGAGGAGGGTCGATTTGGGCAGTTTTTGCCCCAAATTATTTTTGGATGAAAAAATCAGAAAAAATTTTTTTAATGTCTACTAACAATAATAAGTCGATTTTACCCTAAACGGACGATTCACTTGCTAACAGCGTTCTTGGGGAGACATATCGCTTTCAAACTTATATTTGATATTGTATTTTAGATACTTTGGTTTTGGCTTATCTGCATTCACTGCATGTTGTTTTGTGAAATAGTGTGAAAGGATGCTCCATTCTAAAATTCAACCACTGCACTGATCTGTTTCCAGTGACCATGTTTTGAAAAACGGTTTAAGGATGTCTAAGCTATCCTCATCTTTCATTATAACCACAGTGAACTTTTGGCTACTTTTAGCTATGAGGAGGTATCAAAATTTAAGTTGCACTCAATGCTATTTACCTGAGTTTTATACAAGTGGCACGACGGCTTAAAACCATCATAACTTGCTAACATAGTGTCAAATAGTTTCAGTGCGTAATTTGAATATAACAGGCATTCAAAATGGCAGGTGGCTTGAAACTTTCTCTCTGAAAAGTTAGAAGTTCACGGAATCGTACATTTTTTATGGGCTAAAAACTTGAATCTAACAAATTCATTATGTATTATCAGCTGTGTATGGAAATAATGGCATGTCATGAGAGGTAACCAGAAAGTGGTGCAAGCAATTGGAAGTAGGGTATACCGATGTGACAGTACAGTTAGGCAGGTTTCTGTACGGTTCCATTAGTAATTGCTAACTTGGAGTAAGTTTCAACTTGCCACACCATTTTGAATGTCTGTTTTGTTCAAACTATGCACTGGATCTGTTTAATATTCTTCATTTTTTTAACAAGTAGACAAACCATATAGTTATGGTTCTAAGCCACTATGCCATTTATATAAAACTGCGATAGATAGCATTAAGTGCAACTTAAATTTTGGTTTTTCCTCGCCTCGTATAACCTTAGAGGTTAGACCAAGGTTGTGAAATGTAGATATCTATAAATGACCTTTTTTTTGTTGCTTAAATAAGACCAAAGTTCTGGTCGCATTCTTGTTTTTTCATGAATGTCATTTTTGTTCTAATTGTTTTTTAGTCGCACATGCAAAATGATCAGATTGCTACTAAAAACAAATAAAAGTCTTAATCATTCAAAACATTTTAAACTCTTTGTTACTGGTGGTATGAGGGGTCTAGTATCAAAGGCAGCAATATCCATTTTCTTAAATTGCCAGGAAGAGCAAAAAACTATCCTGAACTTCAAGACCGAAATATTAATGCAAAACAAATGTTATTATATTAATAAAAGCAGCAATATAGAAAATCAGTGATCAATTTATATGTAACCTCATTCAGTTATCAGAATTTTTAAATTTAATTATGGATATTGCCGAATCTGATTCCAAAAGGAGGATATTGCCATGCTTGATTCCAAAATGATCATATGTAATGTACAAAATGTACACCTATTTTCATATAAAACGTAGAGAAGTATCTTAAATTCAAAGTAACATTTACTTAATTCTCTTAGGGCCGGTATTATAAAACTTTTCACTTCCTAGATAAAATTTACTTTGAGAGTAAATTAATTTATTCTGTCAATTTGCATATGAAATTGACAGAACAAATGAATTTACTCTCAAAGTCAATTTTATCTAGGAAGTAAAAAGTTTTATAATACCGGCCCTTAAAAAAATTAAATTTCAAAAATAAAAAAAGAAAGAAAATTAAATCATTACAAACATAACAAAACTACGCCATCTAACTTTTACCTGTCATATCTTTACAAAAAAAAAAACTTTCTTAAAGAAGTTGTTAAGCAATAAATAATTCTTTTTCGCTTATAATCTACAACATCATGAGACCAAAAAAAGAAAAAATCAAAAAAATCTCACGAATATACTATATGTAACAAAATGTACAAGTTCAAAATGTTAATTTTGTATATTTCAAATTTATTAAATAGGGAAAAAAAGAAAATATTATGGTAAGGCATAGCAAAGAAATGTTATACACGTTCACAAACCTAATCTTACTCTTTATTTCAGATTAAATGTTTTTAATTATATATCATGTAAAATTTTATAAATGTTTTGAAAAAGCCTACATTGATTAGGCGAAACGTCACTTTAATAGATTTAAAAAAAAAATTGTTTTATTAATATTATTAATTATTGGCTGCTAGTCCTCATTACACCCAACTAAGGGAAAAAAAAAATTTTTTATAACCAAAAGTTTACAGCCAAAAAGAAAATAAATTTCACCAAATGAAAATTTATTTCAAATTAAAAAAATTTTAAATCATTACTGTGGGCAAGTCTTCTTCATATTCACAAATAGTGGTCGTCTCAAGAAATTTATTAGTATTTATGTTGGCTTCCGAAATTTCTTCAGGAAGTATTGCTTTGTAGAATTCCAGATTATCCAAAACCTACAATCTTTTCCGAAGTGCTTGGCTAACACTTTATTTATATCCAATAGTTTTGAAGGATTTATTACAATTTCACCTATTTTTATTTGCTTTGGGTTAGTTGAAGTATCCACGTTTAGAATGCAGGTTTACACACATTCACTGGAGTATAATAGTAAATATCTTCTTTAACTGAAATAAATATTCCCAGTAGATGTACACGTGTCATATAGAGTCTTTTAAACAGTTTAAACTGGAAGTGAAAGAACCTGGGGTTTTCATAACTTCTTTAACTTCTGTTTTCCAGTCAAGTACATTTTTAGATACTATATCAAGATACTTTTTTGGAGTTTCTATAACTTCCATTTTTTGGTTTAAATGGATTGGTTAAATGAAATATTGCCGTATTTGAATGCAAAACTACCTTGGATATTGCTCGTTTTGAAACCAACCCCAGTTTCGTCTTGAGAAATGAAAGCAATTTAATTTATTTTAGCATAAAAGAAAATTACCATTAAATAGAGAATTTAAACCTGCACAAGAAGGTATATTTATCTCATTTTTGATAAAAATGGATATTGCTGCCTTTGATTCTAGACCCCTCATGTACAAAGAATGCAATAACACCACAATCTTAAAAGTGTTAGCAATAAATGGATTTTTTAATCACACACAAATCTTTTTTAAAGGGTTCTATGCCTGATAAAAATTTGAAATTGTTTCGATACAGAGATACAGGGATTTGAAGCCGAAAAAAGATTTTAGTAAGATACAATTCTAATAATTGTTATTGAAGATTTTCCAACCAAAATTTGGTTTTGGAGCTTTCAAGTGGTCCAGCAAAGAATTTTGTCGAGAATTTACGATTAAACAAGTCTGCTATGTTTATTTGATTATTTGCATTTATGTTCGATCATATTAGGCTGGTGGTTAATGGGGTTATTAATTACACACTAATCTCTTTTAAGTAATTCTATACCTGATAAAAATTTGAAATTGAGATTTCTGATAACAACGTTTTAGCTAACTATTACAAAGACACTTGTGTAAACGTCAAAGTTTTATGATACACTTTCAAATGATGACCTTCATTATCTAAAACAAGCTTGCGTTCGGTATTCTAAATAGAGATTTTTATGCTCTATGCAATATGTCAGGGCTTACACGAATAGTATCGGCTGCCTTGCTTATATGAACCATTCATTCTACGATGGCGAACTAGTGATACATATACTAGGTGTTTTATGTACCCCCAAGGATTTTGCTCTTGCTGGCCACTGAACTGGACGATTGAATCAATTTGACCAATCTACCTGTCTTGAAGATTCCTGTTTAACCAGGCCATCATGTATGTCCGTTATTTCTATAAAATTAATTTTCAAATTTTTTCTCAAAATTTGTCCCAGTGGTCAAATATACAGTCTGTTTGATTTAAAGCGCCCCGCTTTGTAGCAACTTTATTTTCAGTCAGAAGTGGTATAAACCATATACCGTATTTACTCGAAAATAAGACCCCCTTTTTTTTTTCTAGATTTTTGCTCTAAAATGTGGGAGGGTCTTATATTCGAGTCGTGTCTTATAATCGAGTATAATAAGATATATTTAATAAAACGTGAAAAACAATGAGTGTAACTGAGTAATGGTTACTAGTATTTATAACAAAAATTGTATTACAATACAATAACATCTAAAATAGCGTTCTATTGTTTAATAATATAACATCTCGCCCGATTGTCTGCATTTTAGCCGATATTGATGCACGTAAACCTATGCCGCCATTGTGAAACCTGCGATAAGCAAAGTTTATTGACTGCAACAACTACACTAATTACGATTATTATGAAATAATATACAATTATTGTTAGGTTAGCACCTAGTCAGAATCGCCGTTGTCGTTATCACCCTTTATAATATACTTTTTTATAACAATGGTTTTACAAATTAAGCTTGACAACTGACAGGGTCGATATTAGTGAAAAAAACCCAGTTATGGCAAAAACATTTCTAAGAAATTCATTTAAGCCTTTCATATACTGACGGAAGAATTGTAATCTCTTAAGTACCTACCTAATTGTTAACAATAGTAGCACCTTAATCTTTCCAGTAAGTGTGCAAAATTTTATTATTTATTGGAGTGACATCTGGCCACTTTTTGAATGGACTGCCTACAAGTTTTCCCGGAATTCTAATAAATCTGTTACCACAAAGGCATTGTTTCCGCGAAGAGATAAAGGGTAGAATTTTTTCCATGAACATAGCTATCAGAATTTGTTAACAAAATAAAACTGAAAAATGTTCAATATCTTATATTGTTTATATTTTTAGGGTGTAAAATTCGCATACAAAAGCTTTTTTTTAATTCACTCCAAAATATAGGGGGAGTCTTATAATCGAGGGGGTCTTATTTTCGAGTAAATACGGTATATTATTAAATGGCATAAAATTCTCTATGTTCTGGTTCAGAAAGTTTTGTATTTACTAAATCGCCGTGAGCGTGATGACGTCATCGGCCCTTTTTTTAAATTACATGATAGGTATTTCTTTGCTGAAATGGATAGAGTATTCTGTTCTCTTTTTAACCATCATAAATATTCATATTCTTATATAAGAAAAATTTCAAGAAAAACGTGAAAAATAGTTTACGACTAGTAGGCTTTGATCTATGGTTCTCCAATTAATAGTTATCTAGTAAGCTTAGGTAAATAACGATACTTTAGCTGTTCTAGTAGCGTATTTGCAGATTTTTCTCTGGGGTGGAGAGGGTACTCTATAAAAATCCCGATTCAAAATACGTACTTAGATTTTCACATAACATAGATTTTGACATAAATGACCCGGACTATTAAAAAAAAATCGGAAGTGGCTCCATTCCATTAGCCGTCCCCCCAAAAAAAAAAACATGCCGCTGAGTTATTCTGATGGTCTTTAATTTTCAATTAGGGACAAATGTAGAACAAACCAGTACAAAAATAAATAATCAATAGAATAAATTATTGAAAATCTTATTTTAAAATCTCACTAATAGATACAGAGCCGCAATAAGAAATTATTGATCTGTTTTTTACCATGCCAGAAAGTATTAATCATATCGTATCGAACGCGAAGAACAAGAATATAATATGGCCATAAGAAATCTGCATCTCAGTCGCCCTGCAGACGGCGCTCGTTTAAAATCTTTGAGGCGGTCTGGCACAATGCCCAATTATGGTTTAGTATTCTTTGCTATCCTTGATATTTTTTTATTCATGTATCGTGTTATCATAAAGTAAGGGATATACAATCATGACAATTCTTTTGTTTTCCATAAATACACTAAAATCCCATTATGTAAGCAACTAGATTCCATTTACTTTTTGTTATTAATTTGATTTGTTAAAAATATATAATAAGTTGAAATATATCCCTTACTTTATGATAACCTCGTATATTAAATAATAGACTTCAAAAATAAACAGCAGCACTTACACAGTAGCTCTCGTTGCCAAAGCAAAGCTTAAATCTGATATTCTTCATGATTCATTCATTCATTCTGGGCGTGGTCTTCACTCTTCACCCACTGCACTGAAGCTCTAGGCTTATTGTGCCCCAAGAAGTGATTTACTCAATCAGACCTGTATCGCCAAAATAGTTGAGGATACAGTTGATTGGTGCTGATGCAATTTCGCTCGGTTCAACATACTGAGCCCCGAAATGTTTAAATCTTTTAGCCCCGAGGGCTGAACATTCACATAGGACGTGTAGGGCTGTCTCTTCTTCCTCTTCACATAGCCTACAGGTTGCATCATCGACAATATTCATTATGTTGAGATGTTTATTAAGGCTACAGTGTCCTGTTAATAGTCCTGTTAAAAGCCTTAGTTGTTTCCTGCTCAGTCTCAGCAGTTCCTTTGTTCTCTTACTGGAAGGGGACATCATTAGTATCTTTGACTGCCTGTGCCCCTGTAATTTCTCCCAGTAGGTTTTATGTTTATCTTTCAATAAGTCTTTGATAATCCCTCTTGCGGTTAAATAAGGGATCCCGCATGTAGGTTCAGGACCTATTAATCTCTGTTCGGAAGCTTGTTTTGCAAGTTGATCAGCTTTTTCATTTCCTTCATAACCCTGATGTCCTGGAACCCACTCTACACAAACGTTGTTGCGTGTGGCCAGTGTCACCAGTGCTTCTGTGCAATTAAGCACGACCCTTGAGTGAATTTCAGTACTTCCTAAGGCTTTTAGTGCCGCTTGGCTATCCGTTAAGATGGAGATTTGCTTATTTTCAAAGCCCCTCTCTATCATGCTTTGTGCACATAATATTATGGCTGTTAATTCAGCTTGGAACACGGAGGTGAGCTTCCCCAGGTTAACACATATTTCATTCCCTGTACTTTGCTCAAACACTCCTGCTCCAGAGCTGTTTTCTGTTTTGGAACCATCTGTATACCATACAGATCCTTGTCTTTGAATTAACTCTCGTTTTCGTTCTTCATCACCCCTCTCAGGTATTTCAACCCTAAAAGGTTTTCTGAAGTCCCAAACGGTGTTGATTTTATCAGATTGCATATTGAGGATACTGGTTTTTTCCAGTATATTAAAGATCTCAGAATTGGGTCCGAAGCTTCGTCTCCCTATCCCATGATCGCTAATTTTCAGTCTATATGCAGCTGCTAGTGCTTCTGATTCCACTACTAGGTGAAGTGGAGGTAGACTTAGCATTGTTTCCATTGAAGCCGTGGGCGTAGATGACATTGCCCCAGTAATACCTACACAGGCAAGTCTTTGTAGTTTATTTAATTTATTTATTACCACTCTGTTTCTGGTTTTGTGCCACCAGATAATAGAGGCATAAGTGATTGTTGGTACAACCACTCTTGTGTATACCCACAAGGTCATGCTTGGTTTCAAGCCCCAAGTTTTGCCTATTGTTCTCTTGCAAGCCCATAGGGCCCTTGTGGCTTTATTAAGTATCTTCTCCAGATGGGGATTAAAGGTTAGTTTGGTGTCTAAAATGACGCCCAAATATTTTGCCTCTTTCCCCATAGGTAACTGTTGGTCCCCTATTCGTACCTCCTTCAAATCTTGAAGGTTTCTTTTACGTGTGAATGGTATGACCGAAGTCTTAACCGGATTAACCGAGAGTCCTTCTTTCAAACACCATCTCTCCACGGTTTTCAGGGCCTGCTGCATCAAATTTGATATTACTCCCCCGAATTTCCCGTTTATGAGTATGGTTATATCATCTGCATATCCTTGCGCATATATTCCTTTCGCATTTAGTTCAGCGAGAAGGTCATCAATTACCAGGCTCCAAAGAAGAGGAGAGAGAACTCCTCCTTGAGGACATCCTTTTGTTACGATAGCCTCCTTGGTATAATTTCCAAGGGCTACTATGATTTTCCTGTTTTTTAGTGTCGCAGTAACCCAGCCTGTTATAGATTGGTCTACGCCACGCTCAACCATTGCTCTGGCAATTGAGTCAAAGGAGGTATTATCAAAGGCACCCTCTACATCCAAGAATACTCCTAGGGCAATCTCCTGGTTTTCAATTGCCCGTTGTATTCTTGTAGTTAGTTCATGTAAAGCTAGTTCACAGGATTTACCCGATTGATAAGCAAATTGGTTTCGATGTAGAGGTGATTCCCTCAGAATTTCGTCCCTGATATGTCTATCAATCAGTTTCTCCAAGGTTTTGAGGAGAAATGACATTAGGCTGATGGGTCTGAAGGCCTTTGCCTGGGCATAAGAATTACGCCCTGGTTTAGGTATGAAACAGACCCTAATCTGTTTCCAGCCACTTGGTATGTACCCAAGAGCCAGACTTGCCCTATATAGGTATGTATTCTTCATGATACATGAGATGATAAAGTTTTATTTCACTGGTTGTTTATCTTATTATATCGAAAACGAGGAACAAGAATATGACCATAAGAAATTTGCATTTCAGTTGCCCTGTAAAGGACGCTCGTGTAAAGTCTTTCGGGCGGCCTAGCACCCACGCGCAACTTTCCAATATTTCTGGCAATCATGGTTTGGTATCCCTTATGACACAAGAAGTTATTAGAAAAAAGAATCGAATGGTGAAAATTATGTCACGTGACCCTTCCACTAATGCAATGCATCAATACGTATCAGTAATTTCCTATTGCGGCTCTCTATCTATTAGCGAAATTCTAAAATAAGTTTTTCAAATTTATTCTATTATTTATTTTTGTACTGTTTTGTTAAAGATTAAAGATCATCAGAAAACCTCAGTGGCATATTTGGGGGGGGGGCTAACAGGATGGAGCCACCTCCGATTTTTTGTAATAGTCCAGTTTATTTAATATGTCAAAATCTAAGTATTTTGATTCAGAATTTTTATAAAGTACAACCCCCCCCATCGAGAAAGATTTCTAATACGCAACTGGAACAACTAAAATTTTGTTATTTATCTAAGCTTGCTAGATATTTCTGTTTTATTAATTGGAGAACCAGAAATCAAAGCCTAGTAATCGTAAATCATTTTTTACGTTTTTCTTGAAAATTTTCTTATATAACAGTATGAATATTTATTATGGTTGAAAAGAGAACGCAATACTCTATCAATTTCAGTAAAAAAATACCTATCGTGTAATTTAAAAAAAAGATTGTTGACGTCATCACGCTCACGCCGATTTAGTAAATACATGATTTTCTGAACCAAAACAGAATTTTATACCATTTAATAATATGCATACCATTTCTGACTGAAAATAATGTTGCTACAAAGCGGGGTGCTTTAAATCAAACAGACTGTATACAAAAGAATTGAAAAAAAGTGTGTATTAGAATAGAGATAGGAAGTTCATATTGGTCTTAAAGTCTTTGGTTGTTATTCTAAATCAAATGGGCACTCGTCAAAATCGAAATTCCAACATGATCCAAATAAGAACCACCCTAGTCTATACATGTCATATTATGAGATGCATCTCACTGGTTATTCCCTTTTTGTTGTCTCCTTGCCATCTACAAAGTGTTTGAATTCGTTTAATTACGTCTACTAGAGTTCCTCAATGAAAACTTTAACTGTGTTATTTTAGAGTTAGGACACAGATGTCAAAATCTGTCTCTTTCTAGAAACAGATATACTTTTTTATCTTTTTTTACTTTAGTGATAACATTCAGCAGCTGTCAGTTGGTTATGATGTAATGTTTATTTTTATGTAGGTAAGATTTTCTGATTATCGCACACATTATCATTTATTTACTGTTTGTAGAGAATTTTTAAAACTACTATAGTACATATATCAATTTTTCAACAGCTTTTATAGTATATTCTGTAACTTAACCACAGTAACCGTAAGCTCGGTTTCGTGTTTCAAAATATACATATATAAAATATAAAATGGAACACGGTTCCTGAAAAAATGGTTTCTTTTCGTTAACCACAAGTAACCACTGCAACCGCAGTGAAATTGCGGTTGTTTGCGGTGACTTGCGGTTAGTTTACCACCACTCTAATAGTATATTAAGTATCAAGAACAGTAAGGACAGTTTACCGATCGACGACAATGTTTGGCGACTGAGCGAAGCGAAGTCGCCAATATTGGAGGAGATCGGTAAACTCCTTACTGTTCGAGATGCTTATACTAGTTTTTGTACGATCACTATGAATACAAAGGTATTAACTAAGGAAATATCCCGAAGATGGTAAAAAAATAGATTTAAGATAATTTATTTTTGCCCTGTATATCCACCAAATATTAAGTAGGTTTTGTCGTTACCATGGATACGTTTGTAATTTTATTTTTGAATGTCACGATATTTTTGTCGTTACCATGGATACGTTTGTAATTACTATTATTTTTTAATGTTACGATATTTGTCAAATTTGTGAGAAGGAGTGAATCTGAAAACGAATATAATTAGGATATTGAAAATGCCTAAGCAAATTTAAATAAAAAACATACATTTTTTTAATAGTCCAATTATTTAGAAAATAATGATCTTTTCGCGATCGCGAAAGAATCATCTAAACATCATGCATTTATTCTATAAATTACATATAATTTACTTACCGTTCTGTTTTTGACAGAACTGAACGGTCAGTAATTACTTACCGACGCGTTTTTACTTAGCAACCAGTAAATATAACCTACTGTTCTAAAACCAAGTATGGTAAACAATTCGAAATAGCATGGTCGTACAAAAAAGAATACTACGGTTTTCTGATTTCTTTAACATTTTGCATATATCCTTTTAAGACAAATTTCTCAACTTACCATATGCAAAAAAATATCGTGTACAACACATTAGAGAGTATCTTTTTTCCACTCATTTGCTCGATAAACCCGAGCTTCACCCTCCTTAATCAAAACTGTAAATTCATGAGAAAAGTATTACTTTCATAACTCGTTGTACAATATACTATTCCGTAAGCATTTATTAATTTATATACATAAAAGCGATCCATTTTCCAGGGGATTTAAAGTTGGTATTTTCTACCGGCTATCGGCAAGTAAATTTTAAAATTGGCGCCTTTATTTTGGGTGCGAACTTCAGGGTCTCTAGTATGATTATGGCATCATTAACCTCACAAAAGTTTGTTTTTGGTGGTGTTTGTTACAAACAATTCATTTGCCGTTATTTTAACTAACTGTATAAAAGGTTGCATACTTACGCCTTCTTTGACCATCTTCTTCATCACTACTACTGCTATCATCAGATAGTATGTTTTCCATAAAAAACAATATATTATTCATTTTATTAACTTTAGAGCCCTTAAATGTTATTTTCTGATGTCAAGGTGCAGCGTTCAAATTTGACACCACACTACAAGGTTAAGCTGTTTCAAAACTATGTAAGTTTTTCAGCAACCATTTGTTACCAAAGACTAACCAGAACCAAAAATGCGGTTACTTTCGGTTAAGTTTTGGAATATACTATTAATAAAGTACTAATTGTACCAAATTCCATATTTATATAATTATCACACTGACAGTTTAATTCATTAAACCAATTTTCATGATTACCAACCTTCTAATAAATAGTTTCAAAATATGAAATATTACTAGGAAGATTTGACATGTGTGTCTTAACTCTAAATAACTCAGTTCATATTTAGGAATCCTAACGTCTACTAGATGTTATTTCTGTAACACGTTTAGAAGCACATTTTAGATATACATATTAAATGTGTTGCTTTTTTTATGGAAATCTTAAACATATGCCACTTAGCTTAGGCGACTTGAGACGATCAAGTGCTGACAAGTTTTCTCTATTTACTTTTGTGCGAGGAATCAGTTTTATTATTAAAATTACTATATTTTTTCTTTCTAATACTGCACTCTAATAATGTTTTTTTTCAGAACTGTTTCAGAAACTTTTCCGTCAGGACTTGTTAGTAGCCAGTCTATTCAGAAATTTTCTATTAGCTGAAAGAATAATGCGTTCATATGATTGTACGCCAATAAGTTATCCTGCATTACCACCAACATACCAACATCACATGTGGGATGCATGGGATCTAGCATTAGATCGCAGTTTAGGACAGTTAGCACGAGTTTTAAATTCAGACGAGCCATTTGAACATTCAACATTTTTCGAAGATCAATTAACTGCATTTGAAGTGTGGCTTCGGTTTGGTAAGTTTTCTTCAGTACTTGTTTAATTGAGTAATCTGAGAATATTCCTTTGTAACTTATTTAATATTTAATGGCTAGGTTCTGAAGAACGATGCCCACCAGAACAACTGCCAATAGTTTTACAAGTATTGTTAAGTCAAATTCATAGAATGCGTGCATTAGAACTTTTGGCAAAATTTTTAGATTTAGGACCATGGGCTGTGAATTTAGCATTATCTGTAGGAATATTTCCATATGTTTTAAAGTTATTACAAAGTTGTGCAAAAGATCTTCGACCATTATTAGTGTTCATTTGGGCTAAAATTCTAGCAGTTGATAATGTAAGTTTTAAAACATATACTGTTGCTTGTATATTGTATTCACATTTTCATTTTTTTCAGACATGTCAAGCTGATTTAGTTAGAGATAATGGACATAAATATTTCCTTGCTGTTTTACAGGACCCCACAGTTCCTGTAGGTGTTACTCAAATTTTTAATATTTATTTTAGCTTATTGGTATTCATCTGTTTTAGCCTGCCCACCGTACACAAGCTGCATTTGTTTTAGCATGCATAGTTAATAATTATCGTGATGGTCAAAAACCTGCATTGCACAACAGTTTGATCAGCATTTGTTTAGAGCAATTATCTCATCCTAATGCTCAATTAAGACAGTGGGTGGCCATTTGTCTAGCAAGACTATGGGATCATTATGACGAAGCACGATGGACTGGAGTACGTGGCATTGCTCATGAGAAGTTATATGCATTGTTACAAGATCCTTGTCCGGAGGTAGGTTATACCAAAAGATTTTGATATAAGTTGTTACTGAGACTTTTATGCAGGTGAGAGCAGCTGCTGTCTATGCATTGGGTACATTTATAAATTCAGATGAACGTTCAGATCATGCAAACAGCATAGATCATTCAATTGTAATGACATTAGTCAATACAGTTAGTCGTGATATGAGCAGTTTAGTAAGACGTGAATTGGTAGCTGCCTTACAATGGATTATATTAGCTTTTCAACATGCATTTGTTAGCGTAGCAGCACAAAAAAATCATTTAAGTACTAGTCAAGAAACTACTCCTACAAGTACATTGAAAAGAATATCGAGCAGGTAAAATTCTTTTATTCAATTATTAATTAACTTGTAAATTAATATATTATTGTATTAAAGGTCTTTTATGTCACCAACCTCTCCTAATGTTAACATGGATTCTGTTGATTCAACAGATCGTCTTAAAAGGGTAGCATCAAGTTCCTCCATTAGTAGTTTAGGACGTGCCATGATAGCACACCATGGCAGTCTGGGAACATTACCTAGTGTAGCATATGGCTCTGTCTATATTAAAATCTGGGATGGATTATGTAGTCTAGAAACTGATCCTCATCCACAAGTTGCACAAATGTGTTCTGTTATTACGAGTCATATTAAAAGTCAAGTTAAGGTATAAACATTATTTATGTTGTTGTTTGCTTTTCCTTTTCCTTATTTACTTTTAAAAATGTAGGGTCCTCTAGATATACCTCTGAAATAAATCCTTTATTTCATTAACTGCTTTTCCATGGTTAGTCTGGAATTCAAAACCAATGTGTATTCCTGTATCCTTTGGTTTTCATTTTGAAGGTAATTTTAACTTTTTTTTCCCATTAATATACATCAAACCAAATATTACACTTTCTTCTACCTAATGTTTATAATGTAACTTGAAGTTACTTATTTTCAAGTGATTTATAATTATAGAAGTTATTTAAAAATTGCAATGTAATAAATTACAATAATTATATTATATTACTAGGCTGCACAGCAAGCTAAAGAACAGGCAGATAATCGAATGAGCACTAGTATGAGTTTACCACCCAGTCCAAATCGTAGCAGTAATTACTTATCTGGAGAAAGTCCTCCGACTTTACATCCAAGTACTGATCTCCAGCGTTATGCAGCTAGGTAAGTGTTATCGAAAGCATAAGATGCCGTAGACGCCAAATATGTTCACTAATTAATTGCAATTGCGTGGTGTTTAGAATAGGAAACCACCTCTTTTTCAGACATTTTTGGTACCTTGTTTTTGAATTTAGAAATGTATATGCTGTGCATAAAAACTTATAAATAACAAAGTTACGAGGATAGATTGGAATGTTTCTAGAATGAACCACAAGATGGCGTTATGCGCGCGTGCTGATTAATTGTTTTGAAACCACTATTGTTCGTATAACAGTTGTCAAATCTTCAAATGGATTGGATATAAACACATGCCATTACTATCAATACAAGTAAACAATTTGTGCATTTTCTTAATCATGAATAAAAACGAGTTACGTGCAGTGATAAAACATTTCCTTTTTAAAGACTTAAATGCTAAACAAATAAAAACGGAGTTAGATGAAGTTCATGGTGAGTCTTCGCCTTCGTATGCAACAATTACGTATACAAACTGGATTACTGAATTTAAACACCGTAGAACAAACATAGAAGATGCACCACGTTCTGGCAAACCAAAAACAGCTACTGGTGAAGAAACAATTGAAAAAGTCCATGAAATCGTGATGAAGAAGCGCCGAATAAAGTTGAGACAGATAGCAGAGAAAGTAAGCATTTCATACGACCATGTACATTGCATCTTACATCAACATTTGGACATGAGAAAGCTTAGTGCTAGATGGGTGCTGTGTCTGCTGACAATTGCCTAAAAGCGAGTTCGAATGTTTCGCAATTTCTCAGCAATGTCTAGACATGTTCAAATGTAATGAAAAAGATTTTTTGCAACATTTTATAACTGTTGACGAAACGTGGATTCACCACTACACTCCGGAGTCCAAGGAACAGTCAAAGCAATGAACACATTTTTATATTTTTTGTGCGTTAGGGCCTTTTGCCGATCAAGCAAATATACCCAATGAAAAAACTAAATTTCACCTATAAGTGGACTTGGCTAGTTTTTGCACAAAGGTCTTCAATTACATTTTTAAAGTCATTACCACCTATAAAGTATTTTGCGATATCTGAATGAATTTCATACATATTGTAACGTTCTTTCCAAAATAATAATACAAGTGCTGTTTAAATCGTCTATTCACAAACAAATATTTATTTCTATACACTAATGAATACACTATAAATTAACGCTATAATTATAAACCATTAAAAACTATTATTTACATACTATGAATTTCTAATACAACATTTATATTCACTATTTATTTTGTAATACACAGTTAATGACTTGCTGTTGACTGCCTCTCTTTTATCCGCCATCCGCTTTTATATCTTCATATAAACGCACCAGAAAACGCTGGAACCTTCTATGTATTCTTAGAAAATGCTAGAATAAACCACGTCTAATTTACATGCTTGTGCGATACGTCATTTTCTCGAAGGCGGCAGAACACACCACCTGTCGCTCGAAAAGAGGTTCGTTCCTTTTCTCTCCCGTTACACTGCCCCCCTCTTCAAGTCTGTTCTGTCCCAGAACAGGTTTTATGCTCTGATTCCTGTAGAACGGGTCATGACGATATCGACAGTCTTCACCTCGACTACACGTTCCATTACGGTAGAAATAACAGTCTACACTCTTCGTTGGCCTTAATGCGGGCTGTGGGTCAAAACTGCAGACGAAGATCTTGACGTCCGTACCTCTAAAGACAACTTCCAGCATGTTTCTAACGATTCTCCAATCCAGCTGGTCCCGCCCACAGCCGAGTTTGGGAACTGCCAATTTGTTAATTCCCCTGGTAAGCAACTCGATTCTCAAATTCCATAGTGCCCTCCACAAGTCGGCGTAACTCGGTTTCTGGTAGTAAAACTGCTTGGTTACCAAGTAGTAAATGGATCGGTCATGATCAGGCAAGCGTAAGGATTTACCAACAGAGGGATTTTGTTCTCGAAGTTCATTCAGCCGTCCAAATTTATTTCTAAACACTACTGCGATCCCCCTGGACATACGGAGATCCGCGGAGACACAGTGGGCAATGGAATAATCACCAGGGACCCGGAAGAGATCTTGTTGCATCTCAGTCGTGACTCCGAATCGCGCTTTTCTAGTTCCAGAGAACGCAGCCATAAATTCTCTAAAGGTTGGCTGATCATCTTCAGGCCTTACGATTTTGATAGCCACCTCGGCCTCATCTTTCCGATCCGGGACTGCGTCATTATTTCCCTCATAGTGCGCCAGACGATTGGAGTGTACCACCTTTGGTTTCCCCCTTGGCAATTTCTGGATGCGATAAATCAAGTCATTTATTCGTTTCTTCACCTGGTATGGACCCTCCCAATTTCGCTGTAATTTTGGAGAATAGCCACGACGCCTTTGCGGGTTGTATAACCAGACAAGCTCTCCAGGTTGAAACCCTCCTTCTTGGGCCCTCACATCGTACGTAGCCTTCATCCGGTCACTCGCGATTCGACTATTATTTCGGGTTCGGTCGTGAATATCCTCCAACTTCTTCTTTAAGTTGATGACATAATCATTCCCGGCTACCTCCTGCTCTATAGGTGGAGACCCAAATTCCAGATCACACGGTAACCGTAACTCGCGTCCAAACATCACAGACGCTGGTGACTGACCGGTTGTTTCGTGGACCGATGCACGATAAGCCATCAGGAACAGATGCAGGTATCGGTCCCAGTCTCGTTGATGATCGGAGACGACCTTGGCCAAATATTTGCCCATTGTTCGATTCATGCGTTCTACCATTCCATCGGACTGCGGATGTAACGGTGTGGTCCGAGTCTTGCGAATGCCCAACAATCGACAGACTTCTCCAAAGAGTACAGACTCGAAATTGCGGCCTTGATCCGAATGCAGCTCCATGGGCACTCCGAAACGACTGAAGAACTCTTTGACTAGTACGTCAGCAACAGTCGCAGCTTCCTGGTTTGGTAGGGCATATGCTTCTGGCCATTTGGTAAAATAGTCCATTGCCACTAAGATGTATTTATTCCCAT
Organism: Agrypnus murinus; assembly: GCA_929113105.1. Lineage (NCBI taxonomy): Eukaryota > Metazoa > Arthropoda > Insecta > Coleoptera > Elateridae > Agrypnus > Agrypnus murinus. Next base: position 39,368,078 of record OV816025.1, on the reverse strand, counting down.
CGTCGGTTTCGGGAAATGGTCCGGCAATGTCTATAGCTATTCTCTCCAGAGGACTACCCACATTGTACTGCCTCATAGGTGCTCTTCGCTTCCCCAAGGGTCCGTTGCCAGTGGCACATAATTCACATTTCCGGCACCACTCCTTCACGTCTTCTTTACAATTGACCCAATAAAAACGCTCCCTAACTTTCTCCAAAGTCTTTTTCACACCGAAGTGTCCTCCTGAGGCACCGTCATGGAGATGTCGCAATACTGTAGCCACTCGGCTTCTTGGAACCACGAACTGAGACCTAATGGTGGTGCCATCTTCACTCTCCAGTACTCGCTTCAGGAGATCGTCTTCCACCTTCAAGGACCCCCATTGGGCCCAATATGCTTTGAGCGTTCTGTTGAAAGGGCTGACGGCCTCCCAGGCAGGCCTTTCTCCCACGCGCTTCCATTCCAGTACCATTTTTAGTTCGGGATCAGCCTCCTGCTGTCGCTGCAATTCTTCCGGCAACCAATTGTCGTTGACGATGGTAGTCCTTAATACTTGGCAAACCCTCTCTTCCAAACGAGAGCAATGACGGCAATCCGTTGGACAGGGTCTTCTTGAAAGAGCATCGGCATTTCGATGACTAGTGCCCGCTCGATGTTCGGTGTCAAAGTCGTATCCTTGTAATCGTTCGATCCACCTTGCGACCTGGCCTTCAGGATTACGGAATTGTAACAGCCATTTCAACGCTGCATGGTCCGTCCTCAATAAAAACTTCCGTCCGTACAAGTATTTGTAGAAGTGCTCAACGGACTTCACGACGGCCAATAGTTCTTTTCTGGTCACACAATAATTCCTTTCGGCTTTCGACAAAACCTTACTAAAATAGCCGATGACCTTTTCTTGTCCATCCTGTATCTGAGAAAGTACCCCCCCAATGGCCAAATTACTTGCATCTGTGTCAAGTATGAATTTCCCTTCTGTCCGTGGATAGCTCAATATTGGTGCTGTTGTCAGGGCACGCTTCAGCTGTTGGAAAGCTGTTTCACACTCTCCGCTCCAAACATACTCGCGCCCATCTTCAGTTAACCTTGTCAGAGGTTTCGCTATATTGGCAAACCCAGGAACGAAACGCCGGTAGTAGGTACATAACCCAAGAAAACTACGAACTTGGTGTTTATCTTTCGGTGTTGGCCACTCTTGAACTACACGAATCTTATCGGGGTCGGCTGCCACTCCATTTTGTGATACGACGTGCCCGAGATATTTCACTTCCTTTCTGAATATGTGGCACTTTTTCGGACTCAGTTTCAGATTGGCTCCACGTAGTCTTCGGAACACTTCCTCTAGGTTTTTCAAATGTTCGTTGAATGATTTTCCGACTACAATCACATCATCTAGGTATACCAGGCAGGTCTTCCACGACAGCCCTCTCAGGATGGTCTCCATTAAACGCTCAAAGGTGGCCGGAGCGTTACATAGACCAAAAGGCATAACCGTAAACTGCCATAGTCCGGAACCAATAGTGAACGCGGTCTTCTCCCGGTCTTCAGGTTCCATTTCAACTTGCCAATAACCACTCTTCAAGTCCAAAGTCGAAAACCATCGTGAACCAGACAGGGTATCTAACGTGTCGTCGATGCGTGGTAAGGGATAGCTGTCTTTCTTGGTCACGTCATTAAGCTGCCGATAGTCCACACAAAATCTCGTTGACCCGTCCTTCTTACTGACCAGGACCACCGGTGATGCCCAGGGACTGCTGGATGGCTCGATGACCCCTTGTTCTTCCATATCGATAATAATCTTCTCGGCTTCTGCTCTCCTTGCTAGAGGTAGACGCCTCGGCTGCTGACGGACAGGCATAGAGTTGCCTGTATTGATTTTATGTTTTATTATATCTGTTCGTCCCTTCTGGCTATCGTCAAGAGCGAAGATATCTTGGTATCGATGAACCAAACCCTGTACCTCTTTCACTTCTGTTCTGTTAAGGTCTTCGCACGAACTAGTAACCATGCCCACTAATTTTCCACCATGGTCTTTGGGCGCTGGTTTTGGAACATCAGCCATACACCTGGCTACTCGGAATACTGGCACACACTGTCCCACAAGGGTACTCTTCTTCAATGTCACCGGATCCACATTAACGTTCATAAGCCTCACCGGTACTGTCTTTCCAACCTTGATCAGCGCTTTTCCCACCAGTATGCCACTATGGATCTTCTTATCACAAACAGGCTCCATCATTCGCACACATCCAACCCGAAGATCTCCATCCAAACCTGCCTCGACAACCATCTCGCTTTGACCCGGCAATATCACATCTTCAGTCAGCAAAACCCTTACAACCGGATCTTCTCGTGGGTGCAACGGAAGTTCTTCGTTACCGACCTTCAAAACACCCTCTTTCAAATCCAACGTAAAACCAAATTTTCTCAGGAGGTCCATTCCAAAGATGAAGTCATCAGTGATATCGGCTACCAGCACCTCATGATCACGTTCTTCACTTCCAATGCCAATCTTCATCTTCACCACTCCGCGTGTTGGTATCACTTCACCTGTTGCTGTACGGAGTTGAGTAGTTGTTGATAACAGCTTCATACTTGATTGTAGAACATCAGCGTTATGCAGCTAGGTAAGTGTTATCGAAAGCATAAGATGCCGTAGACGCCAAATATGTTCACTAATTAATTGCAATTGCGTGGTGTTTAGAATAGGAAACCACCTCTTTTTCAGACATTTTTGGTACCTTGTTTTTGAATTTAGAAATGTATATGCTGTGCATAAAAACTTATAAATAACAAAGTTACGAGGATAGATTGGAATGTTTCTAGAATGAACCACAAGATGGCGTTATGCGCGCGTGCTGATTAATTGTTTTGAAACCACTATTGTTCGTATAACAGTTGTCAAATCTTCAAATGGATTGGATATAAACACATGCCATTACTATCAATACAAGTAAACAATTTGTGCATTTTCTTAATCATGAATAAAAACGAGTTACGTGCAGTGATAAAACATTTCCTTTTTAAAGACTTAAATGCTAAACAAATAAAAACGGAGTTAGATGAAGTTCATGGTGAGTCTTCGCCTTCGTATGCAACAATTACGTATACAAACTGGATTACTGAATTTAAACACCGTAGAACAAACATAGAAGATGCACCACGTTCTGGCAAACCAAAAACAGCTACTGGTGAAGAAACAATTGAAAAAGTCCATGAAATCGTGATGAAGAAGCGCCGAATAAAGTTGAGACAGATAGCAGAGAAAGTAAGCATTTCATACGACCATGTACATTGCATCTTACATCAACATTTGGACATGAGAAAGCTTAGTGCTAGATGGGTGCTGTGTCTGCTGACAATTGCCTAAAAGCGAGTTCGAATGTTTCGCAATTTCTCAGCAATGTCTAGACATGTTCAAATGTAATGAAAAAGATTTTTTGCAACATTTTATAACTGTTGACGAAACGTGGATTCACCACTACACTCCGGAGTCCAAGGAACAGTCAAAGCAATGAACACATTTTTATATTTTTTGTGCGTTAGGGCCTTTTGCCGATCAAGCAAATATACCCAATGAAAAAACTAAATTTCACCTATAAGTGGACTTGGCTAGTTTTTGCACAAAGGTCTTCAATTACATTTTTAAAGTCATTACCACCTATAAAGTATTTTGCGATATCTGAATGAATTTCATACATATTGTAACGTTCTTTCCAAAATAATAATACAAGTGCTGTTTAAATCGTCTATTCACAAACAAATATTTATTTCTATACACTAATGAATACACTATAAATTAACGCTATAATTATAAACCATTAAAAACTATTATTTACATACTATGAATTTCTAATACAACATTTATATTCACTATTTATTTTGTAATACACAGTTAATGACTTGCTGTTGACTGCCTCTCTTTTATCCGCCATCCGCTTTTATATCTTCATATAAACGCACCAGAAAACGCTGGAACCTTCTATGTATTCTTAGAAAATGCTAGAATAAACCACGTCTAATTTACATGCTTGTGCGATACGTCATTTTCTCGAAGGCGGCAGAACACACCACCTGTCGCTCGAAAAGAGGTTCGTTCCTTTTCTCTCCCGTTACACTGCCCCCCTCTTCAAGTCTGTTCTGTCCCAGAACAGGTTTTATGCTCTGATTCCTGTAGAACGGGTCATGACGATATCGACAGTCTTCACCTCGACTACACGTTCCATTACGGTAGAAATAACAGTCTACACTCTTCGTTGGCCTTAATGCGGGCTGTGGGTCAAAACTGCAGACGAAGATCTTGACGTCCGTACCTCTAAAGACAACTTCCAGCATGTTTCTAACGATTCTCCAATCCAGCTGGTCCCGCCCACAGCCGAGTTTGGGAACTGCCAATTTGTTAATTCCCCTGGTAAGCAACTCGATTCTCAAATTCCATAGTGCCCTCCACAAGTCGGCGTAACTCGGTTTCTGGTAGTAAAACTGCTTGGTTACCAAGTAGTAAATGGATCGGTCATGATCAGGCAAGCGTAAGGATTTACCAACAGAGGGATTTTGTTCTCGAAGTTCATTCAGCCGTCCAAATTTATTTCTAAACACTACTGCGATCCCCCTGGACATACGGAGATCCGCGGAGACACAGTGGGCAATGGAATAATCACCAGGGACCCGGAAGAGATCTTGTTGCATCTCAGTCGTGACTCCGAATCGCGCTTTTCTAGTTCCAGAGAACGCAGCCATAAATTCTCTAAAGGTTGGCTGATCATCTTCAGGCCTTACGATTTTGATAGCCACCTCGGCCTCATCTTTCCGATCCGGGACTGCGTCATTATTTCCCTCATAGTGCGCCAGACGATTGGAGTGTACCACCTTTGGTTTCCCCCTTGGCAATTTCTGGATGCGATAAATCAAGTCATTTATTCGTTTCTTCACCTGGTATGGACCCTCCCAATTTCGCTGTAATTTTGGAGAATAGCCACGACGCCTTTGCGGGTTGTATAACCAGACAAGCTCTCCAGGTTGAAACCCTCCTTCTTGGGCCCTCACATCGTACGTAGCCTTCATCCGGTCACTCGCGATTCGACTATTATTTCGGGTTCGGTCGTGAATATCCTCCAACTTCTTCTTTAAGTTGATGACATAATCATTCCCGGCTACCTCCTGCTCTATAGGTGGAGACCCAAATTCCAGATCACACGGTAACCGTAACTCGCGTCCAAACATCACAGACGCTGGTGACTGACCGGTTGTTTCGTGGACCGATGCACGATAAGCCATCAGGAACAGATGCAGGTATCGGTCCCAGTCTCGTTGATGATCGGAGACGACCTTGGCCAAATATTTGCCCATTGTTCGATTCATGCGTTCTACCATTCCATCGGACTGCGGATGTAACGGTGTGGTCCGAGTCTTGCGAATGCCCAACAATCGACAGACTTCTCCAAAGAGTACAGACTCGAAATTGCGGCCTTGATCCGAATGCAGCTCCATGGGCACTCCGAAACGACTGAAGAACTCTTTGACTAGTACGTCAGCAACAGTCGCAGCTTCCTGGTTTGGTAGGGCATATGCTTCTGGCCATTTGGTAAAATAGTCCATTGCCACTAAGATGTATTTATTCCCATCGTCGGTTTCGGGAAATGGTCCGGCAATGTCTATAGCTATTCTCTCCAGAGGACTACCCACATTGTACTGCCTCATAGGTGCTCTTCGCTTCCCCAAGGGTCCGTTGCCAGTGGCACATAATTCACATTTCCGGCACCACTCCTTCACGTCTTCTTTACAATTGACCCAATAAAAACGCTCCCTAACTTTCTCCAAAGTCTTTTTCACACCGAAGTGTCCTCCTGAGGCACCGTCATGGAGATGTCGCAATACTGTAGCCACTCGGCTTCTTGGAACCACGAACTGAGACCTAATGGTGGTGCCATCTTCACTCTCCAGTACTCGCTTCAGGAGATCGTCTTCCACCTTCAAGGACCCCCATTGGGCCCAATATGCTTTGAGCGTTCTGTTGAAAGGGCTGACGGCCTCCCAGGCAGGCCTTTCTCCCACGCGCTTCCATTCCAGTACCATTTTTAGTTCGGGATCAGCCTCCTGCTGTCGCTGCAATTCTTCCGGCAACCAATTGTCGTTGACGATGGTAGTCCTTAATACTTGGCAAACCCTCTCTTCCAAACGAGAGCAATGACGGCAATCCGTTGGACAGGGTCTTCTTGAAAGAGCATCGGCATTTCGATGACTAGTGCCCGCTCGATGTTCGGTGTCAAAGTCGTATCCTTGTAATCGTTCGATCCACCTTGCGACCTGGCCTTCAGGATTACGGAATTGTAACAGCCATTTCAACGCTGCATGGTCCGTCCTCAATAAAAACTTCCGTCCGTACAAGTATTTGTAGAAGTGCTCAACGGACTTCACGACGGCCAATAGTTCTTTTCTGGTCACACAATAATTCCTTTCGGCTTTCGACAAAACCTTACTAAAATAGCCGATGACCTTTTCTTGTCCATCCTGTATCTGAGAAAGTACCCCCCCAATGGCCAAATTACTTGCATCTGTGTCAAGTATGAATTTCCCTTCTGTCCGTGGATAGCTCAATATTGGTGCTGTTGTCAGGGCACGCTTCAGCTGTTGGAAAGCTGTTTCACACTCTCCGCTCCAAACATACTCGCGCCCATCTTCAGTTAACCTTGTCAGAGGTTTCGCTATATTGGCAAACCCAGGAACGAAACGCCGGTAGTAGGTACATAACCCAAGAAAACTACGAACTTGGTGTTTATCTTTCGGTGTTGGCCACTCTTGAACTACACGAATCTTATCGGGGTCGGCTGCCACTCCATTTTGTGATACGACGTGCCCGAGATATTTCACTTCCTTTCTGAATATGTGGCACTTTTTCGGACTCAGTTTCAGATTGGCTCCACGTAGTCTTCGGAACACTTCCTCTAGGTTTTTCAAATGTTCGTTGAATGATTTTCCGACTACAATCACATCATCTAGGTATACCAGGCAGGTCTTCCACGACAGCCCTCTCAGGATGGTCTCCATTAAACGCTCAAAGGTGGCCGGAGCGTTACATAGACCAAAAGGCATAACCGTAAACTGCCATAGTCCGGAACCAATAGTGAACGCGGTCTTCTCCCGGTCTTCAGGTTCCATTTCAACTTGCCAATAACCACTCTTCAAGTCCAAAGTCGAAAACCATCGTGAACCAGACAGGGTATCTAACGTGTCGTCGATGCGTGGTAAGGGATAGCTGTCTTTCTTGGTCACGTCATTAAGCTGCCGATAGTCCACACAAAATCTCGTTGACCCGTCCTTCTTACTGACCAGGACCACCGGTGATGCCCAGGGACTGCTGGATGGCTCGATGACCCCTTGTTCTTCCATATCGATAATAATCTTCTCGGCTTCTGCTCTCCTTGCTAGAGGTAGACGCCTCGGCTGCTGACGGACAGTCATAGAGTTGCCTGTATTGATTTTATGTTTTATTATATCTGTTCGTCCCTTCTGGCTATCGTCAAGAGCGAAGATATCTTGGTATCGATGAACCAAACCCTGTACCTCTTTCACTTCTGTTCTGTTAAGGTCTTCGCACGAACTAGTAACCATGCCCACTAATTTTCCACCATGGTCTTTGGGCGCTGGTTTTGGAACATCAGCCATACACCTGGCTACTCGGAATACTGGCACACACTGTCCCACAAGGGTACTCTTCTTCAATGTCACCGGATCCACATTAACGTTCATAAGCCTCACCGGTACTGTCTTTCCAACCTTGATCAGCGCTTTTCCCACCAGTATGCCACTATGGATCTTCTTATCACAAACAGGCTCCATCATTCGCACACATCCAACCCGAAGATCTCCATCCAAACCTGCCTCGACAACCATCTCGCTTTGACCCGGCAATATCACATCTTCAGTCAGCAAAACCCTTACAACCGGATCTTCTCGTGGGTGCAACGGAAGTTCTTCGTTACCGACCTTCAAAACACCCTCTTTCAAATCCAACGTAAAACCAAATTTTCTCAGGAGGTCCATTCCAAAGATGAAGTCATCAGTGATATCGGCTACCAGCACCTCATGATCACGTTCTTCACTTCCAATGCCAATCTTCATCTTCACCACTCCGCGTGTTGGTATCACTTCACCTGTTGCTGTACGGAGTTGAGTAGTTGTTGATAACAGCTTCATACTTGATTGTAGAACATCAGGGCGTACGATGGATTTTGTCGCCCCCGTATCAATAAGTAGTGGAACAGTTCGGTTAGCAATCTTTCCATCTACAAACAAACTGCCGTTACTATTCTTTGATGTTACGGCATGGATCGTGATCTCCGGGGCATCTTCACTCGCAGCCAACGTTCGCCCCCTCTTGCCAACCCCTTTTAACTTTTCCGACGGTTGTACTTTTCTGGGTTTAGGGCAGCGGCGTCGTATGTGCCCTTGTTCACCGCAGTTCCAGCAACGGGGTCCTCGAACTTCTTGAGGATTCCTCTTACGACTATCTTCCTTCTGAAGAACTCTCATTAATAATTCTTCTAGGCGATCTTTGGAACTGGAACCTTCCTCTTCTTCCGCAACGGTTCGAACTCGCCCGTGGCCTCGGGACACTTGTTTTGCAGCTTCAAATTCTAAGGCGTGAGCAAGCGCATCATCAGTTGTTCTTGGTCGTGCCAGCCTCAATGATTGTTGTGTTTCTCCGTCTCTTAACCCATCAATGAAGGTCTGCACAGCCAGCTGTCCCAGAAATGAATCGGGTGCCGTAGGGTACGCCAATCGGACAAGCCGCGCAACATCGGCTTCAAACTCCTGCAGGCTTTCTCCATTCTTCTGGATACGATTCTTCACTTGCGCGTGATACACCTGTTGTAGATGCGCGTCTCCATATCTCATTTCCAATCTAGACACTAACAATTGGTAATCATTTTCCTGTCCTGCTGGGATTGTTTGCAGGACGTTCAACGCGTCTCCACGCAAAGCCACAGTTAGAGAAACGGCCTTTTCCTTGCGTGTCCATCCGTTGGCCCCAGCGGCCGCCTCAAATTGTTTGTAGTAGGTGGACCAAGGTATCTTTCCATCGAACGTGGGTGGTTTTACTTTTATCCCTACGGCAGGATCCTTTTCTTCTTTAAATTGTTTCTTTACTTCATTAAACGGCCTCTCAGAAGTTGAGGGAAACCGTAGTTGCCTCATTCTATCTTCCAGCATTTCGGCCATATCGTCTTTCTTAGTTGTTGGTGGTAATTGCATTTGGGCTATTTTCTCTTCTACCATCTTTATTACCCTATCTTGTTCCGCCAATCTACCTTCCAATAGTCCTAACGCGCTGGCATTCTCCAAAAATTCTTCGAAAACTTTTTCTTCTAACACCTTGACATTGTCCAGCAATTCTTCTTTAAGCCTTCTAGAACTTTCTTCGGACTTTTCTAGTAATTCTTCTTTAAGCGTTCTAGAATTTTCAAGTAAATCTTCTTTAAGCATTTTAACATTTTCTTCCAGTGCTTTAGTATTTTCAAGTAATTCTTCTTTAAGCATTTTAGAATTTTCAAAAACTTTTTGTTCCAGCACTTTAGTATTTTCCATTAATTCTTGTTTAAGCATTTTAGAATTTTCTTCAGACTTTTCCAATAGTTCCTCTTTTAAAATTCTAGAATTCTCTTCGGACTTTTGCAGTAATTCTTCTTTTAAAATTCTAGAATTCTCTTCGGACTTTCTAGAATTTTCTTCGGCTTTTCTAGAACTTTCTTCCATTTTACTTAACAACAAACTAGTATCAATTGCGGGTCCAGGTATTTCGAAGCGGTAATTTTCAGGATCTTCCTTCTGTTCTAAAAGCCATTCTCTTAGCCGATTTATCAAAACTTCTTTCTTTCCATTACTATCCAAGTCCCTCTCGTCCAACTCCCGCTTCAAATCTATTACTAAGAGATCCTTTAATAGTTTCATCACCATTTTGATTGTTGAAATTATGTTTTAACACCAAAAATTTTATTCTCACAGCACTTTAATTAATTATTACGCGATTTTATTTATTTTAAAACCTCACACCTGTAACACCACTGTAACATTCTTTTTCAAATAATAATACAAGTGCTGTTTAAATCGTCTATTCACAAACAAATATTTATTTCTATACACTAATGAATACACTATAAATTAACGCTATAATTATAAACCATTAAAAACTATTATTTACATACTATGAATTTCTAATACAACATTTATATTCACTATTTATTTTGTAATACACAGTTAATGACTTGCTGTTGACTGCCTCTCTTTTATCCGCCATCCGCTTTTATATCTTCATATAAACGCACCAGAAAACGCTGGAACCTTCTATGTATTCTTAGAAAATGCTAGAATAAACCACGTCTAATTTACATGCTTGTGCGATACGTCATTTTCTCGAAGGCGGCAGAACACACCACCTGTCGCTCGAAAAGAGGTTCGTTCCTTTTCTCTCCCGTTACAATATCATCTTGACAAGACATAAATCGCTTTAACACACTTAAAGAAGCTTCTGTTGATCGATCACCCGCAAGTTCCAATTGTATAGCCTAGTACATAGTATTGATTTGTTAATGTATGATAATTGTATAGATTGTATGTTGTAAAATACAAAAATATTTATAAGAAGCAAGGTAATTTCATTTAAGTTTTGAATTTTTCATAAAAACTTCAGCTACCATTACAATTATCTATAACATTTAAAAAGTGTTTTTAACTATTCTTTATTATCATTTATCATTTTTTTGCTGAAACGATTTTTAAATGCAAAACTTAAAAAATTCTCACTCTTGCATAGGTCAGAAGAAAATCTGGCATCACTGTCAAGTTTAGATTGTGATTGATTATGCAAAGCATTCTTTTGGTTTTTAAAAATATAAAAAAAATAAAATGTCAGTATTAAGATATTCATACGAATGGTTTTTTTTGCCAGGTCTGCTATGGCTAGTCGTACACGTAAACTCCAACCTAACACGATAAATGAAGAAACAGATGAAAGAAACTCCACAGCACACAAAACCTTAGTCACTACAGAATTTGTGCCTTGGTCGTGTAAACTATTTGCCCAGCCATTAATGGAAAAACAGGAACCTCAAACTGATCCTGAGTCACGACTCCATCATGAAAGGGAATGGAGATTTGAAAGGTTTACTTTTGTTTTTTTATCGTTTTCATGTTTTAAAGCTAATTATTTTGTTAGAAATACCAAAATACGTACAGAAGCAGAAGAAGAACATAAACGTGCCATAAATAGTAGGCTAGAGTCGCAAATACTCACTACAAGATTTTCTACACTCCCTTCTGTTCTCCAGTTTCATCCTTATGATCAAATACTTGCAGTAGCTGGCGGAGATCATTTTGGGTAAACATAAACTTCTATTCTTACATTATCATGTGCAACATTGAAAATCAAATATTCACTTCCCTAAACATATTAACAAAAAATGTTACTTAGGTTTTTTTGAAAATGTTAATTCGTGTCCATCAATAAAATCTAATTTATGTTAATAATTGATTCTTAAAAATGTGATGTAATTTTTATGCTGAACTTTTCGAAAATCAGTAAATACATTTTTATGAAATAATTTCTAAATGAGGCAACAGAAAAGTGAAATTACTTACACGATTTTTCATTAAAATATTTATGAAAGCGAATATTTGAATGTGTTCTAAATTACATGTGATTTGATTTCCAATGTTGCCCACAACTATGCTGCAACTGTTATAAACTATAACTTGTGTTCATGTTACAAAATGTTTAGAATCTGGGACTGGGGTCGTGGAGCCAAACTTTGTTATTGGATCAGTAAATCATTAAAAAATCATAATAACAGCAGATTGACATCCCTAGAATGGGTAAATGCTCATGACTTAGCGCTGTTAATGTCTGCTTGTGATGATGGATGTGTAAAAGTATGGAGACCAAATGGTAATTGGAGTAAAGAACCTACACTTGTCTGTGCATGGCAAGCCTTCAATGAATTAACACCATCTCTAAAGTCAAATTGTAAGCATATATATTATTCTTATTTATCTGGAATTAACATTTTTGCCTTATTCCTTACAGCTTCAGGTGTATTGTTAGCTTGGGAGCAATGGACTCAAACTGTGATAACTTCAGGTGATACCCGTGTGATACGTTTATGGGATGCAGAGCAAGAATTGCGTGCTTTTGATATCCCGACTGGTGCTGACTGCTCTGTAACATGTTTAGATTCTACCTACGCAAGTATAGCCCATGAAAGCCAGTACCGTGCTGTGCCTGAGCCAACCGAAGATGATGTTCCCATTTTTATGGGGATGGATGGTGATTCACTACAGTTTAATAGCCAAAGGCATGGTCTAATCGTTGCAGGTTGTTCAGATGGATCTGTCAGATTATTTGATAGAAGATGTCATCCAAGCGATTGTAGGGTAAAAACATGGATGGAGCATGGACCATGGGTCTTGACTGTGCAGCTTCGCGGTGATAAAGTTATTAGTGGCTGGTAAGAATTAGTTTGTTATTTAACTTATTTGAATTAAATTATGCAGCAGATTAAAACACTGTCAAGTCATGGAAATGTGAGACCACATTCTCCATCATATTTGACCACCCCCTACTGATATCAATTGTTGTAAGGATTGATATAGTTGATTTGAACTGGCGGGTGTATAATAAATTTAGCTTAGACACATATTTTCATACATTTATACTAGCACTATTTAAGCAATATATATCAAAAGTTTTTATTTGTTACTAGTCATTTCATATGTAAAACAAAGATTGTAATATACTTGTACAGAAGTCACAAAACTCAAATAATTCTTAAAAATTGAAATGTCAAATTGACAAGTTTTTGTCATACAGTAAGTTCGCAGATGTACATTTATATGTTTCTGGTAATAAGTTTACCAATCACAGCATTCGCTTATTCTATCTGTTGACCGGAAAAATTGGAATCAACTTTTGTCTATTTCTTCCATTGACGTGTGTTTTCAAACAGTGAGGTTAGGTAACTAGTTTTGTTTATAGTAAAATGGTTATGTGAAAGTAATAAAACAAATAAAATACAGTGGAACTTCTTTATAACAAACTTACGTTTTACGAAATTCTCTATTTAACAAATTTCTTAATGGGATTCTTTCATTTGAGTAATTTACTATATGATTTTTACTCTTATTTTATGAAGTAAAATTCTATTTAGCGAACTAAAATAAAAATATGAGCTGGCTTTTATGAAAACTGTCGGGATTGTTTGTCTGAATTGAATTCTTGGAATTTAATCCATATAGCTTGCAAACTAATACCGTTATAATCCAACTTGCAAAGGATTCTAGTCCTTTATTTACCCATTTTGAAAAAAGACACTGAAATTTTTTGTCATATTCTAGTTCTCAGAATTCAGGAGGAGCATAATACTTTTTGTGATTAGATTCCAATATTGGACTGGAACATAAAAACAAACTTCCAGTTTTTCATGTGGTATGTTTCTGTGCGGTTCTTTTTACAAAAACATGTCTGAAAGCAAGCAAAAGCGAAAATGCTTAAATGTTTTAGAAACAAAACGCAAATTTTAGATAAAATTGATAGTGGATGCAAGAAGAAAGATGTAGCATTAAAATACAAAATATAATTTTTTTAAATCGTATCAGTTTCAAGTATCAGTTATGTAAATTATGTATGGCAATAAATTACTGATGTAGATAAGATTTTGTTTTAATTTGTTTTTATTTTAAAAACAACCAAATTTTATAATTTTAAATGTTTTCCTTTTTACGAGATTTCCGTTTAACCAACTTTTTTCTTGGATTTAAATAGAAATTCCACTGTAGTAACTATTAATACAAATTACAATCAAATGAATACAAAGTAACAATGAAATGAGTACTGTCAAATTTTGTACCACTCAAGATTAATTGAAAAGCAACCCTTTTTTGAAACTTTTCATCATAATTTATTCATTGTGCTCCAATTGTAATTAACAATAATAAATGTTATGCTTAAATTCTGATTAATAGTTATTTACATTGCAAAACCGTTACTTATAGCTTTACGTGCGAGCACTTAACAAGTGAACGATGAGCGAGCTTGTTATCCGTGCAAGCATGTAGGGTTCGTGTAACGGTCGAGCAGTGTACAACATTTTATGATATACTGACTCGTAAATCTTCAATAAATAATTCTTTCATTTACTGAAGCAGTATTGCACAATACGTAAAATATATATCAATGTTTTAAATAAATATGTATGTTGCTATGGTATTGATGATAAACAAGCTTGTTATAATTTTTATTTCCCCCTTCTATGTAAATGCCAGTTTACAAGCCTTTATGTAACTAAGTAAATTAGTAATTACAGCCACAGCCCTGTAAAACTTTACGGGCTCCTAAAAGAGACCTGTAAAATTTTACAATGCTCATCAACAAAAAGCTATGGCAACCAATGTATTGCTTAACTACAACACCATGACAACGCCTAGCTGTAAATTGTGCTACCGCCTTTGATTCCAAAATGTCTTTGTATAAAAAAATATACAATTCATAAAAAATTCTGGTGATGATGGAAATAAAAGTTTGTACGCGACACGCTTTGCAATTAATCATTACTGGGCTCGCTGGATTATGGAGGCTTGCTCCTTCGTCGCTCGCCCCGAAAAGATAAATTTACAAAGCTTGACACATAAACAACTATTACGGGCTAGCCCGTAAAAAGAATTTTTACCCATGGAGACAGAGCTCAATAAACAGATGTTTACGAGTCAGTATATCATAAAATTCTGTACAAATATTATATTATATCAATTCAAATTATTTTTGATTGATGATGACTACATAACCTATTTTGCTCATTATGTTGTTACTTGTAGTGAAAAATATTTCTGGGACCGCTGTCATATTTCAAAGATTAGTTCATATTATTCATGTTATTGTTTTTGCAGCTGTCAATTTTAATTAATGTTGACTATATAAAAAAAATAATTGCAAACTTAGTCTAGATCAGTGATTAGAAAGTCAGATCAAATTTTAACTATGAATTATGATATACTCCAGGGACGAACAAACTTTTTCATGTTGTGGCCCTGGTTTCATTCAAATACAAAATTGGGCTGCCTTGCAATATTTGGCCATTTTTTATTAATATGTATTTGTGAAATAATAAATAAAGTTACTGGTTCGTAATAATTAAACATATCATACATAAATCACACACACTGAAATAAGGTAAAAATGAACAAAAATAGAAGTGTAATTATACAAAATTATAGAAAAAAATATATAAGATTAAAAAAGTAATAATAGTAAATTTTTTATACTTTAAAAAGTTTTTATAAACATTTAAACCACACTCATGTAAAGTTGCTAAAAAATAGTTACACCAGTATGCATTAATGGTGACAATATGTCTGCTCGAAACCATCGATATGTTGTTTCATAAAAATTATATTTATTTCAGGAGATTTAACCAAAGATAACATTGTAAGGTTCTTTTATGTATCACTGTGCATGATTAGTTGAAAAAAGTAAACTATACCTTCTGGTGCCAGATATTAGAAACACATTTGACAAGAAATGGTAGATGCACAGATTTATCGTCACACGTTTTACTAGGTATTGAGTTCTCATGCTTATAAATTTAGTTTCCTAATAGTCTCTAGGCGTTAATAATGGAAGTGGCCTGTCTATATACCCTGAGAACTAAGAGGGCTCTCCAAGCAGATGACGTTTTTTGGGAGTATCTAAATATTTTAAGTTATTTTATTTTAAAATATAAAAATTAACTAAAAATAAAAAGTAAGTAGTGTTGACTAACCTACACAGCAAAAGCTTCAATATAAAAAAGTATCATGTGAATCGGCCGTGTAGAACTTTTAAACAAACTGGAACAAAAATCAGCCTTGTGTTTTAAATATATAGATATTTCAGCCTGAATAGACAATATCTTCATTTAATCCATTTTATGCATCGTACTGATCACTGCTCTAGATATAATCTCAATGTAATATTTTATTTATTATTATAGACTATTTTATTACAAAAGAAATTTTTTTTTAGTATGGGCGGTGACGTTCGAATATATGATATAAGAGGCAATAAAACACTTTTTACTAATAAGGTAACTAATACACAAGATTTAACAGCTATTTCTATTCACCGCACTGCAGATATCTATGCATGGTAAGTACGATATTATCTCTAGTAACAATCAAAAATAATATTTAATTGTTTTTAAATCTTAATTTATAGTGGTTCAGCAAACCAAAACATAAGCGTACACAACTTGGCAGGTAATAATCTAAACGTGATACGTTTCCAAGAAGGTTTTATGAGTTTGAGTCATCGAATTGGTCCTGTCAGCTGTTTGGCATTTCATCCTCAGAAAGTTGTTTTTGCAGCTGGCACAATTGATCATTCAGTTACTTTATACGGAATGGAACACCGTAGATGACATGGATCGCTGCCCTAGGTGTATCCCTTTTGGGGACTTCTGGGGTATAGCTAGTAAAATTTATTAGTGAATTGAAGAAGTTTCCTGATATGACGCCAATATTGATAACTTCAATGTAAAAGTTCAAAACGGGCAAGACTGGGTATTGTAATTAACTAATTAATCAGGTACAAAATAGTTATTACAGCTTAGTTTGCATATTTCACTTGCTTTGTTAAAAAGAAGTTTAACACATTTTAAAAATTATGTTTAAGAGATTTTTCGATTCCTTACCACAAAGAGAAATAATTTACCTCTTATCGTTAAGTAACCTGTAAGAATGGTATTAAGTTCATCACATGGATGTAAAGTCAAGCGGAGTGTATTCAAAGATTTAAGAAAGGACAATATTATTTGGATAGAGAAATCTGTAAATATAGAACTAAGATTTCTATATAAAATTAAATTGCCACTTTTTGCAAAAGAAAATTTAATAGTTTTTTTATGAACATTAAGTTGATGCATTTGGGCATTCTTGCAACAGATTTTGTAATTTAAAAATTTGCGCCCATTATAAGAGTAAAATATATTCGAAGACTTGCTATGAATTAATGGATAGATTGTTAAAGATGATTGAATTGTGTTTTATATATTTGACTGGATAAGTCACCTATTGATATGTAACAGAACTGCTTTTTAATTTTATCTCCTAAGTAAAACTTTGTTGAATTTTTACTGTATGTTTTAGTTAAGAATGAAGTAGTGAAATATTTTAATTTTATGTATTTTGAAACTTGTTTTTACTCCTATTATATGAACAACATTTTCTCACGTTGTTCTGTCTATTTGTAAATAGAATTATGTTTTATTATCATTAAAGCAATGCAAATGTGAGGTTATCTTATCTCAGTAGTGTAACCTTGTAAAGTTATATCAAAGAGTATAAATTATAAAGAGATCAGATGTTTAATAAATTTTGTAGTATAGTAGACGCATCCAGAACTAAAAGGTATGCTGAATTAGAAATCCATATTTCATGCTTTACAATTGTAAAATTTTCTTAGTCACAACAGAAACGATTTTAGTTTAAAACACATTGAGAAGTCATTACTGAAATTTCCATCGTATTGAGTCTCTTTAAAGAATTGTGTACTCTTTAATTATACATAATGCCTTTATTATTATTACATAGCTGGTTTATTGAAGATGGTACGTTAAGATTTACAGCGCTACCATCTTACAACAAATACGTATTAATTTATATAATTAATTGCAAATTGTTAATTTTAAATATTTTTTTATTTTTAAAGTTTGTTTATTACTATATTCTTTTATGAACACTATTGTAAAACAGAATAATTATTGTATTTGAATTGAAAGTTTCCTTAATCAAAGTAATTTGGATTGATCAATGAAGAATTGCTTAAAGAAATATTTCCAGCTTATAAGATCAATTTGTAGATAATGGTGTAAGTTACAACAAAGAAGAATATTCTAATTAATGATAGATCTTCATTGGTAATCAATTACTTAAAACAAAGATATAATGTTATATTTTTAATTATGTATCACACAAGACCTTATCTTATATAGCATAAAATTGGCTGTGTAACTTCATTCTTAAATTGTTATGTATATTTATAAATTTAATTTTCATTTTACAAGTTATTCATAGTTAAGTTTTATATTCTACATTTAAAGTAAAAATGTAATTAGAAACTATGTTAGTTTATTCTATATGCTAAAAACATTGTAATTGTGCTATATAATATGTATATAGTTTTTTATAAGTAATTTTATATAAAACAGAAAATAGGCATATTGCAGGGTTACATCTTAATGTATAAAAATAAATTTAATATTTGCATGCCATAAATTATTTAATAAAGAAAACTGTAGTTTCCTGTTTTTTGGTGCTAATTAGAGTAATTTCTTTTTCTCTTGTATGTAGATTATTGTAGAAGTTAGCACAATAAGAATAAATAATGGAAATCAATTACTTGTAACAGGTAATAATCAAGAAAAGCAGAAATTATTTGGCCATTGAATAAAAATAGAAACAATAGCCAGTCACAATACCGTAGAACAAATCATAACGAATAAAACTAATTAGTATTAAATCGACAATTGTGGAGTATTACATAGAAAGTGTTTCAAATTTAAGATTCTAGATTTGTTTAAAATGGCTTTTAACAATAATACTGTGCTACTTTTGGCTAATTATGTAATAAAGTAAATTAAGACAAGAGGTCAGTAATGTTGCCTTCCATGTTTATATACATGTTTAAGTTTGTAATGCAGAAAATAAATTTTAAGTACTTCACCATAATGTAAGTATTATTTTAGATGCTTTTTATCATGGTTTTCCATTCCTGTAAAGAAGTAGCTCTGTAGTAACTGCATATAAGCAAAATTCTGTTCAATTCATCTGAACTATCCCTCGAACACCATCTGTTACCAACTGGAGTAGCAGGGTTATAAACATGTGAAGTTTCAGTGAGTTCCTACACTTCTTCTGTAGGAATAAGATCATTTTGATCTTATTTTGCCGTAGAATGTGCCCTAAGAGGGTTATTTAAAATGATGATCTTTGATGCCATTTTTCTAAGATCCAAGGTCGTCATGATCGAATTTTACATTTTTAAATCTCCATTCATCGGACCAATATGTTAAGGTTATTAAACCATGATATCAATTATGATACCTGAGAGTACCACATTTTGTTCTTATTTTGTTACAATTTTAGGTAATTTTGGATCTGGTTTGAGGCACCTTTAGGCAAGGTTTACATCCTTATTTTGTAAGACTACATTGATGAGATAGTTGTGGTGGGATAGTCCGAGCCAAAAATTATGGAGCTTTGCTGTTTTGACAAATAGAAATAATTACATAGTTTCGCTTCAAATAATTACTCAAACGATACCAGTTTTATTAGAATACATGTGAAAGCAGTTTAGTTATTTATTTATATATGTTTTTAATTAATTATTAGTGTTTTTAAAGTCAGAGATTAACTTTTGACTGTCTAGTCCAAACTTAAGAACTTTAAAAAATATGACGAAAAGAACAATTATTCTAAGCGGAAATTTCATTCAAGTTTACTTTTTTATTAGTAAAAATAAGATAATATTACTGTGTAAACACTAAAAATAAATAAATTCCTCTATAATATAAATAAATTATACGCTTCTAGAGTAGTGAAAAAGTAACAACGTTGCCTTAAATTGACACCAGTATTTCGTTTGTTGTCCTGATGAAAACAGATTAATGCACTAAATGACGTTCGCTCAAGTTTTGAGGTTATCTTTGCAAATATATGTATATAAAACGATGGATGAAACACTATTTATTCAGATTCAATTAAAAAGTAGCAGCAAAAATTTCTGAATTATGTAATCCTTTTTATTTAATACAACTGATTTTGTTTTCGAGATGTAAATTACGA
Organism: Agrypnus murinus; assembly: GCA_929113105.1. NCBI lineage: Eukaryota > Metazoa > Arthropoda > Insecta > Coleoptera > Elateridae > Agrypnus > Agrypnus murinus. Next base: position 39,348,230 of record OV816025.1, on the reverse strand, counting down.
ATCGCCAGTGGTGCTGCATGTCACTACATACAGCATTTAAGTTTCCCGCTCGTTTGTCGCATTGCAACGTTGTTATTTTGCAAGCTATATCAAGTGTTCAATAGACAAATTCTTCATATTAATTATTTTTTGTCAAAAGTATCTTTCTAACAAATTTGAAACTTTAATAGCACAATCTTATGTCTTTACGTGAAATGTTTTGGTGTCAATTTTTTTTTTTAATTATGAAGTTATAATAAATGTATCAACAATTTACTATTTTGCATAAGATCGCGTGTTATTTTCAAATGCAATTTATGCATAAACAAACTTCCTAAACATTAAATATATTTCAAAAAATAATTTTGTGCATTAAAATCTATCAACTGCACTAATTTCTTTTAAATTTTCATCATTTTTTTTCTACCGCCACAACTTCCTTAAATCTTTTATACATAGTAATATAATAGTCTATTATGTTTCGCTATCTCTTTACTTCTTGTACCTTTAAAATTATGTTTCTTTTTTCCATGTACATAAGCCTGAATGGCTTCGTAGAATGGACATGAGGTTAAGGAAAAGCCCGAGTAATCTGCTTTTTCTAAACAAGTCACATTGTTAAAGATGGGTTGGGAGGGATGATGAGAGATCTTGGAAAAAAGTTATAAAATATGCAATTTTGTGTTTGTAATTAGAATGCTATTCAAGGTGAAACAAGAACAATTTTCGTTATTTTTAATATTATTAAACTTCAAAAACATTAAACAATTGCTCAAAGACTGCTGTCAGCCTTGCCAATAAATCATTTCATAATCCACATTTTGTAACTAAAGTTTTGTATTACACTGCAAAAATAATACAAGTGCAAAGCCTACTCTGAATCATAAAGAAAGTAAATCGATTATAACAATTTGCTACAGTTTTTTCGTATTATGCATTTACAAAGTTAATTTTGACAGTTTTGGCCAAAGATTGTCCGTGGTTTACAATCATATATTTTGATTTTTTTTACAAATAAAATTTTTATTATTTACATCAATAGGACAGACAGCAAAGCTGATAAAACCCCTTTACCATGTAAATTTTATAGCATTATGTAAAAGAGAAAATTAATTAATTAATTAGAAAAAAATATTACAAATATTTTACTTGAAGAACATAATCATCTCAGTATAACAAACACATACAGGGTGCATTATCGGTTTTGTTCTTAGAATATAAAACTGTAGGAAGGAGTGTAATTACCCGGCCATGGCAGACTTTAGTGTACCAGGCAGGAGCTGTAAAAAAGCAACACTGCAATTTTACCCATATTCTCAAGGAGCACTAGATTGTATTTATTTCAAAAACATACAAAACAGAAGTTGACATTTCAAATCTTGGTTAGAATAATGTCAAACAACTGTCACCGTGCTAAATTAAGAATATCTCTGGATTAGTGTTTATTCCTTGTAAAATTTTAAAAATTGTATAAATAAAAAATGCAAATTTATATTTAAGAGATTTTATTAATAAGAATGAATAAGTTTATTATGAAACTAACCTATTTATATAGTAGGTATAAATCAGTGTAAGTTTAATATTTCCCAGTCCACCTAAGTCGAAGAAGGTTTGAGTTGTGATTTAGAAAACAACAGGCTATTAATGGATGATGGACATTTTTCACTTACATATTAGCTTAAACTAAAATTCAAAAAATAAACATAACCTATAATAGGTATATAAATCATATTCGTAAACATTCTTACGTTATTTAAACAATATGACTAAATTGGACGGATTAGTTAACCTTCCCCTGTTAATTTGGCTAAAATAGTCATTGTCAGTGGTATCATATATGACTCACTTCTTAAAAAACTTAAACAAGTATTGCAGTTGGTTTTACTACAAATTTTGAAAACTGTATAATTCTCCAACAACATATATGGTCACTGAGAGATCTTCGTTTGAAATTTCAAAATCAGCTGAGGTTAGTTCGGAAATTAACACTGATTTATATACCTACTATGTAAACAGGGTTAGTTTCATAATAAACTTTTTCTTATTCATTCTTATTAATATCTCTTAAATATAAATTAGCATTTTTATTTATACAATTTTTAAAATTTTCAAGGAAAACATTAAACCAGAGATATTCTTAATTTGCACAGGAGTCTACTAATCTATCTATCTACTATTACTTCTTAAGAAGATAATCTGTGACATCTGTTTGACATTATTCTAACCAAGATTTGAAATGTCAATTTCTGTTTTGTATGGTTTTGAAATAAACACAATCTAGTGCTCCTTGAGAATATGGGTAAAATTGCAGTGTTGCTTTTTTACAGCTCCTGCCTGGTACACTAAAGTCTACCATGACCCGGCGCAATGAGCTTTAAAAATGATAGATATGACGTCACACTGGCTGCCATTAGACACCACCTAAATCTGCTTTACTCTCAAATTAAAATAAAATACTGACATATGATACAAAGAAAGGAATTACATTTCATAAGTATTCGTTTGTATAAAATATTAAATAGAAAATGTATATTCTAAGATTAATTTCAAAATACCGTTTTAAGATTGAGGTTATGTAGTTTATGTGCGCATTTCGTGACAGTGATAACCGCCAATAAAAATTTCTCGTTACAAAACTGGAAACACCTACTCCGCCATATTGAGACCCCATCCCGGTCGTATGTGGAAGATGATTATATTCCTTCCTACAATTTTATATTCTAAGGTTTTAAGGTAAATGCAAGAATTACTAAGCAGTTTCATGGAACAGAATCACTCGTCAGAAAATTACGATTACTACAGGTGTGGAAGAAATAGATAAGAATTCTCCAAGAAAGTTATTAGTATGTAACAAAACCGATAATACACCCTGTATATAAACCAAAATGAACAAGACTTACGAATAGTATAACGACCTAATTGTATAACAAGACAATTTGCAAAATTAACCAATCTGATTTTTTTAATTTAAATTTCTTCTTAACTCACGATCCAATGAGTTTTTGAAAGTATTTAATGTAGCAATAGAGACTGTTGCTTCTTAAGTTGTTCTTTATACAGTTTCTCGGAGTGACCATGAGTTGCACTCAAAGATGGTCAATTTTAGTCTTTTAAGACGTTCATCGTAAGGTAGAAGGTGAAGCTGATGTGGGAGTTTAGTGATCTTTCGTTGTGATTTATCGAGTAGATTTTTATCTTTTTCAAAGTACGGGGACCACACGTCAATGCCATACTCTATTACAGGGCGTATATACAAATTTTTAATAATAATTCTGGCTTGAGGTTCGTGAAAGCTTTACTAGTCAAGTAGATCAGAGTGTTTACTTTCTTCACAACGTTAACAGTTTCAGTAAGAAGATCAATTTGGGAATTTTCTGATTGCAGTGGCTGGTCATAAAGGTAATAGTATCATTTCTAATAAAAATAAATGTAAATTAACACACAATAGGAAATATAGTATGAAGAGCACATTACAATGCCTAATTGAATACTTGCAACTTGCCTAGCGCTCGTTATGCAAACTGTATTTGTATTATATTAATGATCATTGTAACACTTGTTTTTCAATATACTGTTTTAGACTAACATTAACTAGGACGCGCCAATGATTGATCTGCACTCTCGCAGCAAGTTGTTAAAAGAAATTATGCAGTAGCTCTGTTGCAATATGTGTAATCGCCAGTAAGAAAGGTACAGGAGTAGAATAGAATTAATATATACTACAAAATATGAAATAATATATATTATGTAATTAGGAGATCAAGCGATACTTTAAATCCGAGAAGATGTATTATAACGCCGAGGCGTTATAACATCTTCGAGGATTTAAAGAAGCTTGATCTCCGTATTGCATAAGTTGTTTTATTTTATTTCGTTCTTCAATCCTAATTTCTCCCTTTTAAAGTTCATCCGAATTTATTGTATAATGAAGCAAGTTGCCTTGTCTGTGTCACCATACGCGTAACTAAGGAGATAAAAAGCAGCATGTCACGTGTGGCAGTTATGCAACATCAAATGATTTTTATGTTGCCAATAACAACGGAGATCAAGAACGTCTTGAACTCCGGTGTCATTGACAACGGAGATCAAGTTATACTTTATTTTACTAATTGTAGTATATAAACAATTGTTTGAAATACGAAATGAAATAAAATATTTGAAATTATTTTTATTTAAGATTATATACCTACATTCTTTTTAATGTTGTTATACAGATCCTCTTATATAAACACAATATGTCATCAAATATTCTTTCGGTCGTGGGCATCTATGAATGCTGAAAGGTATGTTATATTTACCTTACCAGAAAGTAGGGTTATTAGAAATACCAACTATATCTACTACTATCACGAAAAATTCAAAAACAAATAAGTATATGTACACATACGTTTTTGCATTCATAGCCCATTACTACAAAAGATATTTTATCGCAGCTTAGAAAATATACTAAATAAAATCTTTAGTAGCTATCCTACTAACAAGCGAGTCTAAAATTGATAGTTTATTAAATTCAACATCACTTAATTTATAAGCTTTTTTAACTTCTTTTAAATTAGTTAAGTCCCTTAATTGTGAAATATCAACTTCTTCCCCTTCTATTTCTTTAAACACCTTATCCACATCATTTGAAGAACCTCCTTTGTTAATAACAACTACAAGGATATCCTTTTCGTTATCATCAATACCAAACTTTTGTAAACTTTGTGTTATATTCTTTGATATCGATAGATTAAATAATATTTCTGCAAAAACAGTTCTTGTCGTAATTTTCTCTGCATTCAGTGCTTTGTTTGCTGCTACAACAATTTGAAATGGATCTACGATGAGGTTAGGTTTTATAATACAACACTCAAGAGCACCACTTATAATTTGTTTTCGTAGGTGTGGTACATTTTTAACATTCTTAAATAGTTTTACTTTAATAGTTGCATTCGTATTTGGGCTTAAAGATTGTATATACGTCATTGTACCTAAAGCAAAGAATATTAGATTAAAGTAATGTAAGTAAAATATATAATTAAGCACTACTTTTTTTAAATTTTACATCCACTTGTTAATAACATACACTTTAATATAATACGATTTAATATTTTGGATCGAAAATTTTATTCATACTCTAACCTCAATTATTTAAATAAATCACCACACCAAAATTGCACGGCCTGCTGAATCAGTGTCGCCAACAAATCAAGTTTTTAAGTTCCTACAATCAGGGTTGCCAGGTGTTCGGGTTACGCCCGGAGGCGAGATTTCTAAACCTAATGGACTTTCTTACGGACGTGTATTGTGGCGCCGTGATTGGTCAGCTTCTGTGGCGCACAAATATGAAATGAAAACTATCATAACAACTGACGTGTTTAGATAAATTCAATGTTGTTTTATAGTAGAGTGCATATTAATCCTTTTTCTATAATCGCTATACAAAGTAGGCATTTGCGCTCGCTTTTGACAACGCAAAGTTGACGTTTTCCGAGGAGTGTCACTTTGCCGCTTTAGAGCGACAAAGTAGCCAAAACGCTCGCTCTCTGAATTTGTCTCGAAAATCAAATAACCCTTGACCATTGCAACTAGGAGCAACGAGTAAACAAGTGTCAGTCTGGTACAAATTTTCGTTGTAAGAAAATGGAATTGATTGAAGAAGATAACGCTAGCGATTTTTCGTGTACACCTCCAGACATTGCATCTGTAGCAAGAGATGCTACTCTAAATTTGCTTCCAAGAAAATCAAGACACAAATATGAAAAGCAATACGACCTTTTTGTAATGTGGTGCAAAACCAAGAAGGTTGGAAAATACACGGAGAACGTAATGATGGCCTATTTCTCCGAAAAAGCTAAAACTATGAAACCTTCTACCTTGTGGTCTATTTACTCGATGCTTAGAACATCATTAACAGTGAAGAACAACGTCGATATTAGTCAGTACCATAAATTGATTGCCTATTTGAAGCAAAATTCTGTCGGTCACAAACCCAAAAAATCGAAAACTTTTACCAAAGATGAAGTACTAAAGTTTCTGCGTGACGCACCTGATGAAATATATTTGTCAAAAAAGGTAATACAACAATAATTATTACACTATTTTCATTTTTATTAAATTAATTTGGTGACAGGTGATTCTAATTATGGGAACATTCGGAGCGTGCAGACGTGACGAATTAGTCAAAATGACCATTAACGACGTGGAAGACAAAGGGACTCTACTGATAGTGAAGGTTCCTGATACCAAAACAAAGCAGAGTCGGATGTTTACTGTTATTAACAGCGACGAAGAGTCGGTGGATTTTTTATCGCTTTACAGAAAATACATTGCGTTGAGACCTTCGGATGACGACACTCCTTCTCGGCTCTTCTTAAGATATTTTAAGGGAAAATGCACCAAACAAGTAATAGGCATGAACGTTATTGGTAACACACCCAGCGAAATCGCGCACTATTTAAATTTACCAGACTTTAAGTTGTACACTGGTCATACCTTTCGCCGTACTTCAGCGACACTTTTGGTTAACGGCGGAGCTGATTTAATGCAACTCAAACGTCACGGCGGTTGGAAAAGCTCCACTGTGGCAGAAACGTATGTCGAAGAAAGCATTACTAACAAAATCGAAGCAGCCCAAAAAATCATAGCAAGTAGCGGAACAACTGATAAAGTTGGATCAAAAACCACAGAATACACACTTCCAGGCAAACATGGATTAATTTTTAAAAAGTGTTCGAATTGTACTTTTAATGTGAATATTATAAATAATAATAATTAATTTGTGACAAATTTTTTTACATTGTTTTTGGGTAAATGGTCAGGTTGCGATTATAGAAAAAATCTTGTGTGTGTTTCGAGCGCAATGGCCATTGTCGATTTCGAAATAATGCCACGCTCCTTCGTCGCGCGGCAACAATTTCTCAATCGACAATGTCCAACTTTGCGCTCTTAATACACAAATAGCTATTTTGTGACTTAATAATAGTTTAATTAATAAGTCGTTTTAATTAATTAGAATTAATTATAACGATAGATGTTTAAAGGTTTAACTATTAAAAGAAGCTTTGATATTTTAAATAAATAATATAATCGATTTCGTGCTGTCGAATACTGTGTCACAATAATTTAAACAGCAGGGTCGACTAAACTTTTTGCAAGAATTATCAGAACCCATCATCTCTTTCAAATGATTATGAAGATTGTGGTCATTCACATTTTTAGAAATTTATTATGTAAATAGGACTAATTTTAATATTAAATGTGACATAAATATCAATATTTTAAATAATTTTCGAAGTTAATCACCACTGCTTGCAAGGAAAAAGCCTTTAAACTTGCAGAATATATCAAAAATATAAATGTCATCAGTACATTATTAAGGATTTTAAATTAAAAAAGAAGGAAATCTAATGTAAAGCTCTTTAAAATAAATTATAGTTCGTGTGTGAGATAATATGTACCTGAAACTATTAAATCTATCGAATTGTTTCAAACTAGTAACAAGTTTCTTAATTCAAATCTGACGATTAATTAAGTTGAATAAAAAATTAATTAACTGGAAATCACGTACCATTATTATTACGTACGATTAACACTATCATTAACACACAACAATCATAGCGCAGCAACACGACAGTATTTAATAAATACTAGACACCAATTATTGTGACTTTTATATTGTAAAGATGAAGGCAAGCCGGTTATGAAACTTCTCGAAGCGCCGAAGGCCGTCCACTAGTGGGAACGTAAACAGCCAATCACGGCGCTACAATGTAGATCCATAAGAAAGTCCATTAGGTTTAGAAATCTCGCCGCCCGGAGCCCGGACAGTGCGGTTTTTGATCGTTGTGTGCGGAGTTCGGGTCGCGTTAATATTTTGTCCGGTTTTGTTTAAAATCTAAATGTAAAAAAATAAATTCAGCATTCATACTGAGCTAATAGTACTATCAAATTAGGAATCAAATTTGTCTTTTAGGGAAATACAACTCATTGATAGTGCTAAAATCGTTGTCAACCAGTTCCAAACAGGGTTGCCAGGTGTCCGGGTTACTCCCGGACAGTCCGGTTTTTGATTGTTGTGTCCGGAGTCCGGGTCGAGTTAATACTTTGTCCGGTTTTGTCCAAAATCTAAATGTAAAAAAATAAATTCAGCACTTACACGCAGCTAATGCTATCAAATTAGGGATCAAATTTGTCTTTTAGGGAAATACAACTTATTTATAGTGCTAAAATCATTGCCAACCAGTTCAACCATCACCCTTTTGTTCCACTTTCTCGGAATCGGCCACTCATTTAAATGAAATGATCCAGGATCGAGACCCAAAGGATATTTTTAATGTCGAGAAGATGGGCTTTTCTATATATTTACGCACGACAAAACCCTTGCACAAAAAAATGAAAACTGTAGTGGTGGCAATTTAAATAACGAGAGAGTCTGTGAGAGAATAACTCTGGGTCGGAAAAGTTGCTGTTATATTGATGATAGAAAAGTCAGAAAACTCAAGATGTTTTAAAAACGTGAAGACAAAGCTAATAGAGTACGAGAGTAACAATAACAGCATGGAAGACGGGTGATCTTTTTGGGAAATGGCTAGTAAATATTGATTAAAAGTTTTTGGAAGGAAAACGTCTAATCCTTCTCTTTATTGACAACTGTACTGCACACAACATTTCATTGCTAGAAAATGTAAAGATTCTGTTTTTCCTTGGCTTTTTTCTGTCAACACGATATCTGTCTATGGATCAGGGAATAATTAAAAACTGTAAACATTTTTATCGACTCCTTCTGACCGTGAACATCTTAATTTCGAGGGGGGACTTCGAAATAAACAACAAGATCAACATCGATGTTTTACAAGCTCCAAGGATGTGCCAGAAACGTGGGAACAAGTAACTGAGGAAACAGTGAAGAACTGCTTAAGGAAAGCAGGGTTTGTTAAAGAAACGGAGGGAGAGGATAACCATGGCGAAGACATCATGCCTGCTGTTGACTACTGGGATTAAGTGAAGCTGTGTCATATGAGGCGTTTGTGGAAATGGAAGACAATGTGGCAGAGTGTGGTGCGAGCAGAGTGATGCATTCATCGCGGCTCAGGTCGTCAACATCCAGGCTGTACCATCATCCGACAAAGAGGACAACAGCGCATGCGCCTGTGCAGGCTATAGATCACATTAAGCGACTACGTAGATTTTTAGAGGGCCAGAACTCTGTGAGTAACTCTATATTTAGTTATCTCTATTAACTCAGATAACCACTCATAGATAACCAACAGTTATCTATGGAAACGAACTTTGGAAACTAAACAAGAAAGAAAAGGATGTGCTAGAAGTCTGGGAAATAAATACATTAAGGATGATATATGGCGGCAGAAAAGAAGGGGACCTTTGGGTAAGAAGAACAAATACAGAACTAAAACAGTTGTATAATCAACCAATAATAACAAATATAATGAGCCCAAAGAATGCGTTGACTGGGTCATGTTGCAAGAATGACAGACGAGAGACCGACAAGACAAGTTTTGACTGGAGGGATTACAGGAAGAAGGAAGAGAGGGAGACCTCTCACAAAATAGCTAGAAGCTGTGGAAAAGGATCTAGAGGAAATGGGTATTAGAAATTGGAAACAACTAACAAAGAACAAAAAAAAGAATGGAAGAAGATGTGCAATAAAGCCATGGGTCAACTTGGCCTAGAGCTGAAATTATATATAATTAACTCGAAGTGTTTACAACAAAACAGAGACCCAATTCCAAGAAGCATGTCGTGATGCATGACAATTTTTAATATATTGTCGTATTTTCTTTAAATATTGTACAAATTATCTTTTTGTAATAAAGGTTGATAGTATGCAGAATTATCAATATTAGTTTTTTTAGATATTAATCAGTACATGCCTAATTCGAATTTTGTCCGGGTTTCTAGTATTATTAATCTGGCAACCCTGGTTCCAACCATCACCCTCTTGTTCCATTTTCTCAGAATCGGCCTCTCATTCCACTTCATTGATCATGAAATGATTCAAGATCAAGACCCAAAAGATATTTTCAATGTCGACCAGATGGGTCTTTTCTATATATTCCTTCCCGACAAAACTCTTGCATCCAATAATGAAAACTGCAGTGGTGGCAAGTTGAGTAAGGAGAGGGTAACTCTTTTGGTAGGAGCAAATATGAATGGATCGGAAAAGTTACCGTTATTGACGATATAGGAAAGTCAGAGAATCCGAGATGTTTTAAAAACGTGTAGATAAAACCAATAGAGTACTAGATCAACAACAAAGCATAGGTAGATGGCGGACATCAATGACGGATGATCTTTTTGGGAAACGGCTATTAAGAATTGATAAAAAGTTCCGGTTCAAAAATGTCAAATCTTATTGTTGAAGAGAGGCAGCGTTATTTTTGCCCCTAAGTGGCGGAATGTATAGTGAGTTTTCATTACCAACTAAGAAATTGGCACTATTGTCAATTTTGATATTTAACTTTAGTTTGATCTGTGTTGTAAGCTGTGCATTGTTTTCATCTCTGTTTTTTTTTCTGTGAGGAGGAGTGACCCTAAAATGCCTGGTTAATGTATTTTGAATTGTAAGCGTGAAGGGTTTTATATTACTTAGTATAGATCAGGGACTGGAACAGGAACCCAAAAGAACCGGAATCGGAACCGATTACTTTTATGGAACCGAAACCGGAATCGGAACCCTTACTAAAATTTGTGTTAATGTTAAGATGAGAACCCGAACTGTTATAAATTTTCGAAGGAACCGGTATTTTTCGGTAGTAGTAGTTCAACATTCTCCCAACAGCGCTACCATAACCATTTCTTACTAAGTTGATGTTGATACTAGATTCACTTCCACTACTAATTGACCAATAGTCTGTGAATTGACTAGAAAAGTCTTACATTTTATATTGGTAGCCCTAAATATTTCCAAACAAATTTCATTTTGAAAAAATCTACAATAGTCGCGTTCGGTATTTCACATCTGTTTACTCCAAAAGCTCAGTTTCTATGGTATCCATTGTTGTAGATAATTGTAACTATAGCACTAGAGTTTCCCGAGTAAAAAGAGTTGAAATACCGAAGAGCAAATATATTTATCAATTGTCACCTATATTAAACAATACTTTAACCTAACATGCATCGACTGTCAGTTATTAAGGTCATATTTGTTTGGAGATATTTGGAGCTATATACCAACATAAAATGTGACGTCATTGCTTTTGCTTCCGGAACCCTTATGGAACCTAAAAAAATTCTGGAACAGGAACCGGAACCTTAATGTTTAGAAAATTAAAATTGGAATCGAAATCGGAACCGAAACCTTTATTTTGAATTTTCAAGAACCGGAACTGGAACCGGAACCTATATTTGTAAAAGGTTCAAGTCTTTGGTATAGATTAATAGTTCATCAGCTGGAGAGAGAAATGCAAATAAGAAACAATTTTGGTTGAAATTAATGAATCTACCTGATTTGTTCATTTTCCCCATTTTTCTTTCTTGACACTGAAAAGGGGATCTCCTCACTATACTCGGGCCGGTCAACACAGGTCAAAAACGCCCACAAAAGAGCGGGCGATTTAAAAGCTATTTTGCTATTGGGCGAATTGAAACAGCGCGCGAAACTGTGGCGTCCATTTCACACGGCAAAGAGACAGATAGCGTTACTTTGATGCAGATCAGCATCATCAAATAATTATTTGATTAGTTTTTGAACATTTCATGTACCATTAAAATATTTAAATTAAAAAATATTAAAATTGATAATACATAATTTAATTGAAATAATATCAAAAATATTCATTAGAAGTAGTTTATTATTAAAATCTTATGTCTTTTGAGGTTAAGTTCATGTAGAATACAAAAATGTTTCAGTGTCAGTTGGGTTTTTAGCAGTAGCCAATCTAAGTGGCTACGCCCCCTTACTTTTATTACTATCTCTGTTGAGCGGCCAGAGTATAGATTTCTCGACGATGACTACCCATTATTATCGCACTCGTGTCGTGTGAATCTATAAGTGTTGCATACATTTATTTTTGTAGTACCTATCATCTGCATTTCGCGTTGATGTGTAGCGTGGTGGGAATAAGGTCTATAAACGAAATAAATATAGGTCAGCTAGCGCGACTTTGTTCTGTCAGTAAGCGTCAGACTATTTTGATAAATGTGGCCTGTTATCGGATGGGTTTGCAGACGCGAAGTGTATGCTTTGAAATAGCTGCAATTCGTACAGCACGCTTATTGGTATAATTTTCACTAGGGGTATAGGTCCTACACCCTGTAGGGCCTGTATCCGCCAACATGTGCTGTGGTTATTTCCAGCACTTTTAATTTATTGTAGCACTTTTAACTACTTCGTGCGTACAAATTAAGAAATGATCACAATCAAATCTAGAATCTATCTTGTTTGAAAACATTCTTGAACGCGTCTATCAGTATTTGAAATACTAACTAAAATAAAATTAGTGTTCAAATAAAAACATAACCTATAATTCTTTTTAAATCGGCGGTAAAGTAATCCATTATGCACGTTTTTATGCAAGTTAAAACTATCACTTCAAACCAAAATTGTTTAATACTATATTAATAAGTAATAAATATCACGAGTGTCAATAGACGATAAAATTAGACTTTTTTAGGAATTACAAATGTGTTTTGTTGTTACCCCACACGCCTACTTTATCTCCCACTTATATACAAAAAAATCAATTAAATTAGTTTCAAGGACATTCATTACTACATCTGCTTACTGTTTGTTATGTTTAGAATTCTACACACTATTCAACCGACTAGTTTGTTAAGATTACAATTTAAACTTTTTATTATTTGGAAAGCCGTAATGTTTCAACATTAACTGTGAAAATTATTGTTATTACCTATACATACATTCTGTGAAATTTGTGAAACGGTAGAAGTACGGGATAATAATAATAGTCATCTATTAGTATATATACTAGATTAGATTATCTACAGTACAAATATTTTGAATGTTTAAAATGTTTTGAAATCCTAATAATCACTAATATTAAATACTTAAGTACAAATTTTAATAAAGGAAAAGTAAGTACATTTTTTATTTCTCTAGCATTTTCTAGCCTAGATACTACGCTCTAAAAGAAACTCTCTTACAGAAAAAGATGTTTTGGGTTTTGGTTTCCATCTTAACAATAATTCTTTCTTATTTCGTTTTAATTAAACCATTATATTTTTGGCGTAATAAAGATATACCTCATTATGATGTTTGGAATACATGGAGAGAAATGTTACTTGGATTATCACCATACCGATCGGCATCTGAAATTGTAGCAAAAATGTACAATGACTTTCCAGGGAAACGGTAAATAGTTTTCTTTTCAAACGCTAATAACGATGATGTTTATGCGATTTGTTTTTATGTTAATAGATATTGTGGTGTATATCACTTTCTCAGGCCCGTCTTATTCTTGAGAGATCCCGATTTAATAAAACAAATAAGCGTAAAGCATTTTGATCATTTTTTGGATCATTATCAATTTTTTCCGGAAAATGCCGACCCACTAATGAGGAGGAGCCTATTCTTTTTGCGAGGTAAGATATTGCTACAAATACTATGGAAGAATTTTGCACATTAGGCAATCAATCAACAATATCACATGAACACTTGATTACAACCAAACTTGGTAATTTGTTGTTACTATAGCTCATTTAAGGAGCACCAAAAATTTATGTATAAACAAAAAGGCAGAACTTCGAACGTTTTAGAGCTCTTTCTGTAATAGTATTTTGTGGTTTTGGAACCAATTCTTTTTTAAATGTAGGTAACTTACTGCGCAACTGTGATGTTAGTGTCAAGGTCTACTGAAGTTGGCCCTGAAAAGTTTTTCCCTGTTTCGGCATTTGAATGACATTATTTTAGCACACTTTTTTACGCTAGAATAAGCTTCATTCTGAAATACGTAGTTGTTACAAATGCGCTGGCACGTCAATTTTTAGACTCAATAATGTCGACTTTATAAGAGATTTATAAGAGACCAAGAGCCTGAAGATTGACAGCGCATATCGTACAATATTTTTTTGTATTCGTTTACACAAAATTATAACAAGCATTTTCAGGTTAACTTTGACAGATATCAAATTAGGTACCTAAGTGAAAAAGTTCATATATTTAGGTGTATATTTTAACTTTTGTTAGTAAGCATATGAAGGAGTTTCTATTGCGCTATATGCTATAAAGTTCTAAAAATAATAATTAGTAAGAAATACAATTTTAAAAAAAGTATACGAGAATGGGGCTTGAATCCGCGATTTCTGATTACGAATCTGATTCGTTAACCGCTAAGTTAATCAGCGTACAGCTTCTAGCTTTTCTTTATAGCTCTTTTTAAGTATTTTTGATGAATTCTTCTTTCGATTGATACTAAAATTTCTACTTAAATTTGCAAGGGTACAAATTTAATAGGGAAATGATAAAGTTCCATTGAATTTCCTATATTATCGTTTACAAAAAAAAACAGACTGTATATTTTTTCATTAAAAGTTTTGTAAAAGATTTCAAGAAGCGAGTTTTATTGCTGGTAAACAGAAAGTAGAAAACCTACCTGGACCTCTTCCTTCTGCTGTAGGTACATTATCCCAAGGAATTATAAAGATTCTGCTGCTCGTTACAGAACTGAAAACTTCGTCCAAGATATCAGCCCTTTCTTCCTTTCTTTCTAAAATCTATAAATTGTACATTCCATGTAATCTCAGAAGAAAAAATCGTGTGGAGTTAAATCAGGAGATCTGACAGGCCAAAGAATAGTTCTCGGTCTATTTATCGGGTTTTTTTTTATAGTTATGACCCGGGCAATCATCCCGTTGAAACCAAACATCCTCTAATTTAACTCCTGGTAGCTGTTGGATTGCTGGCATAACTTGTATTTGTAGTAAGTCTAGGTATAATATTCCGGTCAGATTTCCATTAGTGAAAAACGGATCAAAGGCATAGTCAGCTGAGCTAACATACGGGCCCACCCGTTTCTCTTTTGGAGATAATTATATACGTACACTATGTAGTACATCGTACACTCAATGTAGATTTTCCCGAGACCAATATGAAGGTACGGATAGATTATGCGACCCAGTAATGAAAAAGTTTACTCAGCTGGAAAATTTATATTTCTAATCAGATTACCATCATTGTTCGTCCTTTCCAATATTTACACACAAAATAGCAAGACATCCAACTCTCTAGGTCTTCTGGAGACAGTTATAAAAATTATGCCACATAGAAATTTAACTTGCTTTGTAACTAAGTATACCTAATGAAATA
Source organism: Agrypnus murinus (assembly GCA_929113105.1). Classification (NCBI taxonomy): domain Eukaryota; kingdom Metazoa; phylum Arthropoda; class Insecta; order Coleoptera; family Elateridae; genus Agrypnus; species Agrypnus murinus. The sequence continues at coordinate 39,332,986 of OV816025.1, read as the reverse complement.
CCTTGCATGCAATCTTGAACGTTTGCTTTTAATTTAGTCCAAGATACGAGGGTGGTTTGATAAGTCAGTGACTTTTTGAATAAAAGATATTTATTTCGGCAAATAAGCGTTTTATTTCTCAACATAGTCTCCTTTTAGCTCGATACATTTAGTCCAGCGTTTTTCCAATTGTTTTATTCCTTCCAAATAACAGGTTTTCTCAAGGCCCTCAATATAGGCGTTTGTTTCAGTGATGGCCTCTTCATTCGACCCAAATCTCTTACCGCCCAGCCATTTTCTCAAGTTTGGAAACAGGAAATAGTCACAGGGGGCTAAATCTGGAGAATATGCTGGATGGGGTAGCAGTTCGTAGCCCAATATATGGATTTTTGTCATGGTGACTACACACGCGTGCACCCGTGCATTTTCTTGATGAAACAGCACTTTTTCTTCGCCAAATGCGATCGTTTCTGCTTCAAATCATTATCGAATCTGTCCACAAGCTCTGAATAATATTCGCCGGTGATCGTTTTACCCTTTTCAAGGTAGTCGATGTGAACGACACCGCATGTGGCCATGACCAAACAACTGTGGCCATGACCTTGTTGGCCTTGGCCTTCTTTGGTGCACGTTCACCCGGAGAAATCCACTGTTCCTTGGTCTCTGGTGTAGTGTGATGGATCCATGTTTCGTCTACGGTAACGAAACGCCGCAAAAACTCGTTCGGATTGCGGCTGAACATCGCCAAACACTCTTTTGAAGTGGTCAAACGGTTGCGCTTATGGTCTAGTGTGAGCAATTGCGGCACCCATCGCGCGGATAGCTTTTTCATGTCCAAATATTCATGTAAAATGTGATGTACCCGCTCAGTTGAGATGCCTACAGCCTCAGTCACCTCACGCACTTTCATTCTCCGATCGTCCAATATCATTCCATGGATTTTATCGACGATTTCTGGCGTGACGACCTCTTTTGGGCGACCTGAACGTTCAGCGTTACTTGTGCTGGTACGACCACAACGGAACTCAATAAACTACTTCTTAACCATTGAAATTGATCGTGCAGAGTCCCCATAGTATTTATCAAGCCTTTCCTTGGTTTCGGTGATGGTTTTTTTATGCAAGAAATAATGCCTAATCAGCACACGAAATTAACTTTTTTCCATTTTCGTTAAAACTCACGAGGTTGTTTGCTTTCAATGGCTGTCAAACACAAACTAAATGGCGCAGCCTTCTCAAAATTTTGCAGTAGTCTATTCATAGATGGCAGTTGACGGGAGCAGTGTTGCATTTAAAGTTACTGCGCGGGAAATTCAAAAAGGCACTGACTTATCAAACCACCCTCGCATTAACCTAAAGTATAAAAAAAATAAAATAAGTTGAGATTGCGCAATTTGTATTATTGTCAGAACGGATTTAAAGACATTTTAAATTCACACTGAATCCGAATCTGGAATCAAAATTTTGGAACTTGAAATTGTTAAAAGTAAAAGTAAATAAAAACCGAGACAGAGAAACACTCATTACATAAGGGTATTCAAACACTCATCTGTATGGACTGTTAATTGAATAATTTCGGACTCTTAACTGAAATTAAGGAGTTGGTTATGAGTTAATGACTCGGTTCCTTTTATGAATAATATGTTACAAATAATGTGTAATGAGTTCATATGTTCATTTAAGTAATGTGTTCATTTTATGACTATAACATGAGCATGATTAAGAAAAAAGTCTTTAAATTACAACGAAATAATATTAACGTATTAAAACGTACGAAATGTATTAAAAATTAACTTACATTTTCGCGTGAAGAATTAAGCACTGTCTATTAGTAAGAATATTATTATACTATTGGAACTTCATTTCTAAAGAGAAATTATTGTTGACCATTGCGTATAACGTCGGCATCACATGAAAAGTGCATAAGTCCGAAAAACCTGTTTACAAGAAATGTAACATTTTTCATGTTGTCTGTCAATGCTTTTGCACTTGTGCCCGATTTTATTTTTGCTATTTAAGCGACTTCTACTAATTATTTTCGGAATTTCTCGTATTTATTTTATAGAAAAAGTAATAATTAACCAGATAACGTTAAAATCTCAGTTTTTTCAATTTTGGCACTTACGCCATTTTCATATGAAGCCGACGATAATGTTTCTAGAGAACTCAATATCGTCTAATAACTTTTACAGTCTTAAGTTTTTCAGCGATGACAGAACGTGTTCATTTTTATATACCCGTAATAACTTCGACCAGATTCTGCTGCGATATCTGCAATTATTGCAGTAGATTTAGCTTTCAGGTAGCTTAAAATGATTTCTTTTTCGACTTATGCCAATTATGCCAATTATACTTACCATTACTTCGACCTCATCGTCGGACAACTTTTACGTAATTTGCTTAGAAAAACATTAGTTCTGTTTACCACAATCTACAATAGGATGTTACGACTCTGTTACTACCCAATCCAATAGAAATTTGCGTTAATTATAATGATACCTAAACTCGAAAAACAACTCACAGAACCGGCATCATACCTACCGATAAGCCTGCTCCTGCTAATGTCGAAAATCTTCGAAAGACTTCTAATTAGAAAGTATAGAAGACACAGTCAACCTGAATAATATTAGTCCGTCACATCAGTTTGGTTTGCAAAAACCATTCGACATTACAGCAAAACCATGGAATCAGCAATAAATTAATGGAATCACCAGAAACCAGGCAGGGCCGGCGTAAGCTTTTGCGGGGTCGGGTTCAAAAATGCACTTGGACTAAAACAACTTCTAAATAAATTATTTGTTATCAACACATTATTACATATTACAATATGATCATCGAGTATCATTATAGTTATTTACGAAAACGAGAAGTCGCGTATGAGCGCATTATTTAAGCATCAGCGACGAAGGAACGAGTAATTCATTTGCGCGAATGCGTCGAAGATGACTTCGTGCATCACGTTTTGCACCAGATTTTTTGAAACGAACTTGTACAAGAACAATAAAAAACATAAACCAAAATATGTAATACGATTTCGAATTTAAAGTAAACATGAAACCAAGTATGCAATAGCATTCTCTGGAATTGAATAATAATTATATTAGATTTCTATGATTGCCAAATTGTGTAATTTACAATTACACATCTCAGTTAGGTTAGGTTAGGTTTATGTTAGGATAGATTAGGTTTAGGTTAGATTAGGTTTCGGTTAGGTTTAGGTTAGGTTTAGGTTAGGTTAGGTTTAGGTTAGATTAAATTTAAGTTAGGCTAGGTAAGGTTAGATGAATAAATAAAATAGGTTAGATTGAGAAAGATTCGAATTTGCTTTTGCATAGCGTTTTGGTTAGGTAGTAGCGTTTTTGTGGAGCTTAGGTTAGTAGCAACCAATTTTGGAGGTCTAGAGGCGTTTGCTTCAAAAAAGCTAATTTTGAATATGTCAATCATTTTTGGAGTGAGCATCCCAAACGCCCCAAATTTGAGAATCAAAAGTAAAAAATGCCTAATCTCCATGAAAATGAATAATAATTACAATTACAATTACACAATTTAGTTAGGTTAATCTAGGTTAGGTTAAGTTTAGAGTAGGTTAGGTTAGGCTTAGATTAAGTTAGGTTAGGTTGGACAAACCTCGAATTTGCTTTTGCATAGCGTTTTCTTTAATTGTAAATACCAAGTTTTATTATTATTACTTAAGTCAAATTATTTTTAAAGAGCCTAAAAAGGCCAGTGTTTTTTGCATCTTTCTGAAGCACGAGTGCGCAAAATGTCATTCTGAAATTGGTGAGTTTAAAAAATTATTTCTTTGGCCTTTTTCGTTGCAAAAAGCTTAATTACGTCATCAAGATTTACGTAGGTTGAATGGTTGAAGTTTGCTTTGCCAGTCGTTAAGTCACACGGAAACATCGGTGAACGTATTTGTAAATTGTAAAACGGCGCCTTATAAAGTGCGGGGCCGTTTAAAACGCGGGGCCAGGTTCCTGGGAACGCGCTGAACCCGCCTCGCGCCGGCCCTGAAGCCAGGGACTGGAACAGGAACCCAAAAGAACCGGAATCGGAACCGGAACCGATTACTTTTATGGAACCGAAACCGGAATTGGAACCCTTACTAAAATCCGTGTTAATGTTAAGATGAGAACCCGAACTGTTATAAATTTTCGAAGGAACCGGTATTTTTGGGTTCCACATTTCGGTTCTACTAGTAAATAAAAAAAGTAGTTCAACATTCTCCCAACAGCGCTACCATAACCATTTCTTAGTAAGTTGATGTTGATGCTAGATCCACCTCCACTACTAATTGACCAATAGTAGTGTGGGAATTGACTAGAAAAGTGTTATGTCACATTTTATATTGGTAGCCCTGAATATTTCCAAACAAATCTCATCTTGAAAAGAATCTACAATATTAACCACGTTCGGTACTTCACGTCTGTTTACTCCAAGAGCTCAGTTTCTATGGTATCCATTGTTGTAAATAATTGTAACTATAGCAATAGAGTTTTCCGAGTAAAAAGAGTTGAAATACCGAAGAGCAAATATATTTATCAATTATCACCTATATTATAAATAATACTTTAACCTAACATGCATCGACTGTCAGTTATCAAGGTCATATTTATTTGGAGATTTTGGAGTTATATACCAACATAAAATGTGACGTCATTACTTTTGCTTCCGGAACCCTTATGAACCTAAAAAAATCCTGGAACCGGAACCTTACTGTTTAGAAAATTAAAATTGGAATCGGAACCGAAACCTTTATTTTGAATTTTCAAGAACCGGAACTGGAACCGGAACCTATATTTGTAAAAGGTTTCAGTCTCTGCTAGAAGCAAAAAAATTCTACACTTCGGCCTTTCTCGGCATCAAACAGGCATTCGAAAAAATTTGGATTACAGGATTATTCTATAAAATTAAGTTACACCTTTCAGGTCAACTTTATCTCCTACTCAAATCATACTTGCACGAGAGACTTTCAAGTCAAAGTCAACAACGCCCTATCAGATTATCAACAAATCGCAGCAGGCGTACCTCAAGGTAGCGTACTGAGTCCCTTACTGTACATAATTTTCACCGCCGATGTTTCAACGACACACTATACGTGACTATACTGAACTTCCTACGACACGGTAATACTATCTGCCAATGAGTCATCTGCGCTGGCATCGCAAAACTTGCAGATCCGTCTCGACCTTCTCCAAAGATGGTTCAAGATATAGAGAATTACAGTGAACAGCGAAAAATCAAGCCACGTTACATATACCAATAAACACAGCGCATGCCCACAGGTAACATTCACCAATAAAGTTATACCAGTTAAAACAGAAATTAAATACCTGGGATTGCACCTTGATCAAAAACTTACCTGGTGATCGCACATCAAAACCAAAAGAAAATAACTGGACCTCAAAGTTAAGCAAATGTAGTTACTTGGCGGCGGTCGGCGGTCCAACTTTCTCTAAATACAAAATAAAGTCTTACTATACAAACCCATACTGAAACCGATTTTGACGTATGGCATCCAGCTCTGGGGATGCACCAAGTCCTCCAATACCAAAATTCTACAGCGTTTCCAATTCAAAACGTTCCAATTCCACTCCATATAATGATAAATGCTGCTTGGTACGTTACCAATAAAAACGTATCACTACGTTTGATTGATTATGATACGTACGTATCAATAAAAAGAAATTATGCCATTAGAATTGTACAACAATAATATAGCATTTTAAACATTTCAGATTGCCCTACAACAGACACCGTAATGAATTATTAATAAGAAATATAAAAAAAAACATGTTGGGTGCTTTTGTGTCCTGAAAAGTTCTCTAGGACTAAGCGTGCACCGCTAACATTTCGACGTGTAATCTGAGCTTTGTTCCCGGTTCGTGATTGATTCTACAGGTGTTGATCACGTGGTTGGCCAATATTTATTCATTTTTCTATCGCACTATAATTTCGGCTCTGGTAACTGTAACTTATTTCATTTGTACTGTAACTGAACCTGTTTAATTTATTTTATTGTATTTGTTAATAACACTTTTTTGATTTTACAGGAAAAACCAATTGCTTAAACATTGCTTCCAAAAATGTATTACTTACTTTGTTCTTTCTACCTAAAAAACCTCTCGTTCAAACAAGAAATCACTCGCGGCCATTTGCAGCATTTTTCTTAATCCCCACTTAATCTTAAGTGCCTAAGGGAGAGTTGTGTAGAAGTGGTTTAACTTTAAACCTGGTTTAGCTGTCATGGTAATGGTAGTCACAACAATTTTATTGTTGCCTAGGATATTGATCTTAGTTTAAAGTTAAACCATGTTCATACACGTCACCATAAAAGTGTAGTGTAAATACCTAAACCAAAGAATGAAGAAACTAAACCGGAGTGAATCTGAACGAGCTTTGCTCACAAATTGTCAAATTTAGACAGTTGAAATAAAAAAAATAGACGTTGCAATCTGTCCAAGTTTTAATAGTATATTATATACCCAGGGACTAAATTCACTTCCATAGAGAAATCTCGTTTATGAATGCCCACTAGCATGAAGCCACGCCCACCAACCCTCATATTGCACCCCTCTAGTCCTTGCTTAGTGCAAACATATATGTGGTTTGGGCGATGGGACCTGTGTGGACCGAGACTATAAAGGGACAATATACCAACAAGCAAATAAATCTTCCACGCCTACTAACATGAAGCTACGCCCACCGACCCAAGCATCGCACAGCTCTGGTCTATGCTAAGTGTAATCATATAGTTGGTTTGGATGTAGGTAAAAAAAATTATCACGTTCACCAGTTGCCGTACAAATGTTCTGGGGTGTATAAAAGGATAAAGATATTAACAAACAAATTTTGGATTTTAGTATAGTGATATTTGTTTCGTTACTTTTATAACTAAAGCTTTTTTTATTAAAAATTGTGTTGATGCTATTCAACTAAATGCACTTTATAAAGTGCATCTTTTAATCCCGAATGTGTTTATGAGTTTATTTTCCGAGCGTTAGCCAGGAAAATAAACACATGAGGGATTAAAAGGCACTTTAGTCCAGTGGTATATACGCTATTTTTTGCACGTCCTAGAGGACTAAATCGCAAAAATTCAAAATTTCGAAATTTTTTCCAAAAATCTCGTTACATGTCATTCGGACAACTGAAGTCTGCAAACGCCAAAATCACATAGTTTTAGGATAATAAATCCTAACATGTATCGCGATTACTTTTTTTGGGGTGTCGGAATTTTCTCCGAAAATTATGCAATCGAAAACAATTTTTCGAAATTTTTTTATCGAAAAACAATTTGTCGAAATAAAATAATATCGAAAATTTTTATATCGAATGCTCGTTTATTGAAAACATATAATCGAAAATACATTTTAGCGATGGTAATTTTTATCTAAAGAAAGAAAAAGAAACTCTGCAAGTAACTTAATCATACATAAGTAAATCAAACTAAACATCTTAATTAAACAATTTAAAGCAGAAAGGAAACTCTTTTTATGTATTCCAACAGATCGTCTTCCTCATCCAAATTGAAGTTTTTTTTGATATTTAATACTTTGCTCTTGATATCTTGTCGCTGTCTTTTTCTTTTTGATGGCGTTTCTCCTGATAGAGCTTTGTTTACTTTTAATTCGTTAATATTTTGTTCGTTCTGTAAAGCCTTGATAAAGACCCAAATATTCGGCTTTTGTGCGTTGAGCTGTGATTTGAAGCTGTTATGCCAGCTTTCTGTTACGTTATTTGTAATTGGTATGTCTTCTTCTAAAAGATTATAGACATTCCACAAGGAAATAGGAAAGATTGCTTCACATCTCTTGCCGATTTTAGAATCACCTACCCAGGTGTGTTCAAAATATGCCAAAAAATTGTGTGCCTCCTCTGGTATCACATTTTTGCAGCATAAATGCCAAAATGCTTTGGCAACAAAACCTTCCGGAACGAAAGCTAATGCCGACAATTTTTTTAAAGCTGAAGCAAAATCTTGATCACAGTCGTATTTCCTCTTCAGACCAAGAGAAGCTACTTTTCGGTAAAGACTCTGAGCGAAATGGAAGTAGCAACCCTTGTGAGTTGCTTCTGGAAAAACCTTTTTTATTGCATTAACAATGGCTTTCTCGAAATCTGTCATAAAAACTTCAACTTGACATTCAGGTAATAAAGATACTATTTTTTCTAATAAATGTAGATAAGTCTTTTCCGTTTTGTTTGGCAAAAGTGCATACAAACTTACGACAACAATTTCGCAAACTCGAACATGAACCGTAAATAACTGATAAAAGCAAGTGGGGACGGTGCTGAATGTGCCATCCATGTACCAAATTTTGGATTTTGAGAGATGCTGGAGCATCTTGAAGGTGGTAAATATTAGTATACGGTCTTCACTGGCGCCGGAGTCGTAAAACAGAAACTGACTTCCATCACTAGTAATTCTATATTCATCCGGGATTTCAAGATCACGTAACGAAACTGGATTCACTGGATGCATATTTTTCTTGGATCGAATGTTCCTGATTGTTCTTTTCATGCTACTAACCGAAGGCAACAATGAAGAACTCATTTCACTAATAGATCCTATGGCTTCAGAAATTACCGCTTGTGGTTCTTTTTCGGATTGTTCTGCCACACTTTTTATTTTCGATAAAACATTTCTCACTTCTAGCTTCTGCGGTTCGCCTGGATGATTGTGTTCGCCTTTTTCTTTCATTTCATTACCAATATCAATTACTCTTCCTTTGCATTTCTTTGAATAATGTTCGCACTTCCAGTAGATTGTAGTATCACTAATTCGGTCACGAATGTAGAAATAACCGTTAAGATACAATTTCTTCCTATTGAATTTGCTGTCTACAAACGACATTTTTTTAATTTTTGAAAACTTAATTTGTTTTGAGGTTTCTACGAAAATAATTCCAATAGCAGAACATATGATTTTTAAACTTTATATAAATTGAACTTTCGATAAACAAAAATCGATCAAATTAGCTTTCGATTATTTACCTTTCGATCAAATGTATTTCGATTAACAGTATTTTCAATATAAATGAATTCGAGAATTAGTAATTCGCAAAAAAAAATTAGATAAAGAATTTTCGGAGGAAATTCCGACACGTTGTTTACTTGTTGTTGTTGTCATGGAAACACTTTACTCCCTCAGGGAGTAAAAGTGCTACTTTACTCCCTCAGGGAGTAAAAGTGCTACTTTACTCCCTCTTTTGAGGGACTAAAGTAGTTATATATGGACGTGCAAAAAAGATTTTATCTACGACCACCATAGAAAGTTACATATTCCGCACAATCTAGTAACCGTGAAAACGACCAATTGCAAATAATCTCCAAACTCAACGTTAAAGTATGTGAGGAAGAAGTTCTCAATAATCCGTAGTTCTATTAAAACGCCATAGATGTCACCACTTGCAATATTTATAATATTATTAATCATTTGAAATATAAAATGTTACAAATTTTAGATAAAGATTAATTTATTTTGTTTAATTAATATTTTACATTAAATTATATTTCGAATGGAAATCCATCTAGAAAAAAAACTAAGGTCACACCCAGGGAATTGAACCGGGATCTCTCGGTTAGTAGCTACAGCGTAAGCATTGAGCTATCGAGACGCCTTTCAATGATGTTTTTTTCTCATTAAATAAAGTTACAATGATTGTTATTCAATTAAAACGTAAAATTAATTAATGTTTTACATTATTATATAATTTTTAATATAATTTTATTTATTATTATTGCTAAATTACAATAAAAACATTGAAAACATTTATAATTTGCTACATAATGCGAGAATATTTGACATTTTGCGCAGAGGTTAATAACATTGACAATTGAATTGTGATTTTTGTACATAATATAAATTATTGAAAACGAGTACATACGTATGATTATTTAGCTGTAAATACTAAATAGTAGATTGACTGAAATTATACAAATTGTAAACGTATTATTACTATTGTCTTTACAAATTTAATGTTTACTTTTGTCGTTTTTAAAATTCTAGATGTATCATGAGTGAATCCGATGAAGGAAAATTGGGGTGTACACTCGTACACCTCCAAACATCGTGGAAGCGGCTCACATTACATCTCTTAATTTATTGCCAAATATTTCACGTAAAAAATATGAATGCGAGTATAAATTCTAGGTTAAAAAACTTTCTTAGCTGTTGGTGGTTTATTACTTTTTTGTTGTCGTAGATAAAGTATAGTGTGTAACGCGTGCAAAAACACCAATTTCTCACTCGTGTAAGTTTCCGTTAAAACGGAAATTTAAAATCTTCACACTCGTGAGAAATTGGCACTTTTCTGCACTTGTAACACAATATACTATTTCACAACTCCAATTAATATTTATTAATAGTAGTTTAATAATTAACAATTGGAGTTGTGAAAAATCTTTTAAAACTTTGACAGATTGCAATGTCTATTTTTTATTTCAAACTGTTTAAATTTGACAATTTGGGAGCAAATCTCGTTCACAATCAACTCCGACTGCTTAGTCTGCGGCTGCTAGATTCACGCCGGTTTAGTTTCTTCATTTTTTGGTTTTACTATAGGGATAGTTACTACTGTTTCAACAAATGTATCTATAGAAATTAAGCAGCACAATATATTCATAGAAATTAAACTCCGCTTAAACATAAGCAAAGCGGGACCAGGAGCTTAAAAACAAACGGTGCAAGTGGCCATCAGAAGGTTCTTTGTATCTAATTAAAAGCTATGTGTGCACACTCAACAGATATGTTAAAAATAAAAGATTTATAAATTATCCTTAAATTAATAATTAAAAATGTAATTTATTAATCAAATGACTTATTTTTTGTAGGAGAAAAATGGCGTGATATGAGATCAACTCTAAGCCCATCATTTACAAGCAGCAAAATGAAGATGATGTTTGGTTTAACGTCTCAGTGTGCCAAACAATTTATCGACTATTTCCAAGGAAAAGACCAACAAGTTATAACTGTTGAAATGAAAGATGCGTTTACTAGATTTGCCAACGACGTAATAGCTTCTTCAGCATTTGGAATAGAGTGTAATTCTTTAAAAGACCCCAACAATGAATTTTTCTTGATGGGCAAAGGAATTACCAACAGTGGTCTCTTTGCAATCACTAAGCTGATGATACTTTTCTTGTGTCCTAGGATTGGAAAGGTAGAGTAATGATGACAATTGTTATATTAGTGAAAATTGTTATTATGTGAGTCGAGTTGCAGGTGTTTAATATGAGATTCTTCAAAGACGATATAGTGGATTTCTTCAGAAAGATAATAAAAGAAAATTTAGACACCCGCGAGAAAAATGGAATTGTACGACCTGACATGATTCATTTATTAATGGAAGCTAAAAGAGGAAAGCAAATTGGAAAATCTGAAGAAACCATAGATGCAGGATTTGCAGTAGTAGGAGAATGCCTTGTGAGAAATGGCCCTCAAAAAGAAATGTTAACTGATGAAGATATTCTAGCTCAAGCTCTATTATTTTTCTTCGCTGGATACGATAGTGGTTCTACTTTAATGTGCTTTATGGCACATGAACTCGCAGAGAATGTCGACATTCAGCAAAGGTTACAAGAGGAAGTAGATGGGACTTCTAGATCTTGTAATGGGGTTTTAACCTATGAAGCTTTGATGAAAATGAAATATATGGATATGGTGGTGTCAGGTAATATATTTTTAAAACGGAAAAATGAAAACATGTTGACTAATTGTTGTTTTGCAGAAACTTTAAGAAAATGGCCTGGTGGAGTAATAGTAGATCGTATATGTAACAAACCTTACACAATCGAACCAGAACAGCCTGGAGAAAAGCCTGTTTATTTAAAAAAGGGAGATACTGTTTGTTTGCCATCATTTGCTCTACATAGAGATCCTCAATATTATCCCGAACCAGACCGTTTCGATCCAGAAAGATTCAGCGATGAAAATAAACACAACATTAGGCCATATACGTTTCTACCATTTGGCTCTGGTCCAAGAAGTTGTATTGGAAATAGATTTGCCTTGATGGAAACGAAATTAATATTTTTTTATTTGTTATCAAAATTTGATATAGCTGTAATTGAGAAGACAAACGTGCCTTTGAAGGTTGCTAAGTCTCAATTTGTGCTCACTTCTGAAGGTGGTTTTTGGTTGGGATTGAAACAAAGAGAAATGTAATTTTATTTGTTTTTTGTTTATCATACCTAGATATGACAAACAAGGTCCATTAACTTTTATAGGTTACCTCAGTAGAGCAGTTAGTTGACCCCTCTTTGAGACGGAAGGGCAGAAGCAAATACGTCAGAGGTCTACCTAGGACTACCCATCGACCTATTTGTTCTCACTTGCACTCATGTTGTGTTTATGCAGCGCTCGCAGTCACTGTCAAACGTCAGGGCAAATTTATTAATTTTTTTATTATTAATTCGTAGATTGTTAATTGTAGATTTGCGGCTCTACTAATGTTTATTTTGTTTGTAAATTATTGTATTGTATCATGTTAATTAATTTATTATATTAATAAACATTATTATTATTATTTGTTTGAAGTAAAAAAGTCAGTTCTTGACAGAGTTATAAGTTTATAAATTCAATTACCAGTGTCTTATTTTCCCCCATTTAATAGGGAGAAGAAGTGCATACGTCATACCGTGCCTGACGTCATAATTCTTTCCTCGCAACGCGCATGTACTTCAATAAGGCACATTATATTTTCATTTCTGATTATTGATAGTGTTAAAAAGGATGTTTACAAGCTATAAAAACACTTACCCAATGGCTTTCACCCATTGTTGTTTCAATATTTTATTTGTGATAGTACCTATCTATTATTTTAACCTCACAAAGTAGCGTCACGTTTTCTCTTCCAACTGTCAACAGTGTCAAAACTGTCAAACAAACGGTTTACAGCGAAGTAGAGCGATGCGAACATGCTCGTTGCGAGGAAAGAATTATGACGTCAGGCACGGTATGACGTATGCACTTCTTCTCCCTATTTCTAATAAGTATTCACTATTCAGTTTGACAGTTTGTTTCTGATTGTTTTATACTATATAGCATTATTTATGAAATTCTATTTTTTTTAATAAAATATCACTGCAATATATTTTAACTATTCCTGTCAAGAAGAACCTATTTTAAAGTTTATATAAGAGCTTACTATATAATCAAAATGAGACGCATGTAATTGAATTTAGTATACATTTTTCTGTGTGTACAACTTGGGTGGAATGCCTATATCGCCCTCGGTCGTGCCTCTAGCTTCGTCCTCGTGCGATGCGAACATGCGCGTTGCGAGGAAAGAATTATGACGTCAGGCACGGTATGACGTATGCACTTCTTCTCCCTATTTCTAATAAGTATTCACTATTCAGTTTGACAGTTTGTTTCTGATTGTTTTATACTATATAGCATTATTTATGAAATTCTATTTTTTTTAATAAAATATCACTGCAATATATTTTAACTATTCCTGTCAAGAAGAACCTATTTTAAAGTTTATATAAGAGCTTACTATATAATCAAAATGAGACGCATGTAATTGAATTTAGTATACATTTTTCTGTGTGTACAACTTGGGTGGAATGCCTATATCGCCCTCGGTCGTGCCTCTAGCTTCGTCCTCGTGCGATGCGAACATGCGCGTTGCGAGGAAAGAATTATGACGTCAGGCACGGTATGACGTATGCACTTCTTCTCCCTATTTCTAATAAGTATTCACTATTCAGTTTGACAGTTTAGTAGGTATTGGGACACCTGAGACCAGCCCCTCCAGTTTTTTTTTGGCCACGCCTGCTGCGCTCTGATTGGTTACCCCCACTCCTGTAGCTCCTCCCCCTTCGCTGTGATTGGTTACCCCCACTCCTGTAGCTCCTCCCCTTGCTTCTGATTGGTCCCCGCCATCTTGGATTTCCCCGCCTACTGCTCTCTGATTGGACGTGCGCCATTTTGGAACTTTGGGCGCCATTTTGACCACGCCTGCCCGCCATTACGGGAATCTGTATTACCGGCAATCTGTGTGCTACCAATAGAGGGCGTAATGCTACAATTAGTGTGTATTGCTAAGAGAGGGCGTCATGAAGGGATCTGTATTATCGATGCGTTGTGTACTACTACTAGGTGGCGTGTCATGAAGAAGAAGAAATCTGTATTACTACAGAGAGGCAACCATTTTATATCACAACATCTTGCATGCGCGCGCTAAATTTGAATCCGTCAATTTTAAATATTTGTCATTTTTGCATCTGTCAATTTTGCTTCTGTCATTTTAAATTTGTCATTTTTGCATATGTCATTTAAATCTGTCATTTTAAATCTGTCATTCTTAAAGCAACCATCTTACCAGATTTGAATTTTAGCGCTAACTCAGGGATTGGATTCTTTCACTAAGCTGAAACGTTTCCACCACTACCTTTTCTAGAAGAAATAATAAAGCCATATAGGAATTTAAAAAAAATTATGTTTATTAATATAGTGTTAAGGCTACATTTAATTTATAATAAAAAAATGTTGATAGAATGCTGGTGCTTGAGGACTTCAGGACTGACCTCTGTTTTCTATTTGCGGTTCCAGGGGCTGTAACAACAATAACAATAGAACGTTAAAAAGGGGTTTATTGTATAAAATTGATGTTTACTCGTACCTTATTTAATTCAACAAACAGGCAGTCATCATAACAGTGTGTTTTCCCCATGTACATCAAACCTAGAGAAATCGTTTTAGCTTCAATCTGCTGGTTAAGCTCTGTAACCCTTTGATCTGTTAACTTATCGCTGATTCGCTTTGGTAGAAATGTAACATGCTTTTCAGCAACAATAATCACACTTTGACGCTTATCACGGCAAACGACTCTTTTGAATTGTAGTATCTCTGCAATTTCTTTTATTTTGTAATCACATAACTTCTTGATTGGCTTCTGGCTAACGGGAGATTTGTTCAATTGTTGTATTAGCAAATCCATTTTTTTCTATGTAAAAAAAATAGACAAAAACTTAACACTCACAAGAATAATAAATGATTATTTTAACATACCTAGTTCAAGCAAACAATAACAATATTACTATCACCGTAACCGATGTCAAGACCAAACTAAAACGGAAGGGGGTTTGACTGAGCTTTTATAAACTTCGAACCTGCGCGAATGAACATGATTTTAGATAAGATCATAATTTATTACCAGAACAAAAAGGGTATTGTTAAAAAAAAACCTGCACTGTCAATTAATTACTTGAGATCAGATAAAAATCTAAATTTATTACCCTCGAAGATCGGTCACATAGATAAGTGCTACCTACATTTACAGCGCAGGTGTTCTTTAGGGTATTGTTAAAAAGGGATCGACACCTGCACTGTCAAAGTAACACGAGTAGATAAAATCTAAATTTATTACCGTCGGAGCAAAAGGATATCATTAAAAAGGTAGACACCTGCACTGTCACGAATAGATAAAATCTTAATTTATTACCATTCGGAACAAAAAGGGTATTGTTAAAAAAAAAAGGGATCGACACCTGCACTGTCATGTAACACGATTAGATAAAAATTTAAATTTATTACCCTCGGTGTCGTTTTTATAATTTACTATAACATTAAAATTTTAAATTAAACTTTTAGATGTGACTATTGATAACCATTTAATTTATTACACACACACACACACAGACCCTGAGCAAAGAAACTCGTTAACGAATAAAAGAACACCTGCGCTGTAAATGTAGGTAGCACTTATCTATGTGACCGATCTTCTAAATAAAGGTTGACTGTGTTAGAGCATTAAAACTATTTTTGTCATACTTTAGACATTTTTTATTAAAAATATACCTATTTAAAGAAATGGTTTTTTCGATTTATCATAATCACATTTAACAGAAAAAGTTTCAATGGATTATAATATTGATATACTGTAATAGCAAAATAATCAAACATTTCATCACTCTTTGTATTATTAAGTACCTGTAAATCTCGCACGTTGACGGGTCTGATTTCTAAAGCTATTTCCAGGTAAAAAGACCTTTCTGTCTCTTAGAGCATTTAAAAGAACACACTTTAAATTTTATAGAATTTTCTTTAAATAAAAAAGGCACACAATTAAATCAAACCTCAACTGCTTGCCTCGTTCATTTATGTGTTGAAAAGTTATAAACACATCCTTAAAAGGGAATCATATCGAATTTTGACAACAATCTGTCTATTGCCTAATAAAAATAATATAATATTACCATTGCATTCTCTGTTCGCACAATACGTTGAAATTTATCAGATATCTAAACACAAATAGAACCGAGAAAGACACTAAAGTACAAAAGGCGATATCGAATGTAACCTTTATTTAATACAGACAGGGTCATAACTTATTCGTCACACCTGCGTTCAATAAAAAACGGTATGACAGTTGAATGAATTATATCCCCAGAGGGTTAGAATGGTACACCGTTTTTTATTCTAATAGATAAAATCTAGAAGGTATGTCAACTCTGGTGCAGAAAAAAAATTTCAAACTGATTTATGACGCACAGGTGTTCACCGGAGAGAACGCTTTGTTCCTTTGTTAAGCGGGCAAATTGACTCGAGTTTTATTTTTAGCTTATTGCATAATATTGCGCAACAATTCGAACCTATAAAGCCAACCACGGAAGTAGACAAGCACTTGTTTGGGGTTACTCGAGACATCAACACATGTATGTTTTTTATGCGTACTGTTAATTATTACGTTTGTGTTTGAAGTGATTTGTGCCATTCTTGGTTGTTATTACCAATTGTTGCTACAGAGTCTATGTGAAATCTACAGCTTTAATCGAACAAAAAGGTAGGATTTATTATTATTATTGTTTTTATAATAATCGGCAATCTCGTTCTCGCATGATTTTTCACGACACTGTAACATAATCGGTTTAAAATAATTATTTAAGTTGCAGGAATAGTTTTATATATTTTTTTTAATTTCCCTAGTTTGATTATCGATTAAAGTAGTAATTGTTTTATGCGAAGTGTGATCGTTATTAGTTGTTTATCTAGGGGGTTGTAACATAGTTATTTAAATCATAATTTGAGGTTATGCTTTTTAGATCAATGTTTATTTAAATTAACAGCATATAATCTTTGTTGTTTTTAGCCGTTCCTTATTTATTTTTTTTATAATAATAATCTATCAAAGGGATTTAGTAACAATTTAAACTCTATATTTGTTTAAATTAGATTGTTGTTAAAAAAGTGTAATATCGATTAAAAGGTTTTATTAATTTGCATTGAAACTGATCTTCCTTTAACTTTTGTCAAAGCAAATAATTTGTAATATTTAATAGTCTGCATTGCATTCAGAGGTTATTGTTTATTTTGCGTCAATTTTTTTTTTACCATCACGTAGCATCTAAGCTTTTTATTTTTAATTAGGGGTTAAGAGAAGCAGTTCGTGAATGGTAAAAGATTTATCTGTCCATTTGTCGCTATATGATTTCTTACCTGTTGCTGTTATATTTCAAACAATTTTAGCTTATTTTGTTGTTGTTTATAATAATAATCTGTCAAAGGGATTTAGTAACAATTTTAAACTCTATATTTGTTTAAATTAGCTTGCTATTAAAAGTTTAAGAATGGCTAAAAGATTTTATTAATTTGCATTAAAATTGATCTTTATAATTAATTTATAATATTTAACAGCTTGCAGTGCATTTAAACTTTAATAATAGTAATTAGTCAATGTTTATTTAAATTAACAACATATAATCTTTGTTGTTTTAGCCTTTGTTAAGTGTGCAAGTGCGATATTTTTTTTTTTTGCTATTGTTGCTGTTACTCCTGTACAAAATGTCTTCTCTCTACGAAATTATCGATGAAAACGTGTCCACCATCAAGAAATTTGGCACTCTGAAACATCGACTGGTGTTTAAACTAGCCGTTACGCCAGTCGATGAAGATCATTTGGAGCATTTTAAAACGGCTATTAACCTAATTCTAAGGGATGTGCTAAGCCGAGCACGACCAAATGATAAAGTAGGGGCCACATTTGAGTTTGATAGTTTCAAACAAAAACTTCCCGGCTACATGAGCCTCAGGCGCTCTGATGAAATCACCTTCAATGATGTCTGGGGCATTTTAGAATCGATTTTACAGAGCGATCCTGAAGCCCTGAGTTCGGACACCTTCAGACTAATAGCTACTATTGTAACACCACCTGCTGGACAAGGTCGCTGTCGTAACGGCACGTACAGCACCTTTGCCGAAGAGTGTAGCCGTCGCAGAGGGATTGTCACGATTAACAACACCACCAGTGACAATCTATGCCTACCCAGAGCTTTGGTCGTAGGCAGGGCTCACGCAGATAACAGTGCTGATTACGCTAAGACACGTCGAAATCAGACCGTGCAAAAGATAAAGGCCGAGGAAATGATGCGAGCTGCTGGAGTAGCTTTCATTCCACCGGAGGGAGCCGGGGTCAATGAATTAAGGTTGTTCCAGCAGTTCCTGGCCCCCAACTACAAGATAGTAGTGTATAGCCACGGCTCGAGAGGTCGTTCACTTATCTTTGAGGGGGTCGTTGATAATGATGCCGCAACAAAGAACATCAATCTGTTGTATCACGAGCATCATTATAACGTCATAACATCATTGACCTCAGCCTTTGCCTGCGGTTATTTCTGTGAGCACTGTCATGTACCGTATAACAACAAGAGAGATCACCGGTGTGAAAAGTCCTGCGTAGGCTGCGGTAGTTCTCCGCCCTGCGAAAGAACAGCGCAGCTGATTAGGTGTCCGGACTGCAGGCGAGACTTTAGAAGTCAAGCCTGCTTTAACATCCATCAGGAGGGCAACATGTGTCGGGAAGTTAAAAAATGCGAGGGATGTTTCAAAACCATCAACATCAAGACCCGGAAGCAGGCCCATGTGTGCGGGGAGATCTATTGTAAGATCTGTCAGAGCCATAAACCCGAAAACCATTTTTGTCATATACAGCCGGCCGGACCTAGGAACACAAAGCAAGACACCTTGTTTGTGTTCTTCGACCTGGAGACCCGGCAAGAGAAAGAAATTGCGCCCGGCGTCAACCTCCATGAACCGAATCTATGCGTTTTCCAGCAAGTCTGTTCTGAGTGTTACAACAACGACTCATCATCAACTGCTACCAGTTGTGTAAGATGTGGTTTGCGAGAACAGATCTTGCGAGGAAAATGTATAGATGGTTTTCTCGCGCACCTGTTGGAGATGCGTAAAAAATTCAAAAAAGTTGTAGCAGTTGCCCATAACGGGCAGGCTTTCGACACACAGTTTATTCTAAATTACTTGATAACCAACAACACCTCTTTGAAACCGGACCTCATTATGCGCGGTTCAAAAATTCTGCTGCTGCAACTAGATAATCTAAAGATTATCGATTCGCTCAACTTTTTCCCCATGGCTCTGGCTGACTTGCCTAAAGCGTTCGATCTACCGGCTCCCAAAGGATACTTCCCGCACCTCTTTAACACCGAGGCGAATGCCCATTACGTGGGTCCTCTTCCGGACATCAAATTTTACAGCCCCGACACCATGAAACCCCAGGCTCGTAAAGCGTTCCTAAAGTGGTACGAGGCGAACAGGGACGGGATCACGGAGTTCGACATGCAACGTGACCTGGTCGAATATTGTCGAACAGACGTCGATATTTTGAAGAGAGCCTGTATCCACTTTAGGAATCTCTTTATTGAGGAATGCGACGTTGACCCGTTCACGGAAGCCATCACCATCGCCTCTGCCTGCAATCTCATGTTCCGGAGGAAATTCCTCAAAGAAAGCACCATTGGACTGATACCAAAGGGTGGTTATAGACGCGCAGATAACCAGTCTAAGGTAGCTCTCCAATGGCTGTTGCTGGAAGAACATCAAAGAGGTGTTGAGATTCAACACGTCGGCAGGCAGAGAGAAGCTATCGTGGGCGGGTTAAAGGTTGACGGGCTGTATGGTAATACCATATTTCAATTTCACGGGTGTTACTTCCATGGATGTCCCACCTGCTTCACTACCCGTCGCAACGAGCCTCTACACGACGATCCTAGCGACACCATGGATATGAGGCTCGAGAAGACCCGAGCCACAACAGAGAAGTTAAAGTCGCTAGGATACGAGGTTGTTGAACAGTGGGAATGTCGCTTCCGAAGGCAGTTAACACCCGAATTCAGACAGCAGGTTGAGAAACATCCCTTGTTAGTAAACACGCCCTTAAACCCGAGAGAGGCATTTTACGGCGGCCGTACAGGGGCAGCAAAATTAAAGAGAGTTGCAAAAGACGGGGAAAAGATCCGGTATGTAGATGTATGCTCCCTTTATCCTTGGGTATGCAAGTACGCCAAATTCCCAGTTGGCCATCCAGAAGTTTACGTAGGCAAGGCGGCTTGTGAAAATCTAATCAGGGATAAAGGGGGCCTGGAAAACATCAACGGCGTGGTAAAATGTACAATGTTACCGCCACAAGATCTATACCATCCGGTCTTACCCGTCAAGATGCATCAAAAGCTGCTGTTCCCTCTATGTCGCACTTGCGCCGAAGAATTGAACCAGGCCGAATGTCAGCACGGCGTAGAGGACCGAGTCATCAACGGAACCTGGGTCTTGGACGAACTGGTAATGGCCACACGAAAGGGTTACATCGTGCAGGACATACAAGAGATCTGGTCGTACGATGTAACCCAGTACAACAAAGCGTCCAAGACCGGGGGACTGTTTTCGGGTTTCATCGACAAGTTCCTGAAGATGAAGCAGGAAGCCAGCGGTTGGCCATCTTCAATAACTGCCAACAACAACGGCGAGGATGGTATCGATGGAGCCCGGAAACAGTACGTTGATGACTACTTCGAGAACGAGGGAGTCTCCTTGGATTCGTTGAAGATCGTCAAGAACCCTGGTTTGAGATCGTTGGCCAAACTGATGCTGAATTCCTTCTGGGGTAAGTTATAATAACCTTATGTAGTTTTCTTTACTTAATATTTTTTTTTTTTGTATTCTAGGGAAATTTGGTCAGCGTGAGAACCAGGCGAAAACAGCCATAATCAGCGAGTCCAAGGAGTTTTTCGACCTGTTGTCCAGCCCAGGCGTAGAAGTTAATCATGTGCAGGAAATAAATGACGAGGTGATTGCGGTTAACTGGCAGCATAAAGAGGAAGCAGCAGATCCTCTGTCGTCAGTTAACGTGGTCATCGCGGCATTTGTCACTGCACAGGCCCGTCTTAAGCTGTATTCCTATTTGGATCAGCTAGGAGAGAGAGTATTATACTATGACACAGGTAAGTCATTCAGTACTATCAAACATCAACACCGTTTATATTAGAGTTAATTTTTTTTTTTCGTTGTTTCAGATTCCGTAATATACGTTTCGAAGCCGGGCGACTTCGAGCTACCAACAGGAAGCTTCCTGGGCGACCTCACAGACGAGCTCGAAGAGTACGGTCCCGGATCGTATATTATAGAGTTTGTGTCAGGCGGGCCGAAGAACTACGCCTACAAAGTTTATTCACCGACCACGGGACAGATACACGTGGTCGTCAAGGTCAAGGGCATCACCCTAAACCACGCCGCGACTCAAAAGATAAACTTTGAGTCCATGCTTAGACTGCTGGAAGGTATGGACGAAAAGATTATTGTAGAGTCCAACAACATCCGGCGTACGGCTGACCATCAGCTTGTAACGCGAGCGGAATCAAAAGTCTATAAGATAACGTTCGCGAAGAGACGCCGTATAGAAGATTTTGATTCCGTTCCGTTCGGCTACAACAACAACAAGCGACCACGTGTATAAACAATAAAGCCCCTCTTGTATATATGTAAGTGTATAGTAGTATAGTTGTATTTTTAAGTTTTGTAAAATTTGTATAGGTAGTATTATATTTAGATCTTAAGTAGTAAAATATTATCATAACGTATATAATTATTATACAGTTCAATCGTTGTAGTAATAGATATGTGTATAGTAGTATAGTTGTATTTTTAAGTTTTGTAAATTTTTGTATAGGTAGTATCATATCTAACTCTTAAGTAGCAAAATATTTGTATAGTAATAGGTGCATGTACAGTTCAACTGTAGTAGCAGTAGTCAGGGGTTATGTTAATCACAAGAGATCGACCTTCGGCTTGATGTAATTATTATTATTATAAGTGATGATGATGATGATGTCTAGGTTTATACTTTGTGTATACTATATTCGAAATTATTTAAGAATGTAATAATTAGGTAATTAGTTGTTGTTGTAAATTGTTCAATCATCTTTTGTCAGTATAGTGTAGTTATAATAATAATAAGTGAAGCTGACAAGAGTTATACCTTATGTACAGTAACTATTAAAAAAGATGGTGAAACTTAAGGGTGATTGAATGTAAATCACAAGAGGATACTCAGGGGAACATACTCATGAAATAGATCTGATAAACGCGATTTTGTTCTTTTCAATTATGTAGTAGTAGTAGTAGATCAAGACATTGTTGAAAAGAATATTAGGCATAACAAAGCGTACAAAGCATTCAATAGGATGTTTCATGAAAAATGAGTATGTCTTCATGGTTATCCGAGCAGATTTCAACCTAATAATAATAATTGTTTAGTTATTTTGATTATTGTCTAGTTGTTTAATAATTTTAAGAAACATTGTCGTCGTAGAATAAAAGATGTTCTATCATGGTTATCCGAGAACAGATAGTTGTTTAGTTATTTAAGTATTATTGTTTTGTTGTTTAATAATGTTTTGAGAAAGATTGTCATAGAATAAAAAGATTAATGTTTTATATATGTGTATTATTACTATTCTCACCCAGCTGTACCATGACATGAAAAGTGATAGCTATAACTGAGAGAGAGAGAGAATGAGGTAATTACCTACGAACACCTGCCTGTGATGATGATGACGTGTCAGCGACAGGATGAAACTTGTCTGCCAGCGATGCCTACCTGTTTACCGTATGCTTGTTACTGAGCATGCGCTGGATCTAGGTAAGTATAGGTGACTATATAAAGCCGACCGTTGTTAGCGTGTAGTAGTAGACAGCACGTGTGCAGCAGCAGCAGTAGCAGCAGCAGCAATTACGATGATGTCAAGCAGTCCTAATTATTGTTATGATAACTGTGTGAGCGAACCCCTGGAAATAGGTAAGTTGTTGTTGCTGTTTATAAAACTTCAAGTTTATATGCTAATTTGTGTCTATTTTGTTGCTTCTTTAGATGAAGAAGGTTCGGATGTTGCAGATCATGCATCATCATCATCAACAGCAAGTGCCGACAACGACGACGGTCAAGCGTGGAACAACGAAGTCGAAGAAACAGGTAAGTTGTTTAAAACTTTTGTGTGTGTGTTTATGCTTATATTAAACGATTATTGTATTATTATTGTTTAGCGTTCCTGTCGCAGCAGCAGCCTCTATACTACGCTGATGACGCTGTAGCAGCATCAGCAAACTTTACCATCATAGATACACCGGTAGCAGCAGTAGCAGCAGCTAAACGTGAAGTACGTGTTCAACTGCTCGGGGCTGTCCAGTATCCGTTGTATGTAACGAGACCTCCAGGGGAAAAAGAAAACTACGATCATATACACAACATCCAAGTAGGACTTATTCCGCCCGATGACGACGCCCAGGGAGAATTTGCCGTGGTAGTGAAGCTTGAGTGCGTGAATAACGTATGTGAGTATGGTGAATTGGTGTTGTCGGAACGGGACTGGTTCGAGCTGTATGATATACGAGTCGAGGCACTGTTTAAAAATTTCTTTCATGGTTGCTGCTGTTGCAACAAGGACAACAGTGTACTACATTGCGATAAACATTTGAAATTCCATCTATGTGACAATTTATACATCGAGATTATTCACAACGAGTTTTTCGGCAACAGGGTTGCCATACATGATACACAGCGGACTATAACCTTAAAAGATTACGAGTTTCAGTCTATACTGCATTTAGCACCGTTGATCAATCATCATGCTCGAACGTTACGTCACCTCGACTTTTCACGTTTCTACCACGCAAACATAGAGAACGTAGCGGAAGGTCAACTGAGACGCCATGAAGATGCCTATAAATCGCTCCCGACATCCGATTCAATTTTATTCACGTCCGAACTGTTATGCGGTTACTACTCAGCTACCAGTTTAATAGACAACACAGCAGCAGCAATTGGTGGTGGATTGAACTCGTTCATTTTATTAGAAATAATAAAACATTATCCGCAAAAGTTTATCGATGCCGTACGTACACGACTGCAATCATATCAGCAACAGCAGCAGTCGGAGACGTCAACGACAACAACGTTTGCACCGTCGTATTAAGAACACCATGGCGGAAATAAACTATCTTAGAAATAGACTGCAAAAATATTTGAACAATTTGCAAGTGTTACGCGATGATCTCAACTCATACTGTGTAATGAATAATTTGTCCAATCATATGTTACAATTGTCCATTAAATATCAAAATAAATAATATGTATAAACATTGTTGTTGTTGTTTCATTTACTAGCACAGGGTGAAGGGGTTGACTATATAAAAAGGTAGATCGTTGTCATCAGCGACAGAGTACACGAATAAAGCCGAAGATTTCCGACGGCGAACATCCTAAGCTACAAATCCGGTAAGTAGTCATACTATGAGAGAGAGAGAGAGAGAAAGAGTTTCAACTTAGTGAAAGAAGGATCCAATCCCATAGTTAGCGCTAAAATTCAAATCTGGGAAGATGGGTGCTTTAAGAATGACAGATTTAAAATGACCGATTTAAATGACAGATGCAAAAATGACATATGCAAAAATGACATATGCAAAAATGACAAATTTTAAATGCATAAATGACATATGCAAAAATGACAGATTTAAAATAGATTCAAATTTAGCGCGCGCATGCAAGATGTTGTGATATAAAATGGTTGCCTCTCTGTAGTAATACAGATTTCTTCTTCTTCATGACACGCCACCTAGTAGTAGTACACAACGCATCGATAATACAGATCCCTTCATGACGCCCTCTCTTAGCAATACACACTAATTGTAGCATTACGCCCTCTATTGGTAGCACACAGATTGCCGGTAATACAGATTCCCGTAATGGCGGGCAGGCGTGGTCAAAATGGCGCCCAAAGTTCCAAAATGGCGCACGTCCAATCAGAGAGCAGTAGGCGGGGAAATCCAAGATGGCGGGGACCAATCAGAAGCAAGGGGAGGAGCTACAGGAGTGGGGGTAACCAATCACAGCGAAGGGGGAGGAGCTACAGGAGTGGGGGTAACCAATCAGAGCGCAGCAGGCGTGGCCAAAAAAAAACTGGAGGGGCTGGTCTCAGGTGTCCCAATACCTACTCAGTTTGTTTCTGATTGTTTTATACTATATAGCATTATGCCGGGAGAAAGATGTACAGTTGCAGTTTGCAATAATAGTTTAATTAAAACCAGAGAAGCCAAGGAAGCTATTATATATCATAAAGTCATTAAAAAGTTCAGTAACAGGCATTAAAAGGAAAGCAGAAGATTAGCAAAGAATAGAGCAAAGAATATTTGTATTTCAAAATAGTCAGTTTGATTTCAGAAAGCGTCAATTGTATTTCAGTTTAATCATTTATATATAACTGACGTGTTTTAAAAAGATACATACTGCGATGGTAAGTTATCAGTTATCATTATAAAGGTTGATCTGATTTACTTGACGTTGATTGTTATAATCAACAAGTCCGGAATATGATTCATGTAGCTTGTTATAGCTAGAGTTCCTAAATGAAAACTTTAACTGTGTTATTTTAAAGTTAGGGCACGGATGTCAAAATCTATCTCTTTCTAGGTCAAAACTAAGCTATCTGAAACAGAGTTACTTTTTTCTCTCTTTTTATTTTAGTAACAACTTTTTCTACTTTTCTAGCTTCATTCAAAAACAAATTAAAAGTAATGTGTCACAACAGTTGAAATTTACGTTTTTTAATTGCGTATTACATTTTTTTTAGTTCTATGTTTGTCTTTATAGTGTTGTTTATATTCATGTATGTAATATGTATACAGCGGCGGTTCGTACGTACCCTTTAGGAGGTTCTGTCAGCGAGCGGCAAGCGTTGTATCCTGCTAAGTGCAGCAAAGCAACCGGTTAATTCACTTGCCGCTCGCAGATAGATCTAAACGTACATATAAACCGCCACTGATAGAAACGTATATCAATCAATCAATTTGCAAATACGCTATTTAGGTGTATACTGATATATTTTTTAAATCAAACTAACTAATATTCGCAGAGGAATATAATTAAAAAAATCATAATATTTTGATATAAAAAGTTTGCAGTCCTTAAATTGAGAGTCTGCCAACATATAATTTACTTGTTAAATATCTTCTGTAACCATCTATAAATTTAGATGTATGATGAGTCTACAGCTCTAGAAAAAATATTTATTGAAAGCATCCAGACATAACTAGAATTCTAAATTACACTTAATAAATTGAAGAAGAGTGGGGAAGAGAATAAAAACAGTCTCATTCACACATATATTTAGTGCTAACTAAAACTTCAGAAAACACTTTTGAATTTGTTAATAGTTTTTGCATTCGAGTATTATTGCACGGTAAAAATGAGACAAAAGCGTTGCGTCTACAATCGCGTATTTTACAATTCCCAACTTGAAAATATAATCGAATCTTATTTAGTGTTTTCTGAAGTTTTAGTTAGCAGTAAATATATGTGTGAATGAGACTGTTTTTATTCTCTTCCCCACTCTTCTTCAATTTATTAAGTGTAATTTAGAATTCTAGTTATGTCTGGATGCTTTCAATAAATATTTTTTCTAGAGCTGTAGACTCATCATACATCTAAATTTATAGATGGTTACAGAAGATATTTAACAAGTAAATTATATGTTGGCAGACTCTCAATTTAAGGACTGCAAACTTTTTATATCAAAATATTATGATTTTTTTAATTATATTCCTCTGCGAATATTAGTTAGTTTGATTTAAAAAATATATCAGTATACACCTAAATAGCGTATTTGCAAATTGATTGATTGATATACGTTTCTATCAGTGGCGGTTTATATGTACGTTTAGATCTATCTGCGAGCGGCAAGTGAATTAACCGGTTGCTTTGCTGCACTTAGCAGGATACAACGCTTGCCGCTCGCTGACAGAACCTCCTAAAGGGTACGTACGAACCGCCGCTGTATGTATATTAGGTATATATGAGTAAGTAGTACTGTCACGTATTTTCTATTTAATCTTAATTATTGCTATCTATATCTAATATGTATCGAAAATATGTGTTCTTATTTTTCGTTTTCTAAGGAAGTATTTGTTTTTGGGAACATTCCTGTAAATACTTTGTAATTATACGTTATTTAGTGTAAGTTTAAGTTCACGTCATTATTAAATTATGACGTCAGACTATGCGCTGTTGCCATATGGAATTGGATATTCCTTGTTTGATCCAACACCTTTGCAGCATATTTTCAGTATACGTTTCCAAAAGAATTATTATCTTATGAACAACATGACTTTGTTCATTCCCATCCATCCCCCCATCATCCCTTGTTTTGGATGGTCATTCTTATAGTATACGAATCGAATTTGTCGTAAGGCAATGGATAAATAACTTCTACTTCCTTCATATATGAACGTGAATATCGATTTTTTGACAAAATATTAAGTGATACATGTTCCCCTGTATCCAAATGTGCTATATCAATTGAAGAGCACAGTCACACACATAACGTGAGGTACTTACTGTTCTTATATATGTATTTCATAAATTTCATTGTTAATATTTGCCTAATATGTTTTATGCAACCCAAGTCACATGTTAGGATGGTTTTTCCATTTTTCTGGAAGATTTTATTTTCTTTTCTTATATGGGATTGTCAATTACTAACGTAAAGTCTTTCTGTTTCTCATGCGACTGAATCAGTTTCGGGAAAATATTTTACTGCAAAAACGTAAAACAGGTTATTACTGTAATGTCTACAATAATACATTAAACCTACAATCTTCTGAATTCCAAAAAAATGTGTTAATCTTTGTGAAGGTATTGGCTTTGCTGATATGCATCGATTTTTCCAAATATTGATTTTAATATAATATTTTACGCCGTTGTTTGAACACAAGCACCTGGAGGACTGTATGCTGGACAAGTTTAACTATAATTTGATTTCATTTATGTTGTTATTTGTATGGAGTCTTGCAAAGCATCGTTGGGTCTATAAAAAGTATAAACGAATCTTTATTTTTGTTTTTCTTCTATTGTAAACGTTTTTCTATGTAAATTTTATATGTATCAGTTACCTAGTGTAGTTATGTATTCATTTTTGTAACGGTAGAGCTGGAGTTAATGAGTTTTGTTTGTAATTAAGTTTTAATGAGATTTTCTCGTCAATCGTTTTTGTTAATTTTCTCAGTTGATGTTAATTTTATACTATATGTGTCTTATGTTGTTTTAATCGTTATTTTGCCAGCTACATTTCTATCTTTTTAGATTTAAGATTAGTGTTAATTATGAACACCTGTTTCCGTGAGTGACGTCATGATAACACTTTGAAGTGCGATTGTTTTAAGAATTTGTCATAGTTTTCAATTGTTTTGGTAAAACATAAAAAGGCCAGGAAAAATTAACAAATTCAGTCGATAAAACGTTTTGGTTGAAACCACGTCGACTCATACAAGAATTGGCTAAAATAAAGTAAGGATAAGTTATAACCATATGTTTACATAAACATATGTCAATGTAAACAAAGTATTCATGGAATATATAAATCTATAAGATTTAATAATAATATAATTTAAAGATTTAATAATAATAATAATAATATAAATAAATAACCTGAATATATAAATCTAAGATTTATTTTCGTTCTTCTACAATTATATGGAATTGTGAACGATTTATTTATTAAATTAAATCAAGAAGATTTTTGTTTCCATTATTGATTTGGATAATCGACTTGTTTTCATTCTAAAAATTAGATGTTTGAATAAATGCAGTAGTACCAATTGTAAAAAGATTTGAAGTGGATCTCGCCGTATTTTATATACAAGGTTGGTCAAAATAAAAAGATTTGGTTAAATTTTTAATATAACAAAATCATAAAGACAATCTTAATAAATAATACCAAATAAACAATTTAAATTTGTTTATAAAAATTTAATAATTCATCTAATATATATTCATAAATTTCACCTCATATATTAATGACGCTGTCAACGTGAGGCAAAATTCTATTTTTTTTAATAAAATATCACTGCAATATATTTTAACTATTCCTGTCAAGAAGAACCTATTTTAAAGTTTATATAAGAGCTTACTATATAATCAAAATGAGACGCATGTAATTGAATTTAGTATACATTTTTCTGTGTGTACAACTTGGGTGGAATGCCTATATCGCCCTCGGTCGTGCCTCTAGCTTCGTCCTCGTGCGATATAGGAATCATATCGACCCTTGTTGCACAAACTACTATTGTCCGGTTTTGTCCAAAATCTAAATGTAAAAAATTAAATTCAGAATTCACACTCAGCTAATACTATCAAATTAGGGATCAAATTTGTCTTTTAGGGAAATACAACTCATTGATAGTGTTAAAATCGTTGTGAACCAGTTCCAACCATCACCCTTTTGTTCCACTTTCTCAGAACCGGCAGCTCATTCCACTTCATTGATCATGAAATGATTCACGATCAAGACCCAAAAGATATCTCTTGCAAAATACTCTTTCATTCAGTAAAGAAAACTGCAGTGGTGGCAAATTGAGTAAGGAAAGAGTAACTTTTTTGGTAGGAGCAAACATGAATGGATCGGAAAAGTTACCGGTATTGAAGATAGGAAAGTCAGGAAATCGGAGATGTTTTAAAAACGTTAAGATAAAAATGCAAATAAGAAACAATTATGGTTTTCCCATTTTCCCCATTTTTCTTCCTTTTCACTGAAAAAGGGATCTTCTTCACTAGATATCTCGACGATGACTAACCATTATTATCACACGCGTGTCGGGTGAATCTATAAGTATTGAATACATTTATTTTTGTAGTACCCATCGTCTGCATTTCGCGTTGATGTGTAGAGTGGTGAGAATAAGGTCTATAGGTGAAATAAATATAGGTCCGCTAGCGCGACGTTGTTCTATCAGTAAGCGTCGGACTATTTTGATAAATGTGGCCTGTTATCGTATGGGTTTACAGACGCGAAGTGTATGCTTTGAAATAGCTGTAATTTGTACAGCACGGTTATTGGTATGATTTTCACTAGGGTATAGGTCCTACACCCTGTAGGGCCTGTATCTGCCGACATGCGCTAAGGCTATTTCCAGCACTTTTAATTTATTGTAGCACTTTCAACTACTTCGTGCGTATAAATTAAGAAATGATCACAATAAAATCTAGAATCTATCTTGTTTGAAAACATTCTTGAACGCGTCTATCAGTATTTGAAATACTAACTAAAATAAAATTAGTGTTCAAATA
The DNA here is from genome assembly GCA_929113105.1 of Agrypnus murinus. NCBI lineage: Eukaryota > Metazoa > Arthropoda > Insecta > Coleoptera > Elateridae > Agrypnus > Agrypnus murinus. The sequence goes on along the minus strand of OV816025.1, from coordinate 39,302,595 downwards.
AAAACATAACCTATAATTCTTTTTAAATCGGCGGTAAAGTAATCCATTATGCACGTGTTATGCAAGTTAAAACTATCACTTCAAACCAAAATTGTTTAATACTATATTAATAAGTAATAACAATAAATACCACAAGTGTCAATAGACGATAAAATTAGACTTTTTTACGAATTACAAATGTGTTTTTGTTGTTACCCAGCACGCCTACTTTATCTCCCACTTATATACAAAAAAATCAATTAAATTAGTTTCAATGACATTCATTACTGCGTCAGCTTACTGTTTGTTATGTTTAGTATTCTGTACACTATTCAACCGACTAGTTTGTTGTCAAGATTACAATTTAAACTTTTTATTATTTGGAAAGCCGTAATGTTTCAACATTAACTGTGAAAATTATTATTATTACCTATATATACATCCTGTGAAATTTGTGAAACGGTAGAAATACGGGATATTAAATAAGTACAAATTTTAATAAAGGAAAAGTAAGTACATTTTTTATTTCTTTAGTATTTCCTAGCCGAGATAATACGCTCTAAAAGAAACTCTCTTACAGAAAAAGATGTTTTGGGTTTTGGTTTCCATCTTAACAATAATTGTTTCCTATTTCGTTTTAATTAAACCATTATATTTTTGGCGTAATAAAGATATACCTCATTATGGTGTTTGGAATACATGGAGAGAAATGTTACATGGATTATCACCATACCGATCGATATCTGAAATTGTAGCCAAAATGTACAATGACTTTCCAGGGAAACGGTAAATAGTTTTCTATTCTAAGATTAATAACGATGATGTTTATGCGATTTGTTTTTATGTTAATAGATATTGTGGTGTATATCACTTTCTCAGGCCGGTCTTATTCTTGAGAGATCCCGATTTAATAAAACAAATAAGCGTAAAACATTTTGATCATTTTTTGGATCATTATCAATTTATACCGGAAAATGCAGACCCACTAATAGGGAGGAGCCTATTTTTTTTGCGAGGTAAGATAAGTTCTTATATTGCTGAAGGTATTATGAAAGAATCTTACATGTAAAGCAATCAACAATATCACATGAACACTTGATTACAACCAAACTTGGTAATTTGTTGTTACTATAGTTCATTGATGGAGAGCACAATAGTATATTATATACCCAGGGACCAAAGTGCATCTTTTAATCCCGAATGTGAGTTCAAACTAGTGTTGGAAAATGCCCGAGCATTTATTTTTGGAGAATATTCCTGGAGAACAAACGAGAAAAAACGAGAATAAACCCTCAAAAGTTTGCAGGACTGGAGAATATACCTTTAACTTGCAAAGATATACCCAAAATAAGAATAATTTCAAAAGTTCTTGAAATATTCTCAAAATGCTGAAAATGCTTGAATGTTCTCCAATTTTCATCTTCTCATTTATAATGCTAGTTGTAGTTAATCTTACTGTTGGAAGGTAACAAAATGTGTTCATAAAAGGTGCTCTAGATTCTAATCTTTTTCCATCTATTAGAATGAGATAAAGCTATTTTTCTTCTTCTTGATTTTAATTAGAACTTTAGTTATAGACTCCTTTAATCATGGTATGTGAATATGTCCCTTTATATTTAGATTAGAAGCTGAAATATGCACCTTTACGCCTACTAGACACAACGATGACCGCGAATACTTCGCCGACCGCGAACACTACGCCGACTCTTAAAATAAATTTTGCTACTAGACACTTTGCCGATTATAGTGAATACGCTGACCGAAGACATAGTCGGTAAAGTGTCCACCGCTTGCGGTCGGCGTAGTGTCCACGGCCGGCGCACACTGGGGACCTCTCATATAAGTAGGTGCTCAAAATAGGATTTCTAATTTGTAGCCATTTGAAAAAAACATAATGCAGGCATGTAGACAAGTATTTGACACATTCCTATGCTAAATATTAAATCGGTAGCAGTTGTTATCGCGAAGATATGAAGGTGACAAGTTACTTTATTCACTCGGTTTTTCGCAGGTTTATCTTCTCTCTTGAAAATACTCGCGGTTTCTATGTGTTATTTCTTAAATTTTGTGTCGGATTATTATAAATAACAATATGTCTCGTTTAGAGCAATGTATGTAGATAACATTATCACTTTGAACAAACTGTTTTAAACGATTACTTTTGTTTTAAAGGCCAAAAACTAAATTGCGTCCATTATTTCATTCCAGTTAACTTAAAATGAGATTTTTTTCATTAACGCAACAACGTATTGCAAAACTGTTCAGTTTCATAACAACAAAAGCCCGTAGATTACAGTGATACTAAAATGGCAACAACGCTTTTGAGGTAATTAAAAAAAATCTATTCAAAGTTACCTGTAATGGTAAGTAGTAATGGTGGTAGAAATTTTGGTCTTTAAAACAAAAGTAATCGTTTAAAACAGTTTGTTTAAAGTGAAATGTTATCTACATACATTGTTCTAAACGAGACATAGTGTTATTTATAACAATCTGTCACAGAATTTAAAAAATAACACATAGAAGCCGCGAGTATTTTCAAGAGAGAAAATAAAACTGCGAAAAACCGAGTGAATAGAGTAACTTGTCACCTTCATATCTTCGCGATGACAACTGTCACCGATACCATATTTAGCATAGAAATGTGTCAAATACTTGTCTACATGCCTGCATTATGTTTTTTCAAATGGCTGCAAAGTAGAACTATTTTGAGCACTTATTTATATGAGAGGTCCCCAGTGTGCGGCGTCTATTATCATATAAGTGTAACCCTGTCCGCACGTACCCCTAAGCTGAAAACTTAAGTATAAATTATGGTTGATAGCGTTGTCGTCAGAGGCCAGGGGTTGAAGTGCTAGGCTAGATAATAAAAGAGTGCACTTACCTTATAATTTCGCTTTCTTACAGAAAGGGAGAGAGGTAATCCAAATAATATAAACACAGTTTATAATTATTAATTAAAGACGAGTTTATTTATTATTGTTAATTACATTAGCAAACCAACTTACAACATTATTCACAACCAACATAAATTATTGACGTTTTATTACTTTCACTTAGAAAGAAGTAAAATATTGACTTTAAATAATTGAAAAAAATAAAAATTTTAAAATTTAAACCGAAAGTGAGTTCCTACTTTCTTGAGGACCTAATCAGAACTGTTTTAATCTAAAACCCTATGTAAAAAGGAAGAGACTTGGAAAACAGTATGGATGACAAAACAAACTTAATTAAATTAACAGTGTACGTGTGTTTAAAAAACCCTAAGAAAAACTTACTTTTTTTTATTAGTATTAGAAAAATGCAACTTAGCACACCTTGCAGGAAGTCGCCTTATCACATATAAAAGAATCATCATTTTGAATAAAATATAGAATTTTAAAGTTTTAGCAAAAGGAAAATATTTTACGTTTTGGAATTTATATTTCCCGTGGGAAACTAATTTTGCAATTTCTTCATATTAGGTATGCAAAAACTAAATTTTAAATTTTAATAAGTTGTACCTTTGAGTTTATTTAACCCTAAATAAATATATTATTATAAATGCAATTATTATTTGCAGAACTAAGTAAATATGAACTTTAGCTAAAATAGTTTAAGAATAAATGATACAAACTAATGAACTAATCATGTAGCTAATTATAATAAATCAATGTAGCCATTCGGGTACATAAGTGTGCACAAGTAATACATTTTAAAAACTTTACTAACATTTGTCACTTTTTGTACAAACAAAATTTTAAAAGTTTAAGTGTAAAGTTCATATATAACTAGAACAAAGAACAAAAGAGGCGCTAACGGGCGGTTACCCAAATTTCTTGTCAATGTTTTCAAAGGCATATATTGTGAAAACTATGCTTATAAAAGTGTCTGTCTTTGGAACACCCGTCGCCATCAGCAGTTTCAACACGTGTACATTTTGCGTGGACATGCGGTTTAGTTTCTATTTTATTATCGATTTTTTAATATCCTTGTTTATGCTCGTTTGTGCTGTATTATGATGAAAGTTCTCGAGGATTATCATGAGAACGTTCACGAACGTGCTTGATTATGCTTCCAACAACTGCGGGTAACACGTGTACATTTTGCGTGGGCATGCGGTTTAAGATCGTTTAGTTTCGGTTTATCGATTTTTTAATGTTCTTGTTTATGCTCGTTTGTGCTGTATTATTCTGAAAGTTCTGGAGAAATATTCTGAGAACGTTCGCGAACGTGCTTGATTATGCCCCCCAAGAGAACGTTCTTTTGATACGATTTTATCATGCGCGAACGTTCGCGAACGTTCTCATCAGCATTTTCAGAACATTCTTTCGTTTACAACACTAGTTCAAACACATGAGGGATTAAAAGGCACTTTAGTCCAGTGGTATATATGCTATTTCTTGCACGTCCTAAAGGACTTAATCGCAAAAATTCAAAGTTTAGAAAATTTTTTCCGAAAATTTCGTTACATGTCATTTTGACAATTGAACTTTGCAAACGCCAAAGTCATATAGTTTCAGGATAATAAATCCTAACATGTACCGTGGTTTTTTTTTGTTGTTTAGTTGTTGTTGTTGTCATGGAAACACTTTTACTCCCTCAGGGAGTAAAAGTGCTACTTTACTCCCTCCTTTGGGTGACCAAAGTACAGCCTTATATATAGGACGTGCAAAAAGTTTATATATTTAGTTATACACTTTAACTTTTGTTAATAAGCATATGAAGGAGTTTCTATTGTACTCAGGTAAGTTAGAAGGGCGAGGCGGTGCTTTTTGATGTATGTAGTTGCGTGTTGCCCTGCCTTCGTTAGTACCTGGCTGGCCTTTTAGTGCAATAAAACTAGACTAAAAACATGATCAAACCCAGACATTCAAAAGAACAAAACTTTGTTGGGTGCAAATTGTTTGGTACACCTCTCCCTTCATGATCAGTAAAATTCCTTAAGAGATAACGTCGGGTTTAGCCGGTGCGGAGGGGTGGAAGCGGTAAAAACGGAACTTTTCATACGTTTTTCGAAAATATCTTAAAAACTACGAGGTTTAGAAAAAAATTATAAATCAAATTAAAGAAAATAAAATTCTCAACAAAAAAGATTCTATGCATTTTTTTACTAAACCTCATACTTTGGAAGGTAGAAGGGGTATTCGATTGGCATGAAAAAGAGACAGAGCACAAAAGTTGAGGAAAACCTGCGAAGGTCATTCTCTCATTCTCATGTGGATGTAATAGTTGAGAACAGTATTGTGGTTACTTTGAATCGAGGTGACTTCCTGTCAAACAGTAAAAACAAAATAGAACTAATATCCCTCCTGAAGACACGTGCAGAAAGCAAGTACACTGTTTATCAGGCAGAGGGAGATGCTGACTCTTTTATTGATATTTTATTGTATCCACAGCAATTCATGAGGCTGAGAAAGAAAAAGAGGTTATACTGGTTCGTAATGATACCGATTTGTTGTCCCTTTTAATTGCTTTTTTACCTCCTAAAACATGTAAAGAAATCCAATGTAAACATGATGATGCCTGTAAAGAATAACAAAACAGACAAAATTTATTACATCGACTCCACTCAGAAACAACTAGGGGACTTAAGATACCTACTACTGACTGTGTCCAGTGTATATAACAGTGGCGTAGCCACGGGTGGGATATGGCGGATATATCCCCCCCCCCAAGGGTCAAAAACTTCAAAAAAGTAGATGAAATATTTGACAAACTGACCAAAAAACCATGACACCTAGATTTTGTTTTGTAATGTTTTTTGTTGAATAAAGACTATAGTAAAAATCAAATAAGAATAAAGTAGATGGCGCTTCGATCCAAGTTACATTTACACACCTAAAATTAAAACTGCGGGAAATTTGAAAGTTAAAATTGTTTAGTGTTCAAAATATTTACTGAAAAATATACACAATTTATTTCTGTACTTTTGTACAAGATGCCAGTGTATCTTATGAACAATTTATAAATAAAACTAATGAATAATGCACACTATCATAACACTGTAATGACACTATCATTCGAAAAACCTTAAAAATTATTTTATATTTTCACAATATCAATATCTCTATGTTCGTCTGATTCGTTGGGATGGAACTTTCCGATCTTAAACATATAGTTTTTCCATAATATCCTCTACAATTTCGTCTAAATCCTACCTTGGATTTTCTATATTGATTATGTGACATATGCATATGCAATCTTTCCATCGTTTTGCAGTAACGGTAGAAGTTCATTGATAAGGAACCTTTTTCACGTCAGCCAAGGTTGTAGCATGCATTATTAGCAGCTAAATATGAAGTAATATCGTACATGTTTCACTTGTGCCCATATCAACTCGATTGAATTTAAATTACAAATATAAGAGGGCAATCCTAATATGGTTCTTCCACTATTTTTCATCATTTCATCGATTTGGACCACTATGAATTACTGTTCCTCTTGGATTTTTGAAGGATTGTCGTTCAGGCATAGTTAAAATTAACTACTAAAATGTTATTACGTTTATTTAAGCTACGTTAAGATTGTTACATAAATCATCATACCTGCACAGTAATAAAAATAGAGCCGGTAAGTTCTAAAAGGACTGTTGTTGTAATAAAAGGAATGAAAATTATTGACTTGAGAAAAACTCGAAGTAGATAGGTTAGGAGAGTTCTAGCCCAATCCTTATGGAAATTAACATGGGAAATCGCCAAGGTCCAAAGTAGTAATTTTTGGTCAATTTCAAGGTCATTCGCGGTCTAACGTGTGACCTCAGCGCGTGACATCACAACGTATACAGATCAAATCTACATATTACATTATGATTGATGCAGTCATTCGAGTGATTTTATAATGAAGACATCACGGTACTCTAGAGCTTCGCCCCAGAAGCAGGACCCCATTGCAACCGAAAATGATTATACTTCTACACTTACATTTGACTAACCATGTGATCAAGATAGTAGTATTCTAATCAAGCTTTCTACGTTTATTCATCTGCTAGCCAACGAGATCAAGAAATTTAAAGAAACCAACAATCATCAATATATCGGCAAGGTTTGTAGGCTCGACTAACGGATATATCTATGTCGGTTACTACCCTTCGTAAAGGGCTTTCCAATCTCAAGTTGGTACTTAAGAAAATTGTGTAAAAATAAAACCCGGGTAAAAATAAAACATTCTCACACAGAATAATTTTTATTTGTTATTTTATCACATCCTAAATATTTACATGACTGATTAGATTAAAAAGGTATTAGATTAACTAAAAGAATGTATTTTAAAATTGAAGGCTTATAATTATTGTTCATCAGCTGCGAGGACCTTTTGCTGGTAGCCATCTACTCTCGCTTGACAGATAATACCCATTGCTTATATGTAATTTGATAAGAGATGTAAATAAAACACACAAATATGGTTTATAGATTTTTATTTTATTTAGCTATTATACATTTCAATTAAATTATTTACTTATCTACTACAACCATAATTAAAAACGTTATATTGTATGAGGATCATCAGTTTAAACTAAACTACCTATTAAGAAATACTAATTATCAAGACTAAGTAAGGACTTTTAGTAACATCTAACAGGCAAAGAATATTATATTCAATCATTAACATAGAAACATTAAACTAAATATATTTACTTAATTATAATTATAATATAGACTTATTATATGACTAACTTTATCTTATACTAAACTACACATTAAGAAATAATAATTATAAAGCATAAGGCTTTTATAGTATCTTTCATGATATGAAGATTACATTCAATCTATTAACTTGGATCATAACATTTATTATTAACTAAATATCATAAATTAATATATTACGTATTAAAACCTATATATAATATCTAACTTTATTGGATTTTTATATTACATATCAGGTTTTTCAGTGAGGATATACATCAGTCTACATTCATTAGTTCTAATATCAAATAATGTCCCAAAGGTAGAGTTTCATAGGAGCCAGGTATGAGGTAACGTTTATCATCATATGGGCTAACAGCAATCTTTTGCTGGGTGATCGAATGAACATGATGTTTATCGGATCGGATTATATTTTGATGTACACGTTTTTCTACATAGTTTTCGAGACATTCTACATAGTCTTCGAACGTAATTTTTGTATAAACAACAGATTTTTTAACACCTTTAGCTTTTTTCGTAACAGCACTATTAGATATAATATCAGCGATTTCATCCTCTTCATATTCTTCGTCTTGTAAGCGATTTCTTAATACATCTTCATTTCTTGAAATGACAGTTTTTATTGTGTATAATTTTGATCGGAGCCCGACGTAATGGGTCATTGGCACCCCATTGCATTCATCCTTCATTAGGCCAAGAACTTTTTTATTAACATGCGGAATGTCATATACATTATTCGCAGGGTAATCACTCGTATCAAAATACAGCAGACAATCACGCTTCATAGCTTCATAAGGATCCTGATTACGAAATTCATATATGAGAGAATCAGTATCCGAATATAACACAGAACACCTATCGCCAAATGTGTTCTTCATATATCCATAATGGAAGTCGTAGATGGTAGTTTTAGCGAGATCGATAATGCTCATACCGACATAAATAGGTTTGTTCAGGTAGATTTCAGATTTTCTTAACTCGATTGCTACTAGATTTTCATTAAATATACTACAATTTTTAAATTCAGGCTTGGAGATGTAAGACTCGGCTCCATATCTACCCGACCATTTAGTTAAAAGTCGGATATTTACCCGCTTCCCTAAATTTTCCATCGTCTTACCAAATACTGCATTATTCATAAGCTTAAAGAGATTCTTCTCAAACTCGTTTCTTGCGTTCTGACGTAACCTTGTGTTTAAGTCGATATATGACTTTAGCCACGCTGATTGTTTAAATTTAAGCACCCTATTAAGCACCCTATTCGTCTAATCTTCAACCCATGCTGCAATACCTGTTTTAGAGCTCTATAATGGATAATATACTTTTCTTTGTGATGGAGAGTAGCCATCAACTTAGCTGCCTGAGAAGAAGATGCGCAGGGTTTTTCAGTCTTAGGATTAACATGCTGTGGACAGAAAGGTAGATCTTTATGAGCATCATGTAGTTCCCTAGGGTATTCCAGATCAATCTCCAATATATAACCCTCAGGAGCATTATCTGGGATGGATAGTACATCAATACTATCTGATTTGGCCCATTCGAAACCGCCATATGAAAGGTACTGTGACATCGCCCATCCATACTGATTATTGACATCATAGTACATTAAATAACTTTCAGGACTAGTCGGATTATATGTTGGAATGTATTTATTGTTAGCTGTAGATCTCCTTTTAGAGCAAATTTGGCTAAGACCACCTCGAATTCCACGTTCAACAAAGAGAAATTGATCGAGATCGGTTAGGAGCTCTAACTCTTGTTTTGAATGTTTTAACATACAATCCCAGGTGAAACCAGGAAGTGTAAAGTAATGAGCGGGGTCTAACTCATTGGTTTCCAAACAACTATTTCTAAATTGTTCAAAAACGTCTGCTAGTAACAGTATATCTGTTTTCATATATAGATCAACGTACTCGCCCAAGCTGCTACAATTAAATTTAGACCATACATCTTCAGCTCTCCTATACAATTTTCTTGAACACTTTTTATTTTCCAACTTATTATAAAAAGCTTCAATAGGCGGTAGACAAGTTTCACTAAACTTATCAATGCAATCGATATAATCGTATGGCATTATACCCTTTTTTGTTAACATACTGAAGAGATTATGAGATGGTTCAGAAAATTGAATTTCAAATTCGGAAAACTATGCAGGTATGAAGCTAACTTTTCTAAAGAGGATGCCATAAATCGGAATGAATCGATAAACCGGAACTGAATCAGAGAATCGTTTATATGTTTAGTAAAGGAGATATACTTTTCTTTAGTAATCGGAAGTAAATCAACAGCTCCTTGCATTCTAGACGCTATATCGGTAATTATAAAATGAGCATCGTAACCGCTTAGATTATGAAAGACAATAGGAATAACCCGTGCATCTTTGTAGTTAATATTGCATTCTTCATGGGCAGGCCCCCTGTAATTATTTTCTGAAATCAGATGGGTATGATCACGTACTTTTTTATCACCCAGTCCAAAAGGTTTTTCACAAATATGACAATGAGTAGATTTTCTAAATTCTGCTTCCTGTTCAGGTGTTATAGCAATATCGTAAGGACAAAGAAATACTGTTTCCAAATCCTCAGCCAACTGCTGTAGCTCATAGGCAAACCATTCCATACAATCCAAACCTCGATGGGAACGGTAAAAAGATAATGAGTCATCATATGTACATTTGACATAATAACCTACAGCAGCTGGGGTGTGTTCTTGATATAGGTTTTTAAATATTACAGGGTTTCAGGATACTCTCCAAATCGGCGTATACAACGAAAGGAGCCTTCTCATTGTTTTTAAAATTCTTAAATTTCAACAGGTTCTCACCTACTTTAGGCATTTTGATGGCGCAATCATTGACCTGCTTGACAGTCTTCTATATGCGCGCTGAATTTCGTCTGTGTACGGAAATAGTGAAGACATCGATCGCAGAAATATTTTCTACCTTTAAGTCTGCTAAGTTGAGATGATAAAAGTCTACTTAAATCCTTTATCCAAACGAAGTGATAACGAATTGGTGTAGTGTAGTTTTCTGTATCTTGATCATCATCAAAGTACTTATCTTGAACGAGAAGCAAATTTACATGTTGTTCTACTTTGTTTTTAGTAAGATATGACGGTAATGTCACAGAATCTCGGTTTTTCTTCTTCAGAGAATAAACATTAATGGATATGTTATTCTGTTTTTCGAAATTAGGTATCTGCTTGATTGTCATGGGAAATTGAATACCCTTAAGTTTTAAAGCTTTAGAGTAGTGCGGATATTTCGAGATACGCTGGGGATGTCTTTCAACAGCATGCAATGCACTGTATACAGCTCATGCAAAGCACGCCTCATCATCATTCTTCACGTTAATGCATGCTTTCTTCATATTTATGTGCTCGGGCAGATCGATATATGAAGATCCAAGCTGAGGTGTATATTTATTAATATTAACTTGAAGGTTAATAATCGATTTAAGTGTCCAACCATTTTCTCGCTCTTGGAATTCCTCTAGCTCAGTTAATATTGGCTTTATTACTTTATCATCAAACCAAGAATGTAGATCTGTATCTCTATATATCGGAGAGTTCGAGGTCGTAAAATGCTTGTTTCATTTAGAAGCAGGTCGCCTCTCTTACATTCAAATTCTCCTACGAAAATGACATTAACTTTTACTGCTTCATACTCTTTCAGGATATTACGAATTCTTCGTTTGAAAAGAGTCTTACAATCGGTGAAGAACTCTTTAGGATCCTTATGTTTAAGGTTACTGATTACACCACTTCAAATTCTATTATCAAAAGCTGATATGGAATCATCCCAGTGAACACGATGTTTAACGGTTTCTTCGGTTTCCTTCTTCGATCCAGCACCACTTTTCCGAAGCGTTTTGAACTGAGACCTAAAAGTTTTTACTTGAGTCATGAGATGCTGCTTTTCACCAACAGACTTAGCACACTTCAGCTCACGATAGATTTTTCTAATAGTTCGTGTAAATTCATTAAGCCCTTCTCCGATACGATTATTAGTCGGAGCAATCGACAGAATACCCACCAAGGCTCGAATATTACTGACTGCAGCATCAACTAAAGACATCTTCGATATTATGATAACAGAACTAATAACTGATAATGAACGTAGCAACCGATGTTGTCAACACGAAGGTTGTATTAACAATGAGCTAGCGTGAATGTTGATGTTTCTTATATACTCTCTACACGTACCGCCGAGATGACGATGCAAAGATGTGTAGATAAATTCACTTAGAATTTAGGGTATTTTCCATAAGAACCTGCGGGAAATATTGAATATTATAGTATACAAGCTAGTTAAAGAAATGAAGTATTCTAGTTAGACAATAAAGGTTTGCTGAGATTATATATAATTTACTTCTATTAACAAGTATGAGCTATCAAATACTATTAGAAGACTGATACTATTACCCAAAACAGACTGAACAACCACATGTAATATCATTCAGTATGAAGTATGAATGCTTAGATAAATAAATTTATATATAAACTGACATTAATCAGTACACATCATTTAAACGTTCACAGATAAACACATACGTATGCCTACCATAAATATATTCAAACTACTCATACATATTAACATGAGGAGCAGAGCTATGAATCTATATAAGCATATACAAACATAGATATAGTAATCCATATGAACACATATAAATACATACATATAAACACGTAAGTACACATACTATAAAATAATATATTCAACCACATGCAATCATGTAAACGAAGGAAAAGCATGAAAACGAAGATATACTAACACATGCAAAACATATGGTATTATGAATAACCCTTAATAAAATTGGATGTTAAAATGAGTATTACATTTACTGCGGTAGCAATAAATAGTATATTATATACCAAGGGACTAAAGTGCCTCTTTTAATCCCGAAGGTGCAGTTTGTTGCCCGAGACGAAGTCGAGGGCAACAATCACCTGAGGGATTAAAAGGCACTTTAGTTCCGTGGTATATACGCTATTCTTTGCACTCCGTTTTGCCTAATACTAACGAAGAATTCGTAATATCCTGAAAGAGTATGAAGCAGTAAAAGTTAATGTCATTTTCGTAGGAGAATTTGAATGTAAGAGAGGCGACCTGCTTCTAAATGAAACAAGCATTTTACGACCTCGAACTCTCCGATATATAGAGATACAGATCTACATTCTTGGTTTGATGATAAAGTAATATAGCCAATATTAACTGAGCTAGAGGAATTCCAAGAGCGAGAAAATGGTTGGACACTTAAATCGATTATTAACCTTCAAGTCAATATTAATAAATATACACCTCAGCTTGGATCTTCATATATCGATCTGCCCGAGCAAATAAATATGAAGAAATCATGCATTAACGTGAAGAATGATGATGAGGCGTGCTTTGCATGGGCTGTATACAGTGCATTGCATGCTGTTGAAAGACATCCCCAGCGTATCTCGAAATATCCGCACTACTCTAAAGCTTTAAAACTTAAGGGTATTCAATTTCCCATGACAATCAAGCAGATACCTAATTTCGAAAAACAGAATAACATATCCATTAATGTTTATTCTCTGAAGAAGAAAAACCGAGATTCTGTGACATTACCGTCATATCTTACTAAAAACAAAGTAGAACAACATGTGAATTTGCTTCTCGTTCAAGATAAGTACTTTGATGATGATCAAGATACAGAAAACTACACTACACCAATTCGTTATCAGTTCGTTTGGATTTAAGTAGACTTTTATCATCTCAACTTAGCAGACGTAAAGGTAGAAAATATTTCTGCGATCGATGTCTTCACTATTTCCGTACACAGATGAAATTGAGCGCGCATATAGAAGACTGTCAGCAGGTCAATGATTGCGCCATCAAAATGCCTAAAGTAGGTGAGAACCTGTTGATGTTTAAGAATTTTAAAAACAATAAGAAGGCTCCTTTCGTTGTATACGCCGATTTGGAGAGTATCCTGAAACCCTGTAATATCAAAAACCTATATCAAGGACACATCCCAGCTGCTGTAGGTTATTATGTCAAATGTACATATGCTGACTCATTATCTTTTTACCGTTCCCATCGAGGTTTGAATTGTATGGAATGGTTTGCCTATGAGCTACAGCAGTTGGCTGAGGATTTGGAAACAGTATTTCTTTGTCCTTACGATATTGCTATAACACCTAAACACGAAGCAGAATTTAGAAAATCTACTCATTGTCATATTTGTGAAAAACCTTTTGGACTGGGTGATAAAAAAGTACGTGATCATACGCATCTGATTTCAGAAAATAATTACAGGGGGCCTGCCCATGAAGAATGCAATATTAACTAGTACAAAGATGCTACTAAACATATAAACGATTCTCTGATTCAGTTCCGGTTTATCGATTCATTCCGATTTATGGCATCCTCTTTAGAAAAGTTAGCTTCATACCTGCATAGTTTTCCGAATTTGAAATTCAATTTTCTGAACCATCTCATAATCTCTTCAGTATGTTAACAAAAAAGGGTATAATGCCATACGATTATATCGATTGCATTGATAAGTTTAGTGAAACTTGTCTACCGCCTATTGAAGCTTTTTATAATAAGTTGGAAAATAAAAAGTGTTCAAGAAAATTGTATAGGAGAGCTGAAGATGTATGGTCTAAATTTAATTGTAGCAGCTTGGGCGAGTACGTTGATCTATATATGAAAACAGATATACTGTTACTAGCAGACGTTTTTGAACAATTTAGAAATAGTTGTTTGGAAACCAATGAGTTAGACCCCGCTCATTACTTTACACTTCCTGGTTTCACCTGGGATTGTATGTTAAAACATTCAAAACAAGAGTTAGAGCTCCTAACCGATCTCGATCAATTTCTCTTTGTTGAACGTGGAATTCGAGGTGGTCTTAGCCAAATTTGCTCTAAAAGGAGATCTACAGCTAACAATAAATACATTCCAACATATAATCCGACTAGTCCTGAAAGTTATTTCATGTACTATGATGTCAATAATCAGTATGGATGGGCGATGTCACAGTACCTTCCATATGGCGGTTTCGAATGGGCCAAATCAGATAGTATTGATGTACTATCCATCCCAGATAATGCTCCTGAGGGTTATATATTGGAGATTGATCTGGAATACCCTAGGGAACTACATGATGCTCATAAAGATCTACCTTTCTGTCCACAGCATGTTAATCCTAAGACTGAAAAACCCTGCGCATCTTCTTCTCAGGCAGCTAAGTTGATGGCTACTCTCCATCACAAAGAAAAGTATATTATCCATTATAGAGCTCTAAAACAGGTGTTGCAGCATGGGTTGAAGATTAGACGAATTCATAGAGTGCTTAAATTTAAACAATCAGCGTGGCTAAAGTCGTATATCGACTTAAACACAAGGTTACGTCAGAACGCAAGAAACGAGTTTGAGAAGAATCTCTTTAAGCTTATGAATAACGCAGTATAATCATTTTCGGTTGCAATGGGGTCCTGCTTCTGGGGCGAAGCTCTAGAGTACCGTGATGTCTTCATTATAAAATCACTCGGATGACTGCATCAATCATAATGTAATATGTAGATTTGATCTGTATTCGTTGTGATGTTACGCGCTGAGGTCACACGTTAGACCGCGGATGACCTTGAAATTGACCAAAAATTACTACTTTGGACCTTGGCGATTTCCCATGTTAATTTCCATAAGGATTGGGCTAGAACTCTCCTAGCCTATCTACTACTCGAACTAAACCATAATCTCAAAAATTGTCAGCATTAATAACTTAGACATAGATGCAACGTTGCCGGATTTTTAGGTATGAATATTCGATTTTCTCATTCATTTAAAAATTTGTAGATTAATTAATGAGCATTTTGTCACGTTAATTATGAATTTACATTATAGTTTTTCTTACACACACAAGAAGTTATATTTTCGTAATTGAGCGACTGTAAGCCGTAACGTTTATTGTACAACTGAAACTGCGCTTTTCACATAATTTATGCACAAATTTACTTTTTTAAGTTGTGTGAACGTGCCTCGTATTTTAGCCAATCAACGCGAAGGTCAAGCTTGCCCTATACCTTCCTTCGCTTTATTCTTAGCTGAATTCTACTATAGTATTCTAAAAATACTGTTTTTCTACTCCTACCTGTAAATCACCCGTTTTCTTCACGCTTCGCGCAATGGAAATGTGTGCAATTCTACTAAGGTGTACGGATATAATTTCATATCCGTACAGTGTACGGATATGAAAACAGTCAATCAAAGCAGTCCAATTTGACACTTCTTTATTTATAATTAATTTATTGACAACTCCTGTCATAAATATAGAAGTAAAAGTAAGTTAAATCAATGTTTCCTTCCTTCAATAACACTTAAAGCATTTGAAAATAACGCGGTTTGTGAAATTATAACTTTAACAATAATACTTTTATAATTAAAAAGACATAAATATTAAATCATTTAAATAAGTACAACCTACTTTTATAATAAGTATAGTAGACGGAGTTTTGACGGAGTTTGGTAGCTCAGTCTGTAGAAGATAGGTATAAATAAATTGAAGCTGACCAACGTAGGTTCAATTCCAGCTGGGAGAATAATTCTTTTTTAATTTTTTTTTATAAAACAAAATTTAAAATAATAATTTTTCTTCGAAAATGTTAATTTCTGCAAAGTTTTAACAATTCTCTTAAAAATTCTACAATGACAGAGGGATTTTACAAACCATATTTTAGCATGGATAAAAGCATAGGTTAATCCATATATTCGATTTCTGAAGGAGACATGCAATTTATTTTGTAATTGTTTTACTTAGTCGAAGAAAAAAGATACTGTACAACTTGGGTGGAATGCCTATATCGCCCTCGAACGATTGAGGCACTTCGCCTTCGGCGTCGTGCCTCAAACTTCGTTCTCGTGCGATATAGGCATCATATCCACCCTTGTTGCACAAACTACTATTTTTATTCAGTATTCTTTAATATTTTCACTTTTGTTCCAGACAATCTATAAAAAAACCTAAATAAACAGTTATTATAGGTATACTTAAGAGCCAAGCCTACAGATTTTCTTTTATTATTGTATATCCCCCCCCCAAGGGCCAACTCTGGCTACGCCACTGGTATATAACATGGGGAAAGTTTTACCCTTCAAAAAATTAAAAGCAAATAACAGTCTGAGGACTAAGTTGCAAGTGTCCAATGACCCAAATGCGGAGCTTCTACCCATTATCAACGTAGGGGAGGCATTTTTCTTGAATATTTACGTATCGAAAGACACTAACAATTTTGATGTATTGAGACATCAATTATATGTGAAGACAATCGCCAAACAGCCCATCCATTCACAGTTCAAATTAGCGAATCTCCCGCCTACCTCTGCTGAAGCTGGAAAACATTTAAAGAGAGTCTACTACCAAGTGCAGCAATGGAATGAAAGAGACATCGATCTAAAAGAGTGGAGCTGGAAAGAAATGAATGGATTATTTCATCCTACAACTACAAGCACCAGCACCAGAAGAACTGATCAGGGACTGGAACCGGAACCCAAAAAAACCGGAATCGGAACCGGAACCGATTACTTTTATGGAACCGAAACCGGAATCGGAACCCTTACTAAAATCCGTGTTAACGTTAAAATGAGAACCCGAACCGTTATAAATTTTTGAAAGAACCGGTATTTTTCGGTTCCACATTTCGGTTCTGTTAAATAAAAGAAATAGTTCAACATTCTACAGAAATTCTCCCAACAGCGCTACCATAACCATTCTTACTGAGTTGATGTTGATACTAGATCCATTTCCACTAGTAATTGACCAATAGATAGTCTGTAAATTGACTAAAAAGGTGTTACGTCACATTTTATATTGGTAGCACTGAAAATCCTCAAACAAATTTCATCTTGAAAATGAAATACAATAGTCGCGTTCGGTATTTCACATCTGTTTACTCCAATAGCTCAATTTCTATGATATCTATTGTTGTAAATAATGGTAACTATAACAATAGAGCTTTCAGACTAAAAATGTTTGAAATACCGAACCCAGCAAATATGTTTATCACCGATGTTATAATAGTATATTAAAGTATTAGTTTCATAAGACACGTTTTTAGCGCACGCGTCTGAGTTTAGAAAACGACCCGCGTAGTAAATGATTTTTATTATTTATTTATTATTTATTTATTTTTGAGCGAGGAATCCGGATGGCGGAGCAACTTTCGTACCCCATGGCACCGATTGCTATGATCATTTGGCCGACCCTACTAGAATTTAGCCGAATCTGGGGGAATTCCACCCCCAGTAGGGATTTTTAAAGTGCCAAACTTCGCATTGACACGGGACCTACAGTTTTACTTCCTATCCAAGAAGAAGATATGTTTTTAATTTTTCTCCGCTATGAAGAATAACCAACTCGGCCGGGGATCGAACCTGCGACCCTTGGGCTATGAAGCAAACATGTAAACCACTAATCCACCGAGGCTGGCAAATGATTTTTGTTAACAAAAATAATTATTCATTGGATCTTTTGGATATTATAACCTATAAGGTAAAGATATAGGTATAATTTTATAAAACTGAGTTTTATTACGTTAAGTACATCGTGAGCATATTGCTCATAGACAACACAATGCATCCCATATGACAATAGCAAAATTTATAATTTCGTTAATAATAAAGTAAAAACTGTTATGCTACAATGTCTTGCAATGCTACATAGTTTAGCGAACGTTGCATTCCAGTTACAAAAGTTCACTGCGTAAATAAGATAAGTTTGACATTCTAAGAACAGCTGTCTAACAGTGATATCAACTTCAAAAAATAAAATGTTACTATTTCCGGTATTCTAAAATAGTATATTAAAGAACGAGTTTCATAAGGCAAGGTTTATTGCACGAGTCCAAATTTAGAAAACGAGCCATTTGCAGCGAGTTTTCTAAAGGACAAGTGCAATAATGACTTATAAAACGAGTTTTTTTATGCTATTTTTGCTATTTTGCGTCTTTTATTTCCTTTTTAAATAAAAAAAAATCGCAATTTAAAAATTTAGGGATTTTTGTGGTAGGTAGTTGACAACACTGATGTGGCATTTGAAAATTCATTGATTGACACAGAAAATTGAGTGAAGTTTTGTCAATTTTCTGTTCTTTTCAATTATTTTCTCAATGCTACCAACTTCGAAAAAGTTGGGCTATTAGAGCACTCAAATAAGCTATTAACGCACTGTATTGGGTGCTGTAACAGCTTTATTATAGACGCAAAATAGAAAAAAATTTGACGTCATTACTTTTCTCCGTTTATTGACCTATCCTAGCTATTATGCTTAATTTTTATAAATCCTCGCCGGCCGCTCTGCTTGCTTCGCCCGCAAGTAGTCGCTCACGCTGGACAGCTTACGTTGGTGTTCTGTGTTTGTTAATTTGTTTGCCTGTTTATTATAAATCAATCTTAGAAATAAAGTGTATGGTAAATAAAATAATAACCATGGCGAGAAATGAAACACATCCAATTCACGATTATTTGGCTTATGATAAATCAAGAGAGGTACATAGTTATTTGCACAACAATAATTTTATTTTTACGTTATAAATAAATGTATTTTCAACAACAATTTTTATACATTTTAATAATAACAAAAAATACAGTTTACCATAAAAAGAGCATTTTGCTTCTGGAACCCTTATGGAACCTAAAAAAATCCTGGAACCGGAACCGGAGCCTTAATGTTTAGAAAATTAAAATTGGAGCCGGAACCGAAACCCATATTTTGAATTTCCAAGAACCGGAACTGGAACCGGAACCTATATTTGTAAAGGGTTCCAGTCCCTGGAACTGATATGCCTGATCTTTTGCTCGCGTAATGATGACTCACACGTCACAGTGCAGTCATCATTACGCGAGCAAAAGATCAGGCATATCAGTTCTTCTGATACCAATAAGCCCAGCCCAGAAGCAAAAAACTTGTGCGGAGGGAGGGGGCGATTATTATTATTACGTAGGCCCTACGTGCGGCTGCAGCCGACTTGCAGTTAACATGAGCATAACTCTATGCTCACGCTAATACCAAAGTTAAAATTTTTACGACAGTTTGCCATCATATGTTGCTTTATTTGCACGAAGTATATAAAAAAAATCCATCCATGCCCATCAGAGATATTGAGGTCCAAACTTGCCCAAAAATGAAGAAATCAAGAATTTCAAAAGCCTATAAATACCAAAATAGTGAAGTTTCAGGTTTAAAATATTTTAAACATAAACTATTCTTAATTGTGCACCTTCCTAGAAAAGATGAACCCTGAAACCTAACCTTTTCCTGGAAATGTGGCACTGTAAAAAGTGGGAAATTTGCAAAAATAGGTGTTAAATTCGGGCTTAGATTGCACCCATAAAGAAGCATCTTACAGAACTTTTGTTTAGAACAACAAATGTAGTTCGAAGTGTGAACAATATAAAGTTTTCTACCACACGTCTCTACGACCTTGAAGATTGAGATTATGAGATTTTCGTTTACATAGAAAACTGCAAGAAACGTCGTGAACCACGAAACAAATATGGATGCCGTATTTAAACCAAAAGGAATCAAAATAAATTAAGTGTGGGTGAGAACTACCAATACATAGATGTAATAACACACAAAAGATTATCCTGGCCTGAGATGGTCCAGCAACCACTACTGGACACTTGAAAAAATTTTAGGTTATTCGAGTTTCACCGCATTTCCCGATCTGAGCGTTAATTTCTAATTTATAAAGGTTTCAGTATTTTATATTTACAAAATTTCAAAAAAAAAGAATCATGTAAATCCGAGTAGTTTCAACCGGTTCCGAGATAAAAACGTAGGTTACTCCACTAATAGGAGACATGTGACATTCGAAAGTAGATGTTTCAAGCTTTAAAATTAGCCCCCGGTGGCCTTTCTAAGTTGCGCCAATTTTTGGACCTAGCCGGTGGTTGAGTTCAGAAAGAATGACCCACCTGTAATAACTTTGACCAGCTTCTGCTGCGATATCTGCAATTATTGCAGTAGGATTACCTTTCAGGGGTGTCTTACACAATTAAAATGATTTCTTTCTCGGCTTTCTTTAAGCACTTCATTTTACATGATACTTTGACGGACATAACATAGTAGGGTCAAGAGGTCCCAAATCCAATGACCGCTGGTGATGGACTCGAGCCAGAGCCAAGCTCGACTCGACTCGAAGCGCGACTAGATTCCGAGCCGAGTTTCGAGTCGAGTTCAACAATGCTTTATTTGAGTCGAGTCGAGCTCTTTAGGAAAGCTCGGCTCGAGTCCATCACTAAGACCGCGTATCTAACTCTTTGTCGTTGTCTTACCTGCCAGGGTATTCGGCTTAAGATTATTGTCTTCCTTTTTCGTATATAGAATTTTAATGACTTGAACAATAATAATTATTATTGTAAGTATAATAACATGAAATATTTTTTTGCTAAATAACTATTTCTGTTGCTGGCTCTCCGTTTAAAAGGAAATATGTTAGGACACCGATTTCTCTATATTCCTACATTAAACTTTAATACATATTCCTGGCAATAAATATTCGCAAGGAACTTTGAGATTTATTACAATTTATCCTGACATGTGCAGAACAACAAATAAACAGTGAAAAGGTGTTGAGGTGAGGTTTAATTTTCCGTGAGTAAAATTTGCCATTAGAATTATATAACAATAATATAACATTTTAGATTGCCCCGCAACAGACACGTATGAGGGTTAATTGATAATAAGCAGCATAAGGTCATAGTGATAATTTTAGTCTTTAAAAATAATTGAGAAATTGACTTACCTTGACGAAAATAATATTAAATTTTACTAAAAAAACATCTGGTGCAGAATTAATCGCAAAACTAATCAATTTCAACAAATAATTTAAATAAGCAACTTACTTAGATGTTAGACTGTCTGATAGACTGATTCAAATCAAACTAACAACAGAGTAGTAAATGTTATATTCAAAAATTTCTTAAATTTTTGTGTTTGCTCAAAAGTAGTATTTTGGACTTATTTCATAGCTTTAACTTTAGTTTTCCTAATTTAAGTATTCCAAAAGTTAAGCTGGGACAGGTTACTTTAGGAACACAGTGTATCAAAGGCAAGTATTCTTAGAAACCGCCAGATAAAGTTACAAGGAAGTGAAAAGATCGGCGCTAAGTGTAGTTTAAATACTAGCATACTACTGTTTCAACAAATGTATCTATAGAAATTAAGCAGCACAATATATTCATAGAAATTCAACTCCGCTTAAACAAAGTGGGGCCAGGAACTTAAAACAAACGGTGTAAGTGGCCATCAGAATTTCACTTCTTTGTATCTAATTAAAAGCTATATATGTACACTCAATATATATGTTAAAAACAAAAGATTTAGAAATTCATTCTTAAATTAATAATTAAAAACGTAATTTATTAATCAGATGACTTATCTTTGTAGGAGAAAAATGGCGTGGTATGAGATCTACTCTAAGCCCATCATTTACAAGCAGCAAAATGAAGATGATGTTTGGTTTAATATCTAAGTGTGCCAATCAATTTGTCGACTATTTCCAAGGAAAAGACCAAAAAGTTATAACTGTTGAAATGAAAGATGCATTTACTAGATTTGCCAACGACGTAATAGCTTCTTCAGCATTTGGATTAGAGTGTAATTCTTTAAAAGATCCCAACAATGAATTTTTCTTGATGGGCAAAGGAATTACCAACTTCGATGGCCTCTTTGCAATCACTAAGCTGATGATACTTTTCTTGTTTCCTAGGATTGCAACGGTAATGACGACAATTGTAATATTAATTAAAAAAGTTGTTATTATGTGAGTCGAATTGCAGATGTTCAATATAAGATTCTTCAAAGACGATATAGTGGATTTCTTCAGAAAGATAATAAAAGAAAATTTAGACACCCGCGAGAAAAATGGAATTGTACGACTTGACATGATTCATTTATTAATGGAAGCTAAAAAAGGAAAGCAAATTGGAAAATCTGAAGAAATCATAGATGCAGGATTTGCAGTAGTTGAAGAATGCCTCGTGAAAAATGATCTACAAAAACAAATGTTAACTGATGAAGATATTTTAGCTCAAGCTCTATTATTTTTCTTTGCTGGATACGACAGTGGTTCTACTTTAATGTGTTTTATGGCACATGAACTCGCAGAGAACGTAGACATTCAGCAAAGGTTACAAGAGGAAGTAGATGAGATTTCTAGATCTTGTAATGGGGTTTTAACCTATGAAGCTTTGATGAAAATGAAATATATGGATATGGTGCTGTCAGGTAATATATTTTTAAAACGGAAAAACGAAAACATGTTGACTAATTGTTGTTTTACAGAAACTTTAAGAAAATGGCCTGGTGGAGTAATAGTAGATCGTATTTGTAATAAACCTTACACAATCGAACCAGAGCAGCTAGGAGAAAAGCCTATTTATTTAAAAAAAGGAGATATTGTTTGTTTGCCTATATTTGCTCTACATAGAGATCCTCAATATTATCCCGAACCAGACCGTTTCGATCCAGAAAGATTCAGCGATGAAAATAAACACACTATTAGACCATATACGTTTCTACCATTTGGCTCTGGTCCAAGAAGCTGTATTGGTTGTAGATTTGCCTTGATGGAAACGAAATTAATATTTTTTTATTTGTTATCAAAATTTGATATAGTTGTAATTGAGAAGACAAACGTGCCTTTGAAGGTTGCTAAGTCTCAATTTCAACTCTCTTCTGAAGGTGGTTTTTGGTTGGGATTGAAACAAAGAGAAATGTAATTTTATTTTTTTTTTCTGTTATCATACCTATATGACAAACAGTTTACGTACTCAATATTTTTTGAACTCGCCGCTTTCAAAATTGCGTTTTGCAGACATAACAGTTGAACGCGAACGTACTTGCACACTTGCGCTTAGAAAAATGCAAAAAGCACTGGCCTCTTTAGGTTCTTTAAAAACAATTTGACTTGATAATAAAATTTAGTTTAAAAAATGCCATTTTACCCATTTGAATATTAGAAATCACAAAAGAAAGATAGCAAAAATAGCAAATAATTCCATTGACATATAGACATAGTTTCAAATAGTAGCGACAACGATTGATCTCGCCACTGGAGTAAGAGCACCAGAACTATGTTGGCAACATTAAATGCATCGAATGTTACCAGATTTCACATTCCATTTCACAATAGATCATAGGTTTACCTCAGTTTCATATTGTTACCACAGTTTCATATTGTTACCTCAGTTTGATATATTGAATATAGTTTAAAGATTACAATTTCATAGGTATATATCATATTAATATGATGGTTTTTACAGAACATGATTGTCCATTATCAAATGAATGTTAAATTGTGACTATTAATAAACCTAATATTTATTGTAAAATCTGGTAACTTTCAGTGTCGCAAACATGTTTCTAGTGCTATTAGTCCAGTGGCGAGAGCAATCGTTGTCGCTGCTATTTGAAAATAAAGAGGCTAGACACTGACATATAGCCCTTCCGTCTTACATTAAATCTTTGGTTTAATCATAATCATTCACAGAAATATCAACAATATTGATATGATATATATACCTCCGTAATTGTACTGTAGTTTTTAAACAAGTTTTTATTGAATTTCCGCGACACTATGCATCTAGTCTTTTTTTTATTCAAATTTGTGCCAGATTTGCTCCACGATGTCGCTACTATTTGAAATAGAGGCGCTATACATTAATAAATGTGCGGGCGCCATCTATTGGCTACAAGCAAATGTTATTGCTTACCTGGTTTTATGTTATAACTATTATAGAATATAATAAAGTTTATTTTTATGATATGTAATGTCTAAATATTTTTATTAGTTGTATCGCTATGTAATGAAACATGAAAATTACGGATTTACGCAACGAACCTGCCATATAGCTTAACCGCCACGGTCCCCTTAAACAGGAATTGAAATACAATCAATTCCCGCGTCACTTATGTATGTAAGTGCTATCACGTCTCATTGGTGGAAGCGAGGATGCTATCCACCCTCTACTAGCTCTCCAGAATAGTACTGAAGCTATTATTGGAGCTGGACTAGGGGTGAGCACGATAACGTGCTGGTAGACTTTTTATTGACCGACCGTATCCAACTTCAAGTATGGCTGGGCTTGGTTCTAGGTCTGCCTAAAATTTTGTCTAGGAGGAGCCTTCGATAGAGCCCCCTCCGTAGTTGGAAACCCGGCAGATACCACCTTGTAGTAAATTTGTATTGGCTGTGAGAGACTAAGTATTTTATGACGTACTCATATCAACGTCTTTTAAAGGTGATCCCCCTGGAATAGCTTTACTAGGATCAACCGGATGACTCTCGTCCATCTAACGGATAGCAACTCCAACCATTGAGATTGCCAACCCACAATGCCAGGGAAAGCATCTGTCGAAATGGTTTCCTCAAATACTGCGATCAGGATCACTGTTTATGATACACTGAGTTGTCATGGAAATGATTTTGTTTTGTAGTTTGTTTATATTATTGAGAATTTACATTGTAAAACTTTCTTTAGTGCAGAATTTTAATTTGACAGGAAATATAGTGCGATTTAAAATGTTCTATGTAAAATGTCCAGGAAAATATGCAAAAATGAATTGCGTTCTCACACTTTCTGAAAAGCAATTTACGCTTTCTGATATAACTGACGTGTTTTAAAAAGATACATACTGCGATGGTGAGTTATCACTATAAATGTTGATCTGATTTACTTACTGATTACTAGCTTGTTATAGCTACATGTATGAGTTCAGAAATAATTCCACATAACAAAATAGATAAAATCACAAAGGATAAAAGGATGGATAAAAGGAAGAAAGATTTATTAATTTGGTATCAATACATGATTGAAAGTAACATTATAAAGTATCTATGGATAATAGATGTTCAATTAAAGTTAAATCTAAAAAATATTATAAATTAGTATTAATAAGAATAGAATTATATAAAATAGGTCTTGTTACAGAAATAAAGCTTAATGTATCTCAACTTATCCTGGGAATTGGGTTACCATGAGAAAACTATATCTTTATTAAAATAATAACAAGTATAGAATAGAAATTTATATTATTCCATGGAACCAGATAAATGCAATTCAGATAGTCAAATTTAATAATGAGCAAAGATAGTCTATAAAGAAATTTAATTAAAGAATAATTTTTATTCACCATCCTATTGCAATAAAAACATTTTTATCATTGTAAAAACCTTAGAAAGTAAGCTATTGCCATAGCAACACCAAAGTGGTTAACAATTTCCTTTATTTCATACTGTATCGTATTATCCATGCTTACGGTAGCGATTACAGTCCGGAATATGCGATTTTACGGTCTAAATAGTATGACTGTAAATCTTTTTATTTCCACTTCATATGTAAATGATACTTTACAGGCATTTATAGCAACTAAGTAAATGAGTAGTTACAACTACAACCCTGTAAAACTTTACGGGTTTCTAAAAGAGTCATGTAAAATGTTACAATGCTCATTAGCAAAAAGGTATGGAAACTACTTTGTTGCTTAACTACAACACCATGACAACGCCTAGCTATAAATTGTGCTACCGCCTTTGATTACAAAATGTCTTTTTATAAAAAATATCAGGTGCAATTTATAAAAAACGCTGGTAAAGGTGGAAAAAAAGTATGTACGCGATACGCTTTGTAATTAATCTTTACTGGACTCACTGGATTATGGAGGCTCGCTCCTTTGTCGCTCGCCCCAGAAACTTTCCAGCTCACCCGTAAAGATTAATTTTACAAAACTTGGCACGTAAATAACTATTACCGGACTCAAATAAAATAAATCAACTGAATAATGCTTTAGTATTCAGTTACCAAGGACACTCGTTCTATGTTTTGAATTCGACTAATAGTTGCCATCGATATTGTTCATATGTAGATGTCCATATTTTAAATTCGAAAATTTATTTTATATAATTTTTCTTAAATTAAACTAATAATTTAATAATTATTGCGGTATGAAATAAAACGCATTACGTCATACGTTCTGGAAATGTTTTCTCGTTTTGATGTTCCGAACTCAGCTCCTTCGTCGCATTGTCCGTAACATCTTACTCCACTGTAAAATTCGATTTCCAGGACTTATAACGTAAATTACTATTATATGTCTGTAAAACCGACCAGTAAAGTCTTGGCCAACTTTTATTTGTAAATAATTTAAAACAAGACGTTTTATCCGATTTAAAATCAGGTCTTTAGAAATGTATTTAACGCTAAAAATATCTTTTTTGTTTAATATTAGTTTTATTTTTCCGTATTTTATATTTAATAAATACGATAGAATTAATTAATTTCTAATTTTAAAATACTGACAATGTCCGTAAATGCCTAAGCAGGCGTAGAAAGATAGCTTAACTCATACACTTCCATTATGTAGCTAGTGCGAAAATGGCGGATCATGTTGATTAACAGGAAGCAGGAATCATCGACAACTCGACTTGGTTGTAGTTATGTACTTCTTGGTACTAAGCGTTAATTCAACGTTTTATAACGTCACGCGCCTCATACGACAACCGTGTCGGCTTCAATAGCAGCCGTATAGCAACTGTTACCTAGCGCGAAAATAGCGGCATTGCGACAACCTATATTTCTAAGCTTGCTTAGGGCCGGTTGTTCAGTACGTGGTTAACTTCTGGTTACTAGTAACTTGGCTTTAACTGTGAAAAGCGAGTTGTTCAGTAAGAAGTTAACTTTTAACTATAATTTATTTTTGTCGTTAACTAAACCACCGAGGTTGAGGGTTTAAGATGTGGTTAGATTATGAATAACTTAAAAATATTGAAGAATGAGAAATAAGACTTATAGACAGTTGTGAAGAAATTATAAACAGAAAGATTGTTAATAATTAATAAAAAAATAATATAAATAATAATTATTATGAAGGTGCATTTTCAATTATTTTTGAATACTTTTTTATCAACGATATTAATAAGGCTTCCCCTTTTGCCGCGTAATTATCATCTCGATCTCTGGCAACTTTTTTTATTTATTACTTGCATATGTTGTAATTTATTATTAGATTGCATTAATAAAACGATAGAATTCAGAAAAATAAATGCGTTAGATAGCTTACGCAGCAATTTACGTATAAATTATTGTATAATTTATATTAGCTAATAAGTATTATTCAAGTGAGTCCCCTAATGAAAAAATTGAAAAATATATATATCTAACACTTGACTTAACAACGAAACAATTTAAGGTTAAAACAACCAATTACGTACATGAAAAACGGTGTAAAAACCATAAACCATAGAAAAACCTAGAAAGAGCAACTGTAAAACTACAAAAACATTCTACCAACATAACGATTTCGAGGTTTAACTAATCTTAAAATATCTTTGTACTGAACAACCCAAAACTGATTTACACCAAATTTATTTATAACCAGAGTTTAGTAATGCCATAGGATATACGGCCAACTGAACAACCGGCCCTTAGACATTTACGAACCTTGAAATATTGAGCGCATACATTGCCATCTAGCGGCGAACAATGAAACCTTACTTAAAATTTATTTTGGCCGATTGGAGTTTAGTGGTAGTTTACAGAAAATTTATTTTAAAATTTTTAATTATAAAACTTTATTTGTTTAAGTCTAATGCCTCGCGATATTGCTTGGCTTGTAAAGATGTCCTTTAGCAACTCAACATGTAATATACTATTCCATTGGTTTCGAAGAAAACAAAAAAAAGTAATAATAAAATGTTTAAGAAAAGTGATCTAAAGTTTCCATTCCATAAAATATGTATAAAATATATTAAATTTATAAACCACAAGATAAAAATAAACAGTTTAGTTGTGGTCAGTGCAGGATTTACGTATAAGCTACATAAGCTATAGCTCAGGGCCCCCACTTTATTGGCGGCCCCCCAAAAAAATTGTCCGAGTGAGCAATTGTCATATATACTTAAATATACTGCAGCATTATTTGTCCCAACATAATATCTGGACTTATAAAGGGCCCCATATCTCAAATAGCTTAGAGCCTTATCAAGTTTAAATCCGGCCCTGGTTGTGGTAAATAAAAAAAGTTAATAAAAAGAATAAACAGTAAAACTTACCAGAGATTATAAGGTGGTGTAGTTTAGTCCGTAAATAGAGAGGAAGTCTGGCCCATATATAATCTGCTATCCCAAAAGATGAGGTGGAAGGAGAAAATAAAAAATTCTAAAAAAAGGTTTTGACAAGAACGTAATGAACTTTCAGGTAGTTTGCCTAAAGTCCTCAAGTTGGTGTATGAAAGAGTGTTCTTAAAGAAAGAAAAGCAAAGCGTTAGTGTTGTTTACTGTGTTAAAAAGTCTTATGAGTTTGGTGTTCATTTGAAGAGATATATATGAGAAAGGGACACTTACCTTAATACTCGTATCAGAATTTTGTCAAACTTCTAAGTGAATATCCATATCCTTGAAAATAAAAACCAATTTAATGAATTCCTTCATGCCAAACAGGTAACTTTAATTTTTCCCTATTTTCCATGTTGTCTCCATTTGCAAAGTCATTGGGTGCGTCTAACACACCGCTGGAAATAAAGCGCTGCAGCAACTTTCACAGCCGCCTTAGATTTAAAAACCCCCATTTAAAATTTTAATTTTTTTATTATATCTCTTGTCTACTGTCAAAATTGATGTTCTGGTATGTTAATTATTGACATTCAGTAAATCAGTCACCTAGTGTTATTTATCAAAGCTTCAGCGTTTTATATGTATAAAGCGATGATGTATAAAACGATTTTATTGCGTCAGTGGTTTTTTAAATCTTAAACGGCTGTGAAAGCTGCTGCAGCGTCGTATTTCCAGCGAAGTGTTGCACGCACCCAATGTGTGCGTCCAACACACCGCTTAGGAAAAATTACAAAATTTCTTAGGAGGTCTATTCCCAAGATGAAGTCGTCAGTGATATCCGCTACCAGCACATCATGATCATGCTCTTCACTTCCAATGCAAATCTTCATCTTCACCACTCCGCGTGTTGATATTGGAGGGAAACCATAGTTGAGTCATTCTATCTTTGAGAACTTCGGTTATGCTATCTTCCTTAGTTGTTGGTGGTAGCTGCATTTGGCCGATTCTTTCCTCTACCAATTTTATTACCCTATTTTGTTTCGCCAATTTAATTTCTAATTGTCCTAACGCGCTAGAATTCTCCAGCAATTCTTCGAAAACCTTTTCTTCCAACGCTTTGGCGTTTTCCAGCAATTCTTCTGTAAGCCTTCTGGAGCTTTCAGCTGACTTTTCCAGTAATTTTTCCTTTAGCAATCTAGAGTTTTCCAGTAAATCTTCTTTAAGTATTTTTGAATTTTCAACAACTTTTTCTTCTAGAGCTTTAGTATTTTCCATTAGCTTTCTAGAAATTTCTTCAGACTTTTCCAGTAATTCTTTCTTTAGCATTCTAGAATTTTCTTCGAACTTTCTAGAATTTTCCAGTAACTCGTCCTTAAGTATTCTAGAATTTTCTTCCATTTTGCTTAACAATTCGATTCCGACATCAGGAATTTCAAATCGTAAAATGTTTGGATTCTCATCATTTTGTAACATCCATTATTTTAACCGATGTATTAACACGCTTTTATTACTACTTATTTATAAATCTATTTCTTCTAATTCTCTCATTAAATCTGCCACTTTTCGTTTAACAATTTCATCGTCATTCTGATTATATTCGTTGGGAATTGTTTTTTAACACTAATTATTTGCACAGCACTTTATTTATTACGCGATTTTATTTATTTATTTTAATCCCACACCTGACACCACTGTAACGATCTTTTTAATTAATAATAAAAATGCTGTTTTAACTGTTTATTAACAAGAGAAATATTAACACTGACACAGACGCAAGTAACCTGGCCATTAGGGAAGTACTGTTGTTGCGGGAGCTGTTGAGTTAGCTCTTGAGGGCAATCTACTTATTTAATTTAGATCAAATAAAACGTAAACTTATTTTGATTTAAGGATCTTTATTCGACATGTTTTATTATTCTCGTTGCCTAGTATCATTCCGTATCTACGTAATGAATGCAAGTTGTGAGCCATTCACAACAGTACTCTCCCAGATACAGAATGGACAAGAAAAGGTCATTGGCTACTTTAGCAAAGTTATGTCGAAAGCCAAAAGGAATTATTGTGTGACCAGGAAAGAATTATTAGCTGTTGTGAATTCCGTTGGGCACTTCTACAAATACTTGCACGAACGGAAGTTTTTGTTAAGGACGGACCATGCTGCATTGAAATGGCTCCTGCAATTTCGTAATCCTGAAGGCCAGGTCGCAAAGTGGATTAAACGATTACAAGAATACGATTTTGACACGACACATCGAGCGGGCACCAGCCATCGAAATTCTGATGCTCTTTCAAGAAGACTCTGTCTGGAAGAGACAGTTTTCCAGGTATTAAGAACTACCATCCTCAACGACAATTGGTTGAGGGAAGAATTACAACGACAGCAGGAGGCTGATCCCGAATTAAAAATGGTACTAAGAAGCGTGTGGAAGAAAGGCCTGCCTGGGAAGCCGTCAACCTTTCCAACAAAACTCTAAAAGCATATTGAGTCCAGTGGGAGTCCTTGAAGGTGGAAACCGGTCTCTAAATGGCTGGAAAATGGCACCACAAGTAGGTCTCAGTTCATGGTTCCAAGAAGACGAGTGACACCAGTACGTGTTACGGCATCTCCATGACGGTGCATCAGGAGGATACTTTAGCCTCAAGAAGGCTCTGGAAACAGACTTAGGGAGCGTTTTTATTGAGTCAATTGTAAAGAAGACGTGAAAGAGTGGAGCCGTAAATGCGAAGTTGTGCCATCGGTAACGGTCTCTTGAGCAAAACGAAGAGCACCTACTAGGCAGTACAATGTAGGTAGCCCTCTGGAAAGAATAGCTATAGATATTGCCGGGCTATTTCCCGAGACTATTTTACCAAATAGTCAGAAGCATATGCACTACAAAACCAGGAAGCCGCGACTGTTGCTGACGTACTGGTCGAGGAGTTTTTCAGTCGTTTTGGAGTGCCCCTGAAGCTGCACTCGGACCAAGGGCGTAATTTTGAGTCCATACTCTTTGGAGAAGTTTGTCGATTGTTGGGCATTCACAAGACTCGGAACATACTGTTACACTCGCAGTCCGATGGAATGGTAGAACGCATGAATCGGACAATGTGCAAATATTTGGCCAAGGTCGTCTCCGATGATTAACGAGACTGGGATCAATATCTGCATCTGTTCTTAATGGCGTATCGTGCATATTTCACAAAACAAAAGGACAGTTGCCAGTCTGTGATGTTTGGACGCGAGTTACGATTACCGTGTGATCTGGAATTTAGATGTCTACCTGTGGAGCAGAAGGTAGCCAGGAATGATTATGTCGTCAACTTAAAGAAAAAGTTGGAGAATATTCACGACCGAACCCGAAAGAATATCGCTAGCGACCAGGTGAAGACTTTGTGAGAGTACTATGTGAGAGCCCAGGAAGGAGGGTCTCAACCTGGAGAACTGGTCTGGTTATACAACCCGCAGAGACGTCGTGGCTGCTCGCCAAACTCACAGCGAAATTGGGAGGGCCCGTACCAGGTGAAGAAACGAATAAATGATTTGATCTATCTCATCCAGAAATTTCCAAGATGGAAACCAAAGGTGCTCCAAACACTCCAATCGTCTGACGCCTTATTATAAAATTTGTATAAAGCATTTTTGTCGGCAATACGATTGCCTACAACTTTTATTTGAAACTTTTTCGAATAATATAAAAAACGAAAAAGTTGTAGACAATCGTATTGCCGACAAAAATGCTTTATACAAATTTTTTGTCGGACCTACGGTTACAGAGATAATTTCAAAATAACACCTCATCCCTTCTTTTCAAAATGACCGAAAAAGCTCATATGAATTTGAGGTCGAAAACTTCAAGTTAAACTTTTCTAGACCCCCCTGCATGCTGGAAGAAAAAATCTTTTCAAAGACAATAAATGTAATGTGTTTTCCAGGAAACCGGCGAAAGGTAAATCGGCCCTCACAACTTTTTCATTTTTATATTACGCGAAAAAGTTTCAAATAAAAGTTGTAGACAATCGTATTGTCGACAAAAATAGTTTTTACAAATTTTTTGTCGGACCTAGGGTTACAGAGATAATTTCAAAACAACACTTCATCCCTTCTTTTTCCAATGTTTTTCCCTCACAACTTTTTCGTTTTTTATATTACGCGAAAAAGTTTGAAATAAAAGTTGTAGACAATCGTATTGCCGGCAAAAATGCTTTATACAAATTTTTTGTCGGACCTACTGTTAGAGATAATTTCAAAATAACACTTCATCCCTTCTTTTCAAAATGGCGGAAAAAGCTCATATGAACTTGAGGTCGAAAACTTCAAGTTAAGCTTTTCTAGACTCCCCCTACATGCTGGAAGAAAAAAATCTTATGTACTTCCATTTTCCAAGTTAAGCCCATTTTTCGTACAGTTTGACTGGACTAATATAAAACTGTAGGAAGGAACATATTCATCTACCACATACGACCGGGATGGGGTCTCAATATGGCGAAGTAGGTTTTTCCGATGTTGTAATTAGATATTTCCATTGGCGGTTCTCACTGTCTTAAAATGCCCACATAAACTACATAACCTCATTTTTAAAACTTAGTATTTTAAAATTAATCTAAGAATATAGATTTTATATTTTAAACAAATGAATACTTACTTATGAAATGTAATTTCCTTCTTCGTAATTGCCGGAGTTTTATAGAAAAGCAGATTTAGGTGGCGTCTAATGACGACACTGGCCGCCATTAGACACTACCTAAATCTGCTTTTCTCTCATATTTCTCTCCCATTGTCATATTCGTCGCTTTTAAAGCTCATTGCGCCGGGTAGTTATGGTCCTTCCTATAGTTTAATATTCTAAGATTCATTCTAAGATGACATTCGAAATCAAATTTTAAATATTGGACCGTTCAAAGGATCTCTCCGCAGTCTCTTCAGTTTTGTGTTACTATGGTGAATTTACACAGTATTCTTCTTGAAGCTTGTATTATTATAAATAATAAAAATATATAATTATAAATAAACTGCACACATGAGAGGAAAACGTTCACTTTCTTTCCTTCTGTAAAATTATGCTGCACTACCGCGGCCAAAAAAACGGAAACACCAATTTTTTGCTATTGTAAATGGATGTATTGAGTTAAAATCAAGATTGCTGATGTCATATGACTTTTTTAATATATCTGTCAGTTGTTAACAATAGCTTCTGACATTTAAATAACCTTTAAATAATTTAAACCGCTAAAGTCCACTTACAATGTGTAAAATAATAAAAAAAAGCGTTAACTTGGTTTATGTTGGTGTTTCCATTTTTTTGATGCGGTTGTATATAATTATAATTATATAACGAGTAAAAGACATTTTGATCTCGTCGTATATTACGAGCGCATAAGCACATAAGAGCCAATTTCTCACGAGTGGGAAGAAATCACACGAGTGTGAAAATGACGTTTTTGCACGTGTTACACACTATACTTTATTTACGACTACAAAAAAGTAATAAAATACCAAAAGCTAATAAAAATTACTAATAAAGATTACTGGGCTCACTGGATTATGGAGGCTCGCTCCTTCGTCGCTCGCCCCACAAACTTTCCATCTCACCCGTAACGACTAATTTACAAAGCTTGGCACGTAAATAACTATTAAATGTCTGTAAAACTGACCAGTAAAGTCTTGGCCAACTTTTATTTGTAAATAATTTAAAACAAGGTGTTTTATCCGATTTAAATTTAGGTTTTTATAGATGTATTTAACGCTAAAAATATATTTTTATTCTAATATTAGTTTTATTTTTGTTTTTTCATATTCTATGTTTAATAAGTACTATGGAATTAATTAATTTTCAATTTTAAAATACTGAGAGCATACATTGCCATCTAGCTGCGAACAATGTAACCTTACCTAAAATTCTTTTTGGTCGATAGATGGCTGATTGTAATTTTTGGCATCACGGCCTACTAGATTCATATAAGCTTCGCTTATATGCGGCCGTATCATTTTCAGCTTTTTCATTGTTGAAATTAGGATTCAAAAATTAGAGATTTTTACGTTAAGTGGCACCCACTGACGACCATTTTGCAACAAAAATAGTTTGTACTCAGACTGGAGTCATTAATTTTTAGGTTATACGGCATGCCAGTAATTCTCATTTTCTATTGTGTAATAAATACTTTATTACTTTATTGGTATTTGTACATACATAAATACGTATTTTGATATAATGTATTTACATAAATGTACCAAAAATATGTTACAGTAGGAACTAGGAAACCGAAATATCCTAAATAGTATAATAAAATTTAGCAAATTATACTGAGTTAACGCAATGTTTACTAATGCCCCAATTTTTAGACTAGAAATACTTAATAACAACATGATAGCCACAGTATAAGTAAGTACAATCCATATTTCGCAAATTACAAATGCTCTTTTGGGTTTTGTAGCACTTGCATTACCACAGTATATGATGTAAACACATAATGTTAATGCACGATCTACGAACTGAAGCTATGATTAGAAGTACAGGGTGATCCAAAATGATTGAAAACAGTTTGAATTTACCGTCAAGTTAAATTATTGTCACGTTGGCAACACGAATACTTTTCAGACATTTTCATCTTTTTTTATTTTACAGTGGCGTCTCAAAAATAATATAGCTTATAAAACTTCATTAATTTTAAGTAGTAAACTTACCCGACAATAAAATCGTCTAACAAACTGTAGATCTGAAAAAAACTGTTTTGTAAAATAAGAAAACAAGTGAAATAAAACAAAAATTCAATGAAAACCGGAGCAACATGGCAAAGAACAACAATGTAAACAACAAAGTTACGAGTTGACGCTGTAATTTGATGCAACACATTTCAAGAGTGCTACATTAGCAATGTGAAATACACTAAAATCTACGGTGCGAAATTCAAACCGTTCTCACTCAATTTGGAACTCACTGTATTAGAACTAGGTACTCATGAAATGATTAAATCTCACTGTGGCAGTCATTACTAAAAATAAATGTTTTTTAGACATAAGAGCTGATGAAATCTACTTTTGTTTTAAAACCAATCGTTACAGTAAAATAAATATAAAACTGACAAAATTTGTCTCATAAGGCGTTACCTTTATATAGAATTTGGTTTAAATGGTATAAATCAAAAGCGATGTCGGAGAAAGTATTTAGAAATTTTGAAGGGCGGCTAAGAATCTAGGATAACGATAATTAAATAACGATTTTCATATCACGTCTTAACAGATTTTGTAGTAAGTTTCAGTAGTTAATTGTTTACCAATTTTATTTGAGGAATGAGAGCCTTTTTTTATAAAAATAAAGACGTCGAAAGAATAATAAATAAAATTTAAATGTATAACGTTTTATAATGTAATATAATATGTACCTATTGTTTTTTAATGCATAATCTAATAATATTTGATCGTTGTTAAAAAATTTCTTATTATTAATTACTGTTAATATTTGAGTAAACGTTCTTTAATCGGAGGCAGTTTGACACAATTGACATAAAGTCGTCATAAAGTCTAACCTAAAAATTCACGACCATGGGTAGGAAAGTCTTATGATCAAGGCCGTGCAAATGACTTGCGCGAGAATTACAAATTATGGTTCATCACTAGAGACACGGGATGGTCTTGTTGCTGCTACTGTCGATAAAAAAGGTGGTAGGGATCTATTGCATCTTTAAAAATTGCTGACCGCGAAAAACCTTGTGCTTGACAATGTCACATTTTTATTAGTTTGCTATTTAGATTTTATGAATTGCGTGTATATTTGTAAAATTTCTATTTGTGACTAAAGTTTTATTTAAAAAAGGAATGAAGTGTTCTGGCATCAAAGAAAAGTAATTTGTAGTTACAGTACAAGTAGTGTAGTACTATTATAGTTGTAGGTAAAATCCCCTAAGACACTATAAAACAGATGGACTTTTTTAAATCTTATAATTGAAAAGGCGAGTGGATGAAGGTGTTAAGTAACGTTTTTTGAGTTTTTCAGATTTTTAGTGGAAGAAGGTGGTATGATTGTGCTGTAACATACCTTCTTTATTCAAGTCTGCCTGGGGTTTAATTTCGCAGATAATGGTGGATGCACGTTGACGGTACACAACCTGCTGTTACGTGTGTAGTGGTGCAAATAACTGTTAATAAAATCGTGAAACCATAAAGTTAAAAGGTAAAATGTTATCAAGAGGCAAACGAATGGTTATATCCGCCTTATCGGCATTGAGGGTAAGTTCGGCATTGTAACTCTTTTTGCTCGAAAAGCTCTATTGTCATATAACAAAGGGATAATTCTATTCTATTCTATTCTATTGTCATAGCTACAATTATTTGCAATAATGGATACTATGGAAACCGTGCTCTTTGAATTAAATAGATCTGAATGCCGAACTTACCTTGAATAAGGACATTACCAACGTTGAAACGGAAAATAATGCCAAAACAGAATACGGACATAACCTCAATTTCTTTTAAACTTCAGACGACGAATCGGAACTGTTATTAATTAGACGACAGTAAGTTTAAATTAAACAGCTTTTACAATTTGTACCGTAAAATAACATTGCTATAATCCAAACCTATTAAAAATGGCTTGATGTTTAAAAAATTATTTATTATCATCGTATAAAAGTACTTTGGAACACCTTTGTAGCATTATGATTTTTTATTTTAGACTCTGATAGCAAAGAATATATACCCTCAAGCGGAGAATCGAGTTGTAGCGACGAAGACGAACCAAGCAATGTTAAAAAAAGAAAAAATGATGCAGTATCATCGCCACGAGAAAAAATTGACGAGAAAGAAGTAGGTGAAGAACCTTCCCATACAACTTCTGTTCACGTTACAGCAGATTTCGGCATGGAAATGCTGGATGAAAATGCATCTGCAGAAAATGTTAATAATAAGAAAAAGAAAAAAGAATTTCCTGTGTCTGAAAAGATATCAAGGAAAAGGCAAAGAAATGAAAATAAGTGGAAAAAGAAACGAGCAGCTTTGGCAAGAGAAAAAGGTAAAGCTTATATTTCATATAAGGAAAAGGAAATGCCAGCAAAAGAGATAAATTTAGGAAATTTGTGCAATGAAAACTGTAGATTACGATGCGGAGAAAAAGTAGATAGTGAAAGTAGAACAAAGATACATACTTCTTTCTACAAATTAGATATAAATGCTAAAAACGCACTGCTTTTTAAAAGCATCGAAATACACAAAACACTACGTCAGAAAAAGAATGCTAAAAAGCATAAAAGCGCTTCATACAAATATGTGGTTACCTGTAACGGTAATTCACACTATATATCAGCCTTGGTAGTGTAATGTCTGGCGTGCCGGACTTTCACCCAAGCGGCCCGGGTTCGACTCCCGGCGCTGGCAGATCTGGTTAAGGTTTTCTGCAGTTTCCCTTAGCTGTAACACAAATGTGGGATTTGCGCTGTTCCATCTATAAGTCGGCTGCAGCCGCACATTGGGCCTACATAATAATAATAATCGCCCCCTCCCTCCCGCACAAGCTTATAGCTTCTGGGGCCTTGGTTTAGGTTATGGGTTGTAGTAATTATTATTATTATTATTATTATTATTATTATTATTATTATTATTATTATATGTAAAACCGCATGGTGTTCTTTGTATAGTATTGGAAAGAAGAAGGTAGATTTACTTCAAAACTTACTCAAGGAGGGAAGATCCGCACCATCTCCTGATTCAAGGGGAAGACATAATAGTAGACTCCACAGAATTGAAGAAGAAGTGGTAAATTCTGTAAAACACCACATTGAATCATTTCAAAGCTGAAGCGTCCCATTACTCGAGAAATAAAAATCCTCACAAACTTTTTTTGTCACCAACGCTGTCCATTTTAAATGTACTGTTTATATCTTGAAAAACTAGAAGAAGAAAAAAAGCCGCAAAATTATAAACTAAAAAAGTGCACCTATGCAAAAGTTTTTTCTTCGTTTTATAACTACTCTTTTGGTTCGCCTAGAAGTGATACGTGTAGCACATGCGACCGGTAAGGATACCTCTGAACATAAGGAAAATTACGAAGAGGCATATCAGTTACAACGTAATGATAGAAAAAATGCCGCTAACAATCCTCGGTTGATTTAACTATTGATCTGCAACAGACCATGCCTTTGCCTAAATTGACATCTTCGAAGGTATTTTACCTTTTTATAATTTTTTTAATGGTATTCAGTTTAAGAAGTCCATGAATAGTAATTGCATTTAAGTTTTGCAAACTTTTTAATTTAAATGTATACTATTTAGAAATAGTATACATGTTTTGTTGGTAAAGTTTCCAAGCCTCACGATATTGTTTGATATGTAATATGTTATTTACGTGATATGTAATATAGCTTGGCTTGTCCTTTACCAGCTCAACATGTATGATATACTATTGCTTCTCGAGTTGAAAATATAATTTTTTTCTGCTACCAAAAATGTAAGTAACTACAAGTACTAAAAAGTACTAAATATCGGATACTTTAATTTCGTTATTTAATAGATATATGGCCGGTTTCACAAAGCTTAATTAAATTCTGATTAACTTAATTGTGATTAAATTTGAAATCTAGAAATAAAAATAAAATTGCAGGTCTGTTAAATTTCAGCCAATGAAATTTTTAAATTTCGAATTTAATGATAATTAAGTTAATTAGAATTTAAATTAAGTGGTAAGTTAATCAAGCGTTGTGAAACCGGTCAATAATAAATTAACAATATGCTTAATATTAAATAAGACGCATTGTTATGAACAGCGAGATATAAAATTACTTTCTTTCTTGAAATTAGGGAATTCTAATACGAAAGTAGAAAAAATTATTTACTTTACTGGAAAAATATATCCAGAGCAATTAGCTAAGTAAATATCTGTAATTTAGGCGATTGATTGTTTTGCATCAATTGATCCCATTCCAGGCAATTGATCTTTTTTAAAGAATTTCATGCCTAATCTTCTTTATAGTCTCTACTTCGATATTACATTACCATTTTGGAGTTTTTCATTTTTATATTCTAAAATAGTGTACCATGCATGAGTGATTTCAACAATGAGGGTGCTATTGTTTTTTATCATAATACACCTGGCTGTACACCTGGCTTTTAATACAGGTATTATAAGTAAAATTTATAATTTTATTTTGCTATAAGGGTAAAATACCGTTAAATTTGGTAATATAAAAAAATAATATCTCTTCTAAAACGAAATCCATCCAATGAGAACAAAATTTAAAAATGCCTTATTTGAGAGTTTTATCTATATTCATTCATTCTAATTATATTTAATAGTTTTTTAATAATACTTCTACTTTTCAATTAAAAATAAAATCGGAAATCATTTTAGAACGAAAATGAAATTCTTGAACTTTTCCTCTAACGTAATCTTCCTAATTATATTCATAGTAATGAAAGTGAAGGGTGGATTTTCGTAAAAAAGTACCCTTTACGCCACATCTCCTTGCGATATTCTTACATAGCGATAAAAATATCAATTTAGTTGAAAAGCAGTTCTAAAGGAAAGTAATTTAGTTCGAAATCGATTCAATGGTGGGGAGGCGTCATAAGAACACAAGAACTATCAGTACTATAGGGGTGTTCGCAGTTAAATGCGGAACATTTCATTTTAATGCGTTTTATTGTGTTTTTATTTATTTTTTATACAATTAACATTAATGTTTATAAAGTTCATTCACAGTCGAAATAGTTTTAATGTGATTTTTCAAATCAGGAGGTTTTTTGGAAGATGTCTTGATTTTACCCAAAAAAGGTAATCTTTTTAATTGCTTTTTTTTATATTATTGTTAATTAATGATTATTTGGATATAGTTAATAAAGTTTTTTTAAATAAGCGTACTGTAGGTAATGCGTTAGAAAAAAATAAATTTTCCTTCTACAGCATTGTTTTCACCTACAGTATATATCATTTTATCTAGAAATCGTAACCTATAAAATATAAAAGCAAGCTTAGTGCGAAAACGCGCGCGGGTTATTTAGAAAAATGAACAGTTATCGCGTGAAGTGTCCCAATTATTTCTATTAAATACCAAGAACAGGAAATAAAATTCCCGCAATCTCACCCCTATATTTTATTGTGTTGGAGTTGAGAGGAAAACTCATCGGTTATTTATTTCTCGATCTGATCCTTGAATATTTTTAGTCTAGAAAATAAAAATAACCAAAATGCCTTATTTTGATCTCATCAGTATGGAAAACGCGTTTTCAGATCTGCACCTCATTATGTGGTATTTCGAATTTCGTGCACTTTATGGTTAAATAATTTATGCAACCTAAACTGAATATAAGAGCAGGAAGATATTTTTAGCCACCGCAAAAAATTAATTAATTTGCTCAAAATTATTATAGTCATTTCAAATATAATGTAACGTTATTTTTAAAATAATAACAAAAATGCTGTTTAAACGTCTATTAACAAAAGAAATATTATTTACATACACTAATTTAATCTTAACACTATAATTATAAACTGCAACGAACTTAAATGCTAAAAGTAGATTATATGACTATTTATTTATTATTACAACATTTATTAAACATTTATTTATTCACTAATATTTAATTGCTAATTACACAAAGCAACAATAAACGTTCTGGAAAACGTTAGAACATACTCGTGTATTGTAGCTCGTCTAGCTGCCAGCCGATGTGTTATATATATTTCGAATCTTCTAGTATGTTCCTCGCGGCGTATAGGGGATTCTCCCATTCGTCACACTGCTCCCTCATCAAGTGTGTTCTGTCCCAGAACAGTTTTAATTTTCTGGTTCCTGTAGAAATGGTCGTGACGATATCGACAGTCTTCACCTCGACTACACGTTCCATTACGGTAGAAGTAACAGTCCACACTCTTCGTTGGCCTGAACGCGGGCTGTGGGTCAAAACTGCAGACCAAGATTTTCATGTCCGTACCTTTAAAGATAACTCACAGCGTGTTTCTAACGATCCTCCAATCCAACTGGTCCCGTCCACAGCAGAGTTTAGGAAATGCCAATTTGTTATTGACTCTGGTAAGCAACTCGATCCTCAAATCCCATAACGACCTCCACAGGCCCGAGTAACCGGGCTTCTGGTAGTAGTGTGTAGTGTAGTAGTGTCCTGTTTTGTTAGTAGGTAGTTAATAGAGCGTCCACGATCCGGCAAGTGTAGAATTTTGCTAACAGAGAGATTCTGTTCTCGAAGTTCATCCAGGCCAGCCGTCCAAATTTATTTCTAAACACTACCGCGATCCCTCTTGCTGTGCAAAGATCCTCGGAAACACAGTGGGCGACTGACTAATCAACAGGGACCCGGAAGAGGTCTTGTTGCATCTCGGTCGTGACTTCAAATCGCGCTTTTCTGGTCCCGGATAACGTAGCCTTAAATTCTCCAAAGGTTGGCTGATCATCTTCAGGCATTACTGCATTGACAGCCACTTCAGCCTCATCTTCCTGATCCGGGACTGCGTTATTATTTCCCTCATAGGGCGCCAGATGAATGGAGTGTACCACCTTTGGTTTCCCTCTTGGCAACTTCTGGATCCGATAAATCAAATCATGTATTCGTTTCTTCGCCTGGTAAGGGCCCTCCCAATTCCGCTGTAACTTTGAAAAGTAGTTCCGACGTCTTTGCGGGTTGTATAACCAAACAAGCTGTCCAGGTTGAAACCCTCCTTCTTGGGCTCTCACATCGTACAAAGTCTTCATTCGGTCACTCGCGATTCGACTATGGTTTCGGATTCGGTCGTGAATATCCTCCAACAACTTCTTCCCTAAGTTGACAACATAATAATTCCTGGTTACCTCCTGTTCTACAGGTGGATATCTAAATTCCAGATTACACGGTAACCGTAGCTCAAGTCCAAACATCACAGACGCTGGTGACTGACCGGTTGTTTTGATCCCAGTCTCGTTGATGATCGGAGACGATTTTCGCCAAATATTTGCCAATTGTCCGATTCATGCATTCTATCATTCCATCGGACTGCGGATGTAACAGTGTGGCCCGAGTCTTGCGAATGCCCAACAATCGACAGACTTCTCCAAAGAGTATAGACTCAAAATTACGGCCTTGGTCCGAGTGTAGCTCTATGGGAAGCCGAAACAACTGATGAACTCTTTGACTCATACGTCAGCAACAATCGCTCCTTCCTGATTTGGTAGGGCATATGCTTCAAGCCATTTGGTAAAATAGTCCATTGCCACTAAGATGTATTTATTCCCATCGTCGGTCTCGGGAAATGTTCCGGCAATGTCTATAGCTATTCTTTCCAGAGGACTACCTACATTGTACTGCCTAATAGATGCTCTT
This sequence comes from Agrypnus murinus, assembly GCA_929113105.1. Classification (NCBI taxonomy): domain Eukaryota; kingdom Metazoa; phylum Arthropoda; class Insecta; order Coleoptera; family Elateridae; genus Agrypnus; species Agrypnus murinus. Next base: position 39,259,632 of record OV816025.1, on the reverse strand, counting down.
CGTTTCCCCAAGAGTCCGTTACCATTGGCACATAGTTCGCATTTCCGATACCACTCCTTTACGTCTTTACAATGGACCCAATAAAAACGCTCCCTAACTTTCTCCAAAGTCTTCTTCACACCGAAGTGTCCTCCTGAGGCACCGTTATAGAGGTGTCGAAATACTATAGCCACTCGGCTTCTTGGAACCACGAACTGAGATCTAATGGTGGTGCCATCTTCACTTTCCAGCTTCACTCGTTTCCGGAGATCGTTTTCCACCCTCAAGGACTCCCATTGGGCTCAATATGCTTTTAGGGTTCTGTTGGAAGGGCTGACGGCTTCCCAGGCAGGCTTTTCTCCTGCACGCTTCCATTCCAGTACCATTTTTAATTCGGGATAACCTGCTGTCGTTGTAATTCTTCCAGCAACCAATTGTCGTTGACGATAATAGTTCTCAATATTTGGCAAACTCTCTCCTCTAGTCGAGAACAATAACGGTCGTCCGTCGGACAGGGTCTTCTTGAAAGAGCGTTGGCATTTCGATAGCTGGTTCCCGCTCGATGCTTCGTGCCAAAATCGAATCTTTGTAGTCGTTCAATCCACCTTGCCACCTGGCCTTAAGGATTACGGAATTGCAGGAGCCATTTCAACGCGGCATGGTCCGTCCTCAATAAAAATTTCCTTCCGTATAAGTATTTATAGAAGTGCTCAACGGACGTCATCACAGCTAATAATTCTTTCCTGGTCACACAATAATTCCTTAAGGCTTTTTTCCTTCTGAAGAACTTTCAGTACTACTCCGCTAGGTGCTCTTTAGAACAGTTGCTTGCGGTCCATGGAAGCAATGGAAGCAATACTTCACTTAAGAATTTATTAAAAATAAAAACCAATGTTAACAAAAATATTTTTATAAAATTATGGTTATCGTTTATTTAAATTTGTAATATTTAATCAACTTAAAGCTCAATATCAATTCCGTACAGCAAAAAGTATAATTATTAGAGTACTATTTTAAATTAGGCTCATTAAACTTGCACGGAAAGGTAATACTGATTCAAATGTGTTACACTGCATATAAGCACTGATTTCGTTGTTTATAACTGCTCTTCTCCTAGCCTTGGCGTGGATCAGCGGGCGTGGTGATTCAGATGATGCGGTTAGCATTGTGTGGTCGTTATTTTTAGTGTGCTTCATGCTCAAATGTTTATTTATTATAATTTGGTTATTTGTTCGATGTGTGTTTGTTAAATTTAATGTTACTTAAGTAATGTAAATCTGCAAATGAGACTGTATTTTGTCACATTTTATTATTTCAATTTATATAAGTTGGATTCTTTTTAAAGAGAAATAATTCTATTTAGTTTGCTGTGTATTCAAATTTAAAATTGCATTATCGTTATGACTGCAAATTCAGTTACTTCGGTGGAAGGTTCGAGTACTTTCGATACATCCGAATCGGGACGATTTTTTTGTTTAGTTTGTAAATTATTAATAAATAACTTTCTGCATACAGTTTTGGAGAGAAATTACAAATTATTGAGAAAGGCAGATCAAAACCAGAACTTTCAAATTTAACAACAAAGATTAAAACCTGCACCGGTAATTTGCTAAGACCGGAAGATCGAGTTGCAGTATAAATACATAGTAGTAGTTTTTTTCAAAATAAAGAATAATGGTCAACAAATTTCATAAGTATAAAGTGTAAAAGTTCTACTTTGAAAAACTTTTAAGCTTAATAATTATAACACTGTTTTTTATGTACCTAGCAGAGGCGTATTCAGAGAATTATTTTAAGGGGAAAATTTTTGAACAAATAATCGTTTTAATAAATAATAATTAAACAAACATTATTTGTTTCTACTATTTGTAGACTTGGATAGGCGGAGATTTCCCCCATTCCCCCGTGAATCTGCGCCTATAGATAGGTATATTAAAATTAAAATCGTGGTTGCTTCCCTAGCCTAGATTCTCACCGCACGCCCCTGCTTTAGAACCTTCTTCTTCTTCCACAACGGTTCGAACACGCCCCTGGCTTTGGAACGCTTGTTTTGCGGCTTCAAATTCTATGGCGTGGACAAGCGCATCATCAGTTGTTCTTGGTCGTGCCAGCCTCAATGATTGTTGTGTTTTCCCGTCTCTTAGTCTATCAATGAAGGTCTGCACAGCGAATTGTCCCAGAAATGAATCGGGTGCCGTAGGGTACGCCAATCGGACCAGCTGCGCAACATCGGCTTTAAACTCCTGAAGACATTTTCCGTTCTTCTGAATACGATTCTTCACCTGCGCATGGTACACTTGTTGAAGATGCGCGTCTCCGTTTCTCATCTCCAACCAAGACACTAACAGCTGGTAATCGCTTTTCTGCCCTGCTGGAATTGTTTGCAGGACGTTCAACGCGTCTCCACGCAAAGCCACAGTTAAAGAAACAACCTTTTCTTGCCTGCCCATCCGTTGGCCACAGCTGCTGCCTGAAATTGTTTATAGTAGGTGGACCAAGGTATCTTTCCATCGGACGTGGGTGGTTTCGCTTTTATCCCTGCGGTAGAACCCTTTTCTTCTTTAAATTGTTTCTTTATGTGCCTATTTTCTTACATTTTCATGTTCAATATGAAAATATCAAATAAGATTATTGCATATAGATTTTTTAATTTGTTATTGAATTTAATTGGTCAGGCATCTCAATAGTAGACATTCTGTAATGGTAGTTCTTAGGATCGTTACTAAGATACAATATTAAAATTTTTAGAAATCGGACACTCCATATATATTTAGGTACTAACTTGGCAGAAAATTGATTTGATGCATCCAACAGAACAAAATTGATTTTTTATACATGCTCACCTACATTATGTTCAAAATGTCTTCTACAAAGATTTAATTATAAGCAATTTTTAAACGCTGTTCAACAACTTTGTATTCTAAGACGTAACCCACAAACGAATAAATGTGTACAAGACGATACTCCGAGACAGACTGCTTCAAGTTTCTTGATTCTCTCAAGCCGGAACTAACCGTCTGTGATTGCTACACACCATCCCGGGCTTTATGTTACAGGTGTCATATACCTAGTCTAGCTATAAATACGTTTATGCACAGATGCATTATAATTAGACTATTATTGCAAGACTCATCTAAACATAAACGTGTTTTTATGGCCCAATGGCCTCTTTATGGTCAGACGGGCAATAACGAAACGTCAATTAAATGTCAGAAGTTTTTTGTAGAACTTGATTGGTTCTTAGTATAATTTGTAAACTTCTCACCAATGAAAATAAGCTGAAATTAAATATTTCAGAACAGTATGAGTAACGTACTTCGTATAAGCACAAAAGTATATGCACAGCGGCTTGATGTACAGTCATTTGCAAATGTCTTGTCCCGAGTAGGCAACACATTTAACAATTCTGGTAAAAGAAACGACGTACGTTTCGGAGCATAGTTTCTTTTGTTTACAAACAACCCACCAAATACAACCAGTTTTAAAGGTTACTACCCTACCTAGAGTGGCTTTGTATAACAACAATAGAGTAATAAAAACTGCTATTTTCAAGTAAGTTTCTCATTTTACTGGAATACAAAACAGCCGTTTCACTTCTACTATCGTTTCTTCTATTTTAAGAAATAAATATCGTATGCTTTTTCTACTTTATTATAAACTCTATTAATTTATTTACGAGTTTGATTTGTTTATTTACATGGTTTAATTATTTTGTAAACACTAAAAAAACTAAATTTTTAACTGTAATAAGTTTTTATTGTAAAAATTAGTAAAAATAATAAATAATCGAAACTAATAATCATTCCCCGAGTTTCCAAAGTAGAATCAGATTGGGCATACAAACGAGGCATATTTAAACATTAAGGGCCGGTTTATTCACCTTCAGGTAAAATTTCCAGTAGTTGCCGGTCAAATGAATTAAGTTTAATAATAAATACAGTTTGGGTATATTCACAGGATTATACCTTGAAAGTAGTTAGTGGAATGTTATGGAAAGTGTCCAACTTTTGCACTCAGGTAACACATGCAAGAGAGAGAGATGGGTAATTGACAGAATAATGTGTTAGAGAGAAAAGTTAAACTCATTGACTAAACTACTTAAAAGGAGGCGGGATTTAAAAAAATATGTAATCTTTCACAAATATATTCTAAAAATTTTAGATAAACAGATATTAATGATATATATGATCTAAGGTTCTATACTTTGCCAAGGGATTTCTTAATTTTTGTTTTGTGACTGTTTTGTTTTTAGTACTGACTATATCTATGTTTCTAGTTTTTTCTTAGTTTGTACTATTTTTATTAAAACAAGTGAATATTTAATAACTTTTTAAAATTTTAACGTATTTACATAAATAAATGTTTATATTATTACTTATCGCTTACATTAATTTCTGCGATTATTTAATTATCTAAAATACTCCTAAACCTCTATTTTTTGATGATTGTTTTCATTATTATTTTCGTTACGCTTTTTATAACAACAATGGTGTTATAAAAATATATATTTTCAAGTTACTAGGTACTCATTTAATTATACACAGAGAGAAATGTATTTAAATTTCATCAACAATTGTGTGGTATTGTAACAAATTGGTCTTAAAAAAGTGACAGGGACAATTTGTGTACAATTATAAAACAAGATTGTGTCATTTAGTTTGTCAAGATTTTGTGGAAGTCAATAGTAATTTTGTAGAATCAAATGAATAGTTGTCTATAAGTTTCCATAACAAATTGTGTTACTTATTAAAACAGAATGTGTAATGTTATTGCATACAATTTTATACAAAATTGTACAATTGATGCGCTAGTTGTGCCACATTTACTTAATAATATTTAACACAATTACTTGTTCACATTTATACAAATTGTGCAATACTCTGGCACAAATATTGTATACAGAAGGTTAGGTATCACAAATAAAATATATATTTTTACATATATTAAAATATATCTAACTAATATGTATATAGCTATACAATGTATAGTATTTACATACTATACAACGTGTAATATATACACGTATAACACTAAAATTTCCTTTTGCCGTCGCCTGTTTATGTATAAATCTCGAATTTACATTAATAGCGATAATTACAAGTGGTGACATCTATAGGATGTCATCCATAAACTTTGCGAAACAAAATAATTAGTAGCAAGCAGTTTGAACACTGGATTATGATTTCATTCAAACAAAATATTGTATTTTTCTGAACATGTTTTACAATTATACTTCAACATAATATGCTAGCTTATCCTCTACAACATTGTTCCATAGAATGCAGAACTAAATCTGACTGTGTTAAATAATTGTCGTACGTTCCTGTTAGACAATTCAGTAACGAAAACCTACACAACGCTGGACAATACGATTCTACAATTATAATATAAATTTCTCCAACACCGTTTTGAACAATATTGTGCAAAGCTCTTATGAAGTATTTCTCTCTGTGTATTTTTACACAATAATAGATTTGACAAAAACTTAATCTGTGCATAAAATAATGTATGTATAGCGGGCATAACTTGCTTTTATGACCCTACAGCCTTTTTCTAGCCCTCGGCTGGCGCCTCGGGCTAGAAATAACGCTTCTGACCATAAAAGCTTCATTATGCCCTTAATACATAATAGTTATTTATGTGTTAAGGGCATAATGAAGCTTTTATGGCCAGAAGCGTTATTTCTAGCCCGAAGCGTCAGCCGAGGGCTAGGAAAAGGCTGTAGGGCCTTAAAAGCACGTTATGCCCGCTATACATACACTATTTTATGCACAGATTAAGTTTTTAATGTCAAATCTATTATTGTGTAAAAATATAATTAAATGAGTACGTAGGTACATCAAGCAGCTGTGCGTATACTTATGTGATTATACGAAGTTCGTTACTATAGTTACTATTTCAAAATATTTAATTTCAGTTTATTTTCATTGGTGATAAGTTTACAAATTATATTAAGAACCAATCAAGTTCTACAAAAAAACTTCTGACATTTAATTGACTTTTCGTTATTGCCCGTCTGACCATAAAGAGGCCCTTGGGCCATAAAAAGACGTTTATGTTTAGATGAGTCTTGCAATAATAGTCTAATTATAATGCATCTGTGCATAAATAACTATTACGCACAGATACATTATAATAAGGTGTTATTACTAGACTCATCTAAACATAACCGCCTCTTTATGGCTCAAGGGCCTCTTTAAGGTCGACGGGCAATAAAGAAATGTCAATTAAATGTCAGAGCTGTTTTTTGTGGAACTTGATTGGTTTCTAATATAATTTGTAAACTTATCACCAATGAAAATAAGCTGAAATTAAATATTTTGGTATAGTAACTATAGTAACGTGTACTTCGTATAAGCACATAAGTATACGCACAGCGGTTTGATGTACCTACCTACTCATTTAATTATATATTTTATCCCACACCTCTATATAAATACCATGTTTACTATGGTCATTTTAAATAAGGAAAGTGATTGTTTACCCTTATGTTGCATTATAACCTACGTTGCCCCTAGCAACGTGGGTTATTTTTAAAAAACTCACTCTTTGAAAGATAACAACCAATCACCAGCTTACGTTACTTAATATTATTAAAATCCAGTCATCGTGCTAGAGTATTACCGTCAAAACTACAGACTAACTATACATTGCAAATTCGATGTTTAAACTTAAAGAAAGAAGTGTTGGATAAAATTTTGTATGGCACGCGTGAGTTAAGGATATTATCCACTCAGAAAAAGTAACCCTCTCGGGCCTGCCGGCCCTCGAGGGTAAATTTCTCGTTCGTGGATAATATCTTACTTAACTCACTTGTACCATAAATAACTATTTCCTACGACCCCATACGAAAGTGAACAATAGCAAACGCTACCGATATTAAGAAAGTGGGTCATATAACACGCGTATGTTAGGAACATAACACACGTGTGTGTTATGAAAATACGTCACGATAAACAATATCTAGAAATCCATGAATTTTGTTTACATTAAAATGATGACATTAATGTTTAATCCAATTTTGAGAAGCATTTTAACCATTATGTATCTATTCTTTTCTTATAAATATAACTTTAATTAATGTTTAATTAGTTATTTTAGCTATCAAAAAGAAATATCTAATAGATTACACCTAACGTAACCTCACTATAATACATGAAAATTATTGAAGCAAGTTTGCCAAGATTAAAATCAGCGATGCCAAATGGGAGAAAAATAAGAGTAATAATGTCAAATAATTTAGTTAGGCAACCTCTTTCACACCTGGCATTGTGTTATTAGTTGAAGTTATATTTATTAATTATGGAAATATTATTAAATATAAATAAAAAATAAATTATGTGCCTCTGAGATTATTATATTATAAATTGTAACAGTAATTCATTTAATTAATTTTGCTGCTAAACCCAAGGTTTAATTTTATACTATGCTTAAATAAGTTATGAATATGAGTTTTTAAAATTGAAATTTATATTTAGTAAAAGAATCTATTAAATAAAATGTTAACAAACACCCATTCACTTTAACAATTGTCATAATTCAGCTCCAGAAAAATAAAATTAAGTTGTCAAGATAACTTAACTTTATTTTTCTGGAAATGTTTTGATAGAAATTTCGTTATAATTATTCATATTGTGAAACTAAATTGTTTAAAAAATTAAACTTTATATCGTAAAAATAAATGGCTTAAGAAAATTAGCTTTAAGTGTGATTTTTTCTGTTAAACCTAACCATAAAAATTTTGCTTTAAAATCTTCAAAAATTATATTCTTGAAAATTTTAAAAAAATCAAAATTTTTTAAACATTTCAAATTTGGGGGGTCGTAGGAAAAATATTGTACATTACACGTTGGAAAGTAACTTTTCTGCACTCGTGTGATTTCCGCACTCGGCTTACGCCTCGTGCGTCAATTCGCACTCGTGCGTACGAAAAGTTTCACTTTCCACACTAGTAATGTAATATACTAATTTCCTACGACCATATCAGAAAGTAGCTCATATCGCACAATCAAGTTGCCTAGAAAACCGAACATAACACACGAAAGTAAAACTCACTAGTGATTTTACTTTCTGCTGTGCGATTTACTTTCGCAAATCTCACGGTCGAAATCTATGCAGTAAATAGCAAATTATATAAGTAATAAGAACCTGCTTATATATTTTTGACTATTTTGATACATTAATCATATACTAACACAATAATTAATTAATTCTAGCTGTATTTATTTCATGAAAAACTATTGATTTAGATATATTGAGGGATATTTGACATATTTTCACTGCACCAATTGTCATTACACCAAAACAACTTTTCACTGCAAAATAATAATTTTAATCTTGTTTTCCATTTCCAACAATATATTTTAATTTAAATTGCTAAGAAGTTTTAATTCATATTTTATAGATTTATTGTTAAAAAGTTTTAATAATTACTTAGAGTATAATTAATTTCTAAAAATATTTTAAATAAATAAATAATCAGAGACGGCTTTGTATAATGTTCAATATGCGGATGATAGTCTTTTGTTTAAAGACGCCATAAGTATAAAGGCTAATTTATCATTGTTAGTAGTTAACTGTAAATCTTTCTTTGGTTTATAGTTATTTATGGTACAAGTGAGTTAAGTAAGATATTAAAATTTGGTTTTAGGGGGCCCAGAACAAATTTCCGTAACGATTTTTCCGATTAAGCAAGGCCTAATATTTTTTTTTCGATTTTTTGCATTTATTTTCAATCGTAGTAGGCTGGTGGTTAATAATAACTGAGGTTTTTAATTGCACACAAATTTATTTTAAGGGCTTTTATACCTGTTAAAAATTTGAAATTGATTGGATTATTAATAACAAAAATGTAGTGGTGTCAAGCTGTGGAGTGAAACACACTGCGTGTAGAAAGTATTTGTATGTAGCTACATTATCTGGTCAGGTTTTAACTTGTGTCTTATTTAAAACTGGTACAGTAGTTCCAAAGTTATAAAGATATTTGTGCGGACTAGTAATACGAAAACTACGTTATTGTTCCGGATATATAACATGTCCCCGGGCAAAATCGGGAAGAACAGTAAGTTGATAATAAAAAAAAGTTGCATGTGGAAAACTGATAGCCTTTGAAACCGTCAGTTTTGAAAACAAACGAATAATTGGAATTGACATTTTTTTATCAAGAAGTTAGTATTCTCTGCATTGTACATTCATTGGTAGATATATCAATTGTTTTTATTATTTACTAGTAGGAAAGAGAAATTAATTACTACCTTATAGCACAGTTAAATTAGCGGAAAGTTGAGGTAAGTCCTGATTTCTTATAGGCCTTCCTTGCGGGTTGCTAAATAACCCCCTAAAGGTTACAACCTGTGACACAGGTTAACGCCCCTTAACGGTTTTTGTCGTTTTTCTCGGAAACTATTAGGCTTATCGGGATGAAGGAAGTTAGGTAAAATAAAGTTTATTTAATTCCCTACCAAAACTTAATGTAACATGAATGTTTTCATGAACCATGAAAGTTTTTGCGTACCTCACCTTCTTTTTGTGTTATTCAAGAAAGAAGATATGTCATGCATGAATCAGCAATTTGGACCAGTAAATTTGCTTAAGAAGTTTTCCAACATAACTTTTTGTGGTATCATTCGTCATGATGTAGCTAAGAAAAATTCGTTGAGAGCCGGAAGCGATCGTAGTCGAGTCATCTTTTATCTTAGCAGTTCTTTGGCAAAATCCATCAGGCGATATCGTTATTCTTGGTGCCAGTCGAATGAAAATTTCGTATTGGCAAGTTAATTCTTAAGAGAGTACACTGGACTAGCCAATTTTTTTAATCCAGCCTAATTATCGCGAATTTTTATTTTACAGCAAAAATAATTCACGAAAGAATTTACCCGATACCAAGATCTTATAAATAAAGCAAATTAGGATTACAAAAAAGGCGAAATGCTCCGTAGAAATTCAAAAATCATCCACTGAAGGCCATGCGATGGAAAAAGAGGCAGAGGAAGACCAATTACAAGATGGTATGACGACATAAGTAAATAGAGTTGCCAGGTGTAGCTCAGAACAGAGACAACTGGACAGAACTGGAGAAAGAAGAGAGAAGCCTCTGCTCAGTTGTAGGCGCAATAAAGGGCACAATATGTTGATATAATCTTTGGGTATGTTCGGAGGGGCTGCAACCCGTTAGCCACTCCCGGGCTACGTCACTGTTCTTTGTGTAAAAATAAAATGCTCATCCAAGGTCTGTAATATAACAGATTTATTATCTGGTAGATTTTATCAATGGCTAAAAATCATGTCAAAGAGACGTGTGACCAACGTCAGTAAAACGTCATCTATTCTACGTTATTATTTCTAAACATTTGCTATTTAAATTTAAAAAAAAACAAAAAATATGCAGCTTTATGGCACTAGTATGCTCATGGATGAGTGGGTGATGGCACTTAAACCAAAAACTCGGTATCAAATTCAAAACCATAAACTTGAATAGCTAAAAGATAAACAAAACAAAAAAGTTTAAAAGTTACCAACGTAGTTTAATAAATGTCAAAACCTGCGATGAAAACGCCTACGTGAAATTCATTATCTCCCTGCATTTTTACTTTTCTGTTTAATTAAAAAAGAATTATTGGATTTTATTAAAATACTTCTCTTTCGAGGGTCTTAATAAAGTCCGTTTCAAGTAAATGTGAGTCAATTTACAAAGTATTATTGGCCGCCTTTCTGGAGATAAGATGATTACTCTGTGGGAAATTCCAGGTGTAATAAAGAGGGAACAAAGAAGGGTAGCAAATAACAAAGTTAGCCGATGGTGGGTGTCTGAGAATGTCACGCAATTACTGCCATTTGATAGATTAGCATTACCTTGCACTTTATTTTCAGACATAAAGAAAAAAGCTATAAAAATCGACAAAATGAGCATAGTTAATTTCCTGTAAAGCGTCGTTTAGGAATGCCACTTTAAAAAACGGAATGTAACATACTACTCATGTTTAGAATAATGGAAAGGTGAAATGTTGACAATAAAATTTCGTGAAAGCACTCTTTATTCCTATTGGCCTGACGTTCGGACAGTCTTAAAGGGTAAGGTCCTAGGAAAAGTCGTAAAAGAAACTCGGACTCCCTAAATAATTTAAATATTAGTCACTCGCGTGATAGGGTTGGTGGTCTATCGGTATTTCGTCAGACATTCTTAGAAATGTCCAAGTCTGTTTACCGGGAAACGCGTGGTGAATAACTAAAATACGCGACTGATAAAATCAATCACACGACGCTTTTCAAAAGGAAACAAGGGCTCCGGTTCATTCGCCTTCAGTTGGGAAAATCGTTTACCATTACAACAGCTAGTTTTCAGAACTTTTCAATTTCAAAACAAAAAACTTGTACGTTACTTGTTAGGTTTCAATTCATAGATTTATTTCGTAAAGCTGAGTCATACTGTTCAACTGAATTTTCTTATTCCTTAAAAATAATGTACGTACATAGTAGCATAAACGTATCCACTAAGAGACGCTTTTTAAGTACATATATCATTTGAAAGGTAAATTTAAGTACTTCTAATGATAAATGACTCATCGGTGGCTATTACTACTATGAAAAGGTCAATGGTCAATAGTACAGAAAATTATATCAAAAGCGAATATAGGAAAAAATTAATAGATGAGTTCCAAATTGAAAAAGTGAACTCAAGCCGCAAGCTGAGAAACGAAATGCAAAAAAAGGTTTTTATTGTTTGTAAACTCTTCATAAGCTGATTTTTGTCTTATTTAGCTTCAAGATATAGTTTCGGAGATATAGCATCAAATATGTAAACTGTTTCCAATAAGAAATGCACAGAATAAAAATCTTGTACATTTTTGATGCTATATCTCCGAAACTAAACAGAAATCAGCTGGTTGGAAAATTAAAAACAACATCAAGGGTCTCTTGTGTTTTTTATGTAAAACCTACCACAAATCGGGTTATTTGTAAATTTTCAGTTGACCTGCCATCTTGGAAAAGATGGCGGCTGTCACGCATATCTCAACTCATGACACATCGGTTTTTTCAACAGTAGATATTCGGGATTTCGGGAACATAAAGGCGATTTTCAGCCAAATTGCTTCCTATTAGTTCTATTCGTTATTTACTTTTGATCTAATTTTGTCGTACTATTGACCATTGATCTTTCCATAGTTTATGTCCTCTGACAAATCATGTATTTTAGGAAAGTACTTAAAATTACATTTTAAATGATATTACAATATGATATTACACTATTTATTTTAAATATCTCTTGTACTTGTAAAATGTGTATAGGTAAATACAGGCTGTTAGCGAATTAAACATAGGAATGTTACTGAGCAAACTACTTTTTGGAGGATTTAAAATAATTTTATGTTTCACTTGCATATTATTTGTTGCTTATACCTGCGATACGAACTGTATAAACAAGTCCATAACAACCAGGGCATTATAAGCGGACGTTATAATTCATAATGTCCGCTAGTTTTGATTATATTCTGTGGCCGAAGCTTTTTTTTAAACTTTATTTATTGAATATAATAAAACACATTTATATATTTCGTTTGCAGTCGTAGAATATATTTTATTAATTTTTAATTAGGAGAAAACTCTCTTGTTAACATTAATGATACAAATGTATTAATATTACTTTGTCTGTAATTATTTAATCGAAGTTTAAGACGAGCTTAAATAATTAAATTTGAATTAACACACTTAACAGAACAATTTTAAAATTCACATTTAAATGACATTAAGCAAAATAATTAATTAAAACTCGAATGAGCCTTTATGTTTTACTAGCAGGACAATTTTAAAATCCACACCTAGTTTAATACTCACACAGGATAAACACTTGTTGAATACTTAATAACGACTTGTGAGTTGGATGAAGATTTATAAAGACTGGAGACTTAATATTAAAACAGAGGTATTTATACCTTATCTGCCTACACAGTTTTCATGGTCATGAGAGAATAAATGCTAAAGAAGTTTCTCATAAAGATAACATAGACTTCTCAGACAAATGTAATTTGATATCGTGTGTTCACATTCCTAAACAATTCTCATGAAACATGATCTTATCTATAGTGTGATTATACGTACGTTACTCGCTCATCGTTTACTTTGCAATCGGAGCCGGTGTTACGTTCAACAGTATTTGCATCAGTAGGCAAAAAACTATTGTTTATGAACAATTACGTGTGTGTTGCAACACAACATAGAACATGAGTATTTGCAACGTAATTTCTGGGCGCGTGATCCACGGACTCTTTTGTGCAGACTTCTACAAAAAAAATTAGATAAAATTAACTTATTCTATAGACGACATGTACTATTCGGATTTTTCTTGTTTTTATGTTGGTATCAATCAACAACAAAAACAATTGAATTTAAAATTTCATATCTTTGTTTGACTTTTGCAAGTTTAGTAAAAGTTGTTACCATCCAACAAACATAAAATTCCTAGTTTTATAAATATAAACAGCGCCCTTCTCAACGCTAACAATTATAAATTAAAACTAATTTTCTACTTGTACGTATTCTCGTGAAAAATAAAATCTTGTATGCACCACAGCGTTACTAGACTATAACGACCATCGGGCGACTTCCACCCCTCGGTCCGTTCAGGCTTTCGAGCTGGAATATTGTCACACGTAAATACATAAATAACTATAAGAATCGCCAAATCACGTGTAATATGTGTATTATTGAACCACCAATCGTCCATTGTATTCAGGACTAAAAAATAGAAAAATCGAAACAATTGTAAATTCGCCATAATTCTGGTTATAAGAACTATTAACTATACGTGTTGTGGTAGAGTCACTTACGTAAAACAAATTCTGGATTTGTAAAACCTTGGTGCGGGGCTGGGGTGGATTACGAATTTGTAATGTTATATAATGTTTGACAAAGTCGGATTTACGAAAAGTTTATAAATTTTCCGTCATAATCCATCTCTGAAGTAAACTATGTTGCCATTTATCTTCCATGTTTGGATAATGGTAGATGCGATTTTAGAGTTTTGAATGATAGAGATCAATGAAATGTGTACATATATGTTTTCTTTTCGTTTTGTATCGTATCGTTTCTTCTAACATCACGGTTTATACAGGGTGATTTCAAGTCCTTTTTGCACGCCACTGGATCACGAACTAATCAGGCCATTATCTTGTGGGTGTTTAATTTTCTTAGGTTACTTTTACACTAACCCTTTACCAGTATTATTATTCAGTTCTCATCGTAAGTCACTTTTTCACACTAAGGTACCTTTTGCAATACAATGATCATAGTATAGATTTTTTAGAGACTTTCCAAACAAAAGTTAACAGCAACAAATGAAACTGTAATACTATTTTACAACAGATGATGCAAATAAAATAATACAAGATAAAGTAACAAAAATGTCACTTAGGGACCCTTTTGCACAAAACCCTTCAATTTATTTATTAGATAATTAAAAACTTAAAGAGTGCTGAAATTATAATACACAGTTGTTTTGTTTAACGACATCAAAAGAATATATATTTTCTACTCATGACATTGAAATCACTCATTTGGAATTGATAACGATGGTTGAAATCGTATTTCAACCAATAGAGATTGAAATTTTCGGACTACCGGGATTGCGAATTTCAAACTGTTCGACATTCAATTGCTGACAAGAGAAATGTCACTTTAAAATGACTTTATGTATAAATTTTTCTAAAGTGCATTAATTTACTAAAAACTCGGAGAAAAAATAGTATATGCAACGCGTGGCTGATAAAATTTCAACGTCTCGAGTTACTTTTACTGAAAAAAACCACTCTCAACGTTGAAATTTTATTTCAACCACTTGTTCCATAATATACTAATTTTCCATTGACAATCAAACAAAAGACACGAAATAGATATCTATAATTTATGTTGACAAAAAATCAGAAAAAGTTGCATATATCCAAACTTAACAATTATACAATAGCTACTAACACTAACACTTTTTCATTTTTATTTAATGCTCAAGATAGAACACACGATATCATGAAATCGGGCATTTACCGTTTGAATTGTTCTTTTGTAGTTCAGTATATATTGGACAAACACTTCGAAATTTGACATAAGATATGAAGAACACGTACGTCATTACAAAAATAAACATCCTGAAAAATCTAATTATACCAAACACCTTTTAGAACAATATCACACAATGACTCCTCAAAATAATATTAAATTCTTACATTTTTGTAATAACAAACATAAATTAGAAATTTTAGAAGCTTTTAAAATATACAAACACAAACTCAGGTTACCTTTAATGAATGAACAGATTGAGCTCAGTAATTCTCCATTACTAGAAGGGTTAGATATTTAATTATATTTAATATTTTTACCTTTTGAGCTAGTTACCTAAACTGTATTCAAAATGACGAACAACTCAAAATAACAGAACTAACATAATCTCATAGGCCATGAATGAGTCAATTTTATACGCTATTGACACATCTGATTTGCGTGACGCACGCGCCATCTGCCGGATGGCGGTGTAAGTAAATCATAGACATTTAAATTTTACGTTTGACATAATGCAAATAAAATTAACGGAATATAAGAATTGTTACTATTATTTGCTATTATTCAGCGAAAAGCATGAGCATAATTGTATTGCAAGTAGTATACCTAATTAAAGAATTTAGATACGGGGCAGGAATTAAACGGTTTGTCGTGAAATGTCTGTGATAATATTGCAGTAATATTGCACTTTTTTTTAATATTGCATAAATATAGAAATATTGTGGAAATATTGGTTTTAATTGTCACATAAATATTGAAAAATATTACACATAGCTCAGTCAAATTAGAAAAAATAGCGGAAAGTTGAGGTAAGTTCTTAGACTTTTGCATAGGCCTTTCTTGTGAGCTGTTAAATAACCCCCTACGCCACCGCTTGTAGGCGGTGATCCCGAAGAGATAATTAGGGTAAACCACGCGCCCTAACGGTTTTTGACTTTTTTCTGGGAAATAATCGTTGAGAGCCGGACGCGATTGAGCTCCAGTCATTTTTTACCTTAGCATCTCTTCGGCAAAATCCATCAGCCGATATTATTGTTATTGTTGGTGCCAGCCGGATGAAAACCTCGTATTGGCAACTTAATTCTTAGGAGAGTACAGTGTACTAGTCATTTTTTTAACCAACCCAATACGTACAAGGAATTTCGCCTTTTTTGAAATCCTAATTTCCTTTATTTCTAAGACCTTGGTATCGAGTAAACTTTTTTCTAGAAAACTTAAATAAGAAAAAAACGAATAGAAATGAACAGTTTTATTTTCGCTTACACCCCACGACATAACATTCGCGTGTAAAACCTTTTTTTTTGTTGAAATCATTCATTTTTCAAAGCTGCTGCATTGACATTAATGATATTTTGTATATAATATATTGCGAAATATGGCCAACAGAGGCGCCACTATCGATGTGTCAATAGCGTATACTCAACAATTTTTTCTCCTAATGTCAAAATTGCTTATTGGCACATTTATGTGCGTTGATTGCAAAATAAATAATGGAAAATAGAAGACCTTTAACAAAAAATGAGATAAATACGATTCTCAACATTTATACGGCATTATTAAAAAACAATGCAAAAATATAATGTAACGTTCTTTTTAAAATAATAACAAAAATGCTGTTTAAATCGTCTATTAATAAAGAAAAGAATATTTACAATGCACTTAATTAAAAACACTATAACTATAAACTATTTAACAAACTATTTTAAATGCTAGGTATTTACAGATTTATTTGAGAACCATTTATATTAATAGCTATTTATGTAACAAGTACATAATGTAGGACATTATAGACAAGCCCAGTTTATGGCAGAGCGAGCGAAGCGAGCAAGGCCTATAAAAAGGGCGAGTCTATAAGGTCCGATTATGTAAGAGTTGCATACAAAGCTTTATGTTCGATTCCTAAAATTGGCTAATTATCAAAAAAAATCAGTTTATAAATTTGACACCTATTCTTGACAGAAGAAAATTTGACATGTAATATACAGTTGTCATACTTTATTTTACTACTATATACTCTATTTTACTACTACCACTTTATTTTACGAGTACAATAATAAGCCAGTTCACTGCCGCAAAACAATACAATAAACAGTACTTTATAATGCAATCGGACAAAACTATTTATGAATTACAATAATTATTAACAATTTATTTATTCAGAGTACATTTCAACACGACGCCGGTTAAACATAACTAACTCCTTCTACCCGCGATCTCAATTTATATCTTTCATACGATGACTCATACATCTAGAATGTTCGATGACGTGTTGATGAGTCATACATGCAGCTGTTTATAAGTGACGTCAATGAGGCGTGTCGATGAGTCATACTCGCAGTTGTTGATTGATGAGTCATACAGTTGATGACTCATACACCTAGAATGTTTGATGACGTCATATGTGGGTTTACTATTCGTTACAATAATTAAAAGCTATAGTAAAACAAACAGCAAATGTGGCAGGTAAGAGGTTTTTTAGCATTATCTCATAAAACATATACATACACAGCTTCTTGCAGGTATTTCATGGGGAACTACACAAGTTATGCGATTCATAAAATTGTTCATCAGTACATTTTTATAAACGAAATGCCTACAATAATTGGAAAAAGATTACGTGATGTTAATGCCGACAAAGATTTGCCCAATTTTAGATAAGCAGTTTAAATACTACTTGAAGGTTATTTATTGGCTTTGGATTTTTGCAAAGGTCTCCAAAACAAATACAATACGTATGATATTGATGAGATTGCGAAGGGTAAAAAAATAACCGTTTCGCGACTACTTCCTTACCTTATCATAGTGAACTTAATCCAATCGAATTAGTATGGACACAAATCAAACCAGAGGTTGCTCAAGAAAATGTATGTTTTAAATGTAAAACTTATTTGAGCAGGCAGTTCAAAATGTAACAATGGGAAATTAAAAAATTAAAGTGGACTGTTCTTCCTCATCCGCCCTATGGTCCAGACCTTGCTCCCTCAGATTTCCACGTGTTCGCAACCCTAAAAGAATTTTTAGAGAGACAAAAGTTTTACTCTAATGTAAAGTCGTCGAAGCTGTTCGAGAATCAAGATTTTTTTTCTCGAGGAATACGGAAGCTTCCTGAACGATAGATACGTATTGAAGAGGAGGGAGACTAAGTGCTAAATAAAGAACTATTTACTATATTGAAAAATGATGTCATTTTAGTTTCGTTTGTTAATTTCCATATAATTATTGAATTATTCATATAAATGTTTCTAATGATAAGTGACTTTTCAGAATCTGATTAATTCTAGAAAGATAATAAATTTTTGTTGTTGATTTGTTTTTTAATAAATTAAGGTACAACCTGCTTTATCGGCGTGAATTGACATGCCGATAAAGCAGGTTGTGAATCATGGAATAAAATATTTTTTTAGTGTAATAACGTCTTTATATAACCATAGAAACATCAGAAATGTTCATCTGTTTAGTTGTTCGTTATCTTAAATACACTATAGTTATCTATAAAGAAGGCTCAAAACAATAAACAATATTTCTCTTTTGCTCACACATGAACATTCAAACCTAAAAACAAAATTTTACCAACACTGCAAAACTTACAAAGATTCACGTCGCTCCCCATTAATTTCTTGGCAATAATGAATTTAACTAAATATTTCTTGAACTAAATTGAAGATGAAATCTTGTGGACATCGTCAACAAAATCTCAGTGGCCCAATCCACCTTTGGCGCAAATGCCGTTCAAGTAATCACGAACTAGTTGACCATAATATGGAGGCTCCATCATATTGAAGCAATTTAGTCACTTATGTAACAATTGTCTTGATTAGGGTATATTTCGACAAGACTAGCAAATATATTTTTGTAGCAATTGCAAATATCTAACCACAGTAAGATTTCATTCGATAAGAGATGGACCTGTAATATTTTTACCAATAATATATGTTAAAAATAAAAAAATTCTAGGATATGTTTGTTGAAACAATTGCATCCACAACAACTAACTTAAAACTATCCTCAATTTCTCAGGTTTATTAGAAATTGAAACAGAACATTAAAACATGCCTTCTTCTCGGATAACGAAACCCGTCGGCCCCATGTCATTGCGATGTTTGGTGCGTTCAAGATTTCAACCGGGTATGAAATTGTCTAAATTCGGCTAAATTTTAGTAGAGTCGTGGCCGGTTTCACAAAGCTTGATTAACTTCTAATTAACTTAATCATGATTAAATTTGAAATCCAGAAATACAATTGGATAAAATTCCAGGTCTCTTAAATCTCAGCCAATGAAATTTCTAGATTTCAAATTTAATCACGATTAAGCTAATTACAACTTAATCAAGCTTTGTGAAACCGGCCATCGGTCTTATGTTTAGAGTACCTAATTGGCGCCATGAGGTACGAAGAATGCTTCGCCACTCGAATTCCTGTTCAAAAAGTAACTTGCTCTAAGTAGAGTTCCTAAATGAAAACTTTAGCAGTGTTATTTTAGATTTAGGACACGGATGTCAAAATCTATCTCTTTCTAGGCCAAGACTAAGCTGTCCGAAACAGAGATACTTTTTGTCTCTTTTTACTTTAGTGGCAAAATTCAGCTGGTCAGTTATAAATTTTAGGTTATGCATTCTGTCGTATTTATTTTTATGCATATAAAAATTTTTTAATATGCAACTTATCATTTATTTATTGATTATAGAGAATCTTTAAAACTACTACAGTAAATATATCAATTTTAAAGTACTACAAATAAAGTATTAACTGTAAGTACCCAATTTCAGATTTATATAATTGTCATTTTGACAGTTTAATCTATTAAACCCATTTTCATGATTAGGTACCTACCTCCTAATAAATAGTTTCAAAATATGAAATGTTACTAGTTAAATTTATAACATGCGTGACCATGGCAGACTTTAGTGTACCAGGCAGGAGCTGTAAAAAAGCAACGCTGTAATTTTACCCATATTTTCAAGGAGTATTAGATTATATTTATTAAAAAAAAATGCAAAACAAATTTTGTAGTTCAATTCTTGGTTAGAATAATGTCAACATCTGTCACTATTAATTTTCTCAAGGAATATTAGATCATAGATACCTGTGCAAATATTACTGTCAGTTTTCTGCTGAATATAATTTTTTTGGTTGAAAGGGTTATTAATTATTCTCTAACTTATCTGTAACTAACAAAATTTACATAAATAAAAAATAGAAAATAATTTTAATTTAATTAACAATTATTAATTAACAATGAAAATACATAAAGCCAACTAATTTGAAGACAAATGTTACAATTTACTTACTTGAAAAATTCACTAAATGTGATTTTTGTTTATTTAACAAGTACCTGTAATTGAGAATTCTTTATTATTTATAAGAAAATGAATTGCTAAACTGATAATATGCCTTTAGGAGTGTTATTTTTCAATATTACAAATCTAGAAACACACAGTTGACATTATTCTAACCAAGATCTGGACAGACAATTTTTGTTTTATATTTTCTGAAGTAAATATAATCTAGTACTCCTTGAAAATATGGGTAAAATTACAGTGTTGCTTTTTTACAGCTCCTGCCTGGTACACTAAAGTCTGCCATGGCGTGACTTAACTCCAAATAACACAGAGCTCAGTTCATATTTAGGAACTCTAGCTCTAAATAGTGAAAAGATGGTAAAGAAGTGCATGCCACAAAGTGCAACTTTGTAAAACTGTTTTTAGGTACATTTTTGTTTATAAAGTTGTAATTCTTCTAAAGTAAAATTTAATAAAAATGTCAAAAATTGATCAAATAATTATATCTAAAGCACGACCTTCTAGATTACACGAGACGAAGTCGAAGTCTCGTGAAATCTAGAAGGTCGTGATCTAAAGTTTATTGAATATGCCAGTGTTACCAACTTTGTATTTTAATGTTCTTCATTAACAAAATATTTACATTTCTAATAGCAAATAAAAGCAAATTAACACGTAATAGTATTCAATAATTGTAATTATTGTTTTTTCAATATATGAGTATTATTCTTTAAGAGATCAAACTGAGTTAAATAAGTCCTTAAAATATATTACGTTTTTCTTGCGGATGAATAGGATATAGGAATAGGAATAGGATAAATAGGCTATTATAGACAGCATGCAATTACTTACCTATTTATAAGTAGATACTGGATGACAATGATATGGGAAAACAATCTGTAAAGAAAAAAGGAGAGCGTTATGAATAATAGATTAGAATGATACGCTAGCACTAGAGTTCAGAAGTTCAAAACTAGATTTCATAAAGTATTAAAGAAGAAATTATCCAGAAAATTGTACAAAAAAGCTATCCTCGTTTAAAGGGATTTAGGTCAAATCGATTAATCACGAAATACTTTGTACCTAAAAGTTTTTCTTAAGTTGTACTATTTGCAATTTTCTTGTCATTCAATACTGTTGTTTACGAACAATTTGTGGATAATAGAAATAGTATAGGAACTATAAGTAAAATATATTTAAGGGCGGCGTATTTTAGAAAAGGAAAGACCGCTAAAAATCAACAGGTAAGATAAAGAAGAAATATGTAATAATCTTTATTCAAAGTCATTGAGTGAAAATTTATATATAAGTTAGTTTAAAACAGTTAAACACAATCCAAAATTTCTATAAACAGGTAATGCATAATTTCATCATTAATAATTCAGTAAATAAATGATATTTTCTTTTATATCTTCCTTTTATTACATTAATAGATATTTCCATTTTCCATTATCTTATCTGTTACTTTTAGTTCTTCATTTTCGACATTACACGAACTTTAAACGTTTGTGTCCTAAAATCACACACAAGTCTTTAGATTTACCAGAACTAGTAGATGGTACGTGCCTCCGTGCTCGCTGCGCGAACTTTTATTATAGTTTCAAAATGCAAAAGTTGGCCGATCAGTATTTCATTTGATGTTATTCCCGAGACTGGAAAATTTTTCCGGAAGTTCCGGGATTTCCCGGGAATCCTCGATAGTAACTTTACATAGATACTTGACATAAAAATCCAAATATTCATTTTTAAAATTGTTTTAATTAATCCTCTAATCACTTTCTCCTAGAAGTTCCCATTGGAAAATAAACTGTATGTATGTATGTGTGTATTTAATGAAAAGCACAGTAGTACGTAAATAAATCCTCCTATCATAAAATTATTTTTTCCCTCTTTTATGGAAAAACCGATTTGTTAAGTGTTTCGTGCGTCGCGTTTCGTGCGGAACTGTAAAATCTTCTGGTTTCGTGCGTCAACCAGATGGACAATCAAGTTCGGTACTAATGACTTCTGGTTTCGTGCGCTCACCCAAAATTTACCTGCTGACTTTGGATACTTTTTAAAATAAGATTTCTACATTCAAATTGTTGATTTTCTTTTCAGTATTTTATTCATGTATGTTTTCACGCCAAATACAAAAATCTAAAGTATTATAAAAATTATTAGTTTAGACCAGATATGAGTAAATAATTATTCTCATAATTTTTTAAATAGTCATGTGATTTTTTAAACCAGTTCGATTGCTTCATCAATTATATTGATTTTCTAAGTTCAAGCTATTTATTTTAACTACTTTTAGATCCTAATTAATAAAAGGGAAACAATAATGGATAAGTTCACAGATTGACAGCTAGCTCTTACTAAATTAGTTACCATCGTTTGCTTATTAAGTCTATGACGGTCGACCGGGTTTCCTTTTACTGTAGAATTAAGAAATAATTATTCTATTAGTAAAAACTTTTAAAAACGTCAGAAGTTCAAGAAAGCAACAACATAAAAAAATATAAAGAGGAGAAATCTAGAAAACGTTTAAAAATGCTTGTTATCCTATTAATTTTCGGACAAAAAAGTGGTTTATTAAAGATATATATGAAAAAATAGCGAGCTATGCGTTCTTGTTTATTAATAGATATAGCGTCAAATTTTTTCGCTAAATCAACACTTTTCATGTGTAGCCATTATAGTTTTCAAATAAATGTTCCTAATTTTAATAATAAAAATGCGGAAACAAAAAAACGATTTTTGATGACGAGCGGTTTCGACAAAAAACGGTTTTTTTGTTATTACATTTTTATTGTTAAAATTCGGAACATTTTTTTAAAGAAAATGTATACATATAAAAAGTGTTAATTAAGCGAAAACAATTTGACGCTATCTCCATTAATAAACAAGAACGCATAGCTCGCTATTTTTTCATATATATCTTTAATAAAACACTTTTTTGTCCGAAAATTAATAGGATAACAACCGCAAGGTTTCTTTCTAACCCCTACAAAAATCTCATAGCTATATGAGATACATTTTCTGAGAAAAAAAGTATTTAACTCACTCTCAATAAAATTGTCCCTAAAAATGGATACCTTTTATTATGTATTGTTTTTAAAATATTTAATTTGGCTTAGTAGTTTTCGAGCAATACGGTATCAAAGTCAGAGGACTCTAGAAAAAGAATGGATAGTAGTCACTAGAGTAACGTGATGAGCACTTTAGCATCAAATTTAGCATTTGATCAACTTTTAATAAAGTTTTAATTTAGAAAAAGAACGTAACTATACCTACCTTTTGCATTTAGTTTCGCATTCATTAAAGTGATATTACATGATACAGAGGATATACCCTGTTATTTTTACCCTGATATCAGATTAATAAACGAACTGTTCCAGTTACCGCTAGGTTAATTTATTTTTAATTAACCTATTGATCGAACCATTAATGTGATTTTTTCATGAGTTCTATTTACTTGTTATTAAAGTGATTTCCTTAGGATCTAAGCCTTGCCTTCTGCAGTTTTTCTTTAGAAAAAATTTGTAAACCAAAAAAAACAACATTAAATAAAAAATACAGTTCTAATCAGTAATCTTCTTAGATGATGCTCTTATTACAGTTTTAGATAACAATTTGGTAATAAGTGGTCTGTAATTTTATTTTTTAAAAATGTAATTGAATTTTCTTTTCTTTTCGTATACCTATATTCTATATTCTTTCGGATACCTACATTCTATACTTAATACTGTAGTTTAGAAGTAGCAGAACCTCAACATTTCTCAACTGTTTTGGATGAATTCATTCAGTATCGTATATGTAAAAGTTTAGAGATTTAGAACCATGAGATTAGCATCTCAGAAATTTTCAAAAACTACAAGTTACACATATTAAGGGATTTAGATTTTCAAGTCAAATTCCAAAAATCTAGATTGCATGTAGACGGTTATAAGTTGTAAATTTTTAGAACCCGAGAATGTAAGAGTCTATCTAAATATTCAATTTGAAGTTGTAAGTATCAAAACTACGAGGGTGGTTTGATAAGTCAGTGACTTTTTGAATTAAAGATATTTATTTCGGCAAATAAGCGTTTTATTTCTCAACATAGTCTCCTTTTAGCTCGATACATTTAGTCCAGCGTTTTTCCAATTTTTTTATTCCTTCCAAATAATAGGTTTTCTCAAGGCCCTCAAAATAGGCGTTTGTTTCAGTGATGACCTCTTCATTCGACCCAAATCTCTTACCGCCCAGCCATTTTTTCAGGTTTGGAAACAGGAACTAGTCTCTGGGGGCTAAATCTGGAGAATATGCTGGATGGGGTAGCAGTTCGTAGCCCAATTTATGGATTTTTGCAATGGTGACTACACACGTGTGCACCCGTGCATTTTCTTGATGGAACAGCACTTTTTTCTTCGCCAAATGCTGGCGTTTCTGTTTCAAATCAATATCGAATCTGTCCAAAAGCTATGAATAATATTCGCCGGTAATCGTTTTACCCTTTTCAAGGCAATCGATGTGAATAACACCGCGTGCATCCCAGAAAACTGTGGCCATGACCTTGTTGGCCGACAGACCCACCTTGGCCTTCTTTGGTGCACGTTCACCCGGAGAAACCCACTGTCTTGATTGTTCCATGGTTTCTGGTGTAGTGTGATGGATCCATGTTTCGTCTACGGTAACGAAATGCCGCAAAAACTCGTTCGGATTGCGGCTGAACATCGCCAAACACTCTTTTGAAGTGGTCAAACGGTTGCGCTTATGGTCGAGTGTGAGCAATCGCGGCACCATCGCGCGGATAGTATTTTCATGTCCAAACATTCATGTAAAATGTGACGTACCCAATCAGTTAAGATGCCTACAGCCTCAGCCACCTCACGCACTTTCATTCTTCGATCATCCAATATCATTCCATGGATTTTATCGACGATTTCTGGCGTGACGGCATCTTTTGGGCGACCTGAACGTTCGGCGTTACTTGTGCTGGTACGATCACAACGGAACTCAGTAAACCACTTCTTAACCATTGAAATTGATGGTGCAGAGTCCCCATAGTATTTATCAAGCCTTTCCTTGGTTTCGGTGATGATTTTTTTACACAAAACACAATGCTTAATCAGCACACGAAATTCACTTTTTTTCATTTTCGTTAAAATTCACGAGGTTGTTTGCTTTAAATGGCTGTCAAACACAAACTAAATGGAGCAGCCTTCTCAAAATCTTACAGTAGACTATTCATAATTTGAAGTTACTGCGCGGGAAATTCAAAAAGTCACTGACTTATCAAACCACTCTTGTATATCAAGTCTTGATAACTAATAGCAGCTTTTTTGGGTGAATTTTATTATCGAAATTTAGATTGATTATAATATTTGCCGGATGCAGAACAGAAAAGATTGAGCAATTAGATATGTACTGCCCGAACATGTTTCCAGATCAAACAAATGACAGAGAACGCAGAAATATTAAAAAATGATATCAAGATCATATTTAAAAATGGTGTCATCATGTCATTGTCCACTTCGTGCTAAAATTGATATCGACAAAAGTGAAAAATCGAAAACTTTCACTTAATACTTCATTCGTGAAACACGTAAAAAGGGATATTAAAGTAAAAGCAATTTACTGAAAACTCGAAGGTGTAGTAATGTGGTTTAAGCTTTTTAGATTGCACTATCCAGACTATCCGAGGGGTGGTAGTTAGCGTGAGCGATTTGATATTTCCCAAGGGCGTCATTTGATCCTACACTTTAGATCGTTGAATAATTGTTTCGGTTTTTATAATTGGTGGTAATTTATTTTATCTCTCTTATTTTTTATTTGAAGAAGGGATTAATTAAATAGGTTGTTGAAAAAGTGTCTTTTAACGAAGATCTATGGCAAACATTGCAGCCTTACCTTACTTATTGTTGTTGAGCAGACAATATTGTATGCTGGTTATAGTTTAATTACATTTGATACAGTGCGATCCATAATTAGTTAATCAAGCAGAAATTCTTAAAAAAACTAATACCAAGTTGCACCTCTGAGGAGATATAGTTTTCTAAAGTCTTTGCTAAAATTTAGAGAAAATATAATATTTCGAAACTGTAAGGTTTCAATTTGGTGCACAATTTAAGAACGTTATAAACCATAATTGATATGAATTTAGAGTTAATTGAAGTAATAAAGGTGTTTATTGGCGTTAGGTCATCCTTAAGATTTCATAGAACTATTTAATAAAGTAATAATAAAGTAATTTTCATTAGAATTCATAGCTTTTAGAAAGAAAATTATTTTCTTGAATGTCTGCATAAAATAAAATAAAACAATTTTAAATTAATGATTAAAATAGTTTTGATATCTTAATGGTGACCCATCCCCAATAAGCACATTTTATTGCTTATGTACATAATATATTTTTTTTCTAGATTTTAGCGGATACTTTGGAGGAGTACTTTACCATTTCCATTTGATTCACTAATATTATAAATCACCTTGTATACTTTTCTCAATTGTTTAGTGTCAAGTTGGTGTAGTACATGAAATTACAACAAGTTTTAACAATTCTTTTGAAGAAATGTTTTGTTATATTAAGGGTCGGATTTACCAATAGGCCGGTCTAGGGCCGCTATATCTTGGTGACTCCGTATACTCCGCCACCATTTTTAAATAATTAATAATATTTTTGGGGGGAATTATAGACGACATAAGAACTATATTTTTTATTGCAAATGGTTTATAATTGCTTTTTTATTGTGGGCCTATAGACAGAAGACTATTAAATCCGGTTCTGACTATCTTACTAATCTATAACTATACAAAAGCCTTGGATAATACAAAGAAATAATACTGTAACGATATTTTTAAATAAAACTGCTGATTTAACTGTTTATTGGCAAGAGATATATTAACACTGACACGGATTTAATCTTAACTAATTACAAATACAAATTATGAACTATTAACGAACTTAAACTACATTATTTACAAGCTATTTATTTATTTAATTACAGTATTTATTTCAAAATTTATATAGACTATTACAAGTTGCGCGTATTTAATTAACTGGTTAACTCCTTTCTTGCACGATGGCGTTTATATATCTCCTATAAAAGGTTCTACAACGTACTGGAGTATTCTCGCGGGTGCATTGTGCTGGTTTGTGCTGTGTGTTGCCGCCTCTAGTAGGACCTAGATGCACCGAGAACATTCTCGCGGTTTGCCGCCAGTCTATAGGGGTTGTTCCGTTCATTACAATACAAAACCCGACACATAATAGCATAATCTTTCATTGCAATCGTTCTGTCAATAATTTAAAACTGTTATAAAATACTTTATGTGTAGTATAATGAGGTTATTGATGACATGGTCTTGCAAAAAAAAGTATTAAAGTATGTTGCCTTAGAGAAGGTGACAGACACGTCATCAATTCCTATGTTTTTCTTATGTACGAACGATGACGAGCTTTCCCTTTTACTCTAAGCAAACGGAATCTCTACATGAGGCCCAATTATTCTGTTTCTGCCTAAATATCCATTAGACAGACAACCGATGATAAAGAAATAATTTACACAGTCGCCTTTAAGACGGCTTCTATATTTTTTTAACAATGAAGGATCGTAGCAGTTAAACACATTATAAAAATCATAAAGATCTAAATGGTAAAATATTAAACGAGTTAAACAAATATACTATATATTTCAACACCAACCACAAAATAATATAAGAAATAACTATAAAAAATAATTAGGACTCATCTTCCGAAACCCGCCATTGAAAAATTATAGAACCGTTGCCGTATTCGAACTCTACTCTGTGCGAGAAGTTCATTGGTATCGGGCTCATGTTGAGAAAAAAAGGGCTAAAAAGTTACACTTAAATATAGTTTATTTTATGCTGTAACTGTTTATGTTTCTGAGTGTAACAGTTATTTACATTGCAAGACCGTTACTTAGAACTATACATGAGAGCACGGTACCTAACAAGAAAGCGATTAGCGAGCTTGTTATCCGTGCGAGCCCGTAGGGTTCGTGTAACAGCTGAGTATTGTACAACGTTTTATGGTATACTGACTCGTAAATCTTTCTTTCGTAAATAAATAATTCTTTCGTTTACTGCAGCAGTACAGCACAATACGTAAGATAGATATGAACGTTCTAAATAAGTATGTATGTTGCTATGGTATTGATGATAACGAGAATGTAATAACTTTTATCTTCAAACGCCAGTAAAATGTGATATTATACGGCTGGATTGACAGTACTAAAGACTTCGTTGCCATGGAACTTAATTCACTTTAGTGCCGCTCACGAGCGGCATATAATGACTTTAGTGCCGCTTACAATTACTTTACTGCCGCTTACAACTTTGTATTAAAATAATTCATGAATTTCTATATTCTTTAAATACGTTTTCTATTGTCTACGTTTGACGATAAAATAGTATATATTTTCTATTGTCTACGTTTGAGGATAAAATAGTATATATTATGCAGAGCTAAAGTGACTTTATGCGGCTTATCTGTAATTTCTGGACTCGCTGTCGCTCGTCCATTGAAACAACAGATTCGCCGCATAAAGTCTTGCTTTAGCTCTTTATAATATAATATACTATTACGGGCTTCATAACGGGCTAGCCGGTAAAAAGAATCTTTACCCATAGAGACTGAGCTCAATAAACAGATGTTTACTAGTCAGTATACCATAAAAATTTTTACTCAGACTCATTCAGACTCAAATAAAATAAATCAACTGAGCAATGCTTCTATGTTTTGAATTCGACTAATAGTTGCCATAGATGCTCGTTGTTCATAGATGTCCATATTTTAAATTCGAAAATTTATTTTATATACAATTTTTTAAATTAAACCGATAATTGCAGTAAGAAATAAAACGCATTGTGTCATACCTCTTGGAAATGTTCTTACAGTCTCGTTTCGATGTTTCGGACTCGGCTCCTTCGTCGCCTTGTCCGTAACATCTTACTCGACTGCAAAATTCCATTTCCAGGACTTATAACGTAAATAACTATTTCAATATTTAACTCATCGTCGATGAGACACCAAAACTCATTGTTTCAGAAACTCAAAAAAGATTAAATGAGTTTGTTAAGTGTAGTTTTTAATGTTGAGTCTAGGATAAATCAAATCTACAGTTGGTAAGACACCGAGTCTCATTGTTTTGAAACAGGAAAAAACGGAAATAGTTTTGGCTAATCTGACCTAACATAAGTCAACTAATTTATGTTAAGTCAGATTAAGTTAGGGTAGGTTTACTGGTTGGAGCTTTCCTACTCCTTAATCTTTTGGTTCCTGAAACTAAATTTTTACCATAAATAAATTATATTATAGGTATTCAAAGTGCTTTCAAGCTGATTATTATTATTACTAGTTTTTTAATTATTTTATTGACATAATAAAATTCTTTTTTAATAAAATGTCTCCTTACATGAGTAAGAACTTTTGGTGCAATAGAGTTGGCTAGGTTCGAGTATTTTTTCGCAATTCATTTGTGATTGAAAACCAATGACTTTTAGTATTTACCTTGTCCCATGGGAGAAAATCCATTGGATTTATGTCTATTCTTGAACCAATTCAAAAAGTATCGCATACGAATTGACGTAATTCTGTATTACCTTCTAACATTTGATTGTCTAAGTTGTATCTTATGACATAAAAATTACGTTACTCGTATGCGAAACTTGTTCATATCGAGAATACGGGCCCTGGACTGTAAGGTGTCCAAACGGGTCGTGAACCTTTAGCGATAACTTGATTTCCATAAACATCCAATAAATGGTTTCTGACATTTGTGTAATAATGAAGCGGAGCTACATCGTAGTGAGACCGCAACAAGAGACAGTAAATGGGTCTGAAATTTGTAAACCCTAGGCTAACCAGTAAAAAGATTTAGGTAATCTTTGTAATTAAACGTACTATATAAAAATGGGAACTATAAATGTGGTGTTATAAACAATATCACACCATATATTAACTTTAAATATTCTTTAACCTAGTGTGGTTATTTTTAGGAACAAAGGGTGTGCACGAAAAAATCTGGCCACAGAAACATCAAAAAAGTAGGGTCGTCGGAAATTATTTATGACTTAAAATTATTATTAACTTTTAACATATGTGTTCCTTCTGAAACGTATTTCCATATATTGTACATTATTACTGTCTATAACTAACATTTTTAACTTTTCGTTTCACATCAGACATCAAAGTTTGTACAGCCGTAGTAGTAATTTTTTGACGCGTTATTTCACTTTTTCTAAAAGTCAACAATATCTTTAGCAGTTTCTTTTCTTTTTCAGAGTGTTTGCTTTACAATAGCCCAGTATTGTTGATCGGCCGCAGTTTGGGGCCGTTCGGTGGATTGCTATCTTTAGGTACAAAAGTGATCCCATTCTTTGCATGCCAATCAGTGAATTGTTTGACATGGTGACATATAGCCAGATCTGGCCAAAATAGAATAGAAACATTATGACTTCTTATAAATGGTAGCAGGCGCTTTTTTAAACCTTCTAAATAGATTTCAGTGTTGATGGTGCCTTTCGTTACAAAGCTTCTTCTTTTTTCTCGCCCGTAAGTGCAAGTCGCTTGTCAGACCAAATATTTTCTAGAAGATTCCGAAATTTTCTTTTTGTTTGGTCCTCATTGGTATTGGTCCTCAACTCCACAAAGTTGTTTGCAAGTAAGAAATTATTGACCGGGAAGCTGCTGAATGTCATTTTTGATGTACGTTTCGTCGTCCATTGTTACACAATCTGCTTTCATTAAAAAATTTGTGTACAGTTTTTTTGCGAGGGCCTTCGCCTTGGAATTTTGTTTTGCATCCCGATCCGGAGCGTTCTGCACCTTGAATGTTTTCAGTCCACCCCTGTTTTTTACTTTTTGAACATGTAATGAAGATGTTCCAACCTTTTAGGCCACATCCCCCACTGACAAGTTCGGATTCTGGGTGAAAGCTTGCATCACCTTCCTTTCCGTTTTTTTATATATTGCACCCGATTTCCTACCGGAACCTGGCTGCCTATCTATTCTTAAGCATTCAGAGAAATTGTTTAAAACATTTTCTACGGCCAATTTTGATATTTTTTGACATTTTCCGATCGCGCTATATGACATTGCAGGATTTGCACAATGTTTGCGCAATATTTTTTGACGAAGGTCGTATTCTTTTGAA
Organism: Agrypnus murinus; assembly: GCA_929113105.1. NCBI lineage: Eukaryota > Metazoa > Arthropoda > Insecta > Coleoptera > Elateridae > Agrypnus > Agrypnus murinus. The sequence goes on along the minus strand of OV816025.1, from coordinate 39,228,185 downwards.
TTTATTTGAAAACTACACAACGAAAGCACTTTGAAATTGTCATTTACAGTAAGATATCAATTCAAAGAAGCTATTGCTGCAATTCCACTTTAGTACCTGCAGTGTAGGGGCGCCTGATGTCATATTTAAGTGGCCAGATTTTTTCCTGCACATCCTTTAGTAAGACAGAGCTGTGTCTGTTAATGCTGCCATTATTTGTGCAGGTTGCACGATAAAATAACATTCATTTTTTTTAACTTAATTTCAAATAATTTTGTTTTAATAACAGATATCGTTTTTTTTTTCTATTTTATATTATATTGTTTTCATATACCAGGTGTCCAAAAAGTGTGGAAACGCTTGAATTTCTCGAGAACGACACATCCGATTACAAAAAGAAAAAGCACGTTTTCCTTTATTTTTTGAAACCTATTCAGTCATTATATGCAAACATCGCCACCACCCCCCTGGGGGGTGGGGCGGGAGTAAGTTGTGAAAACTTAAATGGGAACACCTATTTTTTATTGCACTTTTGCATTCTCCATAAAAACCTGTTCTCAATTTGCAAATTTCGCCCCCCCCGGCCCCTTTTGGGGGTGGAAAGAGGGAAAATTGCAAATGTCCGCAGAAAAACGATCTTTTTGTACTTTTTTTTTTCCAAAATTCTCGCCCCCAAAGGGGTGGGGCTTGGGGGGGGTGGCTGACAATTTGTAAATCATAAAAAAATTTGGAAGAAAAAAAAAGTAAAAAAGGATCGTTTTTCTGCGGACATGTGCAATTTTCCCTCTTTCCACCCCCAAAAGGGGTCGGGAGTGGGGGGGGCAAAATTTGCAAATTGAGAACAGTTTTTTATGGAGAATGCAAAAGTGCAATAAAAAATAGGTGTTCCCATTTAAGTTTTCAGAACTTACTCCCGCCCCACCCCCCAGGGGGGTAGGGGCGATGTTTGCATATCATGACTGAATAGGTTTCAAAAAATAAAGGAACACGTGTTTTTTATTTTTGTAATCGGATGTGTCGTTCTCGAGAAATTCAAGCGTTTCCACAGTTTTTGGACACCCTGTATATAATTTTTGTATTACCTATTTATATTCTTTATAATATCGTAAAATGGCGTGTTTCGTCTAATTTTGTTAAATGAAAGTATACATTTTCTAAAGAGTGACTCATCTTTTAAAGTTTAAGGAAAAAACTGAGAATTCTTATACTATAAGCAATTTACTGGCAATTAAAAAATTCATTAAACATATCCTAGAATTAAAATATTAACCTACAATATACATGTATCAATATGCATATATGCAAAAAAATTAGAAAACTACCCGATCTGGGTTCGATTTGATTAACGAGCAGGTTACTGTGCAACTTCCCCTTGCGCTATGGAGATGCATGGCTGAAGTGATTACAGATACCGCCTATTTTCTTACTGTCTACTTTACATTCATTTATTAAAACTTAATTTCAAATAATTTTGCTTTTTTAATAGATATTGCTTTCTTTTATTTTATATTATTGTTTTCATATATAATTTTTATATTATTTATATTCTTTATAATATTGTAAAATTGTGTGTTACGTCTAATTTTGTAAGATGTGTTGCATATAGCTAAAATTCAACTCGAATCATTTTTAAAGTCCCAGACTGTACACTAGGGAGTTTGGAAATGATTATTAATTTTGGTCTTCAATAAAAACTCAGAACTAATTCTTTTGTAAGATTAAAAAAAGATGTTTTATACAGAGCCCTAATATCTAGCGTTTTTGCAATTTTCCGGTAACTTCCGTTTCCGTAACACTTTGAATTACTGAAGCTTCGCTGCATTAATTGGTAAAGGCGCAATGCAATACCTAACTTTATTCTTCGTGAATTGTCAAAAGTATTTTACACTTATGAGAAGTAGCTATCAGTTCTTCAGATTAAGTACTTCTTCTTTGTTTGACCCGTTTCGTAGATTTAGGATATTTAAGCTTTTCCGTGTCTAATTTCCATCCACTGCTGTAAGTTTTATGTAAGCTGTAAGTTTAGTAAGTTTAAAGAACCATCTACAATAAAACGGATATATTTTTTAATGTTCAACTACTTACAGAAGCGTCCCTACGGTCGGTCAGCCGGGCGTATGGCCAGGGCAATGAGAACTAGGGAGCCCCGCACCGAGCTACCTTATTTTAATCAACAACACAATATATATCTTATGCGTTAATAAAATAGACTGAGAGACCGGCATTTGATGCAAGTTCTTATACACAAAGCTAAAGCCTACTTTTAAAATAAAGCGCACCAAATTTCCAAAATGAAAAGGATTCTAACATTTCTCGTGACTACGGTTAAACGGAGCAGACCACACGGCGTTCACCTATAAAACTGGCTGTCATCTACCCTATCCCTGGAACCTGGATACGGGGCATGGAAACATGACAGGGCAACGGATGATGCAGTCAGGTCAAATGTGTGGTAGAGAAAGTACGGCTAACGAGTTCTCGGCGGTTCCTCATCACCGAGCAGAGGGAGCTCTGATAACATGAGGACCGGTGTGGGTGGATTTGATTCTCGCCTGGGACATGGTTTCTTATTGGTGCTAAGCTCACCCGCTGTTTGACTGAACCTTAAGGAGGAAAATTGAAGTGAGGTTTAGGCCGGTTGGAAGGGGTAAATTCTTGCCTATGGGAAACTGCATGCCACCAGGTAACTGTGCTCAGGATGCTATTCGGACCACCCTATGACTCAGACTGCAGACTGAGTACTGTGATCTGAAGAAGCTCTAAAGCCGTTACTCTTAAGGAGTGTTGAAGCGAATACATAGCCTCTCACACTCAAGACAACTTCACCTCATGTAGGTACATATCGGGAGTCTAGGACGTGTAGACTTAAGAACGAAGCTCTTTCGAGGGCTCGCCAAGCCTGTAATTTGGTAGATCGGGATGGCAAAACCATTTAAAAACCAAGTCTTGCCACAATTGAGGTTGGATTCGATCGGGCAGTAGCTCCTAACAGCAAGGGACAGCATGCTAGGGGAATAGTCCGAAGCTGGACAAGGTAAAGTCTCCTTATGATACGTCCCTCATGCCTTCCTGGAGATGGAGCCGACGGGTGAGCACGTTTATCGCTCCGGTACTAGCCTGGAGAGCTAGTAGAGTATGGATAGTATCTCGCTCCCACCAGCGAGTTACTGGTAGCATTGTGAAGTGTAGGCAAAGCGCGCTAATTGAGCGTAATCTCACTTCATGCCTCGGCATGTCTAAAAGGCGGAAAGGAACTCTCTAAAGTTAATAAATTAGTCACGTACATTTACATAGAAATACAATACTACGGCATATTGTATAGTTAAAAGGTAATAGGCTATAGTTGCTGTAGAGAAGGACTAAATGATCCTTTTCGCAGACAGAAACCTTACTTCTTGAGACTTCAAGATAAACAGTAGAGACGCGTCATAGCATTTTGTTAACGGAAGTACCTACTAACAATAAAGTTGGTGCATTGTTCTAAATTTTTTATTACAGCTACCCCTCATTACGAGGTTTCTAGTTATATATTAGTTACATCCTGTATATTTATTTATTTATTCACTTTCTTATTTACTGGGGGCCCCACTCCATGTTTGTGCCCGGGGCCTCAAAATCCAAAGGACGGCGCTGACTACTTACCTAAACTAAATTAAACCTAATAATTACTCCATCACTATTCCTAGTAGGGAAAGAATTACCAGAGTTTTTACTATACCGGGTGTCCTAAAATGCTCTTTACATGCAATGTCTTCGTTATTTGAAAAGATAAAGAAATCAACCAACAACTATTGTGAATGACTCAAAATGGTCCTTCAGAAAACATCTTTAAACGGTGGTGGCATAGCAAAGTTTAAGAGATCTTGCTAAACTGATTAATTTTTCAAATTGCACTTTTTTTTCACGGAAATGTATTCTTCACTTCATTCTGCATACGGTAGTATGTCGTACTTAATTATATAATGTGCATTTAGGAGTTTTAAAAATATTTGTTGAATATCTTAAACAATTACAACTGGCTTGCATTTTGAAATTCTTGTTTATAAATTTGTTTTTTAATAGTATTAGAATTAATGTGAATTTCTTTTCCTCCAATTGTTACAATCTGTCCATGTTGGACAATAAGTAATTGTTATAACTAGTCTAATATATACAACAATGGCTTGTAGGAGATGCTTCCAGTGAAACACTCCTTTTGTATTTATATCTCAAGTAAGATATGATATCACAGAGTGATATTATCTTAATCTAGATTTTCACTAATACTAGATAAAACGATCTGTTAGGCCATTTGGTTTAAAACGTTTAAGACGACGCACTTCACCACTGTCTTCAAACAAGTTTCTTGCGAGCACATTTGGATGCATTTGGGTTCTGACACTATATTTTTCACTAAACTGCTTGATTACTTCTTTGATTGATGGTATTTGTAAGTCTCTTGTAATTGTGGTGTTGGGAACATACCATGGGGCATCAACTATTATTCTAAGAACTTTGTTTTGGAATCGTTGCAATATTTCCAGGTTGGAGTTGCTAGCTGTGCCCCATAGTTGTATGGGGCCCGTATGTCCATACAGGCTTAAGAATTGATTTGTACAGAAGTAATTTATTTTCCAGCGTTAATTCAGATTTCCTACCAATTAACCAGTCCATTTGTTTCAGTTTTAATCCAAGTTGCTTCCTCTTTGTGAATATATGTTTTTTCCACGTTAATCTTCGGTCCATATGTATTCCTAAATATTTTATATCATCTGTTTGGTTCAGTTGTCTGCCGTTTAGTGTGACGGGAGGACAAGTATCTCTGTTTAATGTGAAAGTAATATGTACTGATTTTGTTTCATTTGCTTTGATCTACCATGTGGTAAGCCAATTTTGTAGCATATTTAAATTTTCCTGAAGGTGTTCTGATGCGACTGTTGGGTTAGAATAAACTGCTACTATGGCAGTGTCATCTGCATATGTGTCCACCACTGTTCTATCAGTCGTTGGGAGATCCGCTGTGTATAGCAGGTATAAGGTGGGTCCTAATATGTTACCTTGCGGCACTCCTGATTTAATTGGCAATAAGTCTGTATATTCGTCCTGGTATTGTACAAGGAAATGTCTTTCGATAAACAAGACTTAAGGATAATGAAGAAGTTATATGGCAACGTTTGTTTGAGCTTGTAGGTTGTAGGCCTTCGTGCCAGACCTTATCAAAAGCCTGACTTATATCCAGAAAAGCTGTTGTACAGTACATTTTTTCCTCAAATGTTTTGTTGATTATGTTAACTATCCGGTGCACCTGTTCTACGGTACCATGTTGACTCCTGAAGCCAATGTGAATTAAACAGCTAAGTTTATATCTAGAAAAATAAAGAAGTCGTATAAAAAATAAGAATAAATTTAAAAATGTGAGGTGGTTACAACTGATTGATTTGATATCTAAAATATACAGTGTCCTCAGATGCGGTTCACAAAAGAAAATAAAAAATAATAATAAAGTTTTTCTTCTTGCGGACCGCATTTGGGAACACACTTTATAGTTATAGCGGTATGGGACGACTCGGCGCCGACAACTCGGCGCGGACAACTCGGCGCAGACAATTCGGCGCCGTGCCAATTCGGCGCCAGAGAAACTGCATTTCTGTTAAATTTTACTTTATAGCTCGATTGTTTTTTTCAAATTCCATTTACATCAGATTGAGTTTTTCTTGGTAGTCATTACCTGAATATTAATCCTGTATGTTATGGTAACGGGAGAGAAAAGGAACGAACCTCTTTTCGAGCGACAGGTGGTGTGTTCTGCCGCCTTCGAGAAAATGACGTATCGCACAAGCATGTAAATTAGACGTGGTTTATTCTAGCATTTTCTAAGAATACATAGAAGGTTCCAGCGTTTTCTGGTGCGTTTATATGAAGATATAAAAGCGGATGGCGGATAAAAGAGAGGCAGTCAACAGCAAGTCATTAACTGTGTATTACAAAATAAATAGTGAATATAAATGTTGTATTAGAAATTCATAGTATGTAAATAATAGTTTTTAATGGTTTATAATTATAGCGTTAATTTATAGTGTATTCATTAGTGTATAGAAATAAATATTTGTTTGTGAATAGACGATTTAAACAGCACTTGTATTAATTTATTTAAAAAAGAACGTTACAGTGGTGTTACAGGTGTGAGGTTTTAAAATAAATAAAATCGCGTAATAATTAATTAAAGTGCTGTGAGAATAAAATTTTTGGTGTTAAAACATAATTTCAACAAACAATCAAAATGGTGATGAAACTATTAAAGGATCTCTTAGTAATAGATTTGAAGCGGGAGTTGGACGAGAGGGACTTGGATAGTAATGGAAAGAAAGAAGTTTTGATAAATCGGCTAAGAGAATGGCTTTTAGAACAGCAAGAAGATCCTGAAAGTTTCCTCTTCGAAATACCTGGACCCGCAATGGATACTAGTTTGTTGTTAAGTAAAATGGAAGAAAATTCTAGAAAGTCCGAAGAGAATTCTAGAATGTTAAAAGAGGAACTATTGGAAAAGTCTGAAGAAAATTCTAAAATGCTTAAACAAGAATTACTTGAAAATACTAAAGCGCTGGAAGAAAAAGTACTGGAAAAACACGAAGAGAATTCTAGAAGGTTTGCAGAATTACTAGAAAAGGCCGAAGAAAATGTTAGAATGCTAAAGGAAGAAATACTGGAGAATTCCAGGAAATCCGAAGACAGTTCTAGAAGGCTTAAAGGAGAATTGTTGGAAAATGTCAAAGCGTTGGAAGATAAAGTTTTCGAAGAATTTTTGGAGAATACCAGCGCGTTAGGACTATTGGAAGGTAGATTGGCGGAACAAGATAGGGTAATAAAGATGGTAGAAGAGAAAATAGCCCAAATGCAATTACCACCAACAACTAAGAAAGACGATATGGCCGAAATGCTGGAAGATAGAATGAGGCAACTACGGTTTCCCTCAACTTCTGAGAGGCCGTTTAATGAAGTAAAGAAACAATTTAAAGAAGAAAAGGATCCTGCCGTAGGGATAAAAGTAAAACCACCCACGTTCGATGGAAAGATACCTTGGTCCACCTACTACAAACAATTTGAGGCGGCCGCTGGGGCCAACGGATGGACACGCAAGGAAAAGGCCGTTTCTCTAACTGTGGCTTTGCGTGGAGACGCGTTGAACGTCCTGCAAACAATCCCAGCAGGACAGGAAAATGATTACCAATTGTTAGTGTCTAGATTGGAAATGAGATATGGAGACGCGCATCTACAACAGGTGTATCACGCGCAAGTGAAGAATCGTATCCAGAAGAATGGAGAAAGCCTGCAGGAGTTTGAAGCCGATGTTGCGCGGCTTGTCCGATTGGCGTATCCTACGGCACCCGATTCATTTCTGGGACAGCTGGCTGTGCAGACCTTCATTGATGGGTTAAGAGACGGAGAAACACAACAATCATTGAGGCTGGCACGACCAAGAACAACTGATGATGCGCTTGCTCACGCCTTAGAATTTGAAGCTGCAAAACAAGTGTCCCGAGGCCACGGGCGAGTTCGAACCGTTGCGGAAGAAGAGGAAGGTTCCAGTTCCAAAGATCGCCTAGAAGAATTATTAATGAGAGTTCTTCAGAAGGAAGATAGTCGTAAGAGGAATCCTCAAGAAGTTCGAGGACCCCGTTGCTGGAACTGCGGTGAACAAGGGCACATACGACACCGCTGCCCTAAACCCAGAAAAGTACAACCGTCGGAAAAGTTAAAAGGGGTTGGCAAGAGGGGGCGAACGTTGGCTGCGAGTGAAGATGCCCCGGAGATCACGATCCATGCCGTAACATCAAAGAATAGTAACGGCAGTTTGTTTGTAGATGGAAAGATTGCTAACCGAACTGTTCCACTACTTATTGATACGGGGGCGACAAAATCCATCGTACGCCCTGATGTTCTACAATCAAGTATGAAGCTGTTATCAACAACTACTCAACTCCGTACAGCAACAGGTGAAGTGATACCAACACGCGGAGTGGTGAAGATGAAGATTGGCATTGGAAGTGAAGAACGTGATCATGAGGTGCTGGTAGCCGATATCACTGATGACTTCATCTTTGGAATGGACCTCCTGAGAAAATTTGGTTTTACGTTGGATTTGAAAGAGGGTGTTTTGAAGGTCGGTAACGAAGAACTTCCGTTGCACCCACGAGAAGATCCGGTTGTAAGGGTTTTGCTGACTGAAGATGTGATATTGCCGGGTCAAAGCGAGATGGTTGTCGAGGCAGGTTTGGATGGAGATCTTCGGGTTGGATGTGTGCGAATGATGGAGCCTGTTTGTGATAAGAAGATCCATAGTGGCATACTGGTGGGAAAAGCGCTGATCAAGGTTGGAAAGACAGTACCGGTGAGGCTTATGAACGTTAATGTGGATCCGGTGACATTGAAGAAGAGTACCCTTGTGGGACAGTGTGTGCCAGTATTCCGAGTAGCCAGGTGTATGGCTGATGTTCCAAAACCAGCGCCCAAAGACCATGGTGGAAAATTAGTGGGCATGGTTACTAGTTCGTGCGAAGACCTTAACAGAACAGAAGTGAAAGAGGTACAGGGTTTGGTTCATCGATACCAAGATATCTTCGCTCTTGACGATAGCCAGAAGGGACGAACAGATATAATAAAACATAAAATCAATACAGGCAACTCTATGCCTGTCCGTCAGCAACCGAGGCGTCTACCTCTAGCAAGGAGAGCAGAAGCCGAGAAGATTGTTATCGATATGGAAGAACAAGGGGTCATCGAGCCATCCAGCAGTCCCTGGGCATCACCGGTGGTCCTGGTCAGTAAGAAGGACGGGTCAACGAGATTTTGTGTGGACTATCGGCAGCTTAATGACGTGACCAAGAAAGACAGCTATCCCTTACCACGCATCGACGACACGTTAGATACCCTGTCTGGTTCACGATGGTTTTCGACTTTGGACTTGAAGAGTGGTTATTGGCAAGTTGAAATGGAACCTGAAGACCGGGAGAAGACCGCGTTCACTATTGGTTCCGGACTATGGCAGTTTACGGTTATGCCTTTTGGTCTATGTAACGCTCCGGCCACCTTTGAGCGTTTAATGGAGACCATCCTGAGAGGGCTGTCGTGGAAGACCTGCCTGGTATACCTAGATGATGTGATTGTAGTCGGAAAATCATTCAACGAACATTTGAAAAACCTAGAGGAAGTGTTCCGAAGACTACGTGGAGCCAATCTGAAACTGAGTCCGAAAAAGTGCCACATATTCAGAAAGGAAGTGAAATATCTCGGGCACGTCGTATCACAAAATGGAGTGGCAGCCGACCCCGATAAGATTCGTGCAGTTTAAGAGTGGCCAACACCGAAAGACAAACACCAAGTTCGTAGTTTTCTTGGGTTATGTACCTACTACAGGCGTTTCGTTCCTGGGTTTGCCAATATAGCGAAACCTCTGACAAGGTTAACTGAAGATGGGCGCGAGTATGTTTGGAGCGGAGAGTGTGAAACAGCTTTCCAACAGCTGAAGCGTGCCCTGACAACAGCACCAATATTGAGCTATCCACGGACAGAAGGGAAATTCATACTTGACACAGATGCAAGTAATCTGGCCATTGGGGGGGTACTTTCTCAGATACAGGATGGACAAGAAAAGGTCATCGGCTATTTTAGTAAGGTTTTGTCGAAAGCCGAAAGGAATTATTGTGTGACCAGAAAAGAACTATTGGCCGTCGTGAAGTCCGTTGAGCACTTCTACAAATACTTGTACGGACGGAAGTTTTTATTGAGGACGGACCATGCAGCGTTGAAATGGCTTCTACAATTCCGTAATCCTGAAGGCCAGGTCGCAAGGTGGATCGAGCGATTACAAGGATATGACTTTGACACCGAACATCGAGCGGGCACTAGTCATCGAAATGCCGATGCTCTTTCAAGAAGACCCTGTCCAACGGATTGCCGTCATTGCTCTCGTTTGGAGGAGAGGGTTTGCCAAGTATTAAGGACTACCATCGTCAACGACAATTGGTTGCCGGAAGAATTGCAGCGACAGCAGGAGGCTGATCCCGAACTAAAAATGGTACTGGAATGGAAGCGCGTGGGAGAAAGGCCTGCCTGGGAGGCCGTCAGCCCTTTCAACAGAACGCTCAAAGCATATTGGGCCCAATGGGAGTCCTTGAAGGTGGAAGACGATCTCCTGAAGCGAGTACTGGAGAGTGAAGATGGCACCACCATTAGGTCTCAGTTCGTGGTTCCAAGAAGCCGAGTGGCTACAGTATTGCGACATCTCCATGACGGTGCCTCAGGAGGACACTTCGGTGTGAAAAAGACTTTGGAGAAAGTTAGGGAGCGTTTTTATTGGGTCAATTGTAAAGAAGACGTGAAGGAGTGGTGCCGGAAATGTGAATTATGTGCCACTGGCAACGGACCCTTGGGGAAGCGAAGAGCACCTATGAGGCAGTACAATGTGGGTAGTCCTCTGGAGAGAATAGCTATAGACATTGCCGGACCATTTCCCGAAACCGACGATGGGAATAAATACATCTTAGTGGCAATGGACTATTTTACCAAATGGCCAGAAGCATATGCCCTACCAAACCAGGAAGCTGCGACTGTTGCTGACGTACTAGTCAAAGAGTTCTTCAGTCGTTTCGGAGTGCCCATGGAGCTGCATTCGGATCAAGGCCGCAATTTCGAGTCTGTACTCTTTGGAGAAGTCTGTCGATTGTTGGGCATTCGCAAGACTCGGACCACACCGTTACATCCGCAGTCCGATGGAATGGTAGAACGCATGAATCGGACAATGGGCAAATATTTGGCCAAGGTCGTCTCCGATCATCAACGAGACTGGGACCAATACCTGCATCTGTTCCTGATGGCTTATCGTGCATCGGTCCACGAAACAACCGGTCAGTCACCAGCGTCTGTAATGTTTGGACGCGAGTTACGGTTACCGTGTGATCTGGAATTTGGGTCTCCACCTATAGAGCAGGAGGTAGCTGGGAATGATTATGTCATCAACTTAAAGAAGAAGTTGGAGGATATTCACGACCGAACCCGAAATAATAGTCGAATCGCGAGTGACCGGATGAAGGCTACGTACGATGTGAGAGCCCAAGAAGGAGGGTTTCAACCTGGAGAGCTTGTCTGGTTATACAACCCGCAAAGGCGTCGTGGCTATTCTCCAAAATTACAGCGAAATTGGGAGGGTCCATACCAGGTGAAGAAACGAATAAATGACTTGATTTATCGCATCCAGAAATTGCCAAGGGGGAAACCAAAGGTGGTACACTCCAATCGTCTGGCGCACTATGAGGGAAATAATGACGCAGTCCCGGATCGGAAAGATGAGGCCGAGGTGGCTATCAAAATCGTAAGGCCTGAAGATGATCAGGCAACCTTTAGAGAATTTATGGCTGCGTTCTCTGGAACTAGAAAAGCGCGATTCGGAGTCACGACTGAGATGCAACAAGATCTCTTCCGGGTCCCTGGTGATTATTCCATTGCCCACTGTGTCTCCGCGGATCTCCGTATGTCCAGGGGGATCGCAGTAGTGTTTAGAAATAAATTTGGACGGCTGAATGAACTTCGAGAACAAAATCCCTCTGTTGGTAAATCCTTACGCTTGCCTGATCATGACCGATCCATTTACTACTTGGTAACCAAGCAGTTTTACTACCAGAAACCGAGTTACGCCGACTTGTGGAGGGCACTATGGAATTTGAGAATCGAGTTGCTTACCAGGGGAATTAACAAATTGGCAGTTCCCAAACTCGGCTGTGGGCGGGACCAGCTGGATTGGAGAATCGTTAGAAACATGCTGGAAGTTGTCTTTAGAGGTACGGACGTCAAGATCTTCGTCTGCAGTTTTGACCCACAGCCCGCATTAAGGCCAACGAAGAGTGTAGACTGTTATTTCTACCGTAATGGAACGTGTAGTCGAGGTGAAGACTGTCGATATCGTCATGACCCGTTCTACAGGAATCAGAGCATAAAACCTGTTCTGGGACAGAACAGACTTGAAGAGGGGGGCAGTGTAACGGGAGAGAAAAGGAACGAACCTCTTTTCGAGCGACAGGTGGTGTGTTCTGCCGCCTTCGAGAAAATGACGTATCGCACAAGCATGTAAATTAGACGTGGTTTATTCTAGCATTTTCTAAGAATACATAGAAGGTTCCAGCGTTTTCTGGTGCGTTTATATGAAGATATAAAAGCGGATGGCGGATAAAAGAAAAGAAGTCAACAGCAAGTCATTAACTGTGTATTACAAAATAAATAGTGGATATAAATGTTGTATTAGAAATTCATAGTCTGTAAATAATAGTTTTTAATGGTTTATAATTATAGCGTTAATTTATAGTGTATTCATTAGTGTATAGAAATAAATATTTGTTTGTGAATAGACGATTTAAACAGCACTTGTATTAATTTATTTAAAAAAGAACGTTACATTATTTACTCGCCTTCTTTTACTTTTTACCAATCTTTTACCAATGCATAAGATAATCATCATATTAAGATGGTTGGTAAAAATTTCTAGGAAGAACTTATGCTCTGGGTTTAGCTAATAGGGTAGGTTTTTTGTATTAGTTATTTTATTTTATGTTTGTTGATAATAAATTTGTAGTAAGTGCAATATTTAATATTAATAAATTAATACAAATTGAAAGTTCTTGGCAATTAAAATGATTTAACTAATTAAATTTATTAAATTTAAGCAAATACAAGATATTTTTGATATTCATAGCAATAGATGGCCGCATAGATGCAGATTTGTATGCAAATACAATGTAGTACAAATTAGTAATGTTTGGCGCCCGAATGTGTCCGGCGCCGAATTGTTTCAGCGCCGAATCGGCCGCGCCGAATTGGCCGCGCCGAATTGGCCGCGCCGAATTGCCTCCGCCGAATTGTCGGCGCCGAGTTGTCCTAGACCCTAATTATAGACAGGCTCCGCTGGCGACACGTCTAGCCGAGATTATGCTCGTCTGGAGTAGGTGGTTACCACATGTCCGGCTTGTAACAGACCTGTTTTTCTGAGATGAAAACGGCGTCTTATCTTTTATCTAAGCCAGATAATAATTGTCCGGCCTTTCGTCCTTGCAAAATAAACAATTTTAATTTCGTTTTGTAAGCACATATTCTATTTTGGGCAATGGTCTTAGCGATCTCGAGTGTCTGTTCTAGTCTAAGAACATGTGGAAAGTTTTATAAATTTATTGGTACACTGATTAATTGCAAAAAATAATTTGAAAAAAGTTGTAAATTCGCTATACGTCATGTCTGCATTAATCTAAAGCAACATCTAAATATAATTCATTATACAGGATGAGAATCTTAGAGTATTACACAGCGATATCTCAAAAACGACTTGGACTATCTAAATGCAACTCGGAACAAGCAATTGGTAGGAAGGGAGGCACATTGATTTAGCTGTTAAGTTTTTAACTTCTGCAATTTTTAAGGGGGAGAGGATAACTCTATATAACGAAATTTTACATGAGATGATACATTTTTCTTTTTGAAATTAGAAAATCTACGTAAAAAGCTAGGTATGTGTACAAAATATTATTAAATCTACCCCACTTATTGCAGAGATTAGCTTAATAAAATAAAAATAAGTTATTAGTGCGCGTTTTTTTTTGAAGGACCTTAAAATGGAGAAATGGGTACTATAGTACAAAGTAATCGACTTTTAACATAATATTTGTGGGAATCTCCGATATATCAACTCAAAACAAATTAAAACAAACGAATAAGAGTCAAATAACATTTGTTGTAAGATTTTCTTTTGATTGCTTCGTTCTTTTAGCTTAAATAAAAGATAGTTTTATTTATTCAGTTTAAAAAATAATTAAATAAGCAGTTCATTAACATTAGAAATTTGATTTCTATGATTTTTGTTTTAATTTTGATATCTAATAAAAACACAAAAAACTGCTTACGTCTTATGCTTTGGGAGAGGGGGGGTCTGTAATTTTCTTATTTTTCCTTACAAAGGGAGGGTGGGGTTTAAAATCGATAAAATGATGCTTACGTAATTACGCTCCCTTACTAGAAAACTTTAACATGTGCATCAGAACAGAACAGTACAATTTGGAGTATTTTATCTTGTAAACAACAATTTTAATAAGACTAAGAATACCGAAAAGTTATATAATATTACATAAAACATGCGAAAATAATAATTGCTTTCACACAGGTGTTTACTAGAAAATCTTCATTGGAATATTTCTCGGTAAATCAGTAATCCCTTCGGACAAGGCATAATTTTTTATTTGTTAGGACACCTCTTATAAGTGGGGGTTGATTTAATTTCTTTTATCGTATCGTATGTATCATGCACAAAAATATGCAGAGTTGAATTGTTCAAATTTTCAAAAAAGTCCGTTTGTGTGACCAAATCATCTGTCTGTCAGACTACGACCAGGGTATAAAATATTTAGTAAAATTTTTGTTTTAGTTATTGTTATGTAGTAATTCTAAATGGATTTGAGTTGATGAAAACAACATTATAATTTGCAGAAAGACATCGAAACAATTCTAATTTTTGCCTTAAACACTTTTTAATTCCGTATTCTCACATATCATGAACCGGGTTACAGTGTTCGAGTGCATTCATGCGAAATTAAAAATTGCATTTTTGTCTGGACAGAATAAATTTATAAAATTTAAAAGTTACAGTTTCTAACGAGGGTTTATGTTAAAGCAACGTCAAATTTATGATTAGGTATTTCGCGCCGAAACGTCTTCGCGCCGAACCGGCTTGCGCCGAATCGTCTTAGCGCCGAAACGTCACGTGCCGAACCGTCCTTGCGCAGAATCGGTCGCGTCGAATCGGCCGCGCCGAAACGTACCATTCCGATCTGATTATGCAAGACAGGTCCGCAATTATTTAAATGTGGTGTTTGTGAATACGTGGATTGGTCGTGCTGGCCCGATAAAATAGCCTCCTGGATCATCCGATTTGACCCCTCTTGACTTCTTCCTGTGGGGTTCTATAAATGTTACACCGAGTACGAAAATCATTTAGGAAAAGTGTGTAGAAGTTCAAGAGGGGTATTTCGAACACCGTCTGAAGCATGATAGACGATAAATAAATTGAAATGAAATGGCAAATTATTATTTTTTATTTCTAACCTAATAATTAATAAATTATGTAACCAGTGGAGCAAATTTAGTAATTTTGTGTACACAAACGTAGTTTTTTACGTAGATTTGGATTTCAAAAAGAAAAATGTATCATCTCATTTAAAATTCCGAAGTTATCTCTCAACTCCTGGGGGTAACCAAATGCGTTCCCCTTCTCATCAATTACCTATCCCGAATTACATTTAGATACTCCAAGTCGTTTTTGAAATATCGCCGTGTAAGACTTTAAAATCCTCATCATGTATTTAACTATTCGGAGTGTAAATTTTCTTTTACTGCATTTTCTCTTTATATGCAACTGGTAACCAGACGAGTTGTCTCCTTTGAGGCCTGGTTATAGAACACCAAACAAGTGTCCAAGACTAAACTTCTATGTAAATTATATTTAATACAAATATATGTTTTGGTAAATCTATATGTAATTGTGTTTATTCGCAATCGTATTGGTAATGAGTCCATTCCTGACCATTTCGAGGTCCGAAAATGCATCATTGTTTGTAACTTTGACATTCTCATGGTCCGAAACGACCTATTTTCGCACCTCTACGTGTCTTTTTCAGCTACTAGGTGGCGCGCAGAAAATTACATCGCCAAATGCGGTGTATAAATGGCTGTATAAATCATGTTTGGTAATGTTGCGGACCTTGGCTGCTAAAGAACGAGTGCCCAGGTATTATTATTAATTTATAAATACTCCTATTCAATAACATCCTCGAAATATTATGCGATCGAATTTGATGATGTAAGTGGCGACATACGTTATGCCAATCCCAACCGATGACATTTTGCATCTGTCAAGAATTTTAGATAATTCGGTATTTAAAGGACGATTGCGAATAAAATAGTATACAAACCTCGGCAAAAGTACCATTCCTGTGTCTCGAGAACTAGTTCACCTCGAGGCTATCGCCTCTCGGTAAACTATATTGTTCTCTCGACAGAAATGGAGTACTTTCGGCCTCGGTATGTAATGTACTATTATTCGCAATCGTATTGGTAATGAGTCCATTCCTGACCATTTCGAGGTCCGAAAATGCATCATTGTTTGTAACTTTGACATTCTCATGGTCCGAAACGACCTATTTTCGCACCTCTACGTGTCTTTTTCAGCTACTAGGTGGCGCGCAGAAAATTACATCGCCAAATGCGGTGTATAAATGGCTGTATAAATCATGTTTGGTAATGTTGCGGACCTTGGCTGCTAAAGAACGAGTGCCCAGGTATTATTATTAATTTATAAATACTCCTATTCAATAACATCCTCGAAATATTATGCGATCGAATTTGATGATGTAAGTGGCGACATACGTTATGCCAATCCCAACCGATGACATTTTGCATCTGTCAAGAATTTTAGATAATTCGGTATTTAAAGGACGATTGCGAATAAAATAGTATACAAACCTCGGCAAAAGTACCATTCCTGTGTCTCGAGAACTAGTTCACCTCGAGGCTATCGCCTCTCGGTAAACTATATTGTTCTCTCGACAGAAATGGAGTACTTTCGGCCTCGGTATGTAATGTACTATTATTCGCAATCGTATTGGTAATGAGTCCATTCCTGACCATTTAGAGGCCCGAAAATGCATCATTGTTTGTAACTTTGACATTCTCATGGTCCGAAACGACCTATTTTCGCACCTCTACGTGTCTTTAAATTCAGCTACTAGGTGGCGCGCAGAAAATTACATCGCCAAATGCGGTGTATAAATGGCTGTATAAATCATGTTTGGTAATGTTGCGGACCTTGGCTGCTAAAGAACGAGTACCCAGGTATTATTATTAATTTATAAATACTCCTATTCAATAAAATCCTCGAAATATTATGCGATCGAATTTGATGATGTAAGTGGCGACATACGTTATGCCAATCCCAACCGATGACATTTTGCATCTGTCAAGAATTTTAGATAATTCGGTATTTAAAGGACGATTGCGAATAAAATAGTATACAAACCTCGGCAAAAGTACCATTCCTGTGTCTCGAGAACTAGTTCACCTCGAGGCTATCGCCTCTCGGTAAACTATATTGTTCTCTCGACAGAAATGGAGTACTTTCGGCCTCGGTATGTAATGTACTATTATTCGCAATCGTATTGGTAATGAGTCCATTCCTGACCATTTAGAGGCCCGAAAATGCATCATTGTTTGTAACTTTGACATTCTCATGGTCCGAAACGACCTATTTTCGCACCTCTACGTGTCTTTAAATTCAGCTACTAGGTGGCGCGCAGAAAATTACATCGCCAAATGCGGTGTATAAATGGCTGTATAAATCATGTTTGGTAATGTTGCGGACCTTGGCTGCTAAAGAACGAGTACCCAGGTATTATTATTAATTTATAAATACTCCTATTCAATAAAATCCTCGAAATATTATGCGATCGAATTTGATGATGTAAGTGGCGACATACGTTATGCCAATCCCAACCGATGACATTTTGCATCTGTCAAGAATTTTAGATAATTCGGTATTTAAAGGACGATTGCGAATAAAATAGTATACAAACCTCGGCAAAAGTACCATTCCTGTGTCTGGAGAACTAGTTCACCTCGAGGCTATCGCCTCTCGGTAAACTATATTGTTCTCTCGACAGGAATGGAGTACTTTCGGCCTCGGTATGTAATGTACTATAATTAACTATTATCCGAGGATTTCAAAACATTAACTATACCAAGATTTCGAAAACAATTATTTAATCATTTACTAAGCAAACAGTAACGTCTTTTTCTTTTTTTTTCTCTCATTTTAATCTACTAACATAAGTCAATGTTATTAATAAACAATAATGCTTATAATTTAAAATACTTTATCGAAACATTATTATTATCTCATTTACCAAAATTGTTAAACTATAAAACTCGTATTATTTAACTTTAAATTATTTAAGAAATACCAGAAATTTGTAATTTAAGTTGGGTTAAGTGGTAGAACAGCAAAAGCTGAACTTCGCCCAAGAACAAGTTTTCTTTTTGTAAATGTAATAAAAATTATATATGTATGTACAAATAAAGGCTATTATTATTATTATTATTATTATTGTTTGTTATGGGGTCAATAAAAAAATGATGGTCAGTATTTGTTGAATAATATTGAAAACTATACGATAGCGATGGCTGTTTAGTTAAGCGTTTCCTCCTTGTCCAATTTCTTGCCGGCCAATCTTCAGAGAGGTGTGGAGATTCTTGAGTGATTTCAACCGCTGTGTGGTCCACATCCTGAATGGTGTGAGTTGAGTCTTGAGATATTTGATGTCGTTGTGTGAGCTTGAGTCATCAGCATCATTAGTGATTCCGACGAGGTCGTGATTCAGTGAGACTTCGATCGGATTTGAGTTGAGTTGAGTTGTTGGGCGCCTACTCTTCAAGTGCTTTAGTTCAAGCAAGATAGACATTGTGACTTATTTATGTTAGATGGACCAAATTATCTAATGTATGATATATGAGTTGATATAATGTATACTATAAGCGAGAGGAAAGAAAGTTCCTGGTGGGTAGGATTTAGTGCATAAGTATGGACAAACACATACTTAGTAACCGGTACTACGAAATAGGGGCTGAGGGAAACATTAAGAGTTAATTCATCAGGCCTGGCCAAAATAGCTAAAAGTTTGTGTTACATTTGTGTGTAAATACAACATAAACTATAAATGTAGAGGTTACTGCTACACAGTCGTTCTTACGCTATATCTTACACTGCTCACTATTTAAAGTAGTACAATACTAATATGGTTTATTATTGTTTTAATTTGAGTACTGCGTACAGTAATATCTGAGTTCTGATGGTTAAAGACAGTAGACATAGTAGTAATAAGGCAGCTCTTATTAATTTCTGAAGGTTGATTGGATTTTTAGGTTGACTTATATAATTAAAAGTGACAAAGTAATATTATTAAAAGTGACCTTTTAAAATTAAGAAAAAATATTTTTATTATTAGAAAAAAAATTGATTTCTGTTCCTAGTAACTGCATACAATCTATACATAAAAGTTAAACCACGTTCAACCGCAATCATGCCATTTTATTTTAAAAAGTAATTGATAATAAAATGTTGATAGAATTAAAAATTCCTTTCATGCAGTTTAGATAATTAAGCGTATATAAATGTTTCTAGGAAAATCATAAACATGCAGTAAAAAATGCCGTAGTTATTTCTGAAATACATGATACTCAAAAAGTTTTATTTTAGTATAATACCTATGCTAATGAAATATTGACAACCATCATCTTTATCAACAGTCTCTAGCAGTTCTTGAAAGTAATTAAAGATACTATTTAGGTGGGGAGTATAGATTCTATTTCCATAAATACCACATTATTTTATGCGTTCAAAACTTATCATTGTAATTTATTCATTTTTTAGAGAATTATGCAAAATCTTTTTGCATCTCAGGAACCATTATTTTGTTCATAGAAATTTTTTGTCGAAGTCAAATCTTCAAGAAGATAGTTTTTCAAAATATATAACTGCAGTGTCATTAACGCTTCAACTTTGCTAATTGAAGTTAATTTTAAAATCTCTACAAGACCATTATCGATCTTATTCTATTCCAGAATTTAGTTTTTAAGACTATTAGATGTTCATCTTGATAGCGATTTCTGTCTATTAGAACGGGATGTTGATTTTAACTCCCCTGCGTTCCCACGCTAAAATATTGATCGCTGATAGTTCTTTCTGGTCATTTGGTGACGTCACAACGGTCGAATCGACCATTTCTCCCTTTTTTTCTCGCGAGCTTGCAACCCCCAGATCGAATTTGAGCGCGCTCGAGCTGGCTAATGACGCCTTTTTGGGGTATTTTTGCAGAATACCCCTTTTTTGCATTGATTTATTTTTTAATATTGAGAAATTCGTCGTAATATGATAAGGGTGAGTAATTTCTAAAATAATTTCTGTATACTCCTTAAAGTGGTTATTTATTGATGATAAATATTTAAAACGCATTATTTAAATTTTGTCTTAAAATTGATACGTATTCTAATTTTACTTTCCTTTTCAGGGACATCTTAGGTGGAAACCGCCGACTACTTACAATTAGTGCTCAATTTAATAAAATGTGATAGAATCCGTCCAATTTCAAAACGAGAATGAAGCTTCAATTATGTGAAAAACTGGATATTCTGCAGAATGAGAAACCAAGTGAAAATTTTACAGTGTTGCAGAAAATGGACATCATTGTAGCACCTGATTTAAATATGAAAAATAAAACGAATGATCTAAAAAACAAATCAATTAAAAATATTTCCGACATTGATATCAGATTTTTGAATGAAGAAGAGTGCCTAAATTTAGAAGAAAGAGAATTTGAATATAACGAGAAGAAGTCTCAAGAGATGAAAACTTTAGTAAGTAGTATTCCGGAAGAATTATCTTCAGTAACGCAAATAACACCAGAATTACTTACATATGAGATAGACACTACAAATATCATCAACGTTCCGGAAGATCAAATAATTAAAATTGAATATCAAAATGCCAATGGTGTAGTAAATACTGAATACATAGTTAATCAAAGTATCCTCAATTCTACAACTAATATTGAAAATCTGGGGATAGGCTATGTAGAATCTTGGGACAAATCAAACACGCAGTGTTCAGAACAACTCTTAAACGAAACAAATAAAGACGAGATTTCAAGGCAGTTTACAGTTTCTGGAAGTGAGTTACAGATGCCTACAGAAAGGCTGGTAGTCTTATCTCAGGAGACGATAGGATCTACGCAGGAAATTTTTGGATTGCCGCAAACAACAATTGAAGCAAGTAATGAAATATTCGGAATATCTCAAAACGAAATTGAAATTCTTGGAATACCTCAAAATGAAATAACTGTTCCTCAAAACTCTTCAGAGGAGCTCATGGAAATTAGTAAAGGCAGTGATTTGGAAATTTCCAGTGATTATGAAATAGTGGAAGATCATGGAGTTGTCAATTCCCATATAGTTCTAAATATAGATAACGATTTAAAAGGTTGTGTGTTAAGTCCTAAAAGTGAAAGTGATAACTCTGAAACAGATCTAACTAGCCTAAATTGGTTACATAATATTACAAATATTATGGCCGTACCCAATTTACCCACTCCGCCAATTTCACCAAAGCCCAAAAAGAAACCACAAAATAATAATCAAGAGGATCTAACTATTAATATTAATTTTTATAAAAAGAATGGCGATAAGAAACCGCCGTTTTCTTATGCTACACTTATTTGTATGGCTATGGGTAAAAATGGTAACAAAATGACACTGTCTGCTATTTACCATTGGATTAGAGAAAATTTCTTGTACTACAGAAAAGCTGATCCTAGTTGGCAAGTAAGTTTTCATTCATTATTTATTCATTACTATTGATAATAATTAAGGCTCTTAGTTTTTTAAATGTTAATACTGCAATATCTGTTCGCCATACCTTATTCTAAATTTCACGTCTCAATCTCATGAATTGTTGACTATCATTGTGAAAGTCTTTGCATTTTTTGAACAAATTTCAACATGACTTTTAGTTGACATCAGGTTTTATCTAACACAATTCTCTCATCAACCTGATGTATCTACTCTTACTAAAGTTAGTGTTTTATTATTTTCAGAATTCAATTAGGCACAACCTGTCTCTCAATAAGTGCTTTGTCAAAGTTGCTCGTTCAAAAGACGAACCAGGCAAAGGTGGATTTTGGAAATTAGATTTGGAAAGGTTGGAAGAATCCCGGAGATCTAAAAGAAGGTCCAGTCTTACAGTTCGTGCTCCTCGAACTTCCCATTCACAAGAAGTTGTTAAACCGGCCCGGAAAGTCAAAAGACATCGCCCGTCCCAAAGAACTGGAGAAAGAAAGCATAACATTCTATCAAACATATCGATATGCGGTGAAACTGATATAGAAAATTACAATACTACCAATAAGGACCGTACTAAGAACTCCAGAACTGACGTCAAAAATTCAGATAAAAATTCAAATAATACAAATACCAATTTCGAAAACAAAAATGAAAATAATAATAAAGATTTACCAAGTCAAAAGGTGCCTTCTTCGATGCCTAATCAAAATGTTGTGATAGAACCCGCCAATCAAATGATACCAGAAGATGAATTAACAGGTTTATTGTTAGCAACTAATGGGTGGGATGATTGTCAATTGGAACTTTTGGATTCGTTATTGGATTCTTTATAATCTTTACGTTCAGTTTTGAAAGTTGCCATTTTATAATGATACTGCACGTACAGGTCAAAATAAACTTCTTGAGATAACAAAATCATAGAAAGAGCTTTTTCAATTCATATTTAAGCAGTTTGTATAGCAAATTTGACTGTAATTGACTGTAAAAATGCAGTATCTGTATGGAATGTTTGTAATTTGTAATATTAGAAGGAAAGTATTACTGTATGTAACATTTATGGAAATAATTTAAAATGTACGGTTTCAAATATTTAACTATTGAATAACATTTATTTATATACTATGTTTGCAAAAATTTGCTTTCTTTAGGTTACTGTTCTAAAATACCAAAGAGTAGTTTGATACTATACCTAACTGTGTTTTCAAGGGTTACATTTGCAACCATAATTTGATAATATCAAAATATTGTATAATTATTGTATAAATTTGTCGGCTTTTAAA
Organism: Agrypnus murinus; assembly: GCA_929113105.1. Classification (NCBI taxonomy): domain Eukaryota; kingdom Metazoa; phylum Arthropoda; class Insecta; order Coleoptera; family Elateridae; genus Agrypnus; species Agrypnus murinus. Next base: position 39,205,473 of record OV816025.1, on the reverse strand, counting down.
AGTCAAAAACTACAAATGAGATTTGTCTAGCTTGTATAATTGATAGATATTTTCCTTTTCTATATATTACCTTAACACAGAGTGGTTTGTGCCTTTGTATTTCAGCACGGCGTGCATTAAATACTTTTAATTATTTAAAAAATGTAAAATATAACAAACGGCTTTAAATTGGAGGCCAATGTTCGTATTTTTGTTAAATATTAACTTTTAAATTCTATTACATTAATGAAAAGCTCTCAATTCTTCCGTCCATAAAACTGAGATAGAATCTTTTAGAATCTTAAGTGTGTTACTTTTAATAAAAGAAGAGATTGTATTTACTGTAAGACTAGGTAATACTGTCTAGGATAAGAGATATCTTGTGAATAGAATGATTTACGATTCCGTCCAAAAACGTACTACATAAGCAAAATTTGCTGCTCAAAAGAATAAAGTCAAGAAAAAAATCGTAAAGTTTGCTCAGATAATTAAAATTGTTTTTATATTTACTATTATCAAGAAAAAATTAAAACTAAAATTGGTTGCAAGCTCAAAACAAAACTTTTAAAGTTCTAAGGCTCAAAATCAGCAGCAAATAATTGTTACTTTATTAAGGAATTTCTATAGATTGGGTCTATGGTGAAAGAACAAAGGATGTACAAAATAATATTAGATAATAAATTGTATATTTAGTATTTGAAAGTGTTAATGCTAGGAGTTGCTATAGAAAGTAATGCAATATTTGGTATAGGCAATGAAAGCATCTTTCCATACGAAGTATTATAAATAATTTTGATAGAAATGTAAAGTTTGTATTCTAGTCGTTTGCAATATTGTATTTGTATTGATACACGTTTGCTCAAAATGGGTCTTTTAGCAATATTACATCATTGTATTCTGGATTTTCATACAAAATATAGAGATGATTATGCTTTTCTATTATTGTTTCTCTATCTAATAAAACAACTAATATAGATTTGATTTCTTTCAGTTGATTTAGTATCTCCATCTTTAAATTTAAATTAATCTTAAATGCTACACAACTGTATTCTTATAAAAATTACATAATGTAAGCACAGTAAAAAAACTCAATATCTTAGCAATGTTTCTTATAGAATTTTATGTTTCACTTGCATATTATTTGTTGTTTATACCTGTGATACGAACTATTTAACCAACAGCATAATAACCAGGGCATTATAAGCGGGCGTTATAGTCTAGAACGCCCGCTCATTGTGAAATTTGCAATCGAAGCCGACGTTACGTTCAACAGTATTTTGGATCATTAGTCCAGAAACTATATGTTTGCGTACGAGTGTTGCAACACAACAAATAACGAGTATTTGCAACGTAGTTTCTGGGCGCGTGATTCACGCATTCTTTTGTGTCGACTTCTGCAGAAATTTCTTAAATCAAATTAACTTATTATTTAGATTACATTAGTGCTTTTAGAACTTTTTTGTTTTCATGTTGGTAACAACAACAAAAACATTTGAATTTAAATTGTCATATCTCTGTTTAACTTTTGTAAGTTTAGTAAAAGTTATTACCATCCGACAAACATAAATATTCCTAGCTTTATAAATATATAAACAACGTCCATGGCAACGCCAACAATTATAAATTAAAACTAATTTTTAACTTGTACAATATATTCTCGTGAAAAATAAAACTTTGTATGCACCACTAGCGTTACTAGTTGATAATGCCCACCGGGCGACTTCCATCCCTCGGGCCCTTCAGGCTCTCGGGCTGGAACATCGTCGCCCTCTTGGCATTATCACCATCTTAACGCCCTTGGTACATAAATGACTATAATGCCCGAAGTCGATTCGTTATTCATATCACTATACTAGATAAATGACATTACTGGTTATGAATCCTTTTAATGTCACAAGAACAAAAAAATGAACACAACAACTCCGTTTAAATATTAAATATATTTCAAGTCAAATAAAATTCTAATACCCTACTGTAAAGTAGCCCTCACATAGGAGTAATATATTTCACCAAACTAACAAAGGTGTATTGAAGGTGGCCTATATGGCCTTGGCTTGCAGTGCGAAGTCGCTGATACCGCTTAAGAGCATAGAACGCGACCACGTCTCAAACCAATTGATCTTAACGTAATTCTTATACTATTTCTCAAAAACCTTCTGCAGTAAAGAATCAATTTCTTTTTGTTTATCCTACCGTGCGTTACCTAATAATCAAAAAGAGCAGGACACTCAACTGCAGCCGTAAACCGAAGCCCGCACGCCCGTCACGAAATAAGTACGAAAAACAATCAGTTCCACAACTATATGTTATTATAAGAAATGAGCGACGTTATTATTTTGATTTATATGGAAGATTGTTTAACCACACATCTAGACTTCGACACTATACGACAAAGATAGTACAGTAGCTTAATAACTGAGGGGAACTGAAATGGGCAATCCAGCTTTTTACTTTAATTTCGTTATTATTAAAATAGAAATTTGGGTACTTACTTAAACAGTGCTATTTATTTACTATGCAATATATGTAAAGCGTATAATAGAGCGTGCTGTATAATTGATTGACTATGTGCGCATAATGGTTTGACTCAATTATTTTCAAATGCAACATAGGAAAATCCACATATTGCAATTTAATAACGGTGTATGCTTATAGATTAGATGAAATACTTGATGCGGCTTAACTAAATGTAGTTAGTATAAAAATTGAATGTTTTAATACAAACAGCAACAAAGTTTTGTTTTTAATGCCATTTATTTACACAACTATTACAAATTGGTTCAGTTTAACATCTTTTACCCATTCTATAACAACACTCGAGGGAAAAAAACGCACCACTTAAAAACGCAGCAAATATCACAAAATTCCAAACTGTCATAACTCGATGGATTTTGAACGAAAATGGATGAACCTTTGAGTGCTAAAAAGTTTAAAGTGTCTAGTTTAAGGGCATGTGAACAAATGTTACGTTAAGGCCTTTCCGCCTCCCGCGACCGCCCGCAGAAGCAAAAATGTTTTTGATTAAAAAAATGTCAAACTTTAACAGCTTGTACGGTGTACCAAAAAAATCGTGGACCCAATCGACCGCCAAGGCAATAACGTTAAGTTCTGTAAATCCTTTAAAATCTCGAGTACCTACGATGATTTGGCTCGAAGTTATGAATTTTTGAAACTTACCCTACATTTTGTCGGCAGTTTTTCGATTTCTGCCAACGGCATTATTACCGGTTGAGTTTGAACGTTTTTTTCTAAATTTAAAAAAATTTCAAAAATGTTTTTAATTAATTAATGTGCACCACATCGTGCATGTGTCAGGTCGGTCGGATTTTGCACATCGTGTGTGTGTGTGTTTGTACGTGTGTGTGCTAATTAATAGTGTGTTTCCTCCTCTTTGCTGGCGCACCTCTTGCAACCTCGCTGGCATGTTCAGAACTGTGCGAATCTCTGGAGAATGTTGTTCCACAATTGAGTCAGTTCTATTCCCAATTCTCGGAGAGTAGTTGGTGATCTCTGCAGGTTTCGCAGACAACGCCCCATATTGTTCCACACGTGTTCAGTTGGGTTGAGATCTGGACTGGTAGGCGGGCGAATAAAGAAGAACGCGTATGTTGTGTTGCTGGAAAAAGTCCTGGGTGACTCGAGCAGTGTGCGGACGCGCATTGTCTTGCATAAACACAAACGCTCGTCCCATCCGACGTTGAATGGGCAGAACACGAGACTGAAGAATTTCGTTGATGTACCAAGCCGCTGACAATACAGGAGCTGGTACCATCCATCATCAGATTAGTACGACCATCATAGCTAACGCCTCCCCAAACCATGACAAACCCGCCGTTGAAGTTGCGCGTCGGGTTGACGCAATTGCGATCAAATCGCATTCCTCGACGACGCCATACGCGAACTCGTGAGTCAGAATGGAAGAGGCAAAAGCGGCTTTCATCGGTGAACAAGACATTTCGCCATTGCCTCGTAGTCCAATGTCCGTAGTTTCTCGCAAACTGCATTCTCTCCTGACGATGCCGATCCGTCAAGTGTGGAACATTAGCTCTAACACGAGAACGAAGTTCACCTTCGTGTAGACGATTTCGTACCGTCCTATCGGATACTCGTCGAATCAAGTCCACGTCCGCGCTTCTTACAGGATCCCGTCAAGCTGCATTCACTAGTCTTCGATCCTCGCAACGTGTGGTAGAATTAGGGCGACCAGAGACCAGACTACGACGAATTGTTCGCATCTTTCGATGCCGGGACCATGTACTAGACACAACACGACGGTTAACCCCTCTCCAAAAGAACAACAATTTGTGCACGTTGAATGTCCGTTAATTAAAGCATTGTAACGCTTCGAATAACTTTTTTGATACTAATTAATTTCAAAACATAAGTAAAGTCAAAATCAAAACATTAATTTAGGCAATTACACACGGGTAACGCTGATGTCGGCGGTTACACGTTAAAAAAGTAAACGTTAATAAATAGTATATTGTACAACTAGCTATGAAAGTCATACTTTTTTTCACGAACTTGCAGTATTTATGGCAGGCAAAGCCCTCGTTTATCAAGCAAATGAGTGAAAAAAAGAGACTTTCATAGCGTGTCGTACACGACATTTTTTTGCATATTGTAAGTAAGCGAAATTTGTCTTGAAATTTATGCATTTATGCAAAATTTTAGAAAAATCAGAAAAACAAAACTTTGACAATTCTCTTGACAGAAGATTGAAGTTTGTTTTTTTTGCAAACACAATTTCAAAATAATTGAAAAAGTGCTACTTTCATTGCGATTTTTCGTTAAAAAAAGTCAAAAGTTCATAATCAATATGCAAAACAAAATAATGTAAAAAAGTGGTACTTTCATGCAAAACAAAATAATGTAAAAAAGTGGTACTTTCATTAAGATTTTTCGTTAAAAAAAAGTCAACTTTCAATATCACTATGCAAAAAAAAATGTTTTTATTAATTAAAAATATTTTTCAAAATTTTTTGGATTTGGAAAAGATTCAAACTCAACCGTTAATAATTTCGCCAGCAGAAGAGGAAAAACGCCCGACAAAATGCAAGGTAAATTTTAAAAATTCATAACTTTGCGCCAAAAATCGTAGGCACTCGAAGTTTTGAAAACTTTACAGAAAAAGGACTGAACTTTATTGGCCTGGCGGTCGATTGAGCCAACGAGTTTTTTGGTACACCGTACAAACTGTTAAAGTTTGAAATTTTTTGAATCAAAAACATTTTTTTTCTGCGGGCGGTCGCTGGGGGCGGAAAGGTCTTAACCTAGACTTTTTAAACTTTTTAACACTCAAAGGTTCATCCATTTTCGTCCAAAACCCACCGAGTTATGACGGTTTGATATTTTGATATTTTTGGTGCGTTTACAAGTGGTGCGGTTTTTCCCCTCGAGTGTATTTAACTATTCAATTGATTTAATTTTTTTCTAATAAACATTTTCTTTTTGCTACATTTGCAGTTTTATAAAAATACAAATAAAATAGACTATTTCCTTCTGATGTTTGGTACACTGAAAGACAAATTAAATGAGACTCGTATAGGTATTCTACTTCAAATAAAACCGATGAATTTGATGAAATTTGAAAATAAATTAAATAAGTTTAAGTTCGGTCCTGATATATTTAGGCAACCCAACAATTACCTGTGCGCGCAGCTGATTTTTTAAGTACCTATACGAGTCTCATTTAATTTGTCTTTCAGTTTACATAGACGTTAGTAGAAGTTGTCGCGATGTAGAACGCGCCTTGTAATGATCGTTTAATGTTGGATGAGCGTGTCCTATCGCCTTAAAAATAACTGCATAACCTTATATTACATTTCTGCTTAAAAAGTCACGATATTTTCGCTCCGTAAAATCTTTGTTTAGTGAAGTTATTATTATTGTTCTCAAATAAAATAATAAACAAATTGTTTTTGCAACTTTTTACATATAAATACCACTATTGGAGAAAGGTATACCAACGTTAACCAACCACCGAGTTTACTTGACCTCTTTATGTAATCCTAGTCAAAATATGAAATATTTACTAAAAATTAGTTTATTAAAAACTACAACCATTAAAGTAAATGTAAAAACACATTGCTCTATGTTGGAGAGTGCAGAACACTTATGTAATAGGAACATAAACAACAGAAGTTATTGTAAAGTAAACGGTACGAGTAAAGGAAGGCAACTCTTTATATTCAGTTTGTATACGAGTCATTCTTTCTCTCAACTCAACCGCCGCACAGTGGGATAGAAAGGGTCAAAACGCGCGCATGGCATCAAAAAAAATTTTTTTTGCAAATGACTTTTTACATTGATTTACACATTCTAAACCTTTTGGAAAGCGATAATCTGCAGTATTATGTACTTCAATCACGTTCATAAAACTGTAGTACGTAACGAATACTAACAGTTTGTGCAAATGATGAAAGAATTGCATACGTAAAACATAATTTGAATAAGGTTATTTAGGCACATAATTACATGAAATTACAAATAAGTATATGTCTCCACCTATTGTGTGACACTGAAATAATAGTAAAAAGTAGAAAATTGTTATTAAAATATCGTTGTAACCTAGAAACATAAGATCAAATTAAAAAATGACAGCTTTTTTCACGAAATTTTGTGTTTAACATTGAATTAAAAAAAAACACCTCAAAACACCTCTACAAAAAATTGACAGATCAAAATTTGACACATTCCCTTTATCGCAGTATCTTCATTATAAGCATTGAGTTGCATTTTTATTGCGAATATTCAAAAATTTTTTCACATAAAAATCTTTGCGGGTAATTTCAACCTATATGAAAAGTTAACTTATATTCGACCTGTAGAAGACATTTTCTGCCAATTTTGGCAACCACACGACCCAGCGGCTTATATCAACAGACTTTTACTTTCCTCAGCACGCAACCGCTTAAAAGGCCCAGCCTTAGAGGTCGTAACTGGACAAGTATTTGATTCATGGTATTCTTTAAAGGACACCCTTCTTAGTAATTCTGGAGACCAACGATCGGAACTGAACATCCGGATCGATCTGTCTCGTATGAGACAATTATCACGAGAATCTCCCGTAGAATTCTATAATCGAATTAGATCCTTATTAGCCATACTAAATTCTAAAATTGCACTAGGCTCGGAAATACGAGAAATAAAAGAGTACCAAGCCCGAGATGCTAAAGATTTAGCTTTCAAAACCTATTTAGGAGGACTTTCCGAACCTTTTGGAAGCTTCCTTCGTAGTAGAGCACCAACATCGCTCGAAGTAGCCTTAACTTATATAAAAGAAGAACTGGACATACGATATTTTCAAAATACACAACAAAATAACTCACAACCTAAGTATTTACCACAACCAGTTCCCCTAAGCAATTTCAATAAACCCCAACCAACTTTACAACCCCCTCAGTTTAAACCACGATCATACCAGAACGTATTGCCACAATTCAAGCCTAATTTTAATCCCACGCATCAATTCAAACCAAATGTTAATAATACAAATCAATTTAAATTTAATCCAGTAACTCAGCAGTTTGGAAATAATTCCCGACCTAATGTGTTTGCACCCAAAAGAGATTTTCAACCACAAAATCGACCAGAATCAATGCAAGCTAGTACCATTAAACCGAGACCGATACATCCTAATACATCCATGAGACCCCCTAATCCAAATTTCAATCGAAATATAAATCAACCTAATCTTATTCGACCAAGTCCCCAACCACGAAATTTCCTTTCTCAAGAATTATATTCAACAGAATTTCAAGAAGAAATCCCACCTGTTAATCAAATTAATACTGACTTTGAATACGACCACTACGGTGAGACCCACGGAGAAGAAATTAACGAAAATTTTCGCGAAGAAGCCTCGGAGAACAATTAAAATCTTTTACATTTAACCCTAAATCATCTACACCCTTTATAATCATACCCCAAACAAATGAAAAACTCTTACTAGACACAGGGAGTAGCAAAACTATCCTTTCACCCGAATTTGTTTATAAACATTACCCCGAATCCATTTTTGAATATCCTTTTGAAATTACAACCTCTTACGGTACAACGTATCACAATCAAGTAGCAACAGTTCCTATTTCCCTTTTACTCGATAAAATAGAAGGAAAACATTTAGTATACCTTCTTAATTTTCATTCCAATTACATTGGCATTCTTGGAAATGACTTGTTGAAGAAATTAGGAGCAAAAATCAATTTTCGTGGAAATTATATCCAACGAAACGGAAAAACCGTAGTACCATTCTTTTTCAACGAACCATCTCTTAAAGAAACTATATTAATACAACCATCCTATTTCGAAAATCACGCTTCAAAGAAATCCAAAATTTTAAATACTTCAAACAACTTCACTCCGCAATTTGACCCAACATATATTAGTTTTAATCAACGTGAAAATAATTTTCCTTCAAAAAATCTGTCGGAACAACATAAAAATGTTCAAGAAAAATCAGCTTCAAACAATGCTTATTATAACGACTTCGAAAATATTTTTCATTTTCCAAATTTTCTAACTCAACCAAATAGAGAAAACATTGTCCCGACGATAACTCAAGAATCAAATCCGAAGGATCAATCAAATTTAAATGATACAGAAATCTTTATTTCAAAACCTATTCGAGTCAAAATCAATAACCTTGACAGCTATAAAAATCAAAATTTACGAAATAGACCCAAAAAACGCAAATCTTATGAAGCGAAACTTGACCCAAAATCAAAACGGATTAAAAGCATACAGACCCCAATAAATAAACCACCCAAAAACTGTTTCCGTAAAACGAAAAGGAAAATGCATCCTAGAAAATGTAACAATGGTTTGCATAAAACTAAGAAAAAAACCAACAGAAATTCAAGTTATAACAAAACCTGGTTGAAAAGAAATAACCACCAACTAATGGAATACCTAAAATTTCAAGATCAAAATAAACAAATAATCCCTCTTAGAATAAATAATAGACGGTTTACATATTTAAAACCCAAAATGAAATAATCATCTGACAAACTAAATTTCAAGTAGATTAAAATGACTATTAACAGGCAAAGAATACTGAACACGATTTAAATACCGAAACTAAAATACTTTTATTAAAGAGATTTCAATTAACAAAATTCCCTTCTGCAAAGTTAAAACTGCATATAGCGCAATGATAAGAGTACAGTTCAAGTACAGTACAAGGAGACAGCTGTTCAATCTCAAGTTACTCACTGATAACAACAATGCATTTCATTGCATTTCATTGCAATAACAGAAAAGATAATTTTGCTGCGAGGAATTATTACATTCAAATGCTCTGATAAAATAAATGAAACTTAATAATTAACCATTTAGTGTCAACAAATAACCCTTTCGAGTAATTTTAAAAATTCAATTTTATAAATATTTCTAACTAAATGTCAATTTGAGACAACTGTATTAACCCAAGAATATTTAAATGCATATAATAAACATGCGTAATACATAAATTAATACCTTCTTCAACTTTGCTTTTAAAATAAAACTCATAAATTTTATGGTATTTAAAAATGATAGAAATTAAATCGAACCATACCTGAAAATAATTATTAGAACCATCAATGGAAAAACTTTCCTGGAAATCGTTTCCCAATAAAACAATTTTTATTTTAACATAAAAAGGACCAATTTCAACCTACAAATATTTATTTAAACTTTCTGAACTTCAAGCATTCATCTGTATAATATATTTTAACATCGCCATATGTAATAAAAATTTAGTTTACCGCTAATACACCCCTTGATAATTAATGATGATACTGTAAACATTGAAATAATCAAAAACTCCAGAACCTCATCCTAACCCTTACAATTTACAACGCTTTCTGAATACAAACTATTTTACCACGACAAATACATTCAACTATTATTGACATCAATTAATACAAGTTTTAATCAACAAAATTAAAACAACCTTTAAATCTGACCTCTACGTCTAATCGCCCCTTTCACACTGTACACATGGACATATTTCACATCAATAATGAAAAATATCTTACTTTCATAGATTCTTTTTCAAAATTCGATCAAACCTACTATTTAAAATCAAGTAACATCATAGATGTTGTAGACCGATTATTGCATTCCATTATAACCTATACCACGTCGAAAATATTAGTCGTTGACGGCGAATTCGATAAACAACCTCTAAAAAGTTTTGCTGAACTGCACAAAATTAAACTACATGTAACCACCCCCTATAACCATCAGTCGAATGCTACAGTAGAACGTTTACATTCTACGCTTCTCGAACATTATAGACTATTAGAAAACACACCTGAAGAAAGACGAATTTATTATTGTATCCTAGCCTATAATCACTCAATTCATTCAAACCTAAAATATACCCCTTTTGAAATCTTATTTGGCCATACTGAAAGCCAAAACCCATTTGATACAAAGGCATTGCTAAAAAGACATGCTAATGACCTGATGATCTTTTCAGGACAATCAAGATCCTCTTCTTCATCTGGACCCTCGTTCACTGTGACGTAACGATTCACCAACTAATCGACAACCCCGGATTATACCCTTTAGTGCAAGGCAAAGCACTCATTAAAGAAAGCACTTGGACCTTAATTAAAACACTAGACTACTCTCCTTTATTAAATAATTATCAAACCCTCAAAATTAATTTACTTAACACTATTTCCTTATTAAACAATCAAGGATATTTACTTCCATCTCCCAAAACTACGAAAGACATTGCTATTAGCCATGATAATCAATTACTATTAATACGACAATACTTAGACAAAGCCGATCAATTAGTCAATCAATTATTTCCTGACTTACAGACGCATCAAAGATCAAAACGGTCCCTATTTGACGGTGTAGGTAATGTTATTAAATTCTTAACGGGTAACCTTGACGCTGACGACGGTCGACGCTATGAAGAACTTATCCAAAAATTGACAACATCTACCGATACTCAAAAAATTATCCTACAAGAACAAGCCCAAATTTTAAATGATACAATCAACACCTTCGAGACCAATATTGAAACCCTAGCACAGAACCAAAATCTTCTAAGTCAAAATCTCAATAAAATCATTCTCAATACCACTGTGAAAATTCGAGAAATCATTGGAACCCTAAATACGTTTACTGTATTAGATCAATCAATTCAATCTTTACAACTATTTATCACCACATGTATGGATCTCGAAACCTCGTTAACCTTTGCCCAAAACCATCAGCTACATTTATCTTTAATTGATAACAACGATTTGTTATCGATACTATCTCAAATCTCAAACACACTACAAAAACTACCTACCAAACAAACTTTGGATGTCCCATATCCCATTAACCATGAGAATCTACATCTTTATGAATCCTTAATTTGGATCAAGGCATATCAAAAGAACACCACACTCACTTTTATATACGAGATTCCTCTAATAAAACCATCCACAGAACACCAATACATAAGACTAATCCCATTTCCTGCTGCTCACAACAACCAATTTCAAATGGTCATTCCCATCTACAACACCATACTGTTTAATACCGACTTTAGCATTCCCATCACCGATAAGCAATGTATGCAAATAACCTCTTCACATTATTTCTGTTCACAAACAAATTACTTCACAATCCCAAATTCCAAATTGTGCGAAACACAATTATTAGCCTTCAAGGAAGCGCAAAACTGTCAACCTGTCATATTTGAATTGCATACGACAAAAGTAATAAAAATAAATCGATCCACCTGGATCATTAGTTCCCCTAATAAAACGATCATCGATAGCAGATGTATCGACTCTATAACACGAAAGACCATTACTGGATCAATATTACTCCATCTTACCAGTGGCTGTTCCGTTCTAATCAATCAAAACGAACTTTTGGCTACATTTCAATCATCTTCCCTAGAAGAGAAACAAATCGCTATGGCATCCATCGGAAAATTGCAACCCGATTCAGTCCATGTACCCGAAATTACAAAAATTGACCTATCACCTATAAATGTTCATCAATTAATCCAGAATCAAGCGAAATTAACAAAGGACATGTCTACACTCGAACGTATCACTCCTACCAGATATACACCATTACATTATGGCCCTTTAATTCTCACGCTGATCATGACTATCATAACAATAAGTCTTATCTTCTTTGTATACCACAAACGCAGATTATTTGCCACCAAAATGTATCAACTAACGTCACCCCTTAAAGAACCCGACAATGTAACTTTTAACCCAACTTCAAGTCCCCTGGTCCAAAGCAGATCACCTTTAACATAGCTATTATTGTTATTATCAATACTAACCTAACTATAATTACACATTAGTATTAGTATTATATATATATATATATATATATATATATATATATATATATATATATATATATATTGCTGTAATATCTCATTTAAAAAAAATAGTATTTTGCCCGACATTAACAAATGCCCCGCGTTGACAGCGTCATAAATAAATGCATATGATATTGGTTAATTAAAAATAATAAATTATTTTTAATTATTTTATTAAATATTTTGAAACTGTGAATAATTGCCGTTTGATCGTAGATAATTACTTTATAATAAATTGATTTTTAAAATGACTGAACTTTGGATATGCTTTTCAACTTCCCTCTTTTATAAATTCTAATATGATTTAAAATACCTTTTAATAGATTTAATATTGCAATGGTTATATAAAATTAATGTTACGTTAGTTCTTGACTAACTCAAGTTTACGTAAGAGAGTTGGGCGCCAGTTAAATAACTTAAATTAACAGAATTATATTTAATAAAGACTCATCTCAGGGTGAATGTGGTTTCTTGTGGTATTAAAAATATACAAATTGAAATTTGAAATTACTTTTAAAATTGAAATCTTAATTAATTTTAACTATTACTAAATTGTTCAAATCACTTTACTACACTTTACAAACGATAGTCTTTTCTTCAGCAATGCCAATACAAAAAGGAATAACTTCCTACCTTTTTTATAATACTTCTTCTTTCCTTTAACTATAGATGTCCTCTTTCCCAAACCATTGGCAGAGTAGATCACTTTATGTTGACCCAGGGCTGGTCTCCAGTTCCGGTTGACTTTCTTCCTTTTGCATGGATTTCCCATATAATATCCTCCAAAACTTGATTTTGGTAACTCACTTTTGTTTATTAATTGCGGGTACAATTTCCCTTTTTCGTAGGATACTTATAGTTGTTCTTGTGTTTAATGAAATAAAACACCCGTTTATGGTTTTAACGTAGATTTATTATCTTGCTTAACTTTAGCAAGTAATTTATCTTGAAGGTGGTTCTTTATAATCATATATACTTTTACAATTTATACTTTTTACACTTTCGCCGTATTCAAATCACCAACTAACTTAACTTGTCTATATTAAGACTAAACTATTTACAATTTTATAATATTATCAACCACGACTTTACTCTGTCGCTTTATATTGGTATGTCTCAGAAATTATGATTTTTACTATATTCTCTTACACGACTTTACTGCGTCGCTTTATGTCAAGAAGTCCTTATTTACATTTTACTATTGTCTTTCACACGACTTTACTGCGTCGCTTTATATTACTGACTGCCCTTAAACTTATGATTTTCTAAACTTATATACTATTTGCTATTTACATAATCGCGTTACCTAATTTGACGTCACCTTATCATCTAATACAATGACCGCACTATTTACAACATAAAATACATAATAGCAGATTATTACTCTTTATAAAAGTGACACATCTATTACACATTAATTACACAATACTTATACGCAATAATAACGATCTATTTACATTAACAAACCTTAAAGAATCACATAACCCGTCGATATACTCATTTGAAATTATACATAATTGAATTACATCATAACAATAACTTGCGCACAACTGGATGTTACGTATACTTAAGTAATCGGTGAGTAAGCTATTTGATAATAAATAATGAAACATGTATTATTTAACCTTATTAAAAAGTATACACATTGATTTCAAAATCAATGACACCATAAAATACCTCAAATTTATTTTTAACTGGAAAAGTTGATAAAAATATTTCAAAAGTGTTAGTATTTAACAAAGATTTTAGATTTTCACAAAATTTTCAAAATTTTCCAAAATTTTGAAACTACCATCCACAGCAATATATATATATATATATATATATATATATATATATATATATATATATATATATATATATATATATATATATATATATATATATATATATATATATATATATAGTCGTTCTCTGTAGCTCAGTTGGTAGAGATACCACCTAGACAGTGGAGGGTCCTGGGTTCGAATCCCAGCAGAGTCGATAAATTTTTCTATATGAATTTGCATTCAAAATATTATTTAATGTAAAATCATTATCCAACTTGATAAAAATTAACTCTATCTAAAAATTTATAAAAATTAATTTCCTTTCGGAATGATTCATTATAATCTAGATACTTTGGATATTGATGTTGTTGTCATGCGACTTGCTGATCTTCATTAATAGTATTCAAAAAAGATCTAGTTACTTGCATGTTTGCTTGATATCTAATTCATATGGAAAATTTCTCGCTATGCTGGTAGTCGTTCTCTGTAGCTCAGTTGGTAGAGATACCACCTAGACAGTGGAGGGTCCTGGGTTCGAATCCCAGCAGAGTCGATAAATTTTTCTATATGAATTTGCATTCAAAATATTATTTGATGTAAAATCATTATCCAACTTGATAAAAATTAACTCTATCTAAAAATTTATAAAAATTAATTTCCTTTCGGAATGATTCATTATAATCTAGATACTTTGGATATTGATGTTGTTGTCATGCGACTTGCTGATCTTCATTAATAGTATTCAAAAAATATCTAGTTACTTGCATGTTTGCTTGATATCTAATTCATATGGAAAATTTCTCGCTATGCTGGTAGTCGTTCTCTGTAGCTCAGTTGGTAGAGATACCACCTAGACAGTGGAGGGTCCTGGGTTCGAATCCCAGCAGAGTCGATAAATTTTTCTATATGAATTTGCATTCAAAATATTATTTGATGTAAAATCATTATCCAACTTGATAAAAATTAACTCTATCTAAAAATTTATAAAAATTAATTTCCTTTCGGAATGATTCATTATAATCTAGATACTTTGGATATTGATGTTGTTGTCATGCGACTTGCTGATCTTCATTAATAGTATTCAAAAAATATCTAGTTACTTGCATGTTTGCTTGATATCTAATTCATATGGAAAATTTCTCGCTATGCTGGTAGTCGTTCTCTGTAGCTCAGTTGGTAGAGATACCACCTAGACAGTGGAGGGTCCTGGGTTCGAATCCCAGCAGAGTCGATAAATTTTTCTATATGAATTTGCATTCAAAATATTATTTGATGTAAAATCATTATCCAACTTGATAAAAATTAACTCTATCTAAAAATTTATAAAAATTAATTTCCTTTCAGAATGATTCATTATAATCTAGATACTTTGGATATTGATGTTGTTGTCATGCGACTTGCTGATCTTCATTAATAGTATTCAAAAAATATCTAGTTACTTGCATGTTTGCTTGATATCTAATTCATATGGAAAATTTCTCGCTATGCTGGTAGTCGCTCTCTGTAGCTCAGTTGGTAGAGATACCACCTAGACAGTGGAGGGTCCTGGGTTCGAATCCCAGCAGAGTCGATAAATTTTTCTATATGAATTTGCATTCAAAATATTATTTAATGTAAAATCATTATCCAACTTGATAAAAATTAACTCTATCTAAAAATATATATATATATATATATATATATATATATATATATATATATATATATATATTGCGGTGATATTTCAATTAAAAAAATATTTTATTTTGCCCCATATTTACAAATGCCCCGCGTTGTCGGTCGCCATATATAAATGCTGTAATATCTCATTTAAAAAAAATATAGTATTTTGCCCGACATTAACAAATGCCCCGCGTTGACAGCGACATAAATAAATGCAGTGATATTGGTTAATTAAAAATAAAAATTTATTTTTAAAAATTTTATTATATATTTTGAAACTGTGAATAATTGCCGTTCGATCGTAGATAATTACTTTATAATTAAATTGATTTTTTAAAATGACTGTGAATTTTGGAAATGCTTTTCAACTTCCCTCTTTATAAATTCTAATATGATTTGAAAATACCTTTTAATAGATTTAATAATGCAATGGTTATATAAAATTAATGTTACGTTAGTTCTTGACTAATTCAAGTTTACGTAAGAGAGTTGGGCGCCAGTTAAATAACTTAACATATTAGAATTAAATTTAATAAACACTCGTCTCAGGGTGAATGTGGATTCTTGTGGTATTAAAAAAATATACAAATTGAAATTTAAAAACACTTCTAAAATTGAAAACTTAATTAATTTTTAACTATTACTAAATTGTTCAAATCACTTTACTACACTTTTACAAACGATAGTCTCTTCTTCAGCAAATGCCAATACAAAAAGGAAATAACTTCCTACCTTTTTATAATATTTCTTCTTTCCTTTTCCGGGAATTGGGATAGATGTCCTCTTTCCCAAACCATTGGCAGAGTAGATCACTTTATGTTGACCCAGGGTTGGTGTCCAATTCCGGTTGACTTTCTTCTTTTGTTTATTAATTGCGGGTACAATTTCCCTTTTTCGTAGGATACTTATAGTTGTTTTTGTGTTTAATTAAATAAAACACCCGTTTATGGTTTTAACGTAGATTTATTATCTTGCTTAACTTTAGCAAGTAATTTATGCCGTATTCAAATCACCAACTAACTTAACTTGTCTATATTAAGACTAAACTATTTACAATTTTATAATATTCTCAACCACGACTTTACTCTGTCGCTTTATATTGGTAAGTGTTCTTTTATCTTACACAACTTTACTCCGTCGCTTTCTATCAGTAAGTGTCCATTTACATATTTACTATATTCTCTTACACGACTTTACTGCGTCGCTTTATGTCAGGAATTATGATTTTCTAAGCTTATATACAATTGACTATTTACATAATTATATTACACAATCTGACGTCACCTTACGAACTAATACAAACTGTACACTCATATAATACATAATAGCAGATTAATATTCTTTATAAAAGTGACACATCTATTACAGATTAATTACACAATACTTTTACGCAATAATAACGATCTATTTACATTAACAAAACCTTAAAGAATCACATAACCGGTCGATATACACATTTGAAATTATACATAATTTAATTACATCATAACAAAAACTTGCGAACAACTGGATGTTACGTATAACTTAAGTAATCGGTGAGTAAGCTATTTGATAATAAATAAAGAAACATGTATTATTTAAGCTTATTAAAAAGTACACATTGGTTGTGTAATCAATGACGCACGATAAAATAACTTAAAATTATTTTTAACTGGAAAAGTTGATAAAAATATTTCAAAAGTGTTAGTATTTAACAAAGATTTTAGATTTTCACATAATTTTCAAAATTTTCCAAAATTTTGAAACTACAATCCACAGCAATATATATATATATATATATATATATATATATATATATATATATATATATATATAATACTAATACTAATGTGTAATTATAGTTAGGTTAGTATTGATAATAACAATAATAGCTATGTTAAAGGTGATCTGCTTTGGACCAGCGGACTTGAAGTTGGGTTAAAAGTTACATTGTCATATGACGGGTTTCCCAGGAACGCGAATTTGCACTTGAGAAGTGTATTCATGTATTTTATATATTTTGTAAATACAAACAGTAGCGAATTTTAAATAGACAGTCAGCTGGCTGTTAGTTTTATTATGATGTTTAAGATAATGCACCCATTCCTATATAAATAAATATATTACGTTTATATATTACAAAAGGGGAAAATTATAATATGCATTGTTAATGATTACAATTAAAACATTTTAAAAGGGGAAAAACAAATTAAAGCTAAGTTTGGTAATTGCATCGAAGGTATTTGATCGCTCGAGTAACCAGCCTTAGCAACTATTATTAAAACAATTGTCTTTCTCTCTCCAATTACTTGAGTAATCAGATCAATCATTAATATGAATATTAATTTTGCTGAAATTGACTTTAATAACATAATAGTAGTAGGTTAGCTCTATGATCAGCAACAGTACATTTAAATATTAGATTGTTATTAGATTTAGTCTTGTTTTGTTTGGACATAGAAAAAAACTGTCAATCAGCTGATTTTTATATTTTACAAATTGTTATGTCTTAGCTTCGATGAAGATGCAAAACATCTAAATGTTATTATAAGAATACAACTTTTATTTCACGTACTTTTTTAAGGAAATGTTTATTATAAGAACTTTTTTAAAATTGCGAAACAAATAAAACTAATTAATTAAAACTTTTTTTTTTTTTTTTTTTTTTATTGACAATAATGCTAATTTACAATCTACTTAACAAAAGTATTCAGTAAATGTGATGCTAGGGGAGGCAGTGAAAGGAGAAGTCATCCATTGATGACACTCCCTAGGAGCACCATTTACGGGAGGTTGGTGAGGTCTTCAGGCCATGTTTTCTTCAGTCTTCGTACTGGTGGATGATAGGTGGAAAGCTGATGAATGAGTGGATTGCTGTGTCCATCTAACTTCTGGTGATAATTCATCGCAAATCTTTTGATTTCATCGACAACGAATGGGACGTCTAGGTCTTGGTGGATTGTTTGGTTCGTTACAAACCAGGGCGCGTCAACAATTGCGCGGAGGGTCTTTGACTGAAATTGTTGCAGAGTTTTTATTCTGGTTGGTTTGGCACACCCCCAAAGTTGTATACCAAATGTCCAGATTGGTTTCAGCATCGTTTTGTAGAGTAACAGCTTATTTCGGATTGATAGCTTTGAGTGTCTACCAAGGAGCCAGTACATTTCACGGTATTTAAGGTTTAACTGTTTGCGCTTAGTTTGTATGTGTTTGTTCCACGTGAGCCGCTGATCAAGATGCAGTCCCAAGTATTTTACGTCGGTTCTTACCGGTACTGGAGCATTGTTGATGTTGACAGGCGGACAGATATTGGTTTTCATAGTAAATGTTACTTGGGCTGACTTCGATTGATTAATTTTTATGCGCCACTTATCTAGCCATGTGCTGATTATATTGAGGTGTTGTTGGAGGTTGGAAGTTGCAGTATCCGCATTTTCATGGGTGGAAAGTATTGCCGTGTCGTCGGCGAAGGTAGCAGTCACAGTGCTGTCAGTTTCTGGCAGGTCAGCAGTATAGACAAGGTAAAGGAGGGGGCCCAGGACGCTTCCCTGTGGAACACCAGATTTGATGGGGTAATATGAGGATAGTTCGTTATCGCAATTGACAGAGTAATAGCGGTCTGTTAGATATGATTTAAGGAGCAAGTAATAGTAGCTCGGTAATGACTCTTTTAGTTTGTATAGCAGCCCTGTGTGCCAAACCTTGTCGAAGGCCTGGGACACATCCAGGAACACAGCAGCGCAATACTTCTTTTCTTCTAGAGAAGATGATATTTCGTTTACTATTCTGTGCGTTTGATGTGTGGTTGAGTGACCCTCTCGAAAACCGAACTGGTGTTGTGGTAGGTGTTGAAATATGTCTGTATCTTGGCGAAGTCGTTTAAGGAACAGTTTTTCAAATAGTTTGCTCATTATAGGCAAAAGGCTTATTGGCCGATACGAGGTCACACTTTCTGGTTCCTTGCCGGGTTTGGGTATCATCAATATATGTGCGTACTTCCAAGTGATTGGGTAATATGAGAGACTTAACATCCGGTTGAATATCGTAGTTAGGAGTACGACAGTTTTCTTGGGCAGCATTTTCAGAATTTTTCCAGTTATTAAATCATGACCTGGCGCCTTAAATTGGTTCAGTTTTTGAATTTCATATATAACTTCAGCTGGAGTAAACGGGTTTATTGGAAGTGACATTTGACACGGGATGTCTAGAGATGCTTCGATGGCGTTGTCTCCTGGGGCTACCGTTGCTTCAAAGGGAGTGAATACGTCGGATAAATGCTCTGCAAAAGTGGTTGCTTTATCTAGAGGAGATCTTGCCCATGTTCCATCTGCCCTCCTGATAGGTCGTTTGGGCACTTGAGGCCTTTTAAAGTTTTTCGTGGCTTTCCAGATCGAGTGATCCTCTTGTTTCAGGTTCGTTAAATACTCAGTAAAGTTATCATTTTGTATCTCTTTTAACAGTTTATGAAGTTTATGCGTTAGACGATTGTATATAGTTTTATCAGCAAGGTTATGTGTCCTCTGCCACGTTCCTCTGGCTCTCCTCTTTTCTGTGATCAGTTCTTTAACCGTTAGAGGTATAGAAGCAGTAGGTTTCTCATGATCAGTTTCGATAGGGGTTGACTCCCAGGCAGCCTTTTGGATTACATTAGTGAGATGATTAGTCGCTTCGTCTAGTTCATCGGGGGTCTTTATTCGTAGTTTAAGATTTGTATTGTCTTCCAAGTATTTTTGAAAAAGTTCCCAGTTTGTTTGTGTCGACACTAGTTTGGGGTTGAGTGATTTTTTGATAGTAGAGGTACTTAAGTTTAGTATGACTGGCGAGTGATCTGACGACAGGTCATTACTTGCTTCTACCATTACGCAATTGGTAGCTATACCATGGGAGATATAAAAATCCAATAAGTCGGGAAGTTTGTTGAGGTCTGACGGCCAGTAAGTGGGCATTCCGGAGGAGTGGCAAGTGAAGTTGTTTTGTGTGATTGATTGTAAGAGATTACGACCTTTTGTTAATATAATTCTAGAACCCCAGTGGGTGTGCTTGGCATTCCAATCGCCACCCGCAATAAATTTACTGCCCAGAGCAGAGAAGAAACTATTATATTGGTGAGTAGAGATGTTATGTCTGGGGGGACTGTAGATCGCTGAGACAACGAAAGACCAGCTAAAGGAGTTGATTTTAACATTTGTAGCCTGTATGAGTTCTGTTTGGTAGTTTTCCACTTCAAAATGTGATATGGAGTTTTTAACTATAACCGCGGATCCTGCATGGGCAGTGCCGTCTGGATGAGTTGTATGGTAGATAGAATAATTGGGTATTCGAAACATGGTTCTTGCAGTAAAATGGGTTTCACTCACTAACATAATGTCAATTTTATTCAGTTCTAAGAAAGCTATTAATTCTTGTTTATGGTTTATTAACCCGTTTGCGTTCCATGTCCCGATTCTTAGTATATTAAGCATTATGGAGATATTTTGTTTATGACAGTTGTTAACAAGTTGAGCATTGTATTATTTTGGTTTATTAATTGAGCAAACATATTTTTAAATTCGGCTAGAAGGGTGGTTAGTTGTTCACCTAGGTCGGCTTGCTTGTTGGGGCTTCCTTTGACGATTTGACTGTAGGATTGCATATGGTTTATATGTGGCATCATGTTTGGCTGCAGCGGAGTGGCTGGGACAGGGTTAGATGATTGTGAAGGTATCAAACTTCTATTTGGTGTTGTGTGATTATTTGTTTTGTTACGCATATTTATTAGGTTTTTGTATGTTAAACATCCTTTATAGTTTGCAGGATGGGTACCCTTACATAGAGCGCATTTGGCTGGCGCGCTTTTCGGCTTTGTACACGTTTTGGTGTCGTGGTCATCTCCGCATTTCACACATTTGTACTGTCTCAGGCAGTAAGCCTTCGAATGGCCGTAATTTTGACACCTTGTGCATTGTATGATATCTCGTCTTTTATGTGGGGCTTCAACAGTTATTTTACAGTTGCAAAGGAATTTTACATCATAAATACTTTTATTGTTTGGGTTAGGTTCCAAGTCGACATAGAAAAGTGGAAGCGGATTCTTGCTAACCCTATGCCTTATATTCGTTATATTTCGAACTTTATGGTTAAGTTGTTGGAGTTCTTCTTTAATCGTGTCAGTCGGCATAGTGTGATGGAGATATCGGATCACTACTCTGTATGCCCGCTCTTCTTTGGGCTGGTAGGTGTGATGGATAATGTTTTCTTCTCTTAAGTGCCTGATAATATTTCTGTATGTTTCGGAAGTGAGTGGGTTGAGTTTAACTGTATTGTTAGCAAGTGTTTTGCTGTGATATTGCTCCATCTCGGCAACTTTAGCAATATTCTCAATCATTCCATTGTAATTTGTAACCCCATATATATATATGGGAGGGGGCTTAACAGCTTTGGCTGTATTTTCGTTTCGTCCAGAACTCTGAGGAGTGGTTGGTTCTGGATTATGGCCAAACAGTGGCTGGAATCGATTTTGAGTTATGGTTTGAGGCTGCATCGTAGTAATATGTTCGGCAGGTTTGTTCGACCGTTTTCTTTTTTTTATCACTTGCCAAGAGTGGGCATTGGTTTGCATCTCTTCTTCGTTGTCGTCGCTGTCGTTAGTTTGTATTGTCGATGGGTCATCAGGGTGATCTGCTGTACTTAAGTAAATATCTGGGGTTAGGAGTTGTTGGGGAGGAAATGCTTGGTTATGCGAATGATAAGTAGGGTTAAATTGTGTCTGGAAATTCTGCTGACCGCCATAAGGCAACTGTTGATAGGTTTGTTGTAGTTGGGGCTGGTTATAACTTAAATTAGTTACATACCCGTAAGTGGCGTTAAGATTGCCAGCATTAATTGGATACATATTGCTCCATTAGTTGAAAATCGAATTAACTTTAAGTCCGATAACTCAATTATTTAATCGGTGCGCTTGACCTAAGGTCAGCAACGAGACGCGTGATTGTGGTTATCGCGTAGCAATTCACCGCACGTTTTCCGATCAAGCGTGTAACACTGCACTTTCAAAGATAGTAGAGCACGTCGAGTGTATGTTTACTCTTTGAAAGCCAAATGGCAACTACTAATTAAAACTTTCACAAATTTATATAATCTATCTGACAATTGTTTCAACAGCTGAGCTGTCATTATCAAAGGTAATGTAAATATAAACAAACATGTCGCTAAGGTAAATGCAAAAAATAGATAACTAGATAAAAAATATATATTAAATATCTAACACTTCTATTAACGGAGAATTACTGAGCTCAATCTGTTCATTCATTAAATGTACCCAGAGTTTGTGTTTGTATAATATCTCCAAAGTTCCTAAAATGTCTAATTTGCGTTTGTTATTAACAAAAAAGTAGAAATTTAATATTATTTTGGAAAGGCATTGTGTGATTTTGTTCTAAAAGGCGTATGGCGTAGATATTTTTTAGATGTTCACCTCTGTAACAACGTAGGAGCTCTTTATAGCGTATGTCCAAACTTCGAAGTGTTTGTCCAATAGGATATAATATAGCAGGTCTAAACAGTCGAAACAATTGTCAGGTAGATTATAATAAATATGTAAAAGTATTAACTAATCAGTTTTATTTAGTAATTGATTATGGAGTTTCACCGATAAGGCTAGAAACAATAAATCAAGTCTTAAAATTGATTTGAACATGTCTTTTATCAGTTACAGAAGAAGTAGCAGAAATATGTGTGATGATGTTGCCTTACATGTGTTTCTCCAAGCGTTATCTCCATTGTTCTCAACTTTTGCATAAGTTCGTACCAGAGAAATGCGCAGTTACCTGCTTTACAAGTTGTTTCTGCTGGTTTATCACTCGCAAGTGAACTACAAGTCGGTACCTGAGCTGCATCGATACCTCAGTAATAATAGCACTGCCTGTAACTGCAAGTACAAATAAGTAGGTACACTTGCTTACCTGTAGAATATATTCGCAGATAAAGCAGTAATAGACATACAAAAGAACTGTTAATGCGACTACAAGGAAAACTATAATTAAAGGACTCTTTCCCGTCCTTGTCCCTGTCCCGCTCGTTCACATTCTCTTACTCATTTTTACCATTTTGCACGGTTATCAGCCTTATTCATCTACTCCCATCTCTTTAGACTTTCTTTCATCTCTCTCCACCTTATCCTCACTCACCTCATTCACCTTCATCCACCCTTTCGGCTCTCTTGAACCGTTTTCCATCTTTTCTACTCACTACCAAACTATCAGAGTCTCTACCCTCCCCTACTCTTTCTCACTATGTAACTTACTATCCCACCATTCAACACTCTCTACCTTCTCCTATCACTGTCTTACATTTTCTCAGTCTATCACACTTTTTTACCCTTTTTCGCCTCTACGCCATTGGTAACCGCCAAAGTTTCACAAATACTACGTGACAGAGAAAGAGAATCGATTAGAATCTACGTACGCCTCACATCCTGGGGACCTCGACTTGATTGCTCTAGCATTTTGGATTGATGTTGATTAAATATTTTGGAGAAAACGAAAATGGACAGACGTCGGAAGAAGAGAGTGCCTGACCGTACCGCATGTACACGGACGGTTTTGATGTTGGATGGCGATGGTGTTATAGCCATGGAACAAGATACCATTAACGCTTCCATGATGAAATTGGGAAGATTGGTCAAGGAGTTAAGCGATCTTGATGACGAACTTTGTGACACCTTATTGGATGCAGACATCCCAGATAAGGAGTACTGTGAAGAAAAATTGGTAATTGAAGAATACTATGATAAGATTGATCTGGTACATGCAAAAGTAGAAAGTCTATTAATCACACAGACAAGCGTTGTGAATGTCCACCCACATTCAAATGCTGGAAAGAATTGTAGGGTGTCTTCTAAATCAATTGTTCATGAATTCAGACTCCGGAAGATAGAATTGAAGACATTCAATGGAGATTTGAATGAGTGATTGGAGTTTTGGGCTCAATTCAAGAAAATTCATGAGGTTCAGGAAATAAATGACAGTGACAAGCTACAGTATTTGATACACTCAATGGTTTTTAGAACTCGGGCAAAAGATCGGTGGAAACTTATGTAAAGGTGATTGAAGCCTTAAAGAGTCGATTTGGTCGTGAAGATTTATTAGTGGAGGTTATGTAGGTGAACTATTCAAACTAGTTATTGAGAATTCGTCATCCTTCCGCGGTACTTGGAAATTGACGTCCATCTTTGATAAATTGCAATCTCGCCTCAGAGCACTTGAGCCAATAGGAGTGACAAGTGATAACTACGCTGCCATATTGTTTCCACTTGTGGAATTACCTTACCTTAAGAATTGCTCAGGACCTGAAATAGAGCGAGAAATTCAAAACTGGGAGAGGATGGAGTGGTCAGTCAAAAGAATCGACTCAATCAATTTATGGAATTTTTGAGATATGAAGTTGAAGGTGAGAAAAGATTTCTTTGGCTCGTGATGGATTTGGCAATGGAATAAATTGTAGTGGAGGGAGGAAACAAGGAGTGTCAGTGTTAGTATTCCAATAGCTGCTGGACTTTTCTCGGGTGACGACGGTGGGGGTAAAAAATTGTATATGTTTTTGTGCGAAATCCCATCAAGTAATAATTACTTTCAAACTCAGAAAATGGATCCGAGTAAAAAAAAGAAAGTTTTGTTAAGTAAGAAGTGTTGTTTTCTTGTCTTAGAGTCGGCCATCAATCCAAATTATGTAAATCAAAGGTCATGTGTCTTGTATATAGAAAGAAGCATTTTAAAGTCATGCGTTCCGATCTACCAGCTCACAAAAATGCTGCTACCCATGGTCCAGTCAGTCAAGATAGAGTCCCGGAGTCAAGAAGTTCGGCCATGTTAAATCAATCTTGTGCCGGTGATGTCTTTCTTCAAACGTTAGTGATGACCGTGAACGGAGTAGGATGTGAACGGAAGGTAAGAGCAATCGTTGACATAGGATCTCAAAGGTCTTATATTTTGAAAAGTGCTGCTGAAGAGATGAAACTTCCGGTTGTATCCTCAGAGTCAATTGTTCATATGCTCTTTGGTGGGGTTCAGTCCGAGAAACAGCACATGAGATTTGATGTAACTCTGAGTACTGTAAATGGAAAATTTTCTACAAAATGTCATTCATGGAGATCATTTGTGGAGAAGTTCCTCATGTAAAAGAGGAACCTGGTGTAGAAAATTGAATAACAAGAAGATTCGGATTTTTGACGTCGGGAACGTATGTACGCAAATTGAAATTCTAATTGAATCAGATGTTTCTGGCAGTTTGTGGACAGGACGAGCTCATCAGTTGAAGAGTGTACTTTTTGCCATTGAGAATAAATTGGGCTGGACTCACATGGGAAGAGTGCCTTTTGAACATTGGCAATCTAGCTGAATCTTTGATTGTGTCGTCGCTGTTGATCCAAGAATCGTCAATTACAAATCTTTGGACATTGAAAACAATTGAAATTACAGGTACTGGAGAGACGAACTCTAAACTGGATTTGAAAGTTGCTGCCAAAAAAACATTTCCAGGATACTGTGTTTGTTAATAAAAGCGCACTGGCTCAAATTGAATTAAGTGGACTGTATAAAATAGATTGTATGACAGGATATTTATTGTCAATTGATACATATTAAAATTGTAACATGATAACAAAAACTGTTTCTTATCAAAGCACTATAGATGCTAAGAATAAACTTCCTAACAGTGTTTATTAATTCCTATGGTTCATAGTGAGCCTGCCTTGGATAGATGGTCATCCAGAATTAAACGAAACCAAATTAATGACAAAAAAGTGACTTATTTCTACAAGAAAGCAATTGGATGTTTTTGGGAATTTTAAGAATTATAATGACGTATTCATGGAGTGGTTAGAAGAAGGAGTAGTTGAAGAAGTGCCAAATAATAAGTTTAATGACATTGGCTGGTACTTGCCTCATCGTCTGTCTTCAAGCCTTTTTGTGTCACGACAAAAGTTAGACCTGTTTTCGGCGGCTCAGCGAGGCAGAAAAAATTGCCATCCTTGTACGATTGTCTGGAAAAAGGACCGAATTTGATTGAACTCGTTCCATCCATGTTGTTGGGATTTAGGGAAAAAAATTGGCATTATCTTAGATATTCGGAAGAGCTTTTCAAATTGCGCTAAAGGAAAGCGATTGTGATTTTTTTGAAATTTCTCTGGTGAAGGAACAAGAAAGGTCGACAGGTAAGAATTTTTTGTCATCGTTGTGTGGTGGTCCGCGTGAATTGTAATTCTTTCCTGTTGGGAGCAGTGATTGAGCTTCATATTAAAAATTGCACCGCCAGAATTAAAATTAACTGGAGAGAAATTATCAAAAACCCTTCTACGTGGATAATTGTATCACTTCAGTTAACTCGGAAGGTGATTTGATTAGTTTCGTCAAAGATGTCACTGAGTTACTGTCCACCGCCAAATTCGATCTAAGGTTGTGGGAATATTCTTTTCAGAGTGGATGCAACATTTCTCAAGTATTTGGTTTGCTTTAGGATAAGCAGGAGGATGTTTTGTTGTGTGATGTCAAGGACATTTAAGAACCATTTCCTATTCCTACCCGACGAAACATATTATCTGTAGTTCAAAAGGTTTTTTTTGACCGCACTGGTTTCACATGTCACTGTTTTGGGTATAAAGATATTCTACTTCAATCTAGTTGGGGAATGAAAACTAGTTGGATTGAAGTATTACATCAAGAGTTGGGAACAAAGTTTACAAAATTGGATGAGCGAATTGAAATTGCCGCCGTCAATCAGAATCCCTCGATGTTTGTCATCTTATGCATTTCCAAGGATGGATGGAAGCTATATACGTTTTGCGATGGTAGTGGTTTTGCATATTCGTCCGTTGTCTTCTTGAGATGCGAACTCAATTATCAAGTGGAATTGAAGTTCCTACAAGCAAAGACAAGAATTGCACCTTTGAAAAAGTTGCCAATCCCACGATTGCAATTATTGGCTGTCACAATAGAAGAAATTATTTTTCGAAATGTTCAGGTATTGTCAAAATGGTGGTTCGGATGCTACGATTTTTGAACAATTCCCGCAATGGAAAAGATAATCGTAAAACTGGCATGTTAAATGTCAGTGATTTAACTGCGAGGCGTGTAAGACAGTTACAGTTAACAGAGAGGCGTGTAATACTAGTAGTTCAGAAGCAGTGTTTTGGAGTAAACATAAATGAGATACCTGAACTAAGTGTCTTAAGAGATAATTCTGGACTTTTAAGAGTCAAAACAAAAACTGGAACGAAGGAAAGACACGGAGGATTTTTGGACTCCTATTTTATTGCCAATCAGTCATCCAGTGTTACTGGCCCTTGTGAGGGAGGAACATTTGAAGCAGTGTTATGGAGAAACACAGTTGCTACTTTTTCGTTTATGTCAAAGATATAGGATTTTGAGGGGAAGGAAGTCAATTCGTGCCATTATTTCCAAATGTGAGAAGTGTAGAAGACTTGATGCAAAAAGACTAGTAGCAGTCATTTGGAATTAATAAGTTTGTTGTCTACTGATTCCATCTTGCAGAGTTTTAGGCGTCGTAACAAGAAGGGGAAGACCGTTGTAGTAGCGAAAACGCAATAAACTTTGTTGAATTGGACAAATTTGTTTAAAACTGTGGATTGGAAAGTCGTGGAATCCGTGTCAGCTGTCCAATAAATTCAATGGTGGTTTATTCCTCCGACTCCTGCTGGTGGGAGGTGGTTAGTGAGAGCGTCTTATGAGAACTCTGAAACAACTGTTGCGACGAGTGTTGGGCAAAAAGTATGAAGAATTTTACTAAATTATGAAGAACTAATAGCGATTTTATATGATTGTGAATCAGTTATCAATTAGAGACCATTGTCATTCATTTCTGAAAACTGAAGATTTGGTTCCTCTCACCCCAGCCATGTTCTTGCAAGATCTACGGCAGCAGGGAAGCCCAGGGTTAAATTATTTGGATTCTAATAGTGCCGAGAGGAAATTTGCCTATCACCAAAGAGTCAAGGAGGATTTGTGTCGAAACTTTTGCAGTTAATATTTGAGTCAATTAGTTAGCGTAAACCGAAGAAAGATTCAAGAATGTTATTCTAGAATTATTGTTCTAGTTGGAAGTGGCAATTTAAAGCGATAGAATTCACCAATAGCGAGGATTGTAAAGGTTGTCCCTGTAAAAGATGGAAATGTTCGTGTAGCTCTTCTGAATACCGCGTATAAAGAATTCTTGAGGCCAATTCAACGTTTGTACTCTTTGGCGATCACATCAGGAGATCAAGATGTGTTTAAGAGCAAGTTAGAATCATTAAGGAAAGTTCAATACGAAGATCAATCTGAAGAATTGTATATATAGCATTGGTAAGATCGGTTTTTGCAACGTGGTTCTCCAGTACACAGAGAAAAATGTATTTAAATTTCATCAACAATTGTGTGGTATTGTAAAACAAATTGGTCTTAAAAAAGTGACAGGGACAATTTGTGTACAATTATAAAACAAGATTGTGTCATTTAGTTTGTCAAGATTTTGTGGAAGTCAATAGTAATTTTGTAGAATCAAATGAATAGTTGTGTATAAGTTTCCATAACAAATTGTGTTACTTATTAAAACAGAATGTGTAATGTTATTGCATACAATTTTATACAAAATTGTACAATTGTTGCGCTAGTGTGTGCCACAATTGCTTAATAGTATTTAACACAATTACTTGTTCACATTTATACAAATTGTGCAATACTCTGGCACAAATATTCTATACAGAAGGCTAGATATCACAAATAAAATATATATTTTTACATATATTAAAATATATGTAACTAATATGTATATAGCTATACAATGTATAGTATTTACATACTATACAACGTGTAGTATATACACGTATAACACTAAAATTTTCTTTTGCCGTCGGCTGTTTATATATAAATCTCGAATTTACATTAATAGCGACAATTACAAGTGGTGACATCTATAGGATGTCATCCATAAACTTTGCGAAACACAATAATTAGTAGCAAGCAGTTTGAACACTGGATTATGATTTCATTCAAACAAAATATTGTATTTTTCTAAACATTTTTTACAATTATACTTCAACATAATATGCTAGCTTATCCTCTACAACATTGTTCCAAAGAATGCTGAACTAAATCTGCTGTGTTAAATAATTGTCGTAAGTTCCTGTTAGACAATTCAGTAACGAAATCCTACACAACGCTGGACAATACGATTCTACAATTATAATATAAATTTCTCCAACACCGTTTTGAACAATATTGTGCAAAGCTCTTATGAAGTATTTCTCTCTGTGTATGGTCTCCAAATTACCCAAACCACCAGAGCGACCGCAAAATAATTTTTTACGATGTGGGGCAATTTTATGGATGGAAAATAGTTATTATAGACTTCGATGAAACTCGGTACAATTGTTCTGTAGAGGAAAAATCCTTCCAAGTTCATTTATGCGTTATTTCTACACCCTGGGTAGGGTTGGATTCTGGGCGCGTAGGTTGGTAGACTTGAATAAAACGTGGTGTAACTAAGTAGTTTAAGATTTTAGCGCAGTCAAAGTTTTACAAACGTTGATCAAATGCTAGCTTAGAAGCTTAGTCCATCACAAGATCTTAAAATTAATCAAAATTTCATCAAACTCTAGTTCCACTTTAAATCGGTTTCGTCCGAACCCACTCAGGAAAGTTGGGGAAAGACTTATGCATAAATGAACTGTTACGCCACATCACCAGCTCTACATGAATGTGGGTTTTATCAAAATCCATCGGACAGCCAATTTCTACCAGTAAAAAAGAATTACTCCTTTATGAAGGGTGGTTCTAATCGAAAAGACAGGGACTGTGCGACCTTCACGAAATCAAGATCGAAAGCTAATTTAATTTTTCTGCTTTGAATATAAATGATGAGGTAGATTATCTAAAAGTTCCTCAAAAAACTACCTTTACAATTCCAGTTATATCAACTAGAAACTCTGGTATTTTCAATATACCCTTTAATCCTTTCAACTACGATTATAATTTCTTTCTACGTAGAAGTACGTGACTTGGTAATGATTATAGTAGATTTGGTCTTAAATTTATTGGGGTTTTATTAAATAGATTTAAATCTTCTATTCAACAATTAACTTTAGGATGATTCTCATTGTTTGATATGAATTAAAATATAAGCAAATATAGATAACAATGTGTTTATAATAAAATAATCTTTTCTTCTTTCAAATTATACATATTAAAATGTTATCGTATCATGATTATAATACATAATAAACTCAAACAAGTCAGGATATATCTTCATAATGTATTTAAATCATATTTTGTACTTAAATGTGGCTTTCCTGTATGTTGAATAAAATAAAATATATAGGGCCGCGCTGTCCCTATAAAATCACGGTAAACCAAACCGGCTTTATTTGAAGAATTTTATCGATCGACTTCACTCCCTCCTGTAACAGCTGCTGTTTCTATAAATAGCTCATGGACGCTCGTTAATGCATAGAAATGAATATGTATTAAGAAGAGCAGCAAACGGGGGAGGAGCTAAAGGTGGACGCTCAGTTGCACGCTGCAGGTATTATTTGTGTATATCATATACACTTCGACGCTCACCGCGCTTATATGCGGCAGAAGCCTGAACTAATTATAAACATCTATCACACCAATGTGTCACCCAACGTCCCCGAGATTTTTATTGCAAAAGCATGTATGCAACCAACTGATCACATTGTGACATTTTCAGGGATTGCCAGTGAGCGTCCGTATATCGGACCATGGACGCTCACTGGCATTGGATTTTTACATAGGAGGACGCTCAATTGGGTAGAAGATATATATATATATATATATATATATATATATATATATATATATTGCGATGAATTCGCATAAGAAGAAATATTTTGATTTCTTTTGCCCCACGTTGGGACAAACCAAATTTATATGCGATGAATTGGCATAAACAGAATAATTTTGATTTTCTTTTGCCCCACCTCGGCTAGCAAAATAAAAATATATGCGATGAATTTGGCTAATTAATAATAAAATATTGTTTTTATATTGAAAATACCTTTTAATAGATTTAATAATGCAATGGTTATATAAAATTAATGTTACGTTAGTTCTTGACTAACTCAAGTTTACGTAAGAGAGTTGGGCGCCAGTTAAATAAATTAACATAACAGAATTAAATTTTATAAAAATAACTCATCTCAGGGTGAATGTGGATTCCTGTAGGTTTTAAAAATATACAAATTGAAATTGAAAACACTTTTTAAAATTGAAATCTTAATTAAGTTTAATGGCTAAATTGTTCAAATCACTTAATTACACCTCACAAACGATAGTCTTTTCTTCATCAGATACCAAAGGAAATAACTTCCTACCTTTTTATAAAGCGATGCTTCTTCCTTTTTCTATAGATGCCCTCTTTCCAAAACCAATTGGCAGAGCAAGTCACTTATGTTGTCTCAGTGCCGATTTCCAATTCCGGTTGACTTCCTCCCTTTTGCATGGCTTTCCCACATAACACCATCCACACTCTTGGTTTTGGTAACTCACTTTTGTTTTATTTTAACTGCGGGTATATATCCCTTTCTCGAAGAACTTGTATTTGCTTTTTGTGTTTAATTAAATAAAACACCGATTGATGGTTTTAATCGAAGATTTATTATCTTGCTTACTTAGCAAGTAAATTAACTTTAAAAGGTTCTTTATAAACGTATACACTTCTACAATTTATAACCTTTTTAATACTTTTGCCGTATTCAATTAACTTAACTATTTACATTGTACTGTATTTCTTACACGACTTTACTGCGTCGTTGTTTACCATGAAGTGTCTATTTACATTTTATTATTGTCTTTAACACGACTTTACTGCGTCGCTTTCTATCAGGAACTCCCTAAAAATTATGATTTTCTAAGCTTATATACAATTGACTATTTACATAATTATATTACACAATCTGACGTCACCTTACGAACTAATACAAACTGTACACTCATATAATACATAATAGCAGATTAAAATTCTTATATAAAAGTGACACATCTATTACACATTATTACACAACATTTGCAATAACAATGAACTATTTACACGAACAAAAACCTTAAAGAATCACATAACCCGTCGATATACTCATTTGAAATTATACATAATTGAATTACATCATAACAAAAACTTGCGAACAACTGGATGTTACGTACACTTAAGTAATCGGTGAGTAAGCTGTTTGATAATAAATAGAAACATGTATTATTTAACCTTATTAAAAAGTATGCACATTGATTTCAAAATCAATGACACTCCATTAAATAACTTAAATTTATTTTTAACAGGAAAAGTTGATAAAAATATTTCAAAAGTGTTAGTATTTAACAACGATTTTAGAATTTTCCAAAATTTTCCAAAATTTCCAAAATTTTGACACTAAAATCCACAGCATTTATCCCCTCCTGTTTGAAATAAAATTGTAAATGCAATTTTACTTTTAAACACAATAAATGTTAAAATAATTTTATTCTTAAACACCAATTCATTTTTTTGTATTTTAATATTTTATCCCCAATAAATTTCCCTAGTCTAATCTATCATAACAAGCTATCTACAATATTTACAATAATAATAACATCTTATCCTCATCTTATTTATCAAAAATCTCTATTTATTCTATAATCCTTTTTCTCTGTATATTCACAAATCTTAATTCATTCTATCATAATCATCAAGTTTCCATATTCATTTTTATTAATAAATGCGCTCTTAATAAATCTACTAAACTTTTCCTCATCAATATCATAGTTCATCATAATTTCAATTTAATTCATTTCTAAAAACGTCTAACCTTCTAACTTCTTCTAACCACAATCCTATTTCAATAATATATTTATCATAATCAAATTCATCCTCCTCATTCATCATTTCATCTTATAATTATCATACTTTAAACCCCATTTTCCCCTATTTTAATAAATATTTCAATTATCTTTCTTCAATCATATTTAAATTATTCCCTTCTTTATTTTCAATAACATAATACATAAACATACGTGCTAATCAGGTATAAAATTCCATAAGCCTGTTTATTATATAAAGTCACATCGGTTACATAAAGTCTAAATCAGTTTAATTTATCATACTTCGGTTTATTGTCTCTATTGGTTATATAATTCTAATTTAATATAATTGTCCTAAAAAGATCTGTATTTCTTTCGTCTGCTTTTAAAATTTAATAGATGGAAATTACTAAATGGTAATATTTGTCTTTTACAAAATTTATCTATAATTTTAATCTTTTCCCTACTGCCTGTAACAAACTTTCTATTTTTCCCTTCTGTCTTGAAATTACACAATATAACTTTATTTGTGTTTTTCTTTAATTTGACTTTAAACTTTCCCTTTTTATTCCTAATTTGTTTACTTTTACTAACCTCTTTCTTATCTCTTTTACCATAATCTACCTCATCAATTATTTCCTCCTCTGAAATTTCGTCTTCATTAATATTATAACTTACATCTATAATTCCTGACTCATCTTCTACAGTTTTAACAATATTATTTCCTACATCTACTTTCCCTAAGTCTGTTGAATTTACTTCACCATTATTAATTTGTTTAACTTCCTCATCTTTCTGATTTTTTTCTCTAAATTCTAACTTGTTAAATTTTGTTTCTTCAATCTCTTCTTTATAACACTTATCCGTGCCATTTTCAGGAAAACTGAAAATTTCTTTAGGACGCCTATCATTATGTCCTGAAATGGCACACCCTACTGAAAATCCTGCTCCTCATTTAATTGTGGCAATTCTTGCCAATTTGCGATGTCTTCTTTTGTGTGCTCAGGGCAATCTTCTTGGTGCAGAATTTTTGGCATACGTCTTTGATTTGAATGGCTATTGGTAGCAAAATTAACATAACGTTGATTTTGTTGGTTTGGTTCATATTTTTGCAGATTGTTATTACTGTACTGCCTTCGATTGTCATTCCAGTCTTTTTGTTGACTGTTTCTATTAGTGCCGTCATTGAAATTTTTATTAGGATAATTTTGATACCGATTTTGATTCTGGTTTCTACGTTGATCCACAAGACCATATTTTTCAGTTTTGACATTATCTGCCAAATCACAATTTTTTAATATGTTTATAAAGTCATTGAAATCTGATATATCATCTCTATAAACTTTTCTGCAGGTATCATTGTCAAAATGCGTCGAAAGTTGCCTTATGATCATTTTTTCATCAGGCTTGTGGTCTAGCTGTTGAATTAAATAATACTTATTAATGACATATTTTTCCCTACTAATCCCAAATCTTGGTTCATACTTCCCAGTGAATAGCATCCTGTTTACTTTATCTTGTTCGGTTTGTCCCCAATAATGTTCTAAAAATACTTTTTTAAATTCTTCAAAACTTTTGAATCGTGTGGAGTTAACCGCGAACCATTTTTCGGCATCTCCTTTAAACGCGGATCTAATGTAATTTATTTCAAAGTTAAAATCATATTGTTGCCTCAGTTGCCTTTTTACATTATCTAAACTGGATTTTAAATTAGTGATAAATGCTTTGGGGTGTATATTTTCACCGTAAAATTTTATTGGGCATTGATCAAAATTTCCTGTCATAACGATTGTAGTAGGAGTTTGTGGCCCATAGATTGACAAATCGAGGATCTGTCTATTAAATTCTTCCAGTTCCTTTTTTATATTTTCTTTTATATCTTCATGTTGACTTGAGCACTCTTGCATTATTAATCCCTGCGACTCATCTATTTTTCTTCGAGTATCCTTTTTAATTGTTTCTTCTAACCCAACTAAAGTATTCCCAAACTTGTTATTCATCTCCTTTATCTCTTCTTCCACTTGCACCTTCAACAGTTCATGCTCATTTTTTATAGTGCCGAGTTCATTTCTCAGTTCGTTATCCACTAGTTTTAATTGTTCATCTATTTTCTTTTCAAGTGTTTCTTTTATATTTATTATACTACTTGTTATTTCATCCATTTTTATATTATTTTTTGATATCTCTTCAGATTGTTTGTCAAATTTAGTATTCACATCTTCTTTCATTTCTTTCATGTCTTCTTTCATTTCTTTCATGTCTTCAGACTGTTTGTCAAATTTAGTTTTCACATCTTCTTTCATTTCTTTCATGTCTTCTTTCATTTCTTTCATGTCTTCAGACTGTTTGTCAAATTTAGTTTTCATGTCTTCAGACTGTTTGTCAATTTTTTCTGTTTGGTTTATTATAAGTTGCATAAGTTGCGCAAGTGTAGGTTCTACTGTTTTTCCTTCTTCACCGTTCCCCTCCATTACTGAAATGGTTAAAGCTTTCTGCTTCTCAGACACTACTAATTCTTTATCTGTATACTTCTTTTTTAATACTAAATTACTTTCCGCGGCAGAATAAATATTTTTAACCGACGTCATACATTAATCACTAAACAAAATTTACTCTAATAATATTTAAATATACTAGTATGCCCTAATATGACTGCAAAATTCTAATCTAATACTAATAACCTAATAAAATCCAAATAAGATAAGAAAAACCAAATAAGTAATCAAAACCTATTATTAATCAAATGATTATCTAATCTACAAAAGCCCCACATTAATCAAATGCCCCACGTTGACAGCGACAAATTTATATGCGATGAATTCGCATAAGAAGAAATATTTTGATTTCTTTTGCCCCACGTTGGGACAAACCAAATTTATATGCGATGAATTGGCATAAACAGAATAATTTTGATTTTCTTTTGCCCCACCTCGGCTAGCAAAATAAAAATATATGCGATGAATTTGGCTAATTAATAATAAAATATTGTTTTTATATTGAAAATACCTTTTAATAGATTTAATAATGCAATGGTTATATAAAATTAATGTTACGTTAGTTCTTGACTAACTCAAGTTTACGTAAGAGAGTTGGGCGCCAGTTAAATAAATTAACATAACAGAATTAAATTTTATAAAAATAACTCATCTCAGGGTGAATGTGGATTCCTGTAGGTTTTAAAAATATACAAATTGAAATTGAAAACACTTTTTAAAATTGAAATCTTAATTAAGTTTAATGGCTAAATTGTTCAAATCACTTAATTACACCTCACAAACGATAGTCTTTTCTTCATCAGATACCAAAGGAAATAACTTCCTACCTTTTTATAAAGCGATGCTTCTTCCTTTTTCTATAGATGCCCTCTTTCCAAAACCAATTGGCAGAGCAAGTCACTTATGTTGTCTCAGTGCCGATTTTCAATTCCGGTTGACTTCCTCCCTTTTGCATGGCTTTCCCACATAACACCATCCACACTCTTGGTTTTGGTAACTCACTTTTGTTTTATTTTAACTGCGGGTATATATCCCTTTCTCGAAGAACTTGTATTTGCTTTTTGTGTTTAATTAAATAAAACACCGATTGATGGTTTTAATCGAAGATTTATTATCTTGCTTACTTAGCAAGTAAATTAACTTTAAAAGGTTCTTTATAAACGTATACACTTCTACAATTTATAACCTTTTTAATACTTTTGCCGTATTCAATTAACTTAACTATTTACATTGTACTGTATTTCTTACACGACTTTACTGCGTCGTTGTTTACCATGAAGTGTCTATTTACATTTTATTATTGTCTTTAACACGACTTTACTGCGTCGCTTTCTATCAGGAACTCCCTAAAAATTATGATTTTCTAAGCTTATATACAATTGACTATTTACATAATTATATTACACAATCTGACGTCACCTTACGAACTAATACAAACTGTACACTCATATAATACATAATAGCAGATTAAAATTCTTATATAAAAGTGACACATCTATTACACATTATTACACAACATTTGCAATAACAATGAACTATTTACACGAACAAAAACCTTAAAGAATCACATAACCCGTCGATATACTCATTTGAAATTATACATAATTGAATTACATCATAACAAAAACTTGCGAACAACTGGATGTTACGTACACTTAAGTAATCGGTGAGTAAGCTGTTTGATAATAAATAGAAACATGTATTATTTAACCTTATTAAAAAGTATGCACATTGATTTCAAAATCAATGACACTCCATTAAATAACTTAAATTTATTTTTAACAGGAAAAGTTGATAAAAATATTTCAAAAGTGTTAGTATTTAACAACGATTTTAGAATTTTCCAAAATTTTCCAAAATTTCCAAAATTTTGACACTAAAATCCACAGCAATATATATATATATATATATATATATATATATATATATATATATATATATATATATATATATATATATATATATATTATCATTGTTACTCTGTTCTATATTCATATTATGTATTCTATTATGTATCTATGTAATCTCCATATACTAAGTACTATTTTATTTACTGCCTTATTATGCATGCTTGTTATTATCAATATATTTGTGAAATGTGACACCTCCTACTTTTCATTTAACCAGTCACTTTATTATGACCACTGAAATATTCTTCTTCAAAGCATATTTCCTTCTTGCGTGGGAGGAGTTAACATTTAATCATTATTCAAGCCAAGTGTGACCTAATTAAATGTATGCGAGATAAACGCCTTGCAGCGGACAGCCCACGAAGCAGGTGCAGTGTCACACCCACGGCCACGTGTGTGCATAGCAAGCAGTTGCAATACTCAGAACTGTATCTAATGCATTTTCTATGAATTCCTAGAGGAAGTAGAATGCTATCGTCACGTAGGCACAGCCCACGGCCACGTGTGGTCACTTGGAGGACTTCACACCCACAGAAAGGGTATATAAAGACCAGCACTTGATGGGACAGTTCAGACTGAGTTACAACGAAGCTTGGAAGATAGAAACGTTAATTGATGTTTACCTTCTTTCAAGCAATACTCCCAGCTTTAGTTAAAATTGTATAATAGTATTTAAGTGATTATGCAAGTGCATATTGTATAAATTCACTACGAATAAATATCCTATTGTACTTAACAATAAACTGTGTTTATTTTGTAACTTGGGCTCCGTCTTTTGCGTTTTTAAAATAAAGTACCATTTTTAAAAACGCCCTTCAACGACAAGAAACGTTAATTTGCGCGCGTTTTGACCCTTTCTATCACACTGTACGCCGGCTAGAACCAAAACTTGGCGCAACTTAGAAAAGCCAAGCTTGAAATCTCTACTTTCGAATGTCACATGTGTCCTATATGAAAAAATTTATATTTGACCCCTACAACAGGGTAAACACGTATCCAGTTCCAAAAGGAAAATTTTAAAAGTTGAAAAATTAGGAAAAGAAATATTTTTTAATTTTTTTTAACGGCATCGCATACTTCGTCAAAGAATAGATCAATTCTGTCCACTGCGCTTTTTTCCTAGAGTGCTTCAATTTCTAGCAAAATTGAGAACAACAATTTGCTATTTTTTGAAAGTTGATCATTTTTTTATCGAAAATGCCGTCAGATAGAAAAAAAATGATAAGAGTAAAAAATGCTTATTTTTACTCGATGAATACGAAAAAAGATCACAGGCCGATTTAAAGCGATTTTAAAATTTTTTATCATTTTAGGTTTTAATTAATATTATTGAAGCCCATAGATAGGCAACACCTATAACCGTAATTTTCAAAATCGCTTTAAATTGGTCTGTAATTCATTCATGTAATTTTTTCGTATTCATTTAGTAAAAAAGTAGGTATTAGGACACCTGAGCTAGACAGTTCTAGGGACCCTAAATTCTCTGTCTCTCTAATCTGGTGACTTTTTGTCTGTCTCTCTCTACCTACTCACTACCTACGTAACAATTATTATAATAACTACGTCATGCTAAAGGTTGATCTCTTTCGATTAACATATCCGACTACTACGATTGAATTGTACAATTATATACAATAATAATGGTAATCATTGAAAACATCGACCTTCAGACGGTGTTGTACTTATTACTATACAAATATTTTGCTACTTAAGAGTTAAATACTTAACCAAAATTCACCACGTTTTGAAAATCTAAGCAGAACAACTGGCTAAATCTTACATTGATTTAAGCACTGAACTTCGTAAGCAGGTTAAAACGAGTTCGAGAAAAAAACCTGTTTAAACTTATGAATAACCCGGTTTTCGGCGAGACGGTGTAGGATATTAGAAAACAATCAATAGTCAAACTAATAAACAAATGGGAAGGGTGTTATGGTGTTGAAGCGCTCATCTCAAGATCAAATTTCAGATCTAGCAATATTTTTACCGAAGATCTAGTAGTTATCGAGTTAAACAAAACAGAGTTTGTATCAGGTGGGCCTAAGAACTATGCCTATAAGGTGTATTCATCGACTACAGGTCTAGTACACACTGTCGTAAAGGTCAAAGGGGTCATCCTAAATCATACCGCTGACAGAGTTCCTATTCCTGTTCATTAGTCAAGATGGAACAACGATTGTGCGATATATGTGGACTGAGCATTCGATGCTCCAATTTCACGCGTCATATGAAGACACACCAAGGAAACAGAGTTCAATGTACTAAATGCCCCAAGTCGTTTTCACGTGTTGACTGCTATGAAAACCATTTCAAATCAAGTCATGAAGGATATAAAACCCCATGCACTAAATGCACTAAGTCTTTTACACTCCCTGACAACCACGAGAGACACATGAAGACCGTTCATGCAGCAGCAAGCCAAATATATTGTACTAAATGTCCAAAGTCTTTTTTTAAACCTTGATGCCTACAAGAGCCATCTTCGGAAGGCAGTCAGTCTCTTTATATTTTATGATCCTGAGTCAAGGTAAGATGAACACGGTCCTAATGGAGGTAAGTAGGGAAAAAATGAGAGTTCTGGAACTACCCCCCACTCCTGACCTTGAACCTATCTCTCTCTAACACATGGTGACCTTGAATCTATCTCTGTCACCAAAACGTGGCAACACCGCATTCTCAAGGTCAACAATATGGCAACACCGCATTCTCAAGGTCAACAATATGGCAACACCGCATTCTCAAGGTCAACAATATGGCAACACCGCATTCTCAAGGTCAACAATATGGCAAAACCGCATTCTGAAGGCCAACAATATGGCAACAATGTTATGACCTTGGACCCAAGGCAACTCTTCAAGGTCAGCAATATGGCAACAATGCATTCAAGGCCACTCTTCAAGGCTATCAAACACCATTGAAGGTCAAGCTGTAGATATATATAGCAGGTCACATGTATTGAAAATTCAAAATGTGTGTAGAAGCTAGCTTACAGAATACGTGCTTGACAGAACGAGTGTTATCATTTCGTAATTGGAAGGGTATACAAACTCCAAAATTTTTAGCTGAGGCCGGATTTGTCTATACGGGGCGTGAAGATAGAGTAGAATGTTTTTATTGCCGAGTGAACATTTTCAAATGGGACCCGTCGGATAATCCAATCGTAGAACACCTGAAATGGTCACCACATTGCGTGTTTGCAAACGTGTTAGCACCCATAAACGTTGAAAGCGGTAGAGACGTTTGCGGTTAAAAGAAGATACAACATAGAA
Organism: Agrypnus murinus; assembly: GCA_929113105.1. NCBI lineage: Eukaryota > Metazoa > Arthropoda > Insecta > Coleoptera > Elateridae > Agrypnus > Agrypnus murinus. Next base: position 39,164,248 of record OV816025.1, on the reverse strand, counting down.
TATAACACTAAGGAAGATGTTGCCAATCAAGGCAGTAATATTATTAGCAACCTTGTACGAGGGTGTAGTGTACGTTGCAAAACTCCCAGATACAACAGCAGCTTTTATTGCCTATGACTTCAATACGAGTGTGTGGTATGGAATGCGACCAGTGACGTTGCAACAAATGGGAATGTTTAAACACGAGGTCGGCAATAGAACGCAAGAGGTACGATTCAGGGTCAAATTCGTGTACCCAACACATACTAAGGACAGCGAGTGGCAAACCATCGGGAATAGTCCAGTGGAACAATGTAAAGTCAGCAGCGAAACGTGTTACGCTTCTGTGATGACCTTGGGCACCCTGTTAGTTGCAGTAGTTGGTGTAAGCATGGGGACATATTGTATCGCTCGTTATCGTTACCACTAAAGACCATGACCTTGTACCCCACACGTCAACTAAGACCATAACCTTGGATCCCACCCCTCAACTCAGACCATGACCTTGGACCCACCCGTCAACTCAGTATATATAAACGCATACGCAAGAACACTTCAGTAGTACAGCATCTACACAAGAACAATTCAGCGGTACAGCATCATGAACGTGGTGGAGGCAACCGTTTTAGTAACATTCGATTTCGAGGACGAGAACGATGAAATGCGAGACGAAGAACTATATGGTGGAAACGTCGAGAAAACTTTAGACCACCACAAAGAGGCATTCGTTAAACGCGTCAAAGAGAAGCGTGTTCTTGAAGCTGGTTATCTGGTGTTTGCGCTAGTGACGTTTGCATATTCAATGGACTTAAATGGGGAAAGGATATGGTTTGACGGAAAAAGTGGGACAGCGCCGAAACAGTTGAAGGAGCCGTTACACGAATGGTATGATGCAAATATAAAAATTCCTATAATGAGATGTATAGAGGAGTATAATTCGGATAAGCTTTGAATGGAACATTTGTGTCGTTTCACCATACTAATAGCTGAGAGTTAAAGTGTTGTGCTGTTTATAGACTAGTATAAGCCGAATAAGTTTCGAACGGAACATTGGCGTCGTTTCACCATCTTAATAGCGGAGAGTTAAAGTGTTGCGTTTATGTAAAGTCACAGAAACAGCCAGCGCATTATTTAGTGAAAAGTACGCCGAGGCTTAACTAATATATTATTGAAATAATTGTACTCTGTAAACAAATACAAGGTTGTAAATTGTAAAAGATAAAGGTACTCTGTAAACAAATACAAGGTGGTAAATTTTGAAACATGTAATCCTCTGATATATCAAATAATTGCATATGTATTTAGTTAAATAAACCACGTATTTATCTCATTATATCGTTTCATTTAAGACCGATCTCCGTCTCTCCTCGAGATTAATTTAACGATTAAATCAAAAGTGAAACTAAGATTTAAAAATGTCATACCATTTTAATTTCAATTAGATTCTTACTTAACTATGAAAGTATGCAGACGAAAGATCAACACAACCTCAAGGTAAGAACGACACCAGACAGTCAGGAATGTGCAGACGAGAACAAAGAAATTCCACAGACATCGTTGAGAACAGATGAAACAAGGTCAAGGAGATTGTATTTACACAGAAAGGAGTGGCCAGACAGTCAGGAATGTGCAGACGAGAACAAAGAAATTCTACATTGTTGAGAACAGACGAAACAAGGTAAGGTCAATGAGATTCTATTTACACAGAAAGGAGTGACCAGACAGTCAGGAATGTGCAGACGAGAACAAAGAAATTCCGCAGTCGTTGTTGACAACAGATGAAACAAGGCAAGTCCAAGGAGATTGTATTTACACCGAACGGAGTGGGGGCACAGATATATCTATACCTTCCAAGCTGCAGCACTCAGTTACAGTTACAACAGTGAAGATGAATAGTGAAAATAATAATGAAAGTGCATCGCCAGAGGTTGAGCGACCACCGTCTCGAGGATCGTCAATATGGAGTGCGGATATGGAGATTCTCGCTGCCAACGACGTTGCGAACGTAGAGGACCTGGAGGAAACGATGGAGGAGGAAGAACCCATGGAAGAGGAGGAAGAACCCCAGTACCAAGAGCCGGTACGTAACTAAATAATTTAACAAAATTACTTTTAACAAAATTACTTGTAAATAAAAACGAGGAAACGATGGAAGTGCTGGTAACTAACTAAATAATTTAACAAAATTACTTTTGAATAAAACACAGATATGAACCATATATATTTTTATTTTAATGTTTATAGCCACACATCATTCTCTTTGCGAGATCTCAACCCGTAATGGTACGGGGGAGGTTCAGCACGGAGATACTTTGTGCCGAATGTCGTGAGCGGTACATCACAGTCCCTCGGGATTATGATGCAGTGAGGCACGCAGCCACACACCAAAAGTGTGAGGCATGCACATAAGTGAGTTAAAATTAGTTTATTGTAATAAAATTACGTTTTAATTTACCCCGTGTTTTGTTGTTGCAGTGCGAGTGTAAAAAAAATCCCAAAAAAATCCCCAAAAAAACAAAAAAAAAAAGGTTAGGGTAGGTTAGGTTAGTTGAAAACTAGGTGATACTACAAAGAAAACAAAGCTGATACTATAGTAACCCCCTTAAATGAATTTTAAGGGGTGTCAAGGTGAAGGTGAGGTAAAGTACTGGAGGGGGGAGGAGTCATGGGGAGGGGTGGATGGAGGGCCTCATGGGGAGGGGTGGGGGAAGGGGGGGGGGAACGAAAATTGAAAAATCAGCGCTCTAGCTCTCAAGGTTAACGAAGGGCAAGAATTCGATTGCTCGATTTGCTAGGTAGAGATAAATGAAGGTCGTCACGGGTATGCTGTTGACCACAATTGAATGGTCATAGAGTATTTCCGGGTTACTACAAACTTTCGGATTTTTTTTTTAATTTTGGATATTTTTCAGAGAGTATTGTCTGGTTGCTACAAACTGTTGAATTAAAACAACATAGTGAGTAATGGGCCACTTGGGCCAGACGGTTTTAGTGACTTTTTGTTTACGGTTATAATATCTACAATTTCTCTTATTGTATACAATCAAATCACCAATTGTAAAGGAAAAAGAATTATTTCATGCTATTTTTACTTAAAATGTGCTGGTCCTAACTAAATAATATTAACAAAATTACTAACTATAATGTCTATAATATCTACAATTACACATCACTGCTGATCCATCTCCATCTCCAACCGTGCATTCAATATTTGAAACATTGGGCTTTCGTGACAATTATCATCGCAGGTACACTCATCCACATCGTTGCCTCCAAATTGGGATACCGGACCGAGGATATGCAACCGTTCGGAACACGCAATTGGGTCGAAGGTGTTGTAAAGCATCCGTTTCATGCATCCATCACACCAATGGGATGGTACGTGGTATATCGATCTCGACACCCTGGTGTGGTATTCCTGCGGTAGGGTGGCCGTACTACACACACTGCGTATGCAGCCCTTGCATAGACGCTTCTCTTTCCACGTGTAGTATGACCACCACAGACAGTACGGGACATCTGCCACGGTAAACTACCCCTGCAATACCGTTGCCACCTGTTGAAACCGTAGGGTTCGGTTTGCACAAGCAACGTCCTCCATGTCAACGAAACGGTCTTCATCATAATGTTGGGCGTACTTAGCGGTTGTATACCAATACCATTTCCACATCACCCATAGTTCGAACACTAGGCGTTCAATTCCTATACCTATGGATGATTGTGGATTCATCAGCTCTCGATGGTGGCGGGCGATGGCTACATGTGGACCCAACGAGGCAGCGATGCAGCGTAACGATTGAGCCCGTAGGCTGAGCCAGCGATCCCATTGCTGCGCATCTGGCGCGGTATCTCCTTCAGCGGAATGTGGTATGTGAGGAGCGATGACGGACATTGTGATGTGTTACCTGGTGTGGAACACACTCCCTATTATATCGAAGTAGCAACACCAACGGAGGGAGTAGGGGGGGAAGACCTTGAGGTACCTATACACCGACTATACACCAATGCCCTTGAGGAAATGCAAGGTTTCTGTCTAGAAACCGACCTATACACCAATGACCGTGAGAAAATGCAAGGTTTCTGTCTATACACCAATGACCGTGAGGAAATGTAAGTATTTGCGCGAATGGAAGGTAAAGTGGTGGGGGTGATGGAGGGGTTCAAGGTGAAGGAGTGGGGGTGAAAGTGGGGTTCAAGGTTAGGGAGTGGGGGGTGGTTCGACAAAACCGGAGGGCGACGCAGCGGAGCGTCAGTCTGTCTTCGTTCATCATGGATACATCATCTAGTAGTGTTACCAGTGTTGGTGAAGTGAATAAGTGTCGTTGTGTGACATTGTCCTTCTGGTCAAAATTATCGATGAAGAAAGCGTGTCCGATACATGTGCCGCGTACACCATCTCCAGTTGCTGCGTGCCCGGTACTTGTGCCAACTATCGAGCGTGCACCATCTCCAGTTGCAGCGTGCCCGGTACATGTGCCGCGTACACCATCTCCAGTTGCTGCGTGCCTGGTACTTGTGCCAACTATCGAGCGTACACCATCTCCAGTTGCTGCCGCAAAGAAGATCATAGTACTACAAAATGTGGTAGTAAAGGCGGCAGCCGTTAATGTGGAGAAGCCGAAGTACAACATGCTGTCGCAACATGCGAAGTACACAGCGACACTTATGGAGGTTTCTAATGACACAGCGTCTATACAGTTGTCCGACAGCATCAGAGACTTCACAACTTCACCGATTGTCTTCATAGATGGTGTACCATGCGAGAAGCAGTCTTTACCGCTTGCTGTCGTTGATGATGCACAGCAGACAAGGATTACACGACGGTTAAGAGAAGTGGCGTCCGGTTTGCGAGGGTGCGAGAGTGAACGCATCGCTCTCCTTCAACGCAAAGCGGAACTCTTAGCTGCTGTGGAACGATATGAGATCAAAATCAAGAGTATCAAGACGCAGCAGCTACGACAAGTGATGACGGAGTTGGGGTCCTGTGAGAGTGAACGCCTCGCACTTTTAACCGAAGCGGAAAACTTGTCTGCTTTGTGTCATCAACGACGTTAACGGTTGATATAACTGTGACCTCCCACTAACAATAACCCAGTCCTCTTCCTATCCCGGTCGGGTTTGCATAACACGTCCTCGTCGTCCCGACTGGAAATCAGTATCGCGAACGTTAGTGGTAAAAGTTGACGTAAAAGCTTTATCGTTTGCCAGTGCGTTCCCGTTTACTGATTACTAAGAATATGCATGTGTGTAGCTGCGGCTCGTCCTTCACCCGACGGGATGCCTTAGCCCGTCACCGAAGAGAAAACTGCCGTGGACCGCTGGACTACCCATCCACGAGCGGTAAGTAACCATTCCTGTGAGGTTGTATGATGTGATACGAGTATTTTGTTGATTACAGCTGGGAGAGCTTCGGATGCTGTAGGTAATACCGGTGAAGGACCTGCATCTAAGAAAGCGAAAAAAACCTCCACGCAAGGTACGTGTACACATTGTTAACGGCTTTAGTGTTAGTGATCTGTGCAATTGTTTCAGGAAATACCTCCGCGACGGTGTATTGCGATGTGTGCGAGCTGGATGTTCCACGACGTGGCTACGCTGGACATCTACGAAGCAACCGCCACAATCATCGTAATGCCGCGTCAGTGCAGTCGGAGGAAGTGGTGGTCCTGGAGACGGCGTTCAAGTCTCGTATAGCCAGTTATCGAGTCTCGGTGAGAAATCATCACATAAATCTCAGAGAATTTACTGATGAGACCCGGGGAAATGTGTTAACACTATTAGAAAGAAACGTTCAGCGCTTTTGTAGTGTGAAAGTCAATCTAGAAAGAAGTATTCGGAATGTACTTTTTGGAAAGTCAAAATTTGCACGAAATTAAATCGTTTAATACACAAAATGAGATTGTGACCGTGACTTCGAATCTGACCGATTTGTATGATGATTTCGTTGAGGTGCTGGATACGAAGATGTCGGACTTTAATGATCGGAACTCAGGTAATGAATAGTTACGGGTTACGATTCGATTGCTAATTGTAGGGTCCTTACAGGTTGGGTACTGGAGCAGCTGTTATTTATAGAAGTCAACGTCAATAAATACAACCCGCTCCGTGCTTCCTCCTATGTTCCACTTCCGTCGTCGATACAACATAAAAAGGCTGTAATCAACGTGCAAAATAACGATCAGTGCTGTTTTGGTTGGGCCTTCGCGTCCGCTTTGTATCCGCCGAGGGGGGGACCTTCCAACAGGACGACGTCGTATCCAAATTTTGCGCAACTGTTTGATTTTGAAGGTATCGCCTTTCCTGTCAAACTGGATGCTATTTCGAAATTTGAAGCGCGTAATCCACGCTTATCTATTAACGTGTATGGTTTGGAAGCTGTATTTCAAGACGGGAAAATGAAACAAGAAGTTGTAGGGCCTCTGTATTACTCTAAGCAAAAGAAAGAAGTACATGTAAATTTATTATTAATTTCTGATATGGAGGGTAATAGTCATTACTGTTGGATAAAAAACTTTTCGCGTTTGGTGTCGTCACAGTTGTCGGCTCACAATGGAGAAAAACACTTTTGTGACGGCTGCTTGCAGTATTTTAAAAGTGAAAGTAGATTAAAACAACATACCCGTTTTGATTGCAATCATGTTTACACCAAGTTACCAACTATCGAACCCGTATGCGATAAATGGGGGCACGACCGGCCGGGTAATCTATTGAAGTTTGAAAATTTTCAAAAGCAACTTACAGTGCCTTTTGTCGTTTACGCGGATTTTGAAAGTGTGTTGAAACCTTTGAACACGGTTGAGCCGGATCCTAGTGGAAAATTTACCATGACATCGTACGAACACGAACCACATTCGTTTGCGTATTACATTAAGTGTTCATACGATGACGCGTTATCTAAATTTGAATTGTACCGTGGTCCGAATGCAGCAAGTGAGTTTATGACGCGCTTAGAAGGAGATGTTAGAAGGTTGTATAAGGATCATTTAAAACATGTTCAAGACATGCGACTTTTATCGTGTCGACAAACTTTGAACTATGACAATGCAACCGTGTGTCATATTTGTAACAGACCCTTTGGTGAAAACGACGTTAAGGTGAAAGATCACTGTCACTTCAGCGGCGAGTACCGCGGTGCGGCTCACTCCGTGTGCAATCTAATGTATCAAATTCCCGACTTCGTACCGATATTTTTCCATAATTTGACGGGATATGATTCACATCTATTCATAAAGCAATTGGCATTAGAAAAAGAAGCAATGGACGTGATTGCGCTCAATAAAGAGAAATACGTTTCGTTTTCGAAACAGCTTTTGGTAGATGAAATTAAGAACGGGTCCCAACGGATACAGGTATGTCTTAAAATGCGCTTTCTGGACAGTTTATGATTTCTAAATTCTAGTTTGGATAAGTTGTCTCAAAATCTAACTTCCGACCAGTGTTTGAGTATTAAAAAGTATTTTGGAGATGGGGTTAGCTTCGACTTACTGCGACAGAAAGGTATGTTTCCCTATTCACACGTCGACAGCTTCTCCAAACTCGCACAGAACACGTTGCCGACGTATGAGGACTTTTTCGATCGTTTGTCAGGGGAACACGTCTCTCGATCGCGGTGTGCTCGCGCTGTGGAGGTGTGGAATACGTTTGGATGCACGACTTTGGGCGAGTATTCGGATCTCTATTTGAAAACCGATGTCTTACTTTTGGCTGATGTCTTTGAAAACTTTAGACGTGTATGTCTTGACAATTACAAGTTAGATCCGGCGCAGTATTTTACTGCACCGTGTTTAAGTTGGGATGCTATGTTGAAACGCACGTCTGTAGAACTGGAGCTGCTCACGGATCTGGACATGCTCTATTTCTTTAAGAAAGGCATTCGGGGAGGTGTCAGTACCTGTGTTGGCAGGAAGTGTTTCGAAAATAATACGTTTCTTCCAAATTATGACGCGTCCAAGCCCCATTCTTTTATTATGTATCTCGATGCTACCAATCTGTACAGTTACAGTATGCGACAGTATCTGCCGCAGCGCGACTTTGAATGGCTTAGTCCGTACGAAATTGAACAGTTCGATCTAAATTCCGTGGCGGAAGACGCCGATATGGGCTACGTGCTGGAAGTAGATCTACACTACCCAACGCGGTTGCACGATTTACATAATGACTTCCTTTCTGCCCCGAACCTCTGGTGCCGCCTACGGGAAACGCGCGTCACCCAAAATTAATTCCAAACTTGTTCGATAAAACGCGTTACGTTATCCACTATAGAAATTTACAACAGTGTCTTAAGCACGGTTTAGAATTAACCAAAATTCATCGTGTATTAAAATTTCATCAGGCACCCTGGTTGCGTTCCTATATTGATTTGAACACCACGTTACGTAATCAGGCAACTAACGAAGCGGACAGGGACTTCTTCAAATTAATGGTGAACAGTTTATTGGGAAAGACAATGGAAAATGTCGATAAAAGGGTGGACGTTCGTTTGGTCAGTCATTGGGAACGTCATGGAAAAAAGCATGGGGCTGAGGTGTTAGTAGCAAAGCCTCAATTCAAAAGCGTTGCTGTCTTTTCGGAAAATTTGGCCGCTATAGAATTGCAAAAAGTATCCGTTACATACAATAAACCGGTGTACGTGGGTTTTACTATTTTGGATCTTTCTAAAACGATAATGTATGAATTTTTTTTATGATTTTCTCAACCCTTTATATGGTGATAACGTGCGCTTGCTGTACACAGATACTGACTCTTTCATTATAGAAATTCGTACTGAAAATCTTTATACTGATATGAAGCAACACTTAGATAAATTTGACACCTCAAAATTCCCACCTGACAACATTCACGGTATACCGCGCACGGTCTCGGTGGTTGGTAAAATGAAAGATGAATATTGTGGAGTGCCCCTCTGCAGTTTCTACGGTGCAGGTGCTAAGACGTATTGTGTAAACGTGCTTGACCGCGGTGAAATGGCGATTAAAAAGGCTAAAGGGGTAAAAAGGGCGGTAATTCAGCGCGATCTCACCGTTGAGGACTACCGTCAGGTTGTGGAGGATGGTGTTGTGCTCTTCCGCAAAATGTTTATATTCAAATCACGTTTACATGCTATGTACACAGAACTTCGGAATAAAGTAGCGTTATCACCAGCCGATAACAAACGTTACATTATTCCCGGGTCGCTCAACACTTTAGCATGGGGACACCGCGATATTCATCCGTGGCGTGATAGTTACCAGAATTTGGATCGTCTGTTAGAATTACTGCAAGCCGAAATGTAATTTTGGAACTCGTTTGTTGGTAGAACCGACGGTACTGATTAGTATAATCGCAGAGGCCCCCGACTACGTTGACAACAGCCTTTTCTTTGTTATGAATTATTGTAAATAGTATTTATGCTTTGTAGTTTATAACCGTATATATTTCATGTATTTATTATGATATTGACTAATGTGAATAAATTATATACATCATACTCTGTGTTTCTGTAAAGGTAGAAGAAATAAAACACACTATTGATATCAAAAAGTGATTTATTATTGTTTACTGCTTACATAAAATGATAATTATATATTAACATTGCAACACACTGCATGCACTATACTACTTAATGCACTATATCACGTGCTGCTATATACGAGTTATGGGTATTATCAAAGCCCAACCACTTGACTAGAACTTGATCTCCCTTTTTTTAATACCTTCTCTACTAAAAATACTTCAGGATGTTTAACCATCTGTAATTCCTCCATGTAGAAGCCTCCACGTATGTCTTCCCCGTTCGTGTCTTCCAAGATATACGTTATGGGATTGGTTCGATTAACCTTTTTAATTTGGAAGATTTCGGTACTCCATGTGGGAGTATAGCCTTTCGCAAACGCTTCCCGATGCTTGCTGATTCGCACGTGATCACCGACTGTGAATTTAGCACTTCGCAGATCGGTGGTTTTCTGGAACTCGTAAACTGTTTGTAAAAGAATCTTGGCGTTGCTGTGGTTCACATCGATGGGTTTGTAGCCGGTGGTGCGGTGTACGGTATCGTTGTATTGGTTAACACGACCTTTGATAATAACTACAACCACTTATATGACCCTTGCATGGAAAATTCCTTCCACATCTTGTTTTTAAGAGTTCGGTTTACACGTTCTACCGGACTTGCTTTCATACTTGAAAAGGTGCTGTAATGGTTGATGTTGATAGTTTGCATTAGCTTACGAAAATGCTGGTTGTAAAATTCCTTCCCCATATCCGTTTGTAAATTGTCGGGAGTACCTCCTGTTGATGTTAATAATTTTTTCATTGCTTTCGTGACGTCTTCACCGGTTTTTCGTTTAAGTGGACACGCCCAAACACGCTTGCTAAACATATTCAACAATACTAAAATATATCGAAAACCTTTATTTATTTTAGCATAGGGAATCATTTCCACAAGATCGGCCATGTACAAATCGTTCAAGCCTTTTACGATTACGCGTCTTCTTCGAAATCGTTTACGAGCAGGTTTATGCAATTCTTCAATTATTTGACGTTTGATACTCATTTAGAAAATGCTGGAACACTAATAACAGCTTCAAAAATAAATATATCCTTTGATCCAGGCTTCTTCACCTTAAACTTATCCCCTTTCTTCAATGACACTCCGATGAGTGATTCGGCATCGTATAACGTATCGTTTAAAAAGATTTGCGCATCTGTGGGATAGTATTTGATTTGTTTAATGATACCTTTTGTTAGAGGAACGACATACTCGAAGTTGGTGGAGTTCAAAAGTGCATAACCGCCTTCATAGTTGTTTACTCCCATCATATACAACATTGTCTCGTAGTGCAAACTAGACACGTCTTCTAAAAGGAATACCTTTGCACGAGCGTCTAGTTTAACTCGGACAGGAGTTTTGTGAAGATGTTTACCGAACTTATCCAGAGTCATCGTCTTGAGGTAATGATGATATATGATGATATGGATGACTAATAAGAGCTTCGAAGTAAAATGGGGCGATTGCAGACGGATCTAGCGACTTACTTTTTACCTTAATCTTATCGCCTTTTCTCAAACGTCTCCTAATTAAGTTGGCAGCATGCCCAACTAGAATACCGTTTACATACATAATGCATGGTGGTGAGCTGCACACTGCTTGTACAATCCCTTCTGTAAACGGTATTGTGTATTCCCGTTTACTGTTGCTACCTTTCAAATTGTAATATTTCGTTAGATCGGCAATAGTAGGTTCGCTCGACCCAGGCTCGGAGTCCGCCCACATATACATCATTGTTGTGTACCTTACATTTTGTATATCTTCTAATAAGTACACTCTCGAACGAGTGTCGAGTTTCACTCGGACAGGGGTTTTGTGAAGATGTTTACCGAATTTATCGAGGTCATGAGTGCACTAACGTTAGCAATATTATGAAACGAATCGATACGCGTGTGATGATTTATTCGATAATTTTAGCAGCTCTCAATTCATCGATAATATATATGATTTCATTAGTGTGACCGGTGTGACCAGCCGATTTTGAACTTAAAAGGAGTCTCAATCTGTCCACTAATTTATTAGGATCTTTCCAAGGTATAAATTCCACCTGTTTATTATTATAGTTGAGAACGCGCATATCACCACCGCCACGTTTTGGTAATGTGCGAGTTTTCGATCGCGTGACCGGTGTAGTAGGTGTAGACTCGCTTCGAAATCTTGCTCCAGGAGTAGTTAGAAGGGGTCTAATTATATTTGAATATTTCTTTCCGGTTCCGTGTAGCTGTGCACCCTCAATGTAACCTCTTCTGGTAGCATTGGTACGTGTAAGAAGGTCCTTATACTTCTGCAAGTCTGATTTGGTGTATCCAATAGGTGCTTTTTTAAATACTAATTCGTAGAAACCAGGAGTGCCTGTATATTTAAAAATTGTGCCTGAGGGTTTTTTAATAATAAAGTCGTTCTCGTCAAAAGTGAGTACGGCGTCTCCGATTAGGTACTGGTGAGATTCCGGATGGAATCGTACTCCATAATGATGATCGAACTCGTTCTTAGTATCCTTGAACATGTTTTCCATATACATTTTAGCTCTACCAGAAAAGGTCTCATCTATGTAAGTTTGGAATTCCGGACTGAATCCAACAGCAGCAAGTTGTTCTTTCAATTGATCCAATGTTGGGATCCCAGATTCTTCCAGGACTTGTGTTTCAAAAACTGAGATATCAGGTGAGGGAACGCTAGTAGTGCACATTCTTATGCCATATTTCTCCTTCCAACAGTGTAAACACAAGTGTTTAAACGCTTCCAAAGTCATATCCCCGCTAACATGATCGTTAAATATGTGTTTTAAGTTAGTATTATCCTGCTTAAACACGACAATGAGATTTGAATTATCTCTTACGAGTTGTTTAGGTATCGCAGAATATGTCTGACATAAATAAAAACAATCGATGTGTTTATGTCTCCCGAAGCAGAAGTTATCACGTATGGTGCTTTGACTATCGCAAACTACATCATCGAAGATAATAACCGAGTTTTGGTTTGCATCCTTAGGCGGTAATATAGTTTCAGAAGAATCGTATTCGAAATAACCGATGGGTAATGATCGAAACAGGTCGCGCAGATATGCCTATTTCGGTTGATAAAGAGATTTACTATAAACATATACGTTTTCGAAGCGGACTGAATCCAACAGCAGCAAGTTGTTCTTTCAATTGATCCAATGTTGGGATCCCAGATTCTTCCAGGACTTCTGTTTCAAAAACTGAGATATCAGGTGAGGGAACGCTAGTAGTGCGCATTCTTTGGGCGATAGGTGATGGTTCGTGAGGTATTCGTCTTGCGGGTGGAAGTCGTTTATAAAACTTTTTTGGGGTCGAGATAGGTATGGGAGAAGACACTTCCGTTTTTAAGGGTTCTTCTTTCGGAGTTAATAATTCCGTTTTAACTCCGGTTATAAACTCACGCAATGGTTGAGTGATAGGTTGATAGCGGCGTTGTAGTTCCACTTCTGACCGTGAAATTTCAGACTTGAGACTTTTGTATTTCTGTTTAACATGACGTCATGCTTTAACCAAGTCTTCTGCTACACGCTTGTCCATGTTTACTAAAACGTTTAGTTCGTGTCTTCGGTATTTATGGTGAAGTAACAGTCGAAACCTTTTCGATAACGTCCCCCATTAAGTGGATAATCTTTATCGATTACTAAAAAGCCATATTTCTCCTTCCAACAGTGTAAACACAAGTGTTTAAACGCTTTGAAAGTCATATCCCCGCTAACATGATCGTTAAATATGTGTTTTAAGTTAGTATTATCCTGCTTAAACACGACAATGAGATTTGAATTATCTCTTACGAGTTGTTTAGGTATCGCAGAATATGCCTGACATAAATAAAAACAATCGATGTGTTTATGTCTCCCGAAGCAGAAGTAATCACGTATGGTGCTTTGATTATCGCAAACTACATCATCGAAGATAATAACCGAGTTTTGGTTTGCATCCTTAGGCGGTAATATAGTTTCAGAAGAATAGTATTCGAAATAACCGATGGGTAATGATCGAAACAGGTCGCGCAGATATGCGTATTTCGGTTGATAAAAAGATTTACTATAAACATATACGTTTTCGAAGCGTAAACCGTTTGGATGTTCTAGTAAACTTATCATTAGGTTGGTTTTACCACATCCGGAACTGCCTACTATTATACCGCGTTTGCATCCTGCACCCAACAATACGCTATGTTTAAACACTTGTGGCGTCGGTGAACAATTATCCCGATTTACAACCGGTAATCTGTGTCTCTGATGCACCAACTTTAGCTGCTCCATGTAGGACACGTTGTGAGGGAAGAGCACACGTGTGTGATATATATAAATATATGTAGACGGGCCACTTACAGTCACTCTTCACCTGTGATAGGAGGAGTAATGTGTTATGAAATGTACTCTGCGAAAAGCGGATAATCGTCAACTCGTAAGGGGAAGGGAGTGATCAACACTCTCATTAATAAGTTACCGTTAGAATTACATTTACCAGGGTATAACTACTGCGGACCTGGCACCCGTTTACATCAAAGGCTTGCTCGTGGAGACAAAGGAATAAACCCGTTGAATGAAGCTTGTAAAGAGCACGACATAGTCTATTCAAAAACTAACGATCTTGGTGAACGTCATAAAGCCGATAGTATATTAGGACATAAGGCGTGGACTAGGTTTCGTTCTAAGGATGCTCGTTTTGGAGAGAGAGCGGCTGCACTTACTGTGGCCGGCATTATGTCTGGAACAAGAAAATTGGGTATGGGTGTTCGACGACGACGATCTAAGGTGAAAAGAAGGGGTACTTTAACGTTCAACAACGCCATCAAATTAGCTAGAAAACGTATTGGTGGTAAAGTAAAAAAGTTATCTTTAAAACGGTCTGCTCGTCTTGCCCTAGCGGCCTTGAAACGTAAACGTATCATTGCTCCCAAAGGTCGGATTATAACTATCCCCAAACAAGGTGGTTTCCTACCGCTGATTCCTTTATTTGCCGTTCTAGGAGCTATAGGCTCGTTAGGAACTGGAGCAGCTGCGGTTGACAAAGCAGTGAATGAAGCAAAAGCAGCGAAATCAGCGCTCGAAGAAACGAAACGACACAATATAGCGATGGAGCAAGCGCCTGTAGGAAAAGGATTATATTTGAAACCGTACAAAAAAGGATTAGGATTGTATTTACGACCTCCAAAAAATTACCCTTAAAGCTACCACACCGACCACTGACCAATATCGATCTGTCAAAGTACGTAAACGAGTTAAAAATTCCATACTTCAGAGGTATTTTTATGCGAAACGGGTTACCGAAACGTATCCGTAAAAACGAATGTGGAATTGTGAATTTGGATGATACAGATGGGGAAGGTACGCATTTGACATCTTATGTTAAACGTGGTCGAAATATATTATACTTTGATAGTGTTGGACAGTTAAAACCCCCACTAGAACTCGTTCATTACTTTAAAAGTGATGGTAGCTTAAACGTTATTAGTTACAACTACGATGCTTTTCAGAAGCTAAATTCGTACAATTGTGGACATTTAGCGCTGAACTTTTTAT
This sequence comes from Agrypnus murinus, assembly GCA_929113105.1. NCBI lineage: Eukaryota > Metazoa > Arthropoda > Insecta > Coleoptera > Elateridae > Agrypnus > Agrypnus murinus. The sequence goes on along the minus strand of OV816025.1, from coordinate 39,149,213 downwards.
ATGAAAACACTCCTTAACATTTCCTCAGTTTTACTGGGAATGTTGAGATGTCTCAAACATTCATCTTCTCCGCTACAACGTCTGTTTTAACTTCTCCTTTTAACCCTCCCATATATTTGGATCCTACAAAACAATGGGTTATGCGTTTGACAAATTCCGAAACGTTCAATACTATTCCGAACGTAACGGATAAAAACAACGTGTTTAAAATGGGAGAAAGAATAATAAAGATACCTACTGGATCATATGAGCTTACTGATATAGCTCAATACATTAATTCTCAAGTAAACGGTGAGTCTGTTAACATCGATCCGAATCATAATACCCTAAGATCGATTATAAAAGCCGATCACGACATTGACTTTACAGTTGAACACTCTATCGGAACATTGTTAGGGTTTAAGAATAGAATCTTAAAAGCTAAGGAACGTCACATATCTGATTTTCCAGTTAAAATTATCAAGGTTAACTCGCTAATGATAGAATGTAATATAATAACAGGAAATTATATTAATGGTACACCTGCCCATGTGATACATCAATTCTTCCCCAGTGTTCCTCCTGGATTCAAAATAATAGAAGCATCTGAGACTGCACCCTATTTACCAATTAATGTCAATACTATTTCAAACAATACCCTTAAAATATTGGATCAAGACGGGGATTTGGTTAATTTCCAAGGGGAAACCGTGACGATAGGACTTCATTTGAAGAGCGTGGATGATGGTGTTCAAATATAACACTCCTCGATGTTGCACTGATCGCTCTGGCTATAAAAGATCGTGTTGGAAGCGGAAAATGGTTAGTCAGGCATCGGTCGTTACTCAATTGACAAGGGGTAACCGCTTATTCTTGCAAACCTTAGGCTTTGTTATCCCAAAATGAATGTGCTAGATGTAAACGAAAAAGTGCTCGTCGATAACTCGATTGTTGGAGCTGAATTTCACACTCACCAACCTTATACCACTCGTTTTGAGAATAATGACGAAATTCGAATACCTATTCAAGAGGATATGTCCACTTTGCCTTCGCGTAGTTATCTATATGTAGAAGGTACTGTACTGAAAGAAGATGGTAAACCATCAGCGAGTGGTAAATTTATAAACAATGGTATTGCATATCTTTTTAGTGAGATTAGGTACGAAATGAATGGAGTTGTGGTGGATTCGGTAACAAAAGTTGGTCTAACAACCACCATGAAAGCTTACCTTTCCCACAATTCGAATGAAAGCGTTAAGTTACAAAACGCTGGTTGGTTTCCGGATGGTACCAGCACCTTGCTAGATAGTAAAGGTAATTTTGGCGCCTGCATACCTTTATCAACACTGTTGGGGATTTTTGAAGACTATGGAAAGATTATTATGAATATTCGTCAAGAATTGGTATTAATTAGAAGCAATTCCGATGTCGATGCCCTAATATCCACCGATGCTAATGAATAGCTTAAGGTTAACTTGCAAAAAATATATTGGAAAGTTCCACATATTCAACCGGGATTGGCGGAAGAATTATCATTAACAAAATATATTGGGAAAAATATTGACACTCAAGTGGCATTTAGAAGCTGGGAAACACATATTTACCCCGCTGTACCGCAAACGGATAAGCACAGTTGGTCTATTAAAACATCGACCACTCTGGAAACTCCCCGTTACGTTATCATAGGGTTTCAAACCGATCGTGATGGTCAGTTGCAGAAAGATATGAGCACATTCGATGCCTGTGATATTCAAAACGTGACGGTATTTTTAAATACGGAAAGATATCCTTACGATCAATTAAATATTAATTATGGTGAAAATTTTTTGCTTAAAATGGAATCCTATCAAATTCGTCTATTTGTGATCACATGTCTCAAAATAGAATAGAATAGAATAGAATATTTATTGTGTACTAGGAACAAAAAATATTGTATGGTACAAGTCAAAAACTAAAGTAAAAAATACAAACAATTCAAAAGTTAATAATTAAAAATTTTTTTTTTTTTTTGCAAATTAACAATTTAACTGATTAAAAAACAAAAAATTCCTAAGAATTTACAATAAAAAATGTATCTAAAATTTAAGTATAATTTAAAAAAGTTGTTTTAGTTATTTCCCTGATATCGTATGGCTCCACAGATATAAGGCATTTCTTTATAATTTTTTTAAAACTATTGATGGATGTAATATTTCGCATTTCCTTGGGAAGTAAATTAAAAAAAGATAAGCAACTGTATAAGCAGCCTTTTTCGAGTAAAGTAGTTTTATGTATGGGATAACGAAAAAAATCTTTTTGTCTAGTAATACGGTCGTGGTCAATTTTAAAGTTTAATAACCATTAAACTCATCATTTAACTGATAACAACCCTAGGATAGTTTTCACTTCTGTCATCAAGAGGTTGCTACGCAATGGTTTTGACGCTTATCTAATTTAATTGTATAAAATTTTTCAAAATGTCACTTTCTCGTTTTGGTATTCAAAATAATGAGTCAATTGACAAAATCATTGAAGAAAATGTACCAAAAAATACTATTAATAGTAAAAAATACACATGGAAAACATTTATGGACTTTTGCAACACCAGGAAATATGAGTTTTTTTCCTAGAGTGCTTCAATTTCTAGCAAAATTGAGAACAACAATTTGCTATTTTTTGAAAGTTGATCATTTTTTTATCGAAAATGCCGTCAGATAGAAAAAAAATGATAAGAGTAAAAAATGCTTATTTTTACTCGATGAATACGAAAAAAGATCACAGGCCGATTTAAAGCGATTTTAAAATTTTTTATCATTTTAGGTTTTAATTAATATTATTGAAGCCCATAGATAGGCAACACCTATAACCGTAATTTTCAAAATCGCTTTAAATTGGTCTGTAATTCATTCATGTAATTTTTTCGTATTCATTTAGTAAAAAAGTAGGTATTAGGACACCTGAGCTAGACAGTTCTAGGGACCCTAAATTCTCTGTCTCTCTAATCTGGTGACTTTTTGTCTGTCTCTCTCTACCTACTCACTACCTACGTAACAATTATTATAATAACTACGTCATGCTAAAGGTTGATCTCTTTCGATTAACATATCCGACTACTACGATTGAATTGTACAATTATATACAATAATAATGGTAATCATTGAAAACATCGACCTTCAGACGGTGTTGTACTTATTACTATACAAATATTTTGCTACTTAAGAGTTAAATACTTAACCAAAATTCACCACGTTTTGAAAATCTAAGCAGAACAACTGGCTAAATCTTACATTTATTTAAGCACTGAACTTCGTAAGCAGGTTAAAACGAGTTCGAGAAAAAAACCTGTTTAAACTTATGAATAACCCGGTTTTCGGCGAGACGGTGTAGGATATTAGAAAACAATCAATAGTCAAACTAATAAACAAATGGGAAGGGTGTTATGGTGTTGAAGCGCTCATCTCAAGATCAAATTTCAGATCTAGCAATATTTTTACCGAAGATCTAGTAGTTATCGAGTTAAACAAAACAGAGTTTGTATCAGGTGGGCCTAAGAACTATGCCTATAAGGTGTATTCATCGACTACAGGTCTAGTACACACTGTCGTAAAGGTCAAAGGGGTCATCCTAAATCATACCGCTGACAGAGTTCCTATTCCTGTTCATTAGTCAAGATGGAACAACGATTGTGCGATATATGTGGACTGAGCATTCGATGCTCCAATTTCACGCGTCATATGAAGACACACCAAGGAAACAGAGTTCAATGTACTAAATGCCCCAAGTCGTTTTCACGTGTTGACTGCTATGAAAACCATTTCAAATCAAGTCATGAAGGATATAAAACCCCATGCACTAAATGCACTAAGTCTTTTACACGCCCTGACAACCACGAGAGACACATGAAGACCGTTCATGCAGCAGCAAGCAAAATATATTGTACTAAATGTCCAAAGTCTTTTTTTAAACCTTGATGCCTACAAGAGCCATCTTCGGAAGGCAGTCAGTCTCTTTATATTTTATGATCCTGAGTCAAGGTAAGATGAACACGGTCCTAATGGAGGTAAGTAGGGAAAAAATGAGAGTTCTGGAACTACCCCCCACTCCTGACCTTGAACCTATCTCTCTCTAACACATGGTGACCTTGAATCTATCTCTGTCACCAAAACGTGGCAACACCGCATTCTCAAGGTCAACAATATGGCAACACCGCATTCTCAAGGTCAACAATATGGCAACACCGCATTCTCAAGGTCAACAATATGGCAACACCGCATTCTCAAGGTCAACAATATGGCAAAACCGCATTCTGAAGGCCAACAATATGGCAACAATGTTATGACCTTGGACCCAAGGCAACTCTTCAAGGTCAGCAATATGGCAACAATGCATTCAAGGCCACTCTTCAAGGCTATCAAACACCATTGAAGGTCAAGCTGTAGATATATATAGCAGGTCACATGTATTGAAAATTCAAAATGTGTGTAGAAGCTAGCTTACAGAATACGTGCTTGACAGAACGAGTGTTATCATTTCGTAATTGGAAGGGTATACAAACTCCAAAATTTTTAGCTGAGGCCGGATTTGTCTATACGGGGCGTGAAGATAGAGTAGAATGTTTTTATTGCCGAGTGAACATTTTCAAATGGGACCCGTCGGATAATCCAATCGTAGAACACCTGAAATGGTCACCACATTGCGTGTTTGCAAACGTGTTAGCACCCATAAACGTTGAAAGCGGTAGAGACGTTTGCGGTTAAAAGAAGATACAACATAGAATATAACACTAAGGAAGATGTTGCCAATCAAGGCAGTAATATTATTAGCAACCTTGTACGAGGGTGTAGTGTACGTTGCAAAACTCCCAGATACAACAGCAGCTTTTATTGCCTATGACTTCAATACGAGTGTGTGGTATGGAATGCGACCAGTGACGTTGCAACAAATGGGAATGTTTAAACACGAGGTCGGCAATAGAACGCAAGAAGTACGATTCAGGGTCAAATTCGTGTACCCAACACATACTAAGGACAGCGAGTGGCAAACCATCGGGAATAGTCCAGTGGAACAATGTAAAGTCAGCAGCGAAACGTGTTACGCTTCTGTGATGACCTTGGGCACCCTGTTAGTTGCAGTAGTTGGTGTAAGCATGGGGACATATTGTATCGCTCGTTATCGTTACCACTAAAGACCATGACCTTGTACCCCACACGTCAACTAAGACCATAACCTTGGATCCCACCCCTCAACTCAGACCATGACCTTGGACCCACCCGTCAACTCAGTATATATAAACGCATACGCAAGAACACTTCAGTAGTACAGCATCTACACAAGAACAATTCAGCGGTACAGCATCATGAACGTGGTGGAGGCAACCGTTTTAGTAACATTCGATTTCGAGGACGAGAACGATGAAATGCGAGACGAAGAACTATATGGTGGAAACGTCGAGAAAACTTTAGACCACCACAAAGAGGCATTCGTTAAACGCGTCAAAGAGAAGCGTGTTCTTGAAGCTGGTTATCTGGTGTTTGCGCTAGTGACGTTTGCATATTCAATGGACTTAAATGGGGAAAGGATATGGTTTGACGGAAAAAGTGGGACAGCGCCGAAACAGTTGAAGGAGCCGTTACACGAATGGTATGATGCAAATATAAAAATTCCTATAATGAGATGTATAGAGGAGTATAATTCGGATAAGCTTTGAATGGAACATTTGTGTCGTTTCACCATACTAATAGCTGAGAGTTAAAGTGTTGTGCTGTTTATAGACTAGTATAAGCCGAATAAGTTTCGAACGGAACATTGGCGTCGTTTCACCATCTTAATAGCGGAGAGTTAAAGTGTTGCGTTTATGTAAAGTCACAGAAACAGCCAGCGCATTATTTAGTGAAAAGTACGCCGAGGCTTAACTAATATATTATTGAAATAATTGTACTCTGTAAACAAATACAAGGTTGTAAATTGTAAAAGATAAAGGTACTCTGTAAACAAATACAAGGTGGTAAATTTTGAAACATGTAATCCTCTGATATATCAAATAATTGCATATGTATTTAGTTAAATAAACCACGTATTTATCTCATTATATCGTTTCATTTAAGACCGATCTCCGTCTCTCCTCGAGATTAATTTAACGATTAAATCAAAAGTGAAACTAAGATTTAAAAATGTCATACCATTTTAATTTCAATTAGATTCTTACTTAACTATGAAAGTATGCAGACGAAAGATCAACACAACCTCAAGGTAAGAACGACACCAGACAGTCAGGAATGTGCAGACGAGAACAAAGAAATTCCACAGACATCGTTGAGAACAGATGAAACAAGGTCAAGGAGATTGTATTTACACAGAAAGGAGTGGCCAGACAGTCAGGAATGTGCAGACGAGAACAAAGAAATTCTACATTGTTGAGAACAGACGAAACAAGGTAAGGTCAATGAGATTCTATTTACACAGAAAGGAGTGACCAGACAGTCAGGAATGTGCAGACGAGAACAAAGAAATTCCGCAGTCGTTGTTGACAACAGATGAAACAAGGCAAGTCCAAGGAGATTGTATTTACACCGAACGGAGTGGGGGCACAGATATATCTATACCTTCCAAGCTGCAGCACTCAGTTACAGTTACAACAGTGAAGATGAATAGTGAAAATAATAATGAAAGTGCATCGCCAGAGGTTGAGCGACCACCGTCTCGAGGATCGTCAATATGGAGTGCGGATACGGAGATTCTCGCTGCCAACGACGTTGCGAACGTAGAGGACCTGGAGGAAACGATGGAGGAGGAAGAACCCATGGAAGAGGAGGAAGAACCCCAGTACCAAGAGCCGGTACGTAACTAAATAATTTAACAAAATTACTTTTAACAAAATTACTTGTAAATAAAAACGAGGAAACGATGGAAGTGCTGGTAACTAACTAAATAATTTAACAAAATTACTTTTGAATAAAACACAGATATGAACCATATATATTTTTATTTTAATGTTTATAGCCACACATCATTCTCTTTGCGAGATCTCAACCCGTAATGGTACGGGGGAGGTTCAGCACGGAGATACTTTGTGCCGAATGTCGTGAGCGGTACATCACAGTCCCTCGGGATTATGATGCAGTGAGGCACGCAGCCACACACCAAAAGTGTGAGGCATGCACATAAGTGAGTTAAAATTAGTTTATTGTAATAAAATTACGTTTTAATTTACCCCGTGTTTTGTTGTTGCAGTGCGAGTGTAAAAAAAATCCCAAAAAAATCCCCAAAAAAACAAAAAAAAAAAGGTTAGGGTAGGTTAGGTTAGTTGAAAACTAGGTGATACTACAAAGAAAACAAAGCTGATACTATAGTAACCCCCTTAAATGAATTTTAAGGGGTGTCAAGGTGAAGGTGAGGTAAAGTACTGGAGGGGGGAGGAGTCATGGGGAGGGGTGGATGGAGGGCCTCATGGGGAGGGGTGGGGGAAGGGGGGGGGGGAACGAAAATTGAAAAATCAGCGCTCTAGCTCTCAAGGTTAACGAAGGGCAAGAATTCGATTGCTCGATTTGCTAGGTAGAGATAAATGAAGGTCGTCACGGGTATGCTGTTGACCACAATTGAATGGTCATAGAGTATTTCCGGGTTACTACAAACTTTCGGATTTTTTTTTTAATTTTGGATATTTTTCAGAGAGTATTGTCTGGTTGCTACAAACTGTTGAATTAAAACAACATAGTGAGTAATGGGCCACTTGGGCCAGACGGTTTTAGTGACTTTTTGTTTACGGTTATAATATCTACAATTTCTCTTATTGTATACAATCAAATCACCAATTGTAAAGGAAAAAGAATTATTTCATGCTATTTTTACTTAAAATGTGCTGGTCCTAACTAAATAATATTAACAAAATTACTAACTATAATGTCTATAATATCTACAATTACACATCACTGCTGATCCATCTCCATCTCCAACCGTGCATTCAATATTTGAAACATTGGGCTTTCGTGACAATTATCATCGCAGGTACACTCATCCACATCGTTGCCTCCAAATTGGGATACCGGACCGAGGATATGCAACCGTTCGGAACACGCAATTGGGTCGAAGGTGTTGTAAAGCATCCGTTTCATGCATCCATCACACCAATGGGATGGTACGTGGTATATCGATCTCGACACCCTGGTGTGGTATTCCTGCGGTAGGGTGGCCGTACTACACACACTGCGTATGCAGCCCTTGCATAGACGCTTCTCTTTCCACGTGTAGTATGACCACCACAGACAGTACGGGACATCTGCCACGGTAAACTACCCCTGCAATACCGTTGCCACCTGTTGAAACCGTAGGGTTCGGTTTGCACAAGCAACGTCCTCCATGTCACCGAAACGGTCTTCATCATAATGTTGGGCGTACTTAGCGGTTGTATACCAATACCATTTCCACATCACCCATAGTTCGAACACTAGGCGTTCAATTCCTATACCTATGGATGATTGTGGATTCATCAGCTCTCGATGGTGGCGGGCGATGGCTACATGTGGACCCAACGAGGCAGCGATGCAGCGTAACGATTGAGCCCGTAGGCTGAGCCAGCGATCCCATTGCTGCGCATCTGGCGCGGTATCTCCTTCAGCGGAATGTGGTATGTGAGGAGCGATGACGGACATTGTGATGTGTTACCTGGTGTGGAACACACTCCCTATTATATCGAAGTAGCAACACCAACGGAGGGAGTAGGGGGGGAAGACCTTGAGGTACCTATACACCGACTATACACCAATGCCCTTGAGGAAATGCAAGGTTTCTGTCTAGAAACCGACCTATACACCAATGACCGTGAGAAAATGCAAGGTTTCTGTCTATACACCAATGACCGTGAGGAAATGTAAGTATTTGCGCGAATGGAAGGTAAAGTGGTGGGGGTGATGGAGGGGTTCAAGGTGAAGGAGTGGGGGTGAAAGTGGGGTTCAAGGTTAGGGAGTGGGGGGTGGTTCGACAAAACCGGAGGGCGACGCAGCGGAGCGTCAGTCTGTCTTCGTTCATCATGGATACATCATCTAGTAGTGTTACCAGTGTTGGTGAAGTGAATAAGTGTCGTTGTGTGACATTGTCCTTCTGGTCAAAATTATCGATGAAGAAAGCGTGTCCGATACATGTGCCGCGTACACCATCTCCAGTTGCTGCGTGCCCGGTACTTGTGCCAACTATCGAGCGTGCACCATCTCCAGTTGCAGCGTGCCCGGTACATGTGCCGCGTACACCATCTCCAGTTGCTGCGTGCCTGGTACTTGTGCCAACTATCGAGCGTACACCATCTCCAGTTGCTGCCGCAAAGAAGATCATAGTACTACAAAATGTGGTAGTAAAGGCGGCAGCCGTTAATGTGGAGAAGCCGAAGTACAACATGCTGTCGCAACATGCGAAGTACACAGCGACACTTATGGAGGTTTCTAATGACACAGCGTCTATACAGTTGTCCGACAGCATCAGAGACTTCACAACTTCACCGATTGTCTTCATAGATGGTGTACCATGCGAGAAGCAGTCTTTACCGCTTGCTGTCGTTGATGATGCACAGCAGACAAGGATTACACGACGGTTAAGAGAAGTGGCGTCCGGTTTGCGAGGGTGCGAGAGTGAACGCATCGCTCTCCTTCAACGCAAAGCGGAACTCTTAGCTGCTGTGGAACGATATGAGATCAAAATCAAGAGTATCAAGACGCAGCAGCTACGACAAGTGATGACGGAGTTGGGGTCCTGTGAGAGTGAACGCCTCGCACTTTTAACCGAAGCGGAAAACTTGTCTGCTTTGTGTCATCAACGACGTTAACGGTTGATATAACTGTGACCTCCCACTAACAATAACCCAGTCCTCTTCCTATCCCGGTCGGGTTTGCATAACACGTCCTCGTCGTCCCGACTGGAAATCAGTATCGCGAACGTTAGTGGTAAAAGTTGACGTAAAAGCTTTATCGTTTGCCAGTGCGTTCCCGTTTACTGATTACTAAGAATATGCATGTGTGTAGCTGCGGCTCGTCCTTCACCCGACGGGATGCCTTAGCCCGTCACCGAAGAGAAAACTGCCGTGGACCGCTGGACTACCCATCCACGAGCGGTAAGTAACCATTCCTGTGAGGTTGTATGATGTGATACGAGTATTTTGTTGATTACAGCTGGGAGAGCTTCGGATGCTGTAGGTAATACCGGTGAAGGACCTGCATCTAAGAAAGCGAAAAAAACCTCCACGCAAGGTACGTGTACACATTGTTAACGGCTTTAGTGTTAGTGATCTGTGCAATTGTTTCAGGAAATACCTCCGCGACGGTGTATTGCGATGTGTGCGAGCTGGATGTTCCACGACGTGGCTACGCTGGACATCTACGAAGCAACCGCCACAATCATCGTAATGCCGCGTCAGTGCAGTCGGAGGAAGTGGTGGTCCTGGAGACGGCGTTCAAGTCTCGTATAGCCAGTTATCGAGTCTCGGTGAGAAATCATCACATAAATCTCAGAGAATTTACTGATGAGACCCGGGGAAATGTGTTAACACTATTAGAAAGAAACGTTCAGCGCTTTTGTAGTGTGAAAGTCAATCTAGAAAGAAGTATTCGGAATGTACTTTTTGGAAAGTCAAAATTTGCACGAAATTAAATCGTTTAATACACAAAATGAGATTGTGACCGTGACTTCGAATCTGACCGATTTGTATGATGATTTCGTTGAGGTGCTGGATACGAAGATGTCGGACTTTAATGATCGGAACTCAGGTAATGAATAGTTACGGGTTACGATTCGATTGCTAATTGTAGGGTCCTTACAGGTTGGGTACTGGAGCAGCTGTTATTTATAGAAGTCAACGTCAATAAATACAACCCGCTCCGTGCTTCCTCCTATGTTCCACTTCCGTCGTCGATACAACATAAAAAGGCTGTAATCAACGTGCAAAATAACGATCAGTGCTGTTTTGGTTGGGCCTTCGCGTCCGCTTTGTATCCGCCGAGGGGGGGACCTTCCAACAGGACGACGTCGTATCCAAATTTTGCGCAACTGTTTGATTTTGAAGGTATCGCCTTTCCTGTCAAACTGGATGCTATTTCGAAATTTGAAGCGCGTAATCCACGCTTATCTATTAACGTGTATGGTTTGGAAGCTGTATTTCAAGACGGGAAAATGAAACAAGAAGTTGTAGGGCCTCTGTATTACTCTAAGCAAAAGAAAGAAGTACATGTAAATTTATTATTAATTTCTGATATGGAGGGTAATAGTCATTACTGTTGGATAAAAAACTTTTCGCGTTTGGTGTCGTCACAGTTGTCGGCTCACAATGGAGAAAAACACTTTTGTGACGGCTGCTTGCAGTATTTTAAAAGTGAAAGTAGATTAAAACAACATACCCGTTTTGATTGCAATCATGTTTACACCAAGTTACCAACTATCGAACCCGTATGCGATAAATGGGGGCACGACCGGCCGGGTAATCTATTGAAGTTTGAAAATTTTCAAAAGCAACTTACAGTGCCTTTTGTCGTTTACGCGGATTTTGAAAGTGTGTTGAAACCTTTGAACACGGTTGAGCCGGATCCTAGTGGAAAATTTACCATGACATCGTACGAACACGAACCACATTCGTTTGCGTATTACATTAAGTGTTCATACGATGACGCGTTATCTAAATTTGAATTGTACCGTGGTCCGAATGCAGCAAGTGAGTTTATGACGCGCTTAGAAGGAGATGTTAGAAGGTTGTATAAGGATCATTTAAAACATGTTCAAGACATGCGACTTTTATCGTGTCGACAAACTTTGAACTATGACAATGCAACCGTGTGTCATATTTGTAACAGACCCTTTGGTGAAAACGACGTTAAGGTGAAAGATCACTGTCACTTCAGCGGCGAGTACCGCGGTGCGGCTCACTCCGTGTGCAATCTAATGTATCAAATTCCCGACTTCGTACCGATATTTTTCCATAATTTGACGGGATATGATTCACATCTATTCATAAAGCAATTGGCATTAGAAAAAGAAGCAATGGACGTGATTGCGCTCAATAAAGAGAAATACGTTTCGTTTTCGAAACAGCTTTTGGTAGATGAAATTAAGAACGGGTCCCAACGGATACAGGTATGTCTTAAAATGCGCTTTCTGGACAGTTTATGATTTCTAAATTCTAGTTTGGATAAGTTGTCTCAAAATCTAACTTCCGACCAGTGTTTGAGTATTAAAAAGTATTTTGGAGATGGGGTTAGCTTCGACTTACTGCGACAGAAAGGTATGTTTCCCTATTCACACGTCGACAGCTTCTCCAAACTCGCACAGAACACGTTGCCGACGTATGAGGACTTTTTCGATCGTTTGTCAGGGGAACACGTCTCTCGATCGCGGTGTGCTCGCGCTGTGGAGGTGTGGAATACGTTTGGATGCACGACTTTGGGCGAGTATTCGGATCTCTATTTGAAAACCGATGTCTTACTTTTGGCTGATGTCTTTGAAAACTTTAGACGTGTATGTCTTGACAATTACAAGTTAGATCCGGCGCAGTATTTTACTGCACCGTGTTTAAGTTGGGATGCTATGTTGAAACGCACGTCTGTAGAACTGGAGCTGCTCACGGATCTGGACATGCTCTATTTCTTTAAGAAAGGCATTCGGGGAGGTGTCAGTACCTGTGTTGGCAGGAAGTGTTTCGAAAATAATACGTTTCTTCCAAATTATGACGCGTCCAAGCCCCATTCTTTTATTATGTATCTCGATGCTACCAATCTGTACAGTTACAGTATGCGACAGTATCTGCCGCAGCGCGACTTTGAATGGCTTAGTCCGTACGAAATTGAACAGTTCGATCTAAATTCCGTGGCGGAAGACGCCGATATGGGCTACGTGCTGGAAGTAGATCTACACTACCCAACGCGGTTGCACGATTTACATAATGACTTCCTTTCTGCCCCGAACCTCTGGTGCCGCCTACGGGAAACGCGCGTCACCCAAAATTAATTCCAAACTTGTTCGATAAAACGCGTTACGTTATCCACTATAGAAATTTACAACAGTGTCTTAAGCACGGTTTAGAATTAACCAAAATTCATCGTGTATTAAAATTTCATCAGGCACCCTGGTTGCGTTCCTATATTGATTTGAACACCACGTTACGTAATCAGGCAACTAACGAAGCGGACAGGGACTTCTTCAAATTAATGGTGAACAGTTTATTGGGAAAGACAATGGAAAATGTCGATAAAAGGGTGGACGTTCGTTTGGTCAGTCATTGGGAACGTCATGGAAAAAAGCATGGGGCTGAGGTGTTAGTAGCAAAGCCTCAATTCAAAAGCGTTGCTGTCTTTTCGGAAAATTTGGCCGCTATAGAATTGCAAAAAGTATCCGTTACATACAATAAACCGGTGTACGTGGGTTTTACTATTTTGGATCTTTCTAAAACGATAATGTATGAATTTTTTTTATGATTTTCTCAACCCTTTATATGGTGATAACGTGCGCTTGCTGTACACAGATACTGACTCTTTCATTATAGAAATTCGTACTGAAAATCTTTATACTGATATGAAGCAACACTTAGATAAATTTGACACCTCAAAATTCCCACCTGACAACATTCACGGTATACCGCGCACGGTCTCGGTGGTTGGTAAAATGAAAGATGAATATTGTGGAGTGCCCCTCTGCAGTTTCTACGGTGCAGGTGCTAAGACGTATTGTGTAAACGTGCTTGACCGCGGTGAAATGGCGATTAAAAAGGCTAAAGGGGTAAAAAGGGCGGTAATTCAGCGCGATCTCACCGTTGAGGACTACCGTCAGGTTGTGGAGGATGGTGTTGTGCTCTTCCGCAAAATGTTTATATTCAAATCACGTTTACATGCTATGTACACAGAACTTCGGAATAAAGTAGCGTTATCACCAGCCGATAACAAACGTTACATTATTCCCGGGTCGCTCAACACTTTAGCATGGGGACACCGCGATATTCATCCGTGGCGTGATAGTTACCAGAATTTGGATCGTCTGTTAGAATTACTGCAAGCCGAAATGTAATTTTGGAACTCGTTTGTTGGTAGAACCGACGGTACTGATTAGTATAATCGCAGAGGCCCCCGACTACGTTGACAACAGCCTTTTCTTTGTTATGAATTATTGTAAATAGTATTTATGCTTTGTAGTTTATAACCGTATATATTTCATGTATTTATTATGATATTGACTAATGTGAATAAATTATATACATCATACTCTGTGTTTCTGTAAAGGTAGAAGAAATAAAACACACTATTGATATCAAAAAGTGATTTATTATTGTTTACTGCTTACATAAAATGATAATTATATATTAACATTGCAACACACTGCATGCACTATACTACTTAATGCACTATATCACGTGCTGCTATATACGAGTTATGGGTATTATCAAAGCCCAACCACTTGACTAGAACTTGATCTCCCTTTTTTTAATACCTTCTCTACTAAAAATACTTCAGGATGTTTAACCATCTGTAATTCCTCCATGTAGAAGCCTCCACGTATGTCTTCCCCGTTCGTGTCTTCCAAGATATACGTTATGGGATTGGTTCGATTAACCTTTTTAATTTGGAAGATTTCGGTACTCCATGTGGGAGTATAGCCTTTCGCAAACGCTTCCCGATGCTTGCTGATTCGCACGTGATCACCGACTGTGAATTTAGCACTTCGCAGATCGGTGGTTTTCTGGAACTCGTAAACTGTTTGTAAAAGAATCTTGGCGTTGCTGTGGTTCACATCGATGGGTTTGTAGCCGGTGGTGCGGTGTACGGTATCGTTGTATTGGTTAACACGACCTTTGATAATAACTACAACCACTTATATGACCCTTGCATGGAAAATTCCTTCCACATCTTGTTTTTAAGAGTTCGGTTTACACGTTCTACCGGACTTGCTTTCATACTTGAAAAGGTGCTGTAATGGTTGATGTTGATAGTTTGCATTAGCTTACGAAAATGCTGGTTGTAAAATTCCTTCCCCATATCCGTTTGTAAATTGTCGGGAGTACCTCCTGTTGATGTTAATAATTTTTTCATTGCTTTCGTGACGTCTTCACCGGTTTTTCGTTTAAGTGGACACGCCCAAACACGCTTGCTAAACATATTCAACAATACTAAAATATATCGAAAACCTTTATTTATTTTAGCATAGGGAATCATTTCCACAAGATCGGCCATGTACAAATCGTTCAAGCCTTTTACGATTACGCGTCTTCTTCGAAATCGTTTACGAGCAGGTTTATGCAATTCTTCAATTATTTGACGTTTGATACTCATTTAGAAAATGCTGGAACACTAATAACAGCTTCAAAAATAAATATATCCTTTGATCCAGGCTTCTTCACCTTAAACTTATCCCCTTTCTTCAATGACACTCCGATGAGTGATTCGGCATCGTATAACGTATCGTTTAAAAAGATTTGCGCATCTGTGGGATAGTATTTGATTTGTTTAATGATACCTTTTGTTAGAGGAACGACATACTCGAAGTTGGTGGAGTTCAAAAGTGCATAACCGCCTTCATAGTTGTTTACTCCCATCATATACAACATTGTCTCGTAGTGCAAACTAGACACGTCTTCTAAAAGGAATACCTTTGCACGAGCGTCTAGTTTAACTCGGACAGGAGTTTTGTGAAGATGTTTACCGAACTTATCCAGAGTCATCGTCTTGAGGTAATGATGATATATGATGATATGGATGACTAATAAGAGCTTCGAAGTAAAATGGGGCGATTGCAGACGGATCTAGCGACTTACTTTTTACCTTAATCTTATCGCCTTTTCTCAAACGTCTGCTAATTAAGTTGGCAGCATGCCCAACTAGAATACCGTTTACATACATAATGCATGGTGGTGAGCTGCACACTGCTTGTACAATCCCTTCTGTAAACGGTATTGTGTATTCCCGTTTACTGTTGCTACCTTTCAAATTGTAATATTTCGTTAGATCGGCAATAGTAGGTTCGCTCGACCCAGGCTCGGAGTCCGCCCACATATACATCATTGTTGTGTACCTTACATTTTGTATATCTTCTAATAAGTACACTCTCGAACGAGTGTCGAGTTTCACTCGGACAGGGGTTTTGTGAAGATGTTTACCGAATTTATCGAGGTCATGAGTGCACTAACGTTAGCAATATTATGAAACGAATCGATACGCGTGTGATGATTTATTCGATAATTTTAGCAGCTCTCAATTCATCGATAATATATATGATTTCATTAGTGTGACCGGTGTGACCAGCCGATTTTGAACTTAAAAGGAGTCTCAATCTGTCCACTAATTTATTAGGATCTTTCCAAGGTATAAATTCCACCTGTTTATTATTATAGTTGAGAACGCGCATATCACCACCGCCACGTTTTGGTAATGTGCGAGTTTTCGATCGCGTGACCGGTGTAGTAGGTGTAGACTCGCTTCGAAATCTTGCTCCAGGAGTGGTTAGAAGGGGTCTAATTATATTTGAATATTTCTTTCCGGTTCCGTGTAGCTGTGCACCCTCAATGTAACCTCTTCTGGTAGCATTGGTACGTGTAAGAAGGTCCTTATACTTCTGCAAGTCTGATTTGGTGTATCCAATAGGTGCTTTTTTAAATACTAATTCGTAGAAACCAGGAGTGCCTGTATATTTAAAAATTGTGCCTGAGGGTTTTTTAATAATAAAGTCGTTCTCGTCAAAAGTGAGTACGGCGTCTCCGATTAGGTACTGGTGAGATTCCGGATGGAATCGTACTCCATAATGATGATCGAACTCGTTCTTAGTATCCTTGAACATGTTTTCCATATACATTTTAGCTCTACCAGAAAAGGTCTCATCTATGTAAGTTTGGAATTCCGGACTGAATCCAACAGCAGCAAGTTGTTCTTTCAATTGATCCAATGTTGGGATCCCAGATTCTTCCAGGACTTGTGTTTCAAAAACTGAGATATCAGGTGAGGGAACGCTAGTAGTGCACATTCTTATGCCATATTTCTCCTTCCAACAGTGTAAACACAAGTGTTTAAACGCTTCAAAAGTCATATCCCCGCTAACATGATCGTTAAATATGTGTTTTAAGTTAGTATTATCCTGCTTAAACACGACAATGAGATTTGAATTATCTCTTACGAGTTGTTTAGGTATCGCAGAATATGTCTGACATAAATAAAAACAATCGATGTGTTTATGTCTCCCGAAGCAGAAGTTATCACGTATGGTGCTTTGACTATCGCAAACTACATCATCGAAGATAATAACCGAGTTTTGGTTTGCATCCTTAGGCGGTAATATAGTTTCAGAAGAATCGTATTCGAAATAACCGATGGGTAATGATCGAAACAGGTCGCGCAGATATGCCTATTTCGGTTGATAAAGAGATTTACTATAAACATATACGTTTTCGAAGCGGACTGAATCCAACAGCAGCAAGTTGTTCTTTCAATTGATCCAATGTTGGGATCCCAGATTCTTCCAGGACTTCTGTTTCAAAAACTGAGATATCAGGTGAGGGAACGCTAGTAGTGCGCATTCTTTGGGCGATAGGTGATGGTTCGTGAGGTATTCGTCTTGCGGGTGGAAGTCGTTTATAAAACTTTTTTGGGGTCGAGATAGGTATGGGAGAAGACACTTCCGTTTTTAAGGGTTCTTCTTTCGGAGTTAATAATTCCGTTTTAACTCCGGTTATAAACTCACGCAATGGTTGAGTGATAGGTTGATAGCGGCGTTGTAGTTCCACTTCTGACCGTGAAATTTCAGACTTGAGACTTTTGTATTTCTGTTTAACATGACGTCATGCTTTAACCAAGTCTTCTGCTACACGCTTGTCCATGTTTACTAAAACGTTTAGTTCGTGTCTTCGGTATTTATGGTGAAGTAACAGTCGAAACCTTTTCGATAACGTCCCCCATTAAGTGGATAATCTTTATCGATTACTAAAAAGCCATATTTCTCCTTCCAACAGTGTAAACACAAGTGTTTAAACGCTTTGAAAGTCATATCCCCGCTAACATGATCGTTAAATATGTGTTTTAAGTTAGTATTATCCTGCTTAAACACGACAATGAGATTTGAATTATCTCTTACGAGTTGTTTAGGTATCGCAGAATATGCCTGACATAAATAAAAACAATCGATGTGTTTATGTCTCCCGAAGCAGAAGTAATCACGTATGGTGCTTTGATTATCGCAAACTACATCATCGAAGATAATAACCGAGTTTTGGTTTGCATCCTTAGGCGGTAATATAGTTTCAGAAGAATAGTATTCGAAATAACCGATGGGTAATGATCGAAACAGGTCGCGCAGATATGCGTATTTCGGTTGATAAAAAGATTTACTATAAACATATACGTTTTCGAAGCGTAAACCGTTTGGATGTTCTAGTAAACTTATCATTAGGTTGGTTTTACCACATCCGGAACTGCCTACTATTATACCGCGTTTGCATCCTGCACCCAACAATACGCTATGTTTAAACACTTGTGGCGTCGGTGAACAATTATCCCGATTTACAACCGGTAATCTGTGTCTCTGATGCACCAACTTTAGCTGCTCCATGTAGGACACGTTGTGAGGGAAGAGCACACGTGTGTGATATATATAAATATATGTAGACGGGCCACTTACAGTCACTCTTCACCTGTGATAGGAGGAGTAATGTGTTATGAAATGTACTCTGCGAAAAGCGGATAATCGTCAACTCGTAAGGGGAAGGGAGTGATCAACACTCTCATTAATAAGTTACCGTTAGAATTACATTTACCAGGGTATAACTACTGCGGACCTGGCACCCGTTTACATCAAAGGCTTGCTCGTGGAGACAAAGGAATAAACCCGTTGAATGAAGCTTGTAAAGAGCACGACATAGTCTATTCAAAAACTAACGATCTTGGTGAACGTCATAAAGCCGATAGTATATTAGGACATAAGGCGTGGACTAGGTTTCGTTCTAAGGATGCTCGTTTTGGAGAGAGAGCGGCTGCACTTACTGTGGCCGGCATTATGTCTGGAACAAGAAAATTGGGTATGGGTGTTCGACGACGACGATCTAAGGTGAAAAGAAGGGGTACTTTAACGTTCAACAACGCCATCAAATTAGCTAGAAAACGTATTGGTGGTAAAGTAAAAAAGTTATCTTTAAAACGGTCTGCTCGTCTTGCCCTAGCGGCCTTGAAACGTAAACGTATCATTGCTCCCAAAGGTCGGATTATAACTATCCCCAAACAAGGTGGTTTCCTACCGCTGATTCCTTTATTTGCCGCTCTAGGAGCTATAGGCTCGTTAGGAACTGGAGCAGCTGCGGTTGACAAAGCAGTGAATGAAGCAAAAGCAGCGAAATCAGCGCTCGAAGAAACGAAACGACACAATATAGCGATGGAGCAAGCGCCTGTAGGAAAAGGATTATATTTGAAACCGTACAAAAAAGGATTAGGATTGTATTTACGACCTCCAAAAAATTACCCTTAAAGCTACCACACCGACCACTGACCAATATCGATCTGTCAAAGTACGTAAACGAGTTAAAAATTCCATACTTCAGAGGTATTTTTATGCGAAACGGGTTACCGAAACGTATCCGTAAAAACGAATGTGGAATTGTGAATTTGGATGATACAGATGGGGAAGGTACGCATTTGACATCTTATGTTAAACGTGGTCGAAATATATTATACTTTGATAGTGTTGGACAGTTAAAACCCCCACTAGAACTCGTTCATTACTTTAAAAGTGATGGTAGCTTAAACGTTATTAGTTACAACTACGATGCTTTTCAGAAGCTAAATTCGTACAATTGTGGACATTTAGCGCTGAACTTTTTATATGAAAACACTCCTTAACATTTCCTCAGTTTTACTGGGAATGTTGAGATGTCTCAAACATTCATCTTCTCCGCTACAACGTCTGTTTTAACTTCTCCTTTTAACCCTCCCATATATTTGGATCCTACAAAACAATGGGTTATGCGTTTGACAAATTCCGAAACGTTCAATACTATTCCGAACGTAACGGATAAAAACAACGTGTTTAAAATGGGAGAAAGAATAATAAAGATACCTACTGGATCATATGAGCTTACTGATATAGCTCAATACATTAATTCTCAAGTAAACGGTGAGTCTGTTAACATCGATCCGAATCATAATACCCTAAGATCGATTATAAAAGCCGATCACGACATTGACTTTACAGTTGAACACTCTATCGGAACATTGTTAGGGTTTAAGAATAGAATCTTAAAAGCTAAGGAACGTCACATATCTGATTTTCCAGTTAAAATTATCAAGGTTAACTCGCTAATGATAGAATGTAATATAATAACAGGAAATTATATTAATGGTACACCTGCCCATGTGATACATCAATTCTTCCCCAGTGTTCCTCCTGGATTCAAAATAATAGAAGCATCTGAGACTGCACCCTATTTACCAATTAATGTCAATACTATTTCAAACAATACCCTTAAAATATTGGATCAAGACGGGGATTTGGTTAATTTCCAAGGGGAAACCGTGACGATAGGACTTCATTTGAAGAGCGTGGATGATGGTGTTCAAATATAACACTCCTCGATGTTGCACTGATCGCTCTGGCTATAAAAGATCGTGTTGGAAGCGGAAAATGGTTAGTCAGGCATCGGTCGTTACTCAATTGACAAGGGGTAACCGCTTATTCTTGCAAACCTTAGGCTTTGTTATCCCAAAATGAATGTGCTAGATGTAAACGAAAAAGTGCTCGTCGATAACTCGATTGTTGGAGCTGAATTTCACACTCACCAACCTTATACCACTCGTTTTGAGAATAATGACGAAATTCGAATACCTATTCAAGAGGATATGTCCACTTTGCCTTCGCGTAGTTATCTATATGTAGAAGGTACTGTACTGAAAGAAGATGGTAAACCATCAGCGAGTGGTAAATTTATAAACAATGGTATTGCATATCTTTTTAGTGAGATTAGGTACGAAATGAATGGAGTTGTGGTGGATTCGGTAACAAAAGTTGGTCTAACAACCACCATGAAAGCTTACCTTTCCCACAATTCGAATGAAAGCGTTAAGTTACAAAACGCTGGTTGGTTTCCGGATGGTACCAGCACCTTGCTAGATAGTAAAGGTAATTTTGGCGCCTGCATACCTTTATCAACACTGTTGGGGATTTTTGAAGACTATGGAAAGATTATTATGAATATTCGTCAAGAATTGGTATTAATTAGAAGCAATTCCGATGTCGATGCCCTAATATCCACCGATGCTAATGAATAGCTTAAGGTTAACTTGCAAAAAATATATTGGAAAGTTCCACATATTCAACCGGGATTGGCGGAAGAATTATCATTAACAAAATATATTGGGAAAAATATTGACACTCAAGTGGCATTTAGAAGCTGGGAAACACATATTTACCCCGCTGTACCGCAAACGGATAAGCACAGTTGGTCTATTAAAACATCGACCACTCTGGAAACTCCCCGTTACGTTATCATAGGGTTTCAAACCGATCGTGATGGTCAGTTGCAGAAAGATATGAGCACATTCGATGCCTGTGATATTCAAAACGTGACGGTATTTTTAAATACGGAAAGATATCCTTACGATCAATTAAATATTAATTATGGTGAAAATTTTTTGCTTAAAATGGAATCCTATCAAATTCGTCTATTTGTGATCACATGTCTCAAAATAGAATAGAATAGAATAGAATATTTATTGTGTACTAGGAACAAAAAATATTGTATGGTACAAGTCAAAAACTAAAGTAAAAAATACAAACAATTCAAAAGTTAATAATTAAAAATTTTTTTTTTTTTTGCAAATTAACAATTTAACTGATTAAAAAACAAAAAATTCCTAAGAATTTACAATAAAAAATGTATCTAAAATTTAAGTATAATTTAAAAAAGTTGTTTTAGTTATTTCCCTGATATCGTATGGCTCCACAGATATAAGGCATTTCTTTATAATTTTTTTAAAACTATTGATGGATGTAATATTTCGCATTTCCTTGGGAAGTAAATTAAAAAAAGATAAGCAACTGTATAAGCAGCCTTTTTCGAGTAAAGTAGTTTTATGTATGGGATAACGAAAAAAATCTTTTTGTCTAGTAATACGGTCGTGGTCAATTTTAAAGTTTAATAACCATTAAACTCATCATTTAACTGATAACAACCCTAGGATAGTTTTCACTTCTGTCATCAAGAGGTTGCTACGCAATGGTTTTGACGCTTATCTAATTTAATTGTATAAAATTTTTCAAAATGTCACTTTCTCGTTTTGGTATTCAAAATAATGAGTCAATTGACAAAATCATTGAAGAAAATGTACCAAAAAATACTATTAATAGTAAAAAATACACATGGAAAACATTTATGGACTTTTGCAACACCAGGAAATATGAGTTGGATGGAAATCGTACAATTGAAGAACTTGCTTTAATACTGAAAGATTGGGCAGTTAATATGAAAAAGAGAGATGGCACGGACTTTAAGGAAGCTACAGTTAAAACTATGTGGAATGTGACAAGTAAATTACTACAAGAAAAATATTACAACGAGTATAATATCATGATAGACCCCTTTAACAGTGTTGCATTCAAACAAGCCCGAAATGCACGCGACGCAGCACGAAAAAAATTACAAATAGATCCCACTAAACGTAAAACGAGTTCAGTCCCATTAAGTTCAACCGAAATGAACAAAATTATAAACTTTTGGGATGAAAATACCCCTCTAGGTCTCCTACGCAAATTTTATCATATCGCCGCGGTGGAATTGGCATGGAGAGGTGGTGAGGCTGTTGCTTGCTTGGTTGAATATTTTCATATCGAGAAAAACAATGATGGCTCTCCAACTAACAGGGTCGAATACAATCCAGTTTTCACTAAGACCTGCCAAGGAGGTTCAAAGAACTGCGCTTCTAGTAAATGGTTAGTTCAAAATAGTGACAGCAACGTTTGCCCTGTTAGATTATTTTTAAAATTATTATCGAAAAGAGGAAAAAATATCAAAACAAACAGACTATTTTTAAAACCGAATCGCCATTGGAAAACAGAAAATGATAAGTGGTACGACAATGTACCTCTGGGTAAGAATACCATCAACGGATGGACAAAATCTTCTGCTGAAGCAGTTGGTTTGGATACCAAAGAGAGGAAAATCACCAATCATTCCAATAGGGCAACTGCTGTTAGTACACTTGCTAAAAATGGAATTGACGAACAACAGTTGTTAAAAATTACAGGCCACAACAATGCAAATTCTATAAAACCTTATTTAAATATCGATCAAGAACATCACAATAGAATAATCAATAGTATGCGTGGAAACACATCTTCAGTAACCGAAGCGAATACATCATCATCGAAATATAATTTTACGAATTGTTCTTTCAATAATTGTGTTTTTAATAAATAATTTTCATTGAATCGCAAAAAATTTTCTTACCGAATATCCCGCGAGCATTGATAAATACTCATAATTTTATCACAACTTCTCAAGCACGTTACTTTAGGTTAACAGCCCTCCGCCTACGGCGTCGGGCTGTTACCAAGTAACGTGCTTTCGAAAACTGTGATAAAATTATTTCGTACTGTTATCAATGCTCTTGGGATATTATAGGTGAAAATCGATATGCTACTTTATACGAAATGTATGCTAACTTTCAACGATCCTACTATGATAAACCCAACGAACCTCTACTGGCTCCTGATAGATTTAAGGCACTTACACCTCTAATCGTCATCGACTGTTCGCGACAGAAAGATTCCTTGTAAGGGAAAGCTGTCGTTCTTCGAGTTACTTTCGAAACTCACAAAAGCATTCCAGCGAACACTACTGCTTACTGTCTCATTTTGCACGATCGTGTATTTACGTATAATGCATTGACGAAGCAAGTACGTCAACTGTAAAGGAAATCGTTATATACGTCCAAGGACCTGTTACCTTTATTAGTATAGTCGCACGCTTCGATCATGCTAGTTATCGATGTGCAAGGTTTCAAGACTTCAGAAAAAGACTTTGCACCCAAGGAATTAGCCGTGTTTGATGGACATCGTGTGTCTCACTACGTTTTCAAACCTCCGTTCGCCTTTCGCAACTTACCACCCACGTTTCGTCAACAAGCTACTTGGTTAATGCATAATCATCATTGTCTCGATTGGAATGAAGGATTCACTCCTCCCTTTATGCTTCCTGTAATTCTGCAACGCTTGACTCAGCAGGCAGATACCGTGTACGTGAAGGGATCTGAAAAGAGCAACTACATTCGACGTTTCGTATCACAACCGGTGGTGGAGTTACCAGAGGAACCAGCTCTACAGGCTATGCTTCCATCATGCTTTTATCGACTGTAATTACACGAGAGGTCTTTTTTTATCCCGGAGAAAAAAACCTCGAGCGTAATTCGATGAGATAATTTAATGAATAATAAAAAGGAATAACTAGGTAATATGAAGAAGTCAAGAACACATTTATTAACTTGAAAATGACAATTATTAAAAACAATAATCAGGTTCGAGAAAGTTAGCCATGGAAGTTTAAACACATTTTATCCAGATGCAAAGTTAGGGCTAACTTTATCCGATGTCAAAGTGACAAATGTATCGCGGCTTATGGGATTTTTTATACATGAATTAAATTATCATTATCATTCACTGTGCTATTGTGCATTAAGTAATGTATACTACTTATATAAAACTCATGTAATGAATTTTTCAGAATAAAGTTTTTAAATTCTTTAATGGTTTTATTAAAACAACATAATATGATTACAACTATTTATTCATTGTCTATTACAAACTTTAATTCCCAATTCAGATAAATTAATATGATTACAACTATTCATTGTCTATTACAAACTTATATAACTATTCACAATTGAATATATAACAATTACTACCCTTTAATTCCCAATCCAGATAACGCACCAAACCCGAAGGAAAACCGACAGCAGCAAGGTTGTCACGTGCACATTCAGTTGCAGCAATCCATTCACTATACGGTGCAACACATTTACATTTGAAAAGAATGAAATCACATTTATCAGGCAACAAGTTAATAGTATGACGATGTTGGAACAAACCATGTTCTGTACGTGTGGAATTTTGTATATTTATAAGTTTACCATTTTTTAACAAATAATGGACTTCTACACCTGCACACGAAGTGTATCGATAATCGTTTTCACTACGTACAACCACAGTGTTCGATAGTTTAGCTCTTTCGATTAACAACCCGGTATTGTGAGTTTTATAACGCGAAAATTTAATTTCACCTTTATCTGTTGTTTCAAGAACCCAGTGATGTTGCCAACCCACTTTGATTGAACCCATTTTTGTAACTGACGGTAAGCGACTGATGTGACTATTTAAACTATACCCCCACCACTTTTAAAACGTGTATTATAGATACCCTCTCTATACTCTTCTTTCAAAACTGGAGCGATTACATTTTCCACGTAGCTTATTCGTCTCTGAAATCGTACCCTATCCCTTGCTATTATCTCCCATTGACTTCTGCGTGCTTGACGATGTGCATACTCCCATGTTAACATGTAATGCATTTTGTTTTTACTTTCATCAAATGTCACTAAACCACCCATTTAATCCGTCCTCTATTAAGTCATATGCAAAGTCCCTTAGATGTTGCGCAATGAGCTTTTTTACCAAACACTCATCACAAATCACACCTCTAATGAAGTCTTGACACAACTGCACGCCTTTTCTATATCGTTGTGCTAACTCTTGACAATATTCTGGACTGAATATAGTAATAGTAATAGTAATAGTGTTTATTCCCAGAATTCCACAACAAGTATACAAAAAAATATAAAAAAGGTTCAAAATTAATAAACAATTAAATTAACTTAATATAAATTAAAGTAAGTATTTGTATACATAAATAATATTAAAAAATAGAAGTAAAAATGTGATATTATATAAAGAAGAGAAAAAAAATGCAAAGTACTCTATGGTAGATGGGAACCACAAGGAGATGGTTCAATTCAGGTAAAACTGCCTTGTTCTACCACCATCCCCTTGACTGCAGGGAGTTTATAAAAGTAGTAAAAAATGCCTAATGAAAACTAATTAAGTGATATGTTAAAGAATAATGAAATCAAATAAGAATGATTGAATTATATAAAATAAAAATATAATATAATATAGTATGATATAATAATTATAAGAATGAAAATCAAAATGAAGATGAAAATAAGTACAAATAGGAATTAAATACAGTAGCTCAGCAAAAGATCGGATAAATGAAAAGAGAGGCCAACAGAGCATTATCTAAACTGTATTAGAGGTCATGTGCCTTGATTAACAAATAACAGATTTTTAAACTTTATTTTAAATAAATGAGGGGAGAGCGCTTTAAGAGAGTCAGGAACGTTATTATAAATTTTTGATACTTGATAAGTAAAGCTTCTCTCAAAGAAGGCAGTTCGATGAGCAGGTGGTGTAATTAATTTTCTATTTCTTAAAGATAGATTATGTACGTCTTCGCGGAAATGAATCTTTTGATATAAATATTTAGGATATTTATAAGATGATTTTATGAAATAAACAGGCAGACTGTAACAGACTTCTATTATGCATATTTAACCAATTAGCATCATTTAGCTTATGGGATATATGATCAAATTTTCTTATTCCATATACTAATCTTAAGCAAGAATTTTGAACTCTTTGTATGCAGCGAGCTGTATCGCTCCTAATTGAAAAAGCATAAATTTGATTACAATACGCAAACTGTGAAAGAACCAAAGATTCACACAATCTTAATTTAATCTTAGTAGTTAACGAATGCCGATGAGGATAAATCATTTTAATTGCTGCATAGGCTCGTTTAACATAATGTGATATTTGAGTTTCGTAACGAAAGTTGTTATGCATTATTAACCCTAGGTTTTTTACCTCTCCATGAATAGGCAATTTAATGTTATCTATTAAAATATTTATATAAGGTTTAATTTTTTCAATGTTTCTATTATTCCCAAGAAGTAAAATAACTGATTTAGTTGGATTTAACTGTAGTGCATGCTATTTAGAAAAGTTTGAGATTTGTTTTAAATCGTTGTTAATCGTGGACACTGCTTGCTGACACTCCTCAACATCAAAGGAATAGAAAGAACAGTTGTGTATCATCAGCATACATATGGATGTTGCACGTCTGGACAACTTGAGACAGTTTTGAAGTATATATGGTAAATAACAGGGGGCCCAGAATTGAACCCTGCGGGACACCTCTCGTTACCGATCTGCAATCTGATAACTCATTAGACAACTTGACACACTGCTCTCTACAACTTAAGTAACTATGAAATAATTTAATGGCACTTTCAGAAAGTCCGATGTAAGCCAGGGTTGCTAATAATATTTTATGATTAATAGTATCGAAGGCTTTGCTGAAATCCAGTAGTACTAATATCGATATCTTGTTGGCATCACGAGCGGTTATCAGATCATCAGTTACTTTGAGAAGAGCAGTTGTGCAACTATGTCCAGTCCGAAAACCAGACTGACAGTCAGATAATAAATCATAGTGTTGCAGATGGTCACGCAATTGATTATGTATAACCATTTCAAAAATTTTCGACAACACTGATAAAATGCTAATCGGACGAAGATGCTTATATTCAGAAGGGTTAGTTGTTTTAAGAACGGGGGTAACTATAGCCCTTTTCCAAACTGTAGGGAAATAAGATGAGAGCAAACAAACATTGATGATGTGAGTTAAGTACGGCAATATAAGAGGGCAACAACTTTTAATAATTTGAATATTTAAATTGTCTACTCCAGCTGCATTAGTTTTAATTCGATTAATAGTTTTTATAATGTCATTCACATCAACAGTTTTAAATGTAAATGGAAGGACATTATCTTTAGCCTTATTATTTTTATAATATCGCACAGAGTCATTTACTTTACAATCAGCCTCTGGAATACTGTCAATGAAAAAATTATTAATTTCATTTGGATTCTGAAGGTCTAAAGGAATCTCAGTGGTTTTATTTGGTACAATATTTAAGGATTTTAGAAATTTCCATTGCTGGCTAGTTGTAGCATTATTTAGTTTATGTTCAATAAATGCTCTTTTTTCGTTCTTGATAGATTTATTTGTTAAATTCCTTAATGTTTTATAATCTTCCCAATGAATATTTGATTTTGAAATCTTAAATTTGGCATAAGCTTTATCTCTTAATTTCATTAACAATTTAATATTGTCAGTAATCCAGGGTGATTTTTTTTCTAGATATTTTAACCGATATGATGGGTGCATGCTTGTTGAGAACAGATAGAATAGACGTATATCCCCGTACCATGAACAGCTCCGTGTGCCGCATCCTCCTCTAGCGCTTCTAATTCACATCGTAGTTTCACCACAGCATTCAGTTTATCAATAGCTTTGCTTGATACGTCTTCACTGTTACGCGTCTCCATTGTATTTCACTACGTTACACCTAGACCATGTGTTCTTATATTCACCCGCCCCCCACCCTTTCCCCTCTTCATTCTACCATTATGCAATACACCTTTTGACTTCCACATCCACTATTACCTTTTCTGGTAGATAATGCACAACTTCTAGCATTCCAAACACGTTCGGGATGTGCATCTTCATTAATGGTTCCAATATGTTTGTGATGTTTACTATGCAGTCACCCGGCATGTCTACAACACCATCTATTATGCTATGGTAGAAATTGAAAAATTCCAAACCCTTCAGAAGGTTTAATCGATATGTTGGTAACGGTATTAACTGCCGCAGCTCATATAAAGACTCCCACGCTAAATACAATTCATCATCTCCTGCATCAGTTATCTTTATAATTTTTGTTTTATCGTAATTTCTGTTAACACGCTCAAACGAGATAGTTTTTGTACCAATTTTCAAAGGAACCCCGACCTCTTCTCCTGCTTTAAAGTACTTATTAATGACTCCTTCATTGGTTATTAACGCGTTCCACTCCGTTTCATCAAACAGCATCCACTGATTCTATACTCCAGCTACTTTTATTACAGGAGCGAATCCCAAATGAGCACATAATCCAACAAATACAACTTTACTTTTTGATTTGTTTAAATAAAACACTGATTGATTCACTAGCGGTTCCCATTTAGCATCCTTAGGGAGCTCGTTTGGAGCCATCAACTGCTTTTCTAGAGCTTGCGCTTTCGCATTCTCAATTGATTTAGCGAGGCTTTCCATTGTAACACTGCACTGTACACTGCAACTGCAAACGCTTTACTCTTCCCATACATGCGACCTGCTATATATATCTACAGCTTGACCTTGAATGGTGTTTGATAACCTTGAAGAGTGGCCTTGAATGCATTGTTGCCATATTGCTGACCTTGAAGAGTTGCCTTGGATCCAAGGTCATAACATTGTTACCATATTGTTGGCCTTCAGAATGCGGTGTTGCCATATTGTTGACCTTGAGAATGCAGTATTGCCATATTATTGACCTTGAGAATGCGGTGTTGCCAAGTTTACGTGACAGAGATAGATTCAAGGTCATCATGTGTTAGAGAGAGAGATAGATTCAAGGTCATGGTCAGGAGTGGGGGGTGGTTCCAGAACTCTCATTTTTTCCCTACTTTAAAAGAAAACCTGGAATACGTCAATTTTTATGTTAAATGGGATATATTTTAGTTGAATTGTTATTTTTAAATTGTGTTTTGTTTATGAATTATGGCGATAGCAAAGATTTTCTAAATAGAAACTCTTTTTTATGATGATTTAGGAAAAAGTGTACAATTCTAAGACCAAATATACCTAGGTACTAGAAAGAATTTCGAAAATTGAAATTTTGGAGATACTCTCATTGCTTTTAAAGTTTAAAAACAAAAATCAAATAACAATCAAGAGTTCAAAGTTTTAATAAAGAAACTTTGTAAAGAACTGTCATAATTTTAACGCTAAGATAATTGCTACATGACTATTTGATTCAAACAATCTTTTAATAGCAAACCTAAAACAAAAACCGCATAAACAAATAGAACATAAACAAACGAAAATCAGGTTAAATTGTATTGGTGTCCAACTTAAATTCCCTAAAAATCAGTCTAAGGACCCTAGATTTTGTAAACAGTAACAGCGCATTCACAATGAACTTCGCCTTATTCATCGAACAACTACGTCTGCAAATGTGTTGGTGAAACAGTAATTTGGTTAACCTGAGATTAAATCTTATTCATAGAATAACTATTCATTGATTTATTGAGCGTTGGTGAAACCGGGCCTAAGTGTAACTCTTATGCTAAATAAACTTCAAACGCAATTTTTGTCAAAAATTTTCTTATGTAGCACTTGTTAGAGGATATGGTTTCATAAAAAGAGAAAAATTCTCTTTTCACTAGAAGAACAAAATGTATAGGGTTTTATTTGAAAAGTTTAAAATGACCATCAACAAGAAAATGAGTGGTGAAAAGAACATTGAAATTCATGTTGCTATAGAGCATAATTCGCTGTACAAAAATATCCTTAAAAACATTCTAATAATATTCCAAAAATATTATTTGAATCAGAAATATAACATACACGTAAGATGTCCTAACTAGAATGTTAAATAAATAATATTAAAATAATATTGAGGATATATTTTAAATAATATATTAGCTAAATATTTAGGCGGATGTTGAAACAGATATCTTTTAAATATTTGAGAATGAATATTTATATAATATATTTGTGCTACTAGGGATATAACATTCATAAGATATCCTAACTAGAATGTTATATAAATATTATTAAAATAATATTAAAGAAATATTTTAAATGATGTATTAGCTAAATATTTAGGCGGATGTTGAAACAGATATCTTTTAAATATTTGAGAATGAATATTTATATAATATATTTGTGCTACTAGGGATATAACATTCATAAGATATCCTAACTAGAATGTTATATAAATATTATTAAAATAATATTGAAGAAATATTTTAAATGATGTATTAGCTAAATATTTAGGCGGATGTTGAAACAGATATCTTTTAAATATTTGAGAATGAATATTTATATAATATATTTGTGCTACTAGGGATATAACATTCATAAGATATCCTAACTAGAATGTTATATAAATATTATTAAAATAATATTGAAGAAATATTTTAAATGATGTATTAGCTAAATATTTAGGCGGATGTTGAAAAAGATATATTTTAAATATTTGAAAAAAATATTTATATAATATATGTGTGCTACTAGGGTTGCTTGTAATAAAATGTAAAAATGTTTCGCTGAAATCTAGAAGCTTTAAAATACTTAATTTATGACGGTAACCGTGTCTGACAGACCGTATCTTAAGAAATAAAGATGGCATGTAAAAGACAGAATTTCATAAGCTAGATCAGATACTCCAAACAATATCCGCATTATACACAAAATTGTAGTTATTTATTAATATAATGTATGTTTTTAATTAGCGTTATGTTATCCGAAGGTATAACGAACCTTGGTAAATTATTAAATTTTAACTTTAGAAACAACATTGCAAGTAGTTAAAAGGAAACACCGCCGATTTAACGAAGCCGAACCCTTTTCATTATGCTTTCACTCGGGGGCAATAAATTCAGATATTATCTTGATGTTAAGAACAGCTGCATTTTTGGGTCTCCGCGCATACATGTTTGGGATCCCTACAAGTTTATTCCTGCAGATTGAACTGACTATAAAAACCGAACCTCACCCCTTTAGTTTTATTCTTGCTGGCGCTACGGATTGGTGGTGGTGATAATTATTTCTAACGCTCCGGTGATATTATTATTATTAACTAGTTTTTACTCAGCAGTCCTTGCTTCAATATTAAAAACAGATATGTTATTTTTATTATTAACGTGTACGTGTTTACGCATAAAATTTTAAATAAAATGCTGCTATTTAAAATTCTAACATGTGTGTGTGTATCTTTGTTTTTACCTAGAAAAATGGATTTGTTACAACAATTGAACAAGCTTTCAGGCAACAGCGGCGGCGGTCTGAAACCTATCAAGAAATTATGCGACTACGGGATCGAAGAGATCGTCGAAATACTACAATTCAAAAGAGTCGTATGCCGTTATAAACGTCAAAGCGTGATTGTTGTTGGTGAAAACTACGTTACATTTCTACCTAAGCGAATCAGCGATAAGCTGACGTATGAACGGGTTAAGGAACTTAACGAAAAGATTAAGGCTAAAACTATTTCTCTGGGCCAGCTGTACCTTGGGAAAACAAGTGGACCTTTGCCATATGACGACTGCATGTTTGTGGAAACAAATAAGGTACATTTACACGCGTCATCATCATCATCATAGAGTTCTCTTTTAATGCTCTATTTTATGTTTCTAGCCCCTGGAGCCGCAAATAGAAAACCGAGGCCAACAGTAAATACAAGATGAACGGTGGCGATCCCTCCGCAATATTCATCATCATCATCATCATCACTATCACTTGATGTGAAATGTGAAATTAATTGTAATAATAATAATTCCTAGCTAAATAAATATTCTATTTAAACAATGATGTTTCATTTACTAGCATTAGGATGAAGGGAGAGAGAGCAAGAAGGAGAGAGTGTGAGAAGGAGAGATAGAGAGATAGAGAGAGAGAGAGAGAGAGAGAGAGAGAGAGAGAGAGAGAGAGAGAGAGAGAGAGAGAGAGAGAGAGAGAGAGAGAGGAGAAATCGAGAGAGGAGATTCTTTAATGCGACCTCTAATAGCATCAGTACAAAGGTAATACAGATTTCTTCATGACGCCCTCTGTTGACGGTATGACAGATTCAGTACAGTTTCAAATTTAGCGCCACATGTTGTGATATAAAATGGCTGCAGACTCTAATTGAAGGGTCTTCTTCTTCTCTAATACAGTTCTCTTTTTTACGCGACCTCTCTACATACCGGTAATACCAATTTCTTCATTACGCCCTCTAGTAGTAGTACACGGGCTGCCGGTAATACAGACCCCTTCATGACGCCCTCTATTACCACTAACACCATTTAGCCGAACGCCGGACCAAATGCCGGTAATATACAAGGCCGGTAATATAGATTCCGCACTTAGAGACAAAAATCCCTAGATTAGAGAGAGATCGACATAAAAAGTCCCCAGATTAGAGAGAGATCGACATAAAAAGACCCCAGATTTGACGTAAAACGACACTGGTGCCATCTGTTTTCCCCTAGCAACACTAACACCATTTAGCCAAGTGACGAACCAAATGCCGATAATACAGAATGTCGGTAATGCAGATTCCGTACTTAACCACCTAGAGAGAGAGACAGACAAAAAGTCACCAGATTAGAGAGAGAGACAGAGAATCTTGGGTCCCTAGAACTGTCTGGCTCAGGTGTCCTAATACCTACTTAAAAATAAGCATTTTTTACTTTATCATTTTTTTTTTCTATCTGACACCATTTTCGATGAAAAAAAGAAACTTTCAAAAATGGCAAATTGTTGTTCTCAATTTTGCTCGAAATTGAAGCACTAGGAAAAAAACGCAGTGGATAAAATTGATGTATTCTTTGACGAAGAATGCGATGCCGTTAAAAAATTTTTAAAAATATTTTTTTTTCTAATTTTTTCAGCTTTTAAAATTTTCTTTTTGGAACTAGATACGTGTGAACCTTGTTTTAGGAGTCAAATATAAATTTTTTTCATACAGGATGCATGTGACATTCGAAAGTAGAGGTTTCAAGCTTTAAAATGATCTTCCCGCTGGCCTTTCTAAGTTGCGTCTATATTTGAATCTAGCAGGTGGTTGAGTTCAGAAAGAATGACCCATATACATTTTGTAAACTAGTAATTTAACAATTTATTTACATCAGTTGTTTGAAAAGAATTCGCTCACACAAATTCATATCTTTATAACCTCTTGGAATACATAACCTCCTGATAGCAAAAGTGTGCACGACATCATTTACTGCTTAAAAGCTTTTTCACCTCCTCAATTGTTAATTATTAAACTACAATTAATAAATATTAATTGGAGTTGTGGAAATCTTTTAAGCAGCAACTAATGTCGTGCACACATTTATGCTATCAGAAAGTTATTTATTAATAGTTGGTTAATAATTAACAATTGGATTGGTGAAAAACCTTTTAAGCAACAACTGATGTCGTGCACACCTTTGTTATCAGGCGGTTATGTATTCCCAGAGGTTAAGTATTTCAAGAGGTTATAAAAATATAAATTTATGTGAGCGAATCCTTTTCAAATAACAACTGATGTAAATAAGTTGTTAAAAGAAGAAAGATGTAACATATATGATACATGATACACATATATGATGTGGGTTGCATACCCACATGTACTAGTACACAAAATGTATTTACAAACTGAAAATAAATAGTTGCCTATCTTTACTCGTAGCAATTACTTTACAATGACTTCTATTGTTTTTGTTCCTATTACATAACTGTTCTGCAGTCTCCAACATAGTGCAACTTCTTTTTACATTTACTTTAATGGTTTTAGTCTTAATAAACTAAGTAATTGATAATTTTTAAATAAACCACATTAGCTCCACCTCTAACAGCATCTGAGGAACTATCAAAATTTGGAAATCTAAAACGCTGATCTAAATCCTATCAATTTATATCTGGGACTTTATCAAGCGAATAGTAGATGGCGCCAATTTTGCAAATAAAGCATAGACTTTTAAGCATGACTTCAGTTGCTGCTTAAAAGGTTTTTCACCACTCCCAATTGTTAATTATTAAACTACAATTAATAAAAATTAATTGGAGTTGTGAAAAACCTTTTAAGCAGCAACTGATGTCATGCACACTTGTGCTATCAGTGGGTTGCATACCCGCATGTACTAGTACAAAAAATATATTTACAAGCTGAAAATAAAGAGTTGCCATCCTTTACTCGTAGCGTTTATTTTAGAATAAGTTCTGTTGTTTATGTTCCTATTATGAAAGTGTTGTGCAGTCCCCCAACATAGAGCAATGTAGTTTTACATTTACTTTAATGGCTTTATTTTTTAATAAACTTAACTTTATAAAGCAAACAGTAGATGGCGCCAACTTTTCAAGTTAAGCCATGGTTAAGCATAGCTCTTTAAGCACAACTTCAGTTTCTGCTTAAAAGGTTTTTCACCACTACATTTGTCCAGACCGCCTCAAATCTTTTGTAATTTGGGTATATTTAGTTATTATTCTAGGTTGTTGAACCTAAGCATCTACTATAAGCTGTGTTATAAGTAGATGCTAATATATAAATACCTATCTACATAGGTGCATTATGCTTTTGCATTGTGCATTTCTTTTTCAATAAGGCAATGTATTTATATACATTGCCTTATTGAAAAAGAAATTATTTTAATCTCATACCCCCGAAGACCTATACATAGCTATTAGCTAGATATTTAGACAACTAAAATAAATATAATAACGTAAAAAGGAAAAGCTCTTATAAAATGCTAAAAAGAAAAACAAAACATCCTTGGCTCAATTTTGAACCTTAGCCCCCCCAAAATTAGAAGCTAGTTACGCCTATAACTATTAATTCTTATTGTTTGATTGTTGAATTTAAAACCTCAATGAAATTCTAGATCAATAGATCGTATTCACAACTTGGTTCTTTTATCACCCCTGCAGCCTTACGAGGTAAATTGGAAGCTAGAACATTCAAGAAGTTTAGGAGACAAAAGTGTCAATGACAGAAAAATAATATCAGTTATAATGTATACGTTAAACTATTTTGGCTTTCAAGCAAAAGATAAAGATACATCTTGTGTGAATGGAGAAAAAGTGTAATTACAATTGGACGTTCAGTTGCTATGGACAGCAGCAGTGGATCTTTCTGAATATACTTTCTTGAAATTGATCTTGCTGGTGTGAATGCAAGGAAAAGAAAATCATTGGTCTATCCAGATGTGCTTTTGCAAAAAACAAAACGCTAATTTATCAAAACCAAAACCTCCTTGTGATAGTGAATCAAGCAATCTTATGCATATATCTAATAGTGATAAAGAAAAGAAAACATCTTATAACACAATAGATATTTATGCATTAAGGGAGATATGAATGTTTTTTCCCCCGAGGTTGACGTGTTACAGACCAAGGGCTGAAGGCCCGCGGTCTGTAAGTCTACCGAGGGCAAAAAACAGAATATCTCCCGTAGTGCATTAAATATTTTATTTTTTAGTAACATCATATTCTTTATTTTCAACTTAAAACGTAAAAAAACATTCAAAATTAAAATAAATTGTGAATATCAAAGGTGGTTTGACTGTGACGTTGTTACGATGGTTGCTACAGTTGCATGAATTTGTTTTTCAATCAACAAAAAAAAATGTCTGAAAGCAGCAGCGTTATTCCTCACAGTGTGATTATAAAAGCGGAAAAAGCCAGTGAGTTATTGGTTCCGAAGAAGTCTGAACATTTGTACATCAAAGAATATGACCGATTTCATGTATGGATGGTGTTAAAACTCCCTTGGGAGATATGAGTTGCTTTTCATAGTTGGTATCTAGGACGAAAATAATCCATATCATGTTACTAAAAAATAAAAGAAATTAAATGATTTAGTAAGAGATTTAAAATTGTCTAAAAGTGATAGTGAGCTACTAGCTTCCAGTTTGCAATAATGGCATTGCCTTAATTCCTTAATATATAAACTAAAGTGTCTGTATATCGAAATAAAAGTAAAGATTGTTCTGTTTTTCACAAGAAGTAATAATATTTGTTATTGCAACAACATTGATGGTTTATTTGAACAACTAAAACTGCCGCATACACCAAGTAAATGCGTCTTTTTATAGACAGTTCAAAGCATAGCCTTAAAGTAGTTCTGGTTCACAATAGGAAGGAATTACGGACAATTAGGTATATTACTACTACTTACTATAATATATTACATGTCCACTTTTGTTCTGTTAAGAATAGATGTCAAATTTATAAACTGCATTTTTCTCGACAATGAGCCAATTTTAGCAGCCGAGCATAAAGCTTTATATGCAACTTATACATAATCGGACTTTATAGACTCACCCTTCTTATAGACCTTGCTCATAGACAGTTTTTTTAAGATGTAAATTTAGGGTTCTAGTCGGAACTGCTCGACATGAACCGAAGTCAGAGCTTGAATCCCAATATTTCTGGTACCCTACAACAAAACTGTACCAAAATTACATTTACATGCAAGTCTCTGGCGTGAAGGAGTGTCTAAACTTGCGAAATGATGAGATAAATGAATGTTAATGGTGATTATGCGAAAAAATATACGTTAATAAGTATGAAATGTTTCATGAATCTGTCAAGATCGGTTTTTCATAAATATGTTGATATAATCTGGAACTGTACCCTAGAAACTCTTAATGCAGATATTGAAAACTTAATTTTAAAAATATATAATGAAGGGAAACTCTCATTCTATGAATTTATTGATTTCAATTGGAAAGAGATTCTGAGGCACGTTGCTACTGATGTTATCTTTGCAACCATGTGTTGAAAGAATTCTAATGTCATGGACTGCTTTATCATCGTACTTTCCAAATGAAGAAGGTAACTGTTTGCTAATTAAAAGCTGTTCTTACTATCAGATGATTCCAAATACATCCTATAGAAATCCTCCAAAATTTTTTTGAGAGTATTAAACAAAATAACATATTGAAAAACGATTGTTACAATGACCATTATTATAACAAGAGTACAGTTTGCGTAACGATCCGCTAAGTGAGTTATGCAAAGTGCGAGTGTTTTTCATACTATTTTTCCTATTACACGTTAATTTTCTTTTATTTGTTATTAGAAAGGTAAATATTCTTTAGTAAAGAAAATTCAATAATTTTTGATATTTATTGAATTATTAATTTAGTTTAATACAGTTTTTGAGTTATCACCAAAAATGATTAAAACAATTAAAAATTTTTTGAAAAGCTGCACATAATTTTGTTTAATATTATTTTTTGCGTGAATCCATTATCTTTCAAGTAAAAGACTTATAAGGGGTTAACAGATATACTTGTTATCACCCTGTACCTACACTTATTTTATGTTTTATTCGACTTAACACATTTTTTACTTTACATTTCGTTTTCATTTAAATAGCATCGGAACATCTTTATTATTGTAAATATGTAAATGAATATAATAAATAACATTTCTGGGAATTTTTGACTGTTTACTTCTTGCTTACTAAGTGATGAAAAAATTAATGCAATTAAAATCACCTGTGAATGAGATTTTGGTAATATTTTAAATGGGAAACATCAACGACCATTTGGATAAACCTTTGATTTTATTGTAATGGAATGAACATAGCATTAACACAAGTGCATGGATACCTAGAATTATAAAATTTATACTATTATTAAGAGGTAAAAGACGAACATTTTCAGCAATATCTTTAATAATTATTGATAACTTTTTTGTTTTAATAAAAATGTTAAATTTGATTGAAATTGAAAATAAAATAATTTATTGAAATTACAATTTTATAAATAAAGTTTTTCCATCCTTTCGCGGTAGTTCATTTAATCGATGTCTTTTTGCAGCCTGTCTAATGCTCCTCTTGTTGATGATAAACCAATTTCTTCTTGAAAATTTTCTCAGGCATTTTTAATTTGAGGTTATAGGTTATAGATGCTTGCACTTTGCACTTTGACAGATACATTATTTTGACACCACATAAATTTAAGGTTATGTAGTGGTGTTGCGAAATATTATTAGACGAAGTACAAATTTTTCTGTTAAATTTATTACGTTTCCTTATAATTTCCTTAATAAAGTAACAAGAAATAATTGAATTAGTATATTATAACACGAATTGCAATGTTGTCTTTTAATAAAATTAAAAAAACAGGTACTCTTTTAGAATAATTAATACGTAATATCAATTTTTTGTAGATGTGATCATGATAATAATGATTCATATTTTTATATAAACGATTTGCAGTTTTAAAAGTGATTAACGGTAAGTTCATAATTATTCCTATCACGATTATAATATAATAAAACTCAGTTTTCAATCTGCAGAACTATATTTTTTAGCGATCAATGTTTATGTTTTACAATTTTAAGGCAAATAAAATAAAACAATTATCTTCATTGTTTATTATCAAACTTTTATAATACACAAAAATATAAGAAAAGCTTTATATATAATTTCCTTTCTTTGTTAATAAAAATAAAAATGAAGATACTTAATTTTAATTATTAACAAATTACATATTCTCAAGGGCAATAACTACTAAGATACTGCCACTGTCTAAAGAGAGCGGCAAATTAGCTGTTAAAATAATTTGTAGATAAATGGAATCTGCACACATTCTTTACAAATACTGATCTCGTACTTTGGATTATTTAAATAAGTAATTATTTCTAAACTTATTTGTTTACTTTTAGAGATTACCAAAATAAAATGGAAGCTGAAGTTGCTGTGGTGCAATATGAAGATAAAATAAAGAAATTATTGGAAAAACTTCTTGAGCCTTATTTTGAAATTAAAAGTGACATCTATTTGAGTAATTTACTCTCTCATCTATCGGGGAAAGATAATAAAGGTTAGTTTTCTTGTGTAAAACCTATTTAGTTTTCTAAGTTAAGAGAGGGTAGTTAAGGTAAAATACTCAAATTATTGTAAGAAATGAACAATTTAAATTGTAACTTAAACTACACAATAAACAAAGTTGGAAACTTCTAGCCCATGGTACGTATGACTACAGTCTATTCGTTGCAAGAAGACTAACTAAAGCAACCAGATTTAGTGATTTTTTAGTGAAATAGTACTGATATAGTATAAATTGCACTAACTTATAGGTTATCAGAGAAAAACATCTAGGTTATGTTGATTGCTGTCAAACTTTTGCTTTACATTTAAATGTTGAAAAGCTTTGAATAATACATTGTTCTTACTTTTAGTTATTGGTTTGCACTTATTAACTTTATTCACTTCTAATATGTGTAAAATGAAGTTGAATAAGTTGATAAAATGTTGATAATAAAGTATTTGTTTCTTGTTTAGACAATGTTCCTAAGCGGGAAAATTTCAAACAACACCGAGGTAATGCCAATAACAAAAAAATTTTAAAAAAGTTTCAAATGGTTAGTTTTAAATGCTCAAAACATTACATGTCAAAAGACCCTAACTGTTACTCTTGCCAGAAGCGAATGGAATATGTGGGCCATTATCCCGAAACCGTGCATTTCTGGTATCCACACACTTACAGCCAAACTATTTACTAAAATATATCAATTTTGTTATATTTCGATAGTTCTGATAATTGTCAATGAAGTTCAAGTAAAAAAACTATAGCCAAACCTATTATTTGTATTTTGATTTAAAGATGCTAAAACTAAGGACCGTCACGCGTAACCACCATGAGTTGACGACTTTAATTAAGTACTCCGACGAAACGAAGTGTAAACAAAATTATTTAGAAAGGCAAAACTAAAAAAAAAACAAATGAATTTAGGATGCAACAGATTTTAAAGCCTACTTTATGTCTACTCTTTTATAAAATGCATATTTTTAGTTGTAACCACGACATGACTTGGGCCCGTCACATAGTAAAATCTAATTTCAAAAAGCATGCCATTTCTTCAAGGTATAATTCTTCATTTTTTTAATAATAAATTTCTTCAAAGCCAGTGGTGTGTTACATATGATAAAAACATGTAGCTTTTCGTAAAACAAATAGTGAAGTTTTAAGGACATTTTAAAAAGTAATTTTTTTGTTTCGTATACTTACTTTTTTCTAGTCCGTTACTATAGTTATTGAGTCTTTTGTTAATGTTAGAAAGAGTTTCCTTGAAGTATTGTTTTGTCTTTAAGTAGAGGTTGCTAATTCTAACCTAAAAACACCAAATATACCTGTACTTAGTTTTTAGCGGGACATTTATTTATTAGGTTTTGAAACCGTCACACTCAGGACGGCCACATAACCGTCACACTATGACAATGAATAGTATGCTGGCTAGGTGCAGAAATAAAACAGGAAATAGAATTATTGTTGATTTTCTACAGCGCCAGCCTTCTAGAAATTTTATATGGGCATCACCAAAAGATGTTCAAAAACCCGAAGTTGAAGGAGTCTTTTCTATTTTAAAAGCTCCGTTAAAGGTCTCTTCCCGAGCATTTAAATTTAACAATCTTGAAATAGACAATATGTTTCTTTATGAAATAGACAATAATTTGCTTCAATTTTCAAGAAATGATAATTTTAACCTTTGAAGTGTTTTAATCTTAATAAGTTCAAGGTAACAATAATACTACTTGTTTTCGAGAATATGCAGGCTATCATAATAAAGTAATA
Source organism: Agrypnus murinus (assembly GCA_929113105.1). Classification (NCBI taxonomy): domain Eukaryota; kingdom Metazoa; phylum Arthropoda; class Insecta; order Coleoptera; family Elateridae; genus Agrypnus; species Agrypnus murinus. The sequence goes on along the minus strand of OV816025.1, from coordinate 39,108,014 downwards.
ACCCGTCTTTATTTTGGCCAAGTGTTTCGTGGAATAAGAACAGATAAATAAATAAAAAACGTACTTGTGTTTGATATTATGTTTCAAAAACGGTATTTTTGTTTTGTTGTATAAGACAATTTCATATTCTTTTAATATGTACGTTAAACTCTATTATGTGTAATACAAGCAGGTCTGTGAATAAAAAAATATTTTCTTATTAATTTTGTTTACAGTAAATTAATTAAGATATTTTCGAAAATTCGTTGTAAGGTAATTTAGGTAATTCTATTAGTAGTATTATGTGTTTTGATTATTAGATTTTTGTTTCTGATAACCGCGTGCCAGTTGTGTTATTTTTTTGGCATGCTGTACTGTATTATTTCCAATTTTTTATTTAAAATAATATTTATTCCCAGAAAGTACATACTATGTAATAAATAAAGAGTACCGATTTTTAGTGAAAAGCAATAAAATCATCACTGTAGATACCGTAAATATTCCTAAGAATTATGACTAATAATTGGATTAGTGCATTAGTTGTTGTTGTTTGTTTTTGGGCGAGGAATCAGGATGGTGGAGCATCCTTCGTACCTCAAGGCACCGATTGCTATGATCATTTGGCTGACCCTGCTAGAATTTAGCCGAATCTGGGGGAATTCCACCCCCAGTAGGGATCTTTATCGTGCCAAACATCGCATTGACACGGGCCCTGCACTTTTACTTCCTATCCGAAAAGAAGGCATGTTTTAAATTTTTCTCTGCTATGAAGTAGTAACTTAATAATAATTAATAAGGCATTAGTACTAAAATAATCAAGACAGCTCCGCCGACAATTTTTATTTTGAATACATATTATGTTTGTAAACACTCGGCCAAGGTAAGGCCTAACAATTTGCAAATCCCTTACACTGCAGTTCTTAGTAAAATAGTATAACAGTATTTACTTATTTTTTAGGCATTGTTTTTATACTATGCAAAACAAATTACCATTCATCAAGGTCATTCTATCAAAACATAAAAAAGAAAGGTTTTACTAAAAGATCTGTGTATTACTGTATTAAGATTTTAGAATACCAATAAAATAAATAATAAATAAAAAATAACAATACCTATTGATGGATAGATTAAATTATCGTCTTTACTTAATTATGTTTATTAACGAATAGCAAATCAAATTTAATGATATCATTAAATGGGTCAGTATTAAAACAATGTAATTTCTGTCTGCGTTTCCTATTAGAATACAGGGGAATCCCCCGGTTTAATAAACGTTTTAAGTTCTTTCAACACCATCCAAAATGGAATTTGCACCGTCTGCATCTTGTGCTAATTCAACAGATGTCACGTTTTTACTGATGGTGTCAATTTCTAAAGAACTTGCATTTAATCCTATTCGACTTAACACCTGACCTACATCAATTATACGTACTGAAAACATCAGTCAAAATTATTAAAAACTTGAACTTTCTCTAATCAAAAAACTTTATTGAAGATTTTTTGTTCCAAATGCCATCAGAAATACGCTAGTAAAGTCTGGTGTAGGGGCTATGAGACATCCTGTATATAATTTACATCAGACTTTTCTTGAAAGAAGTGCTTTAGTAATAACTATAATTAACATAACGTATTCTACTATAAGTCTTGATAATTATCAACAAATAAATAATGATTAGATAATCGATTTCTTTATGTTTTGTTCAAAAATAATTGCGTGGTGGTCTTACCAGTATAATACCTGTTTTCTTAGCCTTTGATAGGCTCTGGAATCTACAATGAGTGATAAAGTATGGCCCCCACTTAGATTTGTATTTCTAAAGACTTCTTCTTTTGAGTAAAATTGTTAAAAATATCCTGCTAATCACTTCATTTTTTAAAAACGTCAGACTGAAAGTGCACAAGTGTAGGATAATGGCCCATATGTGTCACAGACATTCAAAGATTCCCAATACAAAAATATTAGCTGTGTTTGGTTAAAAGGTCTAAGAACAGAACAAATAGAATTTGGAGAATGCTCACAAAACATAAGCTTTAAAAAGAACTTAATAGAATTGTGCAAAATGAATTTAAAAACTTATGTTATTGATTTGCACTAGATAATGAATTTTATTATAACAGTAGTGGCATAATGAATTCCATAACTGATTTATAAAATGAATTATGTAATGAATTTCATTATCTCGCTAGTGTTGTAATGAATTTCATTACCTAACGCCTTACGACCTCATCGTAGAAGTTTTGCACTCTTACTTACTTTTCCCCCTGTCTGGGGAAAGAATAAAAAGAGTATATATAATTTTAGAATTCAAAAACATTTTAAGATTTTATATCAGTGTTAATAGTATCGAACTGTCTATATTTCCCGGCTCTTTGTTTAATAAATTCTTGTTCTTTTTAATAAAAATACTTTCATATGCATCAAGTTCTCTGGGTGAATGACATTTTTAAGCAATTTTAATCTTTCTACTGTAATCGCGTGCGCTGTGTCATGTATATGGTTAGCTACATTTCATTTTTCCATGCGATTGTATTTAAAATCCCCTGTGTTCTTTGAATCTTTTTGTCTTTCCAATGTAACTCGTATTACAATCATTGCATTCAATTTGGTATATTCCGGATTTCACTTTTTTATCAGTTTTATCTTCTGGATTACCTAACAGGTTTTTTATCATCGCTGGTCTTTCTTGTTGTTCAAAATATTTTCCGTTTATTTGAAATTTGTTCTGATTCATACTTGGGGTGGATTGCATAAACACAGCCTAATTTTAAACTAGGATCAATATCCTAGACAACGATTGTTCTGACAATCGTTACTGCGGCAACTGAGCCAAGTTTAAAGTTACACCCACATTTATACAACTCGTCCATAATGAAGTTAAATGAATATATTCCGAAATTTTCTCCTCTTCTACTTTATTTGTTTTTAAATGAGTTTCTAAGTATTTTATAGTCGTCTTAACCGATATGCTAGGAAAAAGTGAACAAACATCAAATGATACTAAAATTTTCCTATCTTCTAATTTTAAGTTCTTTATCTTATTTACAAATTCTTATGAATGTGTTTCCAAAATAACGTAATTTTCAGTGAAAGTTAAATGTTTTATGAATAGGATGGACGAGTTTTTAAAACACAATTTTAAGCTGCTTTAAGTCAACCTCCTCTTGGGCCTCAGTTTCAAACATGTGGGAGTTATAAAAATATTTGTTAAGCTTCCTTTTTCTTTTTTCTCTTTCCTTCATGTATAAAAAGATGTATTTATCCTTAGTTGCATGTTTGTGTTAAGATTGCTGTGCACCCAGAAGAGGATTAAAACTTTTGTCCCAAGTGAGACTTGAACACATGTAGTGCACTGACACTACTCGTCCACCTGCCGGCTCATATCATATCTATGTATCCTGAATAGAAAAATGAAGTAAAACCTTCATGTAACATAATTATCCAGGCATCAATATTTTTTGAGTTATTATTTTTTTTGTGAAATAAATAAAGATTATTAAAATTTTCACAGTTTTATTAAAATACAACCTGACAATATTGTTTCGACAGCTATGCTGTCATTATCAAAGGTAATATAATTATAAACAAACACGTCGCTAAGGTAGATACAAAATAGGTAACTAGATAAAATAATAATAATAATCAGAATTAAATATCTAATACTTCCAGTAACGGAGAATTACTGAGCTCAAGTTGTTCATTCATTAAAGGTACCCTGAGTTTGTGTTTGTATATTTCAAAGGTTTCTAAAATGTCTAATTTGCGTTTGTTATTACAAAAATGTAGGAATTTAATATTATTTTGAGGAGTCATTGTGTGATTTTGTTTTAAAAGGTGTTTGGCGTAATTCGATTTTTCAGGATGTTTATTTTTGTAATGACGTACGTGTTCTTTATATCTTATGTCAAAATTTCGAAGTGTTTGTCCAATATATACCGAACTACAAAAAGAACAATTTAAACGGTAAATGCCCGATTTCATGATATCATGCGTTCTGTCTTTAGCATTAAATAAAAATGAAAAAGTGTTAGTGTTGGTTTTAAATGTTATTTTATAATTGTTGGTTTTTCTTAGTATATGTGCAATTTTTTCTGATATTTTGCCAAAATATGGTATAGATATGTAATTTGTGTCTTCTGTTTGATTGTCAATGGGATATATTCTTTTGATAGCTAACCTATAATCTTTTTGTTTAATTAAAGTGTCAATCATGTTTGGATTATAATGATTTGCATGTGCTAGTTGTTTAATGGTTGATATCTCTTTGCTAAAATCTGATTTTGTTAGTGGAATAGTTAAAGCTCTGTGTACTAATGATCTGTAGGCTGCTATTTTATGTGAATGAAATGAATGAACAACTTGAGCTCAGTAATTCTCCGTTACTGGAAGTATTAGATATTTAATTCTGATTATTATTATTATTTTATCTAGTTACCTATTTTGTATCTACCTTAGCGACGTGTTTGTTTATAATTATATTACCTTTGTAATGACAGCATAGCTGTCGAAACAATATTGTCAGGTTGTATTTTAATAAAACTGTGAAACTTTTAATAATCTTTATTTATTTCATGATTATGGAGTTCCACAAAATAAGGCTGGAAACAATAAACATTATTATTTTTTGTTTTTGAAAATCGACATTTTAAGCATTACTTATTTTAATTAATATAAATTTAAACAGATATCCTTTTGTTTTATTTACAGAATTGGGAAATACCCTTGTAAACCTACCAATCTTCACAGAATGGCTTTTCAAATCAACTCAATTGTGGGAGGAAAATTCATCATTGCCAACATCAACTGTTATAACTTTTACAGTACACATTGCTAGTTTGCTGTCAAAGAATGAAGCTCGTTTCATTGCTTTTAATTCATGTAATTTATATGTACGACTATGTTCAACTTTAAAATTAAGACTGCCCCAAAGTTCTTCTTCGGTAAAATTGGCTTATATCAAATTATTGGCATCGTTTCTAGAACATAAATCTGGAGTTGAATGGCTAATTGCTACCAATAACTGGCAAGATGTTCTTGGATATTGTTTGGCAGGACAAACAATATATATTGTTCGAGAAGGGCAAAACTTTATGTACAATTTGCTACTGAAAGGTTCCGATCATAATCAGGTTTTCTGTAGTATGGTTATTGAGAAAGTAAGTATAAAAAATATTTGCATAAGCAATTTTAAACTTTTAACTTTTTTTTTTTAGACAATGCTGGTACTAAATGATATGAATTTTACAAATGGATCGGTTACACCAGAAGTAAATGATGAATTGTTTCAAAAAAAGTTAACACCTACTTTGAGATTGATTTCACATATATTAGAATCATGTTTAGAAAGTGAATTATTTGCAAAAAGAGATTACACAATCCCTAGCATTTTTATGAAAAATTGCCACTTAGAACAAAATGTCTGGAATATTATAATGATAGGAATTAAAAATCAAGAGCTATCATCAGATTTAGGCCATATTCTGATTTTGTGTTATTTCTTTGGTCTCGCTATGGATTCTGAAGAAGAATTATTTCAATACAAAGAAATTAAGAAAATGGTAGAAGATATATTTAAATTGATCAAAATGTATATTGCAAAAAATGATGTTTTAAATATCATGAAAATTTGTCATATTCTTAATCGTTACTGGAAATTGATTAATTGTCGTTTACCAAAAATTGATTATTCATCTCCTAATGTTCCACTACTATTTGAAAATCAAATTATAATTTTTCAAATTTTACCTGTTTTTGTGTTAACGTTGATACACTGTGATTTAAATTTAGATGAAGTTGAAGATTTTTTTCGAGAGGAATTTGTTAATAAATTGTTTAAAATTATGTGTGAGCACACAATTAGAGTTGTATATAGTTATCGTACTGTATTACATCATGAAAAGAATATATTCGATATTGCACAAAAATCAATTATGTATATAATGAGTAGTCGTCAATACTATCATCGGGATAGAGCTGTTATAACATTCCAATCTCTAATGTATGTTTTAAATGACGTAATTGAAGTTATGAAGAGAAAGCCTGAAACAGTGAATACTTTTTCTAAACAAGTCAACTTTTTTGCGACACTTCTTGAGGCAATTGCTACATTTATAAAAGACTTCGATATCACTTGGAGAGAAAGTGTTGAAACTATCTGCGTTATGGGTGTTTCAATAGAGCTTATGAGTTTTTCGGTATGGCCTGCTAAGGTAATGATATTTATATTTCTTTATGAGGATAAATTTATGCAACTGGTTTGGATTTTAGTTGGTGGTACATGCATTGAAATTAGTAAATCTATCAATTGCACGGTTCATGTCACCTAATTTGGCATTATTGGTTGATAGAACATCAGATTCGTCAATGGCGAGTTTAGGAACTTTGCTTGTCGCAAAACTACATGATATAGATTGGGAAGTTCGCGATAGTGCACTTGAGGTTTTGCATACTATTTCTAATATAGCACATACAAGTAAGTAAAATCGGTCAGGTATATACAATTTCTATTTCAACTGTATTCTAAATAATTCTTAAGTGCCTGTTTTGAAATCTGTGGTCTTGTGTGATATTAACCCATACCTCGTAATAATACAAAAACACCACAGTAATTAACCCTTAATTACTATCGTGTTTTCAAGTAACATATATACTATCATGTGGTGTTTGAACACCCCACTCTTTATAGTGAGATTTTTTGTGATAATAGATGTTTTTTCATAGTTTTTTGTTTTTAGGTAATAAAACAAGTCTTTAGCTTACTACTGACTTTAAAAAAGAAAAAATTCTATTTGAAATGAAATAGAAAATTCAGGACACATAAAAGTATACATTTTTTTTATAAACATACATGTGTACATAAAAAAATATATTTTGAAACTAAAAATACGCTTTTCGTGGACTAATTTTTTGTTGGATGGTGCCCAAAGGTGTGACTTCATTTCCTGATAAAGAAAAAGGCATTATCATCACATATTAAAATTGTCTGTTGACATTTTTAGGCGTTTCAGTGCCTTAGACTTATTTTACTAAAACTGTAAAAAACAGCAGATCGTTATTTGTAACATGATAAAGGCTTTGTTCTTGTAATAGAATACCTAGAAGCTGAAAAGTGTGAGTATAATAATTTAGAAGATATTAAGTAAAAAATTGTGCATGTGATGCCGAAACACCACACGATAGTACTTGAGGGTTAAAAATAGTTTATTTTACAGTAGCGACTTTTGATGTACTTAATCGCTTTCAGTAACTAAAAACAGCTATTATTCACAAGCGACTAACCTAATTCTATGACCAATAGCAACTAACAACTCACATCAATAGTGAATTGGTGCTACTGTATTAATTTTTGGTTGACTTATTTGACAGAATCTCCATTCAATGCAGTTTGTACAATTTTCAAACTTTTTTGTACAACAGCCACTAATGTAAAATAAAACTTCATGCATCTAGGGTGACCAGACCGGTTCAATCAAAAATCGCGACATGACAACCAATCACTTTTACAGCCCCTTATCAGGAATTCTGCTAATGTAGCCTATGCCAGGACTCTACTCGAGAGTCACAGTGTTCTTTAACATAGATGTGGTACAACCCACGACATATGGGACTGATGACTATATTGTAACAGAACAATGCGCTTCAGAAAGGAAACTGAATAGCAAATTTAAAAAATATTTGTTTTCAATTATTATTAAAATACATATTATTCTTTATTATATTTCAAAGTGTTGCCTACAGATTGTAATAGCCTTGAGTAAAGCCCAAATGCAGGAAAAGCATAAAAATAGGGCCACCAATTAATTTAATGTAAATGCATCTAACGAAAAACAGTTATGATTCCCTAACCATGACACATACACTTCTTACTGTGTTTGCCACTAGAATTGTATTGCAACAGATTATATACAGCATGTACGGAAATTCTCTTACCAAATGGAAAACTTTTCATTATTGGTTTTTCGAAAAAAAGTCACTAAAAAAAAGTTTTGCTTCACTTAAAACCTCAAATGCTGTCATTAGAATTAACCAATTGTATAGAATCAAAACTTCTCATATGTAGGCATTATTATCTTCAAAATAATATTTCTAATTTTAAAAAATGCAATAACAAAAAACAATTTTTTTGTCCAAACCGCTGGTTCCTAAAAATGGGTACATTTTACCTACCTTTTATTACATACAGGGTGGCTCATAGCCCGCACACCAGACTTTACCAGCGCATTTCTGATGGCATTTGGAACAAAAAAATCGTAATAAAGTTTTTTGATTAGAGAAAGTTCAAATTTTGAGTAATATTGACCGACGTTTTTGGAAAAGTACGTATAAAATTATAACGCGCTGATGGTGATATTGATATCATGAATAAAAGATAAAGTTAACTGTATAAGTGCAAGCTTTGAGATTTTTAAGCCAGACAACATGATGAGATCTCATTTCACTGTGTACTTTTCTAGTTCAAACTCACCGTTTTCAAGCGCCCTGTTGTGTTACATTGTACTATTGCAGATTAAATTATTTCGCTTAGTTCACATAGTGGTTTTTGCTTTACTAAAATGCTTGTGTCAAATGATGACGAATCGTAAATAAACAAAATTGTATATACCTTTAAATTTTTATAAGCCATCTGTCTATAACGGGGATTTAATTTAATTTAACCGTGACCTTCATATCATTTTACTGTAAAATTGGTTAACGCTGGCATCTGTCCTGGTAAATTTCAATCTCCAGAGATGGCGCGACGGTAGAAATTTTTAAATTTTTTGGATCGGTCATATTCGGTTTGAGCAGTTCGGTAAACAAGCAACGCCTTCTAAATAAAAATACAACCTTGTGTTTATCAGACTCTGATATTATCTGTGATACTATATTACATAATGAAAATAAAGTTAAACCATTCTTTGTTTTACTTATGTGAAACTAGAAAGTAAGCAAATATATCTCATACGAATGTCTGTGATAATAGCAAATAATATATGTAACTGTAATTATATAATTTACTTTTCATAAAAGTGTACAAATAACGCTTCCCGACAAAACAATGATAGTAATTTAAAAAAATAGAAAAAAGAGAAACGTCCGTCTTATTATAGCTTGAAAGGCAAAAACTATAAGGAATTTGAACGTCATCATAAGATTATTTTTACAGAAACAAAAAGGTAGCTTTGGAATATTTCTGCTACACTGCCGTCCAAAAGTTTGGATGCACTTACTATTAGTATAAATAAGATTTTTACTAGGATCTCTGAATGTTGATGATCAGGTCCGGATATAGAGACCCAGGGCCCCTAGGCAGTTAACGGGCTTCCCCTTTTTGGTAATTTAGCAAAAAAAGCAAAACTTTTCTTTAAAAAAACTTCACTTTTACTTAGAATAGACAATCCGACATAGAAATGAAATGAAAGTACCAACTATACTTTTTTTACACATTATAATTTTTACATTTTCATACAATTACAAGATTACATTTCTACAATACAACCTTTCTGCAAAGGAACGGATGATCTCACTATAGTCTACAGACTGCATTATTTCTGACTGTACGGAATTAAGTCTATTTTCTTCTGTAGTAGATCATAAATAAATCTTTACTCTTTTTAGTGCTGAAAACGACCGTTCTGTCGAACAGTTTGACTCTGGTGTACACAACATTATCCGCTATTCCCACGTTTGGATAAATGTCCAAAAAGCCTTCTTCCAGGATGTACTTTGTATGTAGCTACAGTTATGATAACCCTTTCCCCTGTAACCTCTGCGAACAACAAATGAGATCGCAAGTGTAGACACTGGTTTTCCAAAGTACCATCCCAATCCCCCGGATAGAAGGCTTACGGTTCCGTACTCTGCTACGCACGTCTTAAGATTCCAAACTATGTAGCTTTGTGAGAAAGTCAAATCTTTGACTTAACTTCTCGTAAGTAGAGCCACGTCTCTGTAGCTCTGCAATCAACCTGTCCATAATGACGTTGAAGATTCCGAATCTGCCCCTGCTGGAGAGTTTAACCTCTTTTTCCTTTACTTCGTCAAACTGGACTTTTCGCTTACTTTTCCTCTTCATATAGTATGCGTAGTTCTGTTCTTCGCTTTTTCCACAGCTTTCGACTAATAACCATCAAAGGTAGCGACTTTCCTTATATCTTCTAGGTATGTTACCATGGACTGATAAAGTTCAGCAAACGTACCCATTTGGATGTTCACAGATTGGAAACATTTGCTCACTTTGTTAAATCTTTCCAGGATATCATCCCACAACAGGGTCAGGAAGCACATTTCCAGGGAGTCGATTGAATTAAAAAAGACGTGGAGCCTCAGAACGCATAGATGGTTTTATTTGTTTCAGTGGCGGTTATCTGAAGAGCTGCATGATCTTACTCCAGGAGCAACAGAGACTTCTTCAGGCATCGCCCTGAGCAAACCATCTTGTCTGAGAAAGCTTTACAACTGTTGAATTTGGCTTCAGTTCAGGTAACAAACTTGCCATCTGCGTGACGAAACCTAGAAAAATTGCACAATTCCTGTAAAGTACCAAAGAAAGATATAGCAGTCTCACAACATCCGACAAGATTCAGTGAGTCCAAGACGTGATTTTTCAAGGTCTGCAGAACGACGATAGCCAAGTCTTCAGCTTCTTGTTGTCTACTGTTTGGTATGAATCTTATAAATCGATCAATAGGAAATCCCTCAGCCGACACATATTGTACTATGAGTGAAAGTTGATTCACCTGGTAGATGTCAGAGTCGAGTCGACAGAGATGGAAAAATACTTCGCATGCTTTATCTCAGTCAGATCGTGCTGATGGCCTTTTCTACCATAATGTTGATAATTTCTTCGCATAGTCTAGACGAAAGGTATGACTTTGTCCCGCATCATTTGTTTCCTTAGTTTTATGTGCATGTCCAGAAAAGGATCGAACTTAGCCAAAAGTTCTACGGACATGACATATTAGTTCCCACTGTTTCTCGATCTAAATCTTTTCTGTGGACCTATACCACAAAATATACCACAAAACCTCATGCTAGTATTTTACTTCTTCTTTCGTTTGAAGAACAAGACTCTTGTCAACTCTACCGCCAACCTTCTTCCTCGCTAAGCGGACCAGTGTCGCACATGCTGATCTGTGATCGTTTGAACTGACCTACATTTTTGCAGTCGTTGTATTTCATCATTAGCTAACAACCCCGATTTTACAAACAGCTTACAAGGGTCACAGAACACGTATATGAATAGTATTTTTACTCTTTAAAAATACTATTCAAGGCCGAGGTTGTTTTTCGCCATTAGGCAATGTTTGGCTAAAGAGTGAAAAGGATGGATATCTGGTTGTATCTGCGTACTGGCGGCGCTTCGAAGATAAATCGGCATTCATATTTTGTTTCACGCCATTTTGTACGAAGTGTTGGAGTGTGGCACCGGCATCATCAGTATCCAATCGACAGGATCGTCACGGATGGAAAGGATGGAATCGCAAAAACATATGTTTTTGCGAAGAACGAGTCCAACTTCGGAATATTACAAAAAAGCTCTTTTTCCTTCTGCAATTTCTTCTGATTTCTTTTTCTTTTCTAGACATCGGTAATTTCTAGAAAATGAGTGGATAATGAGTAATAGTTTTGTTTGTTTTTGACAAGGCAAAAATGGGAAAACAGAAATAAGCATTGAAAAACGAAGTACTATTAGCACTCTACTTAATGAAAGTCTGTCATGTCAAAAAATTGCAACAAGAGTGAACGTTTCGCTAAAAGGTGCAATAGTCAACTATTGCGGAATTCAGAAGTATCGGTACTAATAATAATGATCGTCCTCGTATTGCAAGATCAAAAGTAACTAGCACTTAGCAGGACAATCATATTGTGGTGACAAGCAAACGAGATAGACGATTAACTACGGACAATAAATAAAAATTACACACTTTAAGAATATACTTTGGACTGATGAGGCTGTGTTTGGAGCTCGTCGATGTATTTCTGTCAGAAAACGCAGTTCGTTTCAAAACATGGCTGACATGGCTCCTCAGTGTATACTACCCACAGTAAAAGACTGGGCTGGTTCTATTATGGTATGAGCTCAGCATAAGAATAGTGCTCTGCAAAATAAAAGCACTCGCAAATATTTTCAGCCGACCGAGTGCGATGTTGATTGTTAGCGGGTTACGCAGCAACAGTTATGCTGTAATATTCGCTCCTTGTTATTATCGCAGCATACGATGACGATCGGTAAGCCTCAAACTGATAGTGATATGTGTGCGATTTTTGGGACTAACTGAAAAACTTTAAAGTGTCTCGGACATGAGGAAAGAGGGTTACAAAGAGATATTCGCTAAACACGCAATACCATCTGTCTTAGAATCATTGGCGTATCATATGGGTATCGTGTTACAACAGGATAACGTTCCGAAGAATAGTTCCCGTCTTTTACGGGGGTAACTTAGAGAAGAAAGAAGCAGATGGCGTACTTATTAACATGACTTGGCCATCGCAATTGCTAGACATTAACTCTACAGAACCTTTTTGAACTCTACTTTCAAGAGCTTGAGAAGCAGAAAGGTGAGGATGTTCTGTCCCAATTCTCAAACTGGGTATAATTGAAAATGGTCTATTTCTAAGGTAACTCAATTTATTTTTTGCTTAAAAGAATTTTACACAAATGTACAAATAAGGTAATTGTAGATAATTACCAAATGTATAATATCTAAATGATGAACCTGACTGTTGTGATCTACTGCAAGATGTAGATATGATCTTTTCTTTAAATTTTCCTATAGCGGTGAACAAAAAGTCGTTTTGTTAAAAACAAAAAATCTTACAGAAAATTGATAAGGGATCAAAAAGGTTTTTCAAAACTTACTGCAATGAAGAGTTATGAGAGAGTCAAAATATTATATAAAGCCGATAGATGTCTTTATGAATAAAAACACAAGCAAGAAAAAATACATTCCAAAAAAATGAAAATTATGAAACAATATAAGAGCAGAGCTGGATGGTCAGATGACAACCTATGCAATGAATATATAGGTAACAAAGACATGAAGCAAATAAAACTGAAAAAGAAAAGAAAAAAATACTAGAAAGTATAAAGCGTATAAGTTATTGCATATGCAGATGATGTAATAATTATGAGATTATAACTAAAGAACTCGTAATAAATTAATAGAAACTTTTCAAAAGATAGAGAAAGAAGCAGGTACCATTCGATTAGTAAAGCAAATACGACCCAAGTATAAATGCAGAAGGGAAAGGAATAACCAGACGATTGACCAAATTACAAGTTTGAAGAGATCAACATATCAATAGCGCAAATGATAGAAGCAAAATGAGTAAAGAAAGAATACTAGCTGGAAATAGAATGTACTTTGCTAGTAAGAAGACACCAGACACGTCAATGGATCTCTTGTGCTTAACAAAAACTGAAGAGGAACATCTCGAAACTCTCGAATACTCGGATCAATCATTTCTTACTCTTGAAGTGCATGCATTGTGTTTTCATTCATTCATTCATTCATGTGTCTTGGTACATTTTTTCTGTGGAGACAGCCAGCGCTACCTAGCGCTGGATGACCCAAACCCTATTGAACTACGCGATGTAAGAGAGAGAGGTGAGGATCCGAGCTTGAATTCTTTTTTCGTATTTCAACAAAAGCAACAAGTTACTAAAGCTTACCCATTAGGGTAAGCAGTTGGCACCTAGTGAAGCATTAATGGTAAATACCATTAGAAAATAAATCATGAAATTCTAGAAGAAGTACGCGGAGAAGATGTTGTAAGGTTTATCAACTCACAGTAGATTAGACAATTCAGCCATGCATGTGGTGTCGTATAAGAAGATTCAGAACAAGATGGCAAAATGAGATGCAACAGGAATGATAATGCCAACAATAATAAAGCTATGGGGGGGGGCAAGCTGGTCATTCCAGAGGTCAATGTCTGCCAATCCATTTGTTGGAAAATACTTTTCCAGACATTGCGCAACTGGAACTGGAAAATGTGGTGGTGCACCATCTTGTTGATACCGAATGTTGGTAATCTTGTTTTTTTAATGGTTTTATCCAAAAATAGTCACAGATTAGAATTCTGCATATAACAGTTACAAGAAATTAAAAATGATTTTTTTTTATATATGTAGTCTTCTATATTTTGTAAACATTTATTTCAGACTCCCATTATGATCAAATATTGTGGAACTCAATACCAAATACTTTTTGATTCTAGTGAAAAAAGATGGACTTAATTTAAATTAACTGTAATTTAAAAGAATAGTCGATAACAAGCTCCTAATGTGTGGTGGGAAAAAATAAATAAATGAAGACGAATGATTCACCTATCACTTGTTAGTCAGCTGACAACAGGAGCACAATTTATGTAGCATTCTAATTAGTTTAATTTATTAGATATATGAGGTAAGTGCCGTAAATTCTCGGACCGGCAGGCTTCTACAGATGCCAACATGCTCAAACTCAGTTTCGTCATAGTTGAACATGTAAGAGGCCTACATTATATATATATATATATTACGGCTAGAAGCGTAATAGGTTTTAGTAGCCACTCAAGCATCGTGACGAGTGCATGAAAATGTAGCAGCTAACGAAAATTGAGTTACCGCGCAGTTATTAAATTTTTAACAAGAGAAGGTCACACGCCTAATCAAATCAAACAACGTTTAGATATTATGGTGATTTATCTCCTTCATATTCCACCGTACCCAAAGCCGACTTTGGAGTCCATTGTCACTGGAGATGAAACAATGGTTCTGTATTATAATTCTCTATCTAAAAGGAAATCGATGGAATGGCGGCGACCCGATGAACCTCGTCCCAAAAAGGCGAAAGTCGTTCAATCGACAAAGAAAGTTATGGCAACAATATTCTGAGATTGTGACGGCATTTTACTGATTGATTTTAAGGAACGCAATATAACTGTTAACAGTACATATTATGCGTCTTTATTGCATAAATTGAGAAACAATATTCGTGAAAAACGTCGAGAAAAATTGACAAGAGGTGTTCGATTATTACACGACAATGTACCCATTCATACTGCCGCAATATCACAAGCTGCCATTTGCGAACGCGGCTTTGAAGCATTGGATCATCCACCGTACAGTCCGGATATGGCTCGTAGTGACTCTTATTTATTTTCCAATTTAAAGAAAGACCTTAGGGGACGTCATTTTAAGGACGAGAACGAGTTGCAAGCAGCTGTAATTGAACATAACTTGAAGGAAAAACTTTAGATTATTTTTACAAGGGTATTGAATTATTAATTCCACATTGTAATAAGTGTATTGACATTAGGGGAAATTATATTGAAAAATAAAAATTATATTTTACCAAGTTTATTTTTTCTGTATCAGGCCGAAAATTTATGGCGCTTACCTTTTACATATTTGTTTAATTCCTAGTCGTTGAATATTTCATTTTGCTTGATAACTATTTAAATACAAATTATTTAAATAAATACTTAATATTTTTTGTAAAAAATCTCTCACTTCATGGTGTTTCCAAACTTTTGACCGGCAGTGTATATAACAATACAATATTTTTGAAATTTGATACCTTTGTTCCTTATCGTGCTGCTTGGAAATAACAGCAGGTACCTACAGATAAATTAAGGAAACGAAAACAATTACGATTACTATATAGATTATACTATAGGACTTCAAATTAAAATAAAACAAACTCAAATAAACACAAACAATTTAATAACTTTGCTAATAGAGGTTAAAAATCTGACACATGAAGACACAATAAATTATTTTTGATATTTCTTTCCAGTTCCCTACGAGTCTTTCTTTAGCTATTAGAAGAATATTTTCGATTCTATAAGTACCTGAAAGTTGGAAATGTACCTAGTATACGATAAAAACAAAGTTATACCTTCTCTATATAGATTATCATCATTACATTTTCTAATGCATTTTCCAACATATCACTCCTTATTAGTTCTTATAACTATGAGATATAATATTTTTGAAAATCTCATACTGAAAGGATAAGAAAGTGGTTTTCAAAACCGTCATCACGTTTCGATGATGTCACACGTCGCACAATTATTCGTGGCTGTTCCATTCGCTGCCATTATGATCGTTAAGCGTTAATAGCTTTCTACCGAAGTCGAAGACTCCACCTCCTAGATTTGAGCCTCCAAATTCAGATAAAACTAAATTTCGAAAGATATATAATTCAAAAAATTTTTTTCTTGCAATTTCAGGATCACTATTTTATCAGACATCACATGACATCTTTTCGAAAAAAATTTCTTTTTTATTTTTTTTCTTAAAAACTAAAGGCACTAACGGCTTGAAAATACTTCAAGCCCGAGAAAATGTTCTTATGTATTGCTATAAAAAAATACAGCATTGTAGGTTACATCAGTCTCCATAAATTGGATCTCAAAGTTTACATTGACTAGCATAGGCAGACGGCAGTCTTAAATCTAGCCTTAACTTTCAATAGCAAAAAATTGAGTAAAAGAGTTTTCCACATCGAATTCCAATTGCCTATTGAATTTACTAATTAGTGTTAATTTATGTGATGCTAGAAACATCAGGATACACTAGAGACGAGAAATGGCAAAAACGACACTTTTGTATGATTACTGTTTTACTTTCTTTCGTGATTATTATTAGTTTAAAGGGTTGGCTTATTTACCTTCAAGTAATGTCCCCAGTAAGCTTACTTAACAGTTTAACAAAAATAACTGTTTATTCACTCTCAAGCAGTTTAAAGGTAGGATCTAGTAAAAATGTAAAACCACCTAACAAATACATACATGGCGGACGGTTTATAACATTTCAGAATAGGTAAAATAATTTCAAAAAAGGGAAATAAATTCTCATTTCTCAGAAAAATAAGTAACTTCAATTTCAAAACTGATTTGGTGTAATATAAATACGGGTGTTTGTAGCTCCCGCACCAGACTTTACCGGTGCATTTGGAACAAAAAATCTTAATCAAGTTTTTTGATTAGAAAACGTAAAAATTTGTAATAATTTTGACAAAACGTTTTTAAAAAGTACATGTTCATTATGTTGTACAAGTTAAGGCTGATTCTCACTATACGGCAGGCTACCAACAGACACCGGACCGACAAAACATTGTAATGTAAATACATTTTATATGAAGGTGTTCACATCAACCACCACAGACACGGCCCGTCGCCAACAGTTGTTGGTCATGGTTGTTTGTGCAACACGTGCATGCGACAGAAACACTTGCTATACGTATAGGGTTTAGTGCTAGTTTATTTAACGGTTTATTGCAATTTTTATTGATACAGTGTATTAATATAGAATGGATAAAATTATACCATATGCATTTAAACACTTTGAATGATTTGGAGGCATCGGTTAACGATTTATCACAAGTGAAGACAATATTAGAATCGGAAACGTCTTACACCAGGCGACGTGTAATTGCGATTTTGTGCTCCTATGAGTACAAATTATGAATCACATTGATGTGTGAAAACAAATGAAATTTCCAATTTCAAAAGCGGGTTAGTGTATAATTTTGCACGAATCTTTTCATAGTGTAGTGTTAAATTTAGACACTTTGCAAGCTTCTCGCTACCAGATGCTATTACGAGCGGATCAAACTAATAGAAAACGTCTTACCGAATTAAGTAATCATTAGTGGCGGCATATATCATATAAACAATTTATTTATTGGGAAAATTCTTAGTTGCCTTGGGGAAAAAATAAAAGGAAGGTAATACCTGCTTGTGTCATTTCAAAAATAAGCAAATATCCCGAAGATAATGATATGTATACACGGTTTCGTCCTGCAGAAGGAGAAGGTCCAGATTATTTTGATTAAGAAAAAGGAATAATTTTTTAAAAATTTTCTGTTAACTAAATACTTACATAAGTTATAAAAAAGTAAAAATAAAATGTGCTCCTAGTTTTCACGTATAATTAAACTGTTACATTTATAAATACGTTCTATTAGTAATAATAATAAGGACATCTAATGATTATATGAGTTTTTTTGCTTTCTCCAACGAAGGACGCTCTGCTGTGGCTATATTTGCAGAGATTATGGCTGCATATTTATCATTTTCAATATTTAAATACGTAGGATCAGCGAAGTTCTTTTCTATTACAAATAGTTATTATTTTCTCCCTTAATTCATTCGATTTTTTGGAAAAACTTCTTGATACAATCGACCCTTTTCACTCTTTGCAACCACTGCCAGTAAATGTTAAGATGTTTATCTGTATTTGGAAAAGAAAAATTATATTCGCCAGCTTTTTCGGTATTCTTGCACCCGAATATACAACATCGAGGCATGTTGTTTTAATGGGTAACTACACAATAGTAATAACCAGTAAATAACCTAATAAATAAACACTTTTTATTTACCTCCAAACACGTGAAATGCACTAATTTGTGGTCGGATTTCTACTACCAAAGCAGTTTAGTATGCTTTGCATATTAGGCGCGTGCACGCGTGACGTCACACGCTCCGGATCTTTCAACTTCAAAAATTAATTACAGGCTTATTTTAAAGAATTTAGAAATTTTACTTGTAAAATAGCTATCTACATTTTTTGTTTAATTTATTAAGCTGAAGTTGTAAATCTGCTTAACAACATCTTTAAGGTTTTATTAGGGCCTTTAAAATAACAACTTTGCATTTTTAGAAGTGGTAGTTTTCGAAAATATCTTATTTAATTTACTGTAAACAAAATTAATACGAAAATATTTTTTTATTCGCAGACCTGCTTGTATTACACATAATAGGGGTTAACGTACCTATTAAAAGAATATGAAATTGTCTTATACAACAAAACAAAAAATACCGTTTTTGAAACATAATATCAAACACGAGTACATTTCTTATTTATTTATCTGTTCTTATTCCACAAAACACTTGGCCAAAATAAAGACGGGTTATTACTTTATTATGATAGCTTGCACATTCTCGAAGTAGTATTGTTTATCACCTTGAAGCTTGAACTTTAACATATGTGTCATGTGCATTCATACTATTAAATTTGAAAACATTAGGCTAAACTTCGATGCTGTTTTTCCCCAAAAGTATAGAAGTACGAGAAAAATGGTATATAGGAATTTTCTTTCTTTAATGATTATCTAACCACTGGCAAAGTCTGACTATGTCTTAATGGGACACCCTGTATAGTCCAGTCAGGAAACCAAAAGTATCTGTTTTTGGTTATTTTATTTTAACAGCTATTATATTGCACAAACCTAGTGTGCTAGTGCGTAGAATAATATATGTAGTTGCGTACTAAATCGTAGTGACAGCAGAAAAGTTATTAACAATTTAAGATGCGTACAACCGTTTTTGAGGAGTTTTTCTTCCATAGCTCATCAGGATGACTTCCTATGAAAAAATGTTCAGTATATGATTTGTTTGTAATAAAAATAGATTTGAAATGGCAGTCCGATTGTTATAAAACTGCAATAATTAAGTTACAAAATCGAGAAAACTACCAAAATTGTGTGTTTTTTAAGTTGCCATAAAAATTTAAATAATCAACCAATATTGATGAAACTTACGTTAGGTATAGTTTAAATTATGTACAATAAGCACCTAAAACCCATATGCCAGGTATGCAAACAGGAGCATTTATCGTTTTAGACATAACCTCGAAATAACCTTATGTTATATGGGTGGATTCGTTTGCTAAAATTAGATGCCCATATTGAGTAATAGGAATCGTGCATTTTTCTCCTACTCATTTCCCCTCTTTGTTATAGAATTCCAACGAAATTTAGATTTTGGATGCAGAAATCTTATATTAATTGTTGATTAGTTAATGCTAATCAATTGATAAGTAAATGTACTGTAATTAGTAATATTGTAGAAAAGAATTAAAAAACAAGTAGTAATAAAAAAAGAACCAGCGAAAAAGGTATAATAAATGAACATTCGTTAAAGAAGAAATGTATGACAACAGCTCCATAGTCAAATGCTGCATTTGACTACGTACTAGATTCGAATAAAAAGCCATAGTTGCAACCCCAACTTGTGTAATTTTTTTTTATAATTTTTTAATATATTTTATAAACTTTTTTTGTAAATAGAACTTTTATAAAAAAGAAATTACATAAAATGCATAAAATTATCCCTTAATTTTATAGTCATTGTTTAACAAAGGGAGCTAACATGATGTCGATTTCAATTTCCAATTCAAAAATTTTATGAATTAAATTTACAAAATAATCCAGTTGTAAATAGGACGTAGTTTTGTAAAAAATAATTCAAAAAAAAGATGTAATGCAGCTGGCACAAATCGAACCGACATAAATCTGATACAAGGTGGTTACTATACTTTTCAGCTACCGTGCCTTTGCCTTAGGCGAATTCTTTTATAGGTACCACGTTTAATACCTTGCATCTTGTATGCGTTAATTTGTGTCGCATTAGATTAAATTCAGAAATACATATTCCCTTATTTTGAATTTACTTTTATTTAAAAAAGAAAATTTTGAATTCGGCTTCACGTCATTTAATATTTAATCGTAAAACATAAATAAAATCTAATATTAGCATTAATAGTATACAATGTACGTTAGTGTATTCAACAACTATCTCCTATGCCTCGAAGGTGTTGCCGGTCGCAGGATCGATCTCTGTCCGGTAGCTTTTTTATAATAACAATAATAATAAATAACATTAAAATATATAATTCAAATAATTATTCTTTTTAAGAACTAACAAGTTCAAATTTAAAAAAAAAACTACCCGAGCAGCGATCGATCCTGCAATATACGAATTGCAAGGAAACAGCTTCCACATTGAGACATAAGAGATAATAACAATAATAACTAAAAATCCAAAGAAAATTGATTTCCAATTATTCGTCTCCTGATCTTATTAATTCATCTATTAAAATGAAACAAAAAGCAAAGTGAAGTACGATTAATAAGCTACTCAGGCACTTTTGATTTTTTTCAGTATTACTCTTGGTTAATATTTTAGGACTTTTTTAAACATCAATCAATTTTTCTGTATTTTTCTTGTAAACTTTGTTCCACAAAAAAACACTTTTTTCTTAAATCCAAAAAAGGACTTCCGTAGAATGGACTTATTTTGGTCCTCTTTATTTTGGTTCAAATAGGGTGTGAAGATTTTAAGAAATAACTGAATGAGAAGTATAGAGCGAAAAGCATTTTAGCTATCATAAATTTCTATGTAGTATAAATTCTGCATATAATTTTATATGCAGACGATATAAAACTTTTTCATGAAATAAAAAATATATCTGACTGTCATTTACTTCAAGACAATTTAAACCGTTTATACATTTACTGTTCTAGCAACAAATTATTTTTGAACCTCCTGAAATGTTATAAAATCGCTTTTACAAGAAACCAGTTAGTTACTTCCATTAAAGACTTGGGTGTTATTTTAGATAATAAAATAACCCTTTCAGAACATTTTACGTATATGACAGAGAAGGCTTATAAAAATTTAGGCTTTTTAATAAGGATATGTAAACCATTTGTAACTGTATCAAAAGTCTTTACTTTGCATATGTACGAAGTGTGGTATGTTGGGCTAGTGTGGTATGGAACCCTCAGTACTCCATGTATATCAATATGATAGAATCAATACAAAAAAGATTTGTGAGCTACATTAGTAAGAGATTTAATATGCCAACAATAAGTTATAATCAATCATGTATAGAATTCGGTCTGTTACAATTATGTAATTTTAGAGAGTTATTGGATGTTCAGTTTCTCTATAAATTAATTACAAGTATTATAGATTGTCCACCACTATTACAACAAATAAATTTTAACATTCCCGTTTACCCCACTAGAAATAATAATTTATTTGCACCATCCTTTTCCAGAACTAATTCTTAGCTTAATTCCCCACTTACGTATTGTTCGAATATACAATGAAAAATATAATTCAGTTGATCCTTTTTCAATGTCCTTAATTTCTTTAACAAGAATATAAAAGCCTTAATCAACTGATGAAATTTGCATCATCTTTTATCATTTTTATAATTAATTCTAAATGTTTTTTTTTCACTTGGCTTTAGTAATATACTGTGTTAATTAAGAAGTATTTGTACTTGGGATTTAATCCTGTAAATACTTTACATTAAATAAATAAATAGTGTAGGCCCTTAAGAGGAATTTTAAAACCGAGTATCTATGATGAATCAATTGTCATATTTTTTTAAAAGTACAATCACTTGTATTCTTACTTATAGAATTCTTGTGATTTAAAGCAGTTAACACTTTGAAGACTGCTGAAAAGGTTTATATATGGTTTAATATTGTTAATTCAATCCAAATAGCTAAAAATTTAAAAATAACAAAATCTTCTGCGAGTATGATTTGCTTGTTCTCTTAGGTCTTCCTAGATATTTATCTCTTTTATTATAACATATTTTTGCATTTTTCTTTGTCCTGCTTCGCTAGTTTATCTTCAAGATTTCTAATTATATTTTTGAATGCTTTTTTTTCAACTTTCCATTTTTCTGCTTTTTTTCTCCCATTCTACCTTTGTTTTTCGAAATTCTTCCTTCAACTGCTCAAGATTTTCCTTATCTTTCTCATGCTTCTTAATTATTGCAATAATTGTAATTGCATCCTTTGGTTTGTTTTGTTTAGTCTTTTTTTGAGGTGTTCTTGATATTTTTTTTCGAAATGCTAACAGCTCCTTTTCCCACTTATCGAATTCTTCCGATGTTTGTTTGCGGTAGTTTTTTCATTCCACTTGCCTTGTGTTCTACCTTGCAGTTTAATTTTGCACAAAGTAGTTTTTTGTCCCAATCGCTTCAATAAAGAAATTTTCTAGTTACTTTCGCACGCGATTTTCACCCTACTGTTCCTTACCACACTCCTGTCTGTCTTACTTCAGTTCTTCACCATTTATCTGTGTTTACAGTTTTCTTGTGCATTGCCTCACTACAAGACCACTAACTTTATATTATGATATATAAATATAGTATTACTATTAATTGGATCTGTTAATCACTAAGTTCTTTAAAATCACCCCACTATTGGACACACCCTATTCAGGTTATTTGGCACAACTCGATTTCCAACTGGAATACAGTATTGAAAATTAAGAAAAATAATTTCTACCTTTACATAATCAAACTTGTGGATGAAAAAATTATATTTTATAAAAATTACCAGTAAAATCATAAAACAAGTTCTTAATCTTATCAGAATCTTAGAAATGATTAGATTCATTTTTGGAAATAAACATAGCCTAGTTTATAGAACATACTTTTTTCTTTATCAACAATAATTTAACTATCAATAAAAATAATCAGCAACAATAATTGAAAATAGCAATCAATATATTTAAAACACAAGGCTTATTTTTGTTTGCAGTTTGTTAGAGAGTTCCGCTGGGCCGATTTACGTCATTCTTTTTTTATATTGAAGCTTTCGCTGTGTAGATCAATCAACACTATTCCATTTTTACAATTTTTTTAATGTTTATATTTGTAATTTAAACAAATATAAAATGTTTAATTTGAGACGCACAGATTGGACATTCACTTGGGGCACCATCTCACTTTGTACGGTGGCGAGTTTCGTAACTACTCTCGCTTATCTATATATTTAAAACACAAAGCTGATTTTTGTTCCAGTTCGTTTGAGAGTTCTCCTGGGCAAATTTGCGTGATTCTTTTTTTTTATAATGAAGCTTTCCTTTGTATATTAGTCAACATTACTGTTGAGTGAGGAGTTTTAAAGAGGTGCAATGTAATAGGGAAAGACCATGCCTGCATCGTCTCCACCTGCACTCCACTTGGCCAACAAACTTGAGTACTGTATGATGCTTTCACAACGGGCAATAATTGAACTTTTTATTTAGAACGACTAAATTAGATCGTCAGCATCAAGCAAATCTTTAAATGTCAGCTACAATATTCCCAATGGAGCAAAAAGAAACAAAAAATGTGTGTTTTGTTTTCAACATGGAACCAGATCATACTTTTAGGTTTTATAAAGTAAACAATTCACCATGAACGTATTCATATTTTGACTGTGCTAGAAAAATTTGTATTTGTGTGAATTTGTATATCCTTAAGAGAATAGAGAAATTAAAAAAAATATATTTGATCCAGGATGTATAGTTTTATAGTTATGAGTATTTTTGTAACACACGAAAAGACTAAACAGATTAATAGCGCGCGAGTAGAAAAGAGTACTTTGGAAACAAAATCGTAAATATTTTGCTAAGTTTACAATAAAAAAAAAGAGAGCTTGAATTGGTATAATAACAGGTAAACTTTATTAGGTAGGTATATAGGAACAAAAAATAGTAATATAGGTAATTAATAACTTATTAATAAGACTGCTTTCTAAAAGCTGTTGGAATTGGCATTCTACCTCTATTTAAATACAACTCTGCTTGTTTTCTTAAATTATTGATTGCTCTTCTAATATAAATAAGAAGGGGTGTAATTCTTCTTATTTCTTGTCAAGTTGAAATATATACAACTCATTAAAGTTTTTGGAATTTTATCTTCCATTGTACCCATCAAAATATAATCTAAGGGGAATAAACCATCACCGTTATTTGAAATGACTTGATTGGGAAACATTTTCGATACACAATTACTTACTTTTCTGACATTGTGTGGCAGTGCACCGTCTTGTTGAAACTATAGATTATTTAGACATGTAAGGAAAATGTTCTTATCGATGTAATCAGAGCAAGAAAAGTTCTCCAATAATATAAGTAACGGCGGGCAAAGTCTCTTCGTAAATGTACCTTGTTCCCAAAGCACTTTTGTGTTCTGTTTTTCAAAACTACCAGGCAACATTAATTAATTGTTGAAAATTTATGCCAATTTTACGGCAAGAAATAGGAAGGGATGTAACCAAAGCGATAAATAATTTAATAAAACTAAGGTCCGTTCGCCGAGACCTGTCTAAGACCAAAATACACTTGAAGTTAGCACTAAACAAACTATAAGCGATGCTATTGGTCGGCGCGCACGTGGTCGCATGAACGCTTAAACTACTTTACATAAATGCGGAAACACGTATAATGCAATCACTTTCCATTCCATATTACGCTGCAACCGTGAAAGCGCTTTAAGTGCACACGATACTTGCGCGTACGTAAACGCGCATCATCGTAAATGAAGCTTCAAGGGTCAGCTAACTTCAAGTGTGTTTACGTCTTACGACAGGTCTCGGCGAACAGACTTTACTAGAATTGTGGTTAGAAGTAGAAGGTGTACAATTTGAAGTCTACAAGTACAATAAGTCTTATTAAGAAGTTACTAATTACCTAAATACTATTGTTTCATTGGATTCTTCGTTCCTATATACTTACCTAATAAAGTTTAGCTGCTGTTATGCCAATTATAAATGATATATATTTTTTGTTTATTGTTTCTAGCCTTACTTTGTGGAACTCCATAATCATGAAATAAATAAAGATTAATAAGGATTTTCACAGTATTTATTAATTTATAACCTGACAATATTGTTTCGACAGCTAAGCTGTTATCAAAGCTTATTATCAAAGGTAATATAAATATAAGCAAACACGCCGCTAAGGTAAATACAAAAAGTAGATAACTAGATAAAAAGAATAAGAATTAAATATCTAATATTTCCAGTAACAGAGAATTGCTGAGCTCAATCTGTTCATTCATTAAAAGTACCCAGAGTTTGTGTTTGTATATCTCAAAAGCTTCTAAAATGTCTAGTTTGCGTTTGTTATTACAAAAATGTAGGAATTTAATATTATTTTGAGGAGTCATTGCGTGATTTTGTTCTAAAAGGTGTTTGACATAATTAGATTTTAAAGGATGTTTATTTTTGTAACAACGCACGTGCCCTTTATATCTTATGTCAAAATTTCTAAGTGTTTGCCTAATATATACCGAGCTACAAAAAGAACAATTTAAATTGTTTAATTATTATCTGTCAGGTCAATTTTCAAGTGTCAAATAATAAATGACTTGTAGTTTAAAAGTCGTTACTAAGGGTAACGTCCATTAAAACTTTTAAAGTCCGTTACCCTTAGTAACTGTCCCGAAATTGCATTTCGTGTCCTCTGTATGGCTACCCGATGTGCCCACTTCGCGTATGGTTGCACATAAAACATATTTTTTACTCCCGCACTTTAACTGATTTATTAGACATTTACTACCTATATTATAATGAGATATATTAATATACAGGTTTTTCATTAAGATACAATTTTATAACCAATAGAAAATCAACATCATGATAATATTTCGTCTATATCAAACATTGCCATGACCATCTGATACATATGAAATTTATCAATTTCATTCGACAGTTTAGAGGTAGTGTTTACCTAGCAAATTCCAAAGTTGAGTACAGCCAAACCAATAATTCAATAAAAATTACCCCATCAACATCAACAATGCCATCCACCAATGCTATTATAATTTTGACAAAAGTGCCACAGTTGCATTTTAATAACTGTAGCATTCAAGATATAACTATAAAACAAATAGAATAATTCTAAAATTTCTCCCTCTTTTTTTGTTAAATGTTGATTTTGTGACGTGTTCGTGTTTTGTTTATTACAAAGTTTTCATAATATTTCCTTAATTATAATTCATAATTTTTAATAATAAAAAGTTTAATCAAATTTGAAAATGCTTGTTTTTCATTATTACAAGTGGTCGTAGATAAAATAATGTATGCAACTCATATTTAATGACCATTAAGATACTTGTATTCATTATGAAATTCTCATACTCGTGTCTTAATAGCTATCATTAAATGCTCATTGCATAATATACTATTTTGCCCGATCGGGCATTTTGGTTCATTTACAAGCTCTGCTCTCAGGGCGGTAAGTTCAACTTACCGCCCAAGGCTCGGTAATAAAGTACCTGGTCATTTAAGTTGTTCACAAAAATTGTTTTTGTTTATTCAACTCCATAACAACCAGGCACATTAACCGACTGGAAATTCACATTTTCAGTGTGACGTGTTTAATGTTTACTCTATATATTTAAAATTCACTCATAGATCCGATCGGGCAAAAAATAGTGTAAGCATTACGGGCGTTAGGTACGCTTTACCAGCCTCGGCTAATATGGACACACTATTAGCCTCGACTGGTAAAGCGTACCTACCGCCCTTAATACTTAAATAACTATTATCTACTCCTATTGTGTAATATATTCATTATTCAACTGCCTTGATGGTTACCCTGGTAACCACTGAAGCAATGGTATCCAGTTAGCCGCTATTCTATGACTAATGTCGAACAATTATTGTTAATTACACAATGCAATTCTTGAACAACGAGAAATAATATTTAAATTTAGTAAAAAAAATAGTTTTAGTCTTATAAATTTTCATTTTAAGATTCATTATAAAAATTTTACAGAATTTCCTTCATTCCAAAGCATGGTATTAGAGTCTGAATTACCATCTTTAATGGTGACAATGTCCATGTATGATGGTGAAAGTTATGTTAGAGCATCTGCCATAAAGTGTTTACAAGAAATGATACAAGTTCCTGCATTTTGGAATAATGTTTTAGACCAAGAAGATTTGCCAGTAAGTTGAAGAAAAAAAGGTTTTAAAGCTTTTTAATGATTTTCTTTTTTTACAGCAAAAAATGATTCAAATTTTGTATAATGAGACTGAAGCAATGGTACGCCGTGAAACAGCGTCATTGATGTGTCGCATATATGAATATCAATCTTTTCCAAAATCGATAACAGACAAAGTGGACAAAGTGATGGTGTATTCTGCCACATCAGATTTGAATTGGGAGGTGAAATCAAATGCTTTATGTTATTGGAGCAAAGCTATTAATAATCGATTGGCAAATCAAGGAATGATTGATGGATCATTTCCTAGTGTAACATTTTCTAAAGAAAATCGTAAAATTGTTACATTGACTGAAAGTGAGATAAGGAATCGCTTGTTCAAGGTTTTGACGGAATTAAGTAAATGTGGATGTTTGGGAGTTCTTGTGAGTGCTATGCAAGATGACTGCGATATAGAAGTGGCTAAAAAGGCAGTGAAGGTTACCAAACAGTTGGCCGAACTTTTGAATCTATATACTGTAAACAGTGAAAATGCTTGCATTACACCTACATCACCAAAAGCTGTTATGGATACATTCAATTTAGTAAGTAGTTCACCAACAACACGATTTTCTGAAAATGTTATAAATGAAATTGTAAATTGTCGTGATGTTAATTTACTGGCTAATGTTTATGTCAGAGATGAAACAAGTTGTCCTGTTTCAAATGGTGCAGAAGCTCGGTTAAAGATTGTGACACCTAAAGAATTTCTTGATTTCATTCAAAGGAATCTGGATGATTTTATTATCGAAAGAACAAAATGGTTGAGCCAAATTGATGATTTGGGTTCACTTTTAGATGATGTACTGAAGAGGTATGATGATGATGATGATATGAATGCTATGGATTGTTATTAATTGATATATATTTTTTAATATTGTAATCATGGTATTGCAGTAAAATTGTTATTAATGCTTTCAAAAAGTAAAATATTTTGTATCATAATTAATTATTAGCAGTCAGAAATTGTAAAATTATAATTAAGATTACAAGTGTAACTGTGTTATAATCTTAGCTTTAATTTTAAAATATCACAAGAAAGTAATGCAATTTCTTATGTTAAATAACTTTTTTGTGTAACATTATATATATATGTACATTGTACAAGAAGTTTTGGAATAAATTTATGAAATTTATTTGGCTAAAACATTTCTCTACATTTTCATTTTTAGGACATGTTTGTAAAAGAATGCACAGAACAGCCTATTTCAGATATTATCCAAGGATTTGAAGGCTTATTTATCACATCTTGCCAAAAAACCTAATATGCAATGCCTACAGTTTATCGTATTTTAATATCTAGTTACAAGTATAGCAAGTGCCAAAAAGCTTGTGGTGTACCTCCACTTACAAGTCAGAGGCATGCTCCCGAGAGTATGAATAATTGTTTGATTTTATAAATTTGTTAGTTTTTTGTAAGTTTTCCAAGTTTGTTATAAGTTCTTGTATATGTTTGATTAAATAGGCATGCTTATTTAAAATAAATAAAATGACAGAAAATAAAGACATAATCAAGTTCTTGGCAGTCAACTCCAGGAAAAATACATGCAAAGCAATCGTCAGTAACCGACATTCCACGATTCCAGAATATAGTAGCAAAACTGATGAACAAAATGAAAGAACTGACTGGTATGCGTTTAACACTTTCCTCACTGGACTTTTACAATTATAAAAAACACAAAATAATAATTAGAAAGGTTTTGATAGAGAAAAATTAAATAAAGTTGTTATGTTTGTTATTATCAAACTGAATTATAATAGGGTACTTGCACAAAAAATAAATATTGCTAAATCGCATATAATATGAAATTTATACAGCTGAAATGTCGGAATTTTTTTGGGCGACAAAAGTGTACAGATGTGGATTAAAACTAAAATAAAAGTTAATCAAATTATGAAATTCTAGACTGCTTGCAAAACGCCTACAAGTCTGTGCCAATCAGGTGATGACACGTAGCGTACAATCCTGTATCAACTATGCCTGCAACGTGGTTTACTTGTTTTGCAGTGCGTTTAAAATGGTTCGATTTGTCTTCATACATGTTCGTTTGTTACTTACTTCTGAATTTATAGAAAAACGGCCTTTTTCAAGGTTTACATGCAGTAAGAGACCTGAGAAGAAACGTAAATTATCAACGCAATTATTGCATTTATTTTGATTAGTATTTAATTTCTGTTTATTCATTTAAAAGGCTGCTGCATTCAAAAGTAAGGCCGTTCTCATCAAAAGAAGGTTTGATTGTTAGCGTGACAGTTCTAATCGCCTAAGAAAGTTCAATTTTTCGAAACAAAAGCTGCTACCTTCACAAGAAAGGCCGATTTATTACATAGGTTAATTAACAACTGCCATGCTATCATTGTCATATAATAAACAAATGATTAAAAAGAAACTGAACGCATATGTATTTTGTAGTTTTAAAATATTGGATACATTTGTCGTTATACTTACGTTAAAATGATCTTCACATACAAGCATGAAGTTTTCTCAAGATCTACATAATTCCGTCTGCTGCATTTATCCACAGCTTTGTTCTTTTCTCATCAGTGGGAACGCGAAAGAAAAGTTTGTTTATTATTAATTATAATAACATAGGAGGAAAATATTTTGTAAAATGAAAAAAGGAGTATAGGTGTTAATTTAAATAAGTTTTAAGAAGTTGAGATTTTTATTACTAAATATTAAATTGTAATTAAGTTTTTTATTGGTAATCGTCTGAGGATGGCAATACAATTTACCTTGAATAGCGAAACATATATTTATGTAACATATATTTTGGATTTTTAATGGTGAATAGACTTGAGTATTATTATTTTATTTTATGAATAGTAGGTATACATTTATCGGTAATTTAAGTTACCTTTCTATAATCCCTCTTGCTTTTATAGTCTTGAAGAAGACTGTTTTTTTAGTACAAAGAGCAAAAACAAAACACGTGGTAACTGATTTAATAACTAAAAATACAAATAATCTTGAAATTACAACACCTCAATACACAGAGTAAGTGCATTTGTAAGACGGGTTTACATGTGGTGACGTCACGCCGACCGCGCAAGCATAAATGAGTTTCAAGGGCCTGAATAATTATTTAAACTTATTTCGCTTATAACTATAATAATTTTAGCAAAAATATTTTGAATAACAGTAAAATATACAATTCTGAATTCGTTGGGAATAAATCTGAAAATCATGCAAGGACCCTATTAAAGGAAAGCATTTATACAAATAACATGTTTATTGACACATAATTTAATACAAACTGAATTCTCAATAATACTAAACTAAAACACTATCAGATATATAAACACCTGCAACCAAACAACTAAAATAAACATAACCGGGTGTAACTAACACCTCTCCCCCTTAAAAATAACAATTTACGCCCAAAACTAAACGATCAGGGGTTTTCAGCCCACTGCGTTGTCTTAAAATTCTGTTTTCAGCACTATATACTGTACCTGGTTCAACAACACTATCATTTTTTTAAAACAGTATTATTATGTTTCAATTATTGTTGTTTGTTATTGTTTCAGTTACTGTTATTAATTGATTATTAAATGCTGCCGTTTGAATCAATTGAAATTTTTATTTTGTGATTTACTTTTATTGGTCAATGTGACGTTTCCACTCCATTCCACAGTCTAGTTATAGGTCCCTGCACCATAGTATCCCAAGCCCATACTCGGACATTTTCTTTAAAATTTACCTTTCTGAGAGAAGTGTAATATATTTTTTGATAATTTCGTTTCTCTTCAACAAAAGAACTAACAGAGGGTAATAGTAAATCAAATTTCGTTCTAACTTTGCGATTTAAAAGTAATTTAGATGGCTTTTGTCCCATGGTGGTGTACGGGGTATTTCGATGATGAAATAAGAATTTTTGCATGATTAAATGGATATCACAATTCGTATTTTTGTGGCAAGCTTTTAAAATGGCATTTTTCATAATTTTGTCTGCACTGTCCCCTAAACCGTTAGTAGCCGGATGGAATGGAGCCCTAAACCGAAATTTAATATTACTCTTGCATAAGAATTCTTGAAACTCATCTGCCATAAACGTTTTTGCATTGTCCGTGCAAATCTCTAATGGTAACCCAAATCTAGCAAACAGTTCTCGAAAGAATTTTATAGTCGAAGCTGCTGTTAAATTTGGGACGTCAAAACATTCTATCCATTTTGATGTTGCATCCTGTATTACCAAAAAATGCTTATTGAAGAATGGTCCAAAGAGATCTGCATGTAAACGAGTCCACGGTTCTTTGAGCCAATCCCACAAAGCTAAAGAAAATTTAGAAGGATTGCTAGCATATGTTGCACAAGATTTTCAGTTTTTTTGATATGTTTTCTATTTGCAAATCAATTAATGGCCACCATACATAAGACTGTGCTAATGATTTCATTTTAACTATGCCCATGTGTGTGCTATGCAACACTTCTAATATATAATTTTGCACTGTTGTTGGTTAATACCAACATGAGGCGGTAACCCCACATCAGGCAATTTTGTTCGATATTAATTTCATTTTTCTTAATAAAAAAATGCCTTAAATTCCTCTGAGGCACGTTTAGAAGGCCAGCCATTTTGTACATAAAAAAAGACCTTAACTTAGGACAGGATCCTTAGAAGTCGTTTAAGAATTAATAGGTAGTATTAATTCTTGCTTCCCAGTCCGACACACTTTCATTTATTAACCGTTTGCTAATATAAAATTTTAATCGCTCAGAAAAATACGATTTTACTGGCTATACAGTTGCGGCCTCAAAAGTAAAACTTTCTTCACTAGGGGGACAATAATGCAAGACATCTATGTAAAATCTAGAAATCTATGTCAAAAAAGACCTTTGCCCTTTCATAACCAGCATAACATCAAGCATTTGTTTTGACTGGACTTGTCGATGGTACAAAAGCTTTGGAAAAGATTGTAGAGTTTTGACGCTACATCAGCTTTGTCCAGTTCATCAATTGAAGAGGAAGAATCGGCTGAACCAGTTCTTTTTTTCTAAGAATATTAATAATTTTTTTGACTATTTGAATATTGACCATGATCATTTCTTAAAAAAGATGCAACCAAGTGGAACACTGATGCTTCGCAAATCACAATGCAGGAATTTATATCAAGAATTCAAGCTGTAGACGATGCAGCTAAACAATCGGTTAAACTCCAGGAATACAACAATTTCGATTGATATTTTTAAACGCCTGTTAAAAATAAGGTCTAAGGTTTTAAGGTCATCAGGGTTTAAATAATGCAATCAATAGATTAATATTAACCAGTAGCATGCGGTGAGAATCTAAGCAAGGGAAGCAACAATGATTTCGATTTTACTATACTTAGTTACAGTAAAAGCAGTATCATAATTTATTATTATGCTTATAAAAGATTTTTAAATAAGAACTTTTCACTATACTTTATGAAATTTGTGATAGCAGATTATAATCTATTTAAAAAAAAATTATAATGCACTTCAAATATGTGGATAAATTGAAAAATTCAGACTTATTCCAAACACCTCTTTCATAATCAAAAAGAAGGTAAAGGCAACAGAATAACACATACGACTACGGGCTGTTAGCCACTAATTTTTGTAGGGTTCAATCTTAAAATATCTCTTGCACGTTTTATCTTTACTAAATAAATGAAAAAAAAAATTAAATTTGGAAGTACTGGTTTTTGTGTCTTACCAGCAATTATAATTTTTTTTCTAAAACTGTGCAAAACATTCTTTCTCTTATAATAATAATCTACAAACACAACTGACGCGATTCAAGGGTATCGAAAATACTCGGACCTTTGACCGAAGCAGCCGAATTTGCAGTCATCCGATAAGCAATTTTAACATTGCGTAGAATCAAACTAAATACAATTATTTCCGTCTGTAAAATAATTCTAACTAATGTAAGTTAAATAAAGTAATAAATTTTTTTAAAATTCTGTATCATTCCCAAATAGACAGCATTTAATAAATAACAATTAAAACTAAAAGGAATAATCAAATTTATCTGAGCGCCGAGCATCTAACAACATGACCTTACGATGCCATCCCCATCACCACACTGCACCACCCGCTAACGAAAATGCAGTTAGCAAATGAGTCGTTGCTTATATGCAAGTACGAGGTAAGCTCATAAATTCTCGGCCTGATATAGAAAGAATAAACTTGGTTAAATATAATAATTTTTATTTTTCACTCACTCATTTTTATGTCACTAGATATAATAAATAATAGTCGCTAGGAGCCATATCCGGACTGTATGGTGGATGATCCTATGCTTCAAAGCCGCATTCGCGAATGGCAGCTTGTGAAATTGCGGCAGTGTGAACTGGTGCATTGTCGTGTAATAATCGAACACCTCTTGTCAATTTTCCTCGACGTATTTCACGAATATTGTTTCTCAATTTATGCAATAAAGACGCATAATATGTACTGTTAACAGTTGTATTGCATTCTTTAAAATCAATCTGTAAAATGTCGTCACAATCCCAGAATATTGTTGTCATAACTTTCTTTGTCGATTGAACCTTTTTCCTTTTTGGGAAAATGTTTCCGAAATGTCAGACATCACTGCTAACTCCTTATTTTTCAAACGGCGATCTTCTAATACCATTTCTTCAATGATTGCAACTGTTTGAGGCGTTACCGCTTCAATTGGCCTACCGGGTGCGCTCATCATCTTCAAGAGATTCTTGCCCCAAACGGAAACATTTTGACCACTTTTTTACAGTGGAATATGAAGGAGATAAATCACTATAAACGCCGTCTAAACGTTGTTTGATTTAGCGTGTGCCTTCTTTTGTTAAAAATTTAATGACCGCGCGGTACTCAATTTTCGTTAGCTGCGACATTTTCATGCACTCGTCACGATGCTTGAGTGGCTACTAAGATCTATTATGCTTCTAGCCATAATATATGTAGTGTAGGCCTCTTACATGTTTTACAATTTATGGCGCCTACCTCATACATGCAGTATATTTGAATCTGCATTACTGTTCTGTGCAAGTTTTTGCTGTACGAAATTGGCAGTTTTAAGTTAATTAAATGTGACAAATTTAATAAACAAAGGATAATTAATTAAATAATAAATTAAGTAAATAAATAATAATCATAATCTTATGTAATCTTATAAAAATAGTTTGGTAACATTGTTTTTTATGTTCAAATAATTTCTAAGGTAACCATTGCATCCATGGACTGCACGCCACTGATAGTAACATACAAAGATATAATTTAAAAAAAATAAAACAACAGCACCTGGACTCGATGCGAACCACCAGACCACAAAAATGAACAATTAGAACTACGATTTGAAGTCTCTTTATAGTAAACCTTAAAATTATTCATTTCTAAATTTGATTTTTGTAATTTTTTTTATCAGATTTTACATTTCCTTTCGTTGTTTGTATTATTTTATATATAATTATTTTGATTATTTTTATATATAATTTTCATATTATTTATGTATTACAAATTAATTGTTTTTAATAATAGAAAGTTTATGTTTCTTTTATTTGAATATATATGGTGTGTTGCATACCGTAAAATGGGGTGAATCGCAACTAAAGTCTGAATAGCAACAAAGTTGCATAAAGTTTTTGTTTTATTGCTCAAGATTGTAATATTTATTTTAGCGATTTGAATTTTTTTTTTTGTAAATTCCATTCCATTAAACACTTTCGTGAATTAAAATATTAAGTCACCAGCAAAACTGATTTTATTGTTAAGATTCTAAAGAAATATCCCAGTTTAATTTGTTAATGCTTTTGGAACATGGAAATAACTTTACTTGCAGAACCTATTTAAAACTTGAAAAATAAATTTTAGAGATTGGCAGAAGACACCCACAACATTACTGTAACTAATTTTTGTGTTTGCAAAATTAAAATTTGGTTCAATGAATTTTTTTTATTTTTAAGTCGTAATAGTATTTCACGGGGTGAATCACAACAACAAAATATAGCAAGTATAGCATTGTAAAAAGCAACATAATGTTAGTTTATTTTTGTATCCTAATATAAAAAATATTACAGATTTTACTTTGATCAAATAACTAATTGGCAGAGTAGATTCTCTTGTAACATGCAAACGCGGAATAATGCAATTCAAATTAAATACAAGCAAGTGGCGTTAATTTAGGTTAACTACTATCATTGAAAACGGTTTTTGCAAGTTTTGGAGTTTAATGTTACTTGTACCTACTACATATTGATTTGTTACCTATTATAGTAATATTCAGAAAAAGTAAATATGTTTTAATTTATAGGTTTTTTAGGTAAAATGAAGATCTTATTGTATTCATATTAAAAAAATATGTTTTTTGACGAATCTACTTATTTTAGAAAATCATTTTTTTACATATACTTAGGTAGTCCTTTTTAAAAGTATAATTGATGTTGTCTTTTACTTCATAAGGATACCCAATCCAAAGAAACGTCTAAAAACGTTGCTGTTGTGATTGACACCACTTTGCGGTGGAATCGCAACAGAGCATTACATAATTTTTTTATTATATTTGAATCCAGAAAAATTTCATAATCTGCATTATTAACCCACAAGATTAGATCAGACTTTTGGCTATTTTAGTTAATACAACAAAAATTCGGTTTCCGAATTAAAAAGGCCGAACGGTTAGAAAGTGTTGTTATTCACCCCATTTTACGGTACTGAATAGGAGCACATAGGTAGGAGGCGAAACATTACCTATTTCCATAGTAATAAATGAATTAAAAAGCTATTCGTTCACAAAAAAGTTGTTTCTCTCATAAAGTTAAAGTGCATATTTGTACTACAGCAGTAATCGCATTACCACAGCATAAAAATTATACAGTATATTTACTCGATTGTCTGCACTTTGACCTTGTTAAGCAGCTTTGAATATCACACACACGAGTGGCACACCACGTTCGATGAGTCTTGCCGCACATTATCGTCATTGCATGCTGGTAATAATGAGCAGGGGATATCATTGTTGCATAACTGTTGTTCCAACAGCCCAAGAATACAACAAGGTAACACAAGGCAGGTTGCAATATTTACGAGAGTCCACCTACTGGCTGTTATTATACTGTGTCATGACTTTAATATGCTAGTAGATTACACTCATTACTATACGCATAGAAAGGCACTGTCACATTATTTTGAGTAAATTTGATATCTTCCAATAAGAAAATGAAGAATAATAATGCAAGTACAACAAACATCTTCGGATCTTCAGCATATTTCTGATTACAAAGCAGTAAAACAAGATAATTCTGTTATACCATTGTACCTTTAATTTTTCTTGTTTATTCCTTCACTTTGTAAATGCAGGGATTAAATAGTGATGTGGTATTTTTTAATGATAGAATAAAAAATTCTTATTTAAAATAAATACTTTTAGAAATGTAATACGAAAAATCTATTTATTTATAATACTAATATTTTTTAACATTTATCATAAAATTATAAATGTCACATTTACAAAATCAAAACAATTTAATACCAATCTGCATGTACAAACATACCATTTGTGAAATATTATTCCTTTTCTTCCGACTTAGTAGGCATTTTGCTAGCATAACGTTTATTATCAGCAAAGAAAGTTTTACGGACATATGATGGTTTAGAAACTCCACCATAATTACTGTGTTGTTTTCCTTTATAAGATTTTGAATATTTCTCATAAAACTTTTTAAATGCTTCTCCTTCTAATTCAGGCATTTTAATATTACTTTTAATAATTTTGGAATTATAATCAGTTGCCAAACTTAAATTGTTAGTTGCTAAAGAAACATCAAATTGTGAAAGACGAGGTGCATTTGGTAAAACTCTTCTTAAAAGTATCACAGCTCTTTGGAATTTTGTATCTTCAGGACGAACACAATGAGTAATCTCATTTGCTGCAAAACCACTGAAATACAGGAAACACAAATATAAGCATTTAGGGGAAAAAATGGTAGGTGTATAGATTTAAGATAAATTGTGAGACTTTGTATAAATTGTTTAAAAATAAACTGTGAAACAGTATATAATCTTTATCAGCTACTGAAAGTAGTATTATATTTTACCTTATTGATGTTACAATTCCTCTCGGTAAATCTAGTTTTAACAGTGGTTCGCTGCAACGTATAGGTTTATATTCAAACTTGCATCCAAAACAAAGTGCAGAATCGCTACTTAAACTGACAGATATAATGGGTCGATCAAAAATATGTGGAGGATCAATATGTGACACAATGCAGCCTCCAGGTTGATACACATTAATTACAGCACTGTTGACAAAGTTTTCGCTGATAATATTAGCAGCAACTAATGGATTTATAACATAATGATATATCCACGCAGGTATAGGGTCAACGAAACCTTTTGGGTAAAGTCTTTCCATACCTAGACCCCTTTGTATCATTTGAGCTCCATACGTATATCTTTCGCCAAAAAAATATCTGAAAGAGATTCTTAAGAACATAGAATACATTTATATGATGTTTTAGTAAATACTTATTCCTCAATAATGTTCTGTCAATAGTATGTTGTTTAAAATATCCACCGTTTCCCAAATTAATAATTTCGTGAATGAATAATTCAAGAATTTCACATTCTGAAATGGAAAATTTATATGGTTGACTAATACTTTGATGTAGTTGGTCTAAAATACTAGTTTCTTTAGAAGACTTCGACTCCAATAATCTAAAAAAAATTTCAAAATTGAAATATCCCATTAAAATAAAAATATTTTAATTACTTTTGTATAAAAGAAGAGTTTTCCATTATTTTAATAAATTAGAAAATTTTATTTGAACTATTAGGTTATAAATATTTTTAGGTTTAGATTTCTGCATTTATCAATTTTATCTAGTTTCATTTCCTTGAAATTTGAAATAAACTATTGAGCTGCTTTAAATGTGTATATTTAAGTTTAATCAGGATTTTATTTTACAAAGCAAAAATCAGAATAATTAATGAAATTGCAATTATATTACTGTTCATATTATATTGGCATTAGAAGAATTGTAAACAATAATGTTACAACAATTAGCTTACAATTAAAAGTAGTTTTATAATATTCTTATAGTTACAGTTGAATCAGTTTGTATGGGCTTATTCGCGGTGGTGAGAAAGTTATGTTAAATAAGCTTTCAAGATTCAATTAATTTACTGTTTCTTCATTGCATTAATGTTTTTAAACATACTGTTGAAATGTTGAAAATTGTGATATTATACAGGGTGTCTTTTTAATGGAATGCCCTGTATATTTTTTGATAATTGAAGTCCTCACTATTTTCTGATTTCAAATACTACGTATATATTGTTTATTGTTTCCAGCCTTACTTTGTGGAACTCCATAATCATGAAATAAATAAAGATTATTAAAAAGTTTCACAGTATTTATTAAAATATAACCTGACAATATTGTTTCAACAGCTAAGCTGTCATTATCAAAGGTAATATAAATATAAACAAACATGTCGCTAAGGTAGATACAAAAATAGGTAGTTAAATAAAAATACTAATCAGAATTAAATATCTAACACTTCCAGTAACGGAGAATTACTGAGCTCAAGTTGTTCATTCATTAAAGGTATCCTGAGTTTGTGTTTGTATATCTCAAAGGCTTCTAAAATGTCTAATTAGGGTTTGTTATTACAAAAATGTAGGAATTTAATATTATTTTAAGTAGTCATTGTGTGATTTTGTTCTAAAAGATGTTTGGAATAATTAGATTTTTCAGGATGTTTATTTTTGTAATGACGTACACTTGCTTTCAAAACTTTCGCGTACACCTATTTTTCGCTGTATTAAATCAGGGTTGTAATTAATCAACTTTGACGTTTAAATTTTTGAAAAGTCAAAATCATGTTTTGTATATATAAAATATTGTATATATAAAATATTTGTATTTATTGTTATATTCGTTTTAAATAAATTTGTTATCTTCAAACACTAATTACTGCCGAATTAGGTATTTGTTTTGTAAAAGTTACTTTGTGTCATTTTTAACCTAATTTTAAAATTATCCATTCACACAGCTACAATTTTGCAATATTATTGTTACTTGATTTTGAGTGTGTACGCGAAAGTTTTGAAAGCAAGTGTACATGTCCTTTATATCTTATGTCAAAATTTCGAAGTGTTTGTCCAATATATACCGAACTACAAAACGAACAATTTAAACGGTAAATGCCCGATTTCATATCATGTGTTAACTGCAATATCTGCTTTTCAGAATTAGAAAAGCAACAAATCATAAATAAAAACCCACAACCACCTAAACTGTATGGACTCGTCAAAACACATAAACAGAATATGCCTATAGTTGTATCATACATCAATGCACCTAATCACATTTTATCCAAAAAACTGAACCAGATTATTAACACGATAGGTTACAAATCGAAATACTCTGTTAGAAATTCATTAGAATTAGTAGATAAGCTACAAAACATACATCTTTCACCACATTCAAAACTTGTTAGTTTTGATATCTGTAACATGTTCTCCAGAATACCCCCACAAGAATGTATTCCTTTATTAGATAGTTTCTTGATTAATAGTAATATAGAATTAGTTAAAAGGTTAGAGTTAATTCAATTATTTGACCTTTGTATAAGTCAAAATTATTTCACTTTTAATAACATAATTTATTTACAAAAGGATGGTTTACCTATGGGTAATTCTCTAAGTCCTCTATTAGCTAACATATTTATGGACAAATTAGAAGATCAAATATTTGAATTAAACCTCTCTAAACACATTATCTTCTGGTTTTGTTATGTTGATGACATTTTAGCTTGTTTTGACAGTTCTTTTGAGGTTATCAAAGAATTTTTAATTCTTATTAATAGTATCCACCAAAACATAAATTTTACACTAGAAACAGAACAAAACAGGGCTATAAACTTCCTAGACTTAACTGTCAAGATTAACGCACACAATCCATTTGAATTTTCCATATACAGAAAACCAACACAAACGGACATAACAATACCAAATGAATCTTTTCACCATAAAGCACATAAAATAGCAGCCTACAGATCATTAGTACACAGAGCTTTAACAATTCCACTAACAAAGTCAGATTTTAGCAAAGAGATATCAACCATTAAACAACTAGCACATGCAAATCATTACAATCCGAACATGATTGACACTTTAATTAAATAAAGAGATTATAGGTTAGCTATCAAAAGAATATATCCCATTGACAATCAAACAGAAGGCACAAATTACATATTGTAACGAATAGTAAACCCACATATGACGTCATCAAACATTCTAGATGTATGAGTCATCAACTGTATGACTCATCAATAACACCTGCATGTATGACTCATCAATCAACACCTGCAAGTATGACCCATCGACACGCCGCATCGACGTGACTTATCAACATGACTCATCAACACGTCATTGAACATTCTAGATGTATGAGTCATCGTATGAAAGATATAAATTGGATCGCGAGTAGAAGGGGGCAGTTAATGTTTGGCCGGCATAGTGAAATGTACTCCGAATAATTAGTTAATAATTGTTGTAATACATAAATAGTTTTTATATAAAGTGCTCAAATAATTTGTAAATATCTAGCATTTAAATAATAGTTCGTTAAATAGTTTATAGTTATAATAGTGTTTTTAATTAAGTGCATTGTAAATAATCTTTTCTCTATTAATAGACGATTTAAACAGCATTTTTGTTATTATTTTAAAAAGAACGTTCCAGTGGTGTACAGATGTCGGGTTTTAAAATAAATAAAATCGCATAATAAACAAAGTGCTGTGAGAATAAACTGTTAATGTTAAAAACAATTACAACTAATAATTAAAAGGGCGATGAAATTGTTAAAAGATCTGAAGGTAACAGATTTAAAACGCGAACTGGAAGAACGAGATTTGGAAACAACGGGCCTTAAAAGCGTGTTAATAAATCGGCTAAGAGAATGGCTTTTGGAACAGAAGGAAGACCCTGAAAATTACCTCTTCGAAATACCTGGACCTGCAATTGATACTAGTTTGTTGTTAAGTAAAATGGAAGAGAATTCTAGAAAGTCCGAAGATAATTCTAGGAAACTAATGGAAAATATTAAAGCACTGCAAGAAAAAGTTTTGGAAAATTCTAGAAAGTCTGAAGAAAATGTTAGAATGCTTAAAGAAGAATTATTGGAAAAGCACGAAGAGAATTCTAGAAGGTTTGCAGAATTATTAGAAAAGTCCGAAGAAAGTTCCAGAAGGTTTAAAGAAGAATTGCAGGACAATGTCAAAGTGTTAGAAGATAAAGTTTTTGAAGAATTGTTGGAAGATTCCAGCGCGTTAGGACTATTAGAAATTAATAGACGATTTAAACAGCATTTTTGTTATTATTTTAAAAAGAACGTTACAATATCTACAACATATTTTGGCAAAATATCAGAAAAAATTGCACATATACTAAGAAAAACCAACAATTATAAAATAACATTTAAAACCAACACTAACACTTTTTTATTTTTATTTAATGCTAAAGACAGAACACATATCATGAAATCGGGCATTTACGGTTTAAATTGTTCTTTTTGTAGTTCGGTATATATTGGACAAACACTTCGAAATTTTGACATAAGATATAAAGAACACGTACGTCATTACAAAAATAAACATCCTGAAAAATCTAATTATGCCAAACATCTTTTAGAACAAAATCACACAATGACTCCTCAAAATAATATTAAATTCCTACATTTTTGCAATAACAAACGCAAATTACACATTTTAAAATCCTTTGAGATATACAAACACAAACTCAGGATACCTTTAATGAATGAACAACTTGAGCTCAGTAATTCTCCGTTACTGGAAGTGTTAGATATTTAATTCTGATTATTATTATTTTTATCTAGTTACCTATTTTTGTATCTACCTTAGCGACGTGTTTGTTTATATTTATATTACCTTTGATAATGACAGCGTAGCTGTCCAAACAATATTGTCAGATTATATTTTAATACTGTGAAACTTTTTAATAATCTTTATTTATTTCATGACTACGTATATACTGATCTCATATTTGATCGAGCAGTTTTTGATTTATTGTTAAAAAATGATAGCCAAATTGAATATTTTCGATTTGTCTGAATCGCAAAATATATGACCAACAGTGAAATAAAGATACAGAGCAAATTAAAACCCTTATAAGGAAGAAATATGGTGACCTAATTTGAATCCAAACAAAATTCAGAAAGTAAAAACTGAATTCATAAGATGTTACAATAAATGAAGATAATGGTGGTTATGTTGA
Source organism: Agrypnus murinus (assembly GCA_929113105.1). NCBI lineage: Eukaryota > Metazoa > Arthropoda > Insecta > Coleoptera > Elateridae > Agrypnus > Agrypnus murinus. Next base: position 39,065,255 of record OV816025.1, on the reverse strand, counting down.
ACATCTGTACAGGGTGTAACTAATATAAGTACAAACCTCGGAATGGTGGGTAGCAATTATGATTTAGAACATATTTTCCTTATCAACATGTATTCACATATTATATTAAAAATACTAAAACAGCAAAAAGCTTTTAATTTAAAAAAATAGCCACATACAGTTATGTTATCAGAATACATCGCATCCCATTCTGTTGATATAACATAAAAACTTCCCTTAGATAAGATAAGAAAATTTTAGTTTTGCAATGAACAACCTTATCGAACATGTATAATATAATTGCTGAAAAGCTGCATACATTTACAGCTGTGTTTCTGAGTAATCCACTTTTATCATTTTCAGATCTGTGTTCAAGCAGTGCCTATTGACGATTGTAAAGTGAATATAAGGGCCATTCTCACAGAAAGCTATAATTTCAACTTGAAATTTCACGTCAACTTTGGTTTCAAAATTTTACCCAAAAAAATCGCTTACACAATTAGTGATCCATTACAGATGTCCCTAAGTGGTCAGCATTACAGGAACAAATGTCCTAAAGAAATTTAAATTTAAAAATAAGGGTCAGGTGAGGGAAAGATAAATGTGGTGAGGAAATGACAAAACCAATGTGAATGGTCTAAGGGGGGGGCTGCTAGGGAATGACATTTATTGACATCATTTCAAACAATGTTGTGGTTAATATTTGTGTTTCCTTTGGTAACTATAGAGTTACCATATACAGTAGTGGTCATAAAAATGTACTCACGTAATAAATGTCATATTTTACCAATTATTTTCTCATAGAAACTAAATATGTTGGTAAATTTTCTATTAAGTTATTTTTTTATCCTCTTGCAATGGATTTTTAAATAAAATTTAAATGCTCCGCTCTTTTATTTTCAATTCAAGAGCTTTTTCGGGGTTATTTTTGAGCTTTTGGTATCATAGTTTGTCTCTTTCTGTCTTTATTTATTTTTGCTCTGCAACATTCTTTTTTCGAGGTGGCATGGTTACAGCGTCGAAAACTATCAAGAAAAAACAAGGAAGTGCAAAGAACATAGATATTAAGGCGCCCTGCATATTACGGCCAGAATAAAACTTGCTCAATATGCTTACACATCGAGCAACTTACCTACATATTGATAAGAGTATATTGTAATGTATCTGTATTGTTTAATTTATGTTTTATTTGTGATTAGAAATAACACTGACTGTCATTCCTTCACTCACATTGTCATTCCCTCGCCAACAAGTTGTGAGGGAATGACAATTTTTTAGGTTTTTCGTAATTTCTTTTTCTGCTTATGCTCGTTTTGTAAAAAAAAGTAGCCACTTGTAAATAACTGCATAACACATAAGTGAAAAGAAATTAGAGCTTTACTTACGTTTCTTTTAAATGCGAGGAAATGACGCATAAAAGTCACACGCTGCTCATCTGGTCAGCTCCCAACCTCAATGGCATTTCAGTGGTAACTATCTAAACATTGTGGAGGTGATTAGCGCAGAGACATTCTGCAGGTGAAATGAAACAGGTTATAACTAGGCTTGTGACTCTCTGTGTTATGCTTTATATGAGATACTGAGACAAATTGACTAATGACATTGCATATGGCCTGCTCTAATTTACTTCTTAAATTGTCGTTCTGTATCTTGATAACTAAATTGCAGATGGTTATTAGATAACGTTACAAGCAAAATTACTGCAGTTAAATAACAGGATCTTTAACCTGGTTGTTGTGATACAGCAGCAGTTTGTTTATGATGACTTAAGCCTCAAGTTCAGACTTCAAGCCAATACACATCACACAGTTATATTATGCAACTGTATTTGATAAATATACAAATACATTTTGTATACATCATACTTAAAATTAAAATTATTTTAATGCTTTAAAAATTCAAAAAATTGTATCCAAAAAATTCAATAAAAAATTGAAATATCATTAAACTTTATAACACCAATTGTCACCTCTGGATGGAGCATAAATAACACAAATTCTTACAAATCATTTTAATATGCAAAATACGTATTCCAATAAATAATAACAAAATAGAGTAACAACTATATATTATAAATTAATCCCTTTTTTATATGTACTACTTTTTGTTGTGTCTTTTTTACAATGGCCTTAACAAAATATATCCATAAGAAAACCCTATAAAAATTAAAGATTTAATCAACATCTATTGTATTTAAGGTTATGTCACCACGTTGGTTTAAAATATTAACAGCCATCTTTGGGTTAAAAGATTGGACTCCGATTTCTTTAAGTGCTTGACCTTTTTTATCTTCTACACCTGTTGCTCCTATTGCTCTTAATGTTTCTCTTAGTAAAAGTGCAGATCCTTTAGTTAAATTTAATAAAGCAATTGATTCAGTTACTCTGAAAAAAAAAGTAAGTTTAATTTAGAAATGCAATTAATCTTGCCACAGTAGAGTGTAGCTTACAAAAGTAGCTAGCATGTAGACATGTATGTTTACAAAATACACTCACTTTCAGATGTAAAAATATTTGGTTAGCGGAGTCATTTAAACTATTACAAAAGCATGAAAAGAGCAAAATTGTTCTAATTTAAAATCGTCTTTATAATAATGTTATTATTACAGTATTGGTAAAAATTCCCTTTAGGTTTGAATTTACATGTGTGAACAAAGGAAAAATATCGAATAGCAACACATCTGAAAGAGATAATATATATTATGGCTACTTGCCAAGTCTTAATATATAGTAACTTTTTTGTAAAATTGGTGCTAGGTGAAAAATAGTTTGCCATTTTGACATAACTGAAAATTTAATTGAATGATGAAATACAAATTATAAAATATTTATACTAGGTACTATTTCTCTGCGAGCAGTGGAATTGTCAGTAATTGTTTATCTTTAGTTATTAAATGTACAAGTATTATTGACTTTAAAAAGTTTCAAACACCATTTAGGTTATTGTGTCAAAATGACAAACGTTAATTATATTTAAGAATTCTTGGCTATAGCACCAACCTAACCAAAAAAGTTGCCATATGGTAAAGCTTGGCAAGTACCTATGTGATGGTATCTATCTTTCTCAGATGAATCAGTATTTGCTGCTATTTTTCCTTAGCTCACACTTGCAAAACCCAATCCCAAAACGAATTTCTACTAATACTGTATACTATTATTACATCAATTATACTATAACCCAACTACATACTGCTATACTTAACTGAAACTTACTGTGTAAAATAGCTATCTGGCTTATCCGTATATTGTGAGAACAATGGAAATAAATTCCGAGTTATGTCATACTTAAATTGTAAAGCACCTCCTGGACTAAATCTATTATCTAATACTAATTCTTCAAATAGGAATGTATCAATTTGTTGGGCGATCGATCTCCATGTAATTGTAAATAGCTTATCGGTCAAATGTTTTTGTAATTGATGTAGTTTTGTACCAAGTACCTCGAATATTGGGCAAGCTGATGGTGTTAAAGAAAGGCTTCTAAAATCTTGCAAATTCTTTATTTGTGACCAGCTTAAAAAGAAAAAAAATGTATGGTTTTTTTATTTTCGACAATTGAAGGGTCGGCTGTAACAACGTTGTATGTAACATTTTGCTGAAATGCGGTATTTCTGTAAAAACAATGTTAGTATATCCCTATTAGAAGGTGTTGGCATTAGAGAGATATTAAATATGCTGTTTTTAAAGCATGAATTTGTAGTATGCCATTTAATAACGCTGTACGTCTGTTGTCAATTCGTGTTGCTGTTCAATCCTTTTGTTACGTACCGTACGGTATGGCCGATCCTTCAATTGTTGAATTCATAGTTTGTGAGTTTTCAATTAGAATTTTAATGTAATTTAAAAAAGATTTAATAAATCTAAGTACTTACAATTCATGCCGGTAGTTTCTACTACAAGCTTTTGCTTTTGCAACAACAGACTCGGCTAATGACATTAGCAAATCCTTTCTCATATGTCTATATAAAGACAGTGTTTCTGCAAATACAGTATCAGTATCGATTTCTGACGGTGGAGGGATATCATCGTCCGGAACTGATAATGGAATTGATTCTGCATTTCCTGATTGGCTTTTATAATAATATAAATTTAAAAAGTGCTAAAATGTATTTCTTTAAACAATGACATAGTATTTATAAACTACATACCAACATTGCACCCCAATCCACAAGTACATTCTCAATATAAAAAATAATATTAGCTATAATTGGTACCCTAGAATCAATGATATCACCTTCCACAACATGTACAAGCTGTAATAATCGAACTCTAAAATCATCTAGTAATTCTAACTGTAATTCTAAAAATTGTAGTCTATGACCAGGTTGCGGCAAAACTTCATAACGCTCAGTTATAGTCTGAAGTAGGGTAATAAAGATTTCTGCACACGGAGCTATTTTCAAACCTTCACCATCTGAATCAACAGGTTGAAAGGCATCAGTTAAAGATTCAGAGAGCATAGCGTCCATTTTTTCTAAAGCATCTAAAATTTTAAATGTGATTATAATTTAACAAAAATTAAATTATCTACTTACATTTTTTCTCCATGGACATCCATTTAATAAAGACTTGGGCTTGTGTAAGAACAACTAGTACACCTGGTTGTGTAGCTGGGTAATCATAACTTTCTTTAAGTTCTTTATCAAATCCAAGTGCTTCGTCAATGCAATGAGAAAATGTGAAATCATCATATTGCAAAGATGGTAAATCAGCATATAACTTCTCCACACCTAATTGAACTAGACCTCTCATCAATTCAACCTGTAATTCACATTAATGTATCCTTACTGTGCAGAATTAATAATAATATAAACATTTATTAATTTTTAGGAATTTTACATACAGTGAGTCTCGCTAATTCGGACTAATTAAAACAGGGGCAATCCGAATCTTCGCGGTTTCCGGATTACTGCATCTGAAGAGTTACCATGTTATATTTGTAATAAATGCAATTAAAACATTCTGCAAAAACATTTATTTAAAAATAACCACAAAAATATTTACGCAAAAACTGCTTTAAAAGCACAAAAAATAATATTCCGCATTATTATTATGTTGTTAACCAAAAAAGGAGGTGATTTTTGCTTGTTCCGTGTTTTTTGAACTTAATACGTTAGTTTTGATTTTTTTTAAATCTTCCGGCATCACAATTGTTTCAAATTTTCTACCGCCCATTGCAAAGCCACCGCTTTACAACTGTTTCTTAAAAGGCTTCACTGCGTGCAAATTGTGTCTTTTTAAAATTAAGTATCCAATCTTTACTTGCCCTGACGTCATCGTTTTGAAAACATCTCTTATAAAGTCACAGCAGCGTGCAGAGTATACGAAAAGTAGAACCAGTCGAGATACGACATATGTGCTATCGGGCTCGTACGCTATGTGTACGAGCGTGATAGCACATACGTCGTATCGCGACTGCTTCCACTGTTCCGTATGTACCGCACACTGCTGGATAGATGTTTTGCCTTTTCGGCCAACATTTCGGAGGATATTGGTGACATATTTAAAACCATGAAAAAACAACTTTTCTTCCATCTCCGGATATTCCGCAGGTTTTAACGTTTTTTTACCTATGTTATAATGATCCTTTAGATTTTGTGACAAATCTGGAAATGTTTAATATTTAAAGATACAACGTGGTCTATTTACATTTAACAATTTTTAAATTTAGCACAAAATCTTATTATATGCAGTATGCCGGAGACACATCAAGTCGTAATTCGTAAAAGAAGTATCAGTTCTTTTTTAACTTAAACCTTTGTAACTAACCCCCATTTCACATGGGCACTGACCGTCAGCGAGGTGACCATGATGGTACGCCTCGCGTTTTGTTTTCACACGATCAGAATGAAAATTGATATCAAAGCTGATGCATCAACTACTGTTGTCATATCTGCTACTTACATATAGCAGTTTGCAAATTTTATTACCCTTTTCCTTGCATGGCGCTGATCATCAGCGCGCTGACGGTCAGCGTGCATGTGAAACGGGTGTAATATGAATCATAAAGTTGCAATGTAACCACTTTTAAAAAATACGTGACTTTTTATAATAAGAATTTGCCAGACAGAAATATAACGTAAACATAAATAAAATAAAATCTTATTTATCTTAACCCCGTTTCACATGGATGCTGACCGTCAGCGCGCTGATGATCAGCGCCATGCAAGGACTGCAGTTTTAAATTGATCTCTTCACATACACGCTGAAGGTCAGCGCGGCCCGTGAGCCTCGCGTACGATCAGCGCGCTGACGAGCCATTGGAGAAATGCACCTTTTCACACGTATGAGGAATCAGCGCGCTGACCGAGGTTATTTTAAAAAACAATGTTGTCAGTTTGCAGCTATACAGTGTGTTTTTTGTAAACGATAATATAGGAAATCCAATGGAATTTTATCATTTTCCTCGTAAGTTTGTACCCTTGCAAATGTAAGTAGAAATTTTGGTATCAATCGAAAGAAGAATTCATTTTACGTCAAAAAAATATTAAACTTTTTGAAGAAAACCAAAATAGATTTAGAAAAAGACTTAAAAAGCTTATGGATTTATTGCTTTTTGTAATAAGCTATTAAAAAAAAGCTGGAAACTAAACGCCGATTGGTGTAGCGGTTAACACTTCAGATTCCTAATCAAGAATCGCGAGTTCAAACCCCATCATCTTATACTTTTTTTTAAATTGTATTGCTTACTAATTATTATTCTTATTACTTTATTACAACGATTATTAGTTTTATGCCCTTTTCTCATTTGCCTTTTTGATGGATAGTTAAAATAGTACAAAAAATAACGGTAAACCCCCGTAGCAAAAATATCTAACAATAAAAAAATTAATGATCGTTGTAATAAAGTTCTAAAAATAATAATTAGTAAGCAATACTAATAAAAAAAATGTATAAGATGATGGGGTTTGAACTCGCGATTCTTGATTAGGAATCTGAAGCGTTAACCGCTACACCAATCGGCGTTCAGCTTCCAGCATTTTTTAATAACTTATTAACAAAAGCAATAAATCAATAAGCTTTTTAAGTCTTTTTCTAAATCGATTTTGGTTTTCTTCATAAAGTTTAATATTTTTTTGACGTAAAATGAATTCTTCTTTCGATTGATACCAAAATTTCTACTTACATTTGCAAGGGTACAAACTTACGAGGAAAATGATAAAATTCCATTGGATTTCCTATATTATTGTTTACAAAAACCACACTGTACAGAAAGGAATAGACTCCCTTTAAACCCAATGACGTCTGTATTAGGGATTGCACTCGAAACAACATTCATAAAGTACGTATAGAAAACACTTGAAATAAGTATTTCTTTAAAATTAGTAATTTAAAATTTTTTTATACGCAGTGACAACTTAAATCAATGGTGGGATTTAGGTTTTCTGGAATTATGATTTCGTACCTGCTTTTTCAAATGGACAAATATCAGAAAAGAAGGAAAAGGGTAATAAAATTTGCAAACTGATATATGTAAGTAGCAGATATGACAACAGTGGTTGATGCATCAACTTTGATTTCAATTTTCATCCTGATCGTGTGAAAACAAAACGCGAGGCGTACCATCAGCATGCTGATAGTCAGCACGCTGACGGTCAGCGCCCATGTGAAACGGGACTTATCTACAACGGTAGTATTGTATCAAATTACACATCTGAATACCCATTGCATTCGTTACTGTAAACAAAACTTGATGAATAAATACAATTAATTCTAAAGTTCGGTTTATCAAAACCTTAAATCCGGATTACAATGTAATCAATGCAAATAAATTGCTAGTCTGGATTATAGTGGTATTCGGATTAACGTAGATTCGGATCAACGAGGCTTCACTGTAATATTAAAATGAAAATTAATGTTGTATGTTGCTAAAATTTCATTTTGCTATTTTTACATCATATAGGACGGTTTTTCATATAAAATGCTATAAATACTATTACAATTGGATAAGCCAATCAAAACCTATGCTTTTTAAAGTTTAAAATTACAAACAATTACAAAATGAATACAAAAAGCAGCCATACAGATAGAATTTTTAATGGAGGAATGGCAATAAGGATCTAAATTGGCCCCCAATATCCAACATTGCAGTACCTCTTCAGTTTTTTTTTGGTATGTTACGACTTTTGTACCCAAGCAGCATTTTTAGTCATCGCTACGTACCAGCAACTACCGGTGGAACTATTAAGTTTTTGCCACTAGTCACAATCACGTTATTGCTATGGTTTTTATTATGTGCTTAGAACCAAAATGGGAAACAATTCTTGGGTAGCAGATACATTGCAGTGATCTTTCTGGAACTTATCCAGCTATGTTTCAGTTATATTTAGGCTACATAGTGAGAATGTGGCGGCATAGTAATTGCTACTTTAGTGAAACTTCTTTTCTCTTTGCCACATCGTGTCTTGTGCCCTCTTTCTCTCGTTCTCTTGCAACTTAAAAATTATTCTACTATCATTTTCTATACTAACACTCTGATAGTGCCACAAAATGAATTGGTATTTTATTTGTAATACTTACTTAATAATACCAAGAGAGTTGAAATGTTTGATTATTTTGTCATTCCAGTATACCAAAATTATAAACTATTTCAACTTTTCTGTTAAATGTGATGCTGATAGATCGAAAAATAACAACACACTTTAAATATATTTTTTAATAAAAAAGTTGCAACATGATAGAAACCATTTTTATATTATTCCTAATGTACAATTTGGCATCAATTTGTTATTTTTATTGAAGGTTATAGTAAAATATCTATTAACAATTATAACAAGTTGCAAATTGATTAATAGCCTCCAACATTTTACAAGTAAATATGAGGTAGTTTTTCAATATTACCTTAAAATAGTATTGTAACGAATAGTAAACCCACATATGACGTCATCAAACATTCTAGATGTATGAGTCATCAACTGTATGACTCATCAATCAACACGTGCAAGTATGACTCATCGACACGCCTCATTGACGTCATTTATCGACAGCTGCGTGTATGACTCATCAACACGTCATCGAATATTCTAGATGTATGAGTCATTGTATGAAAGATATAAATTGAGTCGCGGGTAGAATGAGGACAGTTAATGTTTAACCGGCGTCGTGTTGAAATGTACTCTGAATAATTAGTTAATAATTATTGTAATACATAAATAGTCCTCATATATATTTGTAAATACCTAGCATTTATTTAAACAGTTTATAGTTATAGTGTTTTTAATTAAGTGCATTGTAAATAATCTTTTCTTTATTAATAGACGATTTAAACAGCATTTTTTGTTATTATTTTAAAAAGAACGTAACAGTGGTGACAGGTGTGGAGTTTTAAAATAAATAAAATCGCGTAATAATTAAATAAAGTGCTGTGAGAATAAATTTTTAGTGTTAAAAATAATTTCAACAAACAATTAAAATGGTGATGAAATTGTTAAAAGATCTCTTATTGATAGATTTAAAACGGGCATTGGACGAGAGAGACTTAGATAGTAATGGAAAGAAAGAAGTTTTGATAAATCGGCTAAGAGAATGGCTTTACAACAGAAGGTAGATCCTGAAAATTACCGCTTCGAAATACCTGGACCGGCAATTGATACTAATTTGTTGTTAAGTAAAATGGAAGAAAGTTCTAGAAAAGCCGAAGAGAATGCTAGAAATCTAATGGAAAATACTAAAGTGCTGGAACAAAAAGTTTTTGAAAATTCTAAAATGCTTAAAGAAGAATTACTTGAAAATACTAAAGCACTGGAAGAAAAAGTACTGGAAAAACACGAAGAAAATTCTAGAAGGTTTGCAGAATTACTAGAAAAGGCCGAAGAAAATGTTAGAATGCTAAAGGAAGAAATACTGGAGAATTCCAGGAAATCCGAAAACGGTTCTAGAAGGCTTAAAGGAGAATTGCTGGACAATGTCTGTTATATACTTTTGTATATTTGGGTTTTTATTTAATAGCAATAAAACACAGTAAGTCATAAGACAACCATTTATTGTATTTTTATCGATTCTCGTATTGAATATTATATCACTATATTCACACTATAAACTATTGTTATGCAACCAAGCTTACATATATATTTAACCTAATGTATGCATATATAACATCACCCTTTTTAAAAAAAAATTAAATTAACATACTTCTAATATATAATCATTTAATTTAGTAGGTGGTTTTCGATTACGTATAGGTCTCATAGAAGTAGGAATGACTAACGTTTGGTTAGGAACATTTTGGGGTTCACTATTGTTAGGTGTGGTGTCACTACTATCATTCAGAGTTTCAAATGATGTTTTGATATTTTCCAATGATTCTTTGTTTTGTTTATTAGTCGCTTGTTCTTCCAACCAATTATAAGTACTTGAGTAAGTATTTAAAGAAGGTCTCAAATCCCATCTGTTTCTTCTATATCTACCTTCTGGTGTTTGTATTATATATGATCTTGGAGTATCAAATTGTGATATCACTTGACCATGTTTCCAAATTCTTCCTTTTCTCATTGTTATGTTCTGTCCGGGTTGTAACGATTGCAAATTTTTTGCATGTCTATTAAAATATCTTCTTGCTGAATCTTTCTGATATCTTTCTTTTCTCTGCTGTACATCTTTCTCTACTTTTGGAAGCAAAGTCTTAGTTTGGACTGGTAATCTGGTTCGGATATTTCTACTCATCATTGCTTGTGCTGGAGATATTCCTGTTGATTTGATAGGTGTATTTCTATATATCATTAGCATTTCATAAATGTCTGTGTGAAGTTCATATGCTTTTCTTAACATATTTTTTGCTATTTGGACGCCTCTTTCTGCCATTCCATTAGCTTGTGGAAATCTAGGACTTGTTGTGGTTAATACAATGTCCCATTCTTTGCCAAATTGATGAAAGATTTGACTATTAAATGGCATATTGTCAGATATGATTTCTTGTGGAATTCCGTTTCTAGCAAAAATTTCTTTAAATTTTACAATAAGTTCCTGAGCTGTTTTAGTATTTAATCTAATAACTTCTAACCAATTTGAGTAGTAGTCTATAACAACTAAATAATTTATTCTTCCATATTCTAATATACCAGTAGCTATCTTTTCCCAAGGTCTGCTAGGAATTGAATGTGATAACAAAGTCTCTTTTTGATTTTTCTTTTGATACTTTTCAATATTTACTTCAATATTTTTGTTTATTCCGGGCCAATATACAACAGATTTAGCTCTCATCTTACATTTTTCAATACCTTGATGGCCTGCGTGTATTTGGTTTAAAATTTCCTCTCTTAGTTTTGTTGGTACTAATAATCTATCATCTTTAAAAATAAGTCCAATATTTACAGTTATTTCAGATTGAAATTTCCAATATGGTTTAGTTAAATCGCTAACTTGATGTTTATTTCTCGGCTAATCCTCTTGATTATATTTTAAAATTTCTTTTAAGTTATCATCTTTTGCTGTTGCTTCTTTAATCTGCTTTTGCTTTTCTTCAGTAATTGCTAAATGCTAAGCAACACTATGAACAACTGATTCTAGTTCAACATCTTCTTCAACTGGATCTTTTAAATATGATCGGGATAACGTGTCTGCAACAAACATTCTCTTGCCTGGAACATGTGTAACAACATAATTATACTTTAACATCATGCGTTGTAGTCTATTAGTCACTTTATGTATTTCTTTTTCATTATGGCTTCAAGTGGTTTATGATCACTATGTATTTGAATTTTTTGGCCATATACAAAATGATGAAATTTCTCCATTCCAAAAACAATTGCAAGTAATTACTTCTCTATTTGTGCGTATCTTTTCTCAGTGTCAGTCAAAGTTCTGGATACAAATCCAATTGGCTGCTGATTCTGCATTAAACATGCTCCTAATCCATTTTGAGATGCATCGGCTTGTAATATAAGTGGCTCACTTGGATTAAAGTATTTTAAAACTGGTGCTATAGTTAAACAATTCTTAAGCAAATCAAATGACTTTTCTTGTTCAACATTCCAATTAAATAATACATCTTCTTTTCATAAATAATACATAGTAGCTTTCTCAGTGGAGCATTAATTTCTGATAAATTTGAAATAAATTTAGAAAAATAGTTCTCTAATTACTTCTCTATTTGTGCGTATCTTTTCTCAGTGTCAGTCAAAGTTCTGGATACAAATCCAATTGGCTGCTGATTCTGCATTAAACATGCTCCTAATCCATTTTGAGATGCATCGGCTTGTAATATAAGTGGCTCACTTGGATTAAAGTATTTTAAAACTGGTGCTTTAGTTAAACAATTCTTAAGCAAATCAAATGACTTTTCTTGTTCAACATTCCAATTAAATAATACATCTTCTTTTCATAAATAATACATAGTAGCTTTCTCAGTGGAGCATTAATTTCTGATAAATTTGAAATAAATTTAGAAAAATAGTTCTCTAATTACTTCTCTATTTGTCGTATCTTTTCTCAGTGTCAGTCAAAGTTCTGGATACAAATCCAATTGGCTGCTGATTCTGCATTAAACATGCTCCTAATCCATTTTGAGATGCATCGGCTTGTAATATAAGTGGCTCACTTGGATTAAAGTATTTTAAAACTGGTGCTTTAGTTAAACAATTCTTAAGCAAATCAAATGACTTTTCTTGTTCAACATTCCAATTAAATAATACATCTTCTTTTCATAAATAATACATAGTAGCTTTCTCAGTGGAGCATTAATTTCTGATAAATTTGAAATAAATTTAGAAAAATAGTTCACTATTCCCAAAAATCTTTAATTCGTCTTTATTCTTTGGTGATTCCATATTAATTATACTCTTAATTTTATATTGATCAGGTTTTAAACCTTCTTCACTGATAATGTGTCCCATATATTTTACTGATTTAATTTTATATTGCAACTTATCTTTATTAAAAGTAATATTTTGAATTCGTGCTGTATCTAAAACCTGTTTAAATATCTTATCATGTTCTTGCTCTGTCTGTCCTGCGATAATTAAGTCATCAAATACTACGTGCACACCTTCTATATTACCAAATATTTTTGTTGTTATTTTCTGAAATACTTCTGGTGCTGATTTTATTCCAAATGGCATCCTCAAAAATTTATACTTGCCAAAAGAAGTATTAAAAGTACATAAACCAGAAGTCTCATTATCTAATTTTATTTGCCAAAATCCTGAACTCATGTCAATTACGGAAAATATTGTTTTATTATTTAATTTAGAAGCTATTTCTTCTGAAGTTGGAATTATATAGCGTTCTCTAATAATAGCTTTGTTTAGATCTTTCAGATCCAAGCATAATCTCAATTCGCCTGACTTCTTTTCAATTATTACAAGATTGTTAATCCAATTTGTATGATAGTCTACTTTAGTTATAACTCCTTGATCTTCTAATGTATCTAGTGTTTGCTTTGATTTTGGTTGTAACGTTATAGGAATTCTTCTAGGAGGATTTGTGATAGGAGTAATCGTAGGATCAAGTTCGATATGATACTCTTCATTGATTTGACCTAATCCACTAAAAATATCTTTATACTCTCTAAATATGGCTTCCTTATTTAAACCATTATTAACAAGATCTACTTTTGAAATCAATCCTAATTTGATACATGCATTTAATCCTAGTAACGGTTGTGATTCAACTTCGCTTACAATAAAATCTAAGTTAGTTTGTTTATTATTTACACTGCATAATAAATTCAATTTACCTATAGCTTTAGTTTTGTAATTGCCATAACTTACTAAAGTTACATCACATTTTTTTAATTTTATATCTGGACTTTCTAATATTAATCTGTTACTAACACTTTCTGGTATAATGTTTGTTTCTGCTCCAGTGTCTAATTTAAATTTAACAACTTTATTAGCTATTTTTACATCTGAATACCAAGCATTATTAGACATTTGTAAATCATTTATAGAAAATGTAGGTTCTTGTGAAACTAAGGTAACAAAAAATGTATCCTCTAAATCAACATCATTATCATTACTATTACTAGCTATAGTCTTAACTTTAAATCTATTAACATTTGTTTATTTCCTACATAGTTCTTATTTCTATTTGCAACTTTAGTTCTATCTTCATTAGTGTTCTGTTTACATTTTACTTCAAAATGATTTCTACCATTACAATAATTACAAACTTTGCCAAATGCTGGACAAGCCCTTACCTTGTTTTCTGCCACATTTGGTACATTCGAATTCAACTGGTTCTGCATTCTTACCAATGTTTGATTTGGATAGCTTCGATTTTTTAATGTCTTCAACTATATGCTGTTCTTTTAATAATCGTACTTGTCGCTCACTGGTTTCGGCTGCTATACACAATTCGATTGCATCATCTAATGTAATATTGTTGTCCCTCAGTAAGCTTTTCTGTAATGTTTTGTCTTGAATACCACAAACAATGCGGTCTCTAATTAAACTATGCTTCTGGTCGCCAAATTCACAATTAGCTGCTTTTGATTGTAATTCGGTAAGAAAAGATTCAAACGGTTCATTTTCTTTTTGACAAATGTTGTGAAAATTAAATCTCTCTCTACTGTTAAATTATTTTTGGGTAAGCAATATTTATCAAACTTTGTTAGAACTTTGTCATAAACATATTTATCACTTTCAGGTGTAAAAGTAAATTATTCATAAGTTCTAAAGCATCTTCTCCTATTAAGTTAAGTAGAATTGCAATTTTTCTTTTGTCTGTAGCTGTATCAAGTACTGTCGCAACCATATATGTTTCAAAATTGATTTTCCATTTATGCCAGTCAATTGCAGGATTTCCAATTATTTTAATATTATTAGGTTTATTAAAAGAATCCATCTTTTAATTATTGTAGTTTAATTGCATCAATTTTATTGTTAAATTGTGCACGTGGTTAACCTCACTTTCTTTGTTTGCTTTTAAAGGACCCCGCAATAATCTTATGGAAATTGGGTTTCGGTCAAATTTTCTGAATTTTTGATATGTTGTATATTTTGTCATCCTGAACAAAAGTCTCCATGGGCACAAAGCTTCAAATTCAATATTTTGGCAGCTACGGAGCTCCACAGATCCGTTACAAAACTATTCATTTTTAATACTATTTATAAATGTCAAAAGCATATTTTAATTATTTAAATATATAAGTTTATGTTTTTGAGGTCGCTGAATTCAAATCTGATGTCAGATTTGAAAAATTGACAGTTGACAGCTGTCGATTCACTGTCAAAGTAGGATAAAAAAGTAAATATTCTCTTTTTACATCAAGAGTTTATGTTTTTGAGGTCGCTGAATTCAATTCTAATGTCAGATTGGAAAAATTGACAGTTGACAGCTGTCAATTCACTGTCAAAGCAGGATAAAAAAGTAAATATTCTCTTTTTACATCAAGAGTTTATGTTTTTGAGGTCGCTGAATTCAATTCTAATGTCAGATTAGACAGATTCAGATCTGACATCAGATTTGAATTCAGCGACCTCAAAAACATCAACTTTCAATGTCAAAAGAGAATATTTACTTTTTTATCCTACTTTGACAGTGAATTGACAGCTGTCAATTTTTCAAATCTGACATCAGATTTGAATTCAGCGACCTCAAAAACATCAACTTTCAATGTCAAAAGAGAATATTTACTTTTTTATCCTACTTTGACAGTGAATTGACAGCTGTCAACTGTCAATTTTTCAAATCTGACATCAGATTTGAATTCAGCGACCTCAAAAACAAACTTATATATTTAAATAATTAAAATATGCTTTTGACATTTATAAATAGTATTAAAAATGAATAGTTTTGTAACGGATCTGTGGAGCTCCGTAGCTGCCAAAATATTGAATTTGAAGCTTTGTGCCCATGGAGACTTTTGTTCAGGATGACAAAATATACAACATATCAAAAATTCAGAAAATTTGACCGAAACCCAATTTCCATAAGATTATTGCGGGGTCCTTTAAAAGCAAACAAAGAAAGTGAGGTTAACCACGTGCACAATTTAACAATAAAATTGATGCAATTAAACTCCAATAATTCTTTTCTGGTCACACAATAATTCCTTTCGACAAAACTTTACTAAAATAGCCGATGACCTTTTCTTGTCCATCCTGTATCTGAGAAAGTACACGGCCAGATTACTTGCATCTGTGTCAAGTATGAATTTCCCTTCTGTCCGTGGATAGCTCAATATTGGTGCTGTTGTCAAGGCACGCTTCAACTGTTGGAAAGCTGTTTCGCACTCTCCGCTCCAAACATACTCGCGCCCGTCTTCAGTTAACCTTGTCAGGGGCTTCGCTATATTGGCAAACCCAGGAACGAAACGCCTGTAGTAGGTACACAATCCAAGAAAACTACGAACTTGGTGTTTATCTCTCGGTGTTGGCCACTCTTGGACTGCACGGATTTTATCGGGGTCGGCTGCCACTCCATTTTGTGATACGACATGCCCGAGGTATTTTACTTCCTTTCGGAATATGTGACACTTTTTCGGACTCAATTTCAGGTTGGCTGCACGCAGTCTCCGGAACACTTCCTCCAAATTTTTCAGATGTTCCTTGAACGATTTTCCAACCACGATCACGTCATCTAGGTATACCAGGCAAGTCTTCCACGACAGCCCCCTTAGAATGGTCTCCATTAGACGCTCAAAGGTAGCCGGAGCGGAATTTTTTTAACTTATTTTATACTTCGTGGTAACAACAACCTAGAAGTAGAATGTTTAGTTCCCGTTACTGTTTATAAAGTGACACAAACCTTAGACACACATTTTACAGTTAATACTACTTTAAGGTGGCTTTTTTCAAAACTACTCCATATTTACTTGTAAAATGTTGAAGGCTATTAATCAATTTGCAATTTGTTGTAATTGTTAAAAAGTGTTTTACTAGAACTCTTTTAAAAATGATAACAAATCGATGTCAAATTGTGCCTTAGGAATAAAATAAAATGGTTTCTATCATGTTTATCAATTTATAAGTATTTTTGTCATATTTTATTCAAGACATTTTTTATTAAAAAATATATTTAAAGATGCGTTGTTATTTTTCGATCTATCATCATCGCATTTAACAGAAAAGTTGCGATGGTTTATAATTTTGGTATGCTAGATTGACAAAATAACAAAACATTTCATCTCTTTATGTATTATGTACGTTTTACAAATAAAATAGTAATCCATTTTGTGACACGACGGCAGCATTAGTAGAGAAAGTGAAAGAATATTTGTTAAGTTGCAAGAGTAAGACAGAGCCACTACGGGACACGATGTGTCAATGAGAAAAAAAGTTCCACGAAAGTGGCAATTACTACGCCGCCACGTTCCCGCTACGTAGCCTAACGGTAGCTGGACAAGTTCCGGAGAGGTTACTGCAACATATCTGCTACCCGAGAATTGTTCCCCATTTTGGTTCCAGGCACGTAACAATACCGTAGCAATTACGTTCTTGTGACTAACGGCAAAAACTTTATAGTTTCACCGGTGGTTGCTGGTACGTAGCGGTGACTAAAAATGCTGCTTGGGTTGAATAGTTTCAAAATGACTTTAATCTAGTTTCTCTACTCATTAGACATTCTTTAAATAAATAAATTGAGAAAATAGGAAAAATATAAACACAAAATCAGAAATCTATAATAAAAATCAATGCAGGCAACAGACTTACTTTGGCATCAACATAATATAAACCGATTTTATCCATAACTGGTTGAATCCACTTCTCTACAAATTCACTATGATCTCTGATCCATGATAAAACCTTGGTAAAATACCTGCAAATTATTTTTCTTAAATAATTCCTTATTGCATAAACAACACGTCAAACCAATTTAAATTATTAATTACAAGTTCAAAATTTTACCATTCTGGTTTATCTGATCTGTTGGTTTTTCTCGTTCCATAAAAATGGAACAAAAATCGTTTCCTAAGAGGCTCAATTAGCAATTGCACTGGTAAACTTAAACGTTGAAAATCTGATTTAAAATTTGCCGTTTGGGAAGGAACTATAAGTTCTTCTGGTAAATCTATTTGCAGCAAATATTCAACTACAATTTGTAACTTCTTAATATTATTTTCCAGTGGAACTTCAAGACTAAAATTAGCATTAACAAAAGGCCATTTAATTGTCTTTAATTCATCATCAAAGTCTCTACAATAAAGTATAGCAGAAAATCAAGTAAAACTATATAATATTTTATATACAAACTTACTTAGAAAATTTATCCTTTAATACATCGTGCCAGTATAATACAGTTTCTTTTAAATAACTTTTTAAATGTACAATTGAAGATATAGCTATTTGGCGAGCAATTTCGCTTAAATTAGCAAAGACAGTAACAGATTGTTCATCATCTCCCTTTTCTAATTCTTGTTGTAGTTCGTGGCTGTAATAATGTACCATACAATATAATTATTAATAATTATCTAATAGATTAGTAGGATTGCCAACATATTCTTCTTGACCCAGAGATTTCAAGTTTCATACATTTTCTGTGTGCTCAAAATGATTTAATCATTTCCATAAATTATTGATCTTGCATTACTCCTTTTCGTTTACTATAATATACGAGACAAAAGTATGAAACATTCCAAATAACATGTGATCAAATAAAAAAGGAACTAGAGTAGGCCGTGACCATGTTGTAAAGGTTGATATAGCTACTTCTTATATTAGGTGAGTTTTGGCGTTTACCAGGTAACAGAATTTATTACCTGATAGCGATTACCATGTTTAGGTGTAAATTTTGTTTTTTTAGTTACAAGAAATGGCAATACCTGGTTAAATAAATCATACAGCAAGTTAAAATTGTTAGAGCTGTTTTCAAGAAAATTTAAAAAACTTGAAGAATCACATCAGTAAACTACTCCTACCTCTTAAGCGATTTTAACCAAACGTTTCGTGTCGCATCTTATGGGTAACATGAAGCGAGATTTCAAGTTTCAGAATTTCTATCTAATGTGATACAATTTTCTTCAGGTAGCGTTGTTCCAATTTAGAAGATGAAAAGCTTCCCAAGTATTAAAAGATTTCTACAAGTGAAAATTCAACCTCAAATATCTCAATTAGAATTTCCACGAAGTATTATCTTAAATTGTCAAGTCGACTACAATTCTCAATGTGGAAGATATCAATAATAATTAGTGGTTTGCATGTTTGCTTCATAATCCAAGGGTTGCAGGTTCGATCCCCGGCCGAGCTGGTAATTTTTCATAGCGGAGAAAAATTAAAAACATGCCTTCTTGGATAGGAAGTAAAACTGTAGGTCCCGTGTCAATGCGATGTTTGGCACGTTAAGAATCCCTACTGGGGGTGGAATTCTCCCAGATTCGGCTAAATTCTAGTAGGGTCGGCCAAATGATCATAGCAATCGGTGCCATGAGGTACGAAGGATGCTCCGCCATCCTGATTCCTCGCCCAAAAATAAATAAATAAAAAATAATAATTGTTTATTCATAGAGGTAACTAGTGAAATTTCTTTATAAAAAGTTTTTTGCAAGTTCTACTTGCGTGTACAGGAAAATTTCTTATTGCTGGTTGAGGTTATTGTTTACACTTTATAGGACTATGACAAATCAATTCATTTTTATTAACAAGGGTTGTTTAATATTATTTACATATATAAATAATATATCAAAAGAATTGGAGGAACAGTTTGGAGGAAAGAAGTGTCTATTTGTCATATTTATTCAGAACATAATCGCATATTTCTATGTTCTATGTAGAAGAAATTTGTAAAACAAAAAGATCAAATGTGTCACCTTTCAGAATATTTGACATTTCTTCAATATTTCATTACTGTAATGAACTTGTAGCAGTTTCTGAAAAGATGGGCATTCTAATATGCAAGCATACTTGTCAAGAATATATTGGAAACATCAACTACTTTTGCCAATGTCAAAATTAAAGGTATTTATGTTATTTGGTTGAAAAGTAAGAAAAAATTGAATGATGAATTCTGCATTTATCATCTGGTCTTTGAGTTTTGGGCCGCAGATATAGTAAGTGCTATATCTGCAATCTAAGCGAGAGGTAAGTATACTCAGGGCCCGATCTAAGGAGGGGCAAGCCGGGCAGGCAAATGCCCAGAGCGGCAAAAATGAGGGGCGGCAAAATTGAGGGCGCCGGGCGGTTTCACGGAGTCCTTAATTTTCTCTCTAGGAGAGGAAAATCTTACAAAAAAGTATTTTTTAAGGTTTTTCTTTAAAAAAATGCTACTTTAGCGGCTGTAAATCCTTATATATTTTAAACCTACATATTTTAAAGTGCTATTATTTTCTTAATGCTTAAAATTATAAGAGAGCACTTAAGCAAACCAAGTCGAAAGAAAGAAGAAGAAATACCTAAATAGGAATGAAGGAACCAACTCTTTCGATATGTAACGATTTTTGAATTGAGAATACAAAGAAATTCTCCCGAATTCTTTTACCGATTTTACATTTCTAAACTGGCAACCCTTTTCGTTTCGTTTATGTTTGACGGGGATTCCCCGCAAACGTTGAGATAAGTAATTATTTCCAGTAGTTTGTGTATAAGTACTATAATATTTTTGGGGGAATACCCTTTTATCCTACATTCCTACAACGAGGCATTTTAGGGGAATCCCTAAAATATCATATATAAGCAAAAATTGTATTGTTTTTTCATTACTTTTTCTGAAGACTCCTGGTAAAAATGTTCTGTAAAAAGAGACTAATTTGATTATTTTCAAGAATGACTGATTCGTTTTGTAGCGTTACATAATTATGTTTTTTTATTTGCATTGAATTTAAAAACAAATCATTTCTTGTTTTTTTAACGTATGAACATTAACTTAAATATTATAACTTAAATACTCGTATGTATAAACTGACTTCATAATTTTAATAGTTTGGTCCTAATATTTTTAACTTCTGAAATGACTTTGATGAAAAATGATTATTGTTCCCTAAGCTAAAGGGTCATCCGTAGGCAAGATTAGCCCGAGACAGGGAAAAATGACACAAGGGAAAAAAGACCTATGGCTATACCCAGCAGTGAGTCGAAACAGGTTGATGATGATGACATTGAAAGATACATATGTCAATAAAAAATATTTTAATCCATTCAGTAGTTTCTGAGAAATTCTTTAACAAACATACATATATACTTACAAACATACATACATACTCTCATGAACTTTTGTATATTTGTTCAGAAGCCCCAGTAGACTAACATATGTGAATATTATACAATTCCAACAATATCACATACATATATAACATCCCATTTTTGGAATAGCAAGCTCATGACTTATATGGTGTTAGTGTAAAGGGCGGCGAATATTATTTTTGCCCGGAGCGGCTAAATAACTAGATCGGGCCCTGAGTATATTTTGAGTCTTAATGAAAGTAAATTGGAAAATACATCTTTTATTATATTTCAATGTAATTTCATTACCAGTTATAAATATGGACTGTATTTGAAATGAAACACCTAGAGTAAATCTACACAGTATTCTATTTTGTTAAAAAAGTTTATAAACATGGAGTAATGTATATTAAACTACATTCTTCATCGAAGGAACTAGTATCAGACATCACTTAAATTAATTATAAAGTTTTTAACATTAGTAAATTTGTGAAACTGTATTTCTCGACTGAGGTATTGATCTTTGGGTAGGAAGACCCAAATAAAGACCAAAATCAAGGTGGCTAAATGAAGTTAAAGAAGATCTGCATCTAATGCAAATGTCCATCTGGAAAGAAAAAACTTGAGACAAGAAACATTGGAGAAGTTTACTTCATGAAGTTAAAACACATCCAAAGTTGTACCCAAACAATGACGAAACAAAGTGACTATAGGACTTATCCACCCCTAAACAGGACTAGTCAAACTCGAAAGAGTGGCTATATTCCATTAGGAATGATCGCCCATATATACAGAGTGTTAAAATTGAAGTCTGCACTATTGCCAACTTTGTTACTACTAAAGATACGATGTTGGTTAAATTACCAAAGTAGTAGCGTTTTTTCTTCCGATTATGATGGTAAAATTTTAAAAACAATTGAACTTCGCGTTTTCGAGATATTAAAAAAACAGCATTTTTTTAAATGGAATACCCGGTATATTTTTGCACATTGTAAACGATAATTTAATTTTAAACAAAATGATGGTCATCCTTATCATTTACAAATGGATGCGTTTTGAAATACAATATGAATTGGATAAAAAAATACACCACAACGTAAAACTTGAAAATAGGTTTTTCTATAATACGCATACACATACTCACACACACGCGCGCCCAAACACACACGAACGCGCACACACACGCACGCACACAACAAAGAGGCCAAAGTACCTGTCACGTCCACGTCGTTGGCCTTGGGTAACGTGAAGAACGGGTAACATTATAGACGTTAGAATGTAATAAAGAACTGGAATATTCCAGGCTAATTAGTGAGTTGTCTTACTCAATTACGCTATCCTTATTGGAGCGGTACTAAAAACGCGGTACCAAGCACATAGTCATTTCACACACCCTCCTACCCACGCATACATACATACATATATACATGTACTTCACGAAATATTAATAAATATTTACATAATAACCTGAGAAATATATTTGATTTACGCATATAACAGTTAACTTGTGTTCAATACGCTTCTGAATTGCATATTTGTTAAGTTATGGAAGGCGATGTAAACGAGTCTTTCGAGAATGCACTTACAACGTTAACTAGTGTTACTGACATAAGTGGGAATCTACGAAAGGATTTAAAGATGGACATACTAAAATCAGTAAGTGTATTAAGACAATGTTTTGCTAAAATGAAAAAGATTTTAGATACTAAAACAAAAGAAGTTGAGAAATTGGAAGAAAATCGACAACTTCCTCAAAGCCAACAAGCAGGAACGTCTACTGTAAAGCAACAATCATATTCTGAACTTGTTAAAGGAAATCTCCCGAAAGTACAGGAATGTACGAAATACAAATTACTTATAAAACCTATAGGCAATCATACAACTGATGCAATGAAAACAATAATTAAATCAAAAGTAGATCCTGTTGAAATTCAAGTTGGAATAACAAGTTTTAAGTCGATAAGAGATGGAAAATTGCTGCTGGAAACTCAAAGTAAAACAGAAATCGAAACAATAAAGCAGAAAATCAACGAAAGTTGTGGGGAAAATTTAGAAGCATTTATACCAAAAATGAGAAATCCCCAGATGGTAATTTATAACATACCGGAAGAGATAAATGTAGAAAATGCTCAACAAATTATTATTAAACAAAATATAGAAATTAATGTTAAGGAAGACGACATAAAACCTAAGTTTCTTTATAAAAACAAAAGGAACTGTAGAAATTTAGTGATAGAAGTCAGTGCAGAAAGAAGAAAGGCAATTCTGGGAAGAAAATTGAAACTTTGTTGGGAAATATGTTATTGCGAAGATTACATATCAATTACAAGGTGCTACAAATGCAGTAAATATTCACATAGGGCACAGGAATGTAAGGGTGAAACAACATGCCCCCTTTGCTGTGGACCACACAAACTTAAAGAATTGTCAAGCTAATATGGCAGAATACAAATGCATTAATTGTAGTAATCACAATAAATATAATAAAAATTCAAAACTAAATGAAAATCACTCATCTTTAGATAAAAATTGTCCTACTTACCAAAACGTAGTTAAAAGGTATAAAAATTCGATAGAATATTAATAATAGATTGCACAATTGAAGAAGACAGAACAAATGAACATATATCTGAGAATGAAATCCAAACAGCAACAAACAAACTAAGATTTATGCGGACAACAACAAAGATCAAATAGAAATGCAGTGTATACAACTAAATGCTCAGCATTCTAGAAATGTAACTAATAATTTAATGCAAATAATAACAGAATGTACGACAGACATTATTTTCTTACAAGAACCATACAATGTTAATAATAAATTATCGGGAATATCGAGGTTATACAGGATTTACACGGCTGGAAATGCAAGAAAAAGGGCAGCTATACTAGTTGGAAACAAATTAATTGATGCTATGGTTCTAAAACAATTTTTGGATGAACATTGTGTCGTACTAGAAATAAAATATAAAGATGTTAAATTTTATGCAATAAGCATGTATTTTGGCTGTTGTAGAGAAATTGAAGAAGACCTAAGAAAATTAGAAAATGTATTAGCTTTTATAAAAATAATAGGATGTGTTATATGCGCAGATACAAATGCACGGTCAACACAGTGGAACGACCTACTAACCAATACAAGAGGTAAAAAAAGTAGAAGACTTCTTAATAATACATGGCTTGCATTTGGCAAATAAAATTACAGAAACGCCGACATTTCTAACAAAAAATGGCAAAAGTTGGGTAGATCTAAAGCTAACAAATGATAAATTAGTCTCAAATATTAAAGAATGGAATAACGATACAGACGAAAGTGGGTCTGACCATAGCCATAGTTTAATAACTTTTAAGATAAAAGAACGATCTACAGGAGAAGAAGAAATAATCTTACCTAGATTTAGATTTATAAGTGATCCAAGTAGATTTAATAATTTTAAACTAATACTATTAGATAATTTGGCCAAGAAATTCAAATGCGAAAGCAACAATGGAGAAGTAACAAATATTGACGAAGAATTAACTAATAAAATCAAGAACAGTGAGAATATTGAAGTGTTTATGGAAGAATTTCAAAACTGTTTAATAGCTTCTTGTAAAAAGGCATTCAAGCAATCAAAACCATTGAAAAAGACAGTTACGGGAAGAACAGTACCATGGTGGAACATGGAATTAACCATATTGAGGAAGAAAGTCAATGCTCTAGATAGCAGCATTTATAATGAATTATGTAAGGCACTTCCTTTATTTGTAATTGCTACATATAACGAATGTTTAAAAAGGGGAACTTTCCCGAGCATATGGAAAAATCCATCATCATACCAATTACCAAACCTGGTAAAGAAGAAAGTGATGACCCATCCAAATACCGACCCATCAGCCTAATAAGCACAGGTGGTAAAATCTTAGAAAAACTATTCATCAGTAGAATAATGTACTATTTGCACTCACACAATTTATTAAGTAAAAACCAATACAGATTTACGGCGCAGAAAAACACGGGTGATGCAATTACGAGTATTAAAAAATTTATTGAAGATAATCTTACACAGAAAAATTAAATAATTCTCATAAGTTTAGATGTTAAAGGGGCATTTGATGCTGCCTGGTGGCCATCCATATTATATGCGCTATGTAAATTTAAATGTCCTAGGAATCTGTACAGACTAACTCAAGACTATTTTAACAATCGAAAAGCGGCTATTAATTTGAACACAATCCAATTAGAAGAAACTCCAACTAAAGGTTGCCCTCAGGGTTCATGTTGCGGACCTGGTCTTCGGAACATACATTACGACTCCTTATTAAAACTTAACTTTTCAAGGCGAACACGGGTAGCAGCATTTGCTAACGATCTTCTTGTTGCAGTTACAGGAAAAAGGTTAATTGAAGCAGAAAGCTTCGCGAATGTAGAAATGCAAAAAATTACAAAATGGGCTATCAATCATAAAATGAAGTTTAATGAAAATAAATCACAAGTATTAGTAATATCAAGTAAAAGATCAATTGGTAGAAAAGTTGAAATTTACCTCAACGCTGAAATTCTAAAGCAAGTGTCGGAACTAAAATATCTGGGAATAAATATTGACGAAAAATTTACTTTTGACTCACATGTAACTTACATAACAACGAAATGTTACAAGCTCATCAATATACTAGCGAGATTTCCAAAATGAAATGGGGCCTACGCAGCGAGGCATTAAAAATAATATACAACGGGGCTGCTATCGTATGGTATAACAGTTTGGGAAAAAGCATTAACGAAAAAGTGCAATCGCACAGAATTGGAATGAATACAAAGGCTAATAAATATAAGAATAGCAAAAGCTTGCCGTACGCTATCTTATGAGGCATCGTGTGTTATAGCAGGAGTAATGCCAATAATAATTCAGTTAGAAGAAATTTCAAACATTTATAAAATTATACAGGGAAGGAAATTGAATAATTTAGTTTACGATACACCAGCACCAATAAACCAATGGTTACATCCAGCCGAAATTCCAACTATACAAGAAACTCAAGATATTTCATACACCTACAAGGCATTTACTGATGGCAGGAAGACTGAAGATAAAGTGGGATCCGGTGCAGCAATATTTAAAAATAAACAACTAATATGTACACTAAAATACAGACTAAGCGGGAAATGCAGCAACAATCAAGCAGAAGGTATAGCAATCCTTAAAATGCTGGAAAAACTCATTAGTTTAGAAAACATCCAAAACCAAGATAAAACCTTAGCTATATACACAGATAGCAGAATTGTACTGGAATCACTTCAAAATTATTCAAATCATAAGAACATAATAGAAGAAATAAGACAAAGAATCAATTTCCTTACAAAAGAAGAATGATATATATATTTTAAATGGGTTCCAGCACATGTGAGCATTGAAGGTAATGAACTTGCAGACCAACTGGCGAAGGAGGCAGCTCAGAAACCAGAAGATGCTGCGGTTTACATTGCTATTCCAAAAAGTGTAATTGTTAGCACAGTTAAAAGTGAAAGTGTGATAAAGTGGTAAGAAAGATGGACTAATTCAGAAAAAGGTTTACAGACAAAAGCATTTTTTCCACTTATAGACCAAAAACTGAAAACAAAAATACCTACATTTCCAGAATTAACAGTATTCTTAACAGGTCACGGTAGAATAAAAAGCTACTTACATCGGTTTAAAATTATAGACGACCCATCGTGCTCATGTGGCAACGAAAGTCAAACTGTGGATCATTTAATATATGAATGTAACAAACTAAGAAGCCAGAGAAGATATTTAAATAAGACATTAAATTTAAATTCGATTATTTTAAATGGTGGCAACTGGCCTGTCACAAAAGCGGAATTAATTACTAACTATCTAAGGCCATTCATAATTTTTGTTAAAAAGATTAACTTTGAATTATTAGAAACATAAATATGGACAAAAAATTTTAATTTGAAAAATATTGAAAAATATTGGGATATACCCATTTTCTGTTATGTTACATTATTTATGTTAAAATGTTATTATGTTAATGTTAAATTTAATTATTTGTTATGAAAATTCAAAAATGCATGTAGTGTTGCAATATTGCAATGGAGCATGTAGAATAAATGTATTAAAAAAAATACATATATACATACACACACACCCACACATACACACATACAGCTCATTAGTTCGCGTTTTTCCGATTTGAAATACCAAGATTCGCGGGTGTGTATAACGAAAACTACTCATAGAAAATGTTCGAGCCCGTGGAGGCTTTTGTTCAGCATGATCTGAACTATCTTTTTACGAAGTTTCAGGAAATTTGACAGAAATTCATTTTCCATTTGATTTGTGCGGGGTCCTTTGTGTTCCTTATAATTTATTTTATAGTTTTAGCATTATTTACAGTTATAGTTTTCGTATTTAGTTGTATATTGTTCACCATTTATGTTTATTCCAATTCTGTAATCATGTCCACACCATTGAGCAGACAATTAAAATTTGACAATCACTTGAATTGAATACTTTATTATGCAAACATTACGTGTTCGTACAATTATTGTATGACAAGTCAATACTAAAATAACCGAAAATATGTAAATGTGAATAGAATAATGAATAGTTTTACAATGAAATTAATAGGCGTTTACAAAAATTGTATAGGATATATACCGATGTACTGAAGCGTTTGGAAATTGTATCATTGGTGCTCTATCAGCGTTCGAAAATTAGTCGGTATATACCCGTTTCATCTACCGGATCCATGATTTGTGGATTGAGGTTTATAGTCGGTAAATAGAAATTTACCGGTAAACATAACCTAAAATCCAAGCTGTTTCATAGATGTGTGTGGTTTTTTACGTACATTTTCATTCTCTATAGTAAATATGAAACATATACCGTACAATCCAATTTCGTAAATGCCTAATGTTAATTCCTTCTAATTGAGAAGTGAATGACAGGTGCATCCTACCCTCGCTTTTAAAATGATTGATAGTATTGGCAACGTTGCAATATTGTGTAGCTCTTGTTTTATCTGATGTAACTGCGCAATCTATATCTAACAAATTGTGCCAGCATTAGGGTTATCATAATTTTAGTTCTTGGATTAATTAATATCGACAGAATGCCAAAACAGAATAATAATTTCGGTAATGTGTAAGTTTAAAACATAATTTTAAGTAAAAGTAAATAATAACCAAGTAGTTCCATACCTGACTACTTTGAGAAAATCCTTAAGAACACATATCTAGGAAACTATTATTAATAGACAAGTGCAGTTTTCATTTTAATTCTTATAAATCTTTTTCCAAATGTTACCTATAAAAAGATTCTGTGCTATACCCCTTTTAATTTGTGTACATAAACTTTTCATAATATGTAATTCTTTCTTCTTCTACGTGCCGTGCTCTGTTGCAGAGCGTTGGCATTTCCCTCCTATACTTGTGTTGTGCGTGTTCAGTGATCACAAGTATAGGGGACCTACAGCTTAAGGTGGACTCCGAACCACCCCAAGTACATAGTACTTGGATCTTTTTATTAATTTCGGGGAAATCTCCTGGGCAAAGTATACATCGGTGGTTTGCCATTGCCTTCTAAGGGAGATGCGATTTTTAAAAATTCGATGATATATGGGCCGGGGTTCGAACCCGGGTCCCTTGGTCGGTAGTCCCGCACATAACTAACCAAGCCACAATCACTCTATGTGATTCTTTAGCAACACATATCTAGGAAACTATTATTAATAGACAAGTGCAGTTTTCATTTTAATTCTTAGAAATCTTTTTCCAAATGTTAGCTATAAAAAGATTCTGTGCTATACCCCTTTCAATTTGTGTACATAAACTTTTCATAATATGTTCACTCATTTATTATTACATAGTATAGTAGTACAGTAGTGATACACATCAACAAAGTAGGGTCTTCTAACATTATTTATTAGTTAAAATGATTATTAACTTTTAACATATATGTTACTTTTGAAGCGTATTTACATATATTGTACATTATTACTGTCTATAACTAAAAACTTTTTCTTAAAGTCAACAATATCTTTAGCAGTTTCTTTTGTTTTTCTGAGTGTTTGTTACACAATAGCCCAGTATTCTTCGATGTGCCGCAGTTTAGGGCTGTTCAGCGGATTACTATCTTTAGGTACAAAAGTGATTTCACTCTTTGCATGCCAGTCAGTGACTTGTTTGGCATAGTGACATGTGGCCATGTCATATTTAAGTGGCAAGATTTTTTTGTGCGCCGCCTTTAGTTCACATAATCGTGCAACTACTGTATTTAACGCTGTGCTGTCTTATTGAAAGCTTGTAATTTCTGTACTTTACACGGTGACTTGATGATAGATGCCGGATTGGGTTACACGTTTAATAGTTCAGTCATTTTATGTCTGAAAATACTGTAAATCTCAAAATTGTAGTGTGCAAAACAACATACTAAAAGTCCTTATTAGGTACAAAATAGGGAAGAAATAAAAGCTTATTGCGGTACTGGAACTGGAATACCGTAAAACAATGTTTAACAATAAGGTTTGATATGAAGAAAAAAATAAATATTATAAAAATAAAATAACATAAAGTAGGCAGAACACTAAGGACTGACAGCACTCAGATTCAAACCTGTAACAAGAAGAAGAATCTCTATAAGCAATTTTCTCTGTAAATCTGTGCTTACAGACTGCAGTATCAGACATCACAATCGTCTACATCCTATGTAGCATCTATTGTAGCACCTTGGGCCCTTGAAGGTACACATACTAGAGCAAGCAAGACCCGTGGTCATCATGTGCAGGAAGTCATCTGTGGCAGAAGTTACTCATCACAGTCACAACACTCCCTTAACTAAACAATTTCTTAACGGTAACATTAAAAACATTCCATTTTTACAAATGAAAGTTGATATTACAACACCTTACTAGCAAATTTAAGATTCTTTGTTCGTTAGAAGTAAGACATGGTTATTAGGGTTGATTAGAATTTCAGACGTGCCGTCGTTTTGGTGATATATTGAACCTTAATCATAGTTGCAAAGTACATATGGATTAGTATGCAGTTTAATTTACAGTTATAATTGTATTTGACTTTGTAGCCATGATCAAGATTCAATATAGTACCGAAACGTCGGCAAGATTTGATGGTTTGTGATTAGATTTTGTCTAAAATGCCTAGGCTATTATAAGTTGGTATAACAAAAATAGTACAAGGAATAGATAAAATTGATGATAAAATATAACTTTAAAATGACTCTGAGTCAGCATAAGTTCAGAGTTGGCAACCCTCTACAAAAGATATTTATTATATAGGTACCTTAAATTTTGAACGTTTTTTACGATTTTCAAATACTGCAACGTATATTCTAATGTATTTAACTGTAAAAAATATCCCTCCAATTTACTTTTTTTATCTTTAGTTTCCCGTAAATGAACACTCACTTTTGTGATTACATTATCTATTTCTTTTGTAAAACTGCTGATTTGATCAATAGTCTTATTTGCACGTATTACAGTTTCTCCAATACCTGAATCAGAATTCGATAGATCTAGCTAGAAGCCAAATAAGTATTATTTAAATCAAAACTAATTCCGTGAAGCCCTACCTCGGTTTTAATTTGCTGAATATCACCTTCATATTGATCCCTTAAATCTGTACATACATCTATACTTAGCAAACGTTCTCCATATTTTTTATTAAGTTTCTCGACAATTTGTCTTTTCAGTTCATCTGTAGAAGTCATCGTTTTGGTACAATTTTGAGTGTTCAAAGGCTATTAGAAGTGATGTGGCACATAACCTACAATATTATAAAAAGCTGTGCTTTTCAGTTTATATATGATTAATTATTTACAATGCAAATATAATACCATTTAAGTTTAGCAGATGTTAAAGCCAGTTGTACTAAAATTTATTTTAAAATGTTTTTAAAATGTCCAAAATCACAAGATTCATGTTTGTTGATAAAATTCACAAATTGCCTAACTACATAACCACAAATTTAACAAATAAACTTAACGATTTTAAATAGGCAAAGTTGTAAATGAAATTAAATATAAAATGATGTATTTAGGTTCACTTTGGTTTATTATTGCTTTCCTGGTGTATACTCTTGGACTATATGTATTCGGGGGTTACATCAGATTAATCGAAATTGTAGACATATTTAGTTGTTTTTTGCATAAAGAATTAAACGGTTTGGACAAAGTTTATGATTACATAGTAGGTATGATCTTTTTCTATTTAACTATTACCACATATAACTAGTCTTTATATTTGATTGTTTTAGTGGGTTGTGGATCTGCTGGTAGTGTCGCAGCATTACGTTTAGCAGCAAATAAAAATATGACTGTACTGGTACTTGAAGCTGGACCACATGGAGGTTTATTTTTTGATATACCAGCTTTTGGGCCAGTTCTTCATTTATCTTCAATAGATTGGCAATATCATACAGTTCCACAAAAACATGCTTCTAAAGCATTTTTCCAACAGGTATCTAATAGTATTTTATTTTTTTAGTTAATACAAAGATATATTTAAGTTTATTACGTAGGCTAGCAATTGGCCAATGGGACGCATTGTTGGTGGAACGGGAAGATTAAACAATATGTTGTACTTAAGGGGGCATCCAACAGATTATTATAATTGGTTTAAGGATTATAAAGATTTCGATTATGCAACAGACATTTTAGAATTTTTTAAGAAATCAGAAAATCACAGAGGATCTGATAGGAATAATAGTATGTTGCTTATTATTTATTATTAACCTTCTATATTTTTATTTGTAATAATTGATGTTACTTTTAGCTGCATATCATTCAACTGATGGACCTCTCATTGTTGAAGATTTGTCGTTTGTATCTGATCTTGGCCCAGCTGTGCTAGAAGCTGCTAGTATTCTAAAATATCATGTTAGAGATTTAAATGGTGAAACTAATACAGGTGTGTAAATTTAATACTTTATAGTATATTACCAAAGCTCAGATATATACGAAGTTGAAGTTATGTACATACAGTGAGCGACCTATTATAGGCTGCATCTGCTCATTCAGGCATCTCTGCTGCAATGGCTTC
Organism: Agrypnus murinus; assembly: GCA_929113105.1. Taxonomy (NCBI): domain Eukaryota; kingdom Metazoa; phylum Arthropoda; class Insecta; order Coleoptera; family Elateridae; genus Agrypnus; species Agrypnus murinus. The sequence continues at coordinate 39,033,205 of OV816025.1, read as the reverse complement.
CACTGCATGAGAAGGCATGAGTGCTCTTTTTAAAAATAAAAGTTAATCTTTTCTAGAGCCAAATCATAAATAAAACTAACAAAGTCTTTCCCTCTATTTATTGCAAAAATTCATTTTATGTAGTTATTTCAAGCTTGTAATTATTAATACACCATTATATTTGACTAATTACCAATGCGTATTTCGGTAACGATGTTACCTTTTTCTCAGCATGAAGACTTTGCATTTATAATTATTCAATTATTGCAACCTTCTTTTATGAGATTTATCATTTTTTGTGGAAGTCCTCTAGTTTTAAGAGCTGTACATATGTAATTTCTATCAATGGAATCAAAAAGTCATTCATAATCCACAAACAACAAGTACAGAGGAGACTGAAATTCCACCGCCTGTTCTATGATTATTCTCAGTGTAGTAATCATATCCCTGCACGACCTGTCTTTTCTGAAACCACTTTGTAGAAATCTTTGCTAACTACTCTAAGTAATGTAATCCCCCTCCAATTATTACATTGTTTTAAATCACCCTTCTTGGGTATTTTGACAACTACTCAAGTTTTCCATTGCTTAGGAAATACTTCCTCCTGCCATACTCTCTTAAATAAGGGTAGCAGTATTTCTACCGTTGTGACTACATCTACTTTTACCATATCACCAGTAATACTATCTATCCCCGGGGTCTTGTTATTCTTACAAGATTTTAATACTTTTATTGTAGGTTGCTCTGTTGTTCTCAATGTCTCCAAATTAGTTCTCTCTATAGGGTCATTCCATGCGAAATCGATCACTAAAATGGGTCGATCTCACGGATTTCAATGAAAATCACTTATGAGGTAGCAATCAACTAAAGAACATAACTTTCATTCATCAATTTGCTAAATTACGCAGAACTTCGGAAATATTCAAACTGAAAAAATTATCAAAACTGCTTGAACACCTTTAAAGAAATATAAATATCTCGAAAAGTATTTACCCTAGAACAAATATTTTTTGTAGATTGCTCACTAGAAGACGGGCTTTTTGGACAGCAAAATAATTTTTTGTTATCAAACGTATTTTTATTTTTTTTTAAACAAAATATTTTAAAAATGCAGAAAAATCGATGTGGTCACATTTTTAAAAATCTGAAAAAAATTGTACAGATTCTTTGAACATTTCTGTATTTAAATGCCAAATGGCAAGCTTTAACGTTTTAATAGTTTTGTCAGGGTAGTCGGTCTTAACTAATGTACATAGATAAATGTATACAGAGGTGGGCAAAAGTATGAAACCAAGTAAATATCTCTGGAGTTTTTAGAGATATCGGAATGAAATTTGGTAGGCAGATATTACAGTAAATTGTGTACTATCCGTCCACCGAAAGATGAGCGCTGCGTCATCTTTGCAAGAAATTATCACAGAAAGCGTATTGTTGTGCTTTACTGTCATTATCTACGAGTATGACGAAGATAGCATTACATTAGCACTTTTCTGGGTCGTTCGAAGTTGATTTGACTAGCTCTGTAGAGTGTAGAATACGGAGTGGCCAACCTTACAAATAAATTTCTAGATCAAATTAACATATTGCCACAAAACACCAAAAATAACTACATTTATTGGCAAAATTATTTATCGAGGAAAAAATTAATGTCGTCACTACAGATAAAGTTGATCAATTTTAGGGATTCTTTAAGGTATTTCACAGATTTCTGAAAGAAAATGCCAAAAGTATAGGCAATGCTGTATGCGGTTATGAACATGTGACTTTATTGTAAAACATGTCACAGGTATCTCTGATACCTGTAGACTGTAGATTTGATTGGCACAGGTGACATTTGCTGAAGTTATTTCTTATTTACATGTTTTTTGAAGTGTTATAGTGTTTCATATTACATTTTAATATTATGTCAGTATAAGGGAAGACACTGCATTCGCAGTCTCATCAGTTATTCCTGAATTTACTAAACTAGTTCGAGAGGGAAAAAGGAAATCGTGGAAATTTACTTCCTTTATTTTGTGTACAAGAGGTAAGAAACGTTAATTATTATTTATGATCATATTGTACTATAATTGTTTATTGCAGCGAGCAGCTGAGGCTTTAAAAATTTGTGCTAAAGTTTTATCTAGTCCTGGTAAAAAAAGACAACGCAAGAAGTTGAAAACTGCAGACCTAGCAAGTTCTTCTAAAATGGTCGCCAGAGAAACTGTATATAGTGAAAGTAAGACGTTTGATAATTTTTGGTTTTAGTCTTGATGTTTTGTATAGTTTCAGAAAAAGCAAACATACAGAACGACAGACAGATATACGCTGTGTTTTATGTATTAATGCATAATAAATATACAAGAGAAGAGATGGATAAGCAAAAATAGTGTTAATTCTATTATAATTAAGTACTTTAATAGCATTTAAGTTGATTAAAATATTGAATAGCAGAATTTTGTTAAATGTAAAACTGTATTTGAAAAGAATATATTTCTCCATATTGAAGGTGTTCTACTGTTACAAAGGTTATAAATGAGTTAATTTCTTAAATATAAGTAAAAGTGATTTCTTGTTTTTTAGTACTCGGTAGTTCTGTAAAACTAGAGAACGTACAGTACTAATAGGTACGTATTAGCGAAATTCTAATTCTTAGTTTCCTACTGAAAATGTTTTAAAACTTTCCAAAACAACAAGTATCTATGTTAAAATCTAAAAGAAGGTTACAAACGTCCAAAATTCCTTATTTCTAACCTCAAAAAATCACCTGCTATGACATTTTCGTAAACACAGTAAAAATCAATAATTGTCAAATTATGGATGCTGATTTGACTAGGAACTTTTTAATCTTATACTACACAGAGAGCATAAATGACCAGCGTTCATCTTTAGTTGGACGGATAATATTTGCGTTGAATGTTTTTGACAATTTTGAGTTTTCGGTTTAACCGGAAGTAATGCCGATTTTAAAATTTGTAATGGAACACTCTGTATATTATTTTAATTTCGAATAGTACATTTTATTACGATTACAAAAATATGGGGTTCGATATGTTTTATTTCAAGGCCAACCGAGATTTTTACAATAAAAGTACTTTTGAGGCAAAAACTAATGAAATCTAGTAGTCTATGAAACAAACGTAACAATCACATTAGTAATCAAAATTAAATTAATACAAAACGGGAAAATAAAACAGAAGTACTTTGTAAAGGGAAAATAAACTTAATGTAGTAAATGTTCAAACTGAGCTCCATTTACTTCTTGACAAAAGGCTAGTCTATTTGTAAACTCCCTTGTAACATTAATTATTACTTCTGGTGGAATTCTTTGACTCTCTTCGGTTATTCTTTCAGCTAGTTCTTGCAAACTGTTTGGTCGATTAAGATAAACTTTGGACTTCAAATAACCACATAGAAAGTATTATCAGTGGAGTAAAGTCGGGGGATCGTGCAGGCCATTCAATGGTACCTCTTCTTCCAATCCACCTATGATGAAATTTCCTATCTAAGTGATCTCGAACAATGCGAGCAAAATGGGGTGGTGCCCCGTCCTGCTGAAACCAGATATTATTTGGCAGTTGTCCATTTTCCTCCAGTGTCGGAATAACTTGCGTATCTAAAATCTCTCAATATCTATCCTCGTTTAAAGTTTCTACTAAACAGAAAGGCCCTACAATTCTGTTGTTGTAAATACCGGCCCAAACGTTCAATTTTTGAGGATGTTGCGTATGAGCCTCTTGTATCCAGTGAGGGTTAGTTTGCGACCAGTAGCGGCAGTTATGTCGATTTACTGTACCATTCAAACAAATTTCTATTTCTTACAAAGTTATTATCACGGTTGCAAATATCCATCATCATCATTGTTTCACAAAATTCTAACCGTCTGTCAAAATCGTCGTCGGAGAGTTCTTGAACAAGGCGAATTTTGTAGGCATGATATTTTTCTCGTTTTAATATTTTTCCTACTGAACGACGGCTTATTGCGTGTATATTGGCGAGTTCAGCAGTAGACAAATGAGGATTTTCCTCTAAAGATATTGCGATATTTTCAGGTACATCATTTTTTGTAGAAGTTTTTGGACGTCCACTTCTTGGTAAATTACCGGCTGTGCCACTTGTGGTATACCTTTGCAAAGTTTTTGTTACTAGCCAACGTGATATTTGCCGATCCGGATGAATATCATTAAAAAGATCACAAACTTCTTGATGCGTTCTTCTTTGGTCCCCAAAGCCAATCATCATTAGAATTTCTATTCTCTCTCTTTCACTTAGATGGAGCATTTTGCACAAGTTAAAACACCTACTTATTTTAACTACTATCACGGCTAATGTCAGTTTCATAAACTGCGATTGTTACGTTTGTTTCATAGACTACTAGATTTCATTAGTTTTTGCCTCAAAAGTACTTTTATTGTAAAAATCTCGGTTGGCCTTGAAATAAAACATATCGAACCCCATATTTTTGTAATCGTTATAAAATGTACTATTCAAAATTAAAATAATATACAGGGTGTTCCATTATTTATTTTAAAATCGGCATTACTTCCCGTTAAACTGGAGACTCAAAATTGTCAAAAACATTCAACGCAAATACACAATTTACTGTAATATCTGCCTACCAAATTTCATTCCGATATCTCTAAAAACTCCAGAGATATTTACTTGGTCCCATTCTTTTGCCCACCTTTGTATATGTGAGGATATGATTATACCTCCTGATTAGTTAATTACTTATGCATTTAAATCGATTTCTTTGGGTATGTTACATAAAGTATTTTTCTTGCGGCCATCAAAGACCCTAAAATATTATAATGCAATAGCTTAGATACCATTTTTGTTTACAGAAGATGATTTGTTTTTGATCCTAAATTTAAAAAATAGATGTTCACTGGGTTAGACTGGGTGCTATTGTAGGTAGCAACCAATCACCAGCTTACGTTGTATTATATTATTAAAATCCAGTCATCGAGCTAAAGTGTCAAATTTATTAACGTTAAAAACTATAGACTGAGCTATAGGATCATTGCAAATTCAATATTTGAACTTGTGGCACAGGTGAGTTAATGATATTATCCACTGCAAAAATTATCATAATAACTTACTTAACTCACTTGTACCATAAATAACTATTACCGATCTCTATTGTAGGTTCTGATGTTTAATAAGGTCAGCTGCGGTAATTGGAGCGATGGGGTAACTGAAACTATCATTAAACGTCTATGAGAATTACGTGAATTTTTAGTTTTATCGACTTTACCCTATACACTCTTCCGACTGCGATAATTCCTGAACTATTCCTACTGCAGCCCTAATTTTTTGGAGACATTTTAATTAATATCCTTAGGGCGTCCCAGTTACCCAGAACATATTATAAAGTAATGTGGATATAAAATATAGATGATGATTCCATTTACCCCAATGTATTGGGTGACTGGAACAACGGACATGTTTTTAAAAAAATATTTTTAAATGCAATAGTTGGCATTAGAGCTGCTTTATTTTTACATTTTCTTTTGGAAATATATTAAAGTTACTATAAAACAAAGTCCTAAACTTATACTTCACGATAAAATATGAGATAAAGAGTTTGAAGCAAAAGAATTGTATATCTATGGACCAATTACCCCAACTGACCTTAAAACTTAAATTAAAAAAGCTGTTGCATTATATTTTATGGTCTTGGACAGCCGCAAGAAAAGTACTTCATGTAACACACCCGAAATAATCGATTTAAATACATAAGTAATTAACTAATCAGGAGGTATAATCATACCCACACATATATACATTTATCTTATGTACATTAGTTAAGACCGACCCCTGGAAATATAGACGGAACATTTACTACATTAAGTTTATTTTCCCTTTACAAAGTACTTCTGTTTTATTTTCCCGTTTTGTATTAATTTAATTTTGATTACTAATGTGATTGTTACGTTTGTTTCATAGACTACTAGATTTCATTAGTTTTTGCCTCAAAAGTACTTTTATTGTAAAAATCTCGGTTGGCCTTGAAATAAAACATATCGAATCCCATATTTTTGTAATCGTAATAAATGTACTATTCGAAATTAAAATAATATACAGGGTGTTCCATTACAAATTTTAAAATCGGCATTACTTCCGGTTAAACCGGAAATTCAAAATTGTCAAAAACATTCAACGCAAATACACAATTTACTGTAATATCTGCCTACCAAATTTCATTCCGATATCTCTAAAAACTTCAGAGATATTTACTTGGTTCCATACTTTTGCCCATCTCTGTATACATTTATTTATGTACATTATCTTATGTACATTAGTTAAGACCGACCGCTGAAAATATAGACGGTATTATTACTAACTAGAAGGTAGCCAATGGGGGTTGCGCCGGTTAACCGTGATCTATGGTGCACCAGTTGTCTGCAGCGCAGTCTTTGGAAATTTACCCTGCCAAAACTATTAAAACGTCCAGCTTGCCATTTGGCATTTAAATACAGAAATGTTCAAAGAATCTGTACAATTTTTCTCAGATTTCTAAAAATGTGACCATACCGATTTTTCTGCATTTTTAAAATATTTCTTTAGAAAAAAATAAAAATATGTTTGATAACAAAAAATTATTAGGCTGTCCAAAATCCCGTCTTCTAATGAGCAATATACAAAAAAAATATTTGTTCTAGGGTAAATACTTTTCGAGATATTTATATTTCTTTAAAGGCGTGCAAGCAGTTTTGATAATTTTTTCAGTTTGAATATTTCCGAAGTTCTGCGTAATTTAGCAAATTGATGAATGAAAGTTATGTTCTTTAGTTGATTGCTACCTCATAAGTGATTTTCATTGAAATCCGTGAGATCGACCCATTTTAGTGATCGATTTCGCATGGATAACCCTATATTCATTGTTTCTTTGAAGTACTCCAACCATCTTTGTAGTTGTTCTTCAGTTGAAGTAAATATTTTTCCATTTTTGTCCATAATTGGTCTGCGCAGTCCTTTAGTTCCACTTATTTTTCTTACATTTTCAAGTAATGTTTTAGTATCCCCCATATCCGCTGCTTTTTGAGTCTCCTCAGCTATCTCTTCAATGTACATTCTTTTATCTCTTTTAATTTTCTTTTAACTTCAGCCGCCACTCTTATATATCCTCTTTGTATCTGGTCTCTTTTTTCTATAGTTTCAGTCTTTCAATTTCAATTTTCTTCTTTTCTATATCGTATCACAAGTGTCCTCTCTCATCCATTTTTTTTTATACTTTTGTTATAACCTAGTACTTATGTACTAACTTCCAAATATGTGTTTTTACATTATTCCCATATATCCTGTATTGTTTCCTTATTATAATCTATGTCTTTTCTCTCTCTTTTAACATTCGTATAAATTCATTTCTATTTTTCGCTACCTTTAATTTTTTAATGTCAAAACTATTTCTTTTTCCCACTTTACACTTCTAGTCTTTTTTAAGCACTGTTCTGCACTTCTGCCAGGATAGGATAAAGCTGACAAAGAGATTCTTCAAGTATAGGTATTTCTGTACAAATTCTGTAAATTTTATCTAAATGTTATGTAACGAATGCGAAATACTAATGAATTAGACTTAATTAGGCTATTTACTGCAGTCGTGCCAGGATTTGCTTATAGGGCTACAAAGAGGTATCGTGCTCCCTACACTGTCTACTTCCACATTTTTCATAAATTAGTTGTATGTTTGATGACAGCCGAAATCTTGCGGTTGATGCTTGGACTGTTATAATGATAATAATAATTGCTACGACCCATAACCTGGAAACCAGGCCCCAGAAGCTATAAGCTTGCGCGGGAGGGAGGGGGCGATTATTATTATTACGTAGGCCCTATGTGCGGCTGCAGCCAACTTACAGATATAACAGCGCAAGTCCCGCATTTGTGTCACAGCTAAGGAAAACTGCAGAAAACCTTAACCAGATCTGCCGGCAGGAGTCGATCTTGGGCCGCTTGGGTGAAAGTCCAGCATGCTAGACATTACACTATCAAGGCTGTTTAATTACATTAATGTTACATCAATGAAGATGAGGTTCCTGCTCTTAATGACACTGGTGCCATCTAGTAATTAAGCAATAAAGGATATCACACATGTCACATAAAGAGTGTCCTTTTTATTCTTTAATCCTTGTAGAGCTCATTTGACATATATGTAATAACTCGAAATGAAGATTTTTCTGTGTCACTATTTTTTCAAATAAGTGATATAATATCAAAATCTGTTAACATCTAATGTGCATTCGAATATAATCTGGGCTTTAGGTATTTTTTTTGTTATCTGTACAATGAACTAATGAAGTTTGTTTATGCAGGTTTTATGCAATCTCAAGTTAATATGAACTTCGGATATCGTTGGACTCCAGCCTCCTATCTTTCTCATCTGAGCAAGCCAAATCTAGTCTTACAAACCAATTCACTAGTCAACAAGGTGCTATTCAAATCTAATTTTGAAGCATATGCTATAAAATACATACACTTGGGGAAATCATCAATTGTTCGTGCTAGAAAAGGAATAGTATTATGTGCAGGCGTTATAGGAACACCAAAATTACTCATGTTATCCGGTATTGGCCCTCAAGACCACCTAGATGAAATAGGAATAAGAACTAGAGTAAACCTTCCTGTTGGAAACAATTTACAAGATCATGTTACTACTGGTTTAGATCTGATTACATTAAATACAACTTTAGGGGTAGATCTTAAAAGTGTCATGACTCCAATTTCTATTTTCAAATATCTGCTTGGTTATTTTGGCCCTTGGACTGCAGCTGGCTGTGAAGTTATGGGTTTAATTGATACAGAGAGTGAATCTTATTGCTATGATCATTTAGATAGTTTAAGGATGTCCAATATTAAAGAAAACAAACTAAAAGCTAATACAAAAGAGGGTAGTGATTCTCATATTACAACTGAGATATGTTCTTTTAATAAAACTCGCACACCTGATTTGCAATTTATGGCTCTCCCAATGGGTATTTCCACTGATGGTGGTAGTCATTTTCAAAAAGCTATTGGAATCAGAAAGGATGTATGGAAAACCTATTTTGCTCCATTGGTAGGAAGTACTGCAATCTCAATCTTACCTATTGTACTACATCCTAAAAGTCGTGGAACTGTACGTTTAATAGATAGTAGTATCTACAGTCAACCATTAATAAATCCAAACTATTTATCAGATCAGTATGATGTGGAAATTTTGCTAAAAGGTATTAATTTAATTAAGAAATTTATTGATACTGAGCCATTACAAAGATTAGGTGCCAAATTGAATGATCATAAATTTCCTGGCTGTGAACACTTTGTATTTGATACACCATCATATTGGGAATGTTATGTACGACATCTTACTGTGACTGCTTTTCATCCTGTTGGCACATGTAAGATGGGAAGCACTAGTGATTCTTCTGCTGTAGTAGGTTATAACTTTCAGGTTCATGGTACACATAAATTATTTATTGCTGATGCTTCAATAATGCCTACATTGCCAAGTGGCAATGTAAATGCTGCAGTTGTTATGATTGGTGAAAAAGCTGCAGCAGAAATACAAAATGAACTGTTTTTAAATAAGTGGGTATGTAATCATAGAGAAATTTTTGTTCAGAGAAAACAATGTAGAATAATATAGGTTTTAAGATAGATTTATAGTTAGAAAATAAAGTTGCCAAAGAAATTACCAAAGATTAATAAAAGACAGTTTAGTTATAAAACTAAACAATTTGCAAAAAACAGGACTGTACATAGTACATCCATCCAGCTAACCGTAAATTAGCTTAAAAGATAATTTAATGACCACTCTTTTAGTATTTCTTGAAATTAATCAATTAAAATGTTTGTTGATTGTGGCTGATAGATTAGGCTAGCATTTGTTCCACTGAATTAAATGAAAAGTTAGTATTCATTAAATTACTTTTGCCCTCCTAAAAAATTATGTAAACTATTGTTTTCTTGTGAAATCAACCCATATAACATAGTTTGCAGATAGATGTGGAAATTAAGTTAAAATTAGTTTATAGAACAAAGTATAGGTATATTGTCTCTGAAGTTTAAGATTGCATGTGCGTCGCAAACTGAAGTTGTATGAATTCATCTAAAGACGCACTAGTCAAATCAAATACTATAGTTATGCATATTTACAATTTTATCAAATAACTAAAATACAAGAGCACAAAATAAATTGTAAAGGTAATTTAATACCGACCAGATTATACCACCAAATTCATCTTAAAATTTTTACATTTGTGGTAACATAATGATTCAGCAACATAACCTTAAAAAATATTATATCTGGCATGACTTTTGGTTTAAATTTATATTCATTAGTTTATCTTCAATATTTTCTTTCTATAATATTTATTCGATTGCTTCTGCTTACATTTTGTGCCGATAAAAATATTATTTCACACATTTTTGCTACAGGTTGCTTTTTGGTTAGCTTGTCAAAAATTAAGAACATCAAATTAGATTTTGTACACTGATTCTAGTGCACACATAATTGACAATATATATCTCCATCAGTGACTATCAACCGTTTAACAGGGTGGTGCTTAGCTAGAACGATATGCAGATAACATATGTTGATAAATATTTTCATTTGCTTATAAATTATTTTAGAGTGAAAGAAACGTTTCCAACTGTTGTTTATTAAGGGGGTATTTGCATTTACAAAAATAAAGATTAAATTCTGAAATTATTTTTAATAAATGATAGGTAACACTTATTAATTAAAAATAAAAAATTAAATATAAAAAGATTAAAGATAAAAAATTAATTAGTTATGCATGTAAAGTTGTATCTGTTAAAAATTTCCCAAGTAGCATTTTTTGTCATCGCTACGTACCAGCAACTACCGGTGGAACTATTAAGTTTTTGCCACTGTCACAAGCACGTAATTGCTACGGTTTTATGACATGCCTGGAACCAAAATGGGGAACAATTTCTAGGTAGCAGATACGTTGCAGTAACTTCTCTGGAACATGTTCAGCTACATAATGGGAACGTGGTGGGGTAGTAATTGCTACTTTCGTGGAACTTCTTTTCTCTTTGACACATCGTGTCGCATACTTGCTCTCTCTCTTACTCTTGCAACTTAGCAAATATTCTATCGTTTTATATACTAATGCTGCGATCGTGTCTCAAAATGGATTACTATTTTATTGTAATACAGACTTAATAATACAAAAAGCGATGAAATGTTTAATTATTTTGTCATTCCAGTACACCAAGATTATAAACTATTGCAACTTTTCTGTTAAAGGTGATGATGACAGATCAAAAAATAGCAACGCCTTCTTGAAATATATTTTTTAATAAAAAATGTCTTTAATAAAATATGACAAAAATATTTATAAGTTGATACACATGATAGAAACCATTTTTATATTATTCCTAAGGCACAATTTGGCATCAATTTATTATTTTTATTGAAGGTTATATCTATGGGGCCAAAATAATATATAACAGATGTGAGTGGAAGCGAACAAAGTGCATACTTAGTATGAAAGAAAGAGATACATATAATGTATCTAATATTGTAGTACGCCAAAACTGTATGTTTTGAAAATTATTATTAAAATAATTTCCTTTTTATAAGAGGGTCTTTCTAAGATCCATTATTTTACTTCTGAAGTTACTAAAGTGCTTCACTAGTTTCTTACAGTTTAAACCATCACTTTATAACTTTAAACTTTGGAAAGAACTCACAAGATTTCAACTTGCTACCACGGAACAAAACAATATCTTTATTGTCAATCTCAAAAAAACAGTTAATGAGATCTCTTCTAATCAGTTTAGGAGTGAATGGCTTGCCTATTCCTCAGGCATTGATGGTCAAATAAATACTGTTACAAACCCAATCCTAACCTCGAAAGAAATTTACGTGAAGGAAATTTCACAAAAATAAAGTATGACCAAGTCTTTCTAACACTTCAAAAACGCATCTTAACCAAACAAAAAAAACATAAAAGTCCAGAGACTCGACCAGAATAAATGGTGGGAAGACCGAAAGGAAGAAGAAATACGAGACCTCTCGAAGCTTGTGTGGCAGATTGTCAAACAAGAATCATTGTGCACAAACACAATACTGGGCACCTGGAAGGCTCCAATCCAGAGAAAATCTCCAAACACAAACCCCAACACCCGAGACAGCACCCCCAGCACGACAAAACCTGCCAAAGCACCAAGGGTTTCAGCCCAAAAGTAGCCTTGTCAAACTAAGGCCGAGAACGACAAATCGAGCAGAGAAATCCTTACTAAACAACGTTGAGATCAGAACATCTGCTAAAGCGAAAGGATTGAAATCCAGTTCAACTATTACGGCCAATAACCAGCCCGCACAAACCAAATAACAATCCAGTAAATCCAAACGATTAAATTGCAATTTAGCATAACTTCCGTGCACAATCAACCATGCACGTGGGGTAAAATCACCGACAGACTATTGAACATCGACTCAATCACAGATGTATAAATTCCAATAGATTCAGAAGGTCCCTGATTTCCGAAAACAAACGTTCGTCGTAATCGCCCGCTTGAATCCATCCAGCACACTGAGATTATAATGACGTTATTTTTAACTCAATATTGGTCGACGACGTCATATGACTAATAAATGATGTCCATAAGACGTCATATAACGGGACGTACGTAGATGTCTTCAAAACGACGTCTTTTGGACGTACAATACAATACATACAAGTTTCATTAAAAAGATATAATTTTAACAGGGACCAAGGAATACTGTTCATATTAAGCAGGTGGTTACAATATAGAGATGTTTTGCCTAGTATATATTAAATGTTATTTCCAATATTCAACTATTTATTTATAATTCCTGTTTTAGTCCTTTTATAGGACGTTTTAAAGACGTCTTATATTGACGTCTTTGTGCTGTGACATAATGATGTCAGTTTTACGACAATTTGACGTCGTTACTGCCGAAAAAACGGCGACATTATGACGTCAGTGTGCTGGCTGGGAAATACCTCACGTAGCAACCTGACCATCGATAGCCAAACGGAAACGCGTTTTTTATTGGCCTGAAAGAAGATCTGAGCCTTGCCTTCAAACAAATCAACTCCCGTAAGGAAAAGTTCTAAGGATGAAACATTACATGCAACACGTAGCTCTTCAACATGCTCTTAAGGACACAGGACACATTTTAAAATTAAAATTCTTTTGCTTGATTAGTATGTTTATTAGTATTAGTATGTACAATGGGCGTACTTAAAATTTAATTTGTGATTTTCTCGAAAACTAGTAGGAACTAAGCACATATGTTGATAAGGAAAATATGTTCTAAATTATTACAGCTACCTTCTATTACGAGGTTTCTAGTTATATTAGTTACACCCCATATAATAAAAGAATGTTCAGAAAAGTTTCTCACTCATGATGTCGATTTGGAACATACAGCCAGCAAGGATGGTTATTCCAAAGGTGTCGACTCATACCGTCAAGTTTAAATAGGTCATCACAAAAACGGTTTGTGTATATATGAGTTACATTAGTTGGAGGGGCATCATGGAACATTAAGTCGGTTAAAATTAAATATGCTTTATGTAACATTGCTAAGAGCATCAGTGAAGAGACATTATAAACAGGAGGTTCATTGGGGCAGCTAAAATAAAAAAGGTAATACTATATAGATTACATATTCAACTGTAAATAAGATTTGTGAGGTTGCTGGTGGGTGAAACATCCTGAAATATCAAGTATCCCTTTAGTCATTAAATTCTTACCTGTTCTGTGGTTACCCCACTACTTTACCCTACTTTAATGTTGACGTTTAAAAAGAAATTATTTGATACTTCACTAATAAGGTTCTCATTATGGGAAATTGTTATTGAATATAATTATCATTTTAGGCATATCACATAATTTTTCCTAATTAGAATATAAAAGAATTTAGCATACCATTAAAATATGAATATTCCTAATTACTATTTAAAGTTTACTTTTTTTATAGTACAATAAGTAGATGTTAAGGTTTAGTTCTATATCCTGTATAAACATGTTTTCTGTTATCTTAATGCAATATAATAAAGTACTTGAAATGTTAGTTCTGAGTTTTATATTATACAACGTATACATGTTTTGTTGTTTCTTATTCTAAAAAAAATTAATTAGAAATTCTGTTCATAAATACTTTATAGGTAAGAAAAATATATTAAAAAAAAATATACATACCTAAACAAAATAATTAAACGTAAATTTTAATTATGTATAACACATGTATAAAAAACATTAAAACACACACTATTCAACTCATGCACAACCCTAATGAGTTCCTTCAGTGTTTGTTGTAAGTTTGCTTTGTTATAGTTAATAATAAATTTAGTATAGGAAATGGAATTGTACTAAAAGAAAAGCATGATTAATAAGCGTTATTATTATTATTATTCTAAGGTTAGTTTATCACATAATAATCGATCTCTTTCGGCTTGACCTCTGAGGCATCTGCATTGTTCTTGTTTCCTACATCTCTTGCTTCTGATACATAATTGAATCGGTCAGTGCAGAAACTGAATATGTCCACTTTTTGTGTAAATTGAGTTATACATGAATTCACCATAATTCAAGGGTGCCCGATCGAATGGCGCAAAAATATAACATGTCCTGCTTTTCTTATAATGTAGAAAAGCGATGGTATAGTACAGAAACTGAAGAAACATAGGACGTGTTCAATCTCTGTAGCGGTATGTCATATATCTAGGATGCGCTGAAGTAAAAACAGCTTAGCTGATATCAAATGAAGCCATCGTCGCGTCGTTTTGACATATGGGTGAATATGTGCCGGACTTTCACCCAAGCGGCCCGGATTCGACTCCCGGCGCTGGCAGATCTGGTTAAGGTTTTCTGCAGTTTCCCTTAGCTGTAACACAAATGTGGGATTTGCGCTGTTCCATCTATAAGTCGGCTGCAGCCGCACATTGGGCCTACATAATAATAATAATCGCCCCCTCCCTCCCGCACAAGCTTATAGCTTCTGGGGCCTTGGTTAAGGTTATGGGTTGTAGTAATTATTATTATTATTATTATTATTATCTACAAATTGACTCTTTCAGAGGTAATTTTTGGACAAACGTTTTTGTTTTATTTCGAAAATTAAAATTATGGTATTTGATACCTTTTGAGGTCTTTTTCGACATAACACCAAAAAACGAACTGGAATACTGAATTGTTTACCATTTTTCAAAACAAAGGCACGCAGGAATGAACTATGAAGTATGGTAATGAAAACGAGACAACTTATCAAATTTATTTATTGAAAAATATAAAAATAAAAATCACCTAATAAACTGTTCAAATAAAACTAAAAAAATATTCTTTGGCAAAAGATACATATTATCACTATTTTTCAAATCTTTTTTCGTCTCTCTTCTTTCCTTTCTCTTTTTTTCTGAAGTTGTTCCTCTCCTGATGCTTTAAGCCTTTTCTGAAAAAAATAATACTATTTAATTGGCTGTAGGTTACATACGATCATTCCCCTGTATCATCGTTCATTCCCATGGAACATAAATGACACGGGAATGAAGTACACGGGAATGAAAATTTATATACAATTTCGCTAAAACATGCCACTTATAATCAAATGCAGTATTTTTTTGAATTTATTTGAAGTGGTAATTAATTAAAATTTTTAATGAAAAATATGTTTTTCTTGGGAAAAACCTACCATGGGAATGAAAGTCGGTTCCATTACACACGTGTTTGATGCAAGTTGATAGCTGTTCGAAGTTCTCCTTTCAAATTCACAAGCACAATTGATGGTCTAACTGATTTAGAAACATATTAACAACATTTTCGACACGTACACAGCAAAAATGATAAAGCACCTGCGACGTTAATAGACTTTCATACAATGCACACGGGAATGAAGCAACCTACCAAAGACGATTTTTGAAGTTAAATCTTAATCACTGGAAAATATATACACTGAATTTACTTTACACTTTGGAAAAACCCCACATTTGTGAATATAACTTATACACAAAATGAATTTAAAATGCACAACTTTAAAAAATATAAACTGTACTTTATGATTAACTAGGCAAAAGACATGCCACGGGAATGAAAAAATATACATTCAAATGGCATAAAATCCTAATACAAAAATATTGAGATTAATGAATTTTAACGACCTATTAGTACAGTAGATTATCTTCCTCAAAATCATGTGTATAAACACAAAAACTTATTTGGTCTTTGAATAGTGAGCTGAGACCAACCGGGGGTCACTTTCCAGATATTCACACATATGCAAGTGATATTTTGTTGAGGGAAGATCTCTATGCAAAAATGTCTAAATCAATTAGTAACAGTGTTTACGAAGAAGAAAGTAAAACTGAACAACCTAGGAAACAGTTGAAGGTATTTCCCACTGACTCCACAACCTCTCTAAAACTGAAAGATTTATGAAGTACATTGAGAAAGAATTTGACAAATTTTACCAGCAATTTTATCCTAAAATGGCCTATGAAAGAGGAAGAAAGAGAAAGTGAAAGCAGACTATGTTTAAAAATATTTTTATTTGTATTTAGGATTTTCAGATTTCTTTTGTTAATATTAAGTTTAGTTATTCTTTTGTCACAAACAGTGCCGGTCTTAGGCCTCTCGTCAGCCTCTGGCGAGTCCTTCAGAGCGCCCTTATTAACTTTAAAAAGTAACTGTTATTGAATGATTTTAATGATTTTACAAACTTCGGCGTCCCAAACAGCCTAGCGCTCTCGTGCGGCGCCCGACCTCGCACCCGCTCAAAAGTCGGCACTGGTCACAAAATAATTTCTTGCATATTCTTTGCATTTTATTTGCAATCAATGCAGAAACTGAACATGTCCACGTCTTATATGCATTTTTTTCTCTTAGAATACAAAACTTTAAGTAAATTGAACCATGTGGTCTTACCTAATAGATACCCTTCTTTCATATCCCAAAAAGTCACGAAAATCCATAAAAGCAACATTGAGTAATTAAGTTTTTCTTGTTTTTCTCAAAACAAGGTGGTTGGGACATATTCAGTTTCTGCTTTGACTGATTCAATTGTTATCTATCATTTATCAATTTCCATTACATCTTCTTGCAATATGAATATGAGGGGTACAAAGGAAAAACAATCTAAGTCATCGCTTTATGATTTTGAATAAAGTTAAGTTGAAAGTGAACTTAGATCGCTTTTTCATACAACTGCAATTCTTTACAGCTGGTTTTATGTGACTTAGCCTGCTTTTTCTGTACATTTCGAGTGCATCACCTGAAAAAGCAGGTCCGAAGCTACGACGAACAATATATAACTCATTTTGTATTTAAATGTATTTCTTCCCTTAATCCTTCATATATTATGCAGTACATGACAAGAAATTATGTAGTTGTATCCATTTCATACATCTTACATCCGTGAATCTGTTTTTTTTTCATTTAATAATAATTCATTTCTTAATAAACCAAATGCTCTTTCTATAAGGTAGGTAGGTAATTATTCGATATACGGACCCCTATCGTACATGCATACATACGGAAATACCAAGCGCTACGAGTCTTCGTTCGAAAAACGTCATAAAAACAGGTAAAAATTATGGAATATTCTTATCAGATGACACAAACACCATTTTTAAGCCATTTTCACGTAAATACAGCCAACTTTCTTACTAACTGTAACCTAACATCATAACATTCTAACCTCAAAATAGCCATTTTAACATTGTTTTTCTTATTAATTACCGGCGACCGGCGCGATGTTTTTTCGGATTATTGTTCTCTAAGTTATCCTCCACAACTCAATATAATTGGTTTACCTGGATTCAGAAGGGTCCGTATATCGAATAATTAATGGTAGGTATAACCCTAGAAGTGCTTACTACTCGGTTTACATCCACTGTGGTACAAAATATGATTTTATATCTATTCTATAATATTGTATAGAAGTAGGAAAGTTTATTTTTGTATTTGAAAATAAATTTAATACTACTATGGCACTAAAAATGCACTGCTTTGGTAGGTTTTAAATGTGAGATTATACATTATGTTCCATTAGATGTATAACTTTTAAAAATGTAATCTTATGTTATTGTAACTGTAGGTATACTTTATTTCTATTTGATGTTATTAAACATTTGTGCAGTAATACATAATATTTAGCAAAGTTACGGCCATCCCAGGGTAAGTGGTAGACAGCTTGCCTCTCAAGTTGAGGAACGAATTGAAATCTCAGTTGATATTGGATTTTTTAAAAATTTAATACAATTGTGTTTGAGCTAATTAAGTTAAGATGTGAAAGTTGTGTAAACGATTGGGTGTGGGAAGCATAAAGCGAAAGCAGCCCCATTGCACTGCTATATGAGTATGTGTGGAACCCCGACACTGCAGATGTGGTAAAAAGGATTATGTATGCAATTTTGCAAACATACATTATTCAATATATTGCTGTAATACTAACAATACTAATTGCTACTACTCATTACCTGGCGAACCAGGCCCCAGAAGCTATGAAGCTTGTGCAGGAGGGAGGGGGATTATTACTATAATGCCTAAAGCTGGCATTTCTTTTGAACATACTCCCTTTTTCATTAGAATTGATTAAGAATCGTTTTAATTCCCATCAACAGAATAATAATGTCAAAGATTATCTGCAATTGATCCTTAAACAAATCAAGTTAGATGATTACTATTTTTTTTACAGTGTAGATTCTGCTTATACTTGAGAAATCTTGAAGCTACTGCAATTTAAAGCAGATCTGTTAACTTTTTTGTCTAACATAACCATAAGTATAGGTATGAAATATAATATAAATACAAAGATTAGTTAAAGTTTCACAAGTTTTATTAATATCTTAACCTGACAATACTGTTTCGACACTTTATGTCATTATCAAAGGTAGATAAGATTGATAAACAAACGTTGCTAAGGATAAATACATACAGAAAATAGGTAACTAGATACAATACATACAAAAACTAAATATCTAACACTTCTAATAAAGGAGAATTACTAAGCTCAGTTTGTTCATTCATTAAAGGTACTATGCGTTTATGTCTGTATATTTCAAAAGCTTCTAAAATGTCTAATTTGTGTTTGTTGTTGCAAAAATGTAAGAATTTAATGTTGTTTTGAGGTGTCATTGTTAAGATATTAATAATACTTGTGAAACTTTAACTAATCTTTGTATTTATATTATATTTCATGATTATGGAGTTCCACAAAGTAAGGCTGGAGACAGCCTATACTGCTATAAGTATAGGTACTTATTTACAAATTTATTTATTCCACTGTCCATTACCCACCTGCAATAAATTTTTTTGTTAGCATTAAAGAATATGTTTAGTTTTAAATAATATAATTTTAATTATTTAAGAATAAAAGATCTCATCTCATTATTTTGATATAAAGATAATTATTATAGTATTAGTGTTTATATCTTGTTTACGTTTTTTAAAATATATACTATTTACTGGTAAATAGAGGCTTAAATTTTCAAACATTGTTTAAAGAATTAATTTTACCAGCTGTAGTTGGATACTTAAGTCAGGGAAATACATAAGTTTGCAGTACACAGATAAAAGTGCTCCGAAGTTGATGCCTTATTTATTACCGTTTTAGCTAATCATCAATGAGTAAGTAACAATGAGTAACATTGTGCATGGTTATAAAATTTTAAGTGCATAATCAGGTTTCTAGCAAATAATGTACTTAGTAACTATACGATAAGACTGACATATCTGTGTATAATAACACACTTTAAACAATAATGGTAGTGTTTCTAATTATAATTATTATTCCTTACAATAAGCTATACTTTTCAAGTCTGATTATTATCAAATACTTTAATATTATTAATACCGGAAACTCCATATACTTTACCATATGAAAATAGTCGATATTTTTGTAGCGCAATCTTCACAGATGGGTGTGCAACTACTAAATGCTTTTTCGGTGAGAAACCTGCATTCCTGCATCAAATAAAAATAAAAGATTATGTTTGATAGGCTGTGGTTTATTATTAGAGGCGTTTTCTAACGATTAACCGTATTTATAAACGTATTTAAACCTGAAATAAATAAAGATTATTAAAAGTTTCACAGTTTTATTAAAATATACCTGACAATATTGTTTCGACAGCTATGCTGTCATTATCAAAGGTAATATAATTATAAACAAACACGTCGCTAAGGTAGATACAAAATAGGTAACTAGATAAAATAATAATAATAATAATAAAAATTAATAATAAAAATCATAATTAAACATCTAATACTTCCAGTAACGGAGAATTACTGAGCTCAAGTTGTTCATTCATTAAAGGTACCCTGAGTTTGTGTTTGTATATCTCAAAGGCTTCTAAAATGTCTAATTTGCGTTTGTTATTACAAAAATGTAGGAATTTAATATTATTTTGAGGAGTCATTGTGTGATTTTGTTCTAAAAGGTGTTTGGCGTAATTCGATTTTTCAGGATGTTTATTTTTGTAATGACGTACGTGTTCTTTATATCTTATGTCAAAATTCCGAAGTGTTTGTCCAATATATACCGAACTACAAAAAGAACAATTTAAACGGTAAATGCCCGATTTCATGATATCATGTGTTCTGTCTTTAGCATTAAATAAAAATGAAAAAGTGTTAGTGTTGGTTTTAAATGTTATTTTATAATTGTTGGTTTTTCTTAGTATATGTGCAATTTTTTCTGATATTTTGCCAAAATATGGTATAGATATGTAATTTGTGTCTTCTGTTTGATTGTCAATGGGATATATTCTTTTGATAGCTAACCTATAATCTTTTTGTTTAATTAAAGTGTCAATCATGTTCGGATTATAATGATTTGTATGTGCTAGTTGTTTAATGGTTGATATCTCTTTGCTAAAATCTGATTTTGTTAGTGGAATAGTTAAAGCTCTGTGTACTAATGATCTGTATGCTGCTATTTTATGTGTATTGTGGTGACAAGATTCATTTGGTATTGTTATGTCTGTTTGTGTTGGTTTTCTGTATATGGAAAATTCAAAAAGATTGTCTGCGTTAATCTTGATATTTAAGTCTAGAAAGTTTATAGCCCTGTTTTGTTCTGTTTCTAGTGTAAATTTTATATTAGGATGGATATTGTTTATAAGAATTAAAAATTCATTGATAACCTCAAAAGAACTGTGAAAACAAGCTAAAATGTCATCAACATAACGAAACCAGAAGATAATGTGTTTAGAGAGGTTTAATTCAAATATTCGATCTTCAAACTTGTCCATATATATGTTACCTAGCTAATAGAGGACTCAGAGAATTACCCATAGGTAAACCATCCTTTTGTAAATAAATTATGTTATTAAAAGTGAAATCATTTTGACTTGTACAAAGGTCAAATAATTGAATTAACTCTAACCTTTTAACTAATTCTATATTACTATTGATCAAGAAACTATCTAATAAAGGAATACATTCTTGTGGTGGTATTCTGGAGAACATGTTGCAAATATCAAAACTAACAAGTTTTGAATGTGGTGGAAGATGTATGTTTTGCAGCTTATCTACTAATTCTAATGAATTTCTAACAGAGTATTTCGATTTGTAACCTATCGTGTTAATAATCTGGTTCAGTTTTTTGGATAAAATGTGATTAGGTGCATTGATGTATGATACAACTGGTCTTATTGGCATATTCTGTTTGTGGGTCTTGACTAATCCATACAGTTTAGGTATTTGTGGGTTTTTATTAATGATTTGTTGCTTTTCTAATTCTGAAAAGCAGATATTGCAGTTTTCTAAACCTTGTTTTATTTCTTTTTGGAATTTTGTGGTTGGGTTTTTGTTTAACGTTTCAAAATTTTCTTTATTAATAAATTCATTAACTTTTTGTATGTAAATATCTTTTGAAAGAATTACCAAAGTGCTACCCTTATCTGCTTTAACAGAAATTAGATTGTTCTCTGTGATTTTCTGTTTTATAGATTGAAGAAGTGATATGTTAGATGTGTTGTACATTTTGTCCTGTTTCAAAGACATCTCTTTTAACAAATTCGAAATTTGGAATTTTGCATAGTTATTATGGTCTTTCTTAAGTATAGTTTCGCATTCAACGGCCAAAATTTCTTTAATTTTGTTGGTAAATTTTGGAAAAGGACAAAATTTGAAACCTTTGTTAAGAAAATAATAACTATGCAAAATTCCAAATTTCGAATTTGTTAAAAGAGATGTCTTTGAAACAGGACAAAATGTACAACACATCTAACATATCACTTCTTCAATCTATAAAACAGAAAATCACAGAGAACAATCTAATTTCTGTTAAAGCAGATAAGGGTAGCACTTTGGTAATTCTTTCAAAAGATATTTACATACAAAAAGTTAATGAATTTATTAATAAAGAAAATTTTGAAACGTTAAACAAAAACCCAACCACAAAATTCCAAAAAGAAATAAAACAAGGTTTAGAAAACTGCAATATCTGCTTTTCAGAATTAGAAAAGCAACAAATCATTAATAAAAACCCACAAATACCTAAACTGTATGGATTAGTCAAGACCCACAAACAGAATATGCCAATAAGACCAGTTGTATCATACATCAATGCACCTAATCACATTTTATCCAAAAAACTGAACCAGATTATTAACACGATAGGTTACAAATCGAAATACTCTGTTAGAAATTCATTAGAATTAGTAGATAAGCTGCAAAACATACATCTTCCACCACATTCAAAACTTGTTAGTTTTGATATTTGCAACATGTTCTCCAGAATACCACCACAAGAATGTATTATTAGATAGTTTCTTGATCAATAGTAATATAGAATTAGTTAAAAGGTTAGAGTTAATTCAATTATTTGACCTTTGTATAAGTCAAAATTATTTCACTTTTAATAACATAATTTATTTACAAAAAGATGGTTTACCTATGGGTAATTCCCTAAGTCCTCTATTAGCTAACATATATATGGACAAGTTTGAAGATCGAATATTTGAATTAAACCTCTCTAAACACATTATCTTCTGGTTTCGTTATGTTGATGACATTTTAGCTTGTTTTCACAGTTGTTTTGAGGTTATCAATGAATTTTTAATTCTTATAAACAATATCCATCCTAATATAAAATTTACACTAGAAACAGAACAAAACAGGGCTATAAACTTTCTAGACTTAAATATCAAGATTAACGCAGACAATCTTTTTAAATTTTCCATATACAGAAAACCAACACAAACAGACATAACAATACCAAATGAATCTTGTCACCACAATACACATAAAATAGCAGCATACAGATCATTAGTACACAGAGCTTTAACTATTCCACTAACAAAATCAGATTTTAGCAAAGAGATATCAACCATTAAACAACTAGCACATACAAATCATTATAATCCGAACATGATTGACACTTTAATTAAACAAAAAGATTATAGGTTAGCTATCAAAAGAATATATCCCATTGACAATCAAACAGAAGACACACATTACATATCTATACCATATTTTGGCAAAATATCAGAAAAAATTGCACATATACTAAGAAAAACCAACAATTATAAAATAACATTTAAAACCAACACTAACACTTTTTCATTTTTATTTAATGCTAAAGACAGAACACATGATATCATGAAATCGGGCATTTACCGTTTAAATTGTTCTTTTTGTAGTTCGGTATATATTGGACAAACACTTCGGAATTTTGACATAAGATATAAAGAACACGTACGTCATTACAAAAATAAACATCCTGAAAAATCGAATTACGCCAAACACCTTTTAGAACAAAATCACACAATGACTCCTCAAAATAATATTAAATTCCTACATTTTTGTAATAACAAACGCAAATTAGACATTTTAGAAGCCTTTGAGATATACAAACACAAACTCAGGGTACCTTTAATGAATGAACAACTTGAGCTCAGTAATTCTCCGTTACTGGAAGTATTAGATGTTTAATTATGATTTTTATTATTAATTTTTATTATTATTATTATTATTTTATCTAGTTACCTATTTTGTATCTACCTTAGCGACGTGTTTGTTTATAATTATATTACCTTTGATAATGACAGCATAGCTGTCGAAACAATATTGTCAGGTATATTTTAATAAAACTGTGAAACTTTTAATAATCTTTATTTATTTCATGATTATGGAGTTCCACAAAATAAGGCTGGAAACAATAAACAAGTATTTAAACCTGGTTGAACGAGTACGTCATCGTTTGAGGAAGTCGCTAGAATGAAGCATTTTAAACCACTACTTTAGCCGAGTTTGGTATTTCAGATCTATTTACTCGAAGAGCTCGGTTTCCATATAGTATCCATTGTTGTAAATAATTGTAACTATAGCAATACAGCTTTTAGAGCGAAGAGAGCTGAAATACCGAACGCAGCATTTGTGAGCGTAGTTTATTCAGAGAATCGTAAACGTAACCGATAACCTATAGATCAGCAAAACTTTTGTGCAAGTGTGCAATACTCTAATATGTAATAATAGTATATTACATGTTGAGTTGGTAAAGGATATCTTTACAAGCCAAGCGATAATTGTTTGACCGAGACGGTACGTCGAGGTCAAACAATTATCGCGAGGCGTGGAAACTTTACCAACGAAATATGTATACTATTTTATTCACAATAATTAGACTTAAGATAATCAAAATAAAAAGTAATTTTAAATTTTAAAATAAATTTTTTATAAACTGTCATAATTTCAATCAAAGCCATCTATCGACAAAAAGAAATTTTAAGTAAGGTTTCATTCTTCGCCGCTAGATGGCGATGTATGCGCTCAGTATTTTAAAATTAGAAATTAATTAATTCCATTGTAATTATCAAATATAAAATACGGAAAAATAAGAATAAAACTAATATTAAATAAAAAATATGTTTTTAGCGTTAAATATATTTATAAAAACTCAAATTTAAATCGGATAAAACGTCCTGTTTTAAATTATTCAGAAAAACAAGTTGGCCATAACTTTACATGTCAGTTTTACAGACATGTAAAGGAAATTGTTAACCACTTTGGTGTTGCTATAGCAATAGCTTACTTTCCAAGGTTTTTACAACATCTGAAATGTGCATATTGCAATATGATTGTGAATAAATAATTTTTATGTCCGATTGCATTATAAAGTGCTGTTTATTGTATTGTTTTGCGGCAGTGAACTGGCTTATTATTGTACTCGTAAAATAAAGTGGTAGTAGTAAAATAAAGTATATAGTAGTAAAATAAAGTATGACAACTGTATATTACATGTCAAATTTTCTTCTGTCAAGAATACATGTCAAATTTATAAACTGATTTTTTTTTTGATAATTACCCAATTTTAGGAATCGAACATAAAGCTTTGTATGCAACTCTTACATAATCGGACCTTATAGACTCGCCCTTTTTATAGGCCTTGCTCGCTTCGCTCGCTCGGCCATAAACTGGGCTTGTCAATAATGTCCTACATTATGTACTTGATACATAAATAGCTATTTTTTATTGGTAACCTATTTTGCTTATTTAAAGTACGCCTCAGCGTGCATAAATCCAACTTTCAAAAACGCGCGTGTTTTAAAGTTTCCATGGCAACATCAACAATCCGAGAAACGCCAAGTTTAAATGTGAACTTTTCAATGACTGATCTGACAGGAGTACCTTGTAACGTCAAATAAAATACTACTAACAAATGTTTCAAAAGCTTTATTCATATATTCAACAATCTTAATTTTTTAAATGAATGTGAAAAGTACAGTTGGTATTGTTTGAAATACTTATACTTCGGTTTTTTAAGTCAGAAGAAATGTTGTTCAAATTAACAGTGCTAACATTTTCGGAACTCACTGTGTTGCACTTCCACTAATGGCACTTCCAATTATGTTCGAAACATTCTTCTTATTGCTTATACTTTCTTCAACGTAACCAGCCGCCACCGCTGCCGATTTCCATCCTACTTGTCGTTGGATTTGATCTATTGTCATGCCACTATTCGCCATAATGGTAGCAGACGTACGTCGGAACGCATGACCCGTGTATTTCTCAGGATCGTCCAATTTAAGATAACGTGCAATTTGCAAGGGACATGATCCAAATGTATTAATATCAACCACTTGATTGGTGCACTTCCCTTTATCATACCGTAAGAAAACTCGGTTTGTACTTACATCTTGGGGGCGCAATGATAAATACTGCTTCACCAAACGCACATAACTAATTCCATCACTGTCGGCAACAGTAAAACGTCGACCCTTGACTGTCTTGGATGGTCGGATTGTAATAAGCAATACGCTTCCTTCTTCCTGGATGTCATGTAAGCGTAAATCGCATAATTCACATCTTCTACAAGAGCCAAAGATTCCGCAAATGGCTACCATCTTTAAAAATAAATACGTAATGTCCGGTGCATCTATGAAAAACTTCCGCAAATCGTCTTCCTGGAATACATACGCCTTCTTGGCTACGTCATTCTTGCTAATTGCCTTAATGAATGCATGCACTTTCACAAACGATTTTATATCAACCCCTTTGTTTACCCTCAACATACTTTGCAATTTCGAATGGATAGCCCACATAATTGACGCCTTGTACTGCTCCGACATTTTCTGAAGGTAAGCAAGTACAACTCGTTCATCTGTATCTGTTATCTTTTGCTCTTCATTCCATTTGATAAACTTGTCGTATTATTTTTTATAAGCGTGTTCCGATTTTTGGGGTATTAACCGCGATTCTGCTTTGCTGTATAAGTTATCAATATTATGACTTATTTTTAAACGAAATACAACCAGTAACAAGTGTGGTCAGAAAAATTATTCTCAAGTGACAGCTTGAAAATTAATTTTCGTTTTTTTCATCTTCCATGACAACGAAAGGTATACTGATTTTACATCACTAACGTAACCATTTTACATTAGTTCTTATTTTCAGTTTTTGTAATATTTACCAGTATTATTTCTGATTTCAAAGTGTACCAATAAAAAAAACTAGCGTAAAGTATTCGTGGATAACTGGTCTTTAAAACACTTGCTCTATTTCAAGCACTCCGGCTACGCCGTCGTGCTTGAAAACTCGCGCGTGTTTTAAAGATCTTAATATCCACTTATACTTTAATATACTATATTTTGCTACAAACTAATGGATGTTAGAAGTATAATTTTGACCTGCGCAATTACAAATTCATGTTATTATAACCAAACAATTCAATGTCTAAATCAAAAGACTGTTAGTGTGCAAGTCGCTGGTTTAAATCAGGGACTTGAACAGGAACCCAAAAGAACTGGAATCGGAACCGAAACCGGAATTGGAACCCTTACTAAAATTCGTGTTAATGTTAAGATGAGAACCCGAACCGTTATAAATTTTTGAAGGAACCGGTAATTTTCGGTTCCACATTTCTGTTCTACTGGTAAATTAAAAAAAATAGTTCGACATTCTCCAGAAATTCTCTCAACAGCGCTACCATAACCATTTCTTAATGAGTTGATGTTGATACTAGATCCACTTCCACTACTAATTGACAATAGTCTGTCAATTGACTAGAAAAGTGTAATGTCACATTTTATATTGGTAGCCCTGAATATTTCCAAATACTTTCAATATTATTAATACCGGAATATTATTTCGAAAAGTGGGAGACAATAGAGTCACTGCATCTAGTCACCTAGGCCAGCTGGTCGATCAGAGTAACGCAAACCGCCGCCATATTGGGGCAGATAATGATGATTCTTAATAATGGACAAATTAAAACCACGTTTTACGTGTTTGACATATTAGAGGTTTGATCTTTCAGAATAAGAGAAACCTTTTAAAGTAAACTTGGATTTGATTAAATTCAATACAGAACAAATAATGAATAATTTAGTGCTTTGTTTGCCCCAATATGGCCGCGGTTTGCGGTACTCTGGTCGACCAGCTGGCTTAGGTGACTAGATGCAGTGACTCTAGGAGACAAAATTTAATAGCGCCCCTTGCGGTGTGGTGTGCAAATAAACCTGACATTTCTCAAATATTGGGAAAGTAATTAAAAAATCGTCGTTGTAATGAAAGATTGAATAGTTTAAACAAATTGTAAAATTTTATATATTTTAGCATAACAGTAATAAACCATCGTTTAACATAAATAGTGCTATTTTTTAATTAGATCCAGGATTCTCACCGAAAAACCATTTGTTAGTTGCACACCCATCTGCGAAGATGGCGCCACAAAAATGTCGCCTATTTTCATACGGTAAAGTATATGGAGTTTCCGGTATTAATAATATTAAAGTATTTGAAATTTTCAAACAAATTTCATCTCGAAAGAAATTTACAAATTATCCGCGTTCAGTATTTCACATCTGTTTACTCCAAGAGCTCAGTATCTATGGTATACATTATTGTAAATAGAACATTAATGTTTATAAAATTAAAATTGGAACCGGAACCGAAACCCTTATTTTGAATTTTCAAGAACCGGAACTGGAACCGGAACCTGTATTTGTAAAGGGTTCCAGTTCCTGGTTTAAATACATTTTCCACTTTGGTTTAAAACTGTTTGAACCAGTCGCTTGCATGACGTCACCGTTGCATCGCTAGAATGGCACATTTTAAATACAACAGTAAATGGTTTAAAGATCGCTAGAAAACGCCCTTATATGCTAGCTTACATCAGCCTTTATAACTTATTATAGCTATTCAATCTTTCATAAGAATTTTAGTTACTTTCCAAATATTTTAGAAATGTCAGGTTTAGTTGCACAACTCACTGCAAAAAGCGCTATAAAATTTGGTCTCCCATATTTCAAAATAAGTTTCCGATATTAATAATATTTGTTATCATTAATGTTTAAAAAAGATTTTGAGGTTATATTAAAAATAACATAGACCATAGACATATACCAAAAATTGCAACTAGCTGAATTTGGGATCAATAAAATAAATTAAACTTGCAACCTGGTCGTATATGTGGTGTCTTGATTTTTCAATAAAAACGGTTGGTTAATGATTTGACCTACCAGCTGCCACTACCAGAACCAAAACCAAACCAGATAAAACTCGTCTAATTTCTCTAAAAAATTTATTTGAATTTTATATTTTATTAAAACACAATATTGCAACTCGTATTGTAATACACTAATATATTCTATTATTCATACTTTATTAAAGAAACTACATATAAGGAAATGTAATAATTAAAAAAAATCTATACTTTCTCTATATAGCATCTCTAGTATTACTACATAACCTTAAACTTATTTGTTGTCAAAATAATTTGTCTGTCAAAGTGCAAAGTACAAAAACATAACCATAACCTCGAATTAAATGCCTGTTATGTTTACTTTTTCAAGATGTGAGTAGTGAAAAATGGGAGATTTTCAAGAATCTGGTTTATCAACATGTGAAGCATTAGACAGGCTGCAAAAAGACATCGACCAACTACTTCTTCAGTTTAAACAGTCACAAAAAACACGGTGAGATGATAATTTAACAATATAACTGATATCGACAACACAAAACAACTGTTTTAGTAAATCAAAACCCTGGATTCAAGATGCTCTTCATCATAATAGTCAAAACACCACAATAAATTGGATCAGCGTGGTATTTATTCTAACAGTATTAATTGTATTAATGATTAGTTATGCAATTAAGCCTAACAGCATATTGCTGTATCAAGTTATTTTTATATTAATTTTAATGATTGCATGTGTAGCAACAGAGTTACACGATAATAAACTGAGACATAGTGAAATATCCAGACGTGTTAAAGGTTTGATAAACATTATTGAAAACGAAAAGAACAAAGTTCAATGGACGCTAGAAAATTATCCAAATTTATTATTACCTTTTTCACCTTGCATTACTTTGCAGTGGACCTATAGAGACAATAAACTTGTAAATTTACCATGGGCATTGCTAGTAAAAGATGATGTTATAGTGATACGTCCTGGTCAGATCAGTCCAGGTTATTGCGAATGTCTCGATAAAAATGCAGAATATCCATTACTACACTCGAAAGAAGTATATGGACCTTCACT
This sequence comes from Agrypnus murinus, assembly GCA_929113105.1. NCBI lineage: Eukaryota > Metazoa > Arthropoda > Insecta > Coleoptera > Elateridae > Agrypnus > Agrypnus murinus. The sequence continues at coordinate 39,003,278 of OV816025.1, read as the reverse complement.
GCAACATGCAAATGAATTTTTTAGTACACCGAAGTCTCGTAAACCTTTAGACAATAAGAAATATCGACTTTTAGAAACACCATATTTGAATAATTTAAGAATTGCACTTGAGCAAGCCTTAGATAGACCTATTACAGTACAAAATCAACAAAGGCATTTTTTAATGATAAAAGTAATCGAATGGATTCTTTTACCATCATTATTGATCCTAATCTTGATTATAAATTGTGCTAAGGATGTTTACTTAGAAAATTTTACTGGAACTGAAAGCTGGATAGATTTATTTTTATTGACTCCTATTGCTACCATTTTACCTCTATTACCATTAGTTTTTCCAATTGCATGGAATTTTTTAAATTATGTTGGAATGGCAAGGTAATTTTTAAAATATGATGCATGCTAGGAGAAGGGACCTTATCTTATTTAAACTACGTAATTCTATAATAAAACTAAAAACATTGAAAGGATAAAAATTCATGTCTTTTTAGAAAAAATTTGATGTATAGTTTTATTGACTTTTAGGACACCCTGTATAAATAAAAATAAATATTCTGACTGACGGACTCATTAACAGCCTTGGTAGTGTAATGTCTGGCGTGCCGGACTTTCACCCAAGCGGCCCGGGTTCGACTCCCGGCGCTGGCAGATCTGGTTAAGGTTTTCTGCAGTTTCCCTTCGCTGTAACACAAATGTGGGATTTGCGCTGTTCCATCTATAAGTCGGCTGCAGCCGCACATTGGGCCTACATAATAATAATAATCACCCCCTCCCTCCCGCACAAGCTTATAGCTTCTGGGGCCTTGGTTAAGGTTATGGGTTGTAGTAATTATTATTATTATTATTATTATTATATTATATTTTGTGCATTTATTTCAAATTAGATATTGGAAAGAATTATTTAACCTTGCTACATCATTTGTATTTAGTTCGTGTTTAAGCTGTTCGTGACCAAATGACCGTTGAATATAAAATAACAGGATTAATCACACTAAATTAAGGGCTTCGATTGGAAATATTTATTTGAATAACACAGCAAATAGGTAGCAACATTTTAACAATATATTAATATGATATTTTACTGGAAGCATTGGTTGCAAACCTGTAGAAAATGCTTTTTACACTATATTTGTTACATTTAAAGCACATGTTTGAACTTTTATTGTTGCTCTTTTGGCATAGATGACACCTTCCTCGTTTTCTTTATTTCTTGGCAGCAATGATGTTGAAGCCTTGTTATCTTCTTGCACATTTTGATTGGTTCCTCTAATTCTGTGTCGTCGGTGCTAGTAAGGTTAGACCTTCTTTTGATGTTCAACTTTACCAGTGTCATTTTCCAAAAACTGTCCGCACTTCGAAGATTTTTTTTCTAACCGCCGGCTAGGTCCAAAAATTGGCGCAACTTAGAAGGGTCAGCGGTGGCTCATTTTAAACCTTGAAAACCTCTACTTTCGAATGTCTCCTATATGAAAAAAATTATATTTGACCCGTAAAACAGGGTAAACATGTATCCAGTTCCAAAACAAAATTTTAAAAGTTGAAAAAATTAGAAAAAGAAATATTTTAAAATTTTTTGAATGGCATCGCATTCTTCGTCAAAGAATACATAAATTTTGTCCACTGCCTTTTTTCCTAGAGTGCTTCAATTTCGAGCAAAATTGAGAACAATTTGCCATTTTTGAAAGTTGATCATTTCTTTCAGCGAAATATAGTTATTATAAATATAAATAAATTAAGTTGTGAATCAGGAAAAAACGTTTTGTTTCCAAAGGTATGGCACTATTAATTTTATTTTGGACTGTGAGCAATAGCAGGACTATTCAGGGTTGCGTACCAACAATTAGAATTTTAAAATATGGAATTTTGTAGCTGTGGCACTCGAAAAACTGATCTAAGATGTCGATTTTCACGAAATTCATAAAAGTGCCAATATCTCAAAAACTAACAATTTTTTATTAAGGTCATATTTTGATATTCTGGACAGTATTGAGCTGCCCTATCAGTCCTCCAAGAGATAACATTGACTTTTAGGACACCCTGTATAAATAAAAATAAATATTCTGACTGACGGACTCATTAACGCTGAGCCCAAACCACTAGAATTAAAATCATGCAATTTAGAATCCTGAGTTTGTTATAACATTTGTTTTGCAATGTAAATTGTAGTTACCTTTTCAACGATTTTATCCTGAATAAAACTCATCGAAGATAATCAGAATTACGATATGTACTAAATAAGGGAAGAAAGAGTAACATACATCCGAAGATGAAGTAAACAGTAGAAAAGGAAGTAATGAACATCATATTAAAACCAATTGGTAAGGTTCTCAAACAGTGCCCGTATTTTCTAAAGAAATGCTAAAAATTGATCTTATTATATCGTTTGATGTATAGACATATTGTACAAGTTTCTGAAGGAAATTATAATGAATTTAAAAATAAAAAATGTATTCAACAAATAATTATCAAAGATTGATGATTTTAAACTCGCATACAACAGAAGTTTAAAACTTTCAGCTCAATGCTCAATTCTTATTCAATTGGGATAGAATTTGGAGGGGATTATCTTTAGACAGCAGAACAAAGTTCAGACCAACTTTCTGCGAAAATCCCAAAAACAGTTTTCCATCCCTATAAATAAATGGCACTCTATATAGCCTATATGTGAATGACTAAAAATGTGAAAAGATAAGGTCTCTTGTCTAGCATCCATCGAATACTAATAAAATTTCTATAACATCTAATACCACAACAATTTTAGATTTAAGAGAATTTTTGATGTAACTGCAGGAATGAAACGTAAGAAAACATTATTTGAAGATCAGGATAATACTAATGATGATACTTTTAATATTAAATACCACTGCCGAGAAATTTGGAGTAATTTTATAAATATTTTAAAAGGCAACGAGAATTTTATGGTTAGATCAGCAAATATACTTCATGTTTTAGGATCCTTAACGGTATTAAAATTAAAATAACTGCAATTAATGTAGGATTTTAATTAGCAATGAAATTTTATAGGCACTTTGTTGTGTAGACAAAAAGGGAATCTTATCATGGCCAAATCCGACTGCAGAAAAAGTATTCTTTTTACATAATACTGATAGTTTATCACAAGCTTCAAGGTAATTGCAGTTTTTGAAATCATGAAATGCAGTAGAATTAATATTTTTTATTCTATTGCAGTTTAGCTAATTTAGGTGAACTGAGTACAGATGCTGATAGTTTACGTGGTAATATTACTGATAGTCTGCAAAACAACGATGGCTATCTAACAACTATACCAGAAGTACTGGATTTAACACATGATCAAAATGATCCATTTAAATTACATTTTGATGATACAGGCTGGCATAAGCATTTAAACTCTTTAAAACCATTAGGACTAGCTATTCTATTAAATACTTGTAATGTAAATACTCAGGTAAATAATTATAATAAATATTTTTTCTCTTGATATGTTATTATTTTTGTATATTAGGAAAATTATACGAAGTTTTGTTCTCATATAACTTGTGAAGCAATGTATAATGAGAATCTAATCCCTGTCACTAACAGAAGATGCCTTTGTGAACTAGCCAAAGAAATTGGTTTTGTTGATCAAGCCCAAAAGATTTTTAGTTTAGAACAACAACTGTCCAGTTACAGGCATTTGGTAAGTTTTACGTAGACTGGAATATAGTTTTGATTAAAATAAACATAAAGAGTGATGTAAAAGTAAATGGACAAAGGTAAAATAATGTTCTCAAGACAATTTGAAAGACCAATTTATTCTAAATTTACACATAAATTTATAAATAAAGAAAGAAAACATTAAGTTAATTCAATGTAGCAAACAGTCCTTTATTTTCCATGTTCCATGAAAGATACTTAATGTTGCATTTATCATATTTTTGGTTTATCTTGAATTTTTCCTTTCAAACACTTTTAATGCATTCTTATTGAATTATATATATAAGACAATCATATAATAGTTTATCATTCAATCTGTTTGTACTTTCTGGTAGATAGCTACTATTAAAATGATCTAAATAGTTCTAAATTGTCTAAGGATGCAGAATGTATTAGCCATCAAAAAGTTTCTGTGTGCAGAGGTAGGAGAAGATTTTCAATAATGAAAGCTTCAATTCTGATGTTTCGGTATTATCTACTGTGAGGTCAGTTTATAGCACACTCTGAAATTTCAAAATACAAACAGTTTCTTGCCTTTGTAAATTCAACCAAACTATGTTTATATTTAAAGATTTTTTTTACTTTCTTGATGCCAAAAGTTCAAAAGAATATGAATGTTTTTGGAATTTATGCAGATTATAAATATTTTAAAGAAAGATTGACTATTTCTCGTATGCTGCATACAAATCTTTGAATTATTTATCGAAGTTGAGGCTGACTACATGGTAGAGTGAAGAAATTAACATTTACTGAAGCAAATCACTTAGTACAAATTAAGTTGGTACCATTGTGAGAATTCTAAATTTTTTTGTAACTTGTGGTATTGTGGACAGGCATTATTAATTATTAAAGTATTTTAAACAATTTAAGAAAACAAATTAAAATTTCTCCAGTGCTACCAACCTGACAGAAATAAGTCATGGTTTGCTTGGATGTCTTATAGTCGTAAACCAACTACAATTGCTTATCTTGCTCAGTCTTCACTAAATGCGTATTGTATCACAGTAACACACAGCAGCTCAATATTCCATAAATAATTTGGAGAGCTGTATGCTGGGTGCCCCAAAATGCTGTTTACATGCAATATCTCCCTTATTTGAAAAGATAAAGAAAGCAACCAAAAACTATTGTGAATGACTCAAAATGGCCCTTCAGAAAACATCCTTAAATGCTGGTTGCATAACAACGTTTAAGAAATCAAGCCACTTGATTAATTTTTCAAATTGTACCCTCTGTTTTTTTCACGGAAATCTATTCTTCATTTAATTCTGCATTTGGTAGTATGCTTACGTAATTAGCTAATGTGCATTTAGGTGTTTTAAAAAATATTTGTTGTAAATTGAATTTATTTTAAACTTAAAGTAAATGCTCAAAATGCTCTCCTGTGGACTCTACAGAGGCTTCACACCGCCTCAGTAAGCGCATCATAATACTTTTTGAATAAATAATTTAGTTAGTGAATATGAACAATGAATGTGTACAATTTATAAAAAATATTTTTTTCAACCCCTAAAGGCATACTACCATATGCAGAATTAAGTGAAGAATATATTTCCGTGAAAAATAAACAGAGGGTGCAATTTGAAAAATTAATCAAGTTGGTGTGATATCTCAAACGTTGCTATTCAACCAGCGTTTAAGGGTGTTTTCTGAAGGGCCATTCTAAGTCATTCACAATAGTTTTTGGTTGATTTCTTTATCTTTTCAAATAAGGGAGATATTGCGTGTAAACAGCATTTTGGGACACCCGGTATACTCATAGCCAATAGCATGATTCCAGTTTTCATTAAGGTAAACAGTATGATCTTGTTTTGTAATCTCTCTTTTTCTAATAGCAAACAGAGGTAGCTAGACGTGATAATAAATATGCACGCTCACTACATCTATCAACAAAATTAAAATTCCCATTTCCACACATGTTCGCAGTTATTGTAAAAGAAATAAGTAGTGGATCAATGCAATTACTTTCTCAAGGTACTGCAGATATGATATTAGATTCGTGTATAGACTATTGGGATGGGCACGATCTTTGTCCTTTATCAAATTCTGACAGGAAGAAAATTCAAGATTTCTATCAAAGAAGCAGTTTAACTGCATACTGTACAGCATTTGCTTATAGGTATTAATTTAAATTTGATTTTGTAAAGTTTGTTATATTATCTAAATTTTAGGCCATTATACAAAGGTGTAAGTGAAAAACTAAGTCAGTTGTATTTGGAAGTACCAAGCGATAGCAGGCATTTATATTTAAATCATCGTAGTCCAACTCCTGTACATTGTGATTGTCGAACAGTTTTAGAACCACGTATTAAAACCCCTGTTGGTCAATTTTATAGTACAGGTAAGTATCATTTAATTTATAATAAATTCTCACCTACTTAGAAAAAATAATTTTTAGATTCCCTACTTTATAATGATAGTCCGAGTTCTGATGTCTCCGATATTGATAGTTGTTTTGAAATGCAATGTAATCAAGTTTTTATAGGAATGGTGACAATGCAATATCAAGCTCAATTGGATATGGCAAGTACATTTTAATAATATAAATTAGTACCTTGGTTATTCTAATTTTTCTATGTCTATCTATTATAGTATTTTATTTTTTATATTGTTGCAACATTCAATTTATTTGTATTTATAATTATTCGAATTTAAGGTATTTCATAGAAATATGAACAGTTTGCTGGTAGTTAATACAATTTCGCATACCTTCTTCTAGAAGTAATGTTCTTGTCGCTATTTGTTCTCTTCGACAATGAATTGGTTATATCTGAGTCTCTAAATTCTTTGAAGAGAGTCACCTAATACAAAATATAAATTAATACTGCTGTAAAATAAAATCACTAAAAGTATTCTTTCACCAAAACAATTATAAAGTTAGAGTCTAGTTACTTTAGGCATAAATATAACTTCTGTGCTAAAAAAGTCTCCTCTTTTTTTTTGTTCTGCTTTATTTTGTGATTTCAAACAATATATTAAAAATCGAGAGTGAGATCGCGCCGGCGCTCAGACTGGTATTTTGATCAAAAACGTGGCCAAAAATGAAATTTGTCAACTTTGACTCCTAGGCTTAAGATTGCGCCCCAACAGAGGTAGATAATATGAGCATTGTTTTCTGAAGTTTTTTTCTTTTCGTTGAAGTTTTACCCGCGAGACCTACCCCAGCACCCGACACCAGCAGTCGGAACTCAATGCTCGATCGTAATGCACGTTTCTGTTTGCAACACTCCATCAAAAAACATATTTTCTCTGTGTCTTAACTTATGTTAAAAGTGAATCTAGTGAAAGAAGTTGATACGGATACCGTCAATCAAGGTAAGTACAGTATTTTAATGACCGTTTTTCTTGTTTAATAATCTTTATTTCTTGATATCGTGTAGATTATCGACCTATCTAAAAATACTTGACTTTTTCATCTTTCTAAACAAATATTAGTATTTTTAAACATATGCAACTCATCGCAACAGAATCTGACTTACATTTTAGTAAACTTTAGGATATCTAAAATAACTATAATCACCAAAAACATTCACAAGTTTTCACATGACAGAAAAAATCACCCTCGAAATCAGATCTGTTACTGTGATTTTAAGTTACCTTTGTTTTTATTGTTTCAGGTTTTGCTCATTATGTCATATTTTGACCAGAAAACAGCTTCATGATTTAGTTAGAGGAAGTCCGCAGCGACTACTTGACGAAAAACTTATAAAGTTCAATACTTAAAAAGTATTTCAAGTGGTTTACAAACGTGAATGGCTTGCGTGTAATAGCACAGAAACCCGTTACCTTGAAAAGCAAGATGAATGGCTTAGTGAAGAAATTTCACTACCTGCTGGACCAATTTCTGGAAGCTCCAAAGGCTGCCACGCAAAGCATTCGGGGAATCCAGTGACCAATCAAAGCGTCTCAAAACTATGCAACTTAGAAAGAATGTGCCAGTTGAGGAATTGACATACGCGGCACAGATGAGTCAAAGTGTGGCGGGCAATACTGATGTTGCAAAAGCGATACCAGGGCCACGCAGTTCCGTAAAGCCGTTGCTATTGGTGGTAAAACCACGACTACCAAGAAACACACACCGGACAAAGCTGTGAATATATACGTTGAAATTAATTTGAGTGTCAGTCAATACGAGGTGATCTATCAGGCTAACAAAGATGTGTATCCGTGCTATACATATGTACAGAGGGCTAAGCAAGACTGTTACCCACTAAAACGTGTGAGCGAAACTGTTACAGAGGTTTAGTGGATCACACAACATTGCACTTGTGTAAATATTTGGAACCGGTTCTTCAGCAATGTGTCAAGAGTGCAGATACAGATTTTGTGCTTATATATAAGATGGCAACAGTGATGCGCACATACTTTTAAGCACATAATTTTAAATAAAATTATTTGGCAGAACATACAACCCGCCTCACCAAGATTTTGCAGGCCTATACGGATTCGATATATAAAAGAAAATAATGACGTAAACAACGACGAAGTGGAATACATTGAAAACCAGGCTCGAAATCTTCAGGCGACAAATGTAAACGATGACACAATAATAAAGCATGTGTTGGTCCCAACAATGGAGGATGGAAAGGTGTGCAATGCAGCCACCAACACTTCGTCAACATTGTGCTGCTATATCATTTGGAGTGATAACAAGTGTTATTTTATTTAAAGTGATTTATTTACAATACTGTTTACACTAATATTAAGCCTAAAGGTGCTTTTTAACTCAATATACAATTATAATTAAACAAACGAAGAAAAGTTAATTAAGAATAATAAGACAAGATAAAAAAGAAAATCAGAAAATGTTGAATCCATGTGATAAATGTAAAGGGACTTCTTTTCTTGATTGTGATGGTTGCAAACAAAAAGTATGCATTAGTTGTGCTGAAATTACCACTACTGAAGTAAGATGCATGGAGTTGAAAGGTAAAAGAAGAGTTAAATTATACTGTGATGAATGTGAAAATGGTCTTCGTTTGGTTCCGTCTCTGATCTCAGCTGTCAATCAACTCAAGGAGGAAATCGAAAAACTAAAAGCTAACAAAAGCTCCCATCCCCATACCATGGAACCTAATGTTGTTGACACTGAAAAATTAATCTCAGAAATTGCTGACAGACAAAGGCGTGCGTGCAATCTCATGTTTTACAACTTGAGCGAATCTGAAAGCCCCATTCTTAATCAACGAATTGAAGAGGATAAGAGTAAAGTTTCTGAATTAATCAGGGATATCTGCAAGACTGATTTAAATATTGTAAAGGTTCTAAGAGTAGGTAAACGAAGCAATCCTAAAATTCGACCCATGAAAGTAGTTCTGTCAGATCCATCTGATGTCATTACTGTGCTTAAGAGTAGATCAACGTATAAAGGTTTAGTACAGATTAGATCAGATCAAACTCCTGCCCAGAGAAAATACTTCAAGGAAATAAAAGTTCAGCTAGATCAGATGCATGCAGATGGAAAGACAAATAAAACGATTAGGTATGTTAATGGTGTCCCTACAATTGTTGACTCAAATTCCCATAGCAGTTCAAAAAACTAAGTGTTTATTATCAAAATATACGTGGAGTTCGTACTAAACTTCGAAAGCTACAGTGCAGCATGTCTACTAATAGAGGTTATTATGATATTATTATTTTTACGGAAACATGGCTACATAATGGCATTCTAAGTAGTGAATTGGGTTTTTCTAATTATACTATTTACAGAAAGGACCGTAGTAATGAAACAAGTGTTTTTAATAGAGGTGGTGGAGTTATGATTGCTGTTGCTAATCATCTTCACAGCAGTTTAGTAACTTTAACCAACAGTAATATTGAACAGTTATTTATAAAAGTCTATCTCTCTTCAGGACAGGTTACACTCGGAGCTATTTATATTCCTCCAAAATCTCCAGTTGAAATTTATATGGACCATTGTAACTCACTTGAGGAAATAATGAATCAAATTAATAATGAAAAAATACTGCTATTTGGCGATTATAACTTACCGAACACTTTATGGTGTAATGATAATATAGGTGTTTACTCTGTATACCCGACTGGAGCCCCAGAAGCTGAAATGATTGCCTCTTCTGTTATAGCTGATGTATTTGGTGCCTTCAGTCTTATGCAGTACAATGTAATATCAAATGCCAATGGTGTCATATTAGACTTATTGTTTAGTAACCTAGAAGGTATACTGGTGTCTACTGCCGATGATATTTTATTACCCTGTGATAGTCATCACCCAGCATTGGTTTGCTCATTATCTTTAGTAACAAAGCAACCCTCATTAAAATATGAGGACTACTATTATGATTTTAAGAGAGCTGACTACAGTTTGATACGCAACTTCTTAGCTAATGTCAATTGGGATTTAGCATTGAGAAACTTATCTTTGGATGAGGCGATTAACACACTTTACTTTATTTTATATGAAGCAATTGCAATTTATGTGCCCATTCGTAAATCGAGTAACTCCAACTTTCCATGTTGGTTTAGTCTAGAGCTCAAAAATTTAATTTTTGAGAAAAAAAGAGCACATTTACGATATAAGAGTACGAAATCTTTTGAGGATTATCTATTATTTGTTGATTTGAGAAATAAATGTTCTGCACTGAGTGAATCATGTTATAATAATTATGTAAGTAAAACTGAGAATAAAATTCCCGTTAATGTTACTTCTTTTTGGAGATATGTTAATACTATGAGGAAAGATGATGGAATTCCTAATGTAATGGTTCTTGGAGATGTGAAAGCTAAGGAAGGCAATGCCATTGTAAACTTGTTTGCAGAGTATTTTGCCTCAGTTTACACTAACAATGATTGTCCAATACCAAATTCTGACTTTCCACAATCCATTGATTTGTTGTCCCTTGATATATCACTTATTGAAATTTATGAACACATTGAAAAACTTAACATTAATAAAGGTCCTGGACCTGATGGGATACCAGCTTACTTCATTAAACAATGCAATTTTATCCTTTCTAGAGCCTTATGGATTGTATTTTCAAAATCACTAGAAACTGGAATTTTTCCTAGCTGTTGGAAGTCGAGTTATGTTACACCTGTATTTAAAAGTGGGGATAAGTCAGACATCAAAAATTATAGACCAATCTCAATAATTAGCTGCATACCGAAGTTATTTGAAAGTATAATTACTGCCAAGTTAAGTCCTTTACTGAAAAGTGTTATAATCAGTGAACAACATGGCTTCTATTGTGGGAGATCTACAAATACCAATTTACTTCTATATGAGAACCATATATCAAGAACGTTAGAACAAGGTTATCAAGTGGATTCAATATATGGTGATCTCTCGAAAGCATTTGATAGAGTCAACCATGGATTGTTAATAGCAAAAATGGAAACTTTGGGGATATCTGGTCAGTTACTTTCATGGTTCCAAACCTACTTAGTTGATAGGAGTCAATTTGTTAAATTCAAAAACTTTATATCTAAAGAAATACAAGTAACCTCAGGTGTCCCACAAGGATCACATCTAGGCCCCATATTATTTTCAATTTTTGTCAATGATGTAAAGAACGTAATTCAGAGCTGTAATTTTTTGTTATTTGCTGATGACATAAAAATCTATTTAGCTATAAAGTCTTTGTCAGATATTACAATCTTACAACAGGAATTAGACATGTTTTATCTTTGGTGTACTTCAAACGACTTGGAATTGAACCTTAAAAAATGTTTTTGTATGAAATTTTACCGAAGTAGTAATCCCATTATGCATACATATATGTTAAATAATAACAATCTAAAAAATGTAACTGAAGTTGATGACCTAGGTGTTAAATTTGACAAATGTCTTACATTTGTACCTCATATTAATTGTATAGTGTCTAAAGCAAACCGAATGCTTGGTTTTGTAAAACGTTTTTCAAAAGACTTCAATCATGCTAACACTTTTAAAATCTTATACACTTCACTAGTCCGGTCTCACTTAGAATATTGCTCAAGTGTGTGGTCACCCAACTATCAAACTCACATTAATAAAATTGAACAAGTCCAGCACAGATTTTTAAGATTTGCTTCTTTTAAAATGGGAATCTCTGTTCATGATAATTTTCCTTTGGAATTTGTTATGTCATGCTTAAATTTGAAACCACTTTATGATAGAAGGATTTTAAATGACTTACACATTATCTATAAGATTTTTAATTCTGTAATTGATAGTCCAGAACTTTTAGATGCTACCAAATTATATGTCCCAGTGCGAGCTTTGAGATCTTCAAATATTTTGTATGTACCTTTCCACAGGACTAATTATGGTTATTACAGTAGTATTTCTAGAATTTGCCGTTCTATCAATTCCCACTATGATGTAATTGATTTATTTGGAGTCCCTTATTCTTTATTTAAAATACAAGTATCAAGAATACAGTTTTCTTAGTTTGCATTTATTCTATTAATGATTCCTTATTCCAAGACTTTAGATAACGATCTTTCAGTTACAGCATTGTATTATTATTTTTATTATTGTGAATTGAATGAAGAAGTTACTAATTATCAATATTGTGTATTAAATAGGGAACTTCATTATGTTTCTATTATTGTGAATTTAATATAGAAATCTTTTTTTTTTTACCTTTTTTTTTATACACATCTATATAACTATTGTACAATCTTTGGTTGTTATATTTTATTACCATTGTTATTTAATTTTTGTAAAGGGTGGTTACCCGTATATGTATTAATAAATAAATAAATATATAAGCAGCAAAACATCAAAAAGTTTTAACGATTTAAAATCCATAAACCCAGAGAACCCAGAAACATTCAAATTTGGTTTATCCATATTGCACGCGAGAATCAGATTTTCTGAGTTTTTGCTGCATCTATCCTATAAAATAAGGGCCAAAGTACATGTGGGTCGTGTGACAGAAAAAAGTGACGGGGAAAAAATTCAAGTAGCCAAAGAAAATATACAGAAAGAATTTCACGACAAAATGGATTTACTGGTGGACATTCCGAAAGCTGGATATGGCAATACCAATGATGAAAATACGTCGCGCAGATTTTTCAATAACGCACAGAAGGCAGCTTCCATGACAGACATTGATTTATTATTGATCAATAGATTTAAAATGATATTAGAAGTGTTATCTGCAGGATTTATAATAGATCTGGAAAAATTTTCTAAATTCACCACGGATACAGCCCAGCATTATGTCAATTTGTACTTGTGGCAACCTATGTCACCCACAGTGCATAAGATTTTAACACATTCATCTAGGGTAATAGCCCATGCACTGCTACCAATAGGCCAATTGTCGGAAGAGGCTGCAGAAGCTAGGAACAAGCACTTTCATCAATACAGAGAAAGCTTTTCTCGGAAGTTCTCCTGGACAGAATGCAATGAAGACGTGCTGAACCGGCTCCTGTTGACTTCCGATCCATATTTAAGTAGCATAAGGACAAAAAATTAAAAAAATAAGCAGGCATTTTCTAAAGAAGCGCTGGAATTTTTCAAACCAGACAATGATTTCAGTAGCGATGACGAATAAATGTTAATTTATTATTTATATTTAGTTTTGTAATATGGTTTTTGTTCTTTGCATGTAATTATTCTTATTTACATTTAGTTTCATCATCTGATTTGTATTGTGTTTTTTGCATGCAGTTAGTTTATTAATTTAAAAAAATTAAAATTTTATTGCTTGAAATTTTTTTTATTATTATTACTAAGTAAAAATACTTACTATCACTTTTATACTCCACAAATCAAATCAAAATCATTTTATTAAATATACACAACCCTGCTGTTAACAAACTTTTGTTTTCCACTTTAATAGGAAATTTTTAGGCCTAAATTCGTAAAATTTGCAGGGAGAAATTATTAACCTGTACCTTAAAAATACAGTCACATAAGCTTTAATATCTTACATACTTGAGTTATTTCAACAAAGTTCATTTAAAAATCAATGCTACAGATAATTATTATATACCACAACTTTGAAGTTTATAAAATAGTTTTTCTATTTTACGTCTATAATAAAGCTGTTAAAGCACCCAAAACAGTGCGTTAACAGCTCATTTGAGTGCTTTAATAGCCCAGCTTTTTCAAAGTTGGTAGCATTGAAAAAATAATTGAAAAAACAGAACATTGACAAAAACTTTACTCAATTTTTTGTGTCAATTAATGAATTTTCAAATGTCACATCAGTGTTGTCAACTACCACAAAAATCCTTAAATTTTGAAATTGCGATTTTTTTATTTAAAAAGGGAATAAAAGATGGAAAATAGAAAAAATAGCATAAAAAAACTCGTTTCATAAGTCATTATTGCACTCGTCCTTTAGAAAACTTGCCGCAAGCTCGTTTTTAAAATTTGCACTCGTGCAATAAATCTTGCCTTATGAAACTCGTTCTTTAATATACTATTAGAAATTATTATTACACTGTAAAATTTACAAACATGAAAATTTAGAACAATAAAAAACATAACAATGGATAATCTTATCAAACTTATATTAATGTACATATTAAAAATAGTATGTTTGTCTCTTGCACTTGATTTAATTAATTAATTAATTAATTAATCTTCTACATGGTAGCAAAAATCTTTTTTCTATATATTTTTTAGTAATAAGCTACACTTTTGGTATTGAAAAAGTGCTTAAACACTTTTGGCCACGTTTTTGGTTAAAATACCAGTATGTGCGGCATTAAAAAATATTAAAGGTCCAAAAATCCGTTTTTTGTGAATATCTCACACTTCCTATGACTTGGAGGTCAATTCAAGTCATTATAAAAATTGAAAGATAATTAAATTTTTGACAGAATAGGTCATATTCATTTTTTACGTACAGAGAACCATTTGCAAGATATTCAGCAAAGAATGTGTACAAATAAAACGCGCCTTGTATTCTACGTCGAAGGAGGCACGGAAACGGATACAACGTACATTATGCACATTCTTTGCTGTAGATCTCATAAACGGCTTGCTGTGTGTAAAAAATGAATAGAACCTTTTTTTGTCGGAAATTTAATTAGTTTTTATTTTTATACGAACCTTAATTGACTACTGAGTCATAAAAAGTGAGATATTTGGAACTGAAAATTTTGACCTTTAATATCTTATAATGCTGGCGCCATCTTGCTCTCGATTTTTAATATATTGTTTAAAACCACAAAATAAAGCGATTAAAACAAAAAAATAGTTGAGATTTGTTTGGAACAATAACTGTAAAGTAACTGGACTATTACTGAATCTAGCTATTCACAACTTTTTTGGGTACCTTATTTCGGAAACTAATAAATATGAAAAAATTTAAAAACAACAAGTCGTTAAAATCGCAAAATAATGAAAGACAAACCTACTAAAAGAATGTGGTTTTAGTTTTCTTTTAGTGGGTTTGTCTTTCATTATTTTGTGATTTTAACAACTTGCTGTTTTTAAATCACATTGCCCATTAGTGGTTAACTTTTACACAAATATGAAAAAAGTTAAATGCCAAAGTTGGTTGATATAAAACAAATCAAGCTTTGTAATGGCTAATTCCATGCCAAATCGCATAATTTAAAAACATGATCGTGCGTCGATAACTAAGATTTTGTTCAATTTTCTTCCTTGCATAGATACATATGAAATTACATTAAATTAGTTATTTCAAATTGTTTGGATGAAAAATGTCCCAAATAGAAATTTGAAAAATTTCTATTTTGATAAATTCTGCTACCCGACACTACATCATTTAACTAAAATTGTCATAACTCCCTTATTTCACGAATTATCTGGCTCATCCAAGTGTCATGTGTTATGTGTTTGCAAAGACTGTTTAGTACTTAAGAAAAACAGGTTAAGAACTCCATCTGTCTAAAGCAACACACAAATAAAACCTTTATTCTAAAGTAAGAATTTTAATTAAATCCCTTGTATACAAAAGTCCCGAGTCTTGAGTTATTTTTCCCGGGACTCGAGATAACAAAAACTAGAGTTATTGGCGGGACTTGGGACCCTACTACCTACTAAAAGGAAACCTTAAGCAGAATAAAGAATAAAATTAAGAAGAATATTAAACACACAATTTAATTACGCTCTAAGAAATTTAGACTTTAACTTCTCAAAACTAACTTTTTTGGACTTGATTCTTTTTTTCACAATTACATCCAAATGCACTACTAAAAACATTAAAATATATGAATGTGTATGGTGTGCTTTCTTTGCGTTTTTCCTACAAACATTAAAATTTCTGTTTTATACATAGGTACATTTAATAGAACAACTAGAAAGGGCTTGCATTAGATTTGTCCACTTTAGTAAAGAAAACGAATTGAGATCAAGGGTTTTCAGCGAAAAGATGGGTTTAGAAAGTGGATGGAATTGCCACATTTCTTTATTAAGTGAACGAAGCAGGTATGAAATATTTATATTTTTGTGTAATATATATATATATGTTTCTTGTATAGGTATTGTAGGATTATATCCAAGTTTTATATTTAACTGTCTTAGTGCTTGTTTGTTATACCTTTTTAATTTTTTTGTTTTTAATCTTTTGTATATTTGTTTCATATGTAACTTATGTAGATCATTACAGTATTGTAGTTTTAATTTTGGTTTTCTTGCATATTTTAATTTTTAATTAGTTGGTGATTGGTTTCTTTTTCATGTTCTGTTATTAATTTCATTTAAAATATAATTAATAATGCTATAAAAAATTGCTTATTGCTCTTGTTATATCAATAAATTATATTTTTGTAAATATAAATTATACTAATCAAATGAGATATATCAGACGAGAAAGTGGACCTTCAGAATGCTGGGCTAATAATGGAACAGCTCGTGTGTGCTCACCTGCAGATTTACCTCATCGTGTAGATGCTAATAACAAACGAAAACTGCATTCGCCAACTTCTGATGCTCGACCCGTCTTTGATACGGATAGGTACTATATTATATTTGCAATTGGATTTAAACCAATGCAAAGATAGTATAGACTAGTAGTCATAGGCAATCAAGTTTAGTATTTAGCATTTATTGCACCTGGCCTTTTTTACTTATGTTTATGTGTTTTGATAAAGAAAAAAAGGTTTTTAACTCATATATTATGGTTATGATGCAATAGGAATGATTTCAATTGCAAGATAAAATACTAATTTTGAGAATGCTTAGTTGGAAATATTACTGTTTTGTGTTTTTTTTCTTACTGTTTAACGATAGCTACGAGACTGCTACAACTTGTAATTGAAATGTTGTACAAGAAATTGGTCATTTAAATAGGGCAAAAAATGACTTCTTTCAAGATATTGTGTATGGCATGACTAACGGATTCAGAGAAATTGGCATTCACGGAAAGGTATCTTGTGAAAATAAAATATTGTGTGTTCCACTGTTTTGTAATGTAGTTTCCTTTGGAGTAGTTGTTAAGATTTTTCAGTATTCTTTACACTTGTATTGACCTATGTAAACGTATGTTTTAAAATTATTTAGAATTATTTGTTTTAAGAAAGGACACATCAATTTTATTTTAAGTAATTTTAACACAGGATGTCTGTAAACAAATGGTACACAAAAGTTTGATTCTTTCTAAATTAAAAACCTTATATACTCCAGGGGCGGATTCAGAGAATTATATTGGGGGGGAGGAAATTTTTGAAAAAATAATTGTTTTAAATAAATAATAATTAAACAAACATTATTTGTTTTTATCCTATGTATATTTATAATGTTATATATTGCACAATATTTAATAAACATTAACTACTTTTATTTTCAAAATTTATTTCACTATAATACTGAAGTATATAATAATTATCAAAAAATTTTGGTGAGGAATTCCCCCTCCCCCATGGATCCGCGCCTGTATACTCTCATATCAGCTGATTTCCCTTGTTTGGTAAACACTGCTGCAGTTCTTCAATCAGGCAAAAAAAGATATCACTAGAGTGTTTTCTATAGAATAATAGCAATACAAGTTTTACAACATATTCACAAACGTTGGATTACATTTACTGCACCAAAACAGTGGAAAATACAACAATCTCCTTAATTTGAGTATTAATTATGTTGTTTTCACAAACCGAAGCTTTGTCACTCATCACTCAAATGAATAGAATAGTTAATTTCTAAATTATAGAGTTCAGAATAGGCTATGATTTTACATTGTTATAACAGCATACTAGATCATTCTCACTAGAAGTTACTAAAAGTCGGATATTAAGGTTAAGTATCTGCCATTTATGTGATTATGATTTAAGGTATGATCCGTAAGTCAACTTGGTTGACCAAAGTGATTGATGGGTTTGGTTTATTTATGATTCATAACTGGATCTCTGAAAACTGGTGGTAGATCTTTGGGATGGAAAAGCAGACAAAAGATGACACTGACAAGTAACAGGTTAAATATAACGTAGGTATAATTTTCGAAAACAAAATATATTTTCTGTTGCATAAAGAGTAAATTTATAACTTGCAACTGCATCTAACAGACTTGCAATTTGAATACACCTGTCAAAATAATTTATCATATCCTCATAGTTGCTATTTTCAACCAGAAAACCAAGCTGGAGAGCAGTCATTCTAGTAAAATATTCACACTGCTTTTTTTCATGGTCTGTAAATCATAATTAACTTTGTAGTCTTGGATTTGATATGAACCATACTCCTAATTTAAGAAAATGTTATTTCAATAATAGACGTTATTGGACAAACCTAGAGTTCCTAAATGAAAACTTTAACTGTGTTATTTTAGAGTTAAGACACGGATGTCAAAATCTATCTCTTTCTAGGTCAAAACTAAGCTGTCCGAAACAGAGATACTTTTTTCTCTCTTTTTTTAGTTTGCCACTCTTTTGCAGCAAATCAAAATGCCACAAAAATACCCCAAAAATGGCCCATATATCGTAGTTTAGAACGAAACATCATGGCTAATTTTCGTAGTAGCATACAGTAAAATTTCGGGTATATTTAAGAAGGGGGGGAGCTTTCTGCACATTCTGGAACATGCGGAGTGTTCTTTCTTCAAAAATGCGCTTGCAGCAGCAAATCAAAATGCCACAAAAAATGCCCCAAATATGGTAGCCTAGAACGAGACTCAGTGGAGCTAATTTTCGTAGTATCATACCTACAGTAAAATTTCGGGTATATTTAAGAAGGGGGCAGCTTTCTGTACATTCTGGAACATGCGGAGTCTTCTTTCTTAAAAAATGCGCTTGCAGCAGCAAATCAAAATGCCACAAAAATGGTAGCCTAGAATGAAACTCAGCGGAGCTAATTTTCGTAGTATCATATCTACAGTAAAATTTCGGGTATATTTAAGAAGGAGGGAGCTTTCTGCACATTCTGGAACATGCAAAATGTTCTTTCTTCAAAAATGCGCTTGCAGCAGCAAATCAAAATGCCACAAAATACCCCAAAAATGGCCCATATATCGTAGTCTAGAATGAAACGCATCGGTGCTAATTTTTGTAGTATCATATTTACAGTAGAATTTCGGGTATATTTAAGAAGGGGGGAGCTTTCTGCACATTTTGGGACATGCGGAGTGTTCTTTCTTAAAAAATGCGGCTGCAACAGTAAATCAAAGTGCCACAAAAATACCCCAAAAATGCCCCATATATCGTAGTCTAGAACATAACGCATCGGTGCTAATTTTCGTAGTATCATACTTACAGTAAAATTTCGGGTATATTTAAGAAGGGGGAGCTTTCTGCACATTCTGGAAAAACTGGACAAAACTCGTTGTTTAGTCGCCACTCTCTTTACTTTAGTGGCAACATTCAGCAGCTGTCAGTTATAAATTTTAGGTTAAATTTCTTAATGTACACATTATCATTTATTTACTGTTTGTTGAGAATTTTTAAAACTACTATAGTACATACAGTGAAGTCTGGCTAATTCGGACTAATTAAAACAGGGGCAATCCGAATCATCGCGGTTTCCGGATTACTACGTCTGCAAAGTTACAATGTTATATTTGTACATAAATGCAATTAAAACATTCTGCAAAAACTTTTATTTAAAAATAAATAAAACTACAAAAATACTTACGCAAAAACTGCTATATTTGTACATAAATGCAATTAAAACATTCTGCAAAAACTGCTTTAAAAACACAAAAAATAATATTTCGCATTATTATAACCAAAAGAGGCGGTGATTTTTGCTTGTTCCATGTTTTTTGAACTTAATACGTTAGTTATGATTTTTTTAAATCTTCCGCCATCACAATTGTTTCAAATTTTCTACCGCCCATTGCAAAGCCACCGCTTTGCAACTGTTTCTTAAAGGGCTTCACTGCATGCGAATCATTGAACAGCTTTTCTCCCGTGATTTTTAACACACGCAAATTGTGTCTTTTTAAAATTAAGTATCCAATATTTACTTGACCTGACATCATCGTTTTGAAAAGATCTTTTATAAAGTCACAGCAGCCTGCAGAGTATACGAAACAGTGGAACCAATCGCGATACGGGTATGTGCTATCAGGCTAGTACGCTATGTGTACGAGCGTGATAACACATACGTCGTATTGCGACTGCTTCCACTGTTTCGTATGCACCGCACACTGCTGGATAGATGCCTTTTCGGCCAGAATTTCGGAGGATATTCTGACATATTTAAAACCATGCAAACAACTTTTCTTCCATCTAAGGATATTCTGCAGGTTTTAACGTTTTTTTAACTTTGTTATAATGATCCTTCAGATTTTGTAACAAATCTGGAAATGTTTAATATTTAAAGTTACAATGCGGTCTTTTTACATTTAACAATTTTTAAATTTAGCACAAAACCTTTTTGTATGCAGTATGCCGGAGACACATAAAGTCGTAATTCGTAAAAGAAGTATCAGTTCTTTTTACTTAACTTAAACCTTTATAACTAATATGAATTATAAAGTTGCAATGTAACCACTTTAAAAAAATACGTGACTTTTTATAACAAGAATTTGTCAGACATAAATATAACGTAAACATAAATAAAATAAGATAATAATAATAATAATATATATTTATTCTGCAATTCTTACATAAATGTACATCAAGAAAAAAAAAAAGTAAGTAGTACAATAATCAAAATAACTAAATGCAATAACACTGTATACTATATAATAACAACAAAGAATGCAGAACCTCAAGGTGAGGGTTCAGTTTATTACTGGTCTTCCACCCACACCTTGCATTACAGTTAAAAAAAAATCTTTTGTCTGCGGCTGTAAATCTATATTAAATTAGAAAAACGGATATCTAGGTATACATACATCGCAGGAAGGATAATAAAAAAAAATAAACAAGAAATAAGTAATAAGTAATAAAAAAGTCGAAGAAGAGGATAGCATTAAAATCTCAAGATTGCTTAATCGATACCAGTATGTATTTACATACATAATACGTGCCGTACCCAACTTATTGTTGTGTTTGCAATAATGACAAAAAAAGTCTCCTTTTGAAAGAATTAACTGAAAGTGATTTTAAAGATGGGGAGATACCATTATAAATCTTCGAAATATTATAAGTGAAAGACCTTTCGAAAAGAGTCGTTCTGTGCTTGGTATAGTCAATAAACCCCGATGGCGAAGGTTTAGGCTATGAACATCGGTCCTGAATCTGATCTTGTTATATAAGTAGGGTGGTTGCTTTTCGACAATTAATTTATGAAAGATTGTGGCACTTTGTAGGTGACGTTTATTTTTCATAGAAAGCCATTTTGCATCTGATAACTTGTGTGAAACATGATCATATTTAGGGATATTATAAATAAATCTCAAGCAAGCATTTTGGATTCTTTGTATACGTTCAGATGTTTCATAATCTAGGCAAAAGTGATATACTGGAGCACAATAATTAAAATGTGAAAGTACTAGCGTTTCACACAGCATTATTTTTGTTTTCTCAGTTAGATACAGCCTGTGAGGATATAATAATTTTAAATTCATGAAAGCTTTTTGAACACATTTAACAATATGATCTTTAAATCGTAGGGTTTTATCGAAAACCAAGCCTAAATTTTTTGCTTTATCAACAATAGGTATGGGGACATTGTTTATTTTGATTTCTGGCAGTTGAGATGTATCTAAATTATTATTAATAAAAAGCAGTACACAAGACTTTGAAGGGTTTAGTTGCAAGGCATGATTTGTAGACAAGCGAAATAAACTATCCAAATCATTGTTTATATCCTTGACGGCTTGGTGAATATCATTCCATTTAAAACAGTGGTAGATTTGGGTATCATCTGCGTACATATGCATCTTGCAGGTCTTAATCTCTGTGCAGAATTTACTCGTATATATAGTAAAAAGCAGGGGTCTAGTATGGAGCCTTGAGGAACCCCTCTTGTTATACTCGCCGCCATTGACACCTTGTCCCCAGCTTTAACTCTCTGAACCCTTCCAGTCAGATATCTTTCAACAAACTTGACTGCAACCCCATCCAAACCCACATAATGCAATATAGCGAGAAGCAGATTATGATCAAGAGTGTCAAAAGCCTTACTGAAATCCAGAAGTGTTAAAGCAGTACATCTACCCATGTCTGATGCTCTTAAAATATCATCAGATATATGTAGCAGCGCAGTTGCACAGCTATGTAAGGGTCGAAATCCTGATTGAACCTCCGGCAATAGATTGTTATTTAGCAGATGAGTTCTGACTTGAGAGTTAATAACTTTTTCCAATATCTTCGACAGGGTAGGAAGTATACTTATAGGTCCTGAAATCTTTTAAGTTAAGAGGCTGTGCAACTTTTGGCAGCGGTAGAACAAGAGAGTGTTTCCAATTATCTGGAAATGTTCCTTCCAAAAGGCAGCTATTTACTATATGTACGATAAACGATATTAAATAGGGACAGCATAGTTTTATCATTCTAGCGTTTAATCCATCCATTCCAATTGCGTTTGTTTTCAAGGACTTGACTATTTTAAGAATGTCGTTATGTTCGATCAATTTAAAACTTAGTTTATTATCTACTAAAGTGTTAGTTTGATAGTAGTTTAAGGTTGTACCATCAATTGGAATATTTGGAGCACTATTAACGAAGTAGTTGTTAACGTCGTCAACATTATTTGTAAAATCATTGTTCAATGGTAATTTACAGCTTGATATGTTTAATCGTTTTAATTCTGACCACGTTTGTCTACCTGTTGTGTTACATAATTTAAATTCTAAATATGCCCTTTTTTCACGTGCAACAGCATTGTTTGTGAAATTGCGTAATAATTTATAGTAATCCCAATGACCTACTGTAGGGTTTTTCTTATGTCTATCTTTAGCTTTATCTCTCAACTTCATAAGATGTTTTATATTATCTGTTAACCAAGGCGATGGGTTTCTAGTAAATGTAGCTGTAGTAAAAGGGGCATGCTTATCAAATAAATTTATTAAATGGTTATTTAAAAAAGCGACCTTGTTATTAATCTCAGTTATATGATATATTTGTTGCAGAGGAAGAGATTGTAATTCTTCATAGAACGAATCCAAATTAAAATTTTTATAATTTCTAAATGTTCGCACAACAGGTAAACGTTTAAAAGAAAAACCTGCAAGTGTACAGTATACCAGATCATGATCACTCAAATTACAGTTAACTACCCCAGAATTACTAAGCAACTCCGTGTCAGCTACAATTATAATATCCAACAGGGAAGCTTTTTGTAATCCTATTCTAGTAGGTTCGTTAATAACTTGAGCTAAATTAAAAGAATTCAACATGTTTTGAAAATATCTGGTACCACAATCTTCTGAGTCCAAGAAATCTACATTCGCATCCCCTAAACATATAACATTAGATGAAACAGATGAGCACAACATAAACGAGTTCTCCAATTCATCAATAAAAAATTTATAGTTACAACTATGAGGTCTATAAACTACACCTAACACGAGCTTTTCGTTATTTCTAAAACTCACCGATATCCATAACTGTTCAATAGTGTTTGCCGTATGTATTAGTGAAAATTTTAATGACTGTATTATAAAAAATGCTACTCCTCCTCCTATTCCATTTCCTCGGTCTTGGCGAACTATATTATAGTTTGTAATTCCTAACTGATTAGAATCTATGTCTTCTGAAAGCCATGACTCTGAAACAGCTAAGACGCTAATTTTTTGATTAAGTAAAATTGTTTCAACCTCTTGTAATTTAGGAATAAGTGATCTGACATTAAGATGTGCTATTTTAATATCTTCCAGCGACATGAGATACCTAGATAAAACAAAATATATTTATATTAATAAATAAAATAGTATAGTAGTAAACTAAAAGTAAACTACTTCTGTAGATATCAGGTTATAAGAAATAAATCTTCACTAGATAAAATATTTGTATGTTATTGAAAGAGATAGTAAACTCGCAAGCGCTCCTCGACGAGGTGAATTCACTACGTACTG
Organism: Agrypnus murinus; assembly: GCA_929113105.1. Classification (NCBI taxonomy): domain Eukaryota; kingdom Metazoa; phylum Arthropoda; class Insecta; order Coleoptera; family Elateridae; genus Agrypnus; species Agrypnus murinus. The sequence continues at coordinate 38,979,282 of OV816025.1, read as the reverse complement.
TTGAACTACTGTGGTTTCAGTAACAATATCTAAGTCAGCTACTGAACTAATTATTTTGACCAAATTTCCAAGTTTTATAAATATCTTTCCATCGTTACTCCATGCATTCTTGACTCCGACTTTGTTACTAGCTTGTTGTAGCAGCTGCACTCGTTTCCGGGTTAGATCCTCTCTAATAAAGATTTTTGTTCCTTTTAAAGATTTCTTTTTGGCACAAACTGATTGTTTAGTTAATCTACTAATAAATTTTATGATTACCGGCCTGTGTTTTCCTTCTCTACCCTTTAAACGATGACAAGCATCTATGTGCTGTGGCGCTACATCAACAGCTAACTTGTCTTTTATAAAAGAACATACCAACCCTGTTGTGTCTTCATTCTTGGATTCTGGTAACCCGAATATCCGTATACTGTTTTTCCGGGTATACTGTTGTAATGTATCATTAGTACTTTTTAAATTATCGATCTTGGATTCAAGTAACTTCACCTGTTCCATGTAATCCTTGATTTCTTCTTTTAAACTACTTATTAATGCATCTTTGATACTGTTGACCAAAGTATTAATGATTTGTGGTGAAGCTAACACCTTCTCCACAAGTCTATCCACCATAGTTTCTTCTCGGGTACCAGGCATTGTAACTATGATTTTTGTAACTAGGTATAACAGATAAACGTACCGCAGCTAGTAGAATACGTCTACACTACTACACCGCACATTTCAATCTCTTATTTATCTTATCCACAACACAGTAGTTTTGTATCAAATTACACATCTGAATACCTATTGCATTCGTTACTGTAAACAAAACTTGATGAATAAAAACAGTTAATTCTAAAGTTCGGATTATCAAACCCTTAAATCCGGATTACAATGTAATCAATGTAAATAAATTGCTGGTCTGGATTATAGTGGTATTCGGATTAGCGTAGATTCGGATCAACGCGACTTCACTGTATATCAATTTTACGACAGCTTTTAATAAAGTATTAATTGTACCAAATTTCAGATTTATATAATTGTCATACTGACAGTTTAATTTATTTAACATTTTAATAAATAGTTTCAAAATATGAAATGTCACTAGTAAAATTTGACATGCGTGACTTTACTCTAAATAAACACAGAGCTCAGTTCATATTTGGGAACTCTAGACAAACCTAGTTATGGCTCAGCAAGCTTGCAAATGAAGCTAATAAAAGAGAGTTAGTAAAGTATTATTACGTATGAGTTACATAGTTAACTTTGTTGTTGATAACGATCAAATTTTAACTTTGTTAATCTTTCTCAAATTAAATAAATGTTGACATTAATTTGATATTGGAAGTTGAGTCCAATTTACTTTATTCATTATGTTCTAAAGATCAAACCTACACTTTACTCAAGGTTGAATATTTATTCTGTGAATAATTCTTTCATCAACTACTTGTTAAATCAGTGCATTTTAAAATTCATGTGTGCCATTACTGGCCGATAAACCAGTTTATGTACATATTTTAATGAGTTAATGTGTTAATTCGAAATTGTTTGAGGTATAGTAACTAAAACAACAAACAAAATGACGAATCAAGTAGTTATATTACAGTCGAATATAAAATTATCATTAGTTATCATTTTTCTAATTGTTACTATTAAAATCAAGGCTTACTCTGAATTCTATAATTTAGAAATAAACTGTATACAGAGAGAGACAGAGTCTTTTACCAATTTGCAACTTTAATGAAAACTACATAATTTATGATGCCATGAAAAAAGTACAATAGTAACATTTATAAAAGATGGGAGTTATTAATGAAATATGGTATGCTACAAAATTATCTCTTATGAGTGTGAAGCATGCGTTGCGAAAGTACTGAATAACTTTGTATAGCATTTCGAGGGCAGCGCTGAAAGAGAATTATTTTCATTAATCAAACTTCCATCTTTTATAAATGTTTTTATCTTATTTTTTTCAGGTTATCATAAATTATCAACTTTTATTAAAGTTACAAATGATAATAGACATCTGACACTCCGTATTTTCTTCTGATTAAAAGAATTAAAAGAAAAAATCCGATTTTTGTTATTTAATGTGTTCCAATTTTAAACTATGTATGTACACTGTGAGGCTGCTTCGCCAGGCAATCTTCGCAATGTAGATACCTGCCTTGTGCCATTTGCATCTCAGCTCGAGGCTGCTGCAGAGCGAGCCATCAACTAGTTGATTTTTAGCACGCATCAAAGGTGCCTCGATGCAATCACCTTGTGCTGCTTGCACTGAGTTTTTGTGTTTTAAAGTTTTAGCAGTGGAAAACGAAAAATGGACCATGAAAAGTGTAAACTAATTGCAGCTTTGCAAGGCTGCCTCGCAATGTGCGTACATAGCAATTATGCACATCCATGAGGTGCTATGAAAACCTTTTGAGCATTAGTCGCAAACTAATTTATTATTAAGAAGCTTTAATCTATAAAACTATAAACTACTGTTTTTTTACTTTGTAGGATTCACCTGCACTTATTCAGATGCAGTGATTTTCTTAGGTATTGTTGGCATGGCTAAATGCATGTAGAAGTATTGCAAAGCTTGTTATAATATGTAGAAGTTAATACATGAACCACCTAATATTCATTATTTTACATACCAACCAAGTTGTTGTAAGTTTATCATTGCGAATAAAGGAGGTGTCTTCAACTAAGCAGCTGGGCGAGATCTAGAAAATTCCCCAAGACTGTAAAGACACGGGTCAGCAAGGTGCATTCAGAGTCCACTGATAAAAGAATTAATTTAAAAATTATTTTTGACATTTGATTAAATATTTTATATCCTTCAACCAAAGTAGATAGATCAAGAGCCAGCAACGTATTTCGAGTTGTCATTTCAACAGTTTCAACAGAAAATTTGGGTACTACATCTTATATACCTGCTGAACACTAAAAGTCAATTCTGGCAGCCCCCTGCGGCCGGTTTATACTACCCCAAAATTACTAAGAGGGTGAGAAATAAGATTCTCTCTCTAACCCGCAGGCCGCTATATAACTGTCTCGCTCGCACTAACATGTAAACCTACATGTATCTACTTTATTTATTGTGTCAAAATTTCAAGACTTTTAAAATAACAAAAATGTCACTTTTTTAAATCAACATTTACAGCGTTCTGGCAACATTTAGAAGGGAAGAAAATGTTCTGGCAATATTTTTTATAAATAAAGAATACTATCGAAAGTAACCTCCTGAAATTTCATGACTGTTACTTTAAATAAATTGAATCTTATTTCTCACCCTTTTAGTAATTTTGGGGTAGTATAACCCGGCCGCAGGGGGCTGCCAGAATCGACTTTTAGTGTTCAGCAGGTATATAAGATTTAGTACCCAAATTTTCACGACTGTTGAAATGACAACTCGAAATACTTTGCTGGCTCTCCGGCTAAGACTTTTTATGCAATAAATTTGTTTGAATTATTATGTAAATAAATTATTCTAATGTAACACCTGCTTTTAGCATTTTCTTCATTACAATTTTCTGAATAATTCTTGGGTAAGGCATAATAAAGTCATGGACCACATGAATTCTCTCCCTCTATACCAAACTGGATACCAATATCTATAAAGTAGATGCACAGTTTTCATTAACGTATTTAAAACTAACAGAAAAAAGTAAATCAGAAAAAATATGAATTTCATAAAATTAAATAGCGATTGTAGAGAAAGTTATATCGCCTCCAATAGAGTGTTGGTTTCCTTTATATACACTCACGTTAGTGCCATTATTGACTTTAAGTACATACCTTTTTTTGAATATAAATGTTTTTGTATATTACATATACAGTAGAACTCCATAATCCGAACACACTGTATTCTGAACATCTAGTAATCCCAACAACAACATTTATGTGCTATAATCCGAACAAGCCTCTTTAATCCAAAATCCTCTTTAATTTGAATAAATCTCTTTAATCTGAACAAGTTCTATGTACTATTGCATGTATAATTGGCATGGTAGATTTTTCCTGTTTAAATAGGACTTTCTCTGTAGTACTCTCTTCCGTAATAAACATATAAAATTTGAAACGTGACTGTCAAAGTCGGTAGAATATGCCAAAATTCTTAAAAACCAGCCTATTTTATAATTTAACCAGACCAATTATTTATCTTGCAATAATACATACTGCGAGCCCCGACTCATATTAATTCGTCTACTTTCATTTTTGTTAAAAGTCACCCTGCAATCTTTACTCCAAAATTTTCTGCTGGTCTAGAAAGTAACTCTTTCTTGTTGCCAGAAGTGAAGTACTACATCTGCATCTATGCCATGTGATATTTCATAAAATCTTATCAGCGAGTTTCTTTTTTCCGAGCTACCTCTTGCAAAGTTTTTCGGTATCTGTCGATCTCGAAACATGAAGAAACGGTGTAAGGAAACTTCTCTAAAGAATTCCATGAAACTTTGTATAGAGTAGTACAAAACCCTTGCTTTCCAAAGCTCACAATGAGAAACCTGTAACCTGGGTTGCCGAAAATATTGATCGTGATTCGAGGTCGAGGTCGCAAGTGGTTTTCTCTGGCGAAGCGGCATTCTGGGCGTTAATTCCTTAAGGCATAACCCCACAAAAATTAATATTTGGGGGTGTTTCTCTGAATGAGGTTTTGGATGATTAGAGCTGTTCATAACAAGAAATATAACGGAAAAAACAATAGTAAGAGGAGGAGAACTGTTTATTACACTCATAGATTTAAAAGCAGCTTTTGACAATATTAATAGAAGTCACATATGGAGGCAGTTGTTGGAACTACAAACACCAAGAAAACTCATCCGAAATATTAAGAACATATACCAGAATGTCAAAGGGAGAGTACATATGAACGGAGAAGCATCTGACACGTTTTATATGACAAAAGGAATAAAACAGGGAGACAGCCTAAGTCCACTTCTATTCATAACAGTGATGGAAATTTTTTTATTAAACACAAGAACTTAAAAACACAACACATGCAATCACAAATAGGACATTACCAACTAAGGCCAATCAATGTAGACAGCCTAATGTACGCAGACGATATAATACTTATAACAGATACTCACAAGAAAATGAAGGGATTGGTTAAAATGTTGAATGAAGAAATACTACACACGAAATAGAAACACTAACAAAACAAAAATGATGATTATAAATAACAACAAAAAGGAGAAAGTAAGAAAAATAGAAATAAATGGGAATACAATAGAAACAGTCACAGCAGTAGAATACCTTGGCTCAGTAATAACACATGACAGAAGAATAGAAGTCGACATAGCGCATAGAATGAAAAAATAAGGAACATATACTATGCAATAAACAAAAATATTACAAAAACAAGAGATAGATAAGCAAGTGAAATTAAAAGTTTACAACACAATAGCGAGACCAATATTAACATACGGTAGTGAGGCATGGACCATAAACAAAAAACATGAAAGCGCAAGATAAATGCAGTAGAAATGCAGTTCTTAAGAAGAATTGAGGGAAGACCAAACGGGATAGAGAGACGAACAAAAGAATTAGACATAACCTAAGACAAGAAGAAACAATGTACTTTATAGAAAGAAAGCAGCTAAGATGGTATGGACATATAATAAGAAAAGACGAACAATCACTACTAAAAAAGATTACAGAGACAACAGGAGGACAAAAGAGGAAGACCCAGAAAGCATTGGACACAAAGAATTGAAGAAATTGGTGTCAAGAGGGGCAAAACATTGGCAGTTATGAAAAGAATGGCAAAGAACCGAAAGGAGTGGAAGGACTGGACCTCATATCCGACACCCTGAAGGGTATAAGGATCGAAGAAGAAGAAGAGTGGTTCACAGTCAATTTAAACGTGGAAGAAATGCTAAGAATTTATAAACGTGGTCTTATAAAGGTGGGTCTTACAGAAAGACAATGACCCAACGCATCGCAGCCGTGTCTGTAAGGAAGCAAATGGCGTCGAAACAATGGATTGGCCATCGCAGTCCCCAGATGCCAATCCGATCGAGAGATTGTGGGGCATTATGAAGAGCCATCTCGCGGAGAAGCCAATCTTCACCTTGAAGCAGCTGGTATACCACATTCGGAAAATTTGGAGGGCTTTATCGACGAAGTACGCTGAGCAGTTGGTCAAAAGTATGCCCAGAAGATGCAAATGCCATTCTGGACAACGAAGGAGACTATACTACATATTAAACACATTGTGCACAAGCATTTTAAGTCTATTTTCATGTAAAAGAAAAAGTAAATAAATATACTTCTTACTTTTTAAAAAAGAGCGTATTTTGTCTTGTTGAACAGACTGTATTTGCTTTTGATTGCATATTTCTACAGCCAAAGGTTTTCAGTAGGATTCAAGTCAGGTCTGTTTCCATGCCATGGTAATGATTTTGTTCCTATTGAATCTTTTTATATTCCGAGACCTACAAGAACACACAATATTTCCCGTTTAATTTATGTTACGCAGCGTGTATTGACATTAACAGCCCAAGCTCTGCCTTATGGTATAATACATCATAAAATGTTAAATAATTTTTTTCTGTTAATGACTTCTCCAGAAGTTAAAAGTGGTTTTAGTTTTTTAAAACAGGCTTGTCACTGGAGCTGCCAAGTGTGATTCATATTAAGGTACCTGGAAGTTGATCTGGTTATCCATGGTTGATTAATTAAGTAAATCTGGTTTTAAAGCATTTAAAGTTAAAGCAGTCTTTAAATTGTTTTATTTTTTGCTTGCATATTATTTGTTGTTTACACTTGTGATACGAACTATATAAACAAGTCCATAACAACCAGGGCATTATAAGCAGACATTATCATTTATATGAACCACTCAGCGATAACTTTGCAATCGGCACTGACGTTACGTTCAAAATAAATATAACTAACTTCCTTGGCAACAGCAACAATTAATTAGTTTAATTATAAATTTAATATATCGTATATATATATATATACGTGCTTATCTATCTTTTTCAACTCCGACAGCCTATAAGGCGCCCGCGACTCCGGCCTTAAATATACAGATACGGACAAACTAGTTATTGCCATTGCTTTATACAGCTTTGTTGATGATGAGCACGTCGAGAGGGAATTTTGTTTTTGTAAATTCTTTATACTTAGAGTGAACAAATTACCGTACCATTTCGCCTCTGAATCTTTAACATGCGCTTTTAACTCCTATTTGTATATTTTATATATGACAACCAGTTGCGTTCGCCTCCAGCGGCGTTGCTATTATTTCGGAGTCGAAAATGTATTATTTGTATCTCTTAGATATTATAACCATATTACTAAACACGCACGGTTCTTCTGTCCTTGTTGTTTAACAGCTTCGCTGAGTACCTCTGTTATAAATAGTATTATTTGCATTGTTGTCTATAAGTCGTCTGCTTACTAATGATAATATTTAATTTAATAGAGATATGCCATATTTTAGAAGGACGGTTGATTATATTTGTATCGTTGGCGTGTAATATTATATCATTTTATCACGTACTTTCATGTATTTAGAGTTAAATGAATTGGTTAAAAGACTTAATTTAATTAATTTAATTTAAAAAGCTTAAGTTTTTGTTAGAAGTTAACTTTTTATTTATTCAGTTAGGGAAGTACATTTATTTATTCTTCAAAAATGACTACTTTAAGCATAAAGGACTAATTTTCCATTAATTTAAAATATTTAATTTAGCAAGTGCAGCATACAAGGTGTAAAATCGCTTCACGCACGATACAGTTTTATGTGCATTTTATTTCAAACCCTAATACTATCTCCCCTAATTATTTTACAGTAAAAATATTCGGGAGTGTTATAAAGAAAAGAAATATATATGAATCGAATGATACCTTTGGTTACTGCAAAAATAGCTAAGCCTTGGAAACATTGGAACGATCAGAAATCAATTATACCTTGAAAATATTAGAATGTTAGAAACCTTTTGTTACGGATTACATTTGTAGAAGAGTAAAGAAAATAGAACTTCCGTTTCTGCAAAACATAGCTATGCTTTGGAAATATTGCAACGATCAGAAATCAATTATACCTTGACAATCCAACTCGAAAATTTTTAACCAATCAAATTACAGAATTTTTCAAATTGGGACCAATGAAATTAGTTTTATAGTGAAAAAACCACTAGTGGTTTTTTCTTAGTGAAGAAATTTATGTCAAATTTAATTAAATTAATATTAACTACACACGCTAAATAAAAATTTGCTCAAGCCGAATTCAACTCGTGGTCTAATTTTTTCTTGCAAAATTTATCGATTTAAGACATTCGTAGCTTTTGCTTTTGGAAAATTACACTCGTCTCCTGCGTCGACTCGTGTAGTTTTCGTTGCGAAAGCTACTCATATCTGAAATGACAAATTTTGTCGGAAAAAATTAGACCACTTGTTATATTATTAATGAAAATATTAGAATGATAGAGGAAACATTTGCGCCATAGTCAAGATTATTTTGACAATCCAACTCGAAAACTTTTAACCAATTAAATTACAGAATTTTTTAAATTAGGACAAATGAAATTAGTTTATAGTGAAAAAACCAGTAGTGGTTTTTTCTCAGTGAAAAAATGTATGTCAAAATGAAATGTCAAATTTGCTCGATGGATTGTCAAGCCGAATTCAAATCGTGATCTAATTTTTGTTTGCAAAATTTGTCATTTAAGACATTCGTAGCTTTGCTTTTATAAAATTACAGTCGTCTCCTTCGTCGAATCGTGTAGTTTTAGTTGCAAAAGATACTCATTTCTGAAATGACAAATTTTATCGGAAAAAATTAGACCACTTGTTAAATTATATATGAAAAATTGAATTCGTTCGTGTTTTGCAGTATTTTTAGATGTGAGATAGGACAAAATGTAACTCATATCGGAGACAGTGCAAATTATTTAACCTTTGTTATAATAAAACAATCGTATTTGTTGTTAGAACATTGTGAAACCAAGTAACGCAATTTCCTTTTATAAGAACCGTATTAGGACATCTTATCCGGACCTTACGAGGACTGAGGTTGTCTCTTTGGGGCCTTCGTGGGGGCCTCATCGGGCTTTCTTAAGTTATTTAATTGTAAAATTAGCTCAGATTGCCTCTTTTGAAATTCACAACGATCTTAAGTGGTTCCCCTATGTAGTTTAATCCAGAAAAAACTGTAGCTATCCCGATCGGGTCTTCATGAGGTCTTAATCAAGCTTCCCTAAGTAACTTATCCTTGAAATAAATTGGGGCTGACGTAACTCGAGTACTCATAGGAACTTGATCGGGCTTTCCTAATTAGGGCTATCCTCAAATACACCTTATGAGATTTCTAGACTAAGTCGGGTAAATTTCCAATGTCGAGTTGTTTTGAAAATAAAAATCTTTTATGTTTCACTTACATATTATTCTTTGTTTATACCTGTGATACGAACTATATAAACAACTGTATAACAACCAGGGCATTATAAACGAGCGTTATAGTCTATAGCGCCCGCTCGTTGTATCGTATACTTTGCAATCGGGTCCGGCGTTCTATTCATAGTAATTTGTTTGTAATAGTCAATGTTTGCGTACGAGTGTGTTGCAACACAACAAATAACGAGTATTTGCAACGTAGTTTCTGGGCGCGTGATTCGCGAATTCTTTTGTGCCGAATTCTGCAGAAATTTCTTAAATAAAATTAACTTGTTCTTTAGATGACATGAGTGCAATACGGACTTTTTTTGTTTTCATGTTGGTAACAACAAAACATTTGAATTTAAATTGTCATATCTCTGTTTGACTTTTGTAGATTTAGTAAAAGTTGTTACCATCCGACAAACAAAAAAAATCCCTAGCTTTATAAATTACTAGGAGTCTAGCTCCTACGCTTAGTTAGTAGATTTAGTGCTAGAACAGGGTTGGTTCCGACCTCCCCTTGATTGTACTTGTTTTGGAGGACATATACGTCCTCACAATATGTATCAATATGTCAACATGTGTGTTAACCTTTTGTACCGTCTTTATTGTCTTTAGTATATAGTTGTTTTTTACAACTTGTGTTTAACTTCTCTCTACCTTTGACTACGTCCTCCAGTCACGAAAACCCCACGTGACAATCTCCTAAATTAAACAAAATATCGATTTCAGCAAAAACACGTCAATTTATTTTTCGATGGAGACATTTAAATACAGAATTGTAAAAATTTTGCATCTCACACCCTTATCCCCACTCCACCAACTTTTTGGCCCCCCCCATTGTGACAGATCATTTTAAAGGGAATGAAAAAGGCGAGGGGTCTCTCACTCCCAGAAATTATGTACACCTATTGCCGCTTTACGGCAATAACTGTCTTTATTCCCGTATTCTCACTTGTTATTCCCGTATTGCCGTTTTTATTCCTTTATTCTTGTCTGTATTGCTGTATTCCCGTCTCGATTTCCGTATTGCCGTATTTATTTCCGTATTGCCGTATTTATTTCTGTATTACTGCATTAATTTTTCTATTGCCGTGTTTATTTACGTATTCCATGCATGATTTTAGCAGTGGGTGTATTTGAATGAAAGGTGTTTATTATTGGTTTTTTTGATAATTTTACAAAAGGTCGTAGCTCCACTAAGAAAAATGTAAACAAAATTCCTCACAAATAAAAAATGATCTGTAAAAAAGTAGTTTTTTATTCAATCATAATATATGTACATCACATTTTTAAGTGCTGTTAAAGTAACTGCGAACCGAATACGTGAAACGAAGAACATATATATCAGATAGATCGACTCTAAGAAATACAAAAAAAGACACATTGAGATAAATAACAAAAATTTATTTGAAAAGTGAGAATCCCAATGCACGGCAGTAAATAAAATTCAAAAAGAATTCCAGAACTCCAGTAAAATTTACAGGACTATAAAATATAAATTCCGAATCTACTTTCTGAATGTCGTTTTCCTTGGGCTGTATGAAGTTTTCCAAATCTTCTTTCAAGAATTTTTCTTTATCAATATCCAAAATTCGTCCAATGTACCATCGGGTGTCGTAAAACATTACATAATATTTTTCTAATTTCAGCTTTATCTTTCATTTTTTTTCTTGCATGTTTCCTTCCTCTAAGTCTGATTTTTCTGATTCAGAAAATTCTGATTCTGATGAAACTGAAATTACTTCAAGAGATTCGCTTGATTTCGGTGTAAGTGAACAATCGGTCTCGAGCGTATAGAAATGCATCGGTTACAAATAACTCTTTTAAAAATATAAATAATTAAAAACTCGCAAAACTAAAAATACCTGGCAAATCTACATCATAAAACTTTTAACTTGGAATTGCGCAGATCGGCCCAGTATAACTCTCAAACGAAGCGTAACAAAAATAAGCCTTGTGTTTTAAATAGGTATAAAGTATTTTAAATTCATGGTATAAAAATCTAAAGAAAATAGAATATCAAAGTGGTCAAGCGGTCGGAGAACTCGTAAAGGAGAGCTATGGCGGCATGCAAGGGTTTGTCTATACATCAGATCAATTCGAATATTAAACACTCGATGATGGATGCTGAAAGACTAGACTGCAAGGGCTGCAGCCACCGACATGCCCTAGCTATTCCTAGCATTTGTAATTAATTTATTGTAGCACTTTTAAATACTGCCCACGTTTAAATACAGAAATTATGAGAATCTAGAGATCTTGTTTAACAAATTTCTTGAACACGTTTATTAGTATTTCAAAAACATGACTGATGAAAAATATGTGTTTGAAATTGGCAGTCAAATATTTCGTTACTGTACATTTTTATGCAAGTTGAAACTGTTACTTCAAATCAAAATTGTTGAGTTACAAGAATTATTAATAAACAAGTAGATGTTTATAGCATTTTGTTGCAAATACTATTTTATACATACGTTTATTGCAGTTTTTATAGTTATGTTCGTAGTGAACTAACCTAAAAATTAAATATTGTCGTTTTAAATTTTCTATAACTTCACAATTTCAGAAAATAATTATTCTTATTCTCTTATCATTCATGTGGTAATCTTAGTACTATTTTATCTATTTTGAATTGATTTTTGTTTACTATTATAACCACTAAAATATAAAATTACAACTGCTAGAAACAGCTACAGCGCATATCGGCGACTTCAACACCTAGATGCTAGTGATAGAAATGGTTTGTCTATTAAGCGCAATTCCAAAGTTTTACACGCTGGGAACTAACAAGAGGGCGCTGCAAGTGGATGGCTTTTCTCGAAATAATTTTTTTAATTTTTGGATTTAAAAATTAAAAAATATAAAAAATACTAATGCACACAGTGGAAGCTTCACTGTAAAATAAGAATCACGTAAATCGACCCAGTAGAACTCTCAAACGAACTGGAACAAAAAACAGCCTTGTGTTTTAAATCGACTGCAGTCCTTACAGTCTAGCCATAGCCACAACTGAGTGTTTAATATTCGTATTGTTCTGATGTATAGACAAACCCTTGCATGCCACCATAGTTCTCCTATACGAGTTCTACAAGACCGATTTGCTAATTGTTTTTCATAAACTTTGACACGAAAATAATAATAAGAGTTGAAAGATTAATTATTATTTTCGTGAAAGTTATCACATTTGGTCCTCCAAATTTCAAAAAATACTAAGTTTAAATACCACATATGGGGTATTGCTGAACTCAAAAAAATATATACCTACTTTTCATTTCTAGCAAGAAAATAAGGGGGTTCCATTTAAAATCATCGGCCGTGATACAGTAGCAAACTAAAAAATTAAAATTGATGTCCATAAAATTCGCAGGAAAGAAAATAAAATTCACGTGGTAATACAGAAAATATGAATTTTATTCCATACTTTATTTACACACTGTATAGTATAAAGAAATCATTTATTCAATTAGCCTTTTAAGGGTAAGTGTCATATCACGATTCTTAGAAACGGTGAATGATTTTCAATGTTCAAACAAAAAACAATTACTTGCCGTCATTATTTTTCCGCGCACACTACAACATATACTCACTTCTTCAGAAGACCACCTAGATTTTTAAACGCGTTTGAGATAAAACGTGTAATGGAAATCGAGAAGAATGGAGCGTGTTATTCCTGTTGCCGAGTTTATTTCTCAGTATTGCCACGTATTCCCCATTTATTGCCGCGTATTTTCTATTTATTGTCGCTTATTCCTGCGTATTCCCGTTTATTTCCGTTTATTGCCTCTTATTCCTTTGTATTCCCATTTATTTCCCATATTGCCCAATATTGCTCATTATTTCCGACTCATAGCAATTTATTCCCGAGAAACTGTACGCCTATTGCCGAGAGTGAGAGACCCATCGGAAAAAGGAATCTTTGGAGCAAAATAATTGAAATCGGCCCATGGATTGCTGAGATACAGAGATAAGTCTTTTAACAACCCATTTTCAATATGATTTAAATTATTTCACATACAAACGTCTCACACGTTTCACATACAGACTGGTGCCAAATTGTGGCAGTTCAGTCATTTACTTACAGACAACTCAAGTATATTATTTTAAAAACTGATCTTGTTATTGAGATACCATCTTTTAGAGCCTCATCCTTCTGAAAATGTAACTGATCATCATTGACCATCATGTTTCCTCATGTTCCATTCATGTTTCATGTTCATGAAGTTGATTTTTTAATTCTTCAGTTATCAGTTATTAGTGGATCCTTTTTTAAACAAAGTAGGTCAATAATGACATTACCTAGAATTCCCTAGAGATCCCCCAGCTCGAAAGTCCATTGGGAACCTTTGAGAGTTATTGGAGAGACGAATTCGATAACACTACATAACATTCTAAGCTGCTATAAAAGAAGTATTGGATGAAGAATGGAATAAAATCACAGCCGGAGAAAACCTAAATTAGTTTTAAATATAAAAAAATGTTAGAAGTAATTAAACAAAAAGGATATTCTACAAAATCCTGAAATTAAATTTTATACTTTCTTTCAACATTTATTTAGCACAATTTTCTACTCAGACTCAGACTTTTTTGTTATTTATAAGTTTTGTTTTAGTTTTTTTAAAGATATAATAATTAAAGTTTTAGTACCTCTAGAGTCATTCGTGAAATAATTTTCAATGTTATTATAATTTCATTGATTATAAATTATCTGAATCTCTTGCAAGTGCAACTGATATACAAGAATTTTTTCGAGTTGTTATTGTACCAAAGTAGATTTACTAAATTACAATGGAGAAGATGGTTATATGTTTATGTAATGAGCAAAACGTGTTATTCCAATTATTAACGTTTTTAATAATAAATATTTCACTTTTTTCTCAAGTTGCTTTTTATTAAAAATGTTAAATTTTGGAATATAAATATGAAATCTTTAGTCAAAAATGTAATTATTCCCTAAAACCATTTCTCACAATTAAAATTTTATTATGGACAATACGATGGGGGCCTCGAATATGGTAAATCTGTGCCTGGATATTATACAATAAATTATTAAAGAAACGTTTTAGTATGATCAGCCTTCATACATTGTTTCTGCTAATATGATTAATTGATTAATATGAACAAAAAACGCAAGTTAAATGCTCGGAGACATGTATACTTAAATAAATACTTATCGTACTCTGTCAACTCCTATTAGTATATATTGTATGTAGTTATCATTTGTGTATGCCTCCAATGACATTGTCTTCTCATAAGAGTCCATAAGGAATGATGCGTATACCATATGTATGTATGTAAGTAGATGGATTGAGTGAAACCAAATAATTAATAACATCTTAAATAGTAAATATTGTGTTACTTTATTTATTCTTGTAGTTTTAATTGAAAGATACCATTAAATTTCTATAATAGCTTAATTTTTTCACAACGAAATTTTGTTATTCTTGCTTACATATAATGTGGGTTATTTACAAATTGAAGGTTTGTCAGTAAAAACATTCATTCTTAATCTTTGGAAGTGATAATGGTTTATGTAACAGCGTTTTATTAAGACAGTATGCCCCCAAGAATGGAACTTTTTATCGTTAGAAAATAATATAATTATGATAATTATAAATAATAAAAATAATTAAAAAGACGTAGAAAGTTAAATTATTCACATAATAGCATTTTATTGGATGCAACAATCGTTGATTCGATTGGCGATGGTCAGTAATAATAAGGTGATACGTACTGCTAAGTTTGTACTGTTCTTCTTAAAATTATGAAGTCATCGTAAAATACTGCGCCTGTCTAGTTTTGACAGTATCACTTTACAAACTATTGCTAAAACAAACAATTTGTGACAAAGCATTCTCAAATCGTGCTAAAATGTTTATGATTGTTTGGATTTAATCATAAAATGCAGAAGAAAACGTCTAATATAGCCTAATTACGCTTACAATTTTAATAGACATAAATATTAAACTTTATTTCATAACGAACAAAACTTTTCTGACAATGAGGTATTTAAAATGATTTCCTAAATTCATTCCTATACTATAATAAACAAACACGAGCAGGACGCGCGAGGGCATTTGCATTGCAAAAGTATTTTGATTATTTTTAAAATACGTTTAAAGTGCCAAGGAAGAAATAAAAAATAATATCATATAATATTTTTATAAGTAAATACGTAAATAGGCAGTCAATTGAAATAATTTCAGAGAATTTGTGTATTTATTAGACATCTAATTAGATTTTAATAATGTATATCGATAATGGATATACGAATAAACGGGGTCATTTCATAATAATTAAGAATTTTGCTAATTTTTGAAACAAGCTTTTGGTCGGTCTACATTCCTCAGAAATTTAAACAGGTGTTTTTGAAATGTGATTATAAACTTATGTGTAAAACTATGTTTTAATATTTACATAAATTACCCAAATCATACATTATGCAAGTAACCAATTGTAAAGCTTTTAGTAACAAAATTTTAGTTTCATTTTAATTTGTTGATCTTATGAAAAATCTATTTTTTAATAAATTTGAAAGCCCATGGTCAAGTGTATACAATAGAACAACTTCTTGAAGATGCACATAGGTAGGTTTCGCCTCTACGCTGTGTTGCCGCTAATATGAACAAAAAATGCATGTTAAATGTAGGGAGGTGTATAATGCTGTAACTTAAGTTAAGACGTATCTCGTATACAGCGAAGGCGCCGCCTAGAGTATAACACGATGTACTAAAATGTATCTATGACTGGGTGAATAGGTATTTTTCGACTCCGACCTAAAATTTGGGAAACGGCATAATAAATGATTTCCAACATTTTAAACTACATATACACGGGGATTCGTTTTCGCCTCCGTTTTTTCCACTTCGCCTCCAAAATCGGAGGCGATCGCTATGAACAGACATATATTCGGAGGCGTATCAGTGCTTTCTGCATGTATATATATATATATATATATATTCTTGTGAAAAATAAAATCTTGTATACACTACGAGCATTACTAGATATTGGGCGACTTCCATCCCTTGGGCTAAACATCGTCACCCACCTGGAATTATTATCATCATCGCAGCACCCTTGGTACATAAATAACTTTAAAACACTTAATTATTTGGTGTTTCATTTCTAGTAAAATGAGTTTTGGCATTAGGAAATCTTTTTATTAAATACACTATGTTCAATAAAAAAGATTGGCTTTGTAAACATTTAAAAATGTATATTTATTAAAATACTTAAAAAAATTCGCCTTCTTAATCGATACTAGCTTGGCATCTTTGAGTTCAACTTTCTTGCAATTTCTCAGCATAACTTCTAGAAGATTTGTCCAAACTTCTTTTATTGTTCTTTTTAATTAGATTGTAACGCTTATATGCTTTTTTTCTCGTAACTTGTGCTTTATGAATGACCACACATTTTCAATAGCAATTGCATCTGCAGACTGGAAAGGCCACTGTATTATCTTGATGTTAGTTTCAGTCTTCCACAGAGTACACAAAAGACAAGCAGACTGTCGCTGTAAGCGACTTGATAATAAACTAAGAAACGAACTCATAATTAACCGAATACATAAACATATGAGCTTATGTATTAATGATATTATGAACTAATGAACTGATGGACTGTACTAACGAACTCATAACATTATGAACTAACTTAAAACATCTTAAAGCAAAGTATATATGTGCCTATCTGGCTCACCATTGAGGTGGGGCCGATGCGCCCTTAGCGGCGATGACCGAGGAGCGTGAACAGTCCTGTTCTTTTCTTCTTAGAGTAATACAGGTAATACTTTTTTGTTGCTGGCCTAAATGTAATCTTTTGTCAATAATTGTTCAGCCTAATAAAAAATTAGTGAACTTCTACTGTTATTTAATTATTTTATATTTCTTGAATATATTATGTTGATATTTTTGATAAAAATGATATCAAGAATTAGCCAAACAATGCAAGAAGATAATTACTAACCTGATAATAATTCCTTGTACTTTTCTTGACCAGATTAACCATTAACAAGGGCCCCTGTTTCCATCAATTATTATCATATATAGCAATATAATATAGAACTAAAAGGTTTTATGTCAAGACTGATATTTTTTCGCTGGAAATTAATTTTCCATTTATATAGTGTTCACAAGAAGCTATAAACAAAAAAAAGGGAGAACATTACAGTCCACAATTACTACTCTTATTACGCCAAGAAAAACCGCTTTGCAAACTGGTATTGCTATATATGATAATAATTGATGGAAACAGGGGCCCTTGTTAATGGTTAATCTGGTCAAGAAAATTACAAGGAATTATTATCAGGTTAGTAATTATCTTCTTGCATTGTTTGGCTAATTCTTGATATCATTTTTATCAAAAATATCAACATATGGTCCTTGCGAAGCCAAGATATCCTTTTTTGAGTTGTAGTTTCTTGTGAAATTATAATAGGCCATTACGCCCTATATTATCTTATAAAACGGCAAGTTTTGCCATAAAACGTTTTCTAAAACATACCATTTTCGCATTTATATAGATCCCAGTTTGGATTTATACAATTACTATTAAAAACATTTTGTGCCTTCAATAAAAGCACCTAAAGTTTTGTTTATTTCTTGTTTCGCTGTGAATCAGAACAACTATAATATAATTTCAATATCTTTTTTAAGTTGTCTTTGAGACTATTCAAATAAAACAAAGGTAATTTGTGGATCTAAAGATAGGTAAAAAAATAAACACATTATTTTTCTAAAAACTGCAATTCATATTATAAATTTTAAAAATAACTTTCTTTGCTTGTCATATTTCACAATATGTCAGTTGAATTAAACGCATTGATTTACCAACGCCAAGGGCAGTTGGAAAGATTGAAACGTATTTTAGCGATGGCTACGAAGGCTGAAGATGATGTTACAAAACTTCAGTCATTTAAAGCTGCTTTTAAAACCGCAGATCTCAACTATCAAGCATGCCTACAATTCTCTAATGAGATTTTGATTCAAGTATCTTCGTCCAATCCAACTGAAGCAGTTTTGAAGCAAGAGTTAGCACGTGAAAAAGATAACAACAAAGTAATTGATGAAGTTTATTGGCAAATTCTTGGAAAATATGAAATCTTGTTCGGTTCCAATGCGGAATGTAAATCTAACGGTTCAAATATTCGCTTGCCAAAAATAAATTTACAAACGTTTAGTGGCAAATTTTCAGAATGGCATACTTTCAAAGATATGTTTCAATCTATGGTTCATTCTAACAAAAACTTATCTGATATAGAGAAATTTCACTATCTATTATCATCCCTCACTGGTGATGCCTTGAATATAGTGAAAGGCATACCTATATCTAGTCCCAATTATCCAATTGCTTGGAAACAAGTTTGTGAAAGGTTTGACAATGTTCGACTTCTCGCTACAAGTCACTGGCACGCTATATGCGATTTGCCAGCTAGTGTCCCAGATACGTCTAAAGCTCTGTATAATATGCTTAATATAGTTAATGAAAATACCGCAGCTCTTGATGCTCTGGGTTTAAACACTAAAGAATGGGGGTTCATTTTGTTTGATTTGACTTTTAAAAGACTACCTAAACATTTATGTACAAAATTCGAAGAACAATCCAATACAGATTTGCCAACCTTTGAAGAAATCAAAAGGTTCTTGTTAAATCATTGCAAGGCCTTGGAATCGGTCGAAGCAATATCTAGCAAAAAACCTAACCTGGTATTCAACTCTAATTCATATGTAAAATCTACTTCTAAACAATCTTTTGTTGTTAACAAAACATATCAAAACAACTCAAATAATTGTTTAGTATGCAAGTCAGAACACCCTTTATCCAAGTGCCAACAATTTATAGCAAAAAACCCATCTCAAAGATTAAATAATGTAAAACAATTGAACCTTTGTATCAATTGTTTAAATCATTCGCATAGTGTAAGAAATTGTCCTAGTATTCATTCTTGCAGAGTTTGCAAAAGACGTCATCATACTGTTCTTCATTTTGATGCTAACATTGCGCATCCCATGCAGCGAAATGCTCAGGATACCAATATTGTATCCAAAGTTACTTCCAACACCACTACCAAGGCACAAGATTTTTCTTTATCTACTGCTAATACTGCAGATAATGTCACCTTGTTCGCATCTAAAAAAATCATCAGTTCTTTTGCCTAGTGCAATGGTACACGTTCTCGCTTCTCGAAACAATTTCCAACCAGTGAGAACACTGTTGGACACAGGTTCTCAGGTTTCGTTAATATTACAAAAATGTTTAACCCAATTGGGCTTACGCTGTTCCTATATTCGTTCTACCATAACGGGAATAAATTCAGATTCCCCTATAGTTTCGCAAGGCATCACTAAATGTCTGATAAAGCCTATTCACAGTTCAGAACCTATTCTGGAACTTGAACTTGAAATCTTACCCACCTTAGTTTCCAAGGTACCTTCCACTACAGTGGATGTTTCGCAGTGGACTCATTTGTCTACCTTACCGTTAGCTGACCCTAACTTTAATCAATCCCGTTCAGTGGATATGATATTGGGGGCAGATGTTTTTTCAAAAATCTTGAAATCGGATGGAATAGTAGGCAAGATGGGCGAACTCATCGCTTTTGATACTATTTTTGGTTGGATTGTAATGGGAAAGATAGATGCTTCATTAACCCCTGCCGTTTCTTTGTTTGCGTCTTCAGACCCATTTGATTTAAAGAAATTCTGGGAACTCGAAGAAGTTCCAGGAAAAAAGTTTATTTCACCAGAACATGAAATCTGTGAACAAAACTTTCAAAATACCGTTTCGCGTATGGAAGATGGTAGATATGTGGTTTCGTTACCTTTTAAGGAACCACCTCCAGTTTTAGGGGTATCTCGCGCTGGAGCCCTTAGACAGTTCTATTCTTTAGAAAAACGCTTCATGCATAACAAATCTTTTAGAGACATGTACGGTGAGGTAATACAAGAATATCTAACCTCTGGCCACATGGAAGTAGTTCCAATAAGTAGCTCCACTGAACCTAGTTTTTATCTACCACACCATGCCGTATACAAACCGGAAAGCTCAACGACTAAGCTTCGCATTGTCTTTGATGCTTCTATGAAAACTAGCAACAACTTGTCTCTCAATGATGTTTTATATTCAGATCCCAAATTGCAGGCTGATATATTTGTGTTGTTACTCAATTTTCGCTTACCTAGATTTGTCTTTACAGCTGACATTAAGCAGATGTACAGACAAATATCTCTTACCAAAGCTCATAGAAGCTATCAAAAAATACTTTGGAGATTTAATCCTTTGAAGGAAATTCAGGAATATCAGTTAAACACAGTTACTTTCGGTGTTGCATCCTCTCCTTATCTAGTGCTTCGTGTTTTAAAACAAATTGTCATTGACGAAGGGCATAAGTTTCCATTAGCATCACAGGTTTTGACCAGAGGGTCTGTATGTAGATGACTGTTTTGGAGGAGCAAACAGTTTAGAAGAAGCTAAGCTTCTTCAGTCCGAACTGATAGAACTTCTTCAGCGAGGTCCTTTCGAACTTAGAAAATGGGCAAGCAATTCTTCTGACTTACTGTTTTAAAACAAATTGTCATTGACGAAGGGCATAAGTTTCCATTAGCATCACAGGTTTTGACCAGAGGGTCTGTATGTAGATGACTGTTTTGGAGGAGCAAATAGTTTAGAAGAAGCTAAGCTTCTTCAGTCCGAACTGATAGAACTTCTTCAGCGAGGTCGTTCCGAACTTAGAAAATGGGCAAGCAATTCTTCTGACTTACTGAGTGATATTCCGGAGGAAAATCGTCAGACTATTACGTTTGATGCTCCAGGTGATTTTTTAAAAATTCTGGGATTACACTGGATTCCTTCGCAAGATTGTTTCAACTTCAAAGTTTCTGTTACAAATAATGTTATCACCAAACGTACTATCTTGTCTGACATCGCCCGCATATGGGATCCTTTAGGATTTTTAACACCCATCACCTTTTTCGCGAAATATCTCATACAGCACCTGTGGGCTCTAGGAATTCCGTGGGATCAAAAACCACCTGAAGACATTGTATTAAGATGGCAACGATTTAAAGCCGAACTTCCTTCCCTTTCTTCTATAAAAATTACTCGGTTTTTAAACATTAATTCAACAATTGATCATACAGAGATCCATTGCTTGCATATATCTGCGTAATATTCATACTGATGGTCGCATATTTGTTCACTTACTTTGTGGTAAATCTAAGGTTGCCAGTTTGAAAAAAATTTCCTTGGCTCGGTTGGAGTTGTGCGGAGCCGTTTTACTTAGTAATCTTTATCGCTCTGTTTCACAAACATTCTCCAATAAAATTCAATTTGATAAAGTTTTCGCGTGGTCTGACTTTACCATTGCATTGTGTTGGATACGATCGTCTCCCCATCGTTGGAAGACGTTCGTTGCCAATCGTGTCAGCCATATTCAAGATATTATTCCTCCAGAATCCTGGTTTTATGTAAAAACAGGGGAAAATGCCGCAGATGTCGCTAGTCGTGGAATTTTACCCAAAGAATTGCTCAATGCTTCTCTCTGGTAGAATGGGCCATTTTGGTTGCAACTCTCCCAAGAAAATTGGCCTACGGCTACTTCATTGTCAAATTCTAATATTGAAGTTGAAGTAGAAGCTGCCAAATCCATTACCTTCTGTACGATTGCTGGCGATGAGCACATTTTCGCTTCTTTACTTCGTAGATTTTCATCTTTCAGCAAAATACAAAATGTAGTCTCTTATGTACTACGTTTCATTCATAATTTGAGCAATCGCTCTAGAGCATATTCAGGAGCACCTTCCAAAATCGAACTTTACAAATCGATCACCACTCTTTGTAAATATGTACAAGATGAAGCGTTTCAGGATCAGATCAAGTTGATTCGTCTGAATAAACCTTGTACCAAACCTATCAGACAACTCGCACCTTTTCTGGATGAGAATGGTGTAATGAGAGTGGGAGGTAGACTCAAACATTCAAATATGCTCTTTGACGCAAAACATCCTATCTTACTTCCAAGCAATCATGTTCTCACTAATCTTGTTATACGACATTTTCACGATCAGCATCTGCATCCGGGACCACAGACACTGCAATATTTGCTGAGGCAGCAGTTTTGGATCCTAGCCTCTAAAAGGGCGATAAATAGATGTGTGGCTGGGTGTTATCGGTGTTTTCGGGCTAACCCTAAACCTTTAACTCCCATCATGGGCAACTTACCTTCTTATCGCCTGTCTCAAATCACAAGTTTTACCCGCTCCGGTGTTGATATGGCTGGACCCTATATCACCTCCGCGGCACGTTATCGCGGTTCCAAAACTTTCAAATCCTACCTTTGCATATTTGTATGTTTTGTCACTAAGGCTATTCACATGGAGTTAGTCTCCAATCTTAGCAGTGAAGCTTTTATAGCAGCTCTTAGACGTTTTGTCGCACGAAGGGGCAGAGTTTTGGAGCTTTTTAGTGACTGCGGAACCAATTTTATTGGTGCGAATCGTATTTTGTCCACTTATCTGGAAAATGCATGTGACCAGCTTGCCATAAAATGGCATTTTAATCCTCCTTCAGCTCCCCATATGGGAGGACTATGGGAAGCTGCTGTTAAATCTGTGAAAGGCCACCTTTCTAGGGTTCTGGGTAATCAAATTCTTACTGTATAGAATTATAGTAGGTCTATTTGTTCAATAATGGCCAACAAGCATAATTTTTATACATATTTTTATAATTAAGATATTCGTGATGATTCTAAAAACACCAGAAATGAATAAAACCTATTTCCTTTTTTCTGTAAAAATTATTTTAAAACTAATAAGTTACATAGCAATGAAGTGAATTTATGGTTTAAAACACAAAAGGTAGTCAATAACCGCTCGAAGTAAAGAGAGCTCTAAATACAGTCTCATTTTTACCTCTTGGCTCTAAACTATGTATTTTAACAAGAAATAATTTACATATTTCTAATTTTATTTGCTAAAAACCGAACTGATATGATGAGAGTTCTAAAAAACTGCTAATTTGCTTGCATTTTTGATATCGAGCTTAATTAATTTCTTATTTGGACACCTACTATATTTCTGAACAAAAAACCATCATAAATAGAAAGAATTAAATTATTTATATATAGTAGATTAGGTCACATGTATTATTGCAATTGCATCAGTAATATACCTTTAAACAATTTCTAGTGAGTGCTTGCATGTTTTGGTTTTTTAGATTGTTAACTGGATGTGATTTTGCATGGAACTATCCCTTTTAAATTATATTTTAATTTCTTATTATTTTTATAGCACTCTCGATTCTTCCAAAGCTCTTAGTTACTCAGCGCCAAGTGCTATAAATTTAGAACATTCCGTTGTTAAATTTGATACAGAACATGAACCATTAACAAAGTATACAGACGAACTGAATCCAGAAACGGTCAATCATGCTACAAGCCAAGAAAGTGTACATGTTCATGGTGTAGAATTAAATAGTGCTTCGCATGAATGGCAGTCATTGAGTTGTTTAACAGACAGTACAGAGCAAAGTGCACCTATTAATTTTGATATGAGTAACAGGGTAAGATAATATAAAAAGTGAATGTATGTACTATTGGTTTCATAGTAATCTAACACAGCAAGGGTAACATGATGCTATTTTTTATTGCTTTTTTTAATACAAAAAAGTAGCATCATATTAGCATTGCTGTCCTAGATCATTATGAAACACTACTATAATGCGCAATAAATTCTAATTTAAGGCAAAACTGCCAAGAGGCATAGACAAAATCAGACCACACATAGAGAATATAGATAACGTGCCATTATTAGTATCTTTATTTACTGATTGTACAGCATCCAGCACAAAAGAAATGATACGAATAATGCAAGATTATGGTGAAGTTATTTGTGTTATGGGTTCATCTGCAAATTATGAAACTATGGGCATTTTTATGCAAGCTGATGCAAGGTAAAAAAACTGATATGTAAGTTTGTTTTGTTTTTGATTTTATCTGTCTTGTGTTATATTATCATACAATAATTATACTAATTATTAGTATATATACAGTCTGTGTGATAAAAACTGAACTGCTTTGTAAATTATTGCAACTGTAATATCATAAAAATGTACAATTAAAACTTCAAGTTTTAGCAAAGCCCACGCGACGCGGGTTCATCGCGTTCCCCGGCCCCGCGCTTTATAAGACGTCGTGTTACAACTTACAAATACGCACGTTTTCTCTGCTGCTGTAGTCAAACCGATATTTCCGTGTCACTTAACGACTGTCAAAGCAAACTCCTACCATTCAATCTACGTAAATCTTGATGACGTATTAAAAACTTTCAAAATGACGTTTTGCGAATGTAACAGTTAACGCAAACGTAGTGTTTGCGGATTCGTGCTTCAAAAAGATTAAAAAAACACTGACCCTTTTGGGCTCTAAAAATAATTTGACTTGATAATAATAAAATTTGTAACAATTTTATCTCCATCAAACATATTTTGACCAAATTAGTGTCATTTTAACGAAAGTTTTATGCTGATTCCGAATATATAAATCATTTTTGGGGCAAACGCCCTTAAGCCTTCAAAAATGGTTGCTACCAACCTAACCTCCACAAAAACGCCACTACCTAACCAAAACGCTATGCAAAAGCGTTAACCTAACCTATCCTAGCCTAACCTAACTAAATTGTGTAATTGTAAATTACACAATTTGGCAATCATAAGGCGTTTACGAAAATTGTATCGGAAATATTTATCGATGTACCGAAAGCGTTCGGAAATTGTATCACTGGTGCTCTACCGGCGTTCAGAAATTATCCAGTATCTGCCCGTTTCATCTACCGGATTCATGATTCGTGGATCGAGGTTTATAGTCGGTAAATAGAAATTTACCGGTAAATCTAACCTAAAATCCAGGTTGTTTCATAGGTGTTGGTTTTTTTTATGTACGTTTTTATTCTCCACAGTGAATGTGAATAACATGTCAGGGATATGTTCTGTCTGTGGTATACAAGAAAACTTAAACACTATCGAAAAATATTTTAATAAACACACCTATGGTTTTGTAGGTTATATTATTATTAAAAACGCACTGTAAACGTTTGGAAATGCATATACTGGTTCCATCTACCTTATGTATCAGCTGTTTACCGCTGGGAACGCGGTAGATACCGTACAATCCAATTTTCGTAAATGCCTATAGAAACTTAATGTAACTCTTATTCATTTCCATGGAGATTAAGCATATTTTTACTTTTGATCTCCAAGTCTGGGCCTTTGGGTGTCTTCGTCCCAAAAATGATTTACACTTCAGAATCAGAATTTTTGGGGCAAACACCCCCAAACCTCTAAAATTGGTTGCTACCAACCTAACCTCCACAAAAATGCCAGTACCTAAACAAAACGCTCTGCAAAAGCAAATTCAAATTTTTCTCAACCTAACCTAACCTAACTAACATGTGTAATTAACAATTATACAATTTGGCATAATAACTCATAAAAACCTAATGTGATTATTATTCATTTCTAGATGCATAAATTATGTAGAATGTTCTCTACACGTATTTCGACATTTAAATATAACAGCTTAAAACTATTATATGCAATGTTTCACAAGGAGCCTTCCACGACTTCAACCTTACTAATTATTCATTTCCATGGAGATTAAGCATTTTTTACCTTTCATCTCCAAATTTGGGACCTTCTGGCGATTTCCCCAAAAATGATATATGTATTCAGAATCAGCATAAAATCTCCATTAAAATGAAGCCAATTTGATCAAAAAATGTTTGGTGAGGGAATTCTTTAATTATACCTAAAATTTAATTTAGAAAATGCCATTTTTCCCATTTGGGTGTTAGAAATCACAAAAGAAAGATTAGTAATCGATAATTATTCCACTGACAAATGTGCCAGCGCCATCTATTGGCAACAAGAAAATGCTATTGCCTACTTGGTTTTATGTTTACTTTGAATTCGAAACAATACTACAGATGTTCATTAATTATGTTTTTTTATTGTTAAAGTTCGTTTTAAAAAGTTTTGTGCAAAACATCTTCGACGCATTCTCGCAAATAAATCACTCGCTCCTTCGTCGCTCATGCTTCAAAAACTGCGCCCATGGCCGGGTTCGCGTATTTCGAAAATAACTATAATGATACTCTATGATCCTATTGTACTATGTAAAACAGGAGTTTATAATAAATAATCTATTTAGAAGTTGTTTTAGGCCAAGTGCATTTTTGAACCCGGCCCCACAAAAGCTTATGCCGGCCCTGAGTTTTAGATTCTGTGATGCAACTCTTTTTCCTTCTTTCTCTTATTTACTGGATATGAGATGGGGTTCTTGGATGTCTTCGTCTATTAATTGTTAATGTTAATACCATCTATATTAAAACTTTAACTATATGCACTATATAGTTGCTTGGGACTTGTAAAATTAACTCCTTTACCTACCATAAAATAGCAGTTGAGCAACCAGGTATCCCTACTTGTCTACGGAATTGGGATATCTATACGGAAATATACTTGTTTACATTCTGCATCATTTGGTGCAAGCATTGTATTGATTATAATGCAGTACGTACTATAACGCAATACAATGTATTGAAATCGAAACATTGCAGTTTTTATATGCATTCAAACACAGTCTCAAATATTAGGCATCACCTGTTACATGGCATTCTTATCATACCGACTGTATTTTTGTAATTGTCAAGTTGATTAAAATCTATACAAAACAAGTTTAAAATAGTTCAAATTAATATATAATCAATTTTATAGTATTGCGGTTGAACCATTATATCCACAAATGTGCCAAAGAGTCGATACATATGAACCAGTAGAGAATGGTTCGATATCCCCAATACAATTATCTCGTGCACTAAATTCCGTTGCATGTTCTTTATCAATTAAACGAGAAGATCCATTGTCAATATTTTATCTGATTATTGAATCACGACATTACATGCGTTTATTATGGAATGCAGGTTGGTATATGTGTACATTTTCTTTTTGTATGACTAAAATGATGTTAATAACGAATATTTTAGTGCAATTTTGGTTATGTTCCTGTATAGCAATAACTACTATGCAATTACTAGCTGCAGCTTTAATGCTACCTGCCTTACTTACAACTGGACAAGTTTTATGGATTTGTTGTATTATTATACCATGCCTCAGTGTTTCTTTAGTAGGAATCTCTGTTGATTCTGAAGTCGCCAAAAAACCACAGGGTAAAAAACAAGTGGGATTTAATTCAGAAGTAAAGTTTTTAATGTTATTTGGTGCTTTATGAATTGATTAATACTAATTTTAATAGGTTTTTGTTTTTATTATTTGGTGTTATGGTGCTAAATTTATTCCAATGATACTATGTGTCATATTATCCTTTGGTGGAACTTTGGCTGGTTATTGTACTGATTTATGTTTGGAACGAAATTGTACTTGTAGTTTATTTTATCTACCTAGTGACTTTAATATTGGAGAAAATTATTGGATTGATGTGGTATCAGCACAAAATGTATCTGTTATCATTATTGTGTTTCACCTCAGTAAGTAAAAATTGATTATTCAAATTGGCCAGTGTAAATTAAAAACAAGCGTAATTTTCATTTTTAGTTACTATTTCTATCAGCTTTGTACATCGTGAATATTCCATTTGGCAAAAAAGTCCTCACAGAAATTTCTTCTGGTTAATCATGATTGTAGTTTTGTAAGTGAAAATGATTCACAAAAGTAAGTATTAAGCTAAAAATCATCCTTCATGTTCTTATTTTTGCAGGTTGATATTGCAGTTACTATTTACAATTCTAAGTTTTAATCAAATGGCTAAAGACTATGAAAATTACCTAGGTTTCCAAATTGCAAATTTTGTTATTATATTTTCTGTTTTATCACCATTTCTTACATTTGCTATGAATGAGCTAGTTAAAAAACAAGAGATAAAGTAAGACTACTAAGATAAATTTCTAAATATTAACTTTACTGACGTATCTGTTTTTAGGACAAATTTGCGTTATCAGCGCAGAGCACGATTAGATTTTGGTACAAAATTAGGTATGAATTCTCCATTTTAAACTGTTACTGTTTTATTTGTGATTATGTTTATAAATGCATTTCTTTCTTCAACGTTAGGAAGATTTAGATTATTTTTAAAATTTAATTGACTGTGACATTACGTTTTAAAATGGGATTGTTCCTTGTTATATAAATATACTTTTTGTCATTTATAATAAATAGTTTGTTTTCTTTAAAACCTTAAACTCATATGCAACAAAAGTAACTGTACCTTGCTTTTTATGATATATGCATGGTACTTGATGCAGCTTTAGAAAAATAATAGCATTTTCGATTTATTTGTACTAATATTGCCCTGGCACCGAGTTCTGAGATAGTGCAAATTAGCATGAACGCATTTTTGTTGTACAATAAATATTTGACACATTGTATTTACATGTACAGTCTTTAGCAAATGTCTTGTCCCGAGCAGGCAATACATTAACAAATCTGGTAAAAGAAATGACATACG
Source organism: Agrypnus murinus (assembly GCA_929113105.1). Classification (NCBI taxonomy): domain Eukaryota; kingdom Metazoa; phylum Arthropoda; class Insecta; order Coleoptera; family Elateridae; genus Agrypnus; species Agrypnus murinus. The sequence goes on along the minus strand of OV816025.1, from coordinate 38,950,415 downwards.
TTTCGAAGCATAGTTTCTTTTTACAATGGAACATGTTAAAATATAACCAGTTTTAAAGGTTGCTACCCTACCTAGAGTGGCTTTGTATAACAACAATAGAGTAGTAAAAAGTTCTATTTTCAAGTGAGTTTCTTATTTTACTGGAGTACAAAACAGCCGTTTCACTACTACTTTCGTTTCTTCTATTTTAAAAAATAAATATCGTATGCTTTTTTCTATTTTATTATAAACTCTATTAATTTATTTACGAGTCTGATTTGTTTATTTACAAAGTTTAATTATTTTGTAAAGACTAAAAAAACTAAATTTTTATTACTAACTCTTAACAAGTTTTTATTGTAAAAAATACTAAAAATAATAAATAATCAAGATTAACAATTATAAAAAGTAAGGTAGAACGATTTATCATTTATTCTTTACAAAACAAATAAATTAATATAAAAATATTACAATGAGCCAGTGTCAACAATGAGTCATTCTCACATACTAATAATCATTCCCCGAGTTTCCAAAGTAGAATCAGATTGAAAAAACGGTATATATAACACAACCATGGCATAAGCAAAAATGCTTAAAAATATTTCACTTTGTTGTTATCTTACAGTTTAAAGTTTCTTGTCAATTCCATGAATGAAAAGCTTTTAAAATTATAACTGTTCAAGCAGAAAGTAAGTCTTTGAGTGTTTCTCTGAAAGCATATGAATTTACGTAGCAGGTAAAAAATAACAGTTATTTAGGTATCTCATACTGAATTATTTTAATATGCATTTGTTGTGACTATGTAATTGAATATGAATTTCTAAATCTAGCAAACAAATTAAGGCACGTTTCAGGTTTGAATTACTACGATCATCTAATCAAGACACTTTTAATATAAAATTGCAAAAATAAAAGTTTTTAATTTTAATGCTAATAAAAATTACTACACATATTAACGGGAATAAACTAGGATTCACTCTTTAGTTATTTTTTTGTTAAAGGTAAAAAATGAAACATAAATATCCTATACAAGTTTGGGTAATGAGTAGATGCTTCCATTTAAAAGGGTTATTTTATAAAGTGTGTCAAAAAAATTTTGAATAAAATGAGTAACAATAGATTTACAACCATGTTTTCAAAACAAACTTTATAGTATATTAAGTATCAAGAACAGTAAGGACAGTTTACCGATCGACGACAATGTTTGGTAACTTCGCTTCGCTCAGTTGCCAATATTGGATTAGATCGGTAAACTCCTTACTGTTTGAGATGCTTATACTATTTTTTGTACGATTACTATGAATACAAAGGTATTAACTAAGGAAATATCCTGAAGATGGTAAAAAATAGATTTAAAATAATTCATTTTTGCCCTGTATATCCACCAAACATTAAATAGGTTTTGTCGTTACCATGGATACGTTTGTAATTTTATTTTTGAATGTCACGTTATTTTTGTCATTACCATGGATATGTTTGTAATTACTATTATTTATTGGATATTTTTCACAGAAAATTTAAATAAAAAACATACATTTTTTTAAATAATCAAATTAAGTATTTAGAAAATAATGATTTTCACGAAAGAGACATCTACAGATCATGCATTTATTTTATAAATTAATATAATTTACTTACCGTTCTGTTTTTGACAGAACTGAATGGTAAGTAATTACTTACGACGCGTTTTTGCTTAGCAACCAGTAAATATAACCTACTGTTCTAAAACCAAGTGTGGTAAACAATCCGAAATAGCATGGTCGTACAAAAAAGATTTTAAATATCTTGGCAAGGTAGTTGTTCATCTCTGTCTAATTCGGTCTCTTTCGTACACAGTATAAGGGGTATTTCGATTCTTAAAGCAGCAGCGCCCTTACTCGGGACAAGACATTTGCTAAAGACTGTACATTCTTTAGCAAATGTCTTGTCCGGAGTAAAGGTACTGCTGCTGAGCTAAGAATCTATATACCTCTTATACTGTGTACGAAAGAGATTGAATTAGATAGAGATGAGCAACTACCAGGCCAAGATAAAAGCTTTAAAACTTGCTTTGAAAACATATATTTGTAAATCTATTGTTATACTGATTTTATTCAAACCTTCAAAATAACCGTTACTTAGAACTTTACGTGCGAGCACAGTACCTAACAATCCGTGATAGCACGCAGGGTTTGTGTAACGGTCAAGCATTATACAATATTTTATGATATACTTACTTGTAAAACTTTAATAAATAATTCTTTCATTTGCTTAAGCTGTACAGCACAATAGTACGTAAGATATATATCAATGTTTTAAATAAATACGTATGTTCCTATGGTATTGATAATAAAGGAGCCCGTAATAATTTTTACGGGCTTCAAAACGGCGCAGTATATATAACAATCAGTAGGTCTACTTGTGTGTCGGTACTTTCATGTCGTTAAGCCAGCTTCGAATATCACGCCCATAAACAAAGCAGTGCACCGAAGTTTATCGGTCAACATCGCCTACGAATGCCGGTAAATAATACCCAGAGACATACTCTGTAAAATGATGTAGCGAGCAAATTTTGTAAACATTAATGGTTATTTACATTACAAGCTGCAAAAGCTTACTTTTAGGTGCAAGGTGTTCTTGATTGAGCGTAGCCGAGGTTAGTTAAAAACACCAAGCACCTGAAAGGGCTTTCGCAGCGTGTAATGTAGTAAACTTTTCATTCTCCCCTTGACGTTTATTAACCACCGTAAATAAATAAACAAAATGATAATAATAATAATAAGATATGATTCAGTGATTATAATAAAATAATGTTTGTATATACAACAGTATTGTTACCAAGGTAAATGTTGACAACAGCCACCTTATAATATTATATTTTAAAAAGATTGACAGTTTTACTTCTTTGTCCAGGGACCGAAAGTATTTCATACCTAGCAATCACCTCGCATGTTTTACTTTCGCTTTCGGTTGCCTTATCAAGAAAGCCACACTTGTAACGGTTAATTCCGTTTCAGGTTGTATATATCATTGCTCTTGCAATAACCTATCATTATCAAGGAGGCTTTTTCATAAAAGATCAAGAGGGTGGAAAAAAAAGAAAAGAAGAGAAAAAGAAAAACAGAATTTTCTGTAAACAGAAAATATTTTTTTAAGAGTCTCCATAATATCTTTTAAGATATTTTAAATTAACGAATATACAGGATATAAAAATGCCCACAATTATGGGGTAAGCAAATTATACTTCAAAAATATATTTTCTTACATTATCAATTTTTGATCTAGCAACTTTCTATATGGTGAACTGTCATACGTATAACTTTTCTATATGGTGAACTGTCATACGTATAACTATCTATATGGTGAACTGTCATATGTGCAGCTTTCAATATGGTAAACTTGCATTAGGAGAAACTTTCATTACGTATAACTCTTCATAATGGGCAACCTGTCACTATGGACAACTTTCATTATGTGTAACTTTTTATTATGAGAAACTTGATTTGGATTTGATTGGAGGCGGCTGTGTTAGTTTTCCTTGTAATCAAAAAGATATTGGAAAACATTATTTGGTTTCCCTTATGGTATACATAAAGTGTTTTACATTATGGACAATTGGAGACGCTGCATGTTGGAAAGATATGGATGTAGTGGTCTTGAGGATTATCAACGGTTATGTTGATTAATCTGTCCTGTGGATAATTGATGCATTAGATTGGTTAATAATTTGTTTTCAATATATAACTTGCAATAAACTATAACCCGTTAAATCTTAAATTAAAACTAAAGACATTACTTATCATTTAAATAATTAACAAAACTTTAATTTTTTTACAACTAAAGAAAAGAAAAAGAGGTTTTTCTTTAATTTCTGAATACTATATAATATAACACCACACTAAATACATGTATTTAACAAGGTAAGTGTTTAAATAATTAATGAAAACTGAGAATAGTCAGAAGACCTTTCTTTTTTATTTGATTTATAAGTTAGTAAATTTTGACATTTTAATTGTCAAAGTTCAATTTATACTGAACACTTTAACGATTATTCCATCTAATTGTATTTGATTAAATAAACTTGTAAATTGTTATTGGTGATTGGCTTTTCATTTCATTTACATCTTAAAATCACTAATTAGTTCAACATCTATTATTCTCATTGATACCCTAGACAATAACTACCGAGCCGAAGAGCTCTCTTTATGTACTTGTTTATAGTGGATAATATTAATGATTGCATAATTATCAAATATGGTACACAAAAATGGCGCCCGAGCAGGGACCTTTGAGAATAATTAACTAATTTTTTTAATTTTTGAATTTTTTATTGAACTGTATGTGAAGGAGGCAAACACCAATACTATTGCTTGGTTCACTATTTAAGGATAATTAGTTGAAGGTACAGTATATTCTTGAATATAGAATTATCTTGCATTGCCTTAAGCTTACTTTAAAAATTTTTAAGGCCAAAATATGTTGATACAATAAGGTTATTTTGAATTTGAATTAGCTAATTGTTAATAAATATTGTGGTACTTAGTATTTACATCCTAATTTTTTTTGATTTCTTAATTTAGGATCTAATTTCCTAAGGTATCTTCTGGTAAAATAATCTTTGGTTAATTTGGTAGTATTTCCTAGTATACCTTCTACTGATTTAGAATTTGAACCTTAACTGAGTTTAAACTGGTGTGTTATTAATCGGAATTCAAATAGGTCATACTTTTACAGGCATTTATTTCTAACATGATACCTATAAAAGGAATTAATACACTACATCTGCAAGAGTTGGAATGGGAATTGAATATACGGGGTATTGAGAGTAGTCAGTGGACTGTTGATGAAAAAAGAAAAGCTTTACGGGTCCAACTATATAAAGAAAAATATAACACGGACATTGTAGAGGGTTATTTAAAAGTACCACTGGATGTTAATGAAGAGTTGGCATGGGCAGAAGCAACCATAGTTGAATTAGAAGATCTATCTAAGAAATTCTTTGAACGTCCTTTAACTCCCACTTTCAAACGTTTAGAAGCTAGGGTACATCATTTTCAGCGAAGGCTAGGATATCTATCTTCTTCTCCGGCTGATATTAACAGTAGAATACCAGCATTACAAGAGAGAGGTTTCCTATTATTAAATGATCTTGAAGATGTTGAAGAAAGTGAAGAGTTGGCTCACAATGATTTAACAGCTACATTGATAGAAGCAGGTCTTGGTACACAAATGAGCGAACCTCTTAACATAGTTAGTGAAGCCCCGGTTACTTCTTTAACTCCGCTTATAGATACTAAGCCCAATACTTTGACTACAGTAGCAATGCCATTACCAAATAGTACTTTTCCTTATCAGCAGTCTAAACCTACTAATATAAATATTACATCTACAGTTCCAATCAAGGATGATTTGGTTAATAGAATTCAAAAACTTGAATTGCATCAATCTAGTAATCAGGGTTGTAGAAATAATGTTAATGTCTCCAAATGGAATTTGAAGTTTAGTGGTACAAACACTACTCAGGGACTCAATTCATTTTTAGAGCGAGTAGAAGAATTAAGAGTAGCAAGAGGTCTTACTCATGAACAATTATTTCAGCAAGCTGTAGATTTATTTGATGGTCAAGCCCTTATATGGTTTAGTTCGGTCAAGGCAAAGTTTACTTCATGGATAGATATTGTTAATCTGTTGCGAAAATATTATTTACCTGGTGATTACGATGATGCACTTTGGCAAGAAATCAGGAATCGTCATCAAGGGGTAGATGAAAGTCCTCATCTGTTTATAGCTAACATGGTTTCTTTGTTTAGAAGATTATCAGTAATACCGTCTGAATCTGAACAGCTGAGGTTAATAAGAAACAATTTGCAGCCTTACTATGCTAATCAACTTACACTGGTGAAAGTTGTGTCTATTGAATTGCTACTTGATTTCTGCAAAGAAATTGAAGACACCAGAGAAAGAAATAAGAAGTTTAGACCTAATTATTCACCTTCAAGTAATCCTTTGGAGCCAGAATTAGCATACAAGTCTTCATCGCCTACTAAGCAAATGGTATCACCTATCAAGCAGCAATTGCATACCATGGTTACTCAGTCAACCTCAGCAAACACTAAACCTACTATACAGGTACGATTTAAATCTTCCTTCAGGAACCGTGGTAATCTTAAATGTTGGAATTGTAAAATAGTTGGCCATACTTATCATACATGTAATGCAGAACGTACCTTATTCTGTTATGTATGTGGAACACCAGGAGTTGTTTATTCCAGTTGTGTTAAGTGTAATGATCGAAAAAAACGGCACCGGACCAGGTTCGAGTTCAGCCGGCAGCCAATAGGTCCTTTTGATATACAGGCTGAGAAATCTCAATGGCGAGATTGGCTTACTACCGTTCAAAACTTTTACAAAACTAGTCTTAAGTCTATGTTTGTACATCAATCAAGCGATAATCGTCCTTATGTTAATGTATCCATTAAAGGAATTTCTGTGTTAGCTTTACTGGACTCTGGGGCTAATCAATCTGTTCTAGGGAGTCAAGGATTGTTTTTGATAAACAAATTGGGTTTAATTATGAAGAAATCTCCTTTTCCTTTACAGCTTGAAACAGCAGATGGAGTCACCCAGTCTGTACTTGGGGTAATTGAGCTGCCTCTTACCATTGATGGTATAACAAAGATGTCTAGTATGATAGTTTCAGACTCTATTTCAGCTCCCATTACTTTAGGTGCTGATTGTTGTTATTTGTTTGGATTAAAGGCCGACTTTAAATCAGATCATTTTATGATTTCTAGTTTAACGAAAACATCAAGCGGTATCCTGTCTCGAGATAAATTAACTTTACAACAGTTGCATGATCTCGAAGTAGTGATTGAAAAATTTAAGTCCATTAGTGGTCCAGGGATTGGTCGTACTGACATGGTAGAACATGTAATTAACACTGGCGATGCAGTACCAATAAAACAGCGATATTATCAAATGTCACCTGCCATGCTTGAAACAGTTAATAAAGAAGTGGACTCGATGTTAGAGTTAGGAGTTATTCGTCCAGTTTTCTAAGTTCTATTGATCTTAAAAAAGCATTTTGGCAGATTCTTTTATCACCTGACAGTTGTGAGAAAACAGCTTTCACTGTTCCTCGTCGTGGTTTATTTGAATTTACAGTATTACCATTTGGTCTTAATAATAGTCCCCAAACTCTTCAAAGGCTAATGGATAATATTTTCGGCCCTAGATTTCATAACGTGTTTGTTTATTTAGATGACATCATTATAGTATCCAGTACGTTTGAAGAACATATTGACACTTTAACAGAAGTTTTTAAACGTCTTCAGAAAGCAAAGTTAGTTGTTAATTTGGAAAAATGTGATTTTTGCAGGTCTTCTTTAAAGTATCTAGGTTTTTTAGTTGATCAGGAGGGTCTTCGGACTGATACAGATAAAGTAGCTGCAATTGTTGATTTTCCTATACCTAAAACTACCACTGAAATTAAAAGATTCTTGGGCATGGCAAGCTGGTATCGTAGGTTCATCAAAGATTTTGCTACTAGAGTTGCTCCTATCCTAGATCTTATAAAAGGTAAACCTAAACGAACTTCTATAAAATGGAATGATGATGCTGAAAATGCTTTTCAAGAGTTAAAGCAATTATTAATTTCTTCTCCTATCTTGGCTAGTCCAGATTTTTCACAGCCCTTTATTATTCAATGCGATGCAAGTGACGTTGCTTTAGGAGCCATTCTTGTACAGGGTGAAGGTGATCAGGAAAAAGTCATTGCTTATGCTAGTAGAACGTTAACGGCTGCTGAAAGAACTTACTCAACTACAGAGAAAGAATGCTTGGCATGTCTTTTTGGTGTAGAAAAATACAGACCCTATATTGAACTTACCCATTTTACTATTGTAACAGATCATTCAGCTTTACTATGGTTGCATAAACTACAGTCTCCAAGTGGAAGATTAGCTAGATGGACAGCCAGATTAAGTCAATATGACTTTGACATACAACACCGAAAAGGAAAATTTAATATTGTTCCTGATACTCTTTCTAGAGCTCCGATTCAAATCAGTACGTTGACCTTTAAAGAAACAGATTATTGTCCATGGTATCGGAAAATGATTCAGCAAGTTATGTCTAATTTCGATTCATACCCTTCTTGGAAAGTAGAAGATGGATTACTATTTAAAATTGTTTCTAATCGTCATAACATAATTTCTAATTTAGTTGAATGGACAATTGTTGTTCCTAAGTCAAAGCGGATTGATTTATTTAAACAATATCACGATGATCCTACTTCAGGTCATTTAGGTACATTTAAAACCTTTTGTAAGATTGCTGAAGTTTATTACTGGCCGAAAATGAGATCTGATGTTTCCAAGTATGTACGTGGTTGCCATGTTTGTTCAGCTAGTAACAGTCATCACAATTACGCCCAGGATTTATGGGAAAACAAAAGAAAATTAAGTTTCCTTTTCAACTTATCTCTATAGATTTAATGGGTCCCTTTCCGCGTTCATCCAAAGGTAATACTTGTTTATTAGTAGTAACTGATTGGTTTACTAAATTTGTGATGGTACATCCTTTGCGAAAAGCAAGTACTGTTTCTATAAATCGTTTTTTAGAAAATGAGGTCTTTCTAATGTTCGGAGTGCCCCAGATTGTAATTTGTGACAACGGACCACAATTTATTAGTGAATCTTTTCGTAAACTTATGGAGAAATATAAGGTCCAGAAAGTTTGGTATAATGCTGTGTATCATCCTCAAGTTAATCCGACTGAAAGAGTCAATAGAGTTATAGGAACTTGTATTCGTTCTTATGTCAAAGATAATCATAAACAGTGGGACAATGAGATCTATAAGATAGCTCATGCAATTAGGAATGCAGTTCATGAAGTTACGGGACACACACCTTCTTTCCTTAATTTTGGTAGATCAATACCACATAATGGTGATTATTATGGAAAATTGGCTAACTTTAGATCAGAGGAGATAAAGTTAGATGACCGCGAACAGTTGGTTAAAGATGTAAATGAACTGTCTCCACTTTACAATGATGTAATAGGTAGGCTTGGAAAGGCTTATGAACGAAACCGTCAACAATATAACTTAAAAAAGCGAGACTTGAAATTTAAGAAAGGAGATATAGCGTGGAAACGCAATATAGTGCTGTCTGATGCTATTAGAAACTTTTCTCGTAAACTAGCTCCTAAATATGTTAAAGCTAAGGTAAATGAGGTTACCGGAACTGTAACCTATCGGTTGGTGGATATTAATAATAAGAATTTAGGAGTTTGGCACGTTAAAGATCTGAAACCCTATCATGAACCTCTTGAATATGGCGAGGACGAGGGAATTAGCTTGTAATAATTTTATTGTTTTGATTGTTAGATTAGTTTTTTTTCTTTTTGAGATATCCTTTTGGATAGTAATTACCTTTTTAAGTATTTGATTGGAATGAATTATGGGTTCCATATAATGGTTGTGGCATAGCACTTCTCTGCGAATAGTTATGTCCTATGTGATGCAACGTGATTGCAATATATATCCTGTATGGTCTATATATATATTTTTAGGTTGTAACCAATGTTACTTGTTAGCTTTGTTTTAATTTAGGCTGTTGGACTAGTCTAAATATAAATAGATTGCAAGCATTTTGGTGCATTGACGGTCTATACTAAAACAGTAACTACGTCGATTTAATGAACTATGTATTCAAGACGCAATGTTGTCTATACGTTGAGGATTCTCGTGTTATGTTTCTGCTCGATATATCGTTCGTGTTATATTTCATTTAGTAAAAGGTAGTTGGAATCCAGTCATTTTCTTTAAGGATAATTTTGCTCTCATTAGTAGATTGTTTGTAAATTATTTCGGGTGGTTGGAAGGGAATGCTGAAGTCACTTTCAGAGCATTTACATCTTTGTTCTGCTTACTTACTTATACTACGGTATATGTAAATTATTTTGGGTAGTTGGTAGAAATGCTGAAGTCACTTTCAGAGCATTTACATCTTTGTTCTGCTTACTTATTTACTTATATAAGTATATTATTCAGGTGTTTGGTAGAGATTGCCGATGTCACTTATGTAACGTTTCCATCTTCGTTCTATGAAATATATACGTGTGTTATTTCGAATAGTAACTAAGGTTTGATGATGTTACATTTGGAACCTTTTCGTCGAGTTTCCTGTACTTCTTTTATCTATACTTTGGTAGTATGAGCTTGAGAGTGCTAGTGTTGTTGGAGTCGGTTGGACTGCGAATTGCAAATTGTGTGATTGACACATATTTGAAATGTTCTATAAGTTGAGATTAATTCCTTTACGGTGATTATCATTCGCTTGCATAGTTGATTGTGCACGGAAGTTATGTTTTAATCGTTTTGGGTTTATTGGATTGTTATTCAGTTGGTTTGTCTGGTTATTAGCTCTTGTAGTAGGTATGGATTTCAATCCTTTCGCTTTGGCGGATTTTCTGATCTCAACGCTATATAATAGACGTTTCGCTCTTTGGATTTGTCGTTCTCAGTCTTGGTTTGGAGAGGTATAACAGGATTGCAGCTGTTACTTTCGGAATGTTTTCATCTTTGTTCTACGCACACATACATATATAGATGTATACTATTTCATCTACGTGGTTGGGGAAGTTTTTGTTAGGCTTCATCAGGTCTTTGTTATCATGACCTGGAGTGGTTTCTTTTGGGTCTGCAGCTTTAACAACGGATTTAAAAGGTAATTGCCTTACTTTTGAAGCTATGCTGATGTTTGGTTGTTATGTCTGTATAACCTAAAAGAGTATCGCACTTAATTAGATTTATTCAATGTTTTTCTAGTTATGATTAGTATTCCATGTTATTATTACAAGTTTATTGATCAAATAGGATAAAAATTCCTTAACAATAGGTGAATGGTTCATGTTAGGCCAGTTGTTTAAAGAGTTTAGAACTTTACCATCAAGTTCTTTATTTTAAATGTCATTTGGGTTTGTGTGGGCTGGAACCTCACGTAAATTCCTTCTTCCTTCTGGAGCTCTTCCTCCATTTCACTTGGTAGGTACTCTAACCTATTGGGTTTTGTTCCGCTCAGGGTTTCCGGCTTGTTAGTTGTCGTTGACAGCAAGTTGACTTCTTTTTTCTTTTTTTGTATAGGAACTGGGTTGGGAGTGTTTTTTTGCTTGTAATGTGGGTTTTTGGGGTGTTTGGGGAGCTGGACTCTATTCATGTGCGTCTGTGGTGGTCAGTGGTAGTGGTGGACCAGTTGACTGTCTGAGGACACATTAAATATCAAACTTTCCTGTCAAGGGCATTCAACAGCCATGGGTGAGCATGGGTGGGCTCTCGCTCTTCGAATCCTTCAACTTCTTCTTACAGCTAGGGACCAATGGGTTGGGAAACACAGAGGTTTTTACAAGGTTTTTTGCGCTCAGGTTGGATCTTGTTGAGTTGTTATGAATTTATACTCCTGTTTGTTCAGGTTTGTATGAGCAAGTTACAAACATAAGAGTTTTGGGAATGTCGCGTAGGGAAGGCTTTTACCTCTCGGGGTTCAGTGTTGGACGGCGTGAGATTGCTTTATTTCTTATTGTTTTAGGGAATGGGGGGATATTTGATTATTTATTGAAGAAATAATGAGGAATTAATATGTTTTGTTTACTTAAGTGGGTTTTAACGGATTGCATCCTTTGTGAATTAGAGGGGGAGTGTAACGGTTAATTCCGTTTCAGGTTGTATATATCATTGCTATTGCAATAACCTATCATTATCAAGGAGGCTTTTTCATAAAAGATCAAGAGGGTGGAAAAAAAAGAAAAGAAGAGAAAAAGAAAAACAGAATTTTCTGTAAACAGAAAATATTTTTTTAAGAGTCTCCATAATATCTTTAAGATATTTTAAATTAACGAATATACAGGATATAAAAATGCCCACAATTATGGGGTAAGCAAATTATACTTCAAAAATATATTTTCTTACATTATCAATTTTTGATCTAGCAACTTTCTATATGGTGAACTGTCATACGTATAACTTTTCTATATGGTGAACTGTCATACGTATAACTATCTATATGGTGAACTGTCATATGTGCAGCTTTCAATATGGTAAACTTGCATTAGGAGAAACTTTCATTACGTATAACTTTTCATAATGGGCAACCTGTCATTATGGACAACTTTCATTATGTGTAACTTTTTATTATGAGAAACTTGATTTGGATTTGATTGGAGGCGGCTGTGTTAGTTTTCCTTGTAATCAAAAAGATATTGGAAAACATTATTTGGTTTCCCTTATGGTATACATAAAGTGTTTTACATTATGGACAATTGGAGACGCTGCTTGTTGGAAAGATATGGATGTAGTGGTCTTGAGGATTATCAACGGTTATGTTGATTAATCTGTCCTGTGGATAATTGATGCATTAGATTGGTTAATAATTTGTTTTCAATATATAACTTGCAATAAACTATAACCCGTTAAATCTTAAATTAAAACTAAAGACATTACTTATTATTTAAATAATTAACAAAACTTTAATTTTTTTACAACTAAAGAAAAGAAAAAGAGGTTTTTCTTTAATTTCTGAATACTATATAATATAACACCACACTAAATACATGTATTTAACAAGGTAAGTGTTTAAATAATTAATGAAAACTGAGAATAGTCAGAAGACCTTTCTTTTTTATTTGATTTAGTTAGTAAGTTTTGACATTTTAATTGTCAAAGTTCAATTTATACTGAACACTTTAACGATTATTCCTTCTAATTGTATTTGATTAAATAAACTTGTAAATTGTTATTGGTGATTGGCTTTTCATTTCATTTACATCTTAAAATCACTAATTAGTTCAACATCTATTATTCTCATTGATACCCTAGACAATAACTACCGAGCCGAAGAGCTCCCTTTATGTACTTGTTTATAGTGGATAATATTAATGATTGCATAATTATCAAATATGGTACACACTTTCGTAAAGGGGAGAATGAAAAATCTCTTGTTATATATAGTATAGTAAAATAGGAAATAGAATTGTGCGAATCAACAAAATTAATTGACGCCTTTGAACAATTAGTTTGTTATTAACTGAACTTAAATTAACGTACATAATTGAATATTCATTTACAAAATGAAAGCTTTATTGTTAAATATGTTTCAATATAAATAATCTTTTTACATATATGAGCCCTAACAACTAAATATTCGGACAGTTGCTTTTTGAAACAAAAAATCAGTCATTTGAATCTGTCAGTGCTTTTTTGAATTTTATGTTTTTGTTTTTCCAACTACTATTCCAAATTACACCATTTTCATATAATAATCATTAATTTTTCTAAAAAACAAGATCTGCAGAAAACAACGCCACAATTTCTGATAATCTCAAATTCATTGGTAGAATTGTTTTTTGAGAGCTGTTTCTCAGGTGTTGCTTCATCTTCTGCCACAAGGTTTCAATAACAGTAAGATTCAAACTGCTTCAGGACCATTCTAAAAGTCTGAAATTATGATTTTCACACCATCTTTGGTCGTTTTTGATGTGTGACAAGCAGCACCATCCTATTGTAAGATGAATTCGCTGTCAAGATAAAGGGTTTTACGATTGGTAACAAGTTAGCGTTAAGAATTTGCTGATACTTTTCAGCATTAACTGTGCTGTCTATTACCACAAATCTGCCTAATCCTTCAATTGACATATAGCTCTAAATTATTACACCTTGAGGAACCTTAACGGTGCATTTCAAGCAGTCTTTATGGAATGTTTTATGTTTAGCTCTGATCACTCTTGCGTGAGTATGCTAAAACACCAGACTATGACTAGTCGCTGAATATGACCTTATCCAGTCATTTTCTGTCCAGAACAACTTAACTTTAGACCATGCCACATGTCGTTGTTCTTGTTTCTCGGTTAGAAGCGTTTTTTTCTGACTGAATACAAAACGCGTTTATGTTACAAAGATAGTTAAGGAACACTCAATGTAAAGTTTAAAGACCTTATAAAACTAAGGATAAAACTGCTTAAAGGTACAGTTAAGTTTCCTCAAGACGTAATAATTTGGTGTTGTATGTTATTTAGCTTAGCTAAATAACATACAACTTTTGGTGTTGTATGTTATTGAGCTTCCTGGCCATTTGTCAAATGTTAATGCTATTAATCATTATTTTATTAACTCAATACCAAAATTTGATGTAGATAATCCCGAAATTAAAGATTTTTATTATAATAACTCTAAGGTTAGAGATAATTTATTAACATTTAAGACAGTTTCTGAAAGCGATGTTTTGAGGATAGTTGGATTGATTAAATAAAACTCTGCGGGTCATGATGGATTCAGCGGTGATATGCTTAAAATGTGTCTGCCGTATCTTTTACCAATTATTACACATATTGTCAATTATTGTATAACCAACTCAGTGTTCCCAATAAGTTGGAAAACAGCTCATGTCATACCTTTGCCAAAAGTAGATCATCCGATGGAACTTAAACAACTCCGACCAATCTCATTACTCCCGGTATTATCCAAAGTATTGGAACGTATAATATGTACCCAATTAAAAACTCACTTAGAAGCGTACAATTTGTTGCCAAAGCATCAATGTGGATTTCGTGAAGGGTATAGCTGTTGCGCTGCGTTACTTAAGGTATTGGACGATATTTTCTATGCTACTGATGACAAACAAGCTTCAGTGCTAATACTTTTAGATTTTACGAAAGCCTTTGATACGATTGATCACAACATGCTTCTAGCGGTGCTGTCATTTTGTGGTTTATCTCGCACGTCCTTGAAACTATTTAAAAACTATCTAAATGATAGAAAACAAGCGGTTGTATATAGAAATAATATATCTACATATTTACCTGTCATTTCAGGAGTACCACAGGGTTCGATACTTGGTCCTATCCTTTTTTCTGTTTATACCTCTAATCTGTGTTCCTATTTACAGCATACTGATGCATAGCTGATGATACTCAACTTTATAAGTCATTTCCGCCAGCTGATGTTGCACGAGCTTGTAATGAAATTAACCACGATTTGGAAACCTTATGCAATATAGCTTCTTTACATACGTTAAAATTAAATCCAGCAAAATCTAAGATAATTCTTTTTTGTAATAATTACTACTACAACGATTTGCATCCTTTAATAAATGTTTCGGTCCAGGACACAAGATTGGAGGTATGCACTGAGGTAAAAAACCTAGGATTAACTATTGATAGAAATTTAAGATTTAAACTTCATATTAATAATTGTTTGAAAAAAGCTTACTATAACTTACGAATAATATATCAGAATAGAGATTTTCTTAATATTGATATTAAAAAATTACTTTGTAATTCAATAGTTTTATCTCATTTAAACTACTGCGATGTGGTTTATGGTCCGTGTTTAGATGTGCGAAGTAAGCAGAAAATACAGCGTTTACAGAATGCTTGCTTGAGATTAATCTATGGTGTTCCTCGCACTGTCCATAATATTTCTGAAAAGCTGTGTGTTGCTAAATGGTTAAACATGAGCAACAGAAGAATACTACATTCTGCTACATTGTTTTACAAAATTATTAGAACTGAGAAACCTGCGTATCTGTATAATAAAATAAGTTATAGAACTGATGTACATAATCTAAACTTAAGATTCCGTGGTTTATTATCTATTCCTCGACACAGAACTTCCATTTTTAAACGTTCGTTTTCTTATAATATGGCCTCTTTGTGGAATCAAATACCTTCGGACTTTAAGTCTTTAAGACTTGTTAGTTTTAAAAGAAAATTACACCTCTGGCTATTTGCAAGGCAACATTAAATCTTGTATTTTGTATATTCTTTCTCTCTTCTCTGTTTCATCTTTACTTCCCTTACAATTTTCCTTTCATTTCTTTGATATGTATAACGTTGTGAAATGTAAACACTAAGTGTTTGGATCTTATAATGATTCGTCACCATTTGTATTTTTCTGTTTTAATTCCACTTTGTTGTATTAAATAATGGAATATTCTTTTTGAGGTTAAGTGGAAGAACAGCAACGCTGAACTTCGCCTCATACTGTAAATTCATTTATATAAAAAAAAACTTTTAATGTGAAATAAAGACCTTATTATTATTATTATTATTATTATTATTATTTAGAGAATTAGTAACATTTTAGTTCATAGAAAGCACAGTTAACGCTGAAAAGCATTAGCAGATTCTTAGCGCCAACTCATTACCAAGCATTGAAACTTGCGTCTAGCCGTAGCAGGGCAACAAGTGCGCCGGACCAACATTCAGCCCTAACATTCGTATACTCGTAAACGGTCAGTGTAGCAGTAACCTAAAAACACAAGCAAAAAGTTTTTATTAAAAAAATAGTTATTTATTTATAAAATTGTGATTGATAACAGTGTTGCAGTGAACAGATGGTGAACAGCAGTCATGAATAAGTGTAGTGAGTGCAACAAATCATTTGGAAGGCTGACAGACTTACGAAAGCACGCTAAAAAGTTTCATAATGACAAATCTGTTCAAATTGCTCCATTAAAAAATGAAGAAACGCAATACAAATTCACTTGCCATTGTGGAAAACATTTTAATCACAACAAAAATTACAATGCCCATCAGAGAACACATCATGCTGTCAATGAAACTAGTTCTAATGTTTCTGCAGCTAAAGTGAAAAAATGTCCATTGTGTCCATTTCAAAATCAGTTCAACAGTGAATTATTCTATAAACATTTTCAGACCGTTCATGACATACATGTGTCAGTTCGGAAATTGGAGTTTTCTACCTTGGAAGACTTTGAAAAGTGGAAGAGTCTTTTTGAAAAAGAATCAAAGTCCAAATTTATTAAAAAACGGGGGAACGCATCTGGGAAATCATTCACAGAAATGAATTATTACTGTCACAGATCAGGTATTTTTAAATCAGAGGGTAAAGGACTTCGTTGTGTTAAAACTCAAGGAAGCAATAAAATAAATGGATACTGCCCTGCTAAGATAAAAATGTTAAATAGAAATGATAAATGCCAAGTTACACTCATAGACACACATGTAGGGCATGCAGATAATGATTTAGGACATTTATCACTAACTGCATCTGAAAGGCAAAACATTGCTGTTAAAATAGCGGCTAAAATTCCATTTTCATCAATAATAGATGAAGTACGAGACCACTTAACAAGTGACTCATTAAACAGACTTGATTTATTAACCAAAAAGGACCTATACAATATAGAAGCTGCTTTTAATTTAAAATCAAGTGCTGTTCGACATCAACATGATGCTGTTAGTGTTGATGCCTGGGTCCAAGAAATGAGAGAAGGTAAAACAATAATTGTTTTAAAACATTAAAAATTAATTAGATGATACTTGAGAAAATTATAAATAATAATACATACAAACATGTTTTTATTTTTAGGTAACTCATGTGTACTATTTTACAAACCTCAAGATGTCATATTTTCGGAATATCCTGAATTGAAGATGTCAGATTTTGTTCTATGTATAATGAACGATGGTCAGTCTCCTGTTCTTCAAAAATTTGGCAATGACTGCATATGCATTGATGGGACCCACGGATTAAACAAGTATCATTTTGAAGTACATACACTACTTGTTTTGGATGATCTAAGACAAGGTTTTCCATGTGCATTCCTCATCTCAAACCGCTCCGATGAAGAAGTATTAAAATTATTTTTTCAAGTCGTCAAAGATCATACCAGTGTCACACTCAAACCAAGGGTCTTTATGTCAGATATGGCGGAATCTTATTACAACGCATGGATAAAAGTTATGGATAGAGCAGATCATAGGTAAATGTTTTTTTTTTTGATTGTATGAACTCTCATTATTATTATTTTAATAAATATTTAGATTGTTTTGCACCTGGCTGCGGGCCTGGAGTAAAAATTTATCTTACATTTCCTCAAAAAATAAACAGGTTTGAAAATTGTATTAAAAAATTTTGCCTTAATTTAATATATTAATATTTCAGCAAAAAATAAATGCCCAATTGAGGATAATGTTGGAAGAAAGTGACTCCAGAGCATTTGAACGAATGCTCCATAATTTTATTGTTGAAACTGCAAGTGACCCAGAAACAGTTACTTTTTCAAATTATTTCAAAAGCCATTATCACACAACTCTACTCTATGGGCATACTGTCATAGACTGCACTGTGGGTTGAACACAAACATGCACCTCGAGCGTATGCATAGGACTATTAAATATGTGTACTGTAGGGGCCAAAATGTGAAACGTCTCGATAAAACCATCAGTTGTCTGATGACATTCGTGCGAGATAAGCTTTATGACAGAATTATTATGTTGCATAAAGGGAGAATAAGTAGCAAGTTAGCGGATCTTAGATCACGTCATAAGATTAGTATGACATTGACAAATACCATTTGCGAGAATGGTGAAAACACTTGGGAAGTGCAATCAACAAGAAACGTTGAAGTTTACACTATAAAGAAAGAAAAAAACAATTGTGATTGTTCCTTGAAGTGCTCGGATTGCAATAATTGCATCCACCAATATTCCTGTAGTTGCCTTGATTCTGCAGTAAAATGGAACATGTGCAAACACATCCACTTATTATGCAAATATTTAAACGCAAAACATAGAGATTCCACCATAGAACCAGGTAAACAATAATTATTATGAAATAAATAAAGATTATTAAAAGTTTCACAGTTTTATTAAAATATACCTGACAATATTGTTTCGACAGCTATGCTGTCATTATCAAAGGTAATATAATTATAAACAAACACGTCGCTAAGGTAGATACAAAATAGGTAACTAGATAAAATAATAATAATAATAATAAAATTAATAATAAAAAAAAAACTGTATCTACCTTAGCGACGTGTTTGTTTATAATTATATTACCTTTGATAATGACAGCATAGCTGTCGAAACAATATTGTCAGGTATATTTTAATAAAACTGTGAAACTTTTAATAATCTTTATTTATTTCATGATTATGGAGTTCCACAAAATAAGGCTGGAAACAATAAACAATAATTATTATTTTTGCCTATTTTTTTTTCATTTGCATAAAAAATTAAGAGATGAATCACTGATCAACCCCTAACAAGGGGCATTTGAATAATGGTTGATCAATGATGATCAGTGTTTCATTTCATGTTTGATTTTATGCAACTGGTCTTTATTCTTTGTCTTTGTTGTGATCTAGGTATTAATCTATTAAACTTTTTTTTATTGTGCCTATAGCCAACGCAACACTCTAGGGGGTGACCAAATGAGGTGTGCATTTGATAATTATGTATGTAATTTAATTTAGGTGTTTATGGTGAGGAATTTTGAGGTGGTGGCGGCTAATTGTATTATTGTTCACAAAATTATTACAAAACCTATCATAGTTTTCAATAGTAAGATCCTGAGACTATGTCAAATTGCCGATAATTCTTTATAAATTACCCAAGTACAGCAAACGAGGGGAATTTGAAAAAATTATCAGGCAATTTGACATAGTCGAGGGGTCTTTAGCTGACTATTTCCCTCACAAAATTAAGACCATCAAATCGCTTCATTTTTCAAAAATCATCCAATTCGCGTCGAATTATGCGCTAATTTTTTCCCTGGGGGTATTAGGGAGTTATCGCACTTCATACGCTAAAATTACGGTAACGCTAACCGTATTAAATACACTACATGATTTGCTAATTCATCGTCATTGCTAAGCGATAATGGCTTTAGCGTATACGGTATCTTTAGCGTACGATGTGCGATAACTCCCTATTATCAAAAATTATCGCTAAATGATCTAGACTCTTTCTATAATATTTGAAATGCACTCACAAAAACCAACAAATGAATGTTTTTAACATTGCAGTTAATCGGGAAATAGTCAATAACATTTAATTTTGTTTATGTCCGACCGGGCGTAAGTGGCATCATTAAAGCTTTCAATAGCGGGCGTAAGGAATACTTATTACGGCCCGTTGTTACGAATATTGATGCATTCTCTATAGAAACATGACCAGAGGTGACATTAATGTCATCAATGACATTTTTTGTAGGTTACAAAATATATAATGAAAATCTTCGTTTTAATAGAGAATTGCCGGTCGGACATAAAGTTTTGTATGTACTACGGGTGTAATTAGTGTTTGTGGCCCTTAGCGTGTTATGGCCCTCGACTCCCAATGTCACGCCGCGGGCCACAAACGCCTTCATTACGCCAGTAATACATAACTATTATTATATATCAGGTTTTTTTTTTAATTTTATGTCTAGTCATCTCTGAGAAATATGAATATTAACAAGTCATAACCAACTATAGATACAAAATTTTAAAAATCACCTGGTTGGATTTGCAAAGATAGAATTACTTAACTAATATGAGTGTATTTTTTTTAATTAGATGATGTGGAACACACTTTAACGATCCATTGTGATTTGAAACAAACAGAATCAGAGGATCTAGTTAAAGCATTGAATGCTGGTACCGCAAACATCGGAAAAAGTGACCAATTGCTGAATGAAAGGAAAGAAAAAATGAGAAGCCATTTAAATAATATTCTTGATAAAATTAAAACAAACTCAGAAATGGAAGCTTTTGAAAGATTGGTTTTGCCCATTGAAGCAACAGTTTCAGCGGTATCACGAGCATTTGGTTCTTCATTGGGGACAAATTCTGACCGTGAAAAACGTATTCCTGGAAATAAAAAAATTATTCCGCAAAGGCGACTGTATTCCACTAAGAAAAAATCAAGCAAAACAACTCCCAAGAAACTGGCGCATGAAGATCGCATTAAACTATCTCTAGCTTTGTTAAATAATGATAATAATAATACTGTCCTGATCAATCAATAAAGTTTGTAAACTTAGCCGAAATGATTATCATTATTACAATTATAATGAAATTAAATTGTGCCGTTCGCACCGCTTTCGGCCGTGATTCACTTATCAGCTAACCCTACTTCTCAAAAGAATAAGTAATGCAATCTGTTCTGTGAAGCATTTCTTAAATTGAAAGTGTAGGTCTAGATATCATATGTATAGTAATAAATTTATTTTTGAGTGGTGGGCTGTCACTTTATTTTTAACTGAAAGCAGTGCCAACGGGCATAACTCAATTTCTCCTTAATACATTGGCATAGGTGTGCACAACAAATAGTTTTGAGCTTCGTACCCGAGTAAATCAAAAGCAAAAAATTCGTGTTATTCATTCAGTTCAGGCGGTACAATTTGAACATAGATGCACGTTCCATTGGTCCGGTGCATTAGTTGCCCTGCTACGGCTAGACGCAAGTAGCATTGAAGCCCTCAATCCTGACCTCGATTTCATCTTTCAACAAAATGGCGAGTGTTGTCACAGCAAAAACGACCAAAAGATGAAAAATAATAATTTCGGAGTTTTAGAGTGGCTCTCAAACAGTCCAGATTCTTATTCTATTGAAACCTTGTAGATATGATCAAGCAACACCCGAGAAAGAGTCCTTAAAGCGTAATTCCTGCGTTGAAAGCAAAGTTATCAGAAATTGGGGCATCACTCATTTCAGGATGTAGTAATCCCCATTTACAACTATTCCATCCAGAATTCAAGCGGTGATTAGAGCGTAAAAGGAGATGTCTGAATATTTAGTTGTCAGCAAGTTTTGTCGAATTTTTGAACATTGCTTTCTGCAAATCTTGTGTTTTACAAACGCTAATGGTTATTGTATGAAAATGGTGTAATTTGGAATACTAGCTGAAAAATAAACATAGAATTCAAAAAAGCGCCGACTGATTGAAGTAACTGACTTTTTTGTTTCAAAATTGCAACTGTCCGAATATTTAGTTGTTAGGGCTCGTACAATTAGAATACCTGTTCAACAAACAAATGAAAATCTAGGTCACCGAAATCACGATTCGATTATAATTGAATATACGTACAAAATAGGGAAAATGAAATGAAATTTACACTATAATAATAATTATTATTAACGTCGACATTAACTCATTCTATTTTACCAAACAATAATAAAATTTATTTTCATCCATATTAAATTGAAGACACAATGACAAACGAAATGTTAAAAAGTACAATCCTAATAAAGCACGCTTTGACTTTTTTTTAACAGCCAAGGGTAACAAAAGACGTTGCTTACGCTCCTATTTTAATGTGTTTCACACCTGTTGATCAGGCGTTCACCTAGATCCCTCATTTATTTGTTGAGATTTTTTAATAAGTCAGCATAAAGAATTATTATGTAGGATTTTGTAATTGCTTATTTGTTCTATTACTTGTTAGCAACTCAATTGTCACCTAATTCTTTTTTTTTTCTCCTAATTAGACACCTGTGTGGTGATTTGCATTAAAACTGATCAAAGCTGATCAACCATTAATTTTTATCTAATAAATCTTAAACTAAATACTTATAAGCTAGAGTTCATCCATTAATGTCCTGCAGTTAGTTCTGGTTGAAACTATACTAAACATTCTCACTCGCGCACAATGCTCTGATTTTACACAAAACACTACACATGCTCAAATGGTTTTGTCCTCTTCAATCTTCGGACGAGATCTTGATTGTCCAGCAGCTGAAGAGCTTCTGCATTGATATGATTATATAGCCTGGCTTCATGTCTGCTAGCAAACCTTTTAATGTCATTTTGAACAGTTGGAATGCCAAGGTCCCAATAAAGGTCACTATTGCAGACGTACCATGGAGTCTTGACCATGTTACGCAGAACCTTGTTTTCGAAGGTCTGAATGGGCTTAATGTTACTAGCTTTGGTACAACCCCAGAGCTGTATACTATATAACCATATCAGCTTCAAAATCTGGTTTTTGTTATTTAGTGCCAACTTAGAATTTTTTCCAAGGAGCCAATAATATTGTTTATATTTTAGACAAAGTTCGGTTCTTTTCTTCTTTACATGCTCTTTCCATCGGAGCTTAGCGTCTAGCGTTATGCCAAGGTACTTGGCATTGTTCGAGTATGGTACTGTAGTGTTTAGAAGATTATGTGGGAATACAGCTTGCTTGTGTGTGGTCTTGTACACTACTTATATGTTATCTCTTGTAGAAGACAATAAAAGACATGTTTACTTTTATGAGATATTTATTTATATTGTTGTTGTTGATTACTGTTGTCATGGCAATCACTTAGCATGCAATGCCTTCTTAAGGTAATATGGATGTAATGATTATGATGAATATCATTACATTACACTCCGGGTAAAAAAAGGCTGAACATGTACCAAAAGAAATTAACCGTGAGTCAAAAGGGCATTTAATGCATTCCTCAACAAAAGAAATAGCATACATTAATGTCGTACTTGTATGTATTGGCATGTTTAATGTATACTAGCTACAAAAAAATTGAGGTCGTTTGCATCTTTTCAATGGTTCCTTACATGCTATGACAATAAAACTTATGCTAAGTATTAGGTGCTAATAATCAAAGAATTGAAAGGCCTTTGCTGCTGATAGCTAAGGGGCATCAATTGCTTAGGGCCAGACATGTGTTGCTTATTTCAAGGTGATGTCGCAAACTTAACCTAATTAAAATAAACTTGATGGTACAGGAATCACTTGTTAGGACGTTCTGTAATTCTTACTAGAAAGAAAGAAATAAAATTTAGGAACGTGAACAAAACCAAGGAACAACATAATAAGTGCTTCGTGAACAAGTGATGCTTGCATTACGATTTATTTGTTGTAACTTCCAAGATTAAAAATAACTATGCTAATGTAATCTAAAAGCGTTAGCCTAAGTAGTAAGCTTGTGGTCAACATTGATAAATGTAGTTATATTCATTTTATCCGTAGGAATGGAAGAAGTGGAGTTGTACTCATAAAACAGAGGCAGCATTCATAGCATTGTCCTAAGATTGTAGGAAGTACTAGGTGAAATTGCCTGTTGGAGAGTATGATTGAATCTTCTTGTATCCTGTTATTTGAGGATAATGAACACTTGAAGCTTAATCCGGTAGCACATATATTTGGGAGGTCCAAATGCTATTCTCAGGATTGATTAGTTGAATGTTATCAATGTATGATATCACGTAATGTCAAGTTGACAAGGCTCACGTGGCAAAATATAAGTCACTACTGTTATTTTTGCACTTGTGTTTATGGTGTATAACTTGAAAAGTACTTGAAAGTTAGTACACTGCACATAATGCCAAAGTTTATTAGCGAAATGGAATTTGCTATTATGATAAGATAATTTGAGTTCGGTCAATAGCAGTTGCACTGTTGTAATTTTCTCGGTTAGCAAAAAGTCGAATGTTCGCATTGTTTTAATTACGAGGTAATAAGGCTGTTTAATCGCGTGACCTTTGCATAAAATTTCGCGTTTTGACATAACAAAATTTTGTTGGTTAAGATCTGGTTGTTACGAAGTTCGTTGATGGTTATCCGAGAAAACAAACTAAACATCAAAATTAAATAAAGAAAAAAAGATATTAATCCTGTTATTTCCAAGAACAATCTCTTCTTATGGCATCGTTCCAATGGCGAAACAAAAGATGTCGGCATCGTTGTGTCCTAGAATTGCTGAAGACATTTTTCAGGAACTGTTACTACGGGTGTCGTAGCTTTTGGTTCTTGAGGAACGTTATTGATGTGATTTCCATCAGGAACTGGAGGTGTTGCAGTTTGTAGATTCCAGGAATTAATTTCTGGATCCAATGAAGTCTTCGTAGAAGATACTGCGGTTGATATCCCCAAACCGTCGGCCTTCGGAAGCTCTTGCATTTTCTGATTTAAAACGCATTGGTTAGGATTCAATTTTGGCTGTACCCTAACTGACTGTGATGTTTTATTAATGTTTGTAGGAGATTTTGATTCTGTTTGGTTGTGGAATAAATGTACTTTTGGAATTAAATTATTTGTAATACTTTCAGTAATAGAAGTATTATCCTGTGAAACATGCTTTTCAAAATTTGAAAGTTCAGGATTATTAATACAGAAAGTATCAGTGGATGCATGTGCATCTGAAAGAACATTGCATTGATAAATGACGTTTTGAGTATCGTCACTTAATTGGGGGTTAGGATCCTGAATTTGTGACGGATCTTGCGATATTTGATTACAGTTTGTAGTTATGAAATTATTATGATGAGAAATGATTTCGTCTTTGTATAGGTTGACTAGTCCAAAAGATTCGGGTGAATCGTCTTGCTGTAACCAGATCTGTAATCTCTTTGGGAGAAGAGATAGTATTTGATTTTGGGTTGTATAAAGTAGGTTTATCTAAAGAAGAACCCAAGTAGTATTTTAATAGTTCGTTGATGAACGTGGTGTATGGTTCAAATGAAAGTTTATTGTTATCAATAAATCTGATAAGATTCGAATGTAGTTGTAAAATGTTATATGGCAAAGTTATGAATTAGGACATTATATCTTTGAATCTCGTTCTCAATATGTAGGAAGTCAAAGTATCGATTAATCAGGACTATTGACATTTGTACATGCGAACTGTCAAAAATAGGAGATTTTACTAAGTTTACTAACTTTGCCATATTGAAACGTAACCAATAAAATATTTAAGTTACTTATCTTAATCAAATAACCAAGTCTAGGAACTCCAGGTTGCAGGTTGTTTGTCGGCAGAGACAGAAAACCAGAGCAATGGAATATTGAAGATATGGTGTCGATTATCTAAGTTCTTCTTACGGGGTCACCAATGTAATGTTTTGATGATTAATGTAGTAATACAGGTTGCTTGTGTGTGGTCTTGTATACTACTTATATGTTATCTCTTGTAGAAAACAATAAAAGACATGTTTACTTCTATGAGATATTTATTTATATTGTTGTTGTTGATTACTGTTGTCATGGCAATCACTTAGCATGCAATGCCTTCTTGAGATAATATGGATGTAATGATTATGATGAATATCATTACAGTACTAAAGTACCATTTATATCTAGTGGCTGTATATCAACTAGTCTTTTGTTCGTAAAGATTACATGGATAGACTTGAGCTCGTTCAGCTTGATCTTCCATTGTTTTGTACACTCTAGTACTGTATTACTAGCTGTTTGTAGTTTACTGGTGGACACATCCTGTTCCTGACCTATTGCGAGTAGTGCCGTATCATCAGCAAAAGTTGCAATTTTAAGATCGCCCAAATGCGGAATATCACTGGTGTATAGCAGGTCGAGGATAGGCCCTAGGACACTACCTTGAGGTACATCTGCATTAATTTCTTTTAGTTCCGAATATTCATCTTCTTGTTTAATTCTGAAGTTTCTATCTGATATGTACGAGGAGAGAACTTCCACATATTGTTTTGGAAGCATTTTGTTCAGTTTGTGAATGAGCCCTTCATGCCAGACTTTATCAAAAGCCTGGGCCACATCTAGGAAGACTGCTGAGCAGACTTGCTTTTCTTCGAGAGCTTTTTCGATGACATCTGAGATTCGATGGACTTGATCTATGGTGGAATATTTCTGTCTGAAGCCAAACTGGTAATCTGGAATCAGCCTATTGTTCTCTATTAAAGGTCTCAGTCTTTTGAGAAGTAATTTTTCGAAGAGCTTTGAAATAACAGGAAGCAGAGAAATAGGCCTGTAAGATTTCACATCGTTGGGTGGCTTACCCGGTTTAGGCAGCATAATCACTTCTGCAACTTTCCAAATTGTGGGCACGTGCTTTAGTCGGAATGATGCGTTGAAGAGGTGCGTAAGCATCACAATACCTCTTCTAGGCAGTTGTTTCATAACTTGGCCAGTGATGAGATCAAATCCTGGTGCTTTTCTAGCATTTAGATTAGTCTTAATCTCATTAGCTACTTTATTCGGAGTAACAGGAGGGATTTCTTCATACAGTAGATTATTTATTAACCTCTTCCAAGGCAGTGTTAGCTTCAAATTGATTGGGTTTGAAGATTTCAGTTAAATGATCAGCAAATAATTCTGCTTTTTGCTTATTATCTCTTGCCCAAGACCCAGCATCCTTCCTTATAGGGAGAATTGATGTTACAGACCTCTTGATCTTATTGGTTGCTTTCCATAGAGAGTACTCTGTTTCCTCGTCCGCAGTTAGATTTTGTAGATAGGAGCTGATTGAATCTTCTTTGAGTTTTTGAATTTCTCTCTTGAGTTTTTGTGATTTGTTATTCAAGATGGTTTTGTCCAACGGATCTCTTTTCTTTTTTCTGTTACCAGTATTCTGATTTCGATCGGATAATTAACCCCTTGAGATATATGGGTAATTTCCTTGGTATTGTTAAAAGCAGCTGTCTGAATTATTTTAACAAAATTTTCAGCTTCTTGTTCCAGTTCCTGAATTGTTTTCAAACTAATGTTAAGGTGAATATTTTCTTGAAGGTCATTTCTGAACCTCTCCCAGTCAGTGGTTTTATTTACGAGCATGCATCCTTTCACTCAGTGTTAATATAACTGCTGAATGGTCGGAATCTAAGTCCAGATTTTCTTCAACATCTATGAAATTGGGTGAAACTTTCTTGGTAATAAAGAAATCTAGCAAATCAGGGATTTTGTTGGGATCCGTAGGCCAGTACGTGGGCTTACCTGAGGAGTGGAGGTTGCATCCAAGTTTCCTCATGGCTTTTCTCAGTTCACTGCCTTTTGTTGTGGTCAATCTGGATCCCCATTCCACATGTTTGGCGTTGTAATCACCACCCAAAATGACACGTTCGCCAAGATGTAGGATCGTTTTATAGTCAGCATTTTTTAAATTGTGCCTTGGAGGACAGTAAATTGCACCTATTTTTAAATTTTGTTTCGTGGACTTAATACATACCATAGTAAGCTGGAATTCTATCCTTTGTAGATGACATTCTTCGTAGTAGTTAATTGATTCTTTGACTAATACAGCACTACCGCCTTTAGCTTGATTGTCGGGGTGAATAGTGTGGTATAATCTATATCCTCTTATTTTTAGGTAGGATTGAGCAGTCAAATGCATTTCTGAAATCAGACACACATCTATGTACTGGGTATGAAGGAAGACTTCAAGTTCCTGTTTTCTCTTTAGGATGCCATTGGCATTCATTCCATGTAGCTATTCTTAAGTCTTGTTGGTCCATGGATTACTTCTTTTTGGGAATAGCACCAGTACTCCTGGCTTCTAATCTGTTGAGTCTCTCATTGACTCTGTCCAGCATCTTCATCATTTGCATCATAGATGGTTCGGTTTTAGAATTGGTAGAGTTAGTTTCTTCCTGCTTCGACTTACTTGCTTGTGCATATGAGACACCTGCCTTCAATTTAGCAGGCGCGAATGTCCTTGCTATAGGAGTTGGTTTTCTAGTTTTAGTAACATTATCTCTCCGCTTTTGCAACTCTTTGGAATTCTTAAATACGGCATTGTCTTTATGAGAGCATTTATTAAAAAATAATAGTATATAGGAAAAAACACTTACCAGTGATTATCCATCGGAAACCTGAAAAAACAAAACGTTTTTTCCGACGTATTTATACAGCACAACGACTGTGTTTATTCATTCCGTACTACGGGCACTCGTACTGCACAATTGGGGTTATCCGGCCCTGGCTAATTTGATATGCTCGGTTGCGTGTATGAAGCATAACTGCTCTCTATGTATTGCCAGCATGCTGTGCGGTGGCTGCCAATACTTGCGAGAATCACGTTACTGTATGTTATTACAGTGGTACCTTGGATAACTAGTAACTTGGTTTGCGAATGTTTTGCAGAACGAGCAAAAATTTTTAATGAATTTTAACTTGATTAACGAGCGATGTCTTGCATTACGACTAAAATTTTTAATACGTATAGTCGTATACGCTTCGTCTGCCGACCGTCACGTCATCACAACTACATATTATGTATCCTTAAAAATAAGTTGAAGAATTTGGGTCAACGCGTCATCAACATCTGTGTAAACATATATGATAAGATAAGGGTGTAGACAGCATCTCATGTTACCTCGACTGTTAAAAATGTCAGCAGATTTTACATTTTAACATTTTATTTGTCATCGATGAATACATACACCCTAATAACGGGTTATAATTAAAAATTTGATTATGTTTTAAGTCTCATAGTTTCTGTGACCCAGACTATTCATTTAATTGTTGAACTTCTCTCTGTTTGAACTGTTCACTTATTCATTGTATTGCTTTACATACATGCAAAAAAACAAGTAAATAATTGACTCCTGATAGCTATACCACCCAAATTAATTAATACATATTATTCATTAACTAATCAAATCAACTTCAGTGCCAATAATAACAGTAATTAAAATATCGTACATACATGTAGAAGTATGAAAAAAAATTCAATAAAAACCTGACTGCTGCTTTGCCTAGAATCTCCATAAGGCTGTACCCAAAAATCAACAATTCTTCCAACTTGCTCTCTTTTGAGTGGCGGTGGCGGACTCTCTCAAAAGATACCACTCCAACAAGAATAATAATATATAAAAACATAATATATAACTAAACAAATAAATAAACCCTAAAACCAAAAGGACGACATTAATCTCGGGACAATCCACACAAAAAATCCACTTACCTCTAACGAGGGTTTTGTTTACGAAAAGGTTCTTTTTTAAGTATCCCCTTTCAACGAAGTTGGTGAATTTAGATGTATTTCTAAAATGGTTGATAAGGAATTAGGATTAAACAATTAAACAGAATGCACTTACACTCACCGAGAAGATACGTTTAAGCCACATGCATTTAGATCCTCCAACGAGAGAAGAAAATACCCAACTTTTCCGAAAAATAATTTCTCCAACAGAAGACTGTTAACCGGATATTTTCTATCTACTTCACCATATAAAATCCATCAATACGATGCGGGAGCAAAACCCAGAAAAATATGGCGGGTTGTACATGGGATGTCACGTACCAAGCGAAGGAAGTCTCTTAAAGAAAGTACTTCTCGCAAAATGCAAATTGAGCCGATATATGATAAATCTTCAATACCGACACCTCTATCAAAACGAATAATCACAGAGTGTAAACACAACGTAAATTTTAGTAAAAACCCAAAAAAGAATTACTCTCTTATAAATTAATAGATCTTAGTTGATGAAACAACTTCCTCTAGGTAAGTAGCTATCAAACTATTAAGTCGCTTACTAATCATATATAATATTTTCCAGTTGTTATTTATCGCTTGTTTACTTTTAGAATAAGTATAAAAGATGGAAATATTTTGATATTTCAACCAAGAATAAAATTGTATGGAATACAGGGTGTCCCTTCAGACAAAATACTAATTAAGGTAAGTACGAAATAATTTCTAAATAAGATCATTCCCCTTTTCTTTATTTCAGGTCAGAATCTTTGGCTAAATGAGTAAAATATCCAGATGTGGAAAAGCAATGTATCTAAAGATTTAATTAGACTGTATTTTATATCTTTTCAATAAATACTTAACCATTATCATGTATTTATAATAAAATTGTTAAAGTGAAAATTTGAACTGTTACGAGTTAGTATACCATAAATTCATATTCTTCAGAGAAAAACAAACTTGAAATAAATCAAAATGGTTTTTATATAAAATACATACAGATACAAAAATCACCAATCTATCAGTTTTTATTTAGTATTGTATTATTTTTATATTAATTAATTAATTTATTTATTTTTGGGCGAGAAATCGGGATGGCGGAGCATCCTTCGTACCTCATGGCACCAATTGCTGTGATCATTTGGCCGACCCTACTAGAACTTAGATGAATCTAAGGGAATTCAACTCCCCGTATGGACTTTTATCGTGCCAAACATTGCATTGACACGGAACCTACAGTTTTACTTCCTATCCGAGAAGAAAGCATATGTTTAATTTTTCTCCGCTATGAAAAATTACCATCTCGACCGGGATTAATTTATTTGTTTTCATCTTTGTAAAGAATCTTATTTTTTATAATTGTTGAATTTTTATTATTTTTACCAATAAAAACTTTTTACTAAAACTTTAGTTTTTTAGTGTTAACAAAATAATTAAACTTTGTAAATAAACAAAAGAGACTTTCTGTAAATAAATTAATAGATTTTATAATAAAGTAGAAAAAAAACTTAAGATATTTCTTAAAATAGAAGAAAAGATAGTAGAAGTAAAACGACTGTTTAATAATATTTTGCACTTCAGTAAAATAAGAAACTCACTTGAAAATAGAAGTTTTTATTACTCTTATTTAGTACTTATTACTTTTTATTCTATTGTTGTTATACAAAGCTACTCTAGGTATGGTAGCATTACCTTTAAAATTGGTTATATCTGCTGTTATTTGTAACTGGAAAAAAAAAACTATGATGACTTGCACTATGAAACTTCTGATCATAACAAATAATCATAACAAAAATTGGCTGTTGCACTAGCCACAGAAAGAACTCTTCAACCTTGTGCTAAAAAACTTGCACGAGTGCATATTTCGTGCATCAGCTGTTGCTAAATCAAACACTGCATTGAGTCAGTGTAAACCAAAAAGCATAAATGGAATGGTTGCACGGCATCAGTTTTAGTCCGAGCAGCATCGGTGCATATAAATCGAAAACGCTATAAGATATAATATAATACAGATTGGAAAGGCATGGACTTGGTATAGGGATATAAAATAATTCATAAAAACGAAAGCCTACACATTTCCAATGTGTATACAATATTTAATTGCAATCCTTCACATGATATTATTGGTATATGCCAAAGATTGGCATGTGCTCCAGCAGAATCTTTTTAAACTAAAACGCTTTAAAAACTAGTTATGCAATAGGATGAGCAGCAAGACAGAATCCCATTTTTACTATTTTTTGTACAACCTATTAATTCCTTTTATAATCTTTGAAATTGTGTTTTGTCACTGATTGTTGCTGCTGTGTTGCCACACAGGAAACACTTTTACTCTTTAGGGAGAGAAAGTGATGTTTTTCTGTCTTTTTTCATGAAATAAAACAATGCTTTAGATACCGGTCTTGCAAAAATGAAATATAGTAAATTAGGAAACGCCCTATATATTGAATAAGTATAAAGTCCAAGAGAGCGGCATTTCAAGATGTTTTGAGAATTATACACCGAGGCATATAAATGCTGCAATCGCACAACGAAGGGAATTGAAATATAAATAGACTTCACTGGAAATAAATGTGTGTTTAAAATAATCTCATAGTATTAAATAAATTAGTTTCAATTCGCTTAGTGATAATAATTTGCGTTTCAATTAGTTTAGAAGTTAGTGATTGCAAGTATTCTTTTGTTGTTAAACAATTCACATTAAATCAAAGTTTTAATTAAAAAGATGGTTGTAGTAATTTACTTATTTATGAAATAATATAAAAATGAATATTTATAATTTTACACTTTAATATAGTGTGGAATAGTGCTGGTGCAACAATTTCTGTGGAAGAGAAATGTGTGAGTTGATAACCAATAAAATCAAATTATCACCCATATGATTAATTCGATATTGCTTTATCAATAAATGCTGTTTTGTAATATTCGAATGAGCTCTACATATTATTTATCTTTTTCATAAACATTATCAATAAAAACAATTTTCAGTTTAACATAAAACTTTAATGATCGTTTGATTTAGACAAGTTTACATAAAACATTATGTTAAAATCAAGGAATGCACTGGCAAATGCTTTGGTAATAACAGCCATTAGATTTGTGAGGAATCAAGATTCTAGCTCCTGAGGTTTAAGTACGTACATTAACAACAATTACATTGGATTTTTAATACTTATATTGTAAATATTTAAAAATAATAAATATATATATAAATTAAAAAATAAAATTAATTGGCACATAATAAAACTGTTATCTTAATTGAACAAATAAGAAGCATAAGAGAATCTTTGAATGAGATTTGGTTAATGCAGTCTTTAACTGCTTACATTTGATTTACTAAAATAGCGGCTTGTCCAACAAGCGAAATTTTAAGCTGTGCAGGTGGTTGTTCCCATGGCTCACCATCTACTTGTACTGGAGCTTTTGCTTTGAGATGAATCTAAAGGACATCATTTATTATACATACAAAAATCTATTATTTATTAGTATATACTGGGTGGGGCAATAGTGTAGGGAACTCCGATAGCTCCTAAACGGTAACAGCTAGAAAAATCGTTCTAATACGGATGTAAACAGTGGATAGGGGCACATCTAGAGAAATTATTTTCAAATATACAGGGTGTTGCAGAAAAGTGTGGCACGCTTAAGGTAATTTTTTTTAAATAGAATGCCCTAAATATTTTTGCATATTTAACACCTCTCTTGGCAGGTTTATTCATATCTAAAATTGTAGCGCCATTAGTAGGTGTTTTAGTTTTTCAAAATGAATTTTAGTAATGAAGAACTTGTAGGCATGACTTTTGTTTTGGGCGAGTAGGAAAGAAATTGTTTGCTTGCCCGCAGAATTTACCACTCGACGGTATCCTGAACGGAGGCTCCCTAAAGTTCACAGCTTTCAAAACCTGCTCGATAGATTTGTGAGGACCGGCAAGGTATGAATGAATTAACAATGTTGTGAACGAAGAAAATGAGTTATCTGTTGTGCTGGCAACGATTGAGAATCCCCATGTTAGTCAGAGAGAAGTGAGTTCATCTGTAGGAATAAGTAGACGTTCTGTTGGTCGAATCTTAAAGAAAAATAAGTTTCATGCATATCACATTCAAATGCACCAGGAATTAACTGATGACGATTTTCTAAATGTTTACAGTTTTGTAATTGGGCCATAGGTAAAATGCAAGACGATGCTACATTCTTCAACAATGTTTTGTTCACTGAGGAGGCAACGTTTCATAAAAATAGATTTGTTAACAGGCACAATTTCCATTATTATGCCTCTATCCACTGTTTACATCCGTATTAGAAAGATTTTTCTAGCTGTTACCGTTTAGGAGCTATCGGACTTCCCCACACTATTGCCCCACCCAGTATAATATATGTGTACCTCTATATTCTTTGCTTGGCCAATTCTATGTGGCTTTGATAGGCCAACCTGCAACTGAGCAATATGGAATGACGAATATATCCCTAATACTTCCAATACTCCATCATTATATGATTGTGGTGGACCTTCATTAATACATCCTATGACATAATACTGTTAAGATTACTTGTATATAAAATAAATATATGAAAGGCTACCCCATAAATCAACACCTGCTCCCCATGAGGGTATATTAAGCACAACCACAGATTCTAGTTCTGGTAATACAGCTAACTTTCCATCTAAATACAACTCCAATCTTGTTTCTAAATTTCTGCAATCTGCTGTTACAACTTGTTGCGTACCAAAACATAAATACAACATCTACAAGCAAATTAATAAAATAATTCATTTATTAGTGAAGATTCTTTACCTTATTGAAGATACGACTACCAACTATGTAGAATCTGCTACCTCTTGCTTTATGGAAATCTAGAGCAACTTGTGCATCAACACCAATACTCAAGTAATTGTACATATACAAACTCTTTGCTGGCATGCGTATCCCTAAATTAGTAAGATGCCGATATGGTAAGATTTCAATACCCCATCTATTGGAAGCAAAACATTACATTTTATTATAAAAATAAAATATTAAATCCATACCTATCAATCTGACTCCGTTTTGCATTTTGTACTTTAGTTAAAATAGTATGAAGATCAAAATCTGAGGAGTTCTGTTTTCCCCAACCTAAAACTCTTGAAAGATCATTTCCAGTACCCAAAGGAATAATTGCAACTGCAGGATCTGGCTAAAAATGATTTTCTTTTTCTTCTCTAATGAAGTGCACAAATGAACTATATTCACCTCAAGATCTAATTTATATGCTGTAGTTAATATCCAAGCGACAGTTCCATCTCCTCCTGCCGCCAATAATGTAATGCATTCTGGAGCCATGAGAATACTCCATTGAAGTGCAGCAGCTGGAGGTCTTTCAGCTAAATCTAAAACCTGTGCTGGATTAAGAGAGCGTCTAAATTCTGATAAAACTAAAGCTCCATCATTATTTCCAGATTTTCTATTTGCTAGATAAAGAGAAGTTAAAAAATGTCA
Organism: Agrypnus murinus; assembly: GCA_929113105.1. Taxonomy (NCBI): domain Eukaryota; kingdom Metazoa; phylum Arthropoda; class Insecta; order Coleoptera; family Elateridae; genus Agrypnus; species Agrypnus murinus. Next base: position 38,915,534 of record OV816025.1, on the reverse strand, counting down.
TTTTTATAACTTACATTTCATTTACCTACAACAATTAATGGGCGCCAATTTTTCCAACCTGGATGTTTAACTCCTCTTAATAGCATATGACGATGAATACTGCTTTTACGTCTGGCTACTTGTACACACCATGGTGGTACGATCATATTTCTAAAAGGACCAAAATCACATTCCTATAAATTATTTCATTAAAATGAATTCCTAATTTTATATCAAATTAATTTTACTTCTTTAAGTTTACTTAAACAATATTCATGTACTGCTCTGTTACACCAACAGCATTGAAAATCAACCAGTCCAGGTTCAACTGCGCATTCTTCTTGGCATACATCGCACGTAGCCCCTAATGGAAGATTACCTAAAAAAGTTTAAGGTTATTAAAAAAGTACTAAAGATTTATTCTAAAAGAACCTTTAACCCAATGATGTAACTGAATTTCGCTTTTGCTGGTTATAACTTTACAAGGTAAACGCTGGTTAGCTTTTTTGATACAAAATGGATCTGAACAGACACCACAACAATCGCAATACACTCCTATGCCATTAATTAATAATTCTTCACATATAGAACAATACCATGCCTAACAAAAAGAAAAACATTCATAATTACATTAATAAATTTAAATGTTTTCAAATGTTTTTTATAAATATTAAAATCCACGACCTCCTCGATTCGACGTTTGACGTCTTAATACGGCCAGTTCAAATTTTAAAAATATCATTATGCAAATGTTCTCCGCATGGCGCTAGCTACAGGGGGATTGGAGATCAGAACCGCGCCGGTAATTTGAAATGGTTCGAAAATTAGCTTAAATTTTTACACTTTTGACAGTTAAAATACTTCAAATAAATTATAATTTATGCCATCGGCAGTGGTGATTCTAAGAAAAAGCATTTTTTTATGAAAAGTATTTATTTGTCAATGTTTGAGTACTTGTATAGAAAGAAATTTAATGTACAATCGCGTTCCAGATATGTTGTTGGTGCTTTTTTGGCAAGGTTAGTTAATATTGATTTTAGAAGTATATTTAAGATTATTCTTCAAAGGTCTTTGTTGTGAATCTTGAGAATAGATAAAGAATTCTGAAGTCAAGATCAGCTAAAATACTGCAATGATTGCATTCTTGAGGTAAATATTGAAATCTATTTAAAACCAGTTCTGTTATTTGGTTTATTAATATGAAATTTTTACTAGGGCATTTCAAATCTCCACGATCTTGTTGATTGATTAATCCTAAGAGCGATTTGAGGAGCAATTGCTCAAGGAATTGGTCAATACATACTGTACATCATGAGGAGTGTTCGAAAAACATGTCTAAAATGTGTTATGATAAAAGATTTTTTTTAAATATATTTCAGAAATTACTGTATGTACTGTAGGGCACCACATTACATTTTACTAACTTTCAACCAGAAGATCCCTCTTTATAGCAACTGCTTTTAAAGTGTAATTTACAGATAACAGTACTTTCGGGTATTTTCATATATGAAATAAATTAAAATTCTACGTTAACTATACTGTCTGGACTGTCCCTTTCTACTGTACAATGCACTAAATACGATGTAATTTAGAAAATGTATAAAGTAAAATAAATGAACATTTTACTAAAGTATATGTTTTAATCCTACCAGAAGGAAGATGTAAATCTTCAATCCACCTATTTCGTAAGCTAATACTGGAAGAAAATGCGAAGAAACTCGTTGCATTTTTGTAATTTCTGTAAGTAACACATAGCACTTCTTGCTGTGAATTGGCATTTTTTTGTAAAATTACTATTTTTAAATCAAAAACTTATCAAACAAAAGCAAACGCACTAAATTCGTTATAAAGTAGAATAAAGATTAATTATTCGATAAACGGACCCTTCTGAACCCAGGTAAACCAATTATATTGAGTTGTAGAGGATAACTTAGAGAACAATCATCTGAAAAAACATCGCGCTGGTCGCCGGTAATTAATAAGAAAAACAATGTTAAAATGGCTGTTTTGAGGTTAGAATGTTATGATGTTAGGTTACAGTTAGTAAAAAAGTTGGCTGTATTTACATGAAAATGGCTTAAAAATGGTGTTTGTGTCATCTGATAAGAATATTTTATAAGTTTTAAATGTTTTTATGACGTTTTTCGAACGAAAACCCATAGAGCTATATCGAATAATTACTGAATAAAGTTTAGAAAAGTCAAATACAGTACAACCCGGATTATCCGAGGTAACGTGGGGGGACCCCTCCTCGGAAAACTGAAAACTCGGATAATCCGTAATAATTTTTTTTGTATACAGTGATAAAAAAATATATTTATTTGAAACGATTTATTAACAAATTCAATTAAATATGTATTACAAAACAGGAAAGTAACTATCTATTCGCTCCTGCCTAAAATTTGATTTTCGTTTCCTTGCTGCCATGTCCTTCCAGCGTTTAAAATAAAGCAGATCTCCTGGTGTTGCTTCAGCTTGCTGTTCTACATATAGCAATGCTTTATCTAACGCAGCAAACCCTTCTTGGTGAGAAACACGCTGGTCATCGACCACACATTCATCCATATCTTCATCATCATCATCATCATAGTCCGGTTTTTGGGTATCCTGAAAAGCCGCTGATAATTCTTCAATACTGAATTCTTTTTCTAAATCATCTACTGCAACCCATTGTTCAACATCTTCTTCTGTGACGTTTTCACAACCCTCTAAGGTTTGCATTAACTCAAACAAACTTTTTTCATCTTCTTCTTCTTCTTCACTGACAGAACATGAAAGCATTTCTTTGCGGTTTTTTAATTTAGAAGCTAATTTATCTAATGGAATATCATCCTCACTGTCATCAAACTTTTCAAAGTCAATAACTTTTGACCAAGATTTCTGAATAGTGGAATCACGCACAGAATCCCAAGCTTGACTGACCCAATATATAACATCCTTTAATGTAATCTTCCGCAAACCACTTGTCAAATCTTCTTTTTCTGTATGTTGTAAGAGATGAACAAGGAACAAACGCCTATAATTTTTTTTTATATTCTCGAGGACGCCTTGATCCATTGGCTGCATTATACTTGTTACGTTCGGAGGGAAAAACTTGACAATAATTTCGCCCGCATGAAGTCCTTCTCCAGGGTGAGAGGGCGCATTATCCATTAACAAAATTGCTTTAATAGGAAGACCTTTTCTTTTTAAAAACTTGGTAACCGATGGCACAAACTCTTCTGTAAACCAGATCGTAAATAAGTTTGCATCCATCCACGCGCTTTTTTGACTCTTGTAGTAAACTGGTAGGGCTTTAGGTGAAATGTCTTTTAAAGCTCTCGGACGTTTAGACTTTCCAATTACCATCAGTGGGATTTTATGTCTGCCAGATGCATTGGAACATGCCATTATGGTAACTCTTTCCTTACTTCGTTTATGCCCCGGAGCGGATTTTTCCTCTTGAGATGCCAAAGTTTTTGAAGGAAGCATCTTATAGTTGAGACCACTCTCGTCACAGTTATATATTTGATCACGTGTGTAACCACTGTCTTCGATTTGTTTTTTGAAATCCTGCCTAAATTTTTCAATTGACGATGTATCAGCGGACAGTTTTTCCCCGCATACCGTTAATTGTCGTACACCATATCGTTTTTTCCATCGTTCAAGCCATCCAGAACTAGCAGTAAACAGATCTAAGTCTGGAAATTGCTTACTAATTAATATTGCCTTTTGCTGTAACATAGGTCCCGAAAGTGGCACCCCTTTCAGTCTTTGTTGATTGAACCACGTAAATAATATCTCGTTAACTTGTTCATATCCACCAAGTTTCATTGATTTTCTCCCTGTCGACGAAGAAGCTTGGTTAATACACCATTCCTCAATTTTGGCCCGATTTCTATTCCAGTCTCCCACAGTTACTTCACCTACTCCATAACTACGGGCTACGGATTTAATTGTTTCACCGGCGTCTAATCTTCTAATGGCTTTTAATCTGTCGTCTATTGTAACTACAACTCTTTTTCGTTTCTCCATAATAAAAATTTTAAATAGAATAAACGAGATTAACAACCACCAATAAAGGAAGACTAATTAAGACTGAACAGCAATTTAGAGATGCAAACAGAGTTTACAGGGAGTTCCCGATGCACGAGTGTGATTCCCCGAAAATTTTACGTGACAAATTTGTATAAACTTGGATAATGCGGAGCGCCGATCCCGGCACCTCGGATAATATAAATCTCTAGTCTGCTCGGTTATTGCGGACCTCGGATAATCGCGACTCGGATAATCCGGGTTGTACTGTATTTAACAATAACCTTCAAAAGAGTCCGGATTTTATTTTAAAATACTATCACAGATTATAAACATTCCAAGCATTTTGCTAAGTGTACATTTGGATGTGTGAACGCGTCGGATAAAATCGAACGGTTGAACGCGTCCATTCCCCGGGATGTGGCGCCAAGCGGAGAACGCCGAAAACTGGCAAATGAACAGGCCGCATAAAGACATCAAACGTCGGCGTCGAATCAAGGAGATCGTGTTAAAATCTAAGCTACAATAAAAAAGAATTGTTTTTCTCGGTCCATACAGACTTGATTTATCTGAATTATCTGATTAATTATTAATTATCTGAATAAACAGAAAAAGGTGATGGAATGAAGAAAGTATAATGCTAATAAGATAACACGAGCAAAATAGTGTAATTTGTTGATGGGTCTCAAGAAGTTACTTAGTGAGTTTGAAGCACTCTTCTTCAATGGGTTTTTAACTTTTGCTGTTGAGTTCGTACAAGTATCTTGTGTCATCAACTATAATTAATGCAATATTTACTATCTATAAAAAGAAAATAAACTAACCATAAAATAATAGTCCAGTTACAACAAATCTAATTTATAATAGAGATTTCTAAATGAAACTCTGACTTTGATTAATGATAATTTCGTAAACTCAAAAAATGCATCTCTAAAAATTTTACAAAAATTAAATCTAAAAAATATTTTTTAGCTAAAAAATCTAAAACTGCATAACATATATTTTGGCCGCAGGGACTTGGACCCAAATGTAATTTCGGTACGGTTCCGGTTCCAGTACAAAGTAACAAAAATATAAGGGTTTAGGTTCTGATTCTGGTACTGGTTTTGAAAAAATAAGAAATTCAGGGATTTTCTTAGTTCCGGCGGTTCCAATTCTGTTCAAGTCCCTAATTTAAGGAATTGAATTTAAAAAATGTATTTCAATATATGAGATATAATGATTTTATTTTTACTAAATAGTATTTTGTGTCTCAAGGGCAGAAAATTAGCATTTGTAGCTCGCAGTTGTTTGATGCCCGAGCGAAGCGTAGCGTAGCGAGGGCAGCGGACAACTTAGGGCTACAAATGCTTTTCGGTCTGAGTGACATACAAAAGTTTTTCGCCTACCTGTTTGAAATTTAAAAAAGAATTCCAAAAGTTAAACAGTAACGTAACTTATTAGTAAATTAAATAGGCATATGTTAGAGGGAATGCATGAAAATGAAAATAACGCGACATTTTTAGTAATCTATTAACCTAATAATCATTACGCTACATACAACACGGCCGTATAGTAAATGTTTTTATTATTATTGGTAAATAAAAGGAACAGGATATGACTTTTAATTAGGATGAGTAATTAATCTATCATTGTATAATTTATTGAAATTACAATTTTCTTTTTATTAATTAATTGTCACAACCTCCATTTATACATACAATGACACTGTGAAAAGAAAAAACAAACGACAAATTTATCGATGAAGACATGAAAATCAAAGTTATGATCTAAGAAGCCTAGAAAAATTTGACGTATGTTTTTTTATATTTTTAAAGGTTAAGTAAAAATATGTTTGAGATTACATTTTCCGTCATATTCTGTTGCTAAAAGTTTTACGAATGAATTATATTTTTAATGTTAAAAACTATTATTATTAATCAAATAAACCTTTTTTACCGTTAGGTGTCAAGGACTAAGGACTAGGTGTTAAAAACTAATGATTTCATTTTTTGATTAAAATCTTTTTAGGATAATGCACAGGAGTGGTTACAATTTTTACAGTATCTCCAACTTAACATAAATAAATCGTGCTTTCATCTAGTAGTAGTATAGAGGTTATGTATTTGACATAAGAGGGCAGTAAAAAGTTTGACATAAGAGGCCCGCAAAGAAGCCTTAACTGCCCTCAAAGCAGGATATTTAGAAAGCACTTTCTGATCAGGTAGGCGAAAAAATATTTTATATTTGTTTCTTTCATTTGTTTTTTCTCAAAATTTTTGTTATGAAAGATAATTTTTTATACTATCATTAACAATTATAAGAGCTTCCATAGATGATAAAAAAAATTACACTGTTGTCATTTATAAAAAATTAATGGCAACATGCACCAGACTTACAACTGATAAACTGGTGCTGCTCACTGGAAGATCTTAACTAAATTAATACCGATTGATATATTTAAATTTACTTGTCAAATATAGAGTGGCATAACCTAATCCGATATTTGTAATAATAATAATGGGGCAGCTAATATTAGATGAAGATAATTTAAATCTAAATTGTAAATATCAACATTTTTTTCGGAAGAAATCGTAAAAATATCTATTAAGCACAAATATCGTAAACTGCTGAATGCATCCATTGACGTTAATATTGAGTTAAAACTAACGAAGACATTAACAGCAATTTAAATAATATTAAAGAACTTTCATTAAAACTTACTAATACACAATACTAATAAATCATAAATCAAAACTGTTATTTCTTTGTTAACAAAGAGTCTTGCTATAATGCTTCTGAACCAAATAACAATTGAGAAATCAATTTTACCTATGAAGACTTTAGAATTTGAATGTCAAAAACCTTGTTATAGCAACAAAACATCTCAAACAAATTTAGTCAATAAAGTTGCATGGTTAACTAGAAGTAAAACCCAAGCAGCCATGTGTATCAGGATCAGATGTTTGTTTTAGTAATTTTTAGAAATTTTGTGGAGCTACTCCCAGCCCCATAAACTTAAAGACAACGGTTTTGTTAGCAAACCTGAAGAGAGTATTCCTCATTCTTCTGATATCCAACTGAGAGCAAATCCAACATAATCTAACTTTGTACTACAAATCACAACTCTGAATCATTTTGAATGCATACTAGGACAGCATGTGATGCAATCAACTTCTCACCACCCCATCTTTAATGTTTCCTTCACTGTTAAAATTGAGCTCAAAGTTCAATCAGAGGGTGTCATGATGTTTTATCAATTATTAATGCATAATGAACAATACAGTTCACTATGCAACTTATCATGAGTATTCTAACTGTCACTTTTTAGGGCTCGAACTTGTACATACTTTATGTAAAAGTACATATTTTTAACTTAAGTGTGTAAAAGTATGTTTTCTGTAGTGTACGCACTAATTTTTCATATTCTCAGCTTTTCGTGCTAAACTGTAACATATTTATAATAAAAGATAAGGCTCAAAAAGAAGGAGTCTTCTGATGACTGCACAAATTGTGTGAAGCTGTCTCCGCAGAGCTAACCTCTATTTCTAATAAAAGATTTAAATTAAGTTCGTTGATCAAACTGAGGCTCTATAGGCAATTGTCCAACTGATGATGACTTATGCAGCTACAATGTGGAGGTACACAGCCAACTTACACGTAAAGAAGCTTCAAATGATTCAAGATGGTGGTTTATGACCTTCTGTGGTTTGCCTACATTTTAGGTGAGTTGCATCAGGATGTATGGTTATCATCCATTAAAGATTAATGTCCTTAATGCATGGTAACCACGCACCACGATGGTACCTATTATTCCGTGCTGTCGGATGGACACGTTAAGCAGTCGGTCTCAACAATCACTCAAACACCTAGCTGCGATTGTCATTAAGAATAACACTGTTCCAGTACCATGCACAAGTACAAGGTTATAAAGTAAGGGATATATTTCAACTTATTATATATTTTTAACAAATCAAATTAATAACAAAAAGTAAATGAAATCTAGTTGCCTACATAATGGGATTTCTGATGTCAAACACTGGTTACCGCAATTGCTCGATATGACCTCCATTTTGTTGTTGTATAATTACTAACTGTTCCTCCAAATTGTATACAGCACTATTCAACATTTCTGGTTGAATTGCCCGAATTTGCTCCCTGATACTGCTCTTAGTAATCCGCTGGGTTAAGATCAGGCGATCTTGGTGGCCATGAATTTGAAAAATGTCTGCTTATAACACGATCTTGAAAAACCACAGTTAACAATTCTTTAACTGGTCGGTAAATGTGCGGAGGTGGAATTGCACAATTCCTTAACATTTGCAGGTATTGTTCACCAGTAACAGTTACAGATACGGCCTCCCCATTCTGTATTTCCTGGAAAAAGTATGGACCAATGTTGAAATTAGCTGTGAAACCGCACCAAACGGTGATTTTTTTTGTCATGAAGACCTTGCTGAACTATTTCATGTGGATTTTCTGTTGACCATATTCGACAGTTTTGAGTATTAACTCCACCGTTAAGAGAGAAATGGGCCTCATCTGTCCATAAAATACGGGATAACCATTCGGATTCAATTTCTATCTGAACCAATATTTGTAATGAAAAATCGTACCTGAGAGCAAAATCTACATCCTTTAATTCAAACAGCAGTTGCAATTGGCATTTATAATCGTTTTGATATCGCATTTACACAACTGATTGATTGCTAGCGGATTAGTATTGGCTACGTTTTGATTTTCCTGAAGAACTTCTGCAACTTGGATATCACTAATCCCTGGTCTTCCTGATCTTGAAAGGTCAGTTACAGACCCTGTTCTTTCAAATTTGCTAATCAAATCACGGTACGCCTTCATTTGGCACGGCCCTGCTCTCAAACCCATTTTCGTACAAAATCTTCGTAATCCAGTAGTGTAATTTTTACCACATTCATAATAACATTGTACTAAACCAATTCTCGTTTGCTAATCCATGTTCAAATTGTTACAATTTACGTTTACGCGAGTTTTATTTTGAGAACAATTATCTAAATTACGATACTTTCGTTTGACACTTGTATCAATAGTTGTCACGACAATTCTTTTGTTTTCCATAGATACACTAAAATCCCATTATGTAAGCAACTAGATTCCATTTACTTTTTGTTATTAATTTGATTTGTTAAAAATATATAAAAAGTTGAAATATATCCCTTACTGACCCTTACTTTATGATAACCCGTTATATATATTCATTCTTCGGTGGTTTGACAGTTATTATTATTATTATAATTAATATTTATAACATTAGATGATATTTCAGTAAGATAATGAAGGTAAAAGGCAGTGTCTAGGTACTCCATGATAGCTACGAAGTTATAGTTCACTCTTTTACTTTTAATTCAACTTTCAAGAGGAAACACATATGCTCGTGCTCTCCTCTTGTTGGTTGCAGTTTTTGTTGTGTTCGTTTGTGCAAACTTATGATCTGAAGCTTGGAGTAGGAAGTGCTTTGATTCTCATCACTGAAATTTTGCTTCCAGACAGTTCAGTAGATATTACATATCTTGGAATAAATTTTGTATTTCTTGAAATGCAACCTCCACTGACCGCTGGAACTAATTTTCATGTGGAATCATTGTAAAATTCTGTGGATGATCCTGAGACACCTTAAAGGACAACCACTACACTCCCCTCTATTTCAACTGATGCTTATTTAACTCCTGATATTCCTTTTCCTGAAGTTTAAGTAGAAGAGCAGTTGCTTCCTATCCAATCCAATGGGTGCTTCCGCTTCTGTTGCAATTTGTGCCAATTCTGGTCTGATTCTCTTTTCTCTACTGCTATCTTATTTTCCAGTCCAGGGAAGAAAAAGTGAAAAATGGTAAGCATACAAAGCCGTATACGTCGGCTTCATATGAAAAGTGCATAAGTGCCAAAATTGAAGAAATTGAGATTTTAACATCATCTGGTTAAATATTACTTTTTCTATAAAATAAATGTAAAAAATTCTGAAAATACCTAGTAGATTTCGCATAAATAACAAAAATAAAATCAGGCACACATGCAAAAGCATTGACAGTAACATGAAAAAGTGCTATATTTCTTGTAAACAGTATTTTTGGACTTATGCACTTTTCATGTGAAGCCGATGATATTTTCAGGATGTGCAAAAAAACTTTCGCTGAATTACTGGAAAAAACAATATTTTTTACTTTCTCTGGTAGTTTTCTGCAAGCTTTTATGAAAGTAAATAAATGCCTCGATCCTTCAACATACGAAGGTTTAAGTTTTTCTTGAAACCAAAATGGGGCATAAACTTTCATTATATAATTTACCAGAATAGAAAGAGATTCTGATGAGCTCACACTTGAAACATAAAGCCTTAAAATTCTGTTAGCTGTAGTAAGCCACCGTGCGTGAGGTAGTTTTCCTGAAATTCTTTGTGCCAAAGAAGCAGGAATGTTGCCTGATTCAATTGCTTGAACCATATCTAAGAGATATCTTTGGTCTGTGCTCAAATCATCTCCTTTGCTTTCTATTTCTGGAAGAGTGCCTTTTATTTTAATAAATTTGACAATTGGAAGGGTTTCGCAGTTTTCTAATTTCTGCCCAATCTCACCTTTAAGTCCACAAGGGCCCGAAGATTCACCATCTAGTTCCTTTATTAGATGACGTAAGTAAAGGAAGTTCATTAAAATGGAATAAACAAACTAGCCATTGTAAGGGGCGTTGTAACTCGTTTTCTAGTAAACGAATAACTCCATTTTTTACTCCTGTATTTACAACAGTACCATCTGTCCCTACTGCAATTAATTCGGATATGTCAAAGTTTTCTCGCAAAACATTCATTATCGACCGTTTAACGTGCAAGGCACTTCCCGTTTCCGGCGTTATGTGAGTCAAGTATTTGGAATCTGGTTCACTTAAAATACAAATATGCTCTTCTGCAATGCGTTTTCGTTGCTTCGTATTCTTATCATAAATGAGTTGGGTCTGTTAGACCATCAAAAAAAAAGTCCAACTACAGGTGGCTTAGATGCGACTCTAGTACAGGCAGCACGCTCAGATATTCTTGCTCGTCTGATCTTCATTCTGTCAATTGTCATTGCAGATTCACTCTTTGAGACCATACCAAAGTCCTCTAAAACGGCATTTGCAATTATAGCAGCTGCGCGATCTGATATGCCGGATCTATCGCAGGCAAGTGCAACGAGGACAATTGAAGCCTCATTTGGGTCGTCATTTTTCTTTTACCTTTATCCATGCCTAAAAGAAACCCGCATGGTGACTAAAAGCAAATGAACAATTTGGAGAAACATAAACTTACTTGACAAGATAGGTAAAGGTTCGAACTGTTCTTCCTTTTCTTCAATTTTTTCCTCGTTGCTACTCGTCGAATCACAGCTTAAATGTTGTGTTTGACTAACAGCAGTACCACTGCAGGATGGCAAGTCGTCGAAATTTCTTCTGTCATTTTCAATTTTTTGGTAACCGTTATATCTACTGCTCCTATAGCCATAGTTCTGAGACTTCTCTGATTAGTAAGAAATTCTCGCTCTCTCTCAAAGGCTTTGGATTTTTCAGAGGTACATTTTTGAAAATCACATTTGCAGGCTGCTATATCAAATAACTTAGATGCTTCTGCTCTAAAAAATGTTATTTTGCCCTGTACTGTGGCAGTATTTTTTCTGGATTTTAAATTTCTCTGAATTAATTTATAACGTCCATGAAAATTTCTTAGTTTATCCCAAATACGTTTTCTGGAAATTATGGGAATTGATGCACTATTCCAAATTTCTTCAATTTTCGGGACAGTTTTTCTGAGTATATCAGAAACACTTGGATCTTTTCCGGCACATTCGTACTTTAAATCATTTTGAACAAATAAATAGTGTAACATAACATCCCGAAAGGTAGGTACCGAACGGTGAGTTAATAATGTAGGATGACCAAATATTTCGCAATTAACTTGTCATCTTGTGGCGGCCATAATGTAACTACCTGATCAACGTTCGTCACACAACTGAAGAAAACAAGTGCATGCTTTTGTGTTCACCCCACCATTGCAATAAAAGGCGTTAGACGTCTCAGCTGTCCTTGTAATCTAGCGCGCTATTTATCTGGTAATATCAATCAGAAGCCTAGTTTTTAGAGAAAATGAGGGACCGGAAGATGTTAAAATAAATTAATTTGGTTTGGAGGGATTTTCTATCATACCTTATTAATCATTTTAAACTCTATGTGAATAATAAATTGTTTTAGTTTAATCAGTCAGTGCAGGTAACAAAAATAGGGAAAGTCATGGAAGTGTCAAAACTTTAGGTCACATGAGGAACCTGAAAACGGAATGATAGGCCAACCAGGTTTCAGGATTATTTTTTAATCATCCAAAGACATATTTTTACGGCTATGGCATAATGGTTTAAAGAATTTTTTTTCGTTCCACCCTAACGTACATATAACGGCCGAAGTAACCCGTCAAGATGCCAAGTCGTCTGGGAAGGGCTTATATTCAAGTTGCTCACTGTATGTACGTATGAAATGTTTCAGAACCTGTATACAACTTCAAAAAGATCTCTGTATTGTATATCCACTTAGTCCTCTGATGGCTACTACCTCTGAATACTGATAAGTGTGTAGTTCTTCTCTTAGGAAAATTGAATTCATGTATATCACCTACTTATTGCTTAACTCAACTGTTTAATCATACAGTTTGCCAAAACTGTATAGAATATTAGGAGAGTTTCATGTAAAATAAAGAAGGGGATGCAATGCGATTGCTGCATTTTGCAACAGCTGATGCTTTATAACATTGAAGTACAGATTGTATCACTAATTACACACTACAAAAGACCCATAAATCTTATCCCGCAGACCATGGCATTATGTAAAGCAGCAATGAAAATGGTGAGCAGTGCTGAACAATTTATTCGAAATATTTTGTTTATGAATGAGTCAACATATATATTTAGAGTCATGATAAACCATCCATTGTTTGATATAAATTGGTTTATACCCACAAAAACTGAACATGTGGGTAGATATTTTAGGGAACAATAAATATTATTGGACCTGTCTTTATTAACGGCAATATAGATACAGGAAAGTACCTTCACATGTGACAAAATCAAATAATTTCCAGTTTTCCAATTACCCGAGATAAAATTTAATGACATTTGGTTTCAGTAGGACAGTTCTGCTTTCAATTCTGTTAGTTCAAAAATATTTGAATAAACTTTCCCTATTGTTTAATAAATGGCCATGGTACTACTGTGTGACCTACACGATCATTTTAGTTGATTTTTTTTTATGAAGACACATAAAATTTGTGGATTTTAGAAAGAAAGGGCTACCAATCTGCCTAGATTAAAATTAAAAATAAGAGTATGTTCAAAGTATAAATCTTCCAAGGGTAAATAAGTCTAAAAAAATTCTTATGACCATTTAGGTTATAGCCTGGCGGAAAGAAATTTAAACACCTTTAGAAGATTTGTTTTAATTTATTATTTATGATCTGATTTTTGGATACAGTGCCGTCTTTAAGGCAGGGCCCTGGCCCAGGCCCCGCGATAGCAAGAGGCCCCATACCCAAGTAATCATAAACAATTATATACACAGTTTCTTTAGAAAACTTTTTTCGTGATTTCTTTGCAGCAAAATCGGCTATTAGTTCATTAAAATCTATTGTTTTTAATAGGTTAGATTCAAGAAATAAAGTAAAGTCAAAAGAAAAATTTTCCATCCCTAATTACATAGGCCCCAGTCAGTCCTGGGCCCAGAGCCTCGTCGATCCTAAAGACGGCTCTGTTTGGATATGTTTTGTATGTTGGAACCTTTATTCAAAATCCAAGTTTTGATCTTGATGCGCCGCCATATTGAAAAAACGATGATAATCTCGTTTTTTTTTTCAGTTTTGCAGAATCCTCAGAATTCTCCGTGAGGTAGTGTACATGATACACAGTATTTCGTTTTGATAACTTGGCTTTTCTCTGAGTTTAAAGAAATTGTTTAGTTGTCTCTTCCGCACACATAAAACAGTGATTTTTAAAATTGAAAGTTTTACTGTTAGATTGAAGTGTGAATTTCACTATTTGCTGTGGACCTGCATCTCCACGATAAACAACGTTCTGCACTCAAAATTAGTAAATTTAGTCTTTTTTAAAATTAAAAATAACCACTTTTGCCATAAAACACATCGTTTAGGAGATAATCTGCAAAAATCAAAAAATGGTCGAAATTATCATCGTTCTGTACAATATGGCGCCGCGCCAAGGTCGAAAACTTGGATTCTTAATAAACACCCCAACATACAAAATATATCCAAAAATCAGAACTACCCAAACTTTCGCAAGGCAAGGCCCTGTTTTCTGATAGATTGACTGGAATAATTAGTTATAATGAAGTTTTCTTGATTATTTATTCTAGAATTTTCACATCATTTAATTTCTGAATTAATTTAGAACTTTTTTGAATATTGAATTCTCCTAGAATTTTATCTTTTATGTCCGATTGCATTATAAAGTACTGTTTATTGTATTGTTTTGCGGCAGTGAACTGGCTTATTATTGTACTCGTAAAATAAAGTGGTAGTAGTAAAATAAAGTATACAGGATGTCTCAGAAATAAAGGGATTTGAGTTAATGGTAGATAGGTGGAATGGAGTAGAGCAAATTTTCCTTATAAAGTTTGTTCTTCAACTGAATAGTTTTCGAGAAAATGAATTTTAAAGTTTCATTGATTTTCAAGTCCGACTCTGTAACACTAACCTACCTTAATGTACTTAAAAAATGTGATACCATTTGTAGAACTGTGTGCCTTTTAAAAATTGTTATTGTATGTCACGTACAAAAGTAATTTACGATATCTGAACGTCTGCAACGTAAATAAAGTTGTTATTACCTATTAGTAGGTCGAAATATGATCTGCTGTTGTAGGTATGCTTTACTTGTGTTGATATAAACATTACCTAATTCGTTTTATAGCAATTCTAACTGTTAATTGATTTTATTTTATTTACTTATTTCTAAGGATGTCTTGAGATTAAATACAATTCAAATTCATTGAGGTTTTTCAACCTATACTACTACAGCATGTACCTACTATGTTGTAAGAAGAATAACAAAACACCCGGTCACTGTTGTTTAGTCTATCTTTATTTAGGACGCATTTATGTCTTTATTAAGCTATAATAACAGTTTAAATAGTAAACATCGTTTTGCTTGGAATAAACTAAATAGAATGAGATCAGCATACTATGTAATATTAAGCTTCACCAGACACCAGGGCCGTCTTCAGTTTGCTTAGTTTTCCGGGTGCCCACAAATTTTTAGTAAAAAATTTTTTTTTAGATAGTGCGGAATTTTATGCATTTTTGGCTTCTTCCATTATTCATATGTTACCCATTAACTCAAAATCCTTTATATTTGGGACACCCTGTATAGTAGTAAAATCACGACCTTCTAGATTTCACGAGACGAAGTCTCTTATCCGGCCTGGGCACTTTTACGATTTCTCATATAAACTTTGTTTCTGAGAAAACGCAAAATTTCGCCGTTTTGGCGCTAGCTGACACGCTGATGTGTATTTGTCACTTGGAGATATATAGGTTAGATAACCCTTACAAATGTCAAGCATTGCATGTTTACGTAAATATTTTGCGAATTAATTAAATAAATTTATATAATTAAATTAATTATGTTATTAAAATTAATTTACAAGTTCAATAACATTATTGAAATTACAATTTTATAACTTCCCGTGAGCTGGATTTAGGATATAGAGATAGTGAGCAGTAAGTACATTATCTGTTCACGTTTTTGCAATGTTTCTGTTCGCCAAACAAGGTTTTAGCAATTTTTAAAGAATTATATTACTAAGTTCCTGCTTGTGGTCGTGGCAAACCAAAAGCTGTGAAAAAGCAATTGGAGTTAGAAATACCTAGTGATGTTAGAATATTAGACGGATTACATTCTCCAGGTAAATGTTCTACAATATGTATTACAAGTTCGATTATTTGGTTGATTAAAAGTGTAAATCTTCTAGTGGAGTATTTTAAGGCACCTCTGTTTTGAAGATTTACAAATCCTATCAGTGAATTTGAACACGAGGCAGCTAACAGAGAATCTAATAAGCTATTGACATTCAATCCTTTCTTCAGTTTTTTTGCAATGTATCCTGCCAGAAGGGCTACAGATGCTGAAAGAATTCGCAATCGAGATGCATAGATAAGGTTTGGAGTTCTTTTATTAATTCTGTTATATTTTTAGGGAGTTGATGTAGAAATTGACTCTTTCAGGTATCTGTAATTGTTGATCTGTCGAAATAAAGAAGTATACATTATTTTGCTGTTGAGTGTTGGTGTCCATAACCCCAACGTAAGATTTGAAACCATTTTTCTTGTAAGATAGGTATAATTTGAAGGAAATTCATGAAATGATATTGTAGGATCAGTACTATTACACATTGCATTGCGGCAGTTATACTTTTTTCTGCTAGTGTTTGCCATTACTAAAGTGAACGAAAATACAGCAACAAAACTACGAAAATTTAAACAAATAAGGAAATAACGTAATTATATTAAAAAATAAAGAAAACGGCCTTAAAAGATTAGGAAAATATAATTTATTAACGATACGCGCAAAACCGACAAAAAGTATAAAAGCGCGCGAAATTAGCGTAATTTGAAATTGGCGTTTACGTGTTATATATCCGTTTCCGCATTTTCGTGTTTGGTGGCGCCAGCGGAGAAACACTTGAACTAATGGAGTGCGCAGGCCGGATAAGAGACTTCGTCTCGTGAAATCTGGAAGGTCGTGAGTAAAATAAAGTATGACAACTGTATATTACATGTCAAATTTTCTTCTGTCAAGAATAGATGTCAAATTTATAAACTGATTTTTTTTTTGATAATTAGCCAATTTTAGGAATCGAACATAAAGCTTTGCATGCAACTCTTACATAATCGGATCTTATAGACTCGCCCTTTTTATAGGCCTTGATCGCTTCGCTCGCTCGGCCATAAACTGGGCTTGTCTATAATGTCCTACATTATGTACTTGTTACATAAATAGCTATTATTTGTGAAATTGATTTTTATTTAACAGGATAATAATAAATATTTGAATGAATATGAATTCATAGTTCTTATTTCTAATAGCGTTTTCAATTGGAGCCAGGATTGCTCAATTGCAGATTGCTCTGCGGTTGCTCGCAAAATGAGTATGACGTCATTGCTCTTATGTTGATTGATCTTAGATTGATCAAAGAGTGATTTACAATACACAACCCAATATAATCATTTCAATCGCCGTATGTTTGTGTGACCAGCATTATATAATTATATTATATTATTATAACTAATAATAATAAAACACCTGGCAATGCTACTGTTTTGAAACATAGTCAGGAATTTATTTATTAAACGTGGGTCGCAAAAATGAGCAAAAACAATTAATAAAAATATGTATTGCGTACCTATTATTATAGCAAACCTACCAATTCATCAGAAAATGAATTTATATCGTTTCCAGGAAATTACGAACTTTGCATAATGGTTGTCTCTCATTTAAATATTTAATAATAGCTTCAATTTCCTTATCCTTAGACGAATCTGATGGTACAAATTTCTAATAAAGCCAAACAACATCTTTCATCATTCATAATAATACTTTGAATGCGTTTTTCCAGTTGAAGTAACACAGATACGAATGAATTAGAGGTTAAGTTTTAGTTTTGATCTGAATTGATCTATCTTGTGGGACAGATCAATGAAGAGCACTCTCGGTGTGCTTTTACACAGAGCGCTTGCCGCAATCGAACACGCAAATCTCGATGACCGGAATGTCAGATGAACCAATCGAATACGGAATTTGCTCTCAGAGCAATCTAAGAGCACTCCAGAGCAGTCAATTGAAAACGCTATAAGACCCCAACCTATAAATACTTGACAGATAAATACTAAATGACAGATCTAAAATGACATTAACCTGACATTTATTGATAGTTTGATAGCTCTTAAAAATAAGAGCTATGAATTATTCTGAGAATCATAAAAGAAGATTTAATAATTTCAACGGCCATCAGAAACATTCTAATTGTTATAATAAAAAAGCTAGATACAATGAAAAAAATAAATATTCAATTATTGATCAAGTACAATCTCAAAGAGGAATTCGTGGGCAATTGGTTCTTTTTCAAAGCAATTTGGATGTGCCCTATACAGTTTTACAAAATGCAGTTGACAGAAATGGTGCACTGCTACAGCTTCATATTACCTGCAACATTACTGACGAATTAAAAAAGTACTATCAATTAAAAGTTAACAAGGAAATACTTGCCGAAGGAGTATATGAATCTGTAACTGAAGCAAAACGAAGTTTAGCAGACTTCGCTATAACAAATTTAAAAAAGAACTGTTTTACAATATTTCGGAAAGTTCATCCTCGTGATAGTCCAAAAGTTGATTTACCTTCATTTGGTAATCCTGATAATATCAGTACCAATTTGCCTACTGATGTGCCTGCTAAAAGGAGCATGAAAGAAATTGGGGCAAAAATGATGTTACAAATGGGCTGGTCAGGAGGAGGTTTAGGAGCAAAAGAGCAAGGATGTACCAATATAATTCAACCTTACATACAAATACAACGGCAAGGTTTAGGAACAAAGAATATTGTTCAGGAAGTAACGAAAGTCCTACAAGCTTATGTGTCATCGAATGATATTAACTCTATAGCGTTCTCTCCAGACTTTACTAAAGAAGAACGTTTAGTGATCCATGAGGTTGCCCGAAAACTGAATTTAAAATCAAGAAGTTATGGTAAGGGCAACAACCGTGTTTTAGTTATTCAGAGTAAAGTAAAGTCATGGGATTTAATACGTTCACTTCTAGATATTGGTGGAGAGAATGATCAGTTAAGACTTATATTACCAACCGAATTCAAAAATGATATGTAAATATTTTAAAAATGTTAACTTTGAAATTAGATGTGTTCATTTATTTAGTGTACTTGTTTTTATTGTCAGTTAAAAATTAAATAATAATAAATTGCGTTTGTGTACCAGCAAAAGTTTGAAAACAAAAATAAATGTTTTGCATTTCGTTATTAAGCAATATTATTATATAAGGAAAGACAACACGAAATCAGACTTTTTCGAAATCAGGGATGGATTAAGGCAAGGTGGAGTGATGAGCCCAACATTATTTACACTATCAATGGATGACATAATTAAAGCGATGAGAAACAAGACAAAAAAACTACATGTCGGGTACAACAATTTAAGACCAGTATATGTATCAGAGTGTGTATTCGCAGACGATCTGATGATATGCGCTGCTACAGAGAAAGATCTACAAGATAACATACTGGGAAGCAGAGCTAGAAAAAAGGAAAATGAAAATAAATACGAGTAAAACGAAAGCGATGGTAGTAAGTAAAGAAAATAAAAATATAAATATAGAAATAAATCATAAACCAATAGAGCAAAGCAAGTAGATATTTTCAAGTATTTAGGGGTGTCAATACAAAGAGAAGGAAACATTGAAACGGAAGTGAAGGAAAGAATCAATAATGCAACAAAATTATACCACAGCCTAAGTAACTCTTTTATAGGAAAGAAAGAAGTAAGTAAAGGAACAAAGATGACAGTGTATAAAACAGTCTTTAGACCGATTTTAACCTATGGTAGTGAGAGCTGGATATTAACGAACACACTGAAAAGTAAAATACAAGCAATCAACATGAAATATTTAAGAAGAGTCAAGGGTATAACAAGAAGGGACAGAATAAGAAACGACACAGTACGAGAAGAACTAGAAATTGAACCAATTATGAATATCATAGAGAAACAGCAGATGAGATGGTTTGGACACATGTGCAGAATGAATAAAGATAGACAAGTAAAAAGTATATGGGAAGCGGGAGTACATAAAACTAAAAAACGAGGAAGGCCGAAGAAAACATGGAATGATGAAATAGCTACAATATTAAAAAGAAGAAATAAGAAGTGGAGTGAAGCCAAAACATTAGCAATTGATAAGAAAAAGTGGAAGAAATTTGTATATCAAGATTAAGATACAAACACCTTACACCTTAGGGTAGAAAGGTTTCCGATTATATATATATATATTGGCACATAGAAAATGAACTAGTAGTGTGATATGCACAAACAGTGCCTATGTGTGAAGTCATCGACTAGTGGTCTAATACCTTTATGCTAGTTAAACATAAATTCTGAGGCTTTGTTATTGCGACAGTGTTGTGTGTACTCCATTGTCATACAGCATCAACTGTCACAAAATCATGTAGCGGTTAACACGAAAGTAAAAATAGAGCAGAAATAACTAGCATGCTCTTCTTCATTTTACATGAAATGTTCCTAATATTCTCGTTGCTCTTACGTATTGTGCTACACTGCTTCATTAAATGAAAGAATTATTTATTAAAAATTTACAAGTCAGTATACTATAAAACGTTGTACAATGCTCGACCGTTACACAAACCCTATGCGCTAGCACGGATAATAAGCTCGCTAGTTGCTCACTTGTTAGGTCACGTAAAGTTCTAAGTAACGGTCTTGCAATGTAAATAACTATTACAGACATCATAAACCCCTAGAGACAGAGCTCAATAAACAGATGTTTACGAGTCAGTATACCATAAATTAATTTTGCTAAATTGTATGATTAAGTTAAGTTTCTTTAATATGCTTAGGTAATAAGTACAGCTGATTTCATATAAATCTAGGACCGGTGGTTTTCCATAGCATAAATGTTTTGATATTTAATAATTTTTTCTAGTTGCCTATGAAAATACAATTTAAAGCCTAGTTCACAAGTAGATACAAAGGCAAAAATTACTCGCAAGAGTTGTCCTATATTTATTTGAAATCAACTGTACCTGATTTATGTTCTGTAAATTACAGTTTATTAGACTTTGTGTCAACTGTATATCGCTTTATAAGAATAATACTTTACTATTCTAGAAGTCTTAGAATTCTAGAAGACTTAGAATCTTGCTATTTAGCTATAGAAACCCAACATACATAATAGGCTTGTAGGTACAATACATATATGACCAGATTTTTCAGATAAAAAATAAGAAGCAAGTCAAAGAACAGCTATTATAAGAGGCGAAAGTTAATAAAGAAACCTCAAGTCCAAGAGAGAAAGAATATCACTTCCAATACCGAATAAATGTTATAATCATCCAGATGAAATTTATAGGATTTGTAGAGAAATACCTGTACTTCCACTTTTCAGAATATCTTTGTCAGCCTTACCCTATCCTGGAAGAAGTGCCCCGCTGACCACCCCGAAGAAGCAGTTTTGCATCATCTCGCTTCCGTGATGTAATATCCACTTGCTTTTTTTTTAAATTGAAGGTTAAACTGTCCAAACAACAAAAAGTTTTGTTAGCCTGAGCAAAACTTGATAGAAATGGTGTTTTTTTAAGGTGCTTCACATCTACTGTGCCTTAAAAACCACAGTACATCAGGTTTTCTTGGGTATGAAAATAAAGGTGATGGTCCATGTGGATATAGATATGTATACTTCACGTCATCTAGCTCTTCATTTTTATTAGAGATGCACCGAAGCTTCGGTATTCAGCAGATTCAGCCAATTTTTAACAGATTCGGTTTTGGCCGAAGCAGCGTGGAATATTCAGTATTCGGCCTGTCTAAGCAGATTTTCTTTATTTTTTCAGTCGCAATCTGACTTATTTGAGTGCATTTTAACTGAAAAACTCATATCTAGCATTTAACTGGTTTAACCAAAAAAAATCTAATTTTTAAAATATGTATCAGCATTTAAGTTTTAGCATTTCAAGCATTTATTTTCAAGTCCTGTCTAGATGACGCAAAGGGAGCATACATATATTGTTCCGACTAGAAGTTCAACAATAAATTGAAGAATCTAGGTCAACCAAATCATGTGGTCGAGAATGCAACATGCATTGCGAATATCGTGTTCGATTGCTCCAGGAAAATTTCAAAAACCTACTTTTTATTGACCACAATCTTCTTAAATTTTAAATACTGAAATGTTTTTTTAATTTTTTGACATAATCATGGTTTTTATAATCCGTTACTGTTTATTTTTTATTAATTTTGTTTAGTTATATTTTGTATAATTTTATTATAGCAAAATGCATAGTAGGAAATGTATTTTTCGGACACCAATGTTTTCTTTTTGTGACATAATTTTGTATTCAATAAAACTAATCAAAACTCAAATTTCTATTTTGCTTCGGCCGAAAATTCGGCGCCTCGGCAAATTCTAATAGCCGAATATTCGGTATTCGGTGATTCGTCAAAAGCCGCTTCGGTGCACCACTAATTTTTATCTATAACATACGCAGGCCACCATTAGTTGTCATACGCAAAAATAATGTAGCCATTGCAAGCTTTGAATTATAGTTTGTCCAGAGATCTTGAAACAACCACTTTTGACTATAGAGCAGGCACAGAAAATATCTTGACGGCTATTTTTGAAATGCTTGTAAGCTGTGCTATATGAAGGTTACCTCTGTGCTAAATTTTATTAAAATCTGAGATGGTGAGGTAAATTCAGTGTGTTGATTTAACATGGAATGAATAACCCAGGGGCAGAATCTGAATTTTACGATATGTCAAGGGTGAAATCGTAGGTAAACCTGATTCAAAAATTTAATCTGCCATGGTTGATTATCCAGATATATTGAATATACAAAGATGCTAAGGAGGAAAAATTCAAATCTGATCTAATTTCAGAGTCCATTAACTCTATCATCTTACCACTTCTACCAGTCAAAGGTTTTTAATGTAGACAAATGGACAAACACTTTAGACGTTTCATGTTATACTCAAACATTTTTAATTTGAAATAAATTTGATTATATTTAGAAAAGTATAAAATTTAATGAATAAAGTTTTCAAATGCTTTCGGTTTTAGATAATCAAGACGTTCTTCATAGGCCTCCGATGCACTTTGTCTAGTGTTCTCTGGAATATCCAAAATGTCTTCGAGCTGTTTCAAATTTCCCAATCGGATTTGATTTACTTTATCCCTAACCTCATTGAAAGAATTAGCTGACATTTATGTCAGGGTCAATCAATCCCATCCTCTGCCCATCTGTCTTCATCTAAACCAATAATTGGCAGTGTAATGTCTGGCGTGCCGGACTTGGCCGGCGCTGGCAGATCTGGTTAAGGTTTTCTGCAGTTTTCCTTAGCTGTAACACAAATGTGGGATTTGCGCTGTTCCATCTATAAGTCGGCTGCTGCCGCACATTGGGCCTACATAATAATAATAATTGCCCACTCCCTCCCGCACAACCTTATAGCTTCTGGGGCCTTGGTTTAGGTTATGGGTTGTAGTAATTATTATTATTATATTATTATAATTATTTCTTGAAACAGCAATATATTGCAAATTCCCAAATGTGTGATGATGTTGAGCCCCGTCTTGCACAAACCACTAAACACATTTTATATTATCAATATAAAGATTACAATCTAATTGTATGTATAATCCATTAAATGTCTAAGGCTCATAAATGTTTATATAAACTAAAACAGAGCATGTAGCAGAATTTAAAATATTTGGATAACATAGACACGGCAACCATTGATATCATTTATGTAAAGAGTGACAATCTTCTTGTGGTGAGTAAATTTCATTTTGCATAAACAAGGTTTGCTTTTTCGTAAAAATTTCTTTGAGGGACTACAATCAAAAATAAGAAAATTTCGGGTAGTTATTTATTTTGCAAAAAAATCATCCTTTTAAAATAAGTATGGATAGTCACTTGCACTAAATATGCATATGATATTCGTACAATGTCCAAATTACCTAATGTCCATTTGGACAGAGCTTATCCTGGCTGTAAAGCAGGCATGAAGGGCCTAAGGTTAGAAAAATCAATTTTCACAAACCAATTTCATTCGAAAAAACACTCTTGTTGTATTTAAATAGTGCAAAAATTAGTTTTTCCAATCTGAAATTCCTTTTTTCATTCCCAGTCGCACATCTCCACCTGAATTATGAATATAGTAACCTAAGAATATTTCAGATGTTAGCAGTGCTGTAGTAGAGGGTATAGGGCGGTACCCTATGCTAAAGAAATCGCCACAGTTATAGTCTTGGCCACGGTACTTGGTCTATTTACCGTATACCCTCTGGTAGATTTACAACTACAGCACTGGACTTAGTATACCATTTTAGGTACAAGGGAGATATTATTTTTGTATATTTCCAATTCAACTTTGGAATAGATTTGAAGTTTTTATATACCTAACAGACACTAAAGAGGTTATCAGGGTATGTTGTTATACTACCATCAACTTGCCAAGCTATTCTTTAACAATAGCCTAATATAATCATGGCTATTTAATTATGTCAAAAACAACACTATTGCTGTATACTATGACAGTTCTCGTTAGAGAGTTAAGAATGTAATTAAAGAGATACATTGTTCAATTTTACCTAAAATGCCACAAGTCGTGCTTTCTTAATTCTTTAAGAACTAGGGAATAATGTTTGTCTATCTGTTCACATTACCTACCTTTGCTGTTATTTTAACATCCTTCCAATTATGAGTTTTAGAAACATCCCTAATTGGTACGGTAACATCGCCACCTAACCATTTCATCATGTAATAGCTAGCAATGCACAAGGCGAGAGTCGATAGAGCTGATATAAGACCTCCATAAGGGGGGAAGGCTTCGTCTATTCCCCACATAGTAGAAGCAAGATCTCTAGAGACAGTGGTGGTAGTTTTAATAAATTTACTAAAAACAGCCATAAAGTTGACTTATATTTAAGTTTTCCCATATACTACAAGGACTGCAATGTTTAATATATTGATTATTCCTCTTAAAACTCATACTGAGCATTATGATTAAATACAGTTGCAAATACTGTAAAAAGTTACGTTTATATTTGAAACATTTAATTAACAAAAAGTTAACAAAGCCATAATAAATATTTTTACTTGTCACTTTAATGTCAAAAGTTAATTGACAAACAAAAACAAATTCGAGCGCTAAAGTGGTAGCAATAAAAAAACAACAAAAGTTACTAGGATCCATTGGACTTTTGTTTAGAATACAATAACCAACTTAACAAAAGTTGGAAAAGTAACCAAACAAAGCAAAGCTTCATATATGGGCAAATGTCAGAGATTTTTGTGGCATACAAAAATTTATCAATATTCTTAAGTAAGTATTTAAAAAAATAAGTAAGATTACTCTAATTACTAAATAACCATTTATAAAATAACTCTTTTTATACTGTTCTAAATTATTCGTTTTGCAACAATACATAAAGAATTATTTAAAACTTTCTAATTTTTTTAATAATGAGCAATTTTCCAGTAATCATTTTGAACAATTATGCAAATTTCTAAAGCAAATGTTATGTAAAGTACATAAGACTTTTATTAGATTTACTATATTATTTTTCTCATATTTTATTTTTATAGGTTAGGTTCTTGTTAAGTAAAATTTCAAAATCCAAAAAATGTCTGCCCGAAAAAAGAAGCCTAACCTAAAACTCCAAGTATCTGATGATACACCAACAGTGTAAGTAGACATTTATTAAAATTTAATTTTGAAAAAGTTACAATTATTTTTTTACAGTACTCCACCTGCAAACTTAGATAAACGAACAACAATCACAATTGCTGATAAAACATTTGATGTAGAGGCTGACGATTTAGAAAAAATCTGTGATTTAGGACGTGGTGCATATGGAGTTGTAGAAAAGATGCGTCACATACCAAGTGGTACAATTATGGCCGTTAAAAGAATAGCTGCCACCGTTAATACACAAGAACAAAAAAGACTTTTAATGGATTTAGATATATCTATGAGGAGTAGTGATTGCCCTTACACAGTCCAGTTTTATGGAGCATTATTTAGAGAGGGAGATGTATGGATTTGTATGGAGGTAAATCATAAATTTAAACATAATCTTACCTGATTAAATTCTCCTGTCAATTGTAGGTAATGGATACAAGTCTTGATAAGTTTTATGCTAAGATTTATAAACACAATCGGAAAATCCCTGAAGATATTTTAGGTAAGTTGTGTTAAAGTTTATTATTCTGTAAATTCAAAATAATAGGGTTTTAACTGCTGTTTAAGTATAGATTGATATAATATCAATCATATTGTTAGAATTTTTTAAGTGACAGCTCTTACTATTTAAATAAATCACATTATTTGTTTTATAAGATATTGGTTTATAACAACAGTTAGCCCTATTATTACTTGCTCTATTTTGTATAAAACTAAATGCTTAAAGTGTTACAGGTAAAATAGCATTAGCTGTAGTGAGCGCCCTACATTATCTTTACTCAAAGTTGAGAGTAATTCATAGAGATGTAAAACCATCTAATATTTTAATTAATCGCCAAGGAGAAGTTAAGATGTGTGATTTTGGAATTAGTGGTTATCTTGTAGATTCAGTTGCCAAAACTATAGATGCCGGATGTAAACCATACATGGCTGTAAGTATCTTTTTCTTTTAAAAATTATAAAAGTCAAAAGGGCTTAATTATTCTTGCTTCTTTTATTTTTATATTTTTAAAGAATGCATTTATCTTTGGGAGTGTATTATGTTCCTACCGGTAGGTAACGAATTTCTGAAAAAAATTGTTCCTATCGGTAGGTGCTTTGTGTTTCTTTAAAAATTCACCTTTCGGTAGGTGAATTCTTTTTAAATCATTTTTCACCTACCAAAACTTAACCTAATTCAACAACAAAACCTAATCACGAATACATTTTTGTAACGTAACTACATGCATGGGTCATCTTGACATATTTTTAAATTAATCAAATTATACATGCTCATTTCAAAACTAGAATGCAGTAAAATTTGTCAGACAAAATCAGCAAAATGTAACAGTTGCTTACTTTGTTTCTTTTAACATGTGTTGTTATTGATCAGGCTTCATTTAAAAAATGGTTTTGTGTTAAATGTAAATTCTAATAAGGTGGTCTAAGGTGGCCAGATTTCTTCGGAATCGATAAGGCGGTACATAGGGATGCCCTCCCCCATAAATAATTTATTAAGCAAGCTTTTTGAACAATTTTTGAATGATTTTTAGATGTGCAATCCATTGACGGAAAACTCTGATTTTTATTAATGGTATAAAATTCAAACAGTCCTTCAGCTAACGCTAACTGCTTTTCTTTTCCGAAATTACTTTTACGGAAAAATCTTGTAACTTAGAAGAAGAGTCAGCAACATTTACATATAGTTTATGCTTATCGGTAGCCAGAAGCTTTTGCCCAAGTAGCGCTGGAATAGAAATTCATATGAAAATTAGTGCCTCTAATCCTTTTTGCATGCCACAATTAATATTCCAAAGTGATGCTTACTGGAATGTAATAGTTACGTGCTTCTCGGTATATTTTTGGTGCGTTAATATTAATACGTAAAAAATACAAATTTTTCATGTCTTCGTCATTGCCAAGAACAGCTGTTGTTAGTTGAGTGGGCTTCCCCTATTTTACAGATTTTAATTTTGTTTGATAATAAGTGTGATTGGCATTATATAGATGCAACTACGGTTATTTCTTGTAATTAATGTTAACTCAGCGATTGTATTTAAACCCAAATAAAGTGTGCGACATTTATTTATATAATTGGCACGGTCAAATTAAATTAAGATAAATGATATCTAGTTTTTTAAAAGAAATATAAATCCGTTGGATACCAATATTAAATATAGTTTACTGCAATTTTGAAGTTAAAAGAAAATTAATTAAAAAGTTTACATTTATGTTTGTTTTAACCAATAAACGTAATGTAACTGTTTTGCTGTCTATGTTCGTCAAATCATGATTATCCATGAAAACCAGGACATTTTGAAGATTTTGTGTGCACCGGAACAGGTGAAACAAAAGAGAGACTGTCCCCCCAAAAGCGGGACGTCTGGTCACCTTATAATAGTCGTTTATTTTGGTAATACTATAAAATAGTTCTATAATATATAATTTTTGTAATAGGTACAGTATACAATAGTATATTATATACCCAGGGACTAAAGTGCATCTTTTAGTCCCAAATGTGAGAAGAGAAACACATGAGGGATTAAAAGGCACTTTAGTCCAGTGGTATATACGCTATTTTTTGCACATCCTAAAGGACTTAATCGCAAAAATTCAAATTTTTTTCCGAAAATTCGTCCGACAATTGAACTCTGCAAACGCCAAAATCACACATATCAGACAGTACAATTCCTTTAAACTTTATACATATAGATAGTTAATATAACAAATTGGTAAAGCGGTAGGTGAAAAATTATTTAAAAATAATTCACCTACCGATAGGTGAATGTTTAAAGAAACACAAAACGCCTACCGGTAGGAACAAAATACACTCCCTTTATCTTTTTACAATCTTTTGTATGGGGACTGCTCATAGAGGCTGGACAACTTTGTGTAAATGAAG
Organism: Agrypnus murinus; assembly: GCA_929113105.1. Lineage (NCBI taxonomy): Eukaryota > Metazoa > Arthropoda > Insecta > Coleoptera > Elateridae > Agrypnus > Agrypnus murinus. The sequence goes on along the minus strand of OV816025.1, from coordinate 38,887,144 downwards.
CCCTTTGAAACTTGTTTACTATCCTTTTTTTTTTCTAGAGTAGTAAATTTATTTCTACATACAACAGTAAAATATTACATTTCCAAGTGGTATACTTTTGTTTTTATCTGACAATATGTAAAAAAAAAGGTAAACGTTTTTAGGAACAATTTCATTGAAAGTAAGTTAAATAATTTTTTTTTCCAACCACACGAATATGACACTATAATATCAAATTATGTTGTATGAAAAGTAGACCATTTAGGAAATGTTATTTATTACCATACCAACTGTACAAAAAGTAAGTACTAATACTTTTTGTACTAGAGGATCATTCCTTGCCAAATCATACCTTTATAGAGGTCTAAGATTTCTATGATTTTTGGTATTTAAGATGTACCTAAAGAGCTTATGAATAATAGTTACCAATTTTCAGATTTTTTGAACATGTTGTTTTCCTGTTATTAATTGTTGAATATTCAAAAAATGTCAATTTTTCTGCGATATTGATTCATGTTAATGAAAATATCTCAACGTCTATTGCTAGAAAGCTCATCTTGGTTTGATCTTAAAACTTCTTTTAAGGGCTCTCTTATGATATACATATGACTACATTGACAGAAAAATACTTTATATATCTTTGATTTTGAAAATCTCCAAAACACCATTTTTGAAAATTCTCAAAAAAATATATATTAAAGAAAGACCTTTTATAAGCATCTGTAGAAAATTTGAAAATGGGACAAGTATGGGATCATAATCCAAAAGATTTTTTTTAAGATTACATTGGAATTTTGTGATATCATATCATAATTAAGATCACCCTATTTGACCTAATTCAATTACTTTTATTGATATTGAGAAATATAATGTAAGAACATCTTAATAGCTCTCATCCTACTTTCTTGAAGCATAATAGGATATAAAAGACTTCCGTAATTAACAGTTACAGTTAAGTGTAATGTTTAGAAAAATCTTAAAAGGTTTACAAATCAACCAATGTGCAATGGAAACAGTGGTAAAATATATTTTGACAGTTACTAGTAAAGCTAAAAACTCATAACTTTATGGTCAAAATGCTGATGTCATTCTATATATTGATGAAAGATACTCTGCAGGAAATGGAAGCCTTGTATAATGTGACTAAGTGACGAACATACAAGCCACAATCCACCCCTGTTGTATATATTTCAGGAAAAATGGAGAAGTTAAGCGTATTGCTCGGGAACTACTCAACCGAATTAGATATTTTAAACACGAGCAAATAGTAAATTTATTTCTACATGTAACAGTAGAATATCATATTTCGAACTGGTAAACTTTTATTTTTATCGGACGATACATTATAAAAGGTACCCGTTTTTAGGGAGAATTTCATTGAGAGTGAGTTAAATTTTTTTTTCTCAGAAAGTATATCTCATATATCTCTGAGATTTTTGTAGGGATTAGAAAGAAACCTTGCGATTGTTATCCTATTAATTTTCGGACAAAAAAGTGTTTTATTTAAGATATATATGAAAAAATAGCGAACTATGCGTTCTTGTTTATTAATGGAGATAGCGTCAAATTTTTTTTGCTAAATTAACACTTTTCATATGTAGACATTATTTTCTTTAAAGAAATGTTCCGAATTTAACAATAAAAGCGCAATAACAAAAAAACCGTTTTTTGTCAAAACCGCTTATCATTCCGGTTAAAATCGTTTTTTTTGTTTCCGCATTTTTATTATTAAAATTAGGAACATTTTTTTGAAAACAATAAAATGTCTACACATGAAAAGTGTTGATTTAGCGAAAAAGATTTGACGCTATCTCTATTAATAAACAAGAACGCATAGTTTGCTATTTTTTCACATAAATCTTAAATAAAACGCTTTTTTGTCTGAAAATTAATAGCATAAGAATCGCAAGGTTTCTTTCTAACCCATACAAAAATCTCATAGCTATATGACATATACTTTCTGAAAAAAAAATTAGTGAACTTACTTTCAATGAAATTGTCCCTAAAAATGGGTACCTTTTATTACGTATCGTCCGATAGAAACAAAAGTATACCAGTTAGAAATATATTATTTTACTGTAGTATGTAGAAATGAATTTACTATTTGTTCGTTTTTAAAGTATTTAATTCGGTTCAGTAGTTCCCGAGCAATACGCTTTCAAAGTCAGAGGACTCTAGAAAAAAAATGGATAGTAGTCTTCATTTCAGAGTGTTTGTGAGCAACACAACATTGTTGTTGTATACACATTCATGAAGAAGCTAATTCCAATTCTAAAATCCAAAGATTTCAGCTCTAAGAAAAATCTATTACTTTTCTGATTGAACTGCTGCACAATATAAGAAATGTTAATAACTTCTTGAATTTGTCCATCTTGAACATCGAAATGATTTTCAATTAAAGGCTGAATGACACTTGTTTTGCCTCTGCCCATGGGAAAAGTGCCTATGATGGGCTTGGCCCATAAAATAATTGGTTGCAAAAGTAAACCTGCAGCATTCCTACAACAACCACATTCTGACAGCCAGTAAATTGTTTAACTTCGCAAAACAACATTTTAGGAAACAACTTTGAGTATTCAACAACTGAAGGCTACAAAAATAGTACGTTTGAACTAACTGCTTGTTACCAAGATGCTAAACAAATCACAAGGACCCAGCGATTCCATAGTTATATTCCTAGGTCAGACAGTGAAGTAGGAGTTAAGTTGTTTCCAAGCGACATCATTGGGGAAGGAAAGGAAGAAATAAGTTTCTGAAACTGTTCTCCTCCAGAGATCTTGCGAGTCACCTGAAGTCACCGAGTCAATCTGAAAATTATCTTCCTACATCCCAGAGGACCACCAGCATCTTTTGCTTACCCAGTTGTCCCGGACATACAAAATATTCCTATCAGCACAGTGCTCATACAAGTGGAACCTGTCATATCTACTGGTCATATCTACACTTTGAGCAAAACTGAAAGCTGGAGGTCATCACACTTTTTGACTCTTAAGACTTAGAGGCACTGGTTAGAAGGCATTTGTCATATGAAGCAGCTTTATTATTATTAAAAATTGGAGAAAAAACTACCCACAACAATCTTAAGTAAGTAGGCCTAAATGAAAATTTCCCAATAGGACACTTAACTGTAAAATAAGGCATTAATTAAGTCTTTTGTATCATATTAGGCTTAAAAATAGTAGGACAAGAATCATTAAAATATTCTTACCTTATATGTATTTTCCAACACCAATAAAAACAATTTAGGTCAAATAGATTGACTTAACTACTTGTACTAATACAGCATCTCGTATAGCTATGAAGAAAAAGATTGTTTTGCCTATGATCCCATGATTGTCCCATCCTGAAACTTTACAGAGGTGCTTAGAAAATGTCTTTTTTTAATATATCAATTTTCGAGAATTTTCAAAAATGGTGTTTTTGAGATTTTCAAAAACAAAAATCTCGGGAACAGAAATAGAAAATATTTTTCTTTCAATGTAGTCATGTTATATATCTTAAAAGATCCTTTAAAAAGGGCTTTAACATGAGTCCAAAATGAGCTATTTAGCTCAAATAGGTGCCGAGATATTTGCATTAACGTGAATCAAGATTGCAGAAAAATTGACGTATTGTTGAATTTTCAATAACCATGACCAGGGAAATCGCATGTCTAAAAATATCTGAAACTTGGCAGTTTTAATAGGCTTTGTTCTTAGTTTTAACAATAAAAATGCACTAACAAAAAAACTAAAACTAAAAAAAAACGAAAAAAAAATCATTAGTCATTTACAAGATTTATTTGCAGCTTTCAACTCGAAATAACTGTCCTCATGCTAATATCAAAATTAAACTTTTTACCACAGTTTGCCATCATATTTTGCTTCTTGCCTAAAAATGAAGAAATCAAGAATTTCAAAAGCCCATAAGTACCAAAATAGTGAAATTCCAGATTTTAAATATTTTAAAGATAAACTATTCCTAATTGTGTACCTTCTTAGAAAAAATGAACCCTGAAACCTCACCTTTTACTAGAAATGTGGCACTCTAAATAGCGAGAATTTTGCAAAAAGGTTAAACTTCGGGCTTAAATTGCACCAATAAAGAAACGTCTTACAAAACGTTTATTTAGAACAACAGTAGTTGAAAGTGTGAACAATACAAATGTTCAAGCATTTTGAACATTTCATGTGATTATTAGGATTAAGTTTTGTTTTTTTAAATAAATTTTGTTTGGATCCATGTAAACTTAATTAAAATGTAAAAACAATTAATTTTACTGGTATTTTTTATTCAATCACACGTTATCTTACATCGTTGAAAATAGAATAAAAAATTCTATTCAGTAACCTAAAAATCCAATATGGCGCCCATTTAACTTAGGAAAGTTGATACGAGTACCGCAAAAGCAGCCATCTTGAATTTTTGTTCGGCACCAATGTTAAATTGGTCTCATCGAATACAGTGACTTTCATATGAAGCTTTTTTTCGTATCTCTTATACTTACGAAGATGTTTGACATACAAGAAAATTACAATTTTTAGTTTTTTTTAAAATAACTTCTGACGGATTCGACATTTTGAACTTTTTCAAACCGATTTTAAATCGGCATATAAAACTGCAAAACATTGCTCATTTAACCAAATCTCCATCTTCAATGATAATAAAGTTACCCATGCAATCCCACTCGATCTGAGACACCCTGTATATACACTATCGACTCAAAGTTTGAAAACAGTTGTATTGTTCTTAATTTTAAAATAACTATTGTTAGTATTGGCTTTCTTTTTAATATCTGAAGTAAGGGTGTGAAACATAAACACAAATAGCAAGTGAGAAAAAATAAAAGTAAACTTACTGGACATGGACTGGATATTGGACTGTTTTGTGGTTGATGATCTACTAAGTTCTAGGCCAAATAATCCCGCAAATGCTCTATAGGGAATAAATCGGACGATTGATATGGCCAGATCATTATTTTCAATTAACCTCTTTTGCCTCCTTTGAAGCCTTCTTTCAATTCACCTCCTTCTTGAAGGAGAAAATTCTAAGAATAATCAGGTATATGCTCTAATTAACTTAAATAATATTCAGCAAAAGTATGTAAATTGAAACATATTAAGGAAGCTGTGGCTCTAGAGAAAAATGATGACAATGTAAAATAAATTAGCACAGTTGATATATTTTAATGCACAAAATCTTTTCCTGAAAAATCTTTAATGTTTAGGAAGCTTGTTTATGTAAAAATTGTATTTAAAAATAACATGCGATCTTATGTAAAATGGTAAGTTGTTGACACATTTATTATAATAACTTCATAAAAAATGATGCAAAAAAAGTTGTCACTAAAACATTTCAAATAAAAACATTATAAGATTGTGTCGTTAAAGTTTTAAGTTTATTAGAAAGATAGTTTTTTCCAAACAAAAAAATTAGTACAAAGAATTTATAAATTGAACGCTTGATAGCTAGCATAGTGGCAACGTTGCATTACGGTAAGTGTGCGGGAAATCTAAATCATTTATTAAGATACATTAGCTTATAAGGTACTCAGAATTAGTTCTTTGATATGAAAAAATCAGTGCTTAGTAAGGAATTTTTATATTATTGATATAATGCATAAGTATGCAAGCGAACGTTAACTAAAAATGTGAAAAATGAACATAAATAAATACGAATAGAAAACAGAGTTTTATATCACTTGTACATATTAAAAATATGAAACATGAACTTAAATAAATAAAACGTAATATTAAACTTATAGTAAAATAGTAATTCACACGAGAGGATTTCGTTAGTTTGCTATTATTATTTTTAACAGCTCTAAATAATTTTTTAATGCCGGTAGCTTGATCATGACGAAAGGTTTCTACGAGAATATCGTATGAAATGTCTACCTCAGCCATTCTTTTTCGCATGTTAAGTGAAGCACTATTTTTCAAACATAGAAGAGTATTTAGATCTCTGGCAGTCCTCTCGCCGTGAATTTCTTTTTGAGCAAAAAATCCCGACTTTTACTAGCAGAAATCAATTCCATTCTTGAAATCCCGAATTGTTCAACAATCTTTTCTAGCATTTCGACATCGTAAACAGCATTGTGCGCCCCCTCGACCGAAATATTCAATGATGATGCTAGACTTGTTAATGTATTCGCCCTCTTTTCGGTTTTACCAGTAATTTTCTTTAAAATCGGTAGTGTATCAGTAAAACCATGAATTATGGCACTATAATCCAACATCATTGATGATGTATAAATTGCTCTAACTAAGCAAGGAGCATCAAATTTGCAGTTATGAGCACATAAAATGCATCTTTTATTAAATTGGCGTAAATAAGTTAGGAATTCCTCAAGTACCATTCTACGAGGTCTCGATGAGACACATTTATCATATAACATAAACTGACCATTCACGTTAGTTAATCCATTCGCTTCTGTTGCTTGAGGTGCAATTTGTTGAGTAGGATTAATATATGCTGAAAAACCTATAGTGTTACATTTTGCAGCGATTTGAAGAACGTCTGCACTTTTAAGGAAACTTGACGTTTCCAAGACAAAAATTCAATGTAAAAGTCATTATCAGGAAAAGGATTAATTACACTGTTCGGATTGTCTCCCACAGCTGTAGTAGAAAGAAGATCCATATTACTACTGTACATTATACCTTCAGAAGCTTCTCGCTTATTACGTAGCATAGTTTTCTTTCTTTTTAAGAATAAACGCCTTTTTTGAACTCGGGATCTTTTGCACGCTCAGGTCTAAGTTTAGCAATTTTTTCGACCTTTGTAATATGTTTCTTAGTATGTTCTCCCGGATCAAAAGATAGCCTTTCTTTAACAATATGTATCTATTCTTCACCGATGTTTTTCTGGTTCACTGAAGAAGAATATCTAAAATCCCCAGACTCGGATGAACTATAAAATCGAGCTTTTGGCGCTTTACTGGCCATTGTGGCATTCAAGCTTTCATTAACTTGGCTCGATGCGCCGGAAGCATAACGATCAACATTATTAGCAAGCTTATTAAACAAAATTTTTAACTCCGCAAACATCTGTGGATTTTTAAAACAATCATGAGGTTTGTAGCTGTCCGCATTTTGAAGAAACTTGCACCATTTTCCACAGTTATTGTGTTGATTGAATCAATGATACGGTATATTTCGAATCGCTTCCTCCATTTCTTTCTTTTTTCCATGGTTTTGTCCCATTGCATACGTAAAACACCGATGAAGCTTCTCTATACATTCTTTATTCATGTCCTTACAATCTTTTTGCAGCTTATACAACTGTTTGGTAACACCGCGACTAGTGTGATTTTTATCAGTGTTTAACAACTCGGTGACGACTAGCATTTCACACGGCTGCAGTAGTCGAACTATCATCATCACCAAGACAACTACTTCAAGATTAAGACTTTTTGAAATGGAACTTTGTGTCGTAATTTCAACTGCTGCACTTGGTTCTATCGCTTTAGCGCTCCCATTAAAATTTTTCCTGCAGTCGTGGTCACAACATGGGTGACCAATGGCACACATTCTGCATGCTTTACTCCTAGTTGCATATTCTAGCACACGTCCCATGTAAAGACCTATAAGTGATCCGTATCCATATAAGCTGTTATAGCTTCTTCCCGTACCCCTGGTACTCTACCCTATATCGTAAGAACCAACGAATCGCACCAAATCATTGCAAGATACTTCAGTCTGCAGTAAAGGTTGTCTTCTCATATCATCATTTTGTAAATAACAAATTAATCGAACTTCTTTACTTAAATTATTACAAGACTTATTAGTAACAGATCCTGTATTCTCGGCTTCAGTGCCAGTGGCCATGTCTACATCGTCTTTTTTGTTTATTATAAAACTTGATTGTAACTCGATGGGCCTATAAAGAATTGATAAAATTATTTGTTAGTTACGTTATTGGAGTTATTCAATTTTTTTTTTGGTGAAAAATCTATATTTTAATTCACCTTATTATTTATTAAAATTACAAAAATTATCGAAATGCTTACAATAGCTTCTTCAACTCAGCTTCATTCTCAATGGTAAGTTTTTTTTTCCATTTTTGCCCATTCTTGGCAACTGTCTTTAGCACAGCTTCGTCTTTAGCAAATCTCGTATTCGTGCCTCTTAAACAATTTGGAGTCTACTGATGGGACATCCATGCATGCTAGTAGTTTATTGAGGTGAGTATAACCCATTCCTGCATGTAAAACTCCTATAAAGGTATCAATTCAACAAAAATGAAATGCGAGTATTATTCAGTACGTGCTGTTTGTTGGTCTGCACATTATTCATGTCCAAACACTTGCGGCATTGGATTCGAAATATTGAAGCGAGGCCAACTAGTGTCTCTTCTATTATATCTGCTAAGTAAAGGACTTCTTGACATGATTTACAAATTGAATTTTTTCCAAGTGTATTGATTTCAACTATATACGTCGACCACTGATCAGTTGGAGATCCGAAGAACCATCTTGGAGGTTAGGTGACACATCTTCGAGGTTACGACCGGAAGCTACACTTTCTTGCACATGGAAATATTTTCTTTTTTTTTGGCCAGATTTTATTTGGCTTAATCTTTGATAGTATATTTTCTCTGTAACGCGTTTTCTCTTCCAGATATATATTTTTTTCCATTCTTATCAAACCTATAACTTACGCTCGCTTCCATTTTGGGAAAAACTGATCGAATGAAAAACATCAGTGGCATTAAATACAATGCTAATCCGCACAGATAACCTCAAAACATGTTTCAAATATCGTCAAATTCATTGATTGCACTTTTTCACTACTCTAGAAGCGTATAATTTATTTATATTCTAGAGAGAATTCTTTATTTTTTAGTGTTTACATAGTAATATTATTTTATTTTTAGTAATAAAAAAGTATATTTTAATGAAATTTCTGATTAGAAGAATTGTTTTTATCGTCATTTTTTCACGTTCCTAAGTTTGGACTAGACAGTCAAAAGTTAATCTCTGACTTTAAAAAGGCTAATAATTAATTAAAAACATATATAAATATTAACTAAACTGTTTTCACATGCATTCTGACCAAACTAGTATCGTTTGAGCCATTATTTGAAGCAAAAATATGTAATTATATATGTTTGTCAAAATAGCGCAGCTCCAAAACTTTTGCCTCAGACTATCCCACCACAACTCCCTTAACAACAAAATATATTTGTATGTTCAATTATGCAATAAGAAGAGTGTAGTTTATTATTTCTATAAAATTGGCACCTGCTTCCAAACTTTCTGACGTTAGTATATATGTACGAGGGTAGATTGAAAAGTTTCCGGAATGGGCAAGAAAACGCAGTAATTGAACAGGTTTTTGTTTTTATTTTTCAACATAATATCCTTGCAGGGCGATACACTTTTCCCAGCGGTGCTCCAACTTTTTTAAGCCTTCAGAAAAATATGATTTCGGGAACTCTGCAAAATAAGCTTTAGTGGCGGCGATGACCTCCTCATTTGACGTAAAGCGCTTGCCTCCGAGCCAAGTCTTCATGTTTGTGAACAAAAAGAAGTCGCACGGGGCCAGGTCTGGAGAGTACGGGGGATGCGGCACCACCTCGTAGCCCAATTCAACCAATTTAGCATTGGCGATTCGGGATGAATGGGCCGGCGCGTTGTCGTGATGGAAGAGCACTTTTTTTCGCTGCAAATGAGGCCGTTTCTCCTTCAAAATGCCGTTGAATTGATCCAATAAATCGCTGTAGTATTGTCCCGTGATAGTTCTTCCCTTCTGCAAAAAGTCGATGTGTATCACACCTTGCGAATCCCAAAAAACGGTGGCCATGACCTTTCCAGCAGATGGGACAGTCTTTGCCTTCTTCGGAGCAGATTCGCCTGGAGAAATCCACTGTTTCGACTGCTGCTTGGTTTCTGGTGTGTAGTGGTGGATCCATGTTTCGTCCACGGTCACGAATCGGCGAAAAAAATCCGTTGGATTACGATTTAACAAGGCCAAACACTCTTTCGAAGTGGTCACACGATTTCGCTTGTTGTCCATAGTCAGCAAACGCGGCACCCATCGCGCCGAGAGCTTCCTCATGCCCAAATGTTCGTGCACGATATTTTGCACACGTTCATATGAGATGCCCGTGGTCTCTACTATTTCGCGCAACTTCACTCGTCGATCGGCTAACACGAGATCATGGACTTTATCGACCATTTCTTCATTTGTGGCCGTTTTTGGACGTCCACTGCGTGGTTCATCCTTGGTGCTCGTACGGCCACGTTTGAACTCGCTCACCCAGAAACTAATAGTCGAAAATGAAGGTGTGGATGTGCCATGAACTTTCTGCAAAATATCTCGTATCTCCGTCGCCGTTTTCCCGTCCATCCAGAAATGTTTGATGACTGCACGAAATTCGTTTTTATCCATTTTTGCAAAAGTGCCTGAATTGCTTCACAAGATATCCTAGTAAACATAAACGGAACGACGCACGTGTCTGAAAATTTGACAGCTTTCCTAAAATAGGTTAGCCTTGACAACCATCATAACAATTTCACGATACGCGCGCCATCTCTTGCCCATTCCGGAAACTTTTCAATCTACCCTCGTACAGTTGCGACATTCGCTAAGGAAGGATGAAAAAATAGTGATCGCCGGTTTTTCAGTTTTTTGTACAATGTGCGCTGTAATTTGACCTAATTTATGAACTGGGCAATTAAAATATTCCAAAATAAGATGTTCTTGAATACCATATAATAAACTAACATTTACATTGTACAAAAAACTGGAAAATCGGCGGTTATGATTTTTCGATCGTTCCTTAGCGAATGATCACAACTGTACATAACAGTATGGCTGATCCAACTAATTAAAATGACACTAGTAAATACAGAAAAAAAGTAAATATGGAAGGAGTTCCGGATATCCTATCTGGAACAAAAGACGAGCTTAAAAAGAAGTATTGCAAAAAATAGGTATGGAAGCAAGTAAATTTGATCTAAATTAATCAACACAACAGGAAGTATATGGTATTAAATGAAAACTGCAGTAACAGAGTGAATGTTATTTTTAACCAGCCATACAATAATACAATATTTATTTATTTATTTATACAATTACAATATTTGAATATTATCTACAATTTTCTGAAGTTTAGGAGTGCCACATACATGGGCACAGCCCAATTAACAACTAGTGGAGAAATAGAAGTTGAGAGGCATGTTATGTTACAATGGGTACGAGTAGTGGTGGCAGGCTTAAACTTGGTGTCTAAGTGGGAATGAAAATTAGTGCAATTTATGGAGGAATAAAATTATAAAAATTCAAAATGCATGGAGAAGAAGAACAAATGAAATTTATTGCGTACTAGGAACAAAAAACGATTGTATGGTGCAAGTCAAAACCAAAAGTAAAAATATAAACAATTCAAAAGTTAACAACTTAACAGATTTAAAAATCCCTAAAGAGTTTACAATAAAAGTTCGTATGTATAGTCTTTATGAAGGTTACACAATAATAGATGTTATCAAACAGGGAAAGGGTCTTAAAAGGTCTATATAGTTTTTTGTAGTATGGCTTGTTGTAACATCTTGCTGGTAGAGAAGGACTACTTCATCACTAAAAAGAAAGAAAGAGTTTCATTGTGGTAAAAATTTGTGAAATTAAATTGTGAATTAAAAAGGAAGTGTCTTGTAGCGCTAAAAATATAATATAAATTAGGAGGAATCCTCCCTCATTACCGTTTTACTAATTTGCCTCAGTATGAATATTTGTTCCTGTGTCCCTACTACTTCTAAACCCACTTTGCGTATCTTCTATCGTTTAGTCTATCTATTCCCTTAACCTTTTTTCTAAAATTCTATCATACTTATTTTTCCTACTATAGTTCCAATTGTTATGCCTCTTTAATTATTAACATCCTTGCTGTCTCCTTTCTTGTAAATTGGCAATATGATTCCTGTTTGCCAATCTCTTGGAATAATTTTTTATCTAATTGGTTTATTTAGCTTTTGTTTCTCCCAGATTCTGTGTTAATACTTTGAATTCATGGTTGTTGTTTTCGTTTAGTATTATTTGGGTTTCTTCTCTAAAATTCTTCTTGTCTGGTTGATATTGTTTTTCCATGTTCTTTGCACAAAATTGACTTAATTGACACGAAATGTTGTAGTGAGGAAGTCTGCAATGACTTAAGGTGCAATTCCACTGAGGCAACAAGTGGCATGTGGGAATGACGCGTGCTATACTCAGTCTTTCAGCCAAAGCCACATAAAGCATGCGTCTTTGTTGCATGCCACACGTTAATTGTCTAGCAACGCTAGATGACATGTGGCATGTTACATGTTGTCCAGTATTGCACCAGTGGAATTGTGCCTTAACATCCACTCGTTAATAAAGTCCACAATATATCTATGTATTTGTTAAATGAAGTTCACAATGGCTTCATTAATTTGTTGTTCTGTAATTGTTTCACCACACTGGTTTTAACATACATTATCCAAGTAGAATCAGACCTCATGGTTGCAATCTTCTTTTTGTATTTAATTGAAACTTTAAAGATCATTTTATATAGTACAGTGTCTTTCACTTCACAGCTTGACACCCCTGTATCTTTGTTATTTGTAATCGAATCAATTTCAAATTCTTATCAGGTATAGAACCCCTTAAAATAAATTTGTCAGTAATTAAAAACCCCATTTATTATAAACCATCTATTACGATCAAAAATAAATCGTCCCCTTAGAGCAGAACTAGAGTAAGTCACAATATGCAAATTTTATAGGAGACGATTTGTTTAAATAAAATTTTTTCTTGAGAATATTTTGTGACCGTGTTGAAATGTTACCTTCCAAAAGGGTTTTTAAAAATATCAGTAAAGACAATTTAATCTAATTCATTAAATTACTTGTTATCGGGAACATACTATAGTAGGAGGCGGACTTAGGTTAGTTCTGTGTTTAGAAATAGCCTATGTCCAATCACTTAAATGCAAATAACTTATTATTCACAGAAACAGAACAAGTCTAAGTCTAGATCCTGTCAATTGTGACATGCTTGTTATAATATTGTGTCAGAAGTAGCTTATGTCCATAACATAGTAAGACTATGTTACTATTCTAAGAAAACATAGGTTAGTTCTGCATTAAACATGACATGCTTGATGTTTATAGTATATTTTGATTCTGTTGTATTAAAAATGAACTGTTTGTTTGTGACTTACAATACTTCTACAGTCAAATGCAAGCTTAGTCAAAGAATACATAGGCTACAAAAACCGTTTCTGCTAAAAAGTGGACATATGCTACTTCTGCTCTAATAGTCCAGTCAATTTAGAACAAATTTTCATGAATAGCAGAAAGTTGAGGAAAGTCTGTCGATTTTTGCATAGGCCTTCCTGGAGGGCTGTTAAATAACCCCCTAAAAGTCACCATCTGTAGGTGGCGAGCTCGAAGAGATAATGAGGGTAAACCACGTCTCCTAACAGTTTTTGTCATTTTTCTCGGAAACTATTAGGTTTATCAACAAGAAGGAGGTTAAGTAAATTAATGTTTATTTAAAGTCCTACCAGAAATGTACGAATGTTTTTTCAAACCTCACCTTCTTTTTGTGTTATCGAAGAAAGAAGATATGTCAAACATAAATGAGTAATTTGCTCCAGTAAATTTGCTCAAGGAACTTTCGGACGTAACTTTTTGTGGTCTCATATTGGTCATGAAATAGATAAGAAACTTTTGTTGAGAGCCAGACACGATCGTGGTCCAGTCATATTTTACCTTAGCATCTCTTCGGCAAAATCCATCAGGCGATATTATCGTTATCCTTGGTGCCAATCGGATGAGTTTCGTATTGGCAAATTAATTCTTAGGAGAGTACACTGTGCTAGTCAATTTTTGTATCCAACCCAATACGTACAGGGGCTTTCGCTTTCTTAGAAATCTTTAGAAATATTTATGTAGGTGCAATTTTGTTGTAAATTAGCAACCAAGATACTAACGCAGAATGTTTTGTATCTTAAAATGTCTGTTAACAGACAATTATAAAGATTTTGCTCCACATTTAGCATGCATCCAACGTACTGTATCAATAATAAATTGTAAATGTGGACAATACCAAGATCTTAGAAATTAAAGGGATTTCTAAAAAAGCGAAACACCTTGTACGTATTGGGTTGGATACAAAAATTGACTAGCACAGTGTACTTTCCTAAGAATTAATTTGCTAATATGAAACTTTCATTCGACTGGCACCAAGGATAACGATAATATCGCCTGATGGATTTTGCCGAAGAGATGCTAAGGTAAAATACAACTGGACCACAATCCCGTCCGGCTCTCAACGAATGTTTCTTATCTATTTCATGATGAATATGAGACCACAAAAAGTTACGTCCGAAATTTCCTTGAGCAAATTTACTGGAGCAAATTACTCATTTATGTATGACATATCTTCTTTCTTTGATAACACAAAAAGAAGGCGAGGTACGAAAAAACATTCGGGCATTTCTGGTAGGCATTTAAATAAACTTTAATTTACCTAACCTTCTTCTGATTAACTTTGTATTACTATGTTTCTTCGATTATTTGCATTTATCTTCGATCAAAATAGGCTGGTGATTTATGGCTATGGGATTTTTAATTACACACGAATTTATTTTAAGGCGTTCTATACCTGATAAAAATTTTTAATTTATTCGTTTACAAATAACATACAGGGGTGTCAAGCTGTGAAGTGAAACTGTGAACTGTATATACATATTATATAAAACACAACAATATAACTACCCCAAGTAGAGGGTGTTAGTCAAAAGAGAGGAAAACCTGTCTTAACAACTTTTATAAAAAAGAACAAAGGATAACTTGAACTATGCAATTAAATAATATTTCTAGTGTTGCTTTTTCATATATGACTATTTAAATTTAGTGTTTATGTTATTTTATTTTATAATCTATTTTTCATACTTTGTTACAGCCTGAACGTATAGATCCTCAGGGTAATCCTTCACAGTACGATATACGTTCTGATGTATGGAGTTTAGGTATATCTATGATAGAATTATCAACTGGTCGATTTCCATATCAAAAATGGGGTACACCTTTTGAGCAATTAAAACAAGTAGTTACTGATGATCCACCAAGACTACCTGCAGGCGAATTCACACCAGAATTTGAAGATTTCATGTCAAAATGCCTTCAAAAGAAATATACTGATAGACTTAATTATGATCAACTCCTACATCATCCATTTTGTGTGACACACGCTGAAAGAAATACCGATGTTGCGTCTTTCGTTTCAGAGATTTTAGATATACCGGAGAGTGGATGAGATTCGTGTATTATTTCTTAGTAATTTTTTTTTCTTCTTAAATTGTAATTTTAATTTTAAACCATTAGTTTCTTATCATCACTGATTATTTTAATTTGCAAAGTTTTAATTTTCAATTTTTTTTCTGATACATATTAAGTTTTAGTAATTTTAATTTTAAAATTAAGTACAAATTCCTAATTTTTCTGCAAAATTGCTACCTATATTTATTTACAGACAAAACTTGTAATTGTTCTTATTTTTGTTTTCTTTTGCATTTTAAAAATGCAATAATATACTGTATAGCATAATTAACAGTACGGAAGAAAGGTAAACTAATAGTAGTACTATAAGAAAAACTGACCTCTGATATATTGTTTTAAAAATAATTAATGTGTTCATAGTCTGAATAAATAGTTAGTAGTAGAATAAAAGTCTTGTCGCATGAGGAATACTGTAGCATTATAAGAAGAATAAAATTAAAAATAGGTACCTGATATTTAAAAGAAATTACACAGTTGGTGTTCTGTACCAGACTACAAGTAGATTTGGTTCACATTTTAAAGGCCTTCTGTACAAAACAGTTGAATCAAATTTGTCTTGTATCAAGATTACTGCAGTAATTAAATGCAAATTGTTATTAAACAACGTAATAGCCATGGCCTTTAATTGTATTACAATCAAATAAATACTTTGGTTATAAATATCATTTGAAATAAACAAAAATTAATATTAAGCCAATAATAATCAAGTGAATTATGTATACATACTAGGATGGAGCGACAATTCTTTTCTGGAAATTCAAAATTCCTATGTTCTGGAAAGTTGTCAAAGTTAAAAAATAAATTTTAATCAAATCAATACCATAATAAAATTTAAAGGAAGAAATGAATAAAGCCCCAGTGATGATGGGAAATATTTTTTCAAACAAAAATTTTAATGTATAAATTTATTTTTTAGACACAACTTTCCTGAATTACACAGGAATTTTGAATTTTCGAAAAATGTAGTTGTTCCACCCTATACATACCTGTGAATTGTTTTCAATTTTGATCAGTGTTTTAACAGACCAAATTGTAATAAAACAAAAGTTTGTACTATAGCCTCATGTGTCTTTATTTATCTTAATAGTGTAAATTACATCACAATGTAACCCTCAGTAGATTTTCAGGAGAGTTAAGTATTTATTCACAATACTATCGTAGTTGTAGGGATTGTTTCAATTATGTCCATTGTAATAAATGATAATATTTTATTTGTTCTACACAGAATAATTCTTACCGCTAGTACAAAACAATATTAGTAAACAAAAACATTAATTTTTCACTTTCATGTGTTTTAAATTTGTCGTCAATTCTGTGTAACAAATAAAATGATCACTTCTCTCATTATAAAATTATAATAATTATACAAAATAGTTGGAGACAGTCTCTTAAATTAAAACAAAACTATTAGGCAATAATGTAAAATGTATAAAAATGCTTCCTAGATATATAGAAATTATAGATTTACAAAAGCACCAGAAAATATTTTTTGATAGTCTTTTGTGCCTAACTAGAAGTTTTGAAGTGCAATGATAGAAAATATTTATTATACCTTGTACTATTTTGCAGTATCCAGCATTTTTTCATTTGAAACTAATAATTTTTTATGATTTTCTTTTAATAATGAAGCATTTTTTTTATTTTAATTTTTAATGAAATTGTTTTTAATTTTTAACAAGTTCTAATTTTCTACACTGCAAATAATGTTGATGTTTTCTCTTTTTTTTTGTTTTAGCATATTACTGAAACTGTTATAGTTTCTGTTACCATCTTATGTTTTAGCAATTTCTGTTCAAAGACTTTGTTATTTAAAGTCTTATTTTTTAAGTTAATCTTGAAAATTGAAGTCATTAAAAATGTATGAATTGTGTGATAAATAAAAATATTTTGTTTTAGTCTTTAACAGTATTTTGAATGAAATGGCATATTAAGCTAAATAGTTACTTTTGGGAATAAAATAAAGTGGCCTGAAAGCTTTTTCCTGGCCTGGTCTGACGTACCCAGCACGACCCTGGAAATATTCAATGGGACAAGCTGCTAGGTGAGTTTGGCTCCTGTGATTACAAAATCGATACTGTGCTTCTCCAACCATCCACAATGGTCGGAAGTAAGATCAGCCCAGAACAGCTTTTGATCCTCTTGAGTTGTTTATAAATAAACTTTTCTAATTTGGTTAGGCGTCACTAGAGTTCCTAAATATGTACTGACCTTGGTGTTATTTAGGGTTAATGTGATATCATGCACATATTTCCATAAAGGGTTACGAAGCTTTCGATTCTGCAAAAAGGTAGGGCTGATGTGCATCGATCTCACCAAATTGGATGCTGTAATTAGCCTGAACCAATTCTTGAGAGAATTGACCATAAGAAAAGTCGATAAAGTTAATTGCAATTGTGAAAAACATCTTTGGCTTTTTAAAATGTGCACAGCATATACTCCCCTTAAGTGAATTGCAAAAGTACAGAGTGTTAAGTAGTTTAAATATAGTCTGTCAATCAACTTTTTTACATCTTGTATTATGGGTGGAAAACTTCTTGGCCTGAGATAAAAAGTAATATTCTTAGGAGTTGATTTTGATTTTATTTTTCATTAAATTCTCCTTTGAGCTCGATGCACTTGGTCCAGCGATGCTCTAAGCGATTCAAACCATCCTCATAAAAGGAAACGTTAAGGTCTTCAAACTATGCGTTTAATGCATCAATGACTTTAAGATGAACATTTGCGCCCTCCAAGCCATTTTTCAAATTTGGAAACGAGAAAAAATCGCTGGGACCTAGATCAGGAGAGTACAGTGATTAAACAATTCGAAACCCAGTTCATGGATTTTCGTCATTGTAATTGCCGACCGGTGAGGGGGAGCATTGTCTTGATGAAACAGCACCTTTTTCCTCAATATGTGTGCACGTTTTTTAGCGATTTCTTCTTTCAAACGGTTAAGTAAGTTAGCGTAGTATTCACCTGTGATACTTCTTCCCTTTTCCAGGTAATCGATACAAATTATGCCCTAGGAATCCCAAAATACAGTGACCATTGCCTTGTCGGTCGAAGAACAGTCTTAGCCTTTTTTGGTGGCGGAGAATCACCATGTTTCCACTGTTTAGATTGTTGATTCGTATCAGGGGTATAGAAATGGACCTGTGTCCCATCAACGGTAATAAATCATCGCATAAAGTATTTTGGATCACATCGAAAACATTCTTTTGAAACACTGACTCATTGCTGTTTTTGATCAATTGTCAGCAGTTGCAGTACCCAGCTTGCACAAATTTTTTTTCCAAATTCTCGTGTAAAATTGAACGAACGCGTTATTTAGATATGCCTACAGTATCAGCTATTTCTTAATTTTAAGCGGCGGTTGCTTAAAACAATAGCGGACACTTTTTCAACCATTTCTTCAGTGGTAGCAGATTTGGGTCTTCCCGGACGTGGTGTATCGTCGCAACTCTTCCCACCTCGTTTGAATTCAGCTGTCCACTTTTTTACAGTGGAAAATGAAGGAGCAGATTCTCTCGGAGTAGAATCCAGCTCTTTTTTAATTTGTGGCAGTTAATCCTTTTAAAACAAAATATCTTATAAGAACATGATGATCGTGTTTTTCCATTCTTCACAAATAACTTGGAACAAAAACTTTAGCAGGCAGATACCCATGGAGTTATGAAGCAATCGTTTTAACACTGTAGATTCGACTTTATGAAGGTTAGAACTTTACAGCTGTCAAAATATTTATACACTCAGAGCGCTCTGTCTGGGCTAGGCCGAGAAGTATTCAACCCGCCCTCGTACATATTTACATACTGTGTTTTTTTTAGTAAGGCATCCAGTCATCTTAGTTGCTGACCATACTTTCAACCAAGCGGATTGCATACTTCTTGGGTAATGACTTCCAGGCATTTCTTAACTTGTTGTGATAACTGTTATGTAGTGAATATTTTCTTTCTCCTTTTCTTATTCTTTAGACAGGGCCATATATTCTCGAAGGTGTTTGCATCTAATGATGGGGAAGGCCAATCCAATACATCGATGCCATTTTCCTCTTTCCATCATTGGCAGAGATGACTGTGATGTTTCAGATTATTGTCCTCTTGGAGTATTCAAGGATCTTCTGGTATATTTCAATAATCTTTTCTGGATTCAAGTTGCGATTTTCCAAAGCCAACTTTGGAGAAGCATCCCCAAAGACGGATCTTTGCTGTGTGTTTAACAGTTCACAGAACAAATCACTTTGTGGCAGTAGAATAGACTCGAACCAACACATTACTAGCCCAAATAGAGGATACATATTGCTGTGATTTCCAGGACTTATAATTGAATACAAGTCATTTGGGTTGCCTATATATTTAGGGGTTTGGACTCAACTGGAACAAATCTTAATTAAATAAATTAATTTGTTACTTAATAAGTAAAGAATAGACTCTACATCACTTGATAATAATAAGAAGTAGATCTTAAACAGATTTTTCACTTAAAACTGAAAAATTATTTTGACAAGTTACGATTTGCATAGCGTTATATATTATAAAAGGCATAGATGGAAAGGCAAGCAAGCAAATCACTACAATACTCACAGTTTTTGTTGTTGAATTTCAAGTAAATCCCATGCTGGTTTAACGATTCATCAAATTCCATGATAAATGTATAATTTTCATTAATCTATGCACTTGCAGCCAAAATGTTTTACTGCAATATTGTTAATTAGGTTCTAGTGCACCTTTAGCAATAGAATCTTCAAGTGGGCAGCTCTATATAGAGAAGGTTTAGCCTGTTGAAGCTTAAAATTTGTATCGTTTGAACCTGATCTGTTAAAATGGTAAAATGTAGTTAATATTTAAAGTTTTGGTGCCAAAATTGATGTAAATATTGTGAGATAGGATGTTTGGATTCATTCAATAATGAGAAAAGGATGTAATAAGGTGTGAAAATGTTATCTGTAATTTTGGAAAAACCATGTTGGTCAGGAAATTCAAGATAGTTGCCATTGAATCCTGGAGTTAAATTTGCTTTTTGCTAGACATGCAATATTCCAAAATATAGGAAAAATTATCTTTCCGATTATGTAATTTGTTTAAAAATTTAATTTAATTTTTTAATCATATTTTGGTTATGTAACTCTTGTTAGGTTAGATGTTCAATTGTTCTTAGTAACTTACCAAGTCTTGTTAGTGGAAAAATGACGATTGTCGTTTATTTTTGAAAAAAATATAAAAGTAGGTTGAAAATCTGGTGACTTTCTTCTTGATTTTCATACAAAGCAGAAGCCATGTCAGATCACGAAATAATTTAATAAAATTTTGAGATTATGTGTGTCAAACTTAACGTCAATGAAACGTCAAAAAAGTGAGGTTATGACAAATGTCATCCAAATTTAATTTTTTTGAAAAAGTGTTAAATAATTTTAACTAATGATAATAATAAAGAACAATTAACGTGAATTATAAATAAAAAGTAAAGTGAAGTGTTAATTTGGTTTTTGGACTATTTATTTATAACAAGAGAATTTTTGGAAAATGTATTGGAACTTTTCTGGATGGAAGGAAATTAAAAACTGGATGTAATAAGAATTTATGGGAAATAGACAATTTATTATTTATGGTACTCATGTATTCTAGGTAAATTGTTTAATATTTAATAGTTGTAATAAATCACAAAAGATCCACAAGAACAATTATATGGAAATGCGTGTTCACCATAGCAACAAATAAGCAGGTAAATTTACCGACTATTACAGAAAACTGTCAAATAATATAGTGTGTGCAAAAATTTTCAAGTGGCGCAACAAAATCTTTGAATTTAAAAATTTATTTGTATGTATTTTCAAACTTTAACTTTATTTTTATTTCGTTTCTTTCTTTTAATTATAATTTAAGATTGTGGGATTGATCAAATAAAAATTGAGCTGGACAAAGGGAATTAGACTTTCTCTTAATTCTTAATTTGTTAAATCCAACTGGCACCAATAATTAATTGAAATTATTCCAAATTTGATAATTGAATCCACTTTAAATAGTAAGAAATTTTTTTGTTTTTGTTTCTTTTTCATAAATTTTCAGTTTTCATTCTTTTTATGTGCTTATTAATAAAATAATATTTTTAAATGTTCAAAAGGAGATTTATTTGTGTATTCTTCTTGTTTTGTGTCCAATAACAGAATTTCACAGGTATAGGTTGAACAATATTTTATTATTTTGTCAAAGAGCGACCCGCCTGAAATTCTCTCATGCAATTTTTCTGGGCTTGTCTTTGGATTTTAAAATCATAGCTGGAGCAAATTTTCTTTTCATCACAAAGGTAAGTGGTGTTTGTTTTTGTATAACTTTTCAGTTTGCCTTGCTAATATTAAACGTAAGTGATAGTGGTCTTTAAATTTAAATAAATTTATGATCAAGTGTTGTAAAGTGTATACTAGTACAGCGCTTATCACGATAGAATTTTATTGTTGCACTAATGCGATGCTTATTAACCAATAATATACCATAGCAATATGTTTCTCATAACGAGAAACATATACAGAACTCAGTTTATAAAAATACCCTTCTGTTGCTGCGATCGGTTATCAACTAAATGTTTTGTTATAGCATCATAAGGAAAAGGTCCAGCTACCTGCTCAATCCAGGAATGTTCGCATATCCCACCCGTAAATATTCTTTTACGTCAGTCACACTCTTGATTGACAGACTGTACTTGTCTATTGTGTATATCATTTCAATGTTACTATGCTTGTATGAATCTGTAAATACTTGCCTTCTGTTTATGAAATGAAGAAAGCGAAAGTAACTATCTTGTAGGGACTTTTATGCTCTTTCAACTTGGTACGAAGGATGCTCTGTTAATAGTTAGTAGCAGGCCATGGAAGCTCAATTGGCTAGAAACAATTGCAACAATGGAATGTCGCATTAGTTGACATTCATTACCCACAATTGTCAAACGTTCCGATTTCCTTGTGAAACGTAGTTAATTTTGTAAGATAAGTAGTTGTCTATTTTTAATTCAGTTTAGATGAGCATTTCGCGAACTGCCTTTAGAGCTATGATTTTCTAAGACTATAAAAGACAGTTAGGATACCAGCAAAGCCATGAAAATTTGATAGCAGCTTTTGGTGATGCTACCCCTTCATTATCCGCTGTTAGTCGTTGGTTCCGCGAATTTCGACGAGGGCGAGAGCTGCTAGAAGACAAAGCAAGACCTGGAAGACCTGCAGAAGCTGCCTGTTCAAAAAATGTTGATCGTGTGGCAAGCTTGATTCAGTCCAATCAAAATATTACTTATAGGGAGATTCAGGAGGAAGTGAAGATTGGATCCTCGGCGGTGAATACCATTTTGCATAAACATCTTGGGGTAAGAAAGCTAGCAAGCCATTTGCTCTCAGAAAGTCAAAAACAGGCTCGAGTAGACCGGTGTAAATTTATGTTGCAAAAATTTGACGGAGGAGCTTCCAAGCAAGTGGCATACATTGTAACTGGTGATGAATCTTGGGTATACAGTTACGACCCTGAAACTAAACAGCAGTCTAGTGTTTGGGTATTCGAAGATGAAGACTTGCCCACAAAAGTAATTCGTGGCAGAAGCGTCAATAAGAAAATGATTGCTGTTTTGTTCCGCCGAAGTGGTCTTGTTGCTGTTATTCCACTTGAAGATCGCAGAACTGCTAATTCTGAATGGTACTGCGAAGTGGCTTTATCACAGATGTTTGCAAAATTACAGACAGGTCGCCAAAGGACCGGTTTGCGTAACATCTTAGTCCATCATAACAACGCAACCTCCCACACTGCTGCCAGAACATTGGATTTTTTGAAAGATACGGGAGTTCAATTGGTAACTCATCCTCCGTATAGCCCAGTTCTGGCGCCGTGCGACTTTTTTTTGTTTCCAACTGTTAAAAAAAATGATGCGAGGTAAAAGATTTTCCAGCGCAGATGCAGCAGTTACAGAATTTCAAAGAATTTTTGAGGACCTTTCAGAAAATGAGTTTTCCGAATGTTTTAAAAAGTGGTTTCGAAGTTTTTCAAGATGGCAGACTTAGCACAGGTTCAATTAATGAGAACTTTTTAAGGATTATTTTAGAAGTCAATTACTACAATCCTACGAAAAAAGATTCATTAAAAATTTTATCACCAAGGAATTTGTCTTTACTATTTAACTGAGACTGGACATTTATTTCGCTGGGGTTGTAAGCTCTTTGTAACGGAGCCTAAGTTTCATTTTTCAAATTTATTTTATTTTATTAACAATTTCATAATTACTTATTATTTCTTATAATGCATAATTGTTATTGACGAATCAAATCAAGTTTTCCAAATTTATTGTAATTTTTATAAAGCTAACAATTTCATAATTTTTCATATATAATATCACAAGTGGTCTAATTTTTTCCGACAAAATTTGTCATTTCAGATATGAGTAGCTTTCGCAACGAAAACTACACGAGTCGACGCAGGAGACGAGTGTAATTTTCCAAAAGCAAAAGCTACGAATGTCTTAAATGATAAATTTTGCAAGAAAAGATTAGACCACGAGTTTTATTCGGCTTGACAATCCATCGAGCAAATTTTTATTTAGCGTGTGTAGTTAATATTAATTTAATTAAATTTGACATTTCATTTTGACATAAATTTTTTCATATATAATATCACAAGTGGTCTGAATCTTTCCGACAAAATT
Organism: Agrypnus murinus; assembly: GCA_929113105.1. Lineage (NCBI taxonomy): Eukaryota > Metazoa > Arthropoda > Insecta > Coleoptera > Elateridae > Agrypnus > Agrypnus murinus. Next base: position 38,863,224 of record OV816025.1, on the reverse strand, counting down.
TGTCGTTTCAGATATGAGTAGCTTTGCAACGAAAATTACACGAGTCGACGCAGGAGACGAGTGTAATTTTCCAAAAGCAAAAGCTACGAATGTCTTAAACGATAAATTTTGCAAGAAAAAATTAGACCACGAGTTGTATTCGGCTTGACAATCCATCGAGCAAATTTTTATTTAGCGTGTGTAGTTAATATTAATTTAATTAAATTTGACATTTCATTTTGACAAGTGGTTTTTTCTTAGTGAAAAAACCACTAGTGGTTTTTTCACTATAAAACTAATTTCATTGGTCCCAATTTGGAAAATTCTGTAATTTGATTGGTTAAAAATTTTCGAGTTGGATTGTCACTAAGAAAAAACCTCTAGTGGTTTTTTCACTATAAAACTAATTTCATTGGTCCCAATTTGAAAAATTCTGTAATTTGATTGGTTAAAAATTTTCGAGTTGGATTGTCATATTTATTCTAAAAAGATTAAATTATTAAAGTTTCAATGATAAGTTGCATTCTTAGAAATACTGCACAAAAGGCAGGCATAACTCGATATTTCACATCCTGTGATATCAGTATCTAAGTTAAGAAAGCTTATGTAGCGCTTAGTAATAATGCAAATCGTGAGAATGTCAACTAAACAAGAAACAAAGAGAATTAATGTTTGACGAAAGTGCTAATCATAGCAAACAAAGTGTAGAAATCCCAATAGGAAAAAGATATCAAAACTGTCCTCCGCTTAACCGTGGTGGAAATTAAAAACCCTTTTGGAGTTGTGGTAAAAATCTCTCGCTTGAATAAACATGCATTAATTAATTAACGGTCGCGTTTGATTGGGAAATTTAACGTTAGAAAATGAAAAATTGTAAGTATATCGTTGTTTTGGGATGTATTAGAAATTTCAGTAACTTGTAACTTATTTAATCTATGTGTACGTTAATTTAAATAAAGGAGTGGTAATATCTAATTGGGATTACTTAGTTTGGATTAATTGATTTACAAAAGGTCAGTAGAATGTTTTATTAATTTACGTAACTGAAGGAATGCAATAGCAAATGCAATTAGCAATAACGACACATAAACTCTCTTGTATTTTTGTTGGCTATTATTAAACTTTATTATTAACAATTTATTGATTTAGGGTAACCAATTTTATACTATCCATGTGAGACAATAACGTCACTTTATTTTTATTTTGTTCTTTAATAAATTTCAGTTTTACCTTTTTTAGTTGTTTCACTGCGTATCATTTAATTAACTTGTTTTTCAGAAGGACTATCCTAACATTTTGTTTAGTGCTTGATAATTAATTTTTGGTATTTATTAATATAAATTAACTTAATCTAAAAATCATTGAGTAATAATAAATAATATCAACATAGGCATAAACTTTTCATTAATATCAGAGTGTAGATCAGTGGCAGCTTGTGCTATTAAAAACAGTTGAAGTGCCAAAGAAGTTGAAATAAAATAACAATATAAATAACTGAATAAAATTTTATTTTTTGTAGTATATTAAATCAATTCTGCGATCTTTTAGGGCTGCAAATTTATTTGTTATATCTTCATGGAGGGGTTGTTTTTCGATGAGACTTCGTAACAGTTCTTTTTAAATTGCAATGTTCATCAAAGAAGAAAGTCTCTCTTGTGATATAGTGTTTCTTGAATATACTTTTATTCTTTTCAGGCACGAAAAACTTCTTGGATACGCTAGTCGATGGAATCATCAGAATTAAAGGAAATAACAAACAGGCTTCTGTAAAAATGTCGACTTTCTTTGACTATTTTTTGAGTATATATTTCTAAACTTTTGATCAGAATAAATTAGAGTCAGTTCATTTTCTAACCGATTGATATTGGTTAAATATAATAATATCAAATATTTGACCATAATGTTGTAAATTTTCAAGAGCTTTGGACGGGAAACTATAAGTGTAATTTTCAAATTTTGAATTATCGACAAGGCATATAAATTCCAGCTTTTTACAGTCTTGAAATGTTAAATCCATTTTCATTAAGACGTTGCCTATTATCTCAAAAGATAAGATTTTATAGGTTTTGAACACATCATCTTCATTTAAATTTCATCTTGAATCACTGGTAAATACACTTTTAACTTTTACATATCGATTTTGAATTTCTAAACTGCTGGTATCAGTACCTTTAGTAATTCCTTAAAATTTTCTCGGTTTATTGATATCACTTTCGTGACCGCGAAAAGGAAGTTCTTGTTTAGCTAAGTACAATACTCCTGCAATAACCACTTTAAGAACGAGTCTATTCAAACACACATTTTCATTATATTTTGCCACAACAATCTTGCATTTTCTTGAAGAGCATCGGCAATAGTGTTCCGAGTTTTTACAAATGTTTTCAGCTTCAGAGCACATTGCGTATGTTCTGCTGCATCTTTATGAATATGAAATGATCTATTTATATTTATTAAATCAGCAAACCCTTCCTGATTCCATACATTATTTTTATTACTAAATAGTAGACACGGCCAGCAAAATAATCTTTGCAGTGTTTTGCTACTGCATAACTATGTGTACTCAGAAAACCAAGTTGACTTAAAATGCAAAATGTAAGATTTCCCGTTTTTTTTTAGTATTTATATTCAGGACATCAATAGGACGACCACAACTTAAAATGTCTTTCTGGTCTTCATCCTTCCACTTGACAAATGGTGTCTCCAGCAAATTGCACACTACATCGTTGCCGGGATTACACATTTTGATAATTAATTATTAAATGCAACTAAAAATTTATGGTCAGGCTTCATAGCAAAAACTAAATTTTTAAATCCTTAACTTTTATACGAAACTGCAAATAAATTGGTCGTCAGACACCGGTACTTATTAAAAACGGTTACAGTTCCATGTTACAATTGCATCAGATGTGTGATGATGATTATGAAGATACAAGGAATTGCTCCACCTGTAACTTCAGTTCGGGATTGTTCGCAGGTGCTTGCAGGGTGGGCGACAACGCGGTTGCCATAGCAATCACCGAATTTCTGAAGATATGTGACGTATACTGGCAAGAAACTGCATTTGTGCAATATTCCTGTACAATACTGTGTATTTTTATGCGGCACCATGAGCTCTTTATGTTGACAGTTTATTTAATTCATTACATTTTTCTTTTTTTATAATTATTAGTAGCAAAATATTAGTATGAGTCAAATCTAAGAACCTATAAGAAAAAAAAGCTTTATTATGTACAAAAAAATTAGGTGAAGTGGCACTTCAGTAACTGCACCTGAAAAACCGCCACTAGTGTATATACAAGAAATTAACCCCAGGACGCAGTGGGCAGCAGCTAGAAGAAGAGAACCAGGTACATTGGACGCCAGGGTACCTACCCTAGCGGTTGCAGGCTTAGCCTGCTCATACATTAATACAGTGCTTGTTCAATCAATTTTGCGATATACTGTTCTACAATGAAAAATGCCAATAATTTCAACAACCATTTTATTTACAATGTCATACAGAAAATATAGTTTAAAACGATATTAACAAATATTAAAATTATTCTCCTTAAAAACTGGGAATGCTATTTTATTGTTAGATTTTATAATCACACTCAAGTATAACAAGACAGTTAGACAAAGTCATAAAGTTAAATTAACATATATATATATATCTCTCTCATTATAGAAATTACTTTATTAATCAGTCAGATTTCTATTAAAATAAGAATAGAAATAATATAACTCAGCACGTAAAAGGTTACTTTAATTGGCACATCATCAAAAATAATCGTGTCTAAGAAATATGATTGTTTTTATATTGTCGTTATTACTTTTCAGTTTAATTTTGCTTGAGCTTCACTGCAATTTTAATTTAAGTGTGCATTTAAGAATCTGTTTTTATTCATATTGAAGATAACTTATTATTTTAATTATGCAATATCATTTAATTTAATGATTCTTGATTGAGTGATAAGATGAATATATAGAAGTATCTTATATAACTATTACAATTTCAAATTATCTCTTTTAGTGGTTTTAACAATTTCTAAAGTCTAATCACAGTAAAGCTACAATTTATTTTTAGAAAACATCCTTGCTACTAAAGATAATGAGTGTGGTAGTGTACAAACTGTCTATTTAAAATTTACCACCTACTAATTTCTTTGATGTGCAATTTATTTAAATGACTGCAAGTGCAATAGTCATTTTTTTCAATAAAACTATAACATCTTTCACGTTAATAGAGGTTCATGATATAGTCCACTATTAGTGCAACCTTCGTTTAACATAAAAAGAGGACAAATATGCTACAGAAATAAGCACACAGTCCTTCCGTATACATACATAATAGTATAAAGATCACAGATAATTTTTTAATAAAATTGCTGTGAAGTAAAAATAGCGTTATGCTTGGTTTATACAGCAACTAACAACTACGAATTAACAACTAAGGACAAAATCCTGCCAGTTTATAGAATCTATTATATTAAATTGTAAAAGTGTGTCAGTGTGTTTGTGTTCTGGTTGGTCGATCGAGCAGGAACACAATGCAACCAACAAAAGGCAGCTTTGATTTTTTTTAAATAACTACCCCAATTTTGGTAGGTTAATAGTTTTTTTTAATATCATCATGTAGGTAATTATAAGAGCTTCCGTAAATGTTGAAAACATTGCAGCATTCTCATTTAAAGAATATTGATGATGCCATTAAGTCACATATACATAAAGCTAAGAAATGATTTTTCAAAAAATTGATACAACTGTTTTATGTAAAAGCATTAATAAAGAATACGACCACAAAATTCCAAGGATGCAGGGAACCTGAACACATCAAATATGCTCAAGTATATTCTGCGTGTAAAATAGGGCAAAAATAATTCCCTGCAGGCGTGCCCAATTATAAACGAATAGTTAAGCATGTGCAAACAATCATGTGTTTGCAATACTATTACCACTATTTGAAATTCCAAGGTTATAGTATGTTGCATTATTTCCTGTCATTTCGATAATGTAGGTGCTAACATGTTTTGAATCTTAGCAGACATGCAAACTTACGATTTCATGTAAGAAATATCAGAACAAATACAGAAGAAAAAGCACTAAAACTGTACTTTTTATAGTACAGTTTTAGAATTATCAGAAAGATTAAAATTAAACCAATTCTTCTAATTTTTAGCTGTTAATTGTTAGTGCGTTGTATAAAATCATATAATTCTTACTTGTTAATTACTGTATAAACCATATAATATTGAAGTTGTGGGGTTTGCATTTCATGCTATAAAATTTCCCGTTGTAACTTATAATAGTTAATAACACTGCAAAAATCTCAGAACCAATCAGCAATTATTTCTCTTATAATTTTGAAATGAAAATGTCAAAAGTATTGGTCAAATGCCATTTGAATAATTTTAAATGTCAAATAAACCTAAGACGTTTTCTAGCGATGAACTGTATTTATAAATGTATTTAAACCTGGTTGAACGAGTATGTCATCGTTTGAGAAAGTCGCTAGAATGACGTATTTTAAACCACTACTTTGCAGGCGTGGTTTATTGAAAGAATCGTTAAAGTAGAACATAACCTATAACCTACAGATCAGCAAAACTTTTCTGCAAGTGTGTAATACTGTAATATGTAATAATAGCTCTTTATGTAACAAGTACATAATGTAGGATTTTATAGACAAGCCCAGTTTATGGCCGAGCGAGCGAACCGAACAAGGCCTATAAAAAGGGCGAGTCTATAAGGTCCGATTATGTAAGAGTTGCATACAAAGCTTTATGTTCGATTTCTAAAATTGGGTAATTATCAAAAGAAAATCAGTTTATAAATTTGACATCTATTCTTCACAGAAGAAAATTTGACATATAATATACAGTTGTCATACTTTATTTTACTACTACCTCTTTATTTTACGAGTACAATAAGCCAGTTCACTGCCGCAAAACAATACAATAAACAGTACTTTATAATGCAATCGGACATAATTTTATTTTATTACAAACTAATGGACTTTAGAAGTATAACTTTGACCTGTGTAATTACAAATTGATGTTATTATAACCAAACAACTCAATGTGAAAATCAAAAGGCTGTTAGTGCACAAGTCGCTGATTTAAATACATTTTCCACTTTGGTTTAAAACTGTTTGAACCAGTTGCGTGTATGACGTCACCGTTGCATTGCTAGGATGGCACATTTTAAACACAACAGTAAACGGTTTAAGCCGTTTGATCGCTAGAATATGCCTCTAAAGGTTACAGAATATAACTGCAAACAACTTGTTTGAAAATTTTCTTATGCATAATGTAAAAATGGCAATATAACATAATGTTTAATTCATCGCTACAAATTCGTTATTATTTAGTGATATAACTATACACTGTTTCAGATTTTGGCATCAGGGTTGGCTTTAGGAGACAAAAATCATTGTGGTAAACTGTTAAGTGGGATAATGTAAAAATTTTTTTGAAAAAAAAATTTATAACTTCTAAACCAGTCATTAGATGGCGCTAAAATTTTAGATATGAATAAACCTGCCAAGAGAGGTATTAAATATGCAAAAATATTTGGGGCATTCTATTTAAAAAAAAATACCTTAAGTGTGCCACACTTTTCTGCAATACCCTATATATTTGAAAATAATTTCTCTAGATGCGCCTCTATCCACTATTAGAACAATTTTTCTAGCTCTTACCATTTAGGAGCTATCGGACTTCCCCACACTATTGCCCCACCCGGTATGTTTAAATACCAATGGACTTTTACTATTAAACAAATGTACAAGTGATTATTCTGTGCATTGGTAAAGAAGACAATAACAAAGTTACAAACAATATTATGTATATTTACATTTTTATTATGCAAATTATTCAAATGTAAGATAAAAATCCCATCACTTTTACTTAATAAAATTGATAAAAACAGGTGTAATGAGATAAACAATGTCAGCAAGCATGCTTGACCATCACACATGTGTAGTGCAGAATAGCTGACCGGACGGAGGAAAATCCAGTGCCAGTCGCCCATTCCATTCTGGCATTACTGCTGGAGTATCATCTTTCTGTCTGTGTACAATAACCACTCACACATTTGTCTAATAGTAATGGTCAAACTGTATATTAAAACAATAATATCATAATAATCAATTAAATTATCTAACCTTAGTTCATACACAGTAACATTATAACAATCATTTTATGATATGTATTTAAGATTACAGGATATTGTAAGATTTTATTGCAATTGATTTGAGATCAAGTATAAAACATAAAGTTCAACATTTTGTTTATTGCATATCTTATTTTTTTTTAAATTACTAAAATAGGAAAATTTTAATCATACATGTTTTACATGACGTTACACAGATTATAATCTTACGTCTGTCTAAACTGTCTTGTTTATGGCAATGTGTTACTTATTAGTGATAGTCCCTGCAACTAACATAAATTGTTATATTATTGGATCACAATATATTCATAAATAATGAAATGTTCTATTTTCAAGCCCCTAACACAGCAACCTTAATCTTCATTTTATAGTCATGCACATAAGTATATAATATTTATTTCATTTCGTATTTCAAACAGTTGTTTATATACTACAATTAGTAAAATAAAGTATAACTTGATCTCCGTTGTCAATGACACCGGAGTTCAAGACGTTCTTGATCTCCGTTGTTGTTGGCAACGTAAAAATCATTTGATGTTGCATTATAGCCACACGTAGTATGCTGCTTTTTATCTCCTAGGTTACGCGTATGATGACACAGACAAGGCAACTTGCTTCATTATATAATAAATTCGGATGAATTTTAAAAGGGAAAAATTAGGATTGAAATACGAAATAAAATAAAACAACTTATGCAATACGGAGATCAAGCTTCTTTAAATCCTCGAAGATGTTATAACGCCTCGGCGTTAATACATCTTCTTGGATTTAAAGTATCGCTTGATCTCCTAATTACATAATATATATTAGAATCAGAAATAAATTTTGAAAACATTTCACAAAACTACTTGCCGACATATAATTGCAATATGGGAACACAATGGCAATAATGTTTCACATGTTGGTCTTAAGATCTTCTAATGTAACCCTTGTTAAAAAATATAGTTTCATGCAGAGAATAAAATACTTATTTTATTAGAGGAAAAAAGATATAGGGTATAATTTGAAAAAATCAAGGTGGGCGTAAGGTAAAAGATGAGTAGGGAAGTACAACCTATATAATATCTAAAAAATATTTTTTGTTTATAAATAAAACTAGAATAAAATCTAATCACAAATTTTATGAACTAATAAGAATCATAAATTCAATTCTACAACATCTTTTAGAAATTAAGTCAATACGATCTAGGCGTGAGCAACTACTTTTATGATATGAGTATCAAATGAAAAAAAATGGTCTGCAAGATTGCAGGGTCTGAAAAACGGAATGGACGGTACAATTATTTTTTAATTAATCAGTTATATATTTGCAGTTATTTATGTTCAAAATAATCAGCAGTCAATGTTAAAATTTACCTTGTGATTTAACTTCATTATCTATAAATATATTGTGTTAAAATAAACAGTATTATCATGTGATTAGTTTGTAAATGGTTACATTTTAATTAAATCTAGGAAGTACTTGACATTTTAGTTACACTAAAAGTAATTCGTTTTTTTCATAATACCACATAACAGGAACGCTGTTGTATATATATACCATATATTTCTATTGTTTAAAGTATAACATTCTAAAACTAATAAATGCTACTACTACAGTTTTTAGACTAAAATAAGAATTCAACAAGATAACAACTTTTCTAAAACTATAAAGCATTTCTTATTTCCTTTTATATATTGCATTCTGACATTTCTTTTACAATTATTGGCACACCTTACGGTTCATAAATAAACAAGTGTTAACTAATCAGAAAATCATTTCTAAAAACAATTACATATTTACGTATTACATACGATAGCTTTATATATGTTTGATGACATTAATTGCTTATGTTTTTAAACGTAGCATTAATATATTGTATATGTTCTATGTTATATTGTATATTGTGTATAAATTAATATCAAATAAATAAAATAGATCAAAATAACATGCTTAAAACTGTCAATAAAAAATATAACATCTTCTAATAATTGTAAATAGTGCAAAAATAAATATTGAAAAAACATTCTAAATGAGCACCTAAATAATGTATAAGGAATGACTTTTACTAGTTTCAATCGTAATAATAAATTCAACAAAAATCATTGAACTTTATAAAAACCAAAATTAATTCTTAATTGTTCTAAAAACACAAAAGTTAAAATAGTTTGAGGTGCAAGTCTTACAAATGCAGGAACATAACCTTTAAAGAAACCAAGAGGTCCTAACTTAGCAGTATACATAATAAGATCCAACATTCCTTTAAATTCACCAGGTTTTGCATTCATAGCTCGAGTCTTCAGTACATCCAATGGTTGTGTAAGAGTTGTTGCTATAGCACCCTGTAGAAGTATAGCAAATTATTACATTATGAGTGTAAGCTTTAAACAAAAATACTTACCGCAGTAAGACTAGATAAAAAGTGTGTTAACAAGTTATCATGAAAGTATCCAGATTGTAATAACAGTAACTTTACTTGATCATAAAATGATAACTGCCCAATTGTCATAAATACTGCTCTCGAAGTAGCTGTACTAGCACCAGAAAACAGTCGAACTAGCCCTTCTTCATGATAGACTCTCCACAAACCATCAAATGCATGTTTGTAACTAAAAACAAGGTTTCATATAAGTTAAAAAGGAGTTTATGTTATTTTTAAAATAAAAATGAAATATTGAGATCCATTATTGTTAATCAGCACATGACATACAGTTGACACATAGATAATAAATTCAAAAAATAACAGACTAATCGTTTTGAATAAAGTTAGACTTTCAATATGGTTAATAGATGAATGACTTGGAGATAGATTCGCCTGACGTAATAGAATACTATGCATGTAGAAGCTTGCTATGTTTCCGTTTAATATCTTCTATTAGCTGAACTTCCCATCTTATATTTAGCCTTCCTCTTGTCTTCTCTCCCTCCCTCACCCGTCATCATAACGCTAAGTTCAAATGTGTTTAACAAAGAAAACCTTCCTCTAAATACACCAATTGGGAACTACTTCAACAATTATTATATGAACACACCGATCTTAGAATTATAATAAAAGAACCTCATGACCTCGATGACGCTGCAGAATATCTAACTGTGCTGCACTGAATTCAATCATCACAAAACTAATAAACCTACCTCGCCATATAAGACAGAGAAGCGAAGAGCATGAGTTAAATGGCAAAGAACTAAGGTCCATTCGCCGAGACCTGCCGCAAGACCAAAATACACTTGAAGTTAGCACTAAACAAACTATAAGCGATGCTATTGGTCGGCACGCACGTGGTCGCATTAACGCTTAAACTACTTTACATAAATGCAGAAACACGTATAATGCAATCACTTTCCATTCCATATTACACTGCAACCGTAAAAGCGCGTTAAGCGCACACGGTACGCAAACGTGCATCATCGTAAATGAAGCTTCAAGGGTCCTCTATTGGAGGATCCTCTTCAAATATTTTGTGTAATTTCATGTCGGAGAGTAGATCTTGAATTTTTGTTTCAGTCATCTCTATACTTTGGCTATACTACGACTGATTACTTTACTTCTTACGACACGTCTTAATGCACCGCCAATCCTATCAACTGGTCCTTTGCTATGTGAACTGGCGAAATAGTTCCAAATGATTTTCGTCTTTGATCTTCTCTCAAACAAGGGGATAGTGATATAGATTGTTGTGATGTAGATTGTCAAAAACAATGACAATTGGGAAATGCCCTGAGTGCCAAAAAGAAATCGTAAACAGAGTAATTTGGAGTTGAACTCAATGGAAACTTTGACTTCATCCTGAGCTAAGCATGTGTAATTCTTCGAAAAATCAATCTGTAAAAGGAAATCTTCAGCATTAACATGTTTGGTAACAGCATCTTTGTCTTTTTCATATTGACGTGCTTGATTTTTCTTAATAAAAGAATGCACCTTGTATGAGGGGTCAGTTCAGTACGTGATTCTGCAAAGCATCAACACGCAATTTGAACTCCTTACACAGTTTTCTTTTACTGTCTTTCGTCCAAAAGTGCCAAGTTACCTCGAAAGCTAATAAAGCTTCAACGACTGACGTAACTGTAATAAACGCTATTTTTGTATGTACGTACATGTATGAACTAATAATATAAGTATTAATAAAACATGACTTCAGCAAAGATTATCAAACAAAAATAAGATATAACTGACAGTTAGCAATTTGTTTGTAAACAATTATTATATTATAGTTTATTTGATACTTTTTGGGCATGTTGCATATTGTAACATGAGTTACCGGTAACTCATGTTACAAAATTACATGGTTTTTAAACAAATTAAAGAAGAAATAAAAAAATAGAATTACATTTTTGTATTAGAATATGAACAAATAAAGAGAGTATAAATGGATAACTATGTACGTTGCCTAATACAAGTGCAAACTAAAAATCTATACCTTTTGGTCAGTCACGTTACATTTTTTTGGTACTACATACTTTTATTTTTCTAATAACAGAGCAATACATCATTTTTTTACCAGGTATTTTACAGCCAATGCAAGTATGTGATTTAATCTATGCCACAACACCACTATTTTCTTAAACTAAACAGTTAAATTTTAATTTTTAAATGTTTTGCAATGCGAAGATAATGATGAATAATCCGTTTGTGCGGAAGTTGAAACTCTTTTCAGAATTTGAATGAAAGGCAAGCTTTTTTCGATTTTGAAGTAAGTGTTAATGGAAAATATATTTTATAAACTACCAGTGACCTAAGTATCTTAAAGGATTATCACATTTTATTTTGAGCTTGCCATGTCGCATTTTCATGGAATCACCCATAGTATGATTCTGTTCTAAAAGGTGTTTGGTATAATTAACGCATGCACGTGTTCTTTATATCTTATGTCAAAATTTCGAAGTGTTTGCCCAATATATATATAATTAATGCCCAATATATTATCATTAATAAAAACAGAACACACGATATTATGAAATCGGGCATTTACCGTTTGAATTATTCTTTTTGTAGTTCGCTATATATTGGACAAACATTTCGAAGTTTTGACAAACACCTTTTGTAACAGAATCACATAATGACTTCTTAAAATAATATTAAATTCCTACACTTTTGTAGTAACAAACGAAAATTAGCCATTCTAGAAACCTTTGAGATAATTATACAAACACAAACTCAGGGTAAGTTTAATGAATAAACAGATTGAGCTCAGTAATTCTCCATTACTAGAAGTGTGAGATATTTAATTTTTTATTTTTAGTTTTTTATCTATTTACCTCAACGACGTGTTTGTTTATATTTATATTACCTTTGATAATGACAACTTAGCTGGTCAAAATAATTATCAGTTAGATCAGCGTTCTGCAACCATTTTTATCTATAGCAACCCAAAAATATCAATAAAATTATAAGGCAACACATATGAGTGGGAGAAGAGGAGGGGGTTCCTTAAGATTACAGAACCTGGCTTCTTATACCATATATATTTAGCATGAAACTAAATGATAAAAATAAATAATTTTGTGACCCAAAATTGTGTCGCAACCCAATGATTGCAGTCCGCTGAGGTAGATAATAATAAATTTGTAAAACTTTTTACTAATCATTTTGATTTATTCCATGATTATGAAGTTTTACAAATAAGGTTCGAAATAATAAACAATCTAGTAATTTGTACTCCTAGTAAGTACTCCGGTGGATATGACCCGTAAGAAGCGTGTTTAGATTTTCGAGATCTCAGCGTGCTGTAAAATGATTTATTGCAAGATTGACACAATAGTTATTTATGTATTAAGGGCATAAAGAAGCTTTTATGGCCAGAAGCGTTATTTCTAGCCCAAGGCGTTAGCTGAGGGTTAGGAAAAGGCTGTAGGGCTATAAAAGCAAGTTATGCCCAAAATACATACACTATTTTATGCACAGATTAAGTTTTTATCTTAAATCTATAATTGTGTAAAAAATCTAATTAAATGAGTACGTAGCCGCTCAAGCCACTGTGCGTATACTTATGTGCTTATATGAAGTACGTTACTATAGTTACCATTCCAAAATACTTAATTTCAGCTTATTTTCATTGGTGATAAGTTTACAAATTATATTACGAACCAATCAAGTTCTACAAATACAGCTCTGACATTTAATTGACGTTTCTTTATTGCCTGTCGGATTATAAAGAGGCCCTTGGGCCATAAAGAGACGGTTATGTTTAGACGAGTCTAGCAATAATAGCCTAATTATAATGCATCTGTGCATAATAGCTATTTATGTAACAAGTACATAATGTAGGACATTCTAGATAAGCCCAGTTTATGGCCGAGCGAGCGAAGCGAGCAAGGTCCCTAAAAAGGGCGAGTCTATAAGGTCCGATTATGTAAGAGTTGCATACAAAGCTTTATGTTCGATTCCTAAAATTGGCTAATTATCAAAAAAAATCAGTTTATAAATTTGACATCTATTCTTGACAGAAGAAAATTTGACATGTAATATACAGTTGTCATACTTTATTTTACTACTATATACTTTATTTTACTACTACCACTTTATTTTACGAGTACAATAATAAGCCAGTTCACTGCCGCAAAACAATACAATAAACAGTACTTTATAATGCAATCGGACATAAATACTTTTATGTCCGATTGCATTATAAAGTACTGTTTATTATATTGTTTTGCGGTAGTAAACTGGCTTATTATTGTACTCGTAAAATAAAGTGGTAGTAGTAAAATAAAGTATGACAACTGTATATTACATGTCAAATTTTCTTCTGTCAAGAATAGATGTCAAATTTATAAACTGATTTTTTTTGATAATTACCCAATTTTAGGAATCGAACATAAAGCTTTGTCTGCAACTCTTACATAATCGGACCTTATAGACTCGCCCTTTTTATAGGCCTTGATCGCTTCGCTCGCTCGGCCATAAACTGGGCTTGTCTATAAAGTCCTACATTATGTACTTGTTACATAAATAGCTATAATATTATTAATACTGCAAACTTATTTTCAAAAGTGGGAGACAAAATTTAATAACACCTCTGTGCAAATAAACCTGACATTTCTAAAATATTGGGAAAATAATTAAAAAAATAGTCATTGTAATGAAAGATCGAATAGTTTAGATAAGTTGTAAAGGTTGATGTAGGCTAGCATACAAATAATAAACCACTGACTATCAAAAATAATGTTATTTTTTATCAACTGCAGGTTTCTCACCGAAAAAACATTTGTTAGCTGCACACCCAACTGTGAAGATGGCGCCTCAAAAATGTCACCTATTTTCATATGGTACAGTATATGGAGTTTCTGTTATTAATAATATTTAGAGTATTTGATTGACATAATTTCTTTTTTGAATAATTATTTAATGTTGTTGAAGTTTAAGCTTGACGGTTTTTAATTCAAGGTTAATGTACAATGTATGAGTATAACTAACGAGCATTATAGCATTATATAAAATATAAAAGTATAGATGGTGTTTTGTAATTAGAAAGTTTTTCACAAGTAAAACAAGGGCAATTTTCATTATTTTTGAATTAAACTTTAACATTAACTTCAAAACTGTCTTAAAGTTTAAACTTCGAAATCATTAAACAATTATTATTTTCACAACTACTGCCAACCTTGCAAATAGAACATTTTACTAGTTATAGCCCATTGGAATATTCAAATTTCATAAACAATCGTTAGATTTTGTCATGGTTTACTTAAATCGGAAATTTAAAAATTACCCTCTATTAACTGACTATATAAATCTAGCAGTATTAATGTAAAATCAATCTAAAAAACTATACTCAAACACAATGTGTGCATGATGCATCAATATGTTATCAGTCTACAGTAATTGAAGAACATCATATACAGTCGAACTTCTATATAATGAAGTTGGTAAATCCCGAAAAAAAATTCGCTATAGGGAAATTGGGGTGATTCCGCAAATTGTAACGCCTTGTGTTTAATTAATTGTCTTGATAATGGTGCATTTTTGTCGCCAATTAACACACACCCACTTTAAAACTCTATTCTTCATCTACGTCGTCATAAACATAAGTTCTAGCACGTTTTGCTGCAAGTTCACCAACTGATTTTAAAATTGATTCGCGATTTTTTATTATAGTCGATAAACGACTGGCAGGAATTCCAAACTTTGCCGCGAGCCGCGATGTCCTTCTTTTTTGTATACAGTTATCAATTTCCCGCAACACGTTGATTTTCTCAGTAATGATTAAACACTTTCACTTTGACTTTTTTTTGTACTACAGTGTAAGGCTATTCACTCACAAAACTAAAGTTAAAATAAAAATTTACAATGCAAGTTTTTAATTTTACGTAAATGCTAATTCAATTTAAATCTTTCTTAGAGGGGTGGAATCTCCATTTAGACAAGTAACAATGTGTATACTATATAATGCATTGAAGTTTAATCTTTCCTAGAACTCTCATTCAGGTGAATTTACAGAAATCCCCTGAAAAACCAGTTGTAAGAGACCTTTTAATGACAATTTTAACCCTTCGTAGAACTTCCATTTAAACAAAATTACAAAATCCTTTTGAAAGATTTACAGGTTTTTAAAAATGTGTGCAGGCTTCTTGGAAGGAAGGTAAATTTATAATCATTTACTGCTGCTAAGAAAGAAAGATTGATGCATAATACATACATTTGCCTGAAAAAATGTATTTTAGTTTGGTCTAAAAATTTCGTTATATAGAAATTTTACTTCGTTATTTAGAGACACTTTTTGATGTATTTTTTCTAAAAGGGCAGTGTACAGCACAAAAATTCGTTATATAGAGAAATTCGCTATATAGAAGTTCGTAATATGGAAGTTTGACTGTATAAATTGCTCAAATAAATTGGCCAACAAGTCACTCAGCATTTCAGCAGGCAAGCCAACAGATCAGTGGTACAGGTGGTTAGTGTGGCACTACCTTAACAATAGTTCAAAGTTTTATCAGTGAAGTGACATTTGCTGACATTTTACAATTATTATTCAAAAAAACAATAATTATGCATCTGTCTGGTACAATATCTGTGATATAAAATCTTCATTTAATAAAGTCGATAATAATTATTATTATAGTGCAAATTGATTTCATTTTCCCTATTTTGTACGTATATTCGATTATAATCGAATCGTGATTTTGGCAAACAGATTCTCCATGTGTTTGTTGAACAGGTATTTAAATTTTAAATCATCCAAAGGGAGTAACAAGATTATTATATTGAAAAATATTTAACAATAAAGCTTTAGTTTTGTAAATGAATATTGAATTATGTACGTTAATTTAAGTTCAGTTAATAACAAACTAATTGTTTAAAGGTGTCAATTAATTTTGTTGATTCACACAATTCTATGTCCTATTTTACTATAACAAGAGATTTTAATGTTTACAAAATTTGCTCGCCACATCACTTTACGGAATACGTCTCTGGCTATTATTTACCGGCATTCATACGCGATGTCGATTGATAAACTTCGATGCACTGCTTCGTTTGTGGGCGTGATATTCGAAGCTGGCTTAACGACATCAAAGTGCCGACACGCAAGTAGACTTCCTAAGACTTCACCTTTATCTGGAAATATGGCCTCCTAAAGAGTGGGAATTTTGCAAAAATGTTAGTAAACATCGTTAAATTACACCCATAAGTAACCATTTTCCGAAAATTATGTTCAGATTAAGAAATGTAGTCTGACATGTGCACAGTACAATGGTTTGTACTGCAGGTCTCTAGCATCAACCGTTCTTCAAATATCAAGATTTACGTTTACATTAAAAACTGCAAAAAACGTCGTGCACCATAAAACAACTATGGCTGTCATATTTTGATCAACAGGAATAAAAATAAAATAACAGTGGTTTGGAACTACCAATACTTAGGGGTGATAACACATAAAAAATTATCGTTTTCTAAAATGGTTGAGCAACCAGTGCTGGACCACTTAGTATGGATTGACCCATTCATTAAATTACAGTCGATAATAATTTAAGGTTTAAGGTTTTTAAAAGTACTAACTTACTTTCTACGTTTTTCCACTGATAGTTTGATATCATTTTGCATTCTAACATTAACCATGTCAGCAGGTGTTCCAATAAAACCACCCGCTGCTCCTGCAGCACCTGCCATTAACACTTTAGTACCAAATCCTGTATCACCTCCTGATGTCTGAAGAGATTGTTTTGTTACTTCATAAATGCCAAACCGGGTTGTCGAGTAAGTTAACTGTCTACATAAAGATGCTGATAGGCCATTGTACAAAGCGGTAACTCCTAAATAAAATGTACATTTAATTTAAAGTTATTCAAAATGTAATTGTTTATATATATTATATCAATGGCCAGTTTCACAAAGCTTGCTTGAGTTCTCATTAACTTAATCCTGATTAAATTTGAAATCCAGTAATATAATTTGGTAAAATTTCAGGTCTCTTAAATCTCAGCCAATGAAATTTCTGAATTTCGAATTTAATGACAATTAAGTTAATCAGAATTTAATCGAGGTTTGTGAAACCGGCTATAAGTGTATTATCCTGGAAATATTATGACTCTGTCTGAGAATGAGTGATGTTTTTGGCAATCCATTAATTGTGCTTAGCCAGGTTACTTATGAACAAATTATATTAATTTTGCAGTTTGAACAGTAGTTAGTAAAAATGATGTCCTGTTAAACACAGCTAATGAGTGTGTAAGTTAAAGTATTTCATAATAATTTTGATTATTATGAATGTTAATTATTTTGATGTTCCTACCAAAGAATATCTGAAATATTCCCTAACAGATGGATTGGGGCACCTTGATCCTAACAAAACAGAAGTTTACACATCAATTTTAAAAAGAATAAATAGTCTATTTGCTTTAATAGTATTCCAAAAAAATAAGAAATGATTAAGCTAAATGTTCGAACTATCACGCATGAGACTCGTAAAAGAACCAAAGGCATCTTTGATATCCATTAAGAACATTATTTCTCCACAGCCACTATGGAATTTGTAAATTCTGAAATGAATTTTGACAATAAAAACTTAATATTCTAACTCTTGTTGTTCTAAAACATTACCCTACTTATACATTTTGTATGTATTTCATTTCATCACTAGATATAGAATGAATATTCTGTAACAGTACAATAAAAAATGTTAGCCTTGATTTCAGTTTTCATTAAATGTCATACTTCTTAAAAGTTATTGTGCTTGTTTTCAAGTTGTTAGTACTGCTAGGTTTAAATTGTCTTGGAGAAAGTACAGTCTGCTACTCAGTTAGAATGGAAATTCGATGGTCGTGATTTTAGCTCATGTTCGGAACCTTCCATGTGCATCAAATTTCCATACTCATTACTACACTTCAAAGTTATTCCTTTTTGGCTCTTAGGATTGTGGTTTGGTTCAAGTATACTTTTGCCTTTAAATATTCCCAAAGAAAGAAATCAAAAGGAGTAAAATCAAGAGACCAAGCCATTTCAGGGGTCACCAACCATTCCGCCAGGGAATATTTCATCGACATATTATGTGACAAGAACTCCAAAATGTGGTGGCACATCCATTCAGTCCCTATTGGAGAACCCGGTAAAAAGAATACTTTTCAATTTTAGTTTATTCGATTTAATTTTCATAAATGCCTAAATATTAGTCCACAGTAGGGTTATGATTTCAGTACATTTTGTGACCAATCTTTTCCCCTGGGTTTTCATTTGATGAACTTTTGTTAATGAAATATATTGCCGTTGTATTTTTCTTAAAACTATGAAAAAACCAGGTGCACCATTCAGTTTTTAAACGTCAATATACTATAATGATGAAATGCAGGCTTATTATGGAATTGACACTCCTAAATATAAATTTAATTTAAATTTAGCAGTAGTGTTTAAATGAACTGTTTTTGTTTCAGAGTGTGTCTCTGCGCCATTGAATCATAATAATGTCGAAGTTGTCTAAAGATGTTGTTGATCGATGTTCAAGCAAATGGCAACAGAATATAAATGGCGAAGTTAGAAGACGTTCTGAAATACTGCTGCGAGTAATGGAATTAAGCGAACTATGAAAAATACCTGTGAAGAGTATAACAGTCTTTGATCGAAGGTCAGATTAGAAAAAAATTGGTGAAGAGTTTAACAGTCTTTGGAACAAATTAAACTCCCCGATGATATCAAAACAACGTGTGAAGGAGAAACTCACCCAATTGAGTAACGGAGAAAGAGTTGGTAAACGTTTTTGATATTACCAAAATCGATGGGAACTGGTTGTGTAGTGAGGACAAAGAACTTCATCGAATTCAAGTTGAATCCCAAGGTAGTATTGGGTACACAACAGCCAAACTTGCATCTGCTTCAACAGTTCATCTATCAAAATGTTGTCGACTGACAGAAAAATCAAGTGAGCAGAGTATGAGTAATGTATATGATGATGAATCTAGTGGCAAAGACACTGCCAACATGTCAGATGATTCAAACTTCGTTCCTGAGGAGACTAAAAAGAGAAAGTACCAAAGCACCGGATCTGCTACCAATCTGATAACAAAATATTCTCTATCAACAAGACAAGCATCTTGAGCCTGCGACAGTTTAGCTAGTGAAGGTGCTGTTCAGTTACCTACTCCATCGCAAACTGGAATTTGGAGGCGATTAATTAAAAACGGCGAAAACATGATTTCCAAAGTGAAAAACCTTCTTCAACCTGGAAGCCATTTCTGCCTCCATTTCGATGGCAAAAAGATAATGAATAGGGAATACCAAGTTGTGTGTTTGACAAGTCCTAGTAGAACTATAAATCTTGGAATTCTTATTTGTAAAAGTTCTTCTGAAGCAATTTGCACTGAACTCAAGAAACTTTTAGATGATTTTGACGCTTGGAAAAATCATAAGAATGATAGTGTGTGACACAACAGTTGTTAATACTGGACGTAAAAATGGAATTGTTGCTCGCCTTCAAAAAGAATTTGAACAAAACGGTTTAGACAAACCGCAATATATTGGTTGTCAACATCATGTGTTAGATCTAATACTGAAACATGTACTTGACTTCTGTGTACCTACTTCGTGGCAGAAACCAAACCTTAACTATACTTTTATTGATCACATTATCAATAACTATCCTTCTCTTCAAACAACATACATAGCAGAGGCGGAAGAACCTGTAAAGAAAAATCCTGGATGGAGAGATTTCAAATTCCTATTCAAGTTGTGTGAGGCGTACAAATTTTATAAAAATTCTGGTAGATTTCCAAACATTCATTGGAGAAAGTTTCCTTCTCTGCATACTTTCTTATACCAGAGTACCGTGAGCAGTTGAATGGTGTGTGTGATTTTATAGCCACTGTGTGGGCGTCAGCATGGTTCTCCAACCAGCATTTTAACCAACATGTTTATGATGAGCTACTTTCTGCTATTTCCACCTTTGGCTGTGAGAAAGCATTAAAGTCCTTTAAAACACATTGGGTTAATCAGCCATCAGCAATTGATGTTTCTCGTTCTAACATTGTAGCTGAAAGAGCTGCGAAGATTATGGAAGATATTCATGTAAAATGCAAAAGTGACAAATACCTGAATTTAAAGTTTTTTAACACTAATGCAATATAATACATTTTGTCATATTATACTGTATTAAATATAAGCTGTTATAATAGAATGGTGTTTGTCTGTTTCTTCTATATGTTTCATGTTAGGTGCGCCAGATTTTTTTGGAATTAGGCAACAAAAAAGTTATTTTCATTATTTTTAGATAAAGGTTCATCATTTAGAACCCCGGGCATAGAAATCCTAAAAAAATCATAACCCTAGTCCACAGGTTATACAATCGTAAAATAATAAGTTATAATCAGTATGGCGACACTTCTTTAAAAATAAAGCATGGCCAACTTAATTCTTTTTACTGTAATATGTATAGTGTAAATGGTCCTTCACAGAGTGCTAAAGTAGCCTCTTTTTTAGTTCTTAGTAAGTAATTAATATTAAGTAATTAGAGAATGATAATAAGTAGAGAATGTGACAAAACCTAAACCAATGAATGTCTCAGCGCCTTTGTTTTTTTAAATATGGGTACTAGTTAATTCATTTGCTTTTTTGTTTCAGATTGAATAGGTCCTTCTATAAAATCAAGATTACCACAAAATCATATTTATTTCAAAAATCCTATGTACATATGTATTATAGGTACCTAGCTTTCAGAGTTTAATTTGTAAAATAAACATTTATTTATTTATAAAACACTTATGAACTTATCTATAATAGAAAAACACTTTACTTGTATATGTTGTGTCTAGCTTAACGTTCTAAATTGATTGATTGATCAATGAATAATACTGATATTGCAAATTTTAGTAAAAAACTTTAGAAAGTAAAAATTAATATTATACAATACCTTGTTGCTTAATAATATTAGTTGTTAAGCGAATTACTGATAATTTCCCTTCCTGTTGAGTTTGTAAATGCACTTTAAGTAAATCTAAGGGATGAGTTACACAAGCGGCACCTGCTGAAGCCAATCCACCAAAGTACCATCGTGACAATTTTTGTTGATGGTCACCCATTGCTAAAACATGTAAATAAATTCTAAATGCAAGAAAAACATCAATCACTAAAATTAGTTACATTAAAGATGTTTCACAATCACAAGGAAATCTATTAGTGGAACCTGTACTTTGGTGCCAAAATCACTTTTAAAATAATTTCTCAATGTCTTTGGACTAATAACATGAAATGCTTAACGATTATGATAACCTTGTAATGACATCGGTAGTTTTTTCAATTTGAACTTATAAGGAATAATTTAATTAAAAATAAACTGTTAATAGAATGTTTATAGAAAAACCAAGTGAGAATCAATTTAATAAGTAAGTGTTAATTATCGATAAAAAAAATGTACATTTTCATTTAGCACATTTTGATCATGTGCAATTCTGTTTGAATTTTAGCGGTTTCAATAAAATGTACAGTATGCCATCTATGGTGTAATAAAAGAATTTTGTTTAAATAGAGGTTATGTTCAAATTTGGAAAATTATTTCGAAAAGTAAAAAATCAATTTTGCTCAAATTTAAAGCAAAATAATTTACTTACATTCTGTGTGTTATTTTAGTGAAAATTGTTGGTGGATTTATGAAAACGTAAGTAAATGTTATCAGTTAATATTATCTCGTACAACCACCTCCATGCCATGCCTTTTAATAATTAGGTTATTAATCGATGATTAGTATTTCTGAATGTAAACGTTATACAACGTTACGAGTTTCCATGTTTCAAGGTTGTTTAAAGTACAATTTATTAACTTAAAGAAAAAATGTATCAATAAATAAGTTTTGTAAAAGAATAATAATATAAAAATATGTTTCCATTCACAATTATCATTTCATTAGTGATGTGTGATATTTTCGTTTCTTCTTTATTAAATGGAGATTTTATATCACAGATATTGTACCAGACAGATGCATAATTATTGTTTTTTGATTAATAATAATTGTAAAATGTCAGCAAATGTCACTTCACTGATAAAATTTTGAACTATTGTTAAGGTGATGCCACACTAACTACCTGTACCACTGATCTGTTGGCATGCCTGTTGAATGACTTGTTGGCCAATTTATTTGAGCAATTTATATAGGATGTCCTTATAGCTATAACGAGAATATTAAGCGATTTATAAATATCCAGGACGTTGCTAAGCGACGAGGCGTAGCCGAGTCGCCTCTGCAACGTCCGAGATGGGTTAAATCGCTAATATTCGAGTTATATTCAAAGCTTTATCGTATCATCAAAGATAGCAATGCAAACAAAAAGTGTGTTGTTGTCAAAAATCATGTTCCCGCAAATATTTTAGAGGCAGCAAATAGTGTAACATTAGATTTGTTGCCAGATAGATCAAAGGTATTTTATGAAAAAGAATATCGTTTGTTCTGTAAGTGGCGAAATAAAGAAAATATTCGAGGTGCTGTGGAAGTAGTTTTGTTGGCTTATTTCGGAAAACTGTCAACTGAATATTCTCCTTCATCTCTTTGGCCGAAATATTCTATGTTGAGAGCTTGCTTGGAACTGAAGGAAAGAATACAAATTGACAAGTATGGTAGTTTGATAAAATTTATCAAAAAGAAGAATGTTGGATATCGGCATAAAAAATCGTTAATACTGACGAAAGAACAAGTTGATGAATTTGTGCGCACAGCTCCAGATGAGGTATTTTTAATGATGAAGGTAGCGCTGTTGATTGTACTGGGTGGAGCTTGTAGAACCAACGAATTAGTGAAAATGTCTACTGAAGATGTTGAGATCTTAGATAATAAAATAATGGTGACTGTTCCGGACTCAAAAACTCACAAAAAAAGATTTTTTGCCATTGTTTCTGAAGGTGACGTTGATCCTGTGGCTTTAATTAGAAAATATTTAGCATTACGGCCGCCTCATGTGATGCATAAAAGATTGTTCATATTGTACAGAAATGGCAAGTGTACAATTCAGCCATGCAGTATTCATTTTTTATCTAAAATACCTGAAAGATAGCTACATTTCTCAAACATGAAAATCCATCTATGTACACTGGTCATTGCATTAGGAGATCGGCAGTAACTATTCTTGTTAACGCCGGTGGAGACGTCTTAGAACTGCAAGAGCTGGGTGGATGGGAGTCAAGCAAGGTCGCTAGAGGGTACTTAGAAGAAAACAACGAAGAAAGTGTCCATCGCAGAGAAGATTCAGGTCGGATCGATTTCGATAGCAAGTACATCTGCTACCTCGTCTGCTACTAAAAAATCAACGGAATTTTCAATTAGACATGAGAATTCGAACAACTCAAGTGGATTAGAAGTCATGTGTGCAGCATCATCTGGGAACAATATTGTTAGTAAAGCTCCAGAAGATCCGGCAGTTATGATGAAGCAGAAGGATGTGTCCTTTAATTTTCAGAATTGTGAAAAGATTGAAATTCATGTTCATAAATAATTTTGTATCTCATATTAATAAATACATTTAACTGTAACTAACGTATTATGGCTGTAACGAATGTGTTATGAATAACTAACGTCTTATGACGTTTCTATGATATTATATTGCTAATAATTATCGAGAAATAAGTAACATTATAGAGATATAATAATCGATGATACGATAAATACTCTTTTAGATTTATAGTCAGAGGGTAATTTTTAAATTCCTGATTTAAGTAAACTGTCACAAAATCTAACGGGTGTTTATGAAATTTGAATATTCCAATGGGCTATAACTAGTAAAATGTTGTATTTGCAAGGTTGGCACTAGTTTTGAAAATAATAATTGTTTAATGATTTTGAAGTTTAAGCTAGACAGTTTTGAATTCAAGGTTCATTACCAATAAGGTATTTCAAAAATAATGAAAATTGCCCTTGTTTTACTTCTGAAAATCTTTCTAACTACAAAACACCATCTATACTTTTATATTATATAATGCTCGACAGTTACACTCATTATACATTTTACATTAACTTTGAATTAAAAACTGCCCAACTTAAACTTCAAAAACATTAAATAATGATTTAAAAAACATAATGTCAATCAAATACTCTATTATGATTAATAACAGAAACTCCATATACTTTACTATATGAAAATAGGAGACTATAGCCCCTTTATTTTCAAATAGTAGCGACAACGATTGATCTCGCCGCTGGAGCAAAAGCACCAGAACGATGTTGGCGACACCGAAAGTTACCAGATTTGTCATTTTGTTTTACAACAAATCTTTGGTTTAATAATAGTCATGTACAAAAATATCCACAATTTATCATTAATTTGATAATGGACAATCATGTTCTGTAAAAAAATCGTATTAATATAAATACACCTATGAAATTGTAATCTTTAAACAACGTTTTATTAAATTAAGGTAACCATATACATGTAGTAACTTTATCTTTAGTAAAGTTTGTGTCAGGTTTGCTCCACGATGTCGCTACTATTTGAAATAGAGGGGCTATATAGGAGACATTTTTGAGGCGCCATCTTCGCAGATGGATGTGCAGCTGACAAAAATGTTTTTTCGGTAGGAAATCTGCAGTTAATAAAAAACTATCATTATTCTTGATGGGCAGTGGTTTATTATTTGTATGCTAGCCTACATCAACCTTTACAACTTATCTAAACTATTCGATCTTTCATTACAATGACTATTTTTTTAATTATTTTCCCAATATTTTAGAAATGTCAGGTTTATTTGCACAAGAGGTGCTATTAAATTTTGTATCCCACTTAAATAAGTTTCTGGTATTAATAATATCAAAGTATTTGTGTTAACCTTGCAAATAAATAATTTTACAAGTCACAGTCCACTGGGATCTCGAAAATTTAGAAACGCTTCTTACGGCCCATATCCACAGGAGTATTTATACAAATTACTAGATTGTTTATTGTTTGGAATTTTATTTGTAAAACTTCATAGTCATGAAATAAATCAAAATGATTAATAACAAGTTTTACAAATCTATTATTATCTACCTGAGCAGACTGCAACCATTGGGTTACTACCCAATCTTGGGTTGCAAAATTATTTGTTTTTATCATTTAGTTTCATGCTAAAAATACATGGTATAAGAAGTCATGTTCTGTAACTTTAAGTAAACCCCTCCCCTTCTCCCTCTTGTATGGGTTGCCTTATAATTTTATTGATATTTTTGGGTCACTATAGATAAGAAATGTTGCGGAACGCCGATCTAACTGACAATTATTTTGACCACCTAAGCTGTCATTATCAAAGGTAATATAAATATAAACAAACAC
Organism: Agrypnus murinus; assembly: GCA_929113105.1. Taxonomy (NCBI): domain Eukaryota; kingdom Metazoa; phylum Arthropoda; class Insecta; order Coleoptera; family Elateridae; genus Agrypnus; species Agrypnus murinus. The sequence goes on along the minus strand of OV816025.1, from coordinate 38,837,405 downwards.
GTTGTTGCATACAAAAAATAGATAACTAGATAAAAATTAAAAATAATAAAAAATTAAATATCTTTCATTAATGGAGAATTACTGAGCTCAATCTGTTTATTCATTAAACGTACCCTGAGTTTGTGTTTGTATAGCCCAAAAACTTCTAGAATGGCTAATTTGCGTTTGTTACTACAAAAATGTAGGAATTTAATATTATTTTAACAAGTCATTATGTGATTCTGTTATAAAAAGTGTTTGGCATAATTAAATTTTTCTGGATGTTTATTTCTGTAACAGGCAGTGTTCTTTATATCTTTTGTCAAAACTTCAAAATGTTTGTCCAATATATAGCGAACTACAAAAAGAATAATTCAAACAGTAAATGACTGATTTCATGGTATCATCATTCATTAGATAAAAATAAAAAAGCGTCAGTTTTGGTTTTAAAGCCTATTTTATAATGACATTAATTATATATTGGGCAAACACTTCAAAATTTTGACATAAGATATAAAGAACACGTGCATGCGTTAATTATGTCAAACACTTTTTAGAACAGAATCACACAATGTATTTGTTTATATGTATTTATATTACCTTTGATAATGACTTTTAGCTGTTGAAACAATTGCCAGGTAGATTATAATAAATTTGTAAAACTTTTTGCTAATCATTTTGATTTATTTCTGATTACTACAGCTTAATTGGGATTGAGAATATTAGCCAGTCTGTGGATCGTACTGTATTTACACGATATTATTTTAGCTTGTTCCTTGGAGTATCCTTTTGATTATTTTTAAGATAATTGCTCATCAAATCACCAGCTATACAGGTTTTCGCTTCCTTGGATATTTTTTTGTTTTCACATAGGATAATATCCAATAATTGGCTTCACACCTTTATAATGTAGGATTTCTGTTACCCTTAAACACAGATGTATCTGTGAAATTGCCCATTAGCACTCGTTAATGGGTAATTTTCAAGGCAGATTAGGAATGAGATTCAGAAAACAGTAACTGGTTTTCTGAGTCACATTCCTTTACCTTTTGTGCTTGTTAATCTCTTCAAGATGATCTGCAGTAAACCATAGTTTGCCTTGATGTTAGTTTTCCTATATTATGATTTTTCTAATTTTGCAGTGCTAATGGAAATGTGTTATTTGTGGAAAATAAGACTTCATTTCTATATTTCTTTATAGCTGAAGTAGTAACCTCTCAATGTTATAAATCAGCCGTTGTATTTATCCAATTTTTTCCTTAATTATCACTGTTGGGACTATATGATGAGGTACTTCCAACTTCATTTCCTCACCGACACTTCTACTTCATTAGCAACTGTAATGTTCCGTTAGTGGCGAATTCACAACCTGGATGCTGATTTATATCCTTTCCAGATAAGTGTCAAGAATGATATAATGTATCAGCAAAAATTAAGAACTACTTTATCTTTGGCAAACAATCTTAAAACTTAGAACTTACTGAGACTGAGAACTGGGTGAACCCTAAGTAATCCAGGCACCACATATCCTTTTTTTTTGTGGAATAATTAATTGCTTGTTTTTTTTTAATTTCACGCCTACACTACGGGGGAACCAACATCTATGGTCATATGTCCCCCATCTAACATGCAACACGAATACACACACCCATAGTTGAGGTGGCGGAATTTTCCAATTAGAAAAATCCCGTCGCCCCAAGTGGAACTCGAACCCACGACCCTTGGAACACGAGTGATGCACTGACACCACTCGTCCACCGCCGGCCCTTAATTGATTGTTATTGTATACTATGTAAAGCTGAATGACTTCATGATGCTACTCAAGAAATCATAAATGCCAAAGATTTATTTTTAATTTATTTAATTATTATTAAATCGGTACGGCACACATATACTCGTCCTCTAGATTTAAAATAAATTTTTGATGTTGGTGCCTATGATATATGCACTAGTGAAAAAATTACATCTTTGTATGAGTATGCATTTAGAGACGCTGAAGCAATATGGCATGTTTATAATCGGCGATAAAAAAATAAAATATAGTAATTGACAAAAAATGTGGTGTACGAAGTCCAAAGTGGCATGCAAAAAACAGACAGTTTGCGACGCCGCATCAATATGGCGCATAAGTCCCACGTAGTTTAGCTAACTAATAAACAATATAAAACAAGAATCAGCTTGGTGCTCATTCACTAAGGACATAGTTTTTTTGACACATTCAAAAAATTGTGCTGCGCAAAGGCGACACCTACATGCCGCCATACTTACGTTTCCCTGTAAAAGATAACACTGGCTATCGTTTCAAAGAGTTTTGTCGTGGTGCTTTTCATACGTGTTTTTTCGCACCGGCTCCCGGTCTGTAACCTTAAGTCAAGTTTGATATTTCAACACTTGACAAACTGACTTAATTGTTGAACTAAGCCGACAGGCAGTCTGCCAAACTAATCATCACCCATACATTGTTTCCACAATAAATTATTTAGTTTGTAAATTTGGTTTTCCTTGTTTGGTATTTACATGAGGTGCCTGAGCCTATACTGCACTGTAGAAACAGCAGCATTCTACTGGGAAGAGCAAATATATCTGACCCTTACACTGAGTACCTACTTGTAATTTCCATAAGCATTTGTTCATAATAGCTTTAGAGGTTGTACGGTAGGAAATTATTGAAGCTGATGCCCTTCTAGAGCGTTGCAGCTTATTCTTATTTCTGGATGTAGTCGTTTATTAAATGTGAGGTACACTGATTTTTTTACCACACTATGCCTATGAGATCATTGTACACTTCCATGCATTTACATTTATTTATATCTGCTGATGCATGCGTCTATGCATTACATTGGCTGAGCCTGGCCGTTTAATGTATCCAAAGTTTACTTTTACCATAACTGTTATGCTTTGGAATTAAGATATACCATTTCTCATTATATAAGAAATGACTGTCATTGAAGGAAATACCAAAAAACCAATCTGCTACAATGGATTCGCTACCATGCAGACCCGAAGTGTATGCTTTAGAATAGCTGCAAATTATGCATCACACTTAGCATATTTTTTAAAAAAACAGTTTGTTACATTCTTGTGCATTCTGCATATTATTTTAAATGCATACATATTTCGAAAATGGACGTTATATTTAATTAAGGTGAAAAGTTCTCCAAATTAACTTACCAAGAACAATTAATGGTAAAAGAGCAAGGACATCCTAAACCGAAATTAAATATTGAAAATACTGGTAAAAATAATTATAAAAGACAATTTAATCTTAAATAAAATAAAATTTAATTTAATGTCTTAAATAAAATAACTGAAATTGAAGTTTTTTTGGTGATCTACTCACCTACCGTCATTTGTTTTACAGAAACATGGATCACTGATCCAGATGTTATAAAATCTATTAATTTAAAAGGATACAAAATGGTATCATACTGCACTAGAAATAGCCTCTGTTCACGGTGTTGTGGTAATATACATAAGATAAGATTGTACATGTGAAACCGCAGCCAATTTAAATAGTCTTACTTTAGAACTGCATATCGAATGTGCAGCTATCAGAACTCGAATAAATAACAAAAAGCTCTGTATTATTACTATTTATAAATCACCTTCCGGTGACACTGATTTGTTTTTCACCAACATAACTCAAATTTTATCAGCTGCTAAGAAAAATAGTGATTATTTGATCTTAACAGGTGATTTAAATATACATCAATTTTGTAATTTATTAGAAGAACAAATTCTGATATTTTTGAATAATTTCAATTAGTAAATAAAAATACGCAGCCAACGAGGATTTTTGTAAATAAAAATATTCATGTAAGTAAATCAGCTGTTGATTACTTGGTAACCTCTTTACCTGAAGATATCTTTGAATACTCAACTATTGACCCAATGATTGATCACTGTGGAAATATGCTGTGTATCAAACATGAGGATAGGATCAATAATATTATTATTGATAGCAAGTCGTATCCACAAGCTAAAAAAACTTGTAGATGGCTTTCGTTGAACAACTTGAATAATTTAAAACTACTTTTGAGTGAAGTCGGTCCTTTAATAACTTTATAGAAACTTTTCTGTGGTGTTTTAATGTAGCTTGCCCGCTCACATCTCATAAATCCAAACATGACAAGAATAATTCACCGTGGATTACACCACATATTATTAATAAAAAGAGCGAATTAAAAAATTGGTTTGCCATTATGAGAAATTCAAAATCGGAAGTTTTTAGAAAGATATACATTAATAAAAAAAAGAGAATATAGAAAAAATTCGTTTCAGCATTGTTCTTTAACCTTAGCAGAGTGTTCGATACAGTTGAAGCTACTTCTGTGTCGTCCAAGCTATATAACATTGGAATAAGGGGATTGTTATTGAAAGGACTGATTTCTTTCTCTTGAATCTTCTTTTGATCGCAGTGAAGATTAGTGGTAGAAGTTGAGCAGCACAAATCCGAAGAGTTCAAGATTAATCTAGGTGTGGCTCAGGGCTCAATTATCGGGCCTATAATATTTTTACTTCATGTGAACGACCTTCCTTTGTATATAAATACGGGCAGTGTCGTGAGTTACGCAGATGGCACTTCAATTATCGGTGTGACAGTTTGGAAAGCCTAAACAAGGTGCTAACTGATATTACCAATGAATTCCAAGGTTGGTGTAATAAAAACAGACTGATACTGAATAGTGCTTAAACTCTATTTCAGGAAAAGCCGTGTTGCTATGCATGCTCTAAACAATCCAAGTACGAGATTTCTAGGATCGTACGTTGATAGTAAACTTAATTGGGCAGAACAGGTGACTTATGTGTGTAAAAAGCTCAACATGTCATATTTGTTATTATTTCAGCTGCCCTCCACTCTTAATTCAATATATCTAATTAAGGTTTATTATGCGTTTGTTTATCTACATTCAATGTATAACATTCTTTTATGGCGACATGCTGCAGCACACACACGAGTATTCATTGCTCAAAAGAGAATCTTACGACTTGTATTTAATTTAGATTACAGAACATCATGTAACGCCTTTTTTATTAAACACAGAATTCTTACTTTTCCTAGCATTCTAATATTTAAAAGTGCGCTGTATGTACATAAAAACAATCATAATTTTGTAAAAAATATGGACTATCACAATTATAATACTAGACACGGAAAGGATTTGTCACTGTCAGTACATCGGACAACATCTTTTGAACAATATCTGCACTACTCCGCTCCAAAAATATTTAATGCTTTGCCGCATTACTTGAAAAATATTAGAAGTTATAACACTTTCAAAAATGAATTTAAAATGTATCTCATTTCTAAATGTTATTATAGTTTAAAAGAGTTGTTTGTTATTTGTTAAGTATAATGTTATTTACATTTTCTTTGTTGTAATTATAAATTAAGAATATATAAACTTAGTTAGATTTATATGTTGTTTTTTGACAATCATGGTGAGAAAATTTGTACAGAAACGGGGGTAATGATCTGGTACATTTAAATGAAAAAATCAAAAATCACCCTAAAAAAAACTCTAAAGTGGGTATTCCACATGATGTTTTGCCGCATAGCTTCTCTGTTTAGGATAAAATGGCGGAGAAACTGTAAGAAAACTGATGGTTTTCCCCAGTATCAGGCAAGAATGGGGATCCCCTGTGAATCGGTTGTGACGGATAATACCGCGCGGTTTACCGCACAACTTCCTGAAACTTTCATGTGGAATAGCAACATCTACCCGGAAGTTTTATGTTTATGGGCATGCGCATTTGAAGCTGGAAAAGACACATGAGTTGTTGGTTACATCACAGTTTAAATTAGTTTATATAAATAGAGGTTATTGTTTTTTGGCATAGAGAATAAATATTTATTAAATATTTATCTTCCCCAGCTACTTCCCTGCTGTGGAAACTGAGCATTCCCACGTAGCAAAACATCGTGTGGAATACCCACTTTATAAAATGCATTCTAGCAATGAAATAAAATTTATTTTATTTGACAAGATAAACAAAAGAAAACCGACAAAACAAAACAAACATGAACATTTTAGGGGATATAGTAGCACACTGTTATACTGTTTAATAATGTATTTAGGAAATTGCAACTATTTACCTTTTTATTATTGTTTCAGGTATCGCTGCACTGTGAATTTTCATTAAAACTAATATGACCAACCTGCAAATGAACAAACTTCTTAATACGCTCAAGCTTAAACAATCCGAAAAGATTATAACTATTAGAGAAAGTGGACTTGCTGATGCAAATTTTGTTTTAACTAATCTAATGTTAGAGATTCTTAATGGAGAATCTAATAAAATGTGTCTTGTGATTATGCATAATACATTAGGACATTATCATAATGTTGGTAAAAGAGTAGGCTATGATCTATTGAAGAAAAATCAAGATGGGTGTACTACCACCATTGAACCTTTAAAATCCCTTTACGAACAACTTGGAAGTAGTGATTTTGGCAACGCTAACTATTTTACTGAAAATAAAGAAAGTATTGTTAAAACATTATTTTTTGATATAAAATATAAAATAGATAATCTTTTAAATAGTGATTCTGAAGGTAATGTTTATTTAATAATTGACGATGTTAGTCACTTGCTAGATTTAGGAGTGGATGTTAAGCATGTAATAGCATTTTTAAAATATTGTATAGCTTTAACAACTAACAGCAGAGTGTATATTATTGTAAACTGTCATGTTTGTAATGTAAATGATGAAATAGTTTCAAATTCACTTGCTTATTCAAGTGATGTAAACATTGAGGTTTCAAATTTAAAAACGGGTATTAGTCGTGATGTAACTGGAGTTTTAAAAGTGGTCAGGAATACACACAATGCATTACAGTTGGATGAAAATATTTATCATTACAAGGCTTATGATCGAGAAATCAAAGTTTTTATTCCAGGTGAATCTGTACTTAATTTGCGGAAATAGCTTTAAATTATATTATTTAAGTTTATGTAAAATTGTTTAATAATAAATTTATTGTTTAGATATTATTAGTTTAATTTTCTACTTATGCAGATGTTTTTATTTTTAAGCTAATGAATATTTCTCTTCTTATCTTTCTATGTCAGAATGTATTTTACACTGTCTTCAGTAAGGCTTTTGACAGTGTAGATCACACTATTCTTATTCATAAACTAGATAACTTTGGATTTTCTGATTCTTTATTAATATATTTTGAATCTTATTTGTTTAAAAGAATACAGTTTGTAAAATATAGTAACTTGTAGGTTTTATGAATTCAAGGCTAAGTCAGGTGTTCCTCAAGGTTCAAACCTAGGACCTTTATCAATGATTTGCTAGATGAGTTTAAATTTAAATTATATTCTTGTGTAGAATCATTAAATTGGTGTCAAAATAATTTGTTTCTAAATATATTAAAATGTAAAGTTATATCTTTCAGTAGATATTCTAATAATCTACGATTTAACTACTCAATTAACAATGATATTATTACCCGTTGTACTGAAATAGAGATCTAAGAGTATATTTTGATGCAAAATTTGGATTTCGTAGTCATGTTGATAAGACTATATTCAATGCTTCTAGATATTTCTTTATTTAGTTGAGAAGTTATAGATAATTTAATAGCTATAAATAAATTTATTAATATTTGTATTGTTAGTTTTATTATTAGTTATTTATTTTTGTTCATTAGTCCATTTAGTTAAATTGTATATAAGTATTTGTAAGATGTTATTAACTCTGTAAATCGGCTAGTGATCTGTTGCGTTAAATAAACTGTTAAGTATTATTATGTATGTATCTCTGAATATCGTATCCCTACATCAAAGACCTGGGTGACTACAACTTAACTGCAGTGAAACATTTCTAATATGGACACCTCGTGACAGGTACAAACTGTCAACAATAGAGAGGTGTTCACTTTGCGAAGTATTGAGGTTTTTGTAAAGTCAGTTTATGTCTGAAAAGTAAAATTTAAAAAATAAATAATAAATTTATCTAAAAATCTTAAATGCATCTTAAAAAAATTAATAATTTTTGTTTGCTTCTGTTTATAAGGTACATATTAAATGAGATATTATCTTCTATTTCCATTTGTAATTTGTTAACAATATTCTAAACTGCTCTTGTCTACAAAACATTTTTCAAAGATCTTGTTAATGCCAATGCTTTATGTAGATTGGTGATTTGATGGACTTCGTCTTGCTCTTTCAATTCTTTCTCTTCATTTTCCGAGGGATTATCAATTCTTTTAATGACATCTGTTACGTCGCTGCTAGCATCCTCTGTTAAAATATCTTTATCAATATTATATAGCAATTCAGTCAAAGTAGCCAAGTGCATGTTGTCCTCTGGATCAGCTTTCCATAACTTTTTTTATCTAGCGACCCAAAAATATCAATAAAATTATAAGGCGACTCATACAAGAGAGAGAAGGTTCTTAAAATTACAAGACCTGATTTCTTATAGCATTTATTTTTAATACGGACCAAAATGGTATAATAAAAATAAATAATTATGCGACCCATTTTTAAACTTTCATGACTCAATTTTGGATCACGACCCAATGGTTGCGGTCCACTGCTCTGGATGATCATAGTTGATAATGGTTCTGTTGAAGCCGACTTTTATAAAAAGATTTGTAAATGAGAATCTGCATTGTCAAGAAATAAGAGTGTATTCTTGTTTATCCTTTTCATTTTGCGATCGAATTGAAACCATTTGCTCATTACCTCCCTAGTCATCCATTGTTTGCTTTCCAAACAACATTAAGATTTTCTATTTTGAAATTTTTAAAACAACAGGGTTTTGTGTATTTTATAACAAGTTTTTCTTATTAACAACTTTTCACGATCACCTGCATATTTATAAAATAACCAAAATAAAATAGTCAAACGTTCTTTAGAAATCTTTTCATCTCTACACTTATCAGTTTTTACACAAAGAGTTTTGTTAGGAAGAGCACCGAAAAAAACCTACTCTCATCCAGATTTCATGTCTTCTGCTGAAGTGTAACCATGTATAATTTCAGTTACTTTTTCCATCCACTTGGAAAGAGTTTCTTGATTAACATCAGCTGATTTGCTATTTATGATTTTAAATTTGCATTGTTTTCCACATCTTCTTGCATTAAGATGTTAACCCACTGCACTTTTTGAAATTTAGTATTTTCTACCACTTTTCAACACACCCCATTTTTTACTTTTACTAAAATTTATATAATTTAGATTTTTTCAGAAATTGTTAAATCATTATGCAGTGCCATGTGAACCAATTACACCAATGAAGATTTTGGAAAAATCTAAATCTTTATCTTTTCTATTCTATAATTCTATTCTATTCTATTCTATAAAAACCTGAGCAATTTATCAGAATTTTCCTCTAAATAGATTAAACCGAGAGGGTAAACCGATGTAGATTAAGAGATTAAACTGAACTCTATTTTCTTTAGCCATCTGACACTGTTAAAAAGCTGTGGAATTTTCAATGGGGGCTTTCAAGACGTTATTAATTCATTTTATGACATGGAAACAATGTTTTGAAGGAAGAGCATCTTCTTTCAGTTTTTCCAACTATCCATATAATCGTAAGAAAATATACCCTTGCAAGTTCAAAGACTGTACAGTGTGTATCTGATAGATAAAGGAACTTAGATCTCAGATACGAATAGTTTGGTAAACTTGATGCACTTTGTCCAGAATCTGAGCTAAAAATCTGAATCTATCATACATCTGAAGTTTGCCTATCGCATGTTTTTGGTCTGTTAAGGTACTTATGTGTCAAAAATGCTGCTAGTGAACCACGACTAGATGACCTAACCATTTTCTTTTCTTACGTGGTAGCAAATCTGTTTTGGAAGTGCTTGATTGAGATTCATCTGATGAAGCAGCAAGGGTAAGTTGAGTTTTTTTTGTAAAATCGATGTCGGACATTTCTGCATCACTTTCATTTTCAGTGACTATCACAGCCTATGTCAACCTATTGCTTTTTTTATTACCAACTTAACTGGTGAATTAAGCTGTTTTATTAAACTGTTGACTAATTAAAAACCGTATCTATTTTTGTCCCATTTTTATTTTGAGTCTTAAGTAGTTACAATAACATGTTATATTAATGGCCAAAGTTATGCTACCAGACAACAACTTCATGGCAATGTTATAGTTTTGTAGTACTGACCTATTTTTATTTATTTTCCAATTTATTATTTTTATGCTCTTATGGCCAGCAAAATTCTTATTATACGCTGCTCATTTGCTAAATAGTATTAAAAGGAATTGTACAAACCAGTGACGGCTCGTGCCTTAAGAACGCGGGTCGGCTAAAGTATAGCTGTAGTTCTTCTTCTTTGATTAACTTTTCATGTCCTCTCTTGAGGATATAGTCTTCTATTAGCTTTCGTGACTAAGTTTAAATTAATTAAGTTAATTAGTTAATTAGTTGCTTTTACTTTTTTCTGTAATCCATTAAGTTCGCCGGCTATTACCGCTGCTCCATCATATGTTTAACCCCCTTTCAATATTAAAATGTCCGAAGTTTTGGTTCAGTACATTAAAAATATTACTTGCCGACCTTCACTAATATTAAAAAACCGGGAAACCGTTCCAGTACTCTGCATTCGCAAACAAAACGAAAAATAACAGACATCTGAGAAAAGCAGCTGATATCCGTACTCTCGTCTATTTCCACCGAAAAACAAGAAGCGCTATTAATTTCGTCGTGAACTTTTTGCATTAAAATTTTTGTTATCGACTCGATTAATTCATTTTGAATTGTCTTTGATAACCCTGTAAAAACAGATGATTCAGAGGGGTCTATAAATTTATTAAAATTTTGGTCCAACGTCGTAGCAAATTTAGCTAATTCTTTCAAGTTGCCTTAATTATGTGAATTAATTGTTTCGTGATCGCCCCGAAATGCCAGTTCTTGTGTGGACAGAAAAATTACCATATTTATTAAATGCTTCAGCATTATTTGATTTTCACGCACAGTTTCATTGCATTTGTTTATAAATTCTTGATGTGTCTAACGCATTTACAATATTCTGTTTACCGAACAGTTTAAATTTTAATGCTGATTGAGAGTGTTCTTTTGAAATCTCAGGTTTATCTAAAGCGCGATGAATTTCTTTTAAATTGTTATACACTGTTGAATTAAAAGAAACTTTATTTTTCGAAAAAAGTATACAATACCAGCACAATAGCTTATTACGAATCTCACTGCCAGTTAACCAGACGTATTTATCGTACAATGTTCTAGAAAAAGCGCGATTATGACCGGCTTTTGCTTGCACTAGGTTAATCGATAATGGTTACGGAATAGGCAATTGTTTGATAAAAACTTTATCATCATAAAACAATCCGCTAAATTTATTTAACAATATATAATCAGTTAAATTGCCGTTTGTACTTATACGGTCTCCATCGCGATGAAAATGTTTTACGCGCACCACCCCGACACTTCTACTGCAAAGATATTAAACGAACTAAACAAATTTTATACTAGACTTACTGCCTACCCCCCATATATGTTAGCCCAATAATGTACTATATGCGGTACAATGTGCTACTACCTCCCAGGTCGGCTGGCCGAGCTCCGTAAATCGAAAAATAAATAAATATTCAGCCACTTTTTTAATATATACAAAACATCCCTATTGTCCATGTATAAATTTATATATTATTGGAAGTAAAACAGTCCAAACAATGCTTTAGTTAGGCAGGTATTTACTTTTAATTAAACATTTTTGTACCTTATTTATGCTCTAAACATGTAACATCTGAACTTACAGATTCATCTTTATAATTACATTAGGAATAGCAGTATAGGTATATAATTATAGAATACCTTTGCTGAAATAATATAAATCCTCTTACTTTTTCTAATAAGCTGTAGGTATAATGGAGAAAATAGATAAACTTCCCCTAACTAATATGAAACATAACGCCATTAACTATGAATTGCACTTAATGAATAATGCTTTAACATTGTTATTATCAATTCCTAAAACTTAAAAAGTGCATATGAACAACAAAAATCGGTAAAAATTATTTATTTTAGTTGATTATATGGCTTGCGCGCTCTTTCCTATCTTTCGCACCACAGCGGGTCGGCTGGCCGAGTTTGGCTATTCTGAATATGAATCCCTGTAAATTGCAATTTTTTAATTCTCTAGATTTTTGTATTCGATATTTCGTAAGCACAAAATGCATAATGTATAATTTATTTATGCTTTAAGATTGTAACATCTGAATTAATAGATTCATCCTCATAATTACATTAGCAATATATTGTGGCATGGTGTAATTTTAAAGAATTACAAGAATTTTCTTATTTTTAAACTGCAATACTTGACTTCTTATGCAGGCAGTTTAAGGATGAGTATACCACATTACTTCTAATTGCGATCACAAAATCAAAAAGCCATGAAAATATATAAAATAATATCAACAAATACAAAGAAGTTTGACGCCTTTTATGCGTGTATTTCAACTGCTATAAGTGCAGTCAGGCAGGTCTTGGCCGCACTTGGTATGAAACAAGTTACGTTAACAGATACACGAAGTTCTGCGCTGTAACGACGTCTAGAACACAGATCGTAGGCTATCTCTATCGTGGGTTATCTCACGAGTTTCAAACTACCTGTACTACATCGGCTGGCCGACCCCAGTAACTTTTAAATGCGAATCTTACTAAATAGTTATCGGATATAAACATTACATTTTAATGATTGTAATTTAATTATTACTTATTTAATTTAATTGTAATTTCATATTTAATCTTTCTTATTATTTAAAATATAACATAATGATAAAAATGTTTATTTTACAGAAAATAATGATTTTTCTTCGCAGTGGCCGACCCTGCCGCCCCTGACGAGCCGTCACTGGAACCAACAATTTGTAGTACTATGTTATGCGTATATGTTAGTATAAGTTGCACTAGATAGCCATCACAAATCAATGTTCCATCAATAAAAGTTAATATTAGTTAAGTTTAAGAAGTAACTTGTGTGCATTTTTATAACATGCCATTTTTATTTAGGTATTATATGTTTCTATTGTCCGTCTCACGTTGGGACTACAGTGAAGGAAAGAGAGCCAATGTATTTCTTATGCGAGTTTGTGCTTCGTTGTTGCCACCTATTTCACTGTATGAATCTATAGAAATGTGGATTAAGATTTCAGAAGTTCTAAACCTTTGAAAACAGTAACCGAAAAAGTGTAATGGTAACCATACAAAAGAAGCATTTAAAAGAAAGTCTTATTAACATGTATTTGTTATTTTATTAAACATTACTTGGGATTTTTACATCGTACATGTATCTAAATATTCGATATTTTATTACTTATACGTTTTTGTTTAATTCTTTCGTCTTCAAATTCTTTCAACATAAAAATAACGGCTGGTTAGCTTCTGTATGATCTTTTTAATCTTTTAATTCACAGGTAAATACAGGAAGTCCCAAACTTAATTTTAACGGTAAAATGATTTCATCATGATAAAATCATTCATTTGTTCAACTTGTTTCAAAAGAAACTTGTAAAAACGGAAATTTAGGATTAGCAGCAAATGCAAAGGATTTTAGTAAACAATAAACCCTTCTGGTTCTTTCTACTTTACTTCGCGGAACTACATAATACAGTTTGTACTTACTGAAATTACAGTATAACGTTTTTTGTCGGCACTATTATTTGTCACCGAACGCATATAAGCAAATTTCTTAATACAGAAATAATTATTTGGTTTCAAATTTTGATAGCTTGTGCGTTTATAGATCTTCGCTTAGTTATTTGGGTTTTATCGTTTGTAATTATTGTTAACATTGTAGTGTTGTTTGTTGTAACTATTCGTATTGTAGTATTACATAACGCACATAGTACATTATACATAAGTATGGCGGATATTGTTAAAAACAGAATGGGTTGTGTACTAAAGGTTGGTGAAAAACAGATTTTGTCAAATTTGATAAAATTTTATGATGGATTTAGAAAGCAATTTCCGAGATCATTGCTTTTAAAGTTTTAAAACAAAAATTAAAAAACAATCAAGAGTTCCAAGTTTTAATAAAAAAAATTAAAAATTCTTTTAAGAACTGCCATAAATTTAACGCTAAGTCAATTGTTACATGGCTACTTAATTCTTTATCAAAAAATTTGAACTCTTGATTTGAACTTTGATTGAATAACAATCAAGAGTTTAATTTTGTTAATAAAAAAATCAAGTATCCATGTAACAAGTGACTTAGCGTTAAACTTACGACAGTTCTTCAAAGAATTCTTTTCCTTATTAAAACTTGAAACTCTTGATTGTTTTTTAATTCTTGTTTTAAAACTTTAAAAGCAATTATCTCGGAAATTTCTTAATACTGTAACAAGAGAGAAAAAGAAAGAACCTCTTCTTCACACAACAAATGGAATATTTTACAGCATTCGAGAGAATGACGCATCGCACCAAGTATGTAAACCAGACGCGGTTTATCTAGCACCTTCCAGAAATACATAGTAGGTTCTAGCGGCTTCTGGTACGATTATATGAGGGTATAAAATCGACTTCGCGGATAAAAGAGGATCAGTCAACAGCGAGTCATTAACTGTGTATCACGAAATAAATAGTAAATGCGAAGATAAATGTTGTATTAGAAATTAATAGTCTGTAAATAATAGTTTTAAATGGTTTATAATCATAGCGTTAATTTATAGTGTATTCATTAGTGTTTGTAAATAAATATTTCTTATTAATAGACGATTTAAACGGCACTTTTGTTATTATTTTAAAAAGAACGTTACAGTGGTGTACAGGTGTCGGTTTTAAAATAAATAAAATCGTGTAATAAACAAAGTGCTGTGAGAATAAACTGTTAGTGTTAAAAGCAATTCCAACTAATAATTAAAATGGCGATGAAATTGTTGAAAGATCTGAAGGTAATAGACTTAAAACGCGAACTGGAAGAACGGGACTTGGAAACAACGGGCCTTAAAAGTGTGTTAATAAATCGGCTAAGAGAATGGCTTTTGGAACACAAGGAAGACCCCGAAAATTACCTTTTCGAAATACCTGGACCCGCAATTGATACTAACGTGTTGTTAAGTAAAATGGAAGAGAATTCTAGAATGTTAAAAGAAGAATTACTGGAAAATTCGAGAAAGTCCGAAGAGAATTCTAGAATATTAAAAGAAGAACTACTGGAAAAGTCCGAAGAGAATTCTAGAATGTTAAAAGAAGAACTATTGGAAAAGACCGAAGAAAATTCTAGAAAGCTAATGGATAATGCTAAAGCACTGGAAGAAAGAGTTTGTGAAAATTCTAGAATACTTAAAGAAGATTTACTAGAAAATGCAAGATTGCCCAAGAAAGAATTACTAGAAAAGTCTGAAGAAAGTTCTAGAAGGCTTAAAGGAGAATTGCTGGACAATGTCAAAGCGTTAGAAGACAAAGTTTCCGAAGAATTGTTGGAAATTTCCAGCGCGTTAGGATTATTAGAAATTAAATTGGAGAAGCAGGATAGGGTAATAAAGATGGTAGAAGAGAAAATAGCCCAAATGCAATTACCACCAACAACTGAGAAAGATAGCCTAACTAAAATGTTGGAAGATAGAAGGAGTCAAATACGGTTTCCCTCAACTTCTGAGTGGCCGAAACAATTTAAAGAAGAAAAGGATCCTGCCGTAGGGGTAAACGTAAAACCACCCACGTTCGATGGGAAAATACCTTGGTCCACCTACTACAAACAATTTGAGGCGGCCGCTGGGGCCAACGGATGGACACGCATAGAAAAGGCCGTTTATTTAACTGTGGCTTTGCGTGGAGACGCGTTGAACGTCCTGCAAACAATCCCAGCAGGACAGGAAAATGATTACCAATTGTTAGTGTCTAGATTGGAGATGAGATATGGAGACGCGCATTTTCAACAAGCGTATCACGCGCAAGTGAAGAATCGTATCCAGAAGAATGGAGAAAGCCTTCAGGAGTCTGAAGCCGATGTTGCGCGGCTTGTCCGATTGGCGTACCCTACGGCACCCGATTGTATTCCGGCTTCCCGTTGCGGAAGAAGAGGAAGGTTCCAGTTCCAAAGATCGCCTAGAAGAATTATTAATGAGAGTTCTTCAGAAGAAAGAAAACCGTAAGAAGAATCAAGAAGTTCGAGGGCCTCGTTGTTGGAATTGCGGCGAACAAGGTCACATACGACGTCGTTGCCCTAAACCAAAACAGGTTCAGCAGTCGGAAAAGAAAAGAAAGGAAGAAAAGAAGGTCGACGAGAGGGGTCGAACGTTGACCTTGAGTAGAGATGCCCCGAAGATCACCATTCATGCCGTAACATCAAAGAATAGTACCAGTAGTTTGTTCGTAGATGGAGAAATTGCTAATCGAACCGTTCCACTACTTATTGATACGGGGGCGACAAAATCCATCATACGCCCTAATGTTTCAATGAGTCGACAAGTATGAAGCTGTTACAGACAACTACTCAACTCCGTACAACAACAGGTGAAGTGATACCAACACGCGGAGTGGTGAAGATGAAGATTGGTATTGGAAGTGAAGAACGTGATCATGAGGTGCTGGTAGCCGACATCATTGACGAATTCATCTTGGGAATGGACCTCCTGAGAAAATTTGGTTTTACATTGGACTTGAAGGAGGGTATTATGAAGGTCGGTAACGAAGAACTTCCGTTGCACCCACGAGAAGATCCTGTCGTAAGGGTTTTGCTGACAGAAGATGTGATATTGCCGGGTCAAAGCGAGATGGTTGTCGAGGCAGGTTTGGATGGAGACCTTCGGGTAGGATGTGTGCGAATGATGGAGCCTGTTTGTGACAAGAAGATCCATAGTGGCATACTGGTGGGAAAAGCGCTGATCAAGGTTGGAAAGACAGTACCGGTGAGGCTTATGAACGTTAATGTGGATCCGGTGATATTGAAGAAGAGTACCCTTGTGGGACAGTGTGTGCCAGTATTCCGAGTAGCCAGGTGTATGGCCGATGTTCCAAAACCAGCGCCCAAAGACCATGGTGGAAAATTAGTGGGTATGGTCACTAGTTCGTGCGAAGACCTTAACAGAACGGAAGTGAAAGAGGTACAGGGTTTGGTTCACCGTACCAAGATATCTTCGCTCTTGACGATAGTCAGAAGGGACGAACAAATATAGTAAAACATAAAAATCAATACAGGCAACTCTATGCCTGTCCGTCAGCAGCCGAGGCGTCTACCTCTAGCAAGGCGAGCAGAAGCAGAAAAGATTATTACGGATATGGAAGAACAAGGGGTCATCGAGCCTCCAGCAGTCCATGGGCATCACCGGTGGTCCTGGTCAGTAAGAAGGACGGGTCAACGAGATTTTGTGTGGACTATCGGCAGCTCAATGACGTGACCAAGAAAGACAGCTATCCCTTACCACGCATCGACGACACGTTAGATACCCTGTCTGGTTCACGATGGTTTTCGACTTTGGACTTGAAGAGTGGTTATTGGCAAGTTGAAATGGAACCTGAAGACCGGGAGAAGACCGCGTTCACTATTGGTTCAGGACTATGGCAGTTTACAGTTATGCCTTTCGGTCTATGTAACGCTCCGGCCACCTTTGAGCGTCTAATGGAGACCATCCTGAGAGGGCTGTCGTGGAAGACCTGCCTGGTATACCTAGATGATGTGATTGTAGTCGGAAAATCATTCAACGAACATTTGAAAAATCTAGAGGAAGTGTTCCGAAGACTACGTGGAGCCAATCTGAAACTGAGTCCGAAAAAGTGCCACATATTCAGAAAGGAAGTGAAATATCTCAACCACGTCGTATCACAAAATGGAGTGGCAGCCGACCCCGATAAGATTCGTGCAGTTCAAGAGTGGCCAACACCGAAAGATAAACACCAAGTTCGTAGTTTTCTTGGGTTATGTACCTACTACAGGCGTTTCGTTCCTGGGTTTGCCAATATAGCGAAACCTCTGACAAGGTTAACTGAAGATGGGCGCGAGTATGTTTGGAGCGGAGAGTGTGAAACAGCTTTCCAACAGTTGAAGCGTGCCCTGACAACAGCACCAATATTGAGCTATCCACGGACAGAAGGGAAATTCATACTTGACACAGATGCAAGTAATCTGGCCATTGGGGGTGTCCTTTCTCAGATACAGGATGGACAAGAAAAGGTCATCGGCTATTTTAGTAAGGTTTTGTCGAAAGCCGAAAGGAATTATTGTGTGACCAGAAAAGAACTATTGGCCGTCGTGAAGTCCGTTGAGCATTTCTACAAATACTTGTACGGACGGAAGTTTTTATTGAGGACGGACCATGCAGCGTTGAAATGGCTTCTACAATTTCGTAATCCTGAAGGCCAGGTCGCAAGGTGGATCGAGCGATTACAAGGATACGACTTTGACACAGAACATCGAGCGGGCACTAGTCATCGAAATGCCGATGCTCTTTCAAGAAGACCCTGTCCAACGGATTGCCGTCATTGCTCTCGCTTGGAAGAGAGGGTTTGCCAAGTATTAAGAACTACCATCGTCAACGACAATTGGTTGCCGGAAGAATTGCAACGACAGCAGGAGGCTGATCCCGAACTAAAAATGGTACTGGAATGGAAGCGCGTGGGAGAAAGGCCTGCCTGGGAGGCCGTCAGCCCTTTCAACAGAACGCTCAAAGCATATTGGGCCCAATGGGAGTCCTTGAAGGTGGAAGACGATCTCCTGAAGCGAGTACTGGAGAGTGAAGATGGCACCACCATTAGGTCTCAGTTCGTGGTTCCAAGAAGCCGAGTGGCTACAGTATTGCGACATCTCCATGACGGTGCCTCCGGAGGACACTTCGGTGTGAAAAAGACTTTGGAGAAAGTTAGGGAGCGTTTTTATTGGGTCAACTGTAAAGAAGACGTGAAGGAGTGGTGCCGGAAATGTGAACTATGTGCCACTGGCAACGGACCCTTGGGGAAACGAAGAGCACCTATGAGGCAGTACAATGTGGGTAGTCCTCTGGAAAGAATAGCCATAGATATTGCCGGACCATTTCCCGAAACCGACGATGGGAATAAATACATATTAGTGGCAATGGACTATTTTACCAAATGGCCAGAAGCATATGCCCTACCAAACCAGGAAGCTGCGACTGTTGCTGACGTACTAGTCAAAGAGTTTTTCAGTCGCTTCGGAGTGCCCATGGAGCTGCATTCGGATCAAGGCCGCAATTTCGAGTCTGTACTCTTTGGAGAAGTCTGTCGATTGTTGGGCATTCGCAAGACTCGAACCACACCGTTACATCCGCAGTCCGATGGAATGGTAGAACGCATGAATCGGACAATGGGCAAATATTTGGCCAAGGTCGTCTCCGATCATCAACGAGACTGGGACCAATACCTGCATCTGTTCCTGATGGCTTATCGTGCATCGGTCCACGAAACAACCGGTCAGTCACCAGCGTCTGTAATGTTTGGACGCGAGTTACGGTTACCGTGTGATCTGGAATTTGGGTCTCCACCTATAGAGCAGGAGGTAGCCGGGAATGATTATGTCATCAACTTAAAGAAGAAGTTGGAGGATATTCACGACCGAACCCGAAATAATAGTCGAATCGCGAGTGACCGGATGAAGGCTACGTACGATGTGAGAGCCCAAGAAGGAGGGTTTCAGCCTGGAGAGCTTGTCTGGTTATACAACCCGCAAAGGCGTCGCGGCTATTCTCCAAAGTTACAGCGAAATTGGGAGGGTCCATACCAGGTGAAGAAACGAATAAATGACTTGATTTATCGCATCCAGAAATTGCCAAGGGGGAAACCAAAGGTGGTACACTCCAATCGTCTGGCGCACTATGAGGGAAATAATGACGCAGTCCCGGATCGGAAAGATGAGGCTGAGGTGGCTATCAATACCGTAAGGCCTGAAGATGATCAGCCAACCTTTAGAGAATTTATGGCTGCGTTCTCTGGAACTAGAAAAGCGCGATTCGGAGTCACGACTGAGATGCAACAAGATCTCTTCCGGGTCCCTGGTAATTATTCCATTGCCCACTGTGTCTCCGAGGATCTCCGTATGTCCAGGGGGATAGCAGTAGTGTTTAGAAATAAATTTGGACGGCTGAATGAACTTCGAGAACAAAATCCCTCTGTTGGTAAATCCTTACGCTTGTCTGATCATGACCGATCCATTTACTACTTGGTAACCAAGCAGTTTTACTACCAGAAACCGAGTTACGCCGACTTGTGGAGGACACTATGGAATTTGAGGATCGAGTTGCTTACCAGGGGAATTAACAAATTGGCAGTTCCCAAACTCGGCTGTGGGCGGGACCAGCTGGATTGGAGAATCGTTAGAAACATGCTGGAAGTTGTCTTTAGAGGTACTGACGTCAAGATCTTCGTCTGCAGTTTTGGCCCACAGCCCGCATTAAGGCCAACGAAGAGTGTAGACTGTTATTTCTACCGTAATGGAACGTGTAGTCGAGGTGAAGACTGTCGATATCGTCATGACCCATTTTACAGGAACCAGAGCATAAAACCTGTTCTGGGACAGAACAGACTTGAAGAGGGGGGCAGTGTAACGAGTGCAACGCATCGTCTGGTCCGGCCGTCAATGGGTCGTGGAACATTCCGGAGCGGCAGCGCAATGCACTCAACCTTCTAGTGTATTCTAGAAATACATGGTATGTTCGGGCGACTTCTGGAACGTTTATAGGAGGGTATAAAGTCGGCTTCGCGGAGAAAAGAAGTAGTCAACAGCGAGTCGTTAATTGTGTTTCACAAAATAAATAGTAACTGTATAGATAAATGTTATATTAGAAATTCATAATCTGTAAATAATAGTTTTAATGGTTTATAATCATAGCGTTAATTTATAGTGTATTCATTAGTTTATAGAAATAAATATTTGTTTGTGAATAGACGATTTAAACAGCACTTGTGTTATTATTTTTAGAAAGAACGTTACAATATAATTTATGTCCGATTGCATTATAAAGTACTGTTTATTGTATTGTTTTGCGGCAGTGAACTGGCTTATTATTGTACTCGTAAAATAAAGTGGTAGTAGTAAAATAAAGTATATAAGTAGGGAAAAAATGGGCGTTCTGGGACCACCCCCCACCCCTGACCTTGACCTTGAACTATCTCTCTCTAACACATGGTGACCTTGAATCTATCTCTGTCACCTAGACGTGGCAACACCGCATTATCAAGGTCACCAGTATGGCACCACCGCATTCTCAAGGTCAACAATATGGCAACACCGCATTCTCAAGGTCAACAATATGGCAACACCGCATTCTCAAGGTCAACCGCATTCTCAAGGCCCTCAGTATGGCAATAATGTCTTGACCTTGAACTCAAAATCACTCTTCAAGGTCATCAAACACCATTCAAGGTCAAGCTTTAGATATATATAGCAGGTCGCATGTATTGAAAATGCAAAATGTGTGTAGAAGCGAGCTTGCCAGAATACGTGCCTGACAGAACGAGTGTTATCATTTCGTAATTGGAAGGGTATACAAACCCCAAAATCTTTAGCTGAGGCCGGATTTGTGTATACGGGGCGTGAAGATAGAGTAGAATGTTTTTATTGCCGAGTGAACATTTTCAAATGGGAACCGTCGGATAGTCCAATCGTAGAACACCTGAAATGGTCACCACATTGCGTGTTTGCAAACGTGTTAGCACCCATAAACGTTGAAAGCGGTAGAGACGTTTGCGGTTAAAAGAAGATACAACATAGAATATAACACTAAGGAAGATGTTACCAATCAAGGCGGTAATATTATTAGCAACCTTGTACGAGGGTGTAGTGTACGTTGCAAAACTTCCAGACACAACAGCAGCTTTTATTTCATACAACTTCAATACGAGTGTGTGGTATGGAATGCAACCGGTGACGTTGCAACACATGGGAATGTTTAAACACGAGGTCGGCAATAGAACGCAAGAAGTACGATTCAGGGTCAAATTTGTGTACCCAGCATATACCATGGATAGTGAGTGGCAAACCCTCGGGAATAGTCCGGTAGAACAATGTAAAGTCAGCAGCGAAACGTGTTACGCTTTAGTGGTGACCTTGGGCACCCTGTTAATCGCAGTAGTTGATGTAAGCATGGGAACATATTGTATCGCTCGTTATCGTTACCACTAAAGACTATGACCTTGGCTCCCACCCGCCAACTGAAACCATGACCTTGGATCCCACCCCTCGACTCAGACTATGACCTTGAATCCCACCCGTCAACTCAGTGTATATAAACGCATACGCAAGAACACTTCAGTAGTACAGCATCTATACAAGAACAATTCAGCAGTACAGCATCATGAACGTGGTAGAGGCAACCGTTTTAGTAACATTCGATTTCGAGGACGACGAGGATGAAATGCGAGACGAAGAATTATATGGTGGGAACGTCGAGAAAACTTTAGACCACCACAAAGAGGCATTCATTAAACGCGTCAAAGAGAAGAGTGTTCTTGAAGCTGGTTATCTGGTGTTTGCGCTAGTGACGTTTGCATATTCCATGGACTTAAATGGGGAAAGGATATGGTTTGACGGAAAAAGTGGGACAGCGCCGAAACAATTGGAAGAACCGTTAGACGAATGGTACGATACAAATATAAAAATTCCCATCATGAGACGTATAGAGGAGTATAATTCGGATAAGTTGCGAACGGAACATTTGTGTCGTTTCACCATACTAATAGCGGAGAGTTAAAGTGCTGTTTATAGACTAGTATAAGCCGGATAAGTTTCGAACGGAACATTGGCGTCGTTTCACCATCTTAATAGCGGAGAGTTAAAGTGTTGTTTATAGACTAGTATAAGCCGGATAAGTTTCGAACAGAACATTGGCGTCGTTTCACCATCTTAATAGCGGAGAGTTAAAGTGTTGTGTTGTTTATGTAAAGTCACAGAAACAGCCAGCGCATTATTTAGTGAAAAGTAGGCCGAGGCTTAACTAATGTATTATTGAAATAAGTGTACTCTGTAAACAAATACAAGGTTGTAAATTGTAAAAGATAAATGTACTCTGTAAACAAATACAAGCTGGTAAATTGCATATGTATTTAGTTAAATAAACCACGTATTTATCTCATTATATCGTTTCATTTAAGACCGATCTCCGTCTCTTCTAGAGATTAGTTTAACGATTAAATCAAAAGTGAAACTAAGATTTAAAAATGTCATACCATTTTAATTTCAATTAGATTCTTACTTAACTATGAAAGTATCCAGAGGAAAGATCAACACAACCTCAAGGTAAGAACGACACCAGACAGTCAGGAATGTGCAAACAAAGAAATTCCACAGACATCGTTGAGAACAGATGAAACAAGGTCAACGAGATTGTATTTACACAGAAAGGAGTGGCCAGACAGTCAGGAATGTGCAGACGAGAACAAAGAAATTCCACAGACATTGTTGAGAACAGACGAAACAAGGTCAAGGAGATTGTATTTACACATAAAGGAGTGGCCAGACAGGCACGAATGTGCAGGCAGAACAAAAAAAATTTCGCAGACGTTGTTATGTTTACAAAAAAATGTACACGAAAGGTTAACACTACCTCAAGGGTAAGAACTACACCAGACAGTCAGAAATGTGCAGACGAGAACAAAGAAATTCCGCAGTCGTTGTTGAGAACAGACGACACAAGGCAAGGCCAACGAGATTGTATTTACATAGAAAGAAGTGGGGGCACAGATATATCTATACCTTCCAAGCTGCAGCACTCAGTTACAGTGAAAATGAATAACGAGTCAAGTGCAGCTGCAGCAGAAAGTTCGTCACCGGAGGTTGACCGACCGGCTTCGAGAAACTCATCAATATGGAGCGAGGATACGGAGATCCTCGTTGTGAACGACGTTGCGCAGGTAGAGGACCTGGAGGAGACGGAGGAGATGGAGGAGATGGAGGAGATGGAGGAGATGGAGGAGGAGGCACACCAGGAGGAACACCAGGAGGTAGACATGCCCCAGTACCAAGAGCTGGTACGTAACTAAATAATTTAACAAAATTACTTTTAAATAAAATGATGGAAGTGCTGGTAACTAACTAAATAATTTAACAAAATTACTTTTAAATAAAATGATGGAAGTGCTGGTAACTAACTAAATAATTTAACAAAATTACTTTTGAATAAAACACAGATATGAACCATATATATTTTTATTTTAATGTTTATAGCCACACATTATCCTCTTTGCGAGGTCTCGGCCCGTTTTGGTACGGGGGAGATTTAGCACGGAGGTGCTATGTTGTGAGTGCCGCGAGCGGTACATCACAGTCCCTCGGGACTATGACGCAGTGCCGCACGCAGCCACACACCAAAAGTGTGAGGCATGCACATAAGTGAGTTAGAATTAGTTTATTGTAATAAAAATACGTTTTAATTTACCCCGTGTTTTGCAGGTGCAGCGCGAGTGTATAAAATCCCCAAAATATCCCCCAAAAAAAATCCCAAAAAACAACCAAAAAAAAAAAAAAGTTAAGGTAGGTTAGGTTAGTTGAAAACTAGATGATACTACAAAGAAAAAAGCTGACTCTATAGTAACCCCCTTAAATGAATTTTAAGGGGTGTCAAGGTAAAGGTGAGGTAAAGTACTGGAGGGAGGGAGGAGGCATGGGGAGGGGTGGAAGGTGGGCCTCGGGGGGGGGGGGGCCGGGGGGGGGGTACGAAAATTAAAAAATCAGCGCTCTAGCTCTCAAGGTTAACGAAGCTTGTCACGGGTATGCTGTTGACCACAATTGAATGGTCATAGAGTATTTCCGGGTTACTACAAACTTTTGGATTTCGGTTTTTTTGGATTTTTTTTTTCCTTTTCTTTTTTTAAATTTTGGATATTTTTCAGAGAGTATTGTCTGGTTGCTACAAACTGTTGAATTAAAACAACATAGTGAGTAATGGGTCAGACGGTTTTAGTGACTTTTTGTTTACGGTTATAATATCTACAATTTCTCTTATTGTATACAATCAAATCATCAATTGTAAAGGAAAAAGAATTATTTCATGCTATTTTCATTTAAAATGTGCTGGTCCTAACTAAATAATATTAACAAAATTACTAACTATAATGTCTATAATGTCTACAATTACACATCACTGCTGATCCATCTCCATCTCCAACCGTGCATTCAATATTTGAAACAGTGGGCTTCCGTGACAATTATCATCGCAGGTACACTCATCCGCATCGTTGCCTCCAAACTGGGATACCGGACCGAGGATATGCAACCGTTCGGAACACGCAATTGGGTCGAAGGTGTTGTACAGCATCCGTTTCATGCAGCCATCACACCAATGGGATGGTACGTGGGAAATCGATCTCGACACCGTGGTGTGGTATTGCTGTGGTAGGGTGGCCGTACTACACACACTGCGTATGCAGCTCTTGCATAGACGCTTCTCTTTCCACGTGTAGTATGACCACCACAGACAGTACGGGACATCTGCCACGGTAAAGCACCCCTGCAATACCGTAGCCACCTGTTGAAACCGTAGGGTTCGGTTTGCACAATCAAGGTCCTCCAGGTCACCGAAACGGTCTTCATCATAATGTCTTTCGGAGTTAGTGGTTGTATACCAATACCATTTCCACATCACCCATAGTTCGAACACTAGGCGTTCAATTCCTATACCTATGGATGATTGTGGATTCATCAGCTCTCGATGGTGGCGGGCGATGCCTACATGTGGACCCAACGAGGCAGCGATGCAGCGTAACGATTGAGCCCGTAGGCTGAGCCAGCGATCCCATTGCTGCGCATCTGGTGCGGTATCTCCTTCTGCAGAATGTGGTATGCGAGGAGCGATGATGGACATTGTGATGTGTTACCTGGTGTGGAAAACACTCCTTATTATATCGAAGTAGCAACACCCACGAAGGGAGTGGGGGGTGGAAGACCTTGAGGTACCTATACACCGACCTATACACCAATGCCCTTGAGGAAATGCAAGGTTTCTGTCTAGAAACCGACTTATACACCAATGACCGTGAGAAAATGCAAGGTTTCTGTCTATACACCAATGACCGTGAGGAAATGTAAGTATTTGCGCGAATGCAAGGTAAAGTGGTGGGGGTGATGGAGGGGTTCAAGGTGAAGAAGTGGGGGTGAAAGTGGGGTTCGAGGTTAGGGAGTGGGGGGTGGTTCGAAATTGAACAGTTCGATCTAAATTCCGTGGCGGAAGACGCCGATATGGGCTACGTGCTGGAAGTAGATCTACACTACCCAACGCGGTTGCATGATTTACATAATGACTTTCCTTTCTGTCCCGAACCTCTGGTGCCACCTACGGGCAACGCGCGTCACCCAAAATTAATTCCAAACTTATTCGATAAAACGCGTTACGTTATCCACTATAGAAATTTACAACAGTGTCTTAAGCACGGTTTAGAATTAACCAAAATTCATCGCGTATTAAAATTTCATCAGGCACCCTGGTTGCGTTCCTATATTGATTTGAACACCACGTTACGTAATCAGGCGACTAACGAAGCGGACAGGGACTTCTTCTTCAAATTAATGGTGAACAGTTTATTTGGCAAGACAATGGAAAATGTCGATAAAAGGGTGGACGTTCGTTTGGTTAGTCATTGGGAACGTCATGGTAAAAAGCATGGGGCTGAGACGTTAGTAGCAAAGCCTCAATTCAAAAGCGTTGCTGTCTTTTCGGAAAATTTGGTCGCTATAGAGTTACAAAAAGTGTCGGTTACATACAATAAACCGGTGTACGTGGGTTTTACTATTTTGGATCTTTCTAAAACGATAATGTATGAATTTTTTTATGATTTTCTAAAACCTTTATATGGTGATAACGTGCACTTGCTGTACACAGATACTGACTCTTTCATTATAGAAATTCGTACTGAAAATTTTTATGCTGATATGAAGCAACACTTAGATAAATTTGACACCTCAAAATTCCCACCTGACAATATTCACAGTATACCGCGCACAGCCTCGGTGGTTGGTAAAATGAAAGATGAATATTGTGGAGTGACCCTCTGCAGTTTCTTCGGTGCAGGTGCTAAAACGTATTGTGTAAACGTGCTTGACCGCGACGGTGAAATGGCGATTAAAAAGGCTAAAGGGGTAAAAAGGGCGGTAATTCAGCGCGATCTCACCGTTGAGGACTACCGTCAGGTTGTGGAGGATGGTGTTGTGCTCTTCCGCAAAATGTTTATATTCAAATCACGTTTACATGCTATGTACACAGAACACACCAGCCGATAACAAGCGTTACATTATTCCCGGGTCGCACAACACTTTAGCATGGGGACACCGCGATATTCATCCGGGGCGTGATAGTTACCAGAATTTGGATCGTATGTTAGAATTACTGCAAGCCGAAATGTAATTTTGGAACTCTTTTGTTGGTAGAACCGACGGTACTGATTAGTATTATCGCAGAGGCCCCGGCTACGTTGACAACAGCCTTTTCTTTGTTATGAATTATTGTAAATACTATTTATGCTTTGTAGTTTATAACCGTATATACTTCATGTATTTATTATGATATTGAGTAATGTGAATAAATTATATATATATCATACTCTGTGTTTCTGTAAAGGTAGAAGAAATAAAACACACTATTGACATCAAAAAGTAATTTATTATTGTTTACTGCTTACATAAAATGATAGTTATATATTAACATTGCAACACACTGAATGCACTATACTACTTAATGCACTATATCACGTGCTGCTATATACGAGTTGTGGGTATTATCAAAGCCCAACCACTTGACTAAAACTTGATCTCCCTTTTTTTAACACCTTCTCTACTAGAAATACTTCAGGATGTTTAACCATCTGTAATTCCTCCGTGTAGAAGCCTCCACGTATCTCTTCCCCGTTCGTGTCTTCCAAGATATACGATATGGGATTGGTTCGATTAACCTTTTTAATTTGAAAGATTTCGGTACTCCATGTGGGAGTATAGCCTTTCGCAAACGCTTCCCGATGCTTGCTCATTCGCACGTGATCACCGACTGTGAATTTAGCACTTCGCAGGTCGGTGGTTTTCTGGAAATCGTAAACTGTTTGTAAAAGAATCTTGGCGTTGCTGTGGTTCACATTGATGGGTTTGTAGCCGGTGGTGCGGTGTACGGTATCGTTGTATTGGTTAACAACCTTTGGTAATAACTGCAACCACTTATATGACCCTTGCATGGAAAATTCCTTCCACATCTTGTTTTTAAGAGTTCGGTTTACACGTTCTACCGGACTTGCTTGCATACTAGAAAAGGTGCTGTAATGGTTGATGTTGAAAGTTTGCATTAGCTTACGAAAATGCTGGTTGTAAAATTCCTTCCCCATATCCGTTTGTAAATTGTCGGGAGTACCTCCTGTTGATGTTAATAATTTTTTCATTGCTTTCGTGACGTCTTCACCGGTTTTTCGTTTAAGTGGACACGCCCAAACACGCTTGCTAAACATATTCAACAATACTAAAATATATCGAAAACCTTTATTTATTTTAGCATAGGGAATCATTTCCACAAGATCGGCCATGTACAAATCGTTCAAGCCTTTTACGATTACGCGTCTTCTTCGAAATCGTTTACGAGCAGGTTTATGCAATTCTTCAATTATTTGACGTTTGATACTCATTTAGAAAATGCTGGAACACTAATAACAGCTTCAAAAATAAATATATCCCTTGTTCCAGGTCTCTTCGCCTTAAACTTATCCCCTTTCTTCAATGACACTCCGATGAGTGATTCGGCATCGTATAACGTATCGTTTAAAAAGATTTGCGCATCCGTGGGATGGTATTTGATTTGTTTAACGATACCTTTTGTTAGAGGAACGACATACTCGAAGTTGGTGGAGTTCAAAAGTGCATAACCGTTTTCATGATTGTATATTCCCATCATATACAACATTGTCTCGTAATGCACATTAGACACGTCTTCTAAAAGGAATACTTTTGCACGAGCATCGAGTTTAACTTGGGTAGGGGTTTTGTGAAGATGTTTACCGAATTTATCGAGTGTCATGATTGCACTAACGTTAGCAATATTATGAAACGGATCGATACGCGTGTGATGATTTATTCGATAATTTTAGCAGCTCTCAATTCATCGATAATATATATGATTTCATTAGTGTGACCGGTGTGACCAGCCGATTTTGAACTTAAAAGGAGTCTCAATCTGTCCACTAATTTATTAGGATCTTTCCAAGGTATAAATTCCACCTGTTTATTATTATAGTTGAGAACGCGCATATCACCACCGTTTTGGTAATGTGCGAGTTTTCGATCGCGTGACCGGTGTAGTAGGTGTAGACTCGCTTCGAAATCTTGCTCCAGGAGTAGTTAGAAGGGGTCTAATTATAGTTGAATATTTCTTTCCGGTTCCGTGTAGCTGTGCACCCTCAATGTAACCTCTTCTGGTAGCATTTGTACGTGTAAGAAGGTCCTTATACTTCTGCAAGTCTGATTGGGTGTATCCAATAGGTGCTTTTTTAAATACTAATTCGTAAAAACCAGGAGTGCCTGTATATTTCAAAATTGTGCCTGAGGGTTTTTTAATAATAAAGTCGTTCTCGTCAAAAGTGAGTACGGCGTCTCCGATTAGGTACTGGTGAGATTCCGGATGGAATCGTACTCCATAATGATGATCGAACTCGTTCTTAGTATCCTTGAACATGTTTTCCATATACATTTTAGCTCTACCAGAAAAGGTCTCATCTATGTAAGTTTGGAATTCCGGACTGAATCCAACAGCAGCAAGTTGTTCTTTCAATTGATCCAATGTTGGGATCCCAGATTCTTCCAGGACTTCTGTTTCAAAAACTGAGATATCAGGTGAGGGAACGCTAGTAGTGCGCATTCTTTGGGCGATAGGTGATGGTTCGTGAGGTATTCGTCTTGCGGGTGGAAGTCGTTTATAAAATTTTTTTGGGGTCGAGGTAGGTATGGGAGAAGACACTTCCGTTTTTAAGGGTTCTTCTTTCGGAGTTAATAATTCCGTTTTAACTCCGGTTATAAACTCACACAATGGTTGAGTGATAGGTTGATAGCGGCGTTGTAGTTCCACTTCTGACCGTGCAATTTCAGACTTGAGACTTTTGTATTTCTGTTTAACATGACGTCGTGCTTTAACCAAGTCTTCTGCTACACGCTTGTCCATGTTTACTAACACGTTTAGTTCGTGTCTTCGGTATTTATGGTGAAGTAACAGTCGAAACCTTTTCGATAACGTCCCCCATTAAGTGGATAATCTTTGTCGATTACTAAAAAGCCGTATTTCTCCTTCCAACAGTGTAAACACAAGTGTTTAAACGCTTCGAAAGTCATTTTCCCGCTAACATGATCGTTAAATATGTGTTTTAAGTTAGTATTATCCTGCTTAAACACGACAATGAGATTTGAATTATCTCTTACGAGTTGTTTAGGTATCGCAGAATATGTCTGACATAAATAAAAACAATCGATGTGTTTATGTCTCCCGAAGCAGAAGTAATCACGTATGGTGCTTTGACTATCGCAAACTACATCATCGAAGATAATAACCGAGTTTTGGTTTGCATCCTTAGGCGGTAATATAGTTTCAGAAGAATCGTATTCGAAATAACCGATGGGTAATGATCGAAACAGGTCGCGCAGATATGCGTATTTCGGTTGATAAAGAGATTTACTATAGACATATACGTTTTCGAAGCGTAAACCGTTTGGATGTTCTAGTAAACTTATCATTAGGTTGGTTTTACCACATCCGGAACTAACTACTATTATACCGCGTTTGCATCCTGCACCCAACAATACGCTATGTTTAAAAAGTTGTGGCGTCGGTGAACAATTATCCCGATTTACAACCGGTAATCTGTGCCTCTGATGCACCAACTTTAGCTGCTCCATGTAGGACACGTTGTGAGGGAGGAGCACACGTGTGTGATATATATAAATATATGTAGACGAGTCACTTACAGTCACTCTTCACCTGTGATAGGAGGAGTAATGTGTTATGAAACGTACTCTGAGAAAAGCGGATAATCGTCAATCAACTCGTAAGGGGAAGGGAGTGATCAACACTCTCATTAATAAGTTACCGTTAGAATTACATTTACCAGGGTATAACTACTGCGGACCTGGCACCCGTTTACATCAAAGGCTTGCTCGTGGAGACAAAGGAATAAACCCGTTGGATGAAGCTTGTAAAGAGCACGACATAGTCTATTCAAAAACTAACGATCTTGGTGAACGTCATAAAGCCGATAGTATATTAGGACGTAAGGCGTGGACTAGGTTTCGTTCTAAGGACGCTCGTTTTGGAGAGAGAGCGGCTGCACTTACTGTGGCCGGCATTATGTCTGGAAAAAGAAAATTGGGTATGGGTGTTCGACGACGACGATCTAAGGTGAAAAGAAGGGGTACTTTAACGTTCAACAACGCCATCAAATTAGCTAGAAAACGTATTGGTGGTAAAGTAAAAAAGTTATCTTTAAAACGATCTGCTCGTCTTGCCCTAGCGGCCTTGAAACGTAAACGTATCATTGCTCCCAAAGGTCGGATTATACCTATTCCCAAGCAAGGTGGTTTCCTACCGCTGATTCCTTTATTTGCCGCTCTCGGAGCTATAGGCTCGTTAGCAACTGGAGCAGCTGCGGTTGCCAAAGCAGTGAATGAAGCAAAAGCAGCGAAATCAGCGCTCGAAGAAACGAAACGACACAATATAGCGATGGAGCAAGCGCCCGTAGGAAAAGGATTATATTTGAAACCGTACAAAAAAGATTAGGATTGTATTTACGACCTCCAAAAAACTACCCTTAAAGCTACCACACCGACCACTGACCAATATCGATCTGTCAAAGTACGTAAACGAGTTAAAAATTCCATACTTCAGAGGTATTTTTATACGAAACGAGTTACCGAAACGTATCCGTAAAAACGAATGTGGAATTGTGAATTTGGATGATACAGATGGGGAAGGTACGCATTGGACATCGTATGTTAAACGTGGTCGACATATATTATACTTTGATAGTATTGGACCCCCACTAGAACTCGTTCATTACTTTAAAAGTGATGGTAGCTTAAACGTTATTAGTTACAACTATGATGCTTTTCAGAAGCTAAATTCGTACAATTGTGGACATTTAGCGCTGAACTTTTTATATGAAAACACTCCTTAACATTTTTTCAGTCTTACTGGGAATGTTGAGATGTCTCAAACATTCATCTTCTCCGCTACAACGTCTGTTTTAACTTCTCCTTTTAACCCTCCCATATATTTGGGTCCTACAAAACAATGGGTTATGCGTTTGACAAATTTCGAAACGTTCAATACTATTCCGAACGTAACGGATAAAAACAACGTGTTTAAAATGGGAGAAAGAATAATAAAGATACCTACTGGATCATATGAGCTTACTGATATAGCTCAATACATTAATTCTCAAGTAAACGGTGAGTCTGTTAACATCGATCCGAATCATAATACCCTAAGATCAATTATAAAAGCCGATCACGACATTGACTTTACAGTTGAACACTCTATCGGAACATTGTTAGGGTTTATGAATAGAATCTTAAAAGCTAAGGAACGTCACATATCTGATTTTCCAGTTAAAATTATCAAGGTTAACTCGCTAATGATAGAATGTAATATAATAACAGGAAATTATATTAATGGTACACCTGCCCATGTGATACATCAGTTCTTCCCCAGTGTTCCTCCTGGATTCAAAATAATAGAAGCACCTGAGACTGCACCCTATTTACTAATTAATGTCAATACTATTTCAAACATTACCCTTAAAATATTGGATCAAGACGGGGATTTGGTTAATTTCCAAGGGGAAACCGTGACGATAGGACTTCATTTGAAGAGCGTGGATGATGGTGTTCAAATATAACACTCCTCGATGTTGCACTGATCGCTCTGGCTATAAAAGATCGTGTTGGAAGCGGAAAATGGTTAGTCAGGCATCGGTCGCTACTCAATTGACAAGGGGTAACCGCTTATTCTTGCAAACCTTAGGTTTGTTATCCCAAAATGAATGTGCTAAATGTAAACGAAAAAGTGCTCGTCGATAACTCGATTGTTGGAGCTGAATTTCACACTCACCAACCTTATACCACTCGTTTTGAGAATAATGATGAAATTCGAATACCTATTCAAGAGGATATGTCCACTTTGCCTTCGCGTAGTTATCTATATGTAGAAGGTACTGTACTGAAAGAAGATGGTAAACCATCAGCGAGTGGTAAATTTATAAACAATGGTATTGCATATCTTTTTAGTGAGATTCGGTACGAAATGAATGGAGTTGTGGTGGATTCGGTAACAAAAGTTGGTCTAACAACCACCATGAAAGCTTACCTTTCCCACAATTCGAATGAAAGCGTTAAGTTACAAAACGCTGGTTGGTTTCCGGATGGTACCAGCACCTTGCTAGATAGTAAAGGTAATTTTTGCGCCTGCATACCTTTATCAACACTGTTGGGGATTTTTGAAGACTATGGAAAGATTATTATGAATATTCGTCAAGAATTGGTATTAATTAGAAGCAATTCCGATGTCGATGCCCTAATATCCACCGATGCTAATGAAAAGCTTAAGGTTAACTTGCAAAAAATACATTGGAAAGTTCCACATATTCAACCGGGATTGGCGGAAGAATTATCATTAACAAAATATATTGGGAAAAATATTGACACTCAAGTGGCATTTAGAAGCTGGGAAACACATATTTATCCCGCTGTACCGCAAACGGATAAGCACAGTTGGTCTATTAAAACATCGACCACTCTGGAAACTCCCCGTTACGTTATCATAGGGTTTCAAACCGATCGTGATGGTCAGTTGCAGAAAGATATGAGCACATTCGACGCCTGTGATATTCAAAACGTGACGGTATTTTTAAATACGGAAAGATATCCTTACGATCAATTAAATATTAATTATGGTGAAAATCGATATGCTACTTTATACGAAATGTATGCTAACTTTCAACGATCCTACTATGATAAACCCAACGAACCTCTACTGACTCCTGATAGATTTAAGGCACTTACACCTCTAATCGTCATCGACTGTTCGCGACAGAAAGATTCCTTGCTAGGGAAAGCTGTCGTTCTTCGAGTTACTTTCGAAACTCACAAAAGCATTCCAACGAACACTACTGCTTACTGTCTCATTTTGCACGATCGTGTATTTACGTATAATGCATTGACAAAGCAAGTACGTCAACTGTAAAGGAAATCGTTATATACGTCCAAGGACCTGTTACCTTTATTAGTATAGTCGCACGCTTCGATCATGCTAGTTATCGATGTGCAAGGTTTCAAGACTTCAGAAAAAGACTTTGCACCCAAGGAATTAGCCGTGTTTGATGGACATCGTGTGTCTCACTACGTTTTCAAACCTCCATTCGCCTTTCGCAACTTACCACCCACGTTTCGTCAACAAGCTACTTGGTTAATGCATAATCATCATTGTCTGGATTGGAATGAAGGATTCACTCCTCCCTTTATGCTTCCTGTAATTCTGCAACGCTTAACTCAGCAGGCGGATACCGTTTACGTGAAGGGATCTGAAAAGAGCAACTACATTCGACGTTTCGTATCACAACCGGTGGTGGAGTTACCGGGGGAACCAGCTCTACAGGCTATGCTTCCATCATGCTTTTATCATCATCATTCACTGTGCTATTGTGCATTAAGTAATGTATACTACTTATATAAAACTCATGTAATGGATTTTTCAGAATAAAGTTTTTAAATATCCATAATGGTTTTATTAAAACAACATAATAAGATTACAACTATTTATTCATTGTCTATTACAAACTTATATAACTATTCACGATTAAATATAACAATTACTAAACTTTAATACCCAATCCAGATAACATCATATGATTACAACTATTCATTGTCTATTACAAACTTATATAACTATTCACGATTAAATATAACAATTACTAAACTTTAATACCCAATCCAGATAAAATCATATGATTACAACTATTCATTGTCTATTACAAACTTATATAACTATTCACAATTGAATATATAACAATTACTACCCTTTAATTCGCAATCCAGATAACGCACCAAACCCGAAGGAAAACCGACAGCAGCAAGGTTGTCACGTGCACGTTCAGTTGCAGCAATCCATTCACTATACGGTGTAACACATTTACATTTGATAAGAATGAAATCACATTTATCAGGCAACAAGTTAATAGTATGACGATGTATGAGCAACCCCTGTTCTGTACATGTGGAATTTTGTATATTTATAAGTTTACCATTTTTTAACAAATAATGGACTTCTACACCTGCACACGAAGTGTGTCGATAATCGTTTTCACTACGTACAACCACAGTGTTCGATAGTTTAGCTCTTTCGATTAACAACCCGGTATTGTGCGTTTTATAACGCGAAAATTTAATTTCACCCTTATCTGTTGTTTCAAGAACCCAGTAATGTTGCCAACCCACTTTGATTGAACCCATTTTTGTAACTGACGGTAAGCGACTGATGTGACTATTTAAACTATACCCCCACCACTTTTAAAACGTGTATTATAGATACCCTCTCTATACTCTTCTTTCAAAACTGGAGCGATTACATTTTCCACGTAGCTTATTCGTCTCTGAAATCGTACTCTATCCCTTGCTATTATCTCCCATTGACTTCTGCGTGCTTGACGATGTGCATACTCCCATGTTAACATGTAATGTATTTTGTTTTTACTTTCATCAAATGTCACTAAACCACCCATTTAATCCGTCCTCTATTAAGTCATATGCAAAGTCCCTTAGATGTTGCGCAATGAGCTTTTTTACCAAACACTCATCACAAATCACACCTCTAATGAAGTCTTGACACAACTGCACGCCTTTTCTATATCGTTGTGCTAACTCTTGACAATATCCTGGACTGAATATCCCCGTACCATGAACAGCTTCGTGTGCCGCATCCTCCTCTAGCGCTTCTAATTCACACCGTAGTTTCACCACAGCATTCAGTTTATCAATAGCTTTGCTTGATACGTCTTCACTGTTACGCGTCTCCATTGTATTTCACTACGTTACACCTAGACCATGTGTTCTTATATTCACCCGCCCCCCACCCTTTCCCCTCTTCATTCTTCCATTACGCAATACACCTTTTGACTTCCACATCCACTATTACCTTTTCTGGTAGATAATGCACAACTTCTAGCATTCCAAACACGTTCGGGATTTGCATCTTCATTAATGGTTCCAATATGTTTGTGATGTTCACTATGCAGTCACCCGGCATGTCTACAACACCATCTATTATGCTATGGTAGAAATTGAAAAATTCCAAACCCTTCAGAAGGTTTAATCGATATGTTAGTAAAGGTATTAACTGCCACAGCTCATATAAGGACTCCCACGCTAAATACAATTCATCATCTCCTGCATCAGTTATCTTTATGATTTTTGTTTTATCGTAATTTCTGTTAACACGCTCAAACGAGATAGTTTTTGTACCCATTTTCAAAGGAACCCCGACCTCTTCTCCTGCTTTAAAGTATTTATTAATGACTCCTTCATTGGTTATTAACGCGTTCCACTCCGTTTCATCAAACAGCATGCACTGATTCTTTACTCCAGCTACTTTTATTACAGGAGTGAATCCCAAATGAGCACATAATCCAACAAATACAACTTTACTTTTTGATTTGTTTAAATAAAACACTGATTGATTCACTAGCGGTGCCCATTTAGCATCCTTAGGAAGCTCGTTTGGAACCATCAACTGCTTTTCTAGAGCTTGCGCTTTCGCATTCTCAATTGATTTAGCGAGGCTTTCCATTGTAACACTGCACTGTACACTGCAACTGCAAACGCTTTACTCTTCCCATACATGCAACCTGCTATATATATATATCTAAAGCTTGACCTTGAATGGTGTTTGATGACCTTGAAGAGTGGTCTTGAGTTCAAGGTCAAGACATTGTTGCCATACTGAGGGCCTTGAGAATGCGGTTGACCTTGAGAATGCGGTGTTGCCATATTGTCGACCTTGAGAATGCGGTGTTGCCATATTGTTGACCTTGAGAATTCGGTGGTGCCATACTGGTGACCTTGATAATGCGATGTTGCCACGTCTAGGTGACAGAGATAGATTCAAGGTCACCATGTGTTAGAGAGAGATAGTTCAAGGTCAAGGTCAGGGGTGGGGGGTGGTCCCAGAACGCCCATTTTCTCCCTACTTATATAGTAGTAAAATAAAGTATGACAACTTTATATTACATGTCAAAATTCTCTTCTGTCAAGAATAGATGTCAAATTTATAAACTGATTTTTTTTTCGATTTAGAAATCGAACATAAAGCTTTGTATGCAACTCTTACATAATCGGACCTTATAGACTCGCCCTTTTTAGAGGCCTTGCTCGCTTCGCTCTCTCGGCCATAAACAGGGCTTGTCTATAAAGTCCTACATTATGTACTTGTTACATAAACAGCTATTATTTGACGTTCACAAAATTATTGTCGTGGAGTAATAAAACAGATACGTTTTAAGTTTCACAGTAACTGAGATGTCAAGTATTAATAATCACTCGTTATATTATAGATTTATCATTTACTATAGTATATTAAAGAACAAGTTTTATAAGGGTTGATTTGGCGCACGAATCCCAAGTTAGAAAACGAGCCGCAGGCGAGTTTTTCTATGGGATGAGTGCGCCAATGCCCTTATAAAACGAGTATTTTATGCTATTTTTTCGAATTTGCGCCCCCTTTTTTCTTATTTTAATACAAAAAAGTATTTTGGTCGTCTAGAGAATTTTGTGTTAGTTGGTAACACTCGGCGCCCACTTGAGTTTTTGAATCATTTGTCATCATCCGTCACTTCAAATAAATTAGTTATTACTTTTGTTACTTTATTCGTGTTACAAATAAATAAAATATGAGCGAAGACAGCTTAATTGAGATAATTAAAGATGATTAAATCGATGATACGTGTCTTGTTTATAGTACCATAAAATTACAAACATGAATTGGACTTACTGATTTGTCCAAGCAGATTTGATGTAGGTACGAGACTTGTTTATGTTACTAATTAGGAATATCCAAAACCTAACATTCTTTCCAAGTAAAAATAGACCATAACTTCAAGTGAAATTTCATGTAAGTAACAATCAACAAACAGCGAACCAATTCAACGATATTAATTAAAAATTTGTCGGAGGTTGACAATTTTGACAGATACTTGCAGTTTGAAGTTGTCACATTCCACGCATTACTCATCCAACCCTTAAAAACTAAATAACCCTATAATTCATTAAAGTACAGTGTACTTTAGATAGCCATAAACGACTCCTACTGATAGACGTTAATAAACGTATTACAAACGCAAATTAGAAAAAATATTTTAGTTCTCTTTACATTTCCTAGTTTACGTGTCATCCGCAATTCACTGCAGTAAGCCGCAAAAATATTATTTAAATGTTCATGATAAACTCGCGAATAAGGGAACGCTGTAATGTCCTATCATTATTGTTTTATTAATATTTAAATAATTTAAGTATTAATTAGCCAAGTTAAATTATACACTTACTAGGTATATATGCATAAGGTGGAGTTCTAGCTATTAATACAATTCTTGTTTTCCTTTATTGATTACTATTACCCTGAATGATATTACTTTTGATCGTTTAATAAGCACGCACGCCGATAGTGCGCAACGAATGCATTGAATTATTTATTGAAAAGAGTAAATGTGAAACTGTGACAAAGCATAGTAAGTATTAATGAAACACTTAAAAAGAGCGGCATTTGATGAAGATTGATTGCAGGTTTTAACGTTCGCCAATAGGTCATGGACTTGTTTTACTTAGAAATGGACACTATGAAATTTAAAATTAGCTTTCTTATTTATTATTTAATCAACAAAGTAAGTCGTAATAGTTATTTATGTATTAAGGACGCAAGGGGGCTTTTATGACCGGAAGCGTTATTTCTAGCCCGAGGCGTGAGCCGATAAAACTCTATTTTTGTGTTTATGTACTATCTATTCTATAATATCGAACGTGAAGGTACTGTAACGTTCTTTTTAAATAATAGTAAAGGTGCTGTTTTAATCGTCTATTAACAAGGGAAAATATTTACACTAACAGTAATTACAAACACAATTATATACTATTAACAACTTAAACTAGATTATTTATATACTATTTATTTACAATATTTATCTTTAACATTTATTTTGTACTACACATTTATATTCTACTAATTTACGATGCGCGTATTCATTTAACTCGTTGACTAATGATTGCCTCCCCTTCCTTGGGCGGCGGTTTTTATATATGCATGCGGAATGTACTAAATACGGAATAGATAATACCATTGCAACAAAGAATTACAAAAAGTTAATACTAAAGGAAAACAAAAATCGACAAATGTAGGTTCTGCAATGCAACAACAGAAAGAATGCAGCACATTATATCCGGATGCACAATTGTAGCCCCTACTGAGGGGCTAAGCAGGGGCATCAGCGATTAGCATACCATTCACAACT
Source organism: Agrypnus murinus (assembly GCA_929113105.1). Lineage (NCBI taxonomy): Eukaryota > Metazoa > Arthropoda > Insecta > Coleoptera > Elateridae > Agrypnus > Agrypnus murinus. Next base: position 38,797,984 of record OV816025.1, on the reverse strand, counting down.
AATCAATGAAAAAAGCCCACACTATAAATACTGTGTGATCATTTAAATTTCAGATTAGAGTAGGCGTATAGAGTGTAAATGTAAACAATCATTTGGTATTTTCTGATTAATAAAAGACATGACTAAGATTTCCATGGGTTACTAGATCTGAGATTTAAACGATCACACAGTATACACCATATCCTATCCTAGAGAATAACACTTGCAAATTGACCAAATTATAACAACTGATCGTATTATAACAAACAATAGAACTGATATCATATATATTGATAAACACAGCTTTCTTAATTGACGTCATTCATTCCAACGATCATAATTTACATAAGGCAGAAAGAGAGTTAAATCATACCAAAAATACCAAGAACTAGCTCAAGAGTATATATACATTTACAAATTTCAAAGTAATACGTATAGTAATATCCGCTACTGGTCTAATCATAAACATCTTAACTAAATACCTAGGAAAACATTAAAATAAGATCCACTATCACCACCCATCTACAAAAGACTAAATAATAGAATTATTAGTTAGAAACCGACAGAATCGTCAAAAAAAACTTTAAATATTCAAACCTAAAACTAAATCTCATGCTTATTGCTATTCTACGAATGTTCTATAAGAACCCGTATGCCATATGATAAATAAGGATTGATTGATAAAAAACAATAACAGGCAAAAATAATTGACTTAAATTAATTTCCGATAAAGTCTCAGTTAAAATTTCTAAATCAGAATCACAGTGTTCTTCAGTTTGATTACTATGATTTTCCCTAACTTCTTTTTTAAACTTACTCTTTCTTTTAAGAAACATAAAACAATATCTGAAAGAATAATATTTATAATGGGATAGGAAAATTGAGAACGAAATGGAAATGTCATAAGGAAAACATAAGTTTCTCTGGTCACTAGAACCATAAAAAATTTCGAAAATTTTGCCCGACGTTTTCAGAAAAGTACGTATAATTGATGCAGGCCAGTGTTAAGTCTAATAGGATTAAATGCAAACTCTTTAGAAATTGACTCCATCAGTGAAAACATGACCATCTGTTGAATGAGCACAACAAGGATGCAGACGGCGCACATTCAATTTTGGATGTTGTTGAAACAACTTAATAAAACGTTCAATTAAGCTGGGGGATTCCCCTGTATTCTAGCAGAAAACGCATAAAGAAATGATATCATTTAAATACCGAGCCATTTAATGATATCATTAAATTTGATTTGCTATTCGTTAATAAACAAATATTAGTTAATTAAGTAAATAGATAATTTAATTTATCCATCAATTGATATTGTTATTTTTTATTGGAATTCTAGAAAGTTCCTTTAGTAAAACCTTTATTATTTTTTATGTTTTGATGAACGACCCTGGTGGATGGTAATTTGTTTACATAGTTTACATAGTATAAAAATAATGAGTAAGAAATAAGTACTGTTACTGTTTTATTACTAAAAACTGCAGTGTAAGTGGTTTGCAATTTGTTATTATTTGAGAAACCAAATAGTATTCTTTATCTCCTTGAACTTCAAAATATGTGTCATTATTACATGTACTATAATTTTTTATTCAGAAATCTGCAGACTTGTATTATACATAAGAATTGTGTGATGTGCCTATTGGAAAAATTTGAAATTATCTTACAAATCAGAAATCACAAAACAAAATTACCGTTTTTGAAACATAATATCAAACGAGAGGTCGTTCCCAACATGTTTTGTTTATTTAATTTTGCTTATCTCTTCTTATTCTACAAAACACTTGGCCAAAATAGAGACGTGTTCATTACTTTATTACGCTACTCTGCACATTCTAGAAAACAAGTAGTATTGTTTATTTGCTTGAACTTCAAAATATGTGTCATGTGCATTCTTAATATTCAATTTGAAAACATTGAGTTGAACTTTAATGCTGGTTTACTCCAAAAGTATAGAAATACGAGAAAACTAGTATATAGAGTCTGGAACATCTAAAATAAATAATATTTATTTCATATGCGGTTGTAAATGCGGTACAGTCGAGCATGACTGTAAAAAAATGTGCCGGATTTAAATAACATTTATGCACAGATGCATTATAATTAGACTATTATTGATAGATCTATCTAAACATAACTGTCTCTTTATGCCCCAAGGGCCTCTTTATGATCCGACGGGCAATAATGAAACGTCAATTAAATGTCAGAGCTGATTTGTAGAACTTGATTGGTTCTTAATATAATTTGTAAACTTATCACCAATAATATAAGCTGAAATTAAGTATTTTAGATAGTAACTATAGTAACGTACTTCGTATATATGCACATAAGTATACGTACAGCGGCTTGATGTAACCTACGTACTCATTTAATTATATTTTTTACACAATAATAGATTTGAGATAAAAACAATCTGTGCATAAAATAGTGTATGCATTTTGGGCATAACTTGCTTTTATGGCCCTACAGCCTTTTCCTAGCCCTCGGCTGACGCCTCGGGCTAGAAATAACGCTTCTGGCCATAAAAGCTTCTTTATGCCCTTAATACATAAATAACTAAAATGAACTGAGCAATGATTTAGTATTAGTTTTTCATAAATGTCCATAGTTTGAATTCGGAAATTAATTTTATATATATTTTTTTAAATTAAACCTATCTAATCTAATCATCGCAGAAAAAAATAAAACACATTACGCTAAACGTCCTGGAAATGTTCTTACAGTCTCGTTTCGATACTCCAGACTCGGTTCCTTCGTCGCCTTGCCCGTAACATCTTACTCGACTGTAAAATTCCATTTCCAGGACTTGTAACGTAAATAACTATAAGCATTTACACAGTGGCGGATTTAACACTTAAGGGTCCTGAAGCGTTAGAAATCTTTGGGGTCCCATAGTATAAATCAATTACTACAATTTATATACCTTTTATTTCTTTATCAAAAATTAAATACATATAATTATTAATATCAGGTGCGAATTCACGTTGGGGGGTGGGGGGTGGGTGGAGGAAATTGCCTCCTCAAGATTTTTTAAATAATCCGATTTCGTCTCATGCTGCAGTCACACGAGTGTGAAATTGGCGTTTTTGTACGTGTTTACACACTATACTTTATCTACGACCACAAAAACGTAATAAAACACCAAAAACTAGGAAATATATTTAACATAGAAAATGATTTGAGATGAGATGTTGGATTGTCAAAAGTAGACAATGCCCACAGTTTGTGGTAAACAGGTGTTAGTTGTAAAAATTAAGAAGTGCGTATAACTCAAAATAATAATCGTTTATCATTTAAAATTAATACTGAAACTTGAACAATTATTTAAATTAATAATGGTAGTTTTGCTGGTGTCTTCAGTTTTTTAAATGTCAGACACATTTTTAAATGTATTTTGGACGTCATGTTGTTCCGCCGCTGCTTTTTTGTTAATGTAAGTAAATCATAACCTCAATTTTACAAATACATTGAATACCTAATGCTTCATTTGAATGTAATTTGAAATAATAAATTTCTAAAACATTTTTAGATTTCCATGTAATAGACCGATTATTCTAAATGTATGGATTAAAGCCATGAGAATGATATATCGTTAAATCAATTTTACGTTAATTTGTAATAACTTTATATGGTAACAATAACTTTATATGCTGGTAGTAGGTAGAGATGTCGCTCAGAAATTGGCCTTAGGTTCGATTTTCAGCAGGGCGATAATTTTTTCTATATGGATTTGCATTCAAAATATAACTTAAAGCATAACATTAATTAAACAAAATAAATTAACATAAATAAAATATAAAATTAACACAAACGTGTTTTAATAAAGTGAGTTTTGTTCATGAACGACTATTCTACTCAATTTTATAGTGGTATGTGTATAAATCACAGACGAGCTGCTCCTAACTGAGGAGAACCAAAAGCTCGAAAAAGCTTTCTTAAGGTGCCGTCTGTGATTTATACACATATCACTATGAAATTGTGAGTATAATACATAGTCGTCCATTAACAATTTTTAACTTTTAAATTTATTAAAAACTCACTTTATTAAAACACGTTTGTGTTCATTGTATATTTTATTTATATTAATTATACGGTCGGACGCTTGACCAGATTTTATTTTGTATATTCCTGTATTGGATAATCATATTATGCTGCTTAGTGCGGCTTGATACCTACAGGAGGTACCACAGTTATTTGATGGTGTTAATGTTATTTCCGAGCTAGTATATACGCTCGGGTGATGTGTATAGAATTCACAGACTAGCTGCCCCTAACTGAGGAAAGCCAAAAGCTCGAAACAGCTGTCTTAGGATGCCATCTCTATAATATCTATCCTCAATGTCAAAACATAAATTTTGCATAATGTCATTTTCAATAAACATTACTAATAAATTTTTGAAATGACTTTGTCCAAGATTGTTTCTTAAATAATTTCTTACACGTTTAAGAACGAAGATAGATCGCTCTCCAGTTGCATTACATATCGGTAATGTTAAAATTTTTTAAAATTGTTTTAACATTGGAAAATGCTGACAATTGACGAATGACATTAAGGAATTTCACCCATTCGAAAGCATGGTATAATTCCCCTTCCCCGAATGTACACTTTTTTATCCGCCTGTACACGATATGAACTGTTGTTCTCACATGTTTCACTATTCTCGACAAAGTGAGTTCCTGGGCAAGGGTCCTCTGCGGGCTTGCGGTTTGTGGCTTGTGCGCAAATCCGCCACTGTTCATCGAATGTCTATCAGAAACCATTAATTCAAGAAATTGGTCATTATAGTAGTCGGATGAACGTGCTGATTGTGCGAGAAGACCAGCATTCAGACCGACAGAGATGATACATTCCTAACAGGTCTGCTGAGAAACAGTATACTCCGTTACAATATTTACCTATCGCTCTGAGTGCTTACATTTTCGTACGAAACTCTAATACGTCCACCGTACACTTTTTTACCAGCTTGTACACGATATGATCTGTTTCTTGTTTCATTTTTTTCGAGAAAGTGAATTCCCATGCCAATAATTTTTATTTGTCGCGTGTCCTGTGCAGTCCTTGGCAGGAGACCTCTGCGGGCCCCCCTGACTTGTGGGGCCTGAAGCGGCCGCTTCAAACGCTTGTGCGTAAATCCGCCACTGCATTTACAGTATTTAATATAACCTACATTTTATATAACCACAATATTTACCAAAAATAAGATCCAAACGTTAAAAAGGGAAAGGAGGAGGGACTACAGCTCCCACCCTACCGGTTACGCTTCTGGACTTATTTAAAAGTTTTATGAATGTAAACATCGATTTAACATTTACACGTGCTTTTGGTACTTTCTTTGACAGTTGCAGATAGTATGTAATGATATGTTGTAATAATATCTACAACTCCTGAAGAAAGTTTCCTTCCCTTACTCGCATAGATGTTTTGTCTCACTCTCGGCTCTACACAATATGTCTACATTGAGGAAAAAAGTTATTTTTCTCACTTGTGCAAATAATATTAATAAATTTTTGAATGTACAGTTGCGGCCGAAAAATTTTCAATGGTCAATTGCGACTGCGTAATTTCGACTTTTAAATTCTCACAAGAGATGTCAGTTTTATTCATTGGATGTCATAAATAGTATACAAGCCAGCTTCATACGATGTGAATATCAGAAAAATGTGCTAACTTGATAAACTACCGTTGAAAATTTTTCGGCCGCAACTGTACCTAACAATAAAAATAAACGGTTAACGCAACCTTTATTTGCCACGCAACGACAATTTCATGAATTATCATAATTTGTATTGATTCGTTAAGGACCCGTTATCGCCGCCAGTGTTAATAATAGGAAGCTTCATTAACTATAAACACCTAAAGATGGCGCTACGGTCTCCAAAAGGAATTAATTTCGGTAAAACTAAAATTTGAAAAAGTAAATAGAAACATTATTTGTTCGCATCGCAGTTCTTTGCTCACAGTGTTGCCAGACATGCGCGAACTTTCAAAATATTTTAAGTTTAACTGAAATTTTTAATTTTTAAATGCCAAGGAATAGAATAGGAATAGTGAAATTAAAAAGGGGAATATAAAATTGCTAAATATCTTTAAAAATATCAGTTGTTCTTGCTGGTTTTAAGAAAAAGAAAAGTATTACTATATTAAAATATTGAAAATATATATTCGTTTTAAGAAATTAATCAGGACTAATTAAGAGTGAAATAGTTTATTTAAAAATTAACCGTCACATGCTCATAAGTAAAGAAAAACAACATTTACTTCAGGAATTTATCAAATAATAGTCAAAAGATTAGGAAAGTTAAAACATGGGAAGGGATATAAACAATAATCTGTTACTTTACATCGACAATCACAAAATTATATGCAACAATAACGAAAATGCGTTAAATGTATTAACAGTCAGAACAAACGCGTTGAAACTTCCCGCTTTTTTTAACTCGATCCGCCTACAGCGCGTTACGTGAGCAAAAGCCTAAACTAAGAATGATAGTCATTTACCAAAATGTTTGAATAAACGCGGGATGTGATCTTTTTTTAGTTCATAAAGTTCTTTTATACTGTTGTATATTAGGGCATTTTTATCTCAAATAACACTTGAACGATAATTTAGGAAGTACACCTTACCATTTTTAAAAGCTCTCTAACTATAGTTTTATTTTTATAAATTTACTCTTTTTTATTCGATAAGGAAATAGCTTTTGTAATTTTCTATTTGCTATAAAGCATAATATAAACTAGATAACACTCTTAAAAAAAGATCTCATGCACAATAAATGTAAACTAAGTGCAATTTTTAAAAATTGCAATGAAATTCTTCAATGCTGTTTAAGCGGTAGCGGTACTTTACCTACGCGATAACGGAGCCTTAAACTTCTGGCCATTTATACTATATCAAATTATTTCATTCCATATATTAGTAATTATACAACCTACTGCTACTTATTGTCATTTATTTTATAAAATATAAAAATACGCTTAATATCCTATATACAATATCTTTATTGTGACATGTAATAATTACACCGAGACAATTGGTATTACAGCATACATTTTATAACAAATAATTTTAATAACTAACATAAGTTTTAAAACTATTATAAGTTCGATAATGGAAAAACTAATGTAAAAGAAAAAGTTAATGTTTTACTTATTATGACGAAAGTTTGTGGCTGGTACGAAAATGTATGTCAACTATTAACTATAAATAATTGTTTAATTTACTTTTTTGATAATCTTAAAATGTACATATTTGAATATTTGAAACTGCTTTAGGTAAAAGAATAATTCGATATATTTTAGGATAGCAGTTCTTTGCAGCATAATGTTGTTTAAAACACGCCGGTTTACATTTAAAAATGCTTGCGTGCTTAACTGCAATCACTTACCTTTTGAGAATTATTAAGTGCGCACTTTCATTATTCAAATGCTTCGAATCCACTTTATAATTTTAATTCTGAATTCCATTTTATTATTTTTCGGCTTAGTTTGCAATTTGCGTTTTAATTAGTTGTATCACCACTCATACTTTTCCTGTACTAGTACTACTTACTAATATTACTACTAATACAGGTTATCTTAATCTTTTAATTTTATTAGAGGAACTACAGGAAGCAAATCGGGAAATCGTGGTGGTTGTTCATACATATAAAACGTATGGCTGCAGGTCATAATTTCAGATTAGTACCTGTGAACTTCAACAAATTGACTATAAAAGTTCAAACACTTCATTGACTGCATAATAAATTAACTTACAATTGCAGCAATTTCGGATTTTGTAAAAAAAGTTATGTATGATCTCTGACCGCACCGAGGCAGACCCCATAAAATGAGGTTAAAATAAAATATCTTCGTATTTTCAAAACTATCAGAAAATGTCATTAAAAAAATTTAACCCTAAGTTGTAGATTATATGACTCATATGATTATATGAGTAAATATATGTAGGTAAATCTCTACTTCTATTGTCTCGAATGAGATTTGTTTCATTTTGAAACATTTCTTTCAAGACTTGTAAACTGACTCTACTCACGAGTAGAGCTAATACAATTTATAAATAACCAAGCTGCGCTAGACGATAACGCACTTCCATGCGAAATTGGTATACGCTAACTCAACTCCAAAAACAGCTCATGGACAAGTGTCTACACAACTCTACTTGACCCTGGTAACCTCAACCTTGTCATGCTCTTTTCCTTGCTCTTTTAGAATTACAATATCAGCACTCTACTTTTTTTGTATAACGAAGCTGCTTATGAACACAGCTTCAGACACACTTTGAGTCTCGGAGACCTTTCACCTTTAAGCAGATTCGGGTTAGATTTTGAACATTCTCTTAGCATGTAATAGTTTTAGTTTAAAATTACCATTCTTCTATTTTTAAAGTTATAGTTATCCACCAAATGTTTTCTTCAGTCAACATTAAAAAAGATAACATTGCATTCAATATATCGTATGTAGGTATACTTGTGTTGAAAGCGCATTCAATTAAAATTATATTGAGTCGAGTAAATTTTAGTGCACTCAAAACAAAAACTTCCATTTTAGTAAATAATTGTCTCTTATGTATGCAATTTCAGTTAGAATAAGAAACACAATCACAGAATACGCAGTTTATTATTAAGATCTTTTCACAGCACATATGAATTTGTATCTTCCATTTAGCCGATCGTCGTCGTCTCTGCCCCGCCAGCACGGCCTGGCTGACTCGATATGGTGAGAAAAAGTGCAGATAATGATGTAACAATATAAAAAAAGAAAGGAAGACTGCAACTAAGACGAATTGATAAAGGGTGGCGTATGATTTGTGTTCATGTATTATAGAGAGTCTCTAGTTCATGTGCAACAAAATATTACAACAAAACAAAAGTTAGAACGTAGTGAATAAGCTATGGAATAATAGCAATTATGTACATTTCTACATACTGTCATGATATTTGACATGCAATACAAAGTATGCACCTCTAGGTAAACATTTTCCAACGAGATGGGTTGCATAATCTCAAGGGAAAAAATAATTATTTTTAACAATTTTTTACGAAGCGAAAGAAAAGGTTTTAATTTAATAAACATGTACTTTAGAACACACTAGGCAGTAAAAGCATAAATTTTAAAGTTGATTTTTCTTAGAATCTTGGCAATTTTTCATTGTTCAGCTAACGATGTGAAATCGTTATCTAAATAAGCAAGTGAAATAAAGTTGAGGCCATTTGAAGACAAATCTTGACCTAAAACAGACAAGGTGCATAGTAGTGATGATATATGCAAGTATTTGCTACTTTACCTGCTTTATTAATATAAGAAAATTATGTTTTAAGTCAACGAAATAGTGATATCGTTAAATCTTCTTTTTTAGATATATTATACAGTTCGTGGGTAAAATGCTTTAACGCTATTTTGTCAAGCAGTTTTTTAAGCACAATTCTAAAACAATCTTGAATGTTGGGATTGTTCTTTGTAGAAGATATCTTTGAAATAAGATGTTAGTTTGTACGTTTTGCAATAGCAATCTGAAACAATGTAATTTAGCTACTATTTTCATGTTATTGATATCTAAAAGTAGGTAAATAATGTTAATTAGAATGTAAGGTTGGACTTTGTCGAGACAGGAAGATGTATATAGGCAATTTTAAATAATTAAATAATAATTAAACTGTTAGCGCCAAATATTGGGTTGACTTAAAAATTTAAGGTATTTATTTAATTTTAAATAAAAGTTTAGTAATTAAGATTATGATGATGCCAGAAATATTACTCCTCGGATAAAAGGCATTAAACTTCTTAGGATTGATTTTTAATTGGTTTATGGTATCCAAAATTATTTTTTTAAATATTTTAATTCTTTTGTTGCTTGTTTTTTGTGTTAAGTAAATAAATTTTTTGTCACTTCAATTTAAAGAAAATGTGGTTTATATTTATATGTGGTTTCCTAGATCTATATTTATTTAGTGTCCTATTCAAGCGACCCGCCCGTAGGTCTCAGTGTTGTAGAGTTTTTGAAGTTTCACCACGTTTGTAATTAACCGGAGCAGTATTTTTTATGGTAGAGGTAGGTGGTTTATAGTTTGTCTATCATCATCACCGTGCTACTACCGAAGTCTGTTGCTGTATAATTTGTTTATACTGTAATGATCTTGATATTTACATGATTATCAATGATCACCACAATAATCATTACATACATAACTTCCATCAGGAAGGCATGGAGTCATAGGGATTGGTATAGCAACAATAATAACAAGCAGTAATTAATTTGTTTTCGTCGTGTGACAGCATTATAGCGTGATAGGGGTTAGTTTACCATTTAGTTACACAATTCTAAAAAGTTGTATCCTTGTAATAATAGGACAAGTAATGAAAAGCTTTTGAATTACTAAGATCTTTATTTAATTACTGTGAATGGGTTGATAAGATATTTTTTGTAGCGAAGGCATTTAAGGAAATAAGAGTGCAATGCCTTTCTGTCTATCTGAATGTACGCATATAACTCGAGAACTACTGATCCGATCTTCATGCGGTTTTCTTCTATATGTAGCTGCATTTTCTGGTTAGATTTTAGGTCTTATTAAAATAGCTCTAGTTGCTCCAAAGTTATAATGATATTTGTGCACGCGGGTAATACAAAGTCTGTTTCCGTTGATATTTAACATGTCCGTGGGCGAAGCTGGGAGGGGCATCTATAATTGATAAAAACTAAAAAGCTTTTTTATAATTGCATGTTTTAAATATTCCTGAAGACGGATAATCTTTGAAACTGTTAATTATGAAAACAAATGAATAATTTGAATTGACATTTTTTATGAGAATATTAGTATTCTCTGTATTGCGCATTGCTCAGTGGCGGCTGCTGCATACGTCAAACCCGTGCCACTCGCAGTGCAACACATGATGATATACTGCTTTAATGTGTGCGTACGAGCATGATAGCGATATACCAGTGTGTCGTGTGGCCCGGGTTTACGTATTCAGCAGCCGCCACTGGCATTGCTTACACTAATTGATACAGATATCATTTGGTTTTACCTTAGAGTAGAAACTGTAGAAAGGAGCATAACTACCCGGCGCAATGAGCTTTAAAAGCGACGGATATGACGTTAGACTGGCCGCCATTAGACACCACCTAAATCTGCTATTTAGAACAGCTCGGTTTCTATGATATTCATTGTTGTAAATAATTCAGTGGATATTCTCAATCTCCGACAAATACGAAGAAGGAAATTACATTTCATAAGTAAGTATTTGTTTGTTTAAAACATTAAATATAAAACTTATAAGATTAATTTCAAAATACTATGTTTTAAAATTGAGGTTATGCATTTCAAGACAGTAAGAACTGCCAATGCAAATATCTAATTACAAAACTGGAACACCTACTCAGCCATATTGAAACCCCATCCCGGTCGTATGTGTGCTGAGCTCGGTATTTCAACTCTTTTAGCTCTAAAAGCTCTATTGCTATAGTTACAATTATGTACAACATATAACGATACGTTTTTAAAACTAACAAATATTAAAGGAATCCCAGTACGGTCCTGGCAGTTTAGTAAATTCAATTTTGTCAGAACTACAAATATTACGTTAAGCTAAATAATATTTTCCTTCAAGTACAAAAGTCACCTCGAAATATATTCGTAAGCAATATTTTATTATTCAGCAGAATTTTTCTTGGTGCGAATGTTCATTTTAAAGCGTTTCCACGCCAACCAAATGCTTGTTTTCTAAGAAATAGAATGTTCCAGAACAAAAATTGTTTTTAATTCCGGGCTTATAACGGCTAAAATATAATATTAGCGTTAACAAAAATTTCCTTATGGTTAAAATCCATTGAACCTTGAATCTATAGCTTTAAAACACATACTGGGTTGAAATCTTTTCTAGTAAACAAAATCCCGACAAACAGAATATTCTAGAATAAATTCGTCTAGACGGCCACCTGTAAATAACATCATGTTTTCTAGTAGGCAAATCTTAAAGAAAATCCCCGAAAGTTTCGTTGAAATTGTTCTGGAACAAAATGACGTAAATATACCTCATTGGCTAAAAAGAATCCCGCCATATTTTTATTGAATTATTTAAAATTTTGCCCTTCTCAAAACTTATTCTACCGTCGAAATATTTTTAGTTTAGGAGAGTCTTAAAGAGGAGTTCGAAAGAAACACTTGAAGAATGCAGAGCTCTGGACTGTCGTGATATACGTACGGGGGTTGATTGCCGTTGGCACTTCCCAAATATTCAGTAGCGTGTTCAATTGCCGTTAAAAGTGCAGAAATTTAAGTGATCAATTTAGAATCGCTCCTATCGAAACCTAATATTTAGTTCCGTACGATTTATCGATTTATAATCAAAGTGCAGTTAGTATTTTGTGGCCGCATTCCAGTTTGTCGATTGATTTCTTTTGATAGTAATACAATTATTATAACGAATAATTATATTTACCGAATTTAATTTATCGTAAACCAAGTTTTTACAGGATTCCGTTTTAATGTAATTTAAAATCGGAAGTTTTAAAACTAAATAATACTTAAACGGCACGTTTAAGCGTGGCGCTACCTTTAATAAAAAAAAACCTTTTCTACGAACATTATTATTAACCAGTGGTGACTTAAGAAGAACATTTCAAATAAACAATTATTAACCGAATTTATATGGTTGTCCCGGTTATTAAAACAAAAAAAAGGAAACTTTATAATAGTTCTAAAGAAACACAGTTATTGTGAACTTTAATTCCTTGGCTCAAACTCAGTAGAGGTGTCAGTAATTAAGGTGATTTCCAGATTTCTTCAGTTTCATCAAGCGGTTGAGTTTGGTGATTAGTGTTTGTTTGTGATTGAAAAGGCACTATTGTATCAATTGCAAGTGAAGTCTGATTGAATTATTGGAATAAGGTATTGTGACTTGATGGATTTTATTTTGTTAACGTTAATGTAAGTTGAACCATTATTTATGTATCGAATATCTTTGATCACTATTTGCATGTGCATTATTTCCCCGTCGTTAAGAATTCTTACGTTGTGTATCATTTTTTTATATTTAAATCTATAACGATGTCCTAAATAAAAACTTCTTATTTTTATTTATAAATAAACCTATTATTGAACCTTACTAAACTGAATAATATTGAACCATATATTTATGAAAGTCTTTAAATATTTTTTTTATCCAACCTAACTTTGACATAACTGATTATGACTAATATTTGAATTAAATTTAATCGATCTGATGTCGATTTCTGTTTGCGAGCATCAGGTCATTATTTTTATAAAATTCCCGGACTTTCCTAAACAGATGGCGCTCAACTATATGCATTTTCTTGTGTCTTAAACCTATACCCATTTCTTTTATAATTAGTGAGCTATACCTGCGACCTGAATTTAAATTTATTGTGTAGATATCTCAAGCCGAAGCAATATTGAGTTGTATAGTAAGTATCAAATATTTTGTTTTGACGAGAGTAATTTCTGATGTGTTTTACTATCGCCCAATCGCGGGGCTGGTTTGTTTTGTTTTGTTCCGGAAAAATAACTAGCATTTCAAACAATGAATACCATAGAAACCGAGCTCTTCGAGTAAACAGATCTGAAAAACCTTACGCTCCTTCCTAAAGTTTTAAATTCCAGAAAAAAATTATTATTGCCTTAGGCAAACAAAATTAATTTTTCGGATAAAACCAAGATAAATATTAGTACGTTCTAAAGCTAGTCGCCAAAGAAATTTCTAGCAGATATTTAATAATTTGTTATATATGATTGATTTGATATAATCGCGGGGGTGCACCCCCCTCCGGGTGAAGCACTGGCGGTCATCACAAAAGATTCTTTCTTATTTTTATCCACTTATGAAATAATTAATTGCAAAGTACGCTATATGTCAAAAGGGAGCAAGTAGTCGCATAAAGAAATACATTTCCTTTAATTTATAAATTAATAAAGAGGATTGATTATCTATGTACGTAATCGAATCTGAGTGGGAAACATTTCTATTTCTGTTATTTATTGTCACTATAAACGTAATTATGACATCATCAAGTTATGACACTGCAATACAATAATGGGTCTATTAATACTAGATTAATCTAAATAATGAAACGATTATTATCATAGGATTAAAACGGATTTCTATTAAAATAGAAAATTACATTTCTGTTTCCGTTGTTCCAATCAATCACAAGAATTATTTACACTCAAAATATACTAAATCCTTTAAATAAATAAGTAGTAATTATTGAGTGCACTATAAAGATGAAATGATTTAAAAAAATAAATTAAATTTAAATAGTAGAAAAAACGTTTTTAATATTTTTAAATGTTTATAGAAATTAATTATATTTAAATGCAATAATAGAAAAAGATTGTATTTTATTATTATTGTTTTAATCTGCAATATGCAATCATCCTTAGGTTGTAACAATAAAATCTCCGACAGCTTAAGGATGGAGCAAGTAATGGTCGATTTTAATTATTTTTATAAGCTTCTTAAAAAACTGAAACAGAAACCAAGAAACTAATTACCTTAATTGTTTATTGCACAAAATATATTACAGAGAAAGTAAGAGAAAAAAATTATAAAATACCTAGAATTAATTAATTAAAACACTCAATTCTTTGTAACATTATCGGGAAATTAAAAAGACTTTTTAATGATTTATTCAATAATGTTACTGATGTAGTTCAATAAACAAAAAAAAGAAACATATTGCTATGAAATCGCATAAAAAGAAAAATTTGAACTTTTTCCTCACGTTGGTTAGCAAAATAAATATATGCGTAGATATTGACTAATTAAAAATAAAATATTGCTTTTATATTCAATTTCATCATATACTTTAAAATTAAAATAATTGCGTTAGATAGTAGATGTATTTTATAATTAATTTGAGATTTAGAATGACAGTGAACTTTGGAAATACTTTCCAACTTCTTTTATTATAAATTCTTATAGTTATGATTTTAAAATACTTTTTAATAGATTTAAATAATGTAATAGTTATATAAAAATGTTACGTGAATTCTTAACTAATTCAAGATTTCGTAAAATAAGTTGGGCGCCAAATAAGTAGCTTAAAATAACGTAAATTATTACGAAACACTCATCTCAGGGCGAATGTGGATTCTCGTGGTTACAAATTGAAATTGAAATAAATTTTAAATTAAAATCACTAATTAAGTTAAATTATTACTAAATTGTTTAATTCACTTCATTACACTTCACAAAGATTGTCTTTTCTTTAGCACTTTAGCAGGTACCAGTTACAGAAAGGAAATAACTTTCCTACCGTTTTATAGAGTTGGTTCATTCCTTTTAGTATATTCATCACAACATTCTTCACCATATCCTTCTCCAAACCATTGGCAGAGTATGTCACTTTATGCCGTTCCAATGCTGGATTCCAATTCCGGTTTAATGGCCTTTGTATGGTCTTTCCATATATCACCATCCAAAACTCTCCACAAAAGAATAACACTCTTGATAATACACTTTTATTTAATTAATTGCGGGTAAATTTCCCTTATTCGAAGAATATTTGTTATATTTGTTTTAGCAGTTTAATTAAATAAAACACCAGTTTATGGTCTTAACGAAGATTTATTCACTGGCTAAACTTTAGCTAGTAATTTAAATTAAATATTGCAGGTGGTTCTTTATAACCATATAAACACTTTTACAATTTTATAACGACTCTATACTTTCGCCGTTTATTAACACACTAACCAACTTGACTGTCTATCGAAGACTAGACTATTTACATTTTTACAATATTATCTTTCACGACTTTACTCTAGTAGGTATTGGGATACTTGAGGCAGACAGTTCTAGGGACCCTAGATTCTCTGCCTTTCTCTAAATCTGGTGACTTTTTGTCTGTCTCTCTCTAGGTGGTTAAGTACGGAATCTGCATTACCGGCATTCTGTATTACCGGCATTTGGTTCGTTACTTGGCTAAATGGTGTTAGTGTTGCTAGGGGAAAACAGATGGCGCCAGTGTCGTTTTATGTAATTTTTGTACCGACATTCTGTATTATCGGCATTGGGTTCGTCACATGGCTAAATGGTAGCGTCGTTTCTAGGGGAAAACAGATGGCTCCAGTGTCGTTTTACGTGATTTTTGTACCGACATTCTGTATTATCGGCATTTGGTTCGTCATCATGAAGAAAGCTGTATTACCGATTACGGGCGTTCTGCTGACTGTTAATAGGGGGAGCCAAGGTTTATCATTTTATATTAATAAATTTTACCGATTTCTTAAAATAATTATCGTCGTCATTAATACTTTAATTACATATAATAATTTAAGATAATTAATTCAGCATTAAAATTTTAAACGCAAATCACGGAACAATTTACGGATAATAATAATAATAACAATAATTATAATAATGTATTTATTTCCTTACAGGTTTACACCCAAATAGGGAAAAATATGAATTTACAAAAAAAAAAACCTAATTGCAATGTACTTAACCTATTGTTTTGTATGTATTAATCAGGTATATTCTCATGTTTATTTACAAGAACTTGACAAATAAACGATAATCCCTTAAACATAATATCGCATTCTGCGCAAATTAAATTAAGATTACTACACATTACAGTAATGCCGGGTTGCAGAAACGCTCGTCAAATCTCTTATTAGTTAACGGTTTGTTAAAATTGACGGACCGTCAGATAAAAATTGGGTTGCACAAAGCTATTTAATCTCTTGTTAAACTCTCATCATGTAATTGACTGTTAACTAATTGTATACGTGGCAACATTGCAAAAAATGGTGTTTCATTTGTCAAATTTGCATAACCTAACATTTGTGTGTTGTCAGTTTAAGCAGGTAAGTGTATTTGTATTGATTAATATGATAAAACTTCTAAATAATTTTAATATTTTAGCTTCAAAATGGACAAAAGGAATTATTCCAAGGTGGAAAAAAACCTGCTACATCAATTATGGCCAAGTAAATCAATTTTCATAAGTACGATTACATACCAATAAAATCATCTCCTTATAAAAGTGAGGTAAAAGGAGCCTTTTAAAAGTTTTAATTACTCCTTAACTACATAAAAAACATTTTTTAAAAATTATTTTAGTTCAGGCTTATAAGTTGAATGCGCATTAAGTCAATGTATTCATTCATATCAATTTAATTTCTATCATTCTATAATCCCATTGTTTTTATTACAGATATTATGCAGTACACCACAGTCAACAATAACTGCTGAAATTGATTCCAATTTTAATCGTAGGCCTAAGGAAACCTTTTAAACACCCAAAAAACTGTTCAATTGTGTTACGAGTGAGAATGTGTGTCTTCCTCAGCTTTACCTATAGAATATACAAAAGGTGTTTATAAATAGGCCTTGCCAGGATATCTATCCACCACCGTCAAGCAAGAAGCCGTTCCTGTAAACCTCAACATGCATTAAGCCGGAACGGGTGAAACATTAAAGATGGTACTATCATCTACCGATACAATCAAATGAAGCAGTTGGAGATTTGTATCGCAAAGGGATGCAAAGTGGTGCAATTTGTTCAGTGACCCGTTTAATTATTCTACAGTGTTGATTTGTGCATGTGTATGTGATCACCAATAAGTTATTGAAAAGTGCCTCTGGCATAAAACCGCAAGCAAACTAGAATTTGGTTTAAAGGTGATATCGATTTATTTCTTTAAGTAACTGGCTGTAATGTAGGACCTATAATTTGCAATAAATCCAGTACTGTATTTTTAATCAATCAAAATCGCTCCTTGAATTCAACTGCATCTAAACTTTAAAACGGATTGTTTCGTCTCGAAGATGCAGTTCATACCATCACTTCACCTTCCAAATCGGAGGGATGTAATAAATCTGAATCAATTTTTCTTTTTCTGTTTAACTAAAATTTTGTAATGACTGAAATTAATCTGTATTATTATTATTAGGTACTTATCAAGATTTAATTAAAACAATGCTAAGAAAGTTTTATTAATATTTTACAAAAATATTCATATTTAACAAAATGTATGTATTTTGAATATTAATAATTTATTTGATAATCAATTCCAAATATTTTTAACACTATATAATAATTTTTTGTATTAACTGATTATTTAAAAATTTAAAAAATAAAGCAAATTTGGAGGGTAATCGGACTTTAATTGGCCATTTGTCTATGATTAAAATAATCATTCGTTAACGGACCGTTAACAAGCCATTAACTGTCAACTAAGGTTTGTGCAACCCAAATATGTGTTGACGGTCCGTTAACGGTTTGTTATCCTTGACAGTCGTCAAAAACTTGACGGGCCGTCAACGAACCGTTAACGGTTCGTTATAGTTATAACGGCTTGTTAACGGATCGTTAACGGATGATTAACTTTGACAAGTGTTTGTGCAACCGGGCATAAGTGAACTACTCATTAACATATTCACCAACACAAACAGACATAACAATACCAAATGAATCTTGTCACCACAATACACATTACCCATGAGATATTACACGAGAATAGCATAAACGATGAAAACATTTTTGCCTAAATAAAGCAAAAAAAAATAAATAAAGCTTATAGGTATCTTTAACAAAATATAATATGTAAGAAAATTTAACATAGATCCGAAATATCAAATTAGAGAATTATATTAGTTGAAGCCTCTGTAATATTACGTTTTCAATAAATACTAGATATAATTAATCAGCTTCATTATAAATTAAGTAGAAAGCAATACAAATAACACTAAGTTCTTTTCTGTTAAAGATAGCTATAAGCTTTATTTATTTTTTTTTGCTTTATTTAGGCAAAAATGTTTTCATCGTTTATGCTATTCTCGTGTAATATCTCATGGGTAATGTGTATTGTGGTGACAAGATTCATTTGGTATTGTTATGTCTGTTTGTGTTGGTTAATATTTCACCATTTACAACATAATCGTGAATAAAGTGGTTAGTGTATTTTTGCATACGAAACAATGGAACATTTATTTACGTTTAAATTTAGGCGATTAGCTTTACACCAATCACATAGAAAGTTAATGTTAGACTGCAAATATAAGCAATCATTGATATCTCGTACTTGGTGATATATTTTTAAATCGTCAGCAGATAATAGTTTCTCGCAATGTATAGATTGATGATGATGAATACCACGTAGACACGTCCATTCGTGACAAGTATCTTGGAATACGTTCTGCTTGGTTCGGACATCTTGTATCCCTACCCCCTGGCGTTTAATGTCATGCGTACCTTGCTATCTCTCTCTCTCTCTCTCTCTCTCTCTCTCTCTCTCTCTCGCTCTCTCCTTCTCACTCTCTCCTCCTTCTCACTCTCCCCTTATCATCTATTAGAGGACGCATTAAAGAGTCTTCTCTCTCTCAATGTCTCCTCTCTCACTCTCTTGCTCGTTCGCTCTCTCCTTATCACCTATTAGAGGACGCATTAAAGAACCTTCTCTCTCTCACTCTCTCGCTCTCTCGCTCTCTCTCCCTTCATCCTAATGCTAGTAAATGAAACAGCAATGGATAGAGGTAACCGTTACGTCTACTGTTCTGGGATTGGTTCGGACGATAATTATTCAAAAAGGCGTAAAAGCATACGATGTTTACCAAATTAAATGTGGGCTGATTACGAGAAGTCTCAGTACCGTCTACGATTGTGTCCGAGAACATCCGACGAACTGTATAAATCTCATGACGTATTGAAATATGTACATCATTGCATTATACCAATTTCAGTCATCACACACACACACACACACACACACACACGCCTGCTGTCAGGTCATTGGATAGCGCTACGTCTACTGCTCCGGGCTTGGTTATTTGTCGGCTTGTTAAGATCTCAGCTATAAATACGGTGTATTCTGTTCGTGCGTGACAGTTATTTGTCATACGTCATCATGAACACAATAGACCTCTTCGGCAGAGCTATGAGGAGTATGACAGATGAAGCAATGTCTGCAACAAAACGTGGACCGAGAGGTTATGGTTTCAAATTAACACCAGAGGGTAATTTCAATGTTGAGAACCGACGTATAACTAATGTAGGCGCTCCTATCAACGATAACGATCTTGTCACGAAGCGTTCTGTACTAATGTTATCAGATAGCGATGAAGGTGTAATTGATGTTAAGAAAAGAAGACTAGTACATGTTAAAGGACCGCTTGACAACTACGATGTTTGCACGAAAAAGTATACCGACGAGCTGGTGGACGATGTTGAAAGAAAATTACTCTCTAATTGTTTGAGCCGACAACGAGAGGATAAAGGACAGGGATCGTACTATGATGCTAAAGATGGAAGAATTTGTAATATAGGGGAGCCTCTAGAGGATAAAGATGTAATCTCTAGGCAGTATTTTAACAAACGAGCTATGCATACAAACGATCAAATGCAGTTTAATGCAGATGGTAAACGTATTGTTTCAGTAAGTTACCCTATAGATGGCACGGATGTCACTTCTAAAGCCTATGTTGATGCTCAATTCGACTCTGCTGTACAAACCTTCATTACAATGACTACCGACACTCAGAACACTATTAAAGATCTAAAGCAAAAGGTAACAAAGGTTGACATTGAAACTAGTAAACTTAACAGTTTGCTAACAACGTTGGAAAAAGAAACAAAGAGAAATCACCTAATAACGAATGATGAGATGGAAACTAATCATTCGAGTGTGTTGACAAAGATAGAAGAAACGAATAATACCCTAGATAGTAATTATAAAAAATTATTAGATAAAGTACAAGTGCTCGAGGATACTCAAAAAGTTATGCGATCATCGTTTGATGCCCTAATAGCCGAATCTGCAACACGTACGAACTCTTACAACATAAAGAGAGTGTAAAACGCCGACTAATAACGGAATTTACTACTACTACTATCGGCTGACCTAATCATATTGACACCTTTTTATTCTAGTTTTAAGTGTATTATATCAAATGCCTGATTAGCGCAGATAGGAAATGTGGTGAGCCTTACGGGAATGCTGCGCAAATGCTTAGTTTGCTTATATCTACGCTAATCAGTTATTTTTTTTCTATCTTAGTCTGAATGTATTGTTGAAGAAATAAAAATGTATTTAAACAAAGTTTTAGTTTTACTAATATCAATAACTCTCCAAACATAACGATATGTAGCAGCAGCAACACATCGATATGGTAAAGAAAGTAAGTTTCGCCGACTCACGCGTGAATAATATACACCATATGATAGTATGGAAGTATGCATACAGACAGGCGAGAAAGGGAGACTGGCAAACATTAGCTATGGACAGATACCGTTTTCAAACAAGAATACATAATGTTGAAAAGCATCTGTGTGAAATTCTACAAGCTGATCATAGAGACTTTATCTATACGCAGAGATTTCAG
Organism: Agrypnus murinus; assembly: GCA_929113105.1. NCBI lineage: Eukaryota > Metazoa > Arthropoda > Insecta > Coleoptera > Elateridae > Agrypnus > Agrypnus murinus. Next base: position 38,776,671 of record OV816025.1, on the reverse strand, counting down.
AACACAGATTAGTCCGGCTGCAGCCGCCGAGTATAAATACAGGTACAAGCAGTCTCTTTTCTCAGTACCAGATGTTAGTTCACGAGGGTAACGGCTTTGTTAACAAGCTCACAGACAAGCTGCCTATTGAACTACATCTTCCTTCCTATCAGTACTGTGGACCTGGTACTAAATTATCTAAAAGATTACAACGTGGCGATAAAGGTATAAATCCTTTGGACCCGGCGTGTATGCAGCACGACATCTCGTACGCTCAAAGCTCCGATTTGAACAGTAGACACCAGGCTGATCGTGTATTAGAAGAAGCCGCTTGGAAGCGTGTTAAGGCTAAAGACTCTAAATTAGGGAAAAAAGCATCAGCTCTGTTTGTAACCGGTATAATGAAGGCTAAAAGAAAGCTGGGAATGGGCGTAAAGACAACAATCTGTCGGCGAAAAAGGGTCTCGCTAGAAAGATGATGAAGAAAACTGTCACTTTCAAAGGAAGCGTTTTAAAGAAGCTTGTTGGTGTAGTGAATCGTGCAAGCAAGAGACTCACGGGTAAAGACTTAATACATCATGCCCTGAGCGCTGCCAGAAGAATCATTCAAAACGTGGGCGGTCGAAAAAACGTTAAAGTACCCCGAATTATTCCAGTGCCTACAGCTACAGGAGGTATTTTACCACTCATACCAATTTTTGCTGGCCTCTCGGCTCTCGGTGCAATTATAGGAGGCGCCTCGGGGGTAGCAAAAGCTGTTAACACTGCTAATAGTAATAAGAGACAGCTAGAAGAAACAACGCGGCATAATAAAAGTATGGAAGCTATCGCTTTAGGCGGTAAGAACGGGAACGCCCTTTACCTGAAGCCGTATAGAGCTGGCGGAGCTGAATTGTACTTAAAACCATATGTCAGGCGGTCAAAAAACTGAATAATTTGCCTCGGAGACCACTTACAGACCTAGATATAATAAAACATGCTAAAGACATTCCCTATTTTAGAGGTGTCTATATGAGAACAAGTCTACCTGCAACGAAACCTTTGCAATTCGAAAGAGCTATTGTTAATCTTGACGACGCTGGAGGGCCGGGTACTCATTGGGTTGCCTATAGAAAGGATCGAAACGTGGTTTTGTACTATGACCCCTTCGGAGACCTGAGACCACCAGCTGAACTTGTGAAATATTTAGGGCCTCGCTGCGCTGTATACTACAACGTAGCCCAAGAGCAAAAGTTCAATACATACAACTGCGGACATCTGTGTCTACGATTTTTGTATAAAAGAGAGGTGAAAGTGTAAATCGGTTAAGTATGGCTAGGACCATCACGGTGTACGGTACAGGGAACAGGCTTTCTACGGGTCGTATTTATCCACCTATAACACTAGATCACGTGCGTTACGAATACTCACTAGGTTTAGTCGGCTTATATACAAGTCACACGATACGGAATATATACCAAGGCAAAAATAAATTTTATTACGGAGAAAAGGCGATAACTATTGAACCGGGTAGCTACGAGTTGGCTGAAATCGTTAACTATATAAACAATCAAATTAGTGGCGATCCGGAAGAGGGAGATCTACTACTACAAATCAAAGCTAACACTAATACGGGAAAGTGTGAGATTGAATCAGCTACCGAGTTGATTGATTTTACCAAACCCGATAACATAGGATCCTTACTAGGATTTAAGAAGCGCGTGCTAGAACCCGGTAGTAGACACGTATCAGATCGAGTTGTCGATATACTTTCAACTCCAAACATCTTTGTAGACACGAATATTACAGGCGGCTCATATAGAAACAATCAAGCAGGTCATACAATCTTCGAATTCGGTGTTTGCGTACCACCTGGTTATCTGATTGAAAAGGAGCCATCGCATGTGATTTACTTTCCCATCACTGTCACCGAGATCGACAACATTACCATTAGACTGGTAGACGCGCGAGGAGAGTTGATAAATTTGTCTGAAGACACTTTCACGAGTATCAAGCTAGAACTTAAACGTGAAAAATGGGAATAAACTTTAGCTATAAAAACATCAGCATATGTCCATCAAAGGTCATTCACCGTCGAACGTCGGCTCATGCAGACCTTCAATTAAAACTAACTAAAGCTCGTCGCCTTTTTCTTGAATCTTTAGGCTTTAAAGTACGATAACAACAACAGCAGCAACATGTCAAAACGAAGTAAAATGCATATTAACACCGACACCTTTACCATTGATAAATTAAACATATTTGGGAAGCCTCGCGTCGATACAGATATAATAAAAGAGGATTTTTAAACCTATCTGCCGTTTACGCTAAATTGCCAATCATTCCGACACCATTAGAATCAGCATACAAAATTCCGATAACGTTTTAGCTTTGTATGACAGCTATGTACTTGTTAAAGGTAGCATAACGCGTGCAGAAAACAAGCAATTCCTTCTGGTAAACAATTTTGCCCACTTTCTGTTTGATGAAATTCAGCTAATATTAGGCACAAACCAGCACATAGATGTTTGTAAACAGCCTGGCATTACAAGCACTATAAAAGGTCTCGTTTCACACGGCGCCGAGGATAGAGCTTTAACAAGCACTGCATGGAACTTAGGGATTACTAGCGATAATGATTTGTTACATAACCAGGGGAATAACGTCTTTCATTTCACGTGTAGAATACCATTAAAAGATATCTTTGGATTTGCAGACGATTATAAAAAAGTAATACCTCATATGAGTTGTCAGCTAGTTTTAATTCGCGCCAAGAACGATTTCAATTGCTATAAAAGCGACGCAGGTGATGCAGGTACCGACGTAGATATCAAGATTGATAAGCTCTCGTGGGAAGTTCCGCATATACTGTTATCAGATGAAAGCAAAGTGAACCTGGTGGAGAGTTTAAGAGATAATTCTTCTATTATCGCTACGTTTAGACGTTGGGAATTACACGAGTTACCCTCGTTGGGAACTACTAAAAACCAGGTTTGGCGTGTAAAGAACTCCAATGATCTAGAGAAACCGCGCTGGGTCTTTGTAGTTTTACAAGACGAGCGTCAGCTGGGTATAAGAACGGGTAACCTGACTACATTTACTCATTCGAACTTGGTCGACGTTAAGTTGTATTTAAACTCACAAGTGTTCCCACATCAGCGTTTAAATCTCGATTTCGACCGTAAGGACTACATTCCTGCGTATCTGAATTATATTCGTTTTCGTGAGAACTACTATGACGGTATAGGTAGAGGTGCGGTTGAGAGCTGTTTACTCAGCTACAAATCGTTTGAAACGTATCCCGTTTTTGTTATTGACTGTTCAAGACAGGTAGAGAGTTTTAAGGATTCCACTGTCGATATTAGACTAGAGCTCGAGTCTTCAGCCGCATTTACGAACACAACTAAGGCGTATTGTTTGATCCTTCACGACGCATTAATCGAGTATAATCCGGTTAACGAGACCGTGACTAGACACGTACGCATACCGTAATGATGATGAAGGTCGTTAAACAAAATAAGTCACTAAACATATGTAACCTAGACGACTGCGATGATACATCTTTACAACGACGATCAGGCGAGGATGTTAGGAAACATGGCGACCTGTTACCTGTATCATGTAGAGCAATATTGAGCGGTCCATCTTCCTGCGGTAAAACTAATACTATGTTAGGTTTACTTATTAGCGAAAACGGATTAAAATTTGAAAATATCTACCTATACGCCAAGTCTTTATTTCAGCCTAAATATGAATTCTTAAGACGTGTTATGAAACCACTTACGGGTATGGGATATCATGAATTTATCGAAAACGATGACGTAATCAGCCCCGGTGATGTTAAACCTAATTCAGTGTTCATTTTTGATGATATAATTTGCAGCAAGCAGGAAAAAATTAGAGAATATTTTAGCATGGGTAGGCATAAGGGTGTCGACTGTTTTTATCTAGGTCAAACGTACGCCAAGATACCGAAACATCTGATTAGGGACAATGCAAACCTAATTATTCTCTTTAGACAAGACGAGTTGAACTTAAAACACGTGTTTAGCGATCATGTTGTAGGAGACGGTATTAGCTATGATCAGTTCAAAAACATTTGCTCTCTGTGTTGGAAGGAGCCACATGATTTCCTGGTAATTAATAAAGACAGCTCTCTAGACCGTGGCAGATATCGGAAGGGTTTTGATTCATATATAAGTTTATAATTAGAGTCGATTCGTTTAGTAGTCTCTGCATAGTCGACATGTCCAACACGTATGATCTGAGTTTAAAGCGTAAAATAATACACGCTCGTAATGCTATACGTAAGAAATTTGCATACTTTCGTCGTGATAGAGCAGAAGCAGAACGTATGTATCGCGTCACGCACAATCCAGTTATATCGCCACTGGAAACCATTGCTAAATCAGTTAACACCTCTAACGTACCCCTATTGAAAGTTAAAACACAACCATCTGCTGCTACTACTACTACTACTGCTAGTTACATTCCCCAGTTGAAAGTTAAAAAACAACCTGCTACATCATCATCATCGGAAGCAGACGAAGAAGAAGAAGAAGAAGAAGAATCTAATAAAACTCTTGATCTCCCTACTCATTACGGTATGCTGATAGCTAACGCTGTCGGAAACAAAAATATAGATAGAACTAGATTCGGTATTAGATATAAAATTGATCGAGACGCGTGGACATTTGCATCTTCCCCTGTGACTATGCGTGATACAAACATCATAATTAAAAACAACGTTTTCAAAGCAACACCCGGTCTGTTTGACTTACTCACGTTTAGTGAATTAGAGTCTATACCATCGCAAGCTGATATCAATAATTATATGCAGATAATAGCCCTTACTAATGCGCATAAGAAATCATATAGACCACAGGGTAAACTAACAGCTGTTAAACATTGGAAGTATGATTATATAATTAAACCGAACTTACCCAGAATCAAAGGTTTAGGCATTAGACTATCATCATCGTCAAATTTTAAAAAATTAAGCGATTGCAAAGTCGAATACGTCTACTGGAATAAGGCTAACGAGCTAGTCGACCGGCTTCGTTTGTTATATGCTGTAAAGAGTGCCGGCAACACTAGTCCACAGAATGAAAACGAAATAATATCAATTATAAGCGAACTTAAGGAGGAAGGCATCATAGAATAGAATATTTCGAGGGGTATATAATGATATATTGCTTTAACATTGTTCAGTATTCATCAAACACGGCTGCTGCCAATATAATTATTTGAGACGTTGCTCTCTCGGTGTCGTTGAGATTAATTGTATGATAATGACTAGTGCTAAACAAACCGTTGTTGATGAAATGAAACCGGGCTGCTAGAAAAAACTTTCAAAGACGTCGCACTATAATAAAAGATTTCCAGGACTTGTTCCAGGCTGACTTAGCCGAGTTTATGCCCTATGCTAAAGTAAATAAGGGGTATCGTTACATACTGCTGATGATAAACTGTTATTCGAAATATCTGTATGCACGACCGTTGAAAACTAAATCCGGAGAAGAGGTGACAAAGCAGGTCCGCAGCATCTTTAAGAGTTCAGTCATACCCAAGAATCTTCAGACGGATCTCGGGAAAGAGTTTTACAATAAACATTTTAAACGATTAATGAAAGAGCACACTATAAATCATTACTCTACATATTCCATAATTAAGGCTTCGATAGTTGAACGCGTTATCCGTACAATTAAGCAAAAGCTGTATAAAGAGTTTAGCTACCGAGGATCATTTAAATGGATAGATATATTACAGAGGGTAGTTGACAGCTATAACAACACCAGACATAGAACGATAGGTCGAGCTCCTGCTGCTGTTACACCTACCACCCAACTAACCGTTTATGACACTAATGTAAAAGCAGATGTCGCTGTAGGAAGTAAACGTAAACTAGACTTGAATGACCTGTACGTATTAGTAAGTTCAAGGGGGTCTTTTCTAAGGGATACACGCCCAGCTGGTCAACTGAATTATTCAAAATAGTTAAAGTTCAATTTACAAAACCTGTCGCATATCTGCTGGAAGATCTTCATGGGGTTGCTGTCCGAGGAGCTTTCTACGAGTTCGAGCTGCAGAAAACCCAACAGCCAGATGTTTACTTAGTTGAAAAAGTACTTAAACGCCGCAACAATGGTGACATGTACGTCAAATGGCTCGGCTTGAATGAAAAGTCCTGGATAAAGGCGGAAGATGTTGTTAAATGACAGTTCTTACCTATATGAAGTTTATATTACTAGATTAAATAAAGTATGTTGTTGAGGTTTAAGTTTAATATATAGTTAATATTCTATTAAGTAAATGTTAAATGTTAGAATATATATATTTATAAGCTGATCTAAGTTATTTTGTTAGAAAATTAATTTGTAACATCCTCATATAACATGTCTAGTTTATATTGAGTAATAAAGTATTATACTATATATAACTATAATCATCTAGTTTAAGCTGATTTACAATAGACTATTAGTAATATTGTGTAATTTTACGAAAAATAATAAAAAACAGTAAAACATTTATCGATTTTTTATTTTCACGTATAAAATAACAAAGCCATCCGAACCAATCCCAGAACAGTAGACGTAACGGTTACCTCTATCCATTGCTGTTTCATTTACTAGCATTAGGATGAAGGGAGAGAGAGCGAGAGAGCGAGAGAGTGAGAGAGAGAAGGTTCTTTAATGCGTCCTCTAATAGGTGATAAGGAGAGAGCGAAAGAGCAAGAGAGTGAGAGAGGAGACATTGAGAGAGAGAAGACTCTTTAATGCGTCCTCTAATAGATGATAAGGGGAGAGTGAGAAGGAGGAGAGAGTGAGAAGGAGAGAGCGCGAGAGAGAGAGAGAGAGAGATAGCAAGGTACGCATGGCATTAAACGCCAGGGGGTAGGGATACAAGATGTCCGAACCAAGCAGAACGTATTCCAAGATACCCGTCACGAATGGACGTGTCTACGTGGTATTCATCATCATCAATCTATACATTGCGAGAAACTATTATCTGCTGACGATTTAAAAATATATCAAGTACGAGATATCAATGATTGCTTATATTTGCAGTCTAACATTAACTTTCTATGTGATTGGTGTAAAGCTAATCGCCTAAATTTAAACATAAATAAATGTTCCATTCTTTCGTATGCAAAAATACACTAACCACTTTATTCACGATTATGTTGTAAATGGTGAAATATTAACCAACACAAACAGACATAACAATACCAAATGAATCTTGTCACCACAATACACATTACCCATGAGATGTTACACGAGAATAGCATAAACGATGAAAACATTTTTGCCTAAATAAAGCAAAAAAAATAAATAAATAAAGCTTATAGCTATCTTTAACAGAAAAGAACTTAGTGTTATTTGTATTGCTTTCTACTTAATTTATAATGAAGCTGATTAATTATATCTAGTATTTATTGAAAACGTAATATTACAGAGGCTTCAACTAATATAATTCTCTAATTTGATATTTCGGATCTATGTTAAATTTTCTTACATATTATATTTTGTTAAAGATACCTATAAGCTTTATTTATTTTTTTTGCTTTATTTAGGCAAAAATGTTTTCATCGTTTATGCTATTCTCGTGTAATATCTCATGGGTAATGTGTATTGTGGTGACAAGATTCATTTGGTATTGTTATGTCTGTTTGTGTTGGTGAATATGTTAATGAGTAGTTCACTTACTGTAATGTGTAGTAATCTTAATTTAATTTGCGCAGAATGCGATATTATGTTTAAGGGATTATCGTTTATTTGTCAAGTTCTTGTAAATAAACATGAGAATATACCTGATTAATACATACAAAACAATAGGTTAAGTACATTGCAATTAGGTTTTTTTTTGTAAATTCATATTTTCCCCTATTTGGGTGTAAACCTGTAAGGAAATAAATACATTATTATAATTATTGTTATTATTATTATTATCCGTAAATTGTTCCGTGATTTGCGTTTAAAATTTTAATGCTGAATTAATTATCTTAAATTATTATATGTAATTAAAGTATTAATGACGACGATAATTATTTTAAGAAATCGGTAAAATTTATTAATAATAATAATAATAATGTTTATTTACTCAACAGGCTTATGCCCAATTACAGAGTAAAAAAAAGTGACAAAGAAAAATCAAGAACTAATTTGGCAAGACGCTCTTAACTATAAGAAGAGAAAAAAAATAAAAATTATATAGATATTAACATTTAGATATTTCATTTTCCTAATATACTAAAATGTCAGTAAATACCGATTATCACTGAAATTACATTTTCTTACTTATAATTTGAAAAACAAAAGTAAAAAGAAAAACTAATTCAATTCCTGGATAGTTGTGTAAGTGCTACTTTCCCTAGCTTATTATTTCATTTAAACGGGTTCTGAATACTGTAAGTGACAGGTGAAATATATCTAACTGTTGCTGGTTTTCAATCTCACCAAACTTACTGCAAATTCTTATCAAAGGACTATTTTTCCGATAGTTGGTTCTTGCAAAGTCAGACTGAAAGGTCAACGGATTTCTCAGAAAAGCTGTGGGAACATGGAAATTAATGGCTCCTAGGAGGTTAGAGTCATTTATGCTACCGTTAACAATTTTATGTAAGAATAAACATTGACTTATCAACCGTCTACTACCTAAGGTCTTAACATTGAATAGCTCGATGAGTTCTTGATAATTGCCGTGAAATCCTTCCCCTGTTCTTTTGAAAAAGCAATATTTTAGGAACTTCTTTTGAATTCTTTCGACACTGATTTCCTGATGCGTATACAGCGGGTTCCAAACCACCGATGCATATTCTAATTTAGGTCTGATTAATGTGTTAAAAAATGTTATCATGACGTCGGTGCTTCGAAAATCCGCAGTTAACCGAAATATATAAAATGATAAACCTTGGCTCCCCCTATTAACAATCAGCAGAACGCCCGTAATCGGTAATACAGCTTTCTTCATGATGACGAACCAAATGCCGATAATACAGAATGTCGGTACAAAAATCACGTAAAACGACACTGGCGCCATCTGTTTTCCCCTAGCAACACTAACTCCATTTAGCCATGTGACGAACCCAATGCCGATAATACAGAATGTCGGTACAAAAATCACGTAAAACGACACTGGCGCCATCTGTTTTCCCCTAGAAACGACGCTACCATTTAGCCATGTGACGAACCCAATGCCGATAATACAGAATGTCGGTACAAAAATTACATAAAACGACACTGGCGCCATCTGTTTTCCCCTAGCAACACTAACACAATTTAGCCAAGTGACGAACCAAATGCCGGTAATACAGAATGCCGGTAATGCAGATTCCGTACTTAACCACCTAGAGAGAGAGACAGACAAAAAGTCACCAGATTTAGAGAGAGACAGAGAATCTAGGGTCCCTAGAACTGTCTGCCTCAAGTATCCCAATACCTACTTACTCTGTCGCTTTATTTCATGAAGTGCCTATTTACATTTGTACTATATTATATTTCACGACTTTACTCTTTCGTCGTTTAAAATGAAGTCTCTTTAAAATTATTGTTTCCTAAGCTTAAATACTAATATTTACATCATCACATTACTCAATTTTACGTCATCTTACGAACTAATTAAATGACTACACTTATATACAATACATAATAGCAGATTAACATTGTTTGTAAAAGTGACACATATCTATTATAGTTTATTACACAACATTTTATGCAAAAATAATGATCTATTTACATGAACAAAAACCTTTAAAGAATCTCATCACCCGTTGATATTACTCATTTGAAATTAATCTTTAAGGAATTACATAATAACAATAACATCCGCACAACTGGATGTTACGTATACTTAAGAACTTGGCGAGTAAACTGTTTGATAATAAATACAGAAACATGGATTATTTAACTTTATTAAAAAGTACACATTGGTTGTATAATCAATAACACACAATGAAATAACTTATTTTCAGTTTTAATTGGAAAAGTTGATATATTATATCAAAAGTGTTAATTTCAAAACAAAGATTTTAATATTTTAAAAATTTACCAAATTTTGGATACTAAAATCCACGGCAATATATATACAGACTTATTAAATAAAGATCTAGGATGTGAATAATTAAAAGTAAACACACGCACATAACTTATTACAAATAATAATAGTTCGTAAAATAATCGCAAAATGAGAAAATCTTGAAAAGTTGATTTCATATGCGTACTAGACTACGTTCGAACTAGTTTATTCTTTTATTTCTTTATTTTTTTTAGGTGTATGTTTTACTTGTCAAGTTATTCTAGAGCGTTTGTCTTACATTAACCTTCGTCTTTTGTATAGTAGTAATTAAAAACAATATTTGTTACGCCACTACTACGGTGTTAGCGCGAACACAACGCGCATTTTTTATGACGTCAACAGGCTTATCACATTTTGCTACTACTCTACCCAATCGTAGTCTAGAAGTCGATGTATACAGGGTGAAAGAGAATACGACGCGTTAATACTAAAGGACGATAGAAGACATCAAAAGGAACAAAAATTCTTGTACAGCTTTTTTCAAAAAATATAATAAAGTTGGAAACTTTAATATTATTTTGCCGTCTTAATAATAGTAGTTTAATTATATGACTTTGTCAGACCCAACCGTCATAACATTTTTTTCGTAAGAGCAAATTGTTTACGTTTTATGTTTAAAATCGGATTCTTTTTACATTTATAAATTAATTTTACTCAATTAAGAAACGTGTTGAATCTTCTGCACAACATTTTCCTTATGTCGCATAATGCTGAGAAAGTAGTTTGTTGAACTTGAAATAATTTCTCAATAAAGCACGCTTTTGTCTATGCTGCTATTACTATATGTTACAATTTATTGAAGAATCTAGCTCAACGACTGGTCACACATGTGTATAAGTAATACCGTTTTAGGGTGAGATAAGATAAACAATTTGTCAGAAAGCTCTTTAACTTATAGGCGTCCGGTATATTTTAGCTGGTTAAGTTAATTATTATTTAAAATATATGTTAAAAGAAAGAACTTAAAGAATAAAAGAAAAACGTAAAGTACCAAAAATGAAAGCGAAAATCAAATTCGCTAAGAATATCAATAATCTTATTTGAAATAAGCTATAATTAAATGTTGAAATTAGAATCTTATTTTTTTAATTTAAAATTTGGGAGTAAAATACTATAAAAGGTTCTGCTGTTAATGACTTTACGTTTGATAAACAATCGCAAGAATTTGCAGATTTTAAATTGTATCCACTAATAGTGCGTATATTGTTTTCAAAAACTGATTTGGTGTTGATGATCTGTACATCATGGAAATATACTTAGTTCGCAAAATTAAAAAAGAATTGCTTGCTACTGCTAAAGATATTGATAAATATTTAGAAATTATCCGGTCTAAAACTATTAAACTTAATACATATTTAGAGTTATTAAATACGGTAAATGTTTGAAATATACATGTTTCATAAGTATGATTGTAATTGCTTTTGAACAATATCAAAAAAATACTTTCCAAATATTTTATTGAATAAATACAGCAAAATAGAAAAAAGGCAAATGTAAATTTGGTATACACAAAAATAACTTGGAGAACTTTAGTCCCTAATAAGAATTTTTTATGTTAATTCATTTTTTGTTTTATAGATCGCTCAGCACAATAATATTGTTAGCTAGCTAACCTTTAAGAAAAGATTTATGTTTTTATGAATGCCTTTCCTATTTATTGTAATGGATGTTGTTTGTGAAGCTTTTGTTATATTTTTCATATAACGGTATGTATACATATTGTCATGTTATTTGGCATACAATTTAAAGAATGTACCCACTGATAGGAATTTTCAAACGAGACGTTAGATGGGTTGCCTAACCTCACTTCAAAATTATTATTTTGAGAAGATTTATCTTCAAAAAGTTATAAAAGGATTTATTCTAGTTAACATGCACATTAACACACACTAAGCAGTAAAAGGATATTTGTAAAGCCGATTTTCCTTAGAATTTAGATAATTTTCTTTAACTCAGGTAACGATAGGACGCGTTGACCTGATAAAGCATTTAAATTAAGTTGAGGCCATATTTAAGGCAAGATTTAACCAGATCTAAACAGACAAGGTTGTAATGGGGAGGTACACAAGTATTTACTACCTTAGTTATTTATGAGAAAGAATTATGTTTCAAGTTAACGAGATTTTGGATTTCATTAATTTGTCTTCTTTGTAAACACTTAAGAGTTCTAGTGTAAATGTTTTAATGCAGGATTGTGATGTAGTTTCATTAGCACAGAATTGAAACTATCTTGAATGTTGGGGCTGCTTTTTGCAGATGATATTAGTGGAATAAAATACAAGTATGTGCGATTATGCATCGTAAGCAGAAATAATGTACTTAGCTTGAATTTTTATTTTGTTGATATTTGAAAGTATGTAAATAATTTTTGTTAAGAAGGTGTTAGTTGTGTAATATTTGTGTAAAGATGAGATGTCATCGACGGTCAATAGCGGCCTTATTTTGCTATGGGAACATGAATGCAATATACCAATGGATAGGAAATTTTCTTAAACTGCCATTTTATCTATTAGTTTAAAGAATAGTTAAAATTTATAAACAATAATTTGGTTATGTTATAAATCAATTGTCAAAGTTCAATTGTTTTTACCAAAATTTACATTAGATTTCTTTTTTTGCAAAAAGGGTATAAAGAACGCTCATTTTTGTAACAAATTCTCGTTCATTTTATAACTTCGAAACAGTGCACACCTGTTAAAAAATTAAATTTTAAGGTTATGTTGTGTGTTAAAAAGAAATGTAAACAAACATGATGTCATAGTTTGTAGGCTATAATTTTTGTTAAAACGTCAAAGTGTTTATAATTCATCAAAGTTCAGTGAATACAAGTATGTATAATAATAAATAATGTAATTACAATAATAACAAGTGCATTATTTTTTTATGCGACATTTTAAAAAAGAAATAGAATTTTTTATTTGATAATTGAATTATCAACCTTCGTTAAGTTTGGATGTTGTGATGAAGTAGAACCATATGAAAGCTGAGAATTGCTGACTTATAACGATACAGTTTGAAAACTGTCGGTGCCAAATACTTGACTATTTTAAAAAGTGAAGTATTTAAATTTAGTTTTTTTAATTTTAGTAATTAAGTATTCTGTTGATGCCAGAAATATTACTCCTTAGATAAAAAGCATTTTACTTTTTTGGGGTTTTGCTATTTCAAAGTTAATGGTATCCATAGTTTTTCATTTTCTTTTATTTTAAATTTTCATTTGTGTTCTTAATTAATAAATCTCTGTCATTTTAAATTAGAAAAATTTGTTTTATATTCGTTGCATATTACTAGTATTGTTCCAAGATAACATAATTTTCCTACATAATTTATTTAGTGCCCTATTGAAGCGAGCCGCCTGAAAGTTTCAATTTTTGTGAAGAGTTTGAAGCTTCACAACAATTTTTAATTAGCCGGAGCATTTATTTTAAAAGGAAAGATATTAAAAAAAGGAAGTATGAAGGGTATTAAAGGGTGTAAAGGAAAGGAAAGGTATTTAAGGCCGCCGCAGTCTGTTCTATTCTTTATCCCCTTTATCGTAGCAATATGTAACTGTGTTATTTATTATTCAGTCCATTTCTAAGTTAATTTAATTTCTAGTTTGCAAAGTGTGATTTATAATGCCTTTTATTCAACAGTGTGAATAAAAATACCGTTATCGCGCAAAAACCGAGAGCTGCTGTGAAATTTCGTAGGTTTATTCTCACGGCGACTATAGTGACGTCATAAATCTTAAACGTAGCCTCGTAAGTTATAGTTGGTTTAAACGTAAAAGTACCTAAACGCAGTAAAACAATAGGTAATGCATAAAATATCGTAAACCGTTAAGCGGAAAAATATACGTAATTAAAACATTCTAAAGCAAAAGCAGACTAATTTTTTTTATAAATTCTTTCTTCTGTATACAACGATAGTTTAAAAAAATGTTAGTTGAACACTGCTTTTGTCTTCACACATTCAACTTAACGAATATTCTTATTTAAATAATCATCAAATAATGACTCCAATATTACAAACGTAGAATGTCATTAGAAACACTTTTTCTTAATAGAATTTCTCCATATTTTAACAAATAAGGTTAGTTTTCGCCAAGTCTAAAAAACAATGGCGAATTTAACAGATTGAATGGCTTATTTCAAGTATTTTTGAAAGCAGAAGTTATTGCCCCACAATTTTTTTCCAACTTGAATATATTAAAAAAATTTCCATACGGATGCAACTTTATAGCAGACACTGTATATAATATATAAATGACATTGTAAACGTGGTTAAAGACTACGGAATCTAAAAATGTTTGCCTATGACATCCTTTCGTACACAGTAAAAAATCTTGTGTAAAATTCGAACACTCTAAAAACCGTGTAATTAGGTTTCATTAAAGTTGGTAATTTGATTTTGTGTAGTTAGTCACGCTGCCGTTTTGTTTTGGGAGAATTGTAAAATGTAAATAAAAAGTAGCTTTCCATTTCCTGTCCTTGCTTGTTACAGTATTTTCCTTCATGTAAGTTTATTTTCATTTGTTCCCTTTTGATGTTGAATAAGCTGTGTTAATTCATTAATTAACCTGAAACCTGAATATCTTCTGTGAAAACTATAGATAAGTCAAAATCTAATTATAATTAAATCTACAGTGTTGTTTTGACATGCTCTTGTAAATTGTAATTTTGTTTATTTTGAAATGGAAATATTAGTAGAAAACAACAGTTATTAATGTTTATAGTATAATTATGGTCACAGTTTATTATTAACTGGACATGTTATACGTGCTTTGAATGCAACTACTAGTTTCATGTGTTTCACAATCAGTACATAATACATAATGATTATTGTTTGATTTCAAAACCTACTATAAATGATATACTTTGTGCCTCTGGTCAGAAGTCTTGCTGGTGCGTAACAGTGGTAACTTTTCGCAGGTACAGGCACATATGTACATCATTTCTAAATTGAGAAAGTGATCATCCATCAACTTTATTTTTGTTAAATATTTAAAATTACGCGGGAAGTGTAACATGGGCTGTAATCGTCTGGTGGTTAGGACCCTGGGACACTACACGATCATTTAAAATCATAATAATGTGTAACTAACTTTAGCATTACTAATAAAGTATATGAATATTATTTGTTATTTGTCGTTTAAATAATCGAATTTGCGACTGAAGTATTTATTATTTAACCATAATTTCCTCAAGCACCCCTTCTTTTAAGAAGATGGGAAGATAGTATTATTCCCTACTCTCGGATAAACTTTTTGTAGAATTAGTACTCTTGTTTGAATTAAAACACTATTTTGTTTTATATGAAGTTATTTAAATATCCGCTCTTACTCGGTTGTTATTTGAACGAAATAACTAAAATCTATGATAAAATCGTTATTTATTATTTATCATTTTTACTTGCAGCTTTGGGACTGATGTTATTTATAAATTATTTATTACTTGACTGAATAAACTTTCCCTATGTGTATTTGGTATTATTTAAGGTAATTTCGCTTTGTTTAACTCTACTAAAAATGTTAAAGATAACATTCTGGAGTAAGCTAGATATGTTCTCGGTAAGTTAGTATCTAGTTAACTTTGTTTGTTTGTTTTTGGGCGAGGAATCAGAATGGCGGAGCATCCTTCGTACCTCATGGCACCGATTGCTATCATCGTTTGGCCAACCCTACTAGAATTTAGCCCAGTCTGGGGGAATTCCACCCCCAGTAGGGATCTTTATCGTGCCAAACATCGCATTGACACGGGACCTACAGTTTTACTTCCTATCCGAAAAGAAGGCATGTTTTAAATTTTTCTCCGCTATGAAAAATTACCAGCTCGGCCGGGGATTTAGTTAATTTTACTTTAATAACACTAATAATAAAACGAAGGGAGCCTTGGAAAAATTTAACATTTTGTTAGTGCTTTAATAATTATTCGAAAACAAAACATTTTATAAAAAGCGGCAATTACAATGAGATATAAAATGAGATAACTAAAATAAGTTTCGTGCTGGTTTCAAATCAATTTGGCGCAAAAAAGAAATAAAATACTATATAATGGTATATGGTTGGCGAGAAACATGAAACATTATGCAAATTTCCTTTACATAAAATCCTGCATTTCTGAAGCATGTTGCTAATTTTAGCCTCCTTTGATTGTTAGGTTCATAGTATATCTGCTACGTCAATGGGTTATCGCATTTTCTGAACACTTTTGCGTAGGTGTGCTTGAATTAAAATTTATAGAATTGAACTTGAACTACTTTATTAGGAAACGACCTACACGATAACGGTTTAAGGTTATGTCAAAAAATATAATTTAATTAGTAATTAAGTACAATTAGCTTGAATTTTAAAAAGTATCGATACTGAATATTTATAGTTGGTAAAAGAGGGTATATTCTGTTTGATAACATGAGAAACTGCAGTTGCTATTTATTAAGTTGTTTTTCCCATATCGTTTATCCTTGATTGCAGTCACATAGGAGTTGTAACATTTGTGAGATTATTTTTAATTTAAAAAAAGAAATATCAACAATCAAGGACTCATGTTAAATAAGATGTTTCGTACATCTAGTTATAAAGTCTTTCAATATATCATTACTTACACGGCAAGCAAGCCATGTGAAATATGGGTTTGAAGGTCAAATTTGAATAACTAACGAAAATCAATGGCTTAGCGGATAAACAAAATAAAAAATATCTTTGTGGTTTTTCTCCTATGAAATGATTGTCACAGGTGCAATGCGTGAAAAACTTCTTTTACGTACGAAAGATCGCTAAAATCTGGATTGTCTGATTAGTGCTCTTGATGGTAGTGATGCTATTGGAAACACCAACATCCTTAGAACCAGGGTTGGCATGTTTAAAACATTTTGTCTAAAACCTTGTTTAAAACTAGTTTTAAACCATTTGTTTTTAAACATGCTTTCAACATATGTTTAAAACATTGTTTTAAAAAGGCCTTTTTTTAAAACTTGAAAAAGAAAAACATAAATTTTAGATTCTTAGACTGCATTTTCGAATTTAAGTGACCAGTTTCCATCTGAAATATATATTATTATATAGTTATATAATTTATAGTTATATAGTTATAACTATAAATTATAAAGTGAGAAAGTTGAGACAATATGTTGATTAAGTATTATTTAAATCTATTTTGGAAAATGACTGAAACTTGAACCATAAAAACAATTCTAATTTAATAGTAATTTATATATATAGGTGAATAGAGGATTAGATTACATTGTATAAAATCAATCAATTTTGCTGCAACAACATTAAATTAATGTTAAATATTTCTGCAAAGCATTTAATAAAGACTGGCTATAAATAACCGAAAGAATTATTAAAGATAACCTGGTTACGTAAATGGTAAACTTAAATAAACAAAAATACCTGAAAATGCTTCCCTTAAATATGAACTTCAGCAATAGTCCATGATACTTCTTTTATCTGTACATCTCTTAATACATGTTTACTGTGGTTATTTTACAGTATATTACGCAACGAACACATAATGATGGTTATTAATACACGAGTACGACGTATGAGTCGCTGCGCTCGTGTTGTAATTCATGCGAGTATATTAATAACCATTATGTGTGAGTTGCATACACTATTTTACTGATTTTATCAACTTATTTTATTACAATTATTATTGTATTACTTGTATTATAAAAATTCGCGTTTTTTTTAATTTGTTCCTATAGTAACGAAACATCAATGTTTCAGTAATTAATTATAAAAAGTAGCTATTTAAAATAAGTTACTTTTAATCTAAAAAAATGTCAAACTGGCAACGATTTTTATTTTCACACCCACCTACTGTTGTATACATCTACCATAATTGTACTGTATAAAATCTTCAATAAATTATGTTTTTATGAAATATAATAATAAAATGTTGTATGGTACACGTGAGTAAAGGATACTATATAAAGTAAAATATACTCAGAAACATGGATAATATCTTATACTTAACTCACTAGTACCATAAATGTAGTATATTATTTATTCGAATAAGTAATAGGCATTACACGCAAGTAGAATACTATACTTTTTTTATGACTATTTAATAGAAAGCTGCACTTTTCGGATCTTCACCTTGTGCGCCGTTTTGTACTTCTTTCTTAATTTTTTCTGGCATAAGTTTATAGACGTTACTTTTACCGGTTCCCTTTTTCTTTAATTATGTTCTAAAGTTCGTTTTAATATCGGCTGATATAATTGTTAATTTTTACTTTAAATTGTTTATAAAGCTAGTACTACATAGTACCTAGAAGCTCAGATTTATTCTTCAATAGTTAAAATACTATTCTATTATTTTATTGCTAAGAGTATTATAGAAATACCGCGAGTGAATGACTTTATGTGTGACGTCACAGTGCTTGTCACACTGTAACCAAGAGGCCAAAGAGGAAAGAAAATATTTCGACTTTGGAGTCTTCAAAATTATATATTATATAAAATAGATCACAAAAACAATTTAGATATTATTAAATAAAATCTAAAAACTCAAAATTATTAAATAGAAAATAAATTGATTGAGGAAGATTGTTTAGATAGCATAAAATAGTTTGTCCTACATAATTGTTAAATATTATGAAAGAAAATAATTATATTTCTTAATGCTGATATTATAAATTACTAGGTATTGACAATTTAATATAGCTAAGCAAAATGGACTAATATGAACTTTGAAATAAATTTTTTTGCCAACAACTGAAAACTTTGGTAGAAGAAAGTATTGATTAGTAATTCTTAGTGCAATGAAATTAAAGTAATGAGTCTTCAAAATTAATTGGAAAAGAAATTATCAATTGTTATTTACTCTAACCTTGCTGGTAAAGTTAATTTCTTTCACAGTTCAGTTCTGGTTTCATTATTCCTAAGAAAGGAACATTTTGGCATATAAGAAGTTTTGTAATTTAAAATCAAAATTTTGAATAATTATATTGTAATAAGTGTAATTAGTTGGTAAGTTGTTAAATAAATGTATTGTTAGTTGATGTTCGTTATTATTGATACTTGTATTATAACGTTGAAATTCACAACCCATTATTTGTTTGATGGTCACTGTTTAAAACCAAGCTTCTCCGTTGTTTGGTTGTCACTGGTTTTCCCTTTCTTTCGGTTTATCGTGAAGTCGCTCCTGCGCGGTTGAGCTTCCTTCTCAATAGTAGAGTGAAGTAACAAAATGGCTGGTTTTTGATACTAGAAGTTGGATGTGCGAGATATATTAGGAAATTGGTTTATATATAATTCGCTTCAGCGGAATAAATCTCGCATTCAACAGCATGATCGCTTGACTATTTATATGCGATCAATCGTCAAATTGGACGGATTACGTTCTAGTGCTAACCATTTCAGGTAAATTCTTTTCGTTTCCTTTCCATGCGCTTAAAATCTTACAAATGTCTTTTTATTTTAGGTAATATTATTTACCTAGCAGTCACCTTGAGGGAATTGTTTTGTAAAAGACCTTTCAGTTTATAGAAAGGTAAAAATCTTCAAATATTTTAAATTAATACGATACACAGGGTGATTTTTTTTGTAGGTCTTTTTTTTCTTTCCTTGGTTTTGGGTTTTGTTGTTCGTTGTCGTATTCGTGTTCCCGCTCTCTGATCGTGGGTTCCATTTAGGAGGTCCGTACCTACATCTGTACAGGTATCGGGATTGAGCAAAACATCAAACATCGAAGGGTGAAGTGATAACCCCTAAGCAGGGTTTTAACTGAAATAGCCGTGGATCAGCGAATGGTGGGATGTTTGTGAAAATTTGTATGTATTTTGTCTGTGTTTTAGTTATATATATATATATATATATATATATATATATATATATATATATATATATATATTTTAGTTGAAATTAATTTTTGTTAAGTTGAATAATGATTTTACATTAAATAATATTTAGAAAATAAATATATATATATATATATATATATATATATATATATATATATATATATATATATATATATATATATTTATTTATTTAATGTATTTGCAATTTCGTCATGCATGTTAATTTTAGGAAACGAGATCTCGAGTAGTGGAATTGTTGTAGGGCAGTTTTAAGTACAACCAACTGTGATACAGATCACCATTCACCTTTTTTTTTTCTTCTCTATTAAACATTAAAATTGCATTTAAAGTTGACTTTTAAAATCCGCCAATAGTTCAAAAAAGCCCTACTTAGGAAGTTTACATTTCACTACGTGTGTTTTATTTATTTATTATTCATTTGTTTGTGTGATTTTAATATTGCTTTTCAGTTCGTCATTTGTAAGTATATATGTACGGTACGACCAAAATATTGGAAGTTGCCCATATTTTACTAGAAGATTTATTTCTTCGTTTGTCTGATAAGCTTGAAGCTTTAGTAATAAGCATTGTTTTTAAACGAAGTGGCGCTTGTTTTTTTATCTTTTATATTTTGTATTACCCCGCCCCTCTCCGACTTATTGGGGGCTAGCTGGCAAAAACTAAAGCAGTGTTATTCAGATCAAGCTGATACTTCCAGCACAGCTACATTTTGGTTGGTTAAGTATTTCTTTATATAAAAATAGCCTTTGTGTTTCTGTAGGTTATAGTATTGAAGAAACTGAATGCCATCCATCACCCATGAACCAAAGGGGGCTTCCTATATACATTTAACGTTTGATTTGGTAGTTGTAGGGGTTACAGGAATTTATTCTCTAGGTTTTATTAATTGTAATCCAGCTCGACCACGCTAGCGGTTACAAGTTTGGTGGCAGCGGTAACTGGGAAGAAAAAAATATACCAAATTTTTACAATTTAGCGGCAGCGGAAACTGGAAGGAAAAATCACCGAAAATCTTTATAATTTAGCAGGCGGCGGTAACTGGAACGAAATATTACACCAAAGTTTTACAATTTTGATGACAGCGGAAACTGAAAGGAAAAACTACACCTAATTTTTACAATTTATTGGCAGCAGTAAAGGAAACCTACAAGTATACAGATTTTTGCAATTTTACAATTTGGTATACAATTTGGTGGCGAAAATACTTTATTGTTTTCAGGGTTTAGATTTCCCAATCGGCTGGCAGCAGTAAATTGCCAAGGCGAAATCCGGTGGAAATAGTTTTCTCCTCTTTATCTTTCTTTTCAGATTATGTGTATAACCTGTGACCAAAAATTTAATTTTTTTTATTTTATTGCACTAGAATTTCTCATTGTTTTATTGTTTATAATTTTTTTATATATATAATTTTGTTTTTTTTGTGGTAACTTACATTTCAGGTTTGTGAAAAAAAATACATAATAATAAAAGTGTTATCAGAAGTAAAAAGTGTTCAAAAGCAGAGTATTAAAACAAAAGTGAGTGAGTGTAGAGAATCAAGATGACAACACCTGAGTAGAAAATAACACAAAGAACAGCAATACCATTGGGTATGATCGTATGCACAGTAAAAGGCTACACAGGAAAAACACCTGTTGAACAATATTTTAAAGAAATCGAAGAAAGAGCCTTATTAGATGGATGGAATGACGATACAAAGTTAAGAATAACTAGATACAGATTAGAAGGTGAAGCGAAAAATTATTACGATGCAGAACTTGAAGAAGAAAGGGACACACTAACATGGCAAACATTTAAAGAAAAATTCATTAAGAAATTTAAACCATACAAAATTCCTGGAGAATCAACCATGCAGTTGGCACGATGCTATCAAAGAGCAAATGAGACCATTTAAGAATACATTACTAGATTAAAGGTAATCGGAAAAAATATATTAGCTGAAGACCTCAATAATGCTACGGAAGCAGAAAAACCAGGTTTAAAAAGAAAAAATCAGGATATAATTATAAACCAATTTCAAACAGGGTTGAGAAGAGATTTAAAGAGATTTATTATTTCAAAACTAATAGGAGAACAGCATCTTACATTAGAAAAAGTGGAACAAATTCCAAGACAATGTGAGTTATGTGAAGAAATGCTAAACAGTACAGTAAACAGGGTGGCAACAATGTCACTGAACCCTAGAAAGTGGAGTTCATATTGTAGAATGGCAAATCATTCAAATGAAACATGCAGAAAGCTACAAACGCCTAATCACACAAATAAACGGCAGAGCTACAACACTCCTAGATACAGACCAAATGAAAACAATAACAGAAATCTCTACTCAAAGGTTAACGAACAATATAAAAAGCCAACGTATATGAAACAATTTCAGTGAAGCCAGAACTCAGTAGCAAAAGACAATCGCTATTTCAAGTACAGAGCTCAAAAGAAAGGGCCACCACAGCAAATCTTTAAAAAGTCAAGAGACAATTATCAAGAAGTACCTATTTGGAAAGAATGCAAGACAACAAACAAACATTGAAGCAATTCAAGAAGAAGAAATGCTGATGGGTAATCCAAGGAAAAAAAATCATTTAAACCAATTAAGGCATCCGACTGCAACCCAAGTCGTTTGCCCACAACAATCGCAATAAATAAATATCAAGAACCTTTCAAACAAATTCCACAGCTGCACACAATGTCTACAGTTTGGGATACACCTTCTGTAGTTTATCTATTCGTAGATAATCACCCGCTAAAACTATTGGTGGACTCAGGGGCCACCGTATCAACTTTAAAGCTGAGTGCTGTCTCCGGACGTATAAACAACTCTAGCGATGTAGAATTAGTTGATGCTTCAGGAAACTATTTAGGAGTACTTGGAAAAATAAACGTTAAAGTGGAAGTGCATACAAACAAAACAGAGTGTGCTTATGACTTCATTGTGTGTGACAGCAGCTTAAGAATAAATGCAGAAGGAATAATCGGAAGAGATTTTCTGGCATATAATAAAGCAATACATAATTTTGGTGAAAATACCATACTAATGTGGAATCATAAATTAAATTTATATAATATGCATGAAAGGATTGAATTCTATTGTGATTGTGAAAAAATGGGTTCACTTAGAGAGACGGCAGCTAAGGATGAAAATAAAATTGGTCTAGAAACTCGCAAAATGGTGACAGTAATGACGAGGAAATTCATCACGATAAAATGCTTAAAGAAAATCACGAAAATTATAAAGTGATAAATAATCAAAAAGATATATTTCCAGAAGTTACAATAAATGAATATGGATACGTTAGTGAAGAGGAGTATGATGAAACACCATTTCACATTTCGTATAAAGAAAGAGAACGAATTTATCGTTAAAATAAAGAATTGGATATTTTAGAACACAAGCAATTACAACAAAGGAAAGAAATGCAACTACAGCAGAAAAGCCGATCGCATAATTCAGGTCAGCAAAACATGCTGCATAAACTTCCTGACCTAACACAAAATACCAGAGAAGGTCAAACAGTTAATACATCGAAATCATCACATTACAAATATGAAGTGCCGGAAAAGAAAAACATTAAAATCAACCAAGTAGAAAAGGTTGCATACTTACATGAACAATTAATAATAAAATTGGTAGAAGACACAATTTTGCCATCACATTCAGAAATGAATGTTAAAGTAGTAATAAAACCGAATAAATTAGGACAATATTTATTAGTGGAACCATCTACCAACTACCAAAATGGAGTTTTTACAGCAACAACAATTATATTAAATGCAACAGAAGCATATTTAAGAATACTTAAACAATTAAACAATTTTGAAGTTTTACTACAACATCATGAAATTGCACAAGCAACTTCAATCGGTGACGAAGAAATAAATAGAAAAAAGTATGTAAGCTTGACATAAACAAAGAACAACAAATACAAAATATTGAACAAGTAGATTTAACACATTTACAAGAAACAACCAGAAACATGGTGTGGAATTTACTCATAGAATATGCAGATATTTTCGATGAAGGAGATGGTGAACTTTCAAGCGCTATAGATGTTAAACATCATATTGACACAGATAATTCAGCCCCAGTATCTAAAAATTAATATCCCATACCTTACAGTCAAAGAGAAGCTTTACAGAATGAGGTGGACCGATTGTTAAAAACAAAAATTATAGAACCAAGTACATCAAAATGGAATGCTCCAACAGTAATAATAACCAAGCAGTTACCTGATGGCGGAGTAAAATACAGGCTGTGCATTGATTACCGAGATCTCAATAAAATCACTCGGAAGGAGATCTTTCCCATTCCACGATTGGAAGAATCGTTAGACTATCTGGGAAAATCCAATCTGTATAGCACATTAGACGTTACAAATGCATATCATCAAGTGGAACTAACACCAGAGTCCATACCGAAGACAGCATTTACAGCATTAGGTAACAGATACCAATACAGAAAGATGGCGTTTGGGTTGGTTAATGCACCTAGAACCTTTCAAAGGTTTATGAACGGGACCTTGTCAGGGATACCGGCAGAAATGTGCATGGTATATTTGGAAGACATTGTGGTACATAATGGTACAGGAGTTCAAGATCATCTACAAAAAGTAAAATTAGTGTTTAATCGGTTAAGGTCATCAAATCTAAAGCTAAAACCATCAAAGTGTCACTTTCTTAAACCACAAGTTAAATATCTTGGACACATAATATCTGGAAGTGGAATAAAAGTAGATCCAGATAAACTAAAAACATTAAAAGATTTCCCATTACCTACATCAGTAAAGAAAATGAGAGAATTTCTTGGTTTGGCGAATTGGTACAGAAGATTCATAAGAAATTTTGCAGAAATGGCTGAACCTTTGACAAATCTTACGAAAAAAGAAACTAAATTTAAACTGGATGCCAAATGCATTAAATTATTTAACAGCTTAAAAGAGGCAATTGCAACAGAAAGCATTCTTATGTACCCAGATTTTTCTAAAGAATTTGTCCTGGAATGCGATGCATCAAAATATGCAGTTGGAGTTATTCTTAGCCAAGAACGTGAAGGATTTTTAAGACCTATAGCATTTGCATCTAAAAAGCTGAACAAAGCTCAGATAAATTATAGTGTGACAGAAAACGAATGTCAAAGTGTGATATTTGGCATTCAACAATTCCGATGCTATTTATATGGGCGAAAATTCAAAGTAATAACAGACCACCGTGCTTTGCTATGGCTCTTATCTATGAAAGATCCAGCATCCCGCTTAGCAAGATGGAGTTTGGAATTATCAGAGTACAATTTTTCTATCATCCATCGAAGTGGAAAGTTGCACTCCAATGCAGATGCTCTATCAAGAATGTACGAGGGTGATGAAACTAGTTATATTACATTTAAAGAGTTTCTACAAGTAAGGAAAGTAGAACAAATTAAAAATGAAAACATTCAGGAAGAGTCGGGAAACATCTGGAATATCAACAAAAACATTTCATTGGCACATTGTGTTTCACAAGACTTCAAGATGGGTAAAGGCATAGCACTAGAATTTAAGAAGAAATTTGGATTAACTCGGCAATTACTAGCACAAAGGAAGAAACTATAGGAAGTTGCAATTGTTTGTTTAGAAAACCGTAATATATACTATTTAATTACTAAGAAAAAATATTATCATAAACCAAACTATGATCAATTATGGGTAACACTTCAAAATTTTAAACACGAAGTAATAAAATTTAAAGACAAGGTAATAGCAATGCCAAGAATAGCCTGTGGGAGAGACGGTTTAGACTGGAACATTGTAAAAGACATGATAAAATATGTTTTTAAAGAAACAACTGTTAAGATTATTGTATATAAGTTGCCGGAAAATACTGTGGATACAGCAGAAATATTAAGAATTTCAGAAGAGTCAGATTTTAAGCCAATTTTGGATAGAGATAATATATTGAAGCTTCAAGAAGAAGATGAATTCTGCAAAGAAATTAAAAAAGATGTACAGCAAAAAGGAGACAACAGTGATTATTATTTGGATAGAGATAATATTCTCTATAAGAAGCAGAATGGAAGAAATGCAGATGTACTAGTAATACCACAAAAGTTTATTAATGAAGTTCTTTATGGTTTTCATAATTCGGTTCTTAAAGGTCATGCAGGTCAAGAAGAGACATGGCAATATATTAGCAATAAATGCTTTTGGCCTAAGATGAGAACTGATGTATGTAATTATGTTGCAAGTTGTCTGTCATGTAATCAACGAAAGACTAATCCTCATCAAAAGAAAGCTCCAATGAAGAAATTACCTCTATTAAGTCATCCGTTTGAAAGATGCAATATGGATATATGCGGTCCTTTTGTAACATCAACATCTGGAGTCAAATACATCTTAACTTTTCAATGTAACTTTACAAAATGGATAGAAGTTATTCCAATACAGAATCAAACAGCAGAAACAGTTAGTAAAGCATTTATGTAAAATATAATTGCTCGTCATGGGCTTCCAGAACAGCTGATAACAGATAAGGGGAGTAACTTTGTGAGTGAATTGTTTAAAAGGTTGTGTGAAAATATGCAAGTAACCAAGATTACAACCAGCGCTTATCATCCACAATCAAATGCCATTGAGAGGTCTCATAGAGTTCTTAAAGATTTTCTTAGTCATTATGTGGCTAAAGATCAAAGAAATTGGGAAGAGTGGTTACCATACTTTCAGTTGGCGTACAACACAAACATCCACGGGTCAACGGGCTATTCACCATTCTTTTTAATGTATGGGAGAGATCCAATTCTACCCATTGAAAATTTATTACGACCGCGCAAAATACACTATGCAATTGATAATGACTATGTAGAAGAGATGTTGGTAAGATTAAATACGGCATTTAAGGAAACAAGAAAAAATTTGGAAGCTGCAGCAGACAAACAAGCTATTCAATATAATAAAAAGAGTAAAGGTATAATACTCAAGCCTGGAGATTTGGTATTTTTATGGGAACCCCAAACTAAACCAGGTATTTCCAAGAAATTAGCTAAATTGTGGACAGGACCACACAGAATCTTAGAAGCCATTGGTGAAACAAATTTTAGAATAAAAGAAGTAAATAAAAAGAAAGAGCAGATAGTACATGCAAGTAAGCTTAAGAAATATCAGTATCAACAAAACGTAGTTATTAAAAGGTTACCCTATTTTCTCTAATAGTATACATTATGCTAACATTAATTTATTCAATAATAAAATTGTAAAATTAATCCCTAGCTCATATGTCCTGAATTGATGCATTTTGTTCAATAAATTAAATCAAATGTCTCTGGACGCGAAATCCAGTCGCGTCCTGTTTACGAAAATGGATCACTTTGCCTATTGAAAACAGAAGTTTTCTAAAATAGTAATTTACGTTAGAAATTTGGTAAATAATGTTTACAGTAGTGAGTTTTATTTAATTATTGGTGTTTTATATTTTGTAAGGGGGAGGCCCCGGGGTTTGACTCGGTAGGCGTCTCTGCTCAGACGCCGGATTTGTAAGGGGCCCGCTTACGAAGTGGCGCTGGGTGGTTTTCGGTAATCAGCGGTAACTCTCGGGCGCCAGTTGTTTCAACGTGGTATGCTCCACAGATCCGGGTAGCTACTAGTGGAGAAAAGTAATCCAGAGAACTGCTGGGGTCGTAGGGGACAGCACAGTCTGGATGGCTCCACGGGTCTCCATCTATTTCTAAGACACTTAGAAAGGGCAATGGTGTTATCAGCAAATGAAATACACAATCAAAATACCAAACAGAAAACAATTTATTCTTATTACTAGTTCATACAAACCTTACTGCTACCTAATAAGCTTACGGTTAATAACGGCGTTCCAGGCAAGCGAGGTGCAATACAGCGAAGCAAAAGCGAACCAAGCTTGCGGGTGTGGTGCTAGAATGGTCGGATAACGGAGTGTCGGATGGTAACGGACGTATCGGGTAAGGAATGCAAGGAACGGGGACTCCTGGAAAACTCGCAATGAGGCCTCGGAAAGAACGGAATGAAACCTCCCGAAATATTTGCAGTGAGGTCTTGGACAGGGTCCCCTACACCCTGTCCGACAGGGTGTAGGGGATTAGACTTCCCGGAATACTCGCAGTGAAGTCTCGGACAGGATGTACGGAATTAGATCTCCCGGAATACTTGCAGTGAGGTCTAGGACAGGGTGTAAGGGGTGAGACTCCCAGGAATACTTGCAGGGAAGTTTCGGACAGGGTGTAAGGGAAGAACGGACGATAGCGGCGGGACGGGAATCGGAATGTCGATAAGTGGACTTACTCTTATATTTCCAAAAAGCGGTTTGGACTGCTGGACTGGCTTGGCTGCTGGCTGTTCCTGGTGGCTTCGAGTCCTGGAAGCGGGCTGTCTAAATCGATGACGACTATCAACATTAATGTACACCCCGCGATGCGGGGTGATGGCTGTATTAGGCTATTGCCTCTTCAGCCAGCCGTTGGCAGACCAATTATTATTAAATAAATTTAATAATAACTGGCCCGGCAACGGCGGGACCTTTGTGGTTATAATCAACAGCATTAATAATACTGTTGGTGATGATAACCACAATCGCTCCGTACTCGTTGTACTGTTCGATAATTTTACTTTCATGGCTCTTCTTTTGTTTGTTATCGGCCATACCGACGTGTGGAACATGTTGGCATGAGCGATAGTTAATTAAAGTTGAAGTGGAATAATTACGGCAATTGGCTGTAGATTGATGAATGTTGATATAATAGTTGAAGGTGATTGCCGCAATTAATGGTTGATGTTGATGTTGATGTTGTAATCGAGCAGTTGGCGTGTTGAATTGAATTGTAGTTGAAGTGGAAGAGAGATGAATAATGGCGTAGAATATGCTGTTCGTAGTTTGCTTGCAGCCGAGGTAAATTGGTGAAAATTGATTTGTAGTAGGTATAATTGAGTTATAACAAAAAACACAGCTCTTGTCAGACCCACCCCCGAAATACGTCTTTCGGAGGAATTTTTGTGTAGCACCAAGCAGTGAGTCGATTCCACTGTCGTTCCATTCAGCAAGCCCCTGACAAATTGGGTTTGAGGGACACCCGGGAGAGGAATGAAGGTATAAGAATTAACAATCGCTAACAAGTAACAGGTAGCTCAAACGAGCCGTACCCACACCCGCAGAAGTTACCTTTTCGTGTTAGCGACTGTTAGGTAAAGAAGGAAGGTGCCCCCCTGGTGGAGGGTTGATCGGGACCTAGTGCTGCCGCCCTAACAGCTCTGGGAAGAACCGGATGATACCATCGGAACCTAGTGCGGCTCACCACCCGCACTAGAGGAACCGGAAGTTAGAATATTAGGACAGGGGTTGCCTCCTGGAACTAGGTTTTATCGACTCACCGGTTAACACTACACAAACTGACCGAGCACGGTTGACGGCTGAAGAGCGGCCGCATGATTAGCAACTCTACCCGGGTTCGCGGCACCTTTCGAGATGCTAAACACACATACATTCACTTTCCAGTCATCAAGCGCAGCACTGACTAAATCGGCTCTCGTACCTTCTTATATAGGTGCTCTCAGAACGTGGGGAAATGGTAAGAGTGAAACGGAGCGGCGCACGCTAAATATCGGTTAGGGAAGTGATGTGTGCTCCTGCTTGAGACGCTCGCTTATCCGAGCGGTCTCAGATCGCACAAAAGATAAGTATATTCACTCTCATAACCAAAACAATTAACTAAAATTCAGTAACTTCGTTACAATTTTAAAACGTGTTATTGTAAAAGTTAATCGGTCATATGTCGTAATGAGTTTTATTTCATACTGCAATTATTGCATTATTTTTATTTATTATTTAATTTAAAAAATCATATAAAATAAATTTTCGAGTTCAAAATTTATGAACATCTATGAAAAAAAGTGTCCGTAGTAGCTTAGAAGTGTCCGTAGTAGAATAATAAATAATTATTCAGTTGATTTATTTTATTTAACTCGCATTCAGTAAAGTTTCGTTTGCCGGACCGTAGTCGTTAACGTAAACATGGATATTACGATACAGAATAAAATAAAATATTATACGGTACTCATCATTAAGTGCTTGCAACGTATATCGAAAATTGGAACCTCTAATCTTCGGAAACAATTGGAAATTGCAAGTTTTTTCGTACTGTTGTAAGGTACTTCCCGATCTCGTATCGTAATATACTATTACGGATATTATATCAAAAAGATCAATGTTTTTATTTTTTGATTAACATAAAATTTACGATTTCTTATGCATATTATATTTACGTGCTGGTTAAGTTTTAAGTCTGATCTTTATACATCTTGAACTCAGCGTCAGCCTTTGTACCGTAAGCGAAGTAAATATTCGCTACATTTTAATTTTCTACATGTACAATAGTTAAATCAAAGCTTTAAAACTACGCAATAGCTATTTATAGCTTTCTTAATATTATTTACCACTCTTTATTGTCATTATGAGTAAACCTTCATCGCAGTACAAGTTGAAACCAAAGTAATTGAATCGTAAATAATTTATGTGACGGAAAACCAATTTCCTTTCTACTGTAAAATTCAAAAAGAAATAATGCATTTGTCAATTACATATAAATGTACATACTTACATGTACGTATGCACTTCTTATGGAAAAATGCAGAATGATAATAATTTATTTTCTAGAAAGTTCGACCTTTATTCTAGATTTAAAGGTTATCGATTTGCAGTCGAGTGACTACTTTTATTTTCTTTTAATTTGTTCAAGCTGACATCGTTTTGTCTTTATTAAGTTCAATATAATGTAGTTATTATTAGAAAACAATACCTAATTTGACCAAATAAAAACAAATATAAACTGTACGAAAATTGATCCATTCAAGTCATTTTCTTAATGAAAATTGTTTTTATTATTGTAAATGGTTTGTAATGTTTGTATTAGTAAGTTGGTTCCTTCTAATGTATGATTCATCAGTTTTTTTTTCAATGGATAATTTACTACTTCAAATTATTAAATGCAATGTTTATTTTTCTGTACTCATTTAAACAAAGTTTCCACTTGTGTACACGTAATTGCATTTTCACAAGTATCACATTCTTCTTTTCGTCACGTACTTAAACTATTTTTGTTCATCGTATTGTACAAAGACAAACTAAATAAAAGTTAAATCTTCAAAGCACAATAATAAATTTGTTTTATCAAAAACGTATAGCATATTATGACTCCTTTTTAGGCAAATAGAATGTTTATTTAAACTTACCCTGTCCGCCATTAAATGTTTACCAAGGGATGCAGCTTTCGTAACAATATCTTACATTTTATGAAACATAATTATATAGTATTTTTTCTAACTTTACAATAACGTCATAAAGAGGAAATTAGCGACATTGTCAAGTTGCGATAAAAATGTGTGGATAGGCAACCCTTCACACAGAAGTGTAAATCGGTTTCTTCGTTCTAAAACGTTTGCACAAAGAATATTAGAAACAATTGATACAAAGATCAAGTAATCATTGATCATTATTTAATTTCTAGTAAAGGCGTCAACGCGTCACGTGTTGCCAACATGTAGTTAAAAATGTAACGACAGTTTTATATTTGTTTCATTATCAGTTTTAGTAAAATTTACTTGTTTTGTTTTATACAACTGAAATCGTCATTTTGACTTCTGGTTTTGAATTTTTTAGTTGCCTATACTTTTTAATAAACATAAGAGGAAGTTTGGTCTAATTTTGTTATTGGTAGTAATGATGTCAGACTCAACGTGTGGTTGATTGAAACTTTCTGAAATATAATCGCCCCGCTTCAAATTTTTAAAAGGGAGATAGATATTTTAAAAACTACGGAACAATCTGTAGACAAAGTGTGTGCGCTCACGACCGTAGCAGACGCCGAGTCTTATCTCGTCAAAAATTTCAAATTTTCGGTTTGGTTTGTTGTTAAATCTAACAGTAATGTACGACTACATGAACAGTGGCATTAAGTTAAGAACTTGACATAAATTAACTGCAAAATGTTTACTTTAGATCTCCTTACTTTTTATTAATCCAATACTTATACAGTCTGATTGGCAAATGCAGACCATTATTTTTCTCGATTTGGGAGGGTTGTTCAGGTTTATTGCCCATATCAATATTGGATATGTAAATACATATTAAACAACCTCCTGAAAACTAAACAAATTGGAAGAGAACGTGTTCAGTAACGTAAAGTCATGTGGATAGCTTATTCAAAATCCCAAGTTCTTGTTACTTCTCCTAATATAGTTGGACTGCAAAAACAAAATTCTCTTCTCAGCAGCTTCGCACCTTTTCTTCTTAAATCAAAGGTTTCTTGAAAGTCTTTCCAGTGAAAGATGTTAGTCAATGTCTTATACAGACAGACGTAGGAAATTGCAATTTGAGTTGAGTTTTTAGCGCTAGAGCCAAAAGAAATTCTTATGTTATTATGTTGTTGTTGTTGTTATTAATTGTTGATTTGTTTTGGGCAACATCTTTAGGTGATAACTCAAGGAAAATTATCATATAAAAATCGGATTTTTTAACAACGGGTTCATTTCCTTTAAAGTGAGATTATTAAGGTTGCATTGAGTGCATTGAAATCTAATTTTTGTTTTTTATCGAGCACGAAGTTTTGTATCCAATCCAACATAAGACAAGAACATCATCCACCTACAAACTTTATATAGGTACACTACAAACTTTTATTAGTGTTCCTGTATATGTGTAGTTAGATAAGAGTGGGGTCTCGACGTTAAGAGCGTGATCCATTCTGATTGGTTGGATCACTTTTTAAAAGGAACAGAGAAGATAAGCTGCCCCCAATTAGAGTCCCTCGATGTATTAAGTAAGGGTCTGATCACACATTGGGAGCATTCAGCAGACTTACCGGTCTGGTTCGCCGGTAGTTATTTTTCTCACCACATCTTACGGTTGTTGGTGTATAAATATTTTTCATAATTCATTTAAAATCTACCGGTGAGCAGCACCGGTTTATCAGCAGTAAGTCTGCTGAATGCGGCCATTGTAACAAAATGTATGATGACGTTTCATGGTCTGCTATGATTAACATTTTGACTGATTTTAAAGTAGGTTAAGTGTTACTGTAAAAGTATCTTGTATAATGCTACTACAACGTCTGCAACTAAAATAAACATTAAATATCCTTTGTCAGTGTCGTGATACTTGCCCCTTCATAAAATTATCTGTTTAACTACGACGTTTATTATTATCAAATACTTTAATATTATTAATACCGGAAACTTATTTCGAAAAATGGGAGACAAAATTTAATAGCGCCCCTTGCGGTGTGGTGTGCAAATAAACCTGGCATTTCTCAAATATTAGGAAAGTAATTAAAAAATCGTAGTTGAAAGATTGAATAGTTTAGATAAATTGTAACATAAACAGTAATAAACCATCGTTTAACATAAATAGTGCTATTTTTTAATTAGATGCAGGATTCTCACGGAAAAACCATTTGTTAGTTGCACACCCATCTGCGAAGATAGCGCCACAAAAATGTCGCCTGTTTTCATATGGTAAAGTATATGGAGTTTCCGGTATTAATAATATTAAAGTATTTGTTATTATTAGCAGCAGCGTGCAGTGCATACGAAACAGTGGAAGCAGTCGCGATACGACGTATTCGCTTTTACGCTCGTACGCAATGTGTACGAGCGTGATAGCGCATACGTCATACCGGGACTGCTTTCACTGTCTCGTAGGCACGCTACTGATTATTAGATAAGTATGTTTAAAACCTATAGTTTAAAAGAGTGTCCAATGGGCATGAATGATGACAGCAATTTGGATCAAGAATCTTGACAGTTAAGCATATTATCTCTACATGGTTGCTACTCTTATCTTAACCTTATACATATAGGCACACTACAAATACTATAGGTACTCATCTGGCAATTCTGTTACGGACTCTAAGAAGCAAATTTTTGCTTAGCATAATAATTTTTGGAAAAATGGCACATTCTATGGTCTAAAGTTAACGACGAACGAACTTACCATATCAGTTGGTTTTTAAATTAACAAGCACTTCCTGTTAGTCAAAAATTATTATTAAGAAAGTCGTTGTAAAAATGCAAATTGTGTGATCCCTTTTAAATACTTATAAACTTTCTCTCCACTTCTCCGCTACCTGAGAATCACTGAGGTTGTGGTGAGGATTGGTACACTCTGATAGCTTCAATCCAACAAAGTCAAGTTCAAATAAAAAAATAAATCAATCAACCAACTTTGTATAAATCAACAAATATGTAAAAGAATATCTAACTATATGTATTCTTATACTGTCTTTTAAAATTTTTACAAAATCTACAATTAGATGTTAATTTCAAGGCAGTGAGAACAATAGACGAACTTCAAACAAACCATTCAAAAGAAACTTTTTGAAAAGTGTGGCTTTCTAAATATTTTATGTATTCTGTGATACTTTTCGTTTTTTACTATAATCTCAGTAGTAAGTAAATAGCGGTTGAAGCCCACAACTCCCCATGTTATTCTTATGGGAGTTTCGTTTTTAAGACAGGACAATTTTGTGAGGTTATGTGTGTCAAACTTACAATTATGTGAGGTTATGTGTGTAAAACTTGGCGTCCTTCCCGCTAGATGTCAGCATGGGTGTGGGGTTGAGTGTTTTGGCGGGAAAATGTAAATGTGATGCTTGCTCGTGATTGGTCGGATCGAATTGCCGGTAAAATAGGTTGCAGCATGTGTCGCTAGATGTCGCTGTGGGCGTGGTTTTGGCGGGAAAAATCAAATCTCAGGCCTGTTCGTGATTGGTCCGAAGTTTTGGCGCTAAAGGAGCTGAATGTAAACAAACGGGGTTGCCAAATCTCATATTTGGTAAAAAAGAAAAGTCCCTAGATAATTCCCCCAGGACTTGAAAGTGTGTGTTTAGATCGCGCGCAAAGGGGGCCTTCGCCCTGGGCCCCCATTCTGGGGCATCCTAGGGAGATCGTTAGGGTGCTTCGCTCTGGGCCCCCACTCTGGCGTTCCCGGGGAGATCGTTAGGGGTGCTTCGCCCTCCTCGGGGCCCCACTCTGGAGGGCCCCCCTGGGATCGACAGCGGTGCAGGGCCCCCTTGTGTGAAAGATGTCGGCGTGCGCGTGAACGCGACCGGGCGGGCCGGGTTAATCCGAAAAATTTGTCGGAGCGTTACGTGGCCGGGTGGTCC
Source organism: Agrypnus murinus (assembly GCA_929113105.1). Lineage (NCBI taxonomy): Eukaryota > Metazoa > Arthropoda > Insecta > Coleoptera > Elateridae > Agrypnus > Agrypnus murinus. The sequence continues at coordinate 38,741,687 of OV816025.1, read as the reverse complement.
AGTGCCCCGGTGGCCGTTGAAAGGGGTTAATTTATTTGGCGGTCCGAAAAATTTGTCGCGGCGTTGCGTGGGCGGGTGCCCCAGTGCCCCGGTGGGCCGATGAAAGGGGTTAATTTGAAAAATTTAGCGGTTGTCTCGTTGCTGCCGATTAATAATAAGGTGGTGGGTAAACATTTTATTAAAGGGGGGCTGAAAAAAAATAATATACAATCATCGTTTAACTAGATGTAAATACAATATTAACAACATAAGCGTACTGTAGATTTTTCTTTAATACAAATAATGAATAGTGACCTATAAAATACAATAATAATAATAATAATTAAAGGAGAATGCATCGTTTTCCTCTCTCTCATGAATAGTACTGCTGGATGATCTCATCACTTAATTGTTGCATAGTTTGATGTTGGACTAAAAATAAAAACATTACATTTTATACATTAAATTAAAAAATATCAACTTACCTGCATTTGTTTTTTCCTTTAATAAAACAGAAGCCAATAATGATATTATTTTAAAGGAGAATGCATCTTTCTGCTGGATGATGTAATTATATGTGCATCTAAACATTCCTTTTAATGAATGATCTCATCGCTTAATTATTGCATAGATTTGAGGACTAAAAATAAAAACATTACATTTTATACATTAAATTAAAAAATATCAACTTACCTGCATTTGTTTTTTCCTTTATGAACAAAACAGAAGCCAGTAAAATACAATAATGATATTATTTTAAAGGAGAATGCATCTTTCTGCTGGATGATGTAATTATTCAAAACATATGTGCATACATTCCTTTTCTAGAATGATCTCATCATCACTTAATTGCTGCATAGTTTTGAGAGTTAAAAAAACATTACATTCGGTATAAAATAACAATATCAACTTACCTGCATTTGTTTTTAGTATTTTGCACGTTACAACTAAATTTTTAAGAAAGCAAACAATATATCATACGTGCTAATTACATTCCTTCACTTATCTAATTTTATGAAAAGCCTTTTCCATTTTACACTATTAAAACTGAAAGCGGTTTGTTTTTAATGCTATTTTTATAGATTAAAAGACGCGAGTTCAAACCGCATTACATATGTGCACAGTTTACCGCTTGTTTTAAAACTGGGCGAAGAGGGAATGTTTTGCATGTATTGCGTTTCCCCTCTTTGTAACGTATGTTTAGAAAAAACTGTAAAATGTCATGACATATATAATAAATTACTGCTTTTTAAGTGCAAGCAAACATCTGAGGAGTCATCCGGTTTCTTTATAAAATAAATGAACATGAACATAAAAAATTGGTTGGACGATTATCTTCATCTATTTTAGTTGTAAAAATTAAATGTTTTATGAAGTGTATTGTTCGAAGTGTCGACTAAACTAATTTCAAAATATCAGAAATAGTATTAAGAATATGTTTACTTTTTTAAAACATTCACAGCGTTAATCACAATAGTAATTTAGCATTTTATGTAAATGCAATAAACCAAAACGAAAATAAAATAATTTCAAAACTTAGTAAGATCCTTCTTAAATGATGCAACATAGTATAAAGGTTTATATCATATATTTTTGCATACTACATATGGAATTTATAGACTAAAAATAGAATAATTACATAGGTACAGGGTTTATATATAGACTTATATAATACAAGTTATACATGTAAACTTAACTAGTTTCTAAATTATCATCATTAGAAATACTTTAATTTCCCCAAGCTAAGGTATTTATACATACTACATATGCAATTTATAGACTAAAAATAGAATAATTACATAGGTACAAGGTTTATATACAGACTTATATAATACAAGTTATACATGTAAACTTAACTAGTTTCTAAATTTTCATGGTTAAAAATACAAAGAACGGTTCTAGGGAAAAGAAATTCTAATCAATAGTTAGAAATCCTATAATTTTTCCAAGCTAAGGTATTCATACATATCACATATACAATTTTTAGATTAAATAAAATAATTACATAGGTAGAGGGTTTATATACAGACTTATACAAGTTATACATGAAAACTTAACTAGTTTCTAAATTATCATCATTAGAAATCCTTTAATTTCCCCAAGCTAAGGTATTTATTTATACATATCACATATACAATTTATAGATTAAATAAAATAATTACATAGGTAGAGGGTTTATATACAGACTTATACAAGTTATACATGTAAACTTAACTAGTTTCTAAATTATCATCGTTAGAAATCCTATAATTTCCCCAAGCTAAGGTATTATTACATATCACATATGCAATTTATAGATTAAATAAAATAATTACATAGGTAGAGGGTTTATATACAGACTTATACAAGTTATACATGAACACTTAACTAGTTTCTAAATTATCATCGTTAGAAATCCTATAATTTCCCCAAGCTAAGGTATTTATACATATCACATATGCAATTTATAGATTAAATAAAATAATTACATAGGTAGAGGGTTTATATACAATACAAGTTATACATGAACACTTAACTAGTTTCTAAATTATCATCGTTAGAAATCCTATAATTTCCCCAAGCTAAGGTATTTATACATATCACATATGCAATTTATAGATTAAATAAAATAATTACATAGGTAGAGGGTTTATATACAGACTTATACAAGTTATACATGAACACTTAACTAGTTTCTAAATTATCATCGTTAGAAATCCTATAAGTTCCCCAAGCTAAGGTATTTATACATATCACATATGCAATTTATAGATTAAATAAAATAATTACATAGGTAGAGGGTTTATATACAGGCTTATACAAGTTATACATGAACACTTAACTAGTTTCTAAATTATCATCGTTAGAAATCCTATAATTTCCCCAAGCTAAGGTATTTATACATATCACATATGCAATTTATAGATTAAATAAAATAATTACATAGGTAGAGGGTTTATATACAAACTTATACAAGTTATACATGAAAACTTAACTAGTTTCTAAATTATCATCGTTAGAAATCCTATAATTTCCCCAAGCTAAGGTATTTATACATACTACATATGCAATTTTTAGATTAAATAAAATAATTACATAGGTAGAGGGTTTATATACAGACTTATACAAGTTATACATGAACACTTAACTAGTTTCTAAATTATCATCATTAGAAATCCTATAATTTCCCCAAGCTAAGGTATTTATACATATCACATATGCAATTTATAGATTAAATAAAATAATTACATAGGTAGAGGGTTTATATACAATACAAGTTATACATGAACACTTAACTAGTTTCTAAATTATCATCGTTAGAAATCCTATAATTTCCCCAAGCTAAGGTATTTATACATATCACATATGCAATTTATAGATTAAATAAAATAATTACATAGGTAGAGGGTTTATATACAGACTTAAACAAGTTATACATGAACACTTAACTAGTTTCTAAATTATCATCGTTAGAAATCCTATAATTTCCCCAAGCTAAGGTATTAATACATATCACATATGCAATTTATAGATTAAATAAAATAATTACATAGGTAGAGGGTTTATATACAATACAAGTTATACATGAACACTTAACTAGTTTCTAAATTATCATCGTTAGAAATCCTATAATTTCCCCAAGCTAAGGTATTTATACATATCACATATGCAATTTATAGATTAAATAAAATAATTACATAGGTAGAGGGTTTATATACAGACTTATACAAGTTATACATGAACACTTAACTAGTTTCTAAATTATCATCGTTAGAAATCCTATAATTTCCCCAAGCTAAGGTATTTATACATATCACATATGCAATTTATAGATTAAATAAAATAATTACATAGGTAGAGGGTTTATATACAGACTTATACAAGTTATACATGAAAACTTAACTAGTTTCTAAATTATCATCGTTAGAAATCCTATAATTTCCCCAAGCTAAGGTATTTATACATACTACATATGCAATTTATAGATTAAATAAAATAATTACATAGGTAGAGGGTTTATATACAGACTTATACAAGTTATACATGAACACTTAACTAGTTTCTAAATTATCATCATTAGAAATCCTATAATTTCCCCAAGCTAAGGTATTTATACATATCACATATGCAATTTATAGATTAAATAAAATAATTACATAGGTAGAGGGTTTATATACAATACAAGTTATACATGAACACTTAACTAGTTTCTAAATTATCATCGTTAGAAATCCTATAATTTCCCCAAGCTAAGGTATTTATACATATCACATATGCAATTTATAGATTAAATAAAATAATTACATAGGTAGAGGGTTTATATACAGACTTATACAAGTTATACATGAAAACTTAACTAGTTTCTAAATTATCATCGTTAGAAATCCTATAATTTCCCCAAGCTAAGGTATTAATACATATCACATATGCAATTTATAGATTAAATAAAATAATTACATAGGTAGAGGGTTTATATACAATACAAGTTATACATGAACACTTAACTAGTTTCTAAATTATCATCGTTAGAAATCCTATAATTTCCCCAAGCTAAGGTATTTATACATATCACATATGCAATTTATAGATTAAATAAAATAATTACATAGGTAGAGGGTTTATATACAATACAAGTTATACATGAACACTTAACTAGTTTCTAAATTATCATCGTTAGAAATCCTATAATTTCCCCAAGCTAAGGTATTTATACATATCACATATGCAATTTATAGATTAAATAAAATAATTACATAGGTAGAGGGTTTATATACAGACTTATACAAGTTATACATGAAAACTTAACTAGTTTCTAAATTATCATCGTTAGAAATCCTATAATTTCCCCAAGCTAAGGTATTTATACATACTACATATGCAATTTATAGATTAAATAAAATAATTACATAGGTAGAGGGTTTATATACAGACTTATACAAGTTATACATGAACACTTAACTAGTTTCTAAATTATCATCATTAGAAATCCTATAATTTCCCCAAGCTAAGGTATTTATACATATCACATATGCAATTTATAGATTAAATAAAATAATTACATAGGTAGAGGGTTTATATACAATACAAGTTATACATGAACACTTAACTAGTTTCTAAATTATCATCGTTAGAAATCCTATAATTTCCCCAAGCTAAGGTATTTATACATATCACATATGCAATTTATAGATTAAATAAAATAATTACATAGGTAGAGGGTTTATATACAGACTTATACAAGTTATACATGAACACTTAACTAGTTTCTAAATTATCATCGTTAGAAATCCTATAATTTCCCCAAGCTAAGGTATTAATACATATCACATATGCAATTTATAGATTAAATAAAATAATTACATAGGTAGAGGGTTTATATACAGACTTATACAAGTTATACATGAACACTTAACTAGTTTCTAAATTATCATCGTTAGAAATCCTATAATTTCCCCAAGCTAAGGTATTTATACATATCACATATGCAATTTATAGATTAAATAAAATAATTACATAGGTAGAGGGTTTATATACAGACTTATACAAGTTATACATGAACACTTAACTAGTTTCTAAATTATCATCGTTAGAAATCCTATAATTTCCCCAAGCTAAGGTATTTATACATATCACATATGCAATTTATAGATTAAATAAAATAATTACATAGGTAGAGGGTTTATATACAGACTTATACAAGTTATACATGAAAACTTAACTAGTTTCTAAATTATCATCGTTAGAAATCCTATAATTTCCCCAAGCTAAGGTATTTATACATACTACATATGCAATTTATAGATTAAATAAAATAATTACATAGGTAGAGGGTTTATATACAGACTTATACAAGTTATACATGTAAACTTAACTAGTTTCTAAATTATCATCATTAGAAATCCTTTAATTTCCCCAAGCTAAGGTATTTATACATATCACATATGCAATTTATAGATTAAATAAAATAATTACATAGGTAGAGGGGTTTATATACAGACTTATACAAGTTATACTTGAACAGTTAACTAGTTTCTAAATTATCATCGTTAGAAATCCTATAATTTCCCCAAGCTAAGGTATTTATACATATCACATATGCAATTTATAGATTAAATAAAATAATTACATAGGTAGAGGGTTTATATACAGACTTGTACAATACAAGTTATACATGAACACTTAACTAGTTTCTAAATTATCATCGTTAAAAAATCCTATAATTCCCCCAAGCTAAGGTATTAATACATATCACATATACAATTTATAGATTAAATAAAATAATTACATAGGTACAAGGTTTATATACAGACTTATATAATACAAGTTATACACTTAAAACTTAACTAGTTTCTAAATTATCATCGTTAAAAAATCCTATAATTTTTCCAAGCTAAGGTATTAATACATATCACATATACAATTTATAGATTATATAAAATAATTACATAGGTAGAGGGTTTATATACAGACTTATACAATACAAGTTATACATGAGCACTTAACTCGCGGCGTTGCGTGGCCGGGTGGGGAGCCGTGCGGTGGTGCGACGCCCCAGTGGGTCACTGGGCCGTTGAAAGGGGTTAATTTGAAAAATTTGGCGGTTGCCTCGCTGCTGTAGAATCAAATAATAAGGTGCCTCACCTCGGGTAGGCAACCATATATACAGTCTAACATATAGGCTATTGTGGCTTTTTCCTATCCAACAATACATTTAGATAGTAAACTGAACAAATAGATACGAAAGAAAGAGAAATGTATTGTTGGATAGGAAAAAGCCACAATAGCCTATATGTTAGACTGTATATGTGGTTGCCTACCCGAGGTGAGGCACCTTATTATTTGATTCTACAGCAGCGAGGCAACCGCCAAATTTTTCAAATTAACCCCTTTCAACGGCCCAGTGACCCACTGGGGCGTCGCACCACCGCACGGCTCCCCACCCGGCCACGCAACGCCGCGAGTTAAGTGCTCATGTATAACTTGTATTGTATAAGTCTGTATATAAACCCTCTACCTATGTAATTATTTTATATAATCTATAAATTGTATATGTGATATGTATTAATACCTTAGCTTGGAAAAATTATAGGATTTTTTAACGATGATAATTTAGAAACTAGTTAAGTGTTCATGTATAACTTGTATAAGTCTGTATATAAACCTTGTACCTATGTAATTATTTTATTTAATCTATAAATTGTATATGTGATATGTATTAATACCTTAGCTTGGGGGAATTATAGGATTTTTTAACGATGATAATTTAGAAACTAGTTAAGTGTTCATGTATAATTTGTACAAGTCTGTATATAAACCCTCTACCTATGTAATTATTTTATTTAATCTATAAATTGCATATGTGATATGTATAAATACCTTAGCTTGGGGAAATTATAGGATTTCTAACGATGATAATTTAGAAACTAGTTAACTGTTCAAGTATAACTTGTATAAGTCTGTATATAAACCCTCTACCTATGTAATTATTTTATTTAATCTATAAATTGCATATGTGATATGTATAAATACCTTAGCTTGGGGAAATTAAAGGATTTCTAATGATGATAATTTAGAAACTAGTTAAGTTTACATGTATAACTTGTATTGTATATAAACCCTCTACCTATGTAATTATTTTATTTAATCTATAAATTGCATATGTAGTATGTATAAATACCTTAGCTTGGGGAAATTATAGGATTTCTAACGATGATAATTTAGAAACTAGTTAAGTTTTCATGTATAACTTGTATAAGTCTGTATATAAACCCTCTACCTATGTAATTATTTTATTTAATCTATAAATTGCATATGTGATATGTATAAATACCTTAGCTTGGGTAAATTATAGGATTTCTAACGATGATAATTTAGAAACTAGTTAAGTGTTCATGTATAACTTGTATAAGTCTGTATATAAACCCTCTACCTATGTAATTATTTTATTTAATCTATAAATTGCATATGTGATATGTATAAATACCTTAGCTTGGGGAAATTATAGGATTTCTAACGATGATAATTTAGAAACTAGTTAAGTGTTCATGTATAACTTGTATAAGTCTGTATATAAACCCTCTACCTATGTAATTATTTTATTTAATCTATAAATTGCATATGTGATATGTATTAATACCTTAGCTTGGGGAAATTATAGGATTTCTAACGATGATAATTTAGAAACTAGTTAAGTGTTCATGTATAACTTGTATAAGTCTGTATATAAACCCTCTACCTATGTAATTATTTTATTTAATCTATAAATTGCATATGTGATATGTATAAATACCTTAGCTTGGGGAAATTATAGGATTTCTAACGATGATAATTTAGAAACTAGTTAAGTGTTCATGTATAACTTGTATTGTATATAAACCCTCTACCTATGTAATTATTTTATTTAATCTATAAATTGCATATGTGATATGTATAAATACCTTAGCTTGGGGAAATTATAGGATTTCTAATGATGATAATTTAGAAACTAGTTAAGTGTTCATGTATAACTTGTATAAGTCTGTATATAAACCCTCTACCTATGTAATTATTTTATTTAATCTATAAATTGCATATGTAGTATGTATAAATACCTTAGCTTGGGGAAATTATAGGATTTCTAACGATGATAATTTAGAAACTAGTTAAGTTTTCATGTATAACTTGTATAAGTCTGTATATAAACCCTCTACCTATGTAATTATTTTATTTAATCTATAAATTGCATATGTGATATGTATAAATACCTTAGCTTGGGGAAATTATAGGATTTCTAACGATGATAATTTAGAAACTAGTTAAGTGTTCATGTATAACTTGTATTGTATATAAACCCTCTACCTATGTAATTATTTTATTTAATCTATAAATTGCATATGTGATATGTATAAATACCTTAGCTTGGGGAAATTATAGGATTTCTAACGATGATAATTTAGAAACTAGTTAAGTGTTCATGTATAACTTGTATAAGTCTGTATATAAACCCTCTACCTATGTAATTATTTTATTTAATCTATAAATTGCATATGTAGTATGTATAAATACCTTAGCTTGGGGAAATTATAGGATTTCTAACGATGATAATTTAGAAACTAGTTAAGTTTTCATGTATAACTTGTATAAGTCTGTATATAAACCCTCTACCTATGTAATTATTTTATTTAATCTATAAATTGCATATGTGATATGTATAAATACCTTAGCTTGGGGAAATTATAGGATTTCTAACGATGATAATTTAGAAACTAGTTAAGTGTTCATGTATAACTTGTATAAGTCTGTATATAAACCCTCTACCTATGTAATTATTTTATTTAATCTATAAATTGCATATGTGATATGTATTAATACCTTAGCTTGGGGAAATTATAGGATTTCTAACGATGATAATTTAGAAACTAGTTAAGTGTTCATGTATAACTTGTTTAAGTCTGTATATAAACCCTCTACCTATGTAATTATTTTATTTAATCTATAAATTGCATATGTGATATGTATAAATACCTTAGCTTGGGGAAATTATAGGATTTCTAACGATGATAATTTAGAAACTAGTTAAGTGTTCATGTATAACTTGTATTGTATATAAACCCTCTACCTATGTAATTATTTTATTTAATCTATAAATTGCATATGTGATATGTATAAATACCTTAGCTTGGGGAAATTATAGGATTTCTAATGATGATAATTTAGAAACTAGTTAAGTGTTCATGTATAACTTGTATTGTATATAAACCCTCTACCTATGTAATTATTTTATTTAATCTAAAAATTGCATATGTAGTATGTATAAATACCTTAGCTTGGGGAAATTATAGGATTTCTAACGATGATAATTTAGAAACTAGTTAAGTTTTCATGTATAACTTGTATAAGTTTGTATATAAACCCTCTACCTATGTAATTATTTTATTTAATCTATAAATTGCATATGTGATATGTATAAATACCTTAGCTTGGGGAAATTATAGGATTTCTAACGATGATAATTTAGAAACTAGTTAAGTGTTCATGTATAACTTGTATAAGCCTGTATATAAACCCTCTACCTATGTAATTATTTTATTTAATCTATAAATTGCATATGTGATATGTATAAATACCTTAGCTTGGGGAAATTATAGGATTTCTAACGATGATAATTTAGAAACTAGTTAAGTGTTCATGTATAACTTGTATAAGTCTGTATATAAACCCTCTACCTATGTAATTATTTTATTTAATCTATAAATTGCATATGTGATATGTATAAATACCTTAGCTTGGGGAAATTATAGGATTTCTAACGATGATAATTTAGAAACTAGTTAAGTGTTCATGTATAACTTGTATTGTATATAAACCCTCTACCTATGTAATTATTTTATTTAATCTATAAATTGCATATGTGATATGTATAAATACCTTAGCTTGGGGAAATTATAGGATTTCTAACGATGATAATTTAGAAACTAGTTAAGTGTTCATGTATAACTTGTATAAGTCTGTATATAAACCCTCTACCTATGTAATTATTTTATTTAATCTATAAATTGCATATGTGATATGTATTAATACCTTAGCTTGGGGAAATTATAGGATTTCTAACGATGATAATTTAGAAACTAGTTAAGTTTACATGTATAACTTGTATAAGTCTGTATATAAACCCTCTACCTATGTAATTATTTTATTTAATCTATAAATTGTATATGTGATATGTATAAATAAATACCTTAGCTTGGGGAAATTAAAGGATTTCTAATGATGATAATTTAGAAACTAGTTAAGTTTTCATGTATAACTTGTATAAGTCTGTATATAAACCCTCTACCTATGTAATTATTTTATTTAATCTAAAAATTGTATATGTGATATGTATAAATACCTTAGCTTGGAAAAATTATAGGATTTCTAACTATTGATTAGAATTTCTTTTCCCTAGAACCGTTCTTTGTATTTTTAACCATGAAAATTTAGAAACTAGTTAAGTTTACATGTATAACTTGTATTATATAAGTCTGTATATAAACCTTGTACCTATGTAATTATTCTATTTTTAGTCTATAAATTGCATATGTAGTATGTATAAATACCTTAGCTTGGGGAAATTAAAGTATTTCTAATGATGATAATTTAGAAACTAGTTAAGTTTACATGTATAACTTGTATTATATAAGTCTATATATAAACCCTGTACCTATGTAATTATTCTATTTTTAGTCTATAAATTCCATATGTAGTATGCAAAAATATATGATATAAACCTTTATACTATGTTGCATCATTTAAGAAGGATCTTACTAAGTTTTGAAATTATTTTATTTTCGTTTTGGTTTATTGCATTTACATAAAATGCTAAATTACTATTGTGATTAACGCTGTGAATGTTTTAAAAAAGTAAACATATTCTTAATACTATTTCTGATATTTTGAAATTAGTTTAGTCGACACTTCGAACAATACACTTCATAAAACATTTAATTTTTACAACTAAAATAGATGAAGATAATCGTCCAACCAATTTTTTATGTTCATGTTCATTTATTTTATAAAGAAACCGGATGACTCCTCAGATGTTTGCTTGCACTTAAAAAGCAGTAATTTATTATATATGTCATGACATTTTACAGTTTTTTCTAAACATACGTTACAAAGAGGGGAAACGCAATACATGCAAAACATTCCCTCTTCGCCCAGTTTTAAAACAAGCGGTAAACTGTGCACATATGTAATGCGGTTTGAACTCGCGTCTTTTAATCTATAAAAATAGCATTAAAAACAAACCGCTTTCAGTTTTAATAGTGTAAAATGGAAAAGGCTTTTCATAAAATTAGATAAGTGAAGGAATGTAATTAGCACGTATGATATATTGTTTGCTTTCTTAAAAATTTAGTTGTAACGTGCAAAATACTAAAAACAAATGCAGGTAAGTTGATATTGTTATTTTATACCGAATGTAATGTTTTTTTAACTCTCAAAACTATGCAGCAATTAAGTGATGATGAGATCATTCTAGAAAAGGAATGTATGCACATATGTTTTGAATAATTACATCATCCAGCAGAAAGATGCATTCTCCTTTAAAATAATATCATTATTGTATTTTACTGGCTTCTGTTTTGTTCATAAAGGAAAAAACAAATGCAGGTAAGTTGATATTTTTTAATTTAATGTATAAAATGTAATGTTTTTATTTTTAGTCCTCAAATCTATGCAATAATTAAGCGATGAGATCATTCATTAAAAGGAATGTTTAGATGCACATATAATTACATCATCCAGCAGAAAGATGCATTCTCCTTTAAAATAATATCATTATTGGCTTCTGTTTTATTAAAGGAAAAAACAAATGCAGGTAAGTTGATATTTTTTAATTTAATGTATAAAATGTAATGTTTTTATTTTTAGTCCAACATCAAACTATGCAACAATTAAGTGATGAGATCATCCAGCAGTACTATTCATGAGAGAGAGGAAAACGATGCATTCTCCTTTAATTATTATTATTATTATTGTATTTTATAGGTCACTATTCATTATTTGTATTAAAGAAAAATCTACAGTACGCTTATGTTGTTAATATTGTATTTACATCTAGTTAAACGATGATTGTATATTATTTTTTTTCAGCCCCCCCTTTAATAAAATGTTTACCCACCACCTTATTATTAATCAGCAACGAGACAACCGCTAAATTTTTCAAATTAACCCCTTTCATCGGCCCACCGGGGCACTGGGGCACCCGCCCACGCAACGCCGCGACAAATTTTTCGGACCGCCAAATAAATTAACCCCTTTCAACGGCCACCGGGGCACTGGACCACCCGGCCACGTAACGCTCCGACAAATTTTTCGGATTAACCCGGCCCGCCCGGTCGCGTTCACGCGCACGCCGACATCTTTCACACAAGGGGGCCCTGCACCGCTGTCGATCCCAGGGGGGCCCTCCAGAGTGGGGCCCCGAGGAGGGCGAAGCACCCCTAACGATCTCCCCGGGAACGCCAGAGTGGGGGCCCAGAGCGAAGCACCCTAACGATCTCCCTAGGATGCCCCAGAATGGGGGCCCAGGGCGAAGGCCCCCTTTGCGCGCGATCTAAACACACACTTTCAAGTCCTGGGGGAATTATCTAGGGACTTTTCTTTTTTACCAAATATGAGATTTGGCAACCCCGTTTGTTTACATTCAGCTCCTTTAGCGCCAAAACTTCGGACCAATCACGAACAGGCCTGAGATTTGATTTTTCCCGCCAAAACCACGCCCACAGCGACATCTAGCGACACATGCTGCAACCTATTTTACCGGCAATTCGATCCGACCAATCACGAGCAAGCATCACATTTACATTTTCCCGCCAAAACACTCAACCCCACACCCATGCTGACATCTAGCGGGAAGGACGCCAAGTTTTACACACATAACCTCACATAATTGTAAGTTTGACACACATAACCTCACAAAATTGTCCTGTCTTAAAAACGAAACTCCCATAAGAATAACATGGGGAGTTGTGGGCTTCAACCCCCATTTACTTACTACTAATCTCATGCTTGATTAAAATACATCAGCCGAGACCTTCCCAACAACGAAGCAGAGTGAATTAAAGTACTTCAGCAGTAATACATCTTAATTTACTTGTTCTAAATTTTTACTTGTTAGGTTTGTGCATTTAAAAATAATTTCGATCGCAATGACCAACTCATTATAAAAGCGCAGTCACGTGTTTTAGGCTGGAGGTCGAGATGCTTTAAAAGAAGCTAAGAGCCTGAAAATTGACAGCGCACGCGTATCGAAGGGTATTTTTATGTTGTTTACACAATATTGTAAGTATGTAAGTACACTGTAAAAGTAAGTATTAATTTATTGTACATTTCAAGGTGTGATAGATTTTTCCGTATTTTTTACAAGTCACGAGTTGATTATGGATTATTTGTAAGATGTTGACCCTGAATTACTGATAAAGCAAACAATAGTAACTGACCTCCGCTACGTACGCATCAATTTACAGAAACAACAGAATTGAATTTCAGCAGCGATTGCCTACTGACTCACTACCTTGATGACTTAATCATTTATTAAGGTCGGTAAATAAAATGTAACATACGTTCGTTGACCTAATTGTGATGGAAACATTGCCTGTTTTTCATTTCAAAATGAGTAAAAACTCCCGTACCTGTCGAAAGTCAACACGCCAAAAGTCATTAAACACGTAACACCACCTCACTTAAGTTATTAATTCTAAAGTGGGTATTCCACACGATGTTTTGCCACGTGGGGAGAGGTTCAGTTTCCCCAGCAGGGAAGCAGCCGGGGAAGATTTTTAATAAATTTGCTATTCCACATGTTGTTTTGTTTGTTGTTTTGTTGTATTGTTTTAGCCGCATCTTCTCTCCCAGTTTTCCTACAGCTCTTATTATTATACTTATCATATTTTGTTTAGTAGGAGTAGCCGCCTTAGTGAGTAGTAACAGCATAGACGATCATTTAATGTTTCTGTTTTTATAATCACTACTCTTGACTTTCCATAAGCACAGAAAACCTTTATACATTTCAATAACTTCAGTTATAAAATGTTTAGAATAATAACGTGAATCAGATATCTTGATTATTATTAGTTTATTTATCAACTCGATTAAAAAGATCTGTAAATGAATTTTAAAACCAATAACCTCTTTCTAAACTAATATAAACTGTAATGTAACCAACAATTCGTTAGGTAGCTTTTCTTGACAGTTTCCCCGCCGTTTTGCCCTAAATGGGGAAACTGCGCGCCAAAACATCGTGTGGAATACCCACTTAAAACGTATTAATACGTAATCGAAACTCAAGTTCACGACCACCTTAACACAAAGAAATTTGACAACAAACTGCATACTGCAAATTACAAGCTTCAAAGATCTGAGTCATCAACAGTTATTTACAGATGGTCAAAATGACTTGTTTATTATTTTGCTAAAACGTTTTAAAAGCACGTCCTAATCCTTTGTTTTAAACATCCTAAACAATTAAAATTTAAAAAAAATTGTTTTGCTTATTTAGTATTTTTAATGTAATGTGAGTGCAAGGGACGTACTTAAAATTCGAAATGCGATTTTCTAGAAAACTAGCAGGAAACCGCATATTGATAAGGAAAATATGTTCTAAATGATTATAGCTATCCCCCATCACCAGGTTTTTACTTATATTTGCTACATCCTGTATATTACTTAATTTTGGCATTTTCAATTGAAACCCCGATTGCTCTATTGCAGATTGCTCTGCGGTTGCTCGCAAAACGGGTATGACGGCATTACTATTATGCGGATTGATGAACGAATGATTTACAATACGCAACCGAATGAAATCATTTCGATCGCCGTATGTTTATGTGACCATTATACTAAATATATTAAATTATTATGCCTAATAATAATAAAACATTTAGGCAACGCTGACTGCTTAGAAATATGATCAGTAATTATATTTATTAATCAGACGAATCTGATGATAGCATTCCTAATAAAACCAAACAACACCTTTAATCATCCATAATAATACTTTATGAATGTTGTTTTCCAGCTGAAGTAACGCAGAGGCAAATGAATTAGAGGTTAGATCAAATATCTGAATTGATCTGTCTCAGGAGGCTCGGTGAAGCAATCGAATACGGTATTTGCTCTCAGAGCAGTAGATAGGCAACACCGATTCGAGCGCAGTCCTTATGGAAATTAATATGGGAAATCGCCAAAGTCCGATTTAGCGAAAAGATCACAAATCCAAGATGGCGTCGGCTCGCGACTCGAAGTCATCCGCTGTTCGTCCAGGCACGCGACGGTAATTTCATATTATCTTTTTAATAATTATGTATTATATTAATAATAATAATAAAACATTTAACATTTTAACAAAATCCCCAATAAAATTAATTCCCCTCTCTTAGTAGGTGTCTCATATAAAATTATTAGATTTTAAAATACATTTAAAAGAGAAACTACCTGCCTCCCAGGTTTTCAGAAACGCTTTACACATTAGCTGCATTTTTCTCTTTCAATAACCTTAAGAGTAAATATTTCGATTTTTAAAAAAGATTAAACTAGAGAAACCAGGTAGCCTCGACAACAAAATATGATGCTTCCGGCGCGCGACAGCGCACACCTGTGTAAGATCTTAACATCTACGCGATTTCAGGTTAAGACAAGCTTGTAGAGCTATTATAAATACATATTATTTTAAACTTCAAACGTGTTTAAATTGTATCGAAATTGTTTATATTATTAACAAAAGTGTATATATTCTTTCTAAGTGTTAACAACAAATCAAGGTAACCTTTATCACTAGTTTTATAACTTTCTTTTAAATACCGTTGCATAACTATTATAAATATTATAAACATTATTAGAAACATAGATCCGAAATATCAAACTAGAGAATTATATTAGTTGAAGCCTCCATAATATCACGTTTTCAATAAATACTAGATATAATTAATCCGCTTCATTATAAATGTAATAGAAAGCATTATATTTTTTTCAAGTCAATTCTTTTTATGAAAAACAGTTCGTAATAGAGTTTACTTTAAGGATACCTTATACCTACGCTTATCGAAAACAAATAATAATAGGCAAGCAGATAACATTTTAATAATTTTGATCTAATAAGGTACTAAACTGATTAGGACTCCTTTGCAAATTTATTAGGCTGAATGTAATTAGGAAATATACTCTGTCGCTTACTAATTAGATTATTATATATGATGTTAACATATAATAAAGACACTAAAGTACTTTTAATAGTAGGTATTTGCCTATCAGAACAAGATATCATTAGGTAGGTCATTAACGCATTTGTGTATCTAGCAGCTTATCGTTATAAATTGTATACCTCTTGTTCCGACACAGCCGACAAGAAAATAATCAAAATTGAACTTGTATGTATTACGTCATTAACGTCTAGAACCAGTAAGATCTATCCTGTTTATCGCGGTTTGGTCTAGAAAAAGACATTAGCCTCATATCATATAATCCAACGAAATCATCAAACATGAAAAATCATAATGGAACAATTCATACTATACATATTTTATAGTTTTAAAACAAAACGCATTTTTCATTTCAGAAATGGGGTTTTCTAATAACTGTAATAAAAATTTAACGATGCTGAAAGCATCATAACAAACAGCATGATTGAAACCTTATAGTAAAATGGAGACTATTTATGAATGAAATAATATTACAGCAAGTTAGAGGGAGTTGAAGCAGTGTTATCTTAAACTTCGAATGTGTTTAAATTGAATTGAAATTGGTTACATTATTAACAAAGTGAAAAGCGTGTATATTGTTTCTAAAACCATATAAATATGTCTTAAAATGTTTCAGATAATATGATTAATCAAATAAAATAACTTTTTATAATTTCATTAACATAGTAAAAGCTGTTTGAAGGATACCTAAATACATTTTAAAATAAACTACCCCACCAGATGTCTAACATCTTCTATATGAATTAATTATCCCTCGACGAATATACCTGTATGTTTTTGAAAGAACTAGGGATAAATTGAAATTCCACCACAGTTAAATTATAATCATGTTAGTACTAAAAATAACTTAATGTGAATTTCGGCCCTTTATTCATATTTACAACACATGAAAGATATCTCATGAAAGAATTATGGAATATTAATGTTTATACCTTTTGTTCTAACGTTGAACATTTACTACTACTATGAACATTTCCAAATTACTCTCCTATAAAATTAAAACTGTTGTTACCGGTGTTCTATATTTTTTTTCAATCTACTAGTTAATAAATGAACATTCTTTATAATTTATAGCATTTTTTTATTTAAAAACTCATTTTAACCGTTGAGTTCTAACAAGATTTGATACACTCGGCAAACGCATTGACCGTCTTAAAAATGGCAACTTTACAGGAATAATAAATATTTACGTCAACACAGTAATATGAGATTGATTGATCATATAGTTGATATATTAATTAGCTACATTTTTCTCTTTCACAGCCGATCGATGAAATGAAATAGGTCTAAAAGACGCAGCCATGAAGGAATTTATATTGCGGACAAAATATGTTCTCTTTCTATTAAAACAATCTGATTAATTTATATATTTAACAGGTATAAAAGTCTCTTGCATTCAGGTAGCGCTAGACTATATCCCCTTCGAACCTTTATCTCTTCCCCATCTTTTAAATTCATAAAAAGGTGTTAAAATAAGGTTTCTGCATAGCATTTTAATATATGAACTGAACTGATTTATGTATCGTATTATTTAAATTCCACCTTATTACATCCAGTAACTCGGTAATTTTTCTCAGCTTTCAGCTGTTTTCTCGGAAGTACGTGTAAACGGGATATAGAACAAAGTTCTAACTCTAGATTTCAGTCTCAGTGCAGCAACTGAACGCGTAACACTTACCTCTCTTCGCATCCGTATTTAAACGTCTACAAGAAAAATATGTCATTCGCAACTCAGCTTATTGATAACCCAAGGGATCTTGCATACAATCCGCAGCTACAAGGTACTGCTCGAGCCATCTCGAGTGCTTTAAAACAATGTACCTCAGCTATATGGAGAATCAATAGAGCACTGAAGAAAGAAACATCTATAGGTGTTAAGAATCATCTATCAACCCGCCTGGCCCAAGCAAGATCACATAGGGAGATTATTAAAACCTTAAAAACTGTAGGTGGAAGCAATAGTCAGCGAAAAGAGACAGCTCGCGATCGCGTGAAGTGGGCTGATATGAAATCAGCATTTAAGGGACGCATGCGAACTGCTGTAATCACCAACATCAGACATATTGATCCGAAGGCATTCATGAAAGACTGTTTAGTCATTTTTCAGAGACGTATTCTGAATGCGTTGAAGAAAGATGCGGCGTTAAAGGTGAACACGGCTTTAACAGGCATGTTTGAAGTCAAAAAAGGGGATACTATTATAGAAGAAGTAAAGTATATCAACACCAAAAATGCAGTCATATTTCAAGACAGTAATTTAGCCCAATGGTTCAAGATAAATATTCAAGATCCTATCCTTAAGGATCTCGAAGAGTTTCAAGTAAGTATAGAAATTGTAGAAAGTTAGAAATAAACTAACACGCACATATTTCTTTATATAGCAAAAAGATAGCGGATGGACGCTTAAATCAATCGTTAACCTCCAGCTCAATATCAATAAGTATGCCCAGCAGCTCGGCTCATCCTATTAAATCTGAAGCTCAACATAAATCACATAATACAGCGAGTGTACTTGAGGTCCTCTACAAGCGTCCGAAGAGATTGACGAAGAGATACAAAACTTGTTTAAAATGTATATAATTTAGATAATTATTCTCATATTTATCCTGTGTTAATAAAACTCAACAAATGTTTTATTGTCTTTTATTTTATTTTTATGTTTTATTCTGTAAGTTACTACAAGTCTACGGGTAATCAACTTATGCATTGCATTCGATGACCTAGTGCTACAAATTAATCTGATGAAATTCCATTGGGAATATAAAAGCAATAGGGCTCATCCAGGATTGGAACCCGGGACCTCTTGCACCCAAAGCGATAATCATACCTCTAGACCAACGAGCCAGTTATATATGGAAAAATTTTTCTTCGAGAAGATTAGTATGTTTCTCATTACATCTAAATAATATAAAATATAGAACCGATCTTGGTACAAGCATTTTCAAAATTTGACGTAATGTTTAAGCTAAAATTAGAGGTCGCTTTGCCCTTATACACAACATTATTAACAGATTTATTTATTATACGATTTAATTCGAGTAATGCAATTACGTGAGTACCTAACGTGAAAGTAAATATTGCTATTATGTATTATACAATTTTACAGTGTTGAATAGAATATTTGGCAAAACAAACCTTACAAGACATTCAATCGGCTGATCGAAGAACAATCTGACAGTTACTAATACATTCTTGCAGACAATGCAACGTATTTCGCAAGCTAAATCTCAAGTGGAAGATTTATACCAGAGGTATTAAGATTTCTTCGAATAATATTAAAACTCATACGATAAACAGATATCGAACATACATCAGTTAACATTCTGAATATACTAAAATTATATGGTGTATATAATAAATTAAAACTTATTATTATAAATTTAAAGAGCGCGACATATTTTTCAAATTCTATTCTCTCTATAAAACAACGCGGCTATTGGATACATAAATCACTCTAAAATATTATTATTAAAAATTAAGAAATGTATTGCTTGTTATAATTCGCGCGCGGAAGGGTATTCTACCCAAAACTCTGCAGGTTCACCTCTTCTAAAAATATTTGAATTAATCAATCGCTTTATAAAATCCATAGAGAATTATTCAATCTTATTAAATAAGTCTAGAAACAGATTTATACCAGAACGTTTACTGAGAGAGATTGAGAAATAAGAAGATTTTATAGAATGTATTTTTATTTATTTTGTCATCAAAATACTATTACAATACGACTATATTACATAGTACAACTAGCAATTAAATATTTACTTATTCTATGATTTTTCTCGCTTTAAGCTCTGTGATGACTGAAATTATTTCGTTTTCGAGACTGCTGCTAAGAGCTTTCTTTGCGGCGTACAACAATTGTAGTCGATCCACTAGTTGATCAGGCGTACTCTGATGTATCCAATCCGGTTTCATCATCTTGTTTAACTTTTTGGGAAGACTAACCTCAAAGTCTGTTATTCTGTATAAATCTGGCCTGATTACATTTTCGTATTTCCAATGTTTAACGCTTATTAGTCGACCGTTGCGCCTATAGTCTTTTTTATGAGCATTAGTAAGTGAGATTATTTTCATATAGTTGTCGATATCTTCCTCTGTTGGACTAGGAGAGCTTAATCGTTTAAGCGTTAGTAAAGTAAACAGACCGGGTGTTCCATTGAAAAGTTTGTTTTTAATTAAAAATCTTTTCTCTGAAACTGTACTCGTGAACAAGCAAATCGCCACTCATCGATGTCATTATATAGACCGTACCTAGTTTTATCTACGTTTTTGTTTTCTCCGTTAGCTAATAATGCTGTATAATAGTTAGAGAATTCCTGATAAATCTTTAAGTCAGAATCGCATTCTTCTTCTTCTTCTTCATCATCTTCAACAGATGTAACTGAAGATGCTTGTTCAAGTTTTGGTGAGAGATAAATGGTCCCCGGTCGAGGTTCAGTTTTATCACTGTGAAAGCAGGCTAATTTATTACGTATAGCATTACGAGCGTTTATTATTTCATCATCATCATCGAGCCTTATTTCTTTATTTCTGTCACGGGGTTCATTGGTATACGTTTCAGACCCACGTCTTTAATTATTACATCATTTCTAGGCTTGTCTTATTATCATTATTATTCACATCAATGGATTGATACAATGGATTGTTTTCAAGTGCCTTTTATAACTACTATTACGTGAAAAAGATTTGAAACATTTAGTACACGGGACTTTGTGTCCACGGTGTATATTCATATGGCTTGCATACCCGGGGCGTCGAATGTTCAGACCGCATACATCACACAAGCAAATTTTTATTACAGTTATTAGAAAACCCCATTTCTGCGTAGGTAGGGTCACGGTAAAACTAAAAAAGTCAACTTAAGGGATGGTATTTAGTTGTTTTTAACAGTTGAGATAAACAGATTATGATATACGGGTTAATATTTCATAGAAATATGAAAAATGCGTTTCGTTTTAAAACTATAAAATATGTATAGTATGAATTGTTCCATTATGATTTTTCATGTTTGATGATTTCGTTGGATTATATAATATGAGGCTAATGTCTTTTTCTAGACCAAACCGCGATAAACAGGATAGATCTTACTGGTTCTAGACGTTAATGACGTAATACATACAAGTTCAATTTTGATTATTTTCTTGTCGGCTGTGTCGGAACAAGAGGTATACAATTTATAACGATAAGCTGCTAGATACACAAATGCGTTAATGACCTATCTAATGATATCTTGTTCTGATAGGCAAATAGCTACTATTAAAAGTACTTTAGTGTCTTTATTATATGTTAACATCATATATAATAATCTAATTAGTAAGCGACAGAGTATATTTCCTAATTACATTCAGCCTGATAAATTTGCAAAGGAGTCCTAATCAGTTTAGTACCTTATTAGATCAAAATTATTAAAATGTTATCTGCTTGCCTATTATTATTTGTTTTCGATAAGCGTAGGTATAAGGTATCCTTAAAGTAAACTCTATTACGAACTGTTTTTCATAAAAAGAATTGACTTGAAAAAAATATAATGCTTTCTATTAAATTTATAATGAAGCTGATTAATTATATCTTGTATTTATTGAAAACGTGATATTATGGAGGCTTCAACTAATATAATTCTCTAGTTTGATATTTCGGATCTATGTTTCTAATAATGTTTATAATATTTATAATAGTTATGCAACGGTATTTAAAAGAAAGTTATAAAACTAGTGAGAAAGGTTACCTTGATTTGTTGTTAACACTTCGAAAGAATATATACACTTTTGTTAATAATATAAACAATTTCGATACAATTTAAACACGTTTGAAGTTTATAATAATATGTATTTATAATAGCTCTACAAGCTTGTCTTAACCTGAAATCGCGTAGATGTTAAGATCTTACACAGGTGTGCGCTGTCGCGCGCCGGAAGCATCATATTTTGTTGTCGAGGCTACCTGGTTTCTCTAGTTTAATCTTTTTTAAAAATCGAAATATTTACTCTTAAGGTTATTGCAAGAGAAAAATGCAGCTAATGTGTAAAGCGTTTCTGAAAACCTGGGAGGCAGGTAGTTTCTCTTTTAAATGTATTTTAAAATCTAATAATTTTATATGAGACACCTACTAAGAGAGGGGAATTCCCCTCTTAATTAATTAATTTTATTGGGGATTTTGTTAAAATGTTAAATGTTTTATTATTATTATTAATATAATACATAATTATTAAAAAGATAATATGAAATTACTGTCGCGTGTCTGGACGAACAGCGGATGACTTCGAGTCGCGAGCCGACGCCATCTTGGATTTGTGATCTTTTCGCTAAATCGGACCTTGGCGATTTCCCATGTTAATTTCCATAAGGACTGCGCTCGAGTCGGTGTTGCCTATCTACTCAGAGCAATCTAAGAGCACTTCATAGTAGTCAATTTAAATCGCTATTACTATCGAATGCAAATGTTCTGAGCCCTGAGTTTGAATATAGCAAAGAAATTAACTGCTCAAATGAATTCAAACAAAACAGTTAGATAGACCATTTATTGTTGTAAAATTATCTGATTTTTGTTTTTTTTAGTTTTCGCAAATTATATTACAAAAAGTCTGTTTTTGTGTTCTTTTTTCGGTGAATCCGGAATTTTCCGCATACCTCTGCAGTCTATGCTACATATTTTATTTCATTTTGTTTTTTAAACATTGGGTTTTTATTAAGACCAACCTTTGATATAAAAGAGGTACTAGTTGATCCTTTTTGTTTAAAACTTGAGTAATTAAATCATACTAAGAGTTCCATCTCATTAATCCTCATTATTGGAAGATTATAGGGTTATTTAAAATTGAAAGTGCAGGCATTGTATTGACAACGAATTTAATTAACCTTTTATGTATTTCGTCTTGAGACATCTTTTGACTCCGCTTTTTAAGGATGTAGTGTCTTTCCATAATTTGCATTGTTTGTTAATATTACCGTATTTTTCTTTATATTTCATGTAATCAGCAGACCTTGCAGAGTAATTACGTCGAAGTTTGAAAAAGTTTGTGGTTACGTTTTTTAGAAAAAATATTAGTCTTTTTTTTTGAGAAACATATTTGAGATATAGCTTTGACCGATAGGTCGGGACGACCAGAACGTTCTTTGCAATCTGGCATAGATGCAACAAATCTTAATCCTGAGAAATTCGAATAAGACGGAAGCTGCGGCCCTAAAATGCCCCTTGCTATTCCAACGGGCTAAACAATAAAATTTAATTTCGCTTACAATCGATATTCGGCAGTTTTGAACACTGCCAAACACGACCCTGTTGGTAGTTTTTTGAAATTTGTAGCGACTTGTATTAAATCAGCCATTAAATGTTATTTAATAGTTATTTTTAATTTCAAGATCGATATCCGGTGGTCCCTGATGAATTACAACAAAATTGACCAATTGTTGTCATCAGAGGCGTGTGATCAGGAAGTTAGCTAGCTAATGCTAACTTCGAAGTCGAAGACAGACTTACATAACTACTACATATTACAGTAATAAAACCGGGTTTGGACTGTAACCACCTGGTTAATGATGATGATTGATATTGATATATGTTAAATTGATTTAAATTGAGAGTACAAACAAATCATCTAGCAACAGACTTCAGTAAAAGCACAGTGATGATATAAACAAACTATAAACCACCTACCTTTACCACAAAAGAAACTGCTCCGGCTAAAATAATTGTTTTAAGCTTTAACCTTTTTACAAAACTGAGACTTGCATGCGGGTCGCCTTAGTAGGACACAAAATAAATATAGATGTAGAAAACAATTAAAGTACACAAAAAATATAAACAGAAATTTTCTTTAAATTTAAATGATAAAAATTTATTTAAAGATGAACACAAAAAACAAACAACAAAATAATTAAAATATTAAAAACAATAAATTTTGGATACCCTTAATAAATAAAAAATCAATCCTAAGATAGTTAAATGCCTTTTATCCGATGAGTAATATTTCTGGCATCCTCATAATCTTAAATATCTTAAGATTTTTTAAATTAAATCGAAATTTGGCGCCAAACGTATACCAACCGATTAGTAACAACACAGTAATTCCCATTTTTCCATATTGTTTATAACTAAAATGGTTGAAAGAGAAACATTCACCTCTATTTCAAATAATGTACAAATAAATGGTATTAATAAAATTATTAAAATCCACCTGCTTGAGATATGGTAAGTCCATTTAATGACTAAATTTATCAATTCTTTTCCAACATCCAAATTATAACAGAGGTTAATATTTCCATTACCCATATAAATTTCCTTCTTGTAAATGAATAATATTCTACAAAGAAATTCATAAAACTGATTATTATTTCAATTAAAGGTAATTATTATAACTATTATTATATAACCTAACATTTTGAAGTTTGTTTTGTTTACAAAAATTATCAACTCACTACATAGCCTTAAAATTTTGCTCTGAACATATGTTCCAAAATAGCAGAGAGTTTGTCACTCAATTGGTCGGTCTTTTTGTATCCTTCTCAAAACAAAAAAGACTATGGTTATTTTTAGGTTACAAACAAAAGAACATTTAGAACTAAATACTAAATAATCACATAATTATTTATATCTATTAATTATTGTTTAAACAAATTCAATAAATTGATAGCCAAATAAAAATTAAATATCATTAAAAAATTCTGTTTTAATGATATATGACACTTGTATTGAGATAAAAAAATAAGGCCATTGAAGTCGACCAAATCACATTTCCTATTCAACTATTAAATAACTAAAATTAACTTAATTACAAAAATTCTTCCTAGTTACAACTTCCTATCTTGACAAAATCCAACCTTACATCCTAATTAACATTATTTAGATATTTTTAGATAATAAAATCCCTGAAGATAATAGCTAAACTATATTATTTCAGCTTGCTATGGCAAAACGCAGAAATCTGCTTTTTATTTTAAAGATATCTCCCACAAAAAACAACCCCAACATTCACAGTTGTATCAAAATTGTACTCAAGGAAGTGCTTGACAAAACAGCAATGAAATGTTTTAGCCACAAGTTAATTAATCTAACTAAAAAAGAACATTTAACGCTTTTACTATCTCCTTAATTTGAAACATAATTTCTTTACATTAATAATGCAGGTAAGGTAGCAAATATTTGCATACTTTATTATTACCATGCACCTTGTCTGTTTTTAGGTCAAAACATGCTTTAATTTGGTCTCTATTTTAATTTGCTTAAATAGGTAACGATACCACATCGTTAGCTGAACAACTAAAATTTACCAAGATTGTAAGAAAAATCAACTTTAAGATTTTTTCTTTTTCTGTCTAGTGTGTTCTAGAGTCTACATTTATTAAATTAAAACCTATTCATTAAAAAAATCTTAATTAAATATTTTTCTCCTTGAGGTTATGTAACCCATCTAACATCTTTTTGAATGGAGTTGCATACTTTCTATTGCATGTCAAATATCAGGACAATAGGTATATTAGTTATTTATGTATTAAGGGCGTAAAAAGGCTTTTATGACCGGAAGCGTTATTTATAGGAAAAGGCTGTAGGGCCATAAAAACAAGTTAAGCCAGCGATACATACACTATTTTATGCACAGATTAAGTTTTTATTTCAAATCTATTATTGTACAAAAGATTGTACATCAAGCTGCTGTACTTACACTTGAAGTATGTTACTATATAGCAAATATTCCAAAATATTTAGTTTCAGCTTATTTTCACTGTTGATAAGTTTACAAATTATATGAAAAACAAATTAAGTTCTACAAGAAACAGCTCTTTTATTTAAAACTGACATTTTTTTATTGCCCGTTGGACCATAAAGAGGCTCCTGGGCCATAAATACGTTTATGTTTAGATGATTCTATCAATAATAGCCTAGTTATTATATATCTGTGTATAAAGTGTATTTATATTTACAAAATTCACAAAATTCTATTATGTTTTAGTTGATAGAACTGCCTTAAAGGTGTAGCTAAATCTTGCGTCATCTCAGTCTTGTCACAGTATAGTTTATAACCAACAGGTGCACTCTGTCAAATATTGTAAGCCGCCTTGTGTGAACTTGTATTATTCTCTGGCTGGTAAACAACGGACAGGCGGGTTACGGAACAACAGTTGTGCTGTGATATACGTACGCTTCTCGTTATTAGCAGCATGTAAATTATGACGATTCGCGAGCCTTCGGCGAACTGATCGTGATTTGTCACTTTTGTGTGCGATAGTCGAAGCTACCTTATCATTTCAAAGTGCCGACAATCGAGTGGATATGTAATATATTTTTATGCTGTGGTTTTGTTGTAAATTAATCAGTAGTTATAGTAATGGTTTAAAAGCGGTAATTTTAGAAAATAAGGATAGATAACTAACAGGGCAGTATGATTAGATAACAAATTTTTCACTAACATTTTCAGATGATAAATTGCCTTAGACAATACAGAAGTAGTGTTAAAATTGAATTTTTTTAGATTATATTATAATTTTTTTCTGTTTACGACTCATGTACATTTCTCATTATTTTCATTTACATTAGATCTAATTGAATCAGATAACAGTTGAAACAGTAACAGCTAACGTAAGCTTCACTTGGAAAAGCACGTGGAAAATTTATGAAACTCTGCATTTAACCATTAATGCACCTTGCCCAATACTTTGAAAGCATCAGTTTACATTTGAATTATTCATATAATGCACTTGGCGTGCACACATATGACCGTTTTTCTGCATAACCCACATGCAACTAACAGAAAAACTATATCGTTATTTATCTACGTAGAAATGTCTAAATGACGTGTACTATCATTATTATCGACCGAATGCATATTAGCCCTGGAGTTTACATAACTATCTAAACTGAAAGGTACGTAAGTATACAATACCTGCCTATATACCTGTATAAATTCGTAGGTCGTGGTAGGTATAGAAATTTTTAGTTTATTGGTCACAATAAAAAGTAATATGATACGAGCATTAGATTAATGTATTTAGTATTTTTCGTGATGATTAGGATTACTTAATTTCAGTAAAAACTGGAACAACTGTAATTTCCGGGAAACTAATGTTTAATACAAACATAATGTTGTTGGTACCCCTCTATTGTCATAAAAATGTGTAGTATAAAGTTATAGTAAATGACAAGTAATATCCGGTATTCTAATTGAATTTAGGGAAAGTAGTAATTGGATATTTTCTTAATTGCTTGATGAGTTCAATGATTAGATAGGAGTATCTTATTAGATTTAAAGGATGAATTCATTAGTGGGCTTTATTTGATTAAGTGTGTTAAAGTGTAATTGATTTTCAGCTTTATAATGTACTCATATACCTATCTCTCTATATTTTAAAAGTAATTCTTTTGTTTATCAGCGTCATTCAGGGTCATCCTAATAAATTAATAAAAAGTAATTCAAGGGTCGCACGTTCGATCTTCGACCGAGCTAGTAATTATTCATAGCAGAGAAAAATTGAAACATCCTTCTTCTCGAATAACAAAGTAAAATCGTAGGCCCTGTGTCAATGCGATGTTTTGCATAATAGAAGTCCCAACTGGAGGTAAAAATCCCCAGATTCAGCCAAATCTTGGATATTCATCTGACAATCAGAACATTATAAATTTTGCTCGTCATTCCAAAAGTTGTTACTTAAAGGGGTGTAGTGAAAAAATCTTTTTTTTTCTTTATCATGTGGAAATAAAAATTCTAAGAATGAATATGAAAAGCGCACTTGTCTAGCGATAGTATAGTTTAGTAGATATCAGCCAACACCACCTACATGACAAGGTCTACCAACCACATAGTGACGTCACAACAAAGAAGCAACCCCCGAATTTTTTATTCCTAAATAATGCGATTTTTAAAATTTCCAGATTTCAAGCAGAGATTTTTTTATAAAGAGTAGGCCGAACGAGTCAATTGTAAGTTTTATTTCTTCCACGATACGTGCACTTGATCTATGAGAAATATTAGCTGTTTGCATTCAACAGTCGAGACACTGGGAGTCAGTTAAAAATCACAAAGAATCAGTAAACCACGTATTTTCAGCGCCGTGTTATTTTTCGGGGATATTGATTGTCTGATTATATATTGCGGTGTTATTTAAATATATTTAAATAAATGATATAATAGATATAAAATGCCCACCGTTCCAATAATAAACATACATTATATACGATGGGTTAAAATAAAAATACACCCCATATATTTTTCTTTACTCCAATCAGCCAGCTCAGAGTTATTCGATAGAACATAAATTGTTTGAATTACGAGACTCTTATTAACTCTTATGCCTAAAAAAGGAGAACAACTTATGTTGGAAACACTAGGGCTCCTGCAAACTGGACAACCACTGCTAAACTCTAAATTCAAAAAGAAAGAAAACTGAATGCTTGTATATGCATCAATTAAACACATAAGTAATTTTAAAAACACATAAACTTTATTTAGTTCAAAGGAAAATAAATAGCAATGATAGAATGAAAGAAATAAAAAGAAAAATTGTTCAAAATTATACAATAAGACCAATGGGAAAGTTTGATTTCCAAGCTTGGTCAAATGTAGTTAAAAGCCTGACATAGGGCTATTACAGTCATTCACTTGAACAAACCAACACAAATCAAAATTGTTTACAAATAAAAATGTTTATCTTAATGAAGAATAAATTGAAATAAAAGAAATTGAATTGTTTTATTTTTGAAAGAAAAATAAGTTCTCAAAAGAACCTTTAAGGTTTAACAAAATCAATTTGAAATTATTAAAGAAAAAACTTTATAACTTTAATATTGCCAATCAAATTAAAGAACCCTTTTTATTACGACCAACCTGGTATATTATAAAGATAGTTTCCCTTTAAATGTTAATCCTCTATTGGTAACACTGTATCAATGTATTTGTCAGCTGATTTCCTGTGATAATATGTCAATACATAAATCGATAATGGAAATAAATTCTCCTGAATTTATTTAAATAATCTCGTTCACTTCAAATAGTTGTAGAACAATAATAAAATCTTCTTTAAACTTCAAATATTCAGGTAACACTTTAACTTAATTCAAATTCCGTTTTTATTAAACGTTGATACATTAATCACATGTCTAAATCTAACCTCACTTTAAATTACAGATTTCTAATCCGGAGTCAAGCATAGATTCGCCCAAAGCTGTTTATCAACTGACTTTGTTAAATTTGGCTCCAACTAATATAGATTTTGTTGAAACAAAAGCCTGCACTGACATTTTTCCAAAACAAAATAGAAGCACGTAAAGTTTATGACGTCACTGACCCGCACAGCTGTTTTTAATTATCACGAATCTTAATTCTATAAACACAGGATTGTAGTACTTAAAACAAGGATTAAAACAATGTAACACACTTGTATCCTAAAATACATCGCAACAAAGATACAAGACGAAAACGAAAACCACCGGCTAAATTCAAACCCTAAATTGAAACCTCTATTTTCGAATGTCACATGTCTCCTACATGAAAAAATTTATATCTGACCCCGAAAATAGGGTAAACACGTATGCAGTTCCAAGAAAAAAATTTCTTAAAAGTTGAAAAAATTAGAAAAAGAAATATTTCTTAAACTTTTTTTAACGGCATCGAATTCTTCGTCAAAGAATACATAAATTTTGCCCACTGCGTCTTTTTCCTAGAGTGCTTCAATTTCGAGCAAAATTGAGAACAACAATTTGCCATTTTTGAAAGTTTATCATTTTTTTCATCGAAAATGGTGTCAGATAGAATAAAAATGATAGAGTAAAAAATTCTTATTTTTACTCTATGAATACGAAAAAACTACATGAATGAACTACAGACCGATTTCAAGCGATTTTGAAAATTACGGTTATAGGTGCTGCCTATCTATGGGCTATAAATTATAAATTAATCCTCACATCGGGAAATGCGATGAAACTAAAAAAACTTAACAATTCTCCAAGTGGTTCAGTACTGATTGCTTGATCATCTCAGAACAAAATAATTTTTTTGTGTTATTATACCTATGTATTGGTAGTTCTACACTACCTTATTCGTTCTAAACTAATTTATTTTTGTTACTTTTGGTTTAAAAACGGCAGCCATATTTTTTTCATATATTTTTAAGAAAAGCGTTTGTCAAGATTTGGTTCCAACAAACAAAATTGTGACAAACTAAAGGCCGCAACAATTATTGTAGTATCATTGTCTTTCTTCTACTGTCTTTCTTACTAAACTATCAAAGTGTAAATACATTTACAAATGATTTGTGAAGAATAATGCATATGCTTTCTCCACTTTTCTCCATTTTCAAGAGCATTTTCCTTGCAGCGAATGCATCCCCTTACAGTTGACATAAGCATACAATTATTGCATTTCATTAATTTATATTATTTGATCTTGTAATATTCGACTGATTTTGATCTTCTTTTTTTTGTCTTCTCTTATTTGCCTTAATTGAGTCTCTGTATATTTTGGTTAAAACCTAAACGCCATTTTTAAAGAAATACGATCAACGCGAAGAGCGCACTGCATCTAAACTGCATGTAATACTATTGAGGTTTCACGGCTCCGTATTGGTGTGACGTCACGAACGAACTCGGACAAACTTCTATACTTCAACCAAAAATACATGAAATGAGTCATTTTCGTAATCACACCGGAATAAAGAAATACGACCCGAGGTAAGATAAGATAATAGTGCAAATTTCACGTTGCTAAGAATTCAGTGACGTATGCTAGACCCAACAGATTTTCATTGCTTTGTTCACATTTATTTTTAATGAAAAAGGGGTTTGTTCCGCTAATTAATCTTTCTAGCCCATTTATTGTTTATTTTATCATTTAGATTACAGCGTGGCCTCGGGTAATTCTAGATGCATTTTACATTTTCGCCCACGTGTTTGTGATGACTCATTGCTTGTCATTTTGGTGGAACTATAGTGATTTCATCTCGGTTATTAGTTATCTTAAAAATGTGCGGTTTTCAGTATTGTTCTTTGATTTTTTTATTCGAATTTTATTAGAATTATTCGATTATTATTAGAATTTTGCACTACACCGCCTTTACATGTTAACCAACACATTAGTAGAGTTTTATTTAGCCAGATTTATTTTTTAATAAATTTGGGGTGAGACATAACTTCAGTTTTGCATTATTAGCGTACTAAAATCCTTTTTCGTTAACTAACAGCACAAACGAGACGCGGTACTCTTTACGTAGTTTTGCAGATATATCTTCGCTTGTATTATATCTATGACCAAAATAAAAGTACCATGGTGTTTACAGAAAATCAACGCAAAACGTTTATTCCAATAGTTTTTTCTAAATATGTACTAGATTTGAAGATATGAATTGTTAAATGTAATTTTGTTAAACCTTAAAAGTGCTGTTTCGAGTAAATCGGCTAAAACGTAAATAAATATCTTAAATGTTTTTTTGACACCCTAAATATCGATGTAACCATTTACAGTTTTGTCACAGCATAGCGAATGATGTTCCGCAACAAATAACATAAAAATTCAATTTCATCCCTTTTTTACTAACACCTCCTGCGCCCCCGCACAGTTATTTTTTGACGACAACTAAATTCTGCTTAACTTAGGGATAGGTTACAACATGAGCTAGGTTGGTACTTTTTACAAGGTATGCCCAATGGAATGAACGATTTCAGCCTAATAAAACTACTACATGGTTGAATTCCAATACATAGGCGTTTACGAAAATTGGATTGTACGGTATCTACCGCATTCCCAGTGGTAAACAGCTGATACATAAGGTAGATGGAACCGGTATATGCATTTTCTAACGTTTACGGTACGTTTTTAATAACAACATAACCTACAAAGCCATAGTTGCGTTTATTAAAATGTTTTTTGATAGTGTTTAAGTTTTCTTGTATACCACAGACAGAACATATCCCTGACACGTTATTCATATTCTTTGTGGAGAATGAAAACGTACATAAAAAACCACACACACCTATGAAACAACTTGAATTGTAGGTGATTTTTTCCGGTAAATTTCTATTTACCGACTATAAACCTCGATCCACGAATCATGGATCCGGTAGATAAAACGGGTACAGCGTATAGTAATAAGAAGTACGGACAGTTATTCGTTTTTCATGTACCCAATTTCAATGGCCTTCAAAGGCTTTGGCGTGTAGGTTCAGCTAGCAGTAAAAGATGTCGCTGTAAAAGGAGGCAAATTCAAGAATTCGATCCACAATCAAATTAAAGGACCTAGGATAACGCAGGTTAAAGAAAATAAAAAGGCATTTCCACATTTTGTATTAATAAAACAAATAAAACTAAGGAGAGAATAATGCCCTACAATAAACCAGCAATAATAAGCATTAGTTTAAATAAAATGATAAATTTAAAATTTAAAAAATCATTCGTAAAAGCAGAGCAAAATTTTACTTTTAGCTTTGAATAATTACAAATTATAAAAAAGTATTTAATTAATTTAATTATTTAAAAATTATAAATCGCGAAAAAAACATTTCTACGTGCTGAAAATTTAAATTTGCTGAAAACTAAATTGATAGAAAAAAGTAGTTTAAACTGCTTTTAAAATGTTTTAAAAAGTTTATAGATCTTATTAGCTTGATATGAATCATTCCAAATTATTGCACAAAGAATTTTGAAAAAATTGAAAGAAAAATCAATTTAGTTCTCCACAAAGGGTTAAATTTAAATTTTCAGCACGTAGAAATGTTTTTTCGCGATGTATAATTTTTAAATAATTAAATTAATTAAATACTTTTTTATAATTTGTAATTATTCAAAGCTAAAAGTAAAATTTTGCTCTGCTTTTACGAATAATTTTTAATATTTTAAATTTATCATTTTCCTTTAAACTAATGCTTATTATTGCTGACTTGTTGTAGGGCATTCTCCTCTCCTTAGTTTTATTTGTTTTATTAATGCAAAATGTGGAAATGCCTTTTTATTTTCTTTAACCTGCGTTATCCTAGGTCCTTTAATTTGATTGTGGATGTAAATCGAATTCTTGAATTTGCCTGCTTTTACAGCGACATCTTTTACTGCTAGCTGAACCTACACGCCAAAGCCTTTGAAGGCCATTGAAATTAGGTACATGAACATCAAAGACGCCGGTAGCAACTGTCCGTACTTCTTATTACTATACGCTGACGGGTATATACCGGCTAATTTCCGAACGCCGGAAGAGCACCACTGATACAATTTCCGAACGCTTTCAGTACATCGGTATAATATTATATGCGATACAATTTTCGTAAACGCCTATTTACATACACAGGTAGATTAGGTAGAAGTAGAAAGTGCTGCTATACTTATGTACAGCTATCATGAAGCGCAGCTAACACCATAATTATTAATAACATTTTTTACAAACACGGCAAAAATGCTTAAAACGTTTCCCCTTTTTTCTTGTAATTGTAAGTGGCATTTTAAAATATTATCAGCTTGTGTTGAAAAGTACGCTTCTATTTCTCCAAGCACATTTCTTTTTTTACACGTTTTACTCAAAACTGTCTAAAAATATTTTTGAAAATTCATGTTTCTCTATTATTTTATGTTCCATGAGATTTATTTTTCTTACAAAATCCATGAACCGTTTTCACAAGCCATGATTAAAGGTGTTTCTAACTAAAGGTCTATTAAAATCAACAAGAAAAGAGATACCTAGCTTTATCTTATTCTAATAGATGGGGAAAGATTAGAATTGGTCGCCATGGTAATTAAACATGTTGAGAACTTATATGTGAATACGCTCCTTGTATTTAAGGAGGATACCACAGAGGATACTGCGAAATGTAAAAATGTAGAGAATGACGTGAAATTTAAACTTTTAGTTCTTTGACACTCATTCTATTCGGTGGATTTTTTTATAATTTTTGTGTGTATCCAGAAAAATGGAAAATAAAATCCAGAATTTAAAATGGACTCTTATGGGGACCATCTAAACTCTAGCAGTTTTCATTATACATTCTGATGAAAAATGTAGAGTACCTAATAAAAAACTAAAAAAGACATACTTTCATATTCGAAGAACAATGTTGCCCAATACTTTTGAAATCGTGTGTATAGTTAATGCACAATAATAATTTTCTTTAATCTGACTACTGTGATATCCAGTACTTGGCTACTATTAGTAACGTGGATACTCAAGGCCATCTGACTAGGTAATTACTGACAAGGTAATCTACCCTGAAACTATTTGAGGGCAGCTTGGCGGCCACTTAGATTTTCCTGAGGGTATGCTTACTACGTTTTAAATTGATTTGTTTACCACCTTGACTTTGTTTTTCGCGACATTACAAAACTTTGATCTTTGTTTCTACACGACATCACAGCTTTCATTCTTTCGAAACAATATTTCAAACAGTATTAGTGTATTTTAAGCCAAATATTGAAATTCAAATCATACCGCGAGATTTTAAACTAGTTTCGTTGCAACATTAATTAGAATCACCCCTCGAAATTTAAAATAAATACCATATGGGTGTATTCTAACCGCAAAATTTAAAATATAAATGTAAAATGTAAATAAAACCTGGTTTAGAAATGTAAATAAAACCATGGATATGTTTTCATTATTTTGTTTTCACCTTGAGCTTTCTATCCATAACGTCACAAACTTTGCAAACTTTCGTTAACGCTAAAACCTTAAATTTCTAATTAATTATCTTGTTATTCACTTTGACTTTGGGTGTTTCTACAACTACCACATTTCTCAAACCATCTGTAAACAAAATTAATCTTAATCAATTTAGAAATATGAGTGATTATTATTTTTTTCGAAATTTAAACATGGCAGTGAAATTGACTGCAAAAATTTAAAAAACATTAAAATTATATTCTGAATGCAAATCCATATAGAAAAATCATGACCCCACTGGGAATCGAACCCAGGACTTGCTGCTTTCCGTGTTTTTTGTTTGAGGTGGGTGGGGGGGAAGGGAGTTTTTCAATTCATTAGAATCTGCAAGAAGGTGTTTGGGGTGAGAAGCAATGAATCTTTCCTGCAGTTAGGAAGTTCTGGTTCTAGGAAGTGCTATAGTTCTTTGTAGCTGTCAGCTAGGATTGGTGGTGATGGCTTGAATTTTAAATTTGCATTTTGTGATTTTGTGCAGAGTGGGCCCTCATGTGTAAAATTTTGTATTAAGCAAGTCGAAAGAGAGATTCACTTTGTAGCTTTATTAAAATATAAGAGTGTAAGAGTTTGTTAAAACGGCGGGTAAAATAATGATCCTTTTCCGCGGGACTTTATTGACATAGTTACAATTCATTTTGACCCTGAGATATTTTATTTGAAAGGAACATGGTTTGAGCAACAAGTGGGATTGCTGAGTCTCTTTTTAGTGATGTAAGGGGTTTTATTTTATGGATTGCATAAACATTGACTTCCCATACATTCGTGCGGCGCTGGTTGATGTGCTCGAAAAGTGGATAAAGGTCAATTTAATAAAGAAAAAAGATTATATCAGTACAATTGGTATGTTTGTAACTATTTAGTTCCTATGGAAAACTTGCCATTCTGATGGTAATCACTTTAGGTAACTCAGAGGTAGAGTACCCGACCAGAAAGCGGAAGGTCCTGCATTTAATACCCAGTCAGGGTGATAATTTCTCTGTATGGATTTGCATTGATTCAGAATATGATTTTATTTAAAACATTAATTTCACCTTAAACATTAAAATGTGGCAACTTAATTATTTTAACATTAACGTTTTATCAATTTTATCATCCGTTTTCTATAATTGAGGGGTTTCTGGGAAAAACAACACTTGTCAAAAAAGTTAAAAGCCTGTAGCTAGCCTGAATAATGTGTTTTTATGGAACTATAGATATCTTATCCACTTTTAGAAGGGACTGTTATTGTCAATTTTAAAAATATTTTAGTAAACACATTAAATACTAAAAGCTCTACGGCATTGATTTCACTTTCGTATTTACTGCCGAAAAGTGTGAAAATTAAAAATTTCCAAACTACGTTTGTGTATTTAGTTCAACAATATGATAATCACTTTTATAAAATCCAATAAACAATTCAATTCCAAATAATCCTACACATAGAAAATCTGTATATTATTAATTCATTTATTTATAATCAAGAAATATTAAGGAAATTGTTTTCATTTTAATGATACACAATAAGATATAATAATAATAAGATACATAATAAGATATAAATCGAAATACTCTGTTAGAAATTCATTAGAATTAGTAGATAAGCTGCAAAACATACATCTTCCACCACATTCAAAACTTGTTAGTTTTGATATTTGCAACATGTTCTCCAGAATACCCCCACAAGAATGTATTCCTCTATTAGATAGTTTCTTGATCAATAGTAATATAGAATTAGTTAAAAGGTTAGAGTTAATTCAATTATTTGACCTTTGTATAAGTCAAAATTATTTCACTTTTAATAACATAATTTATTTACAAAAGGATGGTTTACCTATGGGTAATTCTCTAAGTCCTCTATTAGCTAACATATTTATGGACAAGTTTGAAGATCGAATATTTGAATTAAACCTCTCTAAACACATTATCTTCTGGTTTCGTTATGTTGATGACATTTTAGCTTGTTTTGACAGTTCTTTTGAGGTTATCAATGAATTTTTAATTCTTATAAACAATATCCATCCTAATATAAAATTTACACTAGAAACAGAACAAAACAGGGCTATAAACTTTCTAGACTTAAATATCAAGATTAACGCAGACAATCTTTTTGAATTTTCCATATACAGAAAACCAACACAAACAGACATAACAATACCAAATGAATCTTGTCACCACAATACACATAAAATAGCAGCATACAGATCATTAGTACACAGAGCTTTAACTATTCCACTAACAAAATCAGATTTTAGCAAAGAGATATCAACCATTAAACAACTAGCACATGCAAATCATTATAATCCGAACATGATTGACACTTTAATTAAACAAAAAGATTATAGGTTAGCTATCAAAAGAATATATCCCATTGACAATCAAACAGAAGACACAAATTACATATCTATACCATATTTTGGCAAAATATCAGAAAAAATTGCACATATACTAAGAAAAACCAACCATTATAAAATAACATTTAAAACCAACACTAACACTTTTTCATTTTTATTTAATGCTAAAGACAGAACACATGATATCATGAAATCGGGCATTTACCGTTTAAATTGTTCTTTTTGTAGTTCGGTATATATTGGACAAACACTTCGAAATTTTGACATAAGATATAAAGAACACGTACGTCATTACAAAAATAAACATCCTGAAAAATCGAATTACGCCAAACACCTTTTAGAACAAAATCACACAATGACTCCTCAAAATAATATTAAATTCCTACATTTTTGTAATAACAAACGCAAATTAGACATTTTAGAAGCCTTTGAGATATACAAACACAAACTCAGGGTACCTTTAATGAATGAACAACTTGAGCTCAGTAATTCTCCGTTACTGGAAGTATTAGATGTTTAATTATGATTTTTATTATTAATTTTTATTATTATTATTATTATTATTTTATCTAGTTACCTATTTTGTATCTACCTTAGCGACGTGTTTGTTTATAATTATATTACCTTTGATAATGACAGCATAGCTGTCGAAACAATATTGTCAGGTATATTTTAATAAAACTGTGAAACTTTTAATAATCTTTATTTATTTCATGCATTGATGTATTTGCCACCTATCATTTAAAATTTTAAATTTTAAATAAATTGTTTTTGTTTTTAAAAATGTTTTATTATATTTTAAAAACATTGCCAAGTAAATACTTAATGTTAATTGTTAATTAATTGTTTTCAACTTGGATAACTTCTTGCTTGACGGAATAACTATTTCAATAGATTGCCCAAATGAACAAAAGAAAATCAATCATAAAAATTTTTGTGAGACTAAAGATGCATGATGATTCTCGGCCTTGGATCAGATAGAATTGGGAATACTTTCGGACGTTTTGTCTTTAAATCCACAAGGCATCTTTCCAACGAAGGCACAACGCCTAAAAGTACTTCCATTTTGACATGGAATAACCCAAGGATCATGATAATTTATAATTTACCAAACAGTGATGCTTTTGTTTCATGTTCATTGTAATATTCAATTTAAATAAATAAATATTTTATTTGACTTTTTTTTATTTTTCTATAAAGTTAATGAGACATTAAGTCTTAAACTTAAATATATTATTATTTAATATATTTCTTTTCAGGGGAAATTGATATTAGTTGATGAATTGTAACCCAGATTGACAGCAGTAATTAGAAATTGGCTAGGAAATTTGGTAGTTGACTTAAAATTTGAAAGTTGCGTCTCATTCGGAAATTATCGTTGGAGTTGAATAGAAAACCTAGAATATACTGTATACAAGATTTCTGAGACGCGCTAGATTAGACTGGTGTATTGTGTTTCCTTTAGCTGCTGATGAGTCTACGTTCAGCTGCTGATGAGTCATACATTACGCGTCGATCTAGAATGTTTACCGGCAGCGTATAGGGGTTAATCTCGTTCATTACAATATTGTAATCGTTCATTATAATATTTGACATGTAACAGAAAGTATGCACCCTCAGGTAAAATTTTTCCGACGGGATGTGAAATGGGTTCAAGGAAAAAAATAATTACTTTAATAATTTTTTTATAAAGCCAAAGAAAAGGTTTTAATTTAATAAAAATGTACTTGAGAACACACTAGGCAGTAAAAGCATAAATCTTAAAGTTGATTTTTCTTAGAATCTTGGTAATTTTCCATTATTCAGCTAACGATGTGAAATCGTGACATAATTAGGCAATTAAAATAAAGTTGAGACCAGATTAAGACAAGTTTTGACCTAAAGCAGATATGGTAGTGATGATGTATGCAAGTATTTGCTACCTTACTTGCTATTAATATAAACAAATTTTTTTTAGATAGATTATACAGTTCGTGGGTAAAATGCTTTAATGCTATTTTGTCAAGCAGTTTTTTAAGCACAATCTTGAATATTGGGATTATTTCTGTAGAAGATATCTTTGAAATAAAATGCAAGTTTCAACGTCTTCTCAATCTGAAATAAAGTAATTTAGCTACTATTTCCATATTATTGATATCTAAAAGTAGGTAAATAATGTTAATTATGATGTAAGGTTGGATTTTGTCAAGATAGGAAGATGTAAATAGGTAGTTCTAAGTAATTAAGTTAATTTTAGTTATCTGATAGTTGTGTAGGAAAGATGTTTTGGTTGACTTTTTCTAGTGACCTTCTTCTTTTATGTCAGTACAAGTGTCATATCATTGGAAAGGAAATCTTTTTGACTATCTATTTATTGAGTTTATTTAGAGAATAATTAATAGTTACAAACAATTATGTGGTGATGGTGTATTTAGTTTTAAAAATTCTTTTGTTTGCAACCAAAAATATCACTATAGCCTTCTTTTGTTTGAAAAAGGGTATAAGAAGAACGACCATTTTATTTCTGTTATTTTAGAACTTTCAAACAGTGCACACATGTTGAGTTTGAAAAATGTAAACAAACCAAACGTCAAAAATGTTAGGTTATATTTTGTTGAAATGTCAAAGTGTTAAATAATCATCAAAAATCTTTGGATTTGACTATTTTTTTTAATAATAATTACAATTAATTAATATAATAATCAGTGCTGTGAATTTATTTGTGGAATAGTATTTAATTACGAGAAGAAAATTTTATTTGGATAATGGAACCTTCGTTATAATTTGGAAGTTGGAAGGAAATCTAAAAAAAAATAATCATTAAATGAACTTACTATATTTAAAACAAGCAGTTGGGTTTTAATTTTATTTATTAATACTATTTATTTGGAAATTATTTGAAAGAGAGGTAGGTGGTCGTTCTTCCACCATTTTAGTATTTGAATCATATGAAAAACAGGGGATTGCTGTTTTGTAACACTTTCAGTTGGCAAACTGTTGGCGTCAAATATTGGTTTGATTTAAAAATTTAAGGTATATCTAAAAGTAGGTAAGTAATGTTAATTATGATGTGAGGTTGGATTTTGTCAAGATAGGATGATGTAAATAGGTAATTCTAAGTAATTAAGTTAATTATAGTTATCTGATAGTTGTGTAGGAAAGATGTTTTGGTTGACTTTTTCTAGTGACCTTCTTTGTCAATACAAGTGTCATATCATTGGAAAATAAATCTTTTTGACTTTCTATTTATTAAATTTATTTAGAGAATAATTAATAGTTACAAACAATTATGTGGTGATGGTGTATTTAATTTTAAAAATTCTTTTGTTTTATTTGGAAATTATTTGAAAGAGAGATAGGTGGTCGTTCTTCCACCATTTTAGTATTTAAACCATATGAAAAGCAGAGGATTGCTGTTTTGTAACACTTTCAGTTGGCAAACTGTTGGCGTCAAATATTGGTTTGATTTAAAAATTTAAGGTATTTATTTAATTTTAAGTAAAAATTTAGGAATTAAGATTATGATGATGCCAGACATATTACTCCTCGGATAAAAGGCATTACCTTTCTCAGGATTAATTTTTCGTTTGTTCATGGTATCCAATTTTTTTTATATTTTAATACTTTTGTTGCTTGTGTTCATTTGTAAATACATTTTTGGTCATTTCAATTTAAAGAAAATTTGGTTTGTATTGTGTACATTACTTGTGTTTCCTAGATCTATATTTATTTAGTGCCCCATTCGCGACCCGCTTGAAGACCTAGGTGTGGTGGAGTTTTTGAAATTTCGCCACTTTTATAATTAGCCGGAGCAGAATTTTTTATGGTAGAGGTAGGTGGTTTATATTTTGTATCTATCATCACTATGCACTACCGAAGTCTGTTGCTGTATAATTTGTTTGTATTCTTATATAAATCAATTTATTTGTATCAATATCAATCATAATAACTTGTTGCCTACAATTAATTGATTTCAAAATGTGAGCAGATATGAATTCAACATCATTCTAATTACGGTTGTTTATATACAATTTGGTAACGCACCATATATTTTATAAAATATATTCCTTCTTAAATCTGAAATTAATATTAAAGCTTTCCAGTTAATATCTACGACCCTCAAATAATCTGTCTAACAGTAATAAGTGTCTGTGGGTCTTACTTTATTTTGGAT
Source organism: Agrypnus murinus (assembly GCA_929113105.1). Classification (NCBI taxonomy): domain Eukaryota; kingdom Metazoa; phylum Arthropoda; class Insecta; order Coleoptera; family Elateridae; genus Agrypnus; species Agrypnus murinus. The sequence goes on along the minus strand of OV816025.1, from coordinate 38,699,904 downwards.
TTCGTTGTTACAATTCCTAAAGCTAACTATATTTCGTTACTGGAATTGAAGTGTTTCTACAACGTTTCTTAGAGATTAAATTGCGAAATAACTTACCGAATTGAGAGCTGTCGTTAGCGGTGTTCATCAGGGTTTGGTCTTGGGGCATAATTTGATATATTCATCCAAATAATCTTATGTCGTAATGAGACTCTGGTCATACATGATTTTTTCAAAATGATCTTAACCTACTTTTATAAAGAAGAAAAGATGAAATATTAGGAATGTTAGGTTTTTAGTTATTTAACCAATTAAGTGGGCTAGTTCAATGTTTAGGTAAACACGTATTGTGAATAGAGAACAGGTACTATGAATGTTATCGACGTGGTATGATCATACAGAGTGGCCCACCGAAAACGAAACGAGCTCGTTTTGAGGCACTAAATCGCAATTTCTTAAAAAACGACCTGACAAATTTACACATCAAGTCAAAATGGCATGGGGTGGCAAAAGGCATACCATTTTAAAGCTCAATGCATTTGCATTACAGTAGTATTTTTATTTTTTGGATTCCGAAAATTAGTTTCCGCGAAAATGCAATTCAAGATAACAGTACAGATTCCAATTTAATTTTACATTGGAGAATTTGTCGAGTGATAACACGGCATTCGTTGACCATACGTTGTCGTAAACATTTAAACATTTTTAATTTTGACTTTAGCATGACAGTTAAATACCGTATTTCCAAGGGTTCGTTATAACTATCCATTCAACATTTCAAATGGTTTATACGATTGCAGAAAGAGTTGATATAATTGCGCTTTTATTCGAAAAGAATGAAAATGCCGAAAGAAGCGCCCAAGTTGCTAAACTAGCTACATCCAGATAAGAATGTGAATCGCAATTATGTCCTGGAGTTAGTGAGGAAATTTTGAGAGACCGGGTTTGTATCAAATAAAAATCGAAGTGTTGAAAATCCGGTAAGAAATGAAGTGGCAAAAATAGCGGTTCTGGGCCACGTTGTTGGCGATTCTACGTTCAGAACAAGGCAAATGGCTCTTGTATCGGGTATTAATCGAACTAGTATTCAACATATTTTAAAACACTACAAGTTTCAATTGTCACTATTATATGTCTAAGTAATTTTCACTATTGGTCAGATTCTGATACGAGGGTATTTTGCGAAACACGTACTTAATACCACGAAAACCTGAATGTCTGGGTTGGCATTTCTGTTGATTGTCTGGTTGTTCCTTATTTCTTACCTGGTAATTTGAATAGAGAAATGTACTTGGAATTGTTAGAAGACCACATTGATCCAATATTACTGATATCATAGAAAATGATAATCATTACCTCGCAGATAATTTGCATTTCCAACGGGAGGGAGTTCTTCCTCATTATCCACTACCTGTTCGACAGTATTTGGATCGAAGGTTTCCAGGTCAATGGATTGGAGGAAGGGGTGCTTCTTCAGTCGCCAGACTTATCTCCGCTGGATTTCGTTTTGTGGGGTCAATTGGAGAATAAAATTTACGTAACAGCACCGGACTCTTTAGAAGATGTAAGACAGTGTATAATTACTGAAAGCTGTCTAATCACTCCACAAATACTCTAGAGCGTGCAGCGACATTTAAGCAGAACCTTTACTACTGTATGGTCGCCGGTGGTAGTCATTTCAAGCATTTAATACGATGAGATAAGTTTACGACAACGTATAATTAACGAATGCTCCAAATGTGGAATTAAATTTGAATTTGTTTTCTTGAATTGCATTTTTGCGGGAACTAATACTCAGAATCCAAAAAATAAAAATACTATACTGTAAAGCAAATTCATTGAGCTTTCAGATGGTATGTTTTTTGCCACCCTATGCCATTTAGGATGAACCTCAACCCTATTTTAGGATTGAAAATGGCTAAAAGGAAATAGACATATGTTAGGTCCCCCTTCCTAATAAATTTGACGTGAGCGGTCGTTTTTCGAAAAATTGCGGTTTAGTGCCTCAAAATGAACTCGTTTCGTTTTCGTTGAACCACTTTATATATGATTCACTATAAAGTGAGCATTATTATTTATTTAAATATTAGTTCAATAGAACTTTTGCATAATTTACTTGCAATACAAAGAATTAACAATTCTCAATAATTCGTTGAGAGTTTAATCTTTGAATAAATATGAAACTTCAAATATTTAACATAAAAGACTTGTACAGAGAACATTCTAATATATTGTCATCGAATATGCTCTTTAAGTAAACAAAAGAAAAACTATTTAAATCCCGTTCTGAAAATTATAAATGTACAGAAAAGTAGCATAAATAAGCAAAAAAAAAAGTTAATTTATATAAAGGAAAAAGTATAACATTCAAGCCCGTAGCCAGAATTTTCTTTCGGAGGGGTGAGGTAACAAATAAAATCAAACATAACTATTACAAAAAAAGTCGCATATATGCTTCGGGGGGTGAGAGGCTTCACCCCACGAGATCGCTCCTCCTGGCTACGTGCATATTTAAATATTTCCTGAAAAGATAGTATGTTTATAGTACACAAGCTATAGTACATTTTTTTAGTATGTACTGATATTATAAATTTATGTAGTACATTCCTTTGTTTATTGTGGACAACCAAAGTAATTTGGTTGCTTTGTTTGGGTATGTCTAAAAAAAATATGTTGTCTATGTCAAACAAAGCCGGGATGATGTTCTATTCTTAATGATTATGTACCCAGACTAAACGATAAGAAAAGAATTATGTAGGCAAATGTATAGAAGTCCTAATATATACATAGGCAATGTAGATGACTCATCTAATAACTTTTATTTAGATAATCCGTTAAAAAAGCTTTCTTCGAACTGTTACCGCAAATGCTTCCCGTAATTGGGGCCAATCAATTAAGTAAACTTCTCACCAAAAGTGACTTCCAATATTTTTATTGAATGGCTCTCTTTATGTTCTTATCGATAACAAAGCTCGCATGATCGCGAATACGACATATCCATTAATAACAAAACTGACAGCACTGTCGCTTCTATTGTTCGACTGCTTAACCATTGTTGGCCGTGAAAAAGCATTGCAGAGTGTCGTATTGGGTACTACTCTATATCGAACACTGGTTGTTAGGGGTTACCCCTTATTGGGGGTAAAACACCAACCAAGTTCGTGACGCTTCTTAGTTAAACACAACAACTGGGGGAAGCACTCACGCTCTTTCTTTTTACGCTATAAATTTTCTTGCGTACTTGAACTTCACGTGTCGCTGAAAATATCCGCAGTGTGTATAGTGACTGAAAGTAAAACTGGAAGTGTTGTATACTTTTACAAACTTCGAGATTCAAAAGTAATATTTTTCACATTTGATTTTTTTTTTTAATTTATAATAGTTACACGTTTGTTAATTAGTTTGTAAACTTATGTGCTATAAATAAAATCTAATCAACAAGGTGCACAACGAAGAATCAACGAAAAGTAGAACATCTAATAAGCTCACGTTAACCTTCACCTAAATTCTTTATATTAGCGAAGGGCTTATTGTATAGTGCTAATTAAACGTGTCTTGTACTGATTAAAGAAAAAATTGGAACGAACCAATTATGCTAAACGTAATTGGATTCTAAAGCTCTCGAATATTGGATCAAGCTGACAATCAAAATTTTAGTTGTAGTGAAAAAACTATATTTAAAAATATGACACCACAAACCCCTTCGAGTTCTGGAAGTGATGATCCAAAAGCTCCCCCTAAAAGTGCTGAAGAAAGACTAATGGTGGCAGTTAGAATTAGACCCTTAAAAGCTGATGAACCAGTACGAACTTTATATGCAGCTTCAAAGAAGGTAAGCAATTAAGTAAAAACAATGCTTGGTAAATAAGTATGTATGTAGTTTATTTTTAAGAAAACATGTACAACAATCTAATACCGAACTTGAAGGTTCGTGTCTGTATCTGAAAAATACTTTTCGATGACAATGCTGTTTTGCATGAAAATTACCTAAAAACCAATACTAAAAGTAAAATGAGTTTATTCAAAACATATAATTTGTATGTAAGTAGTATTGTTTATTGTGTAGAGCGTAATACAATGTTGTCAAATAAAATGACATTCTTATATGCTCCTCTATTTAGACATACATTTCAGGAAGCTCAGACTGGATACAAAAATAGTAGTTTGAAGTTTAATGTTGAAAGGAAAATCCTGCATACTGTTGGGTTGTTGTTTCTAGAAAAGATAACATTTCATAAAATTCGGAAGTCATTCCATATTCTATTTCCCTCGTATAATTTGAATGATTTACATGTATTGCACCAAACATAAAACAGCTGAGCTATTCATACTTTATTGTACATAAATAGGAAAACTTTTAGTTTCTTTACTAGTTTAGTAATGAATAATTTATAATCATTATTCTATTATCCACCTTTTTTTCATAAATTGGGCTACTACTCTTTTGGTTAGTCATACGTACATAGTTTTATGCTGTTAGAAACATACTTAGATCTTAAAGAGTACGTACTAGAAAGAGAAAAAATATTGAGGAAGGACGATATGTTTGGTTGTCCTAGAAAAATAATTGACCGATCAATTGTGAATACATTCCAAAGAAGGGTTTACCAATATAACGATTAGAAAATGATTGATGAAGCCCCTAAGTAATCAACCCAATAAAAATTATAGAATAAAAAGTAATAGACCTTTCTCGAATGTAGTCTTAGAAAAATGATAAAAAGTTATTGTAGAATCCTTTTTAGGTTTCTTATATTAAAAATATTTTAGGTTATAGCAGTTACGTGCTTGATAGTGATTCATTATTTTATTCTACAAATGTTAGTCGATTAAAACTGTTTTACTATTCTCATTATATTCTTTAAAGAATTTTACTTTATGATTATTTGGAAGATTCTAGTAATTCTATTCTATTAACCAGAAATCTGCATATCAATCAATGTGCATCGATGTCTGTGCAATGAAGTTAGGCATTCTCAACTCCATACCATTTTTCGACATTGAATGTTGTATGTGAAAACATATTATAAGTATAAAAGCAATAGAAGATATGTAACAGGACAATCTAAACGATAAAGCTAGCATCGATGGAAGAGTCCTAAGCTTTTAATTTTGGCATGTTTGCCACGATGTTCCAATGTTCCGTGTTAATGGAAATCGCGATGCAAGATAAGAGACATTTCCAAATTAAATACCTCAGAGTGATGCATTATCTTGTTTAGGCTAACGTATAAGGCAGGTAAAACGTTCAAGTATGCGTTCTTTAAAAAATGAGACGTTGTATCTGAGTCAATGAATGAAAATGATTTATGAAAGATGATTTAATCAGATCCTACGGTTCCAATGTTATTATTATTTATTTATTTATTTTTAGCGAGGAATCAGGATGGCACCGATTGCTATCATCATTTGACCGACCCTACTAGACTTTAGCCGAATCTGGGGAAATTCCCAATTTTGGAACCCCAAAACCAAATTTTGGTTAAAAAAACTTGAAAAATAATTATTTCAAATATATTATTAAAATCGAATTAAACGATTTAAACCAGAATTTGGTTTTAAGGTTTTCAAGTGGCCACGAACAAATTTTGTCGAAATTCTCTTCTAGACCACTTGACGACCACGACCACTTACGGCTTCATACCCAGTATCTTTGTTATTTATAATCGAAACAGTTGCATATTTGTATCAGGCATAGAATCTCTTAAAAGAGATTTGTGTGTAATTAAAAATTCCATTTATTAAAAACTACCGCGTAGTACGATCAAAAGTAAATGCAAATATTCGAAAACACATAGTAGACCTTGTTTAATCGTAAAAGTCGCTACCCGAATTTGTTCTGGATCATCTGAAAACTATAAAACCCAATTTTGGTTAGAAAATCTTGACTACTAATTTTTGGAATTTCAGCTCGACACACTTGCAGTTTTTTTAAATTTAAAATCGAATCAATTCCAAATTTTTATAAATTATTAGAATTGAATTAAATTTGTTTCATTTTTTGGAATTTTAATCAAAATTTGGTTTTGGGGTATTCAAGTGACCCAGAACAGATTTCGGGAACGACTTTTCTGATTAAACAAGGCCTAATATGTTTTTCAATTTTTTGCATTTATCTTCGATCGTAGTACGCTAGTAGTTTATAATAAATGGGGTTTTAATTACCCACAGATTTATTTTAAAAGGGGTTCTATACCTAATGAAAATTTGAAATCGATTCAATTATAAATAATAAAAATACAAGGGTCTCAAGCTGTAAAGTGAAGTACACTGTAGATAAAGTTGGTATTTTGCTTAACTGCAGCACTGATGATGGAAATCATAATCTAAAAAAATGGTGCACTATAAACTTTCTAGCAGTAACATTGTAAAAGAGGTAACCAACCCAAAGCCACGAATTAAAATTGTTGTAATGTCCGAAAACTTTAGTAAAGAAGAGCTGATTTAAAGCTGTTTGTTAAAATATTAGCGTCTTCAAAAAATTAAAGAAGATTCAATATATAGTTTTGAAGATTTGGTCTACTTAGAAAAATGGCTATATCTTCCAGACGCTTTTATCTATTGATGTTGCGACTTACAACAATACAATGAACTTTAAAGATAAAATTTTAATTATAGATTGTAACATACGATTTTACTCACACTGAAAATACTAAAAAATGTTCAAATACTTAATACTTACTCCCAAACTTATAAATACGATACTTACGTTACTTTATAATGCCCCGGCAAAAGACATTTTAATGACAAATTACAGTTCAGGATGCAGGTACTGATTTTCATAGCTTATTAATTGTAAAGAAGAATAAGGTTTTGTGTAGACATAAAAAAATATATGGGCGCCATCTGCTTGCTTGTCCTTAAAACTCTGTATTCGCAAACAAAAAAGAATACTGGCTTTATTGATTAAATTTAATCAATAGTCATGTTTAATTACGTTAGTATTAAGCTGGTTAAAATATTTTAAAAACTTCCACAAGTAAACGGTTCAATATTATCGCAGTAGAGTTTATTTAAAATGTTCATTTATTTGTAAATAAAGTATTTACTTGTCTCCAATGACAATATCTCCAATGACAATAATAATGGTTTTGATGGTAATAGTTTTGATAGTAATACCCTAATAAGAATTTTTATTAAAGGAACACAATGTACATAAGTTTACAAGAAATAATCATTAAAGAAAATGGTACAGATAATTTTTATCTAAAGCTTACTCTCATGAAAAAAATATTCCTTTAGTCCTTGATACAGTGATCGAATGTTACAATTTTTAAAACTTTCAAAACAAACACTTGCACAACAATGCCCTTGTTTTACTAAACACTAGGTACAAGGCACCTCACAACTTGCAGATATAAGGCAAGAAGAACTTGCAAAGTATAATCGCTGATACCGTTTTTCTCACCCAAGATCAACGAACTAAAGTCCACGATAATTGTTTCTTAATTGCCATTTCATTAGCAATCTCTATGAATAACTATGTAAAAATATTATTTCAATAATAATTTGAATACGACACGCTATTATACAGTGTCCTGAATTAATACAGCAAAACAAAACTGGGAAGATTCATTTTTTATTGTTGAGGTTAACTAATCCTTGAGTTACTTGTATAAATTTTAAACTACAGCTTGTCGGAATAAGTTTTAATTGTTACTAAAACACTCTGTTGAATTTGCTTATTTTTAAACTTTTACTCCAATTTCGATACTATATTAGAAAGTTCCTTATTGTTTACTTTACTGATTAATTTCATTAACTCGGAGAATTAAACTACGATAGACACCACTTGCTACACTTTAACGGTAAATACACAGGCTTTATTGAATTATTGATTTAGCAGAACTTATTTTAATTTTCCCTACGATTGGTTTCTCGAATTCATTCAAAGTTCTTTTAATCACTTTGTTTTAATCTTTTAATTAAACTATTGTACAGTAGTAAATTAACGTTAACAAACCACGGTACTGTATTCAACTGTATCCAACTGTATTGCGTCTAACTGACACCCGTACTATATTCAATTGCCCTCGGCTAACTGACCTTGTACTGTATTCGAATGTCTTTAGTTAACTAACTCCTTGGGGGTACGCATTTTTCGTGGCTATGATATTTTTCTAGGAAAGGGGGATTTAAACCAACCAATCCAAAAGAAGCCCGCATCTAAGCCATTAAGTCAATAAGGAATAAACACTTAAAAACTTTCCGGAACCTTCTAGATGTTCGAGGGGAATTTACCGGACTTAAAATCTACTTCTCAGGGTGTAACTTAATATTTTGCAGGTGACCTCAAACCGTTTTTATTTGTCTGCGTGCAGTGAAATCTGTTCATATAAACTGAAAATAGGCACCTCCATTATCTATAAATTTAAACTAAATGTCTTTTCTGGCATTAAGTTTCTTTGTTAAAAAGACGATATTATTTCGGAATATTTTTATAAACTCAATTTGTATCTGTATTTAATTCTAGAAGCAATTTCATCTTGTGTAAAAACATTTAGGATTATCTTTGATATTAAAGAAAATACCCTGTTAATTCGAAATATCGTCTGCATTTTTAATCCAACTGAAGTATGATGAACTACACAGGACCGTACTAAGATTCCTTTACTATTAATGCATATAAAGTTGCATGATTATAAAATTGGAAATTTGAACACCTTACAAGATTTAGATCGCTGTTTTATCGCGTCGACGGTAATGGTAACAGTATTGATTATTACGTTGCTATCGTTGTAGTATCGTTTTAATCACTCATCACAGAAATGCAGCTCAAGTAAGATTTGTCCACGCTGTGCAGGTGTGATCACGATTTAAATAATTGTTCGTCAAAAATCTACAAATCACAAATGTGTTAATTGCATTAATCTAAATCAAGTAATCAAAGTTTTTAGTCTGGCTTTGCTAATATTGATTGCAATCACACCGTGTGGAATATTAATTACACTGTTTATACACAAAACATATAGCCATTGAAGACTTGTTTTTGGTGAATAATAGCAATCTTCTGTTGCAATATTGTCAAGCAAGGTACAAGAATTTACGATTAACTCATGCAATGCGGAGAATCTTTTATGGTCATGCATAATTTTGCATTTTATTACCAAAAAGTTTACGGATTAAAAACTACAACATGAGTCGCACAATGCATTTTTGTTTCTTCAATATGACATGGTTTAAAATGGTTATTTTCCAATTAATTTCCAGAAAATTTGGTATTTTGAAGGAGTCCGTGGCCAATTATAACAAAACTAAAATTGAAAAAATGTAAAATTGATGTAGTGTCTGTCTATCTGTCTATGTTTGTTTTTCGTTTGTCGATGACCTAAAAGGTTGAAGTTGGACATGTAGTTTCCTTCACTAGAGAATGTGAGAAATAATAAACCTGGAAAATTAATAATTCACAAAGATTCCCCATGCTGTTCAAATGGCTCAAAAAAATAAAGTATGTTCAATTGTGCCGAAAATTAATTTTCGGTGGTTTTTAACACTGCTGAACACGACCCTAATGTTAGTTTTTCGAAACTTCTATCGGCCCACCCTAAATCGACACTTGAATTTTACCTCAAAGTGTGAAAATTATTATTTTACACTCAATTTCTACGAGATTCGGTATCTGGGGGTCCCTGGTCCCCCCTTAGGGTGGGCGGAGCAGATCATACGGCGCTTACCCGTAGAACTGGTCCGACCTCTACTATCCCAGGCTTGTCTGGGCAATGGTTATTTAGTAAACAAAGGCTTCTAGGTTCCCCGCCTAGGCCTGCCAGGATCAAATGTGTGGAAGAGACACACGCAAGTAGCCGTTTACTCAAAAACGTTGCGGAGGAAATCTGCTAACATGAGAACCGGTGTGGGTGGATTTGATTTTTACCTGGGAGGCGACCATCTACGGCGACTATCACAGCGAGTAACCCGCTGGTTGGGCGAATCCTAAGGAGGAAAATCGAAGTAAGGTTTATCCCGGCTCAGGGTGGGTATTCACCGAACACCAAGTATTGTGTTCGGGAAACTATTCGAAACACCCTATGACTCGCTAGTACGAGTACTGTGAGTTGAAGCAGTTCTGAGACCTTACCTTAAAGGAAACAAACCGAAAAGGGGTATCATAGCCTTTCACTCTCAACACAACTTCACCTGAAAGCGTACATACCGGAAGTCTATTACATATAGACTTGAAAACGAAGCTCTGTCAAGGGCACATTAGGCCTATAACCGGAAGACTGAAGTGAGTAATCACAAAGGTCGAACAGCGGGACGAAATACCCGGGGGGGGGGGCGTTGCAGACCACACGGCGCTTGCCCCTAGAACTGGTCCGACCTCTCCTATTCCAGGCTTGTCTGGGTAATTGTTATTTAGTAAACAAAGGCCTAGGTTCCCCGCCTAGGCCTCCCAGGATCAAATGTGCTGGAGAGAAACACGCAAGTGTTCTCGACGTTTACTTATAAACGTTGCGGAGGAAACTCTGCTAACATGAGTAACGGTGTGGGTGGATTTGATTCTTACCTGAGACAAGGTCAAATAAGGTCACCGCGAGGAACCCGCTGTCTGACCGAATCCCAAGAAGGAGAATTGAAGTGAGGTTTATCCCGGTGCAGGGTGGATATTCCCTAGCCAAAAAGGGAAACCGCATGACACCAGGTATTGTGTTCGGGAAACTATTCGGATCACCCTATGACTTGCTAGTATAAGTACTGTGATTTGAAGCAGTTCTGAGACCTTACCTTAAAGGGAGCGAAGCGTAAAGGGGTATCGTAGCCTCTTAGTCTCAACACAACTTCACCTGAAAGGGTACATACCGGGGGTCTATTGCTTGTAGACTTGAAAACGAAGCTCTGTCGTGCCCTCGACAGAGCCTATAACTGGGCGATCGGGGTGGCAAAACCATTAAAAAACCAAGTCCTGCCACAATTGAGGTTGGATTCGATCAGTTGGTGGTCTTCAACCTAATAAGTTGAGAGATAGTCCGAAGCTGGTCGAGGTAACCTCTCCTTGGAGAGGAAACCGACGGGTGAGCACCTTTATCGCTCTGGCACTAACCTGGAGAGCTAGTAGAGGATGGATAGTAACCTCGCTCCAACCAGTGAGTTACTGGTAGCATCGTGAAGTGTAGGCGATGCGCGCTAATTGAGCGTGTCTTAGAGATAAGACAGGACGGAACACCCGGACGTTCCGTAATAATATAACTAACATACTACTAAAGTTATCAGAAAAAAAGGAAATCTTACTTAAAATATCTTTTCGTCCATAGATCACTGATTGGAATTTATTGACAGTTTACAGAAAATTTATTTTAAAATTTATAATTATTCTTTATTTTATAGTAATGCATGAAATATTTCCACAATTGCCTTATACATAGCAGCACATCATGAAAAACATAATATCTAAAAAGACGTAATTGTTTTTCTGCTTCATCTTTTATTGTGTTATTGCAGCAGAAAACATGTTTTCTTTTTAGTGATGTGTGTAGCAGAAATTCCTGTTTATACTTTTTGGTCATTGAAGTCTATATTTATTTCGTAACTCGTCAATGGATGAAGTTTCCAAATTTGAAAAACACTGATACACGTATTTTACTTTTTCTCCTTTTCTAGCATTGTTGGAAGATCTACCTACTGTAGCTGCAAAAACAATCTTAATAAGCCTTAATAAGCTTAATAAACCCCGTCAATACACGAGGTCAAAAGGCTAGTTTATGAAAGGTCTGATAATTTCATATAACTAGCTCATACATGTTTGTAGTTTCCCTGTATTTTAATAACATCGGCTCATATGTCACGACAATGTGCCAAATTCTTCAATATACAGACCGATTAAGTAACCTGCTGCATCAAACGAATGCAAAGAAAGAAAAGTTTAAAGAAATTTGCAAATTTGCATTACATAAAGATTGGCTTAGTCCATCGTAACTTCATACGTGTAATTAATTTTTTAGGAATTTGAGACAACCGTTACATGTTCATTACACTATTTGCTATTTACAACTTTATAGAATTCTTGGGGAGCTTTTGTAATTTATATGCATGAAACAAAACAGGTGGTCGACTTTTTGTATTATAGGATTATAGCTTAAATAGTGTAAACATGAGTAGGAGTATCTTTTTTGTTTGGAAGGGTATACAAACTCGTCGCCGTTTCGTGTTTCGCTCTCAATAACCTAGTATTTTATTTAAAATGTTCAAATGTCGCTTGATTAATTTATCTGTTTATAGATTTTCGTACAGGGTTATTACGAAGCAATAACCTCGAACTTTAAAGCTCAATGAGGAAATACTGAATACAGAACTCATAAATTTAAATATGTATTTAGTGTGAATTTTTTTAGCAGAATTTTAAAGAAAACTAATGAACCTAACTTTTGATGTCCGTCATACTTAAATAGAAAATAGTAACTAACATCTAAATCTAGGGCATTAGATCTTTAAAAAAAAAATCCTTAGTTTATTCTAAATATTTCTAATTTCCACAAACCAATGTTAATACAGTATGACCAAAAATATACAGTACTGAATTAAAAAAAATATATTGCTTAACTATAAACATTAAAAAATATTAGCAAAAATGACAAAGTTAAGGTCTAGTATAAAAACGAATAATATGCTCTATATGTCCAACATTCTGTTGAACGCATAACTCAAAGCGGTCTTGGAGGTTTCGTACCATGTTTTTAAATGTAGGTTGCTGTAAACTTCGGAAGAAGCGAATAATTGCCATTCTCAATTCCGGAATTCTAGTGGATGGATCGTTTTGAAAAACTGCTGTTTTCATCATGCCCCAGATGTATGCATCGGGGGTGAGTAAAATCTGGGCTATGTAAAGGATAATTAAAGTCTACTTTTCGGGAAATGACTCTGTCACCAAAATTATCCCTAATCATTCTCAACGATTGACCAGCAGTGTGACTGGTCGCACCATCTTGCTGAAACTACTGTCTACGCAGCAACCGATTTCTTGCTCTACAGAAGCGTGTGAAGTCCTGTACAAAAGGTATCAGAACATGCTGCCGATATCTTTCACTGTTGACGGTGGCAGTACGGCCTACATCATCAGTAATGAAATAAGGGCCGATAATTCTATGTGTAGATACTGCACACCATACAGTGATTCTTTCTTCTTAAAGAGGTGTTTCAATCAATTCCTCAGGAGGAGTAAATGCAATGAATCTAAAAGACTGCCTATTAATGTGTCCAGAAAGTGACACATGGGATTCATCTGAAAACCAGACATCTTCATAAATGTTATCCAGCATCCGACCACAGTAAGCTAAACTTTGAGTTTTATCATTTTGGTTCAGTTTATAGCACATATGAATTTTGAAAGAGAAACCGCCAATATCCTTGACCATTAAATACACAGATTTTCGTTTGATACTCAGCTGTGTGGCAATTCTTCGCATGCTTCTTGACGGAGATTGTATGACTTGCCTTTTCATTGTATGACAATGTTCTATAATCTGACAGATAACAAGTTAATGTTTGTTTAAGATAAGTTTGACATCAATGTCACTTCCATGGGAACTCAGATTAGAGTTACAATTTCGGTACTGTATATTTCTGGTCATACTGTACTTAACCATAAAGTATTACATCTAATAGGTTCATTTTGAGTCGTACGACTCCTTACACATTCCAAGGCTTGGACGGCCAGTTGACACGCATCATTGATGATGACTTATATGAATGCCGTGTAGGATCAAAAGCGTAAAATCGCTATCGAATTCATCGACGACGAACACCGTCGAATTTAGCGAAACATGAAAAGGCAATTACATTTTAGTTGCTTACGTACTTATTTAAATACTTACAAGAGGATCCCCCGCGATATTTCATGTTTCCTCTAGACGATTGAACATTTGAAAATAAAGGTCTTCGGCGCACTCTTGAGACAGATGCTTGCGGTATCAGCAAAATGTTAAAAGACTAACTGTAAACACCAGTATGTATTCTATGTTCTCCCGAGAATGTGCGTAGTCAGGAATGACATATAGAAGCCTGGGAGAGAACAAGCACCCGATCAAATTCTGCCTGGTCATATCAGCTAGGTTCAATGGTGTGTTTTTACTTATGTTGAGTTCAAGTGCCACGCCCCGCTGGATTTGCATCCTCTAAGCGAATAGTGCAGCAGTAACAAAAATACTTTATCCAACAATAGCAACATCACACGTTGCGAAACGAAAGCAACATTTCACATTGCTAAGCAATAATAATAGCAAAAACCAGATAATAGGCATCCGTCTCTAATTGTAACATCACAATCAAAATCATAAATGCAACAAATATAAGTATTGCACATCCTTTTTCTATTTCATATGCCAACATCGCGCCGCATAATATCTTTGTATCTTTCAGATTTTTGTTTATAGCTGCAAGATGTGAAAGAGATCATTAAGACGTAAGATCAAAGAGATTACTAAAGGAATCCCCCATGACTTCAAGTCCATAGGTAATTGGTCGGTATGGGAAAACGCATAGATTTGCTCCTTTGAACGCTTGGTTAAGCTTGGGCTCCTCAGTGCGAACGATCGCAAAACAATTATAACTAGGTCACAATATTTTAAAAGGGTTTGGCTATGCGAGGGCACATCTGTACGGCAGAGCTGAGTTAGGAATGTTAACGCAAACGTATAGTCTCGCCAAGCCGACGCGACGTAGATTGATTTTACTATTGATTGAATGATTTTCATATGCTGAGGCCAGATAGATATAAAATTGATATTTCTTTAATGTTCTTGCTGTTATAGGGTGAACGGAGAAGCAGTCGTTGGAGATGTCAGACTTCACTAGTATCCGAGACTAGCCCGAAGATAGAGGGAGGGCAGTCGTTAGAAGTGTCGGGAAGCACTAGGATTCGAGACTAGCTTGTGAGTAGACCACACGGCGTGCACCCTTATTACTGGTCGTCGTCTACCCAATCCCAGGCTTGTCTGGGCAACGGATGACGCAATCAGAAATAAATGTGTGGTAGAGTTATGCCGAGGTGTTTCGTTTACGTTCACCGAAGTGTTTCTCGACGATGACTCTAAGACGTTGCGGAGGGAGCTCTGCTAACAAGAGGGTCCGGTGTGGGTTGATTGAATCTTACCTGACGTCAGGGTCTTTTATGGAGCTAAGTATCCCGCTGTCTGACCTAGACCTAGTTTATCTTGGTTAGGGAGTTTGCTCGCTAACCTATGAGAAACTGCATGCCACCAGATAGCGTTTCGGAGGTGACAGTACGGAGGTCTGGCATAAATGCTGTCAGTTCCAGCATCGGATTCCCAGAAATCGTCTAGAGACCTACACTTAAAGGGCGTTGATGCCAAGATACATAGCCTCTCACGTTTAAGACAACTTCACCTTAACGGGTACACACCGGGATGCTACTTTGATGGGCCCTTAAAGTAGCCTCGAAACGAAGCTCTGTCGAAGGCGCACCAGGCCTATAACTGGGAGATCAGGGTGGCGAACCCATTTAAAAACCAAGTCCCGCCAAATTTGAGGTTGGATTCGATCGGGTAGTGGCCCCAACTAAGGCTTGGTGAAAGAACCTATGGTTCTGATGTACCTAACCTAGGTTAGGGAATAGTCCTAATGCTGGAAGAGGTACTTAGCCCCGTATGAAAAAGGACGGGAGGGTGCCGGCGGGTGAGCGCGTGTTAAGTCAATCGCTCTGGTACTAACCTGGTTAGCTAGTAGAGGGTGGATAGGCAACCTCGCTCCGATCAGTGAGTAACTGGGAGCAATTGTTGTGCGATTGCGCGCTGATTGAGCGCATTTCAATTACTTCCCCCTTTGGAAGGAACGTGGGGGTATGTTAATACGGGTACTCCACGTAAGACGCACATGTAAATTATGTTATAGAAAAAATACCTGAGTATATTGCTAGCGGAAGAGCTATTGCCGTTCTTGAGACATAATCATGGTTTGCGTCATGTCTCTACTTTCTCTCTCAATCGGTAATCCATCACTTCCGCTCTTAATACAAAAAGATAGCTGTTTTATACTACACTATAAACACATTTAAATTTGACACATTTGAACGTCACAAAACGTCAAATGTCATTTGATAGCGTTACCTCTTATTACACGCAAAAATCGCTGGATTGTAACGCAACCTTTTTTTTATAGCTTGAATTTACAAATTTCTATAATGTTAATGACCCAAAGTATAAAAGATTATTATACTTTTAATAAAAATTTCAATTATTTAATTAAGACTTAACGTAAATATATTTTTTGTATAAAAGTGTAAATAAAAAATTATCACCCCGGCTGCTGTGCCGGCGCACTTTGTCTATCAATTAATTTGATGAATGAATGAATGATAAATACAATATAATTAGTACTCTTGTATGTTAGCAATAACATCTAATTCGTATGGAAAGATTGTCATTCCGTTGGTTTTATAGATGATAGCGTAACTGCCTGGAGTGCAGGAGGTCCTGGGTTCGATTCCCAGCCGGCGTTATAATTTTTCTACATGGATTTCATACAAACAATAAATTTATATTATAATTGTTTTTTAAGCAGTTACGTACTTCTACATGTCCTCAACTTGTCCTAATGTTCTGTACATCTCTTCTTCGACCAGAAAACATACACTTTATTGCAAGGGCGATCGAAAGGGGGGCTAACTTAAAAGGAAAAATATTTAGTAAAAACTGATCAGATATTTTATAAATAAAATATATTATGTAACTATATACGCACGCTAATGCCTTTTTTGCTGTCTTTTAACGAAGCGGTGTTACTAGTGTTAATAATTACAGCATTATTACCTAAATTTTATACTTATTTCCGTAAAGCAGTAAAATTATTGACTAAGAATTCACCCGAAAAGTTTGTACAGCGTTAATAGTATAGTATAGGACCTATCGTACTACTGCAAAATTTAACCCCCCCCCCCCCCCTTATAATCGTTGCTTTCGACCAGCGACGTTTACTACGTACCCTTTCGGATGTCCTGTTAATATGCTTGCCACTTGCTAGCAGAACATCCAAAAGGGTACTTAGTAAGCGCCACTGCTTTGAATTGCTCTTGCCCTCCTGCCTAGTAGCACAAACATCTTAATATTTGTATCTGCCCGTCTAGTCTAGCGGAGAAGATAGTGGCTCTATTTGAGGCTTACTGAGCAAAGTCCTCCAGATCGACGTGGATTCGTAATAGTTATTTTCAGCTTTGGAATCGATTTCAGAGGAGTATAAAAAACACTTCTTACATAATTGTAAACAATAAAAGAAGGGAGCAGGTGGACTACTTGAGCATTGCTAACTGTCTGGCTATGCAAGAAAAATATTGGCATCAGTTAAAATTCATATTTTCCGGAAGCTTTACGGATTCTCCAGAAAATCAATTCAGGTCGCTGGAAAGTTACTTATGCAAATCTTCAGCTTTTCTTCATAATTGAATATTGGTAATCATATCAATACAATAACTTTCTTTGTTGCTAATGAAACAAAAATCCACAGCCATTGTTGGTCATCCGACATGGGGAAAGACAACGATCAAGCACTAAAAGAAATAACCAATTTAAAGTTAATTATTTTATTAATTAGTAAATTTAGTAGGCCACTTTTCATAATACAAAATTGCAATATTAAACGAATCAACAAATATTATATTTATTATCAAACGACAAGTCGGCTAGCTTGGCTACCTTGGATTAACCTTGACCAGAAGTATTTTGTATTATTAAAATTATGTAAATTAGTGTAGCTTAATCAATCCTTCTTATCAACATCCATAAGTAATTTTAGTTTATTAGCTTTCGCCCTATTATTTCAAATACTTGAATGTTAGCGATTAATTCCTATTTTTTACTTATTAATAAGTTTGCAGTTGCATGCAGTAGTGGCATGCAGGTTATCTTAATTACAACAATTACTAAACTATTTTAATAACTGAATGTTAGATAAAAAATGAAGTATTTAAAAAAAATTAAAAAAAAATGACAAAACCATTAATAAATTAATCTTTTTATTTCAGAGCGTGATTATTGAAGATGATACAGACAAAAATGATGTTTTGAGACACAAGAGGGGCGCAGATAAACAACATTCGTTTGACGTTGTTTTTTCCGAAAATTCTACTCAAGAAGAAGTTTATGAAATAACTACCCAACCTTTAGTTAAGGATGTGTTGAATGGGTAAGTAGTTCAATTAGTTCATAGGACTGGTTTGGGTTTGAATGCCTGAAATCTATACGATGTACAAAATTAATCTTAATTGAGTAAGGGAGGAAAATAGAGTCACTTGTGTATGTCAAAGACATATCCAGGTCTCCGTCACTAGTCTCCGTGTAGTAAATACGAGCGATTTTACCCAAGATATGTGCATAAAGGGGCGAATGGGAAATCTTGCAAGTTTATGATAAGATTTTTTATTTGCAGGAAACAATTTGTAAAAAATATACTTACTTAACAAAGCTCAAAGCGCCGGATGGGACTACTTGTTCAAATTATTTTCGGGTGTCGTAGGCTGGCTAATCTCAGATTAAACGCAAGAATAAAAAAACAACATAGCTACTAAGGGCGCCACCCAAATTGTTTGTTATTATTGTTTAACATAATTAAGATTGCGACGGGAATCTACAATTTCGCAGGAAGAAATCTGTCTTATCTATAGCTTTAAACGATTGTCTGCAAACAATCTGTAATGCCAATCTATAGCAAGTGGTTTATTATTAATAATTTCTCGTTGAATCAAATACATTAATTGTCAAATATTGAAAAGTAAAGTAACATATAGGTATATAATAAGACGTGACAAAAATGCTAGTTATCTTTTAGACCAAAAAAGTACAAAATAGAATAGGATATAGAATAACAAAGTTTTTAATAACTTACTAGAGAACATGGATTGCAAAGACTTCAATATCTTTCAAAGGTTTGATAATAATCATTTGATAGAATAACTTACACTACATTAGCAATTTAGCTTAATCCGATGTAACACTCAACATTTGTACACTCTATTGCAGTGCAGAATGCAGTGTAACCTTTCTTTATTAAATAACTCCTAAAATTAACGTTTCTTCTATAACTTGCTCGATTTGATTAATTAATTAATACTGTATCGAGATTGAGTCACCTATTAGTTGTTCTTGAATAAAGAAGGATGATGAATATTTGCGTTTTTATAAAATCGGAAATCAACCAAGTACAATAAATATTAACAGGATATCCCGAACGTAATTATTATGACCAGTAACAAAAAATGAAGCACAAACTACTTCTAATATCTTTTTGAGATCGCACAAAATCCAGATGTGGATTTAAGCAAATGGAACCCTTTGCGTAATCCTTAGCGTAATTACACTTCCTAAAATGTAAAATATAGTTCCGAAGGCGATATATGCTTTTGTGAACACTTGCTAGCTAATATGTTTGCTTAAAATAAACATATCATTTGCCTGTAATAAATTAATGTATATTTCTTATACGAAGAATTTATTATTGTGCTGCAAAGGAATACCCTTTATTTAAGATAATCTTTTTGACTGCTGGGGCGAACAAAGTGATTTCAATACTAGATCAAGAGAGTAACTTGTTTGAAAAGAGCTTGTTGTACTTAAAGCAATAAACCTTATCTGAAACTATAGTTTAAAATAAAACATTTTATTTAGCTGGTTAAGGCTAACTACCGAAACGAACCTCTTCTACGAACCTTAAAAATTAAATTCATTTAGTTAATATAATAATAACAAGTCCGTTACAAAAGGAATATCTAATAAAACTCTTGTTTAGTGCTCTTTACTCCAGCCTCTCATAGCCCACCAAAATGTGACGAGTGAAGTGTAGAAAATGCCAAGTGATACCTTGATTCAATAAGGATTGTATTGTTTGTCAAAATTCTTGTTTAGAAACTCTTCTAATTTTCTTAATTGGTTGTTAGCGCCAATAACATTTTTGACATTGTGGCTAAAAACTTTTAAAGGTTTTCTTCGTTGCGATGAATATATTTAACGGGGCTGAAAATGCATCGATAGTTAAGTTTTACACAAAATCACAAACATATAAACAAATATAGGAAGACTTTAGTAACTTACTGCCTCTACCTCGTTTGGTTTGGAATGTTACCGCGGAGTCAATGCCGATTGTGTGAAAAGGATGTCACAGTGGTTCTTTGAACAAATAAATTGCCCAAGATTGGTCTAACTCTAACAGCTTGAGCATTAAATCTAAAACATTTGATGCACATCTTTTAACAGTGCGCTTGGCTTAGTAGGATTGTAATGCGATTTCATGATTGCTTTTAACCTTCTGGGCATTGAAGTTACTATTTTATGGTCCATTTTAAGCTTTTCTTGCTGTAAAACTTCCGTCGGTTGATTTTATTTTGACACTGAGTATTCCTTGATGTTACATTTGGTAAAAACCTGCTCGAAAGCTCGAAACGAAAAAATAAATATTTTTTAGCAATTTCGTTTCTCTGTTCCCTCAAGGAAGAAGAAGAAGAAGAAGGACCACTTGAGCTTATTGTCTAGGCTTGGAAAGTTTTCGTAAAATATCACATTTATCACAAAGCTTGATAAACTAAGGTTAGGTTTTCTGATTGTAACATTTAGTTAAATTTTGTTGTTACATTTGCCCAATAAAAATGTACACTTCGCAGTCTATATAGTAGAATTGGTAACAGTAATTTCCAGGCCCGTATTCGGTTGGCGAATATGCGGTCTTCTTACAATTCTATGCGCGCGGCTTTATGAAATTGTGTGGTCGATTGCAGAACTGGCAACCAAATGCCTCGCCTTGGTAATAATAAAATAATACATATTTTCTTGTTTTTATTATCTGAGTTTGTAACATAAGAATCATATTTTTTTTCGAACTGCAATATTTAGTTGCTGATTCTAGGGACATGGCTGTTTATTACATCTTGTTATTCTATATGTATTCTATCTATGTATATTCTATAGTTATTATTATCTACATTATCCATTTTTTATTCTTTGCATTATTTCTTAGATATTCTTACACAGTTAACCAATCTTCCTGTATACTTTTATCTTTCGGCAACTATTCATCGAGAATCGAAACTACGAATTATTATACGAAATGACTAAATTAAGTATGTACGTAATACCATAAATATTCTTTTTCTAGAATACGCTACTGTTTTAGTAAAAGTTTTTACGATCTTTTGTATTCAGTAGTTTACCTGATTTGAAGTAAGAACTGATTTCAGACTCGTCACTATGTCTAAACTCTTTCAAAATCAAATAAGGAATAAGAATTTTGTTCTTTCAAAATACCTAATCAAACATTCATCAAACCATTGGTGTGTTAGTAATAATAGCAATAGTATAATTTTAATTGTAATTAACATTGCCAAACGCCAAAAGTCGACACCGACTGCTTAACCTGCGCATCGGACAACACGGCGAAGTGGTTTGTGATATTCCATTTTCCTTCCAATCTTGCTTTTAGTTCTAGCACATTGCTTTTTTGGTATCTTCTCTATTTTCTCATTTTGCCCAAAATATTTATTGACAACGGTTTTGTATTACTTAAGACCTATTATTTAGAATACAACTAGTATAGTATGCAAATTATAAGAATTTTGGGAACGTTGGAATTTTACATGTTGAACTCAATTATCACTCGAAAAAAAGATGTAGATTAGTTCTCCTTCTAATTACTCATTTGTATTAACCTTAAAATTCTATGTATTATTGCAAACATTAAAAACAAAGCGATGATAACATAAGACTGTATGAATAATTCTCACTCGAATTTCTGATTGTTATTACTTCTTTGATATGCAAAGCTTTGTATTAGTTTTTAGATATTCAAATATTCAAATCTCCCCACTTCTTTTCTACTTGTGAATGCAATCGTAGTTAAAAAAAAGAGCAAAATGAAATTTAATAGTTGCAAGACATGCAAAGCGTTTTGATAAATTTATGTAAATCTTTTATAGTCAAAAAATGCGCATTAGAATGAACCAAAGCTTTGTTTTAATTCCCAAAATCTTAACTTTTTCATTATTTGAAGAAAAGCTGTTTTAAATACGATGTGTTCCTTCAATCAATAACTCGGTCGGGATTGAGAGCTGAGAAAACCCTATCCTTTGCGTGTCTGAAAAATGATATTATATAACCATTTCCTGCATAAATACACTTCATCGTTGCTATGTGTTTCCTGCATATCATAAATTATGTATGTTAAATATGAGGTAGTCATATTTAGGTGCAATAGTATTAAAATGGGATTTTCCTGCATGCGAATGTTTTAAATTTAATAGGAACTGTGTCATAGTATTTTATTATTATGTCTCTTGGATCAGCAGGGTATCACAGAAAATATATTTCGTGTTTAAAAGAGGTCGACTGGTTGTAATGTATGGTGCTAACGAAAAGCCTTACTTTATTTTATACTTTTTAATATAAGGAGATTTCTATGCTAGTTACTTAATCTTTCTGGCAGCTGAAATTTAGTTATCGCGGGTAGGCTTGTCTATGAATCTTTGAAGTTAGGAGTACCAACGCCCAAAATTCTAACTCTAGTATAACAACTAAATGTTGCCTCAGTGGAATTTCGCCTTTAGAAACTCAGAAATTCAATTCGTTTAATGTATCTTTAACTTACTTTACAAGAACGTAGAAATCGCAGATAATTGTGTAGGACCATACGATTTCCTGGTTCAGACATAATAAAGTCATCGAATACTAAATACTTCTAATTAAAGAAAGAGATTTCAGTAGACATTTTATTATGAACTCAATAATGATTTCTTTTATTTCATATACACGCTTTAAAGAAATACGATACGTATATTTTTATTATACAAACCATCTCGAAGCCCAACTTGTTTATGCAATAAATTACGGCAAATCTAATTATTGCGACATTATCCGGACTACGTCCCAGACGCCGTAGTCGCAGACGACCGTGTGTGGTGCCCATTAAGTGTTGATTATTTGTCGTTTATCGTTAATAATTGTTATTTGAACATTTATAAGGAATTTACGTCAAAGAGATTCAAGTTTGAATTGACTTTATTTATTTGTTATATGTACATAATAATAATTTGATTCAGAAGATTATTTGGGGTGAGAGGATTTTCACTCGCAGCTCCTTCTAAGAATGAAAACGTAAATAAGTTTAGGAAAATATAAAACATTCTATATCTTATTAACACTGATATAACAAAATTTGGGTTTGATATAACAATCCAAAAATATCCCTGACTACGGTTACTGGCAAACCAATCTCTATCTTGAAATGCAAGTACATAGTTTCCAACCAAATTACAATAATCATGATATAAAATAATGATCAAAGGCAGGCTCATTTGGAATGAAATATGAACAACAGTAAGATAGGAAAAACAATTGCAATCTAGAAGACAGGAGGTTTCTAAGAGGTACATAGTTAGCTAAACAAGGGATCTGATCAGGTAGGAGAAAAATATTTTTTTCGCCTACCTGATCAGAAAGTGCTTTTTAAATGTCCTGTTTTGAGGGCAGTTAAGGCTTCTTTGCGGGCCTCTTATGTCAAACTTTTTACTGCCCTCTTATGTCAAATACATAACCTCTACACTACTACTAGATGAAACCACGATTTATTTATGTTAAGTTGGAGATACTGTAAAAATTGTAATTATTTTTTAAATTGTCATACTTTGACCACTCCTGTGCATTATCCTAAAAAGATTTTAATCAAAAAATGAAATCATTAGTTTTTAACATAGAAAATATAACTCATTCGTAAAACTTTTAGCAACGGAATATGACGGAAAATGTAATCTCAAACATATTTTTACTTAACCGTTAAAAATATAAAAAACATACGTCAAATTTTTCTAGGCTTCTTAGATCATAACTTTGATTTTCATGTCTTCGTCGATAAATTTGTCGTTTGTTTTTTTCTTTTCACAGTGTCATTGTATGTATAAATGGAGGTTGTGACAATTAATTAATAAAAAGAAAATTGTATTTTCAATAAATTATACAATGATAGATTAATTACTCATCCTAATTAAAAGTCATATCCTGTTCCTTCTATTTACCAATAATAATGAAAACATTTACTATACGGCTGTGTTGTATGTAGTGTAATGATTATTAGGTTAATTTAGTTAATAAATTACTAAAAACGTCTGGCGTTATTTTCATTTTCATTCATTCCCTCTAACATATGCCTATTTAATTTACTAATAAGTTACGTTACTGTTTAACTTTTGAAATTCTTTTTTAAACTTTCAAACAGGTAGGCGAAAAACTTTTGTATTTCACTCGGACCGAAAAGCATTTGTAGCCCTAAGTTGTCCGCATCAAACAACTGCGGGCTACAAATGCTAATTTTCTGCCCTTGAGACACAATATACTATTTTATAAAATCGTGAATTTTCAATAAAGAACCCAATTGAAGATTCATTAGTCATTAGTCATTGTTCGTCTCATAAAAGAGGGCTAAAGTAATTAAAAGGTTATCGAATTATCTACAGTCAATAAAACGACCTTAGATGGACGTTATATACATTATTATTTTATGTAGATGCCGATTAGTAAACCAAATAAAAATTTTCTT
This sequence comes from Agrypnus murinus, assembly GCA_929113105.1. Classification (NCBI taxonomy): domain Eukaryota; kingdom Metazoa; phylum Arthropoda; class Insecta; order Coleoptera; family Elateridae; genus Agrypnus; species Agrypnus murinus. The sequence goes on along the minus strand of OV816025.1, from coordinate 38,675,409 downwards.
TTTATACAACTAAACGTCTGCAACACTGCACTATATTTGCTACAAAATAAATTTTTATACGTTTGAGTCACATTCTAATCTAAACTTTAAAATTGATTATCAAGTTGACCTTTAAGTAGACAATTATCCGTTGGATTATTTCAATTCTTATTAAATTATAATGGTGGTACTAACATAAATGAACAATATAATTAATTGTGGGGGTAAATGCAATTACTAAAAAGAAATAATAATTAATATTTTGTGATTCACTGTTGAGATATTATTGAATTTTATTTTTTTGGTAGATTATACTAATGGTGACACAAATGCTGAATTTTTTATTCATTTTAATACTCAACAGTGTAAATATGTATACCTTAATAACTAAACAAATTTAACAGTCAGAAACTACAATCAATTTTATTGAATGTAATTTTAAAACAGAGAGCCGTTTAAAAATCGAACTAGAATATTGTAAATTGATTGCAAATAGTATGTCGGCACTTTGAAGTTGATAAGACGCTTCACATATCGCACACAACAGCGCTAGCCGATCGTCATTGTATTGCATGCTGCTAATAACGAGGATCGTACAACAAAACTGTTGTTCCGTAGCCCGCCAGCCCGTTGTTTAACAGCCTGAGAATCAACAATGTCACACACGGCAACTTTCAGTATTTGCGAGAGTGCACCTACTTGTTATAACTATGCTGTGGTATCATTTCTATTAATATTACCCGATCATTAACTTGTTACTTGCATAATATAAATCTAATGTGACATACGAATTTTATACAACGTTCAATGTTGAAGCGCAAAAAAATTACATATCTACATAGCTATTAACTTATCTAATTTCAAAAACAAAGCAAGCGGGTTTGTTTAAGTCTAACATAAATTATTAAATAAATAAAGTTATAACTTATAGACAATTAGGAAATAATTCAATTTCATAAATATTATTCTTACTATAACTTCTTACATAATTCTTATTTAATAAAATAATATATTTGGTAACACAAGAACAAATTAAACCTTTGTATCTGATAGTTTCTACATGTACTTATATGTATATGTGTACTTATACATACATGTACATGTACTTATATTATATGAATACCGCCCTCAGTCACAGCATGCACGGAACGGGCTCGTTTGTGCAAATAACGCCCGTATTTATGCGTCTTATCCTTATTGTATAAATAGTATACAGATATCCCTTCTCTCTGATCTATAAAAGCGAAGCGTTTGAATTAAATAAATGAACTGGTGCTCTTGTAGGCGCAGCTTTTTTTTGTGATCACAATCCGTTATTACTCACGTCCTGTGGGTAATGAATACTATTACATTTTAAGAAGTACTTATACTATTACTTATTATAATTAATGTATTATTTAATAGGAGTAGAAAAAAATATTTGTCCACGACTATGCTATAATATAATAACTTAGATGATTTACTACACGAGCGGTACGCGAGTGTCGTAAACTTCATCCTTGTAAATAATAGCCATCATTATGTGCTCGTTGATGAGTACACTATTATACAGCCTGTTTGTTCTCAAACATATGCATTTAACATTGTATTGAACGTTTTTATTGATTCCTGTTCGCCAGATTTAACTACAAAAGAGAAAATGCTTTCAATAGAAAGAGAAAATTAGTGCGCACCAAACGATACTAATAATAATATTAAGAAATAAATAAAGGTTAGTAAAAGTTTCACAGTTTTATTAAAATATAACCTGACAATATTGTTTCGACAGCTATGCTGTCATTATCAAAGGTAATATAATTATAAACAAACACGTCGCTAAGGTAGATACAAAAATAGGTAACTAGATAAAATAATAATAATAATCAGAATTAAATATCTAATACTTCCAGTAACGGAGAATTACTGAGCTCAAGTTGTTCATTCATTAAAGGTACCCTGAGTTTGTGTTTGTATATCTCAAAGGCTTCTAAAATGTCTAATTTGCGTTTGTTATTACAAAAATGTAGGAATTTAATATTATTTTGAGGAGTCATTGTGTGATTTTGTTCTAAAAGGTGTTTGGCATAATTAGATTTTTCAGGATGTTTATTTTTGTAATGACGTACGTGTTCTTTATGTCAAAATTTCGAAGTGTTTGTCCAATATATACTGAACTACAAAAAAACAATTTAAACGGTAAATGCCCGATTTCATGATATCATGTGTTCTGTCTTTAGCATTAAATAAAAACGAAAAAGTGTTAATGTTGGTTTTAAATGTTATTTTATAATTGTTGGTTTTTCTTAGTCTTCCCTTTTTAAAGCACGAATCCATTTGTCACGTCTTCTTTTAAAAGATGGCATTCTTTGCCTTTATTATTATATATAGAAGGAATTCTATAAAAATGTACATCTACATCCCTTAATGTTCTGTTACCACAGTTAACTACCATGCAAGACGGCATTGTTGTTTTAAAGTTTAATAAAAACAACCAACTTACAAGCAAACTAAACTTATTATATGAAATAAATAAAGATTATTAAAAGTTTCACAGTTTTATTAAAATATACCTGACAATATTGTTTCGACAGCTATGCTGTCATTATCAAAGGTAATATAATTATAAACAAACACGTCGCTAAGGTAGATACAAAATAGGTAACTAGATAAAATAATAATAATAATAAAAATTAATAATAAAAATCATAATTAAACATCTAATACTTCCAGTAACGGAGAATTACTGAGCTCAAGTTGTTCATTCATTAAAGGTACCCTGAGTTTGTGTTTGTATATCTCAAAGGCTTCTAAAATGTCTAATTTGCGTTTGTTATTACAAAAATGTAGGAATTTAATATTATTTTGAGGAGTCATTGTGTGATTTTGTTCTAAAAGGTGTTTGGCGTAATTCGATTTTTCAGGATGTTTATTTTTGTAATGACGTACGTGTTCTTTATATCTTATGTCAAAATTTCGAAGTGTTTGTCCAATATATACCGAACTACAAAAAGAACAATTTAAACGGTAAATGCCCGATTTCGAAATTTTGACATAAGATATAAAGAACACGTACGTCATTACAAAAATAAACATCCTGAAAAATCGAATTACGCCAAACACCTTTTAGAACAAAATCACACAATGACTCCTCAAAATAATATTAAATTCCTACATTTTTGTAATAACAAACGCAAATTAGACATTTTAGAAGCCTTTGAGATATACAAACACAAACTCAGGGTACCTTTAATGAATGAACAACTTGAGCTCAGTAATTCTCCGTTACTGGAAGTATTAGATGTTTAATTATGATTTTTATTATTAATTTTTATTATTATTATTATTTTATCTAGTTACCTATTTTGTATCTACCTTAGCGACGTGTTTGTTTATAATTATATTACCTTTGATCATGACAGCATAGCTGTCGAAACAATATTGTCAGGTATATTTTAATAAAACTGTGAAACTTTTAATAATCTTTATTTATTTCATGATTATGGAGTTCCACAAAATAAGGCTGGAAACAATAAACAAGATAAACTTATTATAACCTAAAAAGTTTATTTTGTTTGTACTCCAAGCTGGATGACCTTGAAGTTGTGACGTCAGGTGCACAAGCCTAATTGGGACAAATAATGCTGCAGTATATTTAAGTATATATAACAATTACTCACTCGGACAATTTTTTTGGGGGCCCCCAAGAAAGTGCGGGCCCTAAGCTATAGCTTGTGTAGCTTATACGTAAATCCTGCACTGAATATACATAATTAAAACTATACTATACCTGAATCATCATTTGTTTAGTTATGTAAGGTCTTTAACATATTAAGAAAATAATAAATATTGTAATCTCTAAAATGGTTTACAAATCTGACTTGTTACACGCGTGAGCAATGCCACACAGATCTTATAGAGCTATTCTCTACTCTTCTTCTTTCTGTTTTACGCCTTCCGAGTATTTGGCCTTATTTTCCTTGTTCTTTTTAAACTTTTGCCATTCTTTAAAAAGTCCTTCAATTTTATATACAACGTGCTTTTTTAATCTAATGGGCATCTTAGTTTTTTTCCAAACCGGTAGTACATCACTATACCCAAACAAACAAATGAAGAATCTAGGTCACCGAAATCACGAGGGTGAAAATGTTTAAAGCATCGCAAATCACGAGGCGTAAAACTCGAGTAATTTAACGGACAAGAGCGACAGCAGGGGAGCTGGAATGATACAGTAGCGTCATACAATTTAAAACAGGTTATAACTAAAATTTTTGCAATTATTTTTCTTTAGATGTCTTCATTACCTTATGACATTTAAAACATTAAGTCGTTATTAGGGTGTTTGTATTCAAATACGACAAAAGAAATGTTAAAAAGTACAACCCTAAAACGCACGCTACTTACTTTCTTTAACACCCGAGAGTAAGTAATACAAGATGCTGCTTAGTCTCTTATATTAACTTAGTGTGTTTCACAGCTGTTTATCACGCGTTGACCTAGTCTTTTTCATTTGTTTGTTTGGGTATAGCAGTGCAGTGAGCGGAATTTCGAATATTAAGGTTTAATTCATTTTTGTAACGGAAAGAAATGCTGAGACTTCTCTTTTAGATTGCAACTTTGTTTGGCACAATCATCTGATCAACAGGCCAAATAGGAGCATATGGCGACAATTTGAAAAACAAACCAAAGTAAGAAGTTTTTTCACCTTTAGTTAATTTACATGGTTACAATTATTTCTTAATTGTATCCATGATAACTACCAAATAAACTTACAAAGGAGCTGAAAACATCGGCCCTAACACAGCTACACATGCGTCAATTTATTTATAAAGACTTTATTAATTGAAAGATATTATCCAGCATGTTTGTCTGTGCGTAGCACAGTTACTGGAATTCAAAAATTATATGTACATAACATAATATCCTAGTTAGTACCCTCTTATTCGCAGAAACATACTTGAGTTATTATATACTAAATCTGAATATACATTAATAGCGAGGAAGAAGCTTTTGCAGCAGTGCCATCTACTCACACTTCTGTAAATTCAGAAATGTAAATTATATAGAAAACTATAGAATTTAATTTTTCAACTATTCTAATCGTGTTAAGGAAAACAAATTTAATCTCCAAACTAAAAGTCCAATAATTGAAATTTAAGCTTTTTTTAATATTTAGGAAAAATATATAAAATTAACTACTAAATATATCAAAATCAAACGCAAATTATTATTTTTTTTAATAAATCACCCTGTTTTTTTATAAAACCCCAAGGTAGGTACGATATATGTTTTTATAATTAAGAGCTTTAATTTCAGAGATACCTGGGTATTCTATGGAATCTCTGCAAGGTTGACTTATATGCGACACCTCTATAATATATTTTTGAATTAATGACCAAATCTGGTCTAAATTGGTACATTTTTAGAATCCCTATTATAAGGAGATATCTAAACGTTTTTTAAGATAGGCATTGTGAATAATCTGTTTGCTATAGTCACACGATTTTTTAAGTTAGCAAACCGGGTATTAAGGCTTTTACGAAAATCTCATTGTAGTTGCTTGACACAGTGAGGAAGGGGGCAGGGGACGGTTCGCCCCGGGTGAGATCATTCTAGGGGTGACACCAATTAAAAATTTGAATTTAAAAATATTTAATTTGAAAGTTTTATTTAAAAATTACATATATGTTAATTTTAAATTAATTTAATTTAATTATGATTTTTAATAATTATTTGAAGTTATTATTACAGTAAAGGGTGCAATTTTTTAAATTGATATAACTATTATTGTTGGACTTCATACAACATGATACACTAGGATGGCACGATATCGGAAATCGATTCCGATATCGAGCATGATAACACACCTGGCACACCTAAAATTGATTCTTTTAAATTTAAAAAGAAATATTTATTAGAGCTTAGAGCCACATCGATCAGTGTCCAGAGGCCGCCACCGTCAGTATTACCTTTGTGTAATTTTTACAAAAATACAAAAATGTCCGTTTCACGAATAACTGCTACTAATTCAACCAGCAATAGATGAGAATTAACGAAAATTGATTTGAAATAGGTCAATATAATTATAATATACTTTCATTAGGCATAGAAAAAACAACTCATGGTTTTTTAATTAATTAGTTCTAACTTTTCTGTACCTGCATTGCATAGGGTACATTAATTATTGATTTTTATGTGTCAAGTTTTTTCTTTTTGATGAAATAGCTCGTAGACAAGTTTGTGGTTATTTTTTGGGGTTTCCTTACGTACACTAAAATTAAATAAATTGTATTTATATGTTTAATTCCACACTTAAAAAATAATTTGGCATTCAATGTATTTAATAAAAATACCTGAAAATTAAATATTATGGATTCGTCCACCTTTTCACAAAATAGCGTATATTGAATTTAACGTTTTTTTATGACAATTGAAAATTCCCTGAATTTGAAAATAGTTATAAAGTAGTTTAAAGGAGTATAACAAATTTAATTTAATTTACTTTATGCAAAATTATGCTCCTTAAATCTGTTTTTACATTTTTAAATAAAAATTAGATGTAATTAACATTAAGATTCTGTGAATTTTTATTATTAATTAAATATAAATAAAAATAACAATAATAATTAAATATAATAATTAAAAATAATCGTTTATAATTAAATAATAAACATTTTTGAAAATTTATATATTAAAAAATTCAAAATAAGAAGTTTATGATTTACTAAAATACTACATTTGTTATATAAATTATATTATTTATTAACAGTGTGTTTTTAATTTTAATTAATTACGTTTTCATAATTAAATGATAATGTTAGCAAATAATGTTCATAAATTAAATTAAGTGAATTTGGTTTTCAGTCCGGCATAAACTTTTTTAATTTTTCGTTTTAAAATAATGACTTTTTACGTACGTATGCATTTTTCCACGAACAGGCGTGATTTGTTATAAAAAATACACATTTGCAAATACACGCAAATGATGCAATGAAAATGCCAAGCGAATGACTATTAGAGCATTAATATAACATAGCGCCTAGACTATTTTCTTTGGATGCTTCATACTAGCTATAATGAAACAACACAAGTAGTGTATCAACTTACGAAAAAATCATTTCTAAATTCAACACCAGTAAGAAATTATGATAACCACGTGAATGATGCGAAATAAATGTACTCTTAGATAAACCATATAAACTACCTCTATAAAGTTTATAGATCAACTGAACAAGACACTACCATGTTGATTTCATTAAAATTACATATGCAAGCAATACATGTGTAATGCTGATATTGTAGAAATACTGATACTATACGTGAAATTTAATAATGTTCTCCTCTCTTAGTTAGATCTACGCGAATGCGAAACTATCAGGGACAACATTTAATTGATTGTGTAGTAGTCGATGCTTAATATTTTATATGTTAATTGACTCTAGATGAGAGCCCTATATTTGTTTTACAATTCTCCTTAATTAGAACAATAATGATTAACTGATGCCTTAGAAAAACTGCTTTTTACTTTGAGAATACATACTAGGGACATGCCACGTGAATGATATATGACATAATAAAGTTTGCTTTTTATTGTTAAAAAATAGGTCAGTTGTTAATATATACTTGGCTAAATATACTGCTATTCCATCTTCACTGTACTGAACTAACAGGTAAAAAGGTATTCGTAATATAATATTAATTAAACAGGCACAGTAAATTCAATATTTCTGAAGAAATACCCATATGCATTTGTTTCCCGCCATTTTTTAACTTTAGTTACAGAATTGTGTAGCATTTCTTACGTTCTTTAATTATTATTATTGTTACAACGAAACATCTTTTTCAGTCGCAATTCGGAACTATCAAGAAAATAAATGTTGAAAGTCTTAAAGATTTAATGAGTACTAGATAATTCAAAAAACCAATTAAACAGTTTTTACCAATCTAGACAAGTAAATTCGATGTTAGTGCATATTTCATAACTGCCTGTCATCTTCTACTTATAGGTCATTCTCTTTAAGAATTATAACATAGGTTACCCCCTTTCATCAATTTTCTATAAACGTGAAAGCATTTCAACTTATGAAATTGATTGACAGTTTCAACTACTTAAATTGTCCTGTGGCTAATGCCCATGCATGCAGAAATAATACGAATATAACTAGCCCTTTAAAGTTGTCACTTATAATATTAGGCGACCTTTATAAGTTATTTGTTATATTAATAAACGCCGTCTTTATTTTACTGAAAAACTTTTGAACTTAAATGAATATCGGTCATACACAGTTACACACGCATGAACTATACTAAAGAGATATTTGTATGAATTATTCTACCAATTTAACTAGAATTATTTTTTGTATGTATGAAAATAATAAATTGAATAAAAAATACAAATTCTGTAAAACCTTAAACTGAAATAAGGTAAATATTAATTATTTATTAATGTTTAACATTAAATCATATTATAAATGCAAATTCGTGTAGAATAATTATTATCACCCTGCCTGGAGATCGAACCCAAGTCTATAATCTGCGGTCGCTGCGTGCAATATTCGATCTTCCAAATTATCCATAAATATGTTAGCTACAGTGTCGGATTGGGCCGCCGGGCAAATGCCCGGTGAGCCCCCCTGGAGACCGAAAAGTCGGCCCCCAAGACCCAAGAGCAATTTGCAAAATTCAGGTTTTATTAACTTTTGACGAATAGCCAGGCATCGTGAATACAAAAATATAACTGTCTGTTAAAAATTAAAATTAAATTAAAAGTTAAATAATTAGTAATAGTTGTTGAAATTGAATAAAACTTCATGGGATTCAGCCCTCAAATTTATTTTTTACATATTCATTCAGACGTTTCAATAACGATTTGTTTTCTCTATGAAGACTTAGAATATACAAATTACAAAGAATTAGACCATTAGTTCTTCTTCTTAATTCCATGCTTTCTATCGTTAAGTGTTAAGTTATAGCGTTCAGTTATATCTTATCTACCTTTGATAATGACATTTAGTGTCGAAACAATTGTAAGGTTAAGATTTAATTAAAAACTTGTGAAATTTTAATTAATCTTTTGATTTTTATTATATTTCATGATTATAGAGTTCCACAAAGTAAGGCTGGAGACAGTAAACGCTGTTTTCATATATTGGTTTGATTCTGAATTGTTCTCTGATGGTTTTGTTCCTAATTCTGTCTCTTCTTGTTTTGTTCTCTATTTTCGTTCAAAATCTCATGTCCATTGCATAGATTCTTGAGTTATCCCTATTTGTTATTGTCCATATTTCGTTGCTATATAGTATTGTCGATCTTGCTATTTTCTTCATAACTTCTGGTTTTATATGTTTTGGTACTTCTCATTTACCCAAAATTGTTGTTTTCATTATCTTGTATACTTTCCCTGCTTTTCCCAGTTTTATTTCCTTATTTCTTTGTCCATCTTACCATTTTCTTCTATTACTGATCCTAAATACTTATAGCTTTCGACTTATTCAATTCTTTTTCCCTGTATTTGTACGTTATGTGTTTTCTGTATACTTGATATTATAATGTTCTTTGTTTTGCCTACGTTTATTTCCATACTATACGTTTGTAATTTCTGGTTTAATACGTTTAAGTTAAATTGTAGGTTTTGTTCTGAATCAGCTAAAATGATCATGTCATCTGCGAACATTAATTCTGTCTTTTCACTTTCTTCATCTTCCAGTATCCTATTTTTAATTTTTTCAACTCTTTATTTAACTCATCCATCATTAACGTGAACTATAGGGGGCTGAGAATTCCTGCTTCACTCCTTTTTCTGTTGTAAAATTCTTTGATTCTTCATTTTTGTTCTTACTATATTTCTTATTTTGAACTTGCAACTTTTGACTCTTTTTTCTTTTCTTTGTATTTTTCATAATGTCCAGTCTGTTTTGTACTTAGGTATTTTATAATTCTTTTCACTTCTTTGGCCACTCTAGCACGCATCTTCTGTTTCCTGGCACTTCTTTCTAATTTTTTCTTTTTTCAATTTATAACTCCTTATCTTTTCTTTTACTATTTTCCTTCTTTTGTCGCTTTGTATCTTTTTATGTTTTTAAAACAATTAGTTAATTTACAAATGGTTTAATTCTTTGTAATTTGTTTTTGCATATTTTATTGGGCAAAAGTAAGACGGGAATGTTGTTGAATGTTAGCTGTGTTAATAAGTTGATTGAATAGAGACCGGGGCCATAAACACCGTGATGATATTCAATGAAGATTCTTAAAAATTGAATTGAATTTTATGAAGGAAATAAAGTTAACTCAACTTCTTTTTGATTTCTGGGAACTATAAACTAATAAATAATATAATAATATAATAATAATATAATAAAATAATAAAGATCTTAGAAAAGCGACAAAACAAAATTCTCAAATAATAGAGAATGGCTAACCACAATAAAAATTATTTAACATATGCCATTAATTTTCAAAATTCTTCATCTACAGGAACCTTGTCTAAAACAGCACTTTCCAGAATGCACTACGTATCACTCTTTTTGCTAAATCTTGATAATTTTGCAAAAATAACCGTTGCAATATTTATTAAGTTATTGAAGCGATTTGATATATGTTCAAGTTACTAAAGAAAAGTGGGCCCCCCTCCGCTGTTTGCCCGGTGGGCCCCAAAGTCGCCAGTCCGACTCTGGATGCGTGCCAACACTCTAAGCAAAGTGAGGTATTCCGAAATGTGGTGGCGCACTATCTATTTGAAGCCACATTACCTTTCCATGTCTCCTTCAATATTATTTACATTATTTCATATACAAACCATTTCTGATTAAAAAAAGACCCATTAATAACTAAAGAATTAAAAAATCAACTGGATTATGAAGGAAACATGATGCTCAACGACGATCAGTTAAATTTCTAGCTGGATGGGGCTCTAAAAGATGGTACCTCAGTAACGAAATCAGTTTTTAAAATTCGAAACTTAAGTTGGCTGTAATTAAAGGGCTGAATTAACAAAATTTGACAACAGTATGACGTTTGTATGTAATATATATTATGTAATTAGGAGATCAAGCGATACTTTAAATCCAAGAAGATGTATAACGCCGAGGCGCCAGCCGAGGCGTTATAACATCTTCGAGGATTTAAAGAAGCTTGATCTCCGTATTGCATAAGTTGTTTTATTTTATTTCGTATTTCAATCCTAATTTCTCCCTTTTAAAATCCATCTGAATTTATTGTATAAAGAAGCAAGTTGCCATTGTCTGTGTCATCATACGCGTAACCAAGGAGATAAAAAGCAGCATGTCACGTGTGGCCGTTATGCAACATCAATTAATGATTTACGTTGCCAACAACAACGGAGATCAAGAACATCTTGAACTCCGGTATCATTGACAACGGAGATCAAGATATACTTTATATTACTAATTGTGGTATATAAAGAATTGTTTGAAATACGAAATGAAATAAAATAATTTAAATCATATTGAAAGAGGGTTATTTCTCGGTAACCATGATCTGATTTCAATTTGTTTTTGCGCCAAAAGATTCCCTTTTTATTTCCTTTAAAATGAGGGGTCACAAGGGGAGTTGCCACTTTACTTCTTAAAGTTGACTGGGTGGGGGTGAGATGCAAAATTTTGACAATTCTATATTTAAGTATCCCCTTTTGAAAAATAGATTGACCTGTTTTTGCTGAAATCAATATTTTATATAGTTTAAGAGATATTCAAGGTGAGAAGTTTTTAAATGAACATACTGTACATTTTTGCTCCATCCACCAGCAGTCCGTCGGCGAAACATCAACCATCAAAGCTAATCTAGGTTTTGATAGATTTTTAAGAAAATTAACTTCTAATTTAAGATAAATATTAATTATTCATTAATGTTATACATTAAATCCCATTGTAGGTTAAAGGTAGGTTGACCCTGATAGATCACTTGGATAGAGCGTTAGCACGGAGACTCAGAGACTTAAGACCGTAACGTAAACGGTTTATTTATGCAATTAAGGTACTAAATAAATATCATTGGGTGCAGAAATACTGTCTACAACTAACATAAGACTAAGATAAGAATTGTTTATAATAATTATTAAATGACCTTTATATGTTCACATTTACGCTCTTCCTTTGCTAATGTTTAAACTTATGGACTTAATATAACTTATGGACTCGTAAATATGATTACAATGATAAGCCAATAATTTTTAATTATAAAGAAGTAATTACTTGCAGTAATTGCTAATTCTAATTCAATGTACCTAATTAAGTTGAAAAGCATCAAACGAATATTATTCTTTAAATGATTTTTTCTTTGAAAAAGACTTCTTTCGGTTATAAATGGACTTACAATCAGTCAGGAATTTTCGCTATTTCCATCTTATTTACTAGTATTTTGCTTATAGAAGTTCAGAAGTCACTCTTGATACTATATTCGATGATTAAAACGGCTACACTTCGTAAACTGTTTTAATCATTAATTCTTCGTTTTTTTTTAATTTAATCATAATCAGTCTAAAAGACTAACCGGTACTTATTACCAGTATTTAATTCAGTATTTGAATGTTTATGTTAAAAATTCATCCATTGGTGTTCTCTCTGATCTAGTGTGTTGACACTGTTTTCACGTGTATGCACTTCAATTTTGCTTTGTTTTTTCACCGACGCTACATATTGTATTGTATTAACTCAAAAGATTTGGTTCTTTTGTACCTTCTCACTGTAACAACAAGTTTTTCAACATAAACAACCTCACACATGGGCATCACTTTGTAATGTTAAAAATCCCAATAAACAAATAAAGCATAAAAACCTTAGGCCAGATATAGCTCCCGGCAGAGGTGGTGGGTGATAATCACAAAGGCTACCGATTTCAGATAGGACAGAGAAATAATTGAACAATATAGAAGGTGCCACCCAAATTATTTATTGTTATTGTTAAAAAGCAATGTAAGTAAATAATAAAAATGTCAACAAATCCAAAAGTAGAAATAATTGCAGAAGATTCAGTCTTTTTAGTTTTGCAAGGGGTTCCGAGTTCAACCACAACTGTCCAAGTCCCAGCATCTTTAATATTAATAGTATTTGTTTTTTTATTGTTGTGATAATTAATCTTTACATGTGTAAGTGCCAAGGTGAATAACGGTTATTTACAAACGTACAAGAATAATTGGATGATTAGTAAAACACGCCTTTAGTAAGTTACTTTGTAAATAATTATTTTTGAAATGTATATCTAAGTATAATGCAATAAGGTGAATCAGGTATTGTTTCAGATGATGTTTGAAATCGTGCGATTTCTTCGCACAAAACCTTCGTGCCAACAAGATTTCGTGTCAAGTTTACGACCGATGCACACTGGGGTTTTTTCCCATTTTGCTGGTCAAAAGTGATTTTAAAAAGTTTTATAATATTTTATTTTCGGCATGCACTTTTTAAAAGGGATCATCAGGCTAACTGAACCTACATAAGAAAAGCTCATAAAACAACAGATGCGTCTTTTTTCTTATTTCGAATCTCAATGTTACCAAATGCGGTTGTGTAGTCATTGCCTATCACTTATTATTTAGGTATTGTCAAATAGTGTTTTAAAGTTCATTTAGGAGTGTTTTTTAGTATGGATTCTATTCCAAGACGTAAGTAGAAATCAAATTACTTATTATTGTCTTAAAAACTTAGGTTTTCTTTAAAATTTAAAAGAAAATACTTCGAATTTCTGTAAAACTATGAAACCTTTTTAGTATCGTTGAGCTATAGTTATCGTCCATAGTAGTCCAAAATATAAATCTTGCTTAGAATTATTCTATATAGCTTTTTACTACTTTACAAGTAGAAAACTATTGAGCTTTTTTGTGCTTCTTTTTGTAATTACCATTTCAGTTAATGTTAATTAAATTTCCAATATAAAGTGTCTACGGTACATTAAGTAGTATGTTTAAGCCTTTTTATTTAAAAACTTATCGTATTTAGAATAATTCATATACATACTAATATTGCAAGAAAATTATTTGTTACTTTTTCACACAGGAATAGTTAATCGTTGCAGAATTTAAAAATCAATCGCTAGCAGTAATATTACCTTTTCTGTGGCAATGTAAAATTTATATACTTTTTCTACTTTTTGCTTCTATTATGGTGTATGTGGCCACACATGATAACAAAAATCTTAAAAAGCAAAATAAGCAAAGAAAATATTTTTGACCACCAAAAGGTGTATACTTGTCCCCAGTGTGCGATGGATTCAGAACCATGTTTGTTTAGTAAGTAAGTTTAGTAAGTAGTGAGTAAGAAATTTAATGCTGATAATGAAAAAATTGAATTTTCTGAATTAATTTCTTAAATTCCTGCTGCGAATACTGTGTTACTTTTTTTAATTATACTGTGATTTTTTCGAGCAAATAACTATCATAACATACAAAGTGTATGTAATAAGATTTAATTTCAAATTGTGCCAATGCAATGTAATGACAGGGGAACACGACCCTGTTACTGAAAAAAATATTTCTGATTTATTTATCATAAAATGCATCTATCACCTTGATTTATTTAATGACTGAAAACTAACAACCGAAACAAAAGAACGTTTTTTGCAGTACTGTCTTTATACAGCTACAATCTACGTCCTATTTTTCTACCAATTTTTACCGTTTTTTTCCAGTTAATTAGAAACGATTTTTTTTAAGGATCAATATAGACGCGACAGGCTAAATAGAACTGAAACAAAAAAACTAATTATGAGCTGGTACGAATCAATTCCTGATGGTTTTTATCCATTATATGAGAAGTTTTTAGTATAGTATAGAAATGTACATTACTAGACTAATTATTATCAGTCATGTCGCTATTAGTCATTAATAGTTTATATGGTCTGGAATTCTTTTTTTTCGTATTATTAGTTTGTACTTTCAACCATCAATCTTCTGACTTGTTTACAGACAAGGTTTTTATTTTATTCACCTTCTTATTTTTATTTGCAACTTTTATCTTTCCTTTTTTTGTTTTTAATTACTGTTTATAGCAATTAGACTTCTGGTAAGAGAGCCACGATAGGAAATTATTGATGTTTTTTACCATGCCAGAAAGTATTAATCTTATTATATCGAACACGAGGAACAAGAATATATGGGCATAACTCATAGGAAATTTGCATCTTAGTCGTCCTGCAGAGGGCGCTTCATTAAAGTCATTATAGCTAATTATAGCCATTAATAAAGTTACTGTATAATAACAATATAAGGAGCTACGCCATGTGTGATGACTGTTTTTAATTGGTTGAATCCACTGTCATGGAGTACATGTTCTAAATAATTTGGAAATTCGTTTTTTAAATTGAATAATAAAATTTCTGGCTTCATTTGCTGCAGTTGTAACAGGCTGCTCAGCAATTAATTTTAAAAGTAGAACAAATCTGAGCTTTTCTTTTCATATTTCATATGTATGTATGGTGTCAAATATTCAAAATTGAAAGAAATTTTGTTAAAAACAGCAACTTCCTTAACTACAGCAATGGATCTAGTTGATGGATGTAATCATCATTAAATTTCGTAGTTGAGAAACAGAACTCTGAAACAAGACGCAATCCCCGCGATATTCGGTGATAATTCTCAATAAAATGGTTTTAATCAAAAAGTTTCAGGAGATTTCAAACAATGCAATTCAAGATTTTAGTGATAACAATACCGGTGAGCTTAAAAAGTATTATAAAAAGGTATGAATCGTAGTCGCAAAGTTCAGAAGATTAATATTTTCTAACATAATAAGATCTACGCTTAGTAAAAATTTTAGTGCACAAACTTGACATAGTGTATAACAAATTGCCAATTTTCTCAGATTTTTCTTCTCTGTGCTGAATTTTAAGTAGTACGTTGCAATCTATAACTCTGGGTCACTATAACAGTCACTGTAAAAATTACAAAAGATAATTTACTAAGGAAGTATATTTGAGAAACAATTGGATTTGTGGGTATAATCGAAAGAATGCTTTATTTTATTTCTCGTTTGTGTTGATTTCTGACGACTATGACGAGAAGATTTAGACGAAAACAGGGATATGGGATCTGGTCTATTTAAGTTAAAAAAATTAAAAAGCACGAAAACTTTAAAACGTTTATATGACTCGCTTTATTTAGCAAACAAAAACAAACATTTAAACATTTTGAATGATGCAACACACCTAGAAATATTTGGCACGGGCCGCCACTGTACTATAGATGTGTGATGTTTCGCATAAAAACGTTTCACATAATGCCATATAATTGCATAAATTTGAATAAAAATGGGCATACAACCTAGGTTAGAGGTTAGTTTAGAGGAAACGTCCAAGGTTAGGTTAGAGTTTGGATTAGAAGTCAGGTTAGAGGATGGAATTCGTATGCGAATCAGAATTATGCAAATCGGTCTTTACCCTTTAAGTAATACCCGTACATTTAATATTTTTGCTGTCTTAGAAGAAATTTTGTGCGTCTTTCTAGCATAAAATGTCATTGCCGTTCTTGAGGTATAGCCGCGCTCCGCTGGCGTTAGATTTCTCTCTCTCGATTGGCAATCACTGTGTGCTCTTTAATTACTTCTAAAACGTTGTCTACGTGATCATGTGACGCGAACTAGATGTGCTTTCATTTCCTTCTCTTTTATAAAATTGAAAGGTGAGAAACTACAAAATAAAGAAATGTCAAAGTAAAGTGAAGTGATAAATGATTTTGTAATTTAATATGGATGTATCTAAGTGCATTTTCTACGTGACATCTGATACATTGATGCAGCTGATGCTAGGTGAGTCACGGTTTGTTTTGACTATTATTTCCAGTAGTTTTCAAAAGTTGACCTTTTTAGCAAATGTTTTTAGATGTGCATGAAATCAAAAATACTATCTTGTTTATTCTTTAAAAAATACTATCACCTGTTCAGAGGATACGAATCTTAAGTGAAACACCCTGCATAAACAAGTTCATAACAACCAGAGCATTATAAGCGGGCACTACCGTTTATAACGCCCACTCAGTGTTTACTTTGCAATCGGAGTCGGCGTGGTGTGTTGTATTGCAACACACCAAATAACGAGTATATGCAACCTAGTTTCTGGATGCGTGATCCACGAATCTTTTGTGCAGACTTCAGTCGAAATTTTTTAAATAAAAATAACTCATTCTTTAGATGACATGTGCTATTGGATTTTTTTTCTTTTTCATGTTGGTTGTTACTAACCAACAATAAAAACATTTGAATTCGTCGACCTCATATCATTATCACAACGCCCTTGGTAGTTGATACCTATTGGTTTATTAAATTATTTTTAAAAAGTTTTATTATATATTTTAAAATTGTGAATAATTGCCGTTAGATCGTAGATAAATTCTTTATAATTAATTTGATTTTTAGAATGACTGTGAATTTGGTATTGCTTTTCAACTTCCCTCTTTTCTAAATTCTTATATGAATTAAAAAATACCTTTTAATAGATTTTAAATAATGCAATAGTTATATAAATATAAAAATGTCACGTGAGTTCTTAACTATCTCAAGATTATGTAAGAAAAAGTTAGGCGCCAATTAAATAACTTAAAATAAATGAATTGATTTATTAAGAAAGACTCATCTCAGGGCGAATGTGGATTCTCGTGGTTAAAAAAATATACAAATTGAAATTGAAATAACTTTTAAAATTGAAATCTTAATTAAGTTTAATTATTACTAAATTGTTTAATTCACTTAATTGCACTTCACAAAGATTGTCTTTTCTGTCGCAGGTTCCAGATACAGAAAGGAAATAACTTTCCTACCTTTTTATAGCGTTGCTTCTCTTCTTTTAGTATAGTCGTCTTTCCCAAACCAGTGTATACAATTCAACAAATCCAAATACTGCAACAGACCAGTTTATTGATATTATTTCAAAATCACTACAGTTATGTACAGATAAGCGTAAAATTGGGAGAAAACATGATAAAATTGCACTTGGATGACAAATGGGTTATTAAAGTCAATTAACGAAAAAAATAAAATGTACACTGAGGTTCAAAAATACCCAAATAATTTAGAACTAAAGAACAATTATAAAATATATAGAAATAAACTTAATTCATTGATTCAAAAAGCCAAATTTTCTTTCTACAATTACAAAATTGAAAACAACAAAAATAGTTCAAAAAATCTTTGGAATGTAATCAATGAAATAAGTAAAACAAAAAAAACACAGCAAGCTATAAACCAAATTAAAAAAGTAAATTCGGGTGAGTTACTAACAAACAAAATAGACATAGTAAATGAATTTAATGATACTTTTGCTGCAATGGGAAAAAATTTAGCCATGGCCATAAAAAATGATTCATACACTGCTCCTAAAAGACAGACGGTTTCCAATTCGTTCGTGTTTGAAACCATTGATATTTCTGAAACAACATATGCAATTAGTGAACTTAAAAATAAAAAAGGAGTCGGTATAGACAATCTTAAAACTGAAACAATTAAACTAATATCGCCTTACATCGCACAATCATTGACACATATTTTTAACCAATGCATTAATAAGGGTATTTACCTATCATCTTTTAAAAAATCTATTGTTATTCCCTTGTATAAAAATGGAGACATTACAGAAATTACTAACTACCGACCAATATCATTAATTACACATCTCTCAAAGGTATTTGAAAAAATAATAAAAAAGCGACTCGACTCTTACTTAACCTAAATAAAATTTTATCAAACAATCAGTATGGATTTAGAGAAAAAAAATCTACCGAAGATGCTGTGTTAGCATTGATGTCAAAAATCAATGAATCCTAGAATGAGAGCAAGCCATGTTTATGTATATTTATAGATTTGTCTAAAGCGTTCGATAGTGTGTGCCATCGTCGTCTCTTACAGTCATTGGAGGACATTGGAATTAGAGGTAATTACTTAAACCTATTTAAATGTTATTTAGCCAATAGATCCCAGATCGTAAGAGTGCACGGAGTTGTCAGCGATGCTAAAATAATCGGATATGGTGTTCCGCAAGGTTCGGTACTTGGACCTACACTTTTCAATATTTACATAAATGGATTGTTCTCATTAGAAAACAGAGAAAATATCATTGGTTTTGCAGATGATACGGCGATTTTTTATAAAGCAGAGAATTGGCAAACTCTTAAATCAACGGTAGAAAAAGACTTCGCGCAAATAGTAAAATGGTTAAAATACAAATTATTAACAGTAAATGTTGAAAAAACTAATTATATACCTTTTAGCTGCAATTCCACAGGTACTCCATTTTTTAACCAATTAGAAGTTAATGTTGGCACAGAAATCTTCGGTATTCAACCTGAAAAAAAAGTAAAATACCTAGGCGTTATTATAGATCCACATCTAAGATGGGATGTGCATATATCATATATTATAAATAAATTAAGAACTGTATTGTATAAATTTAGAATTATAAAGAGACTCTTACCATTGAAACACCTGAAAACGCTGTACTACTCTCTTGTTGAAAGTCATCTTCGTTACGCAATAGTAGTCTGGGGTGGAGCCCTGAAAACGCACCTGCATCCACTTGAAGTAATACAGCGGAGATTTCTAAAACTAATATATGACAAGGAATGTACATATTCAACAGATGCATTGCACACTGAAACAAAAATTTTAGATTTGAGACAATTATTTTTTCTCTCGTCGTGTATTAAATATCACACTCATAAGCATAATGCTCAACTTCCGTCACACGATTACGGCACTCGTCAAAGACATTATTACATTGCACCACTAATGCTAAAAAAAGGTTACACAAAGATCTTATATATATATATATATATCTTGCTCCCAAACTTTATAACATGATCCCTGACGTACTAAAATCAATTGTAAATACGAAGTCATTCAAAAGGGAGTTATTACAATTTATAAATAAAACTCCGCGATCAAGATTTATGAAATATTTTGAAGACTAGTACTAATGTAATTATGTTATTGAGTAGGAATGTATGCTTATATTGCTTATGTAACAAATAACAATATAACACTTACCTTATACTTCAGATAATATACGCATAGTATGTACTTATTTAGCTTAAACTTTTCTCATACACTTTAATATATCTATATACCTACTGCTTATTTACATTCTTATTTATTTAGATTTATTTATATATACATACAGTTAAGTCCCCTGATTTTATACTTGTAATCATGTTTCTTGTTGATAGCTCGATTGTAAATCCGAAACAAGTGTGTATTCACTTATCGGTGTTTTACCTTTGTTCAATTTATGTCTTATTTTATTTTAGTAATTTAGAAATTCGTAATATTAGGCAAATACTAATTATATTTATAAATTCCATTGGCAATTATGAATACGAAATATGAATAAAGGTTATTATTATATTATTATTAGCAGCGTATGTCACCTTATGCTGTTCCAATGCTGGTTTCCAATTTCGGTTAAATGGCCTTAGCATGGACTTTCCATATATCGCCATCCAAAACTTTCCACAAAGGAATAACAATTTTGATAACTCACTGTGGGTTTAATTTAAAGCAGGTAATTTTCCCTTATTC
Organism: Agrypnus murinus; assembly: GCA_929113105.1. Classification (NCBI taxonomy): domain Eukaryota; kingdom Metazoa; phylum Arthropoda; class Insecta; order Coleoptera; family Elateridae; genus Agrypnus; species Agrypnus murinus. Next base: position 38,654,944 of record OV816025.1, on the reverse strand, counting down.
GAAGAATAATTGTTGTATTTGTTTTATGTGTTTAATTAAATAAAACACCAGTATATGGCTTTAACGAAGCTTTATTCATTAGCTATAACTTTAGCTAATAATTTAAATTAAAGGTTGCAGGTGGTTTTTTATAACCTTATAAACACTTTTACAATTTATAACTTTCTACACTTTTGCCGTATATTAATACACCAACCAACTTGTCTATGCAAGACGAATTATTTACATTTGTACTATGTTATATTACACGACTTTACTCTGTCGCTTTTATTTACATTTATACTATAATATTTTTAATGACTTTACTCTTTCGTCGTTTAATGTGAAGTGCCTAATTACATTTGTACTATAATACTTTTCACGACTTTACTCTGTCGCTTTATTTCATCAAGTGTCCTAAAATTATTGTTTCTTCAGCTTAAATACAAACTATTTACATCATCACATTACTTAATTTGACGTCACCTTACCATCTAATACAATGACTGTACACTATATACAAAACATAATAACAGATTAACATAATTATAATAGTTGACTCAATCCATTTTACACTTTATTTACACAAGTTACGTAGAAATACTGCTTACTATCAGCAAGCAGATAAGATCATATTACATGGGAACTGTTTAGTGTGCAGTATTAACTTTCTCATGAGAATTGCTTATCATGCAGATAAGATTGAATTACCTTTCTCGTGAGAACTGCTTAGTAATATTTTATTTAGATAAGAGAATCATATATATAGTGCGTTAGACGGTAGATTCATTAAGTTTTGATCAGTTCATAGTTAAGTTTAGATCTAAGCTCTAACGAGCATTTATATTCTTGTGTCTTGTAATTGTCATTACTTCCGCTGGTTTACAATAAAGATCCAGGGAAAACAAAAAATCTTTTTAAAAACTCGTTTCATTTGAACACAAACGAAATTCACAGTTTAATACACAACACTTTATGCAATAATAATGATCTATTTACATGAACACAAACCTCATGAACAAGAATCTCATTACCCGTTGATATTACTCATTTGAAATTAATCATAACTGAATTACATAATACCAATAACTTCGCACAACTGGATGTTACGTATGCTTAAGAACTTGGTAAATAAACTGTTTGATAATAAATAAAGAAATATGGATTGTTTAACCTTATTAAAAAGTACACATTGGTTGTATAATCAATGATACATCAGTAAATAACTTAAATTTATTTTTAACTGGAAAAGTTGATAAAAATATTTCAAAAGTGTTAGTTTTTAACAAAGATTTTAAAATTTTCAAGAATTTCCAAAATTTCGAGACTAAAATCCACAGCAATATATAACTATTTAATCTTCGAGAGCGGGCTTATGCCAAAATCAGCGGGCATTATGGTAAATCTGTAGTTTTGTAATATAATTAGAAAAAAAAACTTGTTTAAAAATTAAAACTTGCGGTAAAACTCAAAACTAACTAAGTTATCATTTTTTAAATGGTTACAAAATAATGCAAATATAAAAAAATAGTTTAAAGTATTCGTTCCATAAGACGTTTTAGCGTATTTTGCAAACTTGGACGCGTGCGCTAAAAACGTGTCTGATGAAACTAATACTTTAATATAAATATACTATTTTGTACTTTGCGTTCACAATAGGCTTATTGTGACACCGAGAACGATTTCATAATAGAGGCTATTATAACATTGTTTTTGGAGACTGTAACGGGTACATTTTCCAACGGCATTTAGTACATAGAATTTTGTATTAATTCTGGATAAAAATCTTAAGTTCGGTCCTGTAGATATCGCTTTATTTAAATATGCAGTTCATCAGGCAAACATTTCCTACAGAAAGCATTTATAGGAAGGGAATGTTTAATATTTGCTATAATGAAATAATGTAACGTCATATTGATGTCGTTTTTCGTATCTTGCGACCTGGTATTTTAAAAATAATATCAATTTCTTCAAAAAGAAACCTTGAAAAGAAACCATGAGAAGCGCTTCGTCATCTCATTTAGAGAAATGTTTCGGTAAATATTTTGAGTGTATACGATTCGTAAATGCACTTTCCTTTGTCTGTTATTTGCGTCTTAAATTTCAAGTCAATGCGGCGTAGAAATTTTCGTCTCGATAGCAAGAGTATTTCACACGTGCTTTTCCAGCGGGAAAGAACTTTGGTGTTGCTTTTTATACGTAAGGTCGTGAATCCTATAGTAGGCAAGCAACAAGCACCCTTGCGGCCTAAAAACAGATGTCTATACGCGGAGTAACGTGAAATGGAGTTTATAAAAGGGCTTCGCTCGGTTTTGACAAGAACAGACAGATTTTTGAGGCAGAGCTTGACGACAGCATCCTGCAAGCGAACGGTCGATATTACGATTCGACCTGGGTGCGCGGTTATATTATCGATCAATAATGATTGATTGTTTTTAAATCAGTGTCAATGGATTACAGTTCTTTAATCCTATAGAATTGCAAGAGATTCTATTTACCGTTCCGTATAGTTTTACTGATCTTTTGTGACTTGTGAAAGTTCTAAAGTTAATTACGTTTCACGTTATAGGAAGAATTATTTAAAGCAATCCTAAATGTAGTGACCGATTCCTGTGCTTTGGTAAAATTAAAAATTCCTCTTAAAGAATTTGAGTGTAGTTAATGCAATCAGTGAATTAAAATAACTGGAAGCTTCAGAACAGTTCCATTAGTTTTTCTGGGTGAAAATTAAAGACGTTATTAAATAAGCACAAATTAAAATGTTGGTTATTTTTCGTGCTTGACTTTATTGGTTTATGGAAACATATGAGCTGTTATTATCAATTAAATTTGGATCACGTTTTGGTATGCAGAACCTATCCTTCGATGCAACGCCGAGATTTATCACAATTTCCTCAAATGAAAAGCGAATTTCCAATTTCTACTGGACTTGATGTATGGTATTCTATGAGTTTAATTAAGGAAAATGCAAGGTACTGTAATATTAAGTGGTATTTGTTGTAATTCAAGTATTAAGAATGTCATGGTTATGAATTTTCCTTAGAGGGAGCTCTCCTTGGTAGTTAAAAATCTTTAAGCTTTAACTTAATTGCAATTCATTTATATTGATACTGTTGAACTGATATAATTTGTCTAATCTCCTTCAGAGATTTGTTTATAAATTTTGTCCAGGAAAAGCTCAGTAAATACATAGGTTAATATTTAAATTAAATTGTTTTGAACAATTTTTATGGGTGATCTAATCGATTCATTTGAAATATTTTGCGATCATGATCAGTCAATGTAAATTTCTAATATTGATAGTATGTGTTTTGAACAATTTTGTGGTCAATCCAATAAGTTTTCCTGTTTGTTTTCTTTATTAAACGAAACGTTCTTGGTGAATTTTTTTATTGATTAATTGTTGGACATAATTATAATCCAATAAATTTAGATTGGATTAGTAATAAATGTACAAGGTGTGTTTTATTTGTTTATCTTTGTATGTGTATTTTACCCATTCTTTGGTTAATAAATGTTATTATTGCAAACTGATGGATCTACAAAACGGAACCATATTGGTTATGAAAGCTTAGTTTCATTTTTTCAGCACTTGTAAATAAACTAAAATTTTTTTGTTTCAACTAAATATTTTATTCATTTTCTGGTTAATGGATTTAGTAAATTTTAATGCTTATTCAAAATAACATCATTGATTGGTTAATTTATAATTAACTTAAAGCATCAGAACCAGATGGCGCCCTTTTTGAGTTTTAATTGTGTTTAAAACCCTTATCTATTCCTTTTCACAATTTATACAGCTGTGGAACCAATACCTACGACTTGAATAATTAATTTGTAAGAAAGAGTTTAAATCTCAAGCTGAGGCAGACATATGAGTTTTTAGTTACAGTAAGTATGAGTGTATTTTTATAGCTTTTATTGTCATTTAGTCTGACAGAAAAACGCGTGTTTCACTGGCGCCCAATCGCGGGGCCATTTTATAGTTCTGTTCTCGTGCAGATAAACGTTTGTTTCACTGGCTATGCCAACGTGTGGCTCGAATAAAATATTGTTTCCACAGTTTAAGAAAAGGTTTGAGATATTGGTTGATGAATATTTTGAGGATTTTAGGTGTTTGTGTATTGTGTTTCCAGATAAGGATTCTTGTATTGGAATCCATAATATTGTAGGATTTCTGTAAAGAAATTGGAAAGCCTAATTATAGTTATCGCTTATTTGTGGCGAAAAAGTAAGTTTTATTGTTACGGTATTTTTTTTTCAAAATGGAAGTTAACCATTTGAAAGGTGATGAATTGAAGTTTGAGATTCTCTGTCGAGGCCTAAAGCCTGTAAGTAATTATTTGCAACGTCGTGCACTTTTGAGAGGCAGTTTAGCCAAAGAAAAAACGTTAAAGTCGGTTTCACTCAAACAGCCATATGATTTCAAAATCAATGTAGCACAGATTAAAGAGTCATTTGTTGATATTGAAAAAATATTTGGGAATTCAGAGGAATTAACGGAGGATTTGGGTGATGTAGTTTATTCTAGGCTTTTGCATTTAGAGAACCGTATAAATTTATTAGAAGTAAGTGGGGATGAGCAAGTTGTAGTCAAAGATGAGTTTGAAGCACAATTATTAGTTTTGCAGGGTTTACTGATAGAATTTCGAACAAAAAATAATGAAACTAAAGTTAGTGATGCGAATGCGTCATTTTTGGAAAATTCTTTAGAAGTACAGCCAACGGTTAAGCCTGTACCTGTCTTTAAATGGAACTTGAAATACTCTGGCCAGACCGGACGCGACAGCGTGATGGCATTTTTAGAAAAAATTAATGACTTATGTGAGGCTCGTCGAATTTCGAAACAAGACTTATTTGTTTCAGCTATAGATTTATTTTCGGGTCCAGCTTTATTATGGTATAGAGGTATTAAGAATGAAGTTAGTAATTGGAATGAGTTAGTTAAATGTTTAAAGCGAGACTTTTTACCTATCGATTATCAGTTAGATCTGTTAGATGAGATTAAAAATCGAACGCAGGGTCTTAATGAAAACGTTTCGTTTCCACCACCTTCCAAGCGTAACGGGTTGTTAGAACCTGACTTAGCGTGTCTTTCATTAAATGATTGTCAGGCAAGAAAACCTACGGAAAATAAAATTAATATTTCTGAATTATCCAGTACAGATAAATCCTGTTTCAATTGCGGTCAGACTGGACACTTACATAGGCAGTGTTCTAAACAACGACGTACATTTTGTTATAGGTGCGGTAAGATTGGTGTATATTCCAATTCTTGTAATGTTTGCAATTCAAAAAACGCCAAGGGAGGTATCGTTGCGGATCAAGTAGTGATGAATCGTTCAACCGGGACGGTACCGAGGACAAAAACCCCACAACCCAATTCACGTTCGCGTGCAAACTAACTTCTCAGCCCAAACAAACAACGAAATGTAATTTCTCGCTTTCTTCAGAAGAATGGAAGTCTTGGTTAGATAAAGTAAAAACTTTTATGTCTCCCAAAATAATTGCACCTCTTTGTGTAAAAATGCCGTATGATAATCGTCCTTTTATACTCATTAGGATTCAACGATTTCCAGTTATTTGTTTGTTAGATAGTGGTGCATCAAATACTATTATAGGTTCTTCTGGTTTACAGTTTCTGAAGGAAAACAAAATTCCTTTTCAAAAGAAGTTAACAGCTGCTCGTGTTACTACAGCTGATGGTACCATCCAACCTTGTGAAGGCGAAATTATTTTACCGATTACTTTAGATAAGGTTACGAAACATATCAAATGTTTGTTAGTTCCTTCCATTACCCAAGCTTTTATTTTAGGAGTAGACTTTGGTCATCTTTTTAAGATAAACCTAAATATGTATGAAAGAGCGTATGACTTTGCAGTAGAACCCTCCGTAAATACCATTTCTACAGTTGAGAATTCCGTAAACCACACTTCCTCCATGGAAGCTACTAAAATTATCGACCAAGCTTCTCTAAGTTCTAAACAGAATTCAGTTCTAAAGAAAACAATTTCAGCCTTTGAAGAATTAGTTTCCGATAAGTTAGGGTGTACGAATGTATTGAAACATTATATTGATACAGGGGATGTTCAGCCCATTAAGCAAAGACAATATCTTCTGTCGCCTGCTATGCAGACCCATCTTCATAAAGAAGTTGATGATATGTTAAGACTTGGGGTGATTCGTGAGTCAAATAGTCCTTGGAGTAGTCCAGTGTTGTTAGTTAAGAAAAAAACAAATGAACTACGATTATGTTATGACGCACGAAAACTAAATAGTGTAACCAAGAAAGATGCTTTTCCGTTACCTCGTACCGATGCTATTTTAAATAGACTTCGAAATGCTAAGTTTCTGTCCAGTATAGATTTACGTAAAGCTTTTTGGCAAATCCCTTTAGAGGAATCTTCTTGTGCAAAAACAGCTTTTTGTGTGCCTGGTAAGGGTTTATTCGAATTTACTGTAATGCCTTTTGGTTTATCAAATAGTCCGCAAACAATGCAGAAATGCATGGAAAAAGTTTTAGGTCCACTTATGTTGGATGAGAAAGTTTTTGTGTATCTTGATAATATTATTATTGCGTCTTCTACTTTTGAAGAGCATATTAAGATTTTGGATCTTTTACGATTAAGGCTGAAAGATGCTGGTTTTACGATTAATTTAGACAAATGTCAGTTTTGTCGTTCTTCTTTGAAGTTTTTAGGTTTTGTTATTGATCAAGAAGGTTTGCGAACTGATCCAGATAAGGTGTCAGCTATTTTGAATTTTCCTACTCCTCGCAATACGACTGAAGTTAAACGTGTGAATGGTTTAGTTAGTTACTATCGACGTTTTATTAAAGATTATGCTGAACTTTCCGCCCCCATTACCGCTCTTATTAAAGGTAAAAAGAAAGGAGATCCTATTCATTGGACTTCCGAAGCAGAACAATCATTCCAAAAGATTAAGCAGCGTATTAGTTCCGCTCCTGTGTTAATTTCGCCAGATTTTTCGTCTCGATTTTATATACAGACTGATGCAAGTGACGTAGCCTTAGGTATTGTATTGTTTCAAATTATGAACGGTTCAGAACATCCAGTTGCCTATGCAAGTCGAACTTTGACTTCTACCGAAAGAAAATATTCAGCTACTGAGCGTAAGCTATTAGGAGTTATTTTTGGTATAGAACACTTTAGAGGTTATGTTGAAGGAACCCCTTTTACAGTTATTGCAGACTGTGCAGCAATTAAGTGGCTTCATAATATTCGTGAACCCACAGGTCGTTTAGCTAGATGGTGTATGCGTCTCTCCCAATTTGACTTTGATGTACAGCACCGTCCTGGAAAACTAAACATTATTCCGGATGCTTTGTCCCGATCTATTTCTGTAATGAATATCGATACTCTTGAGCCCGACGAATGGTATCTTAACATGATAGGATTAGTCCAAGCTTCTCCTGAAAAATATCCGTATTTTAAAGTCGAAAATAATCGACTATATAAGTTCTTGCCTTCCTTATTACCGCTTGAATCTAATATTTCCGATTGGAAACTAGTAATTCCAACTGCTAATAGGAAGCAGATTTTGCAGCAATGTCATGATGAACCTACAGCTGCCCATTTTGGAGTTTCAAAAACTCTATCCCGTATTTCCGAATTATATTATTGGCCGAAACTTAGATATTCTGTCAGTAAGTATGTACGCAATTGTAAGATATGTGCGAGTCAGAAAAGTGAGAATGTTTCACGTGCAGGCCTTATGGGTAAAGAAAAGAAAGTTAGCTTTCCTTTTCAGTTGATTAGTATGGATTTGTTAGGTCCGTTGCCGCGAAGTAAGTCTGGTAATCAGTACTTGTTTGTTGTTACCGATTGGTTTACCAAGTATGTCTTAATACAGCCATTACGTAAGGCCACTACTAAGCCTATGATAAAGTTCCTGAAGGAACAAGTTTTCTCAATATTTGGCGTACCTCAGACCGTTATGTTTGATAATGGGTCGCAATTTATTTCTAAAGAATTTCGAGATTTTCTGGATAGCGTTAAAATACAGAATGTTTGGTTGAATGCCCGCTATCATCCTCAAGTTAACCCTACAGAACGAGTTAATCGAGTTCTGGTTACAGCTATTTCCTCATATATTAAAGATTCTCATCGTGAATGGGATAAACATATTTTTGATATTGCCCAGGCAATACGTCTTGCTAGTCATGATTCGACTCAAGTTCCTCCTTCTTTCATGGTCTTTGGCCGACATGTTCCAGTTAGTGGAGATTTTTATAGTCCTATTGACCCCGATAAACCTTTAGAGATTGCAAATAAACTCTTTTGGACTCGTGAGCTAACTCAGCTTCCCGAATTGTATGAGGATGTTAAGTCTAGATTACATAAAGCTTATGAGCAAAATTCTCGTCAGTATAATTTACGAAAACGTCCGCTCAAATTTTCTGTTGGAGATATAGTCTGGAAGCGAAATTTTACTTTGTCTGATGCTTCTAAAGACTACTCTAAGAAGTTAGCCCCTAAATATATTCCCTGTAAAGTTACCAAAGTTTTGTCTCCACTTGTGTATCATTTACAAGATTTAGATGGACATCCTGTTGGCAACTTCCATGTCAAAGATTTAAAGGAAAATCATTGTGATTTTTCTAAGCAATAAATTTCTAATTCTTAAATAATAGTATAGGTCTCGTCCAACTTACGACCTCTTCTTATGTTTATTTTTGGCCATCTATGATTTTGTGTCGGCAAGTATGCTCGCGTATGTATTTGAAGGTACCTAAACTTGATGATTGGGAACGTTTGATGATGTAAGTTGTTGTATGTTTTGTGACTGTAGCCCTAGGCCAATGAATCCTTTTGTATGAGATGATAGGGAAGTTTACTCGCTACCAAAAAAAAAAAATTAATTATACATCTACAGTATAAAATTCCTTTTGTGGCGTTAATTCTTTCATGGTTCCGACAGGTACTGTTTAGTTTTTTTCATTCCTCTAGTTGTGGGAGTTACATAATACAATGATAACGTGATTTGTTGCGTGCCCTCTTCTTTTTGAGTGATTGAATATCTTCGTGGGATCTTGTGTGGGAGTGTGATTGAGTGAAGCGTGTACAGGGGATATTCTTTTATCCCTTGGGTGTTTCTTGGTAGGTTGGTCGGAACGCACGCAGGGTGTAAGACAATTTTTTCCCTATTGTGTCCAGTATATATTTATCGATTTTGACAGTTCTGTCTATTTAGAAATTTGTGTGAAGTTATTACTTCATTTTGAATATTCAGAAAACATAATAATCTGTTGGGATTTTGAGTCCTTGTGCATTTTAAGTTCGTTGAACTTTTATGAGCTTTTTCAAAAAGCAAAATTATAAATCTGTTTGAGATCTATTAGGTCTTGTGGTTTTGAACCATTTTTGAAGATGAGTGTGTGAGGTTTTGGTGATGCCGTTCTGTTCTTATTTATACCGTTGGCATCCACCATTAACCGATTTTTGTATCGTTTGTGATACAGTTTTGAATTGTGCTTTTTTGGGCGACCTGTTTGGTCCCTTTACAGTATCGTTTTGTAGTACAGTTCCGTGCCGTATTGCACTTTTGGGAGACAGTTTCTGTCTTTTTATCGTATCGTTGGCATGTGCCATTTACCGTTTCGTGCCGTTCAGGCAATATCGTATCGTACCGTTTTGCAGTGCCGCTTAGTACTGTGTTTTTGGAGGCATTATGGTCTCTGTTCCGTACCGTTTGGTGATTTTGATCACCGCCATTACCGTCCTGCTTTTTGAAGTATATGGTGCTTCGTATGTACTTTTCAGTTTCGTTACAGTTTGCTGTGACAATCCAGTATGAGTGTTCCTGTGTTGGAATTTGTATGATATTTGAGAATTTGTGAAGGTCTTAGTGATCTTATGGTGTCCAGCTTTGTGTTATCGTATCGAGTTTTGAGGTCGTGTTCTTTTCAGAACAAGCCTTCGGGTTTTGACTCCTTTTGTTTAGATTTTGTCTATTATAGCGCGGTGGGAGGCGCTTTAGAAATTCCTTCACCGATGACGGGTTCCGGTAAGAGTCCGGTAAAGCATCTGTGGTCCTTTCTACCATCTTTGATCACTTTCTGTTTAGACTTTGTCTATTATAGCGCGGTGGGAGGCGCTTTAGAAATTCCTTCACCGATGACGGGTTCCGGTAAGAGTCCGGTAAAGCATCTGTGGTCCTTTCTACCATCTTTGACCACTTTCTGTTTTAGACTTTGTCTATTATAGCTCGGTGGGAGGCGCTCTAGAAATTCCTTCACCGATGACGGGTTCCGGTAAGAGTCCGGTAAAGCATCTGTGGTCCTTTCTACCATCTTTGACCACTTTCTGTTTTAGACTTTGTCTATTATAGCTCGGTGGGAGGCGCTCTAGAAATTCCTTCACCGATGACGGGTTCCGGTAAAAGTCCGGTAAAGCATATGTGGTCCTTCCTACCATCCTTTGACCACTCCTCCGCTAAGGACTTCTGGTCCGTCGAGTCACTTTGTTGACCAATTCAAATTTGTATGTTTCTTTTACGAAATATTCTTTCCCTCTTGAGAAACTTATATTTCTCCAACTTTTTGTTTAGACTTTTGTCTATTATAGCGCGGTGGGAGGCGCTTTAGAAATTCCTTCACCGATGACGGGTTAGAGTCCGGTAAAGCATCTGTGGTTCTTTTTACCATCTTTTGACCACTTTCTTCCTAAGGACTTCTGGTCCTTCGAGTCATTTTGGTGACTAGTTAAATTTGATGTTTCTTTTTTGAAATTGTTTCCCCTCTTATAGAAATTTATATTTCCTTAGACCTTCTGTTTTAGACCTTGTCTATTATAGCGCGGTGGGATGCGCTTTAGAAATTCCTTCACCGATGTCGGGTTCCAGTAAAAGTCTGGTAAAGCTGAGGTAGTTCTTTCCGTTACCATCCTTCGACTACCTTCTTTGAGGACTTTTTGTCCTAATGGTCTATGTTGACCATTCAATCTGTTGGTTCTTTTTGGGAACCATGCTCTTTGTGAGACCTTTTGCTTTGTGCGGTTTCGTGCCATGTCTTGGGAGGTTCTGGTTTTGTGGGATTTTGACCCACTATCGTACCTTTTTGTGGGATTTTGACCCACTACCCTACCTTTTTGTGGGATTTTGACCCACTACCCTACCTTTTTGTGGGATTTTGACCCACTACCCTACCTTTTTGTGGGATTTTGACCCACTACCCTACCTTTTTGTGGGATTTTGACCCACTATTGTACCTTTTTGTGGGATTTTGACCCACTACCCTACCTTTTTGTGGGATTTTGACCCACTACCCTACCTTTTTGTGGGATTTTGACCCACTACCGTACCTTTTTGTGGGATTTTGACCCACTTCCGTATCCTTTTAGTGGGATTTTTGTGTTACAGTTGTTTGTAACGTCTTGCGCTTTAGTGCATGTTGCGCTCTATTCTAATGTCGTTCTAAGGGACGAACTAGCAATGTTGGAATCTGTTCTTTTTAGAACAAAGCACTATTGTGCTTCCTTCTTTCTCCATTTCAGTAGAGCTGATACAAATTTTGAGCCAGATAATACGGAAAGGGTTATTAACCTTTAACCCTCTATTTTATAGTTACAGTCAGTAAGCTCTGTGAAAAGGTTTTCAACCTTCAGCTATATTGTCCTTCGTTGAAGTTAACGGTCTTCAATTATTATGAATAGGTTTATTAACCTTATTTCTTTCAGCTAATAGCTACGACCCAATATACTTTGGAGACTATTTGAAAAGGTTCTAGTAACTTTAAGTCGTCCAATCGTTGGTTAAGATTTAGCATGTTTCACTGGTAAATATGAGGGTTTGTTAACCTTCATTTATCCACTTGTAAATATTTAATTCCGAAGAGGTTTATTAACCTTGATTCCTTTAGTTTGCAGTTATTGCGTTATATGAAAAGGGTTATTAACCTTAACTTTTTAGCTTGTAGTACAGTCTGAGGACTTTTCATTAAGAATAAGATGAGGTTTCTATATAACCTGAGGAGTGTAATTGAGAGAGGTTTTATCAACCTTAAGTTCTTAGCTTATAGTTATGACTAACCTATTTTGGGTTTGAATGAACGTGAATATCCTAGAGAAGGTGTGTAAGTCTATTAGGGATAGGGAACTGCAATTGTCGAATATTTCGGAAACGGTTAGAGATCTTAGTTAGACATCTTTATTCTGTATTTTGATGTCACATCCAAATATATCAACAAAATTTGAAAAATAAAAGCGGAGATATATACGCAGACTTTTGCAAGTTTATAAACGAACTTTTGTTCGTTGAAAATGTCAACTTTCTTATGTTGTATGCATTGTGGAGGCAGCCTTCGTTTTCACAACGGATGAGATTACCATCTCAGAATTTGTAACCTTAACCGTTGAAAACGTTTCGATGTGAAATGAGCTTAACTTTATCTTTTTATGTAAATTTATTTTTTAAAAACTTTTATAAGTGCTAACTAGAATTATTCTATAATTATACCTAGTACCAAAACGTACCTTTTTTGTTTTAAACACATCTTGTTTACAGTCTAATGAATACGAAAGTTAATACTATTTTAACATTTCCATTTTCCATTAATATGACATGTTAATATGTATGTACCTAGGTATTTAGCTATGCTTTTATCGTTTATTCATTATTCGCAAACGTGAGAGCCTTAAATACTTACTAACCTAATTTACTTAGTCGCGATGTGCCTAATTAAAACAAATCTAAAGAATGGTAAAATTTTAGTTTAATGGAACAGTAATTCCACACTAATAAATAACTTTTAATGCATGCTTTTAAATTACCTGATTACAGTCTTCGTAACACGCCACGCTAACATAAATGATGTATTTAATGCACCCTTTCCACCCACCCTACCATATCGGCAAGAGAACAATGCTTTATGTTATACCTCTAACTACATGTATATCTACATAGTAGGTAGTGTACAACGAATTCCATTCGTATTAATCTTATTCATTTATCAATGTCATGTACTACTTGCTAGTGGTAGTGTGTACCATGTAAATATAACCTCAAGTAAACTGTCAATTAGAAATAGAGGGTTTCTAACAAATGGGGTCAGTTTAAAAAAACTGTTTCAGTAATGCTATAAATATTGGTCAATATACCGCGTTTGAACCACGTATGTCTGTATACAGGGTGTAGAATAATTAAAGGTACATATGTGGCTGACAGTTTTTGAGGAAATTAATTTTAAAGTTTCTTTGAGTGTCGAGTCCAACACTGCAACACTAACCTACCGTAATGCGTACAAACTTAACTCAAAAATGTGACACCCTTTGATGTATGTGCTGTTTATAAACTATTGATGTCAAATTACAGACATATTGGGCCACGTCATTAGTACATAAATTGGTTTATTCACAATCGATACATAATGTGTTCATTACTGACGTTTAAAAAGTTAGAAAGTAGTTTATTATACACCATAGTCAATAATAAGTTCTCTTGGTTAGTAATGAGTTCTCTTGGTTAGTAATATCCATTACTTACCTTTTGCTCGTTCTAAATATTCTCAACAGATGGCAGAAGTTTTCGTATCTATCTTTACTTTTAGCAGGTAACAGTCAGTCACTGTTTTAGCAACTTCTCGCAATTCCGGTGGTGTGCAACTTACATCAGCTTCACTATCAGACATTTTAAATCGTGTAAAGTAAATTGCAATTAGGAGCAATGTAATTAAATTTTGTTTAGTAGTGACACGAATTTACTTTGACAATTGTTGTAGTAATTATCATTTTATCGCCACCTGAATAAAAACGCTGGTGTTGTGTCCTATATATATCAAGTATAAGGTATCAATGAAAGAACATAATTATCTACGATTGTGAATAAAATAGTATACATACCTCGGCGGGAAGACATTACGTGTCGAGCAGTTGCTGCCCTTGGCGCTTCGCGCCTCGGGCAGCATCATTGCTCTCCGCGTAATGTTCTACTTCCCGCCTCGGTAAGTAATCTACTATTGTTTATTTCTATGAAATCATGATGTTCCATTTTACAGGACAGCTGCGAGCGTAGTAAGGAGTGTACAAAATGAAGCATTTTATGAATGATTGACAATTACAGCAATTAGCAAAAAAACGAAAAGAATTTAGACAGTAACTGTTATTGAATGTATCATAAAAAAAGAGAATTTGTGAGGTCTCAATGGTCTACATAAAGAAAGTGATTGGAAGTTAATTATTAAGTTGTTAAGCTTATTAGGAAGTTTATTAGTAATAATTATTGTATCCGTTCTTTATTATTAAAAACACGTTGATGCAAACGGAATCCGAATTACGTCTGTTTCACTAAATGAGATATGGAGTAATTTAACAAAAACAGAAATAAATGATTAACAAATATTTTTGTAAAAACCCATCGTATTTACACCTAAAATAAATATAGTTACAAATTGGTATTTTGGTTATTTTATTTTGATGTTATAACATATTAATTGATTTGAGCACATCTTTATAGTAGTATATTGTGTTACAAGCGCAGAAAAGTGCCAATTTCTAACGAGTGTGAAGAAGTTGCGGCATGAGACGAAGTCGAATTTAATTTAATGTAAAACATTAATTTATCAAAATAAATTTACCTTTATCTAAAGTTTATAACTTTCATATTTCAAATAATTAATATGTTAATATTGCATGTTGACATCTATGGCGTCTTAATAGAACTGCTGATCGTGGAAAGTAATTTCCCACTGTCATTACCGTTCAGTTTAGAGAGATTGTGAGCCATGAGTCATTTTCACGGTTACTAGATTGTACGAAATGTATAACTTTCTATGGTAGTCGTAGGTAATAGTATATTACATGTTGAGTTGGTAAAGGATATCTTTACAAGCCAAGCGATAATTGTTTGACCGAGACGGTACGTCGAGGTCAAACAATATCGCGAGGCGTGGAAACTTTACCAACGAAACATGTATACTATTTTATTCACAATAATTAGACTTAAGACGTAATCAAAATAAAAAGTAATTTTAAATTTTAAAATAAATTTTTTATAAACTGTCATAATTTCAATCAGACCCATCTATCGACCAAAAGAAATGTTAAGTAAGGTTTCATTCATCGTCGCTAGATGGCAATGTATGCGCTCAGTATTTTAAAATTAGAAATTAATTAATTCCATTGTAATTATTAAATATAAAATACGGAAAAATAAAAATAAAACTAATATTAAATAAAAAATATGTTTTTAGCGTTAAATATATTTATAAGAACTTAAATTTAAATCGGATAAAACGTACTGTTTTAAATTATTCAGAAAAATAAGTTGGCCATAACTTTACATATGACATGTACATATTGCAATATGATTGTGAATAAACATGTTTTTATTCGGTAATATCATCAAATTACATTAATTCGACGTAATAAAATTTTGGCCAAGTTGCATATTTCTAAAATTTTTGACGTAGAAATAAATGTTTGTATAAAAGAGCATATGTTGCATAACCTTTTTAAAAAGGTGCATGACTTGCGGTGCGGTTGCCGAAATTCGTAAATAGTAATATTTTGTTATTAGATTACATAGTGGAACTAAACGATTCTTTTCTATGAGGTATACCATACAATTCTTGTTACAGTTGCTCTTTCTGTTTGGTCTATCGTTTATGCTTACCGACATATTTATTAGCAGATTTGGAATAATAGCCGAGTAACACATTAGGAGCGGTTTTAGTTTGCTACATGTTCCGGGTGTCCAGAAATGTTTAGTGAAAATTTATTTTTGAGATAATGCAACGATTTTCGCATTTTTGCCTTTTTTATGTATTCATATTGATATGATATTTTGATGGGTGGTATTGTTATATAATGTCTGTTTTGTATGAAAACTGGTCGCTCAAAAAAAGCTAACGAATGCTATTATACTTTATCAAAATATTTCAAAATGCTAATAATAACAATAATGGACTGTATATAAAAAAGACTTACCGACAAGTGCTGCTTCTTTCATTGAAGAGATTTAACCATTACTATAACATTATGGCAAGGAAAAAATGAAGTAGGCAGAAGGAAGAGAGTTAGGGAAATTGCCACTATAATTTACTATTAAATGGGAATCTAATCCCCTATGCAAACTTGATATTTTAAATTAACTAATAACACTTTGCCGTTAAGTCGGGCTATTTTTGCGTCTTTTATTCAACCAACTAAAAATTCATTTTTACTTTTAAAACTATACAAAGATTACATTCCCACTATTTAACATATCCTAAAAATGATAAATTTTGAAAACATTTATGGAGAAAATAAAACCAAACAAATATTTCCTTTTACGAAATAAACTAATCAAAACTTGGCGTAAACAATGTCAATGAGAAAAAAAAGCACCGCGTTCGGGCGCCATATGATATGATATATTGAGATGATGGGGCTTGATTAATATTTATTGTTGGGAATAATAAACCCTCCAACACTTGCTGTAAGATGAAAAGTTATAAATTCCAAAATAAAAAAAAAATATTATTGTTAAAATTCACAAACACAAAATCATGGTAAAACAGTCTGAAAATATACACAACTAAATATCACTTACTTTTATCATCAAAAAAATTCTCCGGCTATAATTTATAAACTGGAAAAGAAGTTCCATAAATGTATGAGACGAAATCAGGCGGGTTGCTAATTAATTAGGAAGCTATTTAAATTAAATCTGTAAAACATTGTTAATGGATCAGACACAAATAAATACACAAATAAATTTCCTTTTAAACATTTAAATGGATAAATTTTATTTATGAACACACCAAAGAAATAATAATTTAAAATTTATTGGAGAGAAAGGAAAACAATCATTAACATCTTAAATTTAAATCAATTAAACAAACGTGAAACAAAAACAATTAAATCTTGTTGTCAAATAGATTTAACAAAATAAGAATTAAGAGACATTCTAATTCACTTTGTCCTTTTTAATTCTTATCTGATCAATCCATTCATCTAAAATTACTATTAAAAAATTTAAAAATTGAAAATTATTTTAAATTTTAAAATTATTTGGTACCACACAAAAAGACTAATCACCCTAACTTGAAGAGTAGCAGATTCTTGTTATAGTTGATAAAGTTACCTGCTTATTTGTTGACAAGCTGAGCACATTCCAGATCATCCTTCAAATTGATTTTATTTGTGATTTATGAAGATAATTATAATTAATAAAGGTGCAACATGTATCTTCCATGACGTGAGTACATAAAATAATTCGGTTATTTGCAACAAGATTCCATTACCTTCCTTTAATTCGTTCCATTCAAAATAAAACTTTAAAAAGTTCCTTCAATTTATGGGATCAGTCTGTACACCAAATTAACACTTTTGTTTTATTTTTAGTTCTCTTTGATTGTAATGTAATGTAAAAACAAGATGACATTTGTCATAACCTCACTTTGTTGCCAGTTAAAGTGACGTAAAATTCAGCAACATAACCTCGAAATTTTAACAAAATCACATTAAAACACATTACTTCTGCTCTGTATGGAAATTCAAGAAAGAGTAGCCAAATTTCCGTGCTGTTATTATAATAATTGGAAAACAATTGCGAATCGCTAGTGATTTTCTTAGTTCGGAACTAGATTAATTTAGGAAGTTACTAGAAACAAAAGAGTGTATATTACACTAAAATGTTCATAACCACATTGTTAATAGTAAATTAAACTAATTGTTTAAACAAATGTTACAAAATGAAAGATTAGAATTTTTCCTTTATTTTGATACCTCACATGGTTATCAAAATGCAAATCTAGAGTTAGGATTCATTGACAACCATCTTAAATTTTCTCTCAATCATTACTTTACAAAAATGCAAATAAAAACATTTTAACTTTTTGCTACATCCTTTTCTTAACATAAAAATTAATCCTAAGATCCTATCAAACAACAATTACATAAATTTTAACACCAAAATTATAAATATAAACTAAATTTTAACATTCTAGCAGACCATGATAAAACGTTACAATTTTGGGATTTCAAAGGCTTAAACCTTCTCTATAAAAAGTTCCCCACTTTAACAAAGTAGTGTCAAATGCACCCTCAAACTTGGTTAACAATATTGCAGTAAAATATTTTACTTAGAAATTCAAATAACATTGAAAAATATCCATTTACTATGGAAAATTATGAATCGTCAAAGAAATAGAACATTTTCTTGAAATTCTATAATAAAAATTGTAAGTAAAGTAATAAATACTTGTGTATACTTTCTTAATTATATCTTTAATAATCTTCAGGTGAAAACATGCCATAAAATTGCTTTAAAATATCTAAATGTCAAAACACCATCCAACGACAGAAAATCGTTTATCTTAAAATTGAGTTTGTCAAGTTCAAGTGAAGAATCTGTTTGAAATTTATCCCTTATTATCTCAAAATGTTGTAGTGTGTATCTTCAACACATTTAATGCAAAATTTTATTCTTTTAAAATAAAGATTGTGAAATTCTTCTTTCATCTGGAAGATAGGCAACACATCGTGCATACATGTAATTCGGGATGCCTATATCATAACAATATGTTGTCCATTAAGGAGAATCCTATTATTTAAACTACACACTGTATATCTGCTAATATTTCGCACTATACTTAAATAATAGCAGCCTACCCTGTTATACCCATGGGCCATCATGGCCTGTCAAAGAAAACGATTATTATTATTGTTTTTTTAAATTAAAAAATGTAAGTTTGATAATAGTCTAAGATCCGTTACTGATGTCGTTGAGCACTGACCGAGTAACCGAATAAAATGTATTTTTTATGAAATAAAATATGTTAACAAAAGTAACGTAGATGAGTTGCCTAAATAAATTTGTTCAAGGATATTTTTAATTAAAAACTCAATATTTAATTTTTTTAAATACTTTCACCGATCTCGTAACCAAAAAGAATTAACACTAATTGAAAGTGCAAACCCTATAGAAGACGCAAACATAGGGTTGCTTACCTTTTTCTGTTCAAGGCTATACAATTGCCAAGTTTAAATAAGTGAATTGAAAGTGATACCTTCACCGATCGAGTAACCAAATAAATTATATGTCAAAATAAAGCTTATTTTTTTGCAAAACGATAGTATAAGGTTGCTTGCAAAAAACCGTTCAAGAGGCAGGGTTGCAAGGGTTTAAAATTTTTAAATCGAAGCGTGCGAGAGAGAGTTAGACCCATTCTATTCAGTGCGATAGAGGGGGACGCAGAATGACAGCTGCTCACACTGCGTCCGTCGTTTGAAATTGTGCGAGAAAGAGGGTCTATGCGTACTGTGCAATGCGATAGAAAAGGACGGGGCATAGCAACTGGGCCCGCCTCTTGTGACGTATGACAGAGAGTGCGCTTGCTTTGTGCGGTTGAGCGGTTAGTAAACGTCAAGCGTTGTATTGGAGCAACTGACAATATACTCCAAAATATTTCTGAGGCGTTTTTTTTTTGAAGAAAATCTACTTGTCTCCCGAAGTAATAATTCAGTATTGTTGAAAAACATTTTGTTAATCATATCTTTTTTTTAAACATTTGTTAATAATATGACTATTCTTATATCTTTATAATTACGTTTTTATTTACATATTTTTAAATAATATTTAAAACTTTTAAAAATAATAATTTCATTCAAAAATAAAATTGTCATAGTGTTTTCTTTATTTTTATTGTAATAACTGCAGTATTGAACTAACCAAATATGAGTATTTTTATCATATTGAGCATATTGATTTTGCATGACAAATTAGAAAAATACAAATTTTTGTGACAGAGGTATTGGCGCTAAAAAAAACGTTCCGTATATAATATCAAAATGTAAATATTTATTTTAAACATTTAAAGCATGTTAGTGATATATACTTATCTTAAAATTCTTATCTCTTTTAAGAAGGAACTAAATATAAATAAAATAAATGTGTCATCATTGTTTCAAAAATTTGACGCATACAATTTTTGCTATGCCCCGTTTTTTTCTATCGCATTGGACAGTACGCATAGACCCTCTCTCTCGCACAATTTCAAACGACGGACGTAGTGTGAGCAGCTGTCATTCTGCGTCCCCCTCTATCGCACTGAATAGAATGGGTCTATCTCTCTCTCTCGCACGCTTCGATTTAAAAATTTTAAACCCTTGCACCCTGCCTCTTGAACGGTTTTTTGCAAGCAACCTTATACTATCGTTTTGCAAAAAAAATAAGCTTTATTTTGACATATAATTTATTTGGTTACTCGATCGGTGAAAGTATCACTTTCAATTCACTTATTTAAACTTGGCAACTGTATAGCCTTTAACAGAAAAAGGTAAGCAACCTTATGTTTGCGTCTTCTATAGGGTTTGCACTTTCAATTAGTGTTATTTTTTTTGATTACGAGATCGGTGAAAGTATTTAAAAAAATTAAATATTGAGTTTTTAACTAAAAATTTCCTTGAACAAATTTATTTAGGCAACTCATCTACGTTACTTTTGTTAACATATTTTATTTCATAAAAAATACATTTTATTCGGTTACTCGATCGGTGCTCAACGACATCAATAAGGAATCCTGTACTATAATATTTTATTACTTCGCATATTATTACATTAAATAAGGGCTTATTAACTTGATATTCGAATAACTTGGAGGTTCACTTTGTAAACCCTTCGATTTTGTCGATTTAATTTTTCCATACATTCATAAACTATTTTTGTCAGGGCTGTTTTCCAACATATATACATATAATTGATGATTCAAAATAATGTCTTATTCGAAATATAAATGGAATGCACATAGAACAATGGTAATAAAAGATATTGGAATACAATAATCAAACAAAATGATGATTATTATCTCCTTTCACAAGCAAACTATTGATGAAAACAAAATAATATAATGATATGGGCTTTTAAAAGGCTAATTGAAACGCAGAAGTAATACAATATAGGTACCTATGATTGATGCATACCTTTATAAAATAAAATACAGAAGTTACAAGACAAAGTAGCTATAACTAGGCCAGTCCTTTTATAGTATATTAAGTATCAAGAACAGTAAGGACAGTTTACCGATCGACGACAATGTTTGGCGACTGAGCGAAGCGAAGTCGCCAATATTGGAGGAGATCGGTAAACTCCTTACTGTTTGAGATGCTTATACTATTTTTTGTACGACCATTATGAATACAAAGGTATTAACTAAGGAAATATCCCCGAAAAACTAGATTTAAGATAATTTATTTTTGCCCTGTATATCCACCAAACATTAAGTAGGTTTTGTCGTTACCATGGATACGTTTGTAATTACTATTATTTTTGAATGTCACGATATTTGTCAAACTCGTGAGAATGAGTGAATCTGAAAACGAATATAATTGGGATATTGAAGAGGCCTGAGCAAATCTAAATAAACAACATACATTTTTTTAAATAGTCCAATTATTTAGAAAATAAATGATTTCTCGCGAAAGAGACATCTAAAGATCATGCATTTATTTTATAAATTACATATAATTTACTTACCGTTCTGTTTTTGACAGAACTGAACGGTAAGTAATTACTTACCGACGCGTTTTTGCTTAGCAACCAGTAAATATAACCTACTGTTCTAAAACCAATTATGGTAAACAATCCGAAATAGCATGGTCGTACAAAAAACTAATTTACTGAGTTAACCTCCAATTGGTTTCCCAGGCTACAAACGCCGACGCGTTTTAGTTTGTGAGATTCACATTGTTGTAAATAAGAAACCGAGACTTTCTTTAAAATATCTCGAAAAGTAAGAAACATAAAGTAAGAAACTATACGTACTTTTTCGTAGAGCGTAAAATTATCTACAACAATAGAGAGTTTTAGCAAAACGTATTCAGGGATACGTTAAACGAGAACGTCAACGTCATTTTTATCGTAATGCCTTTGACGTACGATTTTAAAACAGAGTTTTAGCAAGACGTTTACGTCAAATGTTTACGTCAAAATAAATACGAAATTAGTGCGATTACCAAGTAGCTTTCTTAGTGTGTATTATTTGAAATTATGGAAGATATATTGAATGTTGCTGCGTTTGGGGATCTAAGTGATGATGAAATTGAAGATGCAATTATGAACAATATCTTAAATCCTCGAAGAGCTCCTCGATTAAGATCAGTTACTTATGGTAGAGTAAACCTAGACACATTAAGTGATGAAGAGTTTACTGCATATTTTAGATTTAAAAAGCGGGATATTAGGAGACTTTGCGAGGCCCTTGGCATTCCACCAATCGTAGAAACTGAAATAAATTGCAAAACTAGCAATGTAGAAGGATTGTGTATTTTATTGAGAAGACTTGCTTATCCTAATAGGTACATAGATTTAGAACGCATATTTGGATTGTCTGCAACTTATATGTCTGTCATAGCCGCCAAAGTTATAGAAATCATTCTTCATAACAAATCCTTCCTCATAGACAATTTGAATCAAATTCCATGGTTAAATGAAGACAAGCTAGAATACTATTCTAACGCGGTTGCAACAAAAGGGGCAGCGTTACAAAACTGCTTTGCCTTTATAGATGGCACAGCAAGACCGATTTGTAGACCAACGGTCAACCAAGAAGAATATTATTCCGGACACAAAAGACAGCATTGTGTTAAGTATCAATCCTTGCTGTGTCCAGATGGACTTATAATTAATTTGTACGGGGCAGTTCCTGGAAGAAGGCACGACGCAGGAATATTTAGAGAGTCTAATTTATATGAACAACTACAAACCAAAATGAATACTTTAGTAAATGGTGAACGTTACTTGATTTATGGCGACTCTGCATATCCAATAAAACCATTGCTATTGCGTCCATATTCTAGTCGTAATTTAACACCACAGCAGGAAGAATTTAACAATTCTATGAAAGTTGTAAGACAGGCAGTAGAATGGGGATTCGGCAAAGTAGTGAATGAATTTGCATTTTTGGACTTCAAAAAAAACCAAAAGATAATGTTGCAAGATCTACAAAATATGTATAAAAGTGCTATAATTCTTTCCAACTGTCATACTTGCCTGTACCATGGGCAAACATCGCAGTATTTTAACGTCGTTCCACCAGAATTAGAAGAGTACTTAAACATTGCATGATTTTATTTACTAAGCCTTGATATAATGTGAGATGTAGGTATTTAATATACTTTATTAATAGATTTAAATTTGTGATTTCTATTTGTTAAGTAAATGTTGAACTAAAGTTGAGTTAATTTCTGCCAACTGTCGTTCCAATAAAATTTTGTGAGATCGTTCGTCAACCTCTAGTTTTAATCTTTTTACCCGCTCTTCCTTATCGCTCTCATATTTTGCCATCTCAAACGCTAATTTCTGTTCTTCTAATGTTATTTTTCTTTGATCCAAAGATATTCTCCTCTCTTCGATGTCGAGTTCTCGCCTCTTTATCTCAAGTTCCGCTTCCCTTCTATCTCTTAAATATTGTAGAGCATTATTTTTTAATGGTTTATTCCTTGATATCCGTTGAGGCCGTCTTAAAGCATTCTGGATTGCAGCAGGCTCAACCGTTGGTTGGTTGAAATCTTCGTCTAATGGTACCTGTTCTGCTTCACCATTTTGAGTTTCCCGTTCCAGTTCAAAATTCTGAAATTCTTGTTCTGGTACAACTTCTGTTTCAATCACCTCTTCACCTTCACTGTCAGAAATATCGTATCTGGTATAATGAGAAGCGGCAGCTAGGTTCCTCTCTTTTATTGCTCGACTCGTTGAAGAGCAGGAAGGGCTTTTTGTTTTTTGACTACCAGATAAGGAGCAAGAAAGTTTGGCTGTTTGTTTGCCACTGGGAAGTGTTGCTGTTTGTTTGCAAGAGGAAAGCTTGCAGGAGTTGCTTTTATTCTCAGTTTTCTGTT
Source organism: Agrypnus murinus (assembly GCA_929113105.1). Classification (NCBI taxonomy): domain Eukaryota; kingdom Metazoa; phylum Arthropoda; class Insecta; order Coleoptera; family Elateridae; genus Agrypnus; species Agrypnus murinus. Next base: position 38,631,133 of record OV816025.1, on the reverse strand, counting down.
GTTTACCATTTTTTCCGAATTCTCTTTCAAGATCCACAACTTGCTGCAGCAATTGTTCTTTCTCATTATATTCTTCCTCGGTGCCTGATCTACAAGTTTTTATACATATAAATTTACTTCACTAGTATTATCTACAACTTACTTTCTCAGATTTGTGCGATCATTTTTTTTAAACAATTTGATGAGATGCTCCGTATGTTCGCGCACAGTTCTTAGGAAAAAATCCTTTTCAGTTGCTTTTGTTACATTTAGATGAATAGTTTTCCATTCATTGTAATTTTCAAAAGGATTACAACCAAGAACTTCTCGTAAAAGTGTTAAGTCGTCCTTTATATTAAACCGAAGTTTACTAATTTTATCCCTCCCAGACATACCTTTCACGTTTGACATTTCGTTTCACATATACGACAATCAAGACGAAATGTCGTAATACGTCTTTCTAATGACGTTCACGATAACGTTAAAATTTTCTGTTTCTTAGTAACGAGCAAATAACGTACGTTAACTAGTACACATACGATTCGCTAAAACTCTCTAATGACAATGACTGGAACAACATATTCTACCGTCAAGTCATTCATTTAACTTGTACGCACCGTCAAAGTGGGAAATTTGTTGCCAGACAACCACCGATTTCGTCGTTTTTTGATATTACGCTGATGATTTCTTCAGTCCTTTAAAATTCACAAAAAGCCACACATCATCTAAAAACCTTAAAGAATACTTTTTATGGTGCAACCGATACTTTAGACCCTTTTTTGTTTTGAAGCTATAACAAGAAATAAATTTACATAAACCTTAGAATATAAAACTATAGGAAGGATCACAACTACCTGGAATAATGCGTTTTAAAAGCGACGGAGATGACGTCATACTGGTCGCCATTAGCCACTATCTATACCTCCTCCCACGTTTAAAATTGCATAACATTGTTTATTGTTGCATTGTTTACATGCACGTTACTATTAGAAACTATTAATACGTAGTGTACATAATTATCTTGTAGTTCTGTCAAGCTCCAAGTAAATTTGGATTAATAAAGAAAGAAAAATATATTAAAATGGTAAGTTGTGCTTCGTGTGGTTATTCTCAAACGCAGACGAATACAAAGAAGGGAATTACATTCGCAAGTAAGTAAGTATTTCAAAATACTATGTTTTAAAATTAAGCTTATGTACTAGTTTATGTGCGCATTTCGAGACAGTGGCGTGTAACATGTTTTAAGCATATTAGTGAATTAAACTGTTTACATTTTTGTAGGTTTTCCAAAAACGAACATAGAAGGGAATGTTGGGCAAAATTCGTAAAGAATTTTGAAAAGAATTGGAAGCCAAAATCGACCCATTTATGCTCTCTGCATTTCAGTGTAGATTGTTTTGATCGCACCTCAAAGCTAAAGATTCGCCTAAACCCTACAGCTATTCCCACAATTGAAATTCAAAGATTGAAATATGTATGCATTGTAAAATATTAAAAGCACTAAAAGCGGCGTTTTTGAAGAATGTTATAATGCACTTCAATCTTAATGGTTTAGGAGCATGTTTCCGAAAATACTAAATTATAATAAAGAGTCATTGATAACAAAATTGATATATACCACCAGCTACTGTATTTTAGAGGAATTCGATATCTTTATGTCGTAGTAACTACAACTACATTAAAAGCAAGTAACTGTAAACTTAATCAATTAAATAAATATATTAAACTATCTTCGTTTTTCTTTTAAATAATCTAAAATAAAGTGCTATCAACGCATAACCGCTAATTATTAAATAAGGTAGTTATTGAGTTGTAAGGTAAATAATAAGCAAAACACTTTCTTAGTTATTTTTGTAATTTTTAAAAATAAAATAGTGTACTGAAAATGTGTTTTATTTCTTCAGTTAAAGAACATATTTAAAAAGGAAATTATATTAGTCAACTTGCAAGCAGATATTACAGTAAAACTACTACTACTGAGAATAAATTCAACAGGTATAGATAGTTTTAGTTCTTGTATTTGTAATACCATTTAGCAAACAAATTCAAATTCTTTCGGCACAATTAATTGTCCTTGCATTTTAAGAAACTAAGTACAGAAAATAATTGTTAATAAAACAAGAGATTAATTTAAAATTCGTATTACTTCCAATACATTTGTACCAAAAGATAAGAATTTCGGAAGACCCCTTTCTGACGAACCGCCAATGGAAATATCTAATTACAAAAGCGGAAACACCTACTCCGCCATATTGAGACCCTATCCCGGTCGTATGTAGTAGGGTATTAGGCTCCTTCCTATAGTTTTATATTCTAAGACATAAACAAAGAAATTTACTTTGTGGAGTAGGTACCTAGTTTTAAGTTTTTTTCTGTTATATAGTCTACGAATTATCTGAGATAAATATTATCATAGTATCTTGTTGGGGGGACGAAATTTGTAACAAAAAGGAACCCTCATATGTTTTTCGTATAACCAACGTTAATTTTATTTATTGATGACACAGGTTGATTGGTTTGCAAAAGATCGCATACACATCAAAAATTAAATAACCGATTTTTATCTGATTTTTGCTATGTAAATGTGGTTTTTCTGACATTTATTTTAAATTTTATAAAATACACTACTAATATAAGCAGAAACTTTGAAATTTTTTTTTAAAATTTAAAAAATAAAAATATATTTTTTTGCTTAACTTCAAGATTGCGCAATTAAGTTCGACGTCATATATAACTAAACACATAACTTAAAGAGTCAAAGTATTTATGAAAAACTTGTCTAAGAGCGATATTGGTTCTCTAGGTTGTGAGGTAATAAAGATAAATTTAAAACTATTAATTTATATAATACATAAATTCAATTGGCCAAATTGCTTTCAATTCATTCGTTTTCACTTCACAATGGTTAGGCTCGTTTCCCATAAAATTTCAAATAAATGTAGGAAAAAAACACTTTCCTACCTTGATTTTTTAGTAGAACCAGTCCTTTCCGGTTTGTGTTGAATATTTTCTAATGCCAATCAAACATTAGTATTTCTGCCTTTTGCAGCTTAATTGTATATTCCATAACCATATAGAGTTTCCATACTATTCACTAGCCTAACCCACCTTTCATATGTAAATATAATCATATACCATCAATAAATATATCACTTACACTTTTGCTTTTATAGGCGGGTTAAAATTTCCCTTTCTATATTCATAGAATATTTTACTAACGACGCACGGTTACTTATTTTTCCGTTCTATTTGAAAAATTTTAATAAGACCATTTTATAAATACACGAAGATGTATTGTAGTCACTTTGCTATGCACAGGGTAACACATCAAATTATAACTTAAGTAAGTATATTTTATTAAAGAAGACTGCTTTCTTTATCAGTATTTAACAGAATAAACTTTTTTAATACTTGACTGTCTGTACAAGAATAATCACATTTTAAATTTTTAGTGGAGGACTGCTTTCCTTCACGTTATTTAACAAGGTGACTTAAAATTAGTGTTCCCTAAGCTTATATACAAGTATTTACATAATATTCTCAATACATAATAATTACATAAAACTTATACCACATCCTAATTTAAATCTACTATCTATTTACTAAACATAATACATAATACTGTTACATAGGTTATTATTCATAAATTTATTTAATAATAACGATTTATAAAACTTTATAAATTGGATAATCAAATTATCACACTTACATCTAAGATAGTTATTACATCAGTTTAAAAATTATCTTAAAATTAAAAGATTTACTTAATTAACTGAAACCTTCAGAGTTTCTTTCATTGCCCATCGATGCTAAACGAGTCAGAATTAATCATGAAAGAATTTAATATAAAATTAATTTTCAAACAACTGAATATTACATATTCTTGAAGATTTTAAACTGTTTAACAACTATTACAGAAAATATCTTATTTAACCTTTGTAAAAAGTACATTCGGATTGTGTAATAAATGACACACATATTAAATAGATTACGTTGATACTTAACTAGAGATGTTAAAAAGTTACCTAAAAGTAATATTCTTAAATAAAGGTTTTTGAATTTTGTAAGATTTCCAAGATCTGGAAACTACAATTCACGGCAATATATATATATATATATATATATATATATATATTGATGCCTGTTAAGCTGTCACCTCCGTCATACAGAGGAGACGGCCTGACTTCCGGGTATTCCCGTGGATATATTGCTAAAAACTTGTTATATTTGTGATGAGGGGAACCTCTAGAATCCGAATCTCAAGAAAGGGGAAATTATTTCCCTTGTTTTATTTTGTCATATATAGAGTATACAGAAGATACGAACCGACCTCCAAAATTTATATATAAGAAGATACTTATAGTTCGCTGTTACCTCCAGCAGCGCTGCCAAGTGTTCGGAGGTCAGAAGATACCACCGTTATGTGCAATTATATATACAGAGCGTTGACTCCACATTCCATAGATGCACATTTCATAAAAAGGTTCTCTTGTGGGTCTCCAGATGTTGAAATCGGGTGGTTTAAATTGCTCGCCGAGGGCATTTTAGTGGCCAGATAACAAAAGAAAACAAGCGAGCATTCTCGATTTACTTATTTTTTATTTTTTGAGTTATAGTAATTTGTCGTTTTTGTATTTCTTATGAATTGTTATTAAAGATATTAAAAAGCCGTTTCGACACTATTAAAGCGTCTTTATGAGTAGCACTGAATAGGTGAATAAGGCTTTTCTAATTATAATCATTGATTTCCGGTTTACTTCATAAAGTTGTATTTTTTAAATGAAAACTTTAGTAATTTGATTAGAAATACTTAGATCGGTGATATATTAGAAAGAAATTTGTTTCTATAATGAATTGAAAATATAACAAAACCAGAAAAAGGGAATTCTTTTGTTATTGTCAATAAAAGTCAATAAGAACGCAACCAGCACCAATATTGCGTATAATTAGTATAGCACATTTTTGAAATTTAGATGTATTAGACATAAATCAGTTATGTAACAACGTAGTATTTGTATAAATATGATATTCTATAAAGTTTCTTTTAATCTCGGGAATAACGGTTAAATTGAATATGCTTTTATCCAGATTCCATTTCGATTGAAATAAAGGCAGATACTCTTTTAATTTTTACTAAACTCGATAAGAGTTTAATATAAACAAATTAAATATTGTTTTTTACAACAAATGCTTGTTGTTTCCGAAGTCACGCACGTATCATGTAGGACCATTGAAATTCCCGTGATTTGATTAACAAAAAGTGTTACCAACTTTATTAAGATTAAAACAAATCGAAACACAACAAATTAATCAACATTTTTATAGAATTTTTGCTTAAGACATTTTTTCCAGCATTTGTTGATCTAACGAAATACAGAATACGTATGTTACATTGTTATACATGTACCTACCTGTTGTAAATTTATGTTTTAACTTATGTTTTAAATAAAGCACTTACTAACGACAAAACATGTACGTTTTATGGAACGTGTACTTTAAGTCCACATTAAAGACAGGTTTAACTTAATGTAGTCTTTTTTGATAACATTGTATAAACCATAGATAAATAGTAGGTATATTGCGTTATCAGAATTAAAAGTGGCAGTTTATTTGACGCTTAATTATGTTAGCAATCGCGGCTCTCCATTTAAAACAAAATACCACTATAAGCTTTTGTTTGAAACAATGTTTATCAACCTTGGCACAACCTTAATATCCGAAAATGGCCCACTGCTAGACTAAAGTAGGGATGATAATTTGATACCAAGCTTGGTCTCAGACATGGAAAGATCAGAGTTACCCAATATTGGTTGTTATTGGCTAAAACCAATACGTTATGCAATGTTTTGGACAATAAATGACACCGATATCGCAATAAGACTAAAGTTAGTCTTGGACCGATCTTGAATGTTAATGTAGTACCAAGACTGGTAATTGAGAAACAAAGCAACTATTACACAATCCTTTTCCTTTAATGAATGCTAGTGCAAACAAGCAACGAAGTCTACCATTACTGTTTCGCCGTAACTGAATGCAAAGTCAATTTTTGTGTTGGATATAAAATGTTCATTAACAAAATAAATACGAAGAAATCGAAAATTCGTATAAATGATTAATATCTTAGACTCTCAACACATATTGAGACCGTACAAACCTAACACTTTCATAGTGTACGTCTTCTTGTGTAAATATATATGTATAGTCGGTAAGTCAATATACTTTACACTTTAGTCTTGCCAGTGTAAGTTTAAGTTCATAAAAATTCAGTAGGTTAGCAACCACTAATCCATCTTTACAATAAAGCACATTTACAGAAATTTAGCAAAATATAATATGAATATTGACCCAACCTTAGCCGAAGGGTAAGAAACCAAGATTTTGAATTTTGAAGATTGCTAAAACTGGAGTTAGTTTAGCGAACCTAAGATTCAAAGTTGGCTAAGGTTTTGGGTGATAAGTATGTAACCGGCACTTGATATGTAGAGATTGACTAAAGGTAAGTACTCACAGCAGCGGATCCGCAGGCGGATGTCATACGATTGGTCGGTTTGAGTCAAATCGACTCAATCCGACCAATCGTATGACATCCGCCTGCGGATCCGCTGCTGTGAGTACTTAGCTTTAGACTAGCTAAAGCAAATTAGCGAAATAGTATCTGATATTTGACTTAAGTATATTCTATGGGTAACTGGCATTGACCTAACGGGTGAAAATTGGCTGAAGCTTGGGCAAGTTGTAAGGAACCCTGATTCGGTTTCTGAACATTGGCTCCGACTTGTACAACGTTTAGTGAACCGAAAATTAGTATCAGGTTGCTCATTAACCCTCGAGTGACAATTAAACAACCGAGACTCAGAATCTGAAAATTGCTTGAAATGTGGGTGAAAATCGGTGCGTCCAACACACCGCTGGAAATATAGCGCTGCAGCAGTTTTCACAGCCGTCTTAGATTTAACAATCACCCAAGCAATAATATTGTTTGAAGTACATCATCATTTTATACATATAAAACGCTTAAAAATAAATACATATTAAACATGAGTTAGAGAACCAAGATTCGATATCTAAAAATTCGCCTACACTTGGATCAATGTCGAGAAAACGACATTTGACTGTCCAGTATTCAGCCACGCTGGTGTTTATTCAAAGACCTTTGTTTTAATTTTTTTTCTTCTAATAAAAAATTGTTGGTATTGCTAGACTAAACTTCTAATCATAGAGAGGAGGCACTTTTACCCTAGTGGAAAAAAATAGTATGTTTTATTTGGATTTAAAGTGACTTTGTTTGTTGCTATTTACGAGCGATAAATAACTCCGCCTAAATAATAAATAAATAATAATCTTATCATGTGAACAACTCCGCTATAGGGTAAATACAAGTATTTTACTTAATTGGGCTCGATTCCTATAAGGAATCTAGAATGACTTTAGGAGAGTTCACGCATCCTAGCTGCGATGTGCAAACGGGTTTTCCAAATCAACTATGTGGATTGTTTGACAATTACTTTAATTGTACTCATAATGCATCAATCCTAAATCCAAATATAAAATGCAGGGAAACAAGATTGGGCGATGAAAATTTTTCACCTATCTCTGCAAATGAGACTTGTCCCCAACTCTTCTTATTTCATTATGTCGAGATGTTAACAAGTGTCCAGTCCTCATACTAAGGTCTTCCTTGATCAGTGGCGACATAGATCTGGAGCTCATGTCCATTTCCTTCACCAACAAACGAATAGGATAGGATGTTAGTATAGGATTTTTTTTACGAATAGAATGTTATAAAAAGAAACATTTTTGATTTATAGTTATTTATGTTATAAATCCGGCAATGAAACTTTACAGAACGAGTTTGATCTCTGAAGGAAGACAGAAGTCGCGTCTGAAATCTTGAAACGATAACTAAGGAGAATCATTTACAGGACCTATAACGTTTTTTTTCATGTGTTGCAATTTTTTCTCTTTGAACGAAAGTTCATTCATCCCCTGCTTTATAATAACCTAGTCATTCTATATAGTAGAGTAAATTTTTGCAAAAAACATGCCTAAGTTCTTATTTTTTACTATCTAAAGATAGAGACTTGAAATCTTCTGTAATGCCTTCAGTACTGGACCAGTATAAAATGTACTATGTTTAAAATGGGGGAACGCCCCCCCTAGTGGTTGAGACCCCCATTTTGTACCCTTAATTTAATAACGCAACCAAATTGAGCGAAATTTATGTTGGGAGGGTTCTTGGAGTCACTGATTATGAATCCAATGAGAAAATTGAAAAATTCAAAATGGCGGTCCCAAAATAACGGCCTTTGAGATTCAGAATGCGATTTACGCCGTTTCTATTGATTTTAGAGAAAAATTCATGTGATTTTGCAAAGGAATACACTATTTCGATTACCTTATTATGTAACCCCTTTGCTCTGCCCTAGTAGTAAAGTCAATTTTTGCATAAGTTCCTATTTTTTACTATCTAAAGATAGAGACTTGAGATCTTTTCTAATGCCTTCAGTACTGAACCAATATAAAATGTAATATGTTTAAAATGGCGGTTTTACCCCTCGGGGGTTGAAAACCCCATTTTACATTCCCAATTTAATAACTCGGGACGTTTTCCATTAACTTGAGTGAAATTCATGTTGGGGGGGTTTTGGTGTTCCTGATTATGAGTCCAATGAGAAAATTAAGAAATACAAAATGGCGAACTCAAAATGGCGGTATTTGAGATTGAAAATGCGATTTACGCCCGTTTCTATTGATTTTAGAGAAAAATCCAAAGAGTCAAAAAGTGTTTAGAATGTAATCTTGCATAGGAATACACTATTTTGGTTACCTTATTATGTAACCCCCTTCAATCAACCCTAGTGGGCTTCTCAGTAGGGGAGAGTGAAGGGGTTACATAATAAGGTAACCGAAATTATGTATTCCTATGCAGAATCACATTCTAAACACTTCCTGGCTTTTCTCATTTTTCTCTAAAATCAATAGGACCGGCGTAAATCGCATTTTCAATCTAAAATACCGCCATTTTGTGTCCGCCATTTTGAATTTTGTGATTTTCTTATTTGATTCATAATCAACGACCTCACAGCTCCCTCCAACATAGTTTTTGCTCAACTTGGTTGAAAACTTCCCGAGTTGTTAAATTGGGAGTTTAAAATGGGGATTTCAACCCCCCGAGGGGGCGTGTCCCTATCTTAAACATATTACATTTGATATTAGTCTAGTACTGAAGGCATTACAAAAGATTTCAAGTCTCTATCTTTAGATAGTAAAAAATAAGAACTTAATGCAGAAATTGACTCTACTACTAGGGCAGAGCGAAGGGGTTATATAATAAGGTAACCAAAATAGCAGAGTCCTTTGCAAAATCACATTATAAACACTTTTTGATTCTTTGAATTTCTCTCTAGAATCAATAGAAATGGCGTAAATCGCATTCTCAATATCAAAGGCCGTTATTCTAGAGCCGCCATTTTGGGTCTGCTATTTGAATTTTTTAATTTTCTCATTGGATTCATAATCAGCGACCCCAAGAACACTCCCAACACAACTTTGCTCAATTTGGTTGCGTTATTAAATCAGGGGCACAAATTGGGGGTCTCAACCACCAGGGGGGCGTGCCCCCATATTAAACATATTACATTTTATATTGGTCCAGTACTAAAGGCATTAGAAAAGATTTCAAGTCTCTATCTTTAGATAGTAAAAAATAAGAACTTAATGCAAAAATTGACTATACTAATAATAAAAATACGACACTTTATGTTAAACTGACGTTTGTTTAAGCCTTTCAGTACGTAAAGCTTCATGTCAAGATTATGACGTAAGGTTTTATTTTCCGCTACAATATGGAATTTAATAGAAAATATGTTTTAGTCGTAATTATGTAAAAATATAAACAGTTAATATTTTTTATTTCATTTCGTATTTCAAACAATTCTTTATATACCACAATTAGTAATATAAAGTATATCTTGATCTCCGTTGTCAATGATACCGGAGTTCAAGACGTTCTTGATCTCCGTTGTTGTTGGCAACGTAAATAATTTGATGTTGCATTATAGCCACATGCATGCATGCATGCTGCTTTTTATCTCCTTAGTTACGCGTATGATGACACAGACAATGCAACTTGCTTCTTTATACAATAAATTCGGATGGATTTTAAAAGGGAGAAATTAGGATTGAAATACGAAATAAAATAAAACAACTTATGCAATACGGAGATCAAGCTTCTTTATATCCTCGAAGATGTTATAACGCCTCGGCGTTAAACATCTTCTTGGATTTAAAATATAGCTTGATCTCCTAATTACATAATATATATTACAAAATGAGTATTTCAGACTTATTCTTTCCTTCATCAAATGTAAACATAGTTAGAATGTCAATGAAAACTTTATTAACCGGGTAATTTGGTGAAATTTGCAAACTACATACCAAATGTTACATTATTTTGCTTAGTAAAATTATTTTTCTTTGAAAATTATATTAATTGTGATACTAAAAATATTGAAGATTTTAAAGATTTTAAATCCTTCTTTGTGGATGCGAGAATGAATATATCATATGTCATATGACAATTCCTAAAATAATAATTAAATAATAATAATCCAGTAAATCCGAAATGATCATTTTGTAAAAAGATGAATTTTTTATTTATACATAATTACGACTAAAACGTATTTCCTATTTAATTTTTTTCATATCTCAAAGAAAGTCGTTTTCAATTCAAAACTTCTTAAATGAAATAGAAATTATTATTTTATTGTTCTTAAGTATCATTAACTATTTAAAAATGACGTACAATTCAAGAGATCCCTTAAATTTTCTGAGTAGTTTACAAATATTTATTTAAATGCTGCTACTATACCCAAAAAGTGTCTGTAAAAATTCAGTTAGCGTGAAATGGCCGAAACTACGCCAGAGGTACTGGTTTCGATAGAATTCTATATACCTGAGTGGTTTAGGTCTTGTACACAACGTTGCCAATGTGTGGAGCCTGCAACGTACCGTACATGATACAAAAAACAACATATACAGGCGGAGGTGACATCGTATTGGCAATTGTACAACTAACAGCGACGGCAACGCCAGCGATCTACAGCTGAACTAAAAATTAATTTTGTGAGTATAAGTATGACGTTATCACCTCCAGACAAAAATTTGAATTTAGGCTTCTAACACCATCTATATGCTTATACAGTCGAAAACAGGGCAAAACGTTGTGACCTCCGAAAACGGAGGTCACAACGTTATATATGAGGTGACAACGTATGCTGGGTATCTACTTTGGAGGTGACAAGGTACCCTTTATCAATATATATATATATATATATATATATATATATATATATATATATATATATATATATATATATATATAGACTTATAAAATGACTTATACGCACCCAAACGACATATGAAATATACAAAGTGGCACCCGGATTTTTCAATGCGGCACCCGTTTTGGGTGCCATAGTGTTTTATACCTTTTTCTACGGTTTTGGCATGTACAAGTTGTGAAACGCCTAGAAACGAATTTTTGTATGGGTGCCTTAAGGACGTTATATACCGAGTGATATACAAAAAAGTTCAGCGTATCACCACGAGTGGCGCTGCAGTCGATTTCTGTATATACAGAAGTATATGCCGCCTCGCAGTACTGGCACCCATCATAATTATTGTTCTACTGGCACCCGTAGCACATGTTTTACCGGCAACATCGCATTACTACGCGTTTTGTTTCTGATTTGCGTTTCGGTTTATTCTTTGGCCGCCGGTTTCGATGGCTGGCGACTGGCCGAAGTTATAATACAGGGCGGTCATGCTGGTCAGAATAATTTTAACACTAATTTAAAGTAAAAAGCTCAATTATAAAGCATTTCGTTACACTGAAAGAAATTTCAGTTTTTATAACAAAAATCTTTACGTTTGACGTTCAAATAAATGCATTTACTTTAAAATTGAAAAAATGCAGGTAGATTTAAATGAAAAGGCTATATTCTGCTTTTGTTTATTACTTTCAACTGATGTTTTAATTTGAAACGCATTTTACTTTTATGTTAATTATAAATTTCTTGTTTGAAGTGCAAATGCGTTCTTTTATATGCCGAATCTTTTAAATGCTGGTTTATTAAATTTCAAGAAGGGTGATATTTAAAATAAATAAAAGACATTTTTATTTTAAGGAGAAGGAATTACTTCTGAAACAAAATAATATGTTTTTAAAACAATGTATGTAGTATTTGCTTTTGCTTTGAAATCAAGCCTGAAAATCCTTGAATTGAAGTGTACATGCTCTTTTTGTACATGTACATAAATGATAAATACTTTTAAAGTAAATAGAGGTTTTTAATTCAAGTGCGTGTGGTTTTAAAATAAAAGTATGTATAAGTTGTTACATGCAGAAATAAATGTATTACAAGTGCTAAGTTCTCAATAAGAACGATTTAAACAAAATTCCAAATATTCCATATAAGGATTCCATATATAAAATAATAAGTTATTATTTTATTTCAATAATAAAAGATTTTTACCTTTTATTTTTGTATTACTTAAGTGTGATGTCAATAAAGCATTAATAACAGTAAGTTGTTTTTTACTGAAAGAATATAATACATTCAATTCAACATGTGTGTTCTGCATTTAACGTCATTAACTTAAAAGAATGTTGCATTTAAAAAGAAAACAGCATATTATTAAATTAAAAACCAAACCTTACATTCATATAAAAAGCACTGCATTTAATATTAAATATTTGTACTTTATGCTTGAAAGCAGCAGATTTTTTAAAATAATTACAATTTACCATTCAAATAATGTTTATTTTACTTTTAAATTAACAATAAAACTATTTAAATCAACCTCCGAAATAAGCTTTGTATTTAAATGCACACTACATTGAATTAAAAATTCGAAACACTCTCAAAAGTAGAGCTATTTTTAAATTGAAAAAAATATTTTGTTGGAACATTTTGAAAGTAAAAAATTTTGATGTTACCTGCAATTTTTTCAATTTGAAACAAAATTTTTTTCAGTGTATAAACAATGAAGTACTTAAATCGTTTCCACAGTCTTAATATTAAATTACATTTATTTTTAAAAATACAAAAAGATTTATAAGCAAAAGTTGTTTAGGTCAAAAAGTTAAGCCCGATTACAAATAAAATTAATATACTATCGCAACGTTTTTAAAGTTTGCCCCTAAAATCATACAATTTCTAATGCCCACAGAAGCAATAAACATAATTACAGTTGAAATTAAATTAGTTACGGAGGTTCAGACAAAAAACGCTAATTAAAAAAGTACATTATGCTAATAAATAACTGCAATTTTTGTGTATAATGTAGATATTGTTTGGAGTATCCTTCTGTCCCTTGCATGCCATCTTTATTGCATGGTCGGGGCGGTCAGGTAAGAGCCTTTTTCAGGCTAGAGGCTCATGTTGCCGCCTGCCTTCGGTAGTCAGTAAAAAGTTTTGTTAAGTAAAATAATTGCAACTTTACATAGGCATTTATTTGTTCTTTCTTATAAATAAATGCTATAACTGTTTCATTAGGTATTGATTGAATTTCTTTTTCTTCCTATGTGGGGCGTAGTAATAAGCTTTGATTACTTTCTTGAGGAATATTTCACATTTCTTAAACTGAATACACATTTTAAAAGAAAACAAAATAAACATGACCGGTAACAGCCCAGATATAATTCAATAGAAAACCTGGGGATGTTTTTGACCCTTCGTAATAACCTAATAACTATTGCCATTCGCAATTTTGCGTATGATTCTTTGAAATATTTACCGTGATATAGTGATATCCCACCAAACAATTGACATTTAATATAACATTATTTGTTTTGTATTTCGGTTGTGTTGTAATTGTTAGACGTTATAAAACATTAAATTAATAAAAGAAATACAATTGGGTTCAACTTGTAATATAATAGTAGTTTTTTAGTGGTATTAAATAGTATATTATATATCTGTACATAATTTATTGTTTATTAGGTATATTATTTTAACTGTTAATATATGTTGACTATTAAATATTCTAAAACATTAAATGAAATATTTCACGTTGCTTCGTAACTTGCTTTTTACGTCTAGGTAGACCATTGATTTTTGATAGGTACATAATTTGTTGTTTTTGATTAAGTAAGTAGTAAGTACTTATATTGTTTTAATTGTTAGACAGTTAAAACATTAACTTCAATCAATAAATAAAATCTTGCAATTGGCTCCAACTTGTATAATACATACGTTCTTTTCTTTCAGTTTATTACTTTCTTTCAAGCGGAGTACGCATTCTGGTTGGAAATTTTGAAGACGGCTCGTACACGCGGTCAGCTTCAGTCAAACCTTATTTCATACAATTTTGCCTTTACCGTTCGTCCCTTGTAGAGTGCTCGAAGCCTCGAAACTTGCAAAAAAAACACATTTTGTGGGACTTCGAGGTAAAAATGTATAAATTCGAATTGTAGCTTTGGTTCTGTGGATTCTAAAACTGCAACTTGTCAAAAAATTGTGTGGTGCAAAAAGGCACTATTTAAAAATTTCGAGTTGAGTACTATATGGAAAATAGAAGATATAAGCTACCTCTGTAATATTCGACTGATTTTCTAATTCTGCATTCTTTTTAGAGGTTTGAAGACGCATTTAAAAAGAATAATGATCCTTTTATTTATAAATTACAAAGTGTTGACTTAATAATATTTAACACTTTTGTTTTGACGAGAATCGAAGTAGATTTTTGATTACTGTATTTTTTATTTAAGTTACTCTTACTAGGAAGTCGTAAAATTAAAAAAGTACTGATAAGAATAAGAACTTTTATTATTGTTTCAGGCATGCATAATCAGGATTCATGATGATAATTTGTATCTGAATTTAATAATATCTTTCTTAAAAGCTTTTATTAGAATATTTCAAAATCTTTATTAGTTTAAAACATGAAATATAATATAAATACAAAGATTAATTAAAGTTTCACAAGTTTTATTAATATCTTAACCTGACAATATTGTTTCGACACTTTGTGTCATTATCAAAGGTAGATAAGATTGATAACCAAACACGTTGCTAAAGATAAATACATACAGAAAATAGGTAATTAGATACAATACATAATAAAACTAAATATCTAACACTTCTAATAAAGGAGAATTACTAAGCTCAGTTTGTTCATTCATTAAAGGTACAGTGCGTTTATGTTTGTATATTTCAAAAGCTTCTAAAATGTCTAATTTGTGTTTGTTGTTTTTTGTTTATGTTGCAAAAATGTAAGAATTTAATGTTGTTTTGAGGTGTTGTTTAAAACAGTTTAAAATCATGTTTCAAATGTTTTTTTATATATGGGGTGTCTTACACTCATTTTCGATAAAAAAGCATGTTTTATTTAAAAAACAACCGTTTTTGATTTATAAAACATGATTTTTGCCAACCCTGCCAGAGACGTTCCAGTTTGATCTTGATACATATCAACATTATGACTTTAGAGTTCCCCAGGGATCAAATCATAGACCCCTGCGTGTTTTATTGCTAATAAATGATTTTCCTTCGGTAGTAACAAACTCTAAATGTTTTCTATTTTCTAACGATATAAAATTTACACTCCTGAAGATGGACAGAATATATAGTGGATTGTAAAAACTCATATTTCAATATTAATAAATGCGTTGTTATAACGTTTTCCAGAACGAGAAACTAACTACGTATGGCTTACCTAATTGTAAACAGTAAATTGAAAAAAGACAAATATACGAAATCTAGGAATATTAGTATCATAGCATATCTAGGAATATTACTATACCCAAGCAAACAAATGAATAATCCAGGCCACCGAAATCACGAGGGTGAAAATACTTAACGCATCGAGATGCGGTTAACACATGCTCGAAATTCTAAAAAGTACAATCCTAACATACGTTGCTTACTTTCTTTAACAGTCGAGAGTAACACAAGATGCAGGTTACTCTCTTATATTAACTTAATGTATTTCACAACTGTTGATCACGCGTTGACCGAGATCCTTAATTTGTTTGTTTGGGTATAGGAATACCATTAACTTGGTTTTATGTATTCAATACAAATTCTAAATTGAAACTCTAAGGAGGTGAGCCTACGCACTTATCCAACTGGGATATTTTTGCCTTTTTGGTATTTTTTGCATAAAGAGCATAAAGATATTTAGAGTTCATTACATTTTTGATGGCTATACCTACATCCACATGTATGACTGAAAGATTAGATGGACGTTATTTTGTTGCTGTACAACCAGTACAACGCCGTTTATATTTATTGACGTGTCTCAATGCCTACATATTCCTAGTTTTCAGTGTTCCTGTCAGAATATATTTTCTGTTTTTAATGCCGTATAACTCATTTGGAAATCGAATATAAGGAATATTATTCCAACAATAAAGTCGCAACAGAAAATTGTGGAACAACTGAATAAAATCATACTCGTTAGTTTAACAATTAGATTAAACTGATTATTGCATAAACCCGTTGTGCGCCTCAAACAAGCACAAAAATATTGTTTACTATATTATACAGTGATTTGTGCCTGGTTTCTCCACAAGCCTGGCATACACGTTCATTCCTACTCACAATCAGTATATATATTTCATTACCTGATTGTCTACTGATTACCTGTCAAACCTTTTAAAACTTACGAATAAACTTTTGCACCGGAAATTAAAATACTACTATAAGTAAGTGATATTATAGAGTAAATCTACTATACATATATATGTTACGTACCTACCAAGTCAGAAATTGTACAATTCGCGCATTAAACAGTGATTTTTGTACCGAGCGCGAAGTGCACAGACTACTTTGCACGTAATGCGATTTAACAGACTTGGTACTATACGAATTTTGTTCTGTTCGGGTTCTGAACAACATATTTGTACTGAGCTATTAGTTTTAAGCTTTCGTGGAGCTTTTCGTGGAGTTGAAAAACTCGCTACGCTCGTTTTTCAATCATCTCCACTCACAAAATAAAATCTTACTTTTAACACTTATATCATAAATAACTATTTTGTGCTGTTGTATGTAAGAGATTACAGAGTTGGAAAAACCATGGATTGTATATTTATGTATTTTTGATTTATCTGAATAAAAAATAAACATATAAACATTCTTAAACACGCTAATAAGATGGGGTTACATCGAGAGCACAACCTACTTATAGGTAGAGTTAACTATACCTAACACCTATTTACAATTAACACAGTACCATTTTGAATTTGAGCGAGGCAATTTAAATTTTGTAGAACAAATTTGATGTACTCGCATCAAACAAGAATTACACCTCAAACTGAGTTCATTCTCAATGCATTTTTTACAACTCATACAAAAGAATTTCTTAACGATCTCTCTTTCAGTTATTAACTTCTGCAACATCAAAAATGCAGAACTTTCAAAAAATATTTCTATTATTTTGATGTCAACTTCCTCTTCAAAAATCATACAATTTATAAGTTGGCAGTGTTTGGGTAAATCGTTAGGCTGGACAATGTATTTGTGGTATAAAATATTACTGACGATATCTTGATCACTGAAAATGCAAAGTAATATCTTTTTTTGTCTTGATGTTGATGTCTGATTTATAAAAGGTATCATTTTTCTTCTTTTCTTTAAGCCAACAACTGTTTTTGTAATTCCCTTTGGACGACCTTTTAATTTCAATTTTAATGGTAACTTTATTTTAGATAGTTCGGGATTTTTTAATGCAACGTTAGTAACTAGTGTTGTAGGGTCTACAATAACATCACTTTGTCTTTCCATTTCGGTCTCCTTGCAACTTACATTGTCATTTATCACAAATTCATTGTTGTTTAATATGCAAAGATCTTTAGAATGACTGTCCACCATTTCCTCAAAATTTTGTTCCACTAGAGGAATGGTTGTAGATGCTGGTATTTTATGCTGACTTTTTACCATCTCACTATCTACCTTGGAGTTACTACACTCGGGTTCATAAGTAATCTCTTCTTCAGGTATAATCATGACTTGTTTTCTATTATTCCAATTTTCCACTAAAAGTTCAAGTTGAAAAAAACATTTTTTAAAATCAGTCTCCCCAAATTCAGACATAACTGTGGCCAATTCCTGGCATTTTGACATACATTTTTTATATTTTTGCTGCTGGGTTGAAATTGTTGTGGTTTCTTTTACATGACATACACTTACATTTTCGCGACGATTTTCATTATCATAACATTGTTCAGTAGGAGGAATAGATTGATCAGTGGGAAAATCAGATAAAACATTTTTGATGTAATATGACTTTTTGAATCTTTCATCAATTAAGGTTGATGAATATAAACTTTCATTTCTCCTTCTACGAACCGCAAAAATGTGGGAACAAGGCAATTTCATGTTGACTCGAAAGGGGCAAGGACAGTCTTCTACAGATACTTTTATTATGTCTAATGATAATGTATTTACCATACAGAAGTCCTGTTCTTCAGAAACTATTTTAACTTTTTCACACAACGTTAATTGTTTCTCAATAAATTTCAAAGCATATGGAGTAACTAATTTTGAATATAAATCTGTTGGGCTTCCTGTTTCATGTTTAAAGATTTTATTTCTATAAAACATCATAGAAGCTTTTCGTTTCCTTTCTGACATGACAGAATCTAACAACACCAAAAAGTCTTCATAAAACAATTTTAAGTTACTAGATTTTGAGCACACTTGCTTTATTTTTTGATTAAAAGATTCCAAGTGATTAGTGGTAGTAATGTTAAATGAGCACGTACCTCTCTTGAAACATTCTACCCATTCCTTCCTTATAATGTGCCAGTTCGCATTGTAATATTTTGTTACTTGAGGAATCTGTAATTCTAACAGAGATTTGTATTTACTGTCATAATCATTTTCTGACTTTGCAAAAGCAAGTCCCTGAAGGATAGCAACAACTGTATCTCTCTGATATGAATTGATACTCATAGCATCCATCGTTATATTTGTTCGGAAAGATTTGAGGGTGTGAAACAAACACAAAAGTATTGAAGAATTAGGAAATTCTTGCTTTAAAACTTTTCTTTCAGTGAAATCTTTGTCTGTAAAAATGACTGAAGTTTTTTCCCATGATGAGTTAGAACTTTTGAAGATCTGAATCATATGTGATATGTTATCAGATGTCTCATTACCTAGGAGAAAAGTTGCGGCTACCTCTCCTTCTCCATTTCCATTAATTACCATAATTATGTTCAAAGGCATTCTCAGGTTATTAAGTTTATATGTGGCATCCAACAAGAACATTTCAGGATAGTTCTTAAAGGATGCTAACATTGCACTGCTTTGAAAATAGATACCAGTCAGAGTTTCATTTTCATCAGCGAGTATTGTCACCACCGCTCCTAAGTCTTTTTTCAAAATATCCACCACACCCTTCAACTGAAGATCTTCTTTTGATTTTTCTCTGATTCGAAGGTTAGAAATATCATGGAGTGAGAGATTCTTCCCAGTTTTTCTATGAATGTAGTCTTTCAACAGTACCCGATTGCATCTCAAGTCAAGGAGATTTTTAACGTTTTGTGTTTCTTCAGAATTTAACCTTCGTTGCTTTGGAAGACATTTGAAAACTTCCTTTTGAATTTCATGACTATGGTCTCTAACAATTTTTGACAAAACTAGACTCGGTGAGTCACTTGTTAAGGTAAAACACATTTGGAAAGGACATCCTTCCCGGCAAGTACTAAAATGAAATTCTACTATAAAAAAACATACTGCTACCAAACTATATATTACTTATTGACATACCTGACTGTTCTTTTACCTAATCCTCTCGAGACAAACTTTTTCCCTCCTTTTGCACAAGCATATACAATTCTATAATATTTTAAATTATCATTAACAGTTGCCAATTTGCGAGGACACTTCTTGGTTAAAGATTTTTAAAGAACTTTGAATCACGTTTATATAACTCAATGTAATGCTCGCTTTCATATTGTTTTATTTTGAATTCTAGGTCTTCAAATGAAGAAAATGTTGAGTTTAGGTCTAATTTATCCATTTTTCAGTACAACAATAAGTACTTGCTGTGGCACTTGCTTAATTCGACTCGAATAGTGACTAGTGAGGTTATACTGTCATTGTTATCGAAATTCTTACGGATCTTTATAAAAATAAAATCACGATCCGCAATTTTCGGATCCCAAGAATAAAAAAATACAGATCCGCAAGTTGCGGATCTATAGTGTTCAAAATATAGGTCCGCAAATTCCCTATGTAATTTACATTTGCGGACCTCTAGTGCAAAACATACGGGTACGCAATTTGCGGACGCCGATATTCTTCCATAATAATAATAGCCCCCTCCTTCCCGCACAAGCTTATAGCCTGGGGAACTAGGCTATGGGTTAGCAATTATTATATATATTATTATTATAAATATTATTGTTGAGCCTCGTACCTACTATGAACAAGAAGACCTAAAATAGTAATAACAAGAAAAGAAAAATAGATATTTTGAAATACAGACTATTCTAGTTTATTTATTATATAAATATAAATAATAAATAAATAAATATAATTTTTGTGCTGTCTAATTTATAGTAATAAATAAATAAAAATATTTATTATAAATTCGAAAGCACAAAAATACGTATTGGCTGATCGCTAATTGCAAGGTTATGGAGCTCCTTTTTGTCACTAACTTTTGTACCTGCAAACTCGCACGCTGTCATTCCATGACACATGAAAGTTTATTTTTTCGTTTTTACCTTCACTTTCTATTATTCGTGCTTTGCACAAAAAGTGCTGTACGAAGTTGACTGAAAAGTTCAAACTAACAACTCGGTACAAATAGACAGAACCCGAACAGTACAAAACTCATAATACCAAGTCCGGTAAATCCCACTTCGTACAAAGTAGTCTGTAGAGTAGTAGCAAAATGTGAAAAGCCTGTTGACGTCATAAAAGATGCGCATTGTGTTCGCGCTAACACCTAACAACTTGACAAGTAAAACATACCCCTATTAAAATAATAAACTAAGTTCGAACGTAGTTTCGTCTAGTACGCATGTGACGTCAACAGGCTTTTCTTATTTTGCGATTACTTTACAGTTCGCGCTCGGTACAAAAATTAGTGTACAAAGCACGCATTGTACAATTTCCGCCTTGGTAGGTAACATACTAAGAAAACCCTAGAATACTATAAACCAAGTAACACATAAATAGGAAAAAGTTTAATTTCTTCAATATTTTAAATCCTTTCAATATATAATATTGTTAATATTATGTTTTTTACAGAAACGGGTACAGAAAAGGGGGATTCTTATACTTTTCGTTTTCAAACGAATTCGTTATTTAAATATTCTTTCGGCAGTTAAAGAAAGTTGGTGAAACATTTTTACGATTAGAAGTCTTAAAATTCTTGTGCTTTGTTTTTCTCTTTGACTAATGCCGACGTAATTTAGTCATAAAAATTGTAACAACTAATTCATTATTCAAATCCTTGTAAAGGTAACTTAATCGTTCATATATCGCTTGCTAAGTTTTATACATTTTCATTAGTCGTACGTAGTGTCAAACATTAAGCCCAGTGTCGATAATTGGATAACATTTAAAAAAATAGTTGAAAACCTAACAATTTAGAAAATGTATTTTCCTATTTTTGATTATACAATGTGGGCTTACAAGCAGAAGGCATTAAGTCAGAAAATACAGTTTTGAGTAAATCGCATTTTAAAGTTTGTGGGCCTTTCATAATTATTTATGAAATAATTCTAATGCTTTTGGTACTCTAATGTGGAGGTAAACATGTTCTAATCAATATAAGTAATAAATAAAAACATTAATTTTATAAGAAATCCATTTTAATCCCCTTTTTGACTAAGTGCGTTTTTCTTGTAAGCCCACGAATAGAGTTAATTATTTTTATATTGCATTCTATTGGGTAATTCTCAATGATAAAAATTAACCTATAAAGAAGCGACTACTTACTATCAAATTTCTATGAAGCATTTTAGAATGTTTCTTAAAATATTTATACTTGTTTATAGTTTACATGTTCTTTTTAATGCCTATTCTTGCAGGTTTTGAACCATTCCTTGGAATGTATTTTGATTGATATTTTTGTTTATATAGTTATTTAAAATAGAATGTACATTAGCGCTCATTAGACAATTTTTGATATTGCAGATTTTTAGTGGTAGGTAATTGCTGATGTTGGATTATTTACAAAATTCAAAATATGATTAATACTACTCAAACTCAATACCCAACATGCACTTTCGTTCTCTGCTGCCTGTAGAAATCCCATTGATTAAGATCTACACAATAGTTCTTTCTATTCACGCTGAATCGTTGAGTCTTTTATCTCACTATTTATACCCTCTAATAGTTAGTAGTGCATGCGTATTTGAATTTGTTTATAAGTAAACTACTGCCGGACAATTTATAGGATGCAATAATTAAACAGTTTATACCATTGTTTCAATTTACATAATAGGTATGCACCTATCTTTTAAGGACTTAAACAGGAAATATAGATAACAACAAAACATTTAATTTTATTTTACAAACTAATGCAAAATATTTAATGTTACCATGTAACTTGTTACGTGTTTTCAGTCATTAAATCAAAATCAGGTTTTAGTTAGTAGTTCTATACTTTAATTTCAATAAAATAGCAAAGAATATTTGTTGTTACAAAAAACACATTATTTATTTTGTTTTTATAACACTCGATTCTGAGTTTTCTAAAAAAATATCTGCCTTTTATTTCAATTCAATCATTAAAACTTTTATCCCTAGATGAAAACATTCCTAATTACATAATTCCTAATTTCCAGGAGTCAAAGAAACTTTATTAAACATAGATGAAATATAACTATACCTACATATATACAAATATTACGTTATGGACATTTAATAAAACGCTGGTTTTAAAATATACATGTATACATGTTTTAAACAAAATCATGGACAAACAGATTAAGAAATGCCAAAATGTGCAACTAAAAGTAACAAAGCAATAAAACAATAAAATTTTATTACCAATCGGTAAGCAAATCTGTAAATATCGGAACTATTAGATTTTGCGAAAAAGATTTTTGCTTTCGTGAGGATGCATAAACAGAAATATTAAGAACTCCAACATCTACTTATTTTAATAACCGTTAATTTGCTTTTGTTAGATAGTCATTGGCATAAAATAAAGCTAAGCAAAATATCTTGAAATGTTTAGAATTCTTTTTGTTTTTGGTTTATATCTATAATTAACTGAATTGAGAATAATTTGTTGTTTTTAGTAAAATCATACGATTTTTAAAACTGCCTTTTATTTTATTAGTAGCGCACAATGTTTGGTTATGATGTTCACAAGTATGGAGTATATAGTTCTTTTATTGTTAATATGTCAATAATATAAAGTCTTATTAATGTAAGCTCCAAAATATCAAATAAATTATATTAATCATGCAATAATGGCAATTGCACTAGATGTTTGATTAGATCATGCCAATGACTAGAAAGTTTACACATTTTTCCTTAATCCCCGTAGGTATTTCATAATTCACGAAGATTGGAAAGGTTTATTATAACATCTAAAAGTATTTGTGGTTAGACAATAGGCAAAGCAAATGCAATAATCCGAGGTAAACAATAAAAAGTTAAAAACTAGCGTCCAAAAGTGTAAAATTAGAAAGTGAATTATTCAAAAAATGTTGCATAAGCTTCCGTACTGTATATAAATAATAAAGCAAAAGGTAAAAGGGCACCCATAAATATGGCATCACTGGAGTGGTGCCACTTGGTAGAAGTATATATAATTATTATACAAATGGGTGCCAGTTAACCAGTTACTATGTTGGGTGCGAGTTTAACATTATATATCTTTTAGAAAGTATAAAAGAATATTGTAGTTT
Organism: Agrypnus murinus; assembly: GCA_929113105.1. Taxonomy (NCBI): domain Eukaryota; kingdom Metazoa; phylum Arthropoda; class Insecta; order Coleoptera; family Elateridae; genus Agrypnus; species Agrypnus murinus. The sequence goes on along the minus strand of OV816025.1, from coordinate 38,607,270 downwards.
TTCAACTTACTTTTTCTTCACTACTTGCGATGAGTCAATTGGTGTAAAATATACACCATTATCTCAACTCTATCAAGTGGGTGCTACTTTACCGGAATATGGGTTGGGTGCCACACTGATAGCTTGGCACGTATATATATATATATATATATATATATATATATATATATATATATATATATATATATATATATATATATATATATATATATATATTTTAAATGCAACACCCTATATATTATTGCATTTTTAAATCGCTCTTTCTTCTTGATTTTAAATATACGATATAGTTAGTCTATCATGAATACTTTTTGACATATTTGACTTCAAAAATACAAAAAAAAACTTTTATTGAAAGAACAGTGGGATATGCTTTCCAAAATCCACCTTGGATTTATTAAATTTTAATTATTTATTCTATGTGAATAAGTATACTTTTCCTTATCTCGTTTCCTTCTTTGCAGCTACAATGCTACAGTCTTCGCATATGGAGCAACGGGAGCTGGTAAAACGCACACAATGGTTGGTGATCCTTCCGAACCAGGAATTATGGTTAGAGCTTTAAATGACCTTTTCAATGCCGTCAAAGACAACGAAGATCAATATTCGGTATGTCGATAATTAATGCTACTAAAAAAATATAATTTTGTTTTTCTTTGAATTGATACACCAAATACACATTCACTTAATGTGGAAATATTAATCGAAGGACCGATTGATTTATGAATAATAAACTCTGTAGTAATAGGTAGGTAAATAACTTCCAATTACTGTTATGCATCTTTCAATGAAATCCAAAGCAAACAGCTCTATTGAAATGATTTTTTCATATTTTGATTTTATAACATTTATGAGATTATGGATTAAGATTATTAAACTGTATCTATATTTCTAGAAATATTATTAATATCAAGTAGGATAGACCTATATGTAATATAGGTAATATAGGTATGTAATATAGGATAGACCTATAGACCTTAGTACCTATATGTAAAGTTATAGCGAATGCTAAATAATATTTATTATGTAATTAGGAGAGCAAGCGATACTTTAAATCCGAGAAGATGTATTATAACGCAGAGGCGCCAGCCGAGGCGTTATAACATCTTCGAGGAGATCATCAAGAACGTCTTGAACTCTGGTGTCATTGACAACGGAGATAAAGATATACTTTATTTTACTAATTGTGGTATATAAACAATTGTTTGAAATACGAAATGAAATAAAGATTATTATTATTATAGAGTTGCATATGACATAAAGACTGACACATTTAAAACTTTTTAAAGTCAAAAATATTTGTACGTTTAGTAACTGAAGATAAACAAGGGATAATTCCGATGCGGTATTAAAAATACTTCATTCTTTAAACAAAACGAAGAATTATTTTAAAAAGTAGAATGAACCTAACTATTTAATAAATTGAACAATTTAGGTTATTGTGTCAAAATGACAAATGTCAATTATTATACTTAAAAATTCTTAGCTATAGCACCAACCTTACAAAAAAGTTAGTATATTTTAACATTTGGCACGTTTGCTATAATATCTATCTTTCTCAGATGTATTGCTATTCGCTATTTTGCTTTTGTTCACACATGAAAATCCAATCCCTAGATGAAGTTTTTCCTTAGAGTTTTTCCAATGCTGTATAAACTCTAGCAAAGCTACATCTAGTCAGCGACCTCCTCAACTTATTTACAGAAAAAAAACTGCAACAAAGGTACAGTTGATTTCATATAAATCTAAGACAGCCAGTATCCCATACTGTAAATGTTGGTTTTTCTTTTTCTTTATGCCCAATAACTAGTTACCTAAGAAAATACAATTCAAAGTCTAGTTTACACGTTGTTAAAAACGCAAAAACTACTATCAAGACTTCATAGTTGCTAGTCTTAGTTGAATTAAAACACCCGGTATATTTATAAAAATGATTTATGCATTGCTTTCAAATATCGGCAGCTATAGTGGTGTGCGATCGTTCTCACAATTGAAATTAATAAAAATTTAAGAGACTTAAGATCGACAATTTCTCAGGAACATCTTGGGGAGGAAATAAATTAAATCCTAAACAGCCGCACAGAAATGAGTTTTTGAGTTTTCAGGTTAAATAGTCAAAAGAAAAACCTTAGCGGTAACTTTTGAAAATGCTCCAGAAATTTTTTCGATTTTTCCTGACGTAGGAAAGCGTTCTGCGAAAAAGCGACTATAAATATACTGTTCCGTAGACTGCGAAGAATTTGTTAAAAATTTGGCAATTCGAAAAATGCACTGATTAAATAATTTAGATAAAGATGATTTATTAGAATTTGTTAATAAGGTGGAGAAACGTTTGTATCGTTTGAGGTTTGTCTACTCTTTCCTAACGTACAAGTTAACACTGTTGCATATTTAGAAACTTATTTAAGAACTACTAAATTAGAAGAGAAGAAAATTTTACAATACATTCGTTTAACTTCATTATGTATGTCCCAGAACAAATTTCAAATAATTGAGAAATATCTTGAACAGACACAATTTTGAAACGTCTATAAAAGAGGAACTTAAATATTTTTCGAGAGTTTGGCTAAAATACGTAGACGATATTTTCACTTATTTAATACGAAAATGTACGATATTGTTAATTTAACGAACAAATTAAATTCCAAATTTAACCCCACTAAATTCACGGTAGAAAAAGAAGTGAACAAGTAACTGCCCTTCCTTGATACTCTAGTAGTTAGAAACAATAGCAACAGACTAGAAATCAACGTTTGTTAAAAAAAAGAACATCACTAAAGTACTGTAGCGATGGTTTAACACCAATGTTAGGGCTACTTATATATATATATATATATATATATATATATATATATATATATATATATATATATATATATATATATATATATATATAAAGTTATTTGAAATTTTATTGGAATATAGAAAAATTATCGTCTCGAGCCAGGAATCGAACCTGGGCTCCCTGCTATCTAGGCAGATGCTCTACCGCTGAGCTACTCGAGGCTGATTGCTGGTGAGACGACAATTCTTCCATATAAGTTGTATAATGTGTAAACACAGAGAGAGAACTAATTATAATTTGTTGTGCTAAAGTAGGCTGACGCTTATATTCCAATAAAATTTCAAATAACTTAATATTACTCTTGGTGGCTTACATACACTATTATAAATCATTTAACTATTATATATATATATATATATATATATATATATATATATATATATATATATATATATATATATATATATATATATATATATATATATATATTGTGATGATATTTTGAATAAAATAAAAGAATTAAGGGTATAATATAATAAAAAACTAAAGGATACATTAAAATTTAACAAAATAAAAAGAAGGGGTATTATTTTATAAGACAGGTTATTATAAATTATAATATTAAACATTCAGACATAATCGTTGTTGATGAAGGGTCATGTAGATGTTTTCTTTATGAACGTTGTTTCATGGTTTTCATTGAGTTTGCAGCAAGCTAGAAAAAATAAATAAAATAATTGAAGGTGGTGTTATTTTTTTGGACAGGAGAAAAATTTTTCCTCTAATAGAAAAAATTATAATCAATTAATTTATCAATTGTACTATAGATAAAAAACGTGTGGAATATATATAGAATAATTATGACATGTGTACAAGATTAAGAGATTTACCATAAACCGAATTGAGAAGAAAAATAAACCAACTTACCCATAAAGTGGTCCCGTTTTATTTATTTGTTGTAGAGTGCATGGTGGTGATAGCATATGGGAAGTAAAGGTGGTTTTGTCCATCAAACGTTACTACAGGAGATATTAAGAGTACCATTAATATAAAGAAGAGGTTCCTGGAATATAAAAGTTAGAAGTAAAGAAAAGGAGTTTTAGGTATAAATAACATCTCCAGTGATATTAGTGAGTGTTAATAGCAGAGCAAAAGTGTTTACTAAGTTTTAAAAGAAAGAAAATAAAAAGCACATGACTACATAGTAAAATTTACCAAAACAATGTTACTTACAATAGATTTGTTTTTTTTTGAAGCTGTAGATAGTTTTTACCTTTGGATAAAAGCTTGTAAGGCAAGTTGCAAATTCCATATATAAAATCTTTTCTGAAAATAAATTATAATTTAAATAAAATTCATAAAGAATAAAATTTGACTTACCTGTCATATAAAATTTGACTTACCTGTCAGATATATAAAAAAATTGAGGTTAGATGATAAATTTTAATGTTGATATTGATTATTAGTCAAAATAGAGGGAACTAATATTGTAATACACAAACCCATAATAACTAATGAAATTGCATTCATTCATGAAAAGGTAGAACCCCGGCTTTTCATAGAATAAATTTTGTTAATTTCATAATAGAAATATACCTTTTATAATTAAATAAATTATCTAATATTTGAACAAAATAACATTACTACATTACCTAATTAATGAGGCCCAACGTGGCACAAGGTTAAATATTACTTGTACAGTACAAATTAAATGGCGCCCAACGTGTTTGGCAAGTTTTTGCAGAGTTAAATAAGATTAACTTTAGTAACCAACGTGTTTGGCAAGTTTTTGCAGAGTTAAATAAGATTAACTTTAATAACCAACGTGTTTGGCAAGTTTTTGCAGAGTTAAATAAGATTAACTTTAATAACCAACGTGTTTGGCAAGTTTTTGCAGAGTTAAACGAGATTAATTTTAAAAAAAAAACCAACGTGTTTGCATACTAGTGAGAATTAATAAGTTTGAAAATATCACATTTTTTTAGATACTGTCTGCAAATATAATAGAATTCATAATAACTATTTTATTTGTCTATGTGTATAACATAATTTTTTTTTAGTAATTTAAAGTAGAAAAACAAGAATGGAGAAAGGAGACAGGATGCTTAGAAGATCCGGAAAACATTATGTGTCACAAGACGATAAAAATAAGGGAGATGAAAGAGAAACAGGATCCGACGAAAAACAACAAACAATCATAGAAGAAGAGAATCCCGAAGAAACAGAAAGAATGATACGGATGGAGGAAGAATTAGTGGAGACAAGAATTGAACAAGGAACATCAATGGAGAGTAGTCAATTTGAAAAATTGTTTGAATACATCAGAAAATCAAATGAAGAAATGAAAAAGTCTAATGAAAAGATGGAAAAGAACCAAGAAAAGATGAGAGAAAAGATGGAGAAAAATCAAGAAGATTTGAAAGAAGAAATGAAAAGGTCAAATGAAGAGACAAGGGAAAAGATGGAAAGAAAATTTGAAGAATCATCAGAGAAAATTGATAAAATTCAAGAGGAAATAGAAAAATCTGCAGAAGTAATAAAGAAGTTAGAGGAGAGGGTTGAAAAGACATTTATTGAGTTTGCTGAAAAAAACAGTCAATTAGTAGAAGAGAAGATAAAAACGGCAAGAGAAGAGGTGAGCAAAGAAATACAAGAAAAGGTGGACGTAGCAAACAAACAGACAGAAGAAAGAATGGAAGCAGTAAACAAGAAAATACAAGAAGGAGAGAAGAAGAGAGAGGAGAATCAGAAAATAACTATGGCAGTTTTAAAAAGGCAGAATGAAGAGCATCAAAAGCGAACAGAAGAAGTTATGCAGAAGACAACAGAAGTTAATGAGAAATTGGAGCATTTTGGTAAAGGAGTGAGTGAAAATTTAGAAACGATAGGGAAATCTATTGACCAGGGTAAAAATAATGTAAATAATTTAGAACGAAATAGAAGGGATTTATGTGGGGCTAATGGAAATTTTAGATGTGGTCCAGAAATGATTCCAAGATTTGAGGGACGAAATTATGAACAACCTATGGTATTTTTGAATAAACTAGATGAGATGATGAAAAATGAAGGTTCAGAAAACATAAAATTTCAAATTATAAATATTTCTTTAATTGGACATGCAGAAAAATGGCATAGTATCATACGAAATCAATATCAAACTTATCAAGAATTTAGAACATTATTTATACAACAATACTGGGGAAGTTCGCAACAAGCTATAATTAGAACAAATCTAACTTCTGGAAGTTACGCAGCTTATAAAGGATCTAGAGAAAATTACGTTATAGATCAGTACAACCAAGCACAATATTTAATGCCAAGACTGACAGAAGAGGAAATTGTGCAACATTTATCTCGACACATGGAGAAGGAGATAGCAAGAGCTATTGCGGTGCAAAATATAAAGAAGTTAAAAGATCTTTTGGAAATAATCAGAAATTATGATATAGCCACCAATTATGAAAAACAAAAAGAAGAGCAGAAGAAAGAGACGCAGAGAAAATTCATACCAGATTTTAGAAATGAAAAGACATGGGGAAACCAAAGAAATTATGGGTATGATCAAAGTCGACAAATTAATAGGGGATATGGAAACAATGGTTACAGAAATATGGAACAATCAAAATATAGAGCATATAATGGTAACAATCAGTATAACACTTACAACAGAAATCAAGATTTTAGAAGATACAATGACCATAATCAGGAAGAAAGAAAAAAATACCAAGAAAATGGATATAATTACAGAAGATTCAATGAAAATGAAAATACAAAATTACAGGAAGAGAGAAATAGAAAACTCCATGCTATCGAAGTCGTAGAAATCAATGACGAAACTTCGAATAGCCAAAAAAAAACTCCAATAATATAACAATAATTTTAAATATGGGTACGGGGTTGATAGAAGAATCATTTAAAAATTTAGAAGAAGAAAGTTTGGTTAGTAAAAGAAATTTACCTATTATTAATTTACAATTTAGGAATCAAAAATATTATGCTTTAGTAGATAGTGGTTCGGAAATGTCGTTAATTAATGAAGAGATTGTGAAAAGAAATTGGGACGGGTTGAAGAATAGAATTTATAAAATAAAAAACATTAATCTTGTTTCAGCTATGAAGAAAAAAATATCAACAATAAATCAAATGGTTCAAATTAAGATGAAGATTGGAGAAGATTGTTTAGAAGATGCAAGTTTGTTAATTGTGAAAGGATTGAGTTTGGATTTTATTTTAGGTATGGATTTGATAGAGAAATATGGATTAATAATTGATGGAGAAGAAAAGTGTATTATATTGAAGAATAGGAAGAAGAAATGGATTGGATTGGGAACAGAATTAAGTAAGATGGATGTATCAATTGGGAAAGAAGAAGTTTTAGAGGCAGAAGAGTTAATGGATGGTAAAGTTGAATATGAAGATGAGATAGTTTTGTATAATTTGTTTGAAAGGATATTTGAAGAAAGACAGATTGGATTAATAGATGATGAGACAAGAAGAGAATTAAGTAACATATTGCAACAACATATTAGTTTATTAGATGATGAACCAAGGGTGGCTGAAAATTATCAACATCAATTAGAAGTTAATGATAAAGAAGGTTTTAACACTAAAATTTATCCAATACCATTTGCTTATAGAGGAGCTGTTAAAGCAGAAATTATAAAATTGTTAAAGAATGGAATTATTGAAACTTCAAAAACACATTTTATCAATCCCATAGTAATTGTACCCAAACAAAATAAAACGGAAATGAGAATTTGCCTAGATGCGAGAAAGTTAAATGCCATAACGAAACCACAATATGAACAACCACCATCATTGGACATCCTGTTAAGTAGAATCTGTGGTAAAAGTTATTTTAGTAAGTTAGATTTGAAAAATTCATTTTGGCTTATTCCTTTACATCCTGAAAGTAGAAAATATACTGGTTTTAGTATAGAAGGAGAAGTATATCAATTCAAAGTGGTACCATTTGGATTATCCACTGCTTCAGCTGCATTAGTTAGAGCTATGCAGAAAATATTAAATAAGTATGAAGAATTCTGCGCGCATTATATTGATGATATTTTAATTTTTTCAAAAAGTAAAGAAGAACATCTCCAGCATGTGAAGAAAATATTAGAAAATTTAGATGAAAATGGTTTAAAGCTAAATAATAGCAAATGTGAATTTTTTAAGGATGAGGTAAAATATTTAGGTTATGTGATTAGCAGAAAAGGCGTATTTATCAACGAACAACGTTTAGAAGAATTGAAAAATTTAACTAGACCTAAAAATCTTAAAACATTAAGAGGTTTTCTTGGAGTATTAAATTATTACAAGAAATTTATTCCAAACTATTCAGAATTATGTATACCCTTAATAGAGTTATTAAAAAAAAATATAAAATGGAAGTGGACTGAAAAACAGGAACAAGCATTTCAAAAACTGAAAATGGTCTTTTATACAGAATTATTACTTAGGTATCCAGATTTTAATCAAATCTTCATATTAAGAACAGACGCCTCTGATTTTGCGATAGCTGCAGAATTAGTTCAGGAGCAACAGGGAGAAGAAGTGCCAATATGCTTCATATCGAGGGTATTGAAGGATTGTGAAACCAGATATACCGTTGCAGAGAAAGAAATGTTAGCCATTGTATTTGCTGTGAAAAAACTGAAGTTTTATTTAACTGGAAATAAGTTTGTAATAGAAACAGATAATTCTGCAATATCATTCTTAAAAAATAAAAAATTCTTAAACAATAGGTTGTACCGATGGGCGTTAATATTACAAGAATATATCTTTGACATTCGGTATAAAAGGGGAACTGAAAATGTGACGGCTGATTTCTTCAGTAGAAATAACTCTCCGGAGTATGGTAAGTCAAATGAAGTTATGATAGCATTACAAAAGTTTATGGTGAGTGGAGATTTTACTAAAGAAAGATTTCAAGAGATTCAACGAGAAGAAGAGATACAAAGGATAAAGAGGGAAATATTAATGTTGGGAGTTGAAGTATGGAAAGGTTATGTAATAAGGGAAGAGTTATTGATGAAACGGATTGGAAGTAAAGAAATGGTAGTACTCACAAATGGTATAGCTAAAGAAATCATTGTTATGATTCATTTGAATTATGGTCACATTGGGGTGAGAAAAACATTTTTGGTTTTTAGAGAACTATTTTATATAAAGAATGATATAACGTTAATCAAGAAAATTATAAAGAATTGTGAAATTTGTTTATTTGGAAAAGAGAAAAATTATAAAAACCAAAACAAATATATGAGTTTTAAAATAGAATATCCTTTACAACTAGTTGCAATTGACTATATTTCTAACTTGATTCCAGGACAATTTGGATATCAACATATCTTAGTAATGGTAGATGTATTTACAAAATTTGTGAAACTGTTTCCGGCAAAAAATTGTAACACTGTACATGCAGTAAGATTTATTAATCAATTTATTGAACATGTAGGAAAAATGGATACTGTCTTAGCAGACAATGCTACATATTTTAACAATTTAAGATTTAGAGATGAATTGCAAAAACAAGAAATAAAAACAATTTATTCCAGTATTAGACATCCACAAGGAAATTTATCAGAAAGATACATAAAAGAAGTGGTAAAGTATTTGAGATTATTAACATATCGTCAACATAATCAATGGGTGAAATATTTATGTCAAGTGGAAGAATATTTAAACACAATCCCAAACGTGACAACTCAAGTATGCCCAATTACTTTAATGAAAGGTATTATTCCTGAAAGACCTTGGAGGGAATGGGAAGAAAATATAGATGTCACTGAATTATTGCAAGAAGTAAGATTAAGAATTAAGAAGAACCAGAAAAGGATACAAGAAAAAATGAATAAAAGAATTAAAAAGAAAACAGAATTTAAGATAAATGATTTAGTTATAGTTAAAACTTTAAAAGTAGCAGATAGACAAAGAAAAAAATGTAAAAAGTTAAATCTCCCATTTCAGGGACCTTTTTCAATTTCTAAAATATTTGCAGAAGGGAATACTTATGAGTTAATGGATGAAGAGGGTAAAATAAAAGGGAGATTTCACATATCACAAATATATAAATACAAAGATGAAAATAATCAGTTGTTAGAGTATGATGAATATTCATAAAATATTGACAATCTATTTTTTTTATAACCTCTAATAGCAATAATGACATTTATTAAATTAATATGACATTTGAAAGAAATATAAAATGTTAATGCAAGGATAAAATTTTTATTTATAATGGGAGTCAGTATAATGATAATTTTTCATAAAAGGAATGGAAGAATTCATTCAAAGGATAAAATGTTAATTTGTTGATGTTGTTAGTTGATAGTTTATTTTATTGTTGATCTGTTACATATAATTGATTCAAAATCAATTTGATTGGTTATAAAATTATTTAATGAAAGAAAAAAATTAAATTTCATATTATGATAGTTGTTAAAAATGTTATTAAAGTTGTTCATGTGATTTAATTTTTTTATTTATTAAATAGTGGGGCTTTTATGTGATGATATTTTGAATAAAATAAAAGAATTAAGGGTATAATATAATAAAAAACTAAAGGATACATTAAAATTTAACAAAATAAAAAGAAGGGGTATTATTTTATAAGACAGGTTATTATAAATTATAATATTAAACATTCAGACATAATCGTTGTTGATGAAGGGTCATGTAGATGTTTTCTTTATGAACGTTGTTTCATGGTTTTCATTGAGTTTGCAGCAAGCTAGAAAAAATAAATAAAATAATTGAAGGTGGTGTTATTTTTTTGGACAGGAGAAAAATTTTTCCTCTAATAGAAAAAATTATAATCAATTAATTTATCAATTGTACTATAGATAAAAAACGTGTGGAATGTATATAGAATAATTATGACATGTGTACAAGATTAAGAGATTTACCATAAACCGAATTGAGAAGAAAAATAAACCAACTTACCCATAAAGTGGTCCCGTTTTATTTATTTGTTGTAGAGTGCATGGTGGTGATAGCATATGGGAAGTAAAGGTGGTTTTGTCCATCAAACGTTACTACAGGAGATATTAAGAGTACCATTAATATAAAGAAGAGGTTCCTGGAATATAAAAGTTAGAAGTAAAGAAAAGGAGTTTTAGGTATAAATAACATCTCCAGTGATATTAGTGAGTGTTAATAGCAGAGCAAAAGTGTTTACTAAGTTTTAAAAGAAAGAAAATAAAAAGCACATGACTACATAGTAAAATTTACCAAAACAATGTTACTTACAATAGATTTGTTTTTTTTTGAAGCTGTAGATAGTTTTTACCTTTGGATAAAAGCTTGTAAGGCAAGTTGCAAATTCCATATATAAAATCTTTTCTGAAAATAAATTATAATTTAAATAAAATTCATAAAGAATAAAATTTGACTTACCTGTCATATAAAATTTGACTTACCTGTCAGATATATAAAAAAATTGAGGTTAGATGATAAATTTTAATGTTGATATTGATTATTAGTCAAAATAGAGGGAACTAATATTGTAATACACAAACCCATAATAACTAATGAAATTGCATTCATTCATGAAAAGGTAGAACCCCGGCTTTTCATAGAATAAATTTTGTTAATTTCATAATAGAAATATACCTTTTATAATTAAATAAATTATCTAATATTTGAACAAAATAACATTACTACATTACCTAATTAATGAGGCCCAACGTGGCACAAGGTTAAATATTACTTGTACAGTACAATATATATATATATATCTCTTGTAGGAGGTAATAAAACACAAGTAATAACTTTTATGAGATATTTATTCGACTTGTTTATTATTCCCGTTGCCTAGTACCATTCCGTATCTACGCAATGAATGCAAGTTGTGAGCCATTCACAACGTTTACCCCGCCCTGTCTAAAACGAGGGTAATACATGAAAAGGAAAAAATACGGAATGGTATTTTGGAGAAAAAATGAAGTATCTTAAAGAAACTTGAATAAAGTTGTAAAATGTCCCAGCTACAAAAACTCCACTAGGTAGTATACAATAAAAAACTTAAGTTAACTAACAATACGGAACTTGCGACGGCAACTCTTGGAACCTGTAAACAGAAACAAAAAACAGCAAAGTGTTCAAATTTTCAAAGTCAACAGATAAAAGGTTTTCAAAAGATGCCTTCGCGTAGCATTTGAAATCAGTTCATTGTTGGCTTAACATTATAAAGTAACTAATCTAAAAAATATGCAGGCTTATGACCTAAGTAACTGTCTTTCATGCCCAGAGTGTGCGTGTCATTACGAACGTACACGTGTGTGCAGTTGGTCAAGTCGCTGGGGACGAAGGACTGACCGGAATACGTTTTTGTAAAAAAAATGTTTCTGCTTCCTCATACGACATTTGAGATTGGCTATGAAATTAGGGAGGTTCATGTCGTTAGCCAGCTGTTCTTCTTCAAAGAAATCTCCAGGTAGTCGTAAAGGGGTAGCATACGACTAAGAATGTCGTAACGATTGACGTGGAGGAGTAACGATTGACTCGGAAGGAGGAGTCAAAACATTAGCCTGAGCAGAAAATAGTTTAAGTTTAGTGCCAGTCTTAACTTGGGGGGCTGTGGAACCTCGACTGCGAGTTTGGACGGGCTGGACATCTGCTGTGCAAATGACCCGCTGAGAAGAGCAGTCAGTGAGAGGATCCACTGTTGGAGCTGGAAATTGACAACCTTGGCTGCGGGTTCGGGCGAGCTTGACATCTGTCTTGCAAATGACTCGTCGAAAAAAGCAGTCAATGGTTAGGTTGTGCTGCTGTAGAAAATCCAGGCCTAGAATGGCTGTAGATATGCCAGCGACATAAAATCTCCAGGGGCATGGCTGTAGGCCAGGAATCGGGAAATATAACCTCAAAGTTACAATACCTGTCATAGGAATTGACGTGTTGTTCACGGCCATAAATGAAAGGTTGGCAGGCGTGATGGTTTGGCTACAGGAAACTGCAACGTTGGTGGGTAAAATGGAATAATCAGCACCAGTGTCAACCACAAAATTAATTTTGTAGGTTAGGTCCTGTAAATAGATTGAAGAATAAGTGATTGGTAAAGAAGAAGTTGGAGGGATTGAATTAACCCTGCATGGCCCTCCCTGGAGGCCAGGAGAGTGCGAAGTTAGTTTTTTTGTGTGGTATGAACAATTTCCGGTACAATTACGTGCATTATTTTGAAAGCGTCTGTGATAATAGCACGGTTGCAATTGGGAATTGGCATTGCCCGAAGGCATGGAACGGCGTTTATTGAAATGCTGAGGATTTTGGGGGTTCGGAGAGATGGTGGGAGTTACAGGGGATTGTCGCTTGTTTATAAAAAGCTCATTGGAAATGGCAGTAAGATTAGTTGTCAAATTGTCTAGCTTAGCTTCTAATGCAGGAGTAGTTAAAGGTTGTGGTGCCTGTTGCATAGAATAAATTAAATCTAATTTTTCTACAAAGGATATTAACGGTAAGTCATTGAAATTTAAGGATTGAATCTTAAGTTCTGATGGTAGTTTAGCTATTAAAAAATCTTTGGTTAATTCCTCAGTTAAATCCAGATCAATTGCCAATTTTTGGATGTTAAAAGGTAGTTCTTTGACACTACCAGAGAATTGAAGAGTCTCCAAAAGGTTATTAATTCGAGATTCTCGTGGTCCTAGGACAGATTTTATCACTGCCCGTTTCAAGGTAGTGTATGGTCGTTGTCTAGGGGGGTTAATGGTCAGGTCGCGATGAGCTCCTAAAACGTCGAAAGGTAAGTTTAGTGTTAACAAGTTATATTTGGCGAGCTCATCATTTATCAGCATACGAGTAAAGTATCTTTCTACCAAAATAAGATACAGGTCGATATCGTTACTCGTAAAAATTGGAAATGGAACTTTGACAGTCGCCATTTGAAATATTAAATAAGTAAGTAAAAATAATTTGAAACTTATCGGATGAGAAGGAGCACTAGTTCCGGTTCCAACGGTCACCTCCAACCAGCCACGACAAGCCACGCAAGCGAAGCAGGCAGCAGGTTCTCACGATGACAGAAGTCGAGTAGTAGCTGATGACAGACGATGAATGGAGAACTAGCAGTTGTTCACCTGGAGAATTCAGGGCAGCAGGCAAAGGCCAGTGCTGCTAAATTCTTCTTCAGGAACGTAGGGACACCAAATGTAGCGATGGTTTAACACTAATGTAGTGTTAGGGCTACTTATATATATATATATATATATATATATATATATATATATATATATATATATATATATATATATCTTGTAGGAGGTAATAAAACACAAGTAATAACTTTTATGAGATATTTATTCGACTTGTTTATTATTCCCGTTGCCTAGTACCATTCCGTATCTACGCAATGAATGCAAGTTGTGAGCCATTCACAACAGTACATTGGAGCGGAATCAAATTATTATGGACAACATGGAATGGGAACATTTAATTTCCTGTTGAACAGATTAATTAAATTCTCATTAAACAAATATCGGTTTACCAATGAATTAAGTTTTATAAAATAATTGCCCTCATATAATAGTTACTCTTCCAAAAATATCGACAAATTGTTAAAGAAAATTAAATACAAACTCATTATTCGAAACGCGAGTACGTTATTACCAATAAAAAAATGAACGAAAGAAGTTTATTAAACTGTATTTTTACCCTGTATATTAAACTGTATTAAGGTTTTTAAGCATATTTAAAAACGAGGGCATGGGAGTGTGTTATACATCAAATAACTCTTTAAAGAACGTTTTAGGCAATCCAAAAGATAAAACTGATAAAAAACTGAAATCGGAAATGTATCAAATCGAATGCAATTATTGTAATAATATTTATATTTAAAAAATAAAAAGATCGATTTTGGTTAGATTCAATGAACACACAGCGGATTTTAAATAGAATCGCATAGAAAAATCAAGTGTCGCCCAGCATATACATGACACAATTCACATGAATCGAGTTGATAAATTAACAGGTTAACTGTTAACAAAAGATAAAAATAAGATATTTTCTCTTTCCAAAATGACTGAATAAGATAAATCGGATTTATTGTTAACTAAAGTCGTTACGCCACAGATTCAATACCAGCTGCGAGATAATCATTTTTTAAATTTAGTTACAAAACAAATTTAAAATAATAATCGGCTCTACAAAAATGTTCAACATCTGTTTAATAAATCTCTTCAAAATTGTACAATTACAAAGGAGTTTTACAGTGTTTTTCTCAGTCGAAGAAAAAATACATATTTTTACTTCGACTGAAAAAACAATCAAAAAATAGATTTATGGATCGGTGAGATATCAAATTAACCCTAATAACAGATAGAATGATGAACAAATGATAACAGATCAAGAACAAGTTTGTATATTCATCGATTAAAAGTGGTATTCTTTTGGTTAACTTGGAATGCACAGTTTCTTTAAAATTAATTTTTCACGTAGAACATGTGAACTAATTGAATTAATAAACATCACTTTTCAAAACAAATTAGGTAAGCAAGTTTTAACATTCCTCGATTATTAATTTAATACCAAAGTTATCACCTTATATTATTTATGAAAAAAACAACGATTATTAATCATGGGCTAGTTAACGTTCAAACTGTATGCAGTCATAAAAGACGATGTATAAAACATCTGCTTTGCCTTTTAGATAACGCTTCTCATAATATTATGCTTATTTACATAATTTATTCTAATTTACATAATGTAAGCAAACGGATTCTAATCTGGATTTAATTATTCTTCTCATTTACATACTGTATGCGAACGTACTTAGAAATCTTATCTTAATTTAAATAATGTATGCAAGATACTCAGAATCTTGATTTTAATGGCTGAATACTAATGTGGTTCTCTAAGAACTTCAATTTAATATATGCTAAGTGGGTGCATTTTATGACCATAGGATGATATATAAACACCGGACCTCGATGAGATACTTCAGTCCGAGTTACCACGGGTTTGGGGATAGAAACTGATAGCCAGGGTCATTGTTTACCTTCCTCCAAGGTATACTCACCCAGAAAGTCGTAGAAACTGGTAGCCATGGTTACTGTTTACCTCGGTCTTTCTGAACATCATTATTACCAGTTTCAAGTTGAAATTGTATAATAATATTTAAGTGATTATGCAAGTGCATATTGTGTAATCTCACGACGAATAAATATCTTATTGTACTTAACAGTAAACTGTGTTCATTTTTGTGACTTGGACTCAGTCTTTCGCGTTTTAAAAATACAGTATTGTTTTTAAAAACGCTTTTCCACGTCAAGAAAAGTTAATTCGCTTAAGATTTATGCACCGTATTTGGGTATCTAAATTAAACACTAAATAATAAAATGCTTACTGAAAATCAAGAACGATACATACTGTACTTTAATGCACCGACAAAAGATCTCTTTTTGTTGACAAATTATCATTCAGGCGTAGGTACTGGTCTCCATAGCTTATAGATTGTAAAGAGAAATAAGGTTTGTTGAAATAAGAAGGAATATGGGCGCCATTTATTCGAAGTCATTACAATTCTGGTCAGAACCCTCGAATAAAAAAGGATGCAAATTATATTGACTGCACTTAATAAAAAAAAATTAATCATCATTAGTTCAATTGACGTTAAAGCAGGTTAGATAATTGAATAACTTCAATTACTCTCCCTCCCGCACAAGCTTATAGCTTCTGGGGCCTGGTTTCTAGGCTATGGGTTGTAGCAAATATTATTATTATTATAATTAATGATCGGTCCAACATTATCACAATAAAAGTTAATTTAAATACTCACTTATTCGTAGATAAAGTAATTTTTTGTCTTAAATGGCAATAATAAGAACAATCGTAATAGTGTTCTAATAAGAATTCTTATTGAGAAGAAAATGGTTGCATAGTTAAGAAAAGTTTTCATAGGAATGGTACACATAAAGTCTAAACACAAAACTTACTTCTATTGTACAGTTTATCCGTTAATCCTTGATAAATCGGTAGAACCTTACAATCCTTTAAATTTCACAAATATCACTTGCACAATAATGCCCTTAAATTCACTTAACATTAGTTACACAGTATCTCACAAATTATATATGTAGAACTCTGAACTATTGTTATAGCAATTGTTTATTAACTGAAGTTTAATTATGTGTACTTCGGTTGGCAATATCCTTTCACGAATAAAGAATTAAACCATATAATTTTAAAAGAAGCTTTCATCATTTAAAAAAATTACCACGTTGGCACAACTTTATTTCTCAAATGGTTTTATTAATATTTTTAATACGGCACAAATTTATCAATTCCCAATATTAGCGATACTATATGCAACAAAAGTATAGTTCGGTTATCTTTAAAATTCACTGAATTTTGAATTCACTTCATAACGCATAAACTAACGACACGCTGGATTAATTTTGTCGTTACTAAAACAAAATATTAAGCTTTTAAATTTAAACGGAACAAAAATACTACACGATATCGACAACAACTTTCGTACAACTTCATACTTTTCACACTGTAACTTTGTTTTATACTTAAAACTGAAATTTTGGAAACACAAACAAACAGAAAATTCCTTCAGGAACTTCTTGGGGACGAACCGCCGCCCTTAGGCGCGAAGCCTTCTACGTGACCCGTCCGTAACTTCTCTACTCGTCGACTATTTCAGACTCACCTATACCATTACTTTTGGGGATGCAAAAATATATTTTCACTAATAATTTTAAGAGAGGGAACATAACCACCCTATCAAAAACTATACAGACGCATTTTAAGACAATCATATAAATTCTTCTAGAATATTCTGGTTCTTATTTATTGAGACGAAACGATGAACTCCTCACTGAAGGTCACCAAAAAAACGACTAGACATACCCTTATCTGTATTTTTCGAAGAACACTTTTATAGAATTATTAATTTATACCTACAATACTTTTACTTTGTTTTAATAAATAGTAGATAAAACATCCTAGTTTATAGGTAGCATTGATGCTCATGGTACAGTCAGTTGTAACCCTGTCCGCACGTACCCCTAAGCTGAAAACTTAAGTATAACTTATGGTTGATAGCGTCGTCGTCAGAGGCCAGGGGTTGAAGTGCTAGGCTAGATAATAAAAGAGTGCACTTACCTTATAATTTCGCTTTCTTACAGAAAGGGAGAGAGGTAATCCAAATAATATAAACACAGTTTATAATTATTAATTAAAGAAGAGTTTATTTATTATTGTTAATTAAATTAGTAAGTCAATTTATAACATTATTCACAACCAACATAAATTATTGAAGTTTTATTACTTTCACGTAGAAAGAAGCAATAGATTGAATTTAAATAATTGAAAATTGAAAAATTATAAAACTTAAACCGAAAGTGAGTTCCTTCTTTCTTGAGGACCTAATCAGAACTGACTTAAAGAAAAACCCTATGTAAAAATGAAAACATTTGGAAAACAATATAGATGGCAAAACAAACTTAATTAAATTAACAGTGTACGTGTGTTTAATAAACTCTAAGACAAAACTTACTTTCTTTTGATTAATATTAGAAAAATGCAACTCTGCACGCCTTGCAGGAAGTCGCCTTATCGCATATGAAAGAATAAAATATAGAATTGCAGAGTTTTAGCAAAAAGGAAATGTTTTACGTTTTAGAATTTTCATTTCCCGTGGGAAACTAAATTTTGCAATTTATTCATATTAGGTATGCAAAAACTAAATTTTAAATTTTAATAAGTTGTATCTTTAAGTTTATTCAACCCTAAATAAATATATTATTATAAATGCAGTTATGATTTGCAAAACTAAGTAAATATGAACTTTAGCTAAAATAGTTTAAGAATAAATGATACGAACTAATTAACCAATCAGGTTAGCTAATTATGATGAATCAATGTAGCCGTTCGGGTACACAATGTCGACGTTTTGCCATAATAAAATATTACGTTCAATATTACTGTCTAGATTAATGAATTAATTATTAAACAAATGTTTCAAATAAAAGATTTAGTTTTTATACCCAGAAATTAAGGAAGATACAAGCCACATACAATTAGCAAAGCGTGTAGTCCTTACATTATTATTATTATTTATTTTTTTCAGGTTTTTTTTTGTTTTTTAGTTTGATTACCGATAATCACATGAATTCTGCCTGATTTGAAAGTTTTTTAAACCTTTTCATGCTACCTTAGCAGTATTATAACATTTCAGCTATTATTTTGTAGTAACGATATCGCAAATACGTCCAACGCCCAATGCCGTTTATGATAACGCATAATAGCAAGAGGAGGTAGTGTTTTACCATTAAATCACTAACAAAACGTTTCGTTTTTATTGCTCCCTTTCTTAGTTAGTTTTTTATAAAGAAATTTTATATGTTTCCAATGTATTTTTTGCATTTCCATCGATTAGGCTAAATATATTTTCCATTAAAAGATATTTTTGCTACCTATAAAGTTTGATGATATCTTTCGATTAGTTTAGAAATGTATATTTATTTAAATATATTTTATTTAAGACTAAGTACAATACATTTACAAAAACAATGAATAAATTTTGTATGGAGATATTTGACTTATTTGCTTTACTTATAACAATTATCACTCTTTCCTATACTTTTACCTTGACCTAGACATTCATCGTTTAATAGCATGGCATCAATTATTGAAATGAAAACTCTATGTCCACATCATTATGAAGTCTCATTTATACTAGATAAACATCAATATTTGTTTTTTCCTTCCTTTATTACAATCATGTGTTATAGATTGTCAATCTCTGTCGAACCATGTAGATTCCGTTTTACTTATTCATTAATAAACTTTTGCTATCTGTAATTTATCAAAAGATTAACTGATATGCATTAATTTATAAATGTTTTAAAAGTTCCGCTTCCGTAGTCACTACTCTAATAAATGATGCATTTCATTTCGATTATTTATGATAACAGAAGGCCACATTCATACCACATTAACTATTATTATCATGATCTAAACTACCAATATTTTCTTTTCACTATTTGTATGGCTACTTTTACACAATTTCGGTTAAAAGAAAATTAATGGAATTTCTTATGAATTTTTAAACCGTTGCTTTACACATCGAACACATTATTATTAAATTCGACCTTCCTCTGTCAATCATTTTGATGTCATACGCTACCACAATTGAAATTCTCATATTAATTCTTTATTAGGGCAAAAGGAGAGTAGTTATTCTACGTTAATTGTTAATTCCTATGATTTTTCATTCGTAATAGTTCCAAAAATACGTATTTAATCATGTCGATAGACATTTATTGCTATATGTTAATTTTCCTTTAGGTTTTCACTCTGACATGTAATTAACTGATTGGTATATTTATTGTGTTTTAGATGGTATTATAAATAGAAACAAATATCGTTCGCCAGATGATAATTACACAATTAGATAGAAGTTATCTAACATTAGCAGTTTTTTCCAAAAGTATAGAAATTAATAAGTGTGTATTATATGGTATTATTTATTTAGCGATTAATAGTGGCAGATTAAGTATTAAATACCTTCATGCAATAGATACAAGCATGTGCCTAATATAAGAGCTATATTTTTCGTCCGATTTGGGTGCCATTGTTCAGCTACTGCTATTCTGCCATTTTTGTGCTAAATTTTCACAAAAAACTTCTCAAGTAAAAAGGAGATGTCAGAGCTAAAATTGAATAGAACTACAAAAAGTTTGGGAGAAACACCAACCAATTATTGAAGGTTTAGATTTCTTTGTCAGCGTCATCCGTACTTTATAATTTTTTCAACTAATTGTAAACTTGACGTTGCACTACACAAGATACTTACGGGCTAAAGAAAAAATTCACATAAGGTCACAAAAAAATGGGGCTAATTTGATACACCTAAAAAACTGCTAGTTAGGTATGGTCAAAATATACGAAAAAAATCATAAAAATTTAGGAAATGTATTCTATTATTGTTGACCATATAACAAATACTCAAAATGCTGCACTAATTGGGAACAAGAAATTAAAAATCAAACAAACCTTTTTTTTAGTCAAAAACCTTTCGCCATGATTTCAAACTTTTGATGTAACTTCTTGTTATTTTTCAAAGAAGGAACTTTTTGAAACGAGGTTATTATTCATGAACAACTTATCTATCTTTCTGCGTCGAAAGATTTAAAAAACATCAACTGTGCCATGGCATATACAAGCTCAAATTTGTGGGGCTAATATGATACGGCTGAAGGATGCTGTGTCCACAGAGCTACACATACAGAAAATGTTTGTATGTTAATACATGAAAAACAGCCTTCTTTTCGGATAGGAAGTAAAACTGTAGGTCCCGTGTCAATGCGAAGTTTGGCACGATAAAGATCCCTACTGGGAGTGGAATTCCCCCAGATTCGGCTAAATTCTAGTAGGGTCGGCCAAATGATCATAGCAATCGGTGCCATGAGGTACGACGGATGCTCCGCCATCCTGATTCCTCGCCCAAACACAAACAAACAAACAAACATGAAAAACAAGCTAGCGTGGAGCATACTAAAGAAAACCCTAAAAAGCTTTCAGGGCATCAGTCAGCTCTATCAGAAGCAGAGACTGGAACCTTTTACAAATATGGGTTCCGGTTCCAGTTCCGGTTTTTAAAAATTCAAAATAAAGGTTTCGGTTCCGATTCCAATTTTAATTTTCTAAACATTAAGGTTCCGGTTCCGGTTCCGGGACTTTTTTAGGTTCCATAAGGGTTCCGGAAGCAAAAGTAATGACGTCACATTTTATGTTGGTATATAGCTCCAAATATCTCCAAACAAATATGACCTTGATAACTGACAGTCGATGCATGTTAGGTTAAAGTATTGTTTATAATATAGGTGATAATTGATAAATATATTTGCTCTTCGGTATTTCAACTCTTTTTACTCGGGAAACTCGAGTGCTATTTTGCCTTTTTGTCTGTTCCGGATTTCTTTCTATTTCTTCCGTTTGGCTTTCGCTTCTGGTAATATAATGGACTATTTCACTCAATGTTATACGAACCAATAAAAATGTATCCTGTGAACGAAATTCTCTCTATTCCGGCGACTATTTTTTGTTTATAAAATTTTCCGAACTTGTTCTACCAATGAAAACGTTCAAATAAGCAACCTACCCTTTATTTCACCGACAATTTTTTTGCTATAGTAACGATCCTACAAAAATAGTATACACAAACTGTACGTTTCATTGAAATAAATGTTAAATATTTTTATTCTTTGTGTTGTTTATTCGCGAAATAGTCATAACGAATAACATATGTGGTAAAATTTTGTCTTGGCAAAATTCTCTTTTTGATTTACTCGTGTTTGTTGCCAATTCATCTCGTGACATTGATCAAAAACCACTCGACTGACGTCTCGTGGTTTTTAGTGGTCACTCGAGAAATTGCTATGCAACAAACGCTCGTAACAATAAGAAAATTTTGCCGACAAAATTTTACCACTTATGGTATTATATATGAATATTAACCCTGAATTATACTGAATTTCTAATCATCCAGTGGGAGCAGACGCAGTTAAGTCAATTTATTATTGAAACGTTATAGCAACAACCTGCTTTAATTTTGGTGGAAATGAGGTGATATAGTCTTAAGTTTAATAAAAGAAGTTGTGTGTATTTTTATTCGATTAAAATCATATCAATCTATTGCAAATCAACAATGCGTTTACAGTTGGAGTGTACAGGCAGTATATACTTGTACAAGTACGAGGATAGATCGAGAAATTTCTAGAACAAGACGGAAAAACAACACTTTGGGGAAAATCATATTTATTCTTCTACATAGTCTCCTTTCAGTTCTACACATTTAGTCCAACGCTTTTCAAGACCCTTCAACCCTTCACAAAAATAAGAACTATCCAAACCTTCAAAATATTCATTTACAGCTTCGATGATTACAGTATTCCATGAAAATTTCTTTCCAGCCAACCAGTTCTTGAGATTTGGGAACAAGAAGAATGCCAAGTCTGGCGAATAGGACGCATGCTCAATTAACTGGATTCGTAGTTCGTGCAGTTTCGCTATCGCAATTGGCGACTTGTGGAATGGGGAGTTATCCTGTTGGTACAAGACATTTTTCTTTGCCAAACGAGGCCTTTTAGCTTTGATTTCTTTGTCCAGTCTGTCTAATAACGACGCATAATACTCGCCCGTTATTGTCCTTCCGTGTTGCAAGTAATCAATAAAAATTATTCCTCGGGAATTCCAAAATACGATAGTTATGACTTTCCCAGCAGACGGAATCGTCTTTGCCTTCTTTCGAGTTGGTTCACCACGTTTTGTCCATTGCTTTAACTGCTCCTTGGTCTCCGGAGTGTAGTGGTGAATCCACGTTTCGTCAACAGTCATAAAATGTCGCAAAAAAACTTTTTCATTACGTTCGAACATGTCTAGACATTGCTGAGAAATGGTCATTCAAACTTGCTTTTGGTCGGTTGTCAGCAGACGCGGTCCCCATCTAGCACTAAGCTTTCTCTTGTCCTAAAGTTTGCAACTGTTGCATACGAAGGCGAAGATTCACCATGAACTTCATCTAACTAATGATTAAGAAAATGCACAAATTGTTTACTTGAATCGATAGTAACGGCGTGTGTTTATATCCAATCCGTTTGAAAATTTGGCAACTGTCGTACGTACCATGGCGCTTTCAAAACAAGTGGTTAGCACTAATCAGCACCTAATCAGCACTAGAGTCACTACATCTAGTCACCTAACACGCGCTGGTCGATCAGAGTACCGCAAACGCCACCATATTGGGGCAAAAGCAGCACGAAATTGTACATTATTTGTTTCTGTATTGCATTTACTCAAATCTACGTTTACTTGAAAAGGTTTTTCTCATTCTGAGATCAAAGATCAAATCTCTAATATGTCAAATACGTAAGACGTGGTTTTAATTTGTCCATTTGTCTTTTTTCAATTATATTTGATAAGTTTTAACCTTGATTCTGACATAAATTATTATTTTACAACTTCAGTATATTCAAAAAAAAACGAAAAGAAGTGCTTACCTACATTAAAAATAACAAAGGTATCTTATTTATAACAATTAGCTTTATTTACTAAATAAAAACTTTCCTAAAAAACTATTTAAAATTATTACTACTTTGCAATCAATCATTATTATTAATTATTATTTTCATTATTTACAGGTCACAATGTCTTATTTGGAACTATACAACGAACAAATAAGAGACCTACTAAATCCGTCTTCAGGGTATCTTGAACTCAGAGAAGATTCCAGGGGACGAAATATACAAGTTGCGGGGTTGTCCGAAGTATCTACTACATCTACAAATGAGGTAATTTTTATTTTTCGTTTACATCTAGATATTCTTAGTCTAATACTATCTAATACTAGTTGTAGAATAGATATAGTATATTAAATATACAGTGCTATTAAATTAAAAATGCGATATCTGCAATATACTTTATATTGCATTCGAAAATAATCAAGTAAAAGATTATGCATACATAGGCAGCCAATTTTATACGATTGATATTGCATATGAAGTCCGACTTCATTAATTTGCTGGGTTCGGTATTTCAACTTTTGCTCTCTCTTCAATTGCTCTGATAGCTCTATTGCTATAGTTATTATTTACAACAATGGATTCCATAGAACTGTTCGAGTAAAGAGATTTGAAATACCGGACGCGGCTAAATATTGCAGATCTCAAAATAGTCCACAAAATAAGTGTTTACCGACCTAATCCGGCAAAAAGTATGGATTTTTATGTTTTTCAGGTGGTAAAAACTTTTACTAAATTTGCAATCAGTCAAATAGAAATAATACATTTTAAATTCAAATGTTTTGTTGCTATCAAAATGAAAACAAAAAAATCCTAATAGCACACGTCGAAAATCTAAGCACGCTAATATATGTACACCTAACATAAATCACAAATTTAAAAAAATATCAAATACAATGAATACTTTAGCAAAGCGGTATGATCGTAGATAAAACGTTGTAAGATACACGTGTAAAAAGTCTCTTCATTGCACTCACATCCCTTAAGACACTCGCTCGTACCTCGCTCGTGTGTTAAACCGTTAGGGCAATAAAGAATGACTTTTTACACTAATAATTATACAGTGTGTCCCTGGATGGGGTGCCCATAAGGTGATTTTTTCCAAAAAAATATTCGGAACTAGATATTTATGGTCTAAAAAGCTTTTGCTTATTATAAATTACAAGAAAAGTTAAAAAATTGCAAATCTTAGTTGATTTGCTTTAATTGGGAGCTCTTTTTCTTTTTAATGGGATCAAAATTTTGTCTAAGTCCAAACTATCTGTGATCCATCTAGTATTCCGAACTAAAAATTGCCTAGAAACATGATTAATTTTGAAACGTCGGTTTTGTCAAAAATAAGTCAGAATGTTAGATCTCCAGCAAAGAATTTTCTTAATTCAATGTTACGGACGTGGCGACGTATCATACCGATACGTAATCGAAGAATTCGAAGAAAAATATCCTGGAATTAATGTGAGCCAAAGTGGATTGAAAAAACTTGTGAAAAAATTTAAAGAAACGGGATCAGTTGCAGACATAAAGAAGAAGAAAAAGATGTATAGTTACGAAAATGATGCTGCCAGTGCCGTGGCTTTGAATTCTGTTTTGGAAAATCCCAAACAAAGTTTACGAAGAAGATCACTTCAAATCGGTGTTTGCAAAAGTGACCTTCAACGAATTTACAAAGCCAACAAACTTTATCCATTTAAACCAAAATTCATTCACACTTTAAAAGAAAATGATTATGGGTTGAGACTTGAATTTTGTGCAAATATAGGGGAGAAAATAATGTACGATCCTTTGTTCTACACGAAAATTTTATTTTCGGATGAGGCTACTTTTTCAACGAAAAAAGTAGAAAAATGTTTCAACATTGGAGGTGGACAGGTAGAATAAGTTGTTTCTCGTTTTAATTTTTGTGTAAATTCCATAAGCTTTTAATAAATTATTTTGTACTTTGTTAATTGTTATTTCACTCAAAATAATGTATCATCCGTCACCGACACTTTGTTCAGGTTGCTAGGGAACCGTGCTTAGTTTATGGACTTTTTTAAAAATTTCTACAAATTTTCATTTTTTTCATTAAAAAAAACGCATTACTTGAATCAGGTTGCTTAAAATGTTTGATTTTTTTAGTATTCTGCAGTTGTAAAATAAGCAAAACCTTTCCAGACCAAAAATACCCTCCTCCAAAGGATTATTTAGAAAAAATCACCTTATGGACACCCCATCCAGGGACACACTGTATCTTAAATATCTTTAATTTTATTTAAGAAATTTGTGCAAAAGTCGTGCAGAAACTATCTTGCAAATACTCGTTATTTGCAGACAGAGGCTAACCGCATCTGCCTGCAAAACATTTGTATGCAAACCTATAGTTTCTGGCCTAGTGAAAAAAATTACTATTAAGTCATATACAGGGTGGAAGAGGTTACTATGCGTTAATCAAGGGGTAATAGAAGACATCAAAAGGAACAAAAAAGTGTTGTAAAACTTTGTTCTAGGACGTACCACTGTTTCAGAAAAAATAATAAAGTTGTAAACTTTTACATCATTTTGAGGCGTTAATAATCTTAGTTTAATTGTGAGGCTTTGTCAGAAGATGCATCTCATCTAGAACAACAAAAAAACCTTTATAACATTTTTTTGCATGATCAATCGTTTACGCGTAAAATCAAATTCTTTTTACATTTACAAATTTTTTCATAAATTAGTAATGGAAATGGAAATAGTTAAGTTAAAACTCAATTGCTAGTAGTAGTTAGGTAGTTATTAATTAATAT
Organism: Agrypnus murinus; assembly: GCA_929113105.1. Lineage (NCBI taxonomy): Eukaryota > Metazoa > Arthropoda > Insecta > Coleoptera > Elateridae > Agrypnus > Agrypnus murinus. The sequence goes on along the minus strand of OV816025.1, from coordinate 38,580,688 downwards.
TATTGACATCTGTAATTCAGTGCAATTTGTCTTTCTTATTAGGTAATGCTTCTACTCCAAAAAGGAAACAAAGCACGTACGGTGGAACCAACAGCAATGAACAAAACATCGTCGAGAAGTCATGCCCTTTTGAGCGTAACCGTCAAACATACCATTCCAGTCGACACAAAAGACCATCTAAGAATGCGAATAAAGCAAGGCCGTTTGTTCATGATCGATTTGGCAGGCTCAGAGCGTGCGAACAAAACAAAAAGTCGAGGAAAACGTCTTCAAGAAGGTGCCCATATTAATCGTTCTTTACTCGCATTGGGAAATTGCATAAATGCATTAAGTGAAGGTGCACGCTACGTAAATTATCGTGACTCGAAATTAACGCGTTTACTTAAAGAAGCTTTGAGCGGTAACTGTCGTACAGTCATGATTGCACACGTCTCTCCTAGTTACAACCAAAAAGAAGAATCTCGGAATACCTTAATTTATGCAGACCGTGCAAATAATATTTCCAATAAGGTTGTTAGGAATATATATGATGTATCTTATCAAGTTACGCAATATCAAACGGTTATAAATGAATTACGAAATGAAATTTCCCGTTTGCATACGAAGATGACAGAAGATAGACCTCGATCTGCTGTTCAACAAAGATTGAATACCCAACAACGAAATGAGGAGGTTAGGAATCTTCGAGAACAAATTGTTGCTACGTTTAAGGAACAAATGAAATTGAGGAGAAAGCTAATGGAGATTGATTCGCATTTGTTGGGTCTTGGGATGGATGCTGAAAGGCAACATTTGGTTATTTCACATTGGGAATCGAGAAATAACAAACTGTACAAAAATAATATTAATCAGTCACGAGCCCAAACACAACAAACATTAAGGTAAGCTATGGACTTCTGTGTCGTGTATAATTATGTCATTTCATGCATTGAACTTTTTGTCTGATAGAATAATACTGTTTCCGCTATCAGCTTTGCCTTTGTTGATTACAAGCTCGGGTGCCGTAAATAACAGAGTAGGGTATTTGAGCAAGCCCTTTACTTCTTACCCCAGCTAATAAAGGCAAACATACGCTATTTTAATGAGACTTCACCCCATAAGATCTTAGCCAGTAAAAATGCTTTTAAAGACCAAAGTGCCAATTACGCGGTAGTTTTTCACCCGGAAAGATTTTCTACCAATTAAACTAAATAGACTAACATTTTTAACTACTTTTATAAATGTATCAGTGCTCATCTGTGACGTTAATTACGCAAATTCTCAAAAAAAGTACCACACGGAATTGAGCTATTTCAGATAATTTTGTGCTGCGAAGCACTCGTCTCATGTAAAGCAGTTTCTCCGGATTTAAGATGGGGCGACAGAATCCAGGGGATCCATAAAAAATATACTTAACTTCTTGCAAAAAGGAATTTACTATTTACCTTTTTTTTCTTCAATTTGTACTCTAGATACTTTTAATTATTTTCAACTTTTCTGTAAATGACTTATTTGTAACTTACTTTTTGCCATATTGATGTTCTGTAATAATTATGTTTTAAATCTGCCGCCATTGAGTTTGCCGTTGTTGTAACATATGACAATTGCATAATGGCAAAATAGCGAGCTGCAAGTGAACATTCTGTCTCGAGCGTATTGAAATGCATTGATACAAATAAAGACTAGAAAAATAGAGTAAAAGCTTTAATATAAAAAATAATCATGCAAACCGGTCTTTTAGAGCTCTTAAAAGCAAACTATGGCAACTATGCATGCGGGGATTGCTCATATAACCGAACAATTCGAACATTAAACATTCAACGATGGGTGATGGAACTTTCATCATGAAAGTGGTCTATAAGCGTGAGTAGTCGCAAAATCTAACATACTAGTGGATAGACTTTCTTATAAATATTTTATATTTATGGTTTTAAAAATATAAAAATTAAAAAATATATATATATATATATATATTTTGTCAACTGTATGAACGGTTTTATGATTCCTACCAATTATGTTCTGATATCATTAGACGTCGTCTCTCTGTTCACAAATATACCATTAAATTTATTTTTGGAAATCATTGAGGAGAAATGGTCCATCATTGAATTACATTGCAATTTAACAAAAAATACTTTTATTGAAACTATACAATTCATTTTTAAAAATTGTTATCTATCTTTTACCAATCAATTTTACCATCAAATTTTTGGTACACCTATGGGTCTCCCTTTGAGCCCCATAATAGCACAAATAGTTATGGATCATCTTTTAGACAATGTTCTTCCAAATTTAAATTTTCATATACCCTTTATCTATAAATATGTAGATGACCTCATCACAGCAGTTCCAAGTGACAAGGTTCAATATACAGTCGACAATTTCAATAAATTTAACCATCATATTCAGTTCACCGTAGAAAAAGAAATTAACAACAGCGTTCCATTTTTAGACACAAAAGTAATTAGAGATTCTAACAACAAAATCATTTTGGATTGGTACTGTAAACCGACTTTTTCAGGCCGCTACATTAACTTTTATTCTTATCACCCTTTAAATCAAAAACTTAATAGCATTTTAGCAATGAAACTTCGAGTCTGTCACATAAGTGATGACATATTCATAAAAAACAATCTAAAAACCTTATTTAACATCTTCTTAAACAATGGGTATCCAAAACAATTACTACAAAAATTAATTTATAATACACAATATCCAGATGGTCCCATAGAATTAGATAATCCAAATAATCAAACCAAATTTAAAAAACTTCCAAACCTTCCTGAACTTACCAACCCTATCATAAAAATAATTAAAAGTAACAACAACCCTAACCTCAACTTACAAATAGCAAAATACAACAAAAAGACCACAAAAAATTTATTCACAAAAACTAAAGATAAAACACCCTTACTTTTACAGTCAAATCTAGTATACAAAATACCATGTGGAGTTTGTAATTGCTATTATGTAGGTCAGACATCTAGATGGATGAAAGAAAGAATAACACAACATAAAAGCGATTGTAAGCTAGGAAAAAAATCATGTGCCTTAGCTACTCATTCTGTAAATACAGGACATCAATTCAATTATAACAACACAAAAAAATACTATGTATTGAACCCAGATATAAGAACAGACTATTCTTAGAAATGGCATACATTTTAGCCGAACCTAACACCATTAATTATAAAACTGATGTAAAACAATTAAACATCATCTATTGCAATTTATTAAAAAATTCAAACATCTAAGTCTATTCCTATATCTATAAAATTTAAACAAAATCAATATTATTAACTTTAAACATGATCTTTTTTAAGCAACATTACAAACAATTTTCTTTCCATTTTAATATTAAAAAAAAAAAAAATAATAATAATAATTTGTTGTAACTTTTGTACCTTTACCCTATACAAATGATGGTGTTCTACCATGTATATTTTCATATGTCACATGTCATATTTTGAACTTGACATGTTATCAAACAAAATTTTAAAAATTTTATCTTCAATTATTTTAATAATCTAGAAAAACATAAAGCAAATTGTAGAAGAAATAAGTTTATGCTAGTCATACGTTTTATTACTCTTAAGTGTAAGTCATTAATTTTATTACTTGATCAATTTGTCAATCATTGTATTAACTTTTAGTGTTTCCTGATGAAGCAGTTAATCAACTGCGAAATATAGATAATAACAAATAATGAGTATTCTTTTTTAACAACCTGGTTACAAAAAACAGACCTTTAATCCCGATTTTATTAAATTAAAAAAAATTAAACGCTTTTTCAACTATTTATATAAGGTCGATAAATACCCGTTGGGTTTTTTAATATATATATATATATATATATATATATATATATATATATATATATATATATATATATATATATATATATAAGTAAGTAGTGTTAACTAATCTACACCGTGAGAGTTTCAGTATAAAAAAGAATCGTACAAATCGGTCTTGTACAACTTGTAAAGGAGAACTATGCAGAGTTTGGCTACACATCCGAACAATTCCATCAAAAATCTCAATGATGGATGGTGGACGTGCTCTAAGGTATAACCATGAGTAGTTGCAAGATTTAACATATCTACTATGAACTATGAGGAGGCTGAACGGGCGCTCCAAGTGAATAGGCTTTTCCGAGCGTGTGCAAATAAATGTTTTAAATTTATAAAAAAATTTAAATATAAACAGTATGTAAGTACTGTTGACTAATCTACATAGTGAAAGCTTCAATATAAGAAAAGAACAATGCAGATCGCTCTTCCGTTATGTAGCTGGACAAGTTCCAGAGAGGTTACTGTAACGTATCTGCTAGTCGAAGATTGTTCCCCGTTTTGGTTCCAATAGGTTCCCGGTTGGTTCGTAATAGAACCGTAGCAATTACGTGCTTGTGGCAAAAATTCAATAGTTTTACCGGTAATTGCTCGTACGTAGCGATGACTAAAAATGCTGCTTGGGAAGCGACATTATATTTAATGGACTTTATTTAAACAACCCAAATAACCTTTATATATAACCTTTACACAGTGGCGTTTCTGCTGGAAGAATACAGGACGGTAATTGATGAACTCTGTATTTTCTGCATTAATAATATTGTATGTATTAAGGATTTAATTGAGTGTCTTAGAGCCCGTAGAGTCAGAGATCCGATGGCGCTAAGACGATAAAAGGCTCTAATACACTAATTAAGAGGATTCCGTACCCAAACTGGCCTTGAAAATCGGAACTCTTACACCGCTTGTCACATTGACAGTAATAAAGCAATAAAGTGTCGTAAACAGTAGCTTCGAACCCTTGTCCATAAGTTATAGTTTGAAAGAGCAGGTACCTAGTTAAATAAATCGGATTGTTTCGATAAATCGGATAAATCTTTCTAACATCGTGGTTACGTTAGTAATTAATTTTTTTTTATCAAAACGCTATTTTCCTTTCCAAAAAGATATTTTCTATCGAAACTCCGACTAAAATGACCGTACGAACTTTAGAACTTTAATTTTTAATTTTAATTTTTAATTCTTTAATTTTTCCCAATTTGTTATCACCGTTTTTCTATTTCAAGTTTGCAAATTCAAAAATTTAACACGGCCATTTTGTAGAATTTATTATTCTCTTTAGAACTGTATAAATTTTATTATTACATTTTTATTAGAATATTTGCTATGATGTTAGAATGTTACATTGGAAATCCCATAAGGGTGATAGGTCCGGATGGCATGCGTCAGTTTACATTCGGTTTAAGTTTAAATTAATGTTTAATTTAAAATAAAAATAATTTGAAAAGGGCAAAACGGTAGGTAGGTGCAGTGGTTTATAATTACTTTTATTACTATGGAGACGGCGTAAACAAGGGTAGGACAAGGGAGTGCTTTCATTTAGCAATTTACGCTCTAAAAACAGACCGCTAAATAGGTCATAATCGCCCGACAGGACATAATTTTTGAAACACAATCATTTCTGCTTTTTTAAGTTATTAACGTTTTTATTATTTATCTTGTTACTATTGCATAAAGAAGAAAATGTTGTCCAAACAAATTGATGCACTTGTTTATTGCTCGGTTTTCAAATAGAAAATAGGCCGATTGTTTACGTGGTTAAAGCTGGAGATTTTCAAAATTTCATTTTTATTATAACTGTTTACCCAAGATTTCCACAAAATACACTCAAATTCGGTGAATATTAATAGGGGGAATAACCCCACCAAAAGATCACGATTCCTCACAAAAACACGTCTATTGTCCGTCTCACGTTGGGACTACACTGCCGTGCTTAGCAAGAAAGCAGTATCTGCACAAACTGCTATCTAAAAATATACTATGTGCAATTGTAATGAATGCTAATAAAAAATATGGTATATTTCTTAAGTTGCTGACGTGGAGATACTGCTTTCTTGCTAAGCACGGCAGTACAGCGAAGGAAAGATAGCCAATGTATTTCTTATGGGAGTTTGTGTTTCGTTGTTGCCACCTATTTCACTGTATGAATCTATAGAAATGTGGATTAAGATTCCAGAAGTAATAAACCTTTGAAAACAGTAACCGAAAAAGTGTAATCGTAACCATACAAAAAAAGCATTTAAAAGAAAGTCTTATTAACATGTATTTATTATTTTATTATACATTACTTGGGATTTTTACATCGTACATGTATCTAAATATCCGATATTTTATTACTTACACTTTTTTGTTTAATTCTTTCGTCTTCAAATTCTTTCAACATAAAAATAACGGCTGGTTAGCTTCTGTATGATCTTTTTAATCTTTTAATTCATAGGTAAATACAGGAAGTCCCAAACGTAATTTTAACGGTAAAATGATTTCATCATGATAAAATCATTCATTTGTTCAACTTGTTTCAAAAGAAACTTGCAAAAACGGAAATTTAGGATTAGCAGCAAACGCAAACGATTTTAGTAAACAATAAACCCTTCTGGTTTTTTCTACTTTTACTTCGCGGAACTACTTAATACAGTTTGTACTTGCAGGTGACTACCTGCAGTATAACTTGCTCGAACAATAGGGATTATAAAGGTTTATGCAATTACAACTACAATATTTAGAAAGTGTTTTTAAAAGTTGCTTGCAAGATGTTTGGCAACCCCGTTGTCCATAAGAACACACTGTAGTCTCAACGTGAGACGATCAATAGATTACACCATTAATTCACTTGGTATTAGATTAAATGGCCAGTTTCACAAGTGTAATTAAGTTCTGATTAACTTAACTGCGATTAAATTTAAAATTCATAAATTTCATTGGCTGAGTGGTGAGTGTATGTATTCACACAACTGAAACCTCCCGCATCGAAAATGTTTATCTTCCTTTTAAAATTTGAAGAGGGGCGACTATATTCCAAGAAATTCCAACCAACTACACGTTGATCATGACATCATTACCTATCACCAATTACAAAATTAGAACAAATACTTTCATATTTTCATCAAAAAATGCAACAGATAAACAAAGTATTTTAGAACTAGAAAATAGATCAGACTGTCACCTCATCCTAGTATAATAATTATGTCTCATAAAATGTCAAATATTGTTCTGAAAGCCATACATTCCTTTGTGAACGTTTAATTAAATGTAGAAAAGGGTTTGGATGGTGAGCCAAATATTTCTTTTGGTAAACACTGTATTTACTTGAAATTGGATCATAAAATGCTATAATAAGTTTTTAATAAAACAAATTGATTATTGTGCTTCGAAGAGTTCACTTGTATTTAGTTTGTCTTTTTGCAACACAACAAGCAAAAATGGCACAAATGCTTGAAAAAAAGAGGAGTTTGGTACTTGTACGAAACGAAAATTATGTTTACACAAGTGGTAACTTACATTTAATTTAAATTAAATGAGCAACAAGAAAGAAGCATCGTATTTATTTATTTAAGGTCGTAAATAAACTAAAGCTGTCTAGGATTTTAATTTAGCTACACGTACCAATGCGGAAATATTTTTTCTTTTATACCATATTTAAGTTACTGAATTTATTTCACCTCTAGTCTGTTCAGTTATAAAGAAAATGCATCCTTATGGGGATGAGAGAAAGCACTTGTAACGAGCTCATCATTTTGCATATTTAATTCGCTGCATTTTTAATCTTTTCTTTTTTTAGAGATATTTTATTAACGAAAATAATCATCAAATTAATTACTAATTTTGATTAAATATGTTAATAATCACATTTTAGTTTTACTTTCTTCAAATCAAATAATAGCTATTTATGTAACAAGTACATAATGTAGGACATTATAGACAAGCCCAGTTTATGGCCGAGCGAGCGAAGCGAGCAAGGCCTATAAAAAGGGCGAGTCTATAAGGTCCGATTATGTAAGAGTTGCATACAAAGCTTTATGTTCGATTCCTAAAATTGGCTAATTATCAAAAAAAAATTAGTTTATAAATTTGACATCAATTCTTGACAGAAGAAAATTTGACATGTAATATACAGTTGTCATACTTTATTTTACTACTATATACTTTATTTTACTACTACCACTTTATTTTACGAGTACAATAATAAGCCAGTTCATTGCCGCAAAACAATACAATAAACAGTACTTTATAATGCAATCGGACATAAATATATTTTTTCTCCAGCCGTCTTAAAATCCGTCATTTTTAATACCAATTTCCAAAGCTAAAGTTGATGATTTTGGAACTATAAAAAAAACTACGTTACCAAGATAACGTTCACTACTTTTAATGCTAGAATTAAAAATATTTTTAATCCTGTCCATATTTTTTTGTTTATAGTCTAAAGAAAAAAGACAATGATTTCTAATTTTTCAAAGTAATATTGAAAGTACAATTTGTACAATTTGCAAACTTAATTAATGGCGTACATTCATTATCAACATTTTTAGTGCCGTTGCTAACAATATTTACATTCGATAGCTTCTTATTTGCAATAAATTCTTCCATGTTTTCGTTGGTGCTGGTACTGATGCTGGTGCTGATACTGGTACTGGTGCTGATACTGGTACTGGTGCTATTACTGGTGCTGGTGCTGCTGCTGGTGCTAGTGCTAGTGCTTGGCTCATGGAGCCGTAAAATTTTCCTTGCTACCTCTTCCTTATGGCTAAGCGAGTCCTCGATGTAGCCCTCTGCTACACTGCTAGATAGCCATCCGCCGTGCCTCTTGAGAGATGTTATATCACCGCCACCATCCACAAGAAGCGTTGCAGACGTGCGGCGCAGGCAATGCCCGGTGAATTCATGTGTATTCTCCAAGTTCAAAAATTTAGCTATTTCTTGACAAACCGAACTAATTTTGTGAATACCCACTACCTGTTTATGGCACACTCCATCTTTATATTTGATAAAAAATCTACTTTCATTATAATTTTTAGGACGTAAAGACAAATACTTTTTGTAAGGAGCCAAATAATTTTCTCCCATAACAGTAAATGACCGAGGTTTCTTGTTTTTGGTATCAGGAATCTTTATTAATAAACCAGATTTAATTTCCTCAATATCTGCCATTTTCAGCTGCACTAATTCATCACAGCGACATGCTCCACAAATTCCGAAGATCGCAACCACCTTAAAGACATTTTATGAAAAATAACTCATTCAGCAATCAAAAAACTCACTTTTATCATCAAATATTTGCCATCGGGAGCATCTTTTAGGAAAACTGCTATCTGTTCGTTCGTTAAAACTCTTGATTTTTTCGGTCGATAACCTTCACTACTTCGTTTTAAAAAAGCTCGCAATTTCGAAAATTTTCCTATTTCGACACCATTTTTCACGCTCAGAGTCGCTTTGACCATGGAATATTGCGACCACAATGTAGACGATTTCATTTTCTTCGCCAGATCCCCAAAATATGCTAATAAAGCCGTCTCTGAATACGTTTTTACGTTTTTTTCTTCACACCAGCTCATGAATCGCTTGTAAGCAAACTCATATATTTCCCACGATTTGGACGGAAGTAGATGTAAACTGACATCTTGTGCCGCTGTTACAACTTCTAAGGGCAAATCTTCTTCACTATTCATCAGAAAATAACTCATAACAATAACACTTTTACGATGACAAGCTGAATTTTGCAAAACAAATGTATAACTCAACAACGCCATGACTACCTTCTTGCATAGCCTTCTAGCACATTACCGTGTGATCGAACAAATTCCGCACCATTTCACTTCTTTTAATCTTAATGTCGGCTGGAGAAAAAATAGCATGTTTCATTCGGATCAAAAGTGTCTTCAATGATTCGAAATTTTTCATCCGCTCGGCTACGCTGCGCTTCGCCTCGCAAATGCAAAATTGCTCATCAAAAAGTGACACTTTTAATCCTAATAAAACAATATATTATTATGTCCGATTGCATTATAAAGTACTGTTTATTGTATTATTTTGCGGCAGTGAACTGACTTATTATTGTACTCGTAAAATAAAGTGGTAGTAGTAAAATAAAATATGACAACTGTATATTACATGTCAAAGTTTCTTCTGTCAAGAATAGATGTTAAATTTATAAACTGATTTTTTTATAATTATCCAATTTTAGGAATCGAACATAAAGCTTTGTATGCAACTCTTACATAATCGGACCTTATAGACTCGCCCTTTTTATTGGGCTTGTCTATAATGTCCTACATTATGTACTTGTTACATAAATAGCTATTAACATAAATTCAATTTTTGTTTAAATTTAAACTTCACTGCAAAGCTAAGAATATATAAATTACTTGCCCAGAACTAAATACACTTGTAATTTTGCTGGCAATTTTTTATAGCAGAGTAAAATTAAAACACGTCTTCTCGGATAAAGATATACCGTTGGCCCATGTCAATGGATGTTTGACACAATCAAAATATTGAAAGTTGAATTCCCCCAGATTCGAATAAATTGTAATAGGATCGGGCATGATCAAAGCACTCGGTGTTAGATACGAGGAACGTTCCGCTATTCCGATTCCTTACCCGAAAACAAGCAAACATCTATATTTATGTAGTAGTTATACGTTATGTAGTGTCTGCAGTCTCGATGCTCTGGAAGACCTCTTTAATAAAAAAAAAAACGAAAAGTTTACCGCATTCAAGAATACAGTGCTATTAAATTAAAATACAATGTACTCTATATAGCATTTAAAAATAAGCGTCTCCAACCATTGTAGTTACTGTATGTTTATGCAACCACCAATACATAGAAGCTCAATGCGCTAGTCGTTTAATCTCTTTCATTTCACTTGAGGATAATTGAACACTAATTGAGTTTTTAAAAATACAAAAGTGAATGAAAATAACATTTATTGTAAAATAAAAGATGTAAAGGTAATTTTTTATAACAAACCATGCCTATTCGTGGTAAAATGCATACGTAAACCAACCAACTTAACCTAATGCTGTTACTTGGTTATTTTCAAATGCAGTATAGAGTATATTGCATTTTAATTTAATATATAATTATATAATTAATCTCAATTTGTTGTTAAATAGGTTATTATCAATATGACCGTGGTAAAGAGTTCTTAATAAATTAGCATAGTAAAATTTTTAAATTAACCTAGTAAATTAAGCAACACCATAAATGAAAATGCATGAAAAGAAAAGTATTCTTCAATACCAACCAAATACTGTAGAAAATCATGTTATGAAACATCATCATTTGTGTTTACCCTGTATTATGTTGGCTAACCTTCAAATCTTGTTAAAGACGTAGAACTACGGTCGTCGAAGGTTTTCGTTCAGCTGATAATGTTGGCCATGAAACAGCTGATGAAGCATCAGATGGTGAAGTAGAAGGCGAATCGGCAATACAACAAGCATGGGGCGAATTAGCTGATATCGAAAGGGAACAAGAACGCTGGTCTGAACTTAGAACTCACATTGAAGAAAAGTTGGAAGATTGTAGACAAAGAGGAGTTGCTCTTGAAGATGTAAGTACTTATTACAAAATCGAAAACATTTAATTTGTAATTATGCAGACTTTGTTATAGCAATTGCCGGATGTATTGTCTTCTGATGATGAAAGAGAAATCTTGGCGTTGATGTGCCGTGTCCATGAATTAGAAGCTGATAAAATGGCGCTTCAATCAGAGAGGTTAGTCCGTCAACATGAACTTCGGAGAAGAGATTTAGTTATATTAAGATATGATCGCCAAAGGCAATTATGCGAAGAAATTATTACCAGGCAAAGGCAGCTGATGGAAGGTAGTATTTATGTGACCAATATATTATTTAGGAATGGGTTTTAAAATTATTTTTTTACAGAAAACAAGTTAAAATTGCCGTCAGATTTGCAAGAATTGTATCAAATATACCAGCAAGAAATACACGCCGCAACATATGCCGATTATAGTGTTTCACCAATAATTAGTCCAGATAAACTTCCACCTATAAGCAAAATGTAAATAAGCAAGCAAGCAGTGCTCATTAAAAAGATTTACGAATACAATAAAGTAGCAAAATGTTTTTCCAGATACAGTGACCCCATATTTCGTAGAGGTGCTTCAACAGCTGACTTAAGTGTAAGCGAAGGAACCCCGCCATCTTCTGCAGAATCAGATGCTGATCCATTGCCTACTGTTGGTAGTCATAACAGTGTTGATCAATTCATGGGTCATGTTGTGTCTAGGCCAGGAATAAGTATGAGATTGCCTCCTTTGCAACCGCCGAGTCCACCAGCACGATTAACGCGAGGCAGTACTATAAGGTAAACATTTGGATACAGACTAGTGAGAAATATATTCAAAGTTTTGTTTTGCAGTCAAAATATAAGGAGGACAGTCAGTGAGGACAGTATTACTTCTAGACACGAGTAATAATTCTTAAATAGTCACAAATTTATGAAAAATAGATTATTGTAAAATACTTCTTGCATCTTTGGTAAAAGCAAATAAATACGTATAACTACTTTTTGAATGTGTTTTTTATTGCTATTATTTATACAATTCGTATTAATTTACTTATTTAAAACAAATAATTATTATCAATTTAGTAAAAATTTACTAATTAATAATAAAAGCTTTACGAATAATAATAATTTAAATCATACAAATCTTTTTTAGTTATACTTCTAGAGATCTACTTTTTGTAGACCAACGCATGGTTATAATTTAATAATTACAAAGTATTTACAGGAATGTTCCCAAAAAACAAATACTTCCTTATAAAACAAAAAATAAGAACACATATTTTCGATACATATTATATATAGATAGTAATAATTAAGATTAAATAGAAAATAGGTGACAGTACAACTTACTAATATGTAATATACATAAGTAGCGGGAGATGGCCGGTTCAGGACCCACACCTCCACACCTCTAGCAGGCAACCATGCATACACGCGAGCATACGGGCTAATATACGGTTATCGTTCTCATACAGGAGCGTACAAGAGAAAAATATGAAAGGGGGCTTGAATTAAATGCTATAAATCAGGTCAGGGGTAAATATATCTTAATACTCACCCTGCTTCTACGTTTATGAATCGTTTTCATTCCCTTTCTTTATTATTAACATATTACTTTTACTCTCGTTAAATTGGAATGTATGTGTAGGAGAGAGACATCCTTCTTAAATGAAACAACATAGTATATTACAATTCAATATGGTTTATTCAACTATTTTCTCAATACATAGCATATGCAATTTTAGATCTGGATAATTACACATATACAGATTTATATCATATAATTAACATATCACGTATGCAATTTATAGACTAAATAAAATAATTACATAGGTAGAGGGTTTATATACAGACTTATATAATACAAGTTATACATGTAAACTTAACTAGTTTCTAAATTATCATCGTTAGAAATCCTATAATTTCCCCCAAGCTGAGGTATTAATACATATCACATATACAATTTGTAGACTAATTACTTTCAAAGAATAATTACATAGGTAGAGGGTTTATATACACACTTATACAATACAAGTTATACATGAACACTTGAAATCCTGTAATTTCCCCAAGCTAAGGTATCTCCGTTCCCGCCAGCAATAATGTATCGTTTATCATCTTTCCATGATAACGCTACTTTATTTTTTAATTCTGTATAAAGTTGGTGGTTGTATGATCGGAAAGATTGAACATGTTTATAAATATCTATATTGCGTAATACCACGTTTCTATAGTCTTCCAAAGTCAGTTCTTTTTTGATAACAGCCTTCTGGATACCTTTAGCTGTTTTGGTAAGATTGCCCTCTACATCTACAGCATATGCTTTTGCCCCTGTTCCCAGAAATTCCCAGAGAATTCTACCCGCATATTCGTCCTTCATTCTACCAATTACGGATTCATTCTGCGGGATTCCAAATTGATTATCAGCCTTAAAGTTTGATGTATCATACTTGTACAAATATTTCTTCATGTCTTCATAAAAATCGTCTGTATACGTCAGTAGAATTAATGAGTCGGTGTCTGTGTACAGCAGCTGAACCTTGCTCCCGTATATTTTTTTAATATGATTATAATAAAAGTCATACATAATCTGTTTAGCCAGATCTAGCACGCAGAAACCAATATATATAGGCTTATTTATTTTATTTTTATTTATTAAACTGAAAACAAACAGGCCTAATGGCCTAATTACATGTTTCAGTATAAATATATAGAAAAGATTTACATAATCGCTTACAGTTAGTATTATTTAAATATAAAAATTTATAAATAAATTTATACAATATTTATCGATTACAAATTAAAATTAATTAATTAATAATAGATTTAAGTTTATTCAAAAACCAGCCATAAGGGATCCCAAATATTTCCAGATGCGAGGAACGGACTAATTCATTGAATATTATAGTAGATTGAATAACAAGGGTCTGCTTTCTATAATTAGTACGGTAATAATTTACTTTAAATAAATCAAAATTTCTAACGGTATGACCAGGGACGTATAGTTTAATTCTAGACAGTATAGCCGAGCAGTCAATTAAATTATTAAATAGTTTATATAAAAACACACTATAATGCAAAACTCTTCTAGTTTCAAGTTTTTGAAATTTAAACTCAGCTCTAATATGATGATAAGATGAAAATTCAGGATATCTTTTATGTTTATGATAAAACAAAAATTTTAAAAATTTATTTTGTACGGTTTCCAGTAAACATTTATGCTCTATAACAATAGGTGACCAAATTACCGCAGCGTACTCAAGTTTAGACCTCACAAAAGAATTGTATAATGTGATAAGGCTTGTTGAATTTGAAAATTCAATGCAGTTACGCATAATAAAACCCAAAGCCTTATAGGCATTAGAACATACTTGTTCAATATGATTCTGAAAAGTAAAAGATGATGTAAACAAAACACCAAGGTCCTTGGTAGTTGTTTTATGTTTTAAAATCTCCGTATTCATGTAATAATTGTGATTATCAACCTCGGTCGTTTTTTTTAGTGAATAAGTAATTACAAAGCACTTTTCTGTATTAAAGCAAAGTTTATTATCTATGTTCCAGTTATAAATATTATCTATATCGGTTTGTAGTAGTTGTTTATCGTATTCGTTATTAATTGATTTGTAGAGTTTGAAATCGTCTGCATATAAAAGACATTTGCTATGCTTAACAACCTCTGGCAGGTCATTAATCAACAATAAAAACAATAATGGCCCCAGATTTGACCCCTGAGGGACACCAGACGTAACTAAAAAAGGATTTGACATACCTAATTCAAACTGAACTACTTGAGAACGATCAACTAAGTAAGACTGTAATATAGCAATCAAATTCGAGCTGAGTCCAAAGAAATATAATTTATTTAGCAACACGTTATGATCTACTTTATCGAATGCCTTCGAAAAATCAGTATAAATCACATCAACCGTACTGTGATTATCCAAGGCAAAACTTACATCATCTGTAAAAACAGCTAAGTTTGTGACAGTTGACCTGTTTCTGATGAAACCATGTTGTAATTCTGAAAAGTCCTTTTTAACATGAGAATAAATTCTTTCAAAAAGAATGAACTCAAACAGCTTAGATGGTGTTGACAGAATAGATATAGGTCTGTAATTCTTAACATCGCTTTTAGAGCCTTGCTTATGTAATGGAATAACTTTAGCTGTTTTCCAAATTTTGGGAAAAATCTGTGTAGATAGTATTAGATTAAAAATTGTTAATAACGGCGAAAGAAATACATCGGCACAGGCTTTAAAAATGTACGGTGGAATCTCATCAAGTCCAGAAGATTTTTTAGGTTTTAATTTTTTAAATGCAAGTTTAACGTCTTCTTCTGAAATTTTTTTTACGTCCAGTAAATGGCTATAAATTGAATCAGGTTTATTTGCATTGTTACTAATATCATTTTTCGGGCTATAGGTGGAACTAAAATGTCGAGCGAAAGCTTCTGCGACGTCCTTATTATTTTGTAGTATTTTACCGTTTTCTACAAACTCTGATTCTCTACCTCTGTTTTGTTTTCTATTTTTAACCAAACACCAAAAAGACCTAAGGTTGTTAGAAGTAATGTTATTTTCTATTTGTTGAACGTAGAAATTATAAGACTGCTTAATTAGGCGTTTTAATTCGCTTCGTGTTCTTTTGAATTCTGCGTTATGATACTGAGAATAACTTCTATTTTTATGATGATACTTTTTTAATCTAATTAGATTTATTATATCAGTATTAAACCAAGGTGGATAATAAGTATTAGAAGTAAAAGTAGTCTTAGGAACATAAGCATCAATACACACATAAACCTTTTCATAAAATTTATCAACAGCCAGGTCAACATCTGTATGTGCTTCTAAATCTGACCAATCACACTCCTTAAAAGCATTATATAATCCTAAGAAATCGGCTTTTTTATAATTATAATGTTTTTCCGTATTTATTCTCATGCAAGGGACATGCAAGAAAACATCTAAATTAAAATTGATCGGTGGATGATGACGATCAATCGCAGAAACTAGAGGATTATCACAAGTACTGAGACTATTAACAGTTACATTACTTAAGATTAAATCCAGAGTTCTGTTGTTAATATTCAGTATAGAGTTGTAAGATTTCAAATTGTACAAATCAACTATTTCGCTAATTTTACGAGAAATTTTGTTACCTGCATTAAAATCAAAACTTGGTCCAGTTATTTCTGGAGCATTTAAATCGCCAGCGATTAATAAACCACCTTTTTGTATATCAAACAAGTAATGTTCAAGCATTGTAACATATTGATCGTAAACAGATAACTTAGAGGAAGGCTCAATATAAACTACATTAACAAAAATTGTTTTACCTGATATAGAAAATTTTACAATAACAGATTGAAAATTTCCATTTGTGAGGTCCACCAGAATAGGGCGGAATTCCTCGCGAATTGCAATGAGAGATCCACCTAATTTAGATTTACCAGACTGAAGATAGTCTCGATCGCATCTAAAAACACTCCACCCAGTCGGAAAAAGTTCACCATCTTGCACCGTGTCATTCAGGCCTGATTCTGTAATTAAGATTATATCATACTCATCTAAATGCAAATTATGGAAAAATTCTTGTGTTTTAGTACGTAGCCCCCTCACATTCTGATAATAGATTCGCAATCCCATATGACTGTATATGCAAAGTGTATTATTCTTAATAAGAAAAGAAAAATATATAAAATTAGTAAAAATATATATAATAAAAATATATAAATGCAAGAAAATTAATAATAATAGTAGGTACTAATAATGTATATTGTAAAACAGAAAAACGTAGTGTTGCATAATGGCATTATTCAAAATAAAATGCATTCACTAAAACATAGTATTTAATAGTATTTAATATTATATAATGGAAAAACAAAGCATTTAACATGAAAATCCAAAATGTGCCCATCAAAATAATCCAAAATTATGGAGATTAAAACCAAAAAATATTTGATAAACTTATACAAAATATGGTGTTTATACATATACATATTTTATTATTGTTAAAAGTAAATTGCAAAGAATAAATATGATAATAAAATTATTTTTACAATAAAATGAAAAGAAAAAACATATATTTTATCATTGAAACCCAATCGGTGTTTACCAATTTAAAGTAGAAATAATATGTAATTAATCCAAAACAAAGGAAAAAAAAAAAAGATGCATATGTAATAATAAATGAAACTGAAATAGTTCCTAATATATAAACAATAATAAATTAAAAGAAAGAGAGAATAATTAAGCAATAATTTATAACGAAGAATTATTTATCAATAACTTCCAATTCTCTGATTGAAGTTATAAATTTAACTTGCCCATTCAATTTAATGCAGGTTGAACCATCTGAGGTCCAGACGTTCTTAACGCCAAACTTATTCACTGCTTTAATAAAAAGACTGTGTCTTTCCCTGGTTAGATCTACTTTGATTCTTATATTTGCTGGAAAGACACGTTTATTTTTTAAGACACAGTTGCGGTACCTATAACTAGTAAATTTAATAAGTATAGGGCGAGGTTTACCAACAACAGCACCAATTTTTCCAATCCATCTTATCTTATTTTTCCAATCCATCTTCCAATTTTTCCATCTTATCATAGTGGACTTGTAGTTTCTCCATATGAATGGCTACCAGATCCTCCGTAAAGATAGCACACTCTTTAAATTGCGGTTTTGAAATCATGCTCTCGGCCCCCAGTCTTCTACCTTTATTTTCCCAGTGTGTAATTAGTCGTATATCTGATCTATTTTCTGTATTTTCCATCGTTTTTCCGAAAACTGAATTATTTAATAGTTTATAAAACATTTTCCCGAACTCACTCGTATCAGCATTTCGCATAATTGTGTTTAGGTCAATATACCCTTTTAACCACGGAGATTGTTTAAAAGATAAAACACGGTGGATCTTTGTAACTTTCAATCCTGCTGCTATACACTGTTGTAAATTTCGGTAGTGAATTACATACATGCTCTTGTCAAATAAGTTGGGAATTAGTTTTGACTGCTTCGAATTTTGCGGGATAATATTTTCCGGGCAGAATGGTAGCTGATCGTGATCATCGTGAAGTTCTTTGGGGTAATGCAGGTCTACTTGTAAAATGTATCCAGTTTAAGACTTTTTCGAAACTTTTAAAACATCGAAATTTTCAACTTCGTTATCTGTCAACCATGTAAAACCCGAATGCGGCAAATATTCAGACATCGCAGCACCATAGAGATTGGTAGCATCTAGGTAATTTATAAACGTTGTAGGTTTTGTTCTATCGTATGTAGGCATATATTTGTTATTAGCTTGAACACTTCTTTTACTGCATTGGCTCACACCGCCTCTAACACCTTTTTTAATAAAGTGAATCATGTGGATATCTGTTAATAATTCTAATTCTGCTCCTGTATATTTAAGCATTGCAGTCCAAGACAGACCCGGAGCTGTGAAGAAATTGGCCGGATCTAAATGATATACTTTTTGGCAGATATATCTGAAGGTTTCAAATATATCTGCTAGCAGCAGCACATCACTTTTCAAGTATATGTCTGAATAGTCACCAAGAGTTTTACATTGGAAAGTATCCCACACAACTGAAGCTCTATTATAGTCCTCAACTGATACGTCTTCATTTCGTAATTTATCAAAAAATTCTTCTCGCGTCGGTAATTTGTTATAATTTAGCTTTTCGAATGAATCTACAAATGAATAAGGGAAAACACCCTTTCTTCTCATGAGCCTAAATTTATGGTTTTCTGGAAAATACTTTTTGGTAATCTGACATTCGTCATCCGTTAAATTTTTTGTTAATTTCTCTAACCCCATAGGCATAAAGCGAAACGAGTCTAAAAATCTTAATTTCAAATATTTGTTTTCCATCGTTCCTAAAGTGTTAACTACCGTGTCAACATGTACGTGTTTTGAAAAAGATATATATTTTTCTTTGTTTACTGCAATAACATCTATTTTAGAACCGGCGACACCTAATGATTTTATGAAGAGGTGAGCATCATAATTTGATAAATTGTGAAAAAATACCGGTATAAAGCTCGGATTCTTAAAATGCAAATTACATATAGGATGTGCAGGGGCTCGATATTTTCCCGTTAAATGGCAATGATCACGTACCCTTTCATCTTCCTGGCGGAAGGGTTTCTCGCATATATGACAACATTGAGTGAGTGTATGAATCAATTTCTCGTTTTCCGTGAGTTCAATCATTGGGACAATACGTTTCAGGTGGTCGTTGTAAATACGTTTGATGTCGGCCTCTAACCTGTTACAGAAAACGTCAGCACAGTCTTGACCGCGATAAGTAACATATTTTGATAAAGAATCATCATAGCTACACTTTATATAATACCCAAATGAGTAGGGTTGATGTATATTTGTCTTTTCTGTAAATGATTCATTGTTATCGTTCTGACAATATTGGATAGGTTCAAGAATAGTCTCAAAATCGGCATATACTACAAAAGGGTGTTTTAATTTATGTTCAACTGATTCAAATTTTAAAATGTTACCGGGAACTGTATTTCCAAACTTATCAATGCGCGGTTCTGTTGAAGGCAATTTAGCACTAATATGCTTACAATCATGTTTTTGATGTTCGGATAATTTATGTCCAGTATTAAAATTAATTAAACAACCATCGCACAGAAACTTTTGATGGTCCTTTTTTGATAATTGGGAGCTGATTAATCTACTTAAGCTTTTAATTAAGCAGTAATGAGAATTACCCGCATTGTCGTCTATCACCAGCAAGTTTACATGCTGCTGACGTCTGTTTTCTGTAAAATGTAGAGGCCCAACAACTTCAAAAACCATTTTAGAATCTTTATAAACTGTATTAAGCCCATAAACGTTTACTGATATATTATTTAATTCTTCAAATTTACTAATATCTTTTAATTTAATAGGGAATTCCAACCCGTTAAAATTTAATTCATTTTCGTATGTTTTATACTTCATAACACGATCGGTGTGGTCCCCTGTCGGATGCATAGCAGCAAGAATACTCCACATGAAGCACTTTTGGTCAGAATTCTGAATGTTTATTACAGCTTTCTTTTTCTGTATAGGGTCCGGAAGCGGTATGTAGGACGAAGCTTTCAAGGGATTGTATTTGTTGATGTTCAGTTCGATAAAAAGCAGGCTTTTCAATGTCCACCCGCTCTCCTTCTGCTGAAATTCACTGATTTTATTATCTACTTCGTCTGTAAAATGGTTGTATGCAAGATCTAAGGCTGTTGAACCATTAAAATTTCTAAATTTTGTATTAAAGGATTTCACCTCTTCCAAATCCTTTGATGGCAACTCAAACAGTCCGAAAAGTTCAATATTAACTTTAACAGCCGAATACTTATCTAACACAACTCGCATACAATTTATTGCTTTTTGTTTTAGCATAGCCATGAATTCTTTCACGTCCAAATATACCCGATCGTCTGCAGTAATGCGATATGTAGCAATGCGATTTTTAAACGCCTGCTTTATTAATGAAACCCCGTCACCAGTCACAATACACGTTTTATTCTTGTGTTGTAGACTCAGGCAGTGTTGAGGTAGAAATCTTGTTGGTATATCGATTTCACAAACTTTACATTTTGATAAAAGTTCTTTCACTACAGTTTTAGAACTAGTCGAGGTAATACAAGTCTTCTTAGGACTGTTAGCTGATGCAGCCTCGTCCCCCGATAATTCTCTTTTATGCAAACCATGTTTTTGACCTGGTGCTTTTCGAAGTGGCCTTGACTAGTGTATAATATACCACACCGATCACACCAAATAGAAACTGGCTGGCAATAACCTTTCTGGTGTCTTAGTAGACTGTCTTTTCTGCTAAACTGCTTATTGCATTGTTCACACGCGATCATTTTTCAGCTCTTGATGAGGACACGTCTGACTGATACAACCCGCAAGAATAGAAATGATGAACTGCTTCGGTGATGTTCTTTATATACTGTTTCGATTACCCATAATGCATTGCGATAGTTAATCATATACCGCGCATGCGTAAAGCTGTTTTGATGTAATACACATAAGATGGTCACGTGATTTTAAAACTAATTACGTAATGATGCTGATTTCCAAGATTCAGAGTAGCCTTCGGTTGGGACCAGCCAAAAATCATAAACATAATAATAAGTACAGACGTTAAAAATATGTTTAGATACGCCGAAATACCTTCAATTATAACAAGTGATAGCCAGGCAATTCACCACATCGGATGTACCCTTCGTTAAATGTTGCGATTCCAGACGGTTGACGGAAGAATGCAGGTATAGCTGAAAATAACATAGAATAAAAAGAAAAAACATAACTCTGAAAATACCTTAACTCATGGCAAATATCAGCAATGAGTAGGTTATATAGGCAGATAAATTGCTCTGTTTGCAGCTAGGAGTAGATAAGCTATAACAGTTCGAGCACAAAATCCCATGTATTTTCTTATGAAGGTTCGTTTTACATTTCAAGGTCATCCGCGGTTACCCACTCCTATCCCCACTACCCCCTACTTAGGCCCCCCACTTAGCCCCCTACTTAGGCCCCTACTTAGGCCCCCACTTAAGCCCCCACTTAAGCCCCCACTTAAGCCCCCCACTTAAGCCCCACTCCTATCCCTACTCAGCGGCCATTTTGAATAGCCATTTTGAATCGCCATCTTGGATCGCCATTTTAAATCACCATTTTGAATGTCATTTACATATCCGCCATTTTGTATCTGTCATTTCCAACTTGTCATCATTTCCCGCTGAAAGATTTGAATTCCTAGCGCTGCTAATGCCATCTATCGTGGACGTCATATGATCGGTATAGTAGATTTCTATACGCCTGCAGATAGGCAACCCACTATATTTTTTTATAAAAATCAATGGAGCCAACAGGGTTTGAACCGGGGACCGCTCGAATGGTAGCCAGCCAATGCATCCACTACACCAACGAGATAATCTATTAAAGCACTGTAAACGGCTTATAAAAAAAAATTGTTGACTAGCGACTACGTACTCATAACATAATACATGTTAGTAATTTGTAGTATTATATCATACGGCTCCCTCTTCCTCCTGCATGTGTCATGATTGATTGATTAAGTAGATGATTATTCCTGTGCTGTGATTGATTAAAGGGTCAACATATAAAATAGGTATAAATTATCATATCTAGAAAAAACAAGTTAAAAATTCAATTAAAGAATCATTAGATCTTTTACAGCCAAATATGTTTCAATCTTGAGTATTTTTCTTTACATGAAATTCACGTGTTTTATAGAATTATAACGTTCAAATATTGATATTTTAAAATTGTCTTTTACATGTTTCACACATTATGTTATTAAAAAAAAACATATTAATGGATAAATACTTCAAAGCAATTTAAAACATTCGATTACACAATAAACAGAATTTGTTTGCTAAAGAATCAATTACAATAAGATTAATTAGTTTTTATATGACTACATTGTTTAGTTATAAAATATTAAAAATTGTTATATCTAGGAATAATAATTTAAAAATTCGATAAAAGAATCATTAGGGTTTTTCTGAACAAGATAATTAAAAAGTTTGTTATTTCTAATAATCAACTAGATTGATTTTATTATTTTTAAACTTTCAACATATAAGCTTATACCTAAAATATTTAGATCTGTTCAGTTCAACTGAAGCTCTCATCATCGATTAATATATGTTTCTTGTTTTATTCTGAAATCCAATTTGGTAAGTTACTTTTCCGATTTTAATGATATTATGAAAACTAATGACTTTGAACTTTGTTTTAGATTGCACCGTACCATCTGGAGTTCACAGCTGATTATTATAGTGATTTAATGTTGTTGGCGCCTTTGATAGTTACTGTTTTATTATATCCCTTCGCTGTTAATATTAAGGTAGGTCTTATGTTAATAATTATTTTGTTTAAAACTTAAATATATTCGGAATGGTTTCTGATCTAATTTTTTAACAATGTATTAAGCTTATTACATAAGTCTTTTTTGGCTAAAACTTCAATATATCAGTTAGATTTAATAATCCGATAGAACATGTAGGTGTAAGTACAGTCAAAGGGATTGACTTTAACACATCTCGTACATTTTAATTCCCATAATTTAGTTTTCAATGTTGTACGCACTTTTTATTATTACATTATAATTATAATATTTAAATCTCAATGCCTAAGACTTTCTTTAATTAAACTTTTACTGACGTTTTGTAAAATTGTATTCAGTTTCAACTTTTCAAATCTGCCTTAATCTATGTTACGTTTTACCTTTCAAATATAAATTTTGTAATACACTTAATTTCTTTCGGTTTTCAGCGCTAGCTGTAGCTCGTTAATTCAATAAAGAAAAAAAATGTCTCACGCCAGCGGTCTTGTTGAAGAATTGAGAAAACAGGTTTATGACCCCTTGTTAGAGGGTGATCCCTGTGCCATTTCTAGTGTTTTAAAACAATGTACAAAGGTAACACGTGAAATTAATAAGGTGTTAAAGGAAACAACAAGTATAGGTGTGAAGAATCATCTGAAATTGAAATTATCTAAATTATCACCTTCTACCCATTCAAATCCTCCATACGGCAGGTACTGAGACATCGCCCAACCATATTGATTATTAATGTCCGCGTAAAGTAAAAATTTTGATGGTTCTTCCGGATTATAATTTGGTAAAAATTTGTTGTTGGCTTCAGCATACCGTTTTGAGCATTGACTTAGACCCCCGCGAATACCGCGTTCAATAAACAAAACTTTATCAATATCCGTAAGCAGTTCGAGATTAATTTTTGTTGACTTGAGCATACAATCCCAAGTGTATCCGGGTAGAGTATAGTAATGCGCTGGGTCTAAACCGTATGTTTTCAAACTACTTGACCGAAACTGCTCAAACACATCGGCTAGAAGCAATACATCAGTTTTCAGGTATAAATCGCTGTACTCGCCTAAATTTTGACAACCAAATGAGCCCCATACATGTTCGGCATGTGTATAGTGTTCGTCGCTTATAGCTGTGTCCGTTAAACTATTATAAAATTTTGATTTATCAGGTAATTGGGTCTCGTCAAGTTTTGTCCAGTCGTTGATATAGTCATAGGGAAAGACCCCCTTCCTAGTGAGAATTTTGAATCTTGTGTCATCTAAGTCCGGGAATTGCGATTTTAAATTTGGATATATGTCTAAGTATGATGCTAAAGTTTCTAGTCCGCTAGCCAAAAATCTAAAAGAGTCTATGAATCTAAATTTAACCAAATTCTGTTCTATATTCTTGGTGAATGAAATGTATCTTTCTTTATTGATAGGAAGGAGATCTACTCGTCCGTCAAAGTCTGAAGCTAGGTTCTTAATAATAAAATGGCTATCATACCCGCTTAAGTTATGAAAAACTACTGGTACGACATGACTATCCTTGTAGTTAATATTACAATTATCATGGGCAGATCCGCGATACCTGCCAGTAAGGTGACAATGGTCTCTTACTTTAACGTTATCTACAGCAAATGGTTCCAGACATATGTGACAATGTGTAGCGGCACGGAATTCAGCGTCTTGCTCAGGTGATAGGGTGTCCATAGGTAGAGGGCAAAGAAACACTGTTTCAACATCCTCAGCAAACTGCTGCATCTCCCGAGCGAACCATTCCTGACAGTCCTCACCACGATAAGCCCGGTAAAAGGACAAGGTATCATCATAGGAGCATTTGACATAGTATGCTATGCTATGGGGAATATGATCTTGTACCTTATCCTTTTCCGTAGTAGGTACAAGCAAACACTCTAGATCTGCATATATGACGAATGGAGTCGGTTCTTTATTCTTATGATTTTTAAATACTACATTAGCTTGTTTTGTTGTTGGTAACCTAACTTTGCAATCGTTCATTTTAACACAGTCTATTTCATGCATCGACAATTTTTGCTGGGTACTAAAGTAATGCAAACATCGATCGCAGAAATATTTTCTACCATCACATCTGCTAAGTTGAGAGGACAACAGCCGGCTTAGATTTTTGATCCATACATAATGAAAGCGTGGTTTAAAATCTAAGTCGGTTACGTCATCATCTTCATCATAATATACATCCTGGAGAAGCAAGAGGTTGACATGTTTGTCTTGCTTATTTTTAGTTAAATATGTAGGAACTACAATGAACTTTTTCTTACCCTCCTGCTTCTGTAAAATGTATACATTGATCGATAAACTGTTTTGACGTTCAAATCGTGAAACTTGTCCTAACGTCATGGGAAACTGTATACCCTTCAAGTTCAAGACAGTCGAGTAATGAGGGTATTTTGATATGCGTTGAGGATTTTTATCAACTGGATATAAAGCACTCACCACGGACCATGCGAAGCACGCCCCGTCATCATTCTTCACGTTTACACATGCCTCTTTCCTTTTTATATGTTCCGGCAGTTTGAAGTATGATGAGCCTAGCTGAGGTGTGAACTTATTGATGTTTATTTGAAGATGGATAATTGATTTTAGAGTCCACCCGCTCTCTTTTTGCTAGAAAAAATACGTATACATTAGTTTATTTACATCTTATGAAATTTCTATACTTACTTGAAACTCTTCAAGATCTTTAAGAATAGAATCTTGAGTATTTATATCGAACCACTGAGTTAAATCACTATCTCGATATACTGGAACATTTTTCGTATTCATATACTTGGTTTCCTCGATTATCGCATCACCCTTTTTGGCTTCAAACAATCCGCAAAAAGTCGCATTCACTTTCAATGCTACATCCTTCTTTAACGCCTTCAGTATGCGTCGTTTGAAAATGACTGAGCAGTCAGACATGAATGCCTTCGGCTCAATATGCTTAATGTTTGTGATCACACCAGTTCGAATACGTGACTTAAAGGCTGATTTCATATCAACCCACTTCACACGATCACAAGCTGTTTCTTTTCGAGGCTTATAGCCCTCACCAACAATCTTTAGAGCTTTAGCAATCTCTCGATAGGATTTTACTTGACTCAAGCAGGCTGATAGATGATTCTTCACACCTATACTTGTTGTTTCCTTTAACACCTTATTAATTTCACGTGTTACCTTTGTACATTGTTTTAAAACACTAGAAATGGCACAGGCATCACCCTCTAACAAGGGGTCATAAACCTGTTTTCTCAATTCTTCAACAAGACCGCTGGCGTGAGACATTTTTTTTCTTTATTGAATCAACGAGCTACAGCTAGCGCTGAAAACCGAAAGAAATTAAGTGTATTACAAAATTTATATTTGAAAGGTAAAACGTAACATAGATTAAGGCAGATTTGAAAAGTTGAAACTGAATACAATTTTACAAAACGTCAGTAAAAGTTTAATTAAAGAAAGTCTTAGGCATTGAGATTTAAATATTATAATTATAATGTAATAATAAAAAGTGCGTACAACATTGAAAACTAAATTATGGGAATTAAAATGTACGAGATGTGTTAAAGTCAATCCCTTTGACTGTACTTACACCTACATGTTCTATCGGATTATTAAATCTAACTGATATATTGAAGTTTTAGCCAAAAAAGACTTATGTAATAAGCTTAATACATTGTTAAAAAATTAGATCAGAAACCATTCCGAATGCGGGTAGAATTCTCTGGGAATTTCTGGGAACAGGGGCAAAAGCATATGCTGTAGATGTAGAGGGCAATCTTACCAAAACAGCTAAAGGTATCCAGAAGGCTGTTATCAAAAAAGAACTGACTTTGGAAGACTATAGAAACGTGGTATTACGCAATATAGATATTTATAAACATGTTCAATCTTTCCGATCATACAACCACCAACTTTATACAGAATTAAAAAATAAAGTAGCGTTATCATGGAAAGATGATAAACGATACATTATTGCTGGCGGGAACGGAGATACCTTAGCTTGGGGAAATTACAGGATTTCAAGTGTTCATGTATAACTTGTATTGTATAAGTGTGTATATAAACCCTCTACCTATGTAATTATTCTTTGAAAGTAATTAGTCTACAAATTGTATATGTGATATGTATTAATACCTCAGCTTGGGGGAAATTATAGGATTTCTAACGATGATAATTTAGAAACTAGTTAAGTTTACATGTATAACTTGTATTATATAAGTCTGTATATAAACCCTCTACCTATGTAATTATTTTATTTAGTCTATAAATTGCATACGTGATATGTTAATTATATGATATAAATCTGTATATGTGTAATTATCCAGATCTAAAATTGCATATGCTATGTATTGAGAAAATAGTTGAATAAACCATATTGAATTGTAATATACTATGTTGTTTCATTTAAGAAGGATGTCTCTCTCCTACACATACATTCCAATTTAACGAGAGTAAAAGTAATATGTTAATAATAAAGAAAGGGAATGAAAACGATTCATAAACGTAGAAGCAGGGTGAGTATTAAGATATATTTACCGCTGACCTGATTTATAGCATTTAATTCAAGCCCCCTTTCATATTTTTCTCTTGTACGCTCCTGTATGAGAACGATAACCGTATATTAGCCCGTATGCTCGCGTGTATGCATGGTTGCCTGCTAGAGGTGTGGAGCTGTGGGTCCAGAACCGGCCATCTCCCTCTACTTACATATTACATACATGAATATAAACAACACTATAAAGAGAAACATAGAACTAAAAAAATGTAACAAACAATTAAAAACGTAAATTTCAACTGTTGTGACACATTACTTTTAATTTGTTTTTGAATGAAGCTAGAGTAGTAGAAAAAGGGTCTAGCCGTGAATAACCGACATTATAAGTTCGGGCAGCCCGATTGAGTGGAGAATTATAAAAGGAGTTAGTTCTGGAGAAAGATGGTGCAAAAAGGTTTCTGTTTCTAGTAGAATATGACTGCACTTTAAAATTGATTGATTCCAATAGGTTTGGACAATCTACTAGACCATTTATTAGCTTGTAGAGAAAAAGCAAATCAGATATTTCACTGGTCTTGCTTAACTGAAGTAATCCGATTTCTACGCACGATAACTCGTAGCTAATTGTAGGCATATGAAATTTCTTATTAACGTAATTGACAAACCTTCTTTTCAGCTTCCAACGCGTTAATATAAATATTGTAACAGGGATTCCAGACTATACTTGACCAGTTGATTATACTGCGAACATAAGCAAAATATAGACTCTTTATGCTACGTAAATTTGTAAAAGTTAATTTACTGTCAATTATAATACCTAGATCTTTGATAGATTGAACTGATTGCAGTTGATGACTAGAAAGAGAATACGGGTATGTGTAAACATTGAAATTTCTTGTAAATGATATAGTAAAACATTTCTCAAAGTTTAAAAATAGTTTATTATCAGAACAGTATTTATAGAAATGATTAAGGTTTTCTTGTAACAGGCGGCAATCAGCTGTAGTCTCTATTGTGCGGAAAATTTTGATATCGTCGGCATACAGGAGAAGATGGCTGTTTTTAATATTATTGATTATATCATTGATATATATATATACTATAAAGAACAATGAGCCAAGATGTGATCCCTGCGGTACGCCTGACGTCGTCTTAACAAAATCCGAAACATACCCATTAACTCGGACTGCTTGTAGCCTATTGGAAATATATGATTGTACCCACCTCAATAAATCAGACGGTAAGCCCATAATCTCCAGTTTACGCATCAAAATATTATGATCGATTTTGTCAAACGCCTTACTGAAGTCTGTGTACACAGAGTCAACTTGGGTGCGTTCGTCAAGAGACTTCATGTAGTATACTAAATTAGTTTCTACCGACCGACCAGGTAAAAATCCATCTTGTTGGATGCAAATTTTATCCTTTATTGTACCTAAGACTACTTCATACACAATCTTTTCGAATATGTTTCCAATAACAGATAAAATAGAAACTGGTCTATAGTTCTTTGCAAGTTCCGGGTGACAACCCGATTTAAAAATAGGGACAATGAACGCTTTTTTCCAAATCATCGGAAACACGCCTTCTTGTAAGGAACAGTTGAAAATTCTGGAGATTGGATAAGCGAGATTAACAGCGCAACAACGCAGAAATACCGGAGGTATACCATCTGGCACAGGTCCCTTTTTAACATCAAGATGTAAAAGATGATTGTAAACAGTATCAGATGAAATGCTTAATACGGTGGAAGCCGGTACATGCAGGTTGTTTATATCGGGATCTGATAACTCGCCATCAATAAAGACTGAACTAAAATGTTTAAGAAAAAGATTGCATATAGATAAACCATCATTTGCAACCTCATTTTCATGTTTCAATATGTGTGGAACGTTGGAACTGTGTTTTCTTGCTTTAACATATGACCAAATACGTTTGGGGTTGGTGACGATATATGTTTCAGTTGAATTGACAAAATTCCGGAAATCTGAAGAAATTAAATATTTAGACCTACCGCGCAGTAATGAAAATGTTAAATAATCCAGTGGATTTTTATACAATTTCCATTTGTTGTGAAATTTATGTTTTTCTTTAATTACTTTTATAGTACTAGAAGAATACCAAGTAGGATAAGACGGATGTATGACCTTTTTTGGAATATATTCATCAATTATATCATTTATAACATTATAAAAGATATTTAACATATCTTCACAGTTAAGGTTATGTAATAAATTATGCCAATTAACATTACTTAAGCAATGATTGATAGTGTCGTAGTCTGCCTTCTTAAAACTGTAGTTGATCTCGTAATTGTTTGAAAGTTGCTTCAACAAGAATGTACGTTTTATATACACATCAACTGGAGGATGATGTAGATCCTCTCGGAGAATAGGACTATTACATCTATTAACTAGATTTATACAAAATTTATTAGAACGAACTAGATCTAGAATTCTGTTGTTACTATTGACTACATTGTTAAATTGATGTAAGTTACAATACGAGAACAAATTGACAAAATTGACTGCTTGTGAGTTGTATTCCACTGGTTTGAGTGAATTGTCTTCTGTCGGATACCAAACGATACTGGGAAGATTAAAATCACCACAGATTAACAATGAACTGTTAGAAAATTGATCAGAGATATGCATAAGCTTTTTGCAAAAGTTATCCGCGGCATTAAGATCACGTGGTAGTAGATAGACACAACACAAAAAAGTCTGCAATTACCGTATTGTAGTGATACCCACACATCTCCAGAGTCGCTTTCTAAGTTCAGCATACGCGTAGACTTAATGCAACTACGTACTGCGATTAGGACACCTCCATGGTCCGCTGCAGATCCTGATGTTGATTGTCGATCACGGCGATAGACAGTGTATCGAGGTCTAA
Source organism: Agrypnus murinus (assembly GCA_929113105.1). Lineage (NCBI taxonomy): Eukaryota > Metazoa > Arthropoda > Insecta > Coleoptera > Elateridae > Agrypnus > Agrypnus murinus. The sequence continues at coordinate 38,550,062 of OV816025.1, read as the reverse complement.
AGAGTTCCGAATCGGATGCTATCATTCAAAAAAGTCTCTGTAAGACAGATTACATCATAATTTTCATCACTGGTGTTAGCGTACAGATCGTTGGTTTTAGTGCGCACACCTCCGCACGTTCTGGTAATACAGTGATAGACCCATGATAACAAGTAAATCAATGATATTATCTTATGAAGTTAAAATAAAGGCGAGATTACAATTTCTCAGTATCCCCCACTGATTTAATAAGATAGACTGGTGATCTTTCATCCTTGCGTACATAAATGGAGCAGTTACGCGTCCAAATAAATTTATATCCCTTTTTCCTAGCTTCTTCTCTGGTAGATGTGTAAATCATTTTATTTTTTAAAGTGAGGTGTTCGTTAATGAAGATATTATCCCCAACAGAATCAACGCTAATGCCTCGTTTATTTACGCATTCTGCAGATTTCCTTTTGGCTTTGAAAACTTCCAATATATTAGGTTATAGTTCTTTTTAATTTTGACTCATTGACATTAAAATGCAAAGATTAGTGAAAGTATTCTAACTGTAAACAGTGTCAACTATATGATGAAAGATTTTTTCCAACCCAGAATTACACTTAGTTCATTAAGAAAGATTGGTGCATTGTGTATCGTATACACCGTACCTAAACCTCACCCTTTGTAGAGAGATAATTTTAAATTATCGCTAGTTTAAGTATGTTTGTAATATAATTATGGCTACAGTTTATTGTTAACTGGACATGTTATACGTACCTTCAATGCAACTACTGTTTTCATGTGTTTCACAGTGCATAATGATTATTAGTTGATTTTTCTGTAAATAATATAGTTTGGCATCCAAGATATTAGTGGGAAATCCCGCTAGTCCGGAAATATGATTGTTTTCCTTAGGTACATATCTTTTATACCTGAGAGCGCGCATTCTACACAGCGGTAGTAAACCACATATATATCATGTTGGAGTTCCTCCAGGCTTGTATTATAACTATATATTCCGTGTCGAGGTTCCTCTTACTATTATTTGCGCACACTTGTTTGATTTATGTTATTTTATGTGTGATATAGTTATTGTGCTGTGCCTATTACCCTTTCTTGATGGTCTAGGTTTCTGGGTATGTGCTACTGTGTCGAGTGAAAACTATCGTTTTACAACGATCTAAGTATGTGCTCCTGTATCTGACGTGAAAACGTCTAACAAAAGACGTCTACTGGTGTTTCTATTTTTATATGTCATTTATATAAACATATTGTTATTTTATTTACTCTTATAAAGATATACTTTCAGACAAAGATACTATCGTAACAAAGATGAAATACACAACTCACTACTTGCTTACTTTAATTGAAATAAATGCTCTGGCTAAATATACTGTTGAGATTCTCTCAGGCGGGTCGCTATATTAAATAACTAAATTCTATTTAGGGACACAGTAATATAAGAAACAGATACACAAAATAATAACAACACAACTTTATTTTTTAATTCAACAAATACCAAATAACAAAAACAAAACAAAATGAAAATTGAAACTAATACCAGAAAAGTCGGTTTTCTTTTTTGTGAAGTAAAAAGGTAGAAACGCTCCTTAATTATGAATTTATCTCTAAATATTTAAATTTAATTATATAAAAAAGATTACTAAATTCTATATCTGTAATCCTCTCATTAAATTATTTATATTAATAGAATTTGTTTAATTCTTTATTTATAGATTAATACTTTTGGTATCATCTTATTTCTTAATTACCAAAATAAAACTAACTGCTATTAAAACCTCACATTTATATTTTAATTCCTTTTTAAATATTTGCCGCCACAAGATTGCCAACTTTATTTTTATAAAATAAATAAATATCCGCACTCTGCTTGCATTCGTCTCGAGAAAGAAATCAAGAAAGTGTGTCAACAACCTCTTTCAAATATTTCCACATAAAGGGTGTTACTAATTGGAATTCCAAATTCATTTAATTGTATAATAGTGATAAGTAATTTTTTTTTTTATTAGTTAGTTTAGTAAGTTTTTATTTATTAGCAGTTAATAAAATTTCCATCGAAGGATAAACTAACACTTGATTCATTTGAAGCACTTGGTAAATAACCACTTAAATTTGCCAACTTTCTTAAATTTCAAACACTGACGTTTTACAGAAATAACATTAACCTCAAAATATATGATTTGCTTACATTTTTTTATCAACATAACCTTAAATTTAATGATGCTCTACAACAGACGTGTACTTCTTGAAAGATGAATTTAGAAGAGAATTTGTCACAAAAATGGTCGTGATTTTATATCTTGCTGTCGAAACAATTGAATATTATACAATATTTGCATGAAACAAAAGAAACTTTGACAAGTCAATTTAACATAACCAAATTATTGTTTATAAATAATTAACACAAAAACTATTGAGATAATCTTATAGATAAAAGGTTTGCATTACAAAATAAGACCTTTTTTGAATGTCGATGAAACCTAATTTTCAAACAACTATTTATTAAATTATTTACTTAAAAATACCTTTTTACACCTTCCTATCTTCACAAATGTAAGCATTATTTGCATAATCTTAGGCATCAGCTTCATGAAAATTTAAGCCAATTACAGTATCAATATACGATCCAAAAGCGCAACATAATTGTATGTTGTTTATCTGATATCATTAATAAAAAGCATATAGTAACAATACTTTGGTAAAGAAACAGCTTTACAATTCCCCACTAAAATTATTTAACAAAGAGCTGTAACATTTTGAAATACAAGAAACTTATTACAACTGAGGAATCTCGTTAACATGAAGACACATTTTCTTCCATTATTTGCTAAATTAAGGTAGTAAATACCTGTATACCTCCCCATTACAATACAATTTGTCTATTTTAGGTTCTAGGTTACGTCACTGAATTCTTAGCAACGTGAAATTTGCCCTCTTATCTTATCTCACCCCGGGTCGAATTTGTTTATTCAGGTGTGATTATGAAAAGACTCATTTCTTGTATTTACGGATGAAATATAGTACTAAATCACTGTATTTTATTGCAAAACAGTTGACTTACCTTGAAATATTTATAGTAAATTACTCTCTATTGGAAGTGAGTGAAATTTTTTTTTTCAAAAGGTGAAATCTTGTCATTATTTCTTTGCTCTTAGCAGTTATCTAGTTCGGTCCTGTTCAGCTTTAGTCAATGTCGGTCAATGTATTTTAATAATAGCACAACAAAAAAGATACTGTAATTAAACATTAATTTTTGTTTATTGTTTTTAGCCTTACTTTGTGGAACCCCATAATCATGAAATAAATAAAGATTAATAAAAAGTTTCACAGTATTTATTAAAATATAAAAATCACACAATGCCTTCTCAAAATAATATTAAATTCCTACATTTTTGTAATAACAAACGCAAATTAGACATTTAGAAGCTTTTGAGATATATAAAAATAAACTCAGGGTACCTTTAATGAATGAACAGATTGAGCTCAGTAATTATCCGTTACTGGAAGTGTTAGATATTTAATTGTCATTATTTTTATATTTTTATCTAGTTACCTATTTTTTTGTATTTACCTTGGCGACGTGTTTGTTTATATTTATATTACCTTTGATAATGACAGCTTAGCTGTCGAAACAATATTCTCAGGTTATATTTTAATAAATACTGTGAAAATTTTTATTAACCTTTATTTATTTCATGATTAACATTATTATTTATCTCTCGTAGTTATCATCAAATTATATTTCACATAGGAAACGATAGCTTTAATAAGGTTACATCCTCCGTTTACGTCCTAGTCATTTCAGTTAAATAAGCATACGACAAAAAACTTAATAAGACAGTAAGCACATAATAAATAAAAGATTTATTGTAAAATATTTCTTGCGTCTTTGGTAAAAGCAAATAAATATCTATAACTATATTTTGAATGTATTTTTTTATACAATTAAGTATTAAGTATTAACTAATGGATTTCAGTATTACCTACTATTATCAGTCTAATAAAAGATTTAAATGTTATAATGTAATGATCTATATCATTCCTATTTTCATTTTGTAAATAAATAATATAGTCAATGTATAAAACAACCATTTCACTAGAAGTGCCAAACTTCATGGTATGTAATAGGCATGGCAAATGGTATGCTTTTTTAACAACCACATTTCAGCAGTATTAGCATCTCCATATCAACAATGTAACACATATTTCTGTAAAATCAATCTTACAAGCCATACACAAATGCCCAATAGAAAATATTAAAAACCAGAAATGCACAAGGGAAAACCAATCGTGATTTCTTATCAATCCAAATGGCTACTTCTTGTGGTGTCATACTTGTCCAACCTTTATGTTCTTGATTGTCTGAATCATTGTTGTTATTTGGTACTGGTATGGTAACCTGACTATCGGAGTTAATTAAATCATCTTCACTTTGTGTTGTTATCGTTGGAAGATTCAATGTACTTGGAAAACTCTAAAAAAAAAGAAGTTGTTATTATAGTTAATGCTCTCTGTGATAACTAATAAAGTAATAAGTAGAGGGTGACCAACAATAATTGTTGGTCTAGAGTGCGGTAATGCGGTGACACAGCCCTCTAAAACTTCAATCATTGTTGATCACACTGTGTTATAATTTACAAGTGCTATAACCAAAAAGATAGAAACAACTTACATGTACTGTTAAATAATTATTGTAAGGAGTGGAATTGGTTTTATTGTTTGTGTTATTACAATGTGTTAAGCTTGAACAGGAATGTGATTTGTGAAGGTTATTCATTGAATTAGATCTCTGCAACTCTTTTCTAGCAAGCCTCGGGGTAAGAGCTGATTTCAGTATATATTTGGCATTCCCTTTCTTTACTGGAACTTTTTTCCTAAAAATAACAAACAATACAGTTACGGATGTCCAGATTTATTATGATACAGAATTATTTGATCAATGCAGTGATTTCGAGAAATATGAACGTATGCCAAATTTGTATCCCACACTGTTTAAGCTATTCATAGCACGTAACCTACTCAAGATAATGTTCATGAAAACTTATAAATTTTCAAAAAACTAGATGAATTTGTAAGGTTTAATTCAGGTTCGTCAATTGCTACGGGCTTATTTTCAGTAGTAATAAATATTTCTACTCTATACCGTTCACTGGCCATCTATTTGAGAACGTTTCATTTAAATAGTTTGAATAGAACGTGCAGAATTTAATCAGCGCGCCGTTTTGCTAAAACCAAACAATTTCTGTTCGCGCCTGTTGATTTATTCTAATGGGAATAATGATATTGTTTCTTAGAAGTTTCAAGTATGATTTTCCAGTAAAATTTCTATTTGTAAGTGGATGAATTATGTGTGGGGGCTATTTAAAAATCAGATCAGAGAGTTATATCGATTTATACATACGTAATGTTCGATTAATATACCGAGTGTTTCATAACAAAAAAGTTATTATTAAAAAAAGCTAACGTTATTCTATTGAAGTCCGAATAGGTTTGGAGAATAAGAGAGCGAAAGTCCGATTTTTGTGTGTTTTGACACTTTTGCTTCAGTTATATACCAACAACCGAAGCTTGGACTTCGATTGTTTGTTTCAGGCAAAAGGAAGAGATGAATTTCGATAAACTGTTTCTGATCTCAGATACTATAACAATCGAAAGATAACAGTAAAATTGTAATTGGCAACATCCACTCATCTTTTGGTCTACATGAAATTTTATTTAACTCAAGAAACTTCAGACATGGGGGTTTTAACAGATAGAAAAACAATCTTTTTCGGTAAGAAATGGATAGAAAATGCAGACTTGGTCACAGATTTAGCGAAAACATCTCCTTCTGGTTTACAATGAGGTAGTTAGAAAACGCATGTAAATTTTAACGGTGTGAAACATTGATTTGGAAGTAAGTTAGGAATTTACATCGTCATTATTTATTGACATTATTTTATGGAGTTAAGTCGTACCATATCGTCGTAGTGTATGGTCTACAAATAACCTTCCATGAAACTTCCCCGATAGAGGATATGACACCCCAAGTATTCCCCATTTTTTGGTTTTTTACTTTATGGTAAGCTTTATTAAAAAAGTAAAGACTCATTTCAGATTTGACACTCCATTTTTAAGTAAATTATTTCAAAGTATAATTTGTTATACCATCTAGTTCTATAGTGTCTTTCTAGATGGCAAGCGATTGTTCGACTTTTAGTTATTGATGAATATCTTTGCTTGTATGAATTTAAGAAAGAAATAATAAATAAATACGCTATTGTGTATGATAAGCAATTTGTAAAACGCATAAGAACATATATTTTATTTACCGTGAGTGAGGCATAACTTCAACTATGCATTATTAACGTGCTAAAATACTCTTTCGTTAACCAACAGCAAAAACGAGACGCGCTATTCTTTACGTTGTCTTGCAAATATATTCGCTTATATTATACCTATGACAAAAATAAAAGCACTATTTTATTCACAGAAAATCAACGTAAAACGTTTATTCTAGAACGGTTACTAGATTTGAAGATATTTACTGTTTACTGTCAAATTTCTTTAGAAAAATCCTAAAACTTAGATTCTTTAGATAATTTATTCCTCACAATAATAATAGCATGATGTGAAGAAGGAATTCAGCAATCGATTCAGTTGAATAAATGCGCACCATTTTTATTCATAAAATTTAGCACTACTAATACGCAAAATATTACGTACTTATTATGTTAACTTACAATTAATTTAAAAGTTCACGTTTTATTGTTGTTTTAACTTATATCGAATTTCTTAAACTTCATGGTAACAAGTATAAGCAATTTATTTTTGTAACTTAAAAAAATTAAATTGAACCAATCAGCAAAAATTTGCATCAATGTATCTCTTAATAATATGTATTTAACACGCAAATACATACTATTGTGCATGATTAATTTCTCTTTTTCTAGCATTCATTTATTTAATTTATGATCTTATTACTAGCAGTAATAATTTACACGAATAAATGAAATAGAATTGACACTACAGTTTTACCAGGAAATTTTGAAAACGTATCTAATAGTTAACATATTTCAATTTAACATATTGGAGCTGTTACACTAAAAAATTGCAAAAGTAAAATGCTGTACAATTTGGAAAATGCTATTGTAATATGTAATCGCCAATATACAAAAAGAAATCAAAGAAACGTTTTAAACTTTACAAACACAGATTAAAAGATCTTAATATATGTATTCAATATGTAGTGCCTTTTATGTACACGACACTGACCATTTTTCATGTTTTTCCTGCAATATCTGCAGTTAAAGATCAAATTGCTTCTGTCTCTTAGTCACTTCGCACTTCTTCCTGTAAAGATTATTCTAATGTATTATTAGAAGAAATTCCCCAATCTTTTTCGCGCCCTCTACCAGAACCAAAAATATTACTCCCATGTTTTTCATAACGTTCAACTACTTTGAAACAGGTGACCGTTTAAAAAGATTCAAATAAAAGAGCTTGTTTGGTTCCTCCTCTAGGTATGATTCGCAGATTGTACTTGTCTATGCATCAGATTAAGAAATTACATGCAGAATAAACATTTCATTAACACCTTAAAAATGTAGAATTCAGAATTCATAAATTATTATTTTGAAAACCGCAAGGTACTACTTTTGCGCGATGCGTTTAAACCAAAATTTGTAATTAGATAATTATATGCAAACGTCTCAAAAAACGATTAATCCGATTTCAAGAAATTTTATATAATCCTGTATAATATATTTTAATACTTTTTTTAATATCAATTCGGAACGACTTACTTTAGCGGGCAGAACGACGGATTTTGAAGTTTTGATCTAGTTATATTATAATCTTTAAAGAAGGCATTAACATTTTACATTTGCTAAATCAAACAACGAAGAGTGACACGTAGGTAGCAATGCTAAAAATCGTGTTGGATTAGTTTTTTTAACGGACAAGCAATTTCTAGCGAACTTATAACCTTTTGGTGATAGTTATCCAGTAATGAGATCTACACTTGCAGCCACAGCTTTGATCTGCCTTATACGAGGGGAGCACTGATAATATCTAGAATGCCATGTTTCTAAAAACGAATAAAATTTGTGTTTAGTTGACAGCTACTTTTTAATGTTTTGCGAGTTGATTGCCGTTTAGTTTGTTTGATTTCCTCTAATAGTTTTTTAATTATCATAATTTAAAGATTGTGTGTTCACCCAAAAATGAATTTGACTAAAGAACATTTCCAGGCTATGTTTTTTTACGATTCTAAATCGTCATTAACGCCTAAACAATGTGAAGATTCGCTTAGAAGTGCATTTGGCGAAGAAGCCCCGTCTAAGGCAACAATTTATAATTGGTACAGCGAATTCAAAAGAGACCGGTTTTTTCTTAGTGATGAATTTCGTTTGAAGGACGCCCAAGAACTGCTGTTACTGATTAAAATTTGTCGGCTGTTCAAGCAATGCTTGAGGAAGATCGATGGACATCTTATGAATTTATTCGGGCGGCATTGGGCATTGGTATGAGTCAAATACAAAACATTTTAGATCAACAGTTATAAGTGAGAAAACTTTGTTCTCGATGGATTCCACATAAACTGATTCCCGAAAAGAACAACGCATCGAATGGTGCAGAAAAACTCTGGAAAAAATTCCAAAGCGGCACTTCAAATTTGGTTTGGAATATCGACATTGGTGACGAATCTTAGATTTATTGTTATGATCCTCAAAAGAAAAGTCAATCGGCTTAATGGGTCTTTCGAACCGAACCTAAACTTACAAAAGTTCGAAGAATTCACAGTGTTGGCAAGAAGATGATTGCTAGTTTTTTTTTTCTAAAACGGGTCATACTGCTACTATAGCATTAGAAAACAGACGTACCGTTACTGCCGATTGGTACACATGTCTGTTTACCACAAATCTTTGAAAAAGTTCGTGTAAACGCCCCAAAAGAAAAATAATCTTACATCATGACAACGCATCGTCGCATAAAGCAAAAGTAACAACTGAGTATTTGGCTGCCCTAAAAGTCAGCACCATGAACCCTCCACCATACAGCCCTGACCTAGCACCTTGCGACTTCTTTTTGTTTCCTAAGATTAAAGATAAAATGCGTAGAATCACTTTTTCGTCATCAGATGGAGCAGTGGAACATTACAAAAACCTGAACTGTTTCTGAAGTGTGTCAGGAAGAGTGGCATCATTGCTTTAAGGACTGGTTTTATCGAATGCAAAAATGTATTGATGTTAAAGGGGAATATTTTGAAAAACAATTTATTATATATATATATAATCTTTAACCTCTTATACCTTTCGGTGTCGAGGCACCGGACGCACCGAGCCACAGAGTGGATATGCGGGCATGAGACGAGGCAGCGGAGCCATGTAGACAAGTACGCTGCGCTCGCGGTTCACCCATCCGAGTACTTTCCGGAGAAAACTTGACTTAACTCCGTTAAGCGGTATAAATCCACTATAACCACCCTGTCGTACTGCCGGTTTGAAAAACAATAAAATCATTTAAATTTTTTTAAAACTAATCCTTGTTTTATTTTCTAAGAATTTTCAGTGTCGCCCTCGTATACGCATCCTCTTATACAAGTTTTAAACATCCCTTACTTACATTTACTCATTTACATCAACTTGACGAGTTCTGAGAAACTGTATCATTTAATTAGGCCATCCTACATCAATAGGTCTCTAATCGTCCTAGTCTTAATTTATTAAAAACCAAAAACACAAAATTAAATGTAAAAGCGCGTTGCTCTATGTTGGATTTTGCACAACACTTTCGTAATAGGAACATAAACAGCAGAAGTTGTTGTAAAGTAAGCGCTACGAGTAAAGGAAGGCAACTCTTTATTTTCAGTTTTATATGTTATTATTTTATATGTAAACATAAATAAAAATCTTGAAATCTTGGAACACATCATAAACTGACAATTATTGTAGTTTACAATATGGTAATAATGTTTACAATGTTTACAATATGCTGTTTGCCTAACATCTTAAAATAAGGTTTTTTCCGGAATTAATCAATATAATAAGTATTGCATCGAATAACTATGAGCCTTGAATATAATTTATGTTAACGTTTGCTTTGTAAAGATTTATCTGAATAATTAAAAAAATACCAACAGTGTCTTTTTCTCCCCTTTCACTATAGATTAACCACAATGGTGTATTATTTTTTTAACAGGTATTTCGAGTTACCGATTTTAAATTTGTCGGAATTTTAGGATGCGTTTAAAAATTTGTATACATACGAGGGTGATCCCAGAAGTACCCGACCCAACAAAGAAAACACAAAAATTTTGGAAAAAGGTTTATTTATTTTTCAACGTAATTTCCTTTCAGCTCTATACACTTTTCCCAGCGGTGTTCAAAAAGTTCGATACCCTTTTTATAATAAGAACTGTCTTGCTCCTCAAAATAGCCATTAACTGCTGACATCACTTCTTCATCGTTGGAAAATCTTTAACCACTGAGCCATTTTTTCAAGTTTGGGAACAGAAAATAATCCGAGGGGGCTAAATCTGGGGAATATGGTGCATGAGGTAGCAATTCAAACTTTAATTGATTAATTTTGTCCATTGCAATAACGGATTTGTGAGCTGGCGCGTTGTCGTGATGAAACAACACTTTCTTTTTAGCCAAATGCGGCCGTTTTTGCTTGATTTCTTCGCTCAAACGTTGCAATAAGTTTGGATAATACTGGCCGTTGATAGTTTTTCCTTTTTCGAGATAGTCAATAAAAATTATTCCACGCGCATCCCAAAAAAAACGACGCCATAACCTTGCCTGCAGATGAAACGGTCTTTGCCTTCTTTGGAGCCGGTTCTCCTTTTTGAGTCCATTGTTTCGATTGTTCTTTTGTCTCGGATGTGAAATGATGGACCCATGTTTCATCCATTGTTACGAAACGGCGCAAAAATTCTGCTTTGTTGCTGTGAAACTTCGCTAAACACTCAATTGAAACATTTTCACGACACTGTTTTTGCTCGAGTGTGAGCAAACGCGGCACCCATCTTGCACACAGCTTTCTCATGTCCAAATTTTCAGATAATATGCGATGTACCGCACTTTTTGAAATGCCCGTAATGTCTGCTAGCTCGCGTACTTTCAGTCGACGATTATCAAGTACCGCTTTGTGGATTTTCTTCACCATTTCTGGAGTCGTCACCTCATTTGGTCGACCACTGCGATGCTCGTCTTGGCAGCTCGTACGGCCTCGTTTAAACTCAGCTACCCAAAATTTAACTGTTATAAACGAAGGAGCAGACTCACCTAGAGTAGAATCCAGTTCAGCTTTTATATTGGTTGGGCTGAGGCCTTTCAAATAAAAGTATTGTATCACATAACGATGACCAATTTTCACCATTTTCACAAATTCACTGACAACGTTCACTATTGATGGCTGCAAAACAAATACTGAACAACGTGGCGCTTTCAAACTTGAAACATATGCTTTATAGACTGCGTACTTTCCAATACAGTGATATTTTCAAACAACTACCGCCACCTCTTGGTCAGGTCGGGTACTTCTGGGATTACCCTCGTAAATAGTAAAATTCTTAAAAAATAAAAAATTCGTCCACGTGATGTGAGCGAAACCGCGCCAAACCTCCCGTAAATAGAATTGCAATAGAATACCTTATGTTGGTATTGGTTGTCAAAGTTTGCGGACTGTTAACCTTTTAACTAAAAAGCAATACCAAAAGTGATATATGCATAGGTAGTTCTAATTAAGTGGTAATAATGAGCCTCAAAAGATGAATTATACAGACTCAGTTCAAAAATGATATTTGGTGGATCTGTTTTTATTCTATCTCATATATATATCTCTATCGGTGTTGCTTAATATAATATACATACTTTCTTCTCCAGATTATATTTACAAAGGCAAATTCCGCCATAGATAGAAAGATAAAAACTGTGCAAGCTAAAAACCATATTTCACTAGCTTTTATATATGAAACTTTTGGCAAATGTTTGCTTTGGCCCTGCGCAAGTGTTATAAAGGCCAACATTGTTGATGTTCCTAAAAATAATAATAACAACGAAATCATTCATATTAAAGTATATGTAGTAAGCTTTTAATTACCTAAAGTTATGCGAGGTGCTGCATTATCTGCTTGCAACCAGAACGTGACCCAAGATGTTGCCACAAGTAGAATAGACGGAATAAAATAATCCATTACATAATAACCAATTTCTCGTTGTAATAAAAATTCAAATACACAGAGACTGTAATTTCCAACTGCAAAAAAACAATATTTTCATTAAAACATATATTAGGTAAATTTCATGCATTACATACCAAAAGCTCCATGCGATATCGAAGCTTCTGCTAGTCTTGAAAATGTGTTATAACGCGCCAGCGTGAATTCTGTTAAGTGTAATTGATTTGCAACCTTTACTGCTTCAATGTCATCCCATCGCAACATTAATTTGCTTGCGTTATAAGTCCCTTGATAGAAAGAAAAATGTCAAAAAACGAGTTTTTCAAATCTAAAGTTTTTCGTACAGAGAAATAACTTTTAATAAGATTCAAGAAAATTGTACTGTTTAAGATTGGCAGCACATGAACAAATATAATTATGTTTCAAATTTCGAACCTAAATTGACATTGGCTTGCTTGAATTTAGTATTGTGTTAGTGCTGGTTGGTGAGTGCTAGTTTTAACTTATTTAAAAAACAGTTTTTTATATCACGTGATCAAATAGTCCCATCACCCTAGTAGGCTGGTTTTTGACAGTTTAGCTGACGTTTTTAAAAATTTAATATAAGAAAACAATAAAAAAGAATATTTCTCCATAATACCAAAATTTCTATGACCTACTATAGGGTGACGGGGTCATTTGATCACATAATACAATATTCACTTATGTTTATTTCTTTGTATACGTTCATGTTCAATGATTTATGACCTTTATTGATGACTGTGCTTTTGTATCTATCCCTACCTAGAGTTCCAAAATGAAAACTTGACTGTGTTATTTTAGAGTTACGGGGTTGTCAAGATCTATCTCTTTCTAGGCCAAAACTAAGCTGTCTGAAACAGAGATATTTTTGTCTCTTTTTAGTTTAGTGACAAAATTCAGCAGTTGACAGTTATAAATTCTAAGTTATGCTTTATGTCATGTTTATTTTTATGCATGTAAAAGTTTTTATCCACATTATCATTTATTAAATGTTTATAGAGCATTTTTAAAACTACTATAGCATATCAATTTATATCTAATAATTTACGACAGCTTTTAATAAAGTATTAAATGTACCCAATTTCAGATTCCTATAATTGTCATATTGACAGTTTAAATTATTTTTCATGATTACCAAACTTCTAATAAATAGTTTCAAAATATGAAATGTCACTAGGGCAATTTGACATGCCTGACTTAACTCTAAATAACACAGAACTCACTTTATATTTAGGAACTCTAGCCCTACCTACCTACAAGTCATTCAAAATCTTCAGATGAGGATTAGCTATGACTTGTTTTGTTAGGTTAGATTTTTTCTTTCAATTTTAAATAGGATATTATTTATAAGAAGATTTCTGATAGATTAAATAAAAAAAACTAACTTAGACCTAAGAGAATTTTAAAAGTAAAATACAATTAAATAGAATTGAATTGTAACACCAATTCAAGCACCTATTATTAAAACTAGGTAAAGTTTGACAACATATACTTCATTTGGAGTAACATCTAACCTAGAAATTAACTTTACACTGACAGAATCAGAACCAGATTCAGCATTTAGGAACCCGTGGCTTTATGAGGTTTGGGGGCTCTTAGACTGTAGGACCATTATAAAAATTATTGAATTCTTCTTCTGATTATCATTATTTTTGTTTATTCGCTGTATGTTAATATTTACTCAATCTATAAGAAAACTCACCAAGGGAAAACCCGTAATCTCTAGATTGCTCTAGATCTGGGACTCTAATATATATGTTTGCAACCCCCTTAGCCTCCACCCTTAATACAGGTCTGGACAATATATACCTAACAATTGACACATATCAAACCAGTTCCATTTACTCAGACAAAATGGTAGCCTACCTTCACCTTCACCTTCACGTACTAAGTATCTGCAGCTGAGTACGCATTATGAGGGTCAAGCGGAAAGTACTTCGAATCAACAGTATACTCCATGACTACATCGAAGAAATTAGTTTGTTTTTGAAGAGGTCTCACAATCATTGCCAATCATACCATGTACAGCTACAGAAATAAGTAACGCATCGCCTCCTATGTGCGAATATTCAGTATGCAACACTAGAAGGGCGAGCTGAGCTTCGCATCTAATCCGGCCCAAGTAACACATTTGGTTTCTTTATTACTTTTAAAGCTTTATAAATAATATATTATGGCAACTTATAGAGCTAATTGGTTATGTTGAAGCTTTATTCTGCGTTAACTTGCTTATAAAACAATTTGGTTATGTAAGATTGCTGGTAAGACGTTCTCACAGCATAAATATAACGCTGCTTTATTGAAGTATTTTATACAGTTCTTTTTACTGTATAAAAGGTTTGGTAAGATCTTTTATATAGATACAAACCACGTAGATTTATAAGAGATGTATAAGCCTTTATATAACATTTTTATGCAATTGCTTTAAAGCTTATCCATTTCTCTATAGTGGCTATGTAACATTGAGTTTTAAAGGCTTTTAAAGCAAAACTTTACAGCAGTATAGTTATTTAAGCCAAATGCCATCAATATCAGCGTCAGTAAATTCTTAAAGGCTCTGAGCGCTGAGATTTTCTTTTGAAGCTATGTATGCAGCTGCAGATATTACGTTGTTATAGAACTGTTTTCCAGCCAAACTTAATACGTTTCATAACCTCTAAAAGACTCGCTTACAAGTTCCGTGTGTATCTCAAGTGCTGTTTGTTAATAAGTGTTACCCTACAATATGGATTAATATTGGAAAAACAAAATAAGCAAAGCGGTAATTAAGAAGAAAGGTTGAGATAATACTTGAACAATACTGGCGAAATATGATCATGGAAATTCACTATGGATATGGAAAACGCATTGCTATCTTTCCAAAAAGGAAAATTTTGATAAATATTTAGAGCAATCAGAAGTATTCAGAATACATGGCTGCCTAATTTTAAGACTATTTCTTTAAATATGTTACATTCTTCTTTAAGTTCTTTTTTAAGCATCAGATGCAAGGAATTTTGGAGATGTGCCTATTAGTTCGAAGTAGAATAGCATGTTTAAACAGCAACGTTTTCTTCGCATGAAAATTTATAATCCAGTGATGTTTCTGCAATATGCAACTACAAAACTGTTATATTGAATCTGCTACAGACGCTATAATATAGGTACTTTATAATTGCAAACCGTAACGCACATTTAAAACAGTTTTTTACTGCATAAAAAACTTGCATACAATCCTTATACAGTAACTTTTTCGAAGCTGTTTAACATGATGTATAAAAGCTGGTAAAACAAAACGAACAACAGGTTCGCATAATTCTACATAAGTTATTATGTACCATTTACAGAGCTTACCCAGGA
Source organism: Agrypnus murinus (assembly GCA_929113105.1). Lineage (NCBI taxonomy): Eukaryota > Metazoa > Arthropoda > Insecta > Coleoptera > Elateridae > Agrypnus > Agrypnus murinus. The sequence continues at coordinate 38,534,551 of OV816025.1, read as the reverse complement.
TCTATAAAGTGTGGCTATTTTGGGCCTATAGGTACTTCATTAAAAGTGGAAAATTGTTGTTAACTCTTAATTAGACAACATTAAGCTTTATAAAAAGGCGAAGTATATACTGTTAACGTTTTTTAAAAAGCAATTTGTGCTACTTGAGCGGTGCCCATATGTAAGTTTTTTTAATTATATTTTTGGATGTTAATATTAATCTGTTGATTAATTTTTTTAATAAACTTTTTATTGAAATTTAGTTTTTAAAAACAGTAAATATCTATATAAATTTTAAACTGCCACCAAGCAATTTTACAACATGAGGAATCCTTGTCAGCTGGTTCTTCAAACTGACAAATTTTATTATTTCACTCGATAGGAATATTCATTTTATCTTATAAAGCTATGAAGAATAATTAATTTTTAATGCATAGATAATATGAAAATTATGTACATAAATAATTAATGTACATGAAAAAAGAATGTAAAATCTGCTAAAAAACAATAAAAACCAAATTTAGTAAAAGACTATTTTTAAGGGTTACAAGAAAGAAAAGACTTCCATTTGTGTTTCTAGTTATTCGTCTTCGTGGCCTGATGGTTAGAATGCTCGTTTAGGGTAGTAGGACGATTTGCACTTTTTTTTTATAAATTATATTTTTGTATTATGTTAATATTAATCTGTTGCTTACATTATTGAATTCGACTTTCTATGGGAATGTAGTTTCTAGAAACAGTTAATATCTGGATATTTCTATATATATAAAGTTTAGGCTGGGAGGAAGCAATTTTACAAAACGATTTAAACAAAGGAATCCTTGTCAGCTGGTTCTTCGAACTGACAAATTATATTGCTACCTGAGTTTTTATCAACAAGTGCAAATACAAATGAATGAAGTTACTTTTATTACACTTTTCCTGTTTTTATCTTTCTATTTATTTTGAAACTGTTATTAGAATTTTTGTTTTGCTTATGAGGTTATTTTTACTTAAGTATTAAATACCATTTGAATTTAAAATATTTTTAACTAGTGTTATTAGATAAAAGTTGATAATTAAATTTTTTTATTGTAACAGTAAAATTTATTTTCTTTTACAGTACCGGTAAATAACACATTTCGAATGTAGGTAAACTGACGTAAACATACACATTGATCACGAATGAATGATGTCGAAAACTAAAATCATATTTTGAAGTCCGTTTTCCATATGACTACTTGCTTGGTGCTGTTTAACTAAATTGGCATGTTTAAAAACTTTCGTTAACTATACTTTAAAAAACACCAGCAGACTTTAGACTATACTTTATAATGTTCAATTTGTTTTAGCAGTAAGTACAGGAGATGAGACCATATCAAAATGGAGCTTGTAGTATTTGTTTTATATGCATTTTCTATATATACATACTTAGTCATTAAATACATATCTATAAATTTAAATGAAAACTTTCAGACTGAAAAGTATATTATAATTCATATATATCAAAACATAATAAAACTAGACAACATATTGATTATATGAAATATTTGAGACTTGAAACTATATAAAACTATATAAAAATCTATTTTAATAAGTCAAAGTAATAAATATTTGGTATTTGTTTTCCAGGGCAACGTATCTTAATGTATGGGACGAGGAGAATGTATGTGTGTAGAAAAAAAAATACACAGGCAAGAAGAGAAGATTTAAAAGGTTTTCCCTGAATATTTATGTCATAATAGATTAATAGTATATTATTCAACGAGTGTGTTGGAATGAATTACGACATTTGCAATCTGCGGTCAAGAAAATTAATTATTTATTGTTTCGGGCTTTATTTAGTGAAACTCCATAATCATAAATAAATAAATCAGATTAATACAAATTAATTAAGTGTAATGGGCTCGATGCGAATCTCAAATCGCTCTACTACCCTAAAAGAGCATTCAAACCAACAGGCTACGAAGACGAATAACTAGAAACACAAATGGGAGTCTTTTCTTTCTAGTAACTATTAAAATTATCCTTTTTAAAAATTTGGTTTTTATTCTTTTTTAGCAGATTTTACATCCCTTTTTCATGTTATTATACATAATTCTCATATTATCTATGCATTAAAAACTAATTATTTTTCATAATAGTAGTTCTACAGGGTGCCCAGTATGTATGAAATATAGTATATATCTCGATAAATATCGATTTTATAAAAAAATTTCTTATATAAAAGCTGTTTAACATTTTATTTTCCATAATAAGATAGCATTCAATTGTTTTTATTTCAGAAAACAAATGAGTAATGAATAACACTTTAATTTTTTTTAAATAGCAATGTACCCTTTCATTAGGCTCATTTGATAGATTTTTTTTCTCTTTTCGATGACCTAAAATCTTAGTAGCCTTATATCAAAAAAATTTTGAAAAAAATGTAAAAAAATTTGAAAAAAATGTAAAAAATTTTTATTAAGTTAATTTCACCAATAACATGAATCTAGATATCCGAGATCGTAAAGTATCTCGAATTATTACCCTAAAATAAACAGATGTGCATCTACATAATGTACAAAACAAAACAAATGAACAAAAAACAAAATAAAACAAATGAACAGAAAATTATGTACGTCTCTTATAAAGCTTGAAGACAAAACGAAATTAGCAATAAAATGGTTTTCATGGCAATAAGTGTCTAAAATGTTCACCATTAACTGCAAGGCAGTGGTCCAACGTATCACGAAAAGCTTGAAAAGAATTTCTGAGCGATCTGGGAGAAATTGCTGCAGCTTCATTTTGTATTCGTTGCTCTAATTCGCCCAGATTCTGGGGTCGGTTTGTATACACCTTTGATTTTAAATATCCCCAGAAGAAGAAATCGCAAAGTGTAAGATCGGGAGATCGGGGAGGCCACTCCACAGACCCTCTTCTGCCTATCCAACGGGCCGGAAATACCACATTTAAATATCGGCGTACATCTAAATGATAGTAGGGCGGTGCTCCATCTTGTTGAAACCAAAGATCATCAAGATTTGCTTGATGATCCAATGGGGATTTTCAGCTGCCCAATATCGACAATTATGCCTATTTACATTTCCATTTAAACAAAACGTAGCCTCGTCAGAAAAAACAATATTATTAAGAAAATTTGGATTGTTGTTGATTCGCTCCATCATAAATTCACAAAATTCAACACGTCGATCGTTTAAACTTAACTGACGAGTTGAAATGTTTGGATTTTCTTCGATTTCTATTAAAACATCGAGCTTTTTATCTTCATTTATCGCAGACCTCTGCGGACCAGTCTTCACCAGATCTTTAACATTGTAAGTTATGTTTTTTTTATTTGAATGTATAAGGTGTGTTGCATACTGAATAGGCGCATATAGAAGGCGACGCATTACTATTCTAAAAGACGAATATTAGACAGAACTTGCTACCTGTGCGACTCAATAGGACTTTAGATATTGGTACCCGTAATGAAATAAAAATAAAAAAATCAACTAATAAATGTTGAGTTTCTATTTAATTCTTAAACACTTTTCAGTTTGCCCTCGACTACACGTAATCAACATTGTTTTGACGTGATATTAGTTTTGTTTATTTCATACTTACAACTTCTAAAGGTTAGATCACACTTTTGTGTATCAAATGGGAATTTCTTCAAATCCATCCAACAGTAAATCGTAGCAGTCATACGATATGAAAATATGATTTCTCCTTGGGGACTAATTGAAACGAACAGATCATTTCCTTCCAATCCCATAATGGCACTTTCACGTTCGTTTGAAAGGACTATATGCGGTACCCATATTTTATTTCTTAATAATTCCTCACCTAACATAGGTCCTCGTTTAAGTGATATATGATCATACTTTAGTCGATAATCAGAGTAGCGGTATTGTAGGAGCATGTGCATTTTAAATTGCTGCAAAACAAAAACAAATCCGATTGAAATTAAACCAATACAATAAAAACAATATGTTATTGTTTTAACAGTGAATCAATATGCTATAACTACTGTTATGTATCCATAAGTATAACAAGGTTGTTAGGTTGATAATGATGATAAACAAAAGCATGCTTCACACCAACTACAAACATGTTACCCTGTTTATTGTCTTGGTTTGTGTTGCTCGCAATTTAAAACTCCTTTTGTTTCTTCCTGGCAACTTTTCAAAACAGAAATTATGACAATATATTAATATTAAATAATCAAAAACTTTCCTAATCAAGTGGGCTGTGGAAACACAATGTGGCGTTTTTGATTAAATCGACAATTTATTCAGTTTGAACTAATTACCGAGACATTTATTAAATTATCGATTGGGCTCCTGTTTTGGACAAACATTTCTGGCTTACAGTCTCTTGGTTATATTAGAAAAGCTTCCGATCTCTTGATACTATAGTGTACTATGCAGGCTGATTCAAGTGCATACCGCATCCGCTCAATGGCGTATTACTTTTATAAAAATAAGAAGTAAAGTGTATATTGACATGTACAAAATACCGCATGCCACAAAATAAATGCTTCCTTATCGAGATGCAGGCGTATCTCAAGTTGCAACGTCTCAAAGTTTTTTTAATTACTCATTACACAATAGGCATTTACGAAACTTAAACCGGTCAGTTCATAAACGGTAAAAAACTTGAACTATACGGAGCATTTAGCGAATTGTATAAAAACGAACGCTCTTCCACCCGTATCGTTGTTTGAGTACGTACGGTCAAGTCTGTGAGGAAGGATTTCTGAATAATCAGTAGTTCTATTAAAACGCCATAGATGTCACCACTTGCGATATTTATACACGGCCTACTAGATTCATAAGCTTCGATCTAGTAGGCCGTGTATTTATAATATTATTAGTTATTTGAAATATAAAATGTTATAAATTTTAGATAATAGCTATTTATGTAACAAGTACGTAATGTAGGACTTTATAGACAAGCCCAGTTAAAAAAGGTGAGTCTATAAGGTCCGATTATGTAAGATTAGTCCGATTGCATACAAAGCTTTATGTTCGATTCCTAAAATTGGCTAATTATCAAAAAAAATCAGTTTATAAATTTGACATCTATTCTTGACAGAAGAAAATTTGACATGTAATATACAGTTGCTATACTTTATTTTACTACTATATATTTTATTTTACTACTACCACTTTATTTTACGAGTACAATAATAAGCCAGTTCACTGCCGCAAAACAATACAATAAACAGTATTTTATAATGCAATCGGACATAAAAGGTTAATTTATTTTGTTTAATTAATATTTTACATTAAATTATACAGCGTGGAAATAAATGATTTTCATCAAGTTCCCTTTGGAATTTTTTCACATGTAAATTTTTCTGTACCGCTCTACTCTTTTTGATTTAGTAGGTACTAAATTAGTTCTGTCAATAAATGAAATCAATCTGTCAAACAATTCATAGAATTTGTATATTTTGAGGTTATGGTACTGCCTTCTCTATTTTCGTAGAGCGGCACGTCGTGCTTTTACATGGGAAATGCAATGGTAACTTGATGAAAATCATTTATTTCCACCCTGTATTTTGAATATAAATCCATGTAGAAAAAATACCAACGTCAGACCCGGGGAATTGAACTCCGGATCGCCCGGCTAGTAGCCATAGCTCAACCATTGAGCTACCGAGACACAGAGAGACAGCCTTTCAATGACTGGTTTATTTCTCATTATATAAAGTTACAATGATTGTTATTCAATTAAAACGTAAAATTGATTAACTTTTTACATTATTATATAATTGTTAATGTAATATTATTTATTATTATTGCTAAATTACAATAAAACATTGAAAACATTTATAATTTGCTACATAATACGAGAATATGATGACATTTTGCGCAAAAAGGTTAATAACCTTGACAACTGAATTGTGATTGTATAAAATTATTTTTTGAAAACGAATACATACGTATGATTATTTAATTGTAAGTACTAAATTGTAGATTCACTGAAATTATACAGATTGTAAACGTATTATTACTATTGTCTTTACAAATTTAATGTTTACTTTTGTCGTTTTCGAAATTCTAGATTTATCATGAGTGAATCCGATGATGGGAAATTGGGGTATACACTTGTACACCTCCAAACATCGTGGAAGCGGCTCACATTACATCTCTTAATTTATGTTTCACATAAACCAGATATGCCAGATATTTCACATAAAAAATATGAATGCGAGTATAAATTCTAGGTTAAAAAACTTTCTTAGCTGTTGGTGGTTTATTACTTTTTTTGTTGTCGTAGATAAAGTATCGTGCGTAACGCGTGCAAAAACGCCAATTTCACACTCGTGTGATTGCGGCATTCGACTATCTTCACACTCGTGAGAAATTGGCACTTTTCTGCACTTGTAACACAATATACTATTTGGCGATTCTGCTTGACAATGGAAACTTCTTTCATAACTATTTGTTTGTATAAAACTGGTTTTGTAAAATTGGTTAACAAATTGGTTTCGTACTGCATTTATATTGATTCCATTCGCGCGCGGGAAGAGTTACTATTAGGGTCTTTTGATTTGTAATGTTTTTAAGCATTTAAAACTAGCCATTTAAAAATCTTCGTAATTTTCTTGAAGTTGGCATTAGCATGGTGATGGTGTAGTTTGGAAATTTTAAAAACAAATGCTAATCAAACAGCAAACATTTATTAATATTCTACACACATTAAAAACTAAACAAAACATAAAAAATAAATCATCCGAAACTTAACATTTGTTTTGATATTTACTGATATTGACGTACAGAACATAAAAAAGATTTGCATGAATTTCAATAGGCTTTCACTATTTTAAAATTAGACAAAAGTTTGACAGAAATCAACATAACCTAGAAACTATTTTTTATAACCTAGTTGCAAGGTATGAGCACACTATAACAATTTTGCAATTGTTATACGAGTTCCGAGTACTCTTACACTAGAAAAGTCACTAAACGTGGTTGTTTTATAGTTACTCTTCCCGGGTGCTAATAGATAATATAAACCTTAGAATATAAATATAAACACATTTACTTCTACAAATTTGAACAAAACGAAAAATATCATTTGACACTGTTATCATAATGTGTTATTGATGAGTCATACAGTTGATGACTCATACATCTAGAATATTTGATGACGTCATATGTGGGTTTACTATTCGTTACAATAAGTATTACACATAAAAATTGCTGTATTCTAATTAATGCATTTTTAATAGCCTAGATTTACAAATTTATTAAAAAGATAACGCCAAGTAGCATATTGTACGCGCAATAGTATACTATACTTGTTTTATAAGACGTATTATAGCACACGTTCATTTGGAACAGTCGCCGTTTCACTCATCGCCTTTCCAACAACCGGTGCAATAATAGACCGTTTTATAAAACTCGTATAATAATATATATGTATTATTTTCTATTTACGTGTCCAAAAGAGTTTATTTGAATACCGGAAACACTAACATTCTCTCTAGATGCATAACCAGCCAAGTCACATTAAGCAACTGTTTCAGGAATTAAAGAAAACTAATTCCAAATTGCTCTAAACTATAACTGAACGCAAACTTCATAGAGCATTTTACTACATAGCAAATTCCGGTGTGTAGAACTAAAATAGCTATTATATTATTCGGGACTAAAAGATAATTCTGTTGACCTAAATAACTCACTTTTTTGTAATTTGTGACTTGGCGGATTTTGCACCTAAATCACTGAAATGTCAAACTTATTTACGCGGTAAATTTGAAAAACAAACGCAGAATTTGCATTTTCTGTATTACCAACTGTCAAAGTAGTAGTTAATAAAATTTAGGTAGCATTTAAAATTTATTTAAAACTTATTTATTTTAAAATTAATTTAGTTATTTTCTAAAATGATTGAAAAACAAGGCGGACTTGCCCTTTAGAAAACGTCATAAACTTGTTTATGAAACTAATATTTTAATATACTATTGTCTCATTTCTCTACATAATCTTAAAGTAAATGTTACTTCTTTTATATCGATTTTATTTACAATGAAATAGCGGAGTTTTTGTTACGTGATTTTTATAATTTTCAACGTCTTGTATCTCATTAAAAAAGCATTTACTACAGACCAATGTTAATATAAACTTTTCTTCTTATTTTAGTGAGAGAAATATAGCCTTAGCACAGGAAGCGGTGCAATTTGGATCACCCTGCATAGTTAACTGATATATTTTCTTATCATTCTTTTCATTATTCTTGTAATCATACCATCTTTTATATTATTTGCTTGGTACCAAAAATATGTAGTACATATTAATATTTAATTCGAGATAGAAAGACAAATAATAATAGCCAGTGGCGTGCGGTGAGAATTTAGGCTAGGGAAGCAACCACGATTTTAATTATAATACACCTAGGTACAGGCGCGGATTAACGGGGAGGGAATAATTCCCCCCCAATTTAGAAATAAGTTTACATAGAATAGAAACAAATAATGTTTGTTTAATTATTATTTATTAAAACAATTATTTTTCCAAATATTTCCCCCTCAAAATACTTCTCTGGATCCGCCCCTGCTAGGTACAATAAAAACAGTATTATAATTATTAAGCTTAAAAGTTTTTCAAAGAAGCACTTTTACACTTTATACTTATGGAATTTGTTGACTATCATTTTTTATTTAAAAAAAAACTACTACTACGTATCAATTTTCCGGTCTTTCTTAGCAAAATACCGGTACAGGTTTTAATCTTTGTTGTTAAATTTGAAAGTTCTGGTTTTGATCTACCTTTCTTAATAATTTGTAATTTCTCTCCAAAACTGTATGCGAAAAATTTCTTATTAATAATTTACAAACTGAACAAAAAATCGTCCCGATTCGGCTATATCGAAGGTACTCGAACCTTTCACCGAAGCAGCTGAATTTGCAGTCGTAACGATAATGCAATTTTAAAATTGGATACAGGCAAACTAAATAGAATTATTTGTCTTTAAAAAATCCAACTTATAAATTAAAATAATAAAATGCTACAAAATACAGTCTTATTCGCAGATTTACATTACTTAAGTAACACTAAATCGAACAAATAACCAAATTATAATAAATAAACATTTGGGAACGAAGCACAATAAAAATAACGACCAAACAATGTTAACCAGCCAAACAGCATCCGTCTACTATATCACCCCACGCTCGCTGATTCACGCCAAGGTTAAGAGAAGAGCATTTGTAAGCAATGCTTATATGCAGTGTACGTAACACATTTGAATCGGTATTACCTTTCCGTGCAAGTTTAATGAGCCTAAATTAAAATAGTACTCTTAATAACTATACTTTTTGCTGTACAGAATTGATGTTGAGCTTTAAGTTGATTAAATATTACAAATTTAAATTAAAACGATTACCATAATTTTATAAAAATATTTTTGTTAGCATTGGTTTTTATTTTTAAGAAATTCTCAAGGGAAGCATAGCTTTAATTAAAATTTAATTAAAAGCTTTAATTAAAGAATAGGTCTACATCGATACATCCCTTCATAGATTTGACCCTGTAATCACATCGTTAAACCACCTATGTAATAGGACTCAGCACAGAGCTGAGGTACAATGGGTGGGTATGGTAGGCGTAGCTTCATAAAATCCTCTTCCTTTGTAGACTCCTAATATATATAATTTGAGTAAGTGAATGTTGTTTAGTAAAGATTTTTTATGAGAGTCGATAAGAAGTACAAAAGGAAAGAAAATTGATTTCACCTGTCCTATACTTTCAAAGAATGGTCTGGCGTGCCGGACTTTCACCCAAGCGGCCCGGGATCGACTCCCGGCGCTGGCAGATCTGGTTAAGGTTTTCTGCAGTTTTCCTTAGCTGTAACACAAATGCGGGATTTGCGCTGTTCCACCTATAAGTCGGCTGCAGGCGCACATTGGGCCTACATAATAATAATAATCGCCCCCTCCCTCCCGCACAAGCTTATAGCTTCTGGGGCCTTGGTTTAGGTTATGGGTTGTAGTAATTATTATAAAAAAAAAACCTAGATATAAATAAATGACACTTTCAAATTGCAACTGAGAGTGTAATTTGAGCGTTATATAAATATTACAGTATTTTCTCAAAACTTCACGGAAAAATTCCTAGAAATGAGATCAGTAAATGATTATAATATGAGGCCGATTGAGTAAATCGTTATTTTTTCCGATAGTACAGTTCTGATTTAAAGATATTGTTAAGCAACTGCACTCATCCTCTTCTTTTTTGTCCTCAATTGGCTATTTTTAGACAAAAACTGTTCCCATTCATCTGCAATTATCTCTTTTTTGCCTCGTATTCCTCCATAGTCCGTCTTCGTTTTGATGTGATCTATACATCTCCACTTCGTTTTGATATCTATGATCTCCAAAACTATATTTTTTTCCATCTGCTGCGCTTAGCCTCATGGTATATCCAGAAAACTTCAATTTAAGTGAGGCTGTTACTTTTATTTTATGTTGTATCCATTCTTTTTTTTACGGTCAGTTAGTTCTATATATAGAATTTTAAGTTCCATTAACCTTGAATAATAATTATTTTGTTACTGTTCGATTTTGTCGTGTTCAATGTTCGATTAATGTCCACGTTAGGGCTCCGCATATCAATACTGGGAAAGTATAAAAATCTTACTCTGTAGTTATCATCATCATATATCACATAGCTCCTCAGTTGGAGCAAAGGGCGCCTCATTAGGGCGTTTAATTAGCTTTTAGACTGTTAGTGGTGGGAGAGTTAGTCTCACGCACTGTCTGGTGTCCGTTCCGTTGTCACGATTTTTTTAATTAGTGTCTTCCATTTTTCTCTGTTTCTTGCTATTCTTTTTGCTTCGTTCCAATTCAGGTCTATTTGTTTTAGTTCTTCTGTAATTGTTCTTTTCCAAGTATTATTTGGCCTGCCTCTCTTTCTTTTCCCTATCCTGTTATATTTCAAGGCTTGTCTTATTATGTTTCCTATCGGTTTTCTGAGAGTGTGGCCGATCCATCTCCACTTGCGCTTCTTTATTGCTATCTCTATCTTTTCTTCCTTTGTCATTGTCCATAAGTCTTCGTTGCTAATTACTTATGGCCAGAAAATTCCAAAAATAATTCTAAGGCATTTATTTATAAATGTTTGTAATTTCTTCTAGTATTTTTTATCTTCTTTCCAAGTTTCTGCTCCATAGAGTAGTATATTTTTTACATTACTGTGGAAGAGTCGGAGTTTTGTTTTCCTGCTAATATTGTTTGACTTCCAAATTTTGAATAATGAATTGAAGGCGTTCTGCGCTAGTCCTATGCGTCTTTCTATGTCCCTCTCTGTACCACCTTCGGTGCTTATTACACTTCCTAAGTAACAGAATTCATCCATTTCCTCTATATCTCTTCCCTCTATTTGTACTCCTGCATTTACCGTATTATTTTTGGTTAATAGTTTATTTTTTAAATTTATTTGTAATCTTGCTTTTGTGGCATTATTGTTTAGTTTGGTCAATTTTTCCTGCATGTGTTTTCTGTTTGTTGTTATTAGGCAAATATCGTCCGCAAATTCCAAGTCTTCTAGTTTGTTGAATACATTCCAGTTTATGCCTGTTCTTTTGTCCTCAGTTCTTCTGAATAACCAATCAATCACTATTATGAATAAGAAAGGAGAGAGGATGCAACTTGTCTCACTCCTCTTTGTATTTCGATTTTTTGAGTGAGTTGTTCTTTATGTTCTATGTATGCCGTGGAGTTTTATAAAATAGTTTTATTATTGTTATGTTGTTCCAATATCTTCCACATGACTTCCCTGTCTATTGAGTCGAAGGCCTTTTGGAAATCTATAAAGATAATAAGGATTTCTTCATCTACTTCGGCTGTTTGTTCTAGGATAATTCTTAAGGTATTTATGTGAACGATACATGACCTGTTAGGTCTGAACCCTGCTTGATTGTCTCTTAGCTTCATGTTTATAGGGTTTCTTAATCTTCTAGAATTATTCTGGTCATTATTTTGCTGGTTGTACTGAGCAGGGTGATCGGTCTTCAATTTTCACAAATTGTTCGTTTTCCTTTTTATTCCTTTTTCCTTTTATTAATTATTACGCTTTCTGTCCAGTCCCTTGGGGTTTGTTCTTGTGTCCATATCTTGTTAAGTAGTATATAAAGCATCTCCGTTGAGTAATTTGGTTGTATTTTTATTAGTTCTGCTTGGACCCCGTCTATTCCTGCTGCTTTATTATTTTTCAATTTTTGTATTGCATCTCTTATTTCGGTTTTTGAAATTTCTTCTGTAGGCAATTCCAATTTTGGGTGTTCGGGAGACCACACGACGTTCACCCATAAAACTGGCTGTCTTCTACCCTATCCTTGTTTCCTTGGAAACTGGGTAATGGATGAAGCTGTCAGGTCAAGTGTGTGGTAGAGAAATTCGTGAGAATTCTCGACGGTTACTCATACCGATCAGGGGGAGCCCTGGTATATGATACCGGTGTGGGCGGATTCGAATCTCGCCTTGGAAAGGTCATTTATGGTCACCAATGAAACCCGCTGTTTGACCGAAGTCATTTATGGTCTCCAACGGAACCCGCTGTTTGACCGAGGTCATTTATGGTCATCAAAGGAACCCGCTGTTTGACTGAATCCTATGTGAGGAGAATCGAAGTGAGGTTTATCCCGGGCAGATGGGAAACTGCATGCCGCCAGGTAAATGTGCTTAGGAGCTATCCCGACCACCCTATGATCCGGACTGCAGCCGGGTACAGCGGTTGGGAGAAGCTCTGAAAGTCATTACACTTAAGGAGAGTTGAAGCGAATACATAGCCTCTCACAATCAAGACAACTTCACCTTAACGGGTACACACTGGGAGTCTATAACGTGTAGACTTAAACGAAGCTCTGTCGAGGGCCCACCAAGCCTATAATTTGGTAGATCGGGGTGGCAAAACCATTTAAAAACCAAGTCCTGCCACAATTGAGGTTGGATTCGATCGGGCAGTGGCCCCAACCCCTGTCTCGGGGAGGAGCTTATGAAGGTATGAAAGAGGACTGGAGGGCTCTCTCTATTCAACTGAGTTAAGTTGGGGGAATAGTCCTATTGCTGGACGAGGTACTTAGCCCCGTATGAAAGAGGACGGGAGGGTGCCGGCGGGTGAGCACGTGTTAAGTCAATCGCTCCGGTACTAGCCTGGATAGCTAGTAGAGGGTGGATAGGCAACCTCGCTCCGATCAGTGAGCAGACTGGGAGCAATTGCTTCGCAATTGCGCGCTGATTGGGCGTATCCCAATCACTTCCTCTTGGAAGGAACGTGGGGGTATGTTGATACGGGTACCCCACGTAAAACAAATTATAATAATCTGTAGGCAATTCCAGTGTTTCATGTATATCTATTATGTCTTCTATTTCTCTGTTCATCTTTGTGTTTACTTTGTATATTTCAGTGAAATGTTCTACCCATCTGGCTCTAATTTCTTCTTGTGTGGAGAGTACTTCTCCATTTTTCCCTTTTAATCTGGTCGACAACATTTTATTTGGCCCCACTAGCTTTTTTGTTATCATGTATAATGTTTTTGAGTCATGCTTTCTGGCTGCCTCTTCTGCTATGCTAGTCATTCTATTAATGTAGTTTCTCTTATCTTGTCTGGCGCTCTTTTTTACTTCGTTATGTTCTTTGATATAGTTTTCTTGCTATATTTTTATTTGATCTTGGTTTTTCTCTGTTAGGAGTTTTGCTCTTCCTAGTTTTCTTATTTCTAGTTTCGTTTTTGTTTCAGTTGAAATCCGCGTTTTATCATATCTTTCCTTGTAACCTATTATTTCTGTTGCAGTTTCATTTAGTGTATTTTTATAAGTGTTCCATATCTCCTCGATAGATAACGTTGATAGGTCCATCATGGTGTTAGTTTTTCTTTCTATCGCTTCTTTGAACTTCTTTTTTATTTCTGGTCCATTTAATTTATTTATATTGAATTTCCTTCCTTTTGGATTTGGTTTGTAGTTGGCTTTTATACTGATTTTGATTTTTGCTCGAACTAATGTGTGATCAGATGCGCAGTCTGATCCTCTCATAGCTTTTACATCTTGTAACGAGTTCCTCCACTTCTTTTCTATACGGATGTGATCAATTTGGTTGCGAGGTATTCCATCTGGTGATGTCCAAGTTATTTTGTTGATGTCCTTGTGTTGAAATAATGTTCCTCCTATCATAAGGTTATTTAGGGCGCAGAATTCTATTAGTCTCGCGCCGTTGTTATTTGCCTCGCCTATTCCATGTCTCCCCATTACATTCTCTTTTCCCTTGTAATCTCTTCCTACCTTTGCGTTCATGTCACCTATCATAATTATAGCATCTCGTTTGTATTTTGTTTTTAATTTCTTTGTGAGGGTATATATTTGATCATAGAACGTGTCTTTCACTTCATCTTCTTGTCGGTTCGTTGGGGCACATACATTGATAATGATTATATTCCTAAATTTTGCTCTGAACCTTGCCCATATGATCCTCTCTGATACTCCTTCCCATTCTATCAGTGCTTTTGTTGATTGTTTATTTAACATTATTGCTACGCCTCGTTCCTTATATGCCTGATCGTCTTCGTAGCCTGAATATATTATGGAAGTGTTGCCTGTTCACTTGCTCTGACCCATTCCGTTTCATCTTGATTCGGCTATACCTAATATACTGATTTTGTATTTTTCCATTTCACTTGCTATTATGTTTTTGTTATTTCTGTCATTGTTTTTACATTCCAGAAGCCTATAAAGGTTTTGGCTCTTGTATCTAGGCTTGTTTCACTTGTATTTGCTCTTCTTTTTTCTTCTTTTTATTTTTGTTTGTTTTTGTAGTTAATATGTATTTATAAACTAAACCTAACTTATTTACTTCATTTGCCTTATACTCGTTGTCCTTGTTATTTGCCTTTGTTGTTATAGATTTGCCCTTTGTGTTTTGCTCTATTATGTTCATGTTCCTATTTCTATATTTGATGATTGGTTTTTGTTTTCATTTTTCTTAATTATATTCATCGTTTCCCTCCTGTGTTTCTTTTTTGTACTATGTATCTCTTCTATTTTCCTACTATCTACTAATGTTCTCCCTGTTTCTATCTGCTTATGTTTCTTTTTACTATCCTTTTCGTTTTTACCTTTAGCGTTTTCCTTTGTTCGTTGCCTTGTCATAACCGCTTCCTCTTCCTGTAGATGACTCTGTAGTTATAGTGTCTATGATATCTTTTAGTCCCACACAAATAGGACACATAAAACTGAGTTAAAAACTCTACTAACATTTTCTTCTCCAATGGCTCCTTCAAGAGCAATAAGCAGTTTTAGGTTTTTAAAACTGGCAACAGTTAGGTTCTTCAATGCTATTTGATCTCGATCGACTAGGAGTTGATTGTATAATGATTTATAATATTTTCAAAAGTACGATCACTTGTATTCTTACGCATACAATTCATAATGTGATTTAAAGCAGTTAACACTTCGAAAAATGTTCAAAAGGTTTATGTATGCTATAATATTGTTAATTCAATCCAAATAGCTACTACCAAAAGTAAAAAAAAATAAAAGTAGCGAAATCTTGAGTGGTACTTCAACTTCTAGTACCTATTGAAGGAGCCATCGGAGAAGAAAATGTTATTAAAGTTTTTAACTCAACTTTCGTCGTAGAACAGCGTACTGGAAAGTTTTAAGTCTAAATGTTTAATTAGTGGTTATTGTTTGCTGCCTTTGTCATCCTCCTCCGATGAAGAAACCTTCTTTATGGTTATTTGAAGTTATTATTCTAAAGAAATTGTATTTTTTGAAGAATCAAATCGGTTTCTCTAGAAAGTTATTTCTGTAGAGGAAAGATTGGTACTAAAGCAAAATATTGTGTTTCCAGTAGTCTCTCTTAAAATAACCGGACGCCGATTCAAATCTTGACATTCTAGCGAGATAAGGTAACGGAATCGCTTCAGGAAACGGGAAGCAGATAAAAACACCCGTATACAGGCCACCGTTATAACGGAGGAATAACTGAACGAGACAAAATATTTTAAACGAGTGTCAGTTTAAACCATACAGTTTGTTACATGAAACTTTATCAGAGCGTTCTAAAAAAGAATGCATTCATATGCTTGCACTCATATAAGTATCATGCAAGAGTTATTGCATTTATTTCATTTCGAGAAGCTTGCCCAGAACTTGCACCTGGTAAGATAATAACTTAATGGGGGACCATCGTTTGGACGTTTAATATATACGTACATATATGTTATGGGCAATGTGATTAATGTGGCACAGTCTTGTATTGTAAAAATCTAAACTAACAGTAACTTAACTTGATCCATTGCTTGACTTTTCATAATCCAGGCCACTCAATTAATAATTAAATAATAAGCCACGGATGAAGTTAGGTGACTGTTAGTTTTAAGTTTTACTTTACGAGACTTGGCGACTATTAATCACATTACCCGGTTTATTACATTGCCCATAACATATTCCTTACAGCGACTTAACTGTAAACTGCTATAAACTACAGATCTGCAGCATCTGATAAGCAGAAAGTCAATATTTTCTGAAAAACAAGCGTTACATTCCGTTACTTGAGAGCACTGCTAATCTCTTATATTTATTATATTTTGGTTTTTTTACAAATTGTATAGTTGGTATAAGTATTCTAAATTAATGGTGGTTACTTAATGGGGGATCGGTGGTTAATACTTTTAACTGTAGTAGGTACCATCTGAATCTATAAATGTTAAATATTTTACATAAGTATGTTATGCATGTACTAAACATTTTTGGTTTATAGTTACCACGCAATATAATATTGCTTTAATATTTTGATGATAAAATTTTTCAAAACTTACCAACTGATCGATCGCTTCGATATGTTGAATATCAATTTGCAATGTTACAGGAAGAGGTTCCGGTTTATCAGGTCTGGTAACTTTATCATACCGGCATTCATGTGTTAATCTCGATGAAAATTGATCTAGTGTTAATAAATCTGTATCACCTTCCAACGAAGGGCAAGTTTTTTCTTCAGCACTTTTCGGTACCGAAACCGTTGGATAATGTTGATAATACGCCGAGTCTTGATATGTAGTAGGCTGTTGCTGCCAAGTTGTCCATGAAGATGGTGGTGCCGTTACTGCGGGAGGTCTTGGTGATTGTGAATAGGGAACTGTGGGAGTTGAAGGAACGTATACATAATGACCATTAGGTGGATTGGGTGGAGGTTGTTGGAGTACCTGTTGAGGAGGTGGCGGAGGTGGTGGTGGCGGTGGCGGTGAGGCTGGTAGGGGACTGTTATTACTATTAGGTATTATAGGTGGCGGGAGTGTTGATGGGAAATTATATTGTCGAGGTGATGACGGGATTTCTAAGAGTTGCGCCGCTGTTTGTCTGTAAATAATAATAAATAATTAGAAATTAATTTTATTTTATTTATTATTAATAATCCTACGATGTAAACTGTTATCATAGTTATATTTCCTAAACGAATTATTTACATAGCCTCCTTTAATAATCCATTTGAGGTCATAAGGCGTAGTCACATGCTTTTGTTTTGCAAAATTTTATTATTTCTAAACAATGTATTGTGTTAGTTTTATTATAAAATGACTAATTAATGTCTGGTAAATGTATTTATCAGTATGTAGGTATGGTTTGTTCAGCACGTGACTCTTACGCACGTGAAATTTTATGTACGTACTGTTTTTAAATTTCGAAAAACGTTAAGGTTTGTACAGTTTTGTTAAAAATCCAATGGAGTTCCGGTAGTATTATGAAAATATTAAAAGGAAATTAAAGATGATATATTACTGTTCATGTACAGACCATAAAAGATATTAAGTGTCTTACGTGTCTTCCTTTGTCATACGCATTCATAAATCATTGCATTTTATTAATGCGAAAACTATAAAAAATAAACAAAAGCTCTGACCAGTAAATCTGTAATAGCATTAATTATAAAGAGTAAAACAACAATTCAAAAGCTATTATACGAAAGAATCTTGGTATACCAGGGGTACACTGTATGCTATATCCATTGGATATAGTTTTGCTTGTAAAGTAACGTATCCCCTGATAAAAATATGCTGCACAGCTAATTTTTTAGCTAATTAATAATAATAATAATCGATTGTCTTTTATTAGGGCAACATAGATACAGACATTATAACATACATAAATACATACATTATACATTCTAACATCAAACGTAAAATACCATTTTACCCCTATTGCTATAATAGGATGAAGTTCAGATCTATGAAGAATAGATTCAACATAGTCTGCCCTTCCACTTAACACTAATAATAGCTTAAACATATTTTGTTAAAGAAAACTAAAAGCTTTGAGAGAATTACGTTTGGCCATTGCCAAACAGACTAATTTTTTCTCCTTTATGTAGCATGTATGAACTTGAACTCTGAATCTCTTAAACACTATGGAAGATGGAAGTCCACCCCAGCGGTTGAAAATTACATACAGGAATCGTTAATAAACAAAATGCAAATTCTGCAAGCAGATCATGTTTATTCATCAATTATTCATCTCAACATACACCAACCTCATAATTAATTACCAATAAAACTGACGTTCAACATACCCACGCACAACAATAATATTAAATAGAAATACGAGGATAGATTGAAAAGAATCCGGAATCACCACTAGGGTGTTATTTTTGTGGAAATATTATGTGGTTGGGTTGGCAACTCTTTCATATGAATTGACAGTTAGTATCGAGGTTGGCAACAAACATGTTTAAAAAACAGATGTTTTTTTAATTAAACATGTTTTTTTCTTTCGAAAATGAGTTTAAAACACTCTGTATAAAAAGTATTTACAACATTATTTAAACTGTTTTAAATTAAGAGATCTTGAAGTACTTTAATGAAAGCTTACAAGAAAAATATTCTTATTAAATTCGGATACAAATTACCATCATAGTTCATAATGATGTATGTCTGAAACAATAATAAAAGTTCTTATCATCACTTTTTTAATTTTACGACTTCCTACTATAGGAGTAACACAAGGAACCATAAAAAACTTACTTCAATCCTCGCCAAAACAAAAGTATTAAATATTGTTAAGTCAACACCTTGCAAATTGTAATTTATAAATAAAAGGATCATTATCCTTTTAAGCCTCTGAAAAGAACTATTGCTAAAGTTCATATTGAAGGGAAGCATTATTTCATGTATTTGTGTTTGTTCAGATTTACCGTTTTACCTAACTAGGTCATCTTTAAATATTCTTAATATTCCGTTATTTATTGTCAGTCTTTATTAACTACTCTACGTTTGAATAAAATATTTAACATTAATTTAATGTTGTTGCAGCAAAATAGGTTGATTTTATACAATGATGATTCTATCCACTTAATTTACTATTAAATTAGAACTGTTTTTATGATTCAAGTTTCAATCTTAAAATAAAAATCATTTTCCAAAATAGCTTTAAAAAATACTTAATCAACATTGTCTATACTTTTTCATTTGATAATTTATAGTTGTAATACTTTCAGATAGAAACGGGTCATTTAAATTCGAAAATGCAGTAGTATAAAAATTTAGATTTTTCTTTCAAGGTTTGAAAAGGGCTTTTTTAAAACAATTACAAAAAACAAGTTTGTTTAAAAACAAATGGTTTAAAAGTTTGATGTTTTAATCTAGTATTAAACAAGTGATTTAAACAAAATGTTTTAAATAGTTTTTTTTTCTACTTGCCAATTCAAGGTCACATCATCTAGGGGAAAGGTTGCATTTCTTATTTTGACCACAGAAAAACAATCGTGGTATAACTGTCTGGTTACAAAAATGTCACCAAATCAAAGAGTTGAAATTTTACTTTAACATGGAGCAAATTATAAATAAACGTAATGTAATATTACTATTCGTGTTAAAATAAACTAAAATATTAAAAATAACTTATTAAATTGTAGATATTCTGTATTTTTAATTGCAGTAGCTAGAAAACTCGTTCAATAACTAACCTAACAATTTGTTCTTTTCATTTCCATCAATATGAAGAAAGAAAAATTACAAAAAATTCATATTATTCACTACTTCATCATAAACCAACTTCATGGTAAAAAATATGACCCTGAATTGGCAAATAGAAAAAAATAAACTGTAGTTTTACTTAATTTCTAGAAGTGTAGTCTATTTATTTTTATTATGATTCAGAACAGGCTTTACGTACATTTGTATTATTTTAGCAGTGTACAAAGTTTTAGTTACAGAGCATCATGTGTTTAACAATTATTTCAGTCGTTGGCGGTTATGAATTGTAAAATAATTTATTTCCACTTTCTATGCAAATGACACCGCAATATATGTGTTTTTAAATTATTTTCTTGTTCTTGTGAACATTGTCCAATATGGCTGACTGTTTCACATCAGATACTTCAGAAGAATAATGGCGTCTTTACTTATAAAACCTAAAAGTTTCATACAATTCTATCTATATTTCATTTTATTTTAAAATGGAGATCAAGTGACCTATTGAGCTTAATGTGTTCCTCTAAAATGCCCACTTAAATCTAATTCCTTTTATTGAATTCATTAAAATCAACAGGTTTTAAAAGAGACTACCATAAAACTTCTTTTAAAACTTTCTAGCACTGGACAGCTAGGGTGGGTCGTTTTTCAACTTTTTTTCTGACCTATAAGCATAACTCACGTATAAAATATTGTTCTGATCGGACAATATCTTCTGTCTGTTCTATGAGCCTCAATATTTTATATTTTCGCTAAAGACACTAAAGTTACAGCTTCCGCAAGATGGGCCCAGGCGGCGTTACCGATACGCTTAGGGATTCATTTTAAATGAAAAATCATTAACGAGGACTCGAGAATCAAATTCAAGATCCTGTGTGACCATGGGTTTAGCGCAGAGGGTGGGGGGGGATAAGAGAAAATGTACTTATATATTTTATTGTGTGCAGCTCCTTGCTCACTTGTGAAAGCAACCTGCCAAGTGATCCAAAGCCCACCCTAAGGCTCCTTCCAAGCCTTACCCAACCAACCAACCATATGTAAGACTTGCTGACTCTCTAGTCTGAATCATCATTTCCACGGAAAGTACTGCAAAACTACCCTCTGTTGTCAAATCTTTCAGGCATAGCCTGCCTAGACAACGATATCGAGCGAATTTGACGATAACGTGCTTCGTTGCATCACGCTTTTGAAGATACGTGGGTTAAAGCTTTACAATTTGTTCTACTGCCACTGTGTGGCAAGGGTACTTTGTAAAGGAACATTTTGGTACTGTACTATCTGGAAGGGAAAGTTTATATATGAGTTCATTGTTTGAGACTCGTCTAAGTACTGGAGGCACAGTGCACACATCAGGATTATCCCAGGTAATCATGTTTGTATAGTCTAGAGCTTTGAAATTAAGCTTTGGTACAATATTAAATCTAACATTGTGAGAAATGTTGTCTTTCTCCTCCTCTCGAGCTCGCCGTATTTAAGTCTGTCACCATGTTTAGGAGAATGTTTTCCGGTAATGCAAAAAATGCATTAGTCTGAATTAAGTTGTCAACAACTGTTCGATAATTTAACGAAAGATACTTCGATCGCCTGATAGTCTTAAAAAGATGACTAGGACTTTTAGCTATGGAATGATGTATCCTGATGATGAACCACATAGGTACGTAAACGCTAAGAATGTACGTCACTATATCTACGAATCTGTTCATAGGCTTTGGTGTGGATACGTATAATCCTAATATTCTATTTGCAGTTGTGACCCAGTGGCCCTTGTGCAAACGACCAGAACTCCGAGACAGAAGTTCAGGAGCGCAGAAGCCGGTGTGAATTATTTTAGATATTTCGTACAGGTACCTCTGGTCTGTGCTAAGGCCTTTCGGTATTAGGTCAGGTAAGTCATATGGTATGACATTGAACTTTACGAGAGGAAGATTTTCGCACTCAGGAAGCGTTGATCCAATCGGGCCGGTAAAAGTAGATGGTCGGGAAGTTTCACCATCAACAAACCCATATAAAGTACGAAATGAAAGTGCGTTGAAGGGTAATAGATAAATAATTTACTGGAGAGGACGCTCTATCTTCTCTTCCAGTTTGCGGAGTATGCCACCCTTCCAACCAGTAAGTAATACTGGTTGGAAGGGTGGCATATTGTTGTCTATGTAGATTATTCCTGCAAGTTTTGACAACAAAGAGCAGTTTTGCAGTGTTTTCCATGGACATGATGACTCAGACTAGAAAGACAGCAAGTCTTACATATGGTTGGTTGGTTGGATAGGGCTTGGGAGGAGCCCGAAGTGCAGCGATCTCCAAGAGGTGGGCTCTGGATCACTTGGCAGGTTGCATAGCAAGGAGCTGCACAAAATCAAATATATAAGTACATTTTCCCCTATCCCCCCACCCTCTACGCTAAACCCATGGTCACACAGGATCTTGAATTTAATTTCCTCGTTAATGATTTTTCATTTAAAATAAATCCCTAAGCGTATCGGTAACGCCGCCTGGGCCCATCTTGCCGAAGCTGTAACTAGTGTTTTTAGCGAAAATATAAAATATTGAGGATCATAGAACAAACAGAAGATATTGTCCGATCAGAACAATATTTTATACGTGAGTTACCCTTATAGGTGGGCAACTTTTGCCAGGTATTAGAAATCGATCAGAAAAAAAAACTTGAAAAACGACCCACCCTACTGGACAGCATGCCCTAAAATCTTTGGGGATCTATGAAACCGGCGTCAGAATAACATAACCTAAAAACACAAATATAGCGACAACACTGCTTCATATATTATCAGCGTAAAACTACTTATTTAAGTCAAACAGTTCTGAAGAAAGCAGCGTATTGGATTTAAACAAGACTCAATATACATTTTATGAGGTTTCAATTTAAACTTACTGTCTTGCAAAAAAAACAGTTTTATAATTCGTTATTATCAACTTCTGGAAAATATTCTTTATAAAGCTATTATAAAACCACATCATAGTTTTTAATTCTGAATAAAACCAAAGTAGCTGCTCTTAACTGGACAGCGGTAAAGTTTTACAAAAGGTTTGATTAGTGCCTTTACAAGTCAGTCATAAGCCATTGAAGACTTAAAGATTATTTAGCTTTAAAAGGAATTTTTTAAGAACTTTTCAAAGAAATTTTTAAAACAATATAATCTTTAAGAGTAATTGGTCTGCATTAAATCTGAGATAAATCTCGAGTTTTCCAATTGACCATTATAAAACAATAAAAACCTAAATATATCTAACAAGCATTTAAATTGTTACTTCGGGTCTTAATGTGTTATGTAAAACCCTCAACTGTAATAACAAACATCCAAGATTATACAAAAAACAATAAACCAGTCTGTGATTTTTAATGTTTTTAAATTTTAAAGAACCATTTTTATCAAAATTAGAAAAAATCTTGTATGAAACACGTTAGGAAATGCTATTTTGTGTAACGAGTAGATGTTTGCGGGACGAGCGAAGCCCCAGCCAGCACACTGACGTCATAATGTCACCGTTTTTCGGCAATAATGACGTCCAATTATCGTAAAACTAACATCATTATGTCACAGTTCAAAGACGTCATTAAAACGTCCTATACGAGGACTTCTAAAAACAGGAATTATAAATAAATAGTTGAATATTGGAAATAACATTTATTATATACTACAGTCAAAACATCTCTATACTGTGACCACCTGCTTAATATGACCAGTATTCCTTGGCCCCTGTTAAAATAATATCTTTTTAATGAAACTTGTACGTATTGTATTGTACGTCCAAAAGACGTCGTTTTGAAGACGTATACGTACGTCCCATTATATGACGTCTTATGGACATCATTTATTAGTCCTATGACGTCGTCGACCAATACTGACTTAAAAATAACGCCATTACAACCTCAGTGTGTTGGCTGAGGCGAGCTCCCGCAAACACTGGTTGCATAAATAGCTACTTCACGTTTACCTGAATTCGAACTCTAATGTATTTTACGTTTTGGTTTCGCATGCATATAAGTTGCCTTATATAAGCAGTCACAGCCCCTAAATGATTTGTTAGATGTATTTTTTATAGCTAAATGAACTAGATTTGTAAAAATTAGAAATCTTTAAAATATATAAAAAAGAAATTTTTCACAAACTTGACGATGAAAGTATAATTTTTTTCACGTTCTATACCCAGCATAAATAACACCTGAATGTTTTGGTACGAGATGACGACATCGTTTAAAAAACACAAAAACGTTTAAAACGATTTCCTTTAAGTACATAATAAATGCATTCCTAATGTATCCTACCGTAACGTTTTCTAATTTTCTGCATAAAACTATGATGTTTTGATAATATTTATTATGATACGCTTATATTGCATGTTGTGAATTACTTTCATGTCTGAATAATAAAAAGTTAATCAATTCTACAACAAACAATCGTCATAAGTTTGTTTTAATTTGAGAAAAATTACACACAACGTGTATATTAAAAGACTAACATAATGAACACCGAATTATCTAATATTTGAACATTATAAAATATAGCGGAAGGTCTTGTTTGCTACTGTTTATGTTGACTGAAAAAATAGATAACAATGTTTAAATTTTAAGTATTAATTTATTGTTTCATTTGTAATACATTCTAGTTATTCGTGAAATGTTTTTTTGAACTTTTGGACTAATATTTAGCAAGAAAATCCTATGATGACGTCAGATTTTATTAGAAGAAGGATTTGAACTGACTAATAAATTAAAGTTTGAACGTTGAGTATGCTCATAAAGGTACCACCAGTAACGATTTCTTTGTATTTTAGATTAAAATTATCTTATGACAAAATCATATTTGTTTGGTATTATTTACGACATCTGTATGGAAACATGACGATTACTGCAAACAGTATTAAGATAATAAAGTTTTAGTAAAAGAAAGTTTATGTCGATGGTTTACGGAAATAAAAATGATTCACGATTTTCTTCACCGTGGCCATGCACTATATAGTAAAATTTTCCATTTGAAAATTATTCACTACTCCTGATAAGGCTATTATTAGCTCTGCAATGTACACATCGTGTAATATGATAAGTTAACCTTAGAAAACTACTACTACTTAAAAATCAAAATGAATTTAAAATGATCTTTCCTAATTCATTTCAGTTTTATTATTCAGACAATGTTCGTTATTTTCGTGCTTTTAAATAGGAGATGAAGTAATTCCGCCTAACTTGCACAAACTCTTATTTTCATTACAAAAATTAAAAAATAAGCTCTATAATTGAACCATGTGGTACACTTACTGCTGAAACTGAATAATTTTTGGGTACTCCTTTTATCCCACATTTGGGACATTTCACGATAAATTACCAAACTTTGGATAGACTTTCAATTCGATAATTTTTTTTTCAAAAGTGGCGTCCTCTACGATGTAATATACAATGTATTTAGAATGCTTACAAGCCTAATCGTTCCTAAGTTCTTTTTGAAATTATTGTTAATCTTTTCTGAAAAAAGTATCAGAGACAAACTGTAGGATAAAGAATAATGTTAGAGAACATAATGTACTTTTGATTTCCTCTCCGTTTCTTTTTTTGTTAGTGTTACTTTCACATTGTATGTGTATAAAGGGTGTAACTAACATAAATCATAGTCTCTTATTGAAAAACAGCTGTAATGATTTAAAACAGATTTCTCTCATCGACATGCGGTCGCTTACTGCCAGTGTTCGAGAAAATCGCATTTCAAATTTTTAAGTCGCTGCTGTTGAAACTAGAGCAGCGAATAATGGTTGCCACCAACCAAATTCGCATCGCAAACCATAATGTCCAAAGTCATTTACATAGAAGGGTACGTGGATATGTGATATATCTTCATTGGGGTTCTTATATCAAACAAATAAAGAATAAAACTTTAAGCCATTAATTTATTAATAACTGTTGTCTATAATTACATGTTAACAACAACTTTTCTTACTTCTTAATATGCAATCGTATATAAAAATGCAATTCGCTACACTAATGAACTTTAGGGCTTTTTGCAAATACGTAGTGAATCGGCATTTATGTCACCAGCCATAGACGCCGACTATATGGTGGCTCGAAAGCTGTAGCCCTAATTAAAATAATATAGTAAGGGCTGAGCCCTCATTAACATGGTTAGTATATTTTAGGTAATAAAAATTCTAAATTAAAAATCTAAAAAGGGGAGTCTACACACTTATCCAACTGAATATTTTTTGATGGTTTTTGCAAAAAAGGCAAAGAATATTTAGAGTTTAGTAATTTTTTGATGACTACCTATATCCACATGTAAAGCTGAAAGATTGTTTTCTGCATTAAGAATTAGACATAGAGTAAATTGCAAAAAGAGTTAGTGCTCCATTTTTTTTGTGTTTTTTTGTTAGTCGGTTCGACAGAAAGTGCTATTCGCGACACTGATCGCACATGTTAAATGATGTCATTAATAACATTTGAGACTGTCCCTAGCACTGGGATAAAAAGAGTTTACAGAGTCATATTTTAATTGTCACTTTCATCACTGAAACTTGCACTTTCTGATAGAAGACAGTCTTATCGTAGTCTTAGTTTTAGACGTGGGTGGATAGTTTTTTGCCCGAGATTGTAACAGAACACTGTGGTAGGTTAGCAAAATAATTCTTTGATACTATAATACGAATAAACTGCTCTATTGTTGGAAGCTGCAATCCGTGGTGAAGTTGTTGATTACTAACAAACCATGGGGCACTACAAACTATTCTGCTGATTTTATTCTGCAATCGTTGGATTATAGATCATCAATCCACATTCAATTTTTAGTTGAGATTTGTTGTTAAGAATGGGGTACAGCATTGCCAATCCAACATAAACTTCGTTCAACTTCTTATTAACGTGTGCGCTCCACGTCAGTTTGCTGTCGAATAGTAGGTATACCTAAGTATTTTACAGGCACATGTTGTGACAACCATTGTACAGGTTCTTGGTCAATTTGAACGTTTGAAGGCTCGGCATATTTGCGAAGTGTCGATTGCGAATGTGGCTACATCAACATGTACGTTTAGGGGGATATCGTAGGCATAAATATTAAAAAGTAGCGGTGCCAGCACCGAACCCTGTGGAAATCCTGCTTTGATTATTTTTTGTTCAGAGCGCTGCCCATTGGTGTTGACTTGAAACGTTATATTTTGCAAATAAGAGGCACTTAAGGAGACCATGTCGAGTGGTATTTCGGTCGATGAAAGTTTATAAATTAAGTGGTGCTCTAAGAAACGTGTTTTCTTCTAAATAAAGAGCTTGTTATTTTACAATTCAAATATCTACTGTTAACTGTTATTAATAGTATTATTATATTATTGACACTCGTCAAAGATTGATCTGCTTCCTAGCGGAATGTTATTAAAATATTGGATGACTTGAAGATTATGTTACAACTAAAGCAAGCGTCTCATTGATTGCATGCATGTTATTTTAATTTTGTTGCTGTACAACGCCGTCTATATTTACTGACGCATCTTAATACTTACATATTCTCATTTTCTGCGTTTCTGTAAGAATGTTTTTTTCTGTTTTTAAAATCGTAGGTCTCATTTGGAAACCCAATATAAGGATTGACCTGTGCTTTAAAAAAATCGATTGTAAAATCTCCTCAAGTAGATAATTAAACTTATTATTTCTGTTTATCATTTTGTTTATTATCGTACTTATAAACTGAAAATGACGAAAAACAATTACATTGAGTCTCCTGTTTTAAAGAAAATCATTTAAATTAATACAACCTACTTTTAAAAATAATTGTGGCGTGCTAGAGCGTGCTATTATCGGAGAGAAAAATTGTCATTTATAATTTTATGTTTTGAAAAAATATATAAAAAAAGGAAACGTCATCTGCAAACTGGACTCGAAACTGGGACGACAGCGATTTGAGACTATTATCACCCTGCTCCGGCTAACTGAATTATAGAATCGCTTTGGCTCTTAAGCGCACCACACTTATTTTAAGTTGCTCTATTTAAATGATTTTCTTTAAAAAAACTAAATGTATTTTCTTCATTTTCGGTATTTGAGTACCGGTAGTTGGTGTTTGTTCAAATTAATAAAAAAAAATGATGAACAGAAATAATAATTTTATTTACTTGGAGATCTTACAAACGATTGTTTATAAGCACAGAGTACTTTCTAAATTAGATTTATTTTGATTTTTTACATTGTATTGTTATTGTATGTAGAAGTTTAATTAATAATTCTTTTATAAATACTTAAATACATGCAGACCGGCCAGTCTCGGTGGATTAGTGGTTTGCGTGTTTGCTTCATAATCCAAAGATAGCAGGTTCGATCCCCGACCGAGCTGGTAATTTTTCATAGCGGAGAAAAATTTAAAACATGCCTTCTTTTCGGATAGGAAGTAAAACTGTAGGTCCCGTGTCAATGCGATGTTTGGCACGATAAATATCCCTACTGGGGGTGGAATTCCCCCAGATTCGGCTAAATTCTAGTAGGGTCGGCCAAATGATCATAGCAATCGGTGCCATGAGGTACGAAGGATGCTCCGCCATCCTGATTCCTCGCCCAAAAACCAACAAACAAACATGCAGACCGTGTTTAGTACGGTTGGTAAAACTCTAAAGCTTGCCAGCCCTTATTAAAATTTTGAAAAGTCGGCACCTATGGTCACAACACAAGTTCAATAAATCCATAGTTCAAAAACATTGAATGAACTTATATTGATACAATTATTACATCTAGTAATACTAATTAAATCTAAATTAAATATCTTTGCAAATGAATGGTGGCCATTTTAAACATTTGCTCTATTAATTTCTTGTATTTTAGTTCTGAGTGTTTTCATTGTTCATAACTTTGTGTGTTACTTTGGTTTCCTATTAGAATTTTTGTCGGATGTTAATTTTTATAATTCTTTAATTACTATAAAATTTGAGGTCTTAAAAGTCCATATTTATAAACATGTTTCTAATGGCAATACAAATAATTTATGCTGACGCAGGTTTAAATATTTTGAGATGATAACGCCTTTTTGTATTTACTTTGTAGTCAAACTTTACAAAGAAATGGATAAAAAGTTATAAACGGTTGCGCAGTTAGTTGTTAATGCGACTTAATTAGAATAACATCACTTTTTAAAAACAAAGATTTCCCACCAATCATGTCTTATAACTTGTGAATTCTGATGTTATGTTTGAAGAAGCTTACGAGCAACTTTTGAAAAAGGTCTAACAAACCGAAACACGTCTAGATTATTGTACATAATTTATGGAAACATTTAAATATACCGGTTTTTCTTAAAACTACATTATTCTGTTTAACTCGCTGTGTAATGTTTTTATACTTATTCCATAACTATAATAATTACTAATCCTACTCCTAAGTAAATACATACATTTGATACTCAATGAATTTAGAATGATAAGTAATAATTTATCACTGTTCATTCATATGACTCTACTTTTATTTTGTTATTTCAAAATGAATGTGCTTTAGAAAAAACGAAAAGAAAAGAACCTGTAAATTAAAAAAGAATCTCTCTTTGAAATTGTTGAAACCACACTTAAAAACATATGCGGTTTATGCCAGCTCCTGGTTTGTCGGAATCTTAAATGCCGAAAAGTTGACCTTGTCTTATTATCACTTTGTAACTTTATTTTATTTGAATACGTTGAATACGGCTTGAAATTAGATTCTTTAAACAAAGCATGTCCGTATGTACTCTTATTATTTCATGCAGATTTCAACCAAAAGTGTTAAGATTGTGATAAAGATGCATGACGTTGTTTATTGATTAATGGTCATTACATACACTCATCTTTCACCCCTTAAAAGTTTAGTTTTCTTAGATATACCATGTACACAGTAAAAGATAAAAGTCGCTATTTTGAAAAATTGTTAAAAAGAATCTTAAGAAAAATACCTCAGAATACAAAGTTTTTCGGAAAACGAGTTTTATCTCACTTTGTATAAATTCGGAGGCTTGTACACATAGCAAAAGAAAATGCGTTATAAAAGCTAGTCATTAATGTCGTTCAAGAGCGTCTCTAAGGTCGGTCAGCCGGGCGTATGCCCAGGGCCCCGAGGGTTAGTGGGGCCCCGCACCGAGCTTCCTTATTTTAATCAACAACACAATATATAGAGAGACCGATATTTGATGCAAGTTCTTATACATAAAGCTAATGCCGAATAGACCCGCACCGCTGGTCGGACTAAAACTAGTGATGAGGGTAGTGGGAAAATCCCGCTTACCCTGCCCATCTAGCAACACTGCTTAGTAGCGATGTGTTTTAACGCTACTCGTAAAACCAAAGCGTCGGGAAATAAAAATGTGTCTAACACTTCTCGAGACTTAGATAAACAGTAGCGGCGCGTCATAGCATTTTGTTATCGGAAATACCTACGTACTAACAATAAAGTTGGTGTATTTATTATGTAACCCAAATACACGTCTGTGCGTGCGCATAAGCATGGATGGTACTCTTGAAGGTCACTTAAATTGCTAAACTAGTGGGAATGATAGAAATAGCAATATATAAAAATATGTATTTAGTATTAAAGTAAAGGAGGATATACTTCATATGTCAGCCCTTCTTGTAAGCAGGTCTTACAACACCTAAGCGTTGTGATACTTCTAGAAGCATCGAGAAGTGTATACGTTATCTTATAACCTTATGCTTACACGTTGCACCGCCAGTGGTCTGAGAACATTTTGTATACTATAGGGTGTAACTAATATAACTAGAAACCTCCTAATGGTTTCGTAACGTAGCTGCAATGATTTGGAACATATTTTCCTTATCAACATTTGGTCGTTTCCTGCTAGTTTTCGAAATAATAGATAAGCAAAAAAATGTTTACTTTAATATTAAAAAAATTTTTTTTGCTTGTTTTATATTTTTAATGTAATGTGAGTGCAATGGGCGTACTTAAAATTTAAGATGCGATTTTTTCGCTGATGTCATTCACAGCCTGGTTAGTTGTCTTTGAAATCTTGTAAGTGTACTATTGATTTCATAATGATCTAGGACAGCAAGGCTAATATGATGCTATTTTTAAATTTTTTCTCAATGTAAATGTATAGGATAAAATAATAAAAACTAGCATCATATTAGCCTTGCTGTCCTAGATCATTATGAAACCAATAGTACGTCATTTTTAAAGTAATAAAAATAGTTGTGCCTAACGGTTTTTCTGTTCGTAAATGGTGTGTAAAATAACCAATTTCGTATCATTCATCATCTGTCTTCAATGGTACGGCATTATAATGCATCAATATAAATGCTAAACTTTGCAGAAATTGCCTAGTAACGTTATTCTCTCAATAAAAAGAAGCTACTTCCGACTATGTCCGGGTAATAATTCATGGTCTTTTGAGTCGTTTATTAATTGCCCGAAAATCCTTTCTCCTCGACTCCCTTCGGCATTCCATTTGTTCATTCTCTTGGTACTGCAGAAATCTTGATGGTAAGCAAGCTTTAGTCAAGAATATCTCAATCCGACAAAACGCCAACTTCTTCTGTATTTACCTTCGAAAATAAATTTGTATTACTCTGATTGTAAATCCTTTTTTGCAGTGCATTATGACATTCCTATCGATTCCCTTTTTTTGCATCCCGGAGTGCAAGGCATCAAGAAAAGTTTATTTTTTGTCAAGTACTTTTGTAGTTATTCTTTTACTATACTATCAAAAATCTTTTCTTCGCTTTTGATTACACCTGAATTCATTGCATTGTGCTCTTAACTTTGCTAGTGGAGGCGTTGTCGTAGTTTTTCGCATTATAAAAATATTCTTGAGTTCAGCACATCACTAATTAGGTAAATAACGTCTCTTGAACGTTTCAACTTGAACGTATCATACAGGATGAGGATTGTAAAGTATTACCCGGCAATATCTCAAAAATGATTTGAACTATCTGAATGTAATTTGGGAAAGGTAATTGGTAGGAAGGGGAACGTTTTAATGTAGCTTTTAAATTTTCCCATTTTTAAGGGGTGGGGGGTATTTTGGAATTTTAAATCGGATGATACATCTTTCTTGTTGTAAATCGAATCTACGTAATAAGTTACGTACGTTTACAAAAAATTACTAAATTTGCTCGGCTGGTTACATAATTTATTAATTATTAGGTTAGAAATAAAAAATAATAATTTGCCATTTCGCTTCAATTTATTGAACGTTGATCATGCTTCAGAAGGTGTTCTAAATGCCCCAATGTAAATCAAAACTTTTTTGCCTAAACTATGGCAGAAGCAAAATCGAACAAGAAACAAAAAATGTTAGAAATTAGAATATCTATCTGTAGAAAGAGTTTGAAAAATATTGACCAGTCCGTTAAAAAAACTTGAGCTTCTTTATATGTGCATGTTCAAATTTTGACCACTTATGTACGTAACATTCACTATTAAAAAATATTGTCAAAAAATTATTTTTTCAGCAAAAAATAACATCCCAAATTTCATCCTCATTGCTAAAAGCAATCGTTTGTTATTTAGAAATATTTTTTTGAAGATCTTTGAAGTTCAATAGCGCCTTTGTGAAGTACTTTTGGATAGATGTAAGTTTGGTTAAATCGTCTTATTTTGGTCACAGAAATATGTGGTAGCATCTTCTACAGACCTTTTAGAGGTCTTCATATTATCACGCTTGCAGACATGAAAAGTGAATAGGGAACATTTTTATAGCCTAATTGCGAAGATACTCATGACACGCGTTAACTCTCGGGAGGTGTTAGTTAAGTTAGTCGTGACAATCGTTTAGAAGTCAGTCGACAAAACTAGTAAAATTATAAATTTATTAAAATTTTATTCTTAAAGCAATAAATATAACTTACATCATTTAAGGTTAATTTTCAAATAATAGTCCTCTGTAATATTATTAAGATTCCGTATTCTACATCATGTCTTCTAAAAGTGACTATATTCGTAAGAATGTACCTGAATTTGTTTCTTATAGTGTACTTTTTTGCTTATACACCCACACTACAATCAACTGCTAAGGTCATAAAAATGCTCCGCACTTAACATAAAGACAAACAATTATTGTTTCAATAATGACCATAATAAGATATGCAATTAATATTTACTCAAAGAAAATTGATCTATATTTGAACAATTTTCGAATTACCTTTACTTCATCTTCAAGGTGATATTCCCTTAATTGATATTATCTTATGCACTAAAATGCATCATTGGATCCTTAGTTTACAATAGGTGTTTTGTATAATCTCCTCATATCTCAATGACTGATTTAGAACTCTTTCTAGAAGACGAAGCGACTGATGGCTATTACTCATTCCGATGCATTAATTGATCCTCACGGATAATATCCGTCATTACACGCTCGCTGAGTAATATATTTACTATTTAGAAATATATAATGATGCAAAATGGGAATAGGAACTATTATTTAAGTTTGTGTAAATATAGCACTACGGAATAATCTCTTAAATTTTCAACAAAGGTTCTATCCCAAGCAGCATTTTTAGTCATCGCTACGTATCAGCAACTACCAGTGGAACTAAGTTTTTGCCATTACTCACCAGCACGTAGTTGCTACGGTTTTATTACGTGTCTGGAATCAAAATGGAGAACAATTTTTGGGTGGCAGATACGTTGCAGTAACCTCTCTGGAACTTGCCCAGCTACGTTTCGGTTACGTTTAGGCCACGTATAGGGAATGTGGCGGCGCGGCGTAGTAATTGCTACTTTCGTGGAACTTTTTTTCTCTTTGATACATCGTGTCGCGTGGTTCGTCTGTCTCTCTCTTACTCTTGCAACTTAACAAATATTCTGTCAGAGCTATAGATGCTGTTTAGGATCTAATGGCTGTACAAAAAAATCGTAAAAATAAAATTATATATCATTATTGATCATCTTTAATAGCCGATATCTTCTAAATCTAAAGCATTCACCAAATCTCAACTAAGTACTTGAATTTTTCATCCCGTGAAGAGTTGGAAGTGATTTTTCAAATTTCTCGTTTATTCCTTTTATTAAAACTTTAATTGTATTAAATTCTATAGGTGTCTACTACCTACTTCAATCTTACGCCTCCAGGGGGTTGTGGGTGACTTTTGAAACATTTGTTTATTTTTCTCGTTACTATGACCCTCATAGCTATAACTGTGGCAAATTTCATATTTCTACGTCATCCCTAACTGGTCAAAATACTCTCCAAATCTTCACTCCTGCCACAAGTTGTGTTCGAGGTGACATTTTAACATTTTTTATTTTTCCCTTTATTAGGATTTTAAAACTTATAACTGTGCCAACTTCCAAGTTTGTATGACATCTAAAAGCAGCTAGGATTTTTGGGCAAAAACACACATACATTCAATTTCATATAATGTTGCCTGAAGGGAGCTACGCGGAAAAACAAAGGCAGAATTACAATTTTCAGGTTGCCAACTGTCATACTAGTTACCAAAGTATCAAGTAACAAATTTAATTAAAAACTAAGTTATTTTTTTAATAATGAAATAACGCAAATAAAAAATAGTATAAAGTATTCGTTTCATAATACGTTTTAGCGCACTTGTCCTTTAGAAAATTCCCCGATACACGGGTCGTATTCTAAAACGTGAGTTTGAAACTAATACTTTAATATACTGAGGTGATATCAAATCACCGTATTGAAAATTTTATCAACGACCGAACGGAAACATTAATACAAATATTTTTATATCGGATTTAAATTAAAAGAGGGACATGCTATGTCATGGGTATAATTAATATAAAGGCTATAGATAGGACCACAGTTAGGTTCATTAATATTTAAATTAACAATTAAGAATAATGACTTCATGCAAACATAACCTAGCTTTCTCATGCATAATAATAATAGGTTTCATTTTTAGAAAAAAGATATAAATTAGTTAGATTGCTTGATTATAATCATGTTTATGCAACCCATGTTACTTTGGGATGGTTTCCCACTTGTTAGGAAGAAGTAACTTCCATATTAAAATTTACACATTACGATGTTTAACGTAGATAGAATTTTCTATATTCCAGGAGACCAGCTCACATTGTTAATTAGCTGAAAATAGATTAACTAGGTCAATCTTATTATGACTGATATAATACGATTAACTTTTGAATTTGTTTATAAGATTTATGGTCACTTTAATTAATGAAGGTTTTGAATCCTGTCGTTCGTGTTAATATGACTCTTATAGACTTTTATCCTGCTTTTCCTCACCATTGTTTTTATGCAAGTGCTTAGAGTACTGTATGCTGGACATTTTGAGCATAATTTGATTAATGTTGATTTTATATTTAAGCTGGCATTTGTATATGCATCAATTGACTTATTCATTCTATTTCGTACTGTAAAAATCATGTTTGTAGTAAGTTGTAAAGATGTTTCTATGGATAAACTATTTGTATTACCTGTGTCATGTATTCATGTAATTAGCTTGTAAAGGATGAACCTTGATTTGTGGAATTTTATATGTAATTAGATCGTAATGAGTTTTGTACATTGTTAAACATTTTTTTCCGAATATCTTCGTTACGATACATTTGGACCAATGAATGTATACTTTATTAATCTTCGTTTCAAGGGCTACAATCCTATAATAACAGAATTAGGATTAGTGATGATCCAGAACAGCTGTGCCGGATTAGTGACGTCACGATCTTGCTCGATGTTTTGTTGTTTTGAATAAATGTCATAGTTTTCTTTTGCCCTGGCAGAAACTATATAAGCTGGGGCAAATTTGTAACAAAGTCAGTCGATAAAACGTTCAACGCAGAACCTATGCTCGACTCCGGATAAAATATCTGTAATTAATTTGAGGTTAGATATTTAACCATATGTTTTGACATAAATGTCATATATAAAACAAAATAAAATAAATTAAAGTGTTACCTGAACGTTTTCTTAAAAGGATTAAAAGAAGATATTAGTGTTCTTTAACAATTATATAAAGTGAAAGTGTTTGTTTTTATAAATTCTGATTGAATTTATTAAAGCTGACAGGTTCTGTCACAGTGTTACCAATAACAAGGATTAACTTTTAAAAAAGGAAAGTATACCGTAATATACAAGTTTGGTTATAATATATGTTTCTTGTCAAGTTCATAAATAATAATTAACTTATCAAGTTCATCCTCAATATAAAATTATTTGGTTTAGTTTATTAAGTTCTTTTTAGAATTTATTCGATTTAAAGTAAATAAAACAACTAAATTTCTTTATATAAAATTTATTTTCATTTGACAAACATTTTTATTTATAAACAAATTTCATTTGTGTTGGTTTGTTCAAACGAAAGACCGTGTTGATCCTATGTCAGATCACTACAATTATTTATAACGTTTGAGCAAACCTGAGAATTCATTTCTCAATTTACCAATTGTATTATCTTGAATAACATTTTTAATTTTTATTTTTGACGTTCTATTTGGATTTTTTATTTTTGTTCGTTAAATAAAGTTTATGTGTTTTCAATTTTACAGTTTAGCAGCAGTTGTCCAGCTTGCAGGAGCTTTAGTGCTTACGATATAAGTTTTTCTTTCTTTCCAGGCATAAAAGTAAATAAGAGTCTCGCAATTCAAATAATTTATGCTTTACTGAGCAAACCTGAGCTAGCTGAGAGGAATAAAGAAGAATATTTGTGGTGTATTCTCATTTCAATCCACCGTATATAATTTATGTTTATATTTGGAACGGTGGACATATTGTATTTTATTTTATATTCAAAGATCATCGCAATACTATGTTGTCAGAAAATTAACAACATAAGAACCGCAAAGTTTCTTTCTAATCCCTACAAAAATTTCTGAGATAAAGATTATTTAATTTACTTTTAATAAAATTGTCCCTAAAAGAGGGTACCTTTTACTACGTATCGTTCGATAAAAACAAAAGTATAGCACTTACAAATGAAATATTTTACTGTTATATGTAGAAATAAGTTTACTATTTGCTCGTTTTTAATATATTTAATTTGGTTCAGTAGTTTACGATCAATAAGCTTTCAAAGTTTAGAAAAAAATGGATAGTAACGGAATTTGCAATGTGTCTACCAGGCACAAATTCAACTATCGAACGAGTGTTTTCCATGATTAATGACTTTTAGAGCAGTGATCAATCTAGACAAAATATTGAAACATTATCAGCAGTCATAGCAGTGAAAGTAAATCATAATTATACATGCGCAGTATTTTTCTAATGCTTTACAAGAAAATTATGTACTATTGGTTTCATAAGAATCTAGGACAGCAAGGCTAATATGATGCTATTTTTTATATAAAATAAAAAAACTGAATATAGCATCATATTAGCTTTGTTGTCCTAGATCATGATGTAATCAATAGTACTTTTAAAAAATAGTCATTCAAATAAAAAATATGTTTATAAAAAATAAAAACTAGTATATTGTAAAAGTACATGCCGGTTGCATAAAGCACTGTTAACTAGACGATTATCTTGACACGTTGTTAACTCATGTGATACTGTGATTGGTTGTTTTAAACCCTTTGTTGAATTCTATCCAATCAACTTGCTTAACTGCGTGATCAACTTAACAATATGGTTAACTATGCTTTATCTACGACCATACAAAAAGTGACTACTTTTACACTGATTTTCATGTAAAAAGTTAACGTTTATTGCACTAGTGTTATAAAATTTTTATTACTCGCTAATGTCAAATAGAGATGCATGACAAATGATTTATGAATTACAAATTGGTTGCTAAACTTAGCACGTAAAAATCAAAGCACACTGATATGCATGTCATAAATCACAAATTAAAAAAAATATATCAAATGAATACTCTAGTAAAGCGTTATAATCGTAGATAAAACTTTGTAAGATACACGTGTAAAAACTCTCTTCATTGCACTCACGTCTTTTAAAACACTCGCTCGTGTTTTAAACCGTTCGCGCAATAAAGAATGGCTTTTTACACTTGCAACCGACCCATTAAAAAAATTTTTATCGACAAAGTATTATGTTAAAAAACGTTTTATTTAATAAAATATAAAAAAAATGTTTATTATATTCTTTCAGCCCACCAACCCCCACCACAAGTTGATTTCATGATGTGGGTACTGCTTTCTAATTTCAGAAATCTGGTCACCTTCATTTCCGGATCTATATGTAGAATGAGCAAAAAGTAACTTCCTTAAAGGTCCCTTTGGAATTTTGAACTCATGTGTATTATAACACCAGAAAATTATAAAAAATAATCCACGACCCTTGACAGTGGCAGTTGTTTTTAATTTGAGAACCCCCTGAAATATATTAACGTTATCTTCGGACACACACACTATATATTCGAATCCAGAACAAGTATTTCTGAAGTGTACCTATATATATTCTTGTCGACGCTACGGTCGTAATTAACTACTGTGATTTAGAACTACTGTGTTAAAATAATACACAGATCATCATTTATACATAGTAGATTGTCTAATAAAGTGTCTAGTATGGTAAACCTCAAAATAGGTACACGTAAGTTGCGGTGGAGAACATTATGTGAAGGCTAATAAATTATTGGAGTTGTAGTTATGTATTTCGGTAAACTTGACCGCAAAATAATCAATATCAAAATAAAAGCCGCAGTAGAAATAATAACTAATAGTCAAATAGAAATAACTACTAAATATCATCAACAATACATTGATTATCCCAGTATTATAGAACATAAAACAAACCATACAGCGAAGTAATTACAAAAACAAATATAGTAAAAATTCTATATACAAAGTATGAAAACCTTTAAGTATTTCTGAAACGACTTAACAGATCGGGACGTGTTTTGGTACACTTCATTTAAATAATATGCTGGATTCAAAACTGATGTCGACAGTGTTGCCAAGATGTTAATTTTTTCAGAAGCTTTACCAATTTTTTTGTTTTTACATAGGACACCCTGTATATTTCTATTTTTTTTATTCCCTTGGTAATTCTACACATAATTTGTGTGGTTTTGTCTATGCCTAAGTTCAACCGTTTTCGAGATATTTTAACATTTTTAACTTCATAGGTAACGTTAAATCGAAACTTTTAATAAAGGCCTCTGCCTACTTTGTTATTTATAGATAGTAGTATTTTTAAATCTTCCGAGAGAATGCATTGCGCTTGAAAGTGTTTAGATACTCGTATTTCCACCCATCGCATATCCGTATCAGTTTTGGTATTCTTCAATGCATTATTTCTGAAATATTTACGCATTGAACTTCATCAAAGAGTTAATTATCGGCAACAGACACTTGATGATTTTTTGTGACATAGTCTACAGTTTTCATCATTTCTCCCCAACTTATTTAATGTTTCAGTACTGCCTATTGAAAAACACGGATTTCTTATATCAGTACGTGAAGTAGAACATGAAACATGGAAAGCTGTACATGTCACCGGATATCACTATTTTTCAATCGTTCCTTAGCGAATGGTCGCAACTGTACGTAGTACCAACGAGTGGTACCCGTGTTAGATCTCTTCTAAGAATGCTGTGAAACGTAAATCTATCAATGCTTCTTGATGAGATTATGTGTATATTTACCAATTTACCAATAAAGTAAATCATCATTTATTTAGCATCTCACAATATGCCGTCATTCAAGAAGTAAAAGTAAAAATAGTAGGAAGCGGTAGTTAACATAACCACTAATAAGAGCTTGCTGGTTAGTATTTACCCACGTTCTCAGTAAACAAAAGAAAAAACACTCTGTTTCCTAATATTTTTTATAATTTATAAAATATAAACAACTCTCTTGAACGTACTCCTTATTAATAGTAACATGTATTTGGGAAATCCATAAGTTTAGTACAGGTTAATTATACATTACTTTGTTTAGACTTAGTAATACAGCAAGATGTGCTTAGAATCTGAATTGTTAAATTTCTTTTTTTAATTTTATAATCCGATGAGTCAAATATGTTAACGTGTAATATAGCTAGTTTTACATAAACTTCCCACGATTAGATTAGACTATGTTTTCCGTATCTTGTCTTGTTCTTGTGTAACCGAAGAGAGAAAATGTGGCGTATATAGACCAGAAAGTTTGTACCAAACTTTCGAATGCGACTTTTCCTGATTTCATATTCATAGCTGATGTAGCTAAGAGCTGTTTTACACATACGAAAATTTATGCGAAATTTTTAACCAAAACTTTGTTGAAAATTTTAGACAAAATTTTTACAATGCGAATAATATTTTGGTGTGCACTTTTATCCCGTTTTACACATGCAATAAAACATAATACAAATTATCTTCAAATTTATGGTCATACGCACGCGTGTTTGCAAAGCAGCTGAGCGTTAATTGTAAACAAAGAATGACGTGGTATAAAAATAGTTGGTCTATTCAGAAAAATCTTGTTGACTTTACATTGTAACAAAAATATTGTTGGTAAATATGCGTGATCTTTTCATGTCATTTGTTTTAAGAGTTTTAAATATATTTTATATACAATTATAAATAGTTAATTAACCTTTATTTTAGGATACAGTTATTATTAACTTATAACCAATTTAACGAATTCCGGACCTGTCACTGTAAAAGCAAAATGGCCGATCTAATTTTGCCTACTTCAATAAATAAAATAAACAATGCTAATAACCATTTTTATAAACAAAATAAACCGATGTGTTGCACGTCAATTATAAGCGTTTTGTGCGCACTTT
Source organism: Agrypnus murinus (assembly GCA_929113105.1). NCBI lineage: Eukaryota > Metazoa > Arthropoda > Insecta > Coleoptera > Elateridae > Agrypnus > Agrypnus murinus. Next base: position 38,494,019 of record OV816025.1, on the reverse strand, counting down.
TCCGCGTTGTTTGCTCGCAAATTTCTAACAATTTTAGAAATTGTTCTGAAGTTTTATTGTAAATATTTTCACAAAAAATTTCGGAATAGAAATACTGTATTACACGTCAAAGCTTCTTTACCAAAACTTTGTTGAAAAATCTCACCAAAAATTTGATAAAGAATTTCGCATAAATTCTCGTATGTGTAAAACAGCCCTAACATAAGAGTAAGTTATTGAGTGCCATACACAACCGTGGTGTAGTTATCTTTCACCTCTACATTTCTCCAGAAAAATGAATTAGGTGTTTAAGAAATTACAATTTTTTTTATCCAACCCAAAATGTATAGGATGTTTCGCTGTTTTTGGATGTCTTTCTGATTTTGTTTATTTATTCTTTTTTTATGTTAAAATGCAGGCGGCAACGCTGTTACCATTTAATTAATAAGCAGAAATAACTATTATAGAACCAATAATTAGAACTATTAATATATTATTAAACTATTATTATAATGTACCGCCAAACTAAACCGCTAAATCTCTTGGTCGCCAGTCGCTAGTATGGTGCCTGGACACTTCGCCGACTGGACACTTTGCCGACCGCGGACACTACGCCGACCGTGGACACTATGCCGACTGACCGTTTTGGACACTTTGCCGACCGTGGACACTACATCGACCGCAAGCGGTGGACACTTTGCCGACTGTGGACACTACGCGGACTGGAAGCGGTGGACACTTTGCCGACCGTGGACACTACGCCGACCGTAACCGGTGGACACTTTGCCGACCGTGGACATTACGCCGACTGGCCGTTTTGGACACTTCGCCGACCGTGGACACTACGCCGACTCTTAAAATAAATTTTACTATGGGACACTTTGCCGACCGTGGACACTATGCCAACCGTAAGCGGTGGACACTTTGCCGACCGTGGACACTACATCGACCGCAAGCGGTGGACACTTTGCCGACTGTGGACACTACGCGGACTGGAAGCGGTGGACACTTTGCCGACCGTGGACACTACGCCGACCGTAACCGGTGGACACTTTGCCGACCGTGGACATTACGCCGACTGGCCGTTTTGGACACTTCGCCGACCGAGGACACTACGCCGACTCTTAAAATAAATTTTACTATGGGACACTTTGCCGACCGTGGACACTATGCCAACCGTAAGCGGTGGACACTTTGCCGACCGTGGACACTACGCCGACCGCAACCGGTGGACACTTTGCCGACCGTGGACACTACGCCGACTAGCCGTTTTGGACACTTTGCCGAGCGTGGACACTTTGCCGACCCTTAAGAGCCACTCATTCAGTAGTTACAATTCTTATGGATATTTTAACGTAAAGTTCCGAAGCTTAAACTAATTAACCTGTTGATCAATTTTGATATGGTTTTCACAAATATAATGCTTTATACAATATCACATTAGCAAAAATTGCAAATTACCCTTCTAAATGTTAATAAAATCTTCTTGAAAGTAGTTCGCCTAACAGAATTATCACTAATTTCTTCTTTGCAATGTTTTAAATAGCAACATGCATTTTTTTATCGTATCTATTGTAGATATTTTATTTTTCTATCGATGTAAAAAGTTAGCATCTATTAAACAACAGCTTTAATGCGCATTTTATGAATTCGTAATTATTTCGTATTGTTATAGTGAATACTTTGTTTACTTTCTTGAGTCTCTTTCTATGTATAGTATATACCAAAATATTTGCAGCGTCCTACAAGATTTATGATATTATTAGTGTCTTGTCTATGTTATATCCCATAAAAAAGCTTGTACTCAAGGTAAAAGAAAGTTATTAAATAAATACAAGATTGCATATGTTTGTATTCTGCAAACATATCAAAAACATTCGTTTAGACTGTTAGAACACAATTTCTCTAATTGTACAAAAGGTTGTGGTGGAAACTGCGGATGCGAAAAAACCGGATTATCTTGTTTCATTATTTGCGGCAATAAAATTGTCATGTACAATTATGTCGTAATGCCGCACCTGAAGCTTCTGTCGTTGATTCTTCCAATAATTATTCCACTAAGTATGATGAGATCAACCCCATTGATCTGTTGGTAGCAAATATAAGTGAAGGTGATAAATAGGGTGAAGATGAAGAACTCAAAAAGGATAACGAAATACAGATACAGGAAATTGACAAAGACGAAGACTAGACGTAATTTTTTAACACTTTTTTAAGTAGGATTCATTTATTTTTGCGGAGTTACGAGTAATTATAATACCCAGAATACGATAAATTTCTATCCACGTTTTATAAACCTATCAGATACACAATTCAATGACAGAGAAACACAATTTCTTAACAAAGGCTTCAAATTTTGTCCTTTTCCAAAATTCACTAACAAAATTAAAGAAATCTTGGCTGTTGAATGTGAAACTATACTCAGAAAAGATCACAACAATTATGCAAAATTCCAAATCTTGAATCTGATAAAAGAAATATCTTTGAAAAAGGACAAAACACAGAATAAAACATCTAACCTGTTACTTCTATCTATCAGACATAAAATTACAGAAAACAATTTAATTTCTGTTAAAGCAGATAAGGGTAACACTTTGGTAATCATTTCGAAAGATGTTTACACACAAAAGGTTAATGATTTTATTAATAAAGAAAATTTAGATGTTTTAAACAAAGATCCTACAACAAAATTCCAAAAAGAAATAAAACAAGCTTTAGCAAACTGCAATATCTGCTTTAACGAATTAGAAAAACAACAAATCATACATAAAAACCCACAACCACCGAAACTATATGGACTGATTAAAACACATAAACACAACATGCCTATACGACCAGTAGTATCATATATCAACGCACCTAATCACACCTTGTCCAAGAAACTCAACCATATTATTAACATCATAGGATACAAATCGAAATACTCTGTCAAAAATTCATTAGAATTAGTAGAAAAACTACAGAACATACATCTTCCAGCACATTCAGAACTTGTAAGCTTTGACATTTGTAACATGTTTTCAAAGATTCCACCACAAGACTGTATTCCTTTGTTAGATAATTTCCTAGTTAATAGTAATGTAGAATTAGTAAAAAGATTAGAGTTAATTCAATTATTTGATCTTTGTATCAGTCAAAATTATTTCACTTTTAATAATATAATATATTTACAGAAGGATGGTTTACCTATGGGTAATTCTCTGAGTCCTCTATTAGCTAACATATTTATGGATAATTTGGAAGATCGAATATTGGAATTAGATCTTTCTAAACACATTATTTTTTGGTTTCGTTACGTTGATGACATTTTAGCTTGTTTTGACAGTTCTTTTGAGGTTATCAATGAATTTTTAATTCTTATTAACAGTCTTCACACAAACATCACGTTTACACTAGAAACAGAACAAAATAGAGCTATTAATTTTTTGAATTTACTTATTACAATTAATACAGACAATGAATTTGATTTTTCCATATACAGAAAACCCACAAGCACAGACGTCACTATACCTAACGATTCATGTCATCATAAAATGCATAAACTAGCGGCTTATAGATCTTTAATACACCGAGCTTTAACTACTCCAATGAAACAATCACATTTTGATAAAGAAATTTCAATCATCAAACAATTAGCACATGCAAACCATTATAACTATAACATGATTGACACTTTAATTCAACAAAAAGATTATAGGTTAGCTATCAAAAGAATATTTCCAATTGACACTCAAATACAAGACACAAACTACATATCAATACCATACTTTGGCAAGATATCAAAACAAATTGCAACTATAATAAGAAAAACCACCAGTTACAAAATAACCTATAAAACTAACACCAACACCTTTTCATTTTTATTCAATGCTAAAGACAAAACACAAGATATCATGAAATCCGGCATTTACCGTTTGAATTGTTCTTTTTGTAACTCGGTTTATATTGGGCAAACACTTAGAAATTTCGACATAAGATACAAAGAACACGTACGCTCTTATAGACTTAAACATCCAGAAAAATCGAATTATGCCAAACACATTTTGGAACAGAACCACCCAATGACACCTCAAAACAACATTAAATTCTTACATTTTTGCAACAACAAACACAAATTAGACATTTTAGAAGCTTTTGAAATATACAGACATAAACGCACAGTACCTTTAATGAATGAACAAACTGAGCTTAGTAATTCTCCTTTATTAGAAGTGTTAGATATTTAGTTTTTGTTATGTATTGTATCTAGTTACCTATTTTCTGTATGTATTTATCCTTAGCAACGTGTTTGTTTATCAATCTTATCTACGTTTGATAATGACACAAAGTGTCGAAACAATATTGTCAGGTTAAGATATTAATAAAACTTGTGAAACTTTAACTAATCTTTGTATTTATATTATATTTCATGATTATGGAGTTCCACAAAGTAAGGCTGGAGACAGTAAACGCTAAATCCAAAAACCTGTATAGAAGGACAATCGAGAAGGACACAAAGGAAGGTCTTTTGGCGAATTAGTTTGCTATGACGGCTGTAACCCTTAAAAGAGCAAGCCAGATTTTTAAAAATCCAGTCAACTTTTAACACAAAACCAAAGCAAAATATTTTTTGACACAAACGGGAAAACCAAAGCCGAATAAATTCTCTGAGTCTGTTAAGTGCTATTTGTGTTTAGTGTTTATTTTTCGGTGTGCTCTGAGTTCAGTCAATGAACCGCTTCAATCGTAATATCATCCTTTATATAAATATTAATTATGCACCAAAGGTTGTGTTCTAAACTCACTTTTATTTATTTAGATCAATTACATTTTTTATAATTGTTAATTTTTGTTTGCTGACATAAATGCAATCATAATCATTTTAGTAATCCAAATTCCCATCAGTAATGATGCATATTAAACTAGTAAAACTTATATTTACTTTATTTACATATCAACTCCGGTCAATTTCTGCTTTCGTTAAATTTTACTAAATTTCATGCGTTATATTTTTTAAGTAATTAACAATAATGATTAACATTAAATAGTTCAGACTAGTTTAATGTGCCTAGCTTGAATTATAGCATAATTCTATGCGTCTACTTAATGCATCTTAATTACTAATTTTTAAGTTTAAAGTATAACAATTGCGGAGTTATTGTTGAACCGCCCCCATCTGAATTATTAATTGCGTGTTATTAATTCTTCATTGTTATTTAACTTTGTTTTACCAACCCTAGCAAAACAAGTCGCACTAACTCAACTTAACTGTTGACTACTCATTTTGTTTAAATGTGAAAGCCATTCGTGTGTACTCTAGTGACATTTAATTTTCTTTGGTCTTTAAATTAAAGCACTTACCTATCTTAATGCTTATTTAATACATTCCAAATTCTGCTTTGGACATTATCGACATTTAGATTTTGTCCTTGTAAATTAAAGCACCTTCTTTTTTTGGTATACTATCTATATTCAATTTTGCTTGTTGTGTTTTATATTGACGGGAGTCCAAGTATTACTTGGTAGACTAGGAACAACTAAACACAGCTTATTTCTTAGTTAGGTTGTTTCGGTTTTTTCTTACGTTAGTCTGAAAATAGCCAGCTTGAAGACAGAAATATCCCGATCATTATATAGGGCTGTAAGTGGCATTTTAGTGTTTGTGAATATATTTATTTGATTAGATTTGGTGCGGTTAATAAATTTATTTTTAAGTGTATGTTTGCATTATGATCGACTTTTCTCCTAGTTCAATTTGGCGAGTTAAGGCAAGGATGAACATAAACGTTCCCGATCGCAGCGATATGCCGAGTAACCTGGCAAATCCAAATGCGCCGTTGTGCCGGGCAGCGCAGGTAAGTAGAGTGCCTTAATTTTTTAAATCTCTCGATTTGACATACAGTTTCGAAAAAAATGTTGCAAACTGTTAAGAGTAGGTACATAAATACCTGAATTAGAATAATTCGATTAAACGCAACTTACCTATGTAAAAGTGAATCGTTAATGAGTTATAGACCTTCAAAGTTGAATATCCAAACTAGATGCAACTTTGAGCTTGATATGAGAAGGTTCTTGATATCGAGAAATACATGGTACTGCAGAAGACGCTAGGTACGTTACTGTGGCGTGATATTTTTTTGCTAAGCACAATAATAACATAATTTTTACTAAATTGTATGTAGACTCTTAACATGATAATAGTTATTTATGGTACAAGTGAGTTAAGTAAGATATTATCCACGAACGAAAAATTTACCCTCGAGGGCCGGTAGGCCCGAGAGGGTTAATTTTTCTGAGTGGATAATATCCTTAACTCACGCGTGTCATACAAAATTTTATCCAACACCGCTTTATTTAAGTTTCAACATCGAATTTGCAATGTATAGTTAGTCTGTAGTTTTGACGGTAATACTCTAGCACGATGACTGGATTTTAATAATATTAAATAACGTAAGCTGGTGATTGGTTGTTATCTTTGAAAGAGTGAGTTTTTTAAAAATAACCCACGTTGCTAGGGGCAACGTGGGTTATAATGTAACATACAAGTAAACAATCACTTTCCTTATTTAAAATGAGCATAGTAAACATGGTATTTATATAGAGGTGTTGGATAAAGTATTTAATTAATAAGTATGTGTTCTTCGTATATCCTACACACTAAAAAATAATATGCTCCAGCAACAAAATATGAGTAACTGCAGCAAATATGTTGTGTCAATATAGCCTCAGCAAATATATTATTTGCATATACCACTTATTTTTGCTTAATATTCTTAGCTAAAGAAACAGGTTGATTTGCGAGGAGTGTTAGAATAATTTTGTTGAAGTGGCAATCATACTTTCCACAAGAAGCTGATTAATATTTTCTGAAAGTGCAAAGCCCTTACTTACTGCAGCAAATTCCAATTTGTAAAATATGCAAATGAATATTCAGCCTTTGCTAACACCAAATATGCTGATTTTACTAATTAATATGTTCTTATAGCAAATTTATAATTTTTACCCAATTGCAAGATGGCCCATTATAGATTCTATTTAAAAAAGACTTCTTTGTAAATAATACCTGCTTGCAAACATTTAAAGACTTTTTTACACATGCAGAATATTTCGGAAGAAATAACATCAGAAGACAACGATATCAATCAAAAAAGATTTTTTGAAGCAGAATGTTGCTAATATTTTACTCTGTGCAGTCCTTAATCATTAAATAACCTATATTTTAAGACAAATATAAAAGCAAAGAAAAGCCAATTTACTATAACCTACAGAAACACAAAGGCTATTTTTATATAAAGAAATACTTAACCAACCAAAATGTAGCTGTGCTGGAAGTATCAGCTTGATCCAAATAACACTGCCTTAGTTTTGCCAGCTAGCCCCCAATAAGTCGGAGAGGGGCGGGGTAATACAAAATATAAAAGATAAAAAAACAAGCGCCACTTCGTTTAAAACAATGCTTATTACTAAAGCTTCAAGCTTATCAGACAAACGAAGAAATAGATCTACTAAAATATGGGCAACTTCCAATATTTTGGTCGTACCGTACATATATACTTACAAATGACGAACTGGAAAGTAATATTAAAATCATACAAATAAATAAATAATAAATAAATAAAACGCACGTAGTGAAATGTAAACGTTCTAAGTAGGGCTTTATTTTACTTGCAACTATTTTCTATTGTGCAGATAAAAAAAAATGTAATGTTTCAATAAAAAAAAAGGTGAATGGTGATTTGTATCACAGTTGGTTGTACTTAAAACTACCCTACAACAATTCCACTATTCGAGATCTCGTTTTATCCTTAAAATTAACATGCATGCATAAATTGTAAACACATTGAATAAATATATACATATACATAAATAAAATGACACATAATACATACAAATTTAGACAAACATCCCACCATTCGAAGACCCACGGCTGTATGTTTAAAGCCTTGCCTAGGGGGTTTTCGCTTCACCCTTCGATATTTGGTTGTTTTTCTCCGACCCGGTATATGTATAGATGTAGGTACGGACACAAAGGGGAAGAACCTTCCAATTAAAATACACGGTCAGACGGGCAGGAACAAGAATACACCAACGAACAACAAAACCCAAAACAAAAAGACCTACAAAGAAATCACCCTGTATATTGTATTATTTTTAAATATTTGAAGATTTTTACCTTTCTATAAACTGAAAGGTCTTTTACAATACAATTCCCTCAAGGTGACGGCTAGGGAAATAATATTACCTAAAATAAAAAGATATTTGTGAGATTTAGCGCAACGAGGTTTTAACGAACAGAAGTTACCTAAAATGGTTAGCACCACAACGTAATCCGTCCAATTTGACGATTGATCGCATATAAATAATCAAGCGATCGTTCTGTTGAATGTGAGATTTATTCCGCTAAAGCGAATTAATATTTAAAACCAATTTCTAATATATCTCGCCCATTCAACTTCTAGTACCAAAAACCAGCCATTTTGTTACTTCACTCTACTATTGAGCAGGGAGCTCAAACGCGCAGGAGCGACTTCACGATAAACCGAAAGAAAGGGAAAACCAGTGACAACCAAACAACGGAGAAGCTTGGTTTTAAACAGTGACCATCAAACAAATAATGGGTTGTGAATTTCAACGTTATAATTCCCCCCTCAACTCCCAGTCGCGAAAACCCTTTCGCGGCTTAGCATAACCTAGCCTTGCTAAAATCTAACTTGCCCAAAATAAATTGAAAGAACAACCCACCAGGATGAAAAATACCCTGACCAGAAAAAAACATGGCACCAACAATGGACACCAAAAGGGTGATCCAAAAAAAAACAACAAAGGACAAACACAAATTGGAGGTGGAGGTAAGGAAAGAACAGAGGAACAAAAGGTTTCACCCCGAAGCATGAACAATGGTCGGGCAAGCAGGGTTCACTGCAAAGACGCGCTTCACACACGGTACTGGGCACAGTGGTATTCCACGTCGGGAAGGGACCACTGAGCAACTCCCAGTGCCCGAGGCTTGGCAACGACTCACAACAAAACCTACCAGCACGAACCACTGAACATGGCCGACAAGAGAACTGAACAGAGAGCCGCCGACATACTCTCTGCTCGCACCCAAGAGAGGGTAGTATAGAGGGAAAAAGAAGAAAAAGAAAACAGTGAAAAAGAAGGGCTCGCCCGGACACATGTGAAGTGGGCAGATGGCAGGGCCACCGAGGAGCACAACTTCACTCACGATGCGGGGCACTGCCAGTTCCAACGTCGTGGAGACTGAACAGCACCAAACCCCCGCATCCGAGGTTCGGAAGCACTACTCAGCAACACTAACCACCCGGACACCACACACGTACCGTTTGAGACAGAGAACAAGAGAAGAAGAAACCGGGGGTTAAAAAGGGAGTTCAGCCCAAAGAAACCCAAAAGAACCACGGTCTTGGGGATCCAGCCCAAGCCGTGCTATTGCAAATATGGAGTCAAAATCGGTATAAGAAAGAAGGAGAAGGTAAAAAGGAGAAGAGAAATTGTCAAATCCGGTATACAAAAAAAATAGTTTGGCTAAGCCAAAACAAAAGTCGAAATTGCTATATCAAAACCCTTGGTATAAAAGCCAAAAATAGATACCTGCAAAACAAAGATCTAAATAAAAACTAATAAGCCCTAACAAGTCGACAGATATTAGGTCGAACTGAGCGTATCACTAAACGCTCCAAATGAGGACAGCCCCAACCATCGCTGAACTCTGTGGAACCCAAACCACCAAATGGTTCCCCCAAAAGAAACAACCAAATGACCCTAATCTCCGACATGATTCGGAACATACTCTTTCAAATCTTTGGCATGAAATTTACCGGCTTCCCTACCAAGTTCATCAGCTAAAATATAAGTCCAAGGAGACACCTTTTTGTGAATGGTAAAAGGACCAATATAACGAGGAGCAAGTTTATGTGAAAAATATTTACTCGCATCAGAAAGAGCAAAATTTTTCCTTAAAACTTTGTCACCAATAACAAATTGAGTATCTCGCTTACGGAGATCATAGTAACGTTTATTGCGATCAAAAGAAGTTTTCATTTTATTACGCACTACCTCACAAACTCCCTGCAATTTATCAGGAATAACAGTAGCAGACGAACGATCAACTTGCAGATCTTGAACTTTATCAGATATTTTATGATCAGTGCCTTTTAAAATATGTTCCCTACCAAAAGTTAAGAAATAGGGAGTATAACCAGTAGTTTCGTGACGACCAGTTCTAAGGGCACACCCAATCTTTGTTAATTCATCTGCCCAAGAACGCTGATTCTCTTTAACATAGGAACGAATCATAGTTTTAACATTTCTGTTGGCTCTTTCTGTGGGATTTGATTGCGGGTGATAATGCGCATTAAAACGAATTTTTACTGAATAGTTACTACAAAGAGTGCGAAACTCACGACCAGTAAACTGGGCTCCATTGTCTACCAACACCAATCTAGGTACTCCAAAAACTAAGAAGACTTCATCTTCAATTCTCGAACAAACCATCTTCGCTGAACTATTCCGAAGAGGAAATAGCAAACAAAATTTACTAAAATAGTCCACTATGACTAAGACATATGAATAACCTTTTGTACTCCTCGGGAGAGGACCAATCAAATCTATACTGACCATCTGCCAAGGGCGATCAACAATTGGTTGCGGAACTAACAGTCCAGCAGGAGGTCTTAAATCTGGTTTACATTTTTGACAAATTTGACAAGTTTTAATATATCGAGCTACATCGGCTTGCATTTTTGGCCAATAATATTTGGGAGTTAATCTATGATATGTTTTATATACTCCACCATGACCGGAAGTAGGGTGATCATGTGCCTGACGAAGAATAGCAAGTCTATTTTCTTTAGGTACAACAAGTTTCCAAACGGTATCAGAATCATTTTCGGTTTTCATAGATTTATATAAACCTTCATTAGTAATACGCCATTGAGAAAACTTAGCAGGTTTAGCCCGAACCCTATCAACCATACTATTATACCACTTATCGGTTGAAACTATAACAGGCTCATTACCTGACTCAATACTGTCAAGAATCGGTACGGAACGTGATAACGCATCAGGTACCAAATGGTCTTTACCTTTACGATGGACCACCTGAAAGTCATATTCTTGGAGTCTCAAAGACCACCTAGCCAAACGACCTGTCGGGTTTTTTAAATTATGTAACCACACCAAAGAATAGTGATCGGTGATCACCGTGAAACGACGGCCTTCTAAATATGGTCTAAGTTTTTCTACGGCCCATAAAACTCCTAAACATTCCCTCTCAGTCGTAGAATAATTTCGCTCTTGACGAGTGAGAGAACGACTAAGGTAACATATTACACTTTCCTCACCATCAATCTGTTGCGTCAAGACAGCACCTAAACCAAAACCACTACTATCGGTTTGAACAGTAAATGGCAACTCAAAATCTGGACAACGTAAAATAGGTGCCCTAACCAAAGCTTCTTTCAAAGTCCGCAAGCTACATTCACACTCAGATGACCAATAAAATTTGACACCTTTCTTAAGAAGGGTTGTCAACGGCTGAATGATATCAGAAAACTGTGGTACAAAACGACGGTACCATGAAGTCAAACCTATCAGACTTCTAACTTCAGTCACATTCCGAGGAGGCTGAATGTTCATAATGGCCTGAACTTTCTCAGGATCCACATGAATTCCCTTCTGACTAACTACATAACCTAAGTATCGTAGCTCAGGAACACAAAATTTGCACTTATCCGAACTTAAAGTGATACCAGCCAAAGACAGTCGATTAAAAACCTCTCTTAATATTTCAATATGCTTTTCAAAACTATCTGTAACGATGACTATATCGTCCAGATACACCAAAACATATGGTTTCAAAGATGGACCAAGAACATTATCAATGAACCTTTGCCAAGTCGCAGGGGCATTATGTAACCCAAAAGGCATACGAGTAAACTGGAAAAGGCCACGATTGGGGATTGTAAAAGCCGTATATTTACGGGAATCCTCAGATAAAGGAATTTGCCAATAGGCAGACTTAACATCCAACGATGACAAAAATTTGGCATTTCGAAGTTTATCCAAAGTAGCACTAACATAGGGAATAGGATAAGCATCCTTCTCAGTCACACGATTAAGACGACGAAAATCTATGCAGAATCTGTAGGTCCCATCTTTCTTTTTTACCATTAGGACTGGGTTGGACCAGCCACTAGAAGACGGTTCAATGACACCTAAGCTCAACATACGATCAAGTTCTTCATCGATAAGACGTTGCATAAACGGACTAACCGGATAATATCTCTGCTTAATCGGTTCAGAATTTGTACGAATAACATGCTCAACCCTAGCCGTACAACCTAACATCTCACTTGGAAGTGCTTTAGACTCATTCAAAATTTTCTCTAACTCCAATTTCTGTTCAAAACTAAGTGTAGAATTACTAAGATGCATAACCTCAATAGATTCCAGTTCAACAGACGAATTGTCAGAAAGCAGTCGAAAAACAAAGTGTTTGGCTCAAGAACTGCTTACCAAGTATCTTTTGCTTAATTTATTAAAGCCTAGGTATACTTTTTTAAATTATCATTTAATGCAATATTGACCTAAAATAGGTGTGACGGGTCACTTCAGGAAAGATGGCAAGAAAAGGCTTTGCTCTACCACAATTCGATTTGATAACAAGAAATGTGAATATAATGATAATAATTTGACATTTTAACCTAGCTTTAGAAACGTAGGTTTACAGGATTTCAATTTTCGAAGAATTGCCAAGAAAGCACATACTTAAAACCTACCTTTAAAAAATAAATGTGAAACAATAAATTGTCCTTAAGACAAAGTAGCTGAAGTATTCCATGCGAGCTGTTTTAAAAATATAAGATTAACGTTTAATAGTATAAAATATGTACGTGTTTTATGTTCCCGTTTTTCCATAAACATATTTCAGAAATCTTAATTATTGAATTAAGAAAGAATGTATTATTAATGTGTAATATATTGTGGAATATATAAGAATTTTAAAAGAACGTTATATTTTTCATTGTTTTAAAACGGCCTTTATTTTAAATTTGGCGGGTTGTTTTTGCACTAAAATTTGCGGTACCTTTGCGGTACTTTACATATATCTACAATCTAAATAGTAACTTTAATTCGAATTGATTTCTGCTTTGACAGTGCAATCTAGACCGTTATTGTTTAATTAAATTCAAATGCCTAGCCAGCACACTATCGTTATAATGACGTTATTTTTAAGTGATTATTAGTCGGCGACGTCATATTACGTCATGTTATGCGACGTACGTAGACGTCTTCAAAACGACGTCTTTGAGACGTACAATAAGGTCGTTTTTAGAATTCTAATATTATTAATTATGATCTATCTAGGTAACCAAAAAGCGATATATTCCATAAAATATTTTTTATTTTTACATTTGCAGAATGTAAATAGAATACATTATTTTATTGTTTTCAATATTCAGTTACATTATTTATGTATTGTCAGGTCCACTGATGTACGAGATACAAATCTAGTAACACTGTTTTACATTATTTTTTTTATTGAACTGCACGTGACCACATGCCGCAATACAAACAGCAACAACGTATTTCGTGTATTTGTTTTACTCTTTCATTAGTAACGTTTTTACTTATTATTAAAGTTGTTGACGTACCTACATTTATAGTGTATGTGTACGTGCAACTACTGCATAATAATTGTGTGGTTTGTCACAAAGAGTGAGTATTAATAATTACTTGTTCCGTCGCAATACTACATAACCTATACAATTTTACCCGTTCGATGATTTTGTGAGATTACTATTGTTAATAAATTAATACTAATGCAATGGTTTCTTAATACTTACTAATATATTTTAGTATCATCAATTATTCTGCATATTGTTTTAGCAGCTTTTCAGTTAGTAAATGTTTACTTTTGTTTAATAATTATGAGATGTTGAGTTAATAGAAGAGATGTATGTTCTCTTATTGAATGTTTACTTTTGCTTAATAATTATGTAATAGTATATAAAAAATATTATTTCCAATATTCAACTATTTATTAATAATTCCTGTCTTAGTCCTAGTATAGGACGTTTTAATGGCGTCATTGAACAACGTTTTAATGACGTCGTTGAACTACGTTTTAATGACGTCTTATATTGACGTCCTTGGGCTGTGACATAATGCTGTCAGTTTTATGACAATTTGTCGCCATTTGACGTCGTTACGGCCGAGAAACGGCGACATTATGAAGTCAGTGTGCTAGTTAGGTGGTATCTATTCATTCCACAGTTGAGTTATACAAAAAATTATACTTCTAGTTATTCAAAAACAAGTAGATCCGATTTTACTAATTCTGAAATAAAATTATCGGTTACCCTTAAGTAAGTTGGCCAAACGTTCCTCAATGCACTTTCTTAATACAAATATTAATAAACAAATAAGCATTAACTAAAATATTTAGTAACTACCCAAATATACTTTTAACAGAGAAAAAAAAATTAACTATTTATAAAATACTATATAAGTAGGTATCATGCACTACTAATGGTAATGTTAGTTAAATTTTAGATATAATTCACATTTCATGTATTTTTTTTTATTTGATGTTTATTGTCTCGAGTTTGTTCCTTGAAGTTTAAAACATAATTTCATTGTAAAACACATCCAGCCTTGGATCTCATTAAAAGTTGTGGCTATCTTTTTACAAATAATAAATGTCTGGTGTGAGAAATTACCGCACTGATAAGCAGGCGTGCGTGCGTGCGAGCGCACGTGTGGGTGTGTGTGTTGTGTGAATGTGCGTACAAAAGACATCAAGGAAAAATGAATTTTATTGTTTCGCCTAAACCGACTGTGCGGGACCTATGAGAAATGAATGATAAGAAATAAGAACAACTAACCTAAGATTGTTATAAGACAACTTTTTCATTACGAGGATGTAGGATAACATTCCGGAGCCGAAAGGATTTTCCGTTACTTTTCGAAACTACTTTTGACATTCTGTAACTTTAACTTTCTTTTACTAATATTAATATAATTATGTTGAATTATAAAACAACACACGAAAAAATCACATTTGTAAGAGACCTATGGTTTTAGACAAAAGCATGTTAGAATCTTAATTACTTATCCCCAGTCTCTTCCGGGTATAGATAAAATATTACCAATTGGAACCGGGAATCGAACCTGTAGTAATAATAATAATAATTGTAAAAACTCGGTGTCACAATTGCAAATTAATTTCTGTTTGAGAAGACTTCAGAATCTATCGTGAATTTAGTCTAAAATTATTGCATCATTTCTTTTCTTGGTTTTCCATTTGTTTTGATTTGGTTAATCTATAAAAGAACAAAAATAAATATTGGTATAAAATATCTCTGTATATACTACCCCTAATATAAGGTAATGAAACAATTATATCTAGTATAATTTGTATGTTTGCAGTTATCTAGTTTGTATAGAAAAATTAATTGTCATTCTACTGTAGGTCACCTACATAGCTTAGTTGGTAGAGTACTCGCCCGCAAAGTGGAAGATCCTGGGTTCGATCACCAGTCAGAGTGATGATTCTTTATATGGATTTGCATTCAGAATTTGATTTAATATCCCTTAATATATAAAAATGTTGTCATCGCTTTATTATTATTGAAATTAAATATCTTTCATTAATAAACATTGAAATTTATTATATATTTATAGTCGTTGGTTTTATGTTTTGATGATTTAATAGTTTTTATGGGCTTAAGTTATTTCTGCTCTTTCAACAGCTATTTATTATCATTTGTAGCTGCAAATTATTGTTTTCTTAATGAGTCGCATGTCAGAAAATATGCAATGTAAATATTGTACATAAATAAAGGAAGATACTAGAAAAACAAATGGCTTTGATGTTTGTTGTTTGTTTGTTTTTGGGCGAAGAATCAGAATGGCGGAGCATCCTTCGTACCTCATGGCACCGATTGCTATGATCATTTGGCCGACCCTACTAGAATTTAGCCGAAAATGGCTTTGATGCTTTGATAAAGGCTTTGATGCTTGGATAAATGATTAAAATAACTATAATTAATGTGGGAAAAGTGGGAATAAAAAAGTAAATGAAGCTGTTATATGTCAACAGTAACAGCAACAGTAACAGCAAAGAATACGTTTGTATGCTTAGTTTGATTTGTCTCTAGACATTCTGGAGAGATACCCTGTTAGGGTTCCAACATTGCAATTGAATAACATTTTTACCAGTAGCTATTGTGGTTACAAGAAATTGACTAACCACAATTGCTCACAGACAATATACTAAATATAAAACTGTCTAGTATAAATTGATTTTTCTTTTTATCTTTTATCAATTGATTTATACTTTTTATTAATTCATATTCAGTATTTATAATAAATACTTACCAAAGAAAACTCCATCCATAACTTTTCTCTAGTTTTTAAATGGAAGATGATCTGCAATTTCCGATCATTTTGTACAAATATTGAATAGAGCCTGGTAAAAAGTAAACAAACTTCAAGAGAAATTTTTGAAGTTAGTTTATACAAATTCTTGATTCAATTTGCAGAATACAATTGAAGTGACCCAAGATATGGGAAAGAACAAGGAATGTTACAATTTTGAAAAATTTTAGAGTCACTACATCTAGTCACCTAGGCTGCGCTGGTCTATCATAGTAGCGCAAAACGCCGCCATATTGGGGCAAAAGAAGCACAAAATTGTACATTATTTGTATCTGATTGCATTTAATCAAATCCACGTTTATTTTAAAAGGTTTTTCTTATCCTGAAATATCAAACCTCTAATATGTCAATTGCGTAAAACGTGGTTTTTATTTGTTCATTATTAAAAATCACTCTTCTCAGCCACCATACGGTGGCGTTTTGCGGTACTCTGATTAACCAGCGCGACCTAGGTGACTAGATGTAGTGACTCTAAAAAATTTGAGATGTGTGCGGCATCCAGGGGCGGCTTAAGGCCCGGGAGACTGCTCAGGGCGCCGCGTCTGGGGGGGCGCCAAATCGGCGATGAAAAAGTTGAAAGTTCAAACATGAAAAGGTAATTTTCTAATTACAACGATTATTACGTAGTATTAGGTACTGTTACAGTGTTACGGTGCTCAAAATTAATTACCGTGTGGTCGTGCAAAGAGTCACTGTATTGTTTGGGAATTTCCACTGCTCTCGCGCCATCGCCAGAAATACCTATACTCTAACAGTCTAACAAACGACGCCGCTATCACGTGGTCGACTCGAGTAATTTAACTGATAAGAGAAACAGCAGGTGAGCTGGAATGATTCAGTAGCGACAGAAACTGATTTTCCCGATAAAAAAAGCTCGCAAATCTTTTTTAGATAACAAATTTCTGATATATAACTATTTTTTGTTTATTGTTTGTTGTTTTTGGTAACAATGTATGTACGTTATAATAAAATGTTATGATTTCATTGTTTTTTTTAATCTATTCTCCATTGTTGTGATTTTTGGTTTTAAGGACGCCAAATACCCTCTCGCCCAGGTGAGGATTTTACCTTGAGCCGGCCCTGGCGGCATCTAGTAGGAACTAAAGTGACTATTTAGTGTACAAACTACCATGCAAAAAGGATATACCTAATCCATGGAATAGTTATTTACGTTATAAGTCTCGTTTCGATGTTCCAGACGCGGTTCCTTCGTCGCCTTGTCCGTAAAATCTTTCTCGACTAAAAAATTCCATTTCCAGGACGTATGAGGTAAAGCGTTTTATTTCATATTGTAATTATTAAATTATTGGTTTAATTTACAAAAAATTATATAAAATAAATTTCTGAATTTAAAACACTACAAACAACGAGCATCTATGGCAACTATCAGTCGAATTCAAAACGAGTGTTCATGGTAACTGGATACTAAAGCATTGTTCAGTTGATTTATTTTATTTTTATTAATTATTGTGACGGAGCAAGTAATTATTATACTCACCCTTTGTGACAAACCACACAATTATTATGCAGTAGTAGTTGCACCTACACATACACTATAAATGTAGGTATATCAACAGCTTTAATAATAAGTAGGAACGTTACTGAAGCAAAACAAATACACGAAAGACGTTGTTGCTGTTTGTATTGCGACATGTGGTCACGGTTCAATAAAAAAATAAAGTTAAACGGTGTTGCTAGATTTGTCTCTCGTACATCAGTGGACCTGACTATGCAAAGATAGTGTATATGAATATTGAAAACAGTAAAATAATGCATTCAATTTACATGCTGCAAATGTAAAAATAGGCATATAAAAGAGAAAAGACTATACAGTCTGTTTGATTTAAAGCGCCCCACTTTGCAGCAACTTTACTTTCAGTCAGAAATGGTATAAACCGTATATATTATTAAATGGCATAAAATTCTCTATGTTTTGGTTCGGAAAGTTTTGTATTTACTAAATCGGCGTGAGCATGATGACGTCATCGATCTTTTTTTTAATTACATGATAGGTATTTTTTACTGAAAACAATAGAGTATTGTGTTCTCTTTTCAACCATAATAAATATTCATACTGTTACATCAGAAAATTTTCAAGAAAAACGTGAAAAATGATTTACGACTAGTAGGCTTTGATTTCCGGTTGGAACCACCTCCGATTTTTTTAATAGTCCGGGCCATTTATGTCAAAATCTATGTTATGTGAAAATCTAAGTATTTTGAATCGGGATTTTTATAGAGTACCCTTCCCCCCCCCCCCAGAGAAAAGTTTGCAAATACGCTACTAGAACAACTAAATATTTTATTTTTTCGTTATTTACCTAAGCTTGCTAGATAATTCTGTTTTATTAATTGGAGAACCATAGATCAAAGCCTACTAGTCGTAAATCATTTTTCACGTTTTTCTTGAAATTTTTCTTATGTAAGAGTATGAATATTTATGATAGTTAAAAAGAGAACCGAATGCTCTATCCATTTCGGTAAAAAAATACCTATCATGTAATTTAAAAAAAAGATTGATGACGTCATCATGCTCACGCCGATTTAGTAAATACAAAACCTTCTGAACCAGAACATAGAGAATTTTATGCCATTTAATAATATATACGGTTTATACCATTTCTGACTGAAAGTAAAGTTGCTACAAAGCGGGGCTCTTTAAATCAAACAGACTGTATATGACAGATACATCATAATTAATAATATCAAAAGTCTAAAAATGACCTTATTATACGTTTAAAAGACGTCGTTTTGAAGACGTCTACGTACGTCCTATAATATGACATCTTATGAACTTCATTTATTAGTCATATGACGTCGGCGACCAATAATCACTTAAAAATAACGTCATTATAACGTCATTGTTCTGCCTGAGAAGGATGTAAATATCAAGCATAATAACATCGTATAAAGTTTTGTTCAAATGTAATCCCTTAGGGGCCTAGAGGCAGAGTGGCTAAACTTTTTTATTCATAATTTTGATATCTTAATGTTAACACTACACCAGTTAATATTTTCTTTCCTTATTTCATCACATAAAATGTGCTCCGATTATTTATTGTTAAAATCAAGCATTTTCAAAGGAAGTTTTAATTTTCAAAACAAAAAATAGATGGACATTGAAATTTTCCTATCAACCATTTTTAATTATTAGTCCTGCTTTTGTTATTATCTTGGTCAGGTATTTTAATCAAATCAAAACCAGAACTCTTTAGTTTTTCATTTTTATTTAAGAAGGTATTACATTCTTTCAGTATGTAAATGTTCTAGACTGACTTTTAGAATATGCATTGATATCCCAATTGTGGTTTTGACTAGAACAAAAGATGTCTTTCGATGTAAATCTCTAAGAAGATCAGTAAAAAATTAGATTTTGAAAAACAACAATGGAAAGGGTATAGCAAGTTAATATTTTGAGTAAAGTTTTTTACATTGAAGCTGTTTAATTTCCTCTACGCTGCATTACTGGTTTAAATTCAATTTTTTGTAAGAGCTATTAACCACAGATTTACTATTTATTTTAACAGTAGGATGGTTGCTCCTTGACTTTTCTAAGCTGGCTCATATTATTATTGTTTTTTACTAATTATTCTTATGCGAATTAAGATTTTATACATAAATTTCATTTTGATACATCCTAAGCCACCGTCTTAGATAAAACATTACTTAAAACTCACCAAAGACTATTTACCATAAAGATCACTCTGTAAAATTATATGTCTCAGGATAATTGAATTAAAATTAGAATGGAGTTTATATTAATTAATTTTATTTAATATTTATTTTAATAAATTTTTAATATTTAATTTTGTCAGCATTAATACTATGTATGTTACAGGACTATTTTAGTTCAGTGTATAACAGTTAATTAGTAGAAAATGAAATAGTAAGATTATAGTTTTGATAATTCTTCTTCCTATTCCTTCTTTTTTTTCATTTTAAAAATTATACTTAAAAGATTTTAAGAGAAACTTAAGAAGCCCAAAATCATGGGAAATAGTTTTTATATTTTTAAAGAAATTGAACATCTTTTACATTCTTTAGTAAGTTTACTATATTAAGTTTAGTCAATGACTGACGCTTCCTTTATCAAACACCTACATATTCCTCAATTTTTGTTATTTTGATAACGATTAATAATATAATATTCTATAAGTTTAATTATTTTTTTAACCTATGTAATTATTCTCAATTTTACCATTTAATTGATAGCAATTATTCTAATTTAGCAGGAAATTAAATTCCTCCTTTGGAAAAACTTTTGTTATGTAATTTCTCTAGAAATTTATAACAAATAAAGAAAAATATTTTTGGAAGTTTATTGTTAAATAAAAAAAATATTATGAAAAAATATGTTTTATGAATACTAATTCAAATTTTGCTAATTAAGACATTAAGTGATAAAATTAAAAATATAGGTACATCAATAAAACCTTAATTTATTTTTATTTGTCATCATCATATTAATTTCAAAGCATTAGATTTTTTTAATTATTTTGAAATCCAAGAAGTGATAATATGACCTTATGCGATGTTAAAACCTTTTTGATCAGGGACAATTTGTAAAAATAATTCAAATGCTTGACTACCCTAGCAGAACAATTGTATTAAACTGTGGTGAATGACCAAAAGTAATTTTATACTAATAGCTTTTAAAAGGTGACAATTAAATGATTTATTCTCAAAGGCTACAAATAATTTACTTTATTTCTTTTATTAGTATATTTGAACTAAAACCCATTAAAATAGTTAATTTATTGTAAATGCAACATGATTATGCATAGAAAACAATGCACAGCATATGATATTTTCTGATTTAATACCAAATTTATTTTTATTCGTAGGTAATTGATTATTTATTAATATAGTTTGGCACTAATCGCAAGAACAACCTTCAAATTCCAAATATTCAAAATCTTTTATTCACTTATAATAATCAATGTTAATATGTGGACTTATCGTGTATTTCTTTATGCTTTTTAAAAATTTAACTTTTTATATATTTATTCTATGCATAATGGTCTCGTGTATATTATTCATTTTCAACTTTACCTTTAATATTCATATATTCATTATTATAAAATAATCAATATTTTGCTAAATTTTATTACAATCAATAATTAATCTGCAACTTACCCATTATTAGTATTCTGTGCTCCTAAGCTAACCACAATAAAAAAGAAAACCACTAAAACAGGGAGAACCGAAACAGGCCACACATGATTCATTTCGAAATCCCTTAAACTATTTTTTTTGTTTAGATCTAGACTGATATGCTCACAATACTGAGGCACAAGGTTACATACAGCCTCTTATAAACTCCCACCAGGGCCATCTTACAACTAAAATCTTCTCAAGTGAGCTTAAATTTTACAACTTTATCATAAATGCTACTACATATATTATTGTTGGAGAATGCAATCACTGCTATTGGTTGTAAAAATATATTCTGTATAATTTTTCTAAACTTGACCTATTCATCTAAGTTTTACTGAAAACATCCTATTATACAAACTATAAATAATTATAGCAGGTATTTAAATAACTGAATAAATGATAACGCAGTAAGAGGTGTACATTGTATATTGTGTACTCGAAGATTACTAAGAAGTTTTATGTTAATAAATACAAAAGCATACAAGTGAAATACTTTATAGTATGATTGTAAAATTGTAGTACATAACTCATTTTTATTCACAATTTCTTAATAGATTTCTCTATTCATTTATTTTAAATTACAATTAATCGTAATTAAATTGAACATAGTAATAAATATTTTTATTATAAAGAATCTAGACAAACACATAAAAAAATTAAATATCAGTAACAGTAAGGTTTAGGTGGTTTATTAATGCTGAAATAACTAGACATATCATTTATAAAATTCTTTCAATGGAGCTTTTCATGAAAAATTACCAAGCACAAATCTGCAATTTATCAAAATTTGCCCATGAGATTCTTAATAACTTATTACAACACAGATAACAAACCAACAAAATTCAGGGTTAACAAATCTATCCATTTTAAAGATTTATACATTTACATAGTGAAATTAAATAAAACTGCCAAACTTACTTACACTTTCTAAAAGAATAAAGTTTTGATCAGCGTTTAAGATTTTCCCATAATTTACTTAAGAGTAGAACATTCAAGGTAGACTGCACTAAATTTTATTTTGGCTTACTAAGAGTCTCGTGACCAATTTTTTGCAGCATTGCTTGATTTAATTTATATCATATCTATACTGATTAATGTTATTAATGGCACCTTTTCTGGGAGGGAATTTGGGGAAATGATTTAATTTCATTTAACAGTGTCATTGATTTGAAGATTTAATGGTTTATTTTTGTTGATTGGATTCTGATCACATGAGTTAAAAAACTTTTTTAATCATATTACCTTCATTTTATATGTATCTTTGCACATAAAAGTATAATAGTTTTTTAATAATAAAAATTAATTAGGCTATTTTATTTCAAAAATTTCAATGGAAGATATAAAATTTACTTAAATTAGAAGATATTAAATATTTAGAATACTAAACTTTATAGATCAATAAATTTATATTATGTCACAGGTTATGTCAGATACTTAAAATTGAAATGTTTTGTTTTACTTTGAATGATTACTTATAACGAGAGACAAAACAAAACACAAGGTCCTGCCTACAGATGCTTGCAAACTGCTCCTGAAATGAACGATAAATGAATAGAGATGATTTCCAAGGCGCAAAGACTCGCCATTTAGTTCATTTTGACATTTTGTACACCCAATTACATTTTTTATCCTTTTAAGCAAATCGTAGCCAATTGTAAATAGGTAACAAATATGTACTCTATTCGATTTCTATTTTCTTTCAAAAAATGTTTTAAATTTTCTCACAATACTTGAGAGTTTAAAAAATTTTATTGTGTATGGATTTTTATTCTTAATTCTCTATTTACAAACAGATTCTTTCTATAAATATTTTTTACATTTTTGTTTTATATGTATTTTATATATTGAATAAAACAAGCAGATGCACTACAAGTCATTTATTTGTATATTGACAACACAACTATATATGTGCATGAAATTTACAAAATCTTACTAATTAGCAGTTTTATATCTCTTAAAATTACATAATTGATTGCAGTGCTATTGTAGTGAAGTTGCAAAAAAAACATAAATCAATAAATCATTCAAATAATATAGTACCTGTTAACTAGTAGATAAGGCTTTGGGAATGTCAGTTCTAGCCTTGAGAATTAAAGAATAAATATAATAAAGGCTAGATCGAATACAGAAAAGCATGTGAAATAAACAATGATTTCATGAATTTCTGTTTTCCAACTACATGCATACCTAACTAATGAACCTTAAAAGTACCTATTAAGAGATATATGTTTTCGGATATAACAAGGTAGGGATCATTCTATAAAAATATACACCTTGATAAATATTGATTTTAAAATTTTAAAATTCTCCTTTTCTATGTACTTAGATATAATAAAGAAATTCTACTGTCTTCTTTTGTTATTGGTATCACTTTTTATTCTGCATTAAAAGGATAAATTTTAAAAATGGAAAGTTGTAGACGGGTAAAAAGAATGATTGTAGGTATGTGATGTTAAGTTACACATATTTTATTTTAAAACTGTTGTTAGAAATATATTTTGGTGTAATTGCTTTACTTCTTTAAACAATGTCCAATATAAGCTCTCTATGCTAATAGATGTTCTATCTCTATATATCAATTCCTTTGCAGTACTGTCGGCCACAAGGTAGAAATTATACATTTTATTTTAAAGTTTATGATAGTACCTATAGCAATTATTATATACAACTTTTATTTCATTAATATATTTTCAGTACCTATTAACTAAAAAATATTTAAGATCTTATAAATAATAATACTATTCATTTTAAACTGTTTAGCCATGTTGGCTTCATTTTCAAAAAAGCGTCATTCCAACACTAGTAGAATAACTCTTACTATGCCATAGCTGGATGTCGAAGTGATATGTTTTATTTTCATTTTCAAACATTCAAAGTTGATGCAAACCACTCTGGAGTAGTTAGAGTGGAGTAATGACTGAACAGCAAGACATAATAACAATAATAATAATTTAACAATAGATATGTATGACTGGTAATAAAATTGTAATAAAACTGCTTTCTTACCACTTGTTCAGCAAAAAATTATTTCACCTTGGGTATGACCTTAATGTAATGTAATATAATGTCTCTCCCATCTTCTGAGAGGTTGAGAACAATAAACACATAAAAACAAAGTAAACAATAATATATCAGTACTTTGATATACTTAATTTGTTTATTTATTCAATATGTTTAGACAACAGTGTGTGAAGCAAAATGTGAACAATAATTTTTTTATTCATGGAAGCAAGTTGCGCATTGCAGTCTTAATTTTTGTAACAGCTCCAAGGTGTCTACACCTTGAAGCCACTCTGTTGCCAGTGATGAAGCCCACCCCACTGGAAAAGGAACAATTTATCAACCCTACTTGGAATGCTTTTTACATTAACCATGTATAGTACAAGCATTAATATTTGAATAATACATGAAGATAGGTACACTTTAAGTAGGTGTATCATTTAATTATTTGTATATGAATATGTGTATGAAGTTTATAAATTTCTGATTACCAATTAGCGGTTTTATATTATTTCTTAAGATTACATAATTAGCAGCACTGTTATTGTGGGTGAAGATGTAAAAATATAAATCAATACATTATTCATCAGGATTGGTTAAAAAGGAAGATTGTATAGAAAGTAAAATAATAGAGGAAAGTAACCTATTATCGGATGCTTTTCTGTTACAGTTTATAAAAATACTAAATTCCTACCTATCACATCTAGCTTCTGTAGAATACTCGAGGAATAGATAATATCCCATACTGTTGAAAGGCGTATCTCTAACTTTTTAAAACTTTTAAAAATCTTGAAGAATTCGTAACACGTTGTTGTGAAATAGGTTTCCTAATATCGCTGTCTGATATTGGGAATACATAGTAAAAGAAACACTGAAGTTAGGTAAAATCTTTATAAATAATTAAAATAAGTAGATACAACGAAATAAAAATTCTGAGTATCAGTCAAACAAATATTATATGATAATAATACAAAATAAATAATTATGAAGGATATTCAACCATGTAAACATAGTCCACAAATAAATAATTTCTTTTACTGAACTCATGTGCATTCTTCATGACACCAATGGAAGCATATGCTACATCAAATCCACGCCACTCCTCCTGCATCTTCCGAGAAAAGATGGGTACAGTATAATCGCTCTGCATCTTCTTCATCAATGGTACCTATATCATCATCAGAGTCCATTAACTCTATTTCTATGTCACCGTCTTTAATTGAAGAACTAGAAGTCTTCTTTTATAAGATTTTTCTTTGGCTGTTTTTTACCACTCGTTTTCTTCAATTTACTCTGTTCTTCCACTATAGCTTTAGAAACAGCTTTTGAACTTTTTCTCGTCAAAGCTTGTTCAAGTTCCATTTTATATGGAAAGCCAGCTAATAAAGCAGTGAAACTACGCTTGCTCTTTCTGGTGGTAGGAGAGAAAGAACAATTTGCAGAGGACTAATATTCTCAGGTCTTACCAGTGAAGTGTGCATATTAGGGGTGGAGGAGCAACTTGGAGAACGTCTTATAATATTCTGCCTTGGGGTATCTAAAGGAAGTTTGTCGTCACTTTCTTGTTGAGGTGGTGGTGTTCTTACGTCATAACTTTGTTGTTGAGGTGGTGGTGTTCTTCCATGCTGGGCATGAATAGCAAAATCGTCATCTCTAAACACATATCTGTTGAATGGGCAGATTCTGGAATTTCTAAACCCATTCATTCATTAAAGGTACCATGCTTGTGTGTGTATTTCAAAAGCTTATCTAAAATATCTAATTTGTGTTTGTTGTTGCAAGTGTTAGAATTTGATATTGTTTTGAGATGTCAGTGTATGGTTCTGTTCTAAGTGTTTGGCATTATTAGACTTTTCTGGGTGTTTATTTTTATTGTTTAATTTTAAATTATTTTTTAAATTATCAGTTATTTTGGTTCTAAAATAGAACCACACTATGAAACCTCAAAACACAATTAGCCATAAGGTAGAAATGATACATTTTATTTAAGTTGATGATAGTAGCAATTAAAATGCTACTTTTTAAATATACTTCAGTTATACAAATCTTATAAGTACATAGAAATAATAATAAATTATCTTTTTCTACTCCTACACTCTAATTTGATTATTACATAGGTATTTTGCAATAGCGGTTTCATTTTGAGGTTCATAATGTAACGACTTTTCATAATGAACGAGCTATTGACCAATCAGAGTCACTAAATTTGGGAATATACTTCTCCATCCATCGTCACACAGTGAATAAGAAATATTACTGATAATTTATATTTTTCTAAATAAATAAATTATTCGTTAGTTTTATTAAATATTAATTTAAATAAAGAAATCTTGATATCTTTATTTAAATTAATTAATTAAATTAAATTAAATTAATTCTCTTGGTAGTAAGTAAATCAGCCTTAACAAGTAATAAATAAATTCATTGCAAATTCTTATAATGCAATGAAAGAAAGATTTAGTAGCTGCTTAAGAAAGCCCTAGTCTGATTGTCACCCAGTTGACAGTCACACAGTTTGAGGTTATAACAGTTTTAGACGTCCACTTAGGAATAATAAATATTACAGTTGAAGAAATAATGTATGCAACTCGCACATAATGGTTATTAATACACTCATATGAATTACAACACTCACTAGACTGGTGTTTTAAACATCGCACTCATGTATATAATAATCATGATTATGTGCTCATTGCATAATATACTATTATTTGTATGGAATTTTCTGTTTTCTGATGTATTACTCATATTTTGGATGTAATACATCATATTACACTTAATAACACATGTCTGCTTGGAGTTTATTATGCACAGCTGCAATCATTGGCTAAGGAAAGACGGAAAATAGTGATAGCTGGCTTTTAAGTTTTTTGTACAATGTGCGCTGTAATTTGGCCTAATTTATGAACTGCGCAATTACAAGTTTTTAATTAGCATGTAATAAACTTACTTTTACATTATACAAAAAACTAGAAAATCTGCTGTCATGATTTTTTCATAGTTCCTTAGCCTTATCAAATGGTCCCAACTGCACCTACTCATAAATTTGAAAAGCTTTTTTATTAGTAAATTATTGGTCTTCGATTAGTATTAATTGTGATAAAGAGAACTTGTAATTTAATATTTTAAAATTTTGGTACATCAAAGACCTTAAAATAGTTTACACCATACTACTTTAATCATATAGAATAACAAAGAAACAAAGAAGAAAATATGTACAAACACAAAAGATAAAGTATAATCTAAAATAAGCCACTTGGTATAAATATAACAATGAAGATCTTAATAACAACCAGGAATTACTTTAGCAGACTTTGAATAACAATCCCCAAACAAATAATATACAAAAATAACTACACTCCTGTAATTAAGAAATGCAGTAAAAGATAACATTTTATAATTTGCAAATTAGTGAAGGTTCGCAACATTAATTCCAGTATGCTTTTCTATTTTAAAATACTTAAGTGTTTGATATAAAATACAGATTCATTTTATTTTTAAGAATCGTTTAAGATATAAGTAAGTTGATCAATAATTCCTCTATTTTTCCTTTTCTGAATATGGATTTCCAGATGATTCCTTGATTGAAGAAAAACCATATCAAGTTTACACAATGAATAACAAAACATGTCTGACATGCAAATGTCTCTGAGTAAATAGATTGAATCCATAAAATAGTATTAAAGTATATTTATTTTTTTATAAAGCTAATAGCATCTTCATTTCGTTACATCACTGGACACCGTCGAAATAGTAAGTTCCTTTAAAAGTGGTTTAATAATTTCTAACACAATAACTGCATATGCGATGCATGCATATTCTGAGCGGTGGTTTGTACCACAGTATTGCTTGTCATGCCATGTCAACTTTAAAATAAAAAAATAAACATGAAATTTGATTTTGAAGTTTGCTAATGACAGATTTAATTACAATCTATTTATTTTTAAGCAAGGAATAAGCATGGCGGAGTAACCCCCGTACCTCATGCACCGATTACACTGATTATTTAGCTAACCCTACTTGAATTTAGCCAGATCTGGGAGAATTTCATCCCAAATAGCGATCTTTATCATGTCAATCATCACATTGATACAGGGTCTACAGTTTTACTTCGTATCCAAACAGAAGGCATGTTTTTAATTTTTCTACACTATGAAGAATTACCGCCTCAGCTGGGGATACAACCTCAATCCTTGGATTATGAAGTAAACATAAAAATCGCAATAACCCACTGAGACTGCGTTTAATTACAATTATTAACTCTACGCTAACACTTTAACTATAAAATCAACAAAAATTTATAAAATATGTTGGAAATGTCTTTTAAAAGTAATATAATTTTTTTCAAGAGTCCTTTGAGAAGTCTCCAAGGAGAATGGGGGGGGGGGTTATGGGTGATGTTTTTAAAGGCCATAGATCATGGGGAGTCTAAGGTATACTACATGCAAGATTTTACTGCTACGCTTCTGCATAGACCTCACACTTTCTTTCATCAGATTTTCATTTGTTCAACCCATTAAAAAACCTAATATCTGGTAAATGGCAAATATTCGTAACTTAATATCTGGTTTTTTTCTTAATAAGTCTTTAGCATTCAACTAATTACTATTGAAACTATTTGATGGTAAGAATAAAACAGTCCATACTCAAAATGGAGGAAATATAATAATCAAGTAAACAACTCAAAATCAACCAAACACAGTTTATTTAATAAAAGAATGCTATACATAACATACATCTAAAGCAATTAATTATCAATTAGAGATATGGCAATCATCAAAGATCTACAAAACAATTAGAAGCTGTAATAATTGTAATTCAACCAGTAAATAAGGAGCATGACCATCAAAAACTTAAAAATTATAAACCATACTGCATCTAAACACTTAAACTATATAGTTGTGCTATACACGTAAAAACTATAAGGATAATAAGCTGGACCTTTAATTAAATATGTGGATTAGTTAAATTATAAATTAATCTTATTATAATTACCTACTGACATTGAATTAAACTAATAGTAATAATATTAATTACATCTTCATTAATTGCATTTTCATCTTAAATTTAATTAAAATATTTGTTTTGAATATAAACATTTTTCTACATTGTTTAATACAAGAATGGCAGAAGTAGATGGTAGAATAAAAACGGAGTCACAAAAATTCCAGACATACACAGTCTTTGTTCTTTTAAATATTTAATTGGATTATGTTTTTGTATTTCTAATTGTTCTAGATTAATTGAATTTCCTTAATTGTTATCTAAAAGTAGTACTTCTATGTCATTATCAATATTATTAAAAGGCAGTAAGTTTGTAGGATATGTTAAACAGGGCCGCTCCTGGGGTGCTTTCGGCCTAGGTGCGAAATTAATGTGGCCGCCTCTACAAATTTTTTTGTTGTTTCCATCTAAAGGTCTATTAAGATTGTATAAGTTAAACTTTAAACATATTTTTGAAAGATTTTAGCATTATCTTTGAAATATTTCAAAATCGTTTTATGCTTAACATAAAAGCTCTATTTATCCATAATTATTATTATGAAATTCGAAAATCTAGAAAATCTAGACATTTTTGGTCTATGGAAGTAACAAGTAGCATATTATTACTAGCATAGAATGGAAAAAATAAAGAACAAATGGAGAATAAAGCCATATCTCTTCTACTTACAAAACTAAATTTATCTAAACAATCTTGTAACGTAGTCCATTTAATCTATCTCAGAATATCTCCTAAACAATGTGTTTAGTGTTGAACGACTTTTCTAAACCCAACCATTGTCCAGATGCAGCTCTCCGCACGTGCTATTCCATTACTTAAAATCTTCAACCTTCGCTACCAGCTATTGCAAACAAAATTTAAATTTAATCTTGTCAGATTACCTTCAACTCAGGATACTGCACGATTTCACGCCCTACGGTCTTACCGTTACCATCAAGTGCAGAAGTGGATGGGAGTTGAAAAAATCTGGATTTGGACTGGGAAAACAAAAAATAATCCACCCCCTGAACCCCTTCTTAAATTCATTTTATGTAGGTGCAAGAAAGGATGCAACAGTGGGTGTAGGTGCAGAAAAGCAGGGCTCAACTGTTCATTGATATACACATTTTGTATCGGACAATTGTGCAAAAATGTACCAGTTCTTCTCAATAGTGACGCTAAAGACATAGACACTCCATCAATGATTGAGCAATTAGATGAGCAAGCAGAAATCAATGATTCAAAATTGAACAGCTTGAAGAGATATAGTAAGTGAAGAACTTGAAGAGGTCACTCCTGTTGGCCGACCGTTCCAAGCGATGGAAATTGTAAAAAAATGACCACTTTTGCCATATATTTATTTATTTTAAAAACACCCAAACAGGCAGTGACGCCTAATTACAAGGGCGAAATCAAAAATAGACAATTATACATCAACATTACTTATCATTATTAACAATATAGAGGCACTTAATTCTAAAGACATACTATATAATAAATTGGTTATTTACATGCATGTCCATTACATTCAATATATTATATTCATATTTGCAAAGCAAATTAAATACCCCAGAATATCAAGAGCTCCGATTACACAAAGGAAGAAATATAATTGTTAACGGTAGCTTAAGGAAAGGCACTATTTGAATAAAACTTATGAACATTACTCTAAAGTTTATTGAACGTTACATTAAATAAATCGACATTTAAGTGCAGCTGTACATAATTAAGCAACTGCAGCATTTTTACCAGAGGCATGTTGTTATTTGATCGAAATGGAATAAAAAATAAGTTTAGATTTCTGGTAAATCTACTTGGTACTCTTAATGTGCACAATGATAGTAGTTCTTTACAGTCGATGATAGCATTTACTATTTTAAAGCCGAACATCACCGTGGCACTTTCACGTCTATCATGCAACGATGATATCTTGAAGACATTCCGTAAGGTAACAGTTCTAGTTGTCCTATTATCTGGATATGTATTAAATTTTTTAAAATGTAAGAATCGTAGAAATTTATTTTGAATTTTTTCTACCATCAAGTCATGATTTAGATATCTAGGATTCCAGATTAGTGATCCATATTCCAACTTAGAGCGTACAAATGAGTAATAAAGTTTAATTAATGTTTCTGTGCGTTTGAAGTATACAGAGTTTCTAATAATAAACCCAAGTGCCCTACGTGCTTCTCTAGTTGTCTTCTCCAAATGAGCCTTAAAGTTCAATGCCGTATCTAATAAGATTCCTAAATGGGTTGTACAAGAGACTCTATCTAAGGTAAAATTCTGCATCTTGTATTTAAATTTTAGAAACTCTACTCTTCTACTGAATGATAAAACATGACATTTATTAATATTAAAATATAATTTGTTATTCATGCTCCAATGAATAATTTTTCCAATATCACTCTGTAGGTTATATGAATCTTTATCAGAGTTCACCCTACAGAATATCCTCATATCATCAGCAAATAACAGGCATTCAGAGTGCTGCAACACAGTGGGCAGGTCATTAATAAATACAAGAAATAATAGGGGCCCTAAATTAGACCCTTGAGGGACTCCTGAATTAATCTTATACAAGGTGGAAGACATATTGTTAAATTTTACATAGTAAGATCTATCTTGTAAATAGGAAGTTAATAAGTTAAAAATTGTACCACAAACACCATATTTAGACAATTTAAATAATAAAATATTATGGTCTACTTTATCAAAAGCTTTCTGGAAGTCAGTATATATGACATCTAATTGGGAATTATCCTCAAAAGCATTATAAATAGAATTAGTAAACAAAAACAAATTTGTAATTGTGGATCTATTGGGCATAAAGCCATGTTGATTATCTACTATATATTTTTTAAGATATGAAAACAAATTTTTGTAAATAATGTGCTCAAAGAGTTTAGCAGGAGCTGATATAATTGAGATAGGCCTATAATTTTCAAGTCTATTCTTTCCACACACACATGCTTCTTTCCAACGGTCTGGAAATACACCCGTAGAAATAGATAAATTATAAATATGAAGCAGTGGTAATTCAAGTAAGACCCGCTGCTCTTTTTGGCTTTAGTTTTTTGACTGCCTCATAAAAATCCTGACTTCCAATTTTTCTCAGGGTAAATGAATCATTAATTATGAAATGCTTGTGTAAAGTATCATCAACATCATTAGTATCATATGAGGGAGGAATATCAGCATAAACCGAGTGAAAGTATTTAGCAAATGTCTCTGTCACATCAACATCATTAATATCTTCATTATTAAAAGAGTATTGGAAAGAATAGTTACTTGAATTCCTTTTACTTTTAATAAAATTCCAAAATCCGTTGGTATTTGACTGGATATTATCCTCTATACCCTCAATATATTCATTAAACGCTGATTTTATTAATTTTTTCAAATTACTTCGTTCATTCTTAAATAGATCAGTCAACCCATGTCTTCTGTAATATTTTTTCATTTTAATACTCTGGATAATATTAGAATTAAACCATTTAGGATATTTTGGAGTACTTTTTTGATATTTAGGAATACAAGCTTCAAAAACTTTCTTAATTTGATTATAGAATATATCAACCGCAAGATTAACATTTTTTAGTAGATAATAACAAATGCCAATCAATATTTTGAATATTTACATACAACAGCTGAAAGTCACACCTCTTGAAATTAAATTGTGAAGATAAATTTACGGACTTATTAAGTTTTGAATTATTTATGATATAAGTAATGACAAGAGCATGATGATAAGCATCCTCTTTTATGAGTGGCATTGATGCCCTTTGTACACCATAGGATATGTTGTGAGAACATAATATAACATCCAATTTTCTATTGTAACTATTCTCTATTGAGTTTATAGACATTAAGTTTAAATAGTCCATTATCTCCTTTATTGCACTTATTTTACTACCTTCTGTTTCAGAGATATTAAAATCTGCATACAAGAATATATTGTAAAATGCTGTCTTAATTTACATTGCCTAATTTTTGTAATTTTGAATAAATTTTTTTTTCTAACTGTATTTCTTATAAGCCAAAATTTTTGCTGTTTTTTTTATTTTATTATTGTGATTAAGTGCTTATTTGATATAGAGAGTAAATGATTTTCATGAATTTTATGAGGTAATGCAGGACTTTTTAACACCACTGTAAGTAGTAGATATAGTAACTAAAAACTATTTAGGTTAGTCTTATATTAAGAGGAAAAAAAACAAAAAAATTAAACAAATTTAAATTAATTCAAAGTTTTTCAACGATTTTAGTCAATTTTTCTTTGGCGTCGTCCGCTCTTATGTTTGGTTGCCCTGCACCAGCACTCTGCCCAGAAACGGCCCTGTGTTAAACAAATGTATCTTTTAAGTTATTATTTATAATAGATGTTGAATACTCTTTTGCTCTTTCTTATGTTTCTAGATGTCATTTGGCACACTGTAAAGAAGATGTGGGAAAGTTGAGACAGCTTCTGGAATTTTTAGCTTTAAATCGAAAGAGCTTGGAGTAAAAGCTGTCCTAAAATAATATTTATAGAAATTAACTACAAGAGAATTCTTATAACTATAGGAACTAGAACAAAAATGCAGAAGATCATTAAAAAATAAATTATATCTTTTTCAATAAACATATTGATTAATTTAGAAGATATTAGCATATTTAATTAGGGTTGTATATATTATAAATTGATTTCATGAGAATTAGAGAATGATTTACCAAGGTGCCACAGGTTGATAAAATTTGCAAAATATTTGAAAATTAAAGTCAAGCACATTACCAATTATTTAAACCAAATATAAATCTGGTGATAAAGAGGGTTAATAATAATAATCCGCATACAAATCCTATGTGTCGGAGGTGTAAACAGACTATAGAGTCTAGAGACTATAGATTGTATAACCGCTGGGGGTACTGTGATAGCAGCAACTGATTATACTAATAGACATAATCAAGTATGAAAGATAATACACATTTGTAGCATGACTCTTTATATATAATACTCCAAATCACATCGTGTACGTCAGGATTTCATGAGCTATATGTTTATAGAAGCTACAGTGGAATGAAATCCTTTTTCATATTTTCAAGTACTTGTTTAAAATAATTTATTTATCAGTTTATAGTAAGTTATAGAAAATGTAACCGAAGTAAATTGGATCTATTGTTTACTTTCAAATGAGCTGCAGTGTACATAATAAGGAAATAAATAAATAAAATAAAATAATAAAAAGGAATAAGGTTTTAAGGTATGAGGTAAAATATAAGGATATTATACTTATCTGCTATGTACACATTAATTACAAATTACGAAATTATTGCAATCTTGCATCTTCAAACATTTCAACACCGTCCCTCATAAACAGCTTTTATAAAAATTGTATCGTTATGGAGTTAGAGGAACAACATATAAACTAATAAAATCTTACCTGCAGGATAGAGAGCAGATTGTTGATTGGAATGAAAACTGGTCAGCAGTGGTCACAATCACAAAAGGTTTCTTGCAGTGTCCTGCAAGGCTCAGTGGTAGGGTCTATCCTCTTTATAGTGTATGTAAATTACTTATTATACAATTTAGAAACTTATGAAGCATGTCTTTACACAGATGCTACATCTTTTCTCACAAAACGTAAAACTGAAGACAAATTGAAAAGAAAAACAGATTCCAGGTTTTTAAACTGTAATAAAAGATAAAAAGTAAACCAACTCTTCAATGATTCTTTATCATAGAATAAATTATGCAAAAAACTAAAGCATAAGGTTTAATATTTTCCATATCTATAATTTAAATTATAATTTTTTCCACCTCTTCAGCCCTTTGCTGCCTTTGCATGCACATAAGTGCAGGAATGCTTTATGATGTATAAATTTCTAAATTTAAATCAATTTTCGAGAATAAACATTTCCGTCTACGGAATTAAAAAGGTTAGTTAAAAAACAGGCCGCTACATTTTGTTTTAACAATGCAAGATGCAATAATTTAACATATGTAATAAATTGGCGGCGTTGTCTCGTCGACTAATGTAAAACACTGTAGAACAAAGAATAAGTTGTATTATTAGCCGGTCTGGGCCGTACTGTTTACACATGCGAAATGCATACCAGATTGTTCAGTAAGTTTTAAAAATTAATCCAATAAATAACTTATATTTTTCTAAATATTGCTCTAGAATAAGCTTTCCGTAATTCAATTTACATAATCGTAAGTACGCATAACAAAATAACTGGTTTTAAGAATTGTAACAAAATTTTGAATCTCACCAATTTCTCAATAGAGAATTGTCTTTTTTGCGTTATCTTTATCTTTATTAAAAAGAATGAGAATTTATTAAACAAAGAGCTGGGAAACATAGATAACTGTTAACGCTGGTGCATGAAATGAAAAAAATTGGTAAAGTTGACAAAAACAGTTTTAAAACATAATAGATTTATTTTTGCTGGGATAGGAATAAAATGGGATCATGTAGTCAAATGTAGTCATGTAGATCAAGTATAAAACTTGAAGAACTGAAGAGTTTGGTTTTGTTGGTCTAAATAATTTAAAAGATGAATAATGGGGATAAAAACATTAGAATGTTGTTACCAGAGAAATATAAAATAAGATAAATCATAATTCTTTTTTATAATGATTATTTTTAATAATGAAAGTTATGTATACTTACCTGAAATAGTTGATAACTTTAATCAATATTTTATAGACAGTGTCATAGAGATTGTTAATACTATTCCAAATTTAAATACAAATAGTTTAAACTTAAATATTAGCATAAAGAATTCTTTTAATAATTTTAAAAATATTAGTTATGAAGATTTAAGAAATATAATATATTCATTACATAATAAAAGCAGTCCCGATAATACTACAGTAGAAATTTATAAAATTGCTTATGATGAAATTTCAGGTCCGCTTATAAATTTAATTAATTAGTCATTGGAGAAAGGGGAAGTACCTAATAATTTAAAGGTATCTACAATAATCCCAATAAGAAAAACCAGTAATAATGATAAAGCCGAAAACTTTAGACCAGTAAACATGTTGCCATTAAATATTAAAATTTTAGAAAAAGTTGTTTATATACAGTTGTAGAACATTTAAATAAAAATAATATAATAAGTAAATATCAGTCAGGGTTTAGGGAAAATTTTAGCTGTGAAACAGCAATACAATATTTGATAAATGAATGGAAAGAAAGCTATGATAACAATGAAGTAATTATAATAGTGCCTTTGATTTAAAACGGGCTTTCGAAACTATTGACCGGAAGAAATTACCAATAAAATTAAAAAATTACGGGGTGGGAGGAACTGTATTAAATTGGTTTGAAAGTTATTTAGATAATAGGAAACAGCATGTAAAATGTAACCAAAATGTATCATCAAACAGGAACATAGATTATGGAGTACTGCAAGGGAGTATTTTAGGGCCCCTTTTGTTTAGTCTGTATATTAACGATGTTGGTAATGTGATTAAAAAATGTAAATTTCATCTGTTTGCTGACGACATGGTTGTGTACGTTAGTGCGAGGGATAATATTGGTATTCAAAGGGATTTAAATGAGGATAGAAATAATATAAGTAATTGGTTAGGAAATAATAAATTAAAACTTCATGTAAATAAAACTAAATCGTTAATTATTGGTAAAGGGAGTGGGTATCTAGAGGTTTTTAATAATTTTGTAGTTAATGTTAATGGTGAGATAGTTGAAACAGTAGACAGTCATAAATATTTGGGTATTATTATCGATAAAAACTTAAAATTTGATGAACACATTAATTACATTTGTAAAAAGATTTCAAAGGAAATTGGGGTTTTGAGATGTAGTGGTTATTTGTCTACTTGGTCAAAAAGATTGGTTTTTAATACAATAATACTACCTCATTTTTGCTTTGCTGTTACTATTTTATTTATGGGGAATAAGGGGGATTTGAATAAATTACAACGTCTACAAAATAAAGCAATGAGAGTAATACTTAATTGTAATAGATATACGACAGTGGAATATATGATAAGTACATTAGGGTGGGTTAACGTTGAAACTTTTATTAAAATTCAAGTTGTTGTTTTTGTGCATAAAATGAAATTAGGGTTATTACCACAATATTTGACAGATAATTTAATATTAGTAAATGAAATTCACAATCACAATACAAGGTTTAACAATAATTTTTATTTAAGCCGAAGAAATTCATCAAAATTACAAAATTCACTTTTTTATAATAGGATTATTCTTTACGATCAATTGCCTGAACATATAAAAGGATTTAATTTAAAAAATGTTTAAAAGAAAAGTGAAAGAATTCTTTATATCTAGCATCTAGACATAGAATATATACATATACAGTCATTTATATTATTTATTTTATATATTTATCTGTTGTTATTGTGCTGTTGGTAATTTTTATGAGAAAGTTGAATGAAAGGGATCACTGTAGTACCTATATGTAAAAGTTATAGCAAATTTTATGCTAAATAAAGATTATTATTATTATTAATTCTTTTGTTTTTCATCAATATACATTTTCATCTGTGAGAAAAAGAATTATTTATTCTAATACTGTATCCAAAAATTCTTTTCAAATAATAACGTAATTCTCAGTGGAAGTCATAAAATTTTTATGAATAAATAGGAAGACAAGATTTTGAAACCAACAGATTTTTAAACTGTTTGTGTCAATTCACCCCCGGATACGAACAAGTGGCAACAATAAATTTGTTGTACTTTCCCCATGCTCTTTCCTTTATTTCAGCTGCCTACATGTTTTTGTTAAGATTTTTTCATAGTTATGATTATCCCTTTAAGATTCACTCCCAGAAGAGGGAGTTATAATAATTTTTAGATTTAGACGGTTTTATGCCGAGTAACATCATTACCAAAATACATACTGGCAATAGTCAAATACAATTTGTGGTTAGGAGACACCTAAATATAGTGTAGTGATAAACCACGGTCCTTACAATCCATTATTATAGGAATGTTTAATTAAAAAAATACTTTTGATATATTCTATATAAATTATGAATTTATTGTAGGTATAGTTATAAATCTAACTATTAATTATGAAAAATTTCATTTTTTAATGTCAAACGTGATGTAAAATGTACAGAATTATAATAAAGTAATTTGTGTAATTATCTAAAAGTGAATTCTTAATAATAAGACATGAAATTTATAGTAATTAAAAAAGTAATTGAAATGGCTGATTACTCGATTTCAGCAATCAATTACTTTTATTGCGAAGTAATTCATAAATTGGATTGCTTTTGGTTGAGGTAATCGGTAATTGATTACTTTTTAATAGTAATCAAGCTCTGTTTTGCAATAATTACTTTATGTACAATAGCATTCTGTCAATATTGTTGACTCAAGCCTAGATTGAGTTTTTGTTAAATAATTACAAAATATAATTATAATAATAAACAATTTTATTTACATAAAATTAACAATTTGTTACAAAAGACAATTATTATATATTAACATTTTTTGCATGTGGTTGCATACAATTTATTGTATATTTAATAAAATGCAAATCTTGTAATAATTGTGTAAGTCTTTTAAAATGTCTCTCTGTATAAGGTAATGTACCTTCAAGTGTACTACTTAAACCTCCAGGTCGAAACTCACCATTTTGTAACTCACTCATTAAAATATTTAAAACTAGTTGTGCAGGTTGGCAATTTCTACTATTTGTATTCCATTCTGTAGCACATTTTAACAAAGCTTCTTTTTGATCATTTCTTAAATTACTAATAGCATCTGGCAGACCACTTTCTCCTTGTTTAATAATATTTTTTACAATTCGTAATACTTGCGATGGACGGTCTAATTTCAAAGCCAATGTCAATGCCTTTAGTAACTGATTATTTTGTATGTAGTTACTAAGCTGTTGTTCTTGCAAAATTAATTCTTCATCATTTTTTGCTCTCTCTAATCTTCTTTCTTCTGTAACATCTTTCCATTTAATGAGCAGTGAATCAGCTCCTCCTGTGATAAAGCCTGACTCATCATTTCTTAAAGCTAATGTCCATACTCGTTCATCATGTTGATCTAAAGTTTGAACACATTCAGATGTTTTGATATTAAATAATTTTATTAATCCATCAGCTCCTGCACTTAAAATTTGTAAACCGCCTGAAATGAATTCTGCTCTATGCACACTAGCTTCATGACCCTCTATTGTTTTCAGACAATTCAAATCTGTTACCGACCACAGCTTTATAGTGCAATCTGTTGAGCTTGTTAAAATGACCTGATCTACAGGTGAAAATCGTATACACCAAATTCCACGTTTATGGCCTCTTAATACTCCTAACAACTGAAGTGTATCTGTCCAAAGTTTTGCAGTTTTATCTTGAGATCCTGTTGCTATAATTTTGTCATTTGGTGAAACTACAACACAGTTAATGCCTTTCTGATGTGCTATTGCTGTGTGAGTGCAAAGCAAACTTGAATGGCCATCAAGTTTCTGAGGAAGTTCCCATACTTTCACACAAGTATCCTGACTGCCTGATACAGCAAAACTTGTTGTTAAATTGCAAAATGAAACAGAGTCTACAGAGCCTGTGTGTCTCATGCCAGTTCCAACACATGTAACAGAACCATTAGCTGATAAAACCCATAAACGTATAGTATTATCTTTGGCGGACGATAGCAATAAGTTCGGATTAGCATGTGATGCTTTTAATGATAAGACTATATCAGTATGGCCCTTTAGTA
Source organism: Agrypnus murinus (assembly GCA_929113105.1). Classification (NCBI taxonomy): domain Eukaryota; kingdom Metazoa; phylum Arthropoda; class Insecta; order Coleoptera; family Elateridae; genus Agrypnus; species Agrypnus murinus. The sequence goes on along the minus strand of OV816025.1, from coordinate 38,453,750 downwards.
ACTGACAATTCATTGTAGAATTTTCGTAAAGTTTAATATCATGTGAATTTGTTGCAACTGCTATATGTGAATCATTCTTACCCATGAAAGTCAAGTCTAATACTTCATCTGTAAATCCTACAAATTGCTTAATGCAACTAAATGTTTTCAGATCATGTAAAATTATATTTTGATCAACACTGACGACTGCAAATACTTGAGTGTCTTTATTATATAATAATTTTACTATTGCCAATCCTCCTTCTTCTTTAGATACTGAAATAAGAGAAGTGTTTTGGGAAAAGATTTCTTTTGATTTAGTGACATCCCAGATTCTTATTATTGCTTTATCACCCGCTGAAGCTACTAAAATTCCATCTTTCTCTGAAACTTTCAAATTGGGTAATTCAAATTTATTGGGAAGGCAAATTACACTTTCAATAGCTTCATAGACAGGTACAGTACGAATTGCAACATTTTGTTCAATGTCCCACAATATTAAAACCTTATCTCTACCAGAACTCACAAAATGTTTGTTATCGCTGTGAAAAGTTATTGAAGTTACTTTACTGAAATGACCACTATAAATTTTAAATATCTGCCCTTTATCATCTAAATTCCATGCATTTATTTTTCCATCATCACCTGATCCAAATAAGATATTCCTCTTAGGATGAAATTCAACTAAATTTACAACACCGACACATCCTTTTAAACCCATAATACAAACTTGATATTGTAAATCCCACAATCGTATTACACCATCTGATCCACCACTTGCTAATTTTTCACTATTCAATACCAATCGTGCAATGGGCCCTTTGTGAATGTACTTCCACATCTTTTGTAGAGCTCCCTCGTGTGTCCATAATTTCAATAAACCACTTTTGTGAGATGTTACAATTTTTTCAGAGTTTACTGTAAAAGTCTGGATGGTGTCAGTATCTTCTGAATTGTCTTCTCCTATGGTTGAAGTTATTGTGCCATTTTGAATATTAAATAATGACACTGAGGATGTAGTTTGACAGAAGAGGGTTTCTCGATGCCATTCTACATTCCCACCAGTATAGAAGGCTCCATGTTTTGATTCTACATCAAACCTGTAAGAAAAATATTAAAAATAAAGACTTACAAAAAGTAATTGAATAATAATTCATCATGTGAGAGCAGAACTTGCAATTTATCTTTATTGATATGCATTATGAGTGATAGAATCTAGTGCAGGGCTATTGTAAAGCCAGCTTAACAAGAAAATCCCACCTTCACAGAAGTACGAATTAGCATATGTTGCTGTCATGCTCACAATTTGCGTACAAAACTATTATAATTAGGTTGAATAACTTATGTTTACTTAAGAAGTGGTGTTAAGATAAATCTTTTCTACATATCGTATGCTAACTAATAGAGCTGCACCGAAACTTCAATTTTCTTTCGGTATTCGGCCAATTTTTAACAGATTTGGTTCTTGCCAAAGCAGCGCTAAATATTCGGCATTTTTAATTTTTTCTATCGCAATCTGATTTATTCGAATGTGTTTTAACTTATGTAAAATATGTATCAGCATTTATTTAATAGGAGATTCCCAGAATAGCAATATGTAAATATTTTAAAGTCCTGCATTTTTTATAATCTGTACACTCTTCCAAAATATCTACATGTATCCAAAATTTCCTCGCAATCTCTATGATTTCCGAGGATTGCCTTCGTAATCTCTATGATTGTCAAGGATTGCTTTCACAATTTTTACGATTTCCAAGGATTGCTTTTGCAACACCTATGATTTCCGAGGATTGCGGGATGATTTCTATACCTTTTCCAGTGGTATTTCAGAACTTGTAAATCTAATTTCAGAACGCAGTTGTATTTCATTTTTGTGAATTAGTTTCAGAAAGCGTCATTTGTATTTCATATTAGTCAGTTTAATTTCAGAAAGTGTCATTTATATTTCATATTCTCAATTTAATTTCAAAAAGTGTCATTTGTATTTCAGAGTAGGTCAATTGTATTTCAGATGATATGTAAATCATCTGATCATCAAAAACAGATTTTCAATTATTACGAGATTTTAAATTGAACAAATAAGGGCCGGTATTATAAAACTTTTTACTTCCTACATAAAATTTACTTTGATAGTAAATTCATTTGTTCTGTCAATTTCATATTTAAATTGACAGAATAAATTAATTTACTCTCAAAGTAAATTTTATCTAGGAAGTAAAAAGTTTTATAATACCGGCCCTAAGTGATTTTAAATATTATTGCAAAATAACTATCTTTTCTTCAGAAAAGTATAACATTTTAAGATACATTGCACAATAAAGTTTCACTTTTTTGTACTAGTATAAAAAATTAATTTCAGTCGCAGCCAAAGTAGTTTTGCAGTCAATGAAACAAAGTTCTCATTTTTATTGTTTACATTCAATATATTTGCAACATTTGAAGAAAAAATATGTTTTATTTGGTGTGTCTCTAGTTGCTGTTGTGGATAGTTTATCAACTAGATCTACAGAAACGCCATAGATGACATGTTTATTCCTAGTAAAATAGTGCACATACTATTATCATTTTCACTTCTGAAAATGCAGAGCATACATTATGAAAGACGTCTGATATTCCACGTCAGCTTCGGCTGATTTGCAGATGCCTGTTCACCTTTTATCATCCGAGTCAAAAACTTCAGTTCACCTCTTCAGTTCAAACAAAGAAATTTCAAATTGGAAAAAATGGAACTAACCCAAAACTCAGAACAAGTGTGTAGAGCAAGATCTTAATCTTCCTTCTGATACAGGTCCATTGGAGGGTTCCTCTATCAACTGAGTTATGTTGAGGGAATAGTCCTATTGCTGGACTAGGTACTTCACCCCGTATGAAAGAGGACGGGAGGGTATCGGCGGGTGAGCACGTGTTAAGTCGATCGCTCCGGTACTAGTAGAGGGTAGATAGGCAACCTCGCTCCGACCAGTGAGTTGACTGGGAGCAATTGTTATGCAATTCGCGCACTGATTGAGCGTATCTCAATTACTTCCTCCCAAAGGGAAGGAACATGGAGGTATGTTTACACGGGGACTCCACGTAAAGCATGCAGTTAATCTGATACAGGTCCGTGTACAGCAGTGATAGTCTTGATTATGAAAGTCCAATCCATCAAGAAAATAGCCCAGTAGAATTATCTACTGAGGTGAATAATAGAAAACTAAACATGAAAAAAAAAAAGATAAATATGTACCTCAACATGGAAAAGGAACAAGTATTGTCAAAACACTGAAAAATCATACGAGGAAAAGTTGTATTAGAGAAACAATTAAAAGAACTATGTTATGAATGTCAAAATAAGTGTAGCGAGCAATTTAGTAAGAAAAAACAAAGGAAGCTATGACTAATAGTCTTTGCTTGTTAGATGATATAAATCATCAATAAAATTTTATTTCAAAACGAAAGAAATGGTTACGTAAAAAATCATCTAATAAAACTCCTTCCCCTATTGATCAGAAACAAATTCAAAAGAAGCAAAGTTACACTTATAGGTATCATTTCCAATAAGAGATTTTTTTTGAGACATTGAGAATCAGATGATCAAGAAAATTGGGAATTCACATATATATTCAATATATATCTTAAATATATTGCCAATAGCATGAATTCAGCAGATACAGAAAGCATGTATCATCACATCTTTAACTTCGAATTAAATTTGTCCATTTTTCAACAAAAAAGAGAAAGACATCTATACAATATATATCATAACTACAAAATCTCAAATGAACAAAAAACTGAGATGCGGAATGAATTTTATTAGCCATTGGCAAGAAAATTGTAGAACCTCAACAGAGAGAGACAAAGAGTTGACTGCACATAAACGTTCGAAATTATGAAGATAGATTGAGAAAAACAAAAAATAATTCTGATTGAAGTTATATTTTATTTTTCAATATTAAAGCACTTAGTCCAACATTTCTCCAGATTCTCAATTCCTTCCTGGTCTTCAAGGTCTTCAAAAAAAGCTGTTTACAGGCTCAATCACCTATTCATTCGAACAAAAGGTCTTTCCAACCAGGAGAGTGAGTTTTGGGAACAGACGGAAGTCAAATCGAACAAGTTCAGTGAATCAGGTGTGGCTCAACGGGTGAGGCAAGGGAGGCTGAGCCTCACCTAAACAAAACCAAATAATTACTAAATAAAATCTAAATATTTTATCGTCAATCATTTTTTAATACTATGTTAATAAATTTATTTTATCACTAACAGGTTCTTTTATACGGTATTCACACGAACATTTTGGTATATTAGTGAAAAAAGTCGGGGACTTTAATTAAGCAGCTAAATAGTAACAAATTTGTTTTAGATGCAAGGAAATGATCCCAATACGATCGCGTGATGTGTTTACTAGAAACACCATTGTTAAGGCGTTGTGGTGACCTAAACAAACTCAATTAATCAAATTTTGAAATGATCAAATAAATTAATTATTATGTAAAAAACTTAGTTAAGAAAGTGGAATTTATTGTAAAGCAAATTGAAAGATCAACAATATCTATTGTGCTGCACTTGTTATTTAACAGCATCATCAGACAGCAGGAAGTATGATACGTTGAACTTTAAAGTTGCTAAATCATACATTTTTGTAATAATTAAAAACACAAAGAACTTTTCAATATAACAACATTATTAACGAAAACTTGATCGAGTTTAAACCATAACAGAAAGGAATAAAACTTTTTAGTTCAATGTAGTTCGTTTTATTTTAAACCCTTCCTATCTAGGAGGAGTTATTACAGCGTAATGGAGTAGAACAGAGAAAAATCTTAGAGCAACGTCCGACGACAAAAATCGATGTTATGTCTGCTGACAAATTACAAAATCAGACTTTTCATAATTCTTGGTATGAAAAATACATAAATGGCTATGTGGCAGTAGTTACTAGGAACTATTAAAAATGTACAATTAAAACAGTACAGGTTATAATGATTAAAAAACGCATAAGTCAGAAAACAAATAATTCTACTAAAATCATTAAAATGCCATTAAAATAAATATAATAAAAATATGTTTATTCTGCAATTGTGTAATTTACAAAAATTTAAAAAGAATGACTAAAAATTACTTAATATTAAATAAATGAAAAGAATTATGAAACAACAAAAATAATAGAACATGAAGTCTCAAAAATCTAAAAAAAAACCACATTGAAATAAATAACAAAAATGTATTTGTAAAATGAGAATCCCAAATTATGGTAGTAAATAAGCCTTGTGTTTTAAATAGCTATAAAAGTATTTTATGGTAATTTATGGTTTTAAAAATCTAAAGAGTAAAGAAAATATAATAGCAAAGCATACAAATAAGAATTTCTTGAACACATCTATTACTATTTCAAAAACATGATTTATGAAAAATATTTGTTGAAATCGGCAGTCAAATAATCCGAAATTGTATGTTTTGACGCAAGTTTCAACTTTATTTCAAACCAGAATTGTTTAATTAAAATAATTATTAATAAATAAGTAGTATGCTTATAATATAAATTTAATGAATTTTGTTGCAAATATTATTTTATAGATATGTTTATTGTAGTTTTTATAGTTATTTACATGAAGTGAACTAACCTAAAAATTAAATATTTTTGTTTCAAATTTTCTATAACTTCGCAATTTCGGAAAATAATTATTCTTATTCTCTTATCATTCATGTGGTAATCTTATTAAAATGTTAAATTATATCGATTCCTGATAAAAAGTCTGTGCCTTAATACAGAAGTAATAACTATTTTTCCTAGTTTAAATTGATTTTTGTCTACTATATAAGGTTTTTATATTTTTTGTGTATTATAACCACTGAAATATAAAATTATAACTGCTAGAAATAGCTACAGCACATATCGACGACTTCAACCCCTAGACACTACTGATGAAAGTGGTTTGTCTATTAAGCGTAATTCCAAGAGTTAACATGCTGGGTACTAATAAGTGGATGACTTTTCTCAAGCGTTTCGAAATAATTTTTTTAAATTTTTTTATTTAAAAATACATATAAAAATAAAAAATATATAAAAAATAAGTACTATTGACTAATCTACACAACCAAAGCTTTTATATAAAAAAAGAATCACATAGATTGGCACAGTAGAACTCTCAAACGAACCGGAACAAAAAACAGCCTTGTATTTTAAATCAGCTGCAGCCCGAAGAGTCTAGCCCTAGCCTTTCATCATTGAGTGTTTACAATTCGAATTGTTCTGATGTATAGACAAACCCTTGCATGCCGCCGTAGTTCTCTATCTATTACGAGTTCTACAAAACCGATTTGCTAACATACTTATATTACTACAACATACACCCGCTTCTTCAGAAGACCACCTAGATTTTTAACCGTGCTTGGGATAAAATGTGTAATGGAAATTGAGAAGAGTGTAGCGTTTTATTCCTATTGCTGAGTTTATTTCTGAGTATTGTAATATGGTTTTGTATCTCATGTAAAAACTAAATAAAATTATGCTGTTTATTGTTTCTAGCCTTACATGGTGAAACTGCATAATCATGAAATAAATAAAACAAATTAGTAAGTTTCATATCTTTATTAAAATTTACCTGAAAATGGTTTCGACAGCTAAGCTGTCACTATTTAATTTAATTTTAAAAATATTATTGGGTTGTATTAGAAGCCATAATTAAAAGTGTCTGTAAAGTTGTGTTTAAAATCAGCAAGAATAGAGATAGATAGAGTGGGAAAAGATTAGAATTAGTCACCATGGTAATTAAACATGCTGTTAATTTAATAGTGAGGTGCGAATACGGCTCATTACCATTAATAATGACAGGTTAGCTGTCAGGTAAAGGTAATATTTTAAAAATTAAATTAAGTAATGACAGCTTAGCTATTGAAACAATTGTCAGGTAGATTATAATAAACTTGTGAAACTTTTACTAATCCATTTTATTTATTTCAAAATTATACTCTTCCGATCTAATCTACCGTGTATGTATGTATACATATATGTATTGAAGTTTTTCTTCCCATTGGTTAACATGAGTATAACTTTCGATATAATAACCAAAATTCGTAATGTTCTGATAATCGGAATTTTAAGAAAATAATTTATTCATCCGATTGTCGGAGGAGGATCCACGATCTAGAGAAAAAGTGAAAAATTAGTTTTTATTACGTCTCGTTACCATTGGGGGACCCCGAACGTTTTTAATAGGAGGCATATAAAAAATAATTCTACATTTAAAATAAGCTTTTTTTAATCATCAGAATAATGTTTCATTTTTACATATTACAAAATGTTACTTGACACTGATAAATTAATACTGCTTTAATATCTGTTGTATATTTATTTTAATAATTTCTCCACTACTATTTCACTAGGGCATTGAAAAATACTATTCAAGTTTTCATAGTTTGAGAATTTGGAAAACAAAAATAAGATTTACAGATTATACATAAAACATTTTTAATTTTAATATTATAGGGTGCTGCAGTAGGTAATTAAAAGTTTTCCTTCATCTCATCCCAGAGACGTGCTGGACCGTAGAAATACTGGGAAATTACCTGGTAAGCAGACCTGACGAGGGGGGGGCAAGCAGGGCTCCAGCCCCGGGGCCCGGCTCCACAGATCACCATTACGTAATAACATTTTTGTATAGATTAATATTTTAATTATTATAAATAATAATATATTATTTTATTTTTATGAATTTACGTTGAAATTCATGAGGGAATCGATGAGAATCAATGCAGCGTGTGAGACTCTTCACTTGCTGCTATTTGACGCGTGCGATCAGTTTATCATACGAACCACTGATATAAGTACATATATTATGTATTACTATATAAACATCTGATACTGGACCGACGGGTACAAGCAAAAAGAAGAAGAAAATAATTTATTCTAGGCAATTATCTCGCAAACTCACAACTATTTTTTGTTTCAAAAGGAATCAAATATTTCAGCCCCACACCTCTCCCACATTCATCCTCATGACTCATCACCCACTCCAGAACGAGTCGTCATTTTAAAGCTTGAAGTCTCTACTTTTGAATGTCACATGGCTCCTATATAAAAAAAATTTAAAAGTTGAAAAAATTAGAAAAGAAATATTTTTAAAATTTTTTTTAACGGCATCACATTCTTCGCCAAAAAATACATAAATTTCGTCCACTGCATTTTTTTCCTAGAGCGCTTTAATTTCAAGCAAAATTGAGAACAATTTGCCATTTTTGAAAGTTATCAATTTTTTTCATCGAAAATAGTGTCGGAAAACAAATGATAAGAGTAAAAAAAATGCTTATTTTTACTCAATGAACACGAAAAAAAATTACAGACCGGTTTAAAGTAATTCTGAAAATCTTCATAATTTTAGAAGGTTGTAATGATATTATTCATATCCATAGATAGGCAACACCTGTAACCGTAATTTTCAAAATCGCTTTAAATTAGTCTGTAATTTTTTTGCCATTAAAAGATTTTTAAAAAATATTTCTTTTTCTAAGTTTCTCAACTTTAAAAAAATTTTTTTAACTGGTTACGTGTTTACTCTGTTTTAGGGTCAAATATAATTTTTTTTTACATAGGAGCCATGTGACATTTGAAAGTAGAGGTTTCAAGCTTTAAAATAAGCCGCCGCAGGTTTTTCTAAGTTGCACCAATTTTTGAACCTAGCCGGTAGTTGAGTTCAGAAAGAATGACCCATTAAAAAGTTGTACCCTTGATTTAACCCATGTCAAGGGGGCCCGTTAGTTTATTTTACCCCAGGGCCCGTACCGGCTCTGCAAGGGCCTGCTGGTAGATTGAAGACTTGTGCCGTTTTTTCTGAACAGATGATCTTCAAGAGGTCAAAAATTGCTTTCTTATGAGAGACAGATTTGTGAAAATGGGATGCCTCTTCTTTGGTAGTCCCGGTTTGAACATACTGCCCAGCACGCCACTGTCTCTTCCCAAGAGAAAATAAGCAATACTCTTGCCAACTAAGTGTCTAAACAATTGATAATGCAACAAACAAGTAAATTTGCAATGAAAGGCATCTTATTTTAAAGATTAGTTGTGTTTTGATACTTTAATACCTAGTGCTGTACTTTTGCTATTATTTTTATTTAATATTATTCTGCTCTTGTATTCGAAACTCATTTCTAATATCATATTTCATTATAAAATAACATTGCATTTATAAAATGTTTTTATCCTTTAATTATAAAATTTCCTGTACAAGTTTATTTAAAATGTATCCTCTTATTAGTCTTATTTCACATAACGCACGTCTATTCTAAACAGTTTGCACGTGTTATACATAACCTCGAAATTGTAAGTTGTGCTGCTATTTAAATATAAATAAAACTTAAACACTTACGCTTCTTTTAACTTCACTTTGTAACTCATTTTTAATTTTAATTGTAGGTAAGTAATAAATCTACTAATACAACTATTGTTTACTATTTCCCGTTTATTTTAAATTCCGAAAACAGTTCTTGTATTTGTGTGTTTTTATTGAGCCATCTCCAATATGACGTCAACAATTTAAAATTTTGGCGCCACTACAACAATGAAACTTTTAATTATTATTAAATCACTTCCAGAATATTATTGAAAAAAGTAATGTGCACCTTAATAGATCCATTCTTTAAGAGTGAATAAAGCAAGATAAAATTATTTTTGAGGATAACTGATGTAAATTTATGATCGTCAGGTTATTCATCTTTCAAAGGTGATGGAAACCCATTGTGGTTTTTATTAATGCCGAACCTCAGCTGAATTTGAATATAAGCAATACCATTCATTCTGTTCATAATATCTATAATAAGACCTCAAATTTCATGGACGACAGGTCTGGAGATGCTGGAATACATTATTAGAAAACAAATTATTTTTATTATTAGTTTTATTAATAATTATTAATTTAACTGTCATTTTATTTAAGTTATTAGTTTAAAAAATTTAATTTTTTTATAATTTCTTTTAGAAGTTTTCTTTGTTGCTAGATCTTTCTGATGCAATGGTGTTGGGCCATGCCAATAAATAGTAATACAGATGGCGCTGTACAGTAACAGAATAATGTTGATACGCAGTATATAATGAAATGAAAGTTTTAGCTGTAACAACTTTCTAATCTTCCAAAATAACAATTACCCTATGCATAATAAAATTTAATAAATTCTTTGGCGCTTCCCAATAGTTATACCACCTGGCATAATGGACCAATTCCCTAAACCACCACCTCCATTACACACACACACACACAATTAAATTTTCGTGTGTGCTATGAATGCTGCACTTCGTAACTTAACAATCAGATTTGTTTGTTGTCTATCTGCTGTAACTGTATTGGTACTAGGTTAAAAATGATTTAAATTTTAAACTTTGTACATGTGCGTAATTAAAAATGGAGATTAATAGTCAATGAACTAAGACATTATTTAATATAGAACACATTTGGAGTATAACGTCCTGATTATTTTCTTTACCTTTATTTCTATTACCAATAGTTCTTTATTAAACAAAAAAAGGTTTCTTAAACACTTTATGAAGCAAGTTTCTCATTACTTCCGATTTCATGAGATACTTCCTATTGTAAAAGATTTTCTTATATTTTTGAGTATACCTACCTTACTCTTCTTTAGTCATAGAGTCCTTGAATGATAGAAATTTTATTATTATGAAAGTCAAGACAATAATTGGGACGGTTGGTTACTGGGCTATTTCACAGTCTAATGCTGTCCGAAAAAACCTTTTTTTTTTCATGAAAGAGATTTGCAATTGACAAATATGTTTGTTTATCATCGCAGAAACAGAAACTATTCTACCGCAGTAATTCATTTGAATTACTAGCTGCATCCCCCATTGCAGATACGCGCCCCACTTAGCAGATCCGATTCTATGCTCTTCATATTAATATCTGTGGTATTCTTTCTATATTCTGCAACTTATAATCTAATTTTCTTTCCTTTACTCTTATTGTGAAATGTTATGGGCAAGAATAAACTTTTTGTTTTGTATGTGGCAAGGTAAAATAAATCTTTGGGATTTGTGCTATATCTATAAGTCAGCTGTAGCTGCACGATGGGCATAGTTTCTGAGGCCAGATTATGGGTAGTAGTCGTTATTAAAATAATTATATTTAGTACCTTTTTTAATGAAAAATTTATTTAAATTAATTCAACCTACTTTTAAAAGCAAACATGACTCCATAGTTCAATTATTCAGAGCGAGGGCATAATTTTATTTTTTTATTTAAAAGTATGATGTTTAGCAAAATTACAAAATCTTATGAAAAAACTAACAAAGAAAAATGACTAACTAAATAAACTGGCACCTATGTAGCAATACCCAAATTTATCATAAAATGTCATCTTGCTATTTGCTGTTGCGAGAGCTTTTGGCATTCTTTTCTGATTGCAGCTTTTATTTCGTCTATATTATCAAATTCATTGGAAACTACTTTAATTTTTAATAATCGGTCAGATAAAGAAATCAATTGAAACCATACTATTTGGTATTTATTACCATTAGAAGAGAAAAATATGGCTGATGATAGTTACTTTCTGTAAATCTACTAAGCACAGATTAGTTCCTACATCTTCCATATTGTTTCTTAACTATCTGACAAGGTGTGAATATCAGATCTCGTGTCCCTCTGTTATTTAAATCTACATTGTGTATCCTCAATTGAATGGCAATTTCTTTTTAATTTCATTTCAAAAATTCTGGCAATTATTTTGACAGGAATACTTAATAGTGAGATTTCTCAGTAATTGGAACACTTTCAACTATTTTCCCTTTTGTATATTAGTAACTTAACCTCAATATCAGTAAATGCAAGTACATTCACAATTAAGAAAGTTTCAATAAACTATCAGCATTCTATTAAAATCTTAAACGTGTTTATAGCATAAATGACTTAGGGACAAAATTTTAATCAAGTATGGATTGGGACAGTCACATTCATAACATTGTAAGAGCATCTATTAAAAATCGCGGCTTCTTGATTAGGTCTACTAAAGATTTTTCTAACCCAACAGCTATTATTCACGTGCATATGATCGTGCTTTGATCAGATCAAAATTAGAATTTGCATCTACTGTTTGGAATCCGGGTACAACCAGTCATACCAATAAGATAGAAACTATTTAAAATATCTTTTTATTATTTATTTAGGTTTATCCGTAAATAAATACTTACTATCTCTATTATAAAACACATGGTTGTTATCCAAACTATAATCAATATCCGGATATAAGATTAGAATCTAATATTACAAAGCTTGCCAAAAGAAGGAACGTATGCGATGTACATTTTGTATATAAATTGTTAAATAATAGAATTGATTGTCCTGGGTTGTTGCTCTTGGTTAGTCTATATGTTCCAGCACATAGAACAAGACCTCGAAACATCCTGCATGTTCCTCCATATAAAACTAATAAAAGATTTTTTCACCATTAATCAGAATGATTACTGCAGTTAATGACATCACTCAAGCTATTGATTTTGAATTTTTTATACCCCTTTCAAAATATTAAAAAGCCCTATCTTTAACTGACATATTTATTAGGCGAGCAAAGATTGATTAGGTAACTTAAATCTATAATTTTAGTATTTCGATATTATTATATTATACATAAATTGTTGTTTAATAATTTAAAATTTACAAATTGAAACCTTCATTTATGTTTGTGGGAGTTCAGTAATTGGGCAACGCCCTTTGTATTTTGGGTTACTGAAAATAAATTAGCATTATTATTGCTTATTGCCAGTCTTTTGGGGGGCTTTGCCTATTCTTGCACCTTTTTTCATTATATGCAGTAAAATTTTTTTGCTTCATTGTTCATATATTTCATCTCTTGATGTAATTAAAGTTGCAGCTTGCTTCTTAATGCTTCATCTAGATCTTTTGTTGTTATATCTAATATATCTATATCTGCTTTTGTTATTAATTCTTCTGTTTCTAGGAGCTCCTTGAAGTACTCTGTCCAACCTCCAATTTGTGCAGGGTTTGTAATTATTGACATGTGCATTTTAGGTGACCTCACTTGAAAAATAAGCGCCGTCGCTACAAGTTATAGGACGTATACTTAGTTTACAAATACGAAAGCTGTTATATAAAACTTGCCACGCCATTAATAATTTGGTTAGTTCACATTGTTTATTTTACATAGATCTCATTTCCCTTTATATTCTTGTGGCAAGGGTACTCCAAACACACCATTTTCATTAGCCCGCTTGTGTTACATTGCACTATTGCAGATTGGATAGTTTTGCTCCATTCACATAGTGGTTTTATGCTTACCTAAAATGCTCGTTTCTAGTGATTATATTTCCATTTTTGTCTTTTATACAGTTTATTGGTTTCATTTATTGTATTTATTAAGATACATACTATATAACAATTTTTGATGATCTTCACAGCCTCCTTAATCTTATTTCCAAATTCTATCTATGTTTTAACTTTTTCTCTACAGATCACTAATTTGACTGTTCTGTCAAGCTTGTACTTATCGTAGTCCTCTTTTTTTTGTGTGAATGGTATTTACCCAACTAGCTGCCTTCCGTTTTACTAGCTGTTTAAGTTCTGTGCACCAAGCTGTCCTTGTTTCTCTCCCACTTCGATACTTTCACAGCTTTCTCCAGCTGGTTTTAGTATTGCTTTATATAATATACACAGCTTAAAGATTGGCTCCGTTGTATTAAACAGCTCTAAATAAGCCTTCATATAATGCAGCAAATGCTTTTACTACTATTAATAAAAGATAACAGATACAATTTGATGACACATGACCCATTCTTTTCCAAGTTTACTCTAAAGATAGTAGAATTTCAATTATGAAAAAAATTATTGAGCCCCAAAGGCAGTGTATTTCTATACATATTTTATTAAGGTAATTAAATGAATGAATCTTTTTCAGGTAAAAGCAGTGATAAAATCAGATCAATATTACAAGGAAGATGTTACGGATATTACTATTTCAAAGGGGTATAAGTCACAATTCCAATCTACGTAGCATAAGCCTCTATAGTGCCCACTTTAATAATAAACATAAAGACTCTCCTCAAATTCAAAGTAGTTTCTTTAAAAACTTTACACCGATTTATAAATTTGAATATGTAAGGGTATTCAGCATAGTTAATCGTTTAAAATTGTACAATACCCTTTTTACTGCCACGGTGATTCCCAGTTCATTAATACTTACCGAATTAGAAGTAATTCATCCAGATAATATGATATATGCAACTTCAATAGGTAAGTAAATGCATTAAATGCAATTTGTAATTGATGAACTTTTAACTAAATTTTAGGTTTAGCAAGCTGTGCATCTCTATATATCGTAGGTATTTTAGCAAACAGATTTATTGGATTTATTTATCTGAATAAGGAAGAGAATGCTCTAAGGATAGCATATTTGGATTTTTGGGGGCGCCGTAAAGATGTTGAAGTACCATTAAGTGATATAGTACCATTTTCAGAAGTGCCTGTATCTTTTACTGACTTTCTGTATTTAAAATTTTGTCGATTTTCAGGAAAAGAAGTTTTAAAAGTTAATTTTAAATATGGAATTGTTTTAGATAGAGATAAATTCAAGAAAATATTTCCTTTAGCCTAGTTAATCTTTGTTATTTTAAATAAGTAATAATACAATTTTATTATAATTTATTGTAACTAATAAAAAATTTGTAAAATTAACTCCATCTATAATGAGCATATGCTCTATTTGCTTCACACTGCTTATGTAATTCTTGCTTCTTTTTTATAACTCGTCCAGTATTATTAGCAGCATCGATTAACTCATATGCCAATTTATCTACAAATGGATAACCTTTTTCTTTTTCATTACTTGCTTCAATTAGCCATTTCATGGACATAAATTGTGATCTTTTCTCTGTAATGGGTACAGGAACCTAAAAATATTAAAATATAAAACAATATTTTATTATAATTTAAATCAATAATAAATGTAATTTAGTAAATCTAGTCTACCTGATAAGTAACACCTCCTCTTTTGATAGGTGTAAGTGCTAATAGTGGTTTACTATTCACAACAGCTTTGTGAAATATAATCTTGGGATTTAATTCAATATTTTGTTTTTCTTCTTCAGTGCTTGCATTATGATACTTTTCAAGTTGTATTCTTTTAATCTTTTCTAATGACTTTTCAACTAAACCTCTTGCTAATACTTTCAGGCCATCTCTCATTACATAATTTACAAATAAGCTAAAAACATTGTAAAAAATTATTAAAGAAAATATACGTATTTCATAGACACTCACTTTAGTAATTCATCATGAAAGACAGAACATGTTTGATCATTCAATGCCGCTCGTGTTGGAATATGAGCCATTTTCTGTACTTCGCCACTTTTCTGCATTTCTTGTTGGACTTCTTTTTTGTAGATAGGTTTAATGTAATAAGTTGGATACTGAGACATGCCATTTTGTTGAATATAAACACTGAAAAAGTTTTAGTGTAAAAGAGATTTGATTGTGAATACTGTAGTAGTAGTAGCCACTGACTGCCGTTATGATTGGTAGATGGTTTTAAGGCTGTGACTTTCCTCCTTATGATACACTGTTATTATTTTCCATTTTATAAAAACTATTAGGGATGCATGGCTCTATATAAACCTATGTTTATTAAAGTATGCACTTACTTTTTGAGATATGAGTTAAATTAATTTAAGGCTATCGCTTGCTCCATGAAATGTAAAAAAATGCTATAAATTCATTTAGCTCATTTTACCTAGAAAAGTAAGCATTTTATCAAAACATTGCTTCATATAAAACTTGTAGTATAGCCTCTTACACTGCTGACAGCTTTTGAATTATGATGAACAATGCAGTGGTTACTGCGAAAAAGAGAAAATAATAAGTGTATTATAAGGTCCATTCGAACCCAATGGAATATTTCATAAATGACCACGTATACGAACCAGAAAACTAATTATTTATAAATGTAACAAAACTATGAAGAGATGTAAAACATCAGCAAAATTGCAAAAATAAACGCAATCAAATTTTACAAATTGCGTCCGATTGCTAATGACTTAAGCTATATATATGCACATTTGCAATAGTATGCAAAGCTTCAAACAGCTTTTGCAAACTTCCAAAGTTTTAGGCGCAGTAGATTTATAAAACCTTGTTAACCAAAAACTTTTGCATACCTGACATACGGGTTTTGAGTGCTTATTGTACATAATTTAAACTATACTTTACGTAAGTTTTATCAATATTGATTGACTATTTAAATTTTTATGACAACTTAAAAACATACGCGATTTTGGCAGTTTCTTCGATTTTGCAACTTAATTATTTCAGTTATAACAATCGAACTGATGCCATTTTGTAGCTATCTTTATTATAAACAAATCATATACTGAACATTTCTTCATAGGAAATCATCCTGATGAGCTACGGAATAAAAACTCCTCGAAAACCGTTGATGGCGTCTTAAATTATTAATAACTTTTCTGCTGTCACTACGATTTAGTATGCAACTACATATATTGCTCTACCCACTATTCACTGGACTAATATTGCTAATCAAATTTAACATTAATATTATACGAGATGTGGTAATTAAATAACGAGAATTTTTGTTTAGCTATTGAAATGGCAACACTGAGCAGATGGGGAACCTAAAACCACAAAGGCCAGAATGATAATGTCGAAAATCAAGTTCAAGATTTGTTTTTTTTGATGTCAAAGGATTCACAAAGTGTTCTCCCACCAGGTCAGACAGTGAATTCAATGTTCTACATTGAAGTTTTGATAACACATCATCGCATGCCTCGTTAGTAGTGACTGGATTTAAGGTCAAACAAAAGATTTCAGTTCTCCCCCACCCACCATACAGCACCGATCTTGCCCTGTGCGCGATGTTTTTTCATATTCACAAAAATGAAGTCTACACTGGGGAAGGAAAGTGATTTGAGGGATCTTACAAATCACTCATTTTATCAACATGCAGTTCAGAGGTACCAACATTCAAAAATTTATAAATCAAAATCAAGCAACGCTGTGGATTTACAACTTCGAGCATTGACGGTAATTTGAATGTAGAATCGAGTGATCTAGTGGGCATCACGCCAATGTTGCCACATCAATCACTAATTGAAAGTTCTCGTTATTTAATTGCCACCTTGTAAATGAAGGTGACTACTTAATCTTCCGGATTTGTATAAACCGAACAATAAAATTCTGTGGCTTCATAGAAGGTCTATTAATTAGTTTCTTTGCAAACAGAGGGCGTTCTAGATATTGTCACATGCAGATGTCAGCTAATTGAATTTATAATTGCATTGACCAGCACAAAGCAACATGTTGACTTGCAAGCACTTTCGTGTCATACTTTGTATGATTACATAAGTGGTTTAAATTACAGGAGACTACAAAATGCGTTTCCAAACTCTTTTTCTTCACATACCATAGTTTACAATCGATTTGTGGAATCTCGATATGGCAGAAATTTGCTAAAAGAAGAAGAGCATACTGGATGCCTGGCAACAGCAGTAACCGACAAAAACATTTCTCGACATTAACGGTTAGTGAGAATTGGTCCGCGAACAATGACTATCCTATCCTATCAAAATATTTAAGCATACAGAAGCGATATTTCCGCAGGGTGCCACATCAACTAACTGATGCTCAAAAAGACATTAGGGTGCAATGATACCATGAAATGATTCAATAATGTTGGCTTTTTTTATTCTCTGCAAGCCACTTACCTTTTGAAGGTTGCAAAATGGTTACAGCCGAGTGGTATGTACTACCACGTGTTTACCTCAAATCTTGCAGGAACTTAAAAACAAAAGATGAGTTTACAAGGAATTTTACTGCATCATGATAACGATGGCCGGTTTTTGCATGAAGGTCTCAATTCTACAGATGTTAATATTTCAAAAAGTGCAATAATTATTTTTATTACAAAAATTTATAAATTCTAACAACACACTACTATCAATTAAATTATTAATTATCTTATATATAGCGTACACATGTCAGCAACGTTTCTCCTGAACTCTAACAATTTTTAATTTAAGGTGACAGATAAACGAACATAATTAATATATCTTTTGATATGCCAAATTTGAGAGCAGTATAATGCAAAAAGTTTCTTTGAATCAATTCTAAATCTTTTATATAACAAGAATAATAGGGAGACCAGATATTTGAGGCGTATTCGAGACTTGAACGCATGAAGCTACAATACAAAATTTACAGAAAATATCCTGCCATTGCGTAATATAAAACCTAAATTCTTATTAGCCCTATTGCAGCAGAATTCAATAAAGTCATTGAACTGTAGTTTACTATCAAAGAATACACCCTAGTCTTTAATAATTTTTAATGAGTTTTAATCCATCAATCTTATAAAGGCAGTAGCTGTTGTTTCAAATTTATGATTAATATTGTAAAAGCGCTAAATGTCACTCGATGGTAAATACACCAGATCCATTCTTTCTTTTTTTTCACACTACTAAAAAATATAAAAGCTATCCTATCGTCTAAACTAGAGTTGCTAAATATGAACTGAGCACTGTGTTATTTAGAGTTAAGTCACGCATGTCAAATTTTCCTAGTGACATTCCATATTTGGTAACCATTTATTAGAAGGTTGGTAATCATGAAAATTGGTTTAATAAATTAAACTGTCAGTATGACAATTAAATAAATTTGAAATTCGGTACAATTAATACTCTATTAAAAGCTGTCGTAAAATTGATATAATTATGTACTATAGTAGTTTTAAAAATTCTCTACAAACAGGAAATAAATGATAATCTGCACATTAAAAAGTTTTACACACATAAAAATAAACAGGATGACATAACTTCAAATGCTGCTGAATGTTGCCAGTAAAATAAAAACAGAAAAAAGCATCTTTGTTTCAGACAGCTGAGTTTTGGCCTAGAAAGAGATAAATTTTGACATCCGTGTCCTAACTCTAAAGTTTTTATTTAGGAACTCTAGTGTAAACTAATACCAGCTTATGAAGCATGTGTTAGACAAAGAAACCAACTTTAAAGGACAAAACTATGCTTTTGTCTTTTAGATGTTAGCTTCAATGTTGCATTCGCCATATGAGTCGTCTAGATTCAAAATCCGTTATAGCACATTTTTGGCATTTGGAACTAAATACGGTTCTGGGTACAGAAAAGTCTGATCTTTTTAGTGGAGTTCACGTAAGTTAAAAAAACAGCTATATCATTAATAAAACTGCCTTTAAAGTTTACGTTTAATTTCAAAAGCCGATATTCTTCATATAGATAGTGTTTTATATCAGTATTAAATATTAGTTCTCCTGTAAAGTTCAGCGAAATGACTATAAGCGGGTTTTGAGTCTATATGATTTGTACACCCCTTTATAAATATATGGCATAACCTCAAACACTCCACTAGATTAATTATGAAAAAAAGAAATTTTCAGCTTAAGAAATCACGTGACTAAAAGCGTAAAAGTTCTGGTTGTCAGAACTTAATATTGCAACTTATTTCACTACACCCTATACATAAAAACGTCAATTCTACGCTAAAAAAATGATATATATTTTTTGGGGTTATGTTTATAAAACATTTTGTTAACTTTAGAAATACATATATTTGTCATTTATATTATATTATTGAAATTATCTTTACATATATTTAATTAGAGCAAGCATACTTACCTAAATAAAGGTATTTTATTAGTTAAAAGTTGACATTTACTAAACAGGGTTTTTAGCGTAGCCATGTTTTTACTCGAGTGTGCGCCGTAGGTTATTGTCTGAAAAATCACTGTTGGGTCTTGAATATTTTGTGTTTTTCAGTGTTTATAAACCTCAAAATACTTCAAGGAAGAATGTTTATTGATTTTAAATGTGTTAAGTGTCAAAACAGACAAGCTTTTCGTATTTAATGAACAACTCGATCTATTTAAAATTTGCTTCTGTTTGGGGTATCATTTTCTTATAAGGGGCTCCCAGATTTTGTCAGGAAAATGGCAGAACAGTCTGGGAATTCTACAAATCCAAGTAAATATTCTTTATTTCTCTAGCTTTAATTTATGATATTTACTATGTTAAATAATATTTTATGTGCAAAACAGAATATATTGGAAAGTTTTCTTTTTTTTTAATATTGATATAAAAACTTTGGTAATAGCCGATACAAGAAGTTCAGAAAATGCTCTTATTATATTTGTAGGAAGACCATTATTGAAAATGGATTTACCATCAGCACCACAGAATAATTCATTTGCCTTCCGACCTTTATCTAGTCAATCAAATTCAAATGCCGATGCAACAGCGGCAAGTAATGCAACAAATCGTAAAAACCTAACATTACCGAAGATTCCTAGAGGTACTGTTGATCCAATGAATGATAAGACTCGGTGAGTGTTATTTTATTTGTTGTAGTGCCATTTATAAATATCTAAATCAATAAATTAATTGTAGAGACCAATATATTTGTCTTTTTATGTATACTGTTAAAATATCATTTTTTAAGTGAGTTTTATTCTGTGGTTTACTTCTTTATATAATTCTGTATTGATTGTTTTTATTTTTTATGTAGTCTTGCTGTTGTCTATTTTTAAATTGTAATGATTCGTAGAAAATCTATGTTTCTTTGTGTTATTTTTGTAACAATACCTAGAGTTACAAACATTTACTTTTTATGATAGTAGCTTCACTATGTGTAATATTTGATCATCTTTATTGCTCACATTTATATAGCATGTTTTGCTAGATTTCTAATATGGGAAAATTAATATAATATGCATGATCGCAATATTTTAGATATAAAATGTAGATACTTGTTAGACTTTAAATTTATTGTAAGAAATTTTAAAATTGGAAAAAATATGAAAATAAAAGAAAGTATGGTAAAATAGGGAGTCTATAAATGTGTACCCTGATTCTAATACCATGTGTATCAAAAGTTCAGAAGTACTCTGTGAAAATGAGCCTCGCATGAATTTTTGATTAATTTTTTTGTCAACTTGAAATAAGCTTTCACCACTAAGAAATCTCTGTATGGTGTTGTTATTCTTTGATTATAGTTATTTATCAAGGATTTAGAAACTCATTAAAAACTAATCTATTTAATGTAACAAATGATTTAAATAAATAACTAATATTTGCTATAACTAATCGAACCCTAAACGGTTAAAAAGATTAAATTCAAAATTTCTAGCTTAATTTTTATCCAAGCTGACGGATTTTCATTTTTGAGCTTATGCACTGACTTGTACTGACAACAATCCATGTAAACATTACGAAAAAGAATTTCCCACAGATTCTTAAAGGTGTTGTTAAGCAGATTTACAACTTCAGCTTAATAAATTAAACAAAAAATGTAGATAGCCATTTTACAAGTAAAATTTCTAAATTCTTTAAAATAAGCCTGTAATTAATTTTTGAAGTTGAAAGATTCGAAGCGTGTGACGTCACGCGTGCCCACGCCTAATATGCACAGCATACTAAAGTGCTTTGGTAGTAGAAATCTGATCACAAATCAGTGTATTTCACGTGTTTGGAGGTAAATAAAAAGTGTTTATTTATTAGGTTATTTACTGGTTATTACTGTTGTGTAGTTACCCATTAAAACAACATGCCTCGATGTGGTATATTTGGGTGCAAGAATACCGAAAAGGCCGGCGAATATAATGTTTCTTTTCCAAATAAAGATAAAAATCTTACAATTTACCGGCAGTCATTGCAAAGAGTGAAAAGGGTTGATTGTATCAAGAAATTTTTCCAAAAAATTGAATGAATGGCGACAGAAAATAATAACTATTTGTAATAGAGGAGAACTTCGCTGATCCTACGTATTTGAATATTGAAAATGATAAATATGCACTGCATATTATGCAGCCATAATCTCTATAAATATAGCCACAGCAGGACATCCTTTACTATTCCAGATATGATCATGAGATGTCCTTATCATTATTACAAATAGAACATATTTATAAATGTAGTAGTTTAATTATACGTGAAAACTAGGAGTACATGTCATTTTTAAAGTTATTTTTACTTTTTTATAACTTGTGTAAATATTTAGTTAACACAAAATATTTAAAAAATTATTCCGTTTTCTTAATCAACGGAACCGGAACCTTAATCTGCAGGACGAAACCATGTATACATGTCATTATCTTCTGGATATTCGTTTATTTCTTGAAACGACACAAGCACAAGCATTACCTTCCTTTTATTTTTTCCCAAAGGCAACCAAGAATTTTCCCAATGAATAAATTGTTTCTATGATATAGGCTGCCACTAACGATTGCTTAATTCGATAAGACATTCTCTATTAGGTTTGATCCGCTCATAATAGCATCTGGTAGCGAGAAGCTTGCAAAGTGTCTAGATTTAACACTACACTATGAAAAGATTCATGCAAAATTATACACTAACCCGCCTTTAAAATTGGAAATTTCATTTGTTTCCACGCATCAATTAGTCTGTTTCCTAGAGAAGAATTCCTCGGAATTCGCCTTTTGGGCACCGATTTTGATGATTTTTTTTTAATTTGTAGGTAATCGACTATATTTCAAAGTTGAAATGTTGGATTTGTCCGCTAATGCCCTGTTTAATTGTTATTAGCAAATTATTATTTTTTCCCTAAAGGGCTAATTAATAAATAAATAATTTCATCAAATTTTTATTATAATTGAATAAAATTAGGTACTTATAGCTTTCTAAGGTCGCAAATTACGAATTCGGGTCCTAAATCGGTCAAAAGTGCAAAATGGCGGCTACAAAATGGCCGCCGAGGTCAGATATTTATTATTTAAAATGGCAAATGAAAAATAGTACTAGGGGGTTTTTAAAGTCGCAAATTGCGATATTATAGTTATTTACGTATTAAGATCTGTTAAGATAGCTATAACGGCCAAGGAAGCTGCTTTAAGCTTTAATGAAAAAGTGGGTCGTTAAAAAGTCCGTCTGTTGAAACCTCTTTTAACAGCCCTGAGTGTTAACAGGGTGTTATTGACAGCTTAACGGTTGGCGAATAGTATGGCGAAAAGCTGAAAAATGACCTAGATGCAAAGTACCGGTCACAAAATGGCCGGTAAAATTTAAAAATGGTATAATGATTATCTCGAAATAAGGGAAGCTATAGTTTACTATGCAGAGAAAGTTTTACACTAACATTTTAACCATCAATATACAACACGAAACTTTTACATAGAATATTTTCTTAACACTTTAATACTAAATATTTATATACAACATTCAGAAACTATTACACCCCACAGAATTTTTTTTTAATAATAATCTTTATTTAGCATTCGCTATAACTTTACATATACGTACTACAGTGGTCCCTTTCATTACACTTTCTTACAATAATTACCAACAGCACAAGTTACAATAACAGATAAATATAAAAAGTATAAAAATAAATAATATAAATGACTATATGTATAAATTATATGACTAGATGCTAGATATAAAGAATTCTTTGACTTTTAAACATTTTCAAATTTAATCCTTTTATTTGTTCAGGCAATTGATTGTAAAGAATAATTCCATTATAAAAAAGAGAATTTTGTGCTTTTGATGAATTTCTTCGGCTTAAATAAAAATTATTGTTAAACCTTGTATTGTGATTGTGAATTTCATTTACTAATATTAAATTATCTGTCAAATATTGTGGTAATAACCCTAATTTCATTTTATGCACAAAAACAACAACCTGAATTTTAAAAAAAGTTTCAACGTTAACCCACCCTAATGTACTTAGCATATATTCCACTCTTGTATATCTATTACAGTTAAGTATTACTCTCATTGCTTTATTTTGTAGAATTTGTAATTTATTGAAATCCCCTTTATTTCCCATAAATAAAATAGTAGCGGCAAAGCAAAAGTGAGGTAGTATTAAAAACCAATCTTTTTGACCAAGTTGACAAATAACCACTACATCTCCTCAAAACCCCAATTTTTTTGAAATCTTTTTACAAATGTAATTAATGTGTTCATCAAATTTTAAGTTTTTATCGATAATAATACCCAAATACTTATGACTGTCTACTGTTTCAACTATCTCACCATTAACATTAACTACAAAATTATTAAAAACCTCTTGATACCCACTCCCTTTACCAATAATTAACGATTTAGTTTTACTTACATTAAGTTTTAATTTATTATTTCCTAACCAATTACTTATATTATTTATATCCTCATTTAAATCCCTTTGAATACCAATATTATCCCTCCCACTAACGTACACAACCATGTCGTCAGCAAACAGATGAAATTTACATTTTTTAATGACATTACTAACATCGTTAATATACAGACTAAACAAAAGGGGTCCTAAAATACTCCCTTGTGGTACTCCATAATCTATGTTCCTGTCTGATGATACATTTTGGTTACATTTTACATGCTGCTTCCTATTATCCAAATAACTTTCAAACCAATTTAATACAATTCCTCCCACCCCGTAATTTTTTAATTTTATTAGTAATTTCTCCCGGTCAATAGTTTCGAAAGCCCGTTTTATATCAAAGAACACTATTATAATTACTTCATTGTTATCATAGCTTTCTTTCAATTCATTTATCAAATATTGTATTGCTGTTTCACAGCTAAAATTTTCCCTAAACCCTGACTGATATTTACTTATTATATTATTTTTATTTAAATGTTCTAGCAACTGTATATAAACAACTTTTTCTAAAATTTTAATATTTGATGGCAACATGTTTACTGGTCTAAAGTTTTCGGCTTTTGACCAAAGAAATTGGACACGATTTTTTTTATACTGCATTATTGGCACTGCGTTATTTAAAAACGTTTGAAACCATTGTGTCAAAATTGTAGTGTAAAAATTCGTGTTTGATTTCTGTGGTCAAAAGTCTGTGTTTAAAACTAGGCTGCTAAAGTTAATGTATTTTAAGTGTTCAGTTTTTATTGTGTTAAAAAGGAATCTCCGCAAATCTTTTATGTTATATAAATATTCAATGTGATCAAAACATGAGTGTAAAGCTTTTTAGGTGTAGTAACTATATTTACCAAAACAAGTTGCCGCATGCAATTTAAAAGGTTTCCAAAAAATGTATTTTCATGACAAAACGTGTTTCGCCCTGACTCGCCCCGACCGCACCCTGCGTGTCAGCAATACCGATTGGTGATATTGTGTTGTACGTTTACCAAAGCCACGGCAAAAAATAATTTTGTAAATTTAGCAGACTTGTGTCCAGCACTCGATTCTGCGCAGCAACATTTAAAATGGGTATATCTGCAAGTTCAACTATGGCTCAAAAATAGTATGACGATAACACTAGGGTTGAACAATTATGAATGTAATCTTTTACCCTATAAGAATGACAGAACCTGCAGCTTTAGCAAATGTATTACAGATTACATTTTGCGGATGCAAAACTGGACATGGAGCAGCATGTGTGTGTAAGAAATAAGACTTGTACTTCATTCTGTGCTTCAGCTTGCAGAGAATTCAACGGGGATGGCTACTTAAATGTACAACCGATTTTATCGTTGCCAGAAGTATAGATGATGAAACTAACAGTGTTTTAAAAGAAACGCAAGTAAATAATAATTAATACAATAATCTTTATTTAAATCTGATGAATAAAGTTTCATTATGAAACGGGATTATGGTGAAATTATGGAATATTAATTTATTTTAACACTATTCAAACTAAATTCCTTTCCACCAATTTGAATTTTAAATAAACACTAGGGAAACCTTGTCAAGACATGACGGTCAAAAGTATTGAAGGATTTCCCTATATACAACATTCGATGTGTGATTACAATCCTTTGGATTTTCATGAGTGATTATTTAATAAACGCAACCAAACATAACCAGTTGAAAATTCTAACCCTAGCACTCCTCTCTCCCAGCTTACCCTTCTCTCTTCCGACATATATTCCTCTCTGGCTTACCCCTCCCCGACGGTTTATTCTACATAAATACATACATACGGAAATTCTACCTTATGAAATGATAAGAATAAAATCAAAAATCGATCTTGTTTAAAACATTCTTGGAAACGTCTATTAGTACATATTTCAAAAACATGACATAAACATAGGGTTGGCAAATTTCCTGCCTTTTATACAAACAATATGAAACTACTCCAAATAAGCAATTGCCATCAGCTATTATTTGTATTATAAGACGTCTGTTAATAATTTTCAACTATGCGGATTTTGGCTACGCTTATTAATGATGGAAGTGGACAGCTGCATCACCCTTTATATTAATAAGCGAAGAGTACTTACGAAACCTACCACCGTGGAAGGTGAGAGGGCGCCCCTAGTGAATGTCCGATTCGCCCGTCTCAAATTAAGCATTTTAGAGTTTTTCAAATTAAAAATATAAACATTAAAAATATATAAAAATTAAGTAGTGTTGACTAATCTACACAGCGAAACCTTTAATTTAAAAAAGAAATGCGTAAATCGGCCTGGTGGATCTCTCAAATGAACTGGAACAAAAATAAGCCTTGAGTTTTAAATATATGGATTACTCTAACTAATAACTGGAACAATCTTAAAATTTTATTAACTAATATGTACTCGTATATAAATCCATCTTAAAGAAACATGTCGGAGAGAATAAACATTTTGAATTTTAATCATATTTAGTTTTGGTGGCTTTTTGTGACCGGCACTTTTCGTCTAGGTCATTTTTTAGCTTAACATAGGAATTTGTGACTTTAAAAATTCCTAGTACTATTTTTCATTTCGAAGGAATTCCGAGGAATCACTCTTTTTTTGTTTCCAGGAAACCGACTAAATGTGATTCATAATTTGTACTCGTAGGAGCACAAAATTTGCAATTACACCAGGCGACGTTTCCTATTCTAATATTGTCTTCGTCTTGTGATAAATCGTTAACCGATGCCTCCAAATCATTCAAAGTGTTTAAATGCATATGGTGTAATTTTATCCATTATACATTAATACACTGTATCAATAAATCCTTAAATAAACTAGTACTAAACCCTCTACGTATAGCAAGTGCTTCTGTCGCGGGCACACGTGAAGTCACACGGCTGCGTTCCAGTCAAGCAACAACGGGTTTACAACACCTTTAAGAATTGCGTCTCATATTTGTATAGGTAATTGAAACAATTATGCAATTATAATTACGCGTTTGAAAAAATAATTGTACATGACAATTACAGTTACTAATTGAAGGGTCGGCCGTAACAACGTTGTATGTCACAAAAAAATTTGAACAGCAACACAAACTGACAACAGACTACACTGTTTTTACACGGCATACTGCAAATTCACACTTTCAAACCCAGCATCCCGGGAGTCTGTTTAAGAATATTTTATATCTCTATGACACCAACACCTTCCAATAGGGATATACTAACGGTGTTTTTATGGCAATACTTCATTTCAGCAAAATGTTACATAGAACATTGTTAAGGCCGACCCTTCAATTGTTTAATACAAATTGTACCTGCCTTCAAAAATGAAAAAATTTATTTCTATGTAAGAACTTAATAACCTTTTGTAATTAAAGCTGTTAATTTTTGGTGGAACCAATGCAATAACGGTCATACCATGAAATGAAGACATTTTCATCTTTCGTCTATTCAAAAGTTTAAGAAATACAACAAGAATGTAAACAAAAAATTTCATATGATACCAAATTGAAACTTTTTAGTAGTAGACACAATATTTCAAGTTATTTTAACTGTCAACTGTCAGAAAAGATTAACATGTTAGCCGCCACGTGATATACCATCTAGCTACGCTTAATGGTTCCCAGTGCACCACGCATTGTTAAAGATAACGAGGTCACCTTGTTTTTGTTTTAAAAGTCTTGTTATCACCAGGCCAACTGTACGTGAACGAACATATTCACACCAGGTCATTAAAAGATATTTTACATTAAAATCAAGTTAAAAAGTGAGCTACTTACAGACTACATGACGCCCTGTAAATAATAGTTCGTGGGTTACCTGCATATCACTTGGGCATGGTAGGAATCGAGATCTGATAATACAGGTGGCAGCTAATATGTTAATAAAAAAATTGGAGACTTGATTTTCGTCAAGAAATCGGATGAATCTAAACTTTTGGTACACAACGTAGTCCAAATGATATATAATGGTAACATTGTATGAATTTTATGGTAAGATAAATTAACTGAAAATAGTTATGATTTCTTCCTAAATGTTGAGGTACATATATGGCACATAAGCAGCCTAATATAATTTTTCAAAATAATGAGTCATTTAAATGTCTTTTGGATTAGTTATATGTAACCAAGAAAGTTTTCTTTTTGTTTCCTGTACATCTACAAACCACCAGTAACAACATATAAAAGGTTTAACATCATATGCAAGATACAAATGCGAACAAATAAACTAATCTAATTATAATATTAATATAAATATTATATTATAAAAGATATAGAAGTACGATATTAATGAGTGTTTTGACCTTTGATGAGCCTTGGTTGTAAGACTTATGCCGAGACTATTTTTTAGATATTTGTTACTTCCAGAGCTTTATATACATCAAAAGTAAAACAGTACTTAACCCTCAGCACACACACTTTTTTCACTCTGAATATGTGTTGTTCAACAGAAGCAGTAGTTTTTCCAGATTTAGGCACAACATAGATTTTTACTGCACTATTCTAAAAGTGTATATGCATAACCTATTTTGAATTACATTGAATATTAATGGGGAATAGGAATGACTATTCAATGGGGGGGGGGGGTACAGTTCTGCATTTGTATTCTGTTTTATGAAATCTGTACCTTTTTATGATATAAGATAATCCCTTCAATAACTTGCACAGATATTTTATAATCATGGATGGATTATATATTTAAAGTTTTACAGAATATTACAATTGAAACATGTTGAAAACATTTTTTAAAGAAATTAAAACAAACATACAATTCTCAAAAACAACAACTTACTGCTTCATAAGACTTAAAATACTTTTTGGCCCTATAAATAATTGACAAATTTGTTAATCAGTAATTACTGAAGTACAGCTATGATTGCATAGTAGCACTCGTGACAAAATAAAAGGTAGCAAATGCTTATTGCATTAACCTTAACAATGTATCATAAGTTTGGATACTGCCTTTCATCTTTTCATCAGTTCTGTTATGTATGCAGTAAATCACAACTTTGGTGATTGTAATTGAGTTTATTTTGACCTACTAACTATAGATAAATAATGATATATTTTTATTTTGAAGTTACTTTTACTGTTCCAAATAGCTAGAAATTGGAATTTTTGCATTAAAAGTGTTCATTAAAAATGTTTTGTTGCCATATGTAATACTTATTAACGTTGCAGAATTTTTGTGTTATCATTGCACACACACTATAAACATAATGTAAAAATAAATACATTATTAATATTTGTTTACTACTCATTTGTATTCATCTTAATTTCTTTTTTTGTTATTCATCCATTACAGTGGACTGAGCGAAAAAGTCAAAATAAGGTAAATTTTATTTTTTCGAGTGTTTCTTATAGTGATGTTATTTGCCTTTTTCTTATTAAAGAGATTGCTTGTTGTTTTTCTGTATGTGTTACTTTAAAGAAATAAACTAGTTCAGTCCAATCACTGCTTCAGCTGCATTTTAGAAATTACTTCATTTGTTTTTAAAATTACATAAAGCTTTCTCATTATGTTGCTTCTAAAGATTGTTTTTCAGTAAAGAAAACAAGGAATTTTCTAATATAAGTATAGTTTGATTTTCCATTGCATGCACCTTGTATTTTTTCTTTTTTTTATTTTAACTCAATGTTTATGTCTTAGAAAACCTAGATATAATCTAGATGTAAAGAAAGGTCTGTCTTATACATTTAATTACAGGGAAATACGTGTAGATGTGTAATTGTGATTAAAAATTGAGTTCAGTATATCAGAGTTGCCGCTTGCTCCAAACTATTGAGTCTAAAATGTTACAAAACTGTCAAAGGATTTAATGTGCCTTAACACATAACACTACCAGAATGGCCATAAACACCGTTATTTACAAAGGTATCTTTCTAACATTTGGCATATGCATCTTGTAAAATTAATGCAATTTAAGTACAGTAACCAACATATATCCAATGGTTTTTGCTTTTCACAATTGAAAGATATATTAATTTAACAATGACTTCAATTAACTGAATCAAAATCAATGGCAATGCAGAGTATGCAAGGTTATGGGTATAAGGAGAGATCATACATGTAAGTGTGTTATCTGATTAACAAAAGTTTATCCGCAAGGTCATTTAGTAGCATTTACATTAATTGGACCATAACCAGGTATAAAAGAAATCGAAGCCATTCGTAATATCACTATGCTGTTACTTCATGAATTAATGTCTAATTGATGATGATGACATCGAGAATCGAAACGCCTTCTTTTTTTGGTGATTAGATTGTAGAAGCCAAACAAAACATGTGTATTGGCGTTTTGTCGAATGCTCCATAGTTTTCCACTTAAAAATTTTTGAAAATATTGCATAATGCAATAGCAATTTAAGAGTAGATGCGTTAGCACATCCAACAACTATCTCGTGCGCCTCAATGTGTAAGGTGCTAGTTTTGTAACTCGCGGGATGCAGAATCAGTCCCTGTTCCGGTAACTTTTTTATTTGCACTTGCTAGTTTTGAAAAAATTAATTACTTAATTTGAATTATATTTTTAAATGTTATTTGTTTTTTATTATTATTAATATTATTTGTATTTGTTTAATCTATTTTTTTCTATTTATTTTAAAGCACATATTCAACATTTTCAAAAGGACCTAATTAATTATATTCATTATTATTTTTATTAATTATATTCCATACAAATAAATTGAAAAGGGGAATAGGAAGAGATAAATACCAGAATTAACACCAACAAAAAATGTTTTTGCAAATGTAAATCAGGCATGAAAAAATAAATTTACATGGGGAAACTATCTTTCATCCATTTGCACAAACTGTAGCCGATTCATTTGTTTTAAATATTTTTACAATAAATATCACCCCAATTAATGTTTTGTAATGAAAGATAATAAATCAGGGTTTGTGAACAAAATCTGATATTTATCTCCTCCTATTCCCCTTTGCAATTTATCTGTATTGAATATAATTAATGAAAATAATAATGAACACTATAATTAAGAAAATAGTTATATACATTACAAACTGCAAAAGTTTACTTTTAGGTGCAGGGTGTTTTGATCGCCGAGGCGAAGCGTGAGCGTAGCCGAGGTTAGTTAAAAACACCGAGCACCTGAAAGGGCTTTTGCAGCGTGTATTGTATTAAACTTTTCATTCTCCCCTTGACATTTATTAACCACCGTAAATAAAATAAATAATATTCAGTGATTATAATAAAATAATGTTTGTATATATAACAGTATTTTACCAAGGTAATGTTGACAACAGCCACCTTATAATATTATATTTTAAAAAAATTGACAGTTTTACTTCGTTGTCCAGGGACCGAAAGTTTTTCATACCTAGCAACTACCTCGCATGTTTTACTTTTGCTTTCGGTTTCCTTGTCAAGATAGAAAGTTACACATTCGTAAAGGGGAGAATGAAAAGAAATGCTTTGAAACAAGTGGGATGCGTGTTTTGAAATAAATTGAAAAGAACAGACTAAACAAATACAAATGGTATTAACAATAAAAAAACAAATAACATTTAAAAATATAATTCAATTAGTAATTAATTAATTTTTTTCAAAACTAACAAGTGTGTCATTCTGAAGTAATTGAGGTTCCGCTTTAGAGAAAAATGAAAATTAATATGAATAGGTTGAAAACATAAATTTTTGTTTTCGGTTTATTTTGTATCCTCCAAGGTCTCCCTATAACTTAAACGGATTTGCAGTATTGCGAAGCAATAAAGTGCAGATGGACATTTCATATTTGGTGATTATTGAATTATTTTTTTATTGTTACGTTTCTATGCGAACTTAACACTTAGAAAGGTCGGTGACCACTCATCCAAAAGGGAATTTTATCTACTTCATCTCTATATGCATATCTAAAAATCAACAAAGTGGGACCTTTTACCTAACAATGACGCAAGTTCAAATAAAAAAAGACACATCAAGACACACGGGATAGTTGTTCGTACAACATTTTTTGTACTACTGGCAAATGTTAATTCGTTTACAGGGTGGTCGAGACCACCCGTACACCCCTTTTAAAATGCGGGGGATTAAACATTTTTAACAAGATGATGGGTGATCTTACTAATGACGATGTGCTCTATCGAATGGCGCTAAAAAGAAACCCCACTGACCCCCACCTTGTAGGGGATAAGGGGGGCAACTTTAAAAATTCAAATGGGAATCCCTAAATTTTATTGCATATTTAGATTCTACTCATCAAAATATGAATAATTTATTTGAAACATTCTTTTATCTTGGCAACAGGTGGCGCTGTAATCGCAAAAAACCGACTTTTTGCATTTTCCGCCGTCTCTGGCATATTTACAGGTGCAAATAACAGTTTTTCATATTTTTTACTAAATAGTGGTGAAAAAGCTTTGCTAATGTGTACTTTCATGAGAAAAAATCTTACGTTACGATGAAAAACGGAAATTCTCTTCCTAAGGTGTTTTCGACAAACAGATTTTTTTTCTTGCATTGTACATGACAATTTTTTTTTCTAAAATTTTTATATCGTTTTTTAACTTTAATGTCTACTTATTTAGATATTGCTTAATCTTTTTAATCTTTATCTGAATATTTATTTTAAGCATATGTAATTAATAAAATGATCGATAAAACATTCTGAATTGTAATCTGCTCTGCATATGTCAAAATAATATTTAAATCGTACTAATTTAATATTTAATTTTAACAGAAAATAACTTGCTACAATTCTTTACTTCGCAATTCTGTTTAAATAGTATGTAATTGTTGAAAATCAACTGTTTAAATAAATAATTTTTATTTCCCAATTTAAAATTTTATTCGTTTAAATTATTCTTACTTTATGGCCTGAGTGGATGAGATATCCATATTTCATCATTCATTGCTATACGCTAAAAGAAAGATAACCACCGAAA
Source organism: Agrypnus murinus (assembly GCA_929113105.1). Lineage (NCBI taxonomy): Eukaryota > Metazoa > Arthropoda > Insecta > Coleoptera > Elateridae > Agrypnus > Agrypnus murinus. The sequence continues at coordinate 38,420,762 of OV816025.1, read as the reverse complement.
TTTAATAGTGAATTACAAAGTGAAATTCTTGTCGGCAGATTTTTGTACTTGACATGTTTTGAAGTAAAACCATCTTCTCCAGTAGAATCTTGGAAAATGTTGTTAGAATGGAACACAAATTCTAACAACATTTAAGGCAAAAAAATATTGTTATCACGTACAACGTTAGAAAAAGAATCCGTTTGTCGAAAACACCTAGGTAGAGAATTTGCGTTTTTCATTGTAATGTAAAATTTTTTCTCATGAAAGTACACATTAGAGTTTTTTGACTCTCATCAGATGGAGGTTTTTGACGCTCATCAGCTGAAGGTAGTCGCTTGTAAAGTACACACGCAGACATATGAAAGTGTTATTATTTTCTTAAGAATATAGTGAGCCACTTACGTAACTTGTCACTATGAATGTATTGCATACTGGCATCACCAGAGTAGTAGCAAAAAAGTTATTTTAAAATAGAAGACATATCTATAGTAATAATAATAATTACTACTTATCCGTTACCTGGAGAACCAGGTCCCAGAAGCTATCAAGCAAATATTTGGAATTTTAATTTGGTTTTAAATGAAGTTACTTTTAGGCAATTTACTGCCATGCAAGCATTTCGCTATTTGCTTCTTGTTATACAGAGATAAGACAAACAACAGGGGAATTAGACTAAACCGCAGGTAGAACATTACAGGAACACTACTCAATATATTACTCAATCTTAATTCACTAAAATTCTTTTAGGCTCATTTTATACATACTACTGGGTGGAAATAAATGATTTTCATCAAGTTACCATTGCATTCCCCATGTAAAAGCACGACGTGCCGCTCTACGAAAATAGAGAAGCCAGTACCATAACCTCAAAATATACAACAAAATAATTTCTAATAATAGACTTATTACTTTTGACAGATTGATTTTATTTATTGACAGAACTAATTTAGTACTAAATCAAAAAGAGTAGAGCGGTACAGAAAAATTTACATGTGAAAAAATTCCAAAGGGAACTTGATGAAAATCATTTATTTCCACACTGTATTTCTTTCTCAACTAAGATTCCACCTTAGACAGTATACAGTAGGGTGGCCGTTATTTTGCAAAAGTTAAGATTTTTAACTAGATCTCTTTAAAATGTCAAAAATATGCTGTGCAAAATTTCAGCCAATTTGGTCAATTTTAACCCGTGCCACCAAGAGGTTAAAGTTTAAATGGGATTTAACATTGGTTTGGAGCACTTCTATAGACTTTGCGTCATAACTTTTTTATCTTTCTATGTTTTAACGTGAAATATTGTGTACTTACGTGGATAAAGTTGCTTAACACGAATCTGATGCCAAAAAGACGTTGGCAGTTCCTCGGAAATACTCATTTTAGTGAAATTGACAGCTTTTTTGACGGCTGTCAAATGGGTTTCTGACAGTTTCAATTTTATGATATTCGTGTTCAGCAGTTCCAACAACATAAATATATACATTTTCAAGTTAAAGCATAGAAAGATAAAAAGTTATGCTACAAAGTCTCTAGAAATGCACCAAATCCATGTTAAATCCCATTTAAACTTTAACCTCTCGGTGGCACGGGTTAAAATTGACCAAATTGGCTGAAATTTTGCACAGTTTATTTTTTGACATTTTAAATAGCTAGTGGAGGGGAGCTACAAAATTTTAACTTTTGCAAAATAACGGCCATCCTATATACAGATATAGAAAAACAAGTTGGAAGTATGTACGAAACCATATGTATAAGGAACGCGTTAGTAAAATAAAGAAAGGTTTATATCGGGTCAGCCTTCGCTCTTCTTAGTTTGTGTTAGTGGGGGAATACGAATATTAGAGCATTAAAGTTGGTTAGTAAACTACAAACCAAGCATTGGTGTAGTTGTTTGTAATTGAAAGTTGAGAATTTCATGATAGTATTAAATTTTCCCAGAATTAAAAAAAATGATTTGGCAAATTAGGACTAAATAATCTCAAATCTGTTGCTTTTTAAGTAGCTTACAATTTTTAGCCATAATGACTGAAAATAAAATAAATATTCTTATAAAAGCATAACCAAAATAAAAAGAGAAAAAGAAAAAGAAATTTCTAATCAAATTAATAAAACATTTAAAAAACGTAAGAAATTTTCTGCTCGATTAAAATAAATTAAAAATTCTAAATACTAATTGGAATTAATAATTATTTCCTCATTCATCTGTCGAGCATGTGGTTTATCTGGTGGGTGACATTTTTTACAGAAATTATTAATACATCCAAATTTTTCGAATTTCTGAATAATTTTAATAATTGCCGATAAAATTGGTATCGGATGATTTTCAATTGCTACAATAAATAAATTTATTGTATCTTGAGTGCTACGGCCCCCAAAATACCATTTTAAAATTTGGATTTTTTCTTCATTTGTATAAATAGCCGGTATGATAACGAAAGTGCAAATACGACAACCACTAAACAACTTTAATTCTCGAATATTCTCCCACTAACACAAACTAAGAAGAGCAAAGGCATGATCCGATATAAACCCTTCTTTATTTTACTAGTGTGTTCCTTATCATACACACATATGGTTTCGTACATACTTCCAACTTGTTTTTCTATATCTGTACAGTACAATGTGACGTTGCTTAGCTATGTGAGTTTGGCGGTTAGAACACTCCCAGATAATACAAAACACCGATAATCCAAAACATGTAATTGTATTTCTCAGACATAACACATTGTAAAGAGTATAATCAAATGAACATAAGCATTTCAGAACGCCCAACACATAATGCTACCGTACGAGAATTATGTAGATACCATTATCTTTTCTGATTACATTTGCACGCTGTGGTACGGTTAAACGTCTCACGGTAAATTGACGTCGCATTGTACTCTAGAAAGACCAGTCCTGTGATTAATGGATGCTTTAGTACGTATCTATATTTGTATATTTGCACGTTTACTCCAAAATTAAATGTATGAGATATATCTACCATACCTTAAATTACTACCAAGATGTTACTGTATAAAATCACCACACATTTGACTTCTTTGGTACGTTTATCAATCATAATTCATATACTACACAAACAATAGAAATAAGGTTAATTATCGTATAAACCCGGATATAAGATGAGGTTTTTCGCCCCAATAATATTAAAAACAAGTGTCGTCTTATATTCGTACCTTTCGATTTTTGGAAATTTACATGCATGAAACGACGTAAACAACAATTCTCGAATCGGCCAGTTGTGCCGGCAGTGTTATGCACACAATGTACAATTCGCTATGTGTAGTTCGTTATGCTATGAAGGTAAAGAATACAGACTATGCGAGATTATGCATTATACATTATGCACACTTCGTAACTAAGTTCGTACATGATTCTTAACCAAAAATTCCTTTGATGCGGGCAGTGTTCCGCCAAGTGGACGAACCGCACCGCATTAATGCAGATGCATCAAATTTTACTGCACATAAGTGTACACATTATTCACTAATTTATTAATCATGCATAGGGAGTAGCTGGCTTAACAGAATGCAGTGTAAAATGATGGCAACAACAAAAAAATGAATTAAAAATGCACATTCTACAAGAAAAGCTTATCGAGGTTTGATTTTTTTTTCAAAAAATTTTCTGCTGGTTTTGGTAAAAAATGGGATTTGTCTTATAATCGGGGTCTAATACGGTATTAATTTTTTTTAAAATTTTTAAAATGTGTTGATATTGGTACACCAAGTAAATGAAGCAATTAAGTTGACAAACTTGGCACCCCTTTTTAAATATTATGACACTGCAGTAAATTGCTGCAAGACTGTTTAGTATTGACAAAATATATTTATGTACAATATTCTGAACAAATGGAAAAAGCACTTACATATCGCCTTTAATAAAATGTGCAGGAGATCAAAAAATTGTTTTTGTTATTGTGCTTTGTTATAAATGTGCTATTACCAACATAAAAATGATTTTTTTTATGGGATTTTTTTTAGGCACAAATCAATTCACAGAGTAACGTGCTATTTTGAAATGGGGCTTTCAATAGTTTTGCACAAGATGGTGTTAAAATCTTATTTTTCGTCCAAAAATGGAGTTATGCGCTTTTCTTACTAAGGCGACGATATGTATTTGTCAATGCCATGTTTGACATAACATGCCTCCATCTCCTACAATGTATAGGAAATATAAAATAAATGTATAGTATTTTATTTAGCAATACTCCTGCTCACCTAACCAAGATAATTTTTACCTAATTCAAGGAAGACTTAAGACACCGTAATTGATTTCCAATGTGCCATCATGCACACTCTGAAATCTCTTCATGCCCTTCCAAAGCAGGATATGCCCTATCTTTGAGAATTGTTGCACTGTAAGAACTAGTACATAACTCAACTATTGGTCGTCTCACCTTGGGACTACAGTGTTTGTTCTTATGGACAACGGGGTTGCCAAACATCTTGCAAGCAACTTTTAAAAACACTTTCTAAATATTGTAGTTGTAACTGCATAAACCTTTATAATCTCTATTGTTCGAGCAAGTTATATTGCAGGTAGTCACTTCTTCTGACAGCGGTAGTAAAACAAAATTTTAAAATTTGCTGTTCATATAGTGCGCGTATAAAGTCTGGAACTATCGAAATAAATCTTTTTAGTATTTTTGAGAAAGATCCTCGAACACGTCGATTTTTATCTTAAAGGAGACATATTTTAGTGTAATCGTTTTTTTATAAATTGTCTTTTGTTTCCGAGTTAATAAGCGATAACGAAAACTTTTTTAAATGGAAACCCTAATTTTTATGATGGATTTGGAAAGGTAATGCAATGCTAAGACCAAATATGCTAAAAAAGTATGATACTGTATTAAGAAATTTCCAAGATAATTGCATTTAAAGTTTTAAAACAAAAATTAAAAAACAATCAAGAGTTCCAAGTTTTAATAAAAAAAAAGAATTCTTTGATGAACTGTCATAAGTTTAACACTAAGTCACTTGTTACATGGATACTTGATTTTTTTATTAAGAAAATTAAATCTTGATTGTTATTCAATCAAAGTTCAAATCAAGAGTTCCAAGTTTTTTGATAAAAAATTAAGTAGCCATGTAACAATTAACTTAGCGTTAAATTTATGGCAGTTCTTAAAAGAATTTTAAATTTTTTTTATTAAAACTTTGAACTTTTGATTATTTTTTAATTTTTGTTTTAAAACTTTAAAAGCAATTATCTCGAAAATTACTTTTCAAATTATATAGTTCCGCGAAGTAAAAGTAGAAAAAACTAGAAGGGTTTATTGTTTACTAAAATCCTTTGCATTTGCTGCTAATCCTAAATTTCCGTTTCTTTTGAAACAAGTTGAACAAATGAATGATTTTATCATGATAAATCATTTTACCGTTAACATTACGTTTGGGGACTTCCTTTATTTATCCTTTATAACCAGCCATTATTTTTATTTTGAAAAAATTTGAAGACGAAAGAGTTAAACAAAAAAGTATAAGTAATAAAATATTGAATATTTACATTTATATACATGTACGATGTAACAATCCCAAGTAATGTTTAATAAAATAACAAATACATGTTAATAAGACTTTCTTTTAAATTCTCCTTTTGCATGGGTACAATCACACTTTTTCGGTTACTGTTTTCAAAGGTTTAGAACTTCTGGAATCTTAATCCACATTTCTATAGATTCATACAGTGAAATAGGTGGCAACAACGAAGCACAAACTCCCATAAGAAATACATTGACTGTCTTTCCTTCACTGTAGTTCCAACGTGAGACGGACATATGATATTTTCATTATCTATTTCAGTAATATCTTCAGGTCATAATGACAATCAGTTGTTTAAAGTGCGCCCTAGATAAAAAATTATAAAACGAGCAAGTAAAAAGTACTTTTACAGATTACATAGGATCCCCCCCCGCAAGAATGTGTAGAAAAACATCTCGGAGTGGGGGGGGAGTAATTTAAACTCAGAAGGAGTTAATTTCTTTTGTTTAATTACATTGAAACAGCAGATTTATTTTTAGTATCAATAAAAATTAATACCATTCACTGCGAGTGTGTCAAGCGAAGGTAGTACAAGATTCAGTTGCGACCCCGACTCCCTTTTATCATTTTTTAATTATAATAAAAAAAATTATATAATTTTTTATTTTTAACATTTCTAAACAGAATCCATAGTAAATTTATAAAATATTTGAAAAAAAAAGATCTGTCAATTTTTCTGCGACCCCCCCCCAAATATTATTCCCCACTTTGAGACTCACTGATTTAGATGGCTGGCACCTGCAGGACTTCTGATTGAATCGTCAATGAATTTTCATCATCACTAAAATCTTACTGCTTCTGCGGTCAGAACTTTATTTTCCACTTGTTCAGAATATTTTTAAATATTCAAGCAACATAATCACACAGAAAATACACAAACTTTATAATTCGTTTACAGTGCGAAGATAAGTGCTAAAGAAGTCTACTGTGTAGTATCTTCGTAAGAGTATAATCGCTAAAGATAGAAATATCAGGTTTTCTAATTAGACTGAAAATTTATCTTTAAAATGAGTTGACAAAGTTTTTTATATTCTTTGTCAAATGACTAATAAATCTCCTCGTCTATTAATTTTTTGTTTTGCATGCAGTTACATAAGTCTAATGCACATGATTTGCCCTTTTTTTTTCATATCTCATTTGCTTGTATAAGATTTTAAAATCTGTTTTTCAGGGAGTGTAGGTTTAGAATTTCTCAGTCAATACAATCAACAGGCAAGTTGCAATTCGGTGGTAAGACATACGATTTCACTTCGGATGACCTTCAGGATTTAGGCGAAATTGGAAGGGGTGGATTTGGTACTGTAAATAAAATGATTCACAGAAAATCTGGAACCACTATGGCTGTCAAACGGATCAGATCAACAGTTGATGAAAAAGAACAAAAACAATTGCTTATGGATCTTGAGGTTGTGATGAAGAGTAATGAATGTCCATTTATTGTACAATTTTATGGAGCTCTTTTTAAGGAGGTATTACTTTTTATACTTATATTTTTTTAGTTTTGATCATCATTGTTATTATTTGCTAGGGTGATTGTTGGATTTGTATGGAATTAATGGATACGTCGTTAGATAAGTTTTATAAATTTATTTATGAAAGATTAAAAAAGCGTATTCCAGAAACCATATTAGGTAAAATAACTGTAGCAACAGTAAAGGCTTTAAATTATTTAAAAGAAGAATTGAAGATTATCCATCGTGATGTGAAACCCAGTAATATATTACTAGATAGGAAAGGTAATATTAAATTATGTGACTTTGGAATATCTGGACAGTTGGTAGATTCAATTGCAAGGACAAGAGATGCTGGATGTCGTCCTTATATGGCGGTAAGTAAGATTTCTTGAATAAATTATGTCTAATAAATAATATTATTTATGTAAGTAGTATGTAGTTGTTCAGATCGTTTTGCTAAGATTTTTTTATTTTTCAAAGTACAACAATTGGTAATGACCTCAGTATCCCTCTGCTGGCAAAGCAATTGCAAAGAGGGATATACCGGGTGTCAACAAGATCACTTTCCGGCTGCCATTTCTATAGTTTTTAATCAAACAAGATGAAACTTGGCAGGAGTTATAGGCTATTACAAAGACACCTATTGAGTATCTGTCAAACTTCCACGACTTTCGGTTCAGCCGGAAGTGACCCCAACTTTGGGTTTTTAAATGGAACACCCTGTATATTTTTTGATTTTTGGAATCTAGCATTCATTTTACATACAACTGTAGAATTTTTATTACTTTTTGTGTCAATTTAACATTTTTAGAGTAAATTTTATTTTTTAATCTAGAGTGCCATGACCTACCTTAAATCGTTCTAATAGACGTTTACATCTGCACAAAAATATTTACATAATTTTATCACGTTTCGTTTGTCTTAGCAGAGCGTTCAAAGTTGACTAAATCACTTTTTTGACAATAACGTAAAAAAATTAAATACAACTATACCATTTTCATACTTTAATTAGATGTAGTTTTTTAAGACGAATCCAACGGTGTATCACAACATTAAAGTTCTCTTGGATGTTCTAAAGAAAAACTTAATTTTATTCCATAGCACGACGATCAAAAAATGTTATATCCAGTTAGCCATGAGAAACAAGTAAATAATAGCGTATATTAACAATTTTTTTAAATAGAATGCCCCAAATGTTTTTGCATATTTAACACCTCTCTTGGCAGGTTTATTCATATATAAAATTCTAGCGCCATCTAATGGTTTAGAAGTTATAAATTTTTTTTCAAAAAAATTGAGTTTTACATTATCCCACTTAACAGTTAACCGCTTTCACGGCCGCAACTGTGAAGACGAATTTAACTAGGGATTTTGCTGCAGGGGCTTGTAGGGTGCTCTTCTTTAAAAGAAAATGGACCCACCATGAATGAATGAATTTTAAACCACAAACCCCTGCAACAAAATGCCTACTTAAATTCGTCTTCACAGTTGCGGCCGTGAAAGGGGTAAACTGTTAAGTGGGATAATGTAAAACTCAATTTTTTTGAAAATTTATAACTTCTAAACCGGTCATTAGATGGCGCTAGAATTCTATATATGAATAAACCTGCCAAGAGAGGTGTTAAATATGCAGAAATATTTGGGGCATTCTATTTAAAAAAAATTACCTTAAGCGTGCCACACTTTTCTGCAACACCCTGTATATTTGAAAATAATTTCTCTAGATGCGCCTCTATCCACTGTTTACATCCGTATTAGAACGGTTTTTCTAGCTACCGTTTAGGAGCTATCGGATTTCCCCACACTATTGCCCCACCCGGTATACCGGGTGTCAACGAGATCACTTTCCGGCTGCCATTTCTGTAGTTTTTAATCAAACAAGATGAAACTTGGCAGGAGCTATAGACTATTACAAAGACACTTACTGAAGTATCTGTTAAACTTCGACGACTTCCGGTTCAGCCAGAAGTGACCCCAACTTTGGATTTTTAAATGGAACACCCTGTATATTTTTTGATTTTTGGAATCTAGCATTCATTTTACATACAACTGTAGAATTTTTATTACTTTTTGTGTCAATTTAACATTTTTAGAGTAAATTCTATTTTTTAATCTAGAGTGCCATGACCTACCTTAAATCGTTCTAATAGACGTTTACATCTGCACAAAAATATTTACATAATTTTATCACGTTTCGTTTGTCTTAGCAGAGCGTTCAAAGTTGACTAAATCACTTTTTTGACAATAACGTAAAAAAATTAAATACAATTATACCATTTTCATACTTTAATTAGATGTAGTTTTTTAAGACGAATCCAACGGTGTATCACAACATTAAAGTTCTCTTGGATGTTCTAAAGAAAAACTTAATTTTATTCCATAGCACGACGATCAAAAAATGTTATATCCAGTTAGCCATGAGAAACAAGTAAATAATAGCGTATATTAACAATTTTTTTAAATAGAATGCCCCAAATGTTTTTGCATATTTAACACCTCTCTTGGCAGGTTTATTCATATATAAAATTCTAGCGCCATCTAATGGTTTAGAAGTTATAAATTTTTTTTCAAAAAAATTGAGTTTTACATTATCCCACTTAACAGTTAACCGCTTTCACGGCCGCAACTGTGAAGACGAATTTAACTAGGGATTTTGCTGCAGGGGCTTGTAGGGTGCTCTTCTTTAAAAGAAAATGGACCCACCATGAATGAATGAATTTTAAACCACAAACCCCTGCAACAAAATGCCTACTTAAATTCGTCTTCACAGTTGCGGCCGTGAAAGGGGTAAACTGTTAAGTGGGATAATGTAAAACTCAATTTTTTTGAAAATTTATAACTTCTAAACCGGTCATTAGATGGCGCTAGAATTCTATATATGAATAAACCTGCCAAGAGAGGTGTTAAATATGCAGAAATATTTGGGGCATTCTATTTAAAAAAAATTACCTTAAGCGTGCCACACTTTTCTGCAACACCCTGTATATTTGAAAATAATTTCTCTAGATGCGCCTCTATCCACTGTTTACATCCGTATTAGAACGGTTTTTCTAGCTACCGTTTAGGAGCTATCGGATTTCCCCACACTATTGCCCCACCCGGTATACCGGGTGTCAACGAGATCACTTTCCGGCTGCCATTTCTGTAGTTTTTAATCAAACAAGATGAAACTTGGCAGGAGCTATAGACTATTACAAAGACACTTACTGAAGTATCTGTTAAACTTCGACGACTTCCGGTTCAGCCAGAAGTGACCCCAACTTTGGATTTTTAAATGGAACACCCTGTATATTTTTTGATTTTTGGAATCTAGCATTCATTTTACATACAACTGTAGAATTTTTATTACTTTTTGTGTCAATTTAACATTTTTAGAGTAAATTCTATTTTTTAATCTAGAGTGCCATGACCTACCTTAAATCGTTCTAATAGACGTTTACATCTGCACAAAAATATTTACATAATTTTATCACGTTTCGTTTGTCTTAGCAGAGCGTTCAAAGTTGACTAAATCACTTTTTTGACAATAACGTAAAAAAATTAAATACAATTATACCATTTTCATACTTTAATTAGATGTAGTTTTTTAAGACGAATCCAACGGTGTATCACAACATTAAAGTTCTCTTGGATGTTCTAAAGAAAAACTTAATTTTATTCCATAGCACGACGATCAAAAAATGTTATATCCAGTTAGCCATGAGAAACAAGTAAATAATAGCGTATATTAACAATTTTTTTAAATAGAATGCCCCAAATGTTTTTGCATATTTAACACCTCTCTTGGCAGGTTTATTCATATATAAAATTCTAGCGCCATCTAATGGTTTAGAAGTTATAAATTTTTTTTCAAAAAAATTGAGTTTTACATTATCCCACTTAACAGTTAACCGCTTTCACGGCCGCAACTGTGAAGACGAATTTAACTAGGGATTTTGCTGCAGGGGCTTGTAGGGTGCTCTTCTTTAAAAGAAAATGGACCCACCATGAATGAATGAATTTTAAACCACAAACCCCTGCAACAAAATGCCTACTTAAATTCGTCTTCACAGTTGCGGCCGTGAAAGGGGTAAACTGTTAAGTGGGATAATGTAAAACTCAATTTTTTTGAAAATTTATAACTTCTAAACCGGTCATTAGATGGCGCTAGAATTCTATATATGAATAAACCTGCCAAGAGAGGTGTTAAATATGCAGAAATATTTGGGGCATTCTATTTAAAAAAAATTACCTTAAGCGTGCCACACTTTTCTGCAACACCCTGTATATTTGAAAATAATTTCTCTAGATGCGCCTCTATCCACTGTTTACATCCGTATTAGAACGGTTTTTCTAGCTACCGTTTAGGAGCTATCGGATTTCCCCACACTATTGCCCCACCCGGTATACCGGGTGTCAACGAGATCACTTTCCGGCTGCCATTTCTGTAGTTTTTAATCAAACAAGATGAAACTTGGCAGGAGCTATAGACTATTACAAAGACACTTACTGAAGTATCTGTTAAACTTCGACGACTTCCGGTTCAGCCAGAAGTGACCCCAACTTTGGATTTTTAAATGGAACACCCTGTATATTTTTTGATTTTTGGAATCTAGCATTCATTTTACATACAACTGTAGAATTTTTATTACTTTTTGTGTCAATTTAACATTTTTAGAGTAAATTCTATTTTTTAATCTAGAGTGCCATGACCTACCTTAAATCGTTCTAATAGACGTTTACATCTGCACAAAAATATTTACATAATTTTATCACGTTTCGTTTGTCTTAGCAGAGCGTTCAAAGTTGACTAAATCACTTTTTTGACAATAACGTAAAAAAATTAAATACAATTATACCATTTTCATACTTTAATTAGATGTAGTTTTTTAAGACGAATCCAACGGTGTATCACAACATTAAAGTTCTCTTGGATGTTCTAAAGAAAAACTTAATTTTATTCCATAGCACGACGATCAAAAAATGTTATATCCAGTTAGCCATGAGAAACAAGTAAATAATAGCGTATATTAACAATTTTTTTAAATAGAATGCCCCAAATGTTTTTGCATATTTAACACCTCTCTTGGCAGGTTTATTCATATATAAAATTCTAGCGCCATCTAATGGTTTAGAAGTTATAAATTTTTTTTCAAAAAAATTGAGTTTTACATTATCCCACTTAACAGTTAACCGCTTTCACGGCCGCAACTGTGAAGACGAATTTAACTAGGGATTTTGCTGCAGGGGCTTGTAGGGTGCTCTTCTTTAAAAGAAAATGGACCCACCATGAATGAATGAATTTTAAACCACAAACCCCTGCAACAAAATGCCTACTTAAATTCGTCTTCACAGTTGCGGCCGTGAAAGGGGTAAACTGTTAAGTGGGATAATGTAAAACTCAATTTTTTTGAAAATTTATAACTTCTAAACCGGTCATTAGATGGCGCTAGAATTCTATATATGAATAAACCTGCCAAGAGAGGTGTTAAATATGCAGAAATATTTGGGGCATTCTATTTAAAAAAAATTACCTTAAGCGTGCCACACTTTTCTGCAACACCCTGTATATTTGAAAATAATTTCTCTAGATGCGCCTCTATCCACTGTTTACATCCGTATTAGAACGGTTTTTCTAGCTACCGTTTAGGAGCTATCGGATTTCCCCACACTATTGCCCCACCCGGTATACCGGGTGTCAACGAGATCACTTTCCGGCTGCCATTTCTGTAGTTTTTAATCAAACAAGATGAAACTTGGCAGGAGCTATAGACTATTACAAAGACACTTACTGAAGTATCTGTTAAACTTCGACGACTTCCGGTTCAGCCAGAAGTGACCCCAACTTTGGATTTTTAAATGGAACACCCTGTATATTTTTTGATTTTTGGAATCTAGCATTCATTTTACATACAACTGTAGAATTTTTATTACTTTTTGTGTCAATTTAACATTTTTAGAGTAAATTCTATTTTTTAATCTAGAGTGCCATGACCTACCTTAAATCGTTCTAATAGACGTTTACATCTGCACAAAAATATTTACATAATTTTATCACGTTTCGTTTGTCTTAGCAGAGCGTTCAAAGTTGACTAAATCACTTTTTTGACAATAACGTAAAAAAATTAAATACAATTATACCATTTTCATACTTTAATTAGATGTAGTTTTTTAAGACGAATCCAACGGTGTATCACAACATTAAAGTTCTCTTGGATGTTCTAAAGAAAAACTTAATTTTATTCCATAGCACGACGATCAAAAAATGTTATATCCAGTTAGCCATGAGAAACAAGTAAATAATAGCGTATATTAACAATTTTTTTAAATAGAATGCCCCAAATGTTTTTGCATATTTAACACCTCTCTTGGCAGGTTTATTCATATATAAAATTCTAGCGCCATCTAATGGTTTAGAAGTTATAAATTTTTTTTCAAAAAAATTGAGTTTTACATTATCCCACTTAACAGTTAACCGCTTTCACGGCCGCAACTGTGAAGACGAATTTAACTAGGGATTTTGCTGCAGGGGCTTGTAGGGTGCTCTTCTTTAAAAGAAAATGGACCCACCATGAATGAATGAATTTTAAACCACAAACCCCTGCAACAAAATGCCTACTTAAATTCGTCTTCACAGTTGCGGCCGTGAAAGGGGTAAACTGTTAAGTGGGATAATGTAAAACTCAATTTTTTTGAAAATTTATAACTTCTAAACCGGTCATTAGATGGCGCTAGAATTCTATATATGAATAAACCTGCCAAGAGAGGTGTTAAATATGCAGAAATATTTGGGGCATTCTATTTAAAAAAAATTACCTTAAGCGTGCCACACTTTTCTGCAACACCCTGTATATTTGAAAATAATTTCTCTAGATGCGCCTCTATCCACTGTTTACATCCGTATTAGAACGGTTTTTCTAGCTACCGTTTAGGAGCTATCGGATTTCCCCACACTATTGCCCCACCCGGTATACCGGGTGTCAATGAGATCACTTTCCGGCTGCCATTTCTGTAGTTTTTAATCAAACAAGATGAAACTTGGCAGGAGCTATAGACTATTACAAAGACACTTACTGAAGTATCTGTTAAACTTCGACGACTTCCGGTTCAGCCAGAAGTGACCCCAACTTTGGATTTTTAAATGGAACACCCTGTATATTTTTTGATTTTTGGAATCTAGCATTCATTTTACATACAACTGTAGAATTTTTATTACTTTTTGTGTCAATTTAACATTTTTAGAGTAAATTCTATTTTTTAATCTAGAGTGCCATGACCTACCTTAAATCGTTCTAATAGACGTTTACATCTGCACAAAAATATTTACATAATTTTATCACGTTTCGTTTGTCTTAGCAGAGCGTTCAAAGTTGACTAAATCACTTTTTTGACAATAACGTAAAAAAATTAAATACAATTATACCATTTTCATACTTTAATTAGATGTAGTTTTTTAAGACGAATCCAACGGTGTATCACAACATTAAAGTTCTCTTGGATGTTCTAAAGAAAAACTTAATTTTATTCCATAGCACGACGATCAAAAAATGTTATATCCAGTTAGCCATGAGAAACAAGTAAATAATAGCGTATATTAACAATTTTTGTAAACTTAACTTAATGACCAATTTGGTCTTCAAAATATCCACCTTGGGCATCTCTACACAGTCTAACCTGATGAACGGTTTCTTCTACTACATTTCTTAGCATATCCGGGGTGATACTTCCAAAAGCTTCCCATATCCTGTTCTTTAAAATTTGCAGCGTTGCTGGACGTGTAATGTAAACTTGGTTCTTAATATGGCCCCATAAAAAAAAATCAAGTGAGGTCAGGTTCGGGGAACGAGGTGGCCACTGTATTGGCCCATGGGTAGCAATAACCCGATCCCTAAATCTCTCCTCCAAATAATTTCTTACCACATGGGCATTATGGGGTGGAGCCCCATCCTGTTGGAAATACATTCGTTGTGTTACCGCCAGGGGCAGATCGCCCAAATACTCTTCAATTTCGTTTTCTAAGAATCGCAAATATCTCAACGGTTAAACGCCCTTCAAAAAAAAGTGGTCCTATTATTCTAGTGCCAATTATTGCAGCCCAAACATTGATTCCAAACTGCTCTTGAAAATTTCCTTTGAATCATCCGATGTTGGTTTTCCAACAACCAATGCCTTGTATTTTGTCTGTTGAACATACCATTATTGGTAAACCTGGATTCATCCGACTGCATTATTGAATTTGCCAAGTTGTTATTATTATTGTTGTTATTTAAATACCAATTGCAGTATGCCATTCTTCTATCAAAATCGTTTTTGTATAAATGCTGATGCAATTGGTATTTGTAAGAACGATAACCATGCTTCTTTAATATTTTCCTAACGAATTCGTGGCTAATATCTAATTCTTGGCCTACTTCCCTTGTAGAAGTAGTTGGGTTTTGTTCTACAAAAGCCACAACATTTATCTCCATATCCTCACTTATAATAAATTCCTGAAGATCATCGTTCTCGTTTCGCATTTTTCTAATTAAATAGATAATGTATTGCCTACTTGGCTGGTTAATTCGATCAGGATACTCTTGTTGGTACATTCTCGCAGCTTCAGCCGCATTTTTCCCACACTCTCCATAAATAATGAGAATATTGTCACGTGGGGTTTGCGTGACTGGGGAACGTAGTCAGAGGTAGAAAGGAAACAAACACAAGTCGTAACAACAACTATATACTAAGACAATAAACAAAGAACAAAAGGTTTACATGTTGTCAATAAACAGAGTACAAAAGGTTTACAACGGTTACAAAGGGATTACATGTTGACATATGGTGAGGACGTATATGTCCTCCTAAACTACTACAATACAGGGAAGGTGGGAACCAACCCTGTCCAGCACTAGGTCTACAAACTAAGCATGTAGGAGATAACCTCCTGGTAATTAAGCCGGAAAGCCTGGACACAACTTCCCAAAATTCTGCATAGAGTGGGCGATTTAGCGCTTGCCCACTCAAACTAAGCAAACTAAGCCATAATTAGTCAAAAGGTACTTACCCGCTTGTTCTTGATGAGGCTTCTAGTGGCCGTTGCAAGTTATTGAAGACTCACTAGAAGCCTCATCAAGAACAAGCGGGTAAGTACCTTTTGACTAATTATGGCTTAGTTTGCTTAGTTTGAGTGGGCAAGCGCTAAATCGCCCACTCTATGCGGAATTTTGGGAAGTTGTATCCAGGCTTTCCGGCTTAATTACCAGGAGGTTATCTCCTACATGCTTAGTTTGTAGACCTAGTGCTGGACAGGGTTGGTTCCCACCTTCCCTGTATTGTAGTAGTTTAGGAGGACATATACGTCCTCACCATATGTCAACATGTAATCCCTTTGTAACCGTTGTAAACCTTTTGTACTCTGTTTATTGACAACATGTAAACCTTTTGTTCTTTGTTTATTGTCTTAGTATATAGTTGTTGTTACGACTTGTGTTTGTTTCCTTTCTACCTCTGACTACGTTCCCCAGTCACGCAAACCCCACGTGACAATATCGACTTGTTCGCTTTTGGTAAAGATACTTGTAATAAATTAATATTAACCAAAATAATTGACACAAACTGAGAGAATAATAATTGTTTACATAAAATTCAATAGTTTATCCTGAATTAGAATTCAGCTGTTTTCCATGGCAAACTTAGTTGGTAGATACTTTAAGGCTTTATCTCCTTACTTTTTAGACAGCTATTATTTACTTGTTTCTCATGGCTAACTAGATATAACATTTTTTGATCGTCGTGCAGTTGCATGTTTCAGTTTAGTGTCAGCAAGTTTTCTTTAGAACATCCAAGAGAACTTTAATGTTGTGATACACCGTTGGATTCGTCTTAAAAAACTACATCTAATTAAACTATGAAAGTGGTATAGTTGTATTTAATTTTTTTACGTTATTGTCAAAAAAGTGATTTAGTCAACTTTGAACGCTCTGCTAAGACAAACGAAACGTGATAAAATTATGTAAATATTTTTGTGCAGATGTAAACGTCTATTAGAACGATTTAAGGTAGGTCATGGCACTCTAGATTAAAAAATAGAATTTACTCTAAAAATGTTAAATTGACACAAAAAGTAATAAAAATTCTACAGTTGTATGTAAAATGAATGCTAGATTCCAAAAATCAAAAAATATACAGGGTGTTCCATTTAAAAATCCAAAGTTGGGGTCACTTCTGGCTGAACCGGAAGTCGTCGAAGTTTAACAGATACTTCAGTAAGTGTCTTTGTAATAGTCTATAGCTCCTGCCAAGTTTCATCTTGTTTGATTAAAAACTACAGAAATGGCAGCCGGAAAGTGATCTCGTTGACACCCGGTATACCGGGTGGGGCAATAGTGTGGGGAAATCCGATAGCTCCTAAACGGTAGCTAGAAAAACCGTTCTAATACGGATGTAAACAGTGGATAGAGGCGCATCTAGAGAAATTATTTTCAAATATACAGGGTGTTGCAGAAAAGTGTGGCACGCTTAAGGTAATTTTTTTTAAATAGAATGCCCCAAATATTTCTGCATATTTAACACCTCTCTTGGCAGGTTTATTCATATATAGAATTCTAGCGCCATCTAATGACCGGTTTAGAAGTTATAAATTTTCAAAAAAATTGAGTTTTACATTATCCCACTTAACAGTTTACCCCTTTCACGGCCGCAACGGTGAAGACGAATTTAAGTAGGCATTTTGTTGCAGGGGTTTGTGGTTTAAAATTCATTCATTCATGGTGGGTCCATTTTCTTTTAAAGAAGAGCACCCTACAAGCCCCTGCAGCAAAATCCCTAGTTAAATTCGTCTTCACAGTTGCGGCCGTGAAGTGAACTGTTAAGTGGGATAACGTAAAACTCAATTTTTTTGAAAAAAAATTTATAACTTCTAAACCATTAGATGGCGCTAGAATTTTATATATGAATAAACCTGCCAAGAGAGGTGTTAAATATGCAAAAACATTTGGGGCATTCTATTTAAAGAAAATACCTTAAGTGTGCCATACTTTTCTGCAACACCCTGTTTATTTGAAAATAATTTTTCTAGCTGTGCCGCTATCCAATGCTTACATCCATATTAGAACGATTTTTCTAGTTGTTACCGTTTAGGATCTATCAGACTTCCCCACACTATTGCCCCACCCGGGTATGTGTGTCTTTAGAAATCCTAAATATTATATGTATGAAAGATCTTAATAAGTAATTCCGAATATTACTAATCTTATTAAATACTACAAAACAGTCTTAAGTGTAATTTTTGTTCTACTCCAACTAGGTTTTGTTTTAATTTAATCTGGTAAACAGTATTTTTCTTTGTAACACTGTTTTTGATCAAAACCGTGTCATAAAATTAACTTTTGTAAATGTGTAATATGAAAAAGATATTTTATACTGATAAAAACGTAAAGGTTAAGCTAAAGAATAGAACAAACTAGTCCAGATGTGCACACAGTTTTTACAATATACAGTTACTCTGTCTTTTTGGACCACTTGGATAGATTACTTCATACCTTAAAGCTGTTGTACACATACGAGAATTTATGCGAAATTTTTAACCATATTTTTGTTGAAATTTTTCAACAAAATTTTGGTAAAGAAACTTGGCGTGTAATACAGTATTTTTATTCCGAAGATTTATTCTGAAAATATTTAGAATAAAACTTTGGAACAATTTCTAGAATTTTTAGAAATTTGCGAGTAAGCAACGTGGAAAAGTGCACACAAAATGCTGCAACACATTGGTTTATTTTGTTTATATTTGCATTGTAAAATATTATTAAAGCAAACATGCAATGATAATAAACGCGAATTGAAAGTAGGGCAACGTTCTAACCTCCGCAGAGTTTGGCTGTATTAGCTCGCATTATTCTTTTATGCCCTCCTGAATTGGCATGTTTTTATGCCAATTTCTCGACTTTTTGCAATGTGCAACTTTGTACAATAATATGGATCAAGTATTAATGAAATAAGTGGAATTAATTTATTTATTTATTTATTTAATCATCAACAAACAAACAGGCTATGCCTTATTACATGTTTGTAATATAGAAATTAATTAATTTTAACTAATTAAATATTATAAGCTTGAAAAAATGAAAATATCCTGATTTATTAGCCTTATAGTGATTCAAATTGTCCTTTTTAGCCCATTTTTACAGTACATTTTTCAACTTTTGACCCAATTTTTGCAATGTAATTCGGATTTAATTTTGTTTTTTTAGTTAATTTAATGAAAAAACAAAAGGGAATTAATAAATCGAAATAGTTTAAAGCTATCTCCAAAACATGATGTGACATACGAGGTTGGTTTGATAAATAACTTGGTTTGCATAGATTTAGTGGCTGAGAGCAATAATTGCATATGTAGATATCAAGTAGGCTTCCCATAAATGACATTTCTAAAATATCAAGTTATTCTGTCAGTAATTCGTTATTTGAGAGTGACATAAACACAAGCGTTACTAGTGATATTAGGAAATGGATATAATTGCAATTCGTGGTGCGATGCAGTTCTTCTTTTTGGAAGGGAAAATGGTTAAGGCAATCCATGAAAGAATTTTTTCTACATTGGGGAATTCATGACCTTCTTACGAAGCAGTTCATCTTTAGGTTAATGAGTCCAAGCGTGGCAAAACATCTATTGAAGACGCACTACGTTCTGGAACTCCAAAAACAGCTGTCATACCAGAAATCATCGACAAAGTCCATGATATGGTTTTGGCCGACAGACGAGTGAAAGTTTGTGAGTTAGTAGAAGCTACAGGCATCTCAATTGAGAGAATTCATTTCATTTTACACGAAGATGCGAACTTCAGCAGACTTCTTAGGGATTTTTAAGAGAAACAAAACAGCAATCCAACCAGTGGACAGTGCGAGGTGAACCAACCCCAAAGAAGGTGAAGACATTACCATCTGCGGGAAAGGTCATGGCGTCAGTCTTCTGGGATGCAAAGGGAATTCTTCTTATAGATTATCTCGAAAAGGGTAAAACCATTAATGGAAAATACTACGTGGCCCTCTTGGACAAGTTGAAGGCAGCCATCGTGGAGAAACGTCCTGGAATGGTTTGAAAAAGTGCTTTTTCACCACGAAAATGCACCAGTGCATTCCAGCCATGTTGTCGACCAAAAATCGACAGATTTAAGGTTTGAAATTCTTCCCCATCCACCCTATTCACCTGATCTAGCCCCCTCAGATTACCATTTGTTCCCTAAACTTAAAACTTTCTTAGCTGGACAGAAATCTGTATCAAATGAAGAAGTGATACAGTGTGTAAAAGACTATTTTAAGGGACTTGAAGAAGAACACTTCCGCGAAGAAATCAAGAAGCTTGAGAAACGTTGGGGCAAGTGCGTTGAACTTCGAGGGGATTATGTTGAAAAATAAAGTTCTTTATAAAATTCAAATCATTGTTTTTAATATCAAACCAAGTTATTTATCAAACCACCCTCGTACATTCATTGAACAAGCATTCATTGGACTGAATCAACGCGCACAATGAACGGATTCATTGAACAAACCAATTTTGACGTTTGTGACTTTGTGATTTGTTTGTTCTGTTTACGTTTTAACACTCAAGTAAGTTACAACACTAATACCCGATGACACGTCCGGACTAGGTGGTTTTGGCACTGGAATGTTTTCTGCATGTGGTAATGGTATTTGAGCACTTGGGACACTCGAATAAGTACACTTTATTATGTACACTTTATTAAATGACACATACATCAAGATTGGTTCGTTCCCATTCAGTATGTTGGTTCAGCACAATGAATGTTATTCAATGAATGTTTGCCGCATTATGTTTTGGAGATGGCTTTAAATTATTTCAATTTATCAATTTCCTTTTGCTTTTTCATTAAATTAACTAAAAACAAAAATGCGGTGCAATGAAAATGCGAGCTAATATAGCCAAACCCCGTGGGGGTTTTGTTAGTCTGTTGGCTTACTTTCATATTGCGTTGTAGCTATTTAGACTGGAATTTCTTGCTGCACTGTGTTATAAGTTAAATTGTACTGTATCCTAAAATAAAGGTTAATTAACTATTTATAATTATATATAAAGAGTATATTAAAGTATTAGTTTCATAAGTTGTTAGGGATATTTTGGTAAGTAGCATAACAGTTGGCAACACTAGAAATTATGTAATTGTTTTTCAAATAAGCTCACTAACTTTAGGTAATCCGCGCGACGTAGAAATTCCCATTGTTATCTCATACACATAAAGCCCGCTACTAAGCAGCAAGACCTCGTTCAAATTTGCCAGGTGTATTATATGTAGTGTTGAAAATTATTATAAATTTAAAGTAGAATGTATGCCAATATATTTGTGACATGAATAATAAATTGCTACTTAATGAATTAAAAACTTGGATGAAATAAGAATAATTATACATATTTCATTTCATAGAATAAATACCTTATTTGTTAAAGAAATTAATGAAGAATAAAATGCAATAGTATTTTCAACAAAGATCATATGATTTTTGTTAACAAAAATAATTATTCAAAAATAATTTTGCATAAATTCTTGTATGTGTAAAACAGCTCTTATACATATTGTAACGTTCTTTTTAAAATAATAACAAAAGTGCCGTTTAAATCGTCTATTAATAAGAAATATTTATTTACAAACACTAATGAATACACTATAAATTAACGCTATGATTATAAACCATTAAAACTATTATTTACAGACTATGAATTTCTAATACAACATTTATCTTCACATTTACTATTTATTTCGTGATACACAGTTAATGACTCGCTGTTGACTGATCCTCTTTTATCCGCGAAGTCGATTTTATACCCTCATATAATCGTACCAGAAGCCGCTGGAACCTACTATGTATTTCTGGAAGGCGCTAGATAAACCGCGTCTGGTTTACATGCTTGGTGCGATGCGTCATTCTCTCGAATGCCATAGAATATTCCATTTGTTGTGTAAAGAAGAGGTTCTTTCTTTTTCTCTCTTGTTACAATATGATTATTAGCTGAATGCTAAATTATTATTTTGTCAATTTGTTTATAAATCTCTTTTTTGTAGCCGGAAAGGATAGATCCTCAACGGGCTAGAGGTTATGATGTTAGAAGTGATGTATGGTCACTAGGAATCACATTAATGGAAGTGGCAACAGGGCATTTTCCATATCCCAGATGGTCTAGTGTTTTCGAACAGCTTCATCAAGTTGTTAATGGTGAACCGCCTCGCCTTTCTACCAACCACAATGCTAACGTATTCACAGCTGAATTTGTAAATTTTGTAAATACTTGGTAAGGATTTTGTGATTGTAATTTTATATTTTTAATATTTTGTTTTTATATTACAGTTTAATAAAAGAGGAATTAAGCAGACCCAAATACAACAAGCTCTTGCAAGATCCATTTATAATGAATGCTGAAAAAGAGGAAATAGATGTATCAGCATATGTATGTGACATAATGGACGAAATGGCTAACAATGGTATTAGTGCTTTCACTACCAATCAACCATAGTTGGTAGAGCACTCCTTCATATTAATTTTATTTTAAATTGTCGATTTTATGGAACTGTTAATTATAGGGAAATAATAAATTAATAGAGTTATTGTAGGTATTAATGACAATATTGACTGTAATTTGTTTGTATTAGGAAACAAATCTTAGAATTATATAGCTATTGCTTTAACAAAATATTTGTGATTTCAACCACTTGTTTGAAGAAAACGACTGCCTAGTGTGTAAATTAGTGATTTTTGGATAATGAGTATTTTTGTAAGTGAAATTGTTTTTAACTTCAGGAATATTACTTTGAATCTTTTTTCAGTTTTACTATTTATTTATTCCGAGTGCTACATGAATATTATTTCTTTTTTAAGAGATCAAGGATTGTTTATTTACTATTATAGTAATTTACAAAATACACATTCCTTTAAAATAATAATTGGCATTTTCTATTGAGAATCATTTTAATGTTTTTCTTTCATGGAAGCATTACAAGAATGAATGATGTCCTCCAATATTCATGTATTTGCTACCAGGCACGGTCAGTACATACGAAAACGCAGGCCTGTGGCAATGCACTGTATTACTATTATGTGCATGTGTTGCATTGCGGCAGCTCTGAGTTTTCGTATGCATTGGCTGGGCCTGTTTGATACCATCATGTGATATTTTTTTGAAATTCAATTTCTCTATAATTAATTTATTTGTTATTAGGGCCTTTCCTAAAATAATAATGTTTATGGGCAAATATATATATATATATATATATATATATATATATATATATATATATTAAAATTGTGCATAAAAATGAAACTGATGACCCCCCTAGTGGAGTTCTTTAATAAGCCAAACATTAAATTGAAAGGCCTGTGTGTTCACTTAGTTATTTCAGAAAATGCAAGGTAGAAGTTATAAGATGTCCCCCGACTGTTCAACAGTAAATTTATGGTCATGTGGCTTATAACCTTTTCCAATCTCAATGTCACTTTACATAACAATATTGTACAGCATCATGTGTACTAATCGAAACTTTAAGTAAAAGAGGTTAATCTTATCTTATGAAAATACTGAAGACAGTATTTTCATAAGATAGGATGAACATCTATCACTATCCATTCACTTTGTAAAAATGATCAGGGTTGGCCATGAAGTGTTAATTTGTAGGACTATTATTTTATGGTTGTAGAACCTACAGAAGTAAATTATGAATGCAGTGATTTATTATTATTTATTATTAGCATTATTATTTATGAAAATAACAAATTAAGAAGTTTCTAGCTGATTTCTTGTTTGTTTCAATTTTATCTACTTTATTCCATAATAAAAATATGAAGAAAATAAAATCTATTGCAAAATTTGTAGATATAGAATTTTCATAAAACTGTCCAAAAGTCACAGCCAACTTGTATCTTTTTACAAAGTGGTTGGTGTTAATTGTTCAACTAGTTTTTTCCCCAGTAGCTTAGCTTTAGAATATTCTAAACAATCAATGAATTTATTGAATAATAAATTCTCAAACAAAAACGTACATTAACTACTGTTTAGTTATACAAAATTTTAAGATTTTTTGTTTATTTAAAAAAGCAGTATACGGGTGCATTATCGGGACATAACAGGGGAATAGCATGTAAAATAGTTATTTATGTATTAAGGGCATAAAGAAGCTTTTATGGCCAGAAGCGTTATTTCTAGCCCGAGGCGTCAGCCGAGTGCTAGGAAAAGGCTGTAGGGCCATAAAAGCAAGTTATGCCCGAAATGCATACACTATTTTATGCACAGATTGTTTTTATCTCAAATCTATTATTGTGTAAAAAATATAATTAAATGAGTACGTAGGTTACATCAAGCCGCTGTACGTATACTTATGTGCATATATACGAAGTACGTTACTATAGTTACTATATAATACTTAATTTCAGCTTATTTTCATTGGTGATAAGTTTACAAATTATATTAAGAACCAATCAAGTTCTACAAATACAGCTCTGACATTTAATTGACGTTTCATTATTGCCCGTCGGATCATAAAGAGGCCCTTGGGGCATAAAGAGACAGTTATGTTTAGATAGATCTATCAATAATAGTCTAATTATAATGCATCTGTGCATAAACACAATTTTTCAAATATTGGCTCCCCTAATTATTTTAGAGGAAAAGTTACTATAGCAAAGTTGTAGACCTTATTGAATACAGTTCAAAACTCCCCCACTTTAGCATCTATGTTAAATAGTTTCCAAGATACAAGTGATTTTCTGGTACAGGAAATTAACATTGTAAATGGGAAATTTGCTAATAGCAGTTGCCATGTTGTATTTAGATCTTAGGTGTAAATGCAAGAATTATTAAGCAGAGTTTCATGGAGCAAGATCACTTATCAGAATGTTACAATTGCTACCGGTGTGGAAGAAATAGATGAGAATTCTCCCAAGAAATTTATTTTTATAAAATCTTATTAGCCATTACAACAGTTGTCAAATTATTATTAATTATTGTTAATGACAAACCTTTCGGCAATTCCTTAGAATAATTTGACAATTAATTGTTGTCATGGCTAATAAGATTTTTATAAAAATAAATTCTTGGAGAATTGTCATCTATTTCTTCCATGCCCGTAACAATTGTAACATTCTGATGAGTGATTTTGATCCATGAAACTGTGCTTTATAATTCTTGCATGTACACCCAATGTCTAAATCTAACGCAGAAATTGCTATTAGTGAATTTTCTATTTGCAATGTTAATTTTCTATACCAGGGAATCACTTATATCTTAGAAACGATTCAACACAGAATGTTAAAATGGGGCTGTTTTGAACAGTATTCAATAAGGACTACAGCTTTGCTATAGTGACTTTTCCTCTAAAATAATTAGGGGAGCCAATATCAGAGAAATTGTGTTTTTACATGCTATTCCCCTATGTTACAAATCCGATAATACACCCTGTATATGTACGTGTATAAATGTGTGCAAAAAAATAAATGCTTTTAAACCACTATATTGAAGTAGTGCAGGCAATTTGGGATGAGATAATTTTTTCAATTTCTAGAGTGAGTGTGGTCTCAGAGGACATTCATGATAAATTTGGTGAAAATCTATCAAATTTTAAGAGTTGTTATCAGGCTAACACATAGAAATATGACAAATGGAAACTATTAAGTGGTTTGTGCTTAAGTTTTGTGTTCCATTTGTCAAGTGGACCATCAAGATAAAACCCTTTTTATTCACATATGAAAGACATTGACACATGAAAATGTTGTCTAAAATCGGAAATTTCATAATTCTCCACAACCAATTTTATAAAATTCTTCAAAAATAACGCATCTAAAATGCATTAGCTTTGAAAAGAAAACCTCTGTTTTTCAAAGAATACTAATGAACCTAATCATATAGTAAAAGACACTAGTGTGAAGCTTTAATGTTGCATGTATCCTAAAACGATCCAAAGAAAACATAGAAACAAAAAAAAAAGATAATGGGTAGGGTTGTACAGGCTGAGCCCCACAAAAAGTGATTAGTTATTGAACTATTTTACTACTCTTATTTCTATACTATACTTCAACAAACAAATGCAGAATCTGGGTCACAGAAATCACGTGAGGTTAAATGCAAAACGTATCACGAACCTATCAATTAACACTACAATAATAATTATTATTAACGTCGACATTAAATTATTCTATTTCACCTAATAATAATAATAAAATTTATTTTCATCGTTATTAATTTGATTTTATCTACCCTATTTTTTGCTAATTACTTTTCTTCAAATTACCCATTACCCTATGACACTTAAAACGTAACGAAGTTTTTGATTATAACCCGTTATTAGGGTGTATATATTCAATGATGACAAACGAAATGTTAAAAAATACAATCCGAACGTACCATAATGTGTTTCACAGCTGTTGATCACGCGTTGACCTATTTTCTTCATTTGTTTGTTGAGGTATATTGACTGTAATACAATCTTCTTCATGTGTACCTCTTCCAAGTTTCTTTAACTTTTTGTCATTAGTTATTTCGGAATTCTATTCTTTATTGTGCTTAAGTATACTGCATATTTCATATTTTTGTAATATTGACATTAGAGATAATGTTAATTGTCATATTATAACAAATGGTTTTGGTTTTCAGGAATTATTTCTGTCAACTTTATCAAACTGTTCTCATAAGTAGTCTTTCTAGAATATATTTCAGTCATTAGTCAAAATAATAAGATAACAATGATAATTTCACGTACAAATATTTGGTAGCCACATTTATCGAGTTTGCTTGGATTATAAGTTTTCAAAGAAGAATGACCTCTAAAGCAACGTTACCCAACCACCGATCCGCTGACCGGTACCGGTCCGTGAAAAATTTTTACCGGTCCATAGAGAAATACTACAGTATTTTCAAAATTTTGCTGAAAGATTTTTTTAATTCGTGTTATTCTGGAGGGAATGTAGGATTAAATAGTTTATCGGAGTTGACCAAGAGTAAACTCTGACTTTTAAACGGAGCCGGCGCTGTATACGCTATCTCTATTAATAAGCAAGAAAACATAGTTTTTTTCATATAAATCCTAAATAAAACGCTTTTTTGTTTGAGAACTAATAGCATAAGAACCACAAGATTCCTTTCTAACCCCTACAAGAATTTCATAGATATATGGCATATAGTTTCAGAGAAAAAAATTATTCAACTTACTTTTCATGAAATTGTCCCTAAAAATGGGTACCTTTTATTACGTATAAATGTACGTTTCTCATACATTCATATACGGGGTATATAACGTGCCGGCTCCGTACCTATGTGGTGGGGTAATATCCATAAGGAGGATTTAGGATCCCATTTTAGAATTTTTAAGCGGGTTTGGTGCACATGGGTCTAGTCATACCGGAACCGAAAGAAGTTTTGTCTTGCGTCCCCGATTAATGCGAACGATCAAAATCTGGGTTTCGCGGTTTCGAAGAGCCGCAAAACTTGCTTCGATCCGAACCGTTTTTGTGTGTCAATGCGTTCGTTGGGTAGTTCCAGTCTCAGATTTGAAGTCTCGACCGTCTCCGGTATACCGTTTAGGGCGGTTTAGGTGAAGGCGGCAAAAACTGACCCCGCCTTACTGTAGGTCGGGGCGAAAATCTGACAACGGAATTTTTGCCAGCGCAGTACCCCAATCGTTTATATCAGAAAAGGTTTTTTTGCCAACACTCTTCCGGGTGCGGGGACTAAAGTGACATGGGGTTTTGGGAACGATCGAACATGTGTTGGTGGCATTTGATGTCATGCGGCCTGCTTAGAACGGTGCATCAATTGGTTTTTCCGTGTCTCTGCTCGAGGGAGCTCTGCCCGTTTTCGAGAGGCAGTATCTCGGAAACTATAGGAGTCAAAACGACTATCTTGGCATCAAACGACGGGCAATCTCAAAATGTTTCCCCTTCAAATGCCGCGCAAAACCATAAGAAAAAAGTAACAGCCGAAAAACTCGAAGATCTTTATTTGTTTTTCGCCCGAGAAAACGCCCATCCTTTGACCGCCGCTCCTGAAATCCACTCGCCAGCGTTTTCGGGTATCCTGGTTATTCGGTGCTCCCAGTCGAGCTACCTTGCGCTGATTTTGAACGATAGACCGTCCTATGTGTCTAAAACCCGTATATCCTTTTTTCGCCAAACGAATGAAAGAAACGGTCGTTTTCCGATGCTCGTGAGGCGAAAAGAGCCAGAAACTCCAGCCGATTTCGGGCCGGTCCCCGCTTTAGTCGTTCGAGGTTTGGTATGCGGGAAGCGAATGATGTACAAAAACCGACTTTTGTTATTACAAATAATGGATATTTATTTATTTTAGATTGTTCTTGTACAGTGTAAAAGCAAATTTATTATTATAAGATTTATTTTGCGAAATGTTTTCTTTAATTTTTTCACCTTACCGGCCGCAAGTAAATGCTACGTCGTTTGGCGAACGAAAAAGGTTGGGAACCGCTGCTCTAAAGGGAACAAGTTGTTCATCTGCACACATCATCTTAGGCATTGGAATGTTTCTTAAATCTCTGAACAAAAATGTTGACCCCTAAAATGTATGAGGAAAGATTAAAATGAAATCTACCTAACCAGGAAATAAATGATTTAGAGAAAAAACAAAATTCTATTTTTCGACATAAATCTTTTAACAGTTACGCACTTAGTCCAATGCTTCTCCAAAAAATGCCTTTCAAAAAAATTCTTTTAGTAGTAACTTCTCAAAAAAACTCATAAATGGCCTCTTTTAGTTCTTCATCTGAAGAAAGCTTCTGAAAGAGGTAATAGTCCGACGGAGCTATGTCAGGGCTGTAAAGGGAGTGTCGTAACTCAACACACCTGCAATTGTTGATTTCTCCCTGAACTTTGTAAGCCTTATGAACTTGGCAGTTGTGCAGCGATAAACTTTTTGGTCAAAGTTAAAGGAGCATCTTTTGGCATATAGCAACTTTGAAATATTTAATTGTTTCTCTGTAGACATCTGCAGTAATTGTAGACCCCTTCTGTATATACTCAATCATAAAGAATACTCTCATCCCAAAAAAAACTGTTGCCATCAGCTTCCCTGCAGATGCTTGCGTCTTTCCTTTTTTTGTGGTGGAGGTCCTTTGTGCAACCATTACATTGGTTTTTGTTTTGTTTGGGATCCCAATGCAACACTGACGTTTCATTGCTCGTTAAAATTTGGAAAAAAGACGTAAACAAACTTGCAGTCAGCTGACTCTTGAAGCTTCATTTACGATGATGCGCGTTTGCGTACTGTGTGCGCTTAATTTGCTCTTACGGTTTCAGCTTAATATGGAATGGAAAATGATGCTAATGAAAATTATATACACCACAACTAAATCAGACTCGTCACTCACTATTTAAACATAATAAAACCTAGTTTAAAAGAGGTTTTTGTTCTAAAAAGGACAATTTTTGAACAACGTCTGCGGAAAATCTTTTTATTCTTTATCTTTTATCAGACGGATTTTGATAATTTTTTCACCATTCAATTCAGCACATTTTTCTGCGTTGAATGGCTATTCAAACATGGAAAACGGATAGGTTGGGTTACGGTAGATTGTCCACGTTTTAGCCGGCAGAAAGTCGCAAAACGTCATTTTCAACTTAAAAAGGCATCAAGTCTTCGCAGAGTTGATGGATTTTTATTTTTTTGGTATCAAAATGATCTTTGTACACGTCCACACAAAAGTTATTAAAACGAGCCGCCGAAAGTTGGTCGCGGCGAGCAATTTGATGGTAAAAGTGCCATTTTTTTGATGAAATGCGATTTAAAAAAAATGTATCAGACGGATTTTGACAATATTTTTTTCACCGTTCAATTCAGCACATTTTTCTGTGTTGAATGGCTATTCAAACATGGAAAACGGATAGAAAACGGTTTTTCACCTTATTTCGCGCGGATGTGGGATGCACAATATTTGGACATGATATTGTGTAGTCATCAATTTCAATCTGGAAATAATTTTTCTTTTATTATTACGTGTATGTTATTCTTATTGTTATTTATTCACTTATAATATCATAATGTATAATTTCACTCGACATCTCGCGTCACTTAAAAATAGTGTTGGCAAATTTCCGGAAATTTATTTTTTGGATGCTTTCTGTCTCAAATCTCAAAAAAAGTTAACTAACTTCAAACGCAGTTTAAAAGATATCTAGATGAATCAATAAATGACTGAACAAAACAAAACAAAAAAAATCCAGTCCAAGGAAAAATGGAAAAAAACAAATGAGGTTATAAACGACAAACATTGAAATGCGGTGTACATTTCTTAAGTACAAGTACATTAATTCAAGATTAAAGCGGAAATTTATGGATATTCCCTTTTCCATTTGCCACAGCTACTTAAAAATTAAAGAATGTTTTTGGAAAGTTGAAATTCTCAGTAATGAGACGAGAAATATCTTGTTGAGACTGAGTCGAGATTAACTAAATCAAGGTTAAGACGAGAATTGCCCATTCTCGCTGTTGTTTAATGTTTATATTAAGCATTGTTCAGTTTACCAATAAACGTGATAGCAAACGCTTTCAATCCGAAATCTGATGGAGAATCTGATCATAGTTTTTATACAAAATTTAACCTCACTTTCATTAATTAATAAATTGTTACTATGGCAACTGCTCCATTGCCTATTAATAAAAAATTCAAGTACTTGTGATGGTTTGGAGTCCACCATATAAGCTGCAGATTTCCTATACTTGTGATTACTGAATAGAAGATCAGAAGTATAGGAAGGAAATGCACATCAATTTCAAAATTAAATTGTCTTTACCAACTGTAAATAAACAAGGCTATCAGCTTTATACAATTATTGTCCTTAAATCAGCTGATATAAAACAAACATTTCATCTCCCACTGGCTGCTTTATAAGCAAGTCTCTTAGTTTATGAAATAGAAATGTTGCCCGGATGGGAATGGCTCTAATTATAATGAAAAGCACAGCTAAATATTGTAATTTGTGTATAAAAAATTCCTATCTATATTTTACTATCGATAACTATATTTTTAAATGCTTTCCATGTTCCAGATGGGTTCTTATTTATTATTTTACTAATTTTAACTTTGCATTTTTTGTATCTAGTTAATTATCTTTTATCGAATTGACAAATAAAATTGTCATTAGCATTATAGGTTATTATTTATTATTAAAGGAGTATTGCTAAAAGACTTTTACGTTTTAGATTGATTAATTAAAAATTAATTATAATTAATTAAATTCTCCTTAACTCTTAACACAACTTCTACAAATTTAAATTGCTCAGTAATGTGTTCACAGAGAATAAAATCAACTTTAACATTAAAAACAACCAGTGCACATTGTTATCTTGCATTAATTTAACAGTTCTATAAACCGACAATAAGTAGCTCGTATAAAAAAGAAATTACCTATTCAATATTTAGAATTAGGCAATTGTTTTCCTTTTTGAGTCGTGCATCTCAGGTGATGTAGAAACCAATAAAATATTGTTAACAGTTGTAAAACTTAGGATTATTGTTAAAACAATATTGTTTCATGTATACATACATACTATATTAAGGTCTATTAGTAGAGAGATAGTTTGTATTCTGTATTATCAGAAATATGTAATATTCAAGTTCTTTCAGCATTTCAAATTTGTTGTAGGTATATTTTTGCAATGTAACTTTTATTTTTATTTTCCTAATTTCTATTTAAGTGCAATTTATTTATGCTGTGAATCATTTAATTTAGTTTTGAGATTCTTTGTAGCTATTGGTTTCTTAAAAAGAAAAACTTAAAAGAAATATTATAAATGTACAAAATTTCTAAATGAATAACATGTAAAAAGAAAAATTATTTAAAAAAATAAACTTAGCTTATAATGTAAGTAATTTTAACTAAGTGTAAAAGTCCATTGTACATAATAGGTAGAAACGGAATACAATCAGACAGGTTTGTCAATAATGGCTTGTCATGTCCAAATTATAGAATTTTCTATAATTTATTTATACAATAGTTGAGCATTAAAATTGTTATCTGCATTATTTAATAACTGTCTGAATATTAAGGCTAATATCCTCTTTTTAATTAAGTATTTTATATAGATCACTCTTAATAGAGATCTGTGAGATTTTATGATGTAGTTTCCTTTTTAATTAAGTTGTTATTGTGATCTTTCTAACATTGGCATCTATTATAAATTTTAACTTATTAGTTATTATTAGTTTTGATCTTTTTTAAAACTTTTATTACATAATCAAATTTTAAATTAGTCTTTCAATAGTTGAACATAATTACAGGAGTTTTCAAATAAACTATAGACTAAAAGAAAAAATTAGACACCAACATTTTTGTAACTATAGTTATTCACGCTATTAGAATTAAGTAAAAAAAAAAGTAAAACAGTTGCTGTTATTTTTAAAACATTCTGATATGCAAAATGTATTTTGTACATAAATAGGTATTTGTTGTTAAATTTTTCCTTTTTTTTTCTTGTTTAACAGTCATAATGTTTTATTTATCATTGCATTTTTTCAATAAAAGGAAATTTTTATAAGAATTAGTGATGTCCACGTAAATAAGACATTATGACAATTATATTAGAGTTACATTGTTCAGAGTGAAATGTACAATAAATTATCCATATACTTAACACTTTTCTTATTTAATATTATATTCTCAAAATTAGAATTTTCAGAGAAAAAACATTACAGAGCATTTTTGTTTGAAACGTGAAACCAATAAGATATGCATCAGCGAGGGGCAGACCCAGCTTTGAATCAAGATGCTTTTGCTCGGGGAAGAAACTATGTGACCCAGGGATGCAGCAGTTAGGAACATTAAAAACACAATATACCTTTTTCCTTTTTTATTTCAAACGGATATTCCTATACTGAAAAATAAAAAATTAGAATATTAATATAAAGAAAATATTTCTTTTTTATATAAAACAAATTTTGCATTGCTGCCTCTGAAGATTCTACATTTTAATCTTTTCTCTATTTCTGGCAAATTTGTGTTTCCATTTAGGAGTTGGATTAATTGTTAGCAATTTATATAAAAAAAAAACATTAAAACGATTTTATATAAAATCAAAATGTACGCATGGAAGCAAGCAGAATAAAGATCTCATTTAATTGAAAGATTGTTTTATTAAAACTTGCCAATTAAGCTGCAAATAAAAGAAGAAAGTTGATATAATGTAAATTGATATAATGCAAAAACGATTAAACATATCAAAATTTGTTTGGACTACAAATTGTCACAATTGGGGGTTGTCGTGACTAGGGATGTAGTTAAGGGTAGAACGAAACACAAAGTTCAACTTAACAATATCATGAGCATATAATAACTACTAATACAAAAGCAATAGGATAGTCAGGTAATCATTGTGTTAACCATAGCAGATTCTAGACATCCTAAGAATACCACAAGCAAAGTAACAATAAGGTCACTTAAGGGTCTACAGTACGTGGGAATTTATGATAGCTAAAATGCTTTTTGTGCTATACTTCTCATTTGGTTATTTCATAAAATTTTCACACCCTACTTGAACCAAAATAAAAAGGAAAGTCCATTCTACGTAGGTGCTTTTTCGGATTTAAGAAAAAAAAATTTTTTTGGTACAAAGTTTACAGAAAAATTGATTGATGTTTAAAAATGTCTTAAAATATTAACCAAGGGTAATTCTGAAAAAATCAAAGGCGCTGATCTAGCTTATTAATCGTACTTCACTTTGCTTTTTGTTTCATTTTAATAGATCAACTAATAAGATCAGGAGACGATTAATTGGAAATCAATTTTCTTTGGATTTTTTAGTTATTGTTGGTGTCAAAAGAGGCCACTACATTTGCTAAATACTGTAGACACTAAACGTGGATCTGCCTACTTTAGAGACATGTGTGCGATAATAGACCATAAGAATGAAGGCTGATTCTCACTATACGGCAGACTACCAACAGTCACTGGACCGACAAAACATTGTTCTGTACATTTTATATGGTCGCGACGGTCTGTGCCTGTGATGGTTGATGTCAATACCTTCATGTAAAATGTACAGTACAATGTTTTGTCGGTCCGGTGACTGTTGGTAGCCTGCCGTATAGTGAGAATCAGCCTTAAAATGTAGCAAATGCTTTTATTACATAGCTAATTAAATACTTATACTTTACTAATTAAATATCGTATCTTTCATCCTTTATTCATAGAAGTAAAATCATTTGTTGCATTGTATTTATATCGCCCATTGTTTAAATTAAACTATGTATATTTATGTTAATTAACGATTAAACATACTACAATATATTTAATTGTAAAGCATAAATAAAATCTAACATCAGCTCTAATGGTACTATAAAATGCACGTTAATTCCACAAGCAACTATTGCTTGTGGCTTGATGTCGAAGGTGCTTACTTTGCAATTCATGTATCGCAGGATTGATCCCTGCTCGGGTAGTTTTTGTTTTAATTTGAACTTGTTAGTTCTTAAAAAGAATAATTATTTACTTAATTATTTGAATTATAGTTCTTTTAAAAAGGCTACCGGACAGGAATCGATCCTGCGACCTTCGAGGTAAAGGGGTTAATTGTTGAATGCGCTAACGTACATTATATACCATTAGAGCTAATATTAGATTTTATTTATTTATGCTTTACAATTAAATATTAAATGACGTGAAGCCGAATTCAAAAATTTCTTTTTTAAATGAAAATAAATTCAAAATAACGGAATATGTGTTTCTGCATTTAATATAATGCGACACAGATTAACGCATACAAGATGCAAGGTATTAACTTGGTACCTATAAAAGAATTCGCCTAAGGGAAAGGCACGGTGGCTGAAAAGAACAGTAACCGCCTTTAAACAGATTTCTGCGGGTTCTATTCCCGCCAGCTGCATACTTTTTTTTTAGATTATTTTTAATAAAACTACATCCTGTTTGCAACTGGATTATTTTGTAAATTTAATTCAATAAAATTTTTGAATCGGACATTGAAATTGACGTCACGTCAGCTCCTCTTGTTGAACAATGACTAAAAGGGATAATTTTATGTAATTATTTGTTTGTAAATGTTATAGTATTTACAAAAAAAAGTTTATTTATAAAATATATTAAATAATAATTATAAAATACGCATAATCAAATGTAGCATTCGACTATGGAGCTGTTGTCACACGTTTCTTTTTTAATGAATGTTTATTTATTATACCTTTTTTGTTGGTTCTTTTTTATTATTACTTGCTTTTTAATTCTTTTTTACAATATTACTAATTACAGCACATTTACTTATCAATTGATTAACATTAACTAATCAACAATTAAGGGAAATTCCACATCAAGTGATCCAATTTTTTGGAAGTTTTTGACTATCACCATCTTTGATTTTTTCAAATTTTTGCACAACTGTTATACTACTAAAGATTACTAAAAATCTAAAATATAATTTTAACTCAAGTGGTTCTTTTGTTATGCCCTTCTAAAATGTACAAAAATGGGTGATTTTAAGCATGTTGGAGTTTATGTTTTTCTTTATAACTTTTGATAGAAATAAGATAAAGAAATAAAACAAAAACTGTTTTAAAATCCATCATTTGGGCTTTAAAATGATGGGATGCATGGCATACTTTAATATGGAAAAAAAATTATGTTGGGCTTTGACCATGAATTTCTCAGAAAACATGATTAAAAATTCTGATATATGTGCCAAATTTTAAGTTGGGATCATTACTAAATTATTTTAACAAAATAGCAATGTTCAACATTTTAACATAAATATGTTTTTCAATATACAATCAACTTCTATATAACGAAGTCGGTAAATCCTGAAAAAAATTCGCTATAGGCAAATTTCGTTATAAAGAAATATCACCTTTTGTAAATATTATTTTAATGCTTTAATTTTAATTCGAGTGATTCCGCAAACTGTAATGCCTTGTGTTTACTTAATTGTCCTGATAATGGTGCATTTTTGTCGCCAATTAAATGCGTCCACTTTAAAACTGTTTCATCTACGGCGTCGTAAGCATAAGTTTTAGCACTTTTTGCTGTAAGTTCACCAACCGATTTTAAAATTGATTCGCGATTTTTAATTATACTCGATAAACTACTGGCAGGAATTCCAAACTTTACCACGAGCCGCGATGTCTTTTTTGTATACAGTTATCAATTTCCACGTTGATTTTCTCAGTAATGGTTACACATGGCTAACACTTTCACTTTAATTTTTTTGTACTACAGTGTAGGGCTGTTCACTCACAAAACTAAAGTTACAATAAAAATTTGCAATGCAAGTTTTTAACTTTATGTAAATGCTATTTGGATTTTAATCTTTCCTAGAACTCTCATTCAGTTAAATTTTCGGAAATCCCCCGAAAAAGTAAGAATGTAAAGATAAATCAGTTGTAGGAGGCCTTTTAATGACAATTTTAATCCTTCTTAGAACTTCCATTTAAACAAAGTTACAAAATCCCTTTGAAAGGTCTACAGGTTTTTAAAAATGTGTGCACAGGCTTCTTGGAAAATGGGTAAATTTATAACCTTTTACTGTTGCTAAGAAAGAAAGATTGATGCATAATAGATACATTTACATGGAAAAATGTATTTTAGTTTGGCCTAAATAATTCGTTATATAGAAATTTTACTTCGTTATTTAGAGACACTTTTATATGTATTTTTTCTAAAAAGTCAATGTACAGCACAAAAATTCGTTATATAGAAAAATTTGCTATATAGAAGTTCGTAATATGGGAAGTTTGACTGTATTACACTTAACATGGAATTACCCTTAACCAAGGTAGACTCTAAGATGATGATGGCTGAATTAGATGAGCTCCCGAAGGAATTGAACTGTCTTAGAGTAACTTTCATATTACATAGGATTTATAGCTGCAGGTTAACAGTAGCTTGTTGCAAACAGCTTTCTCTTTAGCAAGCAGGATGTAGGTGTTCAGAGCAGATGTGCTAAACTATTTTTAGCAGTAGACTTGCATTCCATACACAGCATGTGTGCAACCTAGATCAAGTCACACTCGAAAACACATGCTGATAAAAAATAGTTTAATTGGGAAGTATTACATCTGTGACATGTGCACAATTATCACCTGGAGTTTTTCTCCGAGGAGGGGGTACTTTTTGTCACCTGCAGGGACAAATCCACCCCAGGTACCCCCTTGGATATTGAACACTGTGCAGGTCACTTGATAAATATGTACAAATTCCGAAAAAGTATTTATATAAGGACTGTATCGAAAAGAAAGTTGACATTTTTAAATAATCACAAAAGGTAGCTGTGAAATATTTTAAAAATAATATTGATAAAAATTTGTTTATGTGTTTATTGACAACCGCTTCATATGAAAAGAAATTCAAGTTTTTATACAGTATACAGCAATGACGCGAATTAATATAAATGAAAGAAAAGCAATTTTGGACAAGTAGTGTAAGTAGAATAAAAGGGATTTTTGTAAAACAGTTGGCTAAAAATCACAATATTGTTCATGCAAGTGTCATAAATTGATTAAAAAGTTTGCCGAGACTTGTAGTTTGAAAAACCGTAAAAATCTGATGCACTAACTAGGGTTTCTGGATCTCGACAATTTTGCTATTCCCGGGACTCGAGACTTGTTTTTCCGAAAGTCCCGGGAATCCCGGATAATAATTTAACATAGGTATATAACACAAAAATTCAAATATTCATTTTTAAAATTGCTTTAATTAATCCTCTAATCATTTTCTTGTAGAAGTTCTCATTGGAAAATAACTAAGTATTTAATGAAAAGCACGGCAGTACATAAATAAATTCTTATATCATAAAATTATTTTTTCTCTCTCTTTTATGCCAAAACCTTTCCTGTTTGTGTTTAGTGTTATATTATTTGTCGGTAAGTCTTAAGTTATTCATATTTTTTTTAAGGAAATTTCTTTCCTGAATATGAACACGATAAATATTATTGATTAGCAATAGTTCGAATTGATATTCCATCTTCTGCAACCTATTGAGATGCATACAATTTCACTCAAATTCGGTTTTTTGCAACATTTTAAAATTGATTGTTAATTTTTAATTTCTTGAGGTACAAGGTACAATATCTTCTTCATTACTTTTTTAATGCCATCCGTGCATGTATTCTAAATGCTGCATGCGGCCTCTAAAATCCCAACCTTACACAAAATTTGTTTGAGATAATAATTACATTGGGCCGTTTCGACATTTTTAAAACGATTTCAAACTATATTTGGTTTATTTTCATCTTGAACTGAACTTTCATTGGCTAAACTGAAAATATTTTATTTTTAAATTTAATAGGTAAAAGTAAATAAAAGTCAGATATAACAAATTGAGAAATCTGGTAAATACGCAATTGATTATGAAAGCGAACTATTGTCATTACAAAAACTTTTAAAATTTCTTTGGAACCCTTTACTTATTGGAAACGACCGGTTCATACTTCAATATGAATTTTTAAGTAAAAACATTCTGTTCAAGCTTTAAGAAGAATGCCTTATCTGTTTGTTCACTGCAAGTTCACTGATAAAGAATGCTCCGACGAGGCACCATACCTAACTGTACTTTCTTACTGAAACTAATCCTCTTTACCTTTATTGATTGTTTATAGACAGGTTGTAAATAATTTGTATGTTTGCAAAGACTGTTTAGTACTTAAAAAAAAACTGTTTAAGAAAAATATGTGCGCAAAGCAACATCTTGTTCAGAATTATCTTTTTTAACTAATAATATTTTGCTAAAGAAATTGAAACAAATAAAACCTTAATTCTAAAGTAAGAATTTTAAAAAGACACCTTGTATACAAAAGTCTCGTGTCTCGAATGATTTTTCCCGGGACTCGAGACAAGGAATTCCCGGGACTTGGGTCCCGGGAATTTCCGAGTCAGAAACCCTAGCACTAACCCAGGATTAGATAGTAAGATATTGACGATTTTTAAGGGTAAATCAATGTTGTCAGTACACGATGCTGTGAAAAAAGCAGAAACATCAATAGGAATGATTCAGCGAATAAAGAAAAAGTACAACTGAAAAACAAAAAAATCTAAAAGGAACGAAAAACAATCTGTAGCTGTAAGAAAACAGACAAAAAAAACTGTAAGACGACATCTTAACAAGGAAAGATTAGTGTGTTATAACGGGCGATAAGACTTACTGCTAATTTGATTTTAAAACATTGCCAATGCCCCAGTTTTATACTACTGAGAAAAATGCATATGTGAGCAAAAAGGACAAGTCGATTTTTGTGGAAAAATATGGGAGAAAGGTCTTAGTATGGAAAGCCATATGCAAATGTGGCATGAAATCTAGCCCCTTATTTACTCATGAAAATTTGAATGCAGATTTATACCGAAAAGAATGTTTCCAAAAAGTCTGTCCCCAATTATTCAAAAGCATACAGCGCCTACTACAGTTTGGCCGGACCTAGCTGCAGGTCATTATGAAGCGGCCACTAGGGAATGATATAAGCAGCATAAAGTCAATTTTGTTGAGAAAGAGCGTAATCTTCCAAACTACCATGAAGCACGTCCTATTGACGTGAAAACTACATCAGAAAATTGTTCGGATAACTGTGTATATCACATATGATAGATAAATCAAAAATTATAGATTGTACCCTTTTGCACAGGACAATTTTCAAACTAAAAAGAAATATCACAAAATAAAAAATGAATCATCAATGGTATAATAATGTACAAAAAACAGAGATAAATTGAAAAAAAATTATAGCCCTATCCTTCATACTGAATACAAAAGTTACTGCAGCCTTTGAAATAAACTTATACACAAACAAAAAATGATTATTATAGAAAATACATTGACACAGAAACAACAAGAAAAAAGTTTATGAAATTATCCGTGATGCTACATATGGAAAAACAAATTTTCATAAATCAAATATTCAAATCTTAGATGAAAATAATCAGGAATTTGTTAACAATAAGGAAATGGCTAATTTCTGTAATAACTTTTTTATAAACGTTGGGACTGAAATGGAAGGAAACCTACAAATTCCTAATCAAGACTTTGAAAATGTTAGAACCATTTATAAGACAATGTATTTAACTCCCATAACGGAAAATAAGATTCTTACTCATATCAACTCCCTAAAGACAATAGTGCCCCTGGACATAATAAAATCCCAGCACATATAAAGAGATAATTTTTATAAACATTATAATGAAATAATTATACCACTCAAACATATAATCAATACAACTTTTGAAACCGGAAAAGTACCATCTCATTTTAAATATTCAATAGTTACTCCAATACAGAAATCAGGTACAAAGACAAACATTAATAATTATCGACTCGTAAGTGTTATAAGCAACTTCACAAAAATCTTTGAAAAAAGTTTAAACACAAAATTAACTTATGTAGGAACACATACCTATTTGTATTCTTCTGTGTTCTAGTGATTGGAATTGAAATTTTGGTAGTAAATACTGTTGTTCAATTCCAATATTGGGATAAATGCCTCTACTTTAAGGATGAAATTTTAAAATTGTCTACACGGTTTCTAAGTTATGCTTGTATCGATCATAATAGGAATACCAAATGAAAACACAATACTCCAGCTTAGTAGGAATAAGTGCATAATAAATATAAAGCAGTTGGAGCAAAGGGGTTTGTGAATGATTTACATATTCTAGTAATGAAGCCAAGCAATCTTGTTGTGGCACTACATAAGTAATTTGATTAGAAAAGCTAAGTTTGTTATCAAAAGTTACACCAAGATCTTTAATAATGTCGCAGCGATTTAGTAAGTTAGAATTACATTCATAGAGAAAAGAAGCTTGTTGTTCCAATACCACTTTATTACCTGCAGTGTAGTGCCTGATGTCATATTTAAGTTGCCAGATTTTCTTGTGCACACCCTTTATATTGTGACCACCTAGAGGGGAAAGAAAGTTTTTAGTTTTTCAATATTAAAATTAACATCCTAGAATTCAAAAAAAAACAAAAAACACAAACCAAAGAGGTTTCCTATTTATGTATTAAAAATTACAAACTTCATTTACATTATAATAATAAAGTTGGTTTTTCTAACTAAATTTAATATTATAATGTTTATGAAGTTTGTAATTTTTAATAAGGTGCGTTCCAGGTTTATTGACCAGTTATATTAGTAGGCGTTACACAAGGAAACAATGAAACAAAAGATAAGCAAATTAGTATATGTCAAAATTCTAATTACTGTGTTTACTTGTGTTGCTTTAGAAGTTCTCATTTGATCATGCCAAAATCAAAAATCACCAAAGAGCAAAATAAGCGAATTGCACAGTTTTTCCAGGAGCATCAATTTGATTGAGTGCTAACACAACAACACTTCCAGCAAGAAAATATACCAGTTAGACGGATAAATCGAGTAATTAAAAGGTATGTAGAAACTGGGTATGTTTGTTATAATATGAAATCCGGGCCTGTGCGTATTACCAGAAGCAAACGGATGGTCGAAAAGACTAAACAACTTTTTCTTGAAAATCCAAACATGTCAATTAGAAAAGCTGCTGAAAAATTAAAGATTGGTGTTGGATCAGTGATCAGGAACAGAAAGGTGATTGAGATTCGATCACGCAAATGACAGAAAGTTGCCAAGATGCGTCAGGATGATGTCGAAAAACTAAATCTAACTGCAGGAAACTCTACAAGAAAGCTGTTTCTTCAGGTGGTGACTTTTTTGTTGTCATGGATGACGAGACTTACGTGACACTGGATTCTAGCGAAATGCCTTCATCCAGCCATGTTTCGATTGTTCCAGATAAATCACCACCTGTAGAAGCTAAAATCATTCCAAAGTCGAAATTTCCTGCCAAGGTGTTGGTCTGGCAGGCTATCGCGCAAGATGGTCAGATTTCACCTGATTTTGTAATGAAATGTGTAAAAAGCGGTCTAAATGGCAACATTTATCGAAATCAGTGTCTGAAAAAAATTCTGTTTTGGCCTGATAAAGCTTGTCCACTATGCCGGTGTAACAACTTCTTGAAGAGACCGAAATTGCGTATGTCAATAAAATCGACAATCCATTGAACTTTCTGGGTGTTGTGCAAGCGTTGAATGATACAAAGGAAACTTGTGACAGCTAATATCACCCAGTTTAGGAAAAATTGGACAAGAACTTCCAATGAGTCTGGGAAAAAATTATTTGAACACTTTAAATCCAAACTTCACCTGGCTGGTAATAAAGGGCCGTATGGAGTATGTCTGAAGCATTTGTAACACATGTTCTTATGTATTTTTTAAAAATA
Organism: Agrypnus murinus; assembly: GCA_929113105.1. Lineage (NCBI taxonomy): Eukaryota > Metazoa > Arthropoda > Insecta > Coleoptera > Elateridae > Agrypnus > Agrypnus murinus. Next base: position 38,378,587 of record OV816025.1, on the reverse strand, counting down.
TAATTTTTTGCCAAATGTACCCTCATTTAGTATTATTTCATTTTTTTATAATTTAGTCAATAAACCTGGTACACACCTTACAAAAATAGGAAACCTCTTGGGTTATTTTTTCAATTCTAGGATGTTAATTTTAATATTTAAAAATTAAAAGGTTTATTTTATAGTCGGATGATGGTCTGTCTGTATTTATTTGTAAAGAATTGGAAGACCAAGACATATGTAGCTAAAGCTACCCATATTACTTTTTGAATTAATTTATTTAGTGCAGAAGACAAGAGTTTTATTTATTTGTTTACAAACATACTTATAAATTCTAAAACCCAACAAAATATTTCGAACATCTGCTTGAAATTTAGGATCTGCTAACAAAGTGTCATTCAACGAACACTACACATAGCTTCATCGTGGTGCTTTCAGGTTTGATGACACAGATAGCTTGACTTTATTTATCTATACAAATACAAATTGTTATGTGCTAATTTTGTAGCACTGTATAGCTATGCTTTTGTATTATATTGTATAGCGTTAGGGATTTTCGCATTATATCTCCCTTTAGTTGCCATTTTGGTTTTCGAACTAACTTCCGGTTGATAAGAGACTTCACTTCGGTTTGTTTCGTTCGTCAGCAACTTCTTTAAAAAGAATGTTTTAGTGACATCGCCGTTAAATTAATTTTCCCTTTATGTTGTGAAATGGGAATTGCATTTGTGCAGATCTATGATTAGTTTTTGGTGTAATTTCCAATTATTGGTAACCGTAAGAGAGTTTTCCACTACTTCTTTTGAAGGTTAGGAGTACGTTTTCGAGCAGGTTCGTAGTTTAGCTTTTCTTTACATTCAGTCTCTTATACTGTGATTCTATTGACAGGATTCGATATTTAATCGACATTAGCCTCATTTGGAGGCAGTATAACTATTTCACCAGGTCACCTTCCACCTAAGGTATTTATTCAATGTTTGCTTGGTGCATTCTGGTAATTGATTTTATTTGTTACAGACCTTTATCTTTCTGGTTTATATTATTCTTTTTATTCACACTTAGTTGATGAATCTTTTTTTGCAGGAGAATTTCCCAATATCAAGGAATCCAAATGCATACCTGTATACAAGAAGAAAGGTTCCAGAACAGATGTCATGAGTTATCAACCTATTTGTATTTCAAATCAATTTGCTAAAATCTTTGCATCAGCTTATAGTAATAGATTAACAAATTATCTAGAAAGTTTCCAAATGATCTCAAGTGCACAAAACGGTTTTCGAAGTAATAGGTCCACTATCACAGCAATCAATGATACTATTGAATTTATATATAACGCTCTAAATAAAAAAGATCATATCATAGGCCTGTTCTACGATTTTAGCCAAGCGTTTGACACTATAGACCATACTCTACTACTAGATAAAATGGAAGGCATTGGTGTAAGGGGTATCCCATACAACTGGGCCGTTACTTATCTAGCAAATCGAACCCAAACTACCTTCATTGATGGTTTTAAATCAACAACTAAAAATGTAAGATTAGGTGTTCCTCAGGGCTCTGTCTTGGGACCTCTATTCTTTATACTCTTTATTAATGACATAACCACATCATGTACTACGTCAAATAATATAATTCTTTATGCTGATGACACTAATATGTTGATATCACACCGCAGTAAATTAGTCTATACTGCATAGACAATGGACTTAACCTAAACATAAACAAGACATATCATATGCCGTTTATGCCTAAGAATGCAGCACATGATAGTAATTTATACTTAAAAATTGCAAATAAATCTATTCCATCCACGGAAACAATTAAATTTCTCGGATTAACTATAGACCCGAAGCTTACTTGGGAGGCTCATATAAACTCTGTGTGTTCAAAACTAAGGACTACTTGTTTCTTATTACGAAATCTTATAGACACAGTTTCAACGAACATCTTAAAAATACTGTACTACGGATTGGTTCAATCACAGTTACAGTATGGACTTATCTTTTGGGGTAATTCTTCATATGCTAGTCGTACCTTTGTCAAACAAAAAAAGATATTAAGAATCATGTGTAATGTTCACCCTCAAAGTAGCTGCAAACCACTCTTTAGGAATCTACAAATACTTACCTTACCTAGTTTATATATTTATCAACTTATAATGTTCATTCATAATAAAAAAGAACAATTTCGCACAAATAGTGACATGCACACATACGACACCAGAAATAGACATAATTTATATCAACCTATATCTAGGCTTGTTGTAGGCCAGAATTCTCCTAGCCATATTGGTGTCAAATGCTTTAACAAAATTGGTCAGTACATCAATGCTAATAGCAATATGACTTTTAAAACACAAGTTGTTAACTTTTTAACTGAAAAAACTTTACTCTGTAGATGAATTCTTAAACTACTAATTTTTTGCTTTACTAATGCTCAAACCATTTTTTTTTTGTTGAATTGTAAATGTGGTTGTGTGTGATAGTTTGTAATGACTAGTTTTATAAGGTTTCTACAATTTGTTGTTATACCTTCATAGATGAATAAATCTATTTTTACCTCTATACACTTTGTTTGTATATTTGGGTTGCTAAAACCCCACTACGCTGAGTTTGCCCACGTACAGTTACCTGGTTGGTGGCGTTCCTATCAGATTTGAAGAACACACCTGTATCGTGAGTCTCTTATACTATAGCAACTATTCGTAGCAGCGATAACATTTGACAATCCTTTATTGTAATTATAAAGCATTTCTGTATATTTGTATATTATAATTTTTCTGTGTTAAATAGTTTTTCCCCAGTGTGCGTGTAGTACTGATATCTACGTATCTATTGCATATACCTATATTATATGATCAATTTACCTTGTTAGGAATATTTGCGAGTGTGTATACATATAACCTTTGTTCCGTATATGTTAAACAATTAAAATATTGATGATTAATGATTGCACAATCTCTATATCACAGGTATTTGCATTAATTTACTGTGCCAGTTACATTTTTGAGACTTGAACTGCTAGTCTATATTTATTTATCTATAATGATTATTATTATATTGATTTAGAGTAAATAGTGGACACTCGCATGAATTCTCCCTCCGTTCAAATTTGTATATAAAAATCAATAACCTACATTTAATTTCTGCCAGTTATTATCCTTGATTAGATTATGACCACATTTGATCGATTTGTGTAATTGATAATAAAGCATTATCTCTCTCAATTGAAGACTTATTATTTATGTGTGGCATTTGGGGTTTATATTTTCAGCTATCGAGGAGCCAATATTGGGAAAAGTCACATTGGTAGTAGTCGCAAATGTGTTGTTCTTTTCAGATTTTGTCAGCAAATACTAGAGCTATTTTAGACGATTCTTGGCACCCATTACAGAAGACCTCTTGTGAGACCCACGATCTTACACTAGTTAGCTGGTAGCAGACAGATTTAACTGCTGTTAAAGGTTGTTACCGTTTCCCAATTAGTGAACCCCTCTTTGTGGCTAACAAAATGTTGTATACGCTACTGAAGTAGTTTATCATTTTAAGCAAACAAAAACAAATTTAATTTAGCTTTTTATTTGTTTTATATACCATTAAATAACATATTCTATATGTTTTACTTAATTCTATGTAGATATCACAAAAATAAATTGCAATAATTAAATATGACTTAAATAAAATATGTATCATATCAGACTTTATATAAATAAATTATATCATTTTATTTCATGCTGAATAAATTAGCTCAATCAGTCTACTAATAGTTGCATTCTATTCCCATTCTTTCATAATTCGATCATATTCTTTTTCGTCAATAAAAGGCATATCAATATTTCTAATCATATTTTCCCCACAATACAAACATTCAGATGCTATTATATTATCAATATCTGCTTTAACTGCATCCCTTGCTGATATACCAGAAGATCCTGTGCTAATTGTATCTGGATTCATTTGTGTATTTAGAATTTTCTGTTGTCGTTGAAGATCGGCCAATTTATTCTTCTTTGCTGGTCCTGTATTTAAATTATTTATAAATAACATGCAATTTTTTGTATTACATTACAAATGTAGCTCACCTAACATAGGGCTTAATTCCTTTAGAAGACATTCATTATGGAATTTATGGTTGCAAGGAAATAAGTAAAAAGGTCTTATAATTAACGTGAGACTGCATATTTCACATATATCACCATTGCTTATAAACGTGTAGCGGTTTCGGAATGACTGGATTTCTTTACGTACAAGTTCTGAGGACTGTGTTGCTTCCTCCATTTCATCTTTTAAGTCTTGAATGTGCTGATTATATTCCTTTAAAATTAGAAAAACTTAAAAATAATAAATCTATTATTAACAAAATTTTGTGTTTAAATTCATATAATTCGATAATAATTTTTCCTCTTGAAAAACCCATCTGGAGACACACTGTATATCATTAAAAGAAAAAATCATTTAGCGATACCTTTAGTGAGTTACAGATTGCATCCTTGAAGTGGTCAATTGTTACAAAATCCGAAAAGAATGGTAATATATCTTCAATTTTTAAAAGTTCGCAAGAACGTAGAAATTCCATTGCCTGCTCTATATTGTCCTTTCCACTCACTACATGTTGTGCTGAAACCATCTTTTGTTATACAAATACTTAAACAAGAATAAAATACTACTTACCAATTTTTAACCAAAGTTTCTTTCGTAGCTCAAAATCATTTTGTGGTGGCATATTTGCATATTGTTTTGCTAAATCGACATTCATGGTCAAAGCTAAGTCTACAGCTGATTCCCATAAACCTAATAGTGCAGAAAGCTGGACACAAGCTTGCGTTAAATTATATTCCTGACATAAACGTAATGCAAAATGTACATTGTAATTAACCTAAAAAAAATTCTTTTAATTGTACATAGAAGAAAATAATCATAAAACTAATCACCATCATAATGTCTGGTCCTTGTCTATCTAAATAAATCATTAGTTTGTCAGGTTCATACTTAGCATATAATGATACTAATAAGTTATGTATAGCCTTTTCATTACTCTTTAATTGATCAACACAATATTCTAGATATTTTATAACTTCCTTTGAATGAAATTCACCATCGCAGCTCACGAGCGCTGGTAATAATTTTACAGGAACCAAATTTGAACCTTGATCTATTAATGCCTTCACAGTGTATTTTGGAATTTCTTGTATTAAAATAGGAGCAAACCGATAAAATAATTCTTTGTTGTTTTGACTTTTTAAAACGTCAAGTGCTTCATGAAAGCTGTTTTTGTAGATATGTTGTCTTATTAACTGAAAGAAATACGTAATTAAATGCTTGTCAGTAATTGAAGACCTCCCTGGAAAAATGTAACCAATTTTTCTGAAAAAAATGATTTATTTGCCTGAAATTAATAATCATGGGATTACTACAAAAACCGAGCCAGTTAAAATGTAGTACTTTAGAGTTAATATGACACTTACCAGGGCCGTCAAGGGCTAGAGCAAGCCTCAGGGCATATAGAATTGAGTCAAAATTTCTCTAACGGATCACCCCAATTCCTTTGAAAAATGTTTATAAACGTTCATTTTTTCAATAGTATTCAACATTAATTCAGATGCATTTTGCGAAAATATTTTTTTGTAAATAATATTCGTTATTAAAGCTTATGGTCAGTTTTTTGAAAAAAATATGCTACAGATATTCTAATGAACAAAATTTTCTTACTTCATCATAATTTCAATCATCGTTAAACATATATTTCACTCCTAAAATGTTTATACTCGTGGGACCAAAAATTGATACTCAAAAAAACTTAAAAAAAACGATACAACTAAAGAAAGATGGAGACTCTCAGCAGAATCCACCTGTCTCACCAAAAGTGGGAACCTCCGAGAGGAGGGAGCCTGCTGTAGGTGAGACAAAAAAACCACTATATGGCGCAAACTAAAAAAAGCAAGGGCGGTAGGGGCCACTGGTCCTAACGTTATCATTGCTTCAAATAAACCTGAGGATGCTAGCCAAAAGACAGGGGCTCAGAAGAGGAACCGATCTGATGGCAGCACTCCTAAAGACATCAGGACATCAAAAAAAAGTAGGGAGGTAGATACCTCTGTCTCCTATAAAAGCGCTTTAACTGACATCAGGCTGGCCATCCTAACCGAGACCTTTCCTGAGACGGTAATAAGCGAAGATCAGGCGAACCTTATTAGGGCCGCTCTAATCACAAAAATGGACGAAATTGAAGGAGGACCTGCACCAAGGTTCTCAGAACTAAGACACAAGGGGGGACTGATCCAAGTATCTTGCTTTGATCAACCCACTGTGGACTGGCTGAGACAAGCCATACAGAGCAGTACCCTCTGGGAGGGAGCGAAACTTAGTGTCATCGACGCTAAGGACGTTCCCAAACCAGTAAGGGTAATGACGTGGATTCCGGGTCCAATTGAGGAACCGGAAAAAATTATTAAAAGACTTCGGGTCCAAAACCCAGGGCTCCGTACAGGAACCTGGCGTGTAGTGGACAAAAAACCAGATCCAAAAGGTCAACAACTAATTATACTTTTGGACGAAAAATCCTGGGCAAAAATCTCAGAGCTGGACAGACGACCATTCTTAAACTTTTCCAGAGTCACTTTTAAGATGCTCGGGCAAAAGGGAGAGGATGGTGAACAACCAAAATCTGAAACATGTGTGAAAGGAGGGACGAATACCGACACCACCGCTTCTACCATCGACTACAGAAACCGAGCCCATTGAGATGGAGACAGAAGAAGTACCAGAGAGGCCCTTAGCAGAACCTCTTTAAAGGCATAATGGACAAAAAACCAAGGACTACCACTATAAAAGTCCTTCAGGTAAACTTACATCACAGTAAGGCAGCTTCTGCTGCTTTACAAAATCATATTAGGTATAATAATATTGATTTGACACTAATACAAGAACCTTGGATTTACAGGGGACGGATACGAGGACTTGGATTGCCTGCTGACTGGGAACTATTGTACCCGGTTGACGAGCATCCTAGGACTTGCATCATTGCAAAAAAAACCTAAATTTAATACCACTATGGGGCCTCATCACCAGAGACCTAGTAGTGGCAAAAATGGAAACAGCCATGGAAGGAATAGCAAGAGACCTAATTGTAGGCTCAGCCTACCTTCCATATGATCCATATGATGACCAGGACTACCTCCAACAGAGGAATTCAGAGCCCTGGTCAGGAATTGCACTAGCAATAAAGTCCACTTGTTAGTAGGATGTGATGCCAACGCACACCATGAGGTATGGGGCAGCACAGAAAACAACGCTAGAGGTGAGTCACTTTTAGAATTTATTGCTTGCAATAATCTAGATGTTGCTAACGAAGGTAATGAACCAACCTTTGTGACTTCTTCAAGAAAGGAAGTCTTAGACATTACAATAGGTACACCACAGATCTGTAGGGTGATTAAAAGTTGGCACGTCAACGAGCCGTCACTCTCAGATCATAGATATATCAGGTTCCACCTATACTCGAATAGGGCTGAACCTAGCACTTACAGAGATCCTAGATCTTGTGACTGGGGAATGTTTAAGCAGAACCTAGCACTAGGACTAGAAGGTTGTCTACAGCAACCTGAAACAGCAGATGCTATCAAAGCGATGAACAATTATGTCACATCAGCTATCACAATAGCATATGAAAACAGCTGCCCGCTAAGAGTAAAAAGAGAGAAAAATGGGAACCCTTGGTGGAACCATGAACTCTCTAAACTTAGGGCAACAGTGCGTAAACTGTTTAACAAAGCAAAAAGAACGGGGGACTGGGCAGAGTACAAAACCACTAACCTGAAATACGGATATGCGGTCCGGAAGGCAAAAGAGGCTTCATGGAGGAAATACTGTGGGGAAATTGAATGTACGTACACCCACTTGTGCAAAACTGCAAAAAGCCCTATTGAAAGTAATCCAGGGGAAATTGGGCTCATTACAGAAGCCTAATGGAGAGTACACGGAAACTGGGGAGGAAACTCTTAAGCTCTTGCTAGAGACTCACTTCCGAGGCAGTGTTACTGACACTGGAACAAATCCTGACGATGATATGTCAGGAATACCAATCACTCGGGCAAGAAGAGAAGATTGGGGATTGGCCGAAAGGCTAATCAACATAACAAGACTTAAATGGGCAATCAATACGTTTAGACCATTTAAGTCTCCAGGAATAGATGGCATCTTTCCTACATTACTACAGCATGGTTTGGAGGAACTTGCTTCACCACTATGTGCCCTATATAGGGCAAGTCTGGCTCTTGGGTACATACCAAGTGGCTGGAAACAGGTCAGGGTCTGTTTCATACCTAAACCAGGGCGTAATTCTTATGCCCAGGCAAAGGCCTTCAGACCCATCAGCCTAATGTCATTTCTCCTCAAAACCTTGGAGAAACTGATTGATAGACATATCAGGGACGAAATTCTGAGGGAATCACCTCTACATCGAAACCAATTTGCTTATCAATCGGGTAAATCATGTGAACTAGCTTTACATGAACTAACTACAAGAATACAACGAGCAATTGAAAACCAGGAGATTGCCCTAGGAGTATTCTTGGATGTAGAGGGTGCCTTTGATAATACCTCCTTTGACTCAATTGCTAGAGCAATGGTTGAGCGTGGCATAGACCAATCTATAATAGGCTGGGTTACTGCGGCACTAAAAGACAGGAAAATCATAGTAGCCCTTGGAAATTATACCAAGGAGGCTATCGTAACAAAAGGGTGTCCTAAAGGAGGAGTTCTCTCCCCTCTTCTTTAGAGCCTGGTAATTGATGACCTTCTCGCTGAACTAAATGCGAAAGGAATATATGCGCAAGGATATGCAGATGATATAACCATACTCATAAACGGGAAATTCGGGGGAGTAATATCAAATTTGATGCAGCAGGCCCTGAAAACCGTGGAGAGATGGTGTTTGAAAGCAGGACTCTCGGTTAATCCGGTTAAGACTTCGGTCATACCATTTACACGTAAAAGAAACCTTCAAGATTTGAAGGAGGTACGAATAGGGGACCAACAGTTACCTATGGGGAAAGAGGCAAAATATTTGGGCGTCACTTTAGACACCAAACTAACCTTTAATCCCCATCTGGAGAAGATACTTAACAAAGCCACAAGGGCCCTATGGGCTTGCAAGAGAACAATAGGCAAAACCTGGGGCTTGAAACCAAGCATGACCTTGTGGGTATACACAAGAGTGGTTGTACCAACAATCACTTATGCCTCTATTATCTGGTGGCACAAAACCAGAAACAGAGTGGTAATAAATAAATTAAATAAACTACAAAGACTTGCCTGTGTAGGTATTACTGGGGCAATGTCATCTACACCCACAGCTTCAATGGAAACAATGCTAAGTCTACCTCCACTTCACCTAGTAGTGGAATCAGAAGCACTGGCAGCTGCATATAGGCTGAAAATAAGCGATCATGGGATAGGGAGACGAAGCTTCGGACCCAATTCTGAGATCTTTAATATACTGGAAAAAACCAGTATCCTCAATATGCAATCTGATAAAATCAACACCGTTTGGGACTTCAGAAAACCTTTTAGGGTTGAAATACCTGAGAGGGGTGATGAAGAACGAAAACGAGAGTTGATTCAAAGACAAGGATCTGTATGGTATACAGATGGTTCCAAAACAGAAAACAGCTCTGGAGCAGGAGTGTTTGAGCAAAGTACAGGGAATGAAATATGTGTTAACCTGGGGAAGCTCACTTCCGTGTTCCAAGTTGAAATAACAGCCATAATGTTATGTGCACAAAGCATGATAGAGAGGGGCTTTGAAAATAGGCAAATCTCCATCTTAACGGATAGCCAGGTGGCACTAAAAGCCTTAGGAAGTACTGAAATTCACTCAAGGGTTGTGCGTAATTGCACAGAAGCACTGGTGATACTGGCCACATGCAACAATGTTTGTGTAGAGTGGGTTCCAGGACATCAGGGTTATGTAGGAAATTAAAAAGCTGATCAACTTGCAAAACAAGCTTCCGAACAGAGATTAATAGGTCCTGAACCTACATGCGGGGTCCCTTATTTAACCGCAAGAGGGATTATCAAAGACTTATTGAAAGATAAACATAAAACCTACTGGGAGAAATTACAGGGGCACAGGCAGTCAAAAATGCTAATGATGTCCCCTTCCAGTAAGAGAACAAAAGAACTGCTGAGACTGAGCAGGAAACTAAGGCATTTAACAGGACTACTAACAGGACACTGTAGCCTTAATAAACATCTCAACAGAATGAATATTGTCGATGATGCAACCTGTAGGCTATGTGAAGAGGAAGAAGAGACAGCCCTACATGTCCTATGTGAATGTTCAGCCCTCGGGGCTAAAAGATTTAAACATTTCGGGGCTCAGTACGTTGAACCGAGCGAAATTGTATCAGCACCAATCAACTGTATCCTCAACTTCTTTGGCGATACAGGTCTGATTGAGTAAATTACTTCTTGGGGCACAATAAGCCTAGAGCTTCAGTGCAGTGGGTGAAGAGTGAAGACCACGCCCACAATGAATGAATGAATGAAACATATATTTGTAGTGATTTTTCCCGATTTGAAAAGTTGTATTTTATACAATTATTTATAAGTTTGTTCATAACAAATTCAAGTAAAACTATCTTCTGCGTCTTATTTTGACTCGAAAGAAAAACGACATATGGGACACCCGGTAAAATTTCACATGAATGCAAAACAACATAATTACCTGTGTCAAACAAAATAAAAACGAAAAATATACATAAAAAATGACATAACCGAGGCTGTACGTGTTCATCATCATCATCATCATCATCACTCAGCCGCTTGCATCCACTGTTGGATATAAGCCTCCTCCATGTTCTTCCACTGTTCTCTGTTTTGTGCCTTGTTTATCCAGTTCCTGCCACTGCGTATATCGTCGCTCCATCTTGTTGGTGGTCTACCTCTACTTCTTTTGGATTCCCTAGGTCTCCACTCCATGATTCGCTTGGTCCTACGATTATCGGTCATACGGGCTTACATGGCCGGCCCACCTCCATTTGGATTTCACGATGCGTTGGGTGATATCAGTTACTTTTTGTTCTTTCTCTTATAATCACGTTCGGTATTCTATCTTTTATTGTTATTCCAAGCATCTCTCTCTTCATTGCACGCTGGGCTAGTCTTAGTTTATATATGGAGTTTTGTTAAAGTTAAGGTTTCAGCTCCGTATGTGATCACATCATCCCCTTACACCCTTCTGGGTAGAAAAGGGATTTGATTATATATACTGGGTGAGGCAACAGTGTGAGAAGTCCGATAGCTCCTAAACAGTAACAGCTAGAAAAATCGTTCTAAAACGGATGTAAACAGTGGATAGAGGCATATCTAGAGAAATTAGTTTCAAATATACAGGGTGTTGCAGAAAAGTGTGGCACGCTTAAGGTAATTTTTTTTATATACAATGCCCCAAATATTTTTGCATATTTAACACCTCTCTTGGCAGGTTTATTCATATCTAAAATTTTAGCGCCATCTAATGACCAGTTTAGAAGTTATAAATTTTTTTCAAAAAAATTGAGTTTTACATTATCCTACTTAACAGTTTACCGCTTTCACGGTTGCAACTGTGAAGACGAATTTAAGTAGGGATTTTGTTGCAGGGGCTTGTAGGGTGCTCTTCTTTAAAAGAAAATGGACCCACCATGTACAGGGTGTTCAAAATTAATTTTTAAACTTAGAGAACTTCAAAGCTAAAATTCACAACTTTTTCAAATGGAACACCCTGTATATTTTGTACCTTGTGATGCAGAATTAAATAGTGACATTTTTTGTTCATGATTGTTGCTTCATATGGTTGTTGTGATAGTTCTGGTGGAATTCTTGTAACCCTTCTTGTACTTTCTCTAATGCCTCTATATCTTTCACATAGTAAGGATTCCATATTCTGTGCATATTCTAATTTTGGCCTGATGAAACTCTTGTATAATTTTAAAATCATGTCCGGAGATTTATTCTTGAATGCTTTTTGAATTAAATAAATGAAAGAATTGGCTTTTTTTACAATTTCATTTATATGAATTTCCCATTTTATATTGTTGCTGATGATGACACCAAGATCTTTTTGTTGATTGACATGCTGTAGTTCAATGTTGTTTAATTTATATGATTGGCTGTTGTTGTTTGGCCCAATATTTAGTACTGTACATTTATCTGCATTTAGTTTCATTTTCCAAGTAACTGCCCAATCTTCTATTATCTTCAAGTCATCATTCAGCTCTATGTATTGTTCCTTGGGATTTGCAAAAAGCTTGGTGTCATCAGCAAAGAAGATTATATTAGTTTTTATGGTATTAGCTAAGTCGCTGACATAGATTACAAAGAGTAGGGGGCCTAGGACCGATCCTTGGGGTACTCCACTTAGCACTTTATGTTGATTTGATAGGACACCATTTACTCTGACTTGGTAATATCGGTTTTTAAGAAAATCCTCTATCAACTGAAGTAAATTACCTCTTACTCCAAAATGTTCTAGTTTATGTAATAGTCAATCATGTGGAACTTTATCAAAAGCCTTTTCGAAATCAAGATATATTACATCGGTATGCTGTCCTTCATCATGATTAAATGCCCATTCATTTAGACAAGCTAGTAAGTTGGATGTTGTTGATCGTTTTGGTAAAAATCCATGTTGTGTGTCTGGAATAACTTGATTTTCTATTAGAAAAGGTGTTAGTTCCTTTACAATCACTTTTTCCATTACTTTACATGGATTACATGTTAAGCTAATTGGGCGGTAATTTTCTGGCAGGTGCTTATTGCCCTTTTTGTAAAGAGGTGTAACAATTGCTAGATGCCATTGCTGTGGCAACTTGCCTGTATTCATGCATTCATTCAACGCATTTGCAATGGGCGTACAAATATTATCTTTACATTTTTGTAAGAATATAGATGGAATGTTATCAGGTCCAGGACTTGACTCTGTCTTCAGATCATTAATTGCAATAGAGACCTTTTCTGCTGTAAAATTTATAGTTGTAAGGGATTGAGTCGATCTTGTTTGCAATGGCAACATTGGTAACATGTCGTTTACATTCTCTTTGTTAAAAACTTTATTAAATTGTTCAGCAAATTTCTCTCCAGTTTCTAAGTCACTGTTTATAATTTGATTGTTTGTAGGATCTTTTACTGTGATTTTAGTGACTTTGGAATTTAATGTGCGTTTTATGTACCTGAAGAAATTTTTTGAAGAGTCAGATGTTGCTATATTATTTTCATAAGTTATTCTGGAATCATCAATCCTTTTTTTTAATTTATTATTTTGTATTCTGTATATACTATAGTCCTGTTCACTTGATGTTCTTCTGTATTTGTCCCAAAGTGAACGTTTTCTTTTAATTTCTTTGAAAATTTTTTCATTTAACCATGGCTTTTTTTGATTATGTTTGGAAGCTTTTAATGGTATCATGACACCTATAGCATTTTAGCGAACCATTTATACATATGTGACAACAAGCTGATTGGTCGATAGTTCTCTAGGTCTGATATGTCCCCCTTCTTGGGCACCGCGTTATTCCATTGTGTTGGGATTTCACTGTTTTCCAAACAACAGAGGTTGAAAAGATCAACTATTATACTTTCAACAACTCTTCACCTCCTGATTTAATAGCTTCTATCACTATTTCATCGTCCCCAGGAGCTTTATTGTTTTTCATTTCTTTAAGAGTATCATCTCTTAAGAGGCAATCGTTATTTCTGGTAGGTGTTCGGAGCCCTGGTTAATTATTTTCTTCTTACTTGTTTGTGGTGAGTCATCATTTGTCTTTGCTCTTATACTTTTATACAGTTCTCTATAAAATGTTTCCGTTATTTGTAACAGTCTTTGTCTGTTTGTTGTTTCCTGCCCATTGTCATCTTTAAGTTTAAAGATTTCTCTTTTACTGTCTGTTTTCTTCTAAGCACTTTAATGTTTTTATTTTCCTAAATTGGCTGCTTAATTTTCTCTGATCTTTGCGTGTCTCTTTTGAAATGATTCTATTTAGATTTCTCAGTTCTTCCGAGTCTTCTTGTTGTAATTCTCTCTTTAACATTCTTTCTGTGATCATTTTTTTGGTGTTTTCACTCAATTTTTGTTTTTTAAGGTTTGTTTTCAGCGCTTCTAAACGATGTAAGTGTTAAAAATCCATAAACCGAAGTATGAATTTTTCCTACTTTTCGGGCTGTGTAACACTGAAACTATTAATTTTAGAGCTTTGTGGGCCTGAAGACTTTCGATCAGGATAATATAAACTATAATATATCAGAATATCAGCTAATTTGACCGGGCTCTAATTTCCGTAAGCAACGAGCGGGATCCTTTGTCATATTATCCTAGACATATCTGTTCATACAACGCTTCAAATTTGCATATTTGAAAAGATTGATTGATCTCAGATTCGATCATTGGTTACCGTTTCCATGGGCACCATTTTGTTTATTATTTTGACTGCAAAGTAACAAAATTTTAAATAATTTTGTTCTTCGTAATTTATCCTTTCATAGTCCTTTATAGACTAATTGCGGCGCGTACACTACGCGAGTTTTGTAAAGAATTTGAATTTGAAAAAGTTGATTGTTAAATTATGAGATTTTTAATTTAGAAAATTCGAATTCTGAGTGGAAGGTAGGGTTGCCACATATCCGGCTTTTTGACTGGACAGTTCTGTTTTTCAACTATGCAAACGAGTGTTTAATCTCATATCTAATCTGGACAGGCAACTGTCCAGTTTCTCATCCTTGCAAAATAAATCTATGTAAAAAGTATTGCAGAAAAATGAATTTTCGTACTGTATAACGATAGACAACCAGACATGTAACAAAAGCAGATTAGGGTGTTTGGGTTTCAAATTAGATTATAATGGAATCTGGTTTAGTTATATTTATATGGAATTTAATTTTGCTAAAAATATTAAAAAATTAATCGTAGAACTATTAATCTTAGTTTCATTCTACAATTGCAGAAGTGTCTTAACTTTTTGGTTTTTAATTTGTGGCAACCGTAGATGCAAGCCCGTTTTGAACAGCCGGACCCTAGGGTTGCCCCGGCTGACCCCCTCTTATTGGACCTGTAAATTACTAATAAAAATTGACCAAGTCCAATATCTGACCTTGTAAATAGGTTATTATATAGATTGTAAGACTTGGTCAATTTCTCTAGTATTAATCACTTTTATTAGTGATTTGATCATATCAACTCGAAAGTACAAAATCTTGACTTGGTCAGTTTTTGAAATAAGCCCACATAATGCAATTATCTAACATGAGCTAGTTAAAACATCATTCTGAAGGGGAGGTCTTTGGTAATATTAAAAAGATAATGCAATTTACTTTCTTTATGATACAGAGTAGGCTATTATTTTGGCAGTGTACAAAAATTTATAACAGTTACAAAATATCTTGTGTTCAAGTTGTTTTACGCTTGTTACATTAAATTCAAAACTGTCAAGCTTAAATTTCAAAAACATTGAACAATTTCTTCAAAAATTACTATGAATTCCTTTTATTACCAAATATCTACACTGTTACAAAAATGTAAATGCAAGGCCTACTTTGAATCATAAAGCAAAAAATAGACTATACAAGAATACAATATTTCAGATGTTTTGACATTGCAGTTGGTTTTGATAGTTGATTTGACAATATCTTTTATTTGCAGGTTATGATTCTGATTGATAGTGAGAGATCTTTAATTTTTAGGTTATAAGATCGCTTTTAACATGTACCTAATTTCATTAAGGGCCGATCTATTAACCTCCTTTTAAATTTATCTGGAAGTTAGTTGCTATAGTTACAATTGTTCCCACAATGGTATCCATGACAATTAACTAGCAGATAAATTTACAAGGAGGTGAATAGATCGGCCCTAAGTATCTATTTGCTCTACTTATAAAGTGTATTAAAATTTGGAGGTACTCGTCTCCTACAAAATGTAACATCAATGTCAACTTAGTAGATCAAATATCAAGGCTACCATGAAGTCAAAAAAATTGAAACAGTATATAGGTACACAACTGAAAGACTTACTTGTTCAAAATCCTTATGAACAATTGTAAGTTGTATAGAATTCATCTTGTCTCCATGACTAGCCATAAGATCGTAAATAGTTGTCTTATTAGCTTTAATGTTTTCAGAAACCTGTGGTAAAGCTATAAATGCTTGGAATTCTTTCTGCAATTCAAAATACTTTGTAGTTTGTTCTTTCTTTGCAATTCTCATTTCCTCTAGCTGATTCAAATATAATTCAACAACCCATATAACAATTAAAGTGGTTTGTGTTTTTTCTTGTGGAGTTAAGGTATCAAGTTTTCTATGTAGGAATGTTTTTAATGCATCTTGCTGGTCAACTTGAATAAATTTTAAGCATACTTCTTCAAAACTTGAATGTGTTTCAGCATATCTTTGAGCACTTATTAAATATTCCCCTTTATCAAAAAGCATATCTGCTTCTTTTATTAATACGTGGTTATAATGATCAGGGTTATCCCTTGAATATTTTTTTGCAAGTTCAAATTTTTTGTTTTCACTGTAAATCTGCCATACGTTGCGCTCTTCTTTTGTTACTTTAAATCGAAAAACTGCATTTTCTGTTACTGCCCAGATTGTTCCTAAAAAAAAATTAAATTAACACTGGAGGTATCTACAGTGTGGGATTAAAGTGTGGTGGAATATTTAAAAAAAAAGCTAACTCAACCGGTTTTTTTAAAAACGCCGAAACAAGTCGATTTTAGTTTTTAAAAAATACACATTAATATGTGCGATTCACCTTCTGACTTTCATTTGTTTGTTAGTTATGACGTCATCACAAAAAAATTTAAATGACAATATAGATTTTTAGTATTGAAATCCGATAGTGATTTTTCTTTCCTTTACGATCATGCAAATAAATCATAAGGTTGCATAACAAAAATTCTGAGAAAAATCGAGCTGAACATTTAATGTTGATACAGCAATGTATGAATAATCCGAACACATCTAATAGTCCAAACAGTCCTAGTTGTGTAAATTGATTTCCATAGTCCGAAATTTGGTAGTTATAATCGGAACTTTACGTAGGTACTGTACAGGGTGGCCTAGGCAAGATGATCCTGTACTTTATCTTGGAAACTGCAAGAGTTACGAAAAAAAGTTAAATATCAAAGTTGGTTGGTGTAAAACAAATTTTAATTTTATAATAGTTTTGTATATACAGGGTGTCATATTGCTGTGGCTACCATTAATTTTTTTATTTTCAATGGAACACCCTGTATATTTTTACTGTTTTCGATTACACTTTATTCTAAGTATGTTTGCCTTAATGGATATATCGAAATCCTGCACAGTTTCTGAGAAAATCTAGTGTTTCTGTTATCTTAGAATCATTTCGTATTAAATACGATAATATCAACATTAAATGTTCAGCTTGATTTTTCTCAGAATTTTTCTTATGCAACCTTATGATTTATTTGCATGATCATAAAGGGAAGAAAAATCACTATCAGATTCCACTACTAAAAATCTTGTCAAAATATTGTCATTTAAATTTCTTTGTGATGGCGTCATAACTAACAAACAAATAAAAGTCGGAAGATGAATCGCACATATTAATGTGTATTTTTAAAAAATAAAATCGACGTGTTTCAGCGTTTTTAAAAAAACCGGTTGAGTTCGCTTTTTTTTAATATTCCATACTTTAATCCCACACTGTATAGTAAAATAGTGTCATTATTAACTACAGTATAAGATAGGTTGTAGCAACAAAAATGTAGAAAATAAAGTTAAAGCTGTAAATCTTTTTAAAAAAGGTTTCACAGTTAGGAATCTTGCAGACCATAGCAAAATATTCTAACCTGTAATATATACGACATTTCTAGCAAAAGTCGAGGCTCATAAAAAAACTTAATTATTACTGAAATATTAAATTTGACCTACAAAATACATAATTTGTACATAAATGTCATGAACTAATCTACCTTTTTGATATTAATTGCGTCTTTATATATTTAGCAAAAGTACCACGATTCACATTCTAAAAATGCAAAGCAATTTTTTGAGAACAATCTCAACGTGAAAAGTGAGAGGTCATTTCTTTTCTACATGGCACTAATCACAATTTTCCCGCTCTGAGATACTGCCTGTTTTGAAACAAACAGTTCAGAAAATTGTGAGATTTATTCAAATGGTAGCCTTAGTGTAAAACAACAATTGATAGATATTTTGTCATGGAGACTCAACCAATAAGATTGCTGGGGCCCCCCAGAAATAGCTGAAGCCAGTAATTCTGAATCTTTCAAACTGTGTAATATACTATATCAAAAATTATACAGGGTGGGATTAAAGTATGGAATATTAAAAAAAACAGCGAACTCAACCGGTTTTTTTAAAAAGCTGAAACACGTCGATTTTGTTTTTTAAAAATACACATTAATATGTGCAATTCACCTTCCGACTGTCATTTGTTTCTAAGTTATGACGTCATCACAAAAAAATTTAAATGACAATATAGATTTTTTATAGTGGAATCCGATAGTGATTTTCCTTCTCTTTATGATCATGCAAATAAATCATAAGGTTGCATAACAAAAATTCTGAGAAATTTTTTGTTTAACTTACATTTTATTTTATTTACATTTAACTGAATAAATTTATTACTTAAAAAAGAAGGTTTGCTGAGCTTCTTTCGGATGTCCTTCATAATGTTCTTGACAGTATCCTTCTAGACCATTGCAGTAGCCTTTATCCTTTTTTTTCCGAAAGTCTTCAACATTTTCAGCAGTCTGGCCAGTGGTCCTCAATTTGCTTTTTACCACAGCCCAATACCTCTCTATTGAGCGACATTGCGGGACGTTTGGGGGATTCATGTCTTTTGACACAAAATCAACTTTGTTTTCTTTTAATAAATTCAGAGTAGCCCTGGCATAATGCGCTGATGCCAGATCTGGCCAAAATAATGTTGGGCCATCATGTTTTCTCAGCAAAGGAAGCAGGTGTTTCTGTAAACACTCTTTCATGTACACCTCTGCATTGATGGTACCTGATATTACATATGGAGTCCAGTCCACACTGACAGATAGCTTGCCACACAAGATATTTAGAACCAAACTTTTCCTGAGCAATTGAGGTTTCCGATTCAGGAAGAACCTCGCCTTCATAAGCTGTCAAGAATTGTGGCCCGGGAAGCGTAGAATAAGCTGACTTAACATAGGTTTCATCATCTAAAATTAAACAAACGGTTTTATTTCGAATTAGTTCGTATAATTTTCGAGATCTCATTTTGATCTTTTTTTGCTGTGCAGGAGTCACTTTTGCCACTTTCTGCTTTTTATGTGTCTTCAAACCCCAGCTGCACGTTTTGCTCGCTACCCCATACTCGGGGTACTCTGGCACTTTTTTGCGATGTCTCTTAACGGCATGCTTCTATTATTGGTAATTGTTTTAATAAACTTTGAGGGCCTGCTTTTTAAATTTGAATGTGGCTTTCAGGTAATGGACAGTGTTGTAAGATATCGGTTTAACACCCCATCAACAGAACTTCTAGGAATTTTTAACTCTTGCTATAAAGTGTCTGGGTTGTTGAGGATTTTCATGATATTTGTCAATAATTTCTTTACATCGTTCTTCTTCAGTCATTTTTACACAAGCACCGTAATATTTACTGACACACAAATATATCTGTCACAATTTTACAATTTCGTGCTTGTTTCTTAAAACAAACTTCAAGGCTATAGCGTTTTGAACAATCTGTTTATTGTAATTTGAATTTTACCGATTATATTCGATACAGGCTTTAAACTGTTTTTAACAAAATAATGATAAGAAACTTGAAACAGCCATCTTGATTTTGAGATTTTTAATAATTAAACTGTAAATAAAACAAAAACTGTCAGGTTTAATGCATATAACATAGTATTTCTGGAATTTACAAAAGATCTTTCAAAACATGTTCAGAACATCAGAGCCATATCTGAATTTTATGTTCTTCGAGGGTACAACATTTTGCACCCCTTGGGGAATATTCTTTTGATCTTTCCATTCTTTAGAATTTATTGTAAATACTTGAAAAATGATGGTCCTCTTGTTCCTCGACTTCGTGCAGCACTGGTGTGACAGGCCCACAAAAGAAAAAAAAGGTTTTGTAGTTGAAAGGTGAGGTACCATATCGTATGCTGAAAATGAATCGGGGGTCAGAATTGACCCATCACCCTGGAATTGTTTTCAGCACACGAGAAAACATACGGTATGGTACCTCACCTTTTAACTACAAAACCTTTTTTTTCTTTTGTGGGTCTGTCACAAACCCAGAAAAAACAAAAAAGTTTTGTAGGGTCGGGCAGGCCAAAAAAATAGACAGCACAAACGGAGGGGGAAGACAGTTATAAATACACCTCGTAAGATAAGTCTAGTCGAATAACACAAAAACAGTAGTCTTTGGTATTGGTAATAAGCATAACTAAAAGTTTAGAACAATAAAAAATGTGTTCCTCTTAAAGATAAAAAATAAATTAGTTATGCCTGTAAAATTCTATCTGTTAAAAATTTGAAAATGACATGTAAGACTTTTATTGAACTGATGTATGGCTTACATAAATTGGATTTTTATTTTAGAATTCTGTTAGGTGATATGCTATTCAGTAACATGAGCTGATGGTGCAAATATTAAACTATTTTGTTGTCTATTTTACAGGCATTTGTTTTTCTTGTGCTAGAGATGGGGCAGTAGACAACATAATATCAAAGTAGGTGTGTAAGGGTTCATTTATGGTCCATTTTGTACTTTTATTTTGAACTGTTTATTTATTTTGTACTTTTATTGTGAAGTACTTTAAGTGAATGTTTTCAAATTTTAACGAATAAAGGTAAAATGAAACATATCAATGGTGATCTGACAGAAGGAAGTGCCAAAATGATACCAATTGGGGTTTTGTAGGAATGAATAGAAAATTTTGCACTCCACTGATTCATACTTAACTTGTCGCTAACAAGCTTTTACTTTTCAAATTATCTGCGATAGAAAATGTTTAAACATGTTTCTCTGCATAGTAAAATAAAAATGTTTTCCAAGTCTATTATCACTTACATCTTTATTTCAAATCACCGTCAGTATGTATTGCCCAAGCCAGCACCTAACCTTTTCATTTTTCTGAATTAATGCAGGCTACGTTATTACAACCATGGTGCGCCACCATTATAAACATCCGTCAAAACCTTATTTCGAAGAAACAATATCAAAAGCTGTGGATAAATACTTAAAAGCAACCCAAGCAATAGTGCTTTATTTTCTACAGAGCTATTATTGTAAGTAATCCAAGCTTTTGTACTTCTGGACAAGTTGCCTTACGATGTCTGCTTATAACCTGAGAAATAGCAAATTGTACATAACAAGTAAGATATTAACATGTCTTTTTATTAACCCATTTGTGTCTACTTTTTGCCCCTTTTGGTGGGTAATTAGTAGACACATATCTTATTTTTTTAATATAGGGTTTTTAATAGGTTTTTAATTATGTAAAAAAAAGGTCTGCTTTATGATTTTTTCATTATAAGAAAATTAAAAATTGCAAAAGTGTCCATTTTTTGCCCCGCCCGACCCTAGTTGAGAGGTGAGGTACCATACCGTATGTTTTTTGGTGTGCTGAAAACGAATCCGGGGTCAGAATTGACCCATCACCCAAGGATTCTTTTCTAGATCTATTTTTATAAATTTGAGGTGTTGCCTTCTATATTATTACTAGGTGCCAACTGCTTACCCGAATGGGTAAGCTTTAGTAACTTGTTGCTTTTGTTGAAATACGAAAAAATAATTCAAGCTCGGATCCTCACCTTTCTTACATCGCGTAGTTCAATAGGGTTAGGGTCATCCAGCGCTAGGTAGCGCTGGCTGTCTCGTCGAATACCGAGACACATGAATGAAAACACAATACTTGTACTTAATAATTTAAGGATTATGACTATTATCAGTAAATAAGGCATCAAAATTTTGAGCTACTGGATCTTTATTTATTGTATTCGTTTTTTTTCTTTTAAAAAGCTCAAAAATTTCATAATACAATGTCATCGGTTTTAGCATATTCGATCTTCATTCAATCTCATGCTCTGTCCAAATTCAATATAAAAATTTATGGTTTCCATTTAAAAAAAGCATCGCTGATGTGATAACTCAAAAACAAAAGACAATCTAAAGGTGACAATTTTAGTAAAATATGTTTTTTTTTAAACATAAATTGAAGTGTTCAAAGATTTCTTTGAAAAAACATTTGATAAAAGTTAGTATTACTTTTACATGTATCTCATGATTTCTTACCAGTCATAGAGTCTTTAATAATCTTAACAAGCCTTCCAAATGCTTCATTATAGTTATCTTCATATACAACTTCTTTATTTAATAAAGATACACCCTTTATAGTGTCTGTATATGCCAATAAAACATGAAATTCTGTTAAAACACATGCAAAGGGGGGTTTTCGTGGCACTGAGCAATCCTTATATAATGGTTTAGGATATGGGATTGTTTGAAAAGTTTTTTTAATTGCTTTTATGTCTTCTTGAGTAGATGGATCGATCTAAAATATTAAATCTACAACTTAAGACATCGTAATTTTATAGTAATGATATACATACTTCTCCATAAGTTATTCCTTTCTCATTTAACCATCCAAAAGCTCGAGGATCAACTAAACTTTCTGACCAGAACTTTAATCTAGAGTAGTGTAAATTACTCTCCACTTCTTCGTATGTGTCTTCTTCAGGTATATTTAAATATTTTGTAAAAACTTGCTGTAATAACGGTTTTTCATCTGGATTAACTCTTCCATTAAAATAGTACAAACGAGTTGGAGTTGCCACAAATATAAAATATCTTTCGGAATTAGATATGCGATAGAATTCAATTCCTGTGATTGGAGTCTGTGTACCTTTGCCTATATCAAACACCTGCAAAAGATATATGTTTCTCATTTACTTCAAACTTTTAAATATAATATTCTTGTAATTTATTGTGCTTGTAATAAGTAAGAAATGTAAATTAGTGGCGTGGGTACATGTGTGCTGCTGACTATTAACCTACGTACCAGCCCATCTACCTCTCTACTTCCATATAGCGGAAGATAATTTGGCAGCTTGTAAAATTAAAGTTTAATAAATTTATTTATATTATCAAATACTTATTATATACTTATATTTTATTCACTACTAAGAATAAGTTCTAATTACATACAGTGAAGCCTCGTTGATCCGAATCTACGTTAATCCGAATACCACTATAATCCGGACCAGCAATTTATTTACATTGGGTTTATTGTAATCCGGATTTAAAGGTTTTGATAATCCGAACTTTAGAATTAATTGTTTTTATTCCTCAAGTTTTGTTTATAGTAACGAATGCAATGGGTATCCAGATGTGTAATTTGATACAAAACTACCGTTGTAGATAAAATAAATGATTTTATTTTATTTATGTTTACGGTATATTTGTCTGGCAAATTCTTATTACAAAAAGTCACTTATTTTTTAGAAGTGGATACATTGCAACTTCACAATTCGTATTAGTTACAAAGGATTATAAGTTAAAAAAGAATTGATACTTCTTTTACGAATTATGGCTTTATGTACCTATCTCCGCCATACATAAAAAGATTTTCTGGTAAGTTTAAAAGTTGTTAAAAAGATCGCATTGTAACTTTAAATATACATTTCCAGATTTGTTACAAAATCTGCAGGATCATATAACAACGTTAAAAAAAACTTTAAAACCTGCTGAATATCCGGATATGGAAGAAAAGCTAATTGCATGGTTTTTCATATGTCACCGATATCCTCCGAAATGTTGGACGAAAAGTCAAAGCATCATTATCCAGCAGCGTGCGGTGCATACTAAACAGTGGAAGCAGTGATAGCGCAGTACAACGTATGCGCTATCACCTTCGTACACTCTGGTTCCACTGATTCGTATACTCTGCACGCTACAGTGACTTTATTAAAGATGGTTTCAAAACGATGACGTCAGGGCAAGTAAAGATTGGATACTTAAATTTAAAAAAACAATTTGCGTATGTTAAAAATCGCGGGAGAAAAGCTATTCAATGATTCGCACGCAGTTAAGCCCTTTAAGAAACAGTTGCAAAGTGGTGGCTTTGCAATGAACGGCAGAAAATTTGAAACAATTTCGATTCCGGAAGGTTTAAAAGAATAATCTAAGTTCAAAAAACAGGAAACAAGTAAAAATCACCGCCTTTTTTGGTGAACGACATATTAATGCGGAATATTATTTCTTGTGTTTTTAAAATAGTTTTTGCGTAAACATTTTTGTAGTTTTTTTTAAATAAATGTGTTGCAGAATGTTTTAAATGCATTTCTTTACAAATAAAACATTGTAACTCTACAGACGCGGTAATCCGAAAACCGCGATGACTCGGATTGCCCGTTTTAATTAGTCCGAATTAGCGAGACTTCACTGTACTTATATTAAAAAGAAAAATACACAATTTATGGTCTGTTGAAAATCCATGAGGTTTTCGAATGCTGTTCTGTATCTTCAAAGGGATAGTAGTTGGATAGCAGTATCACAAAGATATACACTCGAGGAAAAAAAATGCACCACTTGAAAACGCACCAAAAATACCAAAATTTCAAACCGTCATAACTCGGCGAATTTTGGATGAAAATGGATGAACCTTTGAGTACTAAAAAGTTTAAAGTGTAGTAAGCGAATGTTACGTAAAGGCATTTTCGCCCCCCGCGACCGTCGGCAGAAAAAGAATTTTTGTTTAAAAAAATGTCAAACTTTAACAGCTTGTACGGCGTACCAAAAAAATCGTGGACCCTATCGACCGCCAAGGCAATAAAGTTCAGTCCTTTTTCTGTCAAGTTTTCAAAATTTCGAGTGCCTACGATTTTTTGGCTCAAAGTTATGAATTTTTGAAATTTACCCTGCATTTTGTCGGGTATTTTTCCTCTTCTGCCAGCGACATTATTATCGGTTGAGTTTGAATCTTTTCCTTTCCAAATTCAAAAAATTATGAAAAATGTTTAATTAATAAAAACATTTTTTTATTAACGTTAATTTTTTTTAACGTGTAACCGCCGACAACGTTACCCGATGTGCAAGTGCCTAAATTAATATTTTGATTTTTATTTTACTAATGTTGAAATTAATCAGTATCAGAAAGTTATTCGAAGCGTTACAATGCCACAATTAACGGGCACGAATTGTTGCTGTTTTGGAGGTAGGAGTTAGCATGTGACATACACACACACACGATGTGTAAAATCCGACCGACAACCTCCTCATGGTGCACATCGGGTAATGCTGATGTCGGCGGTTACAAGTTAAAAAAATTAAAGTTAATAAAAAAATGTTTTTATTAATTAAAAACATTTTTCAAAATTTTTGAATTTGGGAAAAAATCAACCGGTAATAATGTCACTGGCAGAAGACGAAAGACTCCCGACAAAATGCAGGGAAAATTTCAAAAATCCATAACTTCGAGCCAAGTCATCGTAGGCACTCGAAGTTTTGAGAACTTTACAGAAAAAGGGCTGAACTTTATTGCCCTGGCGGTCGATTGGGTCCACGATTTTTTTGGTGCACCATAGAAACTGTTAAAGTTTGACATATTTTGAATCAAAAATATTTTTTATTCTTCAGGGGATGGCGGGGAGCGGAAAAGCTTAAACGTAACATTTGCTCACACGCCCTTAAACTAGACACTTTAACTTTTTTAGCTCTCAAAGGTTCATCCATTTTCGTCCAAAATCCACCGAGTTATGACGGTTTGAAATTTTAGTATTTTTGGTGCGTTTTTTTTCCTCGAGTGTATTATAAAACAGTAACTGCAGAAAGTTATTTTTATTGAACAACTTCATGATGCTGAAATTTTATATGGGTGCTTTCAAAAAGATAAACCCTACTTCCAGAGTTGGATAATCCCTGGATTAGTAATCACCAATCAATGATTACAATTAGATATTACATTAAACCCTAATCACCAATCCCAAGCAAATATTTTTAAAAATTTTAATCCCTAATCCCAATAAATATTTTTAAAAATAAAATCTTTAATCCCTAATCCCAAAAAATATTTTTAAAAATCCAATCTTTAGTCCCCAATCCCTTTAAAGAAACATTTTAAATATTTCCTATTCCCAATTTTGTTTTAAATTCAATTCCCAATCCTTAATCTTACAAAATATTTTAAAAAACTTAATCCCTACTTCCTAATCCTTGCCTAGAATTGGAGGATTACCCATCTCTGGTTATTTCTATCTAAAACCATCTTTGACTAATGGTTATCAGGGTTAGGTATCCCTTGAATTAATCACCAATTCGTGATAAGAATCAGGGATTAAATCAATCCCAAGCAAATATTTTAAGAAACCTAATTTTTAATCCCTAATCCCAATAAATATTTTTAAAATTCAAATCTTTAATCCCTAATCCTAATTGGGAGGGTTCTTGGAGTCGCTGATTATGAATCCAATGAGAAAATTGAAAAATTCAAAATGGCGGACTTAAAATGGCGGTCCTAGAAAAACGGCCTTTGAGATTGAGAATGCGATTTACGCCGTTTCTATTGATTTTAGAGAAAAATTGAAAGTCAAAAAGTGCTTAAAATGTGATTTTGCAAAGGAATACACTATTTTTATTACCTTATTATGTAACCCCTTCGCTCTGCCCTAGTAGTAGAGTCAATTTTTGCATTAAGTTCTTATGTTTTACTATCTAAAGATAGAGACTTGAAATCTTTTCTAATGCCTTTAGTAGTGGACCAATATAAAATGTAATACGTTTAAAATGGGGGCACGCCCCCTCGAGGGTTTGAAACCCCCATTTTACACTCCCAATTTACTCCACACTCCCCAACTCGGGAAGTTTTCCTTCACTTTAAACACATTTTAAACACATAACATTTTATATTGGTCCAGTACTGAAGGCATTACAAAAGATTTCAAGTCTCTATCTTTAGATAGTAAAAAATAAGAACTTAGGCATGTTTTTTGCAAAAATTGACTCTACTAAAATATGCATAGATAAACTTACAAGGTACTTACAATATATATACAATTCAACAATAAAGTTCATATATCAACTTGCATTATATTATATTACATTCAAATGCTGCATTAAACAAAAACGAAAAACATGCAAAGATGTATCATAACATGAAAAATACTATAACAGTATACTATAGTGCATTACAAGATTGACCAAAGTAAGATTAGAGCCTTGGTAGTGTAATGTCTGGCGTGCCGGACTTTCACCCAAGCGGCCCGGGTTCGACTCCCGGCGCTGGCAGATCTGGTTAAGGTTTTCTGCAGTTTCCCTTAGCTGTAACACAAATGTGGGATTTTCGCTGTTCCATCTATAAGTCGGCTGCAGCCGCACATTGGGCCTACATAATAATAATAATCGCCCCCTCCCTCCCGCACAAGCTTATAGCTTCTGGGGCCTTGGTTAAGGTTATGGGTTGTAGTAATTATTATTTATTATTATTATAAGATTACAATGAAAAATAGTTGATAGCAGTTTGTTTTAAATTAGATATACTACAATGGGTAATATCACATAGTTCTGATATAACGTTAAAATTATGGCAGATCATAGCAACAGGAGATTTAATTAGTAGATTGCTATACGCCATGGGACAATAGAAGGTTCCGTTATATCTAGATGTTACTCTTGGAACTAAAAAGTTAATTTGAGCTAATAAAGAGGGACAATCAATTTTATTATAAAGCAAGTTATGTAAGAAGACTACAGTAATTGTTTTTCTTCCTGATTCCAAAGATGGACAACTGAATCTTTCAAGTAAATCGTGATGGTCACAACCTCTATCGGGGTAAACACCATCCACCCGAAAAGACAAAAATTTTAAAAATTTTCTTTGTACATTTTCAATGTCATGTTTATGATTATTGTAATAGGGACATCAGATCAAAGCACCATATTCAAGTTTTGATCTTACCAAAGAAAAATAGAGAGTCTTTAAGGCAAGAACATTAGAAAAAGATTTACAGTTTCTGATTATGAAACCTAATACTTTCATAGATGCATTAATTGAATATTTAATGTGGTTGGTAAATGTAAGTTTGTCATCAAAGAAAATCCCCAAATCCTTGATAATCTGACTGCGAGATAACTCAGTTTCATTAATTAAATATGTATGTATTAATGGTTTTGTCTTTCGAGTAAATGACACTATCTTACACTTAGAAGAATTAAGTCTGAGTGAATTGGTTTTGCACCATTTCTCAATGTTGTTTATACTACTTTGCAGGACCACACAGTCGTTAACGCCTTGTCATCAAAGAAAATCCCCAAATCCTTGATAATCTGACTGCGAGATAACTCAGTTTCATTAATTAAATATGTATGTATTAATGGTTTTGTCTTTCGAGTAAATGACACTATCTTACACGGGAAGTGGTCCCAAATTAGAGCCTTGCGGAACTCCTGATGACACAAAGAAGGGATCAGAAGTACACCCACCATAGGCGACATACATAAAACCAAAGTGATGTAATTTAGAAAGTATTATACTATGGCTGATCCGATCAAAAGCTATGGAGAACTCTAAATATACTGTATCGACTTGTCCTCCTTGATCCACCACATTTGAAACAAATTGTGTAAATAGAGCAAGATTTGTTATTGTAGAGCCATGGAATCCGAGCTCTTCGAGTTAAATAGATCTGAATGCCGAACTTACCCTCTATAGTCGCTATTCACATATCAAGACTGGCAGAGCAAACTGGCAACTTTCATAAAAATGAAAATTTCCTAAGCTGTCATTAGTACTAATTAAAGACTAATTTGTAACCCCAAAATCTTTAATTTTTTGTACTTTGCGTTCACAATGGGCTCATTGTGACACCGAAAATGATTTCATAATAGAGGCTATTATAACATCGTTTCTGGGGTCTATCTGTTTTATATTACATATAAACACATTTAATTTTGACACATTCTAACCTCACAAAACGTGAAAAGTCATGTTATAGCTTTACCACAATATGTTAAAAGCAAAAATCACTAGATTGTAATGCAATGTTTTTAATAGCTTGAATTTACAATTTTTATCAAACTAATGACGCAAAGTATAAAAAATAGTATATTATACTTGTTTTATAGACGTATTGTAGCACTTATTCCTTTGGAACACTCCTCACTTCTCTCGTCGAGTCCCAAACAACTCGTGCTACAATAGACAGTCTTATACAACTGTATAATAATATACTATTGTACCATGATTAAAATGTTTAAATAAACGATTGTTTAAAACGTGTGCCAACTGTTTCGAGATTATTAGAAATTGATTAAATATAAAAATGTCACCTGTCAACTGTGACATGGCTTATTGCAAGTATTTTTGGAAGCAGACGTGATTGCCTCGCAATGTCTTTTTCCAATCAGAATATTAAAAACTTTCCCATATGGATCCAACTTTCTGGCAGACAGTGCATGTGACACATGGTACATCAGGCGCATAGTGCAAGTTTTAGATGATCAAACATTTAAAATAAAATTTTTAAAATCTAAACTAGACGAGTATTAATATTTGGCCAAAAGAAGAGGATGTGCAGATTGTAAAAATATATTTTTCTTTTATGGGCCTATCGAATTACAGTAGGACTCGATTATTATCTGTCAAGCATTGAAGGATAATCAAAAAGACAGTTAACAGAACAATAGGGAATTTTTTAATGAAAAAAATGTTTTTTTTCCTCAAAATTGTTTTATTTTTGGAGAAATTATATGTATGTATAATAGGCAATAGTCCATTTCGTTTAAAGAGCCGTGGCAAAATGGGTATTGAAAAAAAGTATAAAAGTCTTAGAAGTAAAACTAGTTAAAACTCTAAAAATCCTTTTATACTTATGTAACGTTAAAATTAATAATCGTATATAGTTTCTAAATGAAGCATTTTATTTGTGAAGTAATATCTTAATAAATGAATTTACCTAACAAACACATTTTAATTAATAGCACACTGTTCTTGTAAAAAAAACGTGTACAAATACTATCGATTTCGTTCTAATCTTTAGCAATCACATTGAAAATCGCTTTTCAAATCATTAGCACATTAATGAAGAAGCAATCACATTCTAGAAATCATCCCGCAATCCTTGGAAATCATAGGCATTGCGAAAGCAACCCTTGGAAATCGTAGAGATTGTGAACGCAATCCTTGGAAATCAGAGATTGCGAAGGCAATCCTCGAAAATCATAGAGATTGAGAGGAAATCTTGGATTTCGGCAATACATATACATTTTTTGTAAGAGTGGTTGACCCCTCGATCAATTCTTTAATCCCTAATACAAAAGATATTTTTAAAAATCCAATCTTCAGTCCCCAATCCTTAATCTTACAAAATATTTTGAAAAAACTTAATCCCTAATCCTTGTCTAGAATTAGAAGATTACCCACCTCTGGTTATTCTATTTAAAACCTTCTTTGACTAATTGCTATCAGGGTTGGGTATCCCTTGAATTAATGACCAATTCGTGATGAGAATCAGGGATTAAATCAATCCCAAGCAAATATTTTAAGAAACCTAATTTTTTTTGAAAAAAAAAGAAGTGGACCATTTTCAATTCAGCCAATTTGAAGATTAGGCCATTTTCTTTATTTAAAATTAGAAATATATGAAGTTTATTGTTGACATTCAACAATAATTACGAAAACGGAGATGTAATAGCATCATTGCTTTCTTTTAAAGCTGCAAGTATCTTTTTATCTGCGCGCTGCCCCTGAATGTTTTCGTATAGGCAACACATCTAACCGTAGTATGAAAATAAGGTAAAATGAGAATTAGGTAGAATAAAAATAAGGTAAAAAAATGCATGTCATAAAGCTGAACTTAGGTTAACAGCTTACTATAACCTAACAAAGTAGTATCGATAGAAAGCCATAGATACAGTACTACCAATATAAGGTAAATAAATATCGGTTCCATATTTTGTATCATAATTAAATGTCGAAAAGTCGATTTTTCAATGTGTGCTATACCTCTGGTTAGGGCTAAGTGGAAATTAGTAGTTGCGGGTACAATTATATTGATAAAGTTAATGTTAACCAAAGTTTGAAAAACCAGTCCTCAGTAAAATAGGAATTCAATCCAACGCGTTCTGTACTATAGCAGACCCGTACACTGGGGTTACAAACTATCTATAATTGTATATGTTTGATATCTATCAAACTACAAAGGCAGGTCATTATTTAATTTCGCAGGATATAGTATGACCAAAGATTTAATAATTCTTAACACAAAAATTGTGACTCAAAGGAGCTCAAATCTAACGGTTCAATGTGAAGGAAAACATCTTTAGGATTTAGGAATGAGGAATAAATTAAATTAAAGTAGGTGTTCTTGGGATTTATGGCAGCAACATCCTAGTTTTCAGTCTTTTATTAGTTTTGAAGCAGCTTTGGGTACTTCCGGCAGGATTGGAACGCTACTGTGAATTACGCTAGAATAACCAACCAAGGCTGATTAAAACTTTAAACCAGTGCAGTGGTCCTCCATGCTTCTTATGTAGTAAAATACTTATGTTAAATTAGCTTCTTTTTTAATTCGAACTATTCAACAAATGCGTACTCTCTTGTTTCTCTAAAGGCAGTAAAACCACATTTTTTCTTTCTAAAGAACGAAAAATGCTTTGAATACGATAAGTGCACTGCATTGCACACATATTCTACAGTGACGTGAGTAATATGTCCTTCAGATTACCAACTTTGTGTGTTAGTGTATACTGTACACTGTTCGTGGCTTAGTAGAAGTCTGTATTATACACTCAAAATAAACGAATTATATGTAGTATTGAAGAAGAAAACCTGGAACTGAAAAGAATGATATGGAAGCTTGCAGATCAGAATGATATTCTGGAATTCCCCAATCTCACAGAAGAAATAAATTTTTTACGGTTGGTTCTTATAAAATCAAAATAAATCAATTGTACCTTTAAGAATAAAATAACATAGAGTCATAAAAATAATTTATTGACCACAATACATATTTTGTACATTAAAAATGCAGTTTTGGTATATATTTGTATAAATGTTGCATTGTTGTGTTGAGTGTTATTATTTCTGCACAACCGTTGTCTCCCATTGAGGTGCTAAATTCTTCGTGCTGATTCAGTTACATTTACTAGTATGGTTGAACAGAATTCGAATTCGTGTCCAATTATTTTAGTAATTGTTGTTGGAACATTAGCGTTTGCAAGGAGTGATACTGCAGTAGATCTGTTATTATGATTTGTGAATTACTTTACGGTTTATTCCAACTGAATTGTTTCAATACTTTCCTTTGTCCATGCTGCATGATGATAGTTTATTTATTTCAATGTGGTCATTCATGAACTAGCTTGAATTATGTAGATGTAGACACCAAATTAGATTCGCAGTTAGGAAATACCATCGGTTATTACAATTCTGGGATAACTTTCCATAGTTTTTTTTATAGAGACGAACTGGACAAATATCTTGATCTGAATCTTAAATCATCTATTTACTACTGGTACAAAACTTAGTACCTCTATGGTTTATCTTGAAGAATATTGGTATTGGATTATATTATATGCAGTCTGTTGATATTACACAAATGGATGCTTCAATTTGTAAGTGATGCAATATTTGCATAGACAGCTTTGTTACCTCTTCTTTGTAATCAGTAAAATGCGCAATCTTTCAAGATTAAAACTAGTTCAGGAGTTATATTCCCGTCAAATGTATAATTTCTTTATTTACAGAAATTCATATTGCCGCTACTAGAATGTCTTGTTGCTACATAAGTGTATTTTTCTAACAAATTGAGTGACTCATCATTTATTTCACCTTCATAGGCGTCTTCCCATCGATTATTAAACATTTTTTCTGTATTTTTGTTAAATTACATTTTATGGTAATTACGTCAATACACGAACAGCTTAACTTACAAAGTTGGACAATTGAATTATATTCTTAGAAAGAGACCAACATAAGGTAATATGATCACTTGTTTTTTATTATTGCTGTGATAGCTTTGTAACTAAGCAAATTAACTCTCATTAGATCTAATTAACTCTCATTGGCTGAATTTAACATTACGTGACATATAAATTATCAGATAGATACTAGATGGTGTTAAAAACATTGAATTTATTTTCTACATACGAAAGTCACTCTGTTGACAATATTAGTATAATATGTCATTTTTGACATTTTATATGTCAGATTGACAAATGTAAAAGTGACATTAGCAATCAAATTGTCAATGGATGGGTATTTCTTATGTAAAAGAATGATCTAAGTGCCATTAACTCCATCTAGTATCCGAATAATTAAAGTCTTTAAAATTGATGTTTTTCACCATTTATGATAAAAAAAATAAGAAATAACTAAAAATTAACGAAAATGCTGTAAGAAACTCAATATTAGTGCTAAATATCATAATTTGCATACATTCCCAGCCTGAAAACGGGGCCGAGAAATTTTAATGCAAATACTATAGAAACTATAGCAACCGGGGCCGAGATTTCGATGAAAGCCGATAGTATCCTTTCACATCTTTTTTAGTTTATAATATAATATTAACAAGTTTTTTCCCAAACTTTTTAGTTTAGTTCTTAGGAACACTTTACAGATAAAACTACAATAGCTGCTTGTTGGAGTGAATACTCTATTAAATGAACAATTCGTTTATATGAACAACAAAAATTTAAACAGTGAACATGTTTGATTCGATGAACAGAATAAATTACCGAAATATATGATGTACTTTGCTGAATTTGCATGTAGGAACAATCTCCCAGTAATAATTATTGTATACCAGAAAGTGTTGTTCAGTTATAAAATGTATATAAGTTAATAAATACTATAATAAAGCCATTTTAAAGAGTACATTCAATTGAGCGAGCATCTCGTTTGTATGAACATGCTTGGTTTTAATTAGTTCACACAATTGAGCGACTACTGTATTTTGAAGTTGAACTCACTGTTACCACCAATTACCTACTCTGAATTACCTTTTTTTTCACATAGTTGAAACCAACTTGAAAAAACCAAAGTTGTGTAATACAAAAATACTATATTGTACATAAGTTACAATAGTAATTTACGTTACAAGTCTGGGAGGTGACTTATTAAAGTACGAGATTAGATAGATGTTTAAGGACGAGGCGACTAAGGAGCCAACTCTGGAATTTCTAAACAAGTACTTTAATAATAATTTCACAGATGTATCATGGATGTTTTATTTCATACTGTCAAAACAATTTGATTTTTTTTTTAATATTTATTTTCCTTTTATAAAACGTCATTTGTTTTTTATAATTTAATTTAAATTATGAAAAATTAAACAATAGCCATTGTAGGTCTTCCATTTTAAATTACAGCATCCACTTTATATTATATTGTTTTGTTTACTTATTTATCAAAATAGTAGTGTCGCGTTATGCAGAAAAATTTAGCAAAATCACTGGGAACAATTGCTAAACAACAGTTCCCAGCCTTGGACTGTAATGTACGATTTCCCGGACTCAAATTAATGACATAATGTAGGGTATAAAGGACAGTATGAAATAAAATATATTTCAATTACTGAGTACACAAAATCCTACATACATAGATCCTATTTAGTAGAACCACTAAAAATACTCACTTGTCTCCAGTATTGTTCCAAACTCGATGAGAATCCAGAAGTAAAAAATTTATCTCCCTCCAAAACAATTTCTGTTTCAAAAATGAGCCCCTTTGATGTTCCTTAAAATGAAAAAAAAATTCATTTTTTTAATGCTACCAACACTAATTTTCTTTATTATTTGCTGCAAGCTTTTGAATTGTAGGTTTGGATA
This sequence comes from Agrypnus murinus, assembly GCA_929113105.1. Taxonomy (NCBI): domain Eukaryota; kingdom Metazoa; phylum Arthropoda; class Insecta; order Coleoptera; family Elateridae; genus Agrypnus; species Agrypnus murinus. Next base: position 38,343,787 of record OV816025.1, on the reverse strand, counting down.
TCAATTGCAAATTGAAATGTTGAGAAGTTGGGCTAATAAATATTGCAAAATATTAATTGTAGTATTTCGCTAAAAGTATGTTGATATAGCTAAAAAACATATTAGGATCTCTCTTACAAAGAAGAAAGGTGAGCAACTCGTGCTCATGTTTCGTCTCTCTATGAGATAATGGTAAAAAATTGTACAGGGTGACAAGTGTCCGTAATTTTCACTTATACATATAAAAAGTTACAGCAATGCCATTTTTCAAAAATAATTCTGTTTACATCAAGTTAACATATTATTTTAATCTTTTGTCAGTTGTTTGACAATTCATATTTGCACTGTCAGGTAGTTTTCAAAAATGAATGCAAAATGCGAACTCATTATTGAACTGGATGGTGATGACTTAATTTCCCCTGATGAAAAAATGTTTTTACTACAAGATAGTCATAACATTCAGAACGATCGGGTATATGCCGTCTTTCTGATGCTCCCTCTGAAAAACTAGCTGTGGAAAGTTTCAAAAATGCATCTAGGATTATGGTCTGAGGAGCAATTTCAAAAAAAGGAAAGCTGCCTAGTGTTGTTACACTAGTCCTTAAATATACAGGGTTTTAAAATTTCAAATTAAAACAAACAATACGATCGAAATTTTAATTATTGTTTATTAACATAAACTATATTTATAATATTTTACATTTTATGAACCTAATTTGAATTTCTCGCCTACTATGTGTTCCATAGTGTACTTGTCAAATATCAAAAATATTTTTAAATATATTGGTACACCTGTTGTCTGCACATGTGATAAATTTCAATATTTATAAATTTAAATATAAATGTTATGTTTTCTTGGTTTTGTAGTTGTTAAATGTTTTAAAAATATTATGTATATCCTATACTACTAAAGTTGACTTGTATGTGTGTGAGTGTGTCCGAGCCCCATTCTCGCGTTCTATAAGGGCTGGAGAGATGGGCTTGGGCTCATTCGACGCGTAAAATTTTTTAAATTAGGTCATGTTTTAAAAAATCGATATATGCTGATTCTATCGTACTATTTAGTGCTATTGAGTGCTATTTGGTACTAATATGTGCTCTAACGATAGGGAATCGATTGGAGATTTATGTAGGTCATGTAAATACTGACCTACTTTTTAAAAAATCGATAAATGCTATTTCTATCATACTTAAGTGCTTAGGCCCGTAGGGCCGATTATCCTAGTTAGGACTCCTGTGTATGTCAGACATTGAGTTAGTTGTTTGGCGATTTTGCAATGAGCGAGTTTTTAGAGCAGAGCGCCTGCATTGAATTTTGCTTTTAACTCAGCAAAGAATGCTCCGAGATGGCTGAAATGAAACATAGAGCTTTTGAAGATGCTTCTATTCCATAAAAGCATATTTACTTGTGGTTTAATTGGATGAAATTCTCAATTGCCCAGCGACGTCGACCAGTGATGCACCTATTGATAAAGTGAAGAAAATGGTCTTGGAAGATTCACTGATTGACAGTCAGGGAAATTGCTAAAAATTTGGGGATATCTGTTGATTCGTGTCATACCATTCTGAACGATAAGTTAAGCATGATTTTTTTTTTAAGATATGAGATTTATTAAAAATTTGAATTTACACAAAGTGAATGTGTTATCTGAAAGAAAGTAATAATAATAGTAACGATTACTATCCATAACCGGGAAATCCCAAGCCCATCGTGCGACTGTAGCCGACTTACAGCACAAATCTCACATTTGTGTTACAGCTAAGGAAAACTGCAGAAAACCCTAACCAGATTTGCTGGTACTGGGAGTCTAAATTACGCTAACTACTACACTATCAAGGCTGTTACTTTATTATATGTTACTACGTTATAAAAATATGATTTTTAATTTAAATCTAACCCATTTATTTGTAACGTAATTCACATTTACACTATATTATAAACTATTTTCATATCACCTTCTAACCTTACTCTTACAAAACATACTATTTTCATCTTTTAAAGCTTTTCTTTTAAGGTTTAACTATTATTAAATAACATTAACTGTTTATTAGGATATCGGCACATTCATTTTTACTATTTTAGTTTTATTTTTTTTTTCTAAATGCATTTTTGTACACTCTGCTTGACGTGTCCATGTTTACGGATACACTTCGTCCTTCCCTCCTATATATTAATACACCCTATATAGTATTGCATTTTCAAATATCCCTTTTTTTTCAGATTCTAAATATATAATGTTGTATAAGTCCATCACTAGTAGGAGTATTTTCTGACATATTTTACTTTAAGAATGCAAAAAACAGTATTGAAAGAGCAGTAGGCTATACTTTTCAAAATGTGAGTAAACTGAAAATAGCAAAAGTAGGCTATGGAAACAATTAGTTTATTTTTTTTTGACATTCCTTTATAGCCCAGTCAATTTAGAACAAAATTTCATGAATAAAGGAAAGTTAAAGTTCTTGGGATTTTGAATAGGCCTTCCTAGTGGGCTGTTAAATAACCGCCTAAAAGTCACCACTTGTGGGTGGTGAGCGTGAAGAGATAAAGAGGGTAAACCACGCCCTCTAATGGTTTTTGTCATTTTTCTCAAAAACTATTAGGTTTATCGAGATGAAGCAGGTTAGGTAAAATAAAGTTTATTAATTCCCTAACAAAAATGTGCGTCTGGTTTTTCGTATCTCATCTTCTTTTTGTGTTATTGAAGAAAGAAGATATGTTATACATGGATCAGCAATTTACACCAATAAATTTGGTAAAGGAACTTTCGAACATAACTTTTTGTGGTTTCATATTCGTCATGCAGTAGTTAAGAAAAATTCGTTTTAGAGCTATACACAATCGTGGTTCAGCCTTTTACCTTAGCATCTCTTCGGCAAAATACATCAGGTGATATTATCTATATTCTTGGTGCCAATCGGCTGAAAAATTCGTATTTGCAAGTTAATTTTTAGGAGAGTGCACTGTCAATTTCTTTATTTAACCCAATACGTACAAGGTGTTTTGCCTTTTTTGAAATTCTAATTTCTTTTATAAGATCTGGGTATCGAGCAAATTTTTTTGCTTGAATGATTTTTGCTGTAAATTTGAATTGTTGCTTGCAGCAGACTTACCGGTCACACTGGTCTGGGTCACCGGTAGGTGTTTTGCTCACCACATTTTAAATACGGTTTGTTTACATACCGTATTGATACAATTAAAGTGAGGTTACGACAGTGCCCCTTGACATTTATTCTGTTGTGCTTAAGGCGATAGGACACGCTTATCCCACATTAAATGATCATTACAAGACGCGTACTGCTACTTCTACTAACGTCTATATACGAAACATAAGAAATAGACTGAATTATTAGTATTTTTATAAAATTGATAATGTAGCAAAAAGAAAATGTTTATTAGAAAAAAAATTAAATCAATTGGATAGTTAAAGAGTTATAGAATAGAGGAAACACGTTAAACTGAACTAATTTGTAATATTTGTGTAAATAAATGACATTAAAAACAAAATTTGGTTGCTATATGTATTACAACATTTAATTTCTACACTAACTACATTTAATTGAACCGCATCAAGTACTTCCCTCTAATCAATAAATATATAGGTAACTACCCATAATTCTATTTTATGCAAATCTTGTTTAATTAAATAACAATATTAATATTAAAGTAAAAGGCTGCATTGCCCATCTCATTTCCCCTCAGTTATTAGGCTAATGCACTATCTTTGTCAAATTTTAAATGTGCATTTGACGTGTATTAGAAATTACAATCGCCCATATAAGATGCACATATTGACGTCGCTCATTTCTCGTAATGAAATAGTTGGACAACTATGTTTGTCAATTTATGTTGTTCGTATTTATTCTTGGCTGGTGTACTGACATCGGGTGCTATCGGCTGCTGGTAGCAGTCGAGTGCCCTTCTGTGTTCGATTAGGTAACGCACGGTAGGATAAACAAAAAGAAATTGATTCTTTATTAAAGAAGTTTTTTGAGAAATAGAATAAGAATTACGTTAAGATCAATTCGTTTGAAGCGTTGTCGCGTCCTATGCTCTTAATAGATATTTTACGATCTCTTCCGAAAAAACTGTTGATATTTGCAATTCAGATTTAAATTATCCTTATCACACTATAAATTAAAAAGTAGATTTAAATATATCAACCACTAACCAACTTTTCATAATTCAGTTAAAATCTACCATTGAGCAGCACCGATTTATCAGCAGTAAGTCTGTTGAATGCGGCCAGTGTAACTAAAGCTTTTCTGTCAATTTTTAGGTTATAGTGAACAGCGTCAAGTTACTTTCGGTTATACTCTTCTTCAAATGGCATACATTGTTGTGTTAATATCTTAATAACTTCATAGACATCCTCAATGATATGTATGTTATGTGCCCCTTTGTTTAAATAATCTACTTACCTAATAGAATTGGACCAGTAGAACTTTCAGATTCATTGTTGTAATTCCATCCAACTTCAGTAAAATCTTGACCACGAAATTTAGTTGTTGGTCTCAGTTTATTTGATTTTCTAGATAAATACACTAATTCAGGAGTTGCGTCAGGTTTTGTTGGCGAAAAACTAATCAATAGATGATTTCCAGTTGGATCCAAGAACAAATTAGATAAACGACACGATCTAGTAAACTTTGATAATGATATTTCTACAATAAAATAAAGTTAGAATGTGTAAATAAATCTTGGGTAGCTATTACCATCCTGTTCATCTGGTTGTTGCAAATTCATTCGAAACAACATACTGTTAGCCATAGCAATAACTAAATATTTATTAGAGATGGCTACATGTGTTATTTTATCAGAAGGTGAGAAGTTCATTTTAGTTTTACTAAAGATTGGCGCATCTTGTTCGAGTTTCATATGTATGAAACCAAGTGGATTCTACAACGAAATATCGAGAAAATAAAATGTAATCCCTGTGGTATTTATATATTATCTTACCCATGTATTATTATTTTTTGATTTTTGTGCAGCTTGTTCAAACTGATCAAACATGCCAGCCATTTCGTCTTTATAATTTATTAATGTTCTATGTTATTAAAAATACTATTAATTATTTTATATTGCACAAAATAATAAGAAATTGAGGTTATATTTTTTACAGTACAAAATCTAGCCGCTTGTAATTAGCTGCATGGATTTAATTTTTTTTATTAGAATTTTCGTTATGCTTAGAAATATAACTGAATAACTACCTTTTATGTACTTTATAAGATTTTAACAAAATATTCTTTTATCTATTATTTTGAGGCAAATGATCAACATAACGGTGTCTCCGATACCTACGTACATTGTCGGTAACCATAGAAAATTTTTATATACAGGATGTCTGAAGACGAGCGTCTCGCGCCACATGCGATCCGACGTTTGTTTTTCATCGCAGGATTTGACAAGTTGTTTTGTACCTAACCTATTTAAAAGTAAAGTTTCGTTTTCGTTTTATTTATAAGTGCCGTGCATAATTTATCAAATTTAAAATTATGGAAGAGATTATTTGCGAGGAATATGATGTTACATTCACTAAAAAGAGAAATCTATACGTTCAAATAAGAAGAATTCACGACAGGGATCCCCTTGCACCAAAAACCATTAGGGAAATCTGTGACATATGTGGTCAACATTTTGTTAATAAATCAAACTTTTCCCGTCATCAAAAGCAAATCCATGGAATTGTTACTTCAAAAAAAAAAGAACGTACCCGACATACCAAAATTAAATGTGCTAATTGTTCTGAATATTTTAGAAATTATGCAGATTTGAGAAAACATGACCACTGTACATAAAGTGGAAATTGGGTGTAATGAGTTTCAGTTTGAATCTTCTTCAGGTAAGCTCCTGGATTTGATAATAATAATAATATTTTATCTTCAAACGTCAGTAAAATATGACATTATCCTGCTGGATTGACAGTACTAAAGTGTCACTTCGTTGCCATGGCACTTAATTCACTTTAGTGTCGCTCACGAGCGGCATATAATGACTTTACTGCCGCTTACAATTGCTTTACTGCCGCTTACAACTTTGTAATAAAATAATTCGTGAATTTCAATGTTCTTTAAATTCTATTGTCTATGTTTGAAGATAAAATAGTATATGCTATTCGGAGCAAAATGTGCTTTATGTGCTTCGACTGGGTTGTCTGCCTCACTAACGTTCGGCAGTCAAACCCCCAGTCTCAGCACATAAAGCTTCATTTTGGCTCCTAATAGCATAATGTACTATTATCTACGACCACCATAGAAAGTTACACATTCCGCACAATCTAGTAACCGTGAAAACGACCAATTGCAAACAATCTCCAAACTCAACGGTAAAGACCGTGAGGAATGATTTCCCACGATCAGTAGTTCTATTAAAACGCCATAGATGTCACCACTTGCAATATTTATAATATTATTAATTATTTGAAATATAAAATGTTATAAATTTTAGATAAAGGTTAATTTATTTTGTTTAATTAATATTTTACATTAAATTATATTTCGAATGGAAATCCATCTAGAAAAAAAACTAAGGTCAGATGCGGGGAATTGAACACGGATCGCTCGGTTAGTAGCTAAAGCGTAACCTAATTGAGCTATCGGACGCCTTTCAATGATGTTTTTTTTCTCATTATATAAAGTTACAATGATTGTTATTCAATTAAAACGTAAAATTAATTAATGTTTTACATTATTATATAATTTTTAATGTAATTTTATTTATTATTATTGCTAAATTACAATAAAAACATTGAAAACATTTATAATTTGCTACATAATGCGAGAATATTTGACATTTTGCGCAGAGGTTAATAACCTTGACAATTGAATTGTGATTTTTGTACATATAAATTATAACAAGTATAACAAAGTTTTCCATATGTAGCCAACTTACGCGGACACGGTGTATATATATATATATCTACAGTTTGAGCGACCCTGAGATTAAAAGGTATTCTTTTAAACATAAAATAACAAATAAAAATTAAGTGGATAAATAAAAATTAATAACATCACAATATGTACAAACCAAGTATGTATAAACCGCTTCGAATAATCCATCGTTATAATCCATCGAAAATAAAAGAAATGAGCCTAAATTATAGCCATTTGGGCAATAAAAAAAATCACTTGTGGCTATAAGAAATTGAACATGAAACAAATAAAATTTGGTGTGTTATCAACCACATTTATTATGTATTTGTATAGTGTATACAGCTGGGGATTCCATAAATTCCATTCCGAGTGTGTCCCATAAAGTTGAATCCATAAGGGAAGATTTTTTAATATTCTGATTTTAGAATAACAAAATTATGCGCTAATTTCTTGGAAATTGGAAGATCGTCCAGAAAGTTCCATTTTCCTTTTTGATAATTTTAATATTCGTCAAAAATACCTTCATCGTTGAATATTATTAGCAACATATGCTATACACTTGTTGCATTTCCACTCATTTAAAGCGGTTTAATAATTTAAAGATAGTTAGTTACAGGGGTGTATCAAAAAATTAAAAGAAAAGTTATCCTTATGTCGAAATATCTTTTTCAAACGGTATGTGACCGTAAAATGTCCGGTACACAAGTTATAATGTCGCCTGTTAACTTTAATATGGGGTCTTTCAAGTATTTTTAGAAGTAGAGGTGATTGCTTCACAAAGTTCTTTTCCAATCAGAATATTAAAAATATTCTCCGTATGAATACATTTTTACAGCACCCACTGTATATTTAAACTTTTCATTTCCTAATTACTAATTATACTATACTACTACTACTACAACACATATTTATTATTTTTGTTCTTACGTTACAGAATGGGGTTTGAAAAAAAATTCAAAGCACTAATTACCAATTCACGTCAACATAAGCAGGGACAGATTATCTATTAGGCATAGTGGGCGAGGACCTCAGACTTTGGGTGGGCGTTGTTTGTTGCGGACAGCTAAAAAAAGTCTTTTTTGCACGTCCTATTTATAAGGCTCTACTTTAGTCCCCCAAAAGAGGGAGTAAAGTAGCACTTTTACTCCCTGAGGGAGTAAAGTGTTTCCATGACAACAACAACAAGTAAACAACAAAAAAAAGTAATCGCGGTACATGTTAGTATTTATTATTCTGAAACTATGTGATTTTGGCGTTTGCAGAGTTTAATTGTCAGAATGACATGTAACGAAATTTTCGGAAACAATTTTCGAAATTTTGAATTGTTGCGATTAAGTACTTTAGAACGTGAAAAAAATAGCGTATATAACACTGGACTAAAGTGCCTTTTAATTCCTCATGTATTTATTTTCTGAGCGTTAGCGAGGAACTCACATTCGGGATTAAAAGATGCACTTTAGTCCCTGGGTATATAATATACTATTTATTTGTGATCCCTATCCGAATCTAATCCCGGGCTTCCTAAAACTCTTGGTTCGAGTAAACTGTACCCCAGAAAAGAGCATTTACTTATTTAGTTAAAGTAAAAACCGATACTGTATCTCGAGGTGCAAAGCGACAGGGATACAAAAAGCACAACCCAGCCAGCACACTGACGTCATAATGTCGCCGTTTTCACGTCGGGGTCATCATTTATAGCGCGTTTAACACTGTGGGGTGAAGTGTTAGGGCTATATTCATTAATTCTTGTAGAAGGAAATAAAACGCAGATTTACTTCTATGAATTATTTATTTGACTGTCTTAGTTTTATTGATACGCGTTGCCTAGTACCATTTCGTATCTATGTAAAAATATATGAGTTGTGAGTCGTTCACAACAGTAACGACGTCAAATGACGTATTAAAATGACGTCAAATTGTCGTAAAACTGACAGCTCTATGTCACAGCCCAAGGACGTCAATATAAGACGTCATTAAAACGTAGTTCAACGACGTCATTAAAACGTTGCTCAATGACGCCATTAAAACGTCCTATACTAGGACCAGGACAGGAATTATAAATAAATAGTTGAATATTGGAAATAATATTTATTATATACTATTTCATACATAATTATTATACAAAAGTAAACATTCAATAACAGAACATACATCTCTTCTATTAACTCAACATCTCAAAATTATTAAACAAAAGTAAACATTTACTAACTGAAAAGCTGCTAAAACAATATGCAGAATAATTGATGATACTAAAATAATATTAGTAAGTACTAAGAAACCATCGCATTAGTATTAATTTATTAACAATAGTAATCTCACAAAATTGTCGAACGAGTAAAATTGTATAGGTTATGTAGTATTGCGACGGAACAAGTAATTATTAATACTCACCCTTTGTGACAAACCACACAGTTATTATGCAGTAGTTGCACCTACACATACACTATAAATATAGGTACGTCACTTGAATATTAAGTAGAAACGTTACTAATTAAAGAGCAAAACAAATACATTCTGCAAATGTAAAAATAAAAAATATGGAATATATCACTTTTTGGTTAAAATGTAGCATAATTAATAATATTAGAAGTATAAAAACGACCTTATTGTACGTCTAAAAGACGTCGTTTTGAAGACGTCTAGGTACGTCCCATAACATGGCGTCTTTTGGACATCATTTATTAGTCATGTGACGTCGCCGACCAATAATTACTTAAAAATAACGTCATTATAACGTCAGTGTGCTAGCTGGGAAAGGCTATAATGATCTTCTTAACCGCGCTGTATATGTCACAGACAGATTACAATATCAGTGCCGTTTTATAAAACAGCTATCCATCTTATAAAATGCGACCTCATTCTAAAATTGTCGTTCGTCTTTCATTATTTTAGAATATGGTCATCAAATCCCAATAACTTATTAATTATTTTGTATATACCAATTAAATGAAAAACTTTAGCATTAGAAACACTTTAATAACAAAAATCTTTTATTAAAAGTATACCAAAAAATAAACTCTACATCGAATGTGAAGATCAACTTATAGAGTGTGTCGCATTTAAGATGGATACACTCCCGTAGTTTCGTTACTTTAAGGAGTAAAAATCTGAATGTTGGCACAGTGATACATATTCACGAGTTGCATTTTTTGAGGTTTTGATAATGATAATAATAATCTATTAAATGTAAACTGTAAATCTAGCCACTACCACGACCCTTGAAACAGGGTCACCCAGCCAGCACACTGACGTCATAATGTCGCCGTTTTTTCGGCAGTAACGACTTCAAATTGTCGTAAAACTGACATCATTATGTCATAACCCAAAGACGTCAATATAAGACGTCATTAAAACGTCCTATACGAGGACTGACAGAAATTATAAATAAATAGTTAAATATTGGAAATAACATTTATTATATACTACAGTCAAAACATCTCTATATTGTGACCACCTGCTTAATATGACCAGTATTCCTTGGCCCCTGTTAAAATAATATCTTTTTAATGAAACTTGCATGTAAACTTGTGTCCAGAAGACGTCGTTTTAAAGACATTTATGCACGTCCCATTATATGACGTCTTATGGACATAATTTATTAGTCATGTGACGTCGTCGACCAATATTGACTTAAAAATAACGTCATTATAACCTCAGTGAGCTGGCTGGGAATTGTCGATACTTCGCTTTGCGTTAGAGATATCAAAAAAAGTTATTAGAAAAAATGGTTTATAATTCAATTTTGATCCTTAGCAGCAAGTCTCATGGCAAATTTGCATTTTTAATCTTTCAGTATGTTATCGTTAAGTCTGCACACAGTTACAAGTTTATACCTTATATCTACCAAAACTAAATGTATTTTTTTGTCAGATCGACATTTCCTTCAATCAAATTTTATTTTCTATTACACTCTACTGAATTAAAATAGTATATTGTACAACTAGTGTTACAATGACGATGTTTGTAATACGAGTATAAGTTTGCTTAACGAGCCGCGAGGCGGCGAGTTAAGCAATATACGAGTATTACAAAAAGGAATTGTAACACGTGTTTTACATACTACTTTGTCTATTTCGCCTTAATTTACAATTTACTTTAAAGAAGTGGGAAAATGTACACGCGGGTATTTTCGATGTGGTAATGTTGGTAATAACTGATAACGCATACAATGACATCCACTGTCATTTTTTTTTGAAAAAATCACGTAGGCAGGAAAAAATTCAAGTTTAAATAAAGGTGACAGCTTAGTTGTTTCTTCTGATATAAGATAAAAAATGTTTATTGTAATAGAAACAGTAAAACCTTGATTGAGTACATGATTGTCTTATCAAAATAATTATTTATAATAAAAATAAATATGTTTCATTATTCTCACTGTTATTTCTGAGCATCATAACATTCAAATTTTCAAAACGGCGCCAGTTAATGAATACTTATTAGTACCTATCACAGACAGACTGACAGAGTAGGCTGGCAGCAAAATTTACTTACTGCCAGCCTTACAAATAAAAAAATCACTACTTCCAGTTGCACAAAGTAGCACTGTGTGTAACTGTTTTTCGCAAAAACAGTGTCACAAAGTAACCTTTCTATACACGAAATAGACAAAGTAAATTGTAACTGTGTCCAGACTTAACGCTAACATTATGAAAAATTAAAAATGCGAATTTTGTCATGAAACTTGCTATGTATTAAGGATCAAAATTGAATTCTAAAGAACTTTTTCAAATACCTTTTTTTGATATCTCCAACGTGAAGCGAATATCGAGAATTGGCCTTGTTTGAAGAGTCGTGGTAAGCTGGGTTTACAGTTTTACAGCGGATTTTAATTTAAAATGCACATTTATTTTTACTTACAATATTTTATTAAAGATTCTTAGTTGCTACAAGAGACACTTCTATAAACGTTCAAGTGGGAGAACCTTAGTGTTAAAAAGAAATAGATATCTATAAGTTTATAAGAGAAAACAAAGACAAAGTGCCAACAAAAAAATGGATCCGGTTTAATTATCAGTTGAACTGCAACGTTTGAGGTAGAAGTGCATCTTATAATATAAATAAATTAAAAATAACTAATACAAAAATGGAAGAGGAAGAGAACTCTCGTATGGAAACAGAAGACACAGCTGAAGATGATCCTATCGTTAAAGAGGTAATTATCATAAACAATTATTTCAAAATATTATACAATAATGGAGGTTATTATGCCATGTGTTTCGGAAATTAAAATGTATGTTTTTCACCTCTTCGTAGATTCCTGTGTTCGTATCGAAGCGTTTACAAGAACAGCTTTATGTGTTTCAATATCCCTTATGTCCGAAATGGAAAAAAGTCCCTTTAAATGTTAAAAAATGTTCTGTAAAGCCTCAGAATCAATCAGTTAAATTGGAGGTTCAACTAAATACAACTTCTTCAAATTTCGACATTGAAAAAGCTGAAGAGATTGCACGACGAGTTGATGGACCACCTGACTATCGCAAGAGTGACAAAGAGCTTTATTTTGAAAATGATATTTTAGATAAAGTATCTTATGTTTCTGCAAAATCCATAGATGAACCACAAAATTATGCTGCTGGAGTTTATAATGGTCGGGAATTCCATATAACTCCTTTGAAAGGTAAGAGGTGTAAAACATATTGAGTGACACAAAAGAGCAAAAAATAAAACTTAATAAAAATTTAAACTGACACCGCTAGACTTATAAATTCTTGATATACACTCATTTAAATCTAGAATTCATAATTGAGTACTAATTAATAATAATTGTGATTAGGTATACTTCGTTTAAAACCGTATCATCCCCATTTGGATAGAGAAGCCAAAAGGAAACAAGAATCTAAATCAAAAGAGACTATTCCGATTGAAGAGGAAGCAGGTCCAAGTAAAGCGCAACAAGTTATGGTTAAGTTTTCTTCACGTGGTGATGGTGATACTTCAAAGAAATCGCATGTGACAAGTTATAAGAAAATTCTAGAAAAAGATGCTGAGGAACCTTGGGTTGAATGTGATTGGCACCCTGAAAAAAGTGAATTAAGTGAAGTAAGATATTCATTTTTAGAGCCGTATTCGCATCACTCTATTAGATTAACAGAATGTTTAATTACCATGGTGACCAATTCTAATCATTTCCCACCTATTAAAATTAGATAAAGCTATCTCTATTCTTGTTGATTTTAAACGAAACTTTAGTTAGAGACACCTTTAATTGTGGCTCGTAATACGGCCCATAGAGTTTAAAAATATTTGTTTTAGTTAGAAAAACCGAAGCTGTTTACAGAAAATAATGGTCAGTTTAATATTGCTGATGATGTAAAAGATGATGATCTGGTTGAATACATTCGTAGATTGGTACCAGAGGACCAAGAACAGGCTATTATAAAACCATCTTTGCCTTCTAATGTTCTTTCATTCAGTTCACTTAAAGCACTTCCATTATTGGACCAGTGTAAATTATTATTGAAAGATGGTAAGTTGCTTTAGGCATTTTTTCGATGAAAATATAAGTAAAACTGTTTTTTATTTCTAGCCAAGATGATATCATTTCAACAACTGTTAATGCTACTCACTGGCTGTGAGGGATTAACTTCAGAAAGTTTATTGAAAACGTTACCACAAGTCGCAGTTTTAGTTAGGGGAAATTGGATTGTAAAATCTGAAATCCTTTTTCCTAATAATACTTTTTCATCTATTAGCGGTGTACCTGCTGAGCTTATGTGTCGAGCTCGAGATTATATTGTAAGTACTTTTAATTACTGATATCCAAAGCAGATTTTGGCTGAATCACTGAATACTGAATAATTGGCCATTAACATTGAATGTATTTGGTTGAAGCAAAATAGAAATTCGAGTTTTGTTTAATTTTATTGAATACAAAATTATGTCAGCAAATTGAAAACATTGGTGTACGAGAAATGTTTCCTAGACAAATTGCTTTAATAAAATAATATACAGTGAAGTATCGTTGATCCGAATCTACGTTAATTCGAAGACCACTATAATCCGGACCAGCATTTTATTTACATTGGATTTATTGTAATCCAGATTTAAAGGTTTTGATAATCCGAACCCGAACATTCAAATTAATTGTTTTTAGTCCTCAAGTTTTGTTTATAGTAACGAATGCAATGGATATTCAGATGTGTAATTTGATACAAAACTACCGTTGTAGATAAAATAAAGGATTTTATTTTATTTATGTTTACGTTATATATATTTGTCTGGCAAATTCTTATCATAAAAAGGCACGTATTTTTTAGAAGTGGTTACAATGCAACTTCACAATTCATATTAGTTACAAAGGTTTATAAGTTAAAAAAGAATTGATACTTCTTTTACGAATTACGACTTTATGTATCTCCGCCATACATAAAAAGATTTTCTGGTAAATTTAAAAATTGTTAAATGTTTAAAGACCGCATTGTAACTTTAAATATTAAACATTTCCAGATTTGTTACAAAATCTGAAGGATCATATACCAACGTTAAAAAAAACTTTAAAACCTGCGGAATATCTGAAACATGGATACGATGGATACATGCATAACGGTGCATACGAAACAGTGGATGCAGTTGTGATGCAATGTATGAGCTATCACACTCGTACGCTATGGTTCCACTGATTCGTATACTGTGCACGCTACTGTGACTTTTTTAAAGATGGTTTAAAAACGATGACGTCAGGGCGAGTAAAGATTGGATACTTAATTTTAAAAAGACAATTTGCATGTGATAAAAATTGCGGAAGAAAAGCTGTTTAATGATTCACATGCAGTGAAGCCCTTTAAAAAATAGTTTCAAAGCGGTGGCTTTGCAATGGGTAGTAGAAAACTTGAAACAACTGTGATACCAGAAGGTTTAAAAGAAAGATCTATCTAACGTATTAAGTTCAAAAAATAGGAAACAAGTAAAAATCACCGCCTTTTTTGGTTAACGATATATTAATGCAGAATATTATTTCTTGTGTTTTTAAAACAATTTTTGCGTAAATATTTTGTAGTTCTTTTTAAATAAATGTTTTGCATAATGTTTTAAATGCATTTCGCATGGAATGACCCTATACCAAGCCCACATGTTTCCAACCGATCGGTATACATATTTTTGTAATATTTGCACAGATAACCTCAAAACATGTCAAAGTCATTGGCTGCATTTGTTTTCACCAGAACAACAAACCATGTCATTTGTACCAACTTTAATTTGTAATATAAGGCAACATCGTCACTTTTTCATTACTCGAGAAGCGTATTTATATTACTTATTTATATTCGCGAAAGATTTTTTTTAAGTACTTACGTAGTAATTTTATTTTTCGTAATTAAAAAAGTGAATTGGAATGAAATTTTTTAGTAGAAGACTTTCTTTTGTAATTTTTTCGCACGTTATGTTTGGACTAGACATTCAAAAATTAATCTCTGCCTTTAAAACTAATTAATTAAAATATGCAGTGTGTTTTACTTTACACTTTGACACCCTTGATGTTATTTGTAATCGAATCAATTCCAAATTTTTATCTGGTACTTATAAAGCCTTTTTAAAAGAGGTTTCTGTGTAATTAGAAAACCCATTATAAATTAAATTAAATTGAACTTAAATAGATTTAAATATGTCACCTGGAAGTTAGTCAACCCAAATCACACGTATTTAATTATGGATGCCTTAAGCATGTCCTGTCATGATAATACGTTCTAAAATGCATTATTCGAATTGAATTAAAAAAATCTGTTTGTTTACAAAAGTGTCATGGAAATTGACAACAAAATTTTGTTGACTCAAAAATATTTACCAAAAGTACATATTCATTTAAGTGTCATAGTAAGTTGTTTAGGTTAGGTATTTTATTTAACACAATGGCTGAAATTATAGTTGTTAAAAGGGAGAAACTGTTTGTTTGGAACTTTTAAGATTAAACAAGGTCTACTAAGTTTTTTCGATTATTTGCATCCACTAAAGGAATGGGTGTGTAAAATCCATGAAGAGCACTTCCAGTTTCGAAGCTGTTTGGCTCTCATCAGTCGAAGGTAACTCGCTTGTAGATTTCCCACACCTAACAGAGCTTAAATATATGCTCCGAATTACGATTAGTATCGATACTAATGTGTGTGAAATCTACAAGCGAGCTATCTTCAACTGATGATGAGAGTCAAACAGCTCGAGACTCGAGTCTTGAAGTGCCGTTCATGGATTTTACACACTCATTCCTTTAGTAGGTTTGTCTTCTTTATTTCTATTTTTGATTTTAACAACTGTTACCACATCGTGGTTAATTTTCATAAAAATATGTTTTTCCTAAAGCACCTGGCTCTCGTTACATGGAATTCTGTGTATTTCCAGATTTTTAATTTTTGAATATGTTATTCTATGGATCAAGAGCAGCTTGCAAAGGCATTTTTTGTGGCTCTACAGGGTGACCCAAGAACACACTCAAAAGTCTAAAATGAAGTTGGTTTATAATGGCGATATTTTGGTTGCTGTACAAGCGATTCCAAAAAAAGGTGCCACAAAATGATTCCTTAACAGATTCTAAGATAGAAATCAGAAAACTTATAGTAGTTTCTATTAATTTTACGAATATCAAGTATTTGAAAATATGTTTTGCGCTGTCTGAAAAAAATAATGGGATTTGAGACAGTCAAATATTATGTTCTATTATATCCCTGAAACTTATACCCCAGGAATCTCTTAGGTCAGAAACCCTAAGTGAAAGTATAAATGAGTAGGTCTAACAAAGTATTAGTGAAATTGAAGTCAAGGTAGCCTCCTTGTTAACATTTTGTTAAATAATTTCAAGAAAAACTGTTGTACTTAAATCTTACCACATAGTTATGTGGAATGTTCTACATGTGTTTTGCCGTATATCAATGATTATATTTGCCTTCATCAAGTGCTTGTTCACTAACTTATTTAACTTCTGTGTAGATAAAGTTTTGTTTTCAATGGCAGTGCAGAGGAGCAACACTTTACTTTTTATACGGGGTATTCATTTAGAGCATAATTATTATCAATCTATTATTCTTCTTCTTGTCGTTTCCTTCTGTTGCCCTATGAGGCGTCGGAAGTTCGATCTATTATTCTAAACTATTAAATATCGAGAAAAACTTTCAATATAAAAGCTTTTTGGTTGCTAAAAGTGCATACTTTAAAAATATTTACAGCTAGACAGGGTGTTTCATAAAAGTAGGACAAACTAAACTACGCTTTTTTTAAATGGGACAGCTTATATATTTTACCTGGAATAGGAATTGATTCACCTATTAATTGTTTATTTAACACGTTTTTTAATCTGCTTTGTCATAATTCTTTGACTTTTATAAAGTGTAGTGGTTCATTTTTGCCAGTAGAATTAACTTAAATTATTTACTAATTGGTGAACTAATTTGAGCTTATAATATATATTACGAAAGCAATAAAATATTTTTCTATTTTCTTTATTAAAATATTCCAAATACACTATAAAATAAAGTAAATAAAATGCTAATGGTGTAGGCAACCTTCTTGCATTGGCAAGAATTTTAGTAATGAGCTGGCATCTTTTGTTTTCCACTCTGTTAAAATCTAAAAAAAATTATTAGGTATTACCGTTAGTAATTGGATCTTTGCTAGAGTTTCATACTTACATGGAAAAGAATTCTTCTCGTGCTTTTTTCGACTTAAAAGAAAGAGATTATTAGTTCAAAATAATTAAATAATTAATTTGTTTTGTACTTACCCAACTCCGAGTCATCTATTTATCCATAACGCTGATGCTAACTCTTCATGCATTTTGCAGCCAACGCCTAGTATGCACTTTTGTCCTATATTACAATATAGAAATTATAAATTTCCATTTTGTGTACGATTTGTAAACAAATCTTATCTTGCAACTGTCTTTCTGTTGTGTCACTTAGTTCAAATTACAAATAGCATATTATATGTTATCCGAACTTTTCATGAACCGAAACAGATTCTGGCAACTTTTTGTTTTGATTAACCATACAATACTGTTTATATTTCATATAGAGGTATACATATAGTATGTATACATAAAATAGAAAGTGTTAAAATAGAAATAGTAAAAAAAAAGAATATCTTTAGTAAGAATCTGAAGCTGTTCTAATAGTTTGCATGTGTTGAACACTTATTATGTCATTAATCATTAAAACCATCTAAATTATTGTTAGAAACTTATACTAAGATTTGAGAATACATTAGGCTATTTACTAGGTTTATTTTTAAGGCCAGAAAAGGGCCTTATAGGCAGGTTATAATTCGTAAGGTGTATTATAATCTTGAATTGTGGTTGCTTTCTAATTTAAATATTTACGAATATTTTTTCTTAGTAACTGTACCATAGTGCACTCGAATGTTTCAATAAAAAAGTTTTGAAATGATTTGTATTAAGACATTGTTATCTTTGATCTACAAAAAGACTAAAAATATTTGTTTAATTTCCAGCTTATACTTTTCACAAAAAACCAATATGTGGAGCGACGCAAAGTTTCTTCAGTGATCAGAGTACCTTCAGAAGAAATTAAAGAAATATTCATAGGTATTTCAAAATTACGTTACAATAGAGGTTGGGAATTAGCTTTACCTACTGATGTGGAATTCATCAACAAATATCCAGATATCGTTCAACGACAGAATTTAATGTGGGAACAACGAGAAGTGCAGTTAAGTGACTTTTTTAAAGAAACCACTGGTAGGGACAAAAAGCAAAGACGTAAAAGTAAAAGTGTTAGTGAAGATTCATCAAAAGGTGTTAAAAGGGATAGTCATAGTAGTGCTAAAGATAATTGCGGTAGTTCTGATACAGATTCAGGTACGGAGAAGAATAAAAGTTCTCCTATTGCTGCTAGGAAAAATAAAGTTGCTAAAATGGCAACGAAATGTGATAATATTTTAAATAATAAAGATGATAATTCATGATCAGTTCAGATATTAGGAATTTTAATATATTATCAATTTTTGTTTCTAATTTTTTATATACTGTTAAGTAGGCATTTTATTTAGGTATAAAGAAATAGTCTTTATGTTTATTATTGTTCTTCTAAATAAATTGTTCAGATTTAGTTATGAAGGTATGTAAAAAGCAGAAGCTTGTCAGTAAATTGTTTGTTTAAGGTTTATTGCAATTAAATTAAATTTTTAATTGAAACAAGAAATGCGTTCTTACAGTGATTTATTGAAATTAACCAATGTTTATTGTTAGTAAATACTTTACCTCTTGATTGCTGTTATACTGATATTGCCTTTTACAATACTTTTTATATCGAATTAAATTTTATCAAAGACTTGATAATTTTAATGTTTTGTAAATCTAGTCTGTAAAGATTCCCCTAATTTATTCAAACTTTAAATCATTTATATTTAATTATTGATAGTCTAATTTATTTTCTTATCATCACAATGCAAGTTCTTGTTAATATGTAATTTTTTTTATTTGTATATATATGGTTTTCTACCACTGCATTAATTTGTAATATAAATGTTGAAATTGCACCAACGTTAAGCTATTATGATAGTTTATTGTTTAGAATTCTAATGACATGTATTTATACAACTGAGATTTTATTGTAATTATTGAAATTTTCGTTAATTTGATTTGTATTGTATTGCTGCATTATATGTGCAGATAAACTAAAAATATATTTTATAAATTATATACAAAATCTTTATTTGAAACATGAATTTTAGATTTTGCATTCTTCTGTCCAACGTGCTAATTGAAGGAAAGGGTAAATGTAGCTGGAGTAAAGTGTTATAACCACTTGCTCCACAAGTAAATCTAAGTTGTAATGCAGCAGAAACTGTTTTATTTGACCAGGGTACAAAGCGATTACTATCACGTTGCATTCCATCAATTTGGTCTGCACTAAAAATCATAGGTTAAATTGACTAATTAGCGACAACTGTAAAAATTGAAGTTTAAACAAAAAATGCAGTTTGTTTTCAAATTAAATCAGAAAGTCCATGGATTCTGGTTCCAACCAATCAGAACGGCCGTCCAACATGTCTCATCTCTTATCTTAATTATTTATCAAGGATCTCTACAAATTCCTATAGCCCCTCTATTTCCAATAGTAGCGACATCGTGGAGCAAACTTGGCACAAACAGCGGCCCCTAGACGCTCAATAATATTGTGCAATAACTGATATTGCGCAATATTATTGATCGTCTGGAGCATATATTGAAAGATTGCGCAATATATTGTGTCAATCTAAAACTGTTTGAAATTATTGCGCAATGTGTAAAATATTGGCCTGTCTGTGGATGCTATTGCACAATATTAATTCATTTTCACGACCGTTAAATATAGTACATCTAAAACTGACGAAAGGGCTTTCATAAATGAATGTTTTGAGGTATAAAAGCCATTATCAGCCCTGTAGAATATGAAACAACATTAAGTTACAAGGGTATACATACAGTGTGTCCACGGATTGAGTTCACAAGAAGGGGAAAATTTTTATTTTTAGTTTTATCGAAAAATGTCATTCTTGATAAAAAGTTTTGCTTGTTGTAAGACCCCAGAAAATTTAAGAAAAATCATGTTTTATTTTACCTGCTTCATTTTATAGTCAGTTTTCTGTGAAACCATATAATAATAATTGCTACAACCCATAGCCTGGAAACCAGGCCCCAGAAGCTATAAGCTTGTGCGGGAGGGAGAGGGCGATTATTCTTATTACGTAGGCCCTTTTTTAGCAAAATATGTAATTTTGCAATTCAAAACTTTAACAATAGTCTAGTAGGTGACGGTTATCTGATTATTAAGCAATAATTCTTTCAAATTGTGCAACAGTAATCGTTTGTTTCTAATCAATAACAAAAGTAATAAAGAAGAACTAACATTAAGTAAAAATGAACACCAACTATTCGACGTAGCCTCCACCAACCTCATAACATTTTTCCACTGTAATTTGAAATACTTTAATTTGAATTATTGCTTAATAATGACATATCACCCACTAGGTTATTGTTAAAATTTTGAACTTAGTGCAAAATTTCATATGCTTTCACAGAAAAATGACTATAAAATGAAGCAAGTAAAATAAACCGTGAATTTGTTTTAATTTTCTGGGGTCTTACAAGAAGCAAAACTTTTTATCAAGTATGACATTTTTCGATAAAACTAAAAATGAAATTTTTCCCTCTTATGAATTCAATCCGTGGACACGCTGTATACATATCGTAAGTGGAAATATACTAGCAAAATTTTGTTTCCCATGGCACTTTTCCCTCATTGCTAGAATAATTAGAAAAGTTATCTCTTTGTTACGTTTAGAAGGATTTCTTGAACAATAATAATAATCATTGCTACAACCCATTACCTGGCTAACCAGTAACCAGGACCCATAAACTAGAGTTTTTGCGGGAGGAAGGAGGCGATTAATATTATTACGCAGGCCCATCGTGCGGCTGCAGCCGACTTACAGATGGTATAGCTCAAATCCCACATTTGTATTACAGATAAGGAAAAACTGCAGAAAAACCTTAACTATATTTGCCGGTTCCGGGATGTCGAACCCCGCTCAGGTGAGTCTAGCATGGTAGACGCTACACTACCGAGGTTAATGATAAGAATAAGAAGATTGTATTCTTTAACAGCCTGCGACTAGTCTTTCCGTTTCCAGGTCATCAGTATCAATTTGTCCTACATTGCAATAAGATGTTTTCCTTTTTTTTAGGAAATTATGAAAATAACAACAAGCTTGAAAGACTGATTTTTTTCTCAGATGCTAAATTAATACATCTTTGAATTTTTTTTAATTTCACGCCTACACTGTGGAGGAACCAACAGCTAAGGTCATCTATCCCCCATCTAAGATGCAACACAAATACACACATTCATAGTTGAGGTGGCGGGATTTTCCAATTAGAAAAATCCCGTCGCTCCAAGTGGCATTCGAACCCACGACACTTGGAACATGAGTGATGCACTGACACCACTCGTCCACCGCCGGCCCTTATCTTTGAAATATTTCAAATTTTAAATTTCTAAAGCCAAATTTCCATAATCTAAATCTTAAATCGTTCATTAAATTCTTATGAGTATAATTCTGTCTTTTCATATACCATTTTTTATTATTCTTCTTCCTTTCTTCTCTTTTTTTTTATTAAAAAGAACCAAAGCAATAGCTTCACAAGCAGCATCCGTGTCACTCAACATTTTGTTATAAAGTGAATTATTGCACAATTTTTTAATAAATTATTGAGTTGTCTGGAGGGTGCATCAATAATATTGCACAATATTATTGAGCGTCTAGGGGCCGCTTATACAGAGAATCGCACGACGATGCCGAGAACCAATAGAAAAATTCAAATTTGAATTGTATCCATGACAATCACACAATTTTCCGGAAATTTATATATACAGTGTGTTTTTTGTAAACGATAATATAGGAAATCCAATGGAATTTTATCATTTTCCTCGTAAGTTTGTACCCTTGCAAATGTAATTGGAAATCTTGGTATCAATCGAAAGAAGAATTCATTTTATGTCAAAAAAATATTAAACTTTATGAAGAAAACCAAAATCGATTTAGAAAAAGACTTAAAAAGCTTATTGATTTACTGCTTTTGGTAATAAGTTATTAAAAAAAAGCTGCAAGCTGAACGCCGATTGGTGTAGCGGTTAACGCTTCAGATTCCTAATCAAAAATCGCGAGTTCAAACCCCGTCATCGTATACTTTTTTTTTAATTGTATTGCTTACTAATTATTATTTTTAGAACTTTATTACAAGGATTATTAGTTTTATGCCCTTTTTTCATTTGCCTTTCTGATAGGTAGTTAAAATTGTATAAAAAGTAACGGTAAACCCCCGTAGCAAAAATATCTAACAATAAAAAAATTAATAATCGTTGTAATAAAGTTCTAAAAATAATAATTAGTAAGCAATACAATTAAAAAAAAGTATACGATGACGGGGTTTGAACTCGCGATTTTTGATTAGGAATCTGAAGCGTTAACCGCTACACCAATCGGCGTTCAGTTTGCAGCTTTTTTTTAATAACTTATTACCAAAAGCTGTAAATCAATAAGCTTTTTAAGTCTTTTTCTAAATCGATTTTGGTTTTCTTCATAAAGTTTAATATTTTTTTGACGTAAAATGAATTCTTCTTTCGATTGATACCAAGATTTCTAATTACATTTGCAAGGGTACAAACTTACGAGGAAAATGATAAAATTCCATTGGATTTCCTATATTATCGTTTACAAAAAACACACTGTATATGCTACCAAGGAGTAATTCTTTGGAAATTTTTTGGAAATTATACTTGTAACATATGGAGTTATACATAAAACATGGAGTCTCTGTACATAAAACACTGATTTTAGAAATAAAAACCAATTAATCATAATGCATTTTTTTCTGTGCGTCGTGCGATTCTCTTACCGAATATAGCCTCGTGCATTGATTTTGCCTGGAAATTTTGATTTCGTGCATTTCTGCAACGTAATTGCACTGAAAAAATTACTGCATGCAAATTGCTACGGAAATTTAATAAAAAGTTGTTCCAAAATTACAATTACGTAGTTATATTTTATATTAATATGACCGTTTTCACAGAACATGAATGTCCATTATCAAATTAATGTTGAATTGTGATTATCTTTGTGCATGGTTATTTTAAACCTAGGATTTATTGTGAGACGCAGTGTCAAATCTGGTAACTTTTAATGTTGCCAACATCGTTCTGGTGCTTTAGCTCCAGCGGCGAGATCAATCGTCGCTACTATTTGAAAATAGAGGGGCTATACAAATTCTCAAGAATATTTCAAATTAAACGTTGTTAAATTTAGAATTATTCTAAGTTGATTTATAGCAATCTTTAATAAGTATTTAACATAAAATGCATAAAAGATACTGTAACAATTATCATTAACAACATTAATAAGAAAATAACGGAAGCAAGTGTGTTTCCGGGAAATTAAACAACAATCACCTTATTAGATGACGTGCAGTTTCTACTTTGTTGTTTAACTTCCTGGAAAGACACCTGCTTCCGTTAGTTTCTTATTAATGTTCTCAATGATAATTGTTACGTTATCTTTTATGCATTTTCTGGTTGATACGTATTAAAAATTGCTATAAAACAACTTTAACTAAACAACAATAATTTTTAACTTAACATAGTTTAATTTAAAATATCGTTCAAAATTTGTTAGAGTCACTGCATCTAGTTACCTAGGCCAGCTGGTCGACCAGAGTACCGCAAACCGCCGCCATATTGGGGCAAACAAAGCACAAAATTGTTCATTATTTGTTCTGTATTGAATTTAATCATTTTAATCAAATCCACTTTTACTTTAAAAGGTTTTTCTTATTCTGAAAGATCAAACCTCTAATATGTCAAACACGTAAAACGTGGTTTTAATTTGTCCATTATTAAAAATCACCCTTCTCTGCCTCAATATGGCGGCGGTTTGCGTTACTCTGATCGACCAGCTGGCGTAGGTGACTATACTGGGATCGCCCAAGATATGGAGTAATAAAACAAAGTAGGAGGAGTTAGTTGCGCAGAACTCTTGTGCACCGCAGCCCAATTTACACTGAAGCTATTTCAAAAATCCAAATGATTGAGAATTTTTTTGGAGGTAGAGAAAACATTGTAGATTTTTTAATGCACAACAATAATAATAATAAAAATAAAAGCGTTAAAACAAAATGGCCGAGTCGGAGCGTCACCTTAATCGCGGCTAGAGCGCATGTGTTTGGTGTTGTGTGGTGCGTGCTGTGTGCAACCTTAAAACAACCAATAGTATGTCGAGATTCAAATAGCGCGGGCGCTTGTGGGCGTTTTTATTACTCTATATCTTGGGCGATTCCAGTATAGATGCAGTGACTCTAAAATTTGTAAAAACTGGGCGTCATCTGGTAACCAGTAGCACTATTAATAATAATATTACAGTTTGTCACCAATATATCAGTGCATAGATACCAGGATTTAAGGATACTACCATCAACATTTTCTGTTATTATTATCGTAAGTGAATAAGTATAACACGCCGTCCTGCGTGAGCGACTACTTGCGGGCGAAGCGAGCGTTGCGGTTGGCGCGGATTTATCAAAACCAAGCAAACAAGTCGCCCGGAACTTCTATTATACTTGATATTTCCGTCTTCACCGCGTTAGCCGCATCTGAATAGTCGGCATAGCAGGTAATGTTTTGTTAGATTAAATATAATTTTAAAAGGGAAAACAATAAAATTATTATTTTTGAAATAATTGTGAAATAAATTTGAAAAATTTGTTTTTATCTTAAATAAATGAAAGTTATACAAAGGACCCCGCAAAGTC
The DNA here is from genome assembly GCA_929113105.1 of Agrypnus murinus. Taxonomy (NCBI): domain Eukaryota; kingdom Metazoa; phylum Arthropoda; class Insecta; order Coleoptera; family Elateridae; genus Agrypnus; species Agrypnus murinus. Next base: position 38,318,652 of record OV816025.1, on the reverse strand, counting down.
CTTATGGAAAATGGCTTTCACCAAATTGCTCTGAAACGTTGAAAGATAGTTTTCAATGTGTAGATCAAAAGTGTCCAGGGACACAAAGTCCAAAAAATTATAGTTTTAGAATTACAGCCGTTGAAGTTGGCAATGTTGGCACCTGGTAGAATCCTTATGGGAAATGGTTCTTGGCTAAAATCCTTGAAACTTTGGTAAATGGTAAGTGTCACTGGACAGAAAGTCTAAAAAAATTATGGTTTTCGAATTAGAGCAGTTTGAAGTTGGCAATTTTTAAATTCCACCCTGCTCAATCCTCATCTGGCTCTGGGCCAAAATTCTTGAAACTTTGGTGAACATAAAAAATTATAGATTTTGAATTACAGCCATTTGAAGTAGATAATTCTTGCATTATTCAACTTCAAACGGCTGTAATTCACAAACTACTATTTTCAGGGCTGTGTGTCCATTGACACTTTTTATCTACACCACCAAAACTTGAATAAAAGCACAGTTTCAGAACAAACTGGTAAACGCCATTTTCCATAAAAGTAGGTACTGACAGCAGCGGATCTGCAGGCGGATGTCATACGATTAGTCGATTTGACTCAAACCACCTTAAGTGTATAATTCTAAGTAATAATAAGTAATAATAAGTAATTAAGTATAAGTAAGCGTATAAATTTTTTGAAGCACCTTTATCAACTCCATATAATCATAAGTTAGAGGACTGTAAATACAATAAATTTTATTGTTATAAGAAATACAAGTATCGAATATCTAATAAAAGTGATTTTTCTTCATACATGCAAATGACCTCTGAGTACATGACGTGTCTGAGAATGACTTCGAATTTTCCGGTCTAAGGTTTACCCTAGAGCACCCTACATAAAAAAACTCTGGTCAATGATGCAAGAGACTGTTCCTTATCTTCAAATCTATTACAATAATCAAATACCACTTTTGTTCCTATTTACACTTTTACTCCGATTTAGGTAACCTACGGTAAATAAATTCAAAATGTAGGCTCTTATATCTTTAAGCCTTATTACATCTACAATACTTCTATTGAGAAATACTGTGCAGTAGTTCTACGAACCCCGTTTTGGTGAAACCATATCGGTATAATAAAGTTTTATAACCTGTAAGTAAAATGTTAATAATCAATTTAATTGTTTAATTTTTATGACAGATAGCGAGCGGTATGTAATTAATGTTCAGGGAATATACCAGGCGATTTAATATTTGTAAACTATACATACAAAAATATAAATTTTTGTTGTTGACACAGTTCGCTTAATCTAGGAATAATATAAGCGATATGATAACAACTTAAGCCGGGATGATTACAAAAACAACTACATCTGGACATCGTCACGGATCAGGAATTTAATTTGAGGACTACTACTATCAGATTATCTGACATCAATGATAGATAAACAGAAGCATTGAAAAATGTGTAGGAAAGTGTGTACAGTACACGAATAGAAGAACTTTTTTACTTGTTATAATGTAAACAAACTAAATCAATTAACTTTAGTTATGAATTAGTTTCCAGGATTCTTCGTGTTACTGGAAATCTATCATTAGAAATAGAAATAGATCTATCATTAGAAATAGAAATAGAGCAATAGAATGGGCTCATTGTGAACTCATTGTAAACTCATGTTCCTTCGGAATATTCCTCGCTTCTCTCGTCGTGTCCCAAACAATTCGTGCTGCATTAGACCCTCTTATAACGTGTGAGCAACGGAATTTTGATTTAGAGTTGGCCTTGAAAAAAAGAGATAGACATATCGGTCATGTGCAATTTTGAATAGTATGAATTAGTTTATTTAAACATTTTAAACTGTCACTTTTTGAAAAAACTGTCAGATTAACAGTTTAAAAAAAATAAAAAAATCAGTTTTTAATAATGACATTCATATTTAATGAAGTACAAAAGAGAAATATAGTAGAAATTTATTTAACACAGAATTATCAACAAAATTGAAGAAATTAATAACACACCTTGTATCCTTCATAATGTTATCGATTCCGTTAAAAGGGGAGTTGCATTGTGTAGAGATGTAGGTGGGGCCATATAACTCATCTTCTTTAATAAATTTTTAATTTAATTGTATTATTTAAAAATGTCTTGATTAAAGATTGTTGAGAGCTCCAAAATCAGAACCAAAATGCATTTAAAGTAGGTCTGTCAGTTAGTGACTGAGAGTAGTTCTCAATGATCTCAATGATCAGTAGTTCTAAATGATCTGTAGTAGTTCTGCTACCTACTTAAAATTAATATCAGATGTAACCTAAAATTTCCAAGGCCTTCTCTTAATCAAAATTCCGTTGCTCACACCTTACAACATGCATTTATAATAAATATACTATTATTTATTTGATTTATTTGTATTGTGGTAACATTTAGGCGACGCATTATTTTCAGAATTTCAGCTGACCGCTTAGCTAAATCTTTTATTGGTAACAAACTCGATGAAGGAAGTGGGGGGGGGTGAGCTGAAGCACCCAGTTGATCTAAACTGATTAATCTAACCCAGTTGATACAAAACTAGAAATTTTTGTAAATTAAAAATCTCATAATCTAACAACCAACTGTAATATAATTTATATAATGTCTAGGACTATAAATAAATAAATAGTTTATGTGGCAGATTTCTGCTTTTATTGTTTACAAAATAAAATAGTTACTTACGTAAAAGACGGAAAGTTTTAATTACAGGCTGAATAGGCAGCTCCAGTTTTCAATCCAGTTTTTCCGTAATATTTTTTCTACTCCTATACTCTAATTAGATTATTACATATGCAATAGCGGCGCCAATAGCGGTTTCATTAGGCGTATCCAAATCTGTATCGGATATATACCTATGTACCTTGTTTCTTAGGTGTGTGTGGGTTTTTACTTACGTTTTCATTCTGCACAGTGAATATGAATAACGTGTCAGGGTTATGTTCTGTCTGTGGTATACAAGGAAACTTAAACACTATCTAAAAACTTTTTAATGAACACATCTATGTTTTTGTAAGATATTTTCTTATTAAAACGCACCGTAAAGGTTCAGTAATGCATATACCGGTTCCATCTACCTCATGTATTAGCCTAAGGTATTAGCTGTGTACTGCTGGGAACGCAGTAGATATCGTACAATCCAGGTTTCGTAAATGCCTGTTATGAGGTTCATAATATAACGACCTGTTGAGCAATGAGAGTCAGGAATAACGAGCTGTTGACCAATGAGAGTCGAGAATATCAAATTGTAGCGTAGGAACAAACCAAAGTATACACTAAACTTGGGAACGTACCTCTTCGTCCATCGTCACTCAGAGAATAATAAATATTGATATTATTATTTTAAATCTGATTAATAAATTATGCTTATTGTTAGTTTTATTAAATATTAATTTAAATAAAGAAATTGTAGTATTTGGTAGTAAGTAAGTCTCCCTTAAGAAGTAATAAATAAATTCGTCGCAATTTTTTATAATCTAATGAGAGTTCGGAAGATTTAGTAGTTGCTATGAAAGCCCTCGTATGATTGTCACCCAGTTCAAAGTCACAGTTTGAGCTTACAGCTTCTAACAGTTTTAGACCTCTACTTAAGAGTAATAAATGTTGCGATCGAAGAAAAAATAGTGTATTCAACTCGCACATAAAGGTTATTAATACACTCGTATGAATTACAACACGAGCGCTGTGAGTATACTACTATTATTAATACTCGTGTATTAATAACCATGATTATGTGCTCGTTGTATAATAACATATACTATTGTGTTCATTTTTTGGCAGTTTCAGAAAAACATTATACCTCAATACTTGATAATCACTGACCCGGAAGCTTTTTAAACGCTCCGAGGTCCGCTCCAGCCATAGACGTAACTAGGTGGGGGCTTGGGGGCTAAGCCTCCCCAAACCAAAAACTAGCCACCCCAAAAGGGATTTGAGCCAGATATCTTTTTAACCATTTAAGTACTTTTTTAACCATTTTCCTGAAAACCATATTTCACAAATTTAATTACCTATATCCACTATAGTCCGTCCGTAAACCATGTGAAGTAATAAATTAAAATGACAGCCAGGTAAGCGGATTACTACAAGGGTTTTCTATTGCCATTTAACTAGCATCTTGCAGCTGCTTATAATAATAGCAGAATCTACGGTTTTAAGTAGCAATTGACAGTAGAAAACCATTGTAATAATCCGCTTACCTGGCTGTCAGTTTAATTTATTACTTCGCATGGTTTGCGGACGAACTATAATTATGTAATTACATTTTCAGTAATGTTGTAATTAAGTACTTAACAATCTAGTCAGGTCGTCAATGCAACAAGTTCATCATTTTTACTTAATCTTCGGAAAGAAATAAATAAAATAATTGTTGTAAATTCGTATTTTGAAAAAAAATATATTAATAAAGTTACCTGCCAACTGGAATCAAACCTGGAGCGGCAGCGACTTTGGCTTATTAACGCCCCGCTTCAACTAACTGAGTTACGAAAAAACATTAGCGTGCGTACCACATTTATTTTAAAAGTTGTTAAAGGTTGTATTCATTTAAATATTTTTTAAAAGGGGTCTAAATAAATAATTTTAATAAATAATAAAGTTTTTCACAATTTTCAGGATATTAGTACTCTTTAAACTCATAACGATAATGATAAAAAAGAAATAGTAATTTTAAGTACTTGGGGTGATTTTACAGATGATTTCTTCAAAGCTTGGGTTATTCTCTATATTCGATTTCCTAATGAAACATACGGTATGTAGATGCACAAATGTTCTTTTGCCCCCCCCCCCCCAGAAATCTAGACCTAGTTACGTCTATGGCTCCAGCACTTTAGTATTAGATTAGTAAAAGCAATTTTAAAACGGCTTAAACATTTCAACACACGTCATATATTATGGAAATACATCCAAAACATTCTAAGTTCGAGTCTGAGTTTAGTAGCGAGGCAATAATTACAGGGCTGGAAAAGCCACAAAAAGTACTGCATTACATATTAGTCTTGCTGTCCTAGATCATTATGAAATCAATAGTACATTTTTGTACTAATAATGGATTGTGTAAGGACTGTGGTTTATCACAACACTATGTTTTAACAGTGTCTCTTAACCACATAATATTGTATTTGACTAATTGCCAATACGTGGTATTTTGGTAACGATGTTACCAATTTAATATCTATGTGACCTTTTTCTAGGCATAAAATCGTCTAATTCTAAAAGTTGTTCTATATAAGTTTAATAATATATCTATGTACTGCAATAATTGGTGTATTTTGGCGACTCTTAATTTATTAATTGTTTAAATATCAGGTCTCGTCCGTCATAGAAATTCAAATATAAAAGTTTTGCTTTATATATGTTGTTTTCTTAAGTATATCTTGCAATTGTTGAATATTGCTTATAGTAATATTTCAGTACAGCTATTTATACGTCCATATTTATTTACGAATTTTTGGGCGAGAAATCAGAATGGCGGAGCATCCTTCGTACCTCATGGCACCGATTGCTATGATCATTTGGCCGATCCTACTAGAATTTAGCCAAATCTGGGGGAATTCCATCGCCAGTGGGGATTTTTAACGTCCCCAACATCGCATTGACAGGGGACCTACAGTTTACTTCCTATCCGAGAAGAAGGCATGTTTTTTAATTTTTCTCCGCTATGCAAAATTACCAGTTCGTCCGGGGATCGAACCTGTGATTCTTGGATTATGAAGCAAACATGCAAATCACTAATCCACCGAGGTTGGCTACTTCCATATTTCTTTATTTTCTTGATAAATTTTCTTTAAAACATCTTTTTTATAACCTGTAGTTGATGCAATTTTGTAATTTCTAGAGTTTAATTGGTAAGCTTTTATTCTTAAGCACGTCAATACTGAATTTATTATTAAGAAGGTACCTTTCCAAACTTGTTTCTTACATTTGTCGAATGAAATTTGATCCAAATATGTATTTATTTCAACTGTAAAATGTTTATTTATTGCAAAATCCTATTGTTTATATATTTATATAATATTTATTTTTATAAATATTTATATTTATAAAAGGTGCCAGCAGATCTGGTTAAGGTTTCCTGCAGTTTTCCTTAGCTGTGACACAAATATGGGATTTGCGCTGTTCCATCTGTAAGTCGGCTGCAGCCGTAATAATAATCGCCCCCTCCCTCCCGCACAAGCTTATAGTTTCTGGGGCCTGCTTTGCAGGTTATGGGTTGTAGTAATTATTATTATTATATTATATCTACTAGAGTAACAGTTTGATGTGCTGCAGTCATTGATATAAATGAAAGTAGAAGTATATTTAAACGAAGCTTATCTATTTATTTATATTTTTAAGCGCACTATTGCACAATTAGAGCGATTTCAATTTTATTACTAGGCACTTGCAATATAAAAGGTAATAGTTTAACATTATATTCCCCATAGACGGAAACTGATGCTCTAATATTTAGCTGTATTGCATGGTTCTTACATGAACAATTAAGATGCTTCTAAACATAACTTGCTTCATAAAAAGATAATGTACAATCTTTTTTGGGAACTATATTCTGTATTCAACTAAAAGATACTAATAATTTTATTTAAAATAGGCTATAAGTAGTAAGTAAATGTATGTTCTGCCCCAAATTTCCCATGTTATTCTTATGGGAGTTTCGTTTATCAAGCAGGACCCTGAAAGTGAGGTTATGTGTGTAAAACTTGTCGTCCTTCCCGCTAGATGTCAGCGTGGGTGTGGGTTTGAGTGTTTGGCGGGAAAAAGGTGAATGTAATGCTTGTTCGTGATTAGTCGGAACTCGTTTGGCGGGTAAAGGAGGTTGTCGCATGTGCCGCTAGATGTCGCAGCGGTCGTGTTTAGGCGGGAAAAAGTAAAAGTGATGCCTGATCATGATTGGTCAAGAGGCGTTGACGCAAAAGGGCGTTGCGGCACACTTGGCGCAAGATGTCGCCGTGCGTGTGTGATTTGGTCGAGCGGGCCCGGTTAATTTGAAAAAATTTTCTGGGCGTTGCGTCGCGGGGTGGGGGGTGTTCCAGTGGTCCGCTGTAAAAATTGATGGTCGAGGAGAGAAGCGGGGGCCGAGGGGTGGAGCGGTGGTCCAGTGGACCGGTGAAACGAGTTAATTTGAAAAATTGGCGCGGAGGGTGGTTGAGTGCCCCGGGTTGCGTCGCCTCGCTGGCCCGTAGAAACAAATAATCTCTATAGGAGCGGTGGTGGTGTAAAAGCAGGGAGGGGGTAAACATTTTATTAAAGGGGGCTGAAAATTAATATACAATCATCGTTCTAATTAGCTAGATGTAGATAGAATTTTTCCCCTGTCCGGGAATTTGCGAATTTTACGGTTTATGGAAATATTTAAAAAAATACACAAATAAAGCAAGAAATATTGTTTTAATGAATATTCTAACTATTTTTATAAACAAATAACAAAACTATATTCATATAGAATCATTTTTCTTAAAATAAAAACTTTTTTGCTGCTATGCATTTTCGAAATAATTCGTATTGGCCTTTTCTTTCAATCTTCTTAATAACAGAACATCTTGCATTGGAATGTTATTTTCTTCTGCCCATTGAATGCATTGTGAAAATGACCGAACGGCATTGTTGTGCATGATTTTATTATTTGATTCTTCTACAAACTCACATTCGGAATCGGTAATAGTCAACTCATTATCGTCAGCCTTTGAAGCCTCTGCAATTAAATCTTGATCCGTAAAATTTGCCATGCCCTCATTTTGTCCAGTTGCCCAATTAAAGACTTCCTCGGAACTAACTTGTGGATCAATATAATTCAACATTTGCGTAATGGCTTTGTATTTAATTTTTATTCTTTATTTTAATTTGTATTTACCAATTCAGATTCCCACTGTTGTTTCAACTGACTCAAAGTAATTTCATCGTCTTCATCTCATTGTTCTTTTGGCCAGAGCAGCGTACAACTTTTTCTGATATTTTTTCCAGTTATAGTTTTCCATGAGTGATACAAGTTCATGACAGCCTCCTTCAAATTGTAGCTTTTCAAAATGTTTGTTAAATCATTGTCTTGAGATATTAAGTGAGTCAATAATTTTTTTTCTATAAGCCACTTTAATATTTTGTATCAAAGATTTAGTTTGATTCATTGGCTGTATTATCGCTGAGCAGTTGGGGGGTAAAAACATAACTCTAACTAGTTTGGATCAAAATTTAATGAATCTTCTGGTGGATGTGAGGGTGCGTTATCTATTAGAAGAAGCGTTTTTTGTGGAAAATTCTTCTCGCCCAAATTTTTTTTTACGTGTTTAATAAAACATTTTTTGAACCAGTCCATAAAAATTGTTTGTGTCATCCACTCTTTCTTGCTGGCTCTATACTCGACAGGAAGATCGGTGTTGTTAAAACATCTGGGGTTGAGGGATTTCCCGAGAACAAGTAGTGGTAGCTTGTGGGTGCCTGCCGCATTGGAACAAGGCATAAATGTGATCCTATCTTTGGAAATTTTTCTGCCGGGAGCCGACTTCTCCTTTTCATGAACCCAAGTGGTAGTTGGTAAAGTTTTCTAAAATGCCACACTTTCATCAGCGTTATACACCTGGTTTTCTGATAAATTCATTTTGTTGACCATCTTTAGGAACTTCTCTTGGAATGGTGCCACCGCGCATGTGTCACTGGACACTTTCTCGCCACAAATTTTCAAAAATCGAATTTCATGCCTCTTTTTAAATTTCAACCGGAGCTTAATAAAATATCATCTTTTCTGGTTATTTCGCAATAAAAAAATCTGACTTTTTCATGTAAAATTTCTAATGAAATTGGTACATGAAGGTTTCTCTGTTGTAAGAACCATGTATACAAAGCCTTCTCTTCTTATTAGGTTGTTCACCTAGACGAAGAAATTTTATGGAACCTACATGCAAGTCGTTTTTTATTTTTTTAATTTATAACTCGTAAAATCATGCATACCTGGACCTTGAAATGTCGTTGAAACAAACTGTCTAATTTTATTTTTCTTTTGTTTAATGTCATATATCGTTGATTTCGGCACATGGAATCTATCGGATATAAAGCGAATACTTTTTCACTGTCAAGAAAATATAAGATATTGCACTTCTCTTTAAGACTAAGAGTTTGGTGGCTTCGCTTCATTTTAACCAAAAATTTCACATGTATGTAGTTTCACCATCGTCAACAAACTGAAAGGGGACACGAAGAAAGCGTAAACGTAAGGCATTTAATGTTTTAGTAAACAATTAAGGAATTCCCGTGAAAAATTAGGGGGATTCCCTTAAGTGTGTTGATGAAACCTATTAAGTCATAAGTTTAGTTGTAGTTACGTAACAACTACTCAATGAAAGTGCCGATCACAGTTACTGCTACTTACGTAGATACTGCTTGCGATGTTATGTGCATCCAGCTAAATAAGTTAAGTGGAAATTACGGTAGGCAAATAATTTTAAGAAAAAGTACTGAATTTAAACATTTACAAGAATTTTGGTAGAATGTTCTACATTCGTTTCGGCTTCTTAGGTCTTTCTGAAGAGCACCCAAAAAGCAGACTAATGTTGAAATTATTACCTATATACATAGGTAGGAAATCTTTACTTATAATTGTTACCAGATTTTGCAAAATCTTTTTGAAACATTTAAATTACACAGTTCTTCTTAAAACTACACATTCAGTTACAATTCCTTGTTCTAAAATCAGTAGAAGATACTAATTCATCATTGAAATCATGCCTGAATAACCCCAAGAACATTTAAACTTTCCAAATATATATTTTAAGAATAAAACCCTTGTTAACCGAATAATTATACTAAAATACTAAAATTATATTGCAAAAACAGTTTTACTGTTTATTAGAGTGGATCCAAAAATAAAAATTGTAATAAATCTATAAAGAAAAATAACGAAAAATTATTAGTCATAAATAACCAGAAAATTTAATTGTTTTCCCGGCTAGAAAATAACTTCTGTTGTAATAACAAACAATGACGAGTAGACAGAAAACTAATTTTTTCCTATCTCATTTTATCAGGACCGTTTCATAAATGTATTTGCATAATATAATCGAAGTTAGTTTAACAAAGTTATTCGCTTAGACATGATGTAAATCAATATGTAAATACATCTAAATCTAAATTAAATGTTTATACCTAGTACCGTGCATTTCTTACGTGCAATTGTAAATGTATGACGACGTACTCCAGATTTTTAATATCAATGTTTGTAATGAAGGAAATATGCAGAATACTGTTGGCGTTGATTTAACAGATCCTTTTTACTTACTTTTGTCAAAAGGGAAGGTAAGTTCTCTTAAATCTACTTAAATAATTAATAAAACTTGTCTTCTGAAGTTAGTATTTCTTTGGGCGAATAAACCATTATATTGTAGGTACTGATGCAATTTTCAATTCTTTTCGATAGAACGTCCAAGTTATAATAATAATACTTTAATGGTTAGTAATAATAATATTAAGTAGTTAATAATAATTCTAATAGTAAAATTCTTTAGAGTGATGAAAGTTTCAATAAAAAAGTGCATGATAAAAGTAACAAATAAAACGAAGGAGATATTAAAAAATAAAGAAACGAGTGTGGTAAAACTAGCAATTTTTTAAATATAGTTTTGGAATATGTAATTTCCTTAAATCTTTGTCTTTAGTCCTTCAATTTCATACCCACTCAAGGAATTCTCGACATAAATCTTTGAACCTATTTTCTGTTTATAAGTATTTTAACACAAGTACCTAATTTAAAGTACTTTTTTGCATGGGGGCTTAGATTCGCGTCAAAGCTTTACCTAAAGCGGCTCCCAAAAGTATGGAATTGGCCTAATATCTAAGCAACCGTTTATCCGATTAACAGGAATTTGGGGTGTATAATGAAATAAGTAAATATATCACCTGATAATTGGAATTCCATGGCATTACCTGTCAATCAACTATCGGATTTGAATGATTTTATAGCCAGCGGGTACGTTTTTATTTGTTTTTCTAGGAATTCCATTAACATGCCTTGACATGATAGTTGCTTGTTCCCTGAAGCTAATTGCTTAGAAAACAAGAGACTATGATAGCGGGAATTTAAATTTACACAATCAAAAAGCGTTTTTAAATTATCCGACTAATATAAATCTTTAGTTAAAAAAATAAAATCATTGGGATATTGAAGTCCTTAAACTTGTATCTGTTAGTTGCTTTTTCTAGCACTCACCAAACGAATCCTTAAGCGACAGTTAAATATTAATTGTTAATAGAAACAAACAATAATTCTGTTGTTAATTCACAGAGATAGTTAATACTCTTTTTTAATTTTTAAACTTCTCAGAAATAAACAACTTTCAGCATTTTCTCAAAGCTATTTAAAACAATCAAACGCTATTGGAAGATTCTTACCTCTAGATTTAAATTTAAATACGTAGTTAGGGACTATTTTCTCACGAATGCTTCGTAATGATTGGGTTTAAGATTTGAAATAAAACAGCTGTTAATGACTTTGTGTTAAAATAAATCTAAAATAGTATATTATATACCAAGGTTGTGAAGAGTTTTTTCTAGAGCCGAGCATTATTAGATCCCGAGATGCGCAGCATCGAGGGATATAAGATGAGAGGCTCTAGAAAACACTTCAGAACCGTGGTGTATATATTATTTTTTTCACTACTAGTACTTTTATTCCTTTTATTCTTCTCACATAAAAAACGTACTATCGCGATCACGGATTTTTTCCTGGATGCCAGTGTATAATGGGATGAATTTTTGCCCCGTGTTACACTAAAATCTGGATTATTGACTAGTAGTCAATAATAAAAAATTATTTACCACTAGGCAAGAAGGCTAACTTCACAAGGTGACAACAGACTAGATAATAGTATGTTTTAAAGCTAGTAGTGAAAAAAATTATTTACGTTTACTATAAATTATATTCGTTGTTTGCAATCCATATCACTTAAAAGACTGAATTTTTCCTAAAATTTCTTAAAATATTTTTATTGTAAACTAGTACCTATATTAATTTACAGAGCTAAAGTATGACCGGTATGACGAATTCGATAACAAAATTTGAAATAAAACAAACAATTATGTCTTTTACTTTTTGTAACACATTTTTGCCTATAAACAAAAACTAAACCAAAAGCAAATGAAAAATATTTCTTGAAAATAACTAGATGTTAAATATGCACCAAACTTAAGAATTTTACTCCTAATTACATTCTATCATCTCTTATTTTCCTAGGCTTGGTCCTTACTTACCTTGTACATCATCAGCTCGCCTCCCCCACCAAATATATTTCAAAATAAATATAATATTTTAAATAATATTAAAATAATTACATATTTCTGGGCGAGGAATTGAGGTGGGAAACGTCCTTCGTACCTCATGACACCGATTACTATAATTATTTGGCAGACTTTACTAAGCCGAATCTGAGGGAATCTTACCCTATAGGAATTGACTGGTGCCAGACATAGCATTGACACGGGCTTACGGTTTAACTTCCTTATTTGAGACGAAGGCATATTATGACTCCTCTCCACGATGAAAAATTTCCGACCAGGGATTAAACCTTGGATTATATATCAAACATGCTAACCTCTAATCAACCGAAGCTGGCTTAAATTGATTATGAAAGTACAGTTTAATAAATACCTTATATTTATCAATAAAGATATAATTTGAAATATATACAAGGGTGGTTTTTTAATTACTGTTTCTAAGATAGAAGCTATATTTCAACATAGTCCCCTAAAAGTCAATACATTTTCTTTTGGGAAAAATGTAATTTTCATGTTTCGCAAGCCTGTTCGTCATCCGAAAAATAAATTTCTCGAAGATTTAATAAAATTTAAAGAACAGGAGTAGTCTCTGAAAACCAACTCAGAACTCTCAGAAGTATCGGGCTCATAGTCCTTTGACAGTAACAGTTGTTATAATTTTCTGGTGTTACAATACACATGAGTTCAAAATTCCAAAGGCACATTTGATGGAGATACTATAGATTGTAGCGTCGTTTTGATAGAACAGAATGCCTCAATCTTTCTCGTTGTTTTCTTTGATTTCCTCGCGAACTTTTTAAAAAATCCATTTTGAAATCTCTTAATTATGGCCAAATTAGTCCCAGCGGTAACTTGTCTAATGAGCTTTTGATCGGGCGTTAGCATTCTTGATATATCTAACGTGCAGACACTTCTTTTTGTGCTCAGCTCATCGTGTAAGACTTTTTCGACGCTGTCTATTGGAAAACCATCTACCTCCACTATAAGTGTGACGATAATCCTTCAATCACTAAGTACCATATATCATGGACCGAATCAATATTTTCTTGGGTAGCGACCGTTTCGGCGGTCTCGCACATAATGCTTGTTTACTATCTAGACTAAACTAAAGTATTTGGTTAAACTTACTAATTGACTCTTTAAAGATAAAACAGTAATAAAAATGAAATGAAGGTGTGAGATAAAGAGCGAGTTTTTGTTGGGCAATTTTTCAAATTAGGTAGATCAATCATGATGAGAAATGTGTATTTCTACAAAAATTAAAAACATCGTTTAATACGCTCAAAATAAAAATCATACTTATTATTAAAAAAATGTCGCACACAGAACGCAAACTATAATAGCTATTTATGTAACAAGTACGCAAAATGTACGTTTAGCGGACGAATCGAAATTAAGGACGAGGCGTCAGCCGAGTCCCTAAGAAGATGAGTCCGCTTAAACATTTTGCGTACGTGCTACATACAAGATTTTTTGGTACTAGTTCACCAAAAGACAACACGAAATTTTTCATATTTCGAATTAGCAGATCACTTTCCATTGTAATTTATAAGTAAGCCAGTAATTGGTAACCATAGCAAGGAACTGATTTGTTGAAACAATTGCATTTGTGAAAAAAAGTTTGTTATTGTATGCACACATTCACACATTACACGAAATGGATAAGATTCCGAGATAATTGAAGCTAGAGCCAAGAATATTATCTTGAATTTATTACCAGCCAAATCTAGGGAGCAGTATGAAAAGGAATATCAGTTATTTAAAGAGTGGGAAGTGAAAAACAATGTTGGAACTGTCAGTGAGGAAGTAATTTTGACATATCTACACGAAAAATCGAAAATTTTAAAACCTTCGTCATTATGGAGTAAATATTCAATGCTTAAAGCAACTTTAGGTGTAAAAGAAGGTGTTAAACTAGAAAACTATTCAAATGTGATCGCTTTTTTGAAACGTAATGCTGTGGGGTACGAATCAAAAAAATCTAAAGTGCTGTCAAGGGAAGAGGTAAATAAATTTTTAAAAGAAGCTAGTGATGACATATATCTGATGACAAAATTTGGCTCTTGTGATTGGTATTTGCGGAGCATGTAGACGGGAAGAATTGCATTCTCTACAAGTTTCTGATATTGTCGATATGGGTAATTCTTTAATTGTGACTCTGGCCGATACGAAGACAAACAAAAAACGAGTGTTTTCTGTGACTGCTGACGCCGAAGCTATCAACCCTTTGGAATTATATCATAAATATGCCCGTCTCCGTCCACCTGTGGTAAACCACAATTATTTCTTTGTAAATTACCGGAATAAGAAGTGTACAATTCATCGTGTTGGAATACACACATTTGGAAAATGCCTTCAGTTGTGGCGCAGTACCTGAAGCTTCCTAATCCTGAGTTGTATACGAGACATTGTTTTCGGCGTACTTCTGCTACGTTGGTTGCAGATGCAGGAGCAGAGTTGGTAACTTTGAAACGTTTAGGTGGGTGGAGATCAACATCAGTCGCGGAAGGATACATTGAGGACTCAATCGAGCAAAAGAAGAAGGTTGCAAAATTAATTATGGGGAAAGGGGAAATGTATCAGTCAACTTCTTTAGACACAACCGAGAACACAACTCCTGTTACTGGCACATCGACCTCAACTTCTTTAAATATTACTCATGGTGATGCTACACTAAAGTTAACTTCTTCCAATAAAATTCATGCTTTTTCAGATTTAACTCATGTTGCTACCGCATCTACTGTTGAAACTATAAAAGGAGCAGCGGAAGAAAGTACTTTTACAGGAAATAGTTTTTATAACTGTAATTTTTCGTTTTATGATTCAAAATAAAAATTTGTATTTCGTTTTGTAACTGTTGAATTTTATATTTGTATTTATTATCTATATTTTAACAAAAAAATCCGCTAAAGTGTTGCCAAAGCAGCTTTAAGTACTAGGCCTTTAATAGTTATTTATTTAACAAGAACGAAAAGTGAATCTTTAAAGTATGAATAAGTTGTTTTCCGAGGCGAGGCGAGGCCGAGGCGTTTAGCCGAGGCTGAAATTACTTGTGAATACTTTAAAGACACTTTTCGTTCGAAGTAAATACAAAACTTTATTTCATACTGGACTGTTACCGTATTGAATTAGTACGAATCAAAAATTTGAGATTTCTAAGTAATCTGTAATAATTAAAGTGCGCGTTGAGTAATTTCTATATAATAAATTAAATTCGTTACCATAGAAACAATTGACGTAAAATTTTAACGTACTAGGACTTTAATATTTTACTTTAAAGTACTAGGACTTTAATATTTTACTTTAAAGTCCTAGTACTTTAAAGATGCATTTTTCGTACTATAAATGATCCGAAAAACGTCAAATTATGAACGGGTATGAAATAAAAGGGTTTTAGCGGCGTTTTATGTTGCTATGACAGTTGAGGTTGCTAAAGAAGCGTTTTGCGTTGTCAAAGTAATCCCGAAAATAATCATTTTGGGGAGCGTGTACCAAAAAGTTTATTTAATAATTTATTAACGCAAAAAGTTTTCCAATATTCAAGATTTGTTGTAAGCATTTAACGATTAGTTTCGCATAATATTTGTTTGTGCCAACGACACTATTTAAAAGTAAAGATTTGTAGTTGGCCAGAATTTTACAGGCCATAACAGCACCTAGACACGTTATAAATCCTAGCAGTTCTGTTATTTTGTTGTTTCCATAACAACCGACAAGAGTTCGGTAAGGTGAGCTTTCTGCGATAGTTGACCAAGCGAAAATAGTATTTTACAGTAGAAGTCTGTTGGGATAGTCTTTATTATTTGCGGCCTCTGTCAGAAGGTTTGTAAGACGAGGTCCACGACGGAGTCGAATTAAACTGGCAAGATGTAAAGGCCCGAGCGGATGTATATTCAATCAAATCAAATCAAAATTGTATTGCTATTCCAATACATCACAGAAAAGAAAAGTATTATAAGCAAGGGAGTTGTGTACATCACAGTAAAGATACATCTGGTAAGTAACAGGTAAACTATTGTAACAAGAGAGAAAAAGAAAGAACCTCTTCTTCACACAACAAATGGAATATTCTACAGCATTCGAGAGAATAACGCATCGCACCAAGCATGTAAACCAGACGCGGTTTATCTAGCGCCTTCCAGAAATACATAGTAGGTTCCAGCGGCTTCTGGTACGATTATATGAGGGTATAAAATCGACTTCGCGGATAAAAGAGGATCAGTCAACAGCGAGTAGTTAAATGGGTATCACGAAATAAATAGTAAATGTAATAGCTATTTACACTCGAATGCGGTAAGTCGAACTTTACAGGGCGACAACTTTGTTTAAGGCACGAGCCCGTAGGGCGAGTGCCTTATTAGTTGGAGCCCTGTAAAATGACTTGACGCATGAGATTTGTATAAGATTTTTTGGCCGACAAGTTTTATAGAAAATAAAAAAAAATAATTCAAAACATGCACATAATATTATGCTCTTGAATGACATTTGTAGTTTCCAAACGTACAATAGATGGCGCTGCGGCGATTTAAATTAATTAAATTTTAATTTTTTCTATTAAAGCCCGAAATATTTTTAATAATAACTTAGGTAACATGTATTTTATTACATAAACTTAATTCTTACAAGAATAGTTGGTTTCTTAAATATCTCTAATTGCCCAGTGTTTTTTAGTATTTTTACCACATTCGCTTGTCATTTTACGACATCATGCGTAAATATGAAGCTACAGTGGACGTAAACAAAACTGAAACAAACGTTTTAAAATACAGGAGGCCAAAAAGATAAATGTTGCATTAGAAATTCATAATAGTTTTAGTGGTTTATAATCATAGCGTTAATTTATAGTGTATTCATTAGTGTTTGTAAATAAATATTAATTATTAATAGACGATTTAAACAGCACCTTTGTTATTATTTTAAAAAGAACGTTACAGTGGTGTCAGGTGTGGGTTTTAAAATAAATAAAATCGCGTAATAATTAAATAAAGTGCTGTGAGAATAAATTTTTAGTGTTAAAAATAATTTCAACAAACAATTAAAATGGTGATGAAATTGTTAAAAGATCTCTTAGTGATAGATTTAAAACGGGAATTGGACGAGAGGGACTTGAATAGTAATGGAAAGAAAGAAGTTTTGATAAATCGGCTAAGAGAATGGCTTTTAGAACAGAGGGAAGATCCTGAAAATTACCGCTTCGAGATACCTGGACCTGCAATTGATACTAATTTGTTTGTTAAGTAAAATGGAAGAAAGTTCTAGAAAAGCCGAAGAGAATGCTAGAAAGCTAATGGAAAATACTAAAGTGCTGGAACAAAAAGTTTTTGAAAATTCTAAAATGCTTAAAGAAGAATTACTTGAAAATACTAAAGCACTGGAAGAAAAAGTTTTTGAAAATACTAGAATGCTTAAAGAAGAACTACTGGAAAAGTCTGAAGAAAATTCTGGAACGCTTAAAGAAGATTTACTAGAAAACACAAGATTGCTTAAGGAAGAATTACTAGAAAAGTCTGAAGAAAGTTCTAGAAGGCTTAAAGAAGAATTGCTGGACAATGTCAAAGTGTTAGAAGATAAGGTTTTCGAAGAATTGTTGGAAAATTCCAGCGCGTTAGGACTATTAGAAATTAAATTGGAGAAACAAGATAGGGTAATAAAGATGGTAGAAGAGAAAATAGCCCAAATGCAATTACCACCAACAACTAAGAAAGACGATATGACCGAAATGCTGGAAGATAGAATGAGGCAACTACGGTTTTCCTCAACTTCTGAGTTTAATGAAGTAAAGAAGCAATTTAAAGAAGAAACGGTTCCTGCCGTAGGGATAAAAATAAAACCACCCACGTTCGATGGAAAGATACCTTGGTCCACCTACTACAAACAATTTGAGGCGGCCGCTGGGGCCAACGGATGGACAGGCAAGGAAAAGGCCGTTTCTTTAACTGTGGCGCGAGGAGACGCGTTGAACGTCCTGCAAACAATCCCAGCAGGACAGGAAAATGATTACCAATTGTTAGTGTCTAGATTGGAGATGAGATATGGAGACGCGCATCTTCAACAAGTGTATGACGCGCAAGTGAAGAATCGTATCCAGAAGAATGGAGAAAGCCTTCAAGAGTTTGAAGCCGATGTTGCGCGGCTTGTCCGATTGGCGTACCCTACGGCACCCGATTCATTTCTGGGACAACTGGCTGTGCAGACCTTCATTGATGGGTTAAGAGACGGGGAAACACAACAATCATTGAGGCTGGCACGACCAAGAACAACTGATGATGCGCTTGCTCAAGCCTTAGAATTTGAAGCTGCAAAACAAGCGTCCCGAGGTCACGGGCGTGTTCGGGCCGTTGTGGAAGAAGAAGAAGGTTCTAAAGATCACCTAGAGGAGTTAGTACTGAGAGTTCTTCGGAAGGAAGAAAGCCGTAAGAAGAATCATCAAGAAGTTCGAGGGCCTCGTTGTTGGAATTGCGGCGAACAAGGGCACATACGACGTCGTTGCCCTAAACCAAAACAAGTTCAGGTCGACGAAAGGGGGCGAACGTTGACCTTGAGTGGAGATGCCCCGGAGATCACCATCCATGCCGTAACATCGAAGAACAATACCAGCAGTTTGTTCGTAGATGGGAAGATTGCTAATCGAACTGTCCCCCTACTCATTGATACGGGGGCGACAAAATCGATTATACGCCCTGACGTTCTACGAAGAAGCATTAAGTTGTTACCGACAACTACTCAACTCCGTACAGCAACAGGTGAAGTGATACCAACAAGCGGAGTGGTGAAGATGAGGATTGGCATTGGAAGTGAAGAACGTGATCATGAGGTGCTGGTAGCCGACATCATTGACGAATTCATCTTGGGAATGGACCTCCTGAGAAAATTTGGTTTTACATTGGACTTGAAGGAGGGTGTTTTGAAGGTTGGTAATGAAGTACATCCGTTGCACCCACTAGAAGATCCTGTCGTAAGGGTTTTGCTGAAAGAAGATGTGATATTGCCGGGTCAAAGCGAGATGGTTGTCGAGGCAGGTTTGGATGGAGATCTTCGGGTAGGATGTGTGCGAATGATGGAGCCTGTTTGTGATAAGAAAATCCATAGTGGCATACTGGTGGGAAAAGCGCTGATCAAAGGTTGGAAAGACAGTACCGGTGAGGCTTATGAACGTTAATGTGGATCCGGTGACATTGAAGAAAAGTACCCTTGTGGGACAGTGTGTGCCAGTATTCCGAGTAGCCAGGTGTATGGCTGATGTTCCAAAACCAGTGCCCAAAAACCATGGTGAAAAATTAGTGGGTATGGTTGTTAGTTCGTGCGAAGACCTAAATAGAACGGAAGTGAAAGACGTACAGGGTTTGGTTCACCGATACCAAGATATCTTCGCTCTTGACGATAGCCAGAAGGGACCAACAGATATAGTAAAACATAAAATCAATACAGGCAACTCTATGCCTGTCCGTCAGCAGCCGAGGTGTCTACCTCTAGCAAGGCGAGCAGAAGCCGAGAAGATTATTACCGATATGGAAGAACAAGGGGTCATCGAGCCATCCAGCAGTCCATGGGCATCACCGGTGGTCCTGGTCAGTAAGAAGGACGGGTCAACGAGATTTTGTGTGGACTATCGGCAGCTCAATAACGTGACCAAGAAAGACGGCTATCCCTTACCACGCATCGACGACACGTTAGATACCCTGTCTGGTTCGCGATGGTTTTCGACTTTGGACTTGAAGAGTGGTTATTGGCAAGTTGAAATGGAACCTGAAGACCGGGAGAAGACCGCGTTCACTGTTGGTTCCGGACTATGGCAGTTTACAGTTATGCCTTTCGGTCTATGTAACGCTCCGGCTACCTTTGAGCGTCTAATGGAGACCATCCTGAGAGGGCTGTCGTGGAAGACCTGCCTGGTATACCTAGATGATGTGATTGTAGTCGGAAAATCATTCAACGAACATTTGAAAAATGTAGAGGAAGTGTTCCGAAGACTACGTGGAGCCAATCTGAAACTGAGTCCGAAAAAGTGCCATATATTCAGAAAGGAAGTGAAATATCTCGGGCACGTCGTATCACAAAATGGAGTGGCAGTCGACCCCGATAAGATTCGTGCAGTTCAAGAGTGGCCAACACCGAAAGATAAACACCAAGTTCGTAGTTTTCTTGGGTTATGTACCTACTACAGGCGTTTCGTTCCTGGGTTTGCCAATATAGCAAAACCTCTGACAAGGTTAACTGAAGATGGGCGCGAGTATGTTTGGAGCGGAGAGTGTGAAACAGCTTTCCAACAGTTGAAGCGTGCCCTGACAACAGCACCAATATTGAGCTATCCACGGACAGAAGGGAAATTCATACTTGACACAGATGCAAGTAATCTGGTCATTGGGGGTGTATCGGCTATTTTAGTAAGGTTTTGTCGAAAGCCGAAAGGAATTATTGTGTGACCAGAAAAGAACTATTGGCTGTCGTGAAGTCCGTTGAGCACTTCTACAAATACTTGTACTTGTAAGTTTTTATTGAGGACGGACCATGCAGCGTTGAAATGGCTTCTACAATTCCGTAATCCTGAAGGCCAGGTCGCAAGGTGGATCGAGCGATTACAAGGATACGACTTTGACACAGAACATCGAGCGGGCACTAGTCATCGAAATGCCGATGCTCTTTCAAGAAGACCCTGTCCAACGGATTGCCGTCATTGCTCTCGCTTGGAAGAGAGGGTTTGCCAAGTATTAAGAACTACCATCGTCAACGACAATTGGTTGCCGGAAGAATTGCAACGACAGCAGAAGGCTGATCCCGAAAATGGTACTGGAATGGAAGCGCGTGGGAGAAAGGCCTGCCTGGGAGGCTGTCAGCCCTTTCAGCAGAACGCTCAAAGCATATTGGGCCCAATGGGAGTCCTTGAAGGTGGAAGACGATCTCCTGAAGCGAGTACTGGAGAGTGAAGATGGCACCACCATTAGGTCTCAGTTCGTGGTTCCAAGAAGCCGAGTGGCTACAGTGTTGCGACATCTCCATGACGGTGCCTCAGGAGGACACTTCGGTGTGAAAAAGACTTTGGAGAAAGTTAGGGAGCGTTTTTATTGGGTCAACTGTAAAGAAGACGTGAAGGAGTGGTGCCGGAAATGTGAACTATGTGCCACTGGTAACGGACCCTTGGGGAAACGAAGAGCACCTATGAGGCAGTACAATGTGGGTAGTCCTCTGGAAAGAATAGCTATAGATATTGCCGGACCATTTCCCGAAACCGACGATGGGAATAAATACATATTAGTGGCAATGGACTACTTTACCAAATGGCCAGAAGCATATGCCCTACCAAACCAGGAAGCTGCGACTGTTGCTGACGTACTAGTCAAAAAGTTTTTCAGTCGCTTCGGAGTGCCCATGGAGCTGCATTCGGATCAAGGCCGCAACTTTGAGTCTGTACTATTTGGAGAAGTCTGTCGATTGTTGGGCATTCGTAAGACTCGGACCACATCGTTACATCCGCAGTCCGATGGAATGGTAGAACGCATGAATCGGACAATGGGCAAATATTTGGCCGAGGTCGTCTCCGATCATCAACGAGACTGGGACCAATACCTGCATCTGTTCCTGATGGCTTATCGTGCATCGGTCCACGAAACAACCGGTCAGTCACCAGCGTCTGTGATGTTTGGACGCGAGTTACGGTTACCGTGTGATCTGGAATTTGGGTCTCCACCTATAGAGCAGGAGGTAGCCGGGAATGATTATGGCATCAACCTAAAGAAGAAGTTGGAGGATATTCACGACCGAACCCGAAACAATAGTCGAATCGCGAGTGACCGGATGAAGGCTACGTACGATGTGAGAGCTCAAGAAGAAGGGTTTCAACCTGGAGAGCTTGTCTGGTTATACAACCCGCAAAGACGTCGTGGCTATTTTCCAAAGTTACAGCGGAATTGGGAGGGCCCATACCAGGTGAAGAAACGAATAAATGACTTGATTTATCGCATCCAGAAATTGCCAAGAGGGAAACCAAAGGTGGTACACTCCAATCGTCTGGCGCACTATGAGGGAAATAATGACGCAGTCCCGGATCGGGAAGATGAGGCTGAGGTGGCTATTAATACCATAAGGCCTGGAGATGATCAGCCAACCTTCAGAGAATTTATGGCTGCGTTTTCTGGAACTAGAAAAGCGCGATTCGGATTCACGACTGAGATGCAACAAGATCTCTTCCGGGTCCCTGGTGATTATTCCATTGCCCACTGTGTCTCCGAGGATCTCTGTATGTCCAGGGGGATCGCAGTAGTGTTTAGAAATAAATTTGGACGGCTGAATGAACTTCGAGAACAAAATCCCTCTGTTGGTAAATCCTTACGCTTGCCTGATCATGACCGATCCATTTACTACTTGGTAACCAAGCAGTTTTACTACCAGAAACCGAGTTACGCCGACTTGTGGAGGGCATTATGGAATTTGAGGATCGAGTTGCTTACCAGGGGAATTAACAAATTGGCAGTTCTCAAACTCGGCTGTGGGCGGGACCAGCTGGATTGGAGAATCGTTAGAAACATGCTGGAAGTTGTCTTTAGAGGTACGGACGTCAAGATCTTCGTCTGCAGTTTTGACCCACAGCCCGCATTAAGGCCAACGAAGAGTGTAGACTGTTACTTCTACCGTAATGGAACGTGTAGTCGAGGTGAAGACTGTCGATATCGTCATGACCCGTTCTACAGGAACCAGAGCATAAAACCTGTTCTGGGACAAAACAGACTTGAAGAGGGGGGCAGTGTAACAAGAGAGAAAAAGAAAGAACCTCTTCTTCACACAACAAATGGAATATTCTACAGCATTCGAGAGAATGACGCATCGCACCAAGCATGTAAACCAGACGCGGTTTATCTAGCGCCTTCTAGAAATACATAGTAGGTTCCAGCGGCTTCTGGTACGATTATGAGGGTATAAAATCGACTTCGCGGATAAAAGAGGGGCAGTCAACAGCGAGTAGTTAAATGGGTATCACGAAATAAATAGTAAATGTAAAGATAAATGTTGTATTAGGAATTCATAATAGTTTTAGTGGTTTATAATCATAGCGTTAATTTATAGTGTATTCATTAGTGTTTGTAAATAAATATTAATTATTAATAGACGATTTAAACAGCACTTTTGTTATTATTTTAAAAAGAACGTTACATTATCATTACTAGCATATTGATGATGGGAGTAAAGTGTTTTGAGGGCAATTTTTGTGTATCTATTGTTACTAACTTTAAGTGTTTTAATTATATAAAAAAGTGCAGCTTTAATAACATAGTAGCTTAAATTAGGCAGTTTGGTTTCACATCTAATAATATAGCCGGGAGTAGTTCTTTGTAGGCCCAAAATGCGTTTGAAAAAATTATTCTGTATGATTTCTAATTTACTAAGATATTGTAATCTCCAAATCCCTACTCCATAGCTTAAAGTAGGTATTATTACTGTATTGTACAAGTGGACAATGACATTCCAGTTTGTAATTTTAGAAGCCCAAATTGTATGCATTAATCCATTGATACCTAAATTAGTTTTTTTAATTTGACTTTTAGTTGCTTTAGAAGGGATGTATATTGTACGTATATAATATCTCTACGATTCGTTCATAATTATCTTTTTGAAATTAATTTTTTTAAATCGTCGAAAAAAATAGTGTAAGTCTTTACAGGTTGTTTGCTTAATAACAAACAGTTCTCAAAGCAACCTTTAATAACTAGATATTACAAAAAACTAAATTTAAAAATTGGTAGCGAAGAAAAATAAATAATAAAATAGTTATTGACATGTTTTTGAGACGAACAAGAAAGTTGTTGGACGACGCGTTTGCGGAGTCTGGAAACCTTACGAATCTTTCACAAGGATGACATGAAAAATAATAAAATAAATAATAATGTGATCATTATTTTCCTACAATATATTATATAGCGTTTACTGTCTCGAATCTTACTTTGTGGAGCTCCATAATTATGAAATAAATAAATAGTAATAAAAAGTTTCAAAATATTTATTAAATTATAACCTGACAATTTTCGACAATAAAGTTTCGACAACCGTCGAAATCTTTATTTATTTTAATATAATATATAACTGCTGTAGCTACTAGAAGTATTCACTTTTAATAAACTTCATAAATGTATTTACGTATATTTATTGTTTATGATTAAACTTTTGCTTATATTTGCAATAACCTCAGGAAATCCGTCACACTTCATACTTTGAAGTAAGCTAAATAATCAGCAAACTCAGTTGGGGTAAGTACCAACTCACTTGTGACAAGTAAACAGAACACAACAATTTACTAAGATAATGAAAATAAGTAAGAATCTTGCTTAAAAATGGTAAAAAGGATACAACTACAATTTGATATTATACTGTCATATTCGTGGGGTTGAAGAAATACATACCCTACTTATGTTAGAAACAATAAATGGTGTACTGTCTTCATATAATTTATTTTAGATGCTATTATAGTATATTACCAGACGAAACCGGTAAGTGCTTTATAACAGATAGAGAAAAGTTGGAATAACGAGATCCGAAGGTTAGAATTTTTCCAATTTTCGATATCTGTTGTAAGCACTTAACAATGCGTATCGTATAATATATTTTTTAAATTTGACGTCGACGTTGGCTGCGAATCGTTTATTGTGACATACCGCAAAATATACTAACCTTATTTTTGTAATGTCAAATTTTAAGCGTTAGCTGTACCAAATTACAAAAGTAAGGTTAGGTATGTCTTGCGGTCTGTTCGAAATTAATGCTATTTTAATCATTTATTTTTATAATAGTATCCAGACACGTTATGAATTATAACAGTTCGGTTATTGTCTTGTTGTCATACCAACCGGCAACGATTATGTAACATCAACTTACTGTGGCAAATAACAAATTTTTTGCACGTCCTATATATAAGGCTCTACTTTAGTCCTCCAAAAGAGGGAGTAAAGTAGCACTTTTACTCCCTTAGGGAGAAAAATGTTTCCATGACAACAACAACAAGTAAACAACAAAAAAAAGTAATCACGGTACATGTTAAGGTTTATTATCCTGAAACTATGTGATTTTGGCGTTTGCAGAGTTCAATTGTCCGAATGATATGTAACAAAATTTTTGAAAAAAAATTTCACATTCGGGATTAAAAGATGCGCTTTAGTCCCTGGGTATATAATATACTATTTTCTACTCATGACATTGAAATCACTCATTTTGCAATAGATAACAATGGTTGAAATCGCATTTCAATCTCTAGAGGTTGAAATTATCGGACTACCACGATTTTGAATTTCCAACTGTTCGACAGTCAATTGCTGACAAGAGAAATGTCACTTTAATGTCATGTTTTGTCACTTAAATGTAATATTTTTTTCTAAAGTGCACTGATTTACTAAAAATTCGAAGAAAAAATAGTATATGGAACGCGTGGCTGATAAAATTTCAAAGTTTCGAGTTACTTTTTTCAACTCGCTGTCGCTCGTTGAAAAAAACCACTCTCAACGTTGAAATTTTATTTCAACCACTTGTCCCATAATATACTATTTTCTACTCGTGACATTGAAATCACTCACTTTGCAATCGATAACAATGGTTGAAATCGCATTTCAACCTCTAGAGGTTGAAATTATCGGACTACCGCGATTTTGAATTTCAAACTGTTCGACATTCAATTGTTGACAAGAGAAATGTCACTTTAATGTCATGTTTTGTCATTTAAATGTCATAATTTTTTCTATAGTGAATTAATTTACTAAGAATTCGGAGAAAAAATAGTATATGCAACGCGTGGCTGATAAAATTTCAACGTCTCGAGTTACTTTTTTCAACTCGCTATCGTTCGTTGAAAAAACCCACTCTCAACGTTGAAATTTTATTTCAACCACTTGTCCCATAATATACTAATTTTATATGCAAATATAACAAATTAAATAAATCTAATCATTTTTAATACTTGAGTGCCTTCGAGGAGCGCTTAACATGTGAAGCGCCTACTTGAGCTGAGCGCTTCTGGGCTACAGCCCCGTTAGCCCACGGTGGCTGGTCCTGGGTGGTTGTGTTAGAAAACGCAGTTATGATTTATCATTCTAAAAAAAATATTGGGGTGTTGATGACTTTCGCAACTTAAAATAAAGTAAGAAGGTCACATTGGATTTCTTGAGTAGACAAAAAATAGAGGTCCGTGAAGCTAGCACAACCATTACAGCACAATCAAATAAAAACTTCGTAAATATTTAGTACTCATTAATTACTAATTATTTACTAAAAAGAAAAATTTATTACTATTGCCTTTTAAAAAAACCCCGGGTTGTTCCAGCCTCACAGTGAAGCTAGCACAACCGCACCAAAAATAAACAACGATTACAAAAAACTAACGTACTTATTAGGGGCATTCAACGCATGAATCGATACCAAGCGATTCATATCACTGACGTGCAATCGCTGTTCAACACAACCGATTGCGATTGGCATCGATATCTAAAATATGAATCGGGAAAATTGAATGATTCAAATCGCAATCAAAGTGGATCGACTACTACGAGTGCGCAGTACGCTTAGGCGCCAGTTCTTGACATTTGAATTGACATTTGAATTTGTATGACATTCATATTCACATTATTCTATAAGTTTGCGATTTTTCATTTAATTAATTATAAGGTTTGTGTTTAATTGACATGGGAAGCGAAGAAGATATTACGTTTGTCGTTGATGAACATAATAATCGAATACAGAGTGAAGGCCAAGTGTTGGTTATGAATAATAAGAGTATTGTTGCAGAAGTTAGAAGTTAGAAATCATTTGTATATAATTAATTAACATTTTAGCTAGGACTTGTTATTATATTCAGGCCGAGGAAGAAACCTCGGAAGAAACTTGTCCTGCTGATACAAATAGAACTCACACAAAAGGCACAGGAACGAATCGGTCAGCACATGAATTTAATGAATCAGCAACAAAACTGTTGCTGGAATCGTATTTGGCAAGAACGGGCAAATTTAGAAACAAGAATATTAAAAAAAAGGAGCTTTGGACAGAAATAGCCACTGAAATGCAAAAGTTCGGCTACACTTTTACTGAGAATGAAATTGAGAGAAAGTTTAGGAACTTGAAGCGCCACTTTCTAAACATTAAAGACAACAACACCAAAACAGGTAGAGGAAGAGTTAGTTGGCCATACTATGCAATAATGGACGCTATTTTTAAAAATGATGCTTGTGTGAACCCCGCACCGTGTGTATCGTCTATGGTGAGTGTATTATTATTGCACAAAAGAAAGTTAATTATAAAGTATTGTACCTTTAGCCCATGCAAGGTGCGTCAACGTCCAAGGAAAATAGTTACATGAAGAGAAATATTAATTTAACATCCGAAAGTTTTCCCTCTGGATATGAGGTGGTTAAAACTTTCCATCACGAAACTGAAATGCTTCCAGAGAACGCTCCGGCAGAAGCTGTATCTGCAGCCAAAGTGAATAAACGGTTTAAAAAAAAACGACTGTCAGATGAGAATGAAGATAATCCACATGTTAAGCATGTCAGAAAAGCACAACCAAAATGGATACAAGATGTTTTAAAGGAACAAAAACAGCAAACTAGTGAACTTAAAACCGTCATTGAAGCACACAACAATATCCAGGAGGAGCGTAATGACATTTTGAGGGCTTTGCTGCAGAAACTATCAAATTAACCCATTAAATAGAGCTTTAAAAAGTCATGTAATGTTATGAATCTTATGTTATTTGAATAAAAATACGATGTATATTGTTTTTCTATAAACTATTTGTTATATTATTTCGTTTGTATTCGCCATTTCCAACGTGCAATGCTCCATGCTCTTCCCATTCTGGTATTTCATCTAAATCATCTATAAAATCTTCACCATCTTCATATCCTTCATTTAGTAGTACAAAATTATGTAACACACAGCATGACGTAATTACAATTGGGATTTCTTCTACTAGATTCATATGTAAGAAGCGTAAACGTCTAAACTTGTTTTTCAGCAACCCAAACGCTCGTTCAATACAGGATCGAATAGAAGAGTGCTTTGTATTATACCTCCGTTGTTGTCTCGTCAAATGACCATTATCCCGGTAGGGTGTTAGTACATTGTGATGTAAACCATATGCACTATCAGCCAACAAGTGCATATCTTCGCTAATCAATCCTAAGTTGATACGTTCTCGTAAAGGACTCAAACGAAAAACTCTTGCATCATGTACCTTCCCTGGCATACCAACAAAAATGTCTATAAATTTTAACGATGGATCGCACACACCCTGCAATATAACGGAATAGAACTGCTTCCGGTTGTAATAATCATACGCATTCACAGTGCATGGTTGTGTTATTTCAATGTGACAACCATCTATAGCCCCAATTACTCCAGGAAAATTTGTTCGCTCCAACGTTGCTTCAGCTATTTCTTGACACACCTCTGCATTTGGCCACTTTATGTATTTAGTACGCATTAAATTAATCGCAGTACAAATTTGTAAAAAAATAAAATGAACCGTCCCTGTGCTGACTCCAAACAATGTACTGCATTCTCTGAATGTTACGGCAAAATTCGCCAACATCCATATGGTGATATGCACTTTTTTTTCTAATGATACAGTCATTTTATCTACGTCAACATTGTTCTGCAGCAATACAGTTCTTAGTTCTTCTATTAGTACCTGAATTCAAGAATAATTACGTTTACACTTTATTGATGACTATGCTTTACACATTATTACATTCATCGTTGCCCTTGTCATTCGAAAGTGACTTCGATAGGTGAGGTTTGAATAGCGAGGGATAATCTCTTCAAAATAATTATTGACGTACACATCAGGCTCATTCTCTACTTCCAACGCAAGTAATAGTGTAGAAATATTACTAATACCACACAACACATCCAACACAGATAACATTATTCCGTTGGACTCTACAACCTCGGTCAAGAGCACATTTTTAATCGCATTCATAGTTCTGCTTTTTCGACAATGTAGTAGTAATTTGTAAGATATATTATACTTTGTGTAATAAGTAAAGTGACTCAACTGACAACTCTACTTCTACTCTTTACTGTGTATTTGACAGTTTGACAGATGGGGGATGAGATGCTCAACATGACATGGTACATAGTGATAATTGTGTGTTCAACAAACAACGAATCGATACCTATCGCAATCGGCATCGGTATCACAATTCCGATACTAGCGTTGAATGCCCCTATTAATTACTAATTAGTTTTTTTTTATATCAACAAATGTCATTAGTCAGAACCAGATTCTACCATATTTCGACATAATTACCGTGTCCAAATTCGTTAAAACACATACAACACACCTTACTACGGGAATATCCAATTATTATGTCGAAATATGCTAGAATCTGGTTCTGACTAATCATGTTTGTTGATATAAACGATAATTTGTCGGTTGTGCTGGAGTAATAAATTGTAGTCTCGTCCTACTTGATTCAGATTGGATATTCCCGTAGTAAGGTGTATTGTATGTGTTTTAACGAATTTGGACACGGTAAATTATGTCGAAATATGCTAGCATCTGGTTCTGACTAATCATATTTGTTAATATAAACGATGATTTGTCGGTTGTGCTGGAGTAATAAATTGTAGTCTCGTCCTACTTGATTCAGATTGTATATTCCCGTAGTAAGGTGTGTTGTATGTGTTTTAACGAATTTGGACACGGTAAATTATGTCGAAATATGCTAGAATCTGGTTCTGACTAATCATGTTTGTTGATATAAACGATAATTTGTCGGTTGTGCTGGAGTAATAAATTGTAGTCTCGTCCTACTTGATTCAGATTGGATATTCCCGTAGTAAGGTGTATTGTATGTGTTTTAACGAATTTGGACACGGTAAATTATGTCGAAATATGCTAGCATCTGGTTCTGACTAATCATATTTGTTAATATAAACGATGATTTGTCGGTTGTGCTGGAGTAATAAATTGTAGTCTCGTCCTACTTGATTCAGATTGGATATTCCCGTAGTAAGGTGTGTTGTATGTGTTTTAACGAATTTGGACACGGTAAATTATGTCGAAATATGCTAGCATCTGGTTCTGACTAATCATATTTGTTAATATAAACGATGATTTGTCGGTTGTGCTGGAGTAATAAATTGTAGTCTCGTCCTACTTGATTCAGATTGGATATTCCCGTAGTAAGGTGTGTTGTATGTGTTTTAACGAATTTGGACACGGTAAATTATGTCGAAATATGCTAGAATCTGGTTCTGACTAATCATGTTTGTTGATATAAACGATAATTTGTCGGTTGTGCTGGAGTAATAAATTGTAGTCTCGTCCTACTTGATTCAGATTGGATATTCCCGTAGTAAGGTGTATTGTATGTGTTTTAACGAATTTGGACACGGTAAATTATGTCGAAATATGCTAGCATCTGGTTCTGACTAATCATATTTGTTAATATAAACGATGATTTGTCGGTTGTGCTGGAGTAATAAATTGTAGTCTCGTCCTACTTGATTCAGATTGGATATTCCCGTAGTAAGGTGTGTTGTATGTGTTTTAACGAATTTGAACACGGTAATTATGTCGAAATATATTAGAATCTGGTTCTGACTAATCATATTTGTTAATATAAACGATAATTTGTCGGTTGTGCTGGAGTAATAAATTGTAGTCTCGTCCTACTTGATTCAGATTGGATATTCCCGTAGTAAGGTGTGTTGTATGTGTTTTAACGAATTTGGACACGGTAATTATGTCGAAAAATATTAGAATCTGGTTCTGACTAATCATATTTGTTGATATAAACGATAATTTGTCGGTTGTGCTGGAGTAATAAATTGTAGTCTCGTCCTACTTGATTCAGATTGGATATTCCCGTAGTAAGGTGTATTGTATGTGTTTTAACGAATTTGGACACGGTAAATTATGTCGAAATATGCTAGCATCTGGTTCTGACTAATCATATTTGTTAATATAAACGATGATTTGTCGGTTGTGCTGGAGTAATAAATTGTAGTCTCGTCCTACTTGATTCAGATTGGATATTCCCGTAGTAAGGTGTGTTGTATGTGTTTTAACGAATTTGGACACGGTAAATTATGTCGAAATATGCTAGCATCTGGTTCTGACTAATCATATTTGTTAATATAAACGATGATTTGTCGGTTGTGCTGGAGTAATAAATTGTAGTCTCGTCCTACTTGATTCAGATTGGATATTCCCGTAGTAAGGTGTGTTGTATGTGTTTTAACGAATTTGGACACGGTAAATTATGTCGAAATATGCTAGAATCTGGTTCTGACTAATCATGTTTGTTGATATAAACGATAATTTGTCGGTTGTGCTGGAGTAATAAATTGTAGTCTCGTCCTACTTGATTCAGATTGGATATTCCCGTAGTAAGGTGTATTGTATGTGTTTTAACGAATTTGGACACGGTAAATTATGTCGAAATATGCTAGCATCTGGTTCTGACTAATCATATTTGTTAATATAAACGATGATTTGTCGGTTGTGCTGGAGTAATAAATTGTAGTCTCGTCCTACTTGATTCAGATTGGATATTCCCGTAGTAAGGTGTGTTGTATGTGTTTTAACGAATTTGAACACGGTAATTATGTCGAAATATATTAGAATCTGGTTCTGACTAATCATATTTGTTAATATAAACGATAATTTGTCGGTTGTGCTGGAGTAATAAATTGTAGTCTCGTCCTACTTGATTCAGATTGGATATTCCCGTAGTAAGGTGTGTTGTATGTGTTTTAACGAATTTGGACACGGTAATTATGTCGAAAAATATTAGAATCTGGTTCTGACTAATCATATTTGTTGATATAAACGATAATTTGTCGGTTGTGCTGGAGTAATAAATTGTAGTCTCGTCCTACTTCATTCAGATTGGTAATTCCCGTATTAAGGTGTGTTGTATGTGTTTTAACGAATTTGGACACGGTAATTATGACGAAATATATTAGAATCTGGTTCTGACTAATAATATTTGTTGATATAAACGATAATTTGTCGGTTGTGCTGGAGTAATAAATTGTAGCCTCGTCCTACTTCATTCAGATTGGTAATTCCCGTATTAAGGTATATTGTATGTGTTTTAACGAATTTGGACATGGTAATTATATCCAAATATGCTAGAATCTGGTTCTGACTAATCATATTTGTTGATATAAACGATGATTTGTCGGTTGTGCTGGAGTAATAAATTGTAGTCTCGTCCTACTTGATTCAGATTGGAAATTCCCGTATTAAGGTATATTGTATGTGTTGTAACGAATTTGGACACGGTAATTATGTCAAAACATGCTAGAATCTGGTTCTGACTAATCAGATTTGTTGACATAAACCATAATTTGTCGGTTGTGCTGGAGTAATAAATTGTAGTCTCGTCCTACTTGATTCAGATTGGATATTCCCGTAGTAAGGTGTGTTGTATGTGTTTTAACGAATTTGAACACGGTAATTATGTCGAAATATATTAGAATCTGGTTCTGACTAATCATATTTGTTGATATAAACGATAATTTGTCGGTTGTGCTGGAGTAATAAATTGTAGTCTCGTCCTACTTGATTCAGATTGGATATTCCCGTAGTAAGGTGTGTTGTATGTGTTTTAACGAATTTGGACACGGTAAATTATGTCGAAATATGCTAGAATCTGGTTCTGACTAATAATGTTTGTTGATATAAACGATAATTTGTCGGTTGTGCTGGAGTAATAAATTGTAGTCTCGTCCTACTTGATTCAGATTGGATATTCCCGTAGTAAGGTGTATTGTATGTGTTTTAACGAATTTGGACACGGTAAATTATGTCGAAATATGCTAGCATCTGGTTCTGACTAATCATATTTGTTAATATAAACGATGATTTGTCGGTTGTGCTGGAGTAATAAATTGTAGTCTCGTCCTACTTGATTCAGATTGGATATTCCCGTAGTAAGGTGTGTTGTATGTGTTTTAACGAATTTGAACACGGTAATTATGTCGAAATATATTAGAATCTGGTTCTGACTAATCATATTTGTTAATATAAACGATAATTTGTCGGTTGTGCTGGAGTAATAAATTGTAGTCTCGTCCTACTTGATTCAGATTGGATATTCCCGTAGTAAGGTGTGTTGTATGTGTTTTAACGAATTTGGACACGGTAATTATGTCGAAAAATATTAGAATCTGGTTCTGACTAATCATATTTGTTGATATAAACGATAATTTGTCGGTTGTGCTGGAGTAATAAATTGTAGTCTCGTCCTACTTCATTCAGATTGGTAATTCCCGTATTAAGGTGTGTTGTATGTGTTTTAACGAATTTTGACACGGTAATTATGACGAAATATATTAGAATCTGGTTCTGACTAATAATATTTGTTGATATAAACGATAATTTGTCGGTTGTGCTGGAGTAATAAATTGTAGCCTCGTCCTACTTCATTCAGATTGGTAATTCCCGTATTAAGGTATATTGTATGTGTTTTAACGAATTTGGACATGGTAATTATATCCAAATATGCTAGAATCTGGTTCTGACTAATCATATTTGTTGATATAAACGATGATTTGTCGGTTGTGCTGGAGTAATAAATTGTAGTCTCGTCCTACTTGATTCAGATTGGAAATTCCCGTATTAAGGTATATTGTATGTGTTGTAACGAATTTGGACACGGTAATTATGTCAAAACATGCTAGAATCTGGTTCTGACTAATCAGATTTGTTGACATAAACCATAATTTGTCGGTTGTGCTGGAGTAATAAATTGTAGTCTCGTCCTACTTGATTCAGATTGGATATTCCCGTAGTAAGGTGTGTTGTATGTGTTTTAACGAATTTGAACACGGTAATTATGTCGAAATATATTAGAATCTGGTTCTGACTAATCATATTTGTTAATATAAACGATAATTTGTCGGTTGTGCTGGAGTAATAAATTGTAGTCTCGTCCTACTTGATTCAGATTGGATATTCCCGTAGTAAGGTGTGTTGTATGTGTTTTAACGAATTTGGACACGGTAAATTATGTCGAAATATGCTAGAATCTGGTTCTGACTAATCATATTTGTTGATATAAACGATAATTTGTCGGTTGTGCTGGAGTAATAAATTGTAGTCTCGTCCTACTTGATTCAGATTGGATATTCCCGTAGTAAGGTGTGTTGTATGTGTTTTAACGAATTTGGACACGGTAAATTATGTCGAAATATGCTAGCATCTGGTTCTGACTAATCATATTTGTTAATATAAACGATGATTTGTCGGTTGTGCTGGAGTAATAAATTGTAGTCTCGTCCTACTTGATTCAGATTGGATATTCCCGTAGTAAGGTGTGTTGTATGTGTTTTAACGAATTTGAACACGGTAATTATGTCGAAATATATTAGAATCTGGTTCTGACTAATCATATTTGTTAATATAAACGATAATTTGTCGGTTGTGCTGGAGTAATAAATTGTAGTCTCGTCCTACTTGATTCAGATTGGATATTCCCGTAGTAAGGTGTGTTGTATGTGTTTTAACGAATTTGGACACGGTAATTATGTCGAAAAATATTAGAATCTGGTTCTGACTAATCATATTTGTTGATATAAACGATAATTTGTCGGTTGTGCTGGAGTAATAAATTGTAGTCTCGTCCTACTTCATTCAGATTGGTAATTCCCGTATTAAGGTGTGTTGTATGTGTTTTAACGAATTTGGACACGGTAATTATGACGAAATATATTAGAATCTGGTTCTGACTAATAATATTTGTTGATATAAACGATAATTTGTCGGTTGTGCTGGAGTAATAAATTGTAGCCTCGTCCTACTTCATTCAGATTGGTAATTCCCGTATTAAGGTATATTGTATGTGTTTTAACGAATTTGGACATGGTAATTATATCCAAATATGCTAGAATCTGGTTCTGACTAATCATATTTGTTGATATAAACGATGATTTGTCGGTTGTGCTGGAGTAATAAATTGTAGTCTCGTCCTACTTGATTCAGATTGGAAATTCCCGTATTAAGGTATATTGTATGTGTTGTAACGAATTTGGACACGGTAATTATGTCAAAACATGCTAGAATCTGGTTCTGACTAATCAGATTTGTTGACATAAACCATAATTTGTCGGTTGTGCTGGAGTAATAAATTGTAGTCCCGTCCTCTTTTATTCAAAATGGAAAATTCCACGTTAGATACATTTTTAGATGTTTTAACATTAATATCTTTTTTTTGCAACAGTAATAAATTTAATTTTTGAGTAATTAATTAGTAATTAATAAGTACGTTAGTTTTTTGTAATCGTTGTTTATCTTTGGTACGGTTGTGCTAGCTTCACTGTGAGGCTGGAACAACCCGGGTTTTTTTTTAAAAGGCAACAGTAATAAATTTTTCTATATAGTAATTAATTAATAATTAATGAGTACTAAATGTTTACGAAGGTTTTATTTGATTGTGCTATAATGGTTGTGCTAGTTTCACGGACCTAAAAAATAGTAGACAGTGAAATATAAAATCGCAACTTCGTATTATTAGTTCTTTAGGTGTCATTTAAGGCTTTTTTTGTCTAAAAAGTAAAGTTGGTTCGAACTCCGAACCAACTTTCTATTCGTCATGAGAAATGTGTATGGACTCACGAAGCTGAACACTTCAACGACGATCTAAAGCAACGAGCAATGAAAAAGACTGTAGGTAGTTTTTTTAAAATGCAATTAAGTTAGACGCACAGAAAACTGTTACAAGAAAATGGTACACAATAGTGTTCGCCTAAGTATTTAACATAATTCCAGAGAAGCAGAGTAATGCATGTTCTCATAGTTACAGCACTTTAGCTTTCCAGTTTTTGTCTATAAAATGTAATATGCACCTGACGTAGCAATGTGCGACTTTTGATTATTTTCTGGATTTAATAGTATATTACATGTTGAGTTGGTAAAGGATATCTTTACAAGACAAGCGATAATTGTTTGACCGAGACGGTACGTCGAGGTCAAACAATTATCGCGAGGCGTGGAAACTTTACCAACGAAACATGTATACTATTTTATTCACAATAATTAGACTTAAGATAATTAAAATAAAAAGTAATTTTAAATTTTAAAATAAATTTTTTATAAACTGTCATAATTTCAATCAAAGCCATCTATCGACCAAAAGAAATTTTAAGTAAGGTTTCATTCTTCGCCGCTAGATGGCGATGTATGCGCTCAGTATTTTAAAATTAGAAAATATTTAATTCCATTGTAATTATTAAATATAAAATACGGAAAAATAAAAATAAAACTAATATTAAATAAAAAATATGTTTTTAGCGTTAAATATATTTATAAAAACTCAAATTTAAATCGGATAAAACGTCCTGTTTTAAATTATTCAGAAAAAACAGTTGGCCATAACTTTACACGTCAGTTTTACAGACATGTAAAGGAAATTGTTAACCACTTTGGTGTTGCTATAGCAATAGCTTACTTTCCAAGGTTTTTATAACATATGAAATGTACATATTGCAATATGATTGTGAATAAAACAAATTTGCGAGGTAACTAAAACGTAGTTGTCTGGCGGTGAATATTAATTCGCGATTATTATTATGCTATAGTATTCCAAAAGAATAATGGTTGGGAGCGTTTAAAGAGTAGAACTGAAGAACCGTATATTATTGACTAAAAAGGCAACAACTTTGAACTAATTTAACATAAAATCTTAAAATTAATTATATTTTCATCTTTCAATAAGTTCAGTTTAGCCCTGGTATACATTTGGAAAAAATAAGATATTATCCTTTAATAAATAAACAAATGTCTAACGGGAATTAAAATCATATCATCATTTTTCTTGTTTTTGCTTTTATTTTAGATTTACCATGTTGTTGTCTTTCAAATCCTTTCCTCTAGCTGGGAAAAAAAGAAACATTCAAGAACCTAGAACTAGTTCACTTTCTTTAGTTAACAATAATTTATTACTAACTACGTTGATTAATATATGGCAGTAATACTTGCTTTACTATTTAGATAAGAATATCTTTACATAATATATTTAATTATTATTGATCTAATACACATATTAGTATAATTTAATGAATTAGTATTTGTATGTTTTAGGTGATCCTTTTATGCATTAATCCATGTGTACTTTAACGAAAAATTCAGTTGAATGCTAATTCCATCGTCATCCATTTTACTTATTGTTGGAATTCGAATCGCTAATTGTTGTTTTTCACCAATAAAATTATTGAGCTTGCACCAATCTAAATCACGGTGTACTTGATTAATTTTGTTTTTAATTTTTAAGAATCTCATCTTTGCTACTTACAACAACTTAAGGAATAACAATTAGGTACTAGATGACCCATGCTTGCTAGGGGAGCTTTTATTAGAGCTAATTACTATCATGAATCTACCAACTTCTGTATATTTAAAACTCAAGGTTTTCACGAAATATATATCTCTAGAGTTCTAGCCGACGGATCTTTGTGGCAATGAAAACTTCATCATGTACAATGGCGACCAAAAGGTGGCAACATCAATTTTCGACGAACAAAAAGTTCGTCTCTGAATTCGTGAAGTCTGTCTGTCGGTCTGTCGGTCTGTCGCCTTTTTCCATTTTTTGTATCTCTTCGGGAAAGTGGTCAAAATGACCACCGAAGATTTCGGTAAATTTTTGAAAAATGAAAAATTTTGTATTTTTTTAAAATTTACGAAAAAATAAACATTTTTAGCAACTTTTTTTTAACGAAAAGTCTTAGGACTTAGAATTTTAGTTTTTATGACAACTAATGTGTTAGGTCAACATTAGTTTTCAAAAATAAATTAGTTTATTAAGTATACAGTTGTTTTTGTTCGTCATGGCAATGCTAGCTTTGTGCATTCTCAACTGGTTGTTATTGTAAATGTATTTATTGAGTTAAAATCTAGATTGCTAATGTCATATTATTTTTTTAAATATATTTGTCAGTTGTAGCCAACAGTGCTAGCCAACAATAGCCAAGCCTAGCCTAGTCTAACCTAACCTAACCTAAATTAGCCAAAAAACTAAATTAAAACACGTATGCATTGATAAAGAACGCAAACTTAAATTAAACCTAACTTAAACCTAGGTTAGGTTCAGTTCGGTTGGGTTGGATTAGATTCAGTTTGGTTAGGACTATTGTTCAGCTCAATGATACAGAATGGTATATAATATGTTCGGCTGCGGGTAGCGGACCTAATCTAAAGTTTTATTATACATATTAAGAGGGTTTATAGAAGAAATAGCAAAAACAACATATTTTTACAATTTAATTGGCCAATATGCATGCATTAAAATTCTGAAAAACTGTAATTGGTTTTAATCAACTCATTAATCTCATTAATCATCTAAAAAGATTGGTTGAAGAGATACAAACAACTGAAAAGGTAATGACTTATTATTAGTTATTGCATATTTTATTTTAACAAAAGTTACCTACGTATAATTGTAAGCATGTATGAGAGGCGCAAACGTAAGTCTCGCAGAGGAGTGCAATCTGACGTAGTTACACCACTGCCCGAAGAATGAAAGTGGACCAATGGGCATTATCTTCTAGTAACGCTCGTGGTGCATACAAGATTTTATTTTTTACGAAAATATGTACAAGTAGTTTACAATTAGTTTAGAGTTAGAGGTATAGAATTTTAGATTCAAATGCTTTGTTGTTGGCTGTTACCAACACAAAAAGAAAAACATCTTAATAGCACATGTCGTTATCTAAAAAATAAGTTAATTTTATTTAAGATATTTCTGCAGAAATCGGCACAAAAGAATTCGTGGATCAATCAAAAACTACGATGTAAATACTCATGTTATTTGTTGTGTTGCAACACACTCGTACGCAAACATACCCATAAACATACCAAAAAAGTGCCCCATCGAAAACGAAACGAGAGCTTATTTTGAGGGACTAAACCACAAGTTTTTGAAAAAGGCCGGACACGGACACGTTATAAACTATAATGCCCCAATGGAGTTCTCTTTCTAAAAAACAACTATTATACAGGAAACTATGTAACTACACGTTTTACAAAAAACAAAAATTCTACATCTGAGCGCCAATTCGTAACAAGAAACTAAGCCCCACGATGGAACTGTCAATTTGTAACACGCATTATTTTACCAAAAACAAAAGTACTTATGTTATACAACTTATCTATGCCTCGGCTTAGCTTAAAAACCATAAAATGAGAACTCCTTCCTTTTTTTGAAATTATGGTAGGTCATAGGTGGATTGGAGCATCATCAAATTTATAGGGATATGGATATAGGGGCGCCAGCATAATTGATCGAAATTATAAACAAGTAACTTTAATATTCTAGGATAGGCGCTCTAGATCTTAAAATGATTCAGGCTTAATTATGCAGGGACCGAATTCCGCACTCTGTTATTACACAAAAATAGCATATAATAAAAAGTAAAATGAAATAACACAAATAATACCATTTATTTATTTATTTCACATAAAAAATCATTAGATAGTAAAAAAACTGGAAGACCTTCGGTTGTTATTTAAGTAATATCTCAACATAGATTATGATAATATTACAACTAAGTAAATATTTAAAAAAATACTTTGACAATTCGTACTATGATCGTTATTAGGCTTGAAGTTTATTAATATTAGTTAAAAAATTAAATACAGAATCTCCTAAAAATTTATTTATTCTCATATCAAAAGTTTTCTTTAAATTGCAACATTAAAAAATTCTGTAACACAATTATAACAATCCATTCTTAAATTTGGATAAAATGAACTAATTAACGCTTCCACAAAACATAGGATATAAAGAATCCACCTGGTTATTTCTATATACTTAATTTGGTTTTCAAACGTTACTTCACATGACTCGTTGAAGATGTCTACCAGGTTATTATGTGTCTTTTGGAGAAGGCTTCCAGTGATTCACTAGTGGGGATTTAAAATACTCAGGACTGCAAAACCATATTCGCCAATGAAATCAAACAACAAAGGTGAAACTCGCAATTTCCACCATAGAAGTCAAACAGCAAACTAGATTTTAAAATCATTATCGATTTTAAATCTATCGATTTTCTTAAAACTCCACCTTGATTGCAAGTCCGGATCAATATTCTAGAACTAAAGTCTGTATCGACTCTCTTGAGCTAAAGTGATTTTCTTAAACTGATTAAACAAACAGTTATCAGATGTTTTGTATAAAGAATCATTGTCATAAACATATTTTTATATAAGAGTAGTTTGTTGGATAGGGACAGTTTTGATCTTCTTCCAAGTCAACCGTTGATCCAGGTGCAATCCAAGGTATTTGGTTACTGTTTTAACAGGTACTGGAATATTATTTAGACTTACTGGTGGACATGTGTTAAATCGAGTTGTAAAGGTGACTTGAACTGATTTGGATGCGTTGATTTTAATACGCCATTTTGTAAGCCATTCGTTAATTAGGTTTAGATGTCGTTGAAGGTTTTCGGATGCTAACGCAGGGTCTTCATGTGTGGATAACACAGCAATGTCATCGGCAAACGTAGCGATAATAGTGTTTCCGTTTTCTGGTATATCAGCAGTATAAATAAGATATAGTAGGGGACCAAGGACACTACCTTGTGGGACGCCGGGTTTTATAGGATGATAGCTGGATAATTTGTTGGCGTGCTAACCCAGTGTGCCAGACCCTATCAAATGCCTTGGCAACGTTTAGGAACACTGCTGTGCAGCATTTCTTTTCTTCGAGGCTACCCGCTATTTCATTCACTATTCTATGTACTTGCTGTGTCGTGGA
The DNA here is from genome assembly GCA_929113105.1 of Agrypnus murinus. Classification (NCBI taxonomy): domain Eukaryota; kingdom Metazoa; phylum Arthropoda; class Insecta; order Coleoptera; family Elateridae; genus Agrypnus; species Agrypnus murinus. The sequence goes on along the minus strand of OV816025.1, from coordinate 38,277,669 downwards.
ATGTCTTTCTCGGAATCCAAACTGGTGTACAGGAAGGTGTGCTGCTATGTCTGTGTTATTCATTAGTCTTCCAAGAAACAATTTCTCGAATACTTTTCCTAATAGAGGTAGGAGACTTATCGGCCTGTAAGAGGTTACATTTTCTGGTTCTTTTCCAGGTTTGGGAACAGTTATTATTTGGGCATGCTTCCATAAAATGGGGTAGTAAGACATGCTTAACATTCGATTATAAATGGTTGTTAGAAATACGACGGCTTTTTTAGTATTTGCCCTGTTACCAAGTCATATTCAACTCTGGGGATGCGCTAAACCATCCCAAATAACAAGTATCCAACAATGCCAATCCCAGATACTCCGTGCCATAGCTGACGCACCGTGGTATGTGTCTAATCAAACTTTACATGCAGACGTCGACATACCATTCATCGTGGAAGAAGTTAGTAGATTCTCCCAAAGCTACTACAACAGACTTCAGGATCACAACAACGATTTAATTCATCGGCTGTCCACTGCCCATCCACCCGTAAGAAGATTAAATAGAACCGGCCACACGACCTCCAAACACCCTAATGTGGAAGGATTCCTAAAGGAGTATCACTAATGAGTGGTTTCTCCTAACACTGTCTACTCATGCTATCGTATTTCCTTAATACTCCTTGTAGAGTAGATTGCAAATTTACAAATATTACAAAAAAAAAACATATTTTACATTCTTTACAAAATTTTTGTTTGTTGCAGTCTACTACCAACAAGAACTTAAGTACAGTGTCAGAAGAGACGTTGGTATACTTATCAGCACAAGAACGAATAGTATTTTTTAGTATATACCTTATAATCTGCATTGCTGCTTGCGCTGGAAATATCGCTGCTATAATAGCTACGTCAAGAAGGTATGTATATTTTCTAATTTTTGATAGTCGCAAAAGCTGCGTCTTGTAGATACCTGTAGATCATTTGTAGAAACTGAAAATATTTAGTATGTAAATAAGTAACACAAACAGCGCGACAACAAATTGTGTCTTTATTGCACACACTCGAATAATAAGAAAATTTAAAATTTGATGGGCACTGCAGTCTCTTATTAGTTTATACACATTATAGTTGCGTGATCCTAAAGATTTATCGGGTCAATTGTAGTTATATAAATTGAGTCAATGGAAAATCTGAAATAATAAAACAAACATTAGCAATGTTTTTGGGTTTTTTTTGCTACATTAGTAAAGAAATCTTGTCTATGAATATGTAGTTCAAATTTTATTTCGTATGGTCAACTCTGGAATATATTTTTAGGATTTTATAATCTGCAAGAACAATTGTAGATATTAAATTAGCTTCTTTGTTAATTGATTTTTGTGAAACTAATAATAGATTTTTCAGGAAACACAGATACATTCAAAAAACGTTTGTGATTTCCTTAGCGCTAAGCGATCTTTTAACTGCAACCATAATTACTGTCTGGTACTTGAGGATATTCTTAGAAAAAACAATTGTATGGGTAAGTTCTGTGTTAGATAGTCAATGTATTTGCAATCTTTAATGCTAACTAAATTTTATTCAAAAGAATACTATTTATATGATTTCAGACTTTAGGATCATCTATGTGTTCCTTATTACCGTCTGTACCAATATTCGGGGCTATATGCAGCTCAGCAGCTTTAGTAGGAATTGCCTTGGATAGATATCGCAATGTGGTTCATGCTCTCAAGAAACGCTGGAATCCTGGACCTTGGGTTTGCATCTTGAGCGCCATAACTATATGGTGTTTATCAATAGGTAAGCAATGAATAGTTAAGAACTCAAATGTCTGCAGACTAATTCTATAGTCTGTGGTATTTTTAAAATTAAGTTACAATCACGGTGCATTTCTAACCTTAATGTTTGACTTGAGTAACTATTACTAATTTGCTATCCTTCTGCCGATTTGTTTTAACCATTCAAGTCTTTTCACAACTGCCTTAAACAATTAAAATACGTTTTTATCTTGCCTTTCCCCATCTTTTATAGTGTATTAAGTATCAAGAACGGTAAGGACAATTTACCGATTAAAAGCAACAGAATGGAAACAATGTATATTCTAAATCTAAATCAACTCAATCAACTAGAATAATATAATATTTGGTTGTTAAGGGTAATCTAGGCAGTTCTTGTTACTATAGTAGCATACTTTAAATTATGTTTTGAATCTCAAACGACTTTTTTATTTGTTCTAGGTTTGGCTTACCCGATGACTACATTTTTCGAAACCCAGCCTTTACAAGTAGTATATTTCGACTATGACGAACACAAGGTTAAATACAGAGTAGTTGAGATGTGCTTATCATTTCAAAGAGATAACCTTAGAACGTATTTTGTTTGCATGATGTGCTTAGTATTTTTACCATTAATCTTTATATTTCTATGGTTTTATTATAAAATTGCCCAAATTATATGGAAGCATAGAAAACCATTATCTGAGATGTTTCATAAGAAGTATGAAAACTCCGTAACGGTTGAAACCTCAACATCTCAAATAAGACAGTCTGAAGAATACAGCAAAGCCAGTTCGATACCTGAGACAGCTGCTAAACCAGTGGTAAAGACAAGAAATGCACAAATTCAACGTAAAATGCGCACATTTAAAATAATAGTTTTTCTTATGTTCATTTTCCTGGTACTGCGCTTGCCAAGTTGGTTTTATGACACTTTAAAATTAACTTCGAAAATTACCACACATGCTATGTGGATTTCTAAATATGTTTTTATGGCGATGGTACTGCTGCATTGTTCGCTAAACCCATTTCTATATACATTTTTAAATCTAACAGTCAATTTATGTAAGAAAGTAACAACAGCTATCCAGGACTTCGTATGTGGTGTTTGTTGCTGTTGTTTGTCCAATGCGGAATTTGAAGAATTTGAGAACGAGAATCCTTTCGTACGTGAACATTTTGAGAAGCGATGCCATAATGGAGGTAACAATCCAATTTTGAATAAAATCAACCAACGAAATTCTAGAAAGAAACTTGAAGGCCTTTCTGCAGCTAAACTATGTAAAAAGGCAGATGTTAAAGCTGGAGAAAGTTACAAAGCTTTTCAAGATTCAAAAAGGGCTAGCACTTAAAAACAAATCAATAAGTTTCGACGATGTTCTATAAACTCAATTAAAATGTAATTTATGGGCGTTGTTTATTTTTATTTTTTGTCATTGTGCCATCTTAAAGATATATTGGTAGAAATCCAGAATACGATACTGACCCATACTGTTGGTCCACTTTTATTTTTTACTTATATTTTTTTGTTTAGTATTTGCAGTAGCTGGTTTTTGTTGCTAGAGTGAAAAACTGTCTTTGCATTTACTCCATGCTAAGAACCCCCCTACCCCAGTAAAGTTTCATGAAACTTGACATGGAGTAGGTGCAGAATACTCTGCTAACAAGAAACAGCCATCTTGTGAACCAGACAAAATTTTAAGGAAGAATTGTGGGGTATACTTTGTTTTAAAATACAGTGCCTGCCTAAAGTACGGAATAAGTAAAACCTAAATTTTTTTTTAAATCCTCTGACAAATCAATTTTATTTGATAAAAATACACATTTTTGTATCACATATACTTTTCGATCGTCATTTGTTTTTGAGTAATGACATCATCAACATGTTTTAAAAGGTTGTTAAAGATTATTTTTTGCCCGATCGGGCGTTTTGGTTCATTTACAAGCTTTGCTCTCAGGCTTGGTACTACAAGGCTTGGTAATAAAGTACCTCGTCATTTAAATCGAAAAACACTCACTATCATTCTAAAATTCGTCCGGATTGAGACAAAAATTGTTTTTGTTTATTCAAATCTATAACAACCAGGCACATTAACCGACTGAAAATTCACATTTTCAGTGTGATGTGTTTAATGTTTACTCTATATATTTAAAATCACTCATAGATCCGATCGAGCAAAAAATAGTGTAAGCATTACGGGCGGTAGGTACACTTTACCAGTCGAGGCTAATAGTGTGGAGACCGACGCGTAGCGGAGGGCTCCATATTAGCCGAGAGCTTAATACTAAAATAACTATTCTTGATTATAAATGACACTAAATTTTAGTAAAAAAACGTAAAAAGTAACAAACAAACATTCTTTTGCGAAGTGAATAAAACTATTAAATTAAGTGTTCAAACTGCCATCCACCGTCTTCTTGACCATATGCAAGGTATAACATACAAATTTTAAATGATCTCCGGGCTATTTGGGCGCACTTCATCTCTAATTCGATTTTTTAAGTCTTCTAAATTATCTTAAAAAATATAACGGTTATTATATTATAATATAAATAATCTGGAAAGATTATGAAAGATATAAAGGATCTGGAAGTTTTGCTGGCTTCTATCCCCCCAATTGTCCAGAAAATTGCGAACAGGTCGCGCATAGTGCAGAGGATGATCGACTTGTTAAAACCAGAGAGTATTATGCAGAAGGTCAGGCTCATTCTCGTTTGGGAAGATTAGTGCAAGAGCTGAAACAAGGTCATTTTGCAAAAAAGCCCAAATATCTTTCTCTGCGAAGTTATCGTCATAGAAGACAGGTCCTAATATTCTGTTGTTAACTATTCCTGTCCACAAATTTAATTTCTGCGGGTGTTGAGTATGTGTCTCAACCATCTAATGGGATTTCCATAACTCCAATATTTGCAGTTTTGATAGTTCACTGTGCCATTTAGACAAAACGTGGCCGGAGGAAAAAACTTGCCGATGAAAAGGTGGATTTTAAAGGCACAAATCCATCATAGTTTCATAAAACTGTACTATGAGGACTTCGAAAATGCATACTTAATTACTTATGCATTATTCCAATGCATCCATACTTAATAAAATGCTAATCTTCTTATTTTCGCTAATTTCTGGACGTCCAGGTTTTGGCATATCTTTAACATCACAAGTTACTCAAAATTTAGACTCAATCTTATTGACGGTGTGTTAACTGGGGTCCAGGTTATCACCGAGAAAGCAAACACTAAGAAGAGTTTGAAGTAGAGAAGTTACTAACTTTTAATTAGTGCTTCATGCAGTTTCGGTATTTGTTATTCTCGGTAGTTTCCATTCTCGGCTTTGGTTTTCTCGGTTGTGGTTTCTCGGTTATGGTTTCTCGGTTATGGCTTCTCGGTTGTGGTTCCTCGGTAGTTGTCTTTCTCGGTGATGACCGGATACGCGTTAACTGATATGTTCATCTGGATATTTTGCATTTAAAAGATTCCAGGCCTCTTGCTGAGTTTAGTTTCTACATCCGAGAAGAATTAAAATTTCAATCCCCTGAATCACAGTTAAATTTTGTGTGTTGTGTTGAGTTTTGCGATACTAAAACTGACTCTTTTTTGGATGATTTACACCTACTTGGTCTGTAAAAACCTCGGGCACATTTTTTTTACTTAGCAGCCGAATTTTTGCTGTATTTAAATTTATTTACGTTTTCTAACTTCCAATCGTCTTTACTCGAAAATTCTCTTATTATGTAAAGTGTTAACATTTTGCACTGCTATTTCGGCCAACAAAACGTAAAAAATGTTGATGACGTCATTACTCAAAAACAAATGAGGATCGAAAATTAAATGTAATACAGCAGTGTGTAGTACTTTTATCAAATAAAATTGAACTGTTATGACTGAGAATTATTTTTTGAAATTTTCTATATTTTTAATATATTTATTCCGTACTTTAGGCGCGCACTGTATAATAAATAAATACACAAAAAATATATCAATAAAACAACATAACTTATAATAATATAGAATGTCAGTAAGAACAGGTGCTAAGTCGTAAGTAAGTTTGTAAACAAGAAAATTCTGAATAAAAATTGCGGGTTGTCTTTTAACCAAAGTTAGTATATGAGAATTTGTCCCACGGATGCTTTCTAGCTGTTGAAGCGTGACGTCACTGATGACATATATAACCACTTATATGTACTTATTATTATACGTATGTATAATAATTTGGTGATGTACAATATTTTTAGTACGTAAAGCATCTAACATCATAAGTAAAACACGTTGTAATATTATTTCATATTTATTTCTTACTAATCAAAAATGATTTTTAACTTAAGTATAATTTAATAATTTAGAAAACGGGCTATTCAATACAAAATCAGTTTATTATAAGTAACAAAATCTACCAAACGTTAAGTAAATAAAGAACGAAGCTATAAAACAATGTTATCTGATAACCGGGAAGTAATTATTAGAACAGCGACCTAACAGTATAAATAAGCTGGATTCAATTCATTTTTACTGCTTCTTACTTAGTATTATTTGTAATTTAAATGCTGTTGCTATGAAATCATTTCTTTCTCTAGTAAGATTTTTATTCATTTATTATTCATTTCTTATGTATAACAGTACTTTTATCTTTTAAAACGAATACAAATGCGTAATTCGGCTATATTCTTATTTGGTACTCACTTGAAAGTATTAAGGCTCAAAAATGTATAACGCACTTAATTTGTTCGGGTTAGATAGTTCAATCAGAAAAAAGTATTACCGTTTTAATGCAGGATATATTCGGCAGTAAAGGTCACCAATGTCCTCACGTAGCCGTCTCGCTGTTTCCTGCCCATTAATGTTTTCTGTGCCAGCGTTTAACATGCGTTGTATAGGGCAGCGAGACAACTTCCCATATGCTAACTTTGCCCATTAGCTATAATAACTTAACTATACTCGGGTCAGTCAACACAGATAGTAATAAAAACGCCCACAAAAGAGCTGGCGATTTAAAAGCTACTTTGCTATTGGGCGAATTGAAACAGAGCGCGAAACTGTGGAGTCAGTTTCACACGGCAAAGTGACAGATAGCGTCACTTTGATGTAGATCAGCATATCAAATAATTATTTGAATAGTTTTTGAACATTTTATGTACTATTAAATATTTTAAAATTGATAATACATAATTTAATTGAAATAATATCAAAAATATTCATTAGAAGTAGTTTATTATTAAAATCTTATGTCTTTTGAGGTTGTTCATGTAGAATACAAAAATGTTTCAGTGTCAGTTGGGTTTTTAGCAGTAGCCAATCTGATGAAGTGGCTACGCCTCCTTTCTTTTATTACTATCTCTGTTGAGCGGCCAGAGTATAGTGGGCTTATTACTAGTATAGGACGGGGCTCGTTGCAGTATCTAACTTTTATATTATTTATTTGCATTGTTTTATGTGCATGTCAGTCTTTAATGTGAAGGTCATACATTTAATTTAGCCTGAATTTAAAACTAGACTGGTGAGATGTTATACATACAGTGTGTTTCACTTCACAGTTTGACACCCATGTATTTTTTTATTTATAATCGAATCAATTTCAGATTTTTTCAGATATTAAACCCCTTAAAATAAATCTATGGGCAATTAAAAACCCCATTTATTATAAACCACCAGCCTACTACGATTGAAGATAAATGCAAAAAATTGAAAAAACATATTAGGCCTTATTTAATCGGAAAAGTCGTCACGGAAATTTGTTCTGGGCCACCTGAAAACCCCAAAACCAAATTTTGGTTAAAAGTATCTTAACTAATAATTATTTGAAATTTCAGCTCTACAGTCCTGCATTTTTCTTATTTATAAACGAATCAATTCCAAATTTGTATTAAGTATAAAACCACTTAAAAGAGGTTTGTGTGTAATTAAAAATCCCATTTTTTACAAACCACCAGCCTAAACCCTAAAACCAAATTTTGATTAAATATAATTTTCAATAATAATTATAATTATAAATTATTAATATTAATATTGTATTAAAATTTTTATTTCAGCTTGATACCCCTGTATCTTTGTTATATATAATCCAAACAATTCCAAATATTTATCAGGTATAGATCCCCTTTAAAAAGATTTTTGTGAAATTCAAAATCCTATTTTTAGAAACTAACATCATACTACGATCAAAAGTAAAGGCAAGAAATCGAAAAAACATAGTATGCCTTGATTAATCGGAAAATCAAAATTTGGTTTTGGGGTTTTCAGGTGGACCAGAACAAATTTCCGTAACGATTTTTCCGATTAAACAAGGCCTAATATGTTTTTTGGATTTTTTGCATTTATTTTCGATCGTAGTAGGCTGATAGTTGATAATAAATGAGATATTTAATTAACCACAAATTTATTTTAAGGGGCTCTATACTTGATAAAAAATTGAAATTGATTGGATTATAAATAACAAAAATACAGGGGTGTCAAGCAGTGAAGTGAAACACACTGTACTATATTCTGTACTACATAATTATACTACTATATGGAGCCGAGAGTTGGACGGCGACTGACAACCTTTGAAATGTGCGTCTACAGAAGGGGACTACGTAAAAGTTGGATAGATAGCCTAAAAACCTGGGAAGTATTGAATCGCATGGGTAAACCAACTGAAGTAATCAGAACAATCAAAATACGAAAACTAGAGTATTTTGTCCACGTACCTAATGCAAGACCTTGAGAGGTACAGCATCTCATATAAGATCGTAGGAAAAAATGTCTCGGTGGGAGAAGAGAGTCTTGGATGAAGAAGTGTGAGCTTGGTTTGACAAATAAAAAATTTCCATAGTTCGAATTGCTGTTAAGAGAGTTAGAATAACTAACATCATAGTCAACATTTAGTTTTAATTGGCAACTTTTTAAATCAAATGTATTAAATCTTTGCTATATGTTACTTTGCCATATTTAAATGAAAAATGGATTGTGAGTTAAATAAATTGCGGTAGAATTGTTGGCCCTTGAACTTTTAGTACTACAGTTTTAGAATCATTGCTATGGTAGCTTCTGTTCTCGAGTTATTTTACTTTTTTTCTTATAATACCGTAAAAAGTTTTAAATGGAAACAAATCGCTGTTATGTGCATATGTTGTAATAACTGTCTTGTATAAAGCATGGCCTACATAGCCTTTTTTAATTTATTTTTTTATTAAACTTAAATAGATAGGTACTAAGAATGTAGAAGAATTATTTATGTACAAAAAAGAAACAAGTAATGCGCCAACCCCTATTTAGTATGCAACACAGTATACACTCAAATAAAATAAAACACACAACTTATACAGTGCTATTTATTTACCATGCGATATATGTATATAAAGCGTATAAAAAGAACATGCTGTGTAATTGATTGCTTATGTGTTCATAATGCTTTGACTCGATTATTTCCAAACGCAACATAGGGAAACTGCACATATTGCAGTTTAATTTAATAGCGCTGTACAAAACTTAAAAATAAGAATATTATTAATATATGGATGTAAGAAAATATGAATAAAATAAAAATTACGTTTTTAAACAGTTACATCAAAAAGATTCTAACATTTAATAAAGATGTTTTTAAAGAATATTAGACTAAATAAGAGTGGTTGTGGATTATTTGTTTCTTTCAGTGTACCCTAAGATATAAAATTAGAAATAGTGATAATTTAGAATGTGTTTTCCTAGATTAAGCGAAGTGATGTAAGAAATTAATTTGTCTATGAATTATTATCAGACAACAGGTTGTAAGCATTTTGAAATTAAGTAAATATACAAACTACATGTATGAAATGTGCTATTAAAGGAGTCTTTATTACATTGTCATTATTTATATATACAGGGTGATCCAAAATGATTGAGAACGGTTTGAATTTGCCGTAACTTTAAATTATTATCAGGTTGGTAACACGAATACTTTTCAGGCATTTATATCTCTTTTTTATTTTACAGTGGCGTCTCAAAAATAATATAGCTTATAAACGTCATTAATTTTAAATAATAAACTTACCTGACAATAAAATCGTTTAACAAAATGTAGTTCTTGTTTTGTAAATTAAGAAAACAAGTGAAATAAAGCAAAATTTCAATGAAAACCCGAAACAACGTGTCATAGCATAACGATATAAACAAGAAACTAACAAGTTGTCGCTGTAATTTGAGTAGAGTTGTAATTTGCAAGATAGTGAATAGGATACATCTGAGAAAGATAGAATGATATTTAACTTGGCAAGTACTTGCGTACTACAAAAAGTACTGCAAAACTTGCGATGATATTTCTCTTTTTTACTATATTGTTATTTTCTATTTTTTCTTATGCTTACACATGAAACTTCAAACTCAAAACGACGTTTTACCAATACGGTATAGCTGCTCATTTCAGAACTACATAACCTTGCATTTCTTTTATTTGTAATAAGATTAGTCTCTGTCTGTGAAACTGATTACCTATGAAACTGATTACCTATAAGCCTAAATAGTTACACAGCCCTATAAAATTAATATTTATATATCTTTAAATATTTAAAGATACATTTAAATATGTAAAGTTGTGTAGCCATGGCATCTATGTATAAAGCAAAATGCAAAGAATTAAAAAATAGTAGACCTAATTTTATCCAATAAAGTTATAAGAAATTCAAAAAACATAACTAAGAACTTTAAAGAAAAACAGACATAGAGTTGCATATCTTTTAAATATATGTGCCAAATTCCAACTTGGGATCTCAATCGGACCATTACTAATAAACTTTTTAAACATTTTAAGAATGTGGCTTATTCCGTGTGTGTGTGTGAGTGCGCGCGCGCGTACACACATGCGCCTTTATTAATGAAGAACCGATTGACTTCAAACTGGTCTCAAAATATTTTTAATTTTCCCGAGTTTCCTCTATCTTGTTCACATTTTCAATATTACCCCGTGGGGTAATTACAATATTAGGGGGGGGGAGTTACAATAATCGGATTTTTGCGGTGTTTTTCGGTTTTTTGACATATACGGTTTCCCATTTGCAGTATCACTTTGGGATCTTAAGCAAACAGGTAGAGAAGGTCAAGTTGGACAAAAAGATGTTCAGTGGCCCTTTGAGCTAGAGTCAACAGTTTGACTGGCAAACCGGTTTTTAGATCGGTGGGAGAGATAAATCAGGGGATGGTAGACGGGGAGTAAATTTGGAGGTTGAGGGTAAGTCGGGTAAAGGGTGAGTGGGTGGATAAGAAAGACGGGAAAGTGTAAGTCGAGTGGGGGAAGGGTTAGTGGGTTAATCGGAGAGGGGGATAAATTCGGAGTGTGGATGAGTGAGTAAGTCGGTGTGGGGGGTAAGGTAAGAGGAGTCAAGTCGAGGGGGTGATTCCTAAATTAAAACTTTAATTATCACTCATTTTTGTACACTTTAGAAGGACGTAACTCAAGAATTGCTTCAGTAAAAAGTATAATATTTAAAATTTTTAGTTACCCTTAGGAGTATAGCAGTCGTGCTAAATTTGAGAAAAATCAAAGAAAGTGAGTTACAACTCATTTGATATTTCTTGGAGAGAAGAAAGAGACGAAATGGAAGATTTCTTCTAATTATAGTAAAGAGTGTTTCAAATACAAGGTGTTGGATAGTCCAAAACGTTACCATTTATGAAAGTTATCAGCCATTGCAATTAATAGGGTTAAGGATTAAAAATATTAAATAAAATCACCGATATTTCAGTAGTCGCAACTTTTATTAATTAGCAACCAAAGACTTTCTCAAATTGCATTTCTGGTTTACAATCACATAAACAGATGAGATGTCTCGAATTATCTTATAGCAGAACAAATTATTATAATGCTTCAAGCTGGAACAAGGTATTTATAAAATATTAGTTAAATCTAATGTTGATAGATTATCATTTCTTTGTCATATTAGATATATATACACTAGGTTTTAGTCATACAGAAATCACAAAGTAATAATAAAATATAAAGCATCCACATAAATTAAAATTAAAACAAGGTTTATGATGCTGCTTGTCCCATTTCCCTCCTTATAGACTCCAGTTCATCTTTATACCTATCCATCCAATTTCTCAATTCTTTATTTGAAGTAGACAACAAACTTCTCAGTTTTTGTCCAGCTGGGGAAGATTCTGCTTTTAAAACGGCCTTAGCTTCGTTTAAGGATCTTATAGCTTCATCGACCAGCAGCACTAAGTCTTTCTTATTTTCCACATGCCATTTACGTTTTACGTAAAAAGCGTTTGCCAAAAACAGTTCATGAAGAACAACTGCCAAATAAAGTGGTAACCTGGAAACAAATAAATCCGTGTTAAACAATCAGCAGCTCTCTCATAAAATTCATTAAATACCTTGCATTACCAGGGTCAACAGTTTTTGTGATTTCTATTAGTTCGCGACACATATCAGCTTTTTTAATTAATAATTCGTCACTAATTTGATTTGGTAGGTAACCATGCTGATAACCATACAGTTGTACTAACGAATGCTTAACAGAATAAACATGGTAATGATGTGGATGTAAAAATGTCAATATTTTATCTAATAGTTCCCTCATCTCCTTTACAGTGGGATCACTCAATTGAACAAAATCAACTTCTTCGCCAATCTTATTTATGAGGAAAGCAACTTCATCGTTTGATAGTTTTACTTCACATTTATCGCAAGTCCATTCAGTTTTATCATCGCATGGATCAATTGGTAATTGAATACCACCACAAGATTTGTTATCCACCCCGATGCACCTTAAAGCACTTAGATAAGTTCCTAATTCAGTTGGATCTTTGCAACGACGGCAGTGACAACTGAAGTATTTAGTTTCTCTTAAATGTTCTCTTCTAGCTTGAGTTCCCCATAGGGCATGTGTATACATAGTTGATATATGGTCACCTTTTTTAATAGGAACAGCTGCTCTTACAGTAATTTTGTAATTTTGAGAAGCATCATCAAATGTATGGTAAGTATTACAAATACAACTATGCTCCATTAAATAAGCTGTAGGATATAAACCTGACACTTCACCATCTTGATTGATTTCCAGAGCATTTACATCAATTATAGCACAAATCTTGTGAATAAGATCTGGTGATACCTCTGAAAGTAAAGTTTGTTCAGCCCTCATTTCCATCTCACGCAATCGTTCAAAAAAGTTTTCATCGAAATATTTTATAATCCTTTCTTCAATCAATCTAGGGAAATTAAACAGTGCAATAAAATGCGGAAATAAAGTACGTGCAACTCACTTATGAATTTCTGTACCTTCACCTCTTTCTCCCACATGAGATTCCATTTCCAAAAGTTGCTCCCACTTCTTAGGACCCTTTTTCTGTAGTAGTAGACATCTTAGAGCTAATAAAGTGTCTTGCCTAAAATTAAAAATGATTCTAGATAGAACTTATTTGTTTTTATTATTTGCCGAACCAGAGCATTTTAAATCAATATTTTATATAGTTTGTTCCATATAATTCCAACATTTTAAAAGACAAACTAGGTTATAAAATTACATTTTTGATACTTTGCTTTTTCTCAACATTTTGCTGTTTAAATTTATAGAATATTTCAGATATTGTGATATTGTGACACAGATTAAGCGAATAGGGCTCTTACCTATAGAAGTCATGAAAACTTTTAATAATACCCTCTAATCTAAGACCTAAAATTAGACATTCCAGTCCATGATTGTTGGGATCCTTTAGGCCTTCACAAGCTGCATGGCAAACGGGCCACCCGCATCCCTCACATCTTGGGCATTGCTCTGCTAAAATTAACCTAAAAAAAATTAAATTACTAATCTTTCAGACCAAATATTTACTATTATTTTTTTGTGTAAAGTAGTCGGCAATGAGAACATAGGTATACATAGAAGAGATTAATCCCTGATCTGCTAATAACTAATTATGCATAGCAGCCAAGAAACTTACCGAAAACATCCGATACAGGGTACAGGTCCTTCCTCTACTATATGTGGCCTAGGTCCATACACCAAAGGACTCTCAGATATAACTATATCACCTGTTGCTATGTCTCTAGTGGCTACCAAATGCCTTCCAAGTTCTGACGAAGTTTGTATCTGAAACAGAAAAAAGTATTTTAGCACGTGTATGCAAGTCTCGAATAAAGTTCATATAAGCTTTTTTGTGTTAGAACTGATAAGTATGGAGTATGTACTTGAGCTGTAGCTTAAGAAATAGTCTTGCTTATTGTACTGAATACTTTAGTGCACAAAAATGAGAGTAGCCTTAAAATATTTTGTTTTTGAATTACAAACCGTTCCTCGATCTTATCCGCATGTATCGTAAACCTGTGAATCCGTATCCAAGTGTTAGAACAGAACCAAGAAATGATTCATATCAAATTTAAGTCTCTCCAAGGATTTGCTTTACTAGTCAAGATGGAAAATGTTAAGTACATTTGTTTTTAACCTTAATCGTAGTTATCTGTAACTACGTGGTGCAGTTACCTATACTTCATGGCTCTAAGTAATAAGAACCTATCTTGCTATGCCTCAGTAGGCCTTCAAGTCCGGGAAACTATTATTATATGTCTTTTATCTTTAAGTCAAAGTCAAAAGAAATGTAATATTGCATATAAGATTGCGCAACATAAGAAATATTAATTTTGTTGTTTTACAGAGCTTTCAAAGCTATCTAATCAACCAATAGTGTGTGGTTGGCCTTATCACCAGTTGCGTATGTTTGTATCTCTCTAACATAACTTAAATAAAGGAAAAAGCGTAAAATTCTCAATTACCTTTATTTTCCTTGCACAACAATATTCCTTCAGGTAGATTACGTACAGTCTTGTCGCTTTTCAAAAGTGCAACATTTTATCAATGACCCATTTCGTGGGGGTGAGGGGAGGGGTAAGTCAAATCTGAGCTTGACAGAAGGATCTCCAGAGCCGACTTCTTATAGTCACATCGCCATTTATTCTCTAGCTAGTTTCAGTGTCTCAGTAAAAAAAGCGTGACAAACGACAGACGGATAACTAGTGAGGGCTGTAGGCTTTTCTAATTGTTGGTACAGAGCACCCAAAAACGACTCCATGTAACCCCATCTAACATTTAACCTATTCATCACGTTCAGCGCTATTTATTGTTTGATTTAACCTAAACTATAAAATAACTTAATTTCTAGCATAGCTTAAATAATCGGCCTTAGATTATTTTCCTGATCATATTCGGAAATAGCTGTTATGTTTTCAATACCCCCTTTTTTCACACGCAAATAGACGCATTAACAAGAAAGTTTTTATTATAAAAATTTTCTTTAATATTGAACATCCGACACTTTTAAAGTATATAGCATCTAACACTCTTACAGAAAGTGACAATATACGTAAATATAATAACTATAAATAAGGTAAAATGTATGTAAAATATTAGCAATAATAAAGACAGGTTTAGCGTATATCAGATTTATTGCAAGGATTGAGGTGCATTTTATAATGGACAGAGCGGTAGGAACATATAGAGTCGCCTTGCAGAACATAAACGTGATGTTTTACATAACAAGAAAATTGCCGCAATAGCCTCCCACTGTTTTATAGATTTGAATGTAATATATTTAAAAATCTAAACCGGAATCGGAAATTATTAACAACTCAGTAGAATAAGCAGCAATTAGAATAATGGACAGATTAACTGATTTTTTTAGTTCCTTTAAATAACGAGTCGCCTAACAAAAGCGATAACAGCATATCAACAAAGTGGTTTGTTTACACTGCTAAAACTTTTTAAAAATATTAAAGATAAATTTTGGGTTGCATCTCCACAAGAGATCTTTACCGAACGCGATTTTATATTCTGACAATATAGATCTGGGTCTTGTTGGGATAAAACTAAAACAGCTATTGTCCAGAATGTATTCGAGCATCACAGTTTTGAATGTTTGGAAAGAAAAGCAAATATCTCTTAATTCTGAACGGATCTACGTACCGGTCAGTGTTAACGACAACTGCAAACGTTGCTATTTCATATAATCATATTGGATTTTTTTTGAATAAATAGCATACAATATAAGAAAATGCAAAATAGAATTTTCACCCGATGATGCCAATGTAATGTATAAAGTTATTTTAAAAGATACTCTTGATTTACATACATATCATGTATCTGCTACGCATTTCATTTTTATGCGTTTTATATTTACACTTGCAAGAATTACTTATTAGTTAAAGATTTAATTCGCGATATTCAAGAGCATCCATAACACCCCCGCAGCCCCCGTGGTACGGATGCTCCAGCTATAAGGCCCAAACAACTGGGCTTCAAGACTCTTTTAAACAGCCTATTTATGTTTGAAAGTTTTTGTATTTTAAATATGTATAGATTGACCAACTTTTCGCGGAAATCGGCGATTGTACAACTTTAAAGATGAGGGATATATATTACATATGGGTCATTCTTTCTGAACTCAACCACCGGCTAGGTCCAAAAGTGGCGCAACTTAGAAAGGCCTGCGGAGGCACATGTTAAAGCTTGAAACCTCTACTTTCGTATGTCACATGACCCCTATATAAAAAAAATATATTTGACCCCTAAAACAAAAGTAACAAGTATCCAGTTAAAAAAAAATTAAAAAGTTAAAAAAATTAGAAAAGGAATTTTTTTGACTTGTCATTTTTGAAAGTTTATCATTTTTTCATCGAAAATAGTGTCAGATAGAAAAAAAGGGGAATAGAATAAAAAATGCTTATTTTTACTCAAAGAATACGAAAAAAAAATTACAGACAGATTTAAAGCGATCTTGAAAACTACTGATATAGGTGTCACCTATCTATGGGTATGAATATAGCCCATCTATTTCAAATAGTAGCGACATCGTGGAGCCAACCTGGTACAAACTTTAATAAAGAAAAAATTACTGCAAGATTATTGTACACCTCAATTCAAAAAAACGTTGTTTAAAGATTACAATTTCATGGGTGTAGGTGTATATTATATTAATATGATCGTTTTTACAGAACGAGATTGCCCATTATCAAATTAATGTTAAATTGTGAATATTATTGTACCTGGCTATTTTTAAACCTAAGATTTATTGCAATACAAAATGTCAAATCTGGTAGCTTTCAGAGTGGCCAACATAGTTCTGGTGCTTTTGCTCCAGCGGCGATATCAATCGTTGTCGCTACTATTTGAAAATAAAGGGGCTATAGGTATGAATAATATTAATTAATACCTTATAAAATGATGTCAATTATTTTTGCTCGATTTTCCGAATAGAAATAAATTAAAGGTAGTAAAGAAACTTGTACTAGTACTAGTACGAGTGCCAGTAGCGGTACTACCTGTGCGGAAAGTAACATTTTGCGCAATATCTTCTGATCATCCACTGGGAAATTGTCTCTTTTCGCACAAAAAACCAGAATCGCAAAGTTGTACTTTAGGCGTACGTGTTAAGAAAAAACATTTTTTTCAATGCCTTTAGTTTATTTTTATTCGGAAATTCGAGCAAAAATAATTAACATCATTCTAGAAGGTTTTAATTATATTATTTATACCCATAGATAGGTGACACCTATGTCAAATGTTAAAAAATTACCTTGTTTTAGGGGGTCAAATATATTTTTTTTGTATAGGAGCCATGTGACATTCGATAGTAGAGGTTTTAAGCTTTAAAATAAGCCGTCGCAGGCCTTTCTAAGTTGCGCCCATTTTTGGACCTAGCCGGTGGTTGAGTACAGAAAGAATGACCCATATATATATATATATATATATATATATATATATATATATATATATATATATATATATATTTGTTTAACCGCTTATACATACCCGTTTCGCTATATTCTACCGACTTGTCGGACCATTTTCGACGCTCTCAGACCCGGGCTTGGGTCTGGAAACGTTCTCCTATATTTTCGAGGTCTACAGGATAATGTTTACTTAAAACTGCAATAAAAAAATATACAATTTGGGTTTGGAAAAGTAGGGTCTGTAAAAAGTTTTATACAATCGTAGTTCATCACAATGAACTATAGGGGGCGTCGCGCCTTTCTCAAGTGTATATCGTATATTTTTATACAAGACGCTATCAAACCCGCTATGTTCTACAGTCTTCCTAAGCCCTGAATCTGGCAACATTCCCATGACGCATATGTTAAGCTTTGTTTTATAAACGTTTGGTTGTAATAGCTCGCATTTAATATTTGATGGAGAAAAGTGACGTAAGAATTACATCAGCTCGTATGCGAGTTCTTTTCAAATTTATAATATAATAATAATAATTCTCTGGCTTTGAAAAATTGAAGGTTTTAATATTTGTTAATAATAATAATATACTTTATTTATAGCATATAACTAGATAAATTCCATACAATACATTATAATTTCTTAAATATTAATGTAATTTATTACATATTTTTTACACTGTTTCTTAAATAATGTTAAAGATGTACAGTTTTTTACATTAGCTGGAAGTGAATTATATTCAACTAAACCTTTATGAAACAGATTATTTTGTCCTATATTTGTTGTTACTGTATGAACATAAAAATTATTTCCACTTCTAGTATTATAATCATGAACATCTTCTACGAATAGTAATTCATTTAAAATGTGCTCTAGATATATTCGTTTTTTTATTTTAAATATTATTATCATCGCATTATAAAATATATTTTGCTTAACACTTAACAAAGATGTAACTTGCAACATTCTTCTTATGCTAGTATACCTACTACATTTTAATATTATTCTTAATGCTCAATTTTGTTTTTTGAAGATTGTTAATTTCAGTATTATTTAGGAGGTAAAGTATACTAGCGCAATAATTCAAATGGGGAAGTATTATTGTTTTATATAGTAATAATTTAGACCACTTGCTAAGATTTTGGCTTATTCTACCCATGAAATTTACTTTTTTTGCAACTTTACTGATAACATAGTTTGAATGACTCGGAAATGTTAAGTGACAATCTATTATTACGCCTAAGTACTTCCACTCATAAACTTGTTCTATTTTTTGAGTATTCATTTGTATTCCCACATGACTAGATGCATCAATTTCGTTAAACATATTTTTTATTATCATGAATTTTGTTTTATTTACATTTAAAGAAAGGCTATTTTTACCTAACCAGTTATATACATTTACTAATTCATCATTGATGATATTTATTACTTTTTCAACATCATCTCCTATAAAGAATATTAAAGTGTCATCTGCAAATAATTGAATGTTACATTTTTTAATTACATTAACAATAACATTTATGTATAGTACAAATAAATCAGGGCCTAATACAGTTCCTTGTGGAACGCCAAAGGTAGTTTTTTTAGCTGAAGATGTATGTTATTATTACGTATCTAGTTTTTTGAAATCTGTTTTTGAGATATTCACTAAACCATTTTATAACTATTGGGCCGAACCCATATCTTTTTAATTTCAATAATAAATAGATCTCTATTAATAGTCTCAAAAGCACGTCTAAAGTCTAGAAAAACTACACCTATCACCTTCTTCTTGTAAATAGCATTTTTCCATTTCAAAAGAACTGATTGTATTGCACTTTCACATGAATTATTTTTTCTAAACCCTGATTGAAAACGTGTTAACAGTTTGTTCACTTCAATGTAGTCACGAAACTGGATATTTACGACCGTCTCTAATAATTTTTCATAAGTTGGCACCATGTTGATCGGTCTGTATTCTTCACATTTGTTAGTGTAGGTTATCTTCTCAATGGGGATAATATGGAATGTCTTCAAGGTTTCTGGGAAGGATCCACTTTCTAGACTCATTTGAATTAGATGCAAAAATCTCTGTCCTATTACATTGAAAGCTAATTTAAGAATCTTTACTGTAATACGATCGACACTACTATTCTTATTAGGTAAATTGTTTATAATTTTTTTAACTCCATAATAATAAATTTTTCGAACTTGAATTGATGTACATTAATGTGGCTTAAATCAGTTTCAATGTGGGTTAACTTTGTTAATGTAATAATTTGTTGTATGCTGTTAATAAAGTAAATATTAAATTTTTCTGCAATTTGAATTTCCTTTTTTCTAACTCATTGTCAAAAATAATACCTTCCTTTTTTTGTCTGTTATGGCCTCCTTTAATTAATTCTTTAACTGTTTTACACATTTCTGTTGAGTTATTTTTCATATCAATTATTTTTTCTTGATAATAATTTCTCTTGTGGTTCCTGATCAAACTAACAATTCCATTTCTTTGTTGTCTATACCTATTCATATCACTTTCTTCTTGTGTAAAGATTGCTCTTTTCTATAATCTGTCCCTTTCTTCAATTTCCAAGGCTATTTCTGGGGTCCACCAACGCTTACAACTCCATTGACATTTAATGGTTTTTAACAGTTGGAGCATGCCTGTTTAGTGTGTTCATTATGGTTTTAACTAATGTTTCTGCTAGTTGATTGGTGTTTGTACAGTCCGGATTCCATGGTTGATCCATTAGATCTAATTGAAATTGCATTTCATTGAAGTTGCTCATGTCTCTGTGTTGTATTGTATTTTCTTCATATTTTACTTTCACTTTTGCATTTACAGTTATTATTGAGTGATCGGTTATTTTTGGAACATGGTGTACCTGGGCATCAATGGTTTTTTCATTAGATACAAGAAGATCTATGAGTGTAGTACTGTCCTTAGTGATTCTTGTAGGTTGGTCGATAATCTGATGTAGTCCATTATTTTTAATTAAAGTTCTAAGCCTATTTTCATAATATGAATCCTTTAATAGGTCAATATTAAAGTCTCCGATAATTAGTAAGGTCTCTGATCTACTAGCATATACATCAAACAAATTTTCAAGTTTCATTAGAAATTGAGCATCACTAGAGTTTGGAAAGTGATATAAATTTATAAAGTTATATTTGTATGATTGAAAACATATATTAATGCCTACAATCCATGTGTTCATATCAATGGTATCTTTAAGTAGGACTTTATAACTGAATTCATTTTTTATATAAATGATTAGAGTAAGGTTAACAGGATTTTCGAACAGGTGAGACAACGCAACATAATACGGAAAAGATAATTTCTGGGGAAAGTGGATGGTTTCCAAATAAGGTGGAAAAGTACATATGTCATTTTCCGTAGTAATCAAACGATAAATTTCAAGAACTTGATTAAATTTTTTAGTATAAAAGTACTGTAATATCTTCTTTGTATGTTTGTTTGAAGGATTGTTTGTGGTTAATTAAAGCTTCATTCTTTTACTGTTAAGATGAGAGAATGAATGCTTGAACTATTTGGTTTCTGAATTATTTTCTGATCCTTCGTTTACATTCGTTTCCTTGGATACTACAAAGTATCCAAGGCAACGGTGATCATCACATTTATTGCTCCCTTGTTTTTTAGAATTTTTCCAGCAGAAAAGTCTCCATCAGTTTGCTTGAGGACAGGATTGGAAAGAACTAGTGAATGTACGCATAAGATGCGGTTGTGATTGTAAAGCAACTTGATAGATACGTAAAAAACCGCGTTTTTTTCTTTGGCTGGTTTTACAATTGATTAAAGTTAGTACAGGGCTCTTAATGTTAATGTTCGTTACAATGATAAAAACCTAACCTATAGAAATGAGCTAATAAGAATAACGTGAGAATCGAATGAGATAATTGAAAACGGTTAAAATTAAGACAGCAGATTCTTAATTTTAGGGCTCGTTGTAAAATGTAAATAACTAAAGACTACAAAACTTAACCTAAGAGGAACGTATGAGGATTCTGTTGGACTTGTAGGTTGTTGGTTGGATCATAATCGTATATGCAACAAAAGGAAAATAGTAAATGTATGTACACAAATATGTCTAACAGGTAACAAAAAGTAATTGCGAACGTTCTATACATAAACGGCACAAAAAAAGATAAGAAGGATTTGTAATGGGCTGCATCCGAGCTTATCTGCTATGTATTCCCTGTGTTCCCGATCACACGAAGTAACGAATTTTTGGTACGACCGTTTATTGAAGTTCACAACAACCGATTTGTAATTATATGTTTTGAGACACACTGTTGTGTGGGTTTCTTGTAGGGTTCTGAAACTTTTTCTGGAATAAATAGGTTTAGCTCAGGTTTAAATCGACAATCTATGCCAACGAAATGGCATAATTCTTGTTGTATTCTGAGGATTGGAAAGTTATGAATAGCTTCTCCTTTTGAAATGTGCTGCGTAACTCCATCACTGTTCACTGTGTGGTCGAGACAAGTTAGTTCTTTGGCTTCAAAGATTTTTTTTTTAATTTGATAGTAAACCGTAATGATATAGGCATTGAAATACTTTCTTTAAATGCTGTAGATAGTGTGCTTTTATGGCAGAAAAATTTAGAACAGAAAAAGCTTTATACAACCGTGACTTCAGATAGATTATGACTTCAGCGATGGAACTGCTCCATGTACTGGTAGTGGTGGTGCTAAGAGAGTATTGATCCTCTACTGGAATTATGCTAATTGATTTCTCGACATCTACTTCATAAATAAGATCCTGGTATCTTGAATGGTATGCTTGCAAGAGTAAGTTTCTTGACTGATTGTTGCGTGTTCTTTTTATTATTTATCAATTATTACAAGTCGGCGGTCACCACATGTAATATCTTCTGTGTTTGTTTGAAAGACCGTTTGTGGTTAATGAATGCTTTATTCTTTTACTGTTAAGATGAAAGAATGAATGCTTGAACTATTTGGTTTCTGAATTATTTTCTGACTCCTTGTTTATATTCGTTGCATTGGATACTACACTCACACATACATATTTATCACTGGATCACAGTACTCATTCATACATATCGTCGACGTTAATGCATACTAGCGGAACTATTTTCTAGCAATTTTCCAGAAGCGCGGTTTAAATGCTTATAAAAACTTTGTTAGAGATGGCATGATGAATTCTTTGAAATCGCAACTAGCAACATTGCTAGTTACAACATTTCAAAGAATTAAGTTCATATGCATTAACGGCGACGATATGTACTATATACCACCAATAAATAACAACGTCGTAGACCATTCAGGGTAAAAATCGTGAGGTGTTCTTTATCAAAAATTAAAATGGGAGAACTAAGTTGAGCATCATTTGTGACTTTTTTGCTAAAACACTGAAGGAAAACTTTCTCGTCTGTAATTTGTAAGATTACTTAATGGAACTTTTAATGGAAACAGGGCACTCAAAAGGTTCGGATGGGCAGTGTATGTTGCAACGCCCAATTGAATTTCATGAACATTGGTAGGGGGTAGATGCAGTAGCAGCACTTCACTATAGCAACAAGAAACGGCCACCTCATAGAACAAAAGATAAACGGAATAAATTCTGTGGGACGTTCTTTAACAAAAATGAAACAGGGTGGACTAATATGATTTGCGCCTGGTATATTTAGAACTACATATATTTAAAATGTAATCAGAAAATCTCTGGTGTACAATTCGTCACTAAGAATATAATACATATTTCAATTCACAAATAGCTATTTCAGAATACAATAAAAATTGATCTTTAACTTAGTACAAGTGCAATATAACGGAATTGAGCAAGGTTTGAAAAAACTTCTTCTCTTCTTCGTTACCTTTCGACGTTTCTGTTAAAGGCACTTAACCACCATGTAGTGTATACTGTTTTGTACCTTCAAATTCATTAAACAGAAAGTAGGGATCGAACATTCCATAATTTTCTTGTAACTGTACAAACGCACAGTAAAAATAGAAACTGCTATTATTTTAATGGTCAGCTAAACTTGAAAATGGCTTTATGCTTGATTTGTACATGTTTACGAGTAGATAATATCCTGAACTTTGTAAAATATCAATATTAAACCACGGCCCCAGATGAATTTTGTCGTTTTATTTTCAAAAACTGTTAGGTTTATGGACTGGTTGTTAAGTGGGTTAGATAAAATAAAGCTTATTTAATTGGCGCATGAATATATATCATACAGGATGTTTCACGAAGATTCGTATCCTCTGAATAGGTGGTAGTACACATAAAATGCAACAAAAAAGCTGAAAATCATTAGTGTCTAACTTTCATAATAACCGAAAAAAGAATGGTTTTTGAAAAGTGGGTAGCAGGTCACTGGTCTAAGAATCACACTTGGAGCTGGATGTGCCTATCTGATACATTGACGCAGCTGCTGCTAGGTGATGTCGCAGTTTGTTTTGACTATAATTTCCAGCAGTTCCCAAAAGTTGACATTTTTTACAAATTTTTGTCGATTTGCGTAAAAACAAAAAGAGTTTTTTGTTCCTATTGATGAATACTATCACACATGCAATTTATACGAAAGTTGAGTAAAACACCCTGTATGTAGACCAACAATTTCTACCAGTACATTTGAATGAGCAACTTTAGAACATAACTTATTGCGATCTTGTATTCGTCATCAAGTACTTAGCTAAGAACAAAAATGTTGAGTTCGCAGTGCAACCTTAGCATCACTTCTGCAAAATTCATGAAGCGATGTTGTTGTTATTGTTGGTTGTAGTATTATGATAATTTTGCAGTAAAAAGAATATCTTTAGGAGAATACCCTGTACTGGACAATTATTTTATAGAAACCCAAATGTATAGGGCATTTCACCTTGTTTTGAAATCTTTCTTACTTCGTTTGTACGTCATACTGCATGACGTTTTACCTTTATTTTCTTTCTGCATTTTATAGAGCATTATTGGACTTGTCACTATTCGACTTGGGTCAAGTATACCTGTTTTGTGAAGAATTAAATTTTGTATTCAATGGTGTACTCATTAAACATATCACTAGCACAGAATTCCGTATCTAGCGGTAGCGATACGCTACAGCTACCACAAGCACAAAATAACACTAATGTATGTTCTAATAACAACTGTCCTTGAACACAAAATTTTATCCTAATTGCATTTTTGACTTTTTTATTTTGAAGGTCTATAGCTTTGTAACATTTTATTTTTGAACATAGATATGTTGTGCTTAATGGCCTAGTTTGATCAAATGCATTGACCCTCAGGAATTGGCATCGTTTGCTCGAGATATCCTACATGTAAAATGGGTGTAGTCCCATTTAATGTTAAATATCTAGCTACATTTTAAAGCAGGCGTGGAATTAAGTCGTAAACTTAGAATTCCAAAACAAAAACGATTCAAGAAAAAAATTATTCGATACGAATATCAATATAAAGAACGAAGTAAGAGAGATCCAAAAACCCTGAAGTACCCTGTACGTTTTAGGTTCACTAAAAAGATTGATTAGTACAGGGTATACCCCTAAAATGTATCTTGCCAATACGAGAATTACCATATGACTAGCCCCAATAATAATGATAATATCGCCTCGTAGATTTTGCTGGAGATGCTGAGATAGAAGAAGACTGAACCAGGATCGCGTTCGATGCTCGACGAGATTTCCATAGCTATTTCATGATGAGCATCAAATCACACAAAGTTATGCTAGAATCTTCTCGTATAATATGTACCGATACAAATTATTTGTCTATGTGACATATGGTCGTTTTTCGATTACACAAAAACAAGACCACATGCACAAAGTTTTCTTAGCTTTTTGGTATGAAAGTTAAATAAAATCCTATTTTACCTAACTGGCTCCATTTCGATAAACCTAATAGTTTCTGAAAAAACAGTAAAAATCATCTGGGGGCATGGCTTACCCTCATCAGCTTCTCTGGTTCACCACTTTTGAGTAGTAACTTTTAAGGGGTTGTTTAACATATCACAAAGAAGGGCTATCAAAAATCCAAGGATCTACCTCAATTCCCCTTTATTTTTACTAATTTGACTGAACTGTTACCGTGGCATTAAAATATACATATCTTAGAAACTGTTCATTTGTGCTAGAAACATAACAGTAAACTGTTCAGGAGGTCAAAAGATTTGGCTATAACATTTATTTTTTCAAAACACATATACATGACGTGCCTTCGAAACTTTTAATTGTATTCTTGTAAACAAAAATAATCATGTTAAAATAAATGATTTAAAAACAAATTACCGACACCGAAAGGTATATGAGGTTAAAGATTATGTATGTATGTACGTATTAAAAAACAATTATTTGCACAAACCTTATGTATTTTAGAACAAAAGAGGCTCAATGCTATTTTCTCACGTTAATAATAATTTTCAGAGTTACATCGTTTTACGGAAAACGTTAATTTTTCTGCGTTTAAGGTTATTTATGGAATTTACGAACAAATCAACAAAAATAAAGATCACTTATGTGCTTAGCATCTCGAAATCATTACGTCAGTCGTAATTTTATCTCTGATACATTCGGCAACGTTGCTGGGTTCGGTAGGGTAGGTAGGCTTGCTTAAAATTATACAAATGGGTCTGTAAACACCGTAATATGTATCGGGTTCAAGAGCGACTGTCAAATATCACCAACATTTTTTTTTCATATATTTTTACCCCTCGAGGATCTTAAATATTGCTTATCAGAAATAGATCAATATTATGTAAAATATACACAATTTAAAAATCAAAAAATGCGGGTCTACTAACGACCTTACCATATAGCGGGTCCGACAACGTCGATTAAACCAATATATATATATATATATATATATATATATATATTATATATATATATATATATATATATATATATATATATATATATATATATATTGCGATGAATTGGCATAAACAGAATAATTTTGATTTTCTTTTGCCCCACCTCGGCTAGCAAAATAAAAATATATGCGTTGAATTCGGCTAATTAAAAATAAAATATTGTTTTTATATTCACTTATTAAATACTTACAAATAACGAATAATTACTGTTAGATTGTAGATAATTGATTTATAAATAAATTAATTTTTTTAAAGACTGTGTACTTTGGAAATGCTTTTCAACTTCCCTCTTTGTATTCTTATATGAATCAAAATTACTTTTTAATAGTTTTAAATAATGCATTAGTTACATAACAATGTTACGTGAATTCTGACTAAATCACGTTTACGTAATAGAGTTGGGCGCCAGTTAATTAACTTAACATAACAGAATTTAATTTAATAAAGACTCATCTCAGGGTGAATGTGGATTCTTGTGGTATTAAAAAATATACAAATTAAAATTGAAAACACTTTTTAAAATTGAAATCTTAATTAAGTTTAATGGCTAAATTGTTCAAATCACTTAATTACACCTCACAAACGATAGTCTTTTCTTCATCAGATACCAAAGGAAATAACTTCCTACCTTTTTATAAAGCGATGCTTCTTCCTTTTTCTATAGATGTCCTCTTTCCAAAACCAATTGGCAGAGCAAGTCACTTATGTTGTCCCAGGGCTGGTTTCCAATTCAGGGTTGACTTTCTTCCTTTTGCATGGATTTTCCATATAATATCATCCACACACTTGATTTTGGAACTCACTTTTGTTTATTAACTGCGGGTATATATCCCTTTTTCGAAGAACTTGTATTTGCTTTTTGTTTTTAATTAAATAAAACACCGATTGAAGGTTTTAATCGAAGATTTATTATCTTGCTTATTTAGCAAGTAAATTAGCTTTAAAAGGTGGTTCTTTATACACTTTTACAATTTATAACCTTTTTAATACTTTCGCCGTATTCCATACATCAACCAACTTAACTATTTATTTACAATATTATCAGCCACGACTTTACTGGATTTACTATAATATCTTTACTCTTTCGTCGTTTAACAGTAAGTGATTATTTACATATTTACTATATTTCTTACACGACTTTACTGCGTCGCTTTCTATCAGGAACTATTTTACATTTTACTATAGTCTTTAATACGACTTTACTTCGTCGCTTTATTTAGTGAAGTGTCTATTTACATTTTATTATTGTCTTTAACACGACTTTACTGCGTCGCTTTATTTTACTGACTCTTTAATACGACTTTACTTCGTCGCTTTATTTAGTGAAGTCCTAAAATTATTATTTTCTAAGCTTATATACAATTGACTATTTACATAATTATATTACACAATCTGACGTCACCTTACGAACTAATACAAACTGTACACTCATATAATACATAATAGCAGATTAATATTCTTTATAAAAATGACACATCTATTACAGGTTATTATACAGTACTTTTACGCAATAATAACGAACTATTTACAAAAACAAAACCTTAAAGAATCACATAACCCGTCGATATACTCATTTGAAATTACATAATTGAATTACATCACAACAATAACTTGCGCACAACTGGATGTTACGTATACTTAAGTAATCGGTGAGTAAGCTGTTTGATAATAAATAGAAACATGTATTATTTAACCTTATTAAAAAGTATACACATTGATTTCAAAATCAATGACACACCATAAAATAATTTAAATTTATTTTTAACAGGAAAAGTTGATAAAAATATTTCAAAAGTGTTAGTTTTCAACGAAGATTTTAGAATTTTCCAAAATTTTCCAAAATTTCCAAAATTTTGACACTAAAATCCACAGCATTTATCCCCTCCTGTTTGAAATAAAATTGTAAATGCAATTTTACTTTTAAACACAACAAATGTTACATACATTTATTTTTAAACACCAATTCATATTTTTGTATTTTTATATTTTATCCCCAATACATTTCCTTAGTCTAATCTATCATAACAAGCTATCTACAAAATTTACAATAATAATTACATCTTATCAACCTCGTCCCAATCCTATTCATCTAATTATTTCAGAATCCTATTTCTTCATATCATCAAGTTTCCATATTCATTTTCATTAATAAATGCACTCTTAACTAATTTACTAATATTTTCCTCATCAATATCAATAGTTCATCATAATTTTCAATATTATTCATTTCTAAAATACTTCTAACCCTCTAACTTCTTCTAACCACAATTCTATTTTATTTTCATTTTTAATAAACATACTAATCATAATCAAATCACCTTCATTTACTTCCTAATCTTTTATCTTCTCATTATCCAATTATCTTTAATTAATTTAAAAATCATTATTCAATAAACTTTTATATCCTATCATTATTTTCATCTTCATTCATCATTTCATTATATAATTATCATAATTTAAACCCCATTTTCCCCTATGTTAATAAATATTTCAATTATCTTTCTTCAATCATATTCAAACTATTCCCTTCTTTATTTTCAATAACAAATACATAAACATAAGTCCAAATTGGGTATAAAATTCCATAAGCCTGTTTATTATATAAAGTCATATCGGTTACATAAAGTCTAAATCATTTTAATTTATCATACTTTTGGGTTCATTGTCACTATCGGTTATACAATTCTAATTTAATATAATTATCCTAAAAAGATCTGTATTTCTTTCGTCTGCTTTTAAAATTTAATAGATGGAAATTACTAAATGGTAATATTTGTCTTTTACAAAATTTATCTATAAATTTAATCTTTTCCCTACTGCCTGTAACAAACTTTCTATTTTTCCCTTCTGTCTTGAAATTACACAATATAATTTTATTCCTGTCTTTCTTTAGCTTGCCTTTTAATTTCACTTGTTTATTCCTAATTAGTTTACCTATAATAACCTCTTTATCAGCTCTTCTACTATAATCTACCTTGACAAAACTTCCCTTCTTTAAAATTTCACCTTCATTACTATTACAATTTACATCTACTATTTCTAACTCATCTTCTATAGTTTTATCATCAGTATTCCCTACATCTACTTTTCCTAATTCTGTTGAATGTACTTCATCGTTATTAATTTGTTTAACTTCCTGATCTTTCTTATATTCTTTGCTAAATTCTAATTTGCTAATGATTGCCTCTTTTAGATTTATTATACTGCTTGTTATTTCATCCATTTTTATATTATTTCTTGATATCTCTTCAGATTGTTTGTCAAATTTAGTTTTCATGTCTTCTTTCATTTCTTTCATGTCTTCAGACTGTTTGTTAAATTTAGTATTCATGTCTTCAGACTGTTTGTCAAATTTAGTATTCATGTCTTCAGACTGTTTGTCAAATTTAGTTTTCATGTCTTCAGACTGTTTGTCAAATTTAGTATTCATGTCTTCAGACTGTTTGTCAAATTTAGTTTTCATGTCTTCTTTCATTTCTTTTATGTCTTCAGACTGTTTGTCAAATTTTGTATTCAGTTCTTCTTTGTCTTGTTCCCTTTCTTTTCTTCTTTCTTCAGATTGTTTGTTCATCATTTCCTGCATTTGTGCCAACATTTGCGAAAGTTCAGATTGCGCTGGCTTGCCTTCTTCGCCGTTCCCCTCCATTACTGAACTGGTTAAAGCTTTCTGCTTCTCAGACACAACTAATTCTTTATCTGTATACTTCTTTTTCAATACTAAATTACTTTCCGCGGCAGAATAAATATTTTTAACCGACGTCATACATTAATCACTTCACAGAATTTACTCTAATATCTTTTAAATATGTTATTATAAGCCTAAGCTTTTGTTAAAAATTTGCTATAATACGCAGTAATATGCCTACAAAATTCTAATATAAACCTAATAAGCTAATAAAAGCCAAATAACCTATCAAAGCCTATTAATAATCAAATGCCAAATCATTTATTATAACCTACAAAAGCCTATTAATATTCAAAAGCCCCACGTTGACAGCGACAAATTTATATGCGATGAATTGGCATAAACAGAATAATTTTGACTTTCTTTTGCCCCACCTCGGCTAGCAAAATAAAAATATATGCGTTGAATTCGGCTAATTAAAAATAAAATATTGTTTTTATATTCACTTATTAAATACTTACAAATAACGAATAATTACTGTTAGATTGTAGATAATTGATTTATAAATAAATTAATTTTTTTAAAGACTGTGTACTTTGGAAATGCTTTTCAACTTCCCTCTTTGTATTCTTATATGAATCAAAATTACTTTTTAATAGTTTTAAATAATGCATTAGTTACATAACAATGTTACGTGAATTCTGACTAAATCACGTTTACGTAATAGAGTTGGGCGCCAGTTAATTAACTTAACATAACAGAATTTAATTTAATAAAGACTCATCTCAGGGTGAATGTGGATTCTTGTGGTATTAAAAAATATACAAATTAAAATTGAAAACACTTTTTAAAATTGAAATCTTAATTAAGTTTAATGGCTAAATTGTTCAAATCACTTAATTACACCTCACAAACGATAGTCTTTTCTTCATCAGATACCAAAGGAAATAACTTCCTACCTTTTTATAAAGCGATGCTTCTTCCTTTTTCTATAGATGTCCTCTTTCCAAAACCAATTGGCAGAGCAAGTCACTTATGTTGTCCCAGGGCTGGTTTCCAATTCAGGGTTGACTTTCTTCCTTTTGCATGGATTTTCCATATAATATCATCCACACACTTGATTTTGGAACTCACTTTTGTTTATTAACTGCGGGTATATATCCCTTTTTCGAAGAACTTGTATTTGCTTTTTGTTTTTAATTAAATAAAACACCGATTGAAGGTTTTAATCGAAGATTTATTATCTTGCTTATTTAGCAAGTAAATTAGCTTTAAAAGGTGGTTCTTTATACACTTTTACAATTTATAACCTTTTTAATACTTTCGCCGTATTCCATACATCAACCAACTTAACTATTTATTTACAATATTATCAGCCACGACTTTACTGGATTTACTATAATATCTTTACTCTTTCGTCGTTTAACAGTAAGTGATTATTTACATATTTACTATATTTCTTACACGACTTTACTGCGTCGCTTTCTATCAGGAACTATTTTACATTTTACTATAGTCTTTAATACGACTTTACTTCGTCGCTTTATTTAGTGAAGTGTCTATTTACATTTTATTATTGTCTTTAACACGACTTTACTGCGTCGCTTTATTTTACTGACTCTTTAATACGACTTTACTTCGTCGCTTTATTTAGTGAAGTCCTAAAATTATTATTTTCTAAGCTTATATACAATTGACTATTTACATAATTATATTACACAATCTGACGTCACCTTACGAACTAATACAAACTGTACACTCATATAATACATAATAGCAGATTAATATTCTTTATAAAAATGACACATCTATTACAGGTTATTATACAGTACTTTTACGCAATAATAACGAACTATTTACAAAAACAAAACCTTAAAGAATCACATAACCCGTCGATATACTCATTTGAAATTACATAATTGAATTACATCACAACAATAACTTGCGCACAACTGGATGTTACGTATACTTAAGTAATCGGTGAGTAAGCTGTTTGATAATAAATAGAAACATGTATTATTTAACCTTATTAAAAAGTATACACATTGATTTCAAAATCAATGACACACCATAAAATAATTTAAATTTATTTTTAACAGGAAAAGTTGATAAAAATATTTCAAAAGTGTTAGTTTTCAACGAAGATTTTAGAATTTTCCAAAATTTTCCAAAATTTCCAAAATTTTGACACTAAAATCCACAGCAATATATATATATATATATATATATATATATATATATATATATATATATATATATATATATATATATATATATATATATATATATATATATATATATATATATATTATTTTTTTTATAAGAGCGAAAGAAATGGGAAAATTACCAACTTCTGAGAATGGATCACAAAAAAAACAACAACTTACATGGCTCTCTAGATTTTAAATTCAAATTATTGTGAGTTATCAGGGTACATTTACCCAGAAAAACTTCTGCATCTCCCACCTATGTCGCTCTCGCAAGAAACATATTTTCCTTTCTTTTGAAATTATACAATTCTCGTTTTCCGCCAACCGTTGGCTGATGTGTTTGTAGTATGTATAATGTATGTATATGCATATATTTAAATATATAAGTATACATGCTGTTCGATGTTATCGGCGCACTATTGCTATCTCCGTTATTACTGGAACTACGAAGTCTGGATGAATAAAAAATATGAAGTATCTTATAACTTCTTTGTTTAAAATTTGTAAAAAAATTATAAAAATTTTTTGCTTGTTTAATATTTTTAAGGTAAGGTGATAATGACCGTACTTAAAATTTAAAATCAGATGCTCGAAAACTACCAGAAAACGACCATGTTGCTAAGGAAAATACGGTAATAAATCATTACAGCTACCGCCCATTACGAGGTTTCTAGTTATATTAGTTACACGCTCTATATCAGTTTCACCAATTTATTACTAATAGGAAAATTATTATGAAAAATATACATTTTTTTTAATACAGATATTTTCATTTATTTCTGATCACGAATAAATAATTTTAATCAACTAAAATTCTTTTTGTATTCGCTAGACATTGATTTATAATATTTTCTTAGGGAATTATATAGTATTTTGATATATTATATAAATATATCGTATTTGTCAACATTGGCCAATATCCAATAGGTGTCTATGCTGTATTGCAAACACGTTGTGCAATAAAACCACTTGACGAATACTTCCTGGTGTTTTTCTAAATATTTTACATATCTTTGTATGCTATTTACTTGCAGTTATTTGTTCTTTTTTTAGCTACCTTATAAAATAGTACGTGGTATATCAAGGGATTAAAGTGAGTCTTTTCATTTCGAGTGTGAACTTTATTATCAGAGCATAAGCGCTGGAAAAAGTCACACGAGGGGTTAAAGTGCACTTTTGCGCCGTGGTGTAAGTATAGGCTATTTCGTGCATGATCTAAAGCATTTAATCGTACAAATTCTCATAATTTTTGAATTTCGACAAACACCAACCCTTTTGCGTCCTAGGGAGTAAAAGTGATATCTTAGTTCCTCTTTTCAGTGAGTAACATACTGCTTAATATCAGGTCGTACACAATCATTTGTAGATATAAGTAAAACCGTTTAGTTATAGAAATAATGACTTCAATAGAAATATTCATAGAAAACGTACAAGGCTTTAATCCAGAAAATACTAAAGATCTAGTAATAAATAAACAAAGCTCCAAATATGTGCTTTACGTTTTATAACAGCTTTGTTTTTAGCGGAGACGTTATTTTTGTAACATGCTAGTGTATACAAATTAAATAGTTATAAATACGGTTCATGAAACCCTAAATTAAAATATCTGCATAGGTATATTCTCTTGACTTTAGATATATTCCAAAATTATTATTGATTTATTATCTGAACGTTATTTTCATATTTATGTCGTATTTAATTATTATATTATCTAAATACAGACAATAATTTTGAGAAACAATAGGAAAAATTAAATAAACTTCATAATGAATTAAACTGTAAAAACTTTAGGGTTTTTTCCTACATTCAAAGAGTAGTTACCAGAAAACATAGATTAGTACAGGTATACCTACTTACATTCTTTAAGTTATGTATCTGTTAAATATAGCTTGGCCATGTCCT
This sequence comes from Agrypnus murinus, assembly GCA_929113105.1. Classification (NCBI taxonomy): domain Eukaryota; kingdom Metazoa; phylum Arthropoda; class Insecta; order Coleoptera; family Elateridae; genus Agrypnus; species Agrypnus murinus. The sequence goes on along the minus strand of OV816025.1, from coordinate 38,243,676 downwards.
CAATATTACACCTCAAGATCTACCACGCTACTAAAAATAAGTTGAATATACATACCTCAAAAGGTCTACATAAAGATTTATGCGTTTTCCAATGTTGCTTCTGATGTTCCTTGCAACAATAAGCAACTAATTTACAAGCAGCACACTTTAATTCAGCGGGTTGTTGACATTCCGCACAAATTGTTCCCGGTTTTTCCTGACTGGATTCTTGAGTTGCATTAACTTCTTCTTTTTCTAAATTAGAAATTTCTTGGTTAATTTCTTCGGATTCTGAGTCGGACATTTTGATTCACTAAATGGTTAATTTTTAAAAGCACATCACCCTTATTGAGCTTAAAGAAAACTTTAATTGATTATAAAAGTAAGTAAGAATTTCCACTTGTGATTCAACAGACTGCTTATTCAAGACAACGTGGATTTTAGTAAGTGAAGTAGGCTGGTCTATTATTAGATTGGTGAGTATTCCCTTTTTTTTTAGGTTTATATTAGATCACTTGGAATTGTTCCAGATGTATATTCGAGTATCGGTTGCGCGGCCAAATTGAACATGAGTGATTAACTGCGGAAACGTGAAGGAAAAATGTATAGAGGTGGTTTTATACATTAAGTTTTTTATTCAAAGTGATTAACCTTTCGTGAATTTTCTTTAAAAAAACAACTTGAGCAATAAATACAATAAAAATTTACTTTTAAAAGAAGCAGGAACAAGGTTCCATATTCTCATAAATTCTAAAGAATTCTAAACTGTGTCGGTTTTTAGAAATAAAAAAGAAAACTTAGTATTTTATAAAGAAAAGTCAAGTTTTAGGAATCTTACTTTAGAGAGTACTATTTCGGACGATACAGTGTCAGTTACCATTATAAAAAAAGCCAGTGGCTAGAAATACGTCCGACGTGTATCAACGTATATGCACGTCCGACGTGTATCAACATACATTTACGTCTGACAGGAACCAACTTATATTTACGTACGACGTCCACCACTTTGTATCCACGTCAAATGTTCTTATTGGCACGTCTACTCAGGTAAAAATTCGGACATAAACCTATGAGCAACTAAGTATTCAACTAACCTTGATGAGTAGACACATCGAAACGTGAGCATTGAACATGTCAGCAGGATATTATTAACACATACTTAAAAAAAAGTAAAATACTAAACCTTGGTCCTTTCGTACTAAAACGTGAAAATATACTAAAGATAGAAACCATCCTTCCACCTTCCCTTCCAAAGAAATAACTATAATAAAGTCAGGTATAATAAAGAAAGTAAATATGATAGAACTAAAACGTATCCGACGTAATGTTATAGTTATCTAATTTAAAATTACCTAATTGAGATGGTTTAACCCAAAGATGTTAAGATATTAATAAAACTTGTGAAACTTTAACTAATCTTTGTATTTATATTATATTTCATGATTATGGAGTTCCACAAAGTAAGGCTGGAGACAGTAAACGTAACCATTTTTAAACTGTTTTAAGTCAAGCCACCTTAGGTTTGCAAGATGTGTTAGGAATAATAGTATATTATTCAATGAGCGGTAAAGAAGGCAATAACTCACGCGGATGATTTTGCGACACGAGACGTTAGTCGAGTGGCGTAATCATCCAAGTGAGTTGTTGCCCTTTGCCGCGACTTGAATACTATGCTTTATCTACGACCATAAAATTTTCTGTTAAACATAATTTTATTAAGAGTAATAAAAAAATACTAATGCACGCTGTCAAATTTTTAATTTATTTGACATTTGTTTAAAACAAAACAAGATAGGTATTATGATTCCGTACGGCTGCTATAAAAATACGATAGTCTGTTGGCCGGTTTCACAAAGCTTGATTAAACTCTGATTATCTTAATCGTGATTAAATTTAAAATCTAGAAATATAATTGGATAAAATTCAAGGTCTGTGAAATCTCAGCCAATGAAATTTCTGAATTTCAAATTTAATGACAATTAAGTTAATCAGAACTTAATCAAGCTTTGTGAAACCGGCCATGTGAGTTATTATAACTCACGCTTATAACTCACGCATCGTAGTTATCTATACGCATCGTAGTTATCAAAAATCATTGAATAAAGCCTATATAATCCAATGGGAGTAGATAAAAATATTTATTCAATTTTGCCTTGAAAAGGCATGTTTCTTTACTTGGATACACACCATTAAAGCAGTTGTTTAATAAACAACAAAATAAAAATTTTATTCCTCTAGCGGTTTAAAATGTTTTCCTTCTCCCCCTTACGTAAGTCAAGTTTATTATTTTGACTAGACAACTGCAACCGAAAGTGAAACATGCTAGGTTCTCGTTGCTACGAATAAAAGTAATACTTACGTGGTCAGGACAAATAAGTGAATTATAGCTAATTAGCATAAGACTAATTAGTCTTATGCAGAGAAATTTGTTGTTTGAGAATTTTGACAAGTCGCTAGATGGTTAGCAAGCTTCTCACAATTTGTCACCTCATAATTTTCAGCCGCGATTTGTTTCAATTATTTTTTTCATTACTATCAATTGAATATTGGGGGGGGGAGAAGAATAGATTTTAGATTTAATACAATGCACGATGGGTAAGCTCTTTTTTTCTCCTCGGAGATCTTTATGGACCTTAGTGATGGACTCGAGTCCGAGCCAAGCTCGACTCGACTCGATTTCGAGCCGAGTTTCAAGTCGAGTTCGACAATTCTTTATTCGAGTCGAGTCGAGCTTCACGTATGTCGAGCCCGAGTCGAGTCGAGTTTTTGAAGTCGAGCTTTTCGAGCCGGCTCGAGAAAACTGTACAGTTTACAGTATTTCCCTTATTTTGTACTTTAACGGATTATAACTAAGAATTTGCGCAATTACTTTTCTTTAAATGGCTTCATTACACTATAACACTTAAAACATAATGAAATTTTTAATTATTATATAATTATTTTATCCCGTTATTAGGGTGTAATGTATTCATCAATGACAAACAAAATGTTAAAAAGTAAAACTCCTGCACGCCACTTTATAAATTTTTAACAGCTGAAGTAACAAGAGTTGCTGCTTGCAATCTGATCTTATCTTTTATGTTCGAAACGTGTTGATAACGTCTTGGATTTATTAACTTATATTAAGAAAATTAGTAATTTTAGTTTGTTTTGTTTTTTTATTAAGATTAATGATGACTTTTAATTTATTAATATAATCAAACACTTCACTTTCAGTGGACTCTTACTTTTCAAAATATTGTTGCAATATAAGGACTGCATTGTTTGCTTCATTATTTGATGGTGGGATTCTGACTTTATCTTTTAATTTATCTTCAAACAATGAGTTTCTGTTAGTTGTTTTAACTTCTGAAACGATATCATTTTCGTTAAGTGTACCGCAAATAACAGCGTTATTGTCTATTTCTATGTATTCATTAAAGGAAATCTCAGAATTTATTGTATTCCACTTTGCAAGCTCCTCATCAAAAAAACATTCTTCCAAATGATTTTCCTTAAATTCTGTGTAAAAACCCGATTTCTTAAAACAATTCTTAATTGTTTCTGATTTAATCTGACTCGATGACAAACGTATCAAACGCACAGCATCGAGAACATTTATTGCTTTAAGCTGTTGGTTGTTGTCCATTTGCTCTATCATTTGCAGTACAAGTTGTTTACGGTAAAATTGTTTAAAATTATTGTCAATGACACCTTGGTGTAAGTACACGGACAAGATCAAAGAAACAAACCGGATTCCAGAATCTTTTTAAACAACAAATTAATTAAACCTTTATCTAAAAAGGTTTACCTAGTTATCATTTTCGTCAAGTGTACCGCAAATAACAGCGTTATTGTCTATTTCTATGTATTCATTAAAGGAAATCTCAGAATTTATTGTATTCCACTTTGCAAGCTCCTCATCAAAAAAACATTCTTCCAAATGATTTTCGTTAAATTCTGTGTAAAAACCCGATTTCTTAAAACAATTCTTAATTGTTTCTGATTTAATCTGACTCGATGACAAACGTATCAAACGCACAGCATCGAGAACATTTATTGCTTTAAGCTGTTGGTTGTTGTCCATTTGCTCTATCATTTGCAGTACAAGTTGTTTACGGTAAAATTGTTTAAAATTGTCAATGACACTTTGGTGTAAGTACACGGACAAGATCAAAGAAACAAACCGGATTCCAGAATCTTTTTCAACAACAAATTAATTAAACCTTTATCTAAAAAGGTTTACCTAGTTATTTCGGGATTTTATAAAAATTTGTTTAACATTTGGTTTTAAACCGGATGGGTAATGAAAAGGAGCCGCAATGAATCATCCCTTAATCCTTTCTTTGAAACCTGTTTACTATCACCGGCTACTTACTGACACATTTATTGTTTATTTAGGCACCTTAAATACATAATCACAAGAAAACTACCTAAAATTTGCTAAGAATTCACATTTTTGATTTAAAGTGTAATAAAAAGAACCGACAAAAGTTAAAATAGATATGTAGTAAATTTGGAAAATAACTATGATTCGAAAACGAGCCGACTCGACTCGACTCGATTTCGAGTCAACTTGAAACAGATTATTTTGAGTCGAGTTTCGAGTCGATCTTTAATTTTTTTTTCGAGTCGAGTCGAGCTTTCTAGGAAAGCTCGGCTCGAGTCCATCACTAACGGACCTCGGCTGCCCGCTTCGGTGTGGTGTGTCTCCTTGGCGGAAAAGTTTACTTACGCGTCTCGCAATGTAAATAACTATTATTTAGTAGGTACTTTCTAAACAAATTTTTGGAAAACGATACGGTAGTTGTAATTGTCTAAAAAACGCCTGAGATCTCGAACTTCTCTTGTAATTTAATTATAAATGGTAGGTCCAAAACAGAAGAATTCATAAAAGCAAAATTTAATAAACAGTTGTATTGCACTCGCATTTAAAATAAAGGTTTAATTCGCGTATATTAATCTATAACTATATTAAACTATTAATTAAATTATACGCTCATTAAACCTTTATTTTAAACGCTTGTATAATAAATAACTATTGTCAAACTTTTTTCTTTCTTTTTCTCTTTCCTTCACGTATAAAAATATATATTTAGGTATCATTAATTGCATGTTAGTGTTAAAATTGTTTTGGATGGTTTTTGATTGGCTCTTTAAAAATCCATCCAGAAGAGGATTATAACAACTTATAGAATTTATACCGTTTTATGCCGAAAAAAGTTAGGGAACAGCGTTAAATATAGTGCAGTGTAGTATAGTGTGTAATTCTTCATGATATATTAGAAATCAGCAGTTACAAGAAAGTCATGTACCAACTACTGAATAATTTATTCGAACAGGGGTTAAAAATATTTTGAAAACTTAAAGGAATGTGCAAGAGCCGTGTATTACAATATCGGAGCAAAAACAATATCACCCAGGTTAAAGTATAGGTTACCAAAAGACATTTTTATTTCTGGCAGTGAAGACTCTAGTAACAGCAACGGTGATAATGATAGTGACAATTACATAATGATAAAAAAAAGAATCAACAATAATAATAGAGAGAGAGACCGGACGGCGGATGTGAGGTAGGTACGGAGCCGGACATTTGAGCGCGGTCGTTTAGGCGCGGCCATTCTGGCGCGGCCGTTTCGGCGCGGGCCACTTAGGCGCGAGGGCACTTCGGCGCAGGGACACTTCGGCGCGGACCATTTAAACGAAAGGGCACTTAGGCGCGAGAAATTGTCTAGTATTATTGTAATGAATAAAATTTGTAGGTAGTTACTTGCAGGTAATAAATACAGTATGATCGATAAAATACAGTATTCGATAAATACGGTATGATGAGAAAAAAACTCAATATTTGCCAATCACAAAAGCTCGTATGTACTGCCAGATTTAATACAAAATCATTTTTCTAAGCTGCTAAAGCATTAAAATCAAAATTCTTCCTCAAATCTCTGCATAAGGGAATAATTTGTAATAAGAACTTAATTTGTTTATTATAAATCCCTTATTGTTTATAAGAATATCATGTTTGATAATCATGTTAATATGAATTTTAAAAAACCAAAAATTTTAGAAAATAAATTAAATGAAATAGGACAATTGGCATTAACGTTGAATATCGTACCACTGATAAATAAATTATAGGTAACACTTATAAATGGATACTGCGTATTGCTTATAGTCCAGTGCTTAAAGACAAAAAGCACTGGAATAACGGAATTTAACCAATCCAATTAAGAAGGTGTATGTGTGTACATAAAAATAAAAAAGGGTACTCTGATAATAGGGTAGCTTGTCCCAAAGAATTAGACTAATGATCCAAAAAACGTTTTATTTAAAGATCGACGAAAGTTTTACCATAATTTGCGTTGGAAAGATGCGTACACATGCCCCGAACTGCTTTTAGTCGAAGTGTGCTTGCGTCTAAGTGTGCCTCCGCCGAAATGTCCTTGCGCCTAAATGGCCGCGCCTAAACGGCCGCGACCAAATGTCCTAGACCGGAGGTAGGTATATTTTGCAAGACGGGAGGTTTGTTACTAGCGAGCTTGTTGAGCTCAAACCTTTGCGCAATAATTTATCTAAATCCGTTGCTAAAGCTAGAGTTTTTCTGACATGATTGCTTTCTGTGACTACATCATTAACAAAAATGGCAGGTTCTAAACCGCGGAAGCTCTAGGAAAATCTAACTGTCCATTTTTGGAGGCAAAAGTTTTGTACCAAACAGATTTGCTGAAATTGCTGGTATATGCAAATGCATAAATATAAGCGCCCTTTAGTTACAAGACAGAAAAGAATTGTATATTTATTGTTAGGAGATCAGATGGTTGCAAAGCGAATTACTATATTGGTTAAACTTTCCGTTACAAACTTACTTTTAATAAGAAATTGAATTTTACATTTGTTGTGTTAAACAAGCTTTAAACCTACTAGCTAAAATCAGATTTTCCAAGAAAACAGCGTTATACAAAGTATTAAAGCAAAACTAAAATTACTGTTATTCTTTATACTGTTACTTGGTAATTTATCTGATACTAAGATTTTTTCATTTTCTTTCACCTTTTTTTTTCTTTTATATTTATTTTCCTCTTTACTTCTACTATTAATCTATTTGGCAAAGAAGAAGTAAACAAAAAAGCAAATGACACAGTTACTTTTTTCTTTTGGTCCCCTTTTTCTGTCGTTTGTTTCTTTTTTTCATTTCTACTTCTTTCTTTTCTTCTTTTTCCTTGTCTCTTATTTTTTCTCTCTCCAAACCAACTTTATCTTTGCATAGATTCTGTTTAAATGACGCAATATTTTCACTTTTTTTCTTTTCTATGCTATGTATCCATTCTTGAAATTTCCAAATGCTTACATATACCCCAGGATAACCAATTCCACATTTTAAATCATTCTTGTAACTCTGCACTTCCCAAGATATAATACCAATAAAAACATTTTGGTCAACAACAGGTCCTCCAGAGTCAGCAAAGCAAGTATCAACATAAGATGATACTGTCTTAGGACCAGCACAGAAAAAGCGGTCTGTAAAAATGTTTAAAGGTAGCATAACTTTAGGGATGTGGGACAAGATTTTCTGGCACCTGCCATTTGAATAGAGCTGTGTATTTACTGCATATAAGATGTCACTTGGAATCAATACATCTCTGTGATTTACCACCCAGCCTATTATAGTTACCATTTTGTTCGGCATGTAAACATAATCGTTCCCCGCAATTAGTATAGGCTTTTCATTAACATTTGTAAAAGGCGTTTTAACACGAATCAATAATATATCATCATCTTCTTCTTTAGGTTTATGAATCATAAATTCGCTTACACTATGTCTAACGCCTTCTGCGTATTTTGAACTATTTCCTACAGCTACTATTTGATCCAAAGAATAATATTGAATTTCTATATAATCATAACAATGATCTGCACTAATAAGCCATTTGTCACTTATAATAGATGCCCCGCAGAATAGGTCTGAGACATTATCCACTACAGCAACTAAGCCTGCCATAAATGAATACTTTTTAATATCAATTAGACTTCCTCCTATTATTCGTTCACTTATGTCAATGTCTGTTGTTCTAGTTATACTTTTAGTTTTAACTATAAATACTAGTAATATTATATTTATCATTAATTAACAAAGAAGATACATTAATGACAATATATACCTTCATGTCACTACTGCAGGATTGATGACATTATTAAGTTGTCATTTTTGAAATACAAAGAGGTTATCAATAGACATGTTCAATAAAATAAGGGAAAATCTGCATTCACTTAAGAAGGGAGTCCATGCACTTGTCCGACTAGCATCTTTTTTGTAATTTTCCAAAAAGACTTTGTCTCCCATAGCTTATTAAGCGACTGCATGAGTTTAATGCCATGGCCCTTCTAAAGGCCACAATTCCAAAGAGAGAGCCAAACTTCATAAATGTAGAATGGCTTAGAAGGAGCAACGCATCAAATACGCGAAGTCCCAGGTAGTCCAAGCTACGGGATACTAATGTTTCTGTAAAATTATAAAAAAACATCCCCACAAGTGCTTTAGCAACTCCCCTCTTTAGATCATTAACTACAAACTTTGCTGCTTTGCGATATCCTATTAAACACTACCCTTTCTAGCGTTAGCAGTGGCAGCAGAACTAAGTGAAGAAGACAAGCCGATCTTTGCTATCAGCGAAAATTAGCAATTGCTGGATGATAGGTCGGGCAGTGACATTTGTAGACCGCTGAATTCTGCTGACTCCGTTGAACGTAGCTAATGATTTATCCAAGATGTTTCTATGACAAAAGTTTTAAAGTATATGACAATAAATCGTTTTTAACAAAATATATCGCATTATTATGATCCTTTTTTGGACACAGACTTAGAACAGACTGTAATCTGATGCAGAATAGTAAAGATTAAAAATTCTCAAATGACAAAGATGCTTTTAGAGCTATAAATTCATGTTTACGAGACATTGTTATGGATTCGATTTCGATAATGTGCTCCGATTTTAAAGTTTTATATTTATACTATAACCAAAAAATGAAGGATCTAAACCGAGTGAATCTAGCAGGCGCAGATTAGCAGTCGGAGTTGATTGTGAGCGAGCCTTGTTCCCAAATTGTCAAATTTAGACAGTTTGAAATAAAAAAATAAACATTGCAATCTGTCAAAGTTTTGAAAGGTTTTTCACAACTCCAATTGTTACTTATTAAACTACTATTAATAAATATTAATTGGAGTTGTGAAAAATCTTTTAAGCAGCAACTAATGTCGTACACACTTTTGCTATCAGAATGTTATTTATTAATAGTAGTTTAATAATTAACAATTGGAGTTGTGAAAAACCTTTTAAAACTTTGACAGATTGCAATGACAATTTTTAATTTCAAACTGTCTAAATTTGACAATTTGGGAACAAGGCTCGCTCACAATCAACTCCGACTGCTAATCTGCGCCTGCTAGATTCACTCGGTTTAGATCCTTCATTTTTTGGTTATAGTATAGTAACTGGATTTTTTAACAAACACACTAGATAGATTTTCGCTAATTTGGAATCTCATGTTTAACGCGTGATTGGACAGGCAGTTCTAGAATACAATTGCCTCTTTTAAATTTTAGAAGATACTTATGCAGTTTTCGCTTCGGAATACAGACACTGCTAATCGATTTTTATGAATTTAAATCAATAAACGAAGTTTAAAATTAATAATCATTTGTTGTAACCTAGGCACGACAAATTGTTTGTGATCCATTGAACTAAAATTAAATAATAGCAATAAGTGACAAAACATTTAACTCAGAGAGGAGTTTTTCCCGGATTGTAGATTACCATTTTTGCTTATAAACAAGAACAACAAAAAAAATTTGGGTGGCGCCCTCTTATTGTTCAGTCTTTGTGATTAACATCCAAGACCGCTAAACTTAATTTGAACTAGGTACCAACTGCTTACCCTAATGAGTAAGCTTTAGTAACTTGTTGCTTTTGTTGAAATACGAAAAAAGAATTCAAGCTCGGATCCTCACCTCTCTTTCTTACATCGCGTAGTTCAATAGGGTTTGGGTCATCCAGCGCTAGGTAGCGCTATACCGAGACACATGAATGAAAACACAATGCATGTACTTAATATTAAGAAGGATAAATAAGAAGTATTTGCCGGGAGCTCTACTTTGCGTAAGTAATAGATGTTTATGATTTATTTGTTGATGAAGATTTTGCATGTTACAATTGACTAACCCAATCGTAGGGCATTTTGAGGGTTTCGAAGTTGAATTTTTGCATTATACTACGGTGTGGTAGGGAGGCCTGACGTCTTAGATATTGTCGTGCTCAAGGACGTCCCCATTTCACTAGTTGACCGTGGTCAGCGAACTCGATTCGGGTCACAACCCGGTTCCTATGAGCCTTGGTGACGAGGATCAACAAGATTGTACCGAGGAGGTCACACGTAGTGTGTCGTAGCCAGCCTTCGCGGAGCGCCTTCTGACGACTTTAGGACCGATCCCCAGGATCGAGAACATAGACGACCTCGAGGCGGCCGTGGACTGGTACGAGTCATGCTTAACGAACTCTTTTCGTTTTGCCACAAATGTCAGACTGGTCCAAGACCGGCGAGACATCTTCCCGCCGGCCGTCAGGGATATGATCCGAGAAAAGAACCAGGTAAGGCGCCAGGCGCAGCGATCTATGAATCCAGCTGACCACGTAAGGGCGAACCGAATGAATCACCGCAACGAGACTCGGGCAGAGAAGCTAAAGTCCCTGGACGCAACGGACAACTCTTTATGGAGAATGGTCAAAGTTCTCAAAAACCGCAAGCGGTCGTCGATCACTCCCATACGCGGAGAGCGTGACATTGCGTACGCTGACTCCGATAAGGCCGAGGCCTTCGGGGATAATCTGAGCACCAATGATCGCCGAACTACGCGAATGCGGACGTCCGGTTCATTGGGAGGATCAACGCCAGTGTTCGACACAGACTGAGCGATCCGAATCTTGAGATTCCCGAACCTGCCTTCACCGAGGAAGTCCGGGAGCGCATCAAGGCCTGCAAGGTGAAGGCTTCTTTACCTTGCAGGCCTTGATGCGCTCCCTTGGAGCCTTTCCGGGTCCCAAAAGGATAAGCAATGGCGCTTTAAAGGCTCTGCCGGACAAGGCCATTGCGGCCCTGACCGGTATTATTAACGCCTCGCTGCAGCCCCGTCACTTGAGGTGGCGTTGTGCCGTTGTGGTTGATATTATATACAATAATAATCTAACGTCATTTACAAATTGCTTGCATTGCGACAAGAGGTGCATTGGACAAACCAGTATAAAACTAAAACAAAGACTAAACATGTAAATGACAACTGACTAAAACCAAAATCTACAGCACTTAGTATACATGTTAATAATTTGGATCACAAAATTGACTATAAAAACATTAAAATTTTAATTTAAATGTTAAGATGTTATAATCATGTAGATATTTATCACCCCGACTGGGAATCGAACGCAGGACTTTCTGCTTGCCGGAGCTATCAAAGGTGTTCCCTACGGAAATGACAATTCTTCTACATATGTTGGAACTATTGTATATAACTATATATGATGACCAAGTAAATATTGCTCCTTTATGTTGGTTTGTTCGACAAATTGCGACTCATTAAACCGTCAATCAAAGCTGTTAATTAGGTTTTTAAGAACGTTTCGTCCTAATATAGGAAATTGAGAATAATTAATTCAGGTGAAGGTTTTCGTATAATTAAATGTTACAATAATTTTGGGTTTATGAATTTTATATTTTTTGAGTATTATAACCACTGAAATATAATATTACAACTGCTAGAAAAAAGCACAGCGCAAGTAGGAGGCTGCAACCCCTGAAACTCGGTCCGCAACTTCTCGTCTACAATTTATATAAATAAGTGTAATAACAGAAACAGTTGTAGATAAATTGCTTTCTTTATTCTTACGTGTCTTTGCATTAAATTTAAAAGTACTATTACAAAACACTGTATTATTCTTAATTGCTATTTAAAAAAATTTAAACTAAATAATATACTAGTTTGTAGGTTAGAATTATATGCATCCATCTCTTTTTTGTACACTTTAAATTAAGAAGTATTAAACTTTAATGATTTTATCATTTAAAGTTCTGTTATTTAGCATAAACTGTGCAATTGTTTCATTCTCACTGTTTTCTACTTCATGTATCCAATCTTCATACAATGAGATTTTTGTATAAATCCTTGGTTTAATTCCACAATCCATATTCCAAGAAACAAAACCAATAAGTACATTTAGCTCATAGATAGGAGCTCCATTATAAAAATTACAAAAATTCAATTCACTATCTTGTTCGCTTAATGAGCAAAACATCTTTTCCGTTACTTTAATCGATTCTGTATTGTTATGCCTACGTCTGCATTTGGTGAGACTATAGATCTGCGTCGCTTCGATATAAAACATAATCTGGGAAAGCATCTTACCAGGTATGGCTCTGCCCCAACCTACAATCGTAAAGATGCTTCTATCTTTAAGCACATATCCATCTGAGGCTACTAGCATGTTAGGTTCTTTAAGAAAAATGCCATTTCCTAAAATTTTTATTAATGCAATATTGTTATCTTTAGTTGGCTGATTAAATTGCGGATGAACTATACATTTCTCTAAGTCGTACATTACATCTGTTTTCCAGTTACTAGAGTTGTGAACTAGTTTGTATTTTGCACTCTGCAAGTTATGGTTACTATTGCATTTTATATAATCGGCTGCAGTCACAATCCACTGTTCATTTAGAATGCACCCATTACATAACAATTTATCGTCTTTTATAATATTAACAACAAAAAGTTTATACTGGTAGAATTTTAACTTTGAATTTTGTCTTACTTTGAACTGTATTAACTGATTACAATGCTGAAAACGTCTGTTCTGAAAGGATATAAGTATAAATAAAACTAAATTAATGAGAGTTGTCGCTATTGAAACTATTATAAGGCGCGTAAAGCTTATTTTCATTTCTGCTGTTTAATTTGACACAGCAGTCATTTTAATGACTTTGTCATTATGATCATTACAAAGTTATAACCTGTAGAATGCGAATGCTACTTCAATACTGGTTACAAAGATTCCAGAACTATTTATATGTAATTATCAAATGAGTGTCTACTGTAGTATCTTGGTATTAAGGCATAGAATTCGCAGGTGTAGATATTTGCAGCAGAAGGAAAGTGACCAGATGTGAACATCCGTAGAAGCTTCTATGCCTACGTGACTCCATATCTTCTCTTTTAGCCATTTAGAGTCCAGCAGATAATGAACAGATACTTCATCTATTTCATGACAGCTATTTCTAAATATACCAACTTAACACAGAAGCTAAGTGAAATGTGAGTACCCAGACACATTGGCGTAGCAAGTAATGAAGAGGTCGACCGTGCAGCAAAATTCCCAACCACTGGAACTTTTAATATGAGGAAAGCCATCTTCCTTAGAGGTATAAAGAATTGGAACAGATATAAAAGCATCGCCAACAGGCAAGCAGATTGGGATAGAAGTCATAGAAAACTACATTCCAATCATCCTTCAGTGAAACCCCATGAAAATGAAATGGAATACATTTTCAATGCATTACGCACGGAGAATAAAAGTTAGATTGTGGTAACAACTAAGTATGGTTATTTTATTCTAATAAAATATGTACAACTATGACTAATAAACATAACTTCTAAAATGTTACTACTTAAAATCTTCATTAAGATATTTTCTATTTTATTACTTTAACTTCAATATGCGTTTTTTCTTCTTTTTCAACTTCTTTAATCCAATGAATAAAGTGTGATACTCTAGCGTACACTCCAGGTTGTAATTTATTGCCACATACACCTCCCCACGATACAATTCCAATCAAAGTATTATTCTGAATTATTGGACCCCCAGAATCAAACCGGCATGCATCTTTTCCTCCTTTGTATGTTCCAGCACAAAACATATCTTTCGTAATAAAACTGTGTCCGTACAAATTACCACATCTTTCATGACTTAAAATTAATACATTTGCAGCAAGTATTGTGTCTTGAACTATTTTGCGCATTGTCTCATTATGGCCCCAACCGATAACTGTCGCTGTGCTATTTACAATATAGAATGATTCGGAACCTGCTAAAGCAATCGGCTGCTCGCCTTTTAATTTAAATGGTTCTCCAACGCGAATTAACCCTGTATCGTTAGATATAAGGTGTTTGTTATAATTTTTGTTCTTAATCATTTTGGCTACCGTATGTTTTACACCTCGTTTCCATTCGCTATGGTTAGATACCACATTAATATATTTAACTTCTACATCAACGTCTTCTAGAAGCTCTATGCAATGAGAAGCTGTGATAACCCAGTAAGAAGATATAATAGAAGCACCGCATTGTAACGCATCCACTGGTATTCTATAATGTTTTATAATAATTATTCCGGCTAAAAAACGAAATTGTTCTATAGATACCACGTGTCCTCCAACTATTCTTCCTGGACTGGTGTTCAATTTAGGTTTAGATTTGCCGCGACAATCGTTTGTATAGATTTTAAAAAGCACAGCCAAAAAAAGTATGATATTGAGAAAAACGAAAAAAGTTGTGGTTATATGTAGATACCATTTTACCATTATACATACGTAACAGTTTAAATTATAAAAATGACACGGAGAGAAGTGACACATTAATCATTTTTTAGGCAACCTCCTATATTTCATGGCCACTTATAACAGCACAATTTATTTATTTATTTATATTTGGGCTAAGAATCGGGATAGCAGAGCATTCTTCGTCCTTCAGGGCACCGATTACTATGATCATTTGGCCGACCCTAGTAGAATTTAGCCGATATATACGTTTTTGTACGACCATGCTATTTCGGATTGTTTACCATACTTGGTTTTAGAACAGTAGGTTACATTTACTGGTTGCTAAGCAAAAACGCGTCGGTAAGTAATTACTTACCGTTCAGTTCTGTAAAAAACAGAACGGTAAGTAAATTAAATGTAATTTATTTCATACTGTCCGGTAAAAGGGTATTTACCGGACTCATTTGAGTCCGGTAAATGAATTGTTACGTTACAAGGCCGGTAAAAAATTTTACCGGACTGAAAATCCAATTTGAGTCCGGTAAAAAATTTTACCGGACTGAAAATCTAATTTGAGTCCGGTAAAAAATTTTACCGGACTGAAAATTTTAAATGCATTTTTTTTAAAAATGAACAATGTGAGGCAGTATGAAATAAAACGCCTTACGTCATACTTCCGGTAAACCATTACAGTAGCTCGTTTCAACATTCGAGACTCGGCTCCTTCGTCGCCTCGTCCCGAAACGTTTTCAACTCGCTACTGTAAACTTGGGTTTACCGGACTTATAACGTAATATACTATTATAAAATAAATGCATGATCTTTAGATGTCTCTTTCGCGAGAAATCATTTATTTTCTAAATAATTGTACTATTTAAAAAAAATGTATGTTGTTTATTTAAATTTGCTAAGGCCTCTTCAATATCCCAATTATATTCGTTTTCAGATTCACTCATTCTCACGAGTTTGACAAATATCGTGACATTAAAAAATAATAGTAATTACAAACGTATCCATGGTAACGACAAAACCTACTTAATGTTTGGTGGATATACAGGGCAAAAATAAATTATCTTAAATCTATTTTTTTCGGGGATATTTCCTTAGTTAATACCTTTGTATTCATAATGGTCGTACAAAAAATAGTATAAGCATCTCAAACAGTAAGGAGTTTACCGATCTCCTCCAATATTGGTGACTTCGCTTCGCTCAGTCGCCAAACATTGTCGTCGATCGGTAAACTGTCCTTACTGTTCTTGATACTTAATATACTATATTTATTGTAAGTTTACGTTCACGTCATTACTAATTTATGACGTCAGACTATGCTCTGTTGCCATATGGAATTGGATATTCCTGGTTTGATCCAACACCTTTGCTGCATATTTTCAGTGTACGTTTTTAAAAGAATTATTCTCTTATGAACAATATGACTTTGTTCGTCCCCATCCATTCCCCCCATCATCCCTTGTCTTGGATGGTCATTCTTATAGTATACGAATCCAATTTGTCGTAAGACAATGGATAAATAACTTCTACTTTCTTCATACATGAACTTGGATTTCAATTTTTTTGACCAAATATTAAGTGATACATGTTCTCCTGTATCCAAATGTGGTATATCAATCACAGCCACATACATAACGTCAGGTACTTACTGTTCTTATATATGTATTTCTAAAATTTCATTGCTAATATTTGCCTCTACAGAGGATCAATCTCTATAGTTTGTTTTCGATTTCGTGTCCTCTTTGGACTGGAAACTTCTTCCACAGATGAAATGTTGGAAACAGTCTTAAGATATATTCTCAGTGCTTGAGAAACTCTCTAGAATTCTATTCAGTTAATGCAATTGTAAATACAAAATAGGTAACAAGCTATTGTAAACCGAACTTAAAAAACACAAGAAATAAATTTGACAATACAGCGTGCCGCTTACACGGATGTACCAACCTGTTTTTCTGTTGAAATAAATGTGTATTTTCTCATTAAATTAACAAATTACGTTTTGGTTTAAAAACTTATTTATATTTATTCTATAAATAAATGTATTACTAAATATATGAAAATTAAATTTTATTATTTTCGATAGAGCAAATAATCTTTCTTCATAAAATTCAATTTTGAAAGTTATTAGTTGCACAGTTGGTTGTACTCTTACGTCACTACTTTTATATCTATGACGTGAACGTAAACTTAGACTAAACGGTGTATAACACACTTATAATTCTTTTTGCTCATCTCAATGGGTGTATTCAGAGACGTTCAGCTGCTTAACTGAGTATAGAATTTTGGTACTAGCTCATAGCAGTTGCTGATCTCCTAAATGATAAGACTTGTAAAATGCTTTTATTTTATACTGTGTCACATAAACTGGGCTTGTCTATAAAGTCCTACATTATGTACTTGTTACATAAATAGCTATTATTTCATACTGTGTCACATTTGTCAGTTTTACGTCAAACTTTTCAGTCCGGCAAATGCGATCTTACGGTCTAGTACAGTGATGGCGAACCTTTTTGAGAAGTGGGTCAAATTTTGTTTATTATTTGTTTTAATACCAGCCCATGGGTCACTAAATCAGTGACGTCACTTGAAGGGGGAGGGGTAAAAAGGCACTAATAATTTGGAAACACCGAATATTTGTTAACAGTGCAACGACATAGTTGTTGCCAAATATTTACGTGTTTTCAAACGATGTGCAAATACAATATAGTAGATTTCATTTTTATGATCTTTGCCCTCAACAATGCTAGTGATCTCCAATTACTACTTATTCTTTTTTTGTTTGCCGGCTCCAACTTCACTGTATATTTTTATATAGGTTTTCTACTATGTTGAATTTTAGGCAATAATTTTAAAACCATACTGTATTTATATTTAGCTTGTTTTATGTGTATTTCTTAGTAAAAATATGGTTATATTATCTTAAGATAGGCTTTGGTGAATTTGATTGTTCGATTCAAGGGAATTGATGCATGGGCATTCGGCCGGTGCGCTTCATTCTAAAAGAATGAATTTATAATTAAATGTTAAAGAATTTATAATTACATGTTAATGAATTTATAATTAAATGTTAAAGAATTTATAATTACATGTTAATGAATTTGTCGTAAACTATGGCTTACAACTGGGTATACCTAGGCTGTCATCTAAAAGAAGAAAGAAAAGGAAGAGAGTAGAGATCAAAGCTCGTTCCGCTTCACTTCCTGGCGAAGAAGCCGTGATTATTGTGGATTTGTGTAATTTTATGAGGTTGTTTATGTGAATGTTGTAAAAAAATATATAAAAGTCATCCAGCGCAGTTATGCTGCAAAGAGAAAAAGCAATTGTTCCTTAATTAAGGTTGTGCTTAGTATAATAAACTTATTATCGTAATCTGCTATATTATGTTTTTTTTATTGATCCCTTGGATCGTCACAACAGAAAGACTTGACAGTTGATCCTTTTTTTGGTTCTCATTTTTAAAATCCTCTAAAAAGGTTTACGTTTCCTTTTTGTTTTACAACTTTTACTTTTGCAAGTGAAGAGCACAAAATAAAGGTCGACGTCAAAAAATTGATATCAATGGGGTGATACCATGAATTACCGCACCAGGTGACACCATGCCCAGTGGCGCCTCTGCACTGACTATTTGAATGAACAAGGTATAAAGAAAACCACATATATATTATGAAATATTCTTTATTAATAAACATAGTTACAGACATGTGTATGTATAATAAAGTTGATCAAAGTATATCTAATGTGAAATCTGTTACTTATTTTCAGATAGTTTCTTAATATTAGAAATGATAGAAAATCAGTTAGCTAACGTCAACTTGGAAATATATTTTTTATAAATTCTACATTTGATATTTATAGTTTAATTTTTTTATTATTTTCGATTGTCTGTTCTCTTTTTTATGATATCAAAAATAAGTTGATAAAAATCAACGCGTGGGTCATTTAAAAAGCCTTCGTGGGTCAGTGTCTGACCCGTGGGTCATAGGTTCGCCAACACTGGTCTAGTATGAATGTAAAAATTCTTATTTCATACTGTGTCACATTTGTCAGTTTTACGTCAACCTTTATAGTCCAGAACATGCGATTTTAAGGTCTAGTATGCCTGTAAGAAATTTTACAGTCACTTGTGACTGTAATAGTTATTTACGTGCCAAGCTTTGTAAATTAATCTTTACGGGCGAGCGACGAAGGAGCGAGCCTCTATAATCCAGCGAGCCCAGTAACGATTAATTGCAAAGCGTGTCGCGTACAAACTTTTATTTCCTCCTTCACCAGTATTTTTTTATCAATTGTATATTTTTTATAAAAAGGCATTTTGGAATAAAGACGGTAGCACAATTGATAGCTAGGCGTTGCCATGGTGTTGTGGTTAAGCAACATATTAGTTGCCATAGCTTTTTGTTGGTGAGCATTGTAAAGTTTTACAAGTCTCTTTTAGGAGTCCGTAAAGTTTTACAGAGCTGTGGCTGTAATTACTCATTTACTTAGTTACATCAAGGCCTGTAAAGTGACATTTACATAGAAGGGGGAAATACAAAATTTTACCGGACGCAAATACAATCAATCAACTGGACAATGTTTTAGTACGTAATCAGTTACGATGGAAACTCGTTCTTCATAGATGTCCATATTTTGCATTAGAAAATTTATTTTATATAATTTTTTTTAAATTAAACCAATATTCCAATAATTGCAGTATGAAATAAAACGCATTACGTCATACGTCAGGGAAATGGTCTTATAGTCTTACAGTAAAATTCCATTTCCAGGACTAATAACGTAATAGTAATTTAGTATGTTATTATAGCTTTAGTTTTTGAGGTATTAAGTTTTAGTTTATTGAGTTTTAACCAACTTGTTATATTTATCATGTCTGAATTTACCTTTTGTATCGCTAGTCATAGATGCTGTTATTAAGGTATCATCTGCAAACAGATTTATATCACAGGCATTAAGTTGCGTGTCTATATCATTGATATAAAGTATAAATAGTAATGGACCTAAGATTGACCTTTGTGGTACCCCCAGATTGGACTGTCTTTTGGATGAATTGACTTCATTAAACCTGGTAATTTAATGTCTGTTAGTTAAATAACTTCTAAACCATCTATTGGCTGAACCTTTAATCCCGTATCTTTCCATTTTTCTTAATAAGATATCCCTATCAATTGCTTCAAATGCTCTTTTTAAGTCCAAAAAGACCGCAACTATTTTCTTATTTTTATCCATTTGTTCCTTCCATTTTGCTATGATCATATTTAATGATGTTTCACAAGAGTGATGTTTTCTGAAACCTGATTGGTATTCCAAAAGCAATTTATTATTTTCAAAATAATCTACTAATTGAATTTTAACAATTTGCTCCATAATTTTTTCTAATGTGGGTAACATATTTATGGGTCTATACTCATCGCATTTATTAGTCCCTGCAATTTTCGGCACCGGAATAACTGTAGCCGTTTTCCAATTCTTCGGAAATTTTGAAGTTTCAAATGATCTATTGATTATGTTTACCAACACGTCTCCTATAATAGGCATCGAATCTTTAATTATATTTATTGTGATCCCGTCCGTCGAACTTTATTTTTTATACCGCTAATAACTTTTTGAAGATCTTGAACTGAAATTGGAGAAAAGTTAAAAATTGTCTCACAGTTTCTTCCTATATTATTGAAATTCATTAAACTATTGCTGCTAATACTCGAATGAATTTGTTCAATGCTGCTAATAAAATAATCATTAAAATTTTTAGAAATTTCTTCCGGATCATCAATTTGTTTTTCATTAAAAGTGATATAATTAGAGCTACAATTTTTTTTATTATTTAATAGGCGTTTTAACATTTTCCATAATCTGCCCGAATCATATTAAGCTTATCGATCTCGCGTTCGTAATATTGAGATTTACTGTTTCTAACAAATTTATTGTAATTGTTTTTTGCTAACCTATAGTTTTTCCAGTCTGTTACGTCATCTGTTAATCTAGCTATCTGACACAAATAATCTCACTGACTTTTAAGAATGTTTGGGAGGTACAATCGGAGGCAAAAGTACTGAAAATTAGAAATTCATGAATATCTTCGTTTTACAGCACATTACGAAGTAAATTTAGTTACAATGCTAAAAACGAATATATTATTTAACAGAAAAGAGGAATTTTTACTAATAATCAAAAATATAAATTAATGGACGACTATGCTCACAACATTTCAAAATGATATGTATGTAAATCACAGACAGGCACCCTAAGACAGACTGTTTCGAGCTATTGGCTCTCATCAGTTAGGGGTAGCTGCCCGTGGTTCCAATACACATCATTCGAGCTTATATACCAGCTCGGAAATAACATTAACACCAACAAATAATAGTGGTGTCTCCTGTAGGAATCAGACCGCACTATGCGGTTTTCTTCTGATTATCCATTACAGGATATACAAAATATACAACAATAAAAATCCGGTCAAAGCGTCCGACCGTATAATTAAATACACAAAAATATAAATTTAAAACACAATGCTTTTAATAATGTGAGTATTCATAGTTATAAAATAATAAATAATAATAATATAAAAATAATAATTTTTATTATTTTACTAATAATGTTGAATGAAACAGAAAATAACGAATAATATGGAAAAATTTTAAATAACTTTTGGCATGAATGTGCCTTGATTTTAACTTTTCGGCAAAAACATATTGATTTAAATCTTTATCAATTATGAACATATAATTATTAATTATGCTTGAGTATAAATTAAAACATTAAAACATTGTTTATTTTTTATAATTGTAAATGATAAATATGTTTAATATTAATAATTCAACGTTCTATAATATATAGAAAACGTGACAACAACGTTGATTTTATAAGTTGGTAGCATAAGTATACCTTTCTCTTACATAATTAAGAGAGAAAAATCTTTGGGCAATAGTCAGCAGTTGGTTGCAATTATGGACGTATTTAAACTAGACGGACGGAGCTATTCAGGTATTTTCTGAAGCCTGCATGGTTTGTTTACACATAGTACGAAACGATATGCGTGCTCCAAACGTAGCCGAATCTTATCCTAGTGCTTACTATCCATTTTTTTTCTAGAGTCCTCTGACTTTGAAAGCGTATTGCTCGGAAACTAACGAGCCAAATTAAATGTTTTAAAACGAGCAAATAGTAAATTTATTTCTACACGCAATAGTAAAATATTGCAATTCTAATTACTGTAGTTTTGTTTTTATCGGGCGATATGCAATAAAAGGTACCCGTTTTTACGGACATTTCCTTAATGTGTTAATTAAACAATTTTTTTCTCAGAAAGTATATGCAATATATCTATGAAATTTCTGTAGGTGTTAGAAGAAAACTTTGCCTTTCATATGCTACTAATTTACAGACAAAGAAACATTTTATTGGAGATTTATATGAAAAAATAGCGAACTATGTTTTCTTGTTTATTAATAGAGATAGCGTCAAGATTTTTTCGCTAAATGAACACTTTTCATATGTAGGCATTATTTTCATCAAAAGAGTTTTCCTAATTTTAACAATAAAAATGTATTAAGAAGAAAACGATTGTTAGTGAGATCCGATGCAAAAGCGTCAAGGGGGTCAAGACGCGCGGAGTGTCCTGTGAGCCTAACCATGCTAAGAATGTAGCGGCGTTTGTTTATTATTATATGCTTTATGATAGTAGTATATATGTAACCTCCAAACTTTTGTAGTAGTCACTTGCTGTTTTAAATTGCATTATATTGATAATCTTACTAATTAAGATGGAGTGAGTGCAATAACCTACAATCTGATAAATAGAAGTAATAAGTATTGAAGAGAAAAGTAAAATTATTCATGTAACCAGCCAGAGTTTTGCTAAAAGAAACATGTTAATACATATCATATTATCATGTGTATGTAAACTAAAATGCTTTAAAATAAAGCAAGTCGGGTTTTTTTCTTTAAATAGAGATTTATTAAATATATCTCCCAACGTATTATTCTAAATAGTTTAAAATATAATTAGCATAAAATGTACATAGTAGTTATTATAATTCAACGAATCTTTACAAATCGTTTGATACATCATCCATATCACTGGGTGCATCAGAAAAATCAGATTCTTCGTCGCTGTCTTCACCGAGATTGATTATTAACGGTTCCACCGCAACATCAACGAGATGATCTTTTTCTCGATATGTTTCCTCAAGTTTTTTAGCATGTTCAATACAATTCTTCCACACTGATGTAGGAACATTTTGTATAGTTTCTTGACAAAGTCGCAAAACGTCTGCTATTTTAAATGTTGTGTTTAATTTAGCAACACTGTTTTTCACATACGCCCAAATTAGCTCTATGGCATTAAATTCGCAATGTGCCACTGGTAACCATAAAAGCTTCACATCATCCCCTCGGAGCTCTTTGGTTATCGTTTCCAGTAGATATACTTTCTCAAAATGGTAGGCTCTGCTTATTTCCAAAAGTCTTGGTTTCGTTAAATCTTCGAAACGATTGATTTCATCAGGCAATGCGACATTCCTTTTTGCCATCCAATCAATAATTCTTTGCTTCCTCCATGCTGATGTTGGATTTCTAAAGTTGGGATCCAGCATTGTATGGTATGGAGCTTGATCAATTACAATAACTGATTTTTCTGGTATTACAGATAGTACAAAACGAAACCATTCCTCGTAATGTTCTTTGTTCATTTCGTTATGGTAATCTAAAGTAGCAGCTTTCTTATTCCCAACAAAGCACTTTAAGCACCCTTCCAAAAATCCATTTTCGTTTCCAATATGCAAAATTATAACTCTTTGTCCAGATCCAGACGGACGTTTTATTCCGCCCCTAAATCCATTGATTTCTTGTATGCCCCCACGATACTGGTCAAAATTTGCACGTACTTCCGGATTAATGCGTTCAACCCATCCAAACTTTTTTGAATGGTTTGCGCCACACCACGTCTCATCGGTGTGAAAGATATTCCAATCAGTCTGTCGATAGTTCTTAATAGCATTCAAAAACTCTGATCGCTTTGCAGCTACACTGTTTTGTTCCATTAGAATCGGCTTGCTGCTTAATTTTTTATAAGAGAAATTAATTTCTTTCATCCATTTGTACAACGTTGATACGGAAAATTCTGGCAAATCTTCCACATCCCCTTTAAATATCTGATAAACTTCTTTGATGGTTAGAAATTTGTGTTCCAAATAAAAATTCAAAATCGTTCTTCGCAAGACACCTTGCAGAACCTCATCGAGTTTAATTTTCTTTCTACCCCCCATGGGTTTTGGCGGAGCTAAAGTGCCGGTATTTAATTCTTCTGCTGTTACTCGTGTCACTGTACGTACGTTAATACCCAAACAATCAGTTGTTCTTTCCACCACTTGATTAATATTAATCTTCTCCAGACCATTTCTTCTTTCTTCTTCAAAGTAATTTCTAGTTTTTAATATTATTTGCTTGAGTGACTCATCACAATGCGTTGGCATGCTGAACAACTGAATTATAATAGTTGACGCCGGTTTCTTTTTCACAATGATTGTAATTTTGGGTAGCATTCCTATTTATAATAACTAGTACATTGATTGAAGTTACGAAAACACATGACAACAAAAAATATTTTTGGCTTATTTGTATGTACATATTATTTATATAAAGTGGTGTTTCAACCTTTATCTAATTTCCTTCAAAAATATTTTAGTAAAAACAAAACTTCATTACCTTGATTCCGAAATAAATATTTTCTGCAATATTATTTGTCGTACAATACGCAAGACAAGTACATACGTAAGATTATTTATGAAAGATTTCCTTTTAACCTTTATCTCAGTTCCCCAGAAAATATTTTGCAGTAAACGCAAATTAAACAAAATAACAAAAACCACAACCGCAAAACTTACTATTATTATAAACGATATCGTTCTAATTTTATGTAGACATTATAATAATATGTGTATTGATTTGAAAAATAAATAGATGTCTAATTTACAATGCAAAAATTATCTTAATCTAATTAGGAATAAGTACTAAATGGAAAAAAGATTATTAATAACCGTTGCAATTTATGTACGACAGAACGTAATAAAATAACAACGCTCCGTATAAATACTGGCAGGAGGAAATCTGCTATTATGGTATTTTATCTCACTCTTATTTGGTCGATTTTATATTTATTTTTTTTAAATATTTGTAATTAGATTTTTGAAATTATTTTTCAAGAAGGGTCATTTAGATATGAAAAATTTTCTATTAGTGAAAATTTTTTGAAGCTATCTCTATTAATAAACAAGAAAACATAGTTCGTTATTTTTTCATATAAATCTCCAATAAAATGTTTCTTTGTCTGGAAATTAGTAGCATATGAAAGGCAAAGTTTTCTTCTAACTCCTATAAAAATTCCATAGATATATTGCATATACTTTCTGAGAAAAAAATTGTTTAATTAACACGTAATGGAAATGGCCGTAAAAACGGGTACCTTTTATTACATATCGCCCGATAAAAACAAAAGTATAGTACTTAGAAATGTAATATTTTACTATTACATGTAGAAATAAATTTACTATTTGCTCGTTTTTAAAACATTTAATTTGGCTCTTTAGTTTACGAGCAATACGCTTTCAAAGTCAGAGGACTCTAGAAAAAAAATGGATAGTAGTGGTTTACTCGCCGCGACACGAATGTTCCATCTTGGCTTATTTGTTTTCTGTGTGTTTCGTTTTTTAAGTTATTGTGACTATTTTAATTTAAATAATGGTGCGACAATGTGCTTTGTGCAAAAGATACGATATGAAGGAAAATCAAATATCATTTCATAAGTACCTAAATTCTAAATTATGATAAAGCTAGGTTATGTCACATGTTTCGTATGTCAGTGCTGTAACGTCTGACGGGGGCACATAAATATGTTAGAAACAGAAGAGACTTTATCTTAATTGCATTGCAAGCAAGGGAAGAATTCAGAAATTTAATAAAGGCCTCGCCCTTTTTAATTAAAATATGTGAAACAGGAAAAAAAGTCTTTAGGTTACATCAAAAGATTGAATCTTTTTCTAAGCTACAACAATCTAATTAACAAGTTAATACTTCAGACCATATCCCAATTATCTTCATCTTATTAACTTATTATTAATAGTAAATAAGTTTTATACTAACTATTATATTAAACGCTTGTATTAATTAGGTATAGTATAAGTATTATAATTATGTAATTATAATAAATTCTATAAAAATACATCTGTGTTTTTGTCATGTAGTAGTGCAAATGAGTATAATAATTAGGAACATTTATATCCAGCAGAAGATTAAGTCTAAAACTAAATACTTCAGTGGATTCCGAACCACCTTACTACAACAACAAAAGGACAAATTGCTTTCATCGAAGAACTCAGAAAGCTGTAGCTGCAACTATCTTAGCTTTAAATATTGTAATATTTATTGACTCCTAACAACAGGCAAATAGGGGTCAATTTCTCAACTTTACAGATTTTGCTGACTCATTAATTCATTTATTTATACAATTTCCAAAACTCAAGGAATGGGCACCAATGATTTTTATTGAAGCAGGTCACTCATAAACCTATTTAATTTAACACAAGTTTATTGTAATTAAACTTGTACTAAACTATTGTAATTATTGTTAAGGCCAGAGCAAGCAAGAGCTACCTTCTACTACCTATACCAAATAGGTAGTAGAACTTACTATTATCTTTGTTTTACTTTATTATAGTCTTAACTGAATTATGTTTACAAAAACCAAAAAGGTAGCAATTAGCTGTAGGAAATAACTAAATACCGGCTTCATGCTACCATAGTAGTTTAGGACAAATAATGTGTGGGTATGTAGTTAGGATTTTATTTACATTTGTAGTAATTATAACTACTAACGCAAATTACGACTTTATAGGCATCATTTGTAGTTTACATTACTGCTATTTCAGAATTGAAGCTCATATGCTCATAGTGGATATTGGATCTGTCTGGAATGTACAAGCCCCTTTTTAACAGCACGCCACTGTGCTCGACGAAAACTATAGCTCTCAGCTGAGTACAGTGTTGCCGCATTTTCTTACACACCAATTAATTTATCGAGTAAAAACCAGATCTTCGGTTTGTTTATAGTTCTTTTCTCAAGAACCGTTTAGTGAATGTTTATAAAACTATGCAATATCGGTTCTATGGACGTAATTTAAAAATTTGGGGCGCTTGTTTTTCCTGTAATTGAAATGACTTTATTCTATTATGTGAGCGAATATCCATAAGATCACATGTAAAATTACAGTTACTTTAAATTGCAATAACTTTTAAACGGCTTAGTCGATCGGATTGAAATTTTCACTGTAGTTTTAGCATTAAATGAGGAAAATTATTACTAAATTTTTGTTCGTTTCGTAGTATTTTGACATACCTTCTAAACCAGCAGCGTGCCGTGCATACGAGACAGTGGAAGCAGTACCGATATGACGTATGCTTTATCACGCTCATACACATTATGGTGGGTACACATCTGAGAGCACATGAGTTGAGTACGCACGAATATGCGTGTGTAATCAACTTATGTGTTCTCAAGTTATGTGCAGTGACTTTATTTCATGCGTATGCGTGTCTTTTCAATCAGCTCCATTCATTTACTAATAAAGAAATATGTGCGGTGCGGGAAAATAATGCGGTAAATACGATATGTGCGGTGCGGGAATCGCACGCACCGCAAAATGGATGTGGCGATTGCAATTGTGGCAAAGGTAAATACGACAATAAAAAAATAGCACATCGTGCGTATGCGATAACGCATACTGCATATCAATAAATTATTATTTAATATATGCATTTCTCAATCATAGCTTTGTCAGAAACCACACGTACAGTGTTATTGCTGAATAATTAACAGTGTGCTAAAATTAAAAATTTGAAAGAAAAATTTAAAAAAGAAAAAAACCACACAAAATTTACAAAAACATATTAAATTTTGGAGAATTCTATCATCTGCATGAACAGTTGCAATCAGATGAAAATATATTTTATCAGTATACAAGGATAACCCAACTACTTTTGATTACGTATTGGAAGCAATCCGTGATTCTTGTTACCATTGTTCAACTAATGGCTGTTCTTTAGTTTACGTCCGCCACCCGCAGCCGCACATGCTATGTACCGTTCGATGCGTCTCATCGAGTAGAACAATAGTATCCATAAGTGAAATTGGGGGGGGGGATAGTTTTCGACATAATCGTCAAAAACTTTTTTGGAAGGGGAGCCAAATTTTACTATGGTTCAGCTCGATGAAAGGCATCGAATGGTTTATAGCATGTGATCGACTAATCTAAAGTGTTAGCCAACTAATTTTCAAGTAGCTATTACAGTAGAGGAAAGGATTTTTCTAAGCTTAAGATAAGTAAAAAAGTAAAAATACAACAGGTTATTTTTATAAATTTAATTTTTAAAAAACTATTCATATTGTGTATTACTATTAGGGGTGCGCGATATCAAAAAGTCATCGATATTACTGATATATCGATATGCATCAATAAATATCGATATTAGATAGTATCAATAAATATCGATAACTATCAATAAACATTGAAATATATCGATAGATACCGCTAAATATCGATGCATATCGATAAATATCGATATTTCCTACCACAGACAGCGCTATTCGCTATATCGATAAATTTTCCCAGCCCTAATTACTATTAATACTGTCTGTAACATGTTTGAATGGGCGTTTAATTATCCTGAATGTATTGTGAAGAGATCTTCCATTGGCGGGCTCAACGACAACAGCGTTCGAAAACAAACGAATTAATTTTTAAAATCTAACGTGCGATGCGACAACGCAAAATCGCATAAACGCAGTGTTTACTTCGGACACCATAATTACTTTCTTCAGGTTTTGTCGTTTGTGATTAACGCATCTCACGCAACGCATCGAATGTACCGCAGTCACCGTATTTACCTAGGACATAGCGTTAGGCTGTCTTTGATTAACATGTATGTTTTACGTGGGGTTCCCGTGTTAACATACCCCCACGTTCCTTCCAAAGGAGGAAGTAATTGAGATACGCTCAATCAGCGCGCAATTGCATAGCACTTGCTCCCAGTTACTCACTGGTCGGAGCGAGGTTGCCAATCCACCCTCTACTAGCTAAACACGCTAGTACCGGAGCGATTAACATATACGTGCTCACCCACCGGCACCCTCCCGTCCTCTCATACGGGGCCAAGTGTCTCGTCCAGCATTAGGACTATTCCCCCAACTTAGGTCAGTTCAGTACAACTGAGCCAGAGTTGGGGCCACTGCCCGATCGAATCCAACCTCAAGTGTGGCGGAACTTGGTTTGTAAATGGTTTTGCCCCCCCGATCTTCCAGTTATAGGCCTGGTGTGCCTCCGACAGAGCTTCGTTTCGAGGCTACTTTGTAGGGCACATCAAAGTAGCATCCCGGTGTGTACCCGTTAAGGTGAAGTTGTCTTGAACGTGAGAGGCTATGTATCTTCGCATCAACGTCCTTTAAGTGTAGGTCTCTAGACGATTTCTGGGAATCCGACGCTGGAACTGACAGCATATACCAGACCACCGTACTGTCACTTCCGAAACGCTACCTGGTGGCTTACAGTTTCTCATGGGTTAGCGAGCGAACTCCCTAACCGAGATAAACCTCACTTGAATCTCCTCCATTCGTCTAGGTCAGACAGCGGGATACTTAGCTCCATAAAAGACCCTGAGGTAAGATTCAATCCACCACACCGGACCCTCTTGATAGCAGAGCTCCCTCCGCAACGTTTTAGAGTCATCGTCGAGAAACACTCCGGTGAAACGTAAACGAAACACCTCGGCATAACTCCACCACACATTTCATTCTGATCGCGTCATCCGTTACCCAGACAAGCCTGGGATTGGGTAGACAACCACCAGTTCGAAGGGTGAACGCCGTGTGGTCTGCCCACAAGCTAGTCTCGAATCCTAGTGCTTCCCGACACCTCTAACGACTGCCCTCCCTCTATCTTCGGACTAGTCTCGGATACTAGCTAAGAATATAAATAATACTAGTGAAGTCCGACATCTCCAACGACTGTTTGTCCGTTCATCTAACCCACAGCTTTAGGCTGTCTGTCGGTTCTAGGGTATCACTTGTAAATTACGCACATTTTTTAAATCTTATTACCTCCAAACGCAAACGGGCCCAACCAACTCCTCCACCAACCATTTTTTATAAAACTCGAAGTTTCTAAAAAAAGTTTGTCAATCTAGAAATTTTGGTATGCATTTTTATCTATTTTGGAATGCAATTTTCTGTATCTGTGGTATTAGAAATCCCAAATAACAGTTCATACAATTTTAAAATAATCTATCTTTATTATGATATATATGACAGTTTCAGTCTACTTATTATAAAGGTAATTTAATAATAAATTAATAGTAATAATAATAACTTAATTAGAATGTTTTTCTTTATGCCGGATATATAAAAATACTATACTAAGTACTGACTGTACTAGATTTATTTGAAATCAACTGTACGTAATATTCTGTGAACAATATGAGATGTCGTCTATCAAATAGTGACAGAAAGGTCTTGACTACGGGGGACTCAACTGAGGAGACGAAACGAGTCAAATAAAGCGTCCCCGACCTTGAACGTTAATTCAAGTTTGAACGTTACTTCTAGATGGCGCTACGATTCTGGACAACGCTGACAGTGTTGACAGATTATGCGATTTATCGCAAATTTTATCGCAAATCTGGCTAATTTTTATGAAACATTGCGACCCATATGGCACTCCAGCGAACTGTCAACAATGGCCAGCGTGGTCTGAGCGTTGTCAAGGACCGAAGCGCCCTCTAACGAAAATTTTTTAAAATACAGGCCATTGGGTACGCAAATGTTTGGAACGCCCATTGCCGATTCGTCTCCTCAGTTGAGTCCCCCGTAGTCTTGACTATAAATTGGTACGACTTTAATGTTAACGAAATTCATAGGGTGGTTTATCGGAATAGTATCCCTGTCTATATTTTTTCTGTACCTGTCAGGAAAGTAATCACTTTTGAAGAGGTTTAAACATTGACAGCCGTACTTATAGAAGGATTACACGCGTGTAACATAATATTTATTACTAAGTTACATATTGTAAATGTTGATTTTTCTTCTCCTTAATGTTTAATAGGTTTTTTATGTAGTATACCTATGAAAAATAATTTAAAGTCTGGTTCAAATGTTAAAAAGCAAAAATGACTCTCAAGAGTTGGCTTGATTTATTTGTAATTACCTGTACATGTGCTTTCATCGAATCAGTTTTTATTTTCTCTGTGACATCTATAATGCAAGAAGAAGATAACAGATTCGACTTCGGAAACCGTACATTTATCACATTTTAGGATTTCCGGAATAAATGATCTGTGCGTGTGTGGGAGCGTGCGTGCATGTGTGCTTGTGTATGTGTCGTGTGTGTGCGTGCGTTTGTGTTTCTATACAAGATTTACATACTGTATCTCATATATAATGTAAACATTCTAGATTCTATAAAATCGCCATACTCTTGTAATATTTTCTGTATCTTCGGGCATAGAAATATATCTATATTTTATGTTCTATTTTTTTTGTATCTTGCATAGTTTTTGAGACAACAATACCCACGGCATTTTTATGTTATAATGTTTTTATATTTTACAATATGTCGACAAAAGTAAAACTTAATTACTAGTCTTAAAATATGCTTTTGCACAGTTTTAATTATTCTTTAAAACACTAAGTATCCATTTTTTGTATATTGATAATTTAGTATACACTACAGGTTGATCTACTTTTCCACAGTCTCTTGCCCAAGAAGCAATTCCAACTAAGAGTTCTCTATCTATTAAAGGTCCACCAGAGTCTAAATGACAAGCAAGTTTTTTTCCAGTGTAAGAACCAGCACAAAACATAGAGTTCGTTATTGTCTCTCCGATATTTTTGTAAAACTCTTTGCAGTATTCATCATTTAGAATTAAAACGTCTACAACATTTAATGTAACATCATGTGACATGTAATAATCTTCATAATAATCTCCAGACGTACCTACTGCAGTAACTGTTCTATTTACTTTATATTCATACATGTTATCAGCAATTGCAATTGGTTTTTCAAAATTACCTTGAAATGGTTTTCTAACTTTTATTAAACCAACATCAGCATTCCATGTTTCGTTATTATAATCTTTATGATAAGTCATAAAAATTACTTTATGTTGTATTGAAATCTTCCGTAAGCGGTTTCCACTGTATACAATTATATTTTTTGATGTAACGCTTAACAACATATCTACACAATGTGCGGCAGTAAGAATCCATACAGAGTCTATGATAGCACCTCCGCAATGTAATTCTGAACTAAAACCATCCGACTCAACAACTTTTATATCTATCAAACACGAATATTCTCGAATAGGCCATACACTTCTTCTTCCAGGTAGTGTCTCAGAAATATTGAATGGAAAAGTTCTAGAGTAAATACCCTCGTTGCAAAGTTTCCGTGCTAAATTCCACTTTATAATTACTCCTATTAGTAACCCAATGTTTAGTAATAAAAGTATGATTAAAACTGTCATAAACTGACGTTTAACCACATCCATCGTGTCTTCTCTTGTTAAAAGCCCGATTGACGATTGCAAAATACTACAATTATATTATGGACTTGAAAAGAACTTGAATCGAATCAAGGTTTTGAGAAGTTCATGATAAGTATATACAGTGAACAAAATTTTGTTTGCAACGATGAAGTTTCAAATATGGCCGAAGACAAGATAGTCCAGTGCATGAAAGGATTTTACGCTGCAAAAGGTCGGGTAGTTCTAAATTTTTGATATGTTGTATAGATTGTTGGGTTAGTGAAAAATCCAAGTTTTCCAATTCCATCCCCCTCTGCGCCCTCCGCCATCTTGAAAAAACCGTCGAAAATCGGCACTTTTTTAGTTTCTCGCCTATAATTTCGTTCTGGTGCATCTTAGCGCAAAGAAAGTTATTTGCCGACTTGTAGAGGACAAAATTTTCTAAAACCTTGGTATATGAAGTTGTTTTGCACGATGAATAACAACGGAGCTGTAAAGCTCGTAAAAAAGGCTAAAATTGCCTAATATGCAAAATTTTGAGTTTCTTGCCACTTAACATCGCGATAACTTCGTAACACTTCATTTTAGCATACAAGTCTTCACAATCAATCTTGCAGAGAATTTAATTAGCTACAAATTCTATGTATCAATCTTTACGCTCAATACAACGGAGTGGGGGTAAATTTAGAAAAAAACGAAAAAGTGGCTTTTTTAAAGTCTAGTGCAGCAAATCTATTTGATTCATTATTTCTAATTATGAAAGTATTGCCTTTGATTTCAGGCAGAATAATCCAAACAGATGCAAAATGAGCGTAATTACTGACGTTGGTGAACGTGAGTGATGTCTCGTGCGACTACTAGAAAAAACTTAAAAAAAAACTGCACTTCCTTCTTTTATTTGCCTGCGACTTCTCTCTACTGCACTTTAGCGCCGAATGAGTTGTTTGTGTAGTATTCTAAGACTCATTTTTGTAAAACTTGGGCATATTATGTCTTTTGTGAAATCAATAGCGGTGGGGCTGTGCCGCTCCCAAAAAGGCAAAAGTAGCGATCTTAGAAAAATATAGAGTTTCTTTCCACTTTTCGTAGCTATGAATAAATAAAGAACTCATCGGCACTTGAATAGAATCAATCTTGTAAGAAATCTCATTATCATCACATTTCATTTTCATTTTCAACACAATATAGAAAATGTGGAAACTCAAGGAAATATGGTAAAGAAAACAGAAAATATAACAAAAGATAATTATATACAATATTTACAACTTCCTACGTTTATAAGGGAGTGGAGTAGGAGGGGAGGAGTTGTCGTTAAAGTCTTCTTGTGCTGGTGGTATTGGATCGATGTCATCTTCGTCCTCGTCGAGAAGAACGTCAGGCCTCTTCTCGCAAGACTGCCCATAACAGAACTTGCAGAGGGTGGACCATTTGAAGCCAGCTTTCCTGCAACCACAAGCTCCCATGCACCCAGTTATACATTTGCAGGATACTGTTTTCAGTAATTCGAGAGGAGTAGCATCTCTCGCAGTCTTGATGGGTTGTAGTCCTCAGCTTCCTCTCGTCCAGCCCCAATCCAGAGGATCTTCTACAATTCCCATCCACGCCTTGACCTGGTGGCATGTCCGGAGGGAATGGTACCGCGCAGCATCTGTTGTAGGTGGTAGCTTTGCCAAATTCAGTTTGGTGCTGCTGCTCATGAATTTGGCATAGCGGAGAGAGCTACTAATCCCCACCATACGAAGCCACCAAAATGCGCTCTCCTACCTCTGAAATTTTTGGTGCAACGGCATATGGGTTCCGAAACTCCTCTGAAAGCTCACACAAAAAGTGTTTTTTTTTGGAAAACCAAAAATGTTGGAGGTGGTGTCACATCCACTTATGGCGTGAAGGAGCAGGATGTTCTTCGGCGAGTTGTACTTGAATGATGAGGAAGAGTACAGAATGTCAGGTGAATTAACTCTCCCAGGTTTTCGGAGGTACACATTCTTGACCGTAGGTGTTGTTCCGGTCAGCAGAACCAGCAAGTCGATATCTTCACCAATAATCACCACTGCATCATACTGTGAAGTCACGGATTTTGCAGTGGTGACTATTAATACGTCAGCATCTTCTTCAGCTTGTTTTGTGTCGATGTTTGAAGCCCTTAGTTCAGTCATGAGAAGTGCTATGAATTGTTTCTTTGTTGTGCTCATTTGATAAAAACTTTTCTTGGGGTGTTAGGTTGACAGTTGCTTTGTCAAATAGTACGTCAGCTGAGACGTTCGTCTTACACCTCCTTGCCCGTTCAGCGCTCTTGGTACTTCGCAGTGCAGGTTCCTCAGGGTAACCATCAAAAACCACCCTAACAGTAGTGCCATAATGTCGCTCCATTATCCTACTTTCCTGCTGCTCTCTCCCCATTCTCATCGTCTTAACTGTTCCACATACCCTTTTTTTGTGTTGCACTAGGAATGCAAGACTCCATACCTGTGACGGGTTCCCGTCGTGTTGATTCCGACTTACTTTGTATACAATACCTATACACATAATTACTTTCATTTTGCATCTATAAAAATTATTCCGCCTGAACTCAAAGGCAATACTTTCATAATTAGAAATAACGAACCGAAGAGATTTGCTGCACTAAACTTTAAAAAAGCCACTTTTTCGTTATTTTTCTAAATTTACCCCTACTCCGTTGTATAGAGCGTAATAAAAAAAATTGATAAAGAATTTGTAGCTAATTAAATTGTCTACATGATTGATTCTGAAGACTTTTACGCTAAAATGAAGTGTTAAGGAGTTACCGCGATGTTAAGGGACAAGAAACTAAAAAATTTGCATAGTACGCAATTTTAGCCTTTTTTGCGAGCTTCACAGCTCCGTTGCTATTCGTCCTCTACAAGTCGGCAAATAACTTTTTTTGCGCTATGATGCACCGGAACGATGTTATAGGCAAAACACTAAAAAAGTGCCGATTTTTGACGGTTTTTTCAAGATGGCCGAGGGTGCGGAGGGGAATGGAATTGGAAAACTTGGATTTTTCACTAACCCACCAATCTATACAACATATCAAGAATTTAGAACTACCCGATCCTTTGTAGGGTAACCACCCTTTTTCGACCTCCGTTTACTGGACTAAGATGCGCGACTCCCTTCCATCCTTCGAAGTTGTATCAAATATAACCGCAGATTGCAAGTTCTGCGTCTTTCTTCTTCGAGGGATACAAGAATCATTATTAGACTTTTTCTGTTGCTGCAATCTTGATACACAATCCAATAAAAAGTAATTTAATCCAATAAATGGTATACGATATCAACATGTTTTCCAAAAAATATTTCTTAAAATTACTAATTCAATGTTGTTATTGTAAAGATCTATTTTATATCGTTAGTAAAAGAGATTTTCATTGTTTATAGTAATAATAAAAATAGAAAGATCAATCCCAAAACAATTATTCAGCTAATTCAGCTCAAAAAAGCTAATTCAGAAAATTAACACTTTTTAGTAGAAAGAGAATATTTTATTTCTGAACATGACTAAACATCCTCCAAGCCGATAGTTATATTAAACATCGCTTCGATCCAACCATACCAGTGATTTGAATGTTCATAAAGACGAAACAAACCACTGAAGCTGTTAAATTGTCGGTACTGGACTGGTAAGGGTGCTCTTTTGAACACGGAACTAGTAGCACCCACCACTAATAAACAGCTTTAGCTCTTCCCTACACTAGCAACTTTGCCTTAAACGGCTTTAACCAAAGCAGCAGCGTATGCACGACACTTGTTAACAATTTTTGAGTAGTACCGGGTGATTTTTTAAATTTCTGATCTAGTAAGTCGCGATTTTTACGCCGTATCGAAGGTCACCGAAACGTAGGGCGTAGCGTTGATCACACTGCTATTCGCGAGAAGCGAGAACAACACTGGAGTAGGTTATGTTTATGTCAACATTTTTGAAATCTGACAGTTGTGACAAATCGAACGATTCAAACTACGCCCTACGTTTTCCGCATCTTTTGTTTTAAAATTATGTCATGGCTTTCTAGATCAGAAATTTAAAAAATCACCCAGTATATATACATGTGCAAATCTTAGACGATTTTGTATAAAATTTTTAAGTTACAATAATTGTTCTACCGCCATGGAACATACTTCTCCAGAACTAACACCAACAGAATATTGCAATTTATGCTTATTACACATGCTAGCTCTAGTAAGTTATTTATTAGAAAATTATTGAACTATTTTGTAGTGTCGAATTGTGTGAATTTATGTCAAATGTGATCTATTTTGACAGACAGTTATAATATAAAGAATTATGTATAATAATGCAAACTTTACTTATAATTGTATTCTAGGATTATGGGTAGTACTTAACCTAGGATCTACTAAATCATTAGTTTGTGCCAGTACTATACAGAAATGCAATAATATCTCTCAGAAAATACTTAAAAGAATAACTGGAGGATATCTAGTTACTGACAGAATCAAATATTCTTTTATGGCATGTGTAGTAGTAAAACAACCTTACCTATTTCAAAAAGATGATTATAAATGTGCAGCAACGATTGTAACAGAATTATGGGTTATAACAGCAGGTCATTGTTTCGAGGAATACATAGATGGCCGACTAGCTATTGAACATTACAGAATTTATTCTAATAGTTTAATATGGTGGAGAGGCCGGCAACATAGAGTAAAATCCATTTTTGTACATGAGAAGTACAATGAGGACTGGTCATTGGAAAATGATATAGCCTTGGTAAAAGTAGCCGACCTATTTGAAGGGAAATTTGAAAACCCGGCAGTTCTAGCAGATTCCCTCTATATCTATAAAACAAATACAACAGTAACAATTCTTGGGTGGGGTTTACCATACGATGTAACAGAGATTTCGGAAAACATTTATCCAAGAAGCGATTTATACGAAACTGAAATTCAATTATTTGATCAAGAATACTGTAGAAATCTTTACTCACATGCGGAAAACACTAGCTCCGAAGTCATACCAATTAATTCAATGATATGCGCAGGAAGTTATACTGGTGGTAGGGATACCTGCCTTTTTGATTCTGGTGGTCCCCTCTTAGAAAAAACACTAGTAATTGGAATTACTAGTCAAGGAAAAGGTTGTGGCTATTCAAAATATCCTGGAGTGTATACTAGAGTAGGCAATTTTACAAATTGGATAATTTCTACTGGAAATAAAAACGACAAACAATTTAAAGTAACTGTTGGGGAACAACCTTAGGTTACGTATTTAAGTTAGGGTTTAAGTTAGTAAGTCAAATGGTACTCGGTAGCGTATATTACTTTGACAGTATTACGAATTATTTTTAAATAAGTAATGGTTTAATAAAAGTTTTCATACTTTGTAATTTTTTGCTAATTATCAATTTAGAATATCATAATAACCTAACATAACGACATAATACAACAATATCGTACATCAGGTACCGGCAATTATTTTTATGTTCTATTCATCAATAATCTTTTTGGTGGGTCACAGAGGAACCGCAAGCTTTGTTCTCAAAATGTTCAAGAAAGGAGCACTAGTAGCAGTTCTCGAAGTAGCGGCATCGCACACTTACAAAAAGGCAACTTGTAAAACTAGACTTGCCCAGATGTCTCTAGTGAAAATCTTCTCGTCGCTCTGAGGCACTCTCTAAGCTTCTGAATGTCGAATGACCTAGAGACCTAGACGAACAGACATGTCCACTGCCTCAAACGGTTGTAGACACACAACAATTAAATATTCCTACTGATTTCAAATTAGCAGACCCCCTGTATTTTAACCCATCGAAAATAGACATTCTACTCGGCTCAGATATCTATTATGATATCATCGCTCAAGGAATACTTAGGTTAGGTCCAAATTTACCCACTCTTCAATACAGTCACTTGGGTTGGTTAATTGCTAGTCCTGTCTCCGCTCAACAATCAGTAGAACGAAATGGAACTTCTTCTCTTTGTAATGTAAGTATTGCTACACACTCTATAGATGTCAATGAACTTCTCCCTAAGTTCTGGCAAAGCGAAGAAGTCGTTCAAAAACCTTCTTTATCTCCCGACGACAAATTATGCGAAGATATACTTGTTCAAAGCACAATTCGTTTAAAAAATGGAGCCTTTCAGGCAGACATTCCTCTTTGCAATCCTAACGATTATTTAAAATTGGGTGAATCGTTCTCGACTGCAGTTCGCAGATTCTATGCTCTGGAAAAAAGATTGCAAAGAGACTCCAAGTTAACGCACGAATACAAATCATTTATTGATGAATATGTTGATTTAGAACATGGAAAATATGTGGATCTTGAACTCTTTCATAAAACTGAGTCTGGCAAAGACTGTCCAAAATATTTCTTGGCCCTTCATTGTGTCTTGCGTGAGCACAGTGTTAGCACACGATTACGGGTTGTTTTCGACGCCTCCATGAAAACATCCACTAATCTTTCTCTAAATGATATTACTTTAAAAGGATTTCCGGTTCAACCCGAATTGTTTGATATTCTTTGCAGATTTCGTACATTCAAGTTTGTGTTCACAACGGATATTCAAAAGATGTATCGACAAATACTGATTAATCCTGATCAGAGATTTCTACAAAACATTATTTGGAGAAATTCACCTAGTGAACCTCTTAGATGCATTGAATTGCAAACTGTGACGTACGGTACGAATTATGCCCCTTATGTAGCTACTAGATGCCTAAATCAACTCGCAACTGATGAAAAGAACTCTTATCCCATTGCTTCTCAAGCATTACTTAATCAATGTTATGTAGATGATATTTTAGCTGGTGCAAAAACACTGGATGAATTGAAGCAACTGCGCTGTGAGTTAGTAGACATGTTAGGTAGCGCGAATTTTAAACTTCATAAATGGTGCTCTAATTCCAAAGAATTTTTGGAGAGTTTCTCAGAAAATACCAATAACAGTATTCATAATGTAAAAATAGATAACTATCAAAATAAGGTCCTAGGAATATGTTGGAATTCGGACACAGACCGATTTAGGGTCACTCTTCCTAAAACAATTAATTTGGATATAGTTACGAAAAGAAACATTTTGTCGGTTATCTTCTTTTAGCAAAATTGACCCACAGAGTTCATTCACTTTTAAATCTAAATATCTCAAAGGTACTTTTAAGGACAGATTCTCAAATTGCTCTTTGCTAGTTCAAGTCATACCCAGCCCGATGGACTACGTTCGTCTCAAATCGTGTTTCTCAAATCCAGGACCTGTCTCAAGGTTATCACTGGAAACATGTTAGATCGGGTGACAACCCTGCAGATTTGATATCTCGAGGACTTGGCCCTCAAAAGATGGAAAATTGCAAGCTTTGGTTTAATGGTCCTATATTTTTACATAATGCGACAGAAAATTTTGAAAATGATAAATGTAATGTTATTGCTATTGAAAATCCCCCTGAAGAAAGAAACGTTGCATTATTTAATACTCCTGCTTTCGAAATCAATCTTTTTGATCGGTTTTCATGTTTTACTCGTTTGGTACAAAAGGATAGCTTATTGTTCGAGATTCGTCAAAAATTCTAGAAATAGTACTCATAAACAATCTGGTTCTCTCACTGTGGAAGAGACTGATGGTGCTCCATTAAGGATATTGAAGGTTGTTGAAAAACAGCATTTTTCACGAGAAATTTCTGAACTTAAATCTGACGGTCATGTTTCTGAAAGTAATATAATCCTACTTAACCCTTTCCTTGATCACTCAGAGTTGTTACGAGTAGGAGGAAGACTAGTTAACGCTGACATAACTTTTGATCAGAAGCATCCCATCATTTTGCCCACAAAGCATCATGTCACACGCCTACTGTTAAGACTTGAACATCTCAAATTATATCACGCAGGTGCACAAACAGTTTTATGTAATATTCGCTTAAGGTATTGGCCTACACAAGGTCTTAGAGAGATGAACCGGTGGTATCACCGGAGATACCAGGGACAGCCTGATGCACCAGTCGCCCGGGTAGGAGAGGATGTCATGGTACGGGCCCACATCCAGTCCAACGAGCAGCGGAAGATCCACGCCCGTTTCGCGCCCAAATGGTTGGACCCTACAACATCCGGAACATCTTCGACGGGAGGGTCTACACGGTCAACAAAGGGGGACAGCAGGTGAAGTACCACGCGGACCACATCCGGCCAGCTCCATGACGCCCAGCGCTTCTCACACCACCCCCGGCATCACCACCACCGCACCCGGAAGAAGAGGAAGAAGACGCTTTGCAGGCCATGCCGTCGACTCCGAGGGGGGGGGGGCGAATTGTAACCACCAGCGACCAGCGCCAAGACGCCAGCAGCCTGCACTTGGAGAATCCGGCCAGCCAACTACGATGCAGTACCAGCCTGGAGGAGGGACCGTCATCCTAACTTATAAAAGCGCTTCACGCGAGACACTCTGTCTTATTATTACTCCGACTTTGCCTTAACTATTATCATACCTTGTTAACGTATATATTTAGATTAATATATGATTTATTTGTGTTATAATACTGCCGTATTATTTCTTAACCCTTCTCCTTTTAACAGCTTGTTTGGTAACTTACGATATCCGGAACAAGGAAGTTCCAGCTACGAGCCGTTCAACGGTAACACAGCTTTCTGTTACCTGGTCGGCGGCGGCGTCCGATGATAACGTAAGCGTTGGCACTGTAACACTGAAGTTCGGGGATTACACTAACATTAAACTGGCTCGTAGCTGAGTCCGAAGGCCCTTGGTTGTCTGCGGACGGAAGGTCTCCGGCGATGGTCTGCCACTCGCCTGGGCGGGGAAGTTCGTAGCCCAGGAGTGCTTTGGCCGGGGTTAGGTTGGTGGCGGCGTTTCGTCGGGTCCGTAGATTGAACAGGATGTTTGGGAGCACTGCATCCCAGTCCTGTGGATCTCGCCCTTGAAGTTGAACCCGGAGCCCTTTCTTCAATTCCTGGTTCCGGCGTTCTACGGGATTGGCCTGGGGATGAAAGATCGGTGTCGTCCAGTGGTAGCACCCCCAACGTCGTAAGGCGGCGTCCCAGGTGATGGAGGTGAACTGGGCTCCGTTATCCGAGATGATTGCCTTGGGGTACCCGTAGCGCGGGAAGATGTCCTTCTCTAGGCTCTGGGTCACTGGTAACAAACATGTTACAGTTGAACGGCTCGTAGATATTCAGAGTTACCAAATAAAGCTATTAAAAGGAAAGAGAGGTTACAGAAATAATACAGCAGTATTATAACACAAAATAAAGTCATATATTAATCCAAATATATACGATAACAAAGTATGATAATGGTTAAGGTATGTTAGGAATAATAATGAGAACGAGTGTCTCGCGTGAAGCGCTTAAATATGTTAGGATGTCGGTCCCTCCTCCAGGCTGGTGCTGCATCGTGGTTGGTCGGCCGGATTCTCCAATTGCAGGCTGCTGGCGTCCTGGAGCTGGTCGCTGGTGGTAACAATTCGCCCCCCCCTCGGAGACGACGGCATGGCCTGCAAAGCGTCTTCTTCGTCTTTTTCCGGGTGCGGTGGTGGTGATGCCGGAGGCGGTGTGCGAAGCGCTGGGCGTCGTGGTGCTGGCCGGATGTGGTCTGCGTGGTACTTCACCTGCTGTCCCCCTTTGTCGACCGTGTAGACCCTCCCGTCGAAGATGTTCCGGATGTGTAGGGTCCCAACCATTTCGGCGCGAAACCGGCGTGGATCTTCCGCTGCTCGTTGGATTGGATGTGGGCGCGTACCATGACATCCTCTCCTACCCGGGCGACTGGTGCAGCCGGCTGGCCCTGGTATCTCCGGTGATACCAAAGTTGGTTGGCAATGGCTTCCCTCTGTCGGTCCTCGGTGGATGGCGGTTCCTGTTGTTCCGGAAGCTGTTGGTCCCCTGGCTGAAGTGGCTCGTACCCGAACAGCAGCTTGGCAGGGCTCGATCGCTTGGCGGCGTTGGTCCGGAGGCGGAGATCGTGGAGGACTCGGGGTAGATGGCGGACCCATTCGTCGTGGGGTTGTCTCTGAAGTCACGTGCGGAGGGCCTTCTTGATCTCCTGGTTGCGTCGTTCGACCGGGTTCGCTCGGGGGTGGTAGATCGCCGTCGTGTGGTGGGTCGCGCCCCATCTTCTGCACGTGGTTCTCCAGAGGTCGCTGGTGAACTGGGTACCGTTGTCCGTGAGGACGACTTTTGGGAAGCCGAACCGATGAAAGACTTCCTCTTCCGCTAGTCGACACATGAACTGGCTGGTGACGTCCCGCATCGCAAATGCCTCCACCCATCTCGTGAAGGCGTCTTCGATCACCAGGATGTATCTTCTTCCAGAAGCTGTTGGTGGATAGGGCCCCATGATGTCGATGTTGACGGTATGCCATGGTCGGGTTGGCTTTCGTGCCTGTAAATTAGCGTTAGTCTGTAACTTACCTCTTTTCACGGCGGCGCAGGTCACGCATTGTTGGACGTGGAGGGCGACGTTGCGGGCTAGTTGCGGCCAGCAGTATCTCCGGCGGATGGCGGTGTGGGTCTCGTCCCGGCCGGGGTGTCCACTGTCGTCGTGGTATTGCTTCAGTACCTTTTCTCGGGCTGCGAGTGGCACGTACAGCGTCTGCAGATCGGTGTCGGTGGCGGCGCGGTAAAGGTATCCCTCGAATTGTTCGTACGCGGATCGGATGCCTTCATCTTCAGGGGTGAAGGGGTTTCGCCAGCGTCTCAGGAACTCCTGCGTCTCCTCGTCCTGGTCTTGGGCCCGCTTGATCTCGTCGACGATGGTGGTCAAGGCGTTTACCACCTCTGTCTTCGCTGTCGGTAGGGCCTGGAGCTACGGCGTTGCTAGTCGCGCGTCGGTTAGGGCGTCGTGGGTGGTCTCGTTCTCGGGGTCTCGCGATAGAACGTCCGCGAATTCGTTCTGGGTACCGCGACAATGCTCCAGGTCGAAATCGAATTTCTGTAAAAACAAAGCCCATCTGAGTAATTTTGCCTTTTCCTCCTTGAACGATTGTAGCCAGGTAAGGGCTTTACTGTCCGTCCTGACTTTAAAACGTTTCTCTTCTAGTAGCGGTCGGTAGCGTCGGAGGGCCCATGTCAGGGCCAGGCATTCTTGCTCGTTGATGTGGTACCGCTGCTCCGTTGGTGAAAGGCACGCGCTGTCGAAGCAGATGATCCTCTTGGTCTCGTCGTCGTCCTCCTGGTAGACTATGGCCCCGATGCCGATGGAGCTCGCGTCGGTCTGGACCACCAGGGGCTGGTTGGGGCGAGGATGGTGTAGCTGGAGCGGTTGGCTGCATGCGGTTTTTAGTCGGTTGAATGCCCCCATGACTTCCGGTGTGATCTCCCACGTTTTCTTTGCCTGTAACAAATCGGTTAGTGGTGCCGCGATGGTCGCGAAGTCCGGGATGTATTGGCGGATTCATCCACAAACGCCAAGGAAACTCCGTAGTTTGTCATTGTTGGTCGGTACGGGCAGCTGCCGGGTCTGCTCTACGTGCTTCCGCTGGAGCGTGATGATTCCCGGGTGGATGGTATGGCCGAGAAAGTCGAGGGACGCCTTTGCAA
Organism: Agrypnus murinus; assembly: GCA_929113105.1. Taxonomy (NCBI): domain Eukaryota; kingdom Metazoa; phylum Arthropoda; class Insecta; order Coleoptera; family Elateridae; genus Agrypnus; species Agrypnus murinus. The sequence goes on along the minus strand of OV816025.1, from coordinate 38,200,048 downwards.
AGGCGCACTTCTTGATGGACAAACGAAGGCGGTGTTGCGATAGTCTCTCCAGAACTAACGCGAGATGTCGGAGGTGGGTCTCGTAGTCGGGGCTGTACACGATGATGTCGTCCAGGTAGACCATGGAGAACTTGCGGAGGTATCTTGCGAGAACTTCCTGGCTCAGCAGGCGTTGAAACGTCGCCGGGGCGTTGCGGATTCCGAAGGGCATGACCTTGAAGTGGTAGTGGCCTCCATCCGGGGTGCTGAAGGCGGTGAGCTGCTTGGATCTCTCGTCCATAGGGATCTGCCAGTAGCCGCTCTTCAAGTCTAGACGGGTGAACACTGCTGCATCCCCCAGGTCACGCAGGGTCTCTTGGATGATGGGCATCGGTGATGGCTCGTTGGTGGTGATCGCGTTCAGCTTGCGGTAGTCCACGCAGAACCGGGGTGTGCCGTCGGATTTCTTCACCAGAACCACCGGGCTGGAGTACGGCGATGTGGAAGCCTCGATGATGCATTGGGACCGCATTTCTTCCACCTGTTCTTGGATGATCCGCTTCTTTTCATCCGACACGCGATAGGGGCGTTGGCAGATTGGCTTCCGTTCCGTCACGTCGATCTTATGCATGGTGCTGCTTGTTGTCGTCATCCCCTGGGTGGTGTTGAATGGTGCGGGGAAATCTGAAATTAAATTTTTAAACCGGGTTTGCGCGTCCGTTGGGAAACTGATCAATTTCTCCGATACATATTGATTCCGTCTTAGGGGGTGGTTTGGTCCAAAAGACGGTCTTCCGTTCCCCGATTCCCAGGTACAGGCAGCCTCTGACGATGTCCACCGTCGCTTGCTGCTCTTGTAATTATGGCATCCCCAGAATGCAGTCCTCTCGGAGGTCGCGACTAACGATGAACTAGGCGGCGTGTTCGTACCCGGAGATGATGATGGCGAGTTCCGCTTCCCCGCTGCAGGACATTTTCTGGCTACCGCTAGCCAGTTTGGAGTTGGGAGTTTGGTGGCGATTTTACGGACTCCCGGGGCGAACTTCGCGTTGATGACATTGATGGAGGCGCCGGTGTCCACTAGCGCTCTGAAACAAATGCCATTATTCATACTCACCTGAATCCTGGGTACTTGTATGCCGGGCATGGCGGTTAAGGAGGGTTTATGCCGGCCTAATCCCCCCTGGCGTCGTTTCCCGAATTCCTAACGGGGCAGTCGCGATGGGAGTGTCTGTCCGGAGAGAAGCGGCATTTCGGGAGTTGATCCGCGCTGATGAAGGGGTTGGTCGGCTTCTTGGCGGACTGGAGGGTATCCGCGGTGGCGATGGCCGCGTCAGCTAGGTCCTGCAGCTTGTCGTAGTGGCCGCTGAGGTAGACTGCTATGTCGGGCAGGAGCAACTTCCGCAGTAGGTGCACCTTGTCTGCTTCCCGCATTCCTGGTGCCAGCTTCTGCAACAAAGACATCTTCCGTGATAAAAATTCCGCGGTTAGTTGACGATCGGCCTGGGTCTTCGCGAATAACTCCTGGTACAGCTGGACGCACTGCACGGGAGAGTCGTAGGCCCTACGTCAAAGCTCGAACAGGTGTTCCGGAGTCCTGGGCTGCTGCTTCTGGGCGAGGGCGCCTGCTGGTTCCCGCAGTTGGACCATGATGAGCCTCAGCTGGTCCGGAGATGTCGCAATGTTGGCAGTCATCTGGGAGATGAAGTCCTCCAGGTTTTCATCGTCGTGGCCGCCGTAGGTCGGTAGGGCTGGGTTGACTGTCGTCGGTGTTAGAGCGGTGAGCCGGTCCAGCAGGGCTGCGAAGAACACCGAAGACGGGTCAATGGATGCTGCTGTAGGTTTGTTGTCCTCTGCCATTTCTCGCGTTGTCGATCGGGTGTTCACCATAGGCTGGGTCGTCGGTTGTTGTGTTTATACAAACACACACTGTAGTTGGGGGCCCTGGAGCTGGTCGCTGGTGGTAACATTACCACCAGGAGTTATTTGCTGTACCAGGAGTTATTCGCGAAAACCCAGGCCGACCGTCAACCAACCGCGGAATTTTTATCACGGAAGATGTCTTTGTTGCAGAAGCTGGCACCAGGAATGCGGGAAGCAGACAAGGTGCACCTACTGCGGAAGCTGCTCCGGCCCGACATAGCAGTCTACCTCAGCGGCCACTACGACAAGCTGCAGGACCTAGCTGACGCGGCCATCGCCACTGCGGATACCCTCCAGTCAGCCAAAAAGCCGACCAACCCCTTCATCAGCGCGGATCAACTCCCGAAATGCCGCTTCTGTCCGGACAGCCACTTCCATCGCGACTGCCCCGTTAGGAATTCGGGAAACGACGCCAGGGGGGATTAGGCGGGCATAAACCCTCCTTAACCGCCATGCCCGGCATACAAGTACCCAGGATTCAGGTGAGTATGAATAATGGCATTTGTTTCAGAGCGCTAGTGGACATCGGCGCCTCCATCAATGTCATCAATGGGAAGTTCGCCCCGGGAGCCCGGAAAATCGCCACCAAACTCCCACTGGCTAGCGGTAGCCTGAAGATGTCCTGCAGCGGGGAAGCGGAACTCGCCATCATCATCTCAGGATATGAACACGCCGCCAAGTTCATCGTTAGTCGCGACCTCCGAGAGGACTGCATTCTGGGGATGCCATGGTTATAAGAGCAGCAAGCGACGGTGGACATCGTCAGAGGCTGCCTGTACCTGGGAATCGGGGAACGGAAGACCGTCTTCTGGACCAAACCACCCCCTAAGACGGAATCAATAAGTATCGGGGAAATTGATCACAGTTTCCCAGCGGACGCGCATACCCGGTTTAAAAATTTAATTTCAGATTTCCCCGCGCCATTCAACACCACCCAGGGGATGACGACAACGAGCAGCACCATGCATAAGATCGACGTGACGGAACGGAAGCCAGTCTGCCAACGCCCCTATCGCGTGTCGGATGAAAAGAAGCGGATCATCCAAGAACAGGTGGAAGAAATGCTGTCCCAAGGCATCATCGAGGCTTCCACATCGCCGTACTCCAGCCCGGTGGTCCTGGTGAAGAAATCCGACGGCACACCCGGGTGCTGCGTGGACTACCGCAAGCTGAACGCGATCACCACCAGCGAGCCATCACCGATGCCCATCATCCAAGAGACCCTGCGTGACTTGGGGGATGCAGCAGTGTTCACCCGTCTAGACTTGAAAAGCGGCTACTGGCAGATTCCTATGGACGAGGGATCCAAGCAGCTCACCGCCTTCAGCACCCCGGATGGAGGCCACTACCACTTCAAGGGCATGCCCTTCGGACTCCGCAACGCCTCGGCGACGTTCCAACGTCTGATGAGCCAGGAAGTACACGCAGGATACCTCCGCAAGTTCTGCATGGTCTACCTGGACGACATCATCGTGTACAGCCCCGACTACGAGACCCACCTCCGACATCTCGCGTTAGTTTTGGAGAGACTATCGCAACACCGCCTTCGTTTGTCCATCAAGAAGTGCGCCTTTGCAAAGGCGTCCCTCGACTTTCTCGGCCATACCATCCACCCGGGAATCATCACGCCCCAGGGGAAGCACGTAGAGCAGATCCGGCAGCTGCCCGTACCGACCAACAAGGACAAACTCCGGAGTTTCCTTGGCGTTTGTGGATGGATCCGCCAATACATCCCGGACTTCGCGACCATCGCGGCACCACTAACCGATTTGTTACAGGCCAAGAAAACGTGGGAGATCACACCGGAAGTCATGGGGGCATTCAACCGACTGCCCGCCAACCGCTCCAGCTACACCACCCTCGCCCCAACCAGCCCCTGGTGGTCCAGACCGACGCGAGCTCCATCGGCATCGGGGCCATAGTCTACCAGGAGGACGACGACGGGACCAAGAGGATCATCTGCTTCGACAGCGCGCGCCTTTCACCAACGGAGCAGCGGTACCACATCAACGAGCAAGAATGCCTGGCCCTGACATGGGCCCTCCGACGCTACCGACCGCTACTAGAAGGGAAACGTTTTAAAGTCCGGACGGACAGTAAAGCCCTTACCTGGCTACAATCGTTCAAGGAGGAAAAGGCAAAATTACTCAGATGAGCTTTGTTTTTACAGGAATTCGACTTCGACCTGGAGCATTGTCGCGGTACCCAGAACGAATTCGCGGACGTTCTATCGCGAGACCCCGAGAACGAGACTACCCACGACGCCCTAACCGACGCGCGACTAGCAACGCCGGAGCTCCAGGCCCTACCGACAGCGGAGACAGAGGTGGCAAACGCCTTGACCACCATCGTCGACGAGATCAAGCGGGCCCAAGACCAGGACGAGGAGACGCAGGAGTTCCTGAGACGCTGGCGAAACCCCTTCACCCCTGAAGATGAAGGCATCCGATCCGCGTACGAGCAATTCGAGGGATACCTTTACCGCGCTGCCACCGACACCGATCCGCAGACGCTGTACGTGCCACCCGCAGCCCGAGAAAAGGTACTCAAGCAACACCACGACGACAGTGGACACCCCGGCCGGGACGAGACCCACACCGCCATCCGCCGGAGATACTGCTGGCCGCAACTAGCCCGCAACGTCGCCCTCCACGTCCAACAATGCGTGACCTGCGCCGCCGTGAAAAGAGGTAAGTTACAGACTAACGCTAATTTACAGGCACGAAAGCCAACCCGACCATGGCATACCGTCAACATCGACATCTTGGGGCCCTATCCACCAACAGCTTCTGGAAGAAGATACATCCTGGTGATCGAGGACGCCTTCACGAGATGGGTCGAGGCATTCGCGATGCGGGACGCCACCAGCCAGTTCATGTGTCGACTAGCGGAAGAGGAAGTCTTTCATCGGTTCGACTACCCGAAGGTCATCCTCACGGACAACGGTACCTAGTTCACCAGCGACCTCTGTAGAACCATGTGCAGAAGTTGGGGCGCGACCCACCACACGACGGCGATCTACCACCCCCGAGCCAACCCGGTCGAACGACGCAACCAGGAGATCAAGAAGGCCCTCCGCACGCGACTTCAGGGACAACCCCACGACGAATGGGTCCGCCATCTACCCCGAGTCCTCCACGACCTCCGCCTCCGGACCAACGCCGCCACGCGATCGAGCCCTGCCAAGCTGCTGTTCGGGTACGAGCCACTTCAGCCAGGGGATCAACAGCTTCCGGAACAACGGGAACCGCTATCCGCCGAAGACCGACAGAGGGAAGCCACCGCCAACCAACTTCGGTATCACCGGAGATACCAGGGGCAGCCCACCGCACCAGTCGCCCGGGTAGGAGAGGATGTCATGGTACGGGCCCGCATCCAGTCCAACGAGCAGCGGAAGATCCACGCCGGTTTCGCGCCCAAATGGTTGGGACCCTACAACATCCGCAACATCTTCGACGGGAGGGTCTACACGGTCGACAAAGGGGGACAGCAGGTGAAGTACCACGCAGACCACATCCGGCCAGCACCACGACGCCCAGCGCTTCGCACACCACCTCCGGCATCGCCACCACCGCACCCGGAAGAAGATGAAGAAGACGCTTTGCAGGCCATGCCGTCGTCTCCGAGGGGGGGCGAATTGTCACCAACAACCAGAAGATCCACAACGCCAGCCTGCAATTGGAGAATCCGGCCGACCAACCACGATGCAGCACCAGCGTGGAGGAGGAACCGACATCCTAACATATAAGCGCTTCACGCGAGACACTCTGTCTCATTATTTTTCCAATTTTTGCTTAACCACTATCATACTCTGTTAAATATATATTTGGATGAATATATGATTTTATTTTGTGTTATAATACTGCCGTATTATTTCTTTAACCTTTCTTTCCTTTTAATAGCATTATTTGGTAACTCTGAGTAACTACGAGCCGTTCAACGGTAACAAGTAATTTCAGCTGTTTTCTCGGCGGTACGTGTAAGTTTTAACTCTAGATTTCAGTCTCAGTGCAGCAACTGAACGCGTAACACGTACTTCTCTTCGCATCCGTATTTAAACGTCTACAAGAAAAAATATTCATTCGCAACTCAGCTTATTGATAACCTAAGGGATCTTGCATACAACCCGCAGCTACAAGGTAATGCTCGAGCCATCTCAAATGCTTTAAAACAATGTACCTCGGCTATATGGAGAATCAATAGAGCACTGGAAAAAGAAACATCTATAGCGATTAAGAATCATCTGTCAACCTGCCTGGGTCAAGCGAGATCATATAGGGAGATTATTAAAACCTTAAAAACTGTAGGTGGAAGCAATAGTCAGTGAAAAGAGACAGCTCGCAATCGCGTGAAGTGGGCTGATATGAAATGAGCATTTAAGGGACGCATCATTAAAAGTGAACATAGCTGTAACAGGCGTGTTCGAAGTCAAAAAAGGGGATACTATTATAGAAGAAGTAAAGTATATAAACACCAAAAATGCAGCCATATACCAAGACAGTAATTTAGTCCAATGGTTCAAGATCATTATTCAAGATCCTATTCTTAAGGATCTCGAAGAGTTTCAAGTAAGTATAGAAATTGTAGAAAGTTAGAAATATACTAACGCACGCATATTTCTTTATCTAGCAAAAAGATAGCGGGTGGACGCTTAAATCAATCGTTAATCTCCAGCTCAATATCAATAAGTATACCCAGCAGCTTGGCTCATCATATTAAATCTGAAGCTCAACATAAAATCACATAATACAGCGAGTGTACTTGAGATCCTCTACTAATGTCCGAAGAGATACAAAACTTGTTTAAAAGTGCTTAAAATGTATATAATTTAGATAATTATTCTCATATTTATCCTGTGTTAATAAAACCCAACAAATGTTTTATTGTATTTTATTTTATTTTTATGTTTTATTTTGTAAGTTACTACAAGTCTACGGTTAATCAACTTATGCGTTGCATTCGATAACCTAGTACTACAAATTAATCTGATGAAATTCCATCCGGAATATAAAAACAATAGGGCTCGTCCAGGATTCGAACCCGGGACGTCTCACACCCTAAGCGATAATCATAACTTTAGACCAACGAGCCAGTTATATATGGAAAAATTTTGCTTCGAGAAGATTAGTATGTTTCTCATTACATCTGAATAATATAAAATATAGAACCGATCTTGGTACAAGCATTTTCAAATTTGACATAATGTTTTAGCTAAAATTATAGGTCGCTCTGCCCTTATACACAACATTATTAACAGATTTATTTATTATACGATTTACTTTGAGTAATGCAATTACGTGAGTACCCAGCGTGAAAGTAAATATTGCGATTAGGTATTATACAATTTTACAGTGTTGAATAGAATATTTGGCAAAACAAACCTTACAAGGCATTCAATCGGCTGACCGAAGAACAATTTTACAATTACTAATACATACTTGCTGACAATGCAACGTATTTCGCAAGCTAACCCTCAAGTGGAAGATTTATATCAGAGGTATTAAGATTTCTTCGAATAATTTTGGGGGGTAAAAGACATACGATAAACAGATATCGAACATACATCAGTTAACATTCTGAATATACTAAAATTATATGGTGTATATAATAAATTAAAACTTATTATTATAAATTTAAAGAGCGCGACATATTTTTCAAATTCTATTCTCTCTATAAAACAACCCGGCTATTGGAGACATAAATCACTCTAAAATATTATTATTAAAAATTAAGAAATGTATTGCTTGTTGTAATTCGCGCGCGGAAGGGTATTCTACCCAAAACTCTGCAGGTTCACCTCTTCTAAAAATATTTAAATTAATCAATCGCTTTATGAAATCCATAGAGAATTATGCAATCTTATTAAATAAGTCTAGAAACAGATTTATACCAAAACGTTTACTGAGGCAGAGAGAGGTTGAGAAATAAGAAGCTTTTATAGAATGTATTTCGTTTATTTTGTCATCATATCAAAAATATCATATTACATATAAATACTATCACAATACGACTATATTACATAGTACAACTAGAAATTAAATATTTACTTATTCTATGAGTTTTCTCGCTTTAAGCTCTGTGATGACTGAAATTATTTTGTTTTCGTTTTTGAGACTGCTGCTAAGAGATTTCTTTACAGCATACAACAGACGAAGTCGGTCCACTAGTTGATCAGGCGTACTCTGACGTATCCAATCCGGTTTCATCTTGTTTAACTTTTTGGGAAGACTAACTCCAAAGTCTGTTATTCTATATAAATTAGGCTTTATTATGTTTTCGTATTTCCAATGTTTAACGCTTATTAGCCGAGCGTTGTGTCTATAGTCTTTCTTATGAGCATTAGTAAGTGATATTATTTTCATATAGTTACCGATATCTTCCTCTGTTGGACTAGGAGAGCTTATTCGTTTAAGCGTTAGTAAATTAAACAGACCGGATGTTCCATTGAAAAGTTTGTTTTTAATTAAAATATCTTTTCCCTGAAACTGTACTCGCGAACAACCAAATCGCCACTCATCGATGTCGTTATATAGAGCGTACCTAGTTTTGTCTACGTTTTTGTTTTCTCCGCTAACTAATAATGCTCTATAATAGTTAGAGAATTCGTGATAATCTCTTAAGCTAGAATCGCTTTCTTCTTCTTCCTCATCAGCAGATGTAACGGGAGATAATTGTTCAAGCTCTGGTGAGAGATTGATAGCAACGGTCTCCGATCGCGGTATAACACGATTATCATGAGGTTCTGCTTTTTATCACAGTGAAAGTAGGCTAATTTCTTACGTATAGCATTACGAGCGTTTATTATTTCATCATTATTATCATCGTCCTCGCATCTTATTTCTTTATTGGCTTCTATAGCACAGGATTTATTGGTATGCATACGTTTCAGATTCACGTCTTTAAATATTACATTATTTCTAGGTGATGTCTTATTGTCAACAACTATGGTATTATGAACTGTTTTCAAATGACTTCTATAGTTATCGAAACGTGTAAAATACTTTAAACAAATAGAACACTAAACTTTATACCCCTGGTGTATCTTCAAATGACGAGCAAACCCTGATCGTAAAACGCTCATGCAACATATGTCACACACACGTCGCCGGTTCATATCGACTAATAATTGATCATGAACTCCTATTTATATAACATGTTCTTCAGGTCACTCTTAATTAACCCTGACGCTACGTCTATCATCACCCTGTCGATCTTCCTTCATCATTAATTAACCCTGGCTAGACGTCCTTCTGCATGAATTCGTCATGGCACGAGACGCCTTCATTATTAATTAACCCTAACACTACGTCTATCATTATCTATCGATCATTCTCCATCCTTAATTAACCCTGGCTAGATGCCCATTATCTTATCGATCATCCTTAATTCACTCTTGACACGGTTCAATGCTTCGATAAATAGCTGAGAAAAGTTCAAAATAGAAATTGATGGAATATCAGCAGTACGAGATTCCTGTAATCCAAGATAACTGCCTACAAATCACAGCGTAGTAGGCGTGGTCCTAGATAGGTTAGCTTAGAACACGTGATGTCTCATTTAAATTATACATGTATATCACCCTTCTCCCTTCATCCTTAATTTAAATTATACATGTATATCACCTTTCATCCTACATTTAAATTATACATATATATATATATATATATATATATATATATATATATATATATATATATATATATATATATATAACCCTTCTCCCTTCATCCTTATTTTAAATTATACCTGTATATCGCCCTTCTCCCTTCACCCTTCATCCTTCATTTAAATTATACATGTATATCACCTTCTCCCTTCACCCTTATTTTAAATTATACATGGATATCGCCCTTATCCCTTCACCCTTCATCCTTCATTTAAATTATACATGTATATCACCTTCTCCCTTCACCCTTCATCCTTAATCATGCTAGTAAATGAAACATCACGTGTTCTAACCTAACCTATCTTGGACCACACCTACTACGCTGTGATTTGTAGGCATCCATATTGGATTACAGGAATCTCGTACTGATAGTATTTGGGGTATACAAAGAAATTTGTATGTGACGCTATTATGTCGACCCTGAATGCCTGCAAATCCTCGTGTACGAGAATCAAGCGCTGGTTCTAAACTAAGTATCCCTGAATGCTTGTAACTGTCATCTGATGACGTCATGCTCTCCATAGCTCTACCGAAGAGATCTACTGATACAGTTACTAGATTAGAGAAACTGAAGCAGAAACATTATTTTTATTATTATTACTCATAATCAGGGTTTCTCAGCTATTTATCGAAGCATTGAACCGTGTCAAGGGCGAATTAAGGATGATCGATAAGATAAAGGGCATCTAGCCAGGATTAATTAAGGATGGAGAATGATCGATAGATGATGATAGACGTAGTGTTAGGGTTAATTAATGATGAAGGCGTGTCGTGCCATGACGAATTCATGCTGAAGGACGTCTAGCCAGGGTTAATTAATGATGAAGGAAGATCGACAGGGTGATGATAGACGTAGCGTCAGGGTTAATTAAGAGTGACCTGAAGAACATGTTATATAAATAGGAGTTCATGATCAATTATTAGTCGATATGGACCGGCGACGCGAGTGTGACATATGTTGCATGAGCGTTTTACGATCAGGGTTTGCTCGTCATTTGAAGATACACCAGGCGTATAACGTTCAGTGTTCTATTTGTTTAAAGTATTTTACACGCCTCGATAACTATAGAAGTCATCTTAAAACAGTTCATAATACCATAGCTGTTGACTATAAGACATCACCTAGAAATAATGTAATATTTAGAGACGTGAGTCTGAAACGTATGCACACCAATGAATACTGTGCTATTGAGGCCAATAAAGAAATAAGATGTGAGGACGATGATAATGATGATGAAATAATAAACGCGCGTAATGCTATACATAAGAAATTAACCTACTTTCACTGTGATAAAACAGAACCTCATGATAATCGTGTTATACCGCGATCAGAGACCGTTGCTATCAATCTCTCACCAGAGCTTGAAAAATTATCTCCCGTTACATCTGCTGATGAAGAAGAAGAAGAATGCGATTCTAGCTTAAAAAATTATCACGAATTCTCTAACTATTATAGAGCATTATTAGTTAGCGGAGAAAACAAAAACGTAGACAAAACTAGGTACGCTCTATATAACGACATCGATGAGTGGCGATTTGGTTGTTCGCGAGTACAGTTTCAGGGAAAAGATATTTTAATTAAAAACAAACTTTTCAATGGAACATCCGGTCTGTTTAATTTACTAACGCTTAAACGAATAAGCTCTCCTAGTTCAACAGAGGAAGATATCGGTAACTATATGAAAATAATATCACTTACTAATGCTCATAAGAAAGACTATAGACACAACGCTCGGCTAATAAGCGTTAAACATTGGAAATACGAAAACATAATAAAGCCTAATTTATATAGAATAACAGACTTTGGAGTTAGTCTTCCCAAAAAGTTAAACAAGATGAAACCGGATTGGATACGTCAGAGTACGCCTGATCAACTAGTGGACCGACTTCGTCTGTTGTATGCTGTAAAGAAAGCTCTTAGCAGCAGTCTCGAAAACGAAAACGAAATAATTTCAGTCATCACAGAGCTTAAAGCGAGAAAAATCATAGAATAAGTAAATATTTAATTTCTAGTTGTACTATGTAATATAGTCGTATTGTGATAGTATTTATATGTAATATGATATTTTTGATATGATGACAAAATAAACGAAATACATTCTATAAAAGCTTCTTATTTCTCAACCTCTCTCTGCCTCAGTAAACGTTTTGGTATAAATCTGTTTCTAGACTTATTTAATAAGATTGCATAATTCTCTATGGATTTCATAAAGCGATTGATTAATTTAAATATTTTTAGAAGAGGTGAACCTGCAGAGTTTTGGGTAGAATACCCTTTCGGCGCGAATTATAACAAGCAATACATTTCTTAATTTTTAATAATAATATTTTAGAGTGATTTATGTCTCCAATAGCCGGGTTGTTTTATAGAGAGAATAGAATTTGAAAAATATGTCGCGCTCTTTAAATTTATAATAATAAGTTTTAATTTATTATATACACCATATAATTTTAGTATATTCAGAATGTTAACTGATGTATGTTCGATATCTGTTTATCGTATGTCTTTTACCCCTTAATATTATTCGAAGAAATCTTAATACCTCTGGTATAAATCTTCCACTTGAGGGTTAGCTTGCGAAATACGTTGCATTGTCAGCAAGAATGTATTAGTAATTGTCAAATTGTTCTTCGGTCAGCCGATTGAATGCCTTGTAAGGTTTGTTTTGCCAAATATTCTTTTCAACACTGTAAAATTGTATAATACATAATGGCAATATTTACTTTCACGCTGGGTACTCACGTAATTGCATTACTTGAAGTAATTCGTATAATAAATAAATCTGTTAATAATGTTGTGTATAAGGGCAAAGCGACCTATAATTTTAGCTAAAACATTATGTCAAATTTGAAAATGCTTGTACCAAGATCGGTTCTATATTTTATATTATTCAGATGTAATGAGAAACATACTAATCTTCTCGAAGCAAAATTTTTTCATATATAACTGGCTCGTTGGTCTAAAGGTATGATTATTGCTTAGGGTGTGAGAGGTCCCGGGTTCGAATCCTGGACGAGCCCTATTGTTTTTATATTCCGGATGGAATTTCATCAGATTAATTTGTAGTACTAGGTCATCGAATGCAACGCATAAGTTGATTAACCGTAGACAAGTCTACTAGTAACTTACAAAATAAAACATAAAAATAAAATAAAATACAATAAAACATTTGTTGGGTTTTATTAACACAGGATAAATATGAGAATAATTATCTAAATTATATACATTTTAAGCACTTTTAAACAAGTTTTGTATCTCTTCGGACACTAGTAGAGGATCTCAAGTACACTCGCTGTATTATGTGATTTTATGTTGAGCTTCAGATTTAATATGATGAGTCAAGCTGCTGAGTATACTTATTGATATTGAGCTGGAGGTTAACGATTGATTTAAGCGTCCACCCGCTATCTTTTTGCTAGATAAAGAAATATGCGTGCGTTAGTTTATTTCTAACTTTCTACAATTTCTATACTTACTTGAAACTCTTCGAGATCCTTAAGGATAGAATCTTGAATATTGATCTTAAACCATTGGGCTAAATCACTGTCTTGGTATATGGCTGCATTTTTGGTGTTTATATACTTTATTTCTTCTATAATAGTATCCTCTTTTTTGACTTCGAACACGCCTGTTAAAGCTGTGTTCACTTTTAATGATGCATCTTTCTTCAACGCATTCAGAATACGTCTCTGAAAATTGGTCGAGCAGTGCTGCATGAAAGCCTTCGGCTTTATATGCTTGGTGTTAGTTGTTACAGCAGTTCACATGCGTCCCTTAAATGCTGATTTCATATCAGCCCACTTCACGCGATCGCGAGCTGTCTCTTTTAGCTGACTATTGCTTCCACCTACAGTTTTTAAGGTTTTAATAATCTCCTTATATGATCTCGCTTGACCCAGGCAGGTTGACTTCATAGGTTCTCTTCATAGTTTTGTTACGTTTATAAATAATTAGTCTTTTGGTACGTATACGTGGTCATTTAAAAAAATATTCTATCGGGTTCGAATAGACGGCAAACAACACCCAATTTAAAAAAAATCAAGTTTCGATGCAAGATGCAAGACATGTAAAACGTCACCAAAATTGCAAAAATAAACGCAATCGAATTTTACAAATTGCGCTCGATTTCTAATGACTTACACTACATACAGGGTGTATTATCGATTTTGTAACATAGGGGAATAGCATGTAAAAACACAATTTCTCAAATATTGACTCGATTTCCAATGACTCACATTATATTTATGCACACTTGCAATAGTATTCAAAGCTGCAAACAGCGCTTGCAAACTTCCAAAGTTTTAATCGCATTAGACGTATAAAACCTTGTTAAACAAAAAGTTTTGCATACCTGGCATACGGGTTTTGAGTGCCTATTGTACATAATTTAAACTATATTTAACGTAAGTTTCATCAATATTGGTTATTTAAATTTTTATGGAAACTTAAAAAACACGCAATTTTGGCAGTTTTCTCGATTTTGTAATTTAATTATTGCAGTTATAACAACCGAACTGGTGCCATTACGAAGCTATTTTGATTACAAACAAATCATATACTGAACATTTTTTTCATTGGAAGTCATCCGATAAGCTACGGAAGAAAAACTCATCGAAAACAGTTGTACGCGTCTTAAATTGTTAATAACTCTTCTTGAAATATAATATAAATATAAAGATTAGTTAAAGTTTCACAAGTTTTATTAATATCTTAACCTGACAATATTGTTTCGACACTTTGTGTCATTATCAAAGGTAGATAAGATTGATAAACAAACACGTTGCTAAGGATAAATATATACAGAAAATAGGTAACTAGATACAATACATAACAAAAACTAAATATCTAACACTTCTAATAAAGGAGAACTACTAAGCTCAGTTTGTTCATTCATTAAAGGTACACACATAAAAAGGAACATTTGCATTAAACTAATAGTATTTGGTCCAAGTAAATCATTGTTTCCCATATCCACAAGCAAATAATTTGTTTGCAATGAATATATAAAAGCTTTAAAAACATTACATTGATTTAAGCTTTACTCATTTCATTTAAAGAATACAGTTTCTTGATACTATGAGAACAATCCATTTAAATTAAAACAGAACATTATTCAGTTAAGAAGATACTCCTGTTGATACTATGAAACAATCCTTTTAAATCAAGACAAAAATTATTATTAAAAAATCACCATAACTTTAAATGAATAAATAATATGTTTAATTTGAACATACTTCTTTTAAACTAAAGGTACTGATGGTTAACTTAGAAGCAAATGGTTAGTTTAAATTAAACATAAGCACAATTTAACTATAACATGTGTATTTCTTTGAAGCAATTTCATTTTATCATTGAATCAAAATAAAAGTTGTTTTACTATAAATCAATAACAAATGCTTAAATGAAACAAATGTACCTACTTTATGTCCTACTATTTGTACGAAATTATATCAATACTTACTTGGATGATAATTAGATGAACGCTTATTTGGAGACTATCTCAGGATACAGCACTCTTAATTCTTTAAGGGGAGTTAAAGCTTACTCAAAAAATCCCTAATAAATTATTTTAATAAATAAATTTTTATTTATTCTACTTATCAAATTGTAACTCTATAGCAATTCTTTTAGAAATCGTGCAAGAAGCTGTATATGTTTATGTTCATATACTCTACAGACTGCATAGTAAATGCTTATCAATACATATATTATCAGATTCTTTAAGAGAAGTAATGTGAGAGATGTGTTCTAAAAGTGTAACAAAATAGAAGAAAATCTGCCTTAAAAACTATAAGAGCATATACCGTAATTCTTGTATAACTTAAATATTCACATTAATAAGATTATAATAAGGAAATGCATTTTGTGACAAAAACAAGTATAGTATTATAGAATACAAATCTTTATTACATAGTTCAAACAAAAGAAATAATATAATAGGTACTTAAAAAAAGTATAAAAATAACATTAATAAACATACATGTTACTATTTGTAGCTCTATGAAGTGTGGAACATGTGAAAGAAGATAACTGAGTCAAATTAAACATTTCATAGTTAGTAGAAAAATTAACTGCATAAGCTCTGAAATGCAAGTCAAAATGGTTTGTAACAAGAAGACGGCAGTAAAAATAAAAATTATTGGATTCATTGATGAGGATGTCTTCTATGAGGGCATACTGTGGTATATCGTCTATATCATTTATTAAAAGTACACAATTTGTCTTATAAAGTATACCATTGAATGTTAACCAAGGTACAGAGAAATATAAATGCTTTGAATCAAATGTGACAGAAGAATCTGTCTTTGACAAATCTCGCAGAGGTCCATATTCAATCGAATCTATTAATCCTTTTTTTGAAATTAACCTGTAACTAAATTTAAGCTGCAAACGGATACTTAATGAATAAGGAAGATTTTTTCTACATTTTATGATAGCAGCATTACGTTTAAGCTCTTGATGCTTGGCTTCAAATCGCATAGAACTCAAATAAATTGGAGGTCCCATACTTTCAATCATTTTAGGATAATGTAGAAGAATATGGAATTTAGGTTTTAGATGTTCCTGAAAAATATTTATATACATTTTATGATGTTCCATTATTAATACTTTTAGAAAATTAATACATTCTTTATTCATTGAAGGTAATAGAAGAATCTCTGTAATTTCTAACAAAAGCAAGTAAAATACCCAAATTTCATTTTCCTCTGAAATTAAATCTCCAACAATTAACCTAAAATTTCTTACTAAAGAAAGCATTTCAGCTGCAGAATAAATTATACAACCATTCTTAAGATAATCTTCTTTTATTGGGGGTGGAATGTTTTTTTCCGAAATGTCATAATCATAATATTTAATTCTAGAATTTAAGTCATCTAAAGAAAAATGTTTTTCAAATATCAAACCCTGTATAATTTTTGCCATTGCATATCGATGCACTCCCTCGAATAAATCATGCATGACATCACCGACAACATTATCATAAACATGGAAATTTGGAAGTTCATTAAAAACACATTTTTGTTTAATTCCAAAGTTAGATAAACTCAAATGATCATTATACTCTTTTTTATTTCTGAGAGAATTATTGTCTTCTAAAATTTGTAGTTTGGTATTATCTTTTTTTGTACAGCAGAAACGACAAAAGTAATGGGCATTAAAACTCTCCACAAAACCAAAGATTGAATTCATACCTAAATTGTCACCAACTATCGCTAATAACTTAAAACAAATCGTTTGCTCTCTGCCATCAACATACATTTTAATGCCATCAATTTCTAAAGTTTTAATTTCTTGTATTAATATATTGAAAATAGCACTGTTTCCAAATACATTTCTGTCAGAGCTGTGAAAGAGCATGGTTAGAAATATATTTTCCAAACGACTTGAATACTTGGGAGGTACTGTAGCAAAAGAAGAATAAATAGCTCCTAATTTATAAGTGCCAGAATGACTACCAAGAGGGTTGCCTGTTTCAAAATCATCAAAATAAATTATAAATGGCAATAGTACTACATCTTCAGGAGGTTTCTTGAAGGTCTCTCGATATAGTGAGCCTTTAATAATATTATCAATGGTATCAGTTTGTATGATTTGTTTTTGATATGTCATAATTTCTTTAAAGACTCCGGGTAACTCTAGAAATGAACGAAAAGTAGATGTTAAAGGTATATAAGACAGCGTTCGGGTTTTTAGTAACAACGAAATGGGACCATCTATTTTTGAACGGGTCTCTGATATTCCTAAACTATGTTCGATAGGTTTTATCAAGAATTTATTATTCATGAAATATTTCAATCTCTTGTGTTCTGTATCTAATAGATGAAAAGGATTTTTCAATAATTTAAACATATTTTGCAACTCCACTGAATTATTCTCAGAAGACTCAATAAGTTTTTCCAAGATATCAATAATTCCAGAAGATAGAAATGATGCAAAATAGGTAATAATATTTTGGATCATAGTTTTGGTTAATGTTAAATTATCATACAATTGAGATACTATTTTATTTACTTCAGAATTTATCAAATCATAAAACCTTATCGAGAGACATTCAAAACTTTCTTCTGCAGAATCATTTTTAACATTAAAATAAATAGGATTTTTCCCACTATTTTCTAATAAATTAATTTCATCTGAATTTGTAAATGTATCAGAGCTTACATTCATTTCACCAACTAGGCATTTATCTTTGGGAAGAGAAGTATGAAATTTGTGTTTTAGATTCAAGTGTTGAATAAATGCATCCTTTCTAGAAAATATTCGTTTGCAATTATGTTTTGGACATGTAAACATAGTTACTTTGTGATAAACTTCCAGGTGTAAAGCAAACTTCTTAGGTTGCGAAAACTGTGTTCCACACTCCTTACATTCCATGGTTACTACTTTATAAAAAATAAATATTTAATATTTTAGATTTTACCATTGGTTAACATTGCTCATTAAAGTCCACAACAAAAGAATTCCACCAACTTAATACTAATAATAAGAATAAGTCAAATATGTTTACTAACAAAATATCTTTGCAAATCCCTAGTAAGTTTCTAAATAAAGTAAATACATGTAAATCAGTAATAAACTTAAAACATCAAACAAAACAAAAAACAAACCTCTTTTTTAGGTTTGAATATAAATATTAAACTATTATTTAATAAAACTAAAACCTATGAAATGGCACAAAAGGTAATCAAATAAATAGGTACCTTATTGATTTTTTAATATCTCTATGGTATCCATAATATAAGGTATGGTGTTGTCGTTCTTGGTTTTAATATTATATATTCCCTGTTGAATTAGTAAATAAATATGTTCTGCTGGAGGAGGATACTGGGCATTTGCTACAAAGTATAGCTTAAAACAGGTATCAAATGCTTGCTTTGCTGACTTGCAGTGATATCGAAGTTCGTCAATAACGATATAGAAATTATTTAATTCATACAGTGAAGGACCTTCAACGATTAAATAAGGTTGTACAGTCTGTTTTCGTAAATAAGCTGCATGTTTGTTTGATTTGATAGTTCGATCGATGTCACCTGGAATCTAAAAAAAGTCATTACTATATGTATATGTCAAGTATATATGTATAAGTACTATGTGTACAGCATGTATATACTCACTTTAGCATGACAGATTAAAGATACGATTGTTTCAGCAGTAGAAAATTTCCAAATATTTCTATTTCCGAGATTAATTTTTCCCTTAGGTGGAATTAAATACGGTAATATGCTCAACTGCGCAATAAATCGAGAATCTTCATTAATGGAGTCACTATTTAGAACAGTTAAAAGTTCTTCGCAGTATTTATCTTTGGCTGTTATTTTCTTATATTCGAATATCTTTTCGAAAGTAGAATCCCAACTTGAAATCAATCTTAATATTGCTTGTGGGAAAAGTTTTTCAAAGTCCACGTTAATCTGCAAAAATTATGAACTTATATGTATGAGGAACAGCTAGCTGTAACTTTGGACAAATTAAACAGCAACAGCTAATAGCTATTCAAGCATTTGTATACACTAATGATTCTAATTTCAGTAAAAATTATATACATAAGTCAAATATATATTAAATAAAAGATTAATAAGAAATCATACCAAAACATCAGCGTTTTCATATTTCAAAACAGGCCATTCCTCATAGAATTCCTTTACAGTTGAAGAAGTTGATAAATGTCGAACTTCAAAGGTGTTTTTCCATTTATTTATAACCTCAGCCCATGGCTCTCTATAATTTTGTAACCACAATCTATCATTTCTAATATTTTCTAAAAAATAATGGTTTATCTAATTGTCCATGTTTTGTAAAGTATATCATAATTACCATCTTCTAGCAAGGTTGATTTATGTTTTTTATTGGGTAGTTCGTCATATTCTGAATTATTCCCAGTTTGACTACGTTTTCTCATAAGTACTTTAGGACCACAGTCATGGAGCAGATTTCTACATTTGTCAACTAATTTACCCCTAGCCAGGATAGACCTACCAGTTTTTGAATCTTTTTTCTTTATAGCTGGAACATAGTAGGTACTAGCAGATTCAGTTGGAAATAGACCAATTATTTTAGATGTTAGAATATTATAATCTTCTGGTGTGAGGCGACTAGAAAGATACCTTCTATTAAGATGTATATAGGCATAGCATTACCAGATACTTACTGTTTAGCAATATAATCAAAAATATGTTTGATCATAATATCCGTTATTTTGTTGCGTTTTTTATCATTGAAACTTGTATGTACATTATAATATTCTAAGATCTCCCTACCAAAAATATCAGTACTTAAAAGAGTATTCAAATCAAAATCGGGCATTTTAATAGGCTTAAATAAATCTAAACCAACTGCAGCGACCTGTCTATGCTCTGTTGGAATCAAGTAGTATTGATCAATGTTTTCCTATAACATACATTTTATAATTAAAAAGTATGTATATATGTTACCATGAAAGTTGGAAATCAATGAATGTTAATAATCTCTACCTAGGTAATAACTGTCATTCTTATACCTTTACCGATTTTGTAAATAAACATTTATTGGTAAAAATGAGAAATAAAAGTATAGGGAAACAGCAATCACTAGAAAACCAGAAAAAATTGATTAGTACTCATATTCACTAAAACACTTGGTGAATCTGAGTGCTCCCTAATGAGTGCCAGCCTTCACTGAATGTACTACTACTTTCACGCTAACATATATAAAACAAGTGAAATCAGTGACGTAGCAAAGGAATCTACTTAAAATAATTAAGTATTTTGAAAGTTTTTATAGTAAATAGGTACCTTATTACTTTGATTCTCTTCAAACTCCAAATTAGCTTGCCTCAGATTTAATTCCTCCTTTTGATCCATGTTTTCATTCTCATTAATTTCTTTGTGTAATTCAGTATTTTCGTTATTTTCAATCTATAGGAAATATGAAGCTAGGTTTAAAATTCATAAAACAAAATTTAAAGTTGGTATTCTGACAAAATAGTCTTCCAAGAAAATGTGTTTTATAACTCTTTGGATAACAAAAGTCAACTGTATAATATAATAATAGTTATTTATCGATGTATATTATCATATTATTATATTTTAGATGTTGTTACTATTTCAGTTTACATAAACAATGCAGATAATTTTTACACCTGCAGAATGTTACATTACAAAGTAATCGCTGATGGTTAAGATGAATAAAAATATAAAAATGATCTCATTAGTGTAAACACATACCTGAACGCTACATTCATGTATCAATTTTGCAGAGTTGTAAATTGGCAAAAATCTCATTCTTTTTCCTACACTTGGAATCAGTTCCCTCAAAAAATATTCATCCAAATTAAAAAAGTTACTTGGATTAATATCATTTTCTAAAAAGAAATACATAATTAACTATACACTACAGGTAATATGGTTGTTAATTAAATTACTAAATAGTAGGATGAAGAATGATAGAAAACTAAGTGGGAGAATATTTGCACAAATTTAATACGCACATAACTAAAGCACGTGCATATACAACGTATAATAAATGATAAATTGATAACAATACTTACTTTTAAAGTTCTCAATCAATTCCGGAAAACCCCAATCATCCAATAACTTTTCTACATCTATTTCACACATTTCAGCAAAATAATTAATCTTTTACTGTAACTTTAAAAGGACATGGATGGTTGCACTTTCGACAATGCACACACAATCACTAATAACGTGAATCGACAAGAGGGAACATTTAGGTGTGGCGTTGGCGTCAAGAATTGCTAATGTTGCATTTATGATGCCAACTTTAAAATGAATTTTCGCTATGTTTAAGTTAAAAAGTTCATTTTAAATTAAGAATGTGATTTTGTTGGATTAAAAATGTTTAAAAAATCTTTAATAAAACATACCTTGTTTAAAGTAACATAGTCAGGGCGGTGCTTTAAAATAGCGTAATTTTAAATATAATTTTTCCGTTTTGATGGAAATAAATAATTATTCCAAGTAAAAATACAAAGTTCTAAATTCAAAGCTATGGAAATTTAAATCAAAATATACCTAAACTTGTATTCAAAAAAGTAAGAATTAAACCAAAACTGCTTGTTAACTTTAAATAAACCCATTTGAAACAACCTTTTTTTTGAAATGACTAGTAGATTAGTTTTAGATTTAAAATATTAGTTTCTCTCAACAAAATATTGTTTCATTTCAAACAAAAATATCTAACCATATTGTCATGCTTATATCAAATATACCTTTTTATGTGTGTACTGTGCGTTTATGTCTGTATATTTCAAAAGCTTCTAAAATGTCTAATTTGTGTTTGTTGTTGCAAAAATGTAAGAATTTAATGTTGTTTTGAGGTGTCATTGGGTGGTTCTGTTCCAAAATGTGTTTGGCATAATTCGATTTTTCTGGATGTTTAAGTCTATAAGAGCGTACGTGTTCTTTGTATCTTATGTCGAAATTTCTAAGTGTTTGCCCCATATATACCGAACTACAAAAAGAACAATTCAAACGGTAAATGCCGGATTTCATGATATCTTGTGTTTTGTCTTTAGCATTGAATAAAAATGAAAAGGTGTTGATGTTAGTTTTATAAGTTATTTTGTAACTGGTGGTTTTTCTTATTATAGTTGCAATTTGTTTTGATGTCTTGCCGAAGTATGGTATTGATATGTAACTTTTCTGCTTTTACTACGATTTAGTACGCAACTACCTATATTATTCTACACACTATTCTGAATAGGCTTGTGCAATAAAATAGCTGTTAACACGAAAATCCACTCTTCACATCTCTATTCACTGGACTACAAATGCAGCGCATCCAGTCACACACTTAAAGATCTGGAGAACACACTTTAAGAAGCACTGATTTATTTTAGAAACAAACTAAAGTATATGATTAAGCATATGGCATTTATTTGCAAAAGGCTGTTTAATAAATTGCTTTTTTATTATTCAATTTAATAAATAGTTATTAATTTTATAATTTATTACATGGGTAAGTACCTAATAGAAAAATTTAATAATATTCTTATGGTTTTGTACTGGGCTATTTGCAAACTGCCATCTATGCTATAACTACTTTACTAACACAATTACCGGCAAATGTCGCAAGCTCCTACGATAAGACAGATTCTTTTTGTGTAAATGTGATGTGACTGATACACGCCAACATACTTTTTGTGATAATTTACATTGATTATTCACCGTAATCTTCAAGGTATGACTTTAATATAACTTTTAATTAATTTGTCTAGTGCTTTACACTGATTGCAAATATCTTTTTGGTGAAAATGTGGTTAATTGTTTCCGGTTTTTTACCCAATCATGAAATGTTGTAGGTCAAGAACTTCATAATCTGTCAGAATTTTAAGAAGGTATTTATGTATATTTTTAAAATTGGATGCGTACAAGCGCCTATCTGAACGAATATAAGATATTTCTGGATATTTTTCTGATTGTTCACCTGTCAAATTTATACGTGTTTCATCTTTATTATTTAATGAAGAAATTGACCTCTTGGGAACAGTACAGTCAATCTAAAAAACATGATTGTGTAATTACCATCTTATATTCTGTTTTATAATCGTCTATAACCTTTCTAACTCCCTTTAATTAAGTGCTTTATTGAAATACAACTCTAAAGAAAATTTATTAGGATTAATTGAAATAGAACTTTTAAAACATGAACACTTGCCATGATTTATAATATTAAGATGCTAATGGTCGATTGAAGAGCACATGTTTCTGGAGGATTATTTAATTTGGTTAAATTTGGTTTCATTTAGCTTTGAAAGTATATTTTTGTATTTCTGCTTTTTAATAGAACATTTTTAACATTATGCTAGTTATTTTCTCAATTTACTCTATAGTAAATTACCTGTAGATAAAGAATTATCATTAATATCATATAAAAGTTGATTTTGAAATTTTAATGTCATAAAATGCTGATTTTAAAAATGCTGTATTACTTAATTTTCATGCAACCTGCTCTAAATTTTCTTTTCTATTGCATATTTAGAAATCTCAGTGTTTGATCAAATAATTCCAATAGTGCTGTTTTAATTGCATAGTATGTTGCAAACATGTAGCAAGTTGATTACTTAAAAGTAAGCAGTTTTAGGTATTTCATAAAATAAAAATTTAGAGGTTATGTATAACCAAACTAGAAGAATGCTTGCATTCTGCATATTATGCAAAAACTTTTCAAGCAATGTTGTGAAAATATGCTATTTTGAATTATTTATAACTTGTCATCTGTCAGTATTCAAAATTTATAAAAATATTTATGTCATATTTATAAAAATCTGGATTGTGAAAATATTTCGTTCATTAGCTATGGTGAACAGAGCCAGCACAACTCATAAATCTGAAATGTATGCCATTCAGCAATGTTAATAGGAAAGCTCAGCGTAGATTTTAAGGACTAAACTTCTAAATCTAAGCTACAATTTTTCTCTAGGTTTATTTTTATATGTAATTATAAACGTTTTTTACACTCGTAAGTGTTTATATTTTGTAAAGTGATCGGCAAATCGACATGTCAAATAGTAACAAAAATAGACTGATTTAATATCTTCTTGTATATCGTTTTCACATTTTTGTATGTTAGATAAGTTTTTTCTAGTAATAAAGGAATTCGAAGAAAAGAGTTTGTAGACTCCACTATATTAAGTAAGATATATGAGGCATTGGAGGCCACTTTTAATTTGAATTGTCACCATGTTGAGCTAAAGATCGGCCCTGGGTCATCGATGCTCACTTGTGAGGTATAAGATTAAAAAATTCCTAGTCAAATCAGCATCCATAATTTGACAAACTGATATGTATTTACAAAAATGTCATAGCAGGGATTTTTTGAGGTTAGGGTTTAAGCAATGTTGGATGTTTCTAACTTTCTTTTAAATTTTAATTGATATTTGTCATTTTTAAAAGTTTTGAAATATTCCGTAGGAAACTAATGTAAGAATTTATGAAAATCTATTTCGGTCAAACCAAGCATTTGTCATTATCCTAAAAATGCTACAACTGCTTTTCTGTAATCAAACAGTTGGGAGTTGGAGTAACTAGTTTTACACAACTACTATTGTATAAAATAAGGAGTCAGAATCACTTTTACTGATAGTATTTTATTTAACAGAAAACTCATTTTAAACAGTTACAGTAGTTTCATTCAAATACGTTTTTACCCTCACAATAACAAAACTATGCTATTTAGTCTTTTAATCAACTTAAATGCAATCAATAACTTAATTAGAATTAATAATAATACTAATAAATTTCATCGGTCATTGTCGCTGTCTGAGCTGGAAGAATTGTTACGTTATAAACATCTATGAGCAACTCATTAACAGTTATATCTAGAATTTTATACCTCTGTCGTGTTTTGTATCATTCTTTAATCTTTCTTTCGGTACTTGCAACACCTCCAAATTTTGCGAAAACACTGCTGTAATGTTGGAGCCCACATTGCAAGGACCTTATCAATCCTATATCCATCTATAGCAATGTAGTGGTTGTTGTATTTCTTCGCAGGAGCCCATATTAATTCAATAGTGTTGAATTGAGTAGTATTGTGGCAACAGTAAGGTAAATCATCCACTTTTATAACGTTTTTCTTTTCTATGCGATTTGGCTACTTTTCGTAAATTGGTAAATCTAATCTAAATGAAATTGTATCATGACTAACGTTATTGTTATTTAACCAATCTATAATTTGCCTTTTTGTTCATGACACGGCAGCTGCTTTTAATGATGGTAGAATGGTATAGGGCGTTGTTCATACTTGTAAGATACCATTCTTGTAAATTATCGAGTAAATTATTAAGTTAATTGTCACGAATCCAATTCTTAAACATTTCTGAATTCATCTCTCTATGATAACCTTGTCTTATTTCTTGTACACAAGATAAAGGAAGTCAATGTACACTTTCTTTTTCTCTCAAAGTATAGTATGATCAAAAAGTCTTTGGATCAGTATTGCCATGAAATTAACAAGCTATCTATGAAATTATTTATTTCTATTATTTTTGACATTTACTTCACAACTGTCATGTCAATAGATAATAGTTCAAATAAATTCCATTCTGTGTTCTTTTTATAAATGTTATTAAGTAATACTTAAAATAACTGCAAGCACGAGAAGTAATAATAGCCTACGCTAACCTAAAATTTTCTGTTTAGCGGTGTCAACGCGTCTCTGCACTTCAACTGCGTTTCTTGACGCAGGTTGCTGTGTCTCTATTAGTGCTACTCAAGATACATTAGTGCTACTCTGTACAGTTCACAAAAACTACGGGCAGCAGAAGTAAATAATTCTATAAATGGTTTTTACATTCCATGGCTATTATGATCCAAAGACTTTTTGATCATATGATAGTTTAGCAAAATTCAGCAATGACTGCTGAGACTGCAATGAGACATTGCGAATGCAGTCTTACAACGAAGCACTTCTTTATTAGTTCTGAAAAGAACTGTTGCTTATTATTAGCCAAATACTACAAAAGTCTTTTCGAAAAGCATTTACTTATACTAAAAATTACCTCAGAAAATGTCACCTGTGTCAACCAAATCTAATGTTGCCTGTGACATCTATTACAAGTGACATGTTCTCCCAGAAACCTGTAATACCTTAAAAAATTCTTACAATTGATCTAGTTTATCTGAAATAGCATTAAATTTTTTCGTAAAAAAATCATGGTGTCAACCATAAAAGCAAATTATGCTTTTTTTGTATATAAATTTAATGCAAATAATAAATTTGCACATACAGATTTAATTATAGCAATAATTCTAAATATTAAACTGTCCTAAAATAATAAGAAATTTTCAAATACGTTCAAATTGACAAAAAACATTCTATTAGTACATTTTATGCTGTATGTCCCTTTTCAAAATGCGTTATAAAGAAATTTTTTATGTTTCAGTTCCTAACTCTGTTATGGTTTAAAATAATACATGTTCTGGATCTTTATCTGAAAGTAACAGCTCCAATAATTAATATAGGTAGCTAGTTTTTATTTAAAATTTGTTTTGAAAGTAAACAGATCTTTATGGTAGACTAGATTTTCGTTTAGTTTATAATGGCATGATAGAAATTTGAGCATTTAATTTTAGTATAAAATTTGTAGTACATATGTGTGGTTCTGTTATTTACATGCGGGACTACCGACTAAGGGACCGGGTTCGAACCCTGGCCAATATGTCACTGGATTTTTAAAAATCGCTTCTTCCTCAGAAGGCAATGTCAAACCACCAAGGTACACTGCACAACACAAATATAGGAGGGACATGTACACTTTTGTAAGAAACACGTTATTAGCTATTGAAAAAATTGCATTAACTTCATTCTCTCTGTCTACTTCATCTTCAACACCTCCTCCATTTCTTTCTCTATAACTTAAGATCAACATGTTGATTTCCTTCAAAAGACTTTTTGGCTTTCTTTTTTTCAGTTTCTTTTAAGGGTGCACTGGCTAATACTGCATACAAAGAATCTAATCTTTCGCAAAACCAATCTGCAAGATTTGCTCCTTGAAATATTTTCCAGACATAATCCAATTTATTCCTGCTTCTTCACTCGTCATTCCCACAGGTAGAACTGAATTGCCCATGTACCAAAACTTTGTGCACAGAGGAAGGCATATTGTATCATGCATAGTTTTAATAATCATCTTAGCAGCAGGTTTTTAATAAATAATAATAAACATAAAAATTGTTAAGAAATAAAGATAAAGGGTAAATATCAAATGTGAATGCACTGCAAGAAAAGAAACACGTGGTTTTGCTGGTTATTATTAGGGCTATTTGCATACTATTGGTTATTGTCGGTTAAATTCCTTTGTAGCAGATTTTTTAAATTATATTTGAAATATTTTTGAATAGGTTTAATTTGCGGTAAACTGCGGTATCACTATTAAAACTCAATTTGAAATGTGAACCATTCGTGTATAGAATACATTGTTTCAAAGAGTGTACCTAATAACAAGAATTAATAAACTCAAATTTGTATTAAGTGAAATTAAAGCCTTCAAACTGAATGATAATAGTATCTAAAAAATATTTCTTTAGAATACATGTTGGTAAAAATACACTTTTGTCATTTCTTGACTGAGTTTAATTTTCTAAACTTGTATTGCTTTTTAGAAAAAATACTTTTGGGGCTTAGCCGGCAGTACTGCAGGGTGGTTATAGTGGATTATATGGCTTAACAGAGTTAAGTCGAGTTTGTTTCGGAAAGTTCTCGGATGGGTAAGCCACGAGCGCAGTGTACTTGCCTATATGGCTCTGCTGCCTTGTCTCAGACCCACATATTCACTTTGCGGCTTGGTGCGCTCGGCACCTCGACACCGATAGGTATAAGGGGTTAAAGATTAGTATGTACTTTTGGGGCTTTAAAATATAGACATTCACTAATAAATTCGTTATAAAAAAATATATATATTTAAAAACCCTCTTGCCTCTTCAGTCCAGGCATCAACAGCACTTTTTATTAAATGTGTGGGTAGGAATTATCAACGACTTCTTGATAGGTCCTTTTGTAGTACCCGGACGACTTTCTGGCCAGAATTATCTGTATTTTTTAGAAAATGACTTACTCGGTTTGCTGGTAGCTGTTTCATTAGATGTTAGAAGACGGATGTGGTTAATGCATGATGGTTCACTGGCCCACTTCAGTCGCACATCATGCAAATTTTTAAATGCAGTATATCCTGGAAAATGGATTTTTCATGGTGTACCTATAGCGATGCCTGCACGGTCTTCCGATCCTAATCCTCTCAATTTTTACGAATTGGGACTTCTAAAATCTATGGTGTATTCTACTCCATTTCAAGACATTGAGGGTATTTGCCAGAGAGCGGAAGGCGGATGCCAGCATATTCAGAACACAGCAGAAATTTTTGATGATCCAACGAGCTCAGCTGTGTGTTGCTGCCCGTGGATGTCATTTTGAACATTTATTATGATTTCAATTAAACATAACATTTTCTGTTATCTTTTTGAATAAAAAAACTGAAAAACCTCAAGAGGCTGTAACTTAGTAACGAACCATTTTAGGACATATGTTTATCTAAACTTTTTTCCTTATTTTTGGTTGTAGAAGCCCTCTTTGTATAGCCTGCCCACCATTTCTTTTACACCCTATATAATATATATAGAGGCCAGCCAGGTCAATATTTGACGATCTGTCTTAGTTGTTCCAAAAGTTGTACTCCTCAACAAAGAGATTTATGTTGCTCAAACTTTCTAGAAGATTTTTGCTTACCTCTAGAAATATTTAAACACCTTTAAGCTAATTATTTCTTGGGGGCACACTTTTTATGTGTTTATATAGCTTTATTATTTAATAATTACACATAAAAATAAATTCTATTATTCCAGGAATAACTTAAATCATAAATTTTATTAGTTAATAATGTTATTATAATAAAATAGAGTTAGTTAAACAAAGTTAACTTGACAAAATATTTGATATGATATTGAAATTTTAAAAATACTTTAAAATATTACTTTGTCGTTATGAGCATCCTCCCTCTTAGCAGTTAAATACAACATTTCAAATCCTGTTTGAAGTAATGGTACTATAAATCTTATAAAGCCGTTTTGTGAAACAACGAAGACCACAGGTAAGATTCATTATTCATAAGAATTAATAAGTTCACCTTCTGTAACAGGTTGTACCTTATGATCAATTCAATATCCATCCACAGTACGTCAATAATAATAAGCAATAAATTTTATTGTAAACACATTGTTAATTCATTGGTTGTATATCCAATCTAAATGTTATGTTTACTAATAATTATAGTCTTATTGTATTTTAATCTTGCAGGCAGAAGCAGTTTGTTACACTTGAATTTAGAAAGAAATTTATAACTAATAGAATGAATTTGTGGTTAAGTTTCTAACATCAGACTGCAGTTTAAATTTGCACATTCACCTTCATGATAAATATAGAACATCTCCCAACGCTGAATAATATTAGGAGTTTACTTTTTGAAAGATGTTGTGTTTTTCTTGCTCTATTTAGAAGTAGCCTACACTTGCTAGTTTTGTCTCTTACACATTAAGAGGTATCTACTATGAATTGGATACAAATTTATTATCCACCATTTATTATTTTAAATTCAATATTGTGATGAGTTTTTTTGATAGTTATTTTCGTAAATTGGTACTTATTTATCGTAACGTGTGATTTTTTTTCTTTTTTTAAATATTGTGCAAGTTGTAGATAGTGTTTCTGCCTAAATGTTAACCTAACCTTTGGCCTCAACACAATGTTTTTTATGTTTGATACTAATTCTGTTGTAATTTTATAGTATAAATAATGTAATCGTAGTGTTGTAACGTAGTAAACATTGTAAAAATTAGTTTTGAGATGTTGGTAAGATATTTTGATATTTGAAAAATTACTTTAACATAGAAGTAAAAACTTTTCAAATTTATTTTTAACTTCTAAGTGGAGATTTTATTGTTTTTATTTTTGGAATATTTGTTAACTGCATGATCTTTTGTTTTCTAATGCATGAAATAGTAATACATTATAAAGCCTGGTGTGCCATTAAAACAACTTGTTGATTGATAATAGAACATCAAGAGTGACTGTAATCAAACCGATTATGTTTACATGGTTCATGTTTTTCTCAGTTATTGATTTTAACCTACAAATTAAATAATATTATGCCATTATTTAATACCTCACACTTTCATAGGGGCTGACCCCTAATGTCAATAGATGTTGATATTAATATTGCAAATTACTAAAATCTTATCATGATAAGGATATAACTAGTGTAATGATATAAATAACTTCTTATTTTTGGTATAAAGCAAGTGTCAAGGTTTAAATTTCTTTTCAAACATACTTCAGTGTTTTCTTCCTACTTGCTTGTTATAGGAAACTTGAAATTGTAAAGTTTTTAAATGTGCTACAAATTAGGATTACAAGACAATTCCACTTAGATGATTTCAGCACGTTTCCATTAGAAATATTCTAATTGCTTTGGTGATTTTGTTACTATGTTTCCTTATCTCTCCAGAAATTATCAAGTTTGATATCACTTTCTATCTGCAACACTGTACGAATTAAGTCTTTATAGAAAGCATGGCAGACTTTAGTGTACCAGGCAGGAGCTGTAAAAAAGCAACACTGTAATTTTACCCATATTTTCAAGGAGTACTAGATTATATTTACTTCAGAAAATATAAAACAAAAATTGTCTTTCCAGATCTTGGTTAGAATAATGTCAACTGTGTGTTTCTAGATTTGTAATATTGAAAACTAACACTCCTAAAAGCATATTATCAGTTTAGCAATTCATTTTCTTATAAAAAATAAAGAATTATCAATTACAGGTATTTGTTAAATAAACAAAAATTACATTTAGTAAATTTTTCAAGTAAGTAAATTGTAACATTCGTCTTTAAATTCATCATAAATCATTGTTAATTTTGTTTATTGTTTCCAGCCTTATTTTGTGGAACTCCATAATCATGAAATAAATAAAGATTATTAAAAGTTTCACAGTTTTATTAAAATATACCTGACAATATTGTTTCGACAGCTATGCTGTCATTATCAAAGGTAATATAATTATAAACAAACACGTCGCTAAGGTAGATACAAAATAGGTAACTAGATAAAATAATAATAATAATAATAAAATTAATAATAAAAATCATAATTAAACATCTAATACTTCCAGTAACGGAGAATTACTGAGCTCAAGTTGTTCATTCATTAAAGGTACCCTGAGTTTGTGTTTGTATATCTCAAAGGCTTCTAAAATGTCTAATTTGCGTTTGTTATTACAAAAATGTAGGAATTTAATATTATTTTGAGGAGTCATTGTATGATTTTGTTCTAAAAGGTGTTTGGCGTAATTCGATTTTTCAGGATGTTTATTTTTGTAATGACGTACGTGTTCTTTATATCTTATGTCAAAATTTCGAAGTGTTTGTCCAATATATACCGAACTACAAAAAGAACAATTTAAACGGTAAATGCCCGATTTCATGATATCATGTGTTCTGTCTTTAGCATTAAATAAAAATGAAAAAGTGTTAGTGTTGGTTTTAAATGTTATTTTATAATTGTTGGTTTTTCTTAGTATATGTGCAATTTTTTCTGATATTTTGCCAAAATATGGTATAGATATGTAATTTGTGTCTTCTGTTTGATTGTCAATGGGATATATTCTTTTGATAGCTAACCTATAATCTTTTTGTTTAATTAAAGTGTCAATCATGTTCGGATTATAATGATTTGCATGTGCTAGTTGTTTAATGGTTGATATCTCTTTGCTAAAATCTGATTTTGTTAGTGGAATAGTTAAAGCTCTGTGTACTAATGATCTGTATGCTGCTATTTTATGTGTATTGTGGTGACAAGATTCATTTGGTATTGTTATGTCTGTTTGTGTTGGTTTTCTGTATATGGAAAATTCAAAAAGATTGTCTGCGTTAATCTTGATATTTAAGTCTAGAAAGTTTATAGCCCTGTTTTGTTCTGTTTCTAGTGTAAATTTTATATTAGGATGGATATTGTTTATAAGAATTAAAAATTCATTGATAACCTCAAAAGAACTGTCAAAACAAGCTAAAATGTCATCAACATAACGAAACCAGAAGATAATGTGTTTAGAGAGGTTTAATTCAAATATCCGATCTTCAAACTTGTCCATAAATATGTTAGCTAATAGAGGACTTAGAGAATTACCCATAGGTAAACCATCCTTTTGTAAATAAATTATGTTATTAAAAGTGAAATAATTTTGACTTATACAAAGGTCAAATAATTGAATTAACTCTAACCTTTTAACTAATTCTATATTACTATTGATCAAGAAACTATCTAATAAAGGAATACATTCTTGTGGTGGTATTCTGGAGAACATGTTGCAAATATCATTTTTATTTAATGCTAAAGACAGAACACATGATATCATGAAATCGGGCATTTACCGTTTAAATTGTTCTTTTTGTAGTTCGGTATATATTGGACAAACACTTCGAAATTTTGACATAAGATATAAAGAACACGTACGTCATTACAAAAATAAACATCCTGAAAAATCGAATTACGCCAAACACCTTTTAGAACAAAATCATACAATGACTCCTCAAAATAATATTAAATTCCTACATTTTTGTAATAACAAACGCAAATTAGACATTTTAGAAGCCTTTGAGATATACAAACACAAACTCAGGGTACCTTTAATGAATGAACAACTTGAGCTCAGTAATTCTCCGTTACTGGAAGTATTAGATGTTTAATTATGATTTTTATTATTAATTTTATTATTATTATTATTATTTTATCTAGTTACCTATTTTGTATCTACCTTAGCGACGTGTTTGTTTATAATTATATTACCTTTGATAATGACAGCATAGCTGTCGAAACAATATTGTCAGGTATATTTTAATAAAACTGTGAAACTTTTAATAATCTTTATTTATTTCATTGTTAATTGATAATTGTTAATTAAATTAAAATTATAAATTTCTATTTTTTATTTATGCAAACATTGTTAGTTACAGATAAATTAGAGAATAATTAATAACCCTTTCAACCAAAAAAATATATTCAGCAGAAAACTGACAGTAAGATTTGCACAGGTATCTATGATCTAATATTCCTTGAGAAAATTAATAGTGACAGATGTTGACATTCTAACCAAAAAATTGGATTACAAAGTTTGTTTTTCATTTTTTTTAAACAAATATAATCTAATACTCCTTGAAAATATGGGTAAAATTACAGCGTTGCTTTTTTACAGCTCCTGCCTGGTACACTAAAGTATGCCATGTAGAAAGTATAAGAAATTAGATACATATGAAATGACATTAAATTATTTCTCAGATTTTTTTGGATGAAAAATGACCGAAGTACAGTAGAACTCTTTAATCCGAACCTATAAATGTAAGGCAAATTCGTATTAATGAGGAATTCGGATTACTGGATATTCGAATAAAAACATTGCTTTAGGCCAGGGGTTCCCAAAGTTTTGCCTAGATGGGCCAAATTGTAAATTCCAAAATATTTGGCGGGCCAAAAAAAAGTTTTATCAAAACATACATTCAAATCGATAAAAAGAACAGAAACAGAAGAAGATAAACAACAGAAAGATTTATACTAATTTTTTATGACAATAATTAATTTTTATTACAAAATGTTTGTTAACACATTTCAAAAATAATTAAACAAAAATAACTAAATTCCAAAAAAAAAAAAAAATAAATTCCTCAATCAGAAGTGTGTGACTTGTGCAGTTGTTTTCTTTTAATAATATCATTGAGTCTTGTTTTTAAGTAGGTTGAATGTATTCTTAACACCGCTTGTAAGTGTTCATCAGTTAAATTTGATCTAAATTTGGACTTATTAATACTTATCAGCTAATTAGCTGAGAATTCAATGAAAAACTCAGTCTTTATTACGAGTTTTTATTATTAGTTTTTATTAGTCTCCTTTATTACTAATAAAGGTGGAGAAGACTGAGTTTTTCATTTAATTTTCAACTTAACTCCACTAATTTAGTATTTGTTAACTGAGCAATTTTTAATTATAATATAAAATTTATTTATTTTTTAAATTATCTTTATGAATTCTAAATCGCGGATGATCTGACTTCGGGGGCCGCATTTCTAGGGTTTGAGGGCCGCATTTGGCCCGCGGGCCGCACTTTGGGAACCCCTGCTTTAGGCCATGCTATCTTACTATAAAGAACTTATATAATCTACTAATTTTATTACAAAACTTTTATTTCTAATTTAAAAAAATCAGTAATGTTTTTGCTTTAAAAGCTTTCTTTTTCTTTTCTCCTCCATAGCGTGTGCTTGCATTTCTTCATCTTAATTTCAGTGTTCTTCGATTTTCGGTAACCTTGTCAATCGACGAGACATATTCTAAGATTTTAGTTTTTTCTTTCGTGAACTGTAGGTGAACTATCATCGGTGACTTTCGATTTACCAACATCATGATTTACATCAATCTTTAAAACACATTTTGATATGTCTTAAATGAGATATGGACTCCTCGTATATAAATTGTGTATAATAACAAAATTAAAAAAAGTTTGAAGGTAGATGATGTCAATACATAAACACTTTCGGCAAAACTGCAACATCAAAACATTTAGGATGCCTTTGTGTTACTATATTCAGGTTTTTTATTACTCTATATTAAATAATAATAAAAGTGTTTGTTAATCTTCATAGAATTTTTCAACGTCCGATGGGTTGTAACATCTCATTTATAATATTCACCTTCCCATTCCCCAAGAACGTTACATATTCAAGATTTCAACATTTTTAAGAATTTTGGCATATTACTCCGTTGGAAGAGCGTACTGTGGAGAAAGTCCTATTTAAACAGGAAAAACCTACTGTGCCAATTGTCTTGCAATAGTACATAGAACTTTCTTGTTCAGATTAAAGATATTTGTTCAAGATAAAGGGAATTTTGGATTAAAGAGGTTTGTTCGGATTATAGCTCGTAATTGTTGTTGTTCGAATTACTGGATGTTCGGAATACAGTGTGTTCGGATTATGGAGTTCTACTGTAGAAGTTATTGAAAATTCCCAATTTTTGGTAAATTCTGTTATTCGATACTTTGCATCAATTAACTAAAATTGTCATAAATCCCTTATTTTTTATGATATCTCCTTATCTAGGTCTCAGATAAAAGCTAGTTTTTGGGTCTTTCAGGGTATATCAAGAAACGCGCAAAGACCTTGGACAGTAGAAAAGTAGCAAACTCTGAAAACAAATTTTAGCATTTTTACAAATGTTGACATTGCTCCTGTGTTATAACTATCATCTTAGAAACTTTTTTATAGAATCACCTTAGCATATGCTTGGTATGGTTAAAAGATAAAAAGGGTGCTTTCTGTAGTTTTGGAAAAAATTGCTGAGCCTGCTACTTTTATACTGTGCAATGTATTTCCATATTTCTTGATATACTCTGATAGACCCAAAAACTGGCTTTAATCTGACACCTGGATGAGGCAGATAACTCAAAAAATTAAGGAGGTTTGACAATTTTAGTTAGGTGTTAGAAAGTGTCGGAATTTGCAAAAAATTTAAATTTTCAAAAGCTCATACTTTGGCCATTTTTCATCGGAAAAAATTAATTTAATGTAATTTCATGTGCATCATTAGGCATGGAAGAAATTTGAATAAAATCTGAGATATTGAAGCACGGTCATGTTTTAAAATTAGGTGATTTGGCATGAAATTAGCCTTTTAGGTATACACGGTGATTCAGTACCCAATGATCGAACTTTGGGGATAAGCTTCCCTAGTCATTAGAAACATAAAACCTTAGTAACATTTTTTGATTAAATGAACTCAAAAATCTTGCTTGACGTTTTCAGAAAAGTATGTGTAATCGATGCAGGTCAGTTTTTAAGTCTAGTAGAATTAAATGCAAACGCTTTAGAAATTAACATCAGTACAAAAACGTGACATCTGTTGAATAAACACAACAAGGATGCAGATGGCGCACATTCCAGTTTGGATGTTGTTGAACCAACTTAAAACATTCTATTAACCCGGGGGATTCCCCTGTGTTCTAATAGTAGGAAAAACATGCAGAAATGACATCATTTTAATACCGACCCATTTAATGACATCATTAAATCTTATTTGTTATTAAAAATTATTTGTCAGGTTGTATTTTAATAAAACTGTGAAACTTTTAATAATCTTTATTTATTTCATGATTATGGAGTTCCACAAAATAAGGCTGGAAACAATAAACAAGATTATTTGTTATTCATTAATAAACAGATATTAGTTAATTAAGTAAAGATATGTAGGTTAATTTAATCTATTCCTCAATAGGTATTGTTATTTTTTATTTATTATTT
Source organism: Agrypnus murinus (assembly GCA_929113105.1). Classification (NCBI taxonomy): domain Eukaryota; kingdom Metazoa; phylum Arthropoda; class Insecta; order Coleoptera; family Elateridae; genus Agrypnus; species Agrypnus murinus. Next base: position 38,163,645 of record OV816025.1, on the reverse strand, counting down.
ATTTTATTGTCTAAAATCTAAATACAGTAGTACAAAGTTCCTTTAGTAAAACCTTTATTGTTTTTCACTAGAAATGGGCCTCTTTTCTTATTAACTTTCTGGGAATAAGTATTGTTATTCTAAACACAACAGAGCAAAACTGCTGTTTAGTAAAAACTTTATTGTTTTGTGGTTGATGATAATATGTTTACATAGAAATAGTATAAAAATAATACAAAACTGCATGCTCAAAAATAAGTACTGTCTTGCAAAATCAAAACGAACGGTCATTTAACCAAATTATTGTTCTACTAATAAAAAGTGGAGTGTCAGGGTTTTGCATTTCATTAGTCCCTGAACTTGGCCGAAGATTTAAAAACATAACAAAGGTCGGTTGGGTTGTTTTTGTTTGATGTATTGCTAATACAGCTGTGCCAATTAGTCACAATTCTTAGGAATAATAACAGTATCTACAGTGATGATTTCATTGCTTTTTACTAGAAATTGGTACCCTTTATTTATTACATAGTATGTATGTACTTTCTGGAAATAAATATTATTTTAAATAAAAAGATAGTACAAAATAATGCAGTACAGCATACCCAAAAAATAACACAATTGGCACGCGGCTATCAGAACAACAATCTAATAATCAAAACACATACTACTACTAATAGAATACTAAATTGTTTGTTTGTTTGTTTGTTTATATGTGACATATGAAGGGGTTAAGAACCCAGCACCGCGGCCCTTAGGCTTATTGTACTCTCATCTTGTCACTTAGTCGGTAAAGAGTTTAGTGATCCTGATTAGGCTTAGTAACCTCTTTACCAGGTCCTCCCTTATGAGAGTCTCACGAGAGAAAGCTCCTTCGAGGAGTGCAAACCTCCATCGGTACAGGGCTTCACAATCGAAAATAACATGTGAGGCTGTTTCGTCCGCTTCATTGCAGAATCTGCAGATGGGATCTTCATTACCAATCCCCATTCTATGCATATGCTTCCTTAGGTTGCAGTGTCCAGTTATAAGGCCTGTCACCAGCCTAATCTGTTGTCTGCTTAATTGCAGTATGTCATCAGTCAATTTGTCAGATGTTGTTTTTAGCATCAGTTTGCTATGTCTTTGCCCCTCAATTGCATTCCAGTGGTTGTGGTGCTGTCTTTTTGTCCAGCTTTTCAACCAGTTTCGAGCAAAGTTGTTGGTAATTCCAAAGACGGGTTCTGGCCCCATAAATGGTAATTCTGCTCCTTTCTTAGCCAAGGAGTCAGCTTTCTCGTTGCCACTAATCCCCTTATGCCCCGGGACCCACATCAGGGTTACTCTATTGTGGGTTGAAAGGGTTATTAGGTTTTGTCGGCATTCCCATACTAATTTTGAGTTAGTACGATTGCTAGCTATGGCTTTTATGGCGGCCTGGCTATCTGTAAGGATAAGGATTTCTTTACCTTGGTAGTTCCTTTTTAAATTCTCATGTACACAGATGTCTATGGCATGAGTTTCGGCTTGGAAGATAGTGGCGAACCTCCCCAGCGATGCATAGGCAGCAAACTGAGGTGATTCCCCAAATATTCCTGCACCTGTGCCACTGTCAGTTTTGGAGCCATCCGTATACCAGATTAGCTTGTTTGCCTGACGACTTTGTTGTAATAGCCCTTCGTTCCACTCAAGGAGAGTGGTGAAGGGTTTAGTGTGGTTTTGCCTAGCAGGCATAGTATCACTGTTCATGTCTAGCAGTGAGCTGGTTACAATGGAAGTGATTTTGGTGTGCCCATCAAGATGACTGGGTTTCCAATTTCCATTGTAGTTCAGTCTGAAAGCCGCCATTCTTGCCTCTGCCGTAATATAAATGTTTAACGGTGGCAGGTTTAGAAGTATTTCCAGAGCTGCTGTCGGGGTACTTCTCATCACCCCCGTAATACACAGGCAGGCCAGTCTCTGAAGTTTTGATAGCTCCTTCTTGGCTAGCCTCTGTTCTACTTTTGTCCACCAAACCAGCGATCCATAGGTTATTCTAGGTCTAACCACAGCCGTGTACAGCCAGTGTACTAAGCGTGGTCGAAGTCCCCAGGTTTTGCCCAGGGCTCGCTTTGTTGCCATGAGGGTTCTTTTGCCCTTTTTAATGGCATTTCTGATTTGCGGGTTCCAGGTTAGCTTCGAATCTAGGATGATACCTAAATATTTTGCTTCCTGGCTCAATTCAAGTTTCTTGTTGAAGAAGTTTGGCAGTTTAATCCTGCCCAGGTCTCTCCTTCTGGTAAATGGAACTAGTGCCGTTTTTTGGGGATTTACACTAAGGTTCTCCTTGGCACACCATCTTTCCACAGCGCTTAAAGCATTTTGCATAAGCTCTGAGATCGTATTGTCAAATTTCCCAGAGATAAGAATGACCACATCATCCGCATATCCCTGGGTATAATATCCTTGCCTATTCAGGTCAACAAGGAGCTCATCCACTACCATGTTCCACAATAGGGGTGATAGAACTCCCCCCTGTGGACACCCTTTGACAGCCTCAATCTCCATTGTTTCCCCTGATAGGGTAGATAGGATCTTACGACCTTGCAGCATGTTGTTGATCCACCTACATAGGGTGTCTCCTATGCCGCGCTTTCTCGCTACTGCTATCATTGATCTATAAGAGGTGTGGTCAAACGCCCCCTCAATATCAAGGAAAGCTGTTAGCGCTGTTTCTTGTTGTGCAGTTGCCTCCTCGATCTTCCTCACTAAGTGATGAAGAGCGGTCTCGCATGATTTCCCCGCTTGATAAGCATATTGATGGGGATGGAACAAGCTACCCGAGGGCAGACTCTCTCTGATATGTTTATCTATAAGTTTCTCCATTATCTTCAGCACAAAAGATGATAGGTTGATAGGTCTATAAGCCTTCGCCTGGGAGGGATCCCTTCCAGGTTTGGGAATGAAGACCATTCTTGAGCTCTTCCAGGCGTGGGGAATATAGCCCGTGGCCAAGCTTGCTCTTAGTACTCTACAAAGGATGGGCACCAGAATAGGTTTCCCCTGCTGTAATAGCACGGGTATAATCCCATCCGGGCCAGGAGCCTTGTATGAGTTGAAAGAGTCTATTGCCCACTCAATGCTCTGGTGGGTTATAATACTGTTCGAGATCTGCCAATCTGTTTTCTCCGCCCTTACAGGTGGGAGTGGAACATTGTGCAGATCTTCATTCTCTTGAAGAATGTGGGAGCCAGGAAGGTGTACCTGAAGCAATAGCTCCAGGGTTTCCCTGCTAGTCTCGGTGTATTTCCCATCTGATTTTAGGATGGTGCCTACTGGTTCAACCGTATCTTTGGCCAGAATTCTCTGGAGTCGTGCTGCCTCAGAAGTGTTCTCAACCTCCTGGCAGAATTCCCTCCATGAGTTTCTTTTGGCCTTACGGATTTGTTTATTGTATGCTGTCAGGGATTGGTAGTATTCATCCCATTTCCCTGTTCTTTTCGCATTATTAAACAATTTACGCGTGTTTTTCCTATGCTCTGCCAGATCATTATTCCACCACCTCACCTCCTTACTGGTGGATTTTCGGATAACCCGGCAGTTGTTCTGGTAAGAGAGGTTGATTGCTTCCTGTATATGTGCAGAAGTTACCTCTATATCAGTACTGTCTTTGATAGATTTCTTTAAATCTACTAAATTAATTTGAAGGTCCTGCCTATATTTCTCCCAGTCCGTGTTTCTCGGATTGCGATACTGTACGGGTGGCTTTTCAATATTATTGATTTCCATCCGAATGTATCTATGGTCCGAGAGTGACGGTTCCTCTGACACATGCCATCGGATTATCTGGGAGCTTATACAAGAGGTAGACAAAGTGATGTCTATTATCTCTTTGCGATTTCGTGTAACAAAAGTGGGTTTGTTCCCTCGATTCAAGATCTCCAAGTCATTCGAGACAATAAAATCTAAGAGATACTCACCCCTACTGTTGTTATTGCTGCTTCTCCATGCCTCATGATGAGAGTTGGAGTCGGCCCCCACAATGAGCTGCAGGTTAGAGAGCCTGCAGTGGTCAACCAGTGACTGGAGCTCCTCAGATGGTGGGGGATTGGGTGAGTCAAATGGAAGGTATGCTGAGGCGATTATAATGTCTCTCAGATTTCCTTCCAATTGCGTTTTCAGTTGAATCACTGTTTGATCTCTGTAACAAAGATTTGTCAGTTTTAGAACTTGTAGTCCTTCCCCCACAAGTATACAGGTTCTTACATTGTCAAGGTTTCTATTGTACAGCAATTGGCCCTTGACAGTGCCCAGGCCTGAAACTTTCCCCCTGAATAACCAGGGTTCTTGAATTAGGGCAACATTGATGTTGTTTGTTGCCCATAGTCTACAGAAAGCGGCAGATGCCGCTTTACTGTGCTGGAGGTTCACTTGTACTAGCTCCAGCATTGACGGTTTCCTCAGGTTTTTTCGAGGTTCTGAAGGTTACCTGAGCTAATCCAAGGTAGGCTTTATATCCTGCTCTGCTCAGTTCCTTCATGGAGCCCTCGTTTATTGCTAAAACCAGAGTTACCCCCTGGGATTCAGCCTTGCTGGAGATAATTCTCCAGTCGTCAATGTTTAAATTGTTGTTCTGGGTCTTGAGCATCCCCAGTATTTTTGCAGGTTCTTTAGCCTCCAGAAGGTCTGTGGGAATCCACACTACGACCCTGGAGGTTTTGACAATATCTTTTGCCAGACCTACTCTAAGTTTTGCACCTTCCCACGGCTGTAGTGTAGGTGCCTTATCTTGTAACCAGCTTTGTGCTTTTTCATTGGCACATGTCACATAGAGTACCCCCGCGTGGTAATAGCTGCCCGTAAACTGAGGCCCGGTACCAGGATCACTTGCAAAGATCAACTTTGTGAGACCCTGTTGTAATTGTTTAGCCTGTTCTGGGGTTAGTTTGCCCTCAGGGAAGGTTTCAATTACAATTGCCATCTTTTTCGTGGTCAGGGTTTGACTATAAGTCTGCCCTGAAGTTGAAGAGATGGGTTTGGATTGTGCATCCTCTTTTCTTTTCTTTATAGTTTGATGTTCAGATGGTGACGGAGTGCTCCCATCTGAACGAATTCTTTTTTTGTCTGGGTTTTGATCTGGGTCTTTAGACATCCCCAGTTTTCCCTGACGACGGTTAGCCCTAGGTTTACGTTGCCTAATGGGCTCTCCTCTTTCTAATGCCGCCTGCTTTGCTAGTTTGCGGCGTTGTGCCCCTGAAAGTCTTGGAGGTTCAGGAGAAGGGGGATTAGCCACAGGTTTCATATGCCCCTGTGGGTGTACCCCAATAATCTCCGCCACAGTGGAGGGAGAGGCTTGACCAAGGTCTTCCTCAACATCCATTGGGGGATCTGAAAATAGAAGGTTTAAATTTAAGTTTAAGTCATCATCCATGTTATTCCCACGAGTATTGACAGTATTATATATGAATGGCTTATACCGTGGGGTGCGCCCGGTGCCCCACGGGGGATCCAGTAGGGACTGATCTTCTGTTCAGCCACGCATCCCCTGGCCTGGTCCCAATACCCTAGGATTCAGGATTTTTATTGAGGTTGTCTCCTCTCGGTCCAGGCAATTAAGCCAAGACCCCCACACATCTCCTATCTTGTCCGTGAAACATGACCCCAGACAGTAGAAAAAGCATGGTTTTTCGACTACGCTGCTACAGAGTAGTGCAATAGCCGGCGCCGTTAACCCCAGTGCAGGCCCTTAGCCACGACACGACAGCTGGGCTGGGGGGGGGTGGTCCGCGGGGAAGTTTTCACCTAGGTCATATTGCGAGTGTTAATCGCTCAGACACTTCACTCACTCACCGCTATGTTGTGGTTTTTACACCACTCAAGCCTCTGGATCATCGTAGTGATAGGCTTATGACCACCCAATCCAGAGCAGTTCACGAGACTAGCTAGTCAAATACCCTGGACCTCTCCTATCCGCCACCTGGAGACGCGCCCGATGGGTACCCACCAACCGACACGGGATACTACAATAATACTATATACTACACGGAATACTAAATTACCTTACAACGAATTTTCGAAAATATCTTATTTGATTTACTGTAAACAAAATTAATACGAAAATATTTTTTTATTCACAGACCTGCTTGTATTCCACATGGAAGTTAACGTACCTATTAAAAGAATATGAAATTGTCTTACAAATCAGAAATCACAAAACAAAAATGCCGTTTTGATTTTTGAAGCATGATATCAAACGAGAGGTCGTTATTACTTTATTATGCTAGCTTGCACATTCTCGAAAACAAGTAGTATTGTTGATCACCTTGAACTTGTGACCTGAATATGTGCCATGTGCATTCATACTATTAAATTTGAAAACATTAGGCTGGACTTCGATGACGTCTTTCTCCAAAAGTATAGAAGTACGAGAAAAATGGTATAATATAGGAATTGTCTTTCTTTATTGGTGATCTAACCACTGGCAAAGCCTGACTATGTCTTAATGGGACACCGTGTATTAATTCAGTATTATTTGCAGTTTCTTATTGGTTGAGACTGATTGAAATAAAATTGAGGTTAATTTTTTAATATAAACAGAATTAATACGGTAAGCTATTTGGAAATTAGGAATTTAGTAACTTAGTTACTAAACAAACATAGGATGATTTATAATAAAATATTTTTATAGCATTTCAATTATAAAATTAGAAGAATTTTAGAAAAATATTAGATATTAAAATCTTCAGGTTGTATTTGGGTGATTCTCTTACCACAAAGTCTTATTTGCTATGTTTTTGATATAAATATAATTTCTAGATAATATAAAAATATTTTTCTATTTGCATCTATAATAAAGCTGTTAAAACACCGAAAACAGTGCGTTAATAGCTCTTTGAGTGCTTAATAGCCCAACTTTTTCAAAGTTGGTAGCATTGAAAAATAATTTAAAAAAAACAGAAAATTGACAAAAACTTCACTCAATTTTCTGTGTCAATCAATGAATTTTCAAATGTCAACTACATCAGTATTGTCAACTACTACAAAAATCCCTAAATTTTGAAATTGCGATTTCTTATTTAAAAGGGGAATAAAAGACGCAAAATAGAAAAAATAGCATAAAAAAAACTCATTTCATAAGTCATTATTGCACTCGTCCTTTAGAAAACTTGTCGCAAGCGGCTCGTTTTCTACATTTGGATTCGTGCAATAAATCTTGCCTTATGAAACTTGTTCTTTAATATACTATTATAGATTCAATTAGCCATGTATTAAGAGTAGGATGTATCTATGAACTGTGTAGAAAAAATAACACGTTTTGCTTATAGATATGATTTTACCTCAAATTATATAGAAATAAGAGTCAAAATGTGATTTTTTCTTTGGTCAAAAGCACCCTCCAAGACCTTTTGTTTAATTACTTCTGAAGGTGAAATCAAAGTTAATAGCTACTGTAAGAAATACTCAGGAAATTGTCATATCACAGAAGGGTTTTAGGAGTAAATAAATTCATACCTTTGGGAAAGTAAAAAAATTGATTTTTCTTTCTCCTAAGATGATTGACAATTTATAATGGGGTAATTCCATGTCAAGTGGTACAATGAGTTGTAACTCGCCTTCGATTTTTCTCAAATTTGCCACAGCTGTTGTAGTCCTAAGGGTACAAGTAAAAATCTAAAGTATCATATTTAAATTTTCTTTTATAACAAATAAGATAAAGGAATGAAACAAAAACTGTTTTAAAGTGCATCTTTTGGGCTTTAAAATGATGGGTCGCATGACATATTTTAATATAAAAAAGTTTTTTATTTCAATTTATGAAATCTTTGACCTTGAATTTTTCAAAAAAAAAATAAGAATTTTGAAAGTTTGAGTTGCATATTTTTAAACATGTGTACCAAGTTTCAACTTGGGTTCTCAATGGGATCATTACTAATTAATTTTTTAAACATTTTACAGATGTCGCTTATCCTGTATGTATGTATACCTGTGCGCACATGTTCCTTTATTAATTGTGCTTATTAATCTTCAAAAATACATATTTCTAATATTCCAAGTTTCCTCACATATTCAATATTACCCTGTCGGGAGCTATAGTCCGTTTTGAATATCAAAACAAAGTTAAACTACATTATACAGTTCTTAACTTACAATGTATCAAAAAAGGTTAAAAGTAAGCCACATTTGCACTGCTGTAAAATAAAATCGCAAAACTACTTTCACCAAAACATTTTGAACTTACTAATAAATCTAGTTCTTACAACTTTCATGGATAGTATGTACCTAATAGAGTATAACAGTGTACGGACTACACAGCATCATTCGACTTATTTGTTTGTGACCATCCTGTATTTTTTGTATCATTTGAAAAATGTAGTTAACTATTTTATTTTATTTCTAGTGTTGTTGGAATACCGGCATGCCCAATTTTAGTCCGGAAGGTCACTACATGAATGCGAATGGAGCTGCGAACCCCGAAAGGGTGGCAATTCTGGATGCAGGAGCTCAATATGGTAAAGTGATAGACCGTAAAGTTAGAGAATTATGTGTGGAATCGGACATTTTGCCTTTGGACACACCTGCTTTCAATATTAAGGAAGGAGGATATAGAGCTATTATTATATCTGGGGGACCCAATTCAGTTTATGCAGAAGATGCACCAAGATATGATGCTGATATTTTTCGAATAGGTTTACCTGTATTAGGTGAGAATAGCTTTATTAAATTATTTATATTTATAAATATTTTATGCTCGAGTTACACGTAGTTCAATGTTTTAACTATTTGTTTTAATTGTACAATGTAACAGAAGCGAGTGAGGGCGAAGAACTAGCTCTGCTTATTGTATTACATTATTTTTTTTTCTTTTTAAATTTATGAGAATGGTTTTTATGTCAGAACGCAATGCACAATATCAATTCTGTATTTTTTACCTCTATTGACAATAACTAAGTTATCTGAAATTTGCTTTGTTACTAGATAAGATATATAAGATAAAAGACATATATTTCTACATAATTTGCCAACCCATCATATTATGTTATTGCAAATATGATTGCCCATATAATATACTGAACCTGAAGGTATTTTACTAATGTAATTTTGTGCATAATCGCGCAGAATTGATGACGTCCTGTCACTTTCTCTAATAGAGGTAATGGAGTTTAGAAAATTAGTTTATTCAAACTTTTAAACTTCAGTTTATGTCAGAAATTTAACTGCAATGTAAGTAAATATAAAGCAATTCCAATGAGAGTAGTTGAAATAGCTAAGTAGTTCAGATTGAATACTGACATTATAGTCGGTCTATTATAAGATATCCTAGTAAACCGTGATTGAAGTTGGGGAAGTTACGGAAATTCTAATTTGTCTTTTTTAATTGTCATTTAACAGTTCACATTTAATTGTTACAATCCGTATTGTCGATTTTACATTATTCTATGTAAATTTACATAAAATTTGTAATAAAAAATAAAATGGATTTAAAAAATAAAACTTGAACAATGGAATGAATATGACAGAAACTAGAACCTAAAACGTGCTTTTAATTAGCCTCTATAAAATATAAAAAATAACTGTAATAAACTGTAAACATAACTTTCAATTTTTTACTTGTAATAACTAAGCTTTTTAATTAGAAGAATCTTTAAAAGAAGTCTTTGTTTAGGCGGCTATAAAATAAACTTATTATCTGATAATTACTTTATTTTATAATTTCTCAATCAATTTCTACGTTTGTTAACAACAGATTAAAATAATTGTTATATACACGGTTTAGTCTAAGTTTACGTTCACGTCAGATATAAAAGTAGTGACGTAAAAGTACAACCAACTGTGCAAATAATAACTTTCAAAATTGAATTTTATGAAGAAAGATTATTTGCTTTATCAAAAATAATAAAATTTAATTTTCATATATTTAGTAATACATTTATTTATAGAATAAATACAAATAGGTTTTTAAACCAAAACGTAATTTGTTAATTTAGTGAGAAAATACACATTTATTTCAACAGAAAAACAGGTTGGTACAACTGTGTAAGCGACACGCTGTATTGTCAAATTTATTTCTTGTGTTTTCTAAGTTCGGTTTACAATAGTTTGTTACCTATTTTGTATTTACAATTGCATTAACTGAATAGAATTCTAGAGAGTTTCTCAAGCACTGAGAATATATCTTAAGACTGTTTCCAACATTTCATCTGTGGAAGAAGTTTCCAGTCCAAAGAGAAAACGAAATCGAAAACAAACTACAGAGATTGATCCTCTGTAGAAGCAAATATAGTGTGTGGCTGTGCTCTTCAATTGATATAACACATTTGTATACAGGAGAACGTGTATCACTTAATATTTTGTCAAAAAAATTGAAATCCAAGTTCATGTATGAAGGAAGTGGAAGTTATTTATCCATTGCCTTACAAATTGGATTCGTATACTACTATAAGAATGGCCATCCAAGACGAGGGATGATGGGGGGGATGGATGGGGATGAACAAAGTAATGTTGTTCATAAGAGAATATTTCTTTTAAAAACGTACACTGAAAATATGCAGCAAAGGTGTTGGATCAAACAAGGAATATCCAATTCCATATGGCAACAGTGCATAGTCTGACGTCATAATTTAGTAATGACGTGAACGTAAACTTACACTAAATAACGTATAATCATTTATTAAGAGCAAATTATTGTTATTATTTATTTAAACAGGAAATAGTACACTGAAGGGAAATTACCCTCCTAGTTCATAGCATCATCATCATATCATTGCATAGAAAGTTATACTGTGGTCTATGCTGAGCAATCTGAATTGTTTATTTTAGCAAAATCTTCTGTTTTGTTTCTTCTATAATAAAAACTTTTCTCCAGTTAGAACTGCCCTAGTGCATAATTCCATACACCATTTTAATATAAAATAAAGAACTATGCTTAGGTATACAAGCTTTCATTAGATTTTGCCAGTAAGGGATTAAGTTCTGAGTCCATAATTAAAAAATTCTGTTGTTGTACATCATATGTATGCTGCTTGCCTAGTTAGTCACAGGTGGGTTACAACAAATGAACAGTACTAAAAATGTTTAGGGTTTATTTGTGGAATATATTAAGAATTATGTTTATATTATCGTTATAAAATTAAAGGGATTAAGTTCTGAGTCCATAATTAAAAAATTCTGTTGTTGTACATCATATGTATGCTGCTTGCCTAGTTAGTCACAGGTGGGTTACAACAAATGAACAGTACTAAAAATGTTTAGGGTTTATTTGTGGAATATATTAAGAATTATGTTTATATTATCGTTATAAAATTAAATTATCGTTTAAAATGTGCAAAAATATACAGGGTATTCCATTTAAAAAAATGTTTTTTTTAATATATTGAAAACGAGAAGTTCAATTGTTTTTAAAATTTTACCATCGTAATCGGAAGAAAAAACGCTACTACTTTGGTAATAATCAACATCGTATCTTTAGTAGTAACAAAGTTGGCAATAGTGCCAACTTCAATTAGAACACCCAGTATAATGGAACAAAAATTGAACAATTAAAATTTTGAAAAATAGCTATCAACAATATTGCTTAAAAAAATGGACTTGGGGCCCCTTGCGCCTGGGGGCCCCAAGAATGCATCCCCAATTGCATCAGCCGGACCGGCGGTACTTACGCCACTGGATCTTGGGGCTTTTCAGTGACCAATCTCTTATCGATAGCCTGGTGAAAGCCTGCATATTTCCACATATGTTATTATGTTCAAAGTATTATAATCAATGGTTGATCCCAAAATAATTTTTGAGAAATGTTTGGTTATGTGTTCAATGCGTGATGATCAGCTCAGTGTTCTGACAATTTGAAGACCTGAAAACTATTAACTTTTTTGTTGTCTTAATTTATTTTGCACAAAACCACTGATTTGCTTTGGCAATCATACTTTCAATAATGTCATCCATAGTTTCTAAAGATTTTATATCTAATGTGCTAACAAAGGTAGTGTATTAAAACTAATTATTTATATTTTTTTAACAGGTATATGTTATGGAATGCAAATTTTGAATAAAGAATTTGGAGGTACAGTTATTCGAAAGGATGGTAGAGAGGATGGTCAATTTAATGTAGAAATCGATACAAAATGTCTATTATTTAAGTAAGTATATTTATTTTTTAATAACCTATGTACATCTAGTCAGAAGCATAAAAAATTAACATTATTTTTTTACCTATTGCATATCCTTGCTTAATCAAAAATTTAACGTATCTTTAAAGCAAAAAAATTAATAATTTTTAAAATTTGTAGGTTATACACGAAAAGACATTATTGAATAATTTGATATTACTATAGTTTGGGGTAACAAGCCTGGCTTAACTTAATTTTTAATATTTGGATCATGAGACAGGTGTTGACTTTCATATTCCTGGCTGTAGATATATTTCTTTTTGTCAATTTTAACTTCAACATCCATATTTTAAAATGCTGCACAATAATTATTCCACCAAGACACAAGTTCAAGTTTTTATCTCAATATTATTTGCATTCTCCATATTTTATTCACATGGCCTCAACTTAGGCTGACCAGACGGGTTCAATCTAAAATCAGGACTTGACGATTAATCATTTTTATGGCCCAGTATCAGGAATCCTGTAGTAACTTTGTTTAAAATTACATCGGTTTCACAGAAAATTGTTTATATATAAAATGAAGCAGGTAAAATAAAATGTGAATTTGTTTTAATTTCCTGAGGTCTTACAACAAGCTAAATCTTTTATCAAGAATGACATTTTTCGATAAAATTAAAAATAAAAATCTTTTTCCCCCTATGAACTCAATCCGTGAACACACTGCATAGATAACAAAATTGAACATAAGTTTTTTTTTTAATTCATCTCTGGGTGAGACCTAGGTCTGAGGTGGCAGCCTTGCCTGTATTGCATATGCGAAGTGTCCACGTACAGTTACACAAAATAGCTATTTATGTAACTATTACCCAATCTAGGACATTATGGATGAGTTCAGTTTACGGGCCCCTATAAAAACGGCAAGTCTGTAAAGTCTGATTATGTATGAGTTGCACTGAAAGCTTTATATTCGATTGCTAAAATTGGCAGTTTATCAAAAAAAAAATCAGTTTGTAAATTTGTAATAATATACAGTCTATTTGATTTAAAACGCTCTGCTTTTTAGCAACTTTATTTTCTATCAGAAATGGTATAAACCATATATATTATTAAATGGTATAACATTCTCTATGTTCTGGTTCAGAGAATTTTGTATTTACTAAATCGTCATTTTTTAAATTACATGATAGGTATTTTTTACTGAAATCAATGGAGTATTGTGTTCTCTTTTCAACCATAATAAATGTTCATATTTTTACATATGACTAATTTTCAAGAAAAACGTGAAAAATGATTTATGTCTAGTAGGCTTTGTATTCTAGTTACTTCAATTAATAAAACAGAATCATCTAGCAAGCTTAGATAAAATAACGAAATTTTAGTTGTTCTGATAGTCTTTAATCTTCAATTAGGGAAATTCTAGAACAAAGCAGTTCTACTTTAGTTCTACTACCAGAGTATTGTTCAAAGATGCGAATTATGTATTATAAGAAATGGACAGCATATTGAACCCTATTTACTATAATACTTCAATTATTTAATTGTGACTTTATGTGTATTTAATTTGTAACTCATTTAATGAATGAATGTTAGTTGAACTTAGTGAGAAAATTACTTTTATTTCAGTCTTAAAATTAATGCTTTTTTCATTGTCCAGTTAGTAGAATTCTAAGTTTTTAATGTATACCTACTATTGTTTAGTTATTTATTAAATTTGTACTGTTTTGTTCTACATTATCCCTAATTGAAGATTAAAGACCATCAGAATAACTAAAATTTCGTTATTTTATCAAAGCTTGCTAGATAATTTTGTTTTATTAATTGGAATAACCAGAATACAAAGCACTAAACCTTAACAAACAAATGAAGAATCTAGTCAACAGCTGTCAACACATTGAGATAATATAAGAGAGTAAGTAGCTTCTTGTGTTACCTTCGGCTGTTAAAGAAAGTCTGCAGCATACATTAGGATTGTATTTTTTTAAATTTTGTATGACATATTGAATACATACACCCTAATAACGAGTTATAATTAAAGATTTCATTACGTTTTAAGTGTAATAGGCTAATGAAAATATTTAACCCATTTAAAACCACCACTAAAGAAAAATTACAAATTAATTTTTTTTGTGTTTTGATATTTTTATTAACATTAACTGAAACTGTTTAAAACAAAAAAAATTAAATAATACATCAGAACATAAAAAATTTAACGTTGCGTAAACGCAACATTGGGTGGATAGCACTTACGCCAATGCACAACGCCGATCGGGGACACAATGCCCACCGTGGCTACTACGCTGACTGGCGGTTTTGAACATTTTGCCAACCGTGGACACTATGCCGACCGCAAGCAGTGGACACTTTGCCGACCGTGGACACTACAACGGCCACAAACGGTGGACACTATGCCAGCCGCAAGCGGTGGACACTTTGCCGAACTTGGAAACGACGCCAACCCCTTAAATAAATATCGCTGCACACCTCGCCGATTCTCGACACAACGCCGATCACAAACGGGAGACCCTTAAGAGCCGTCCATAGTTACAATTCTGATGTGAATACAAACATAAAGCTAAAACTAATTAACCTGTTGGTCAATTTTGATATGGTTTTCACAAATATAATCTCTGAGATGTTTTCTACAATATGACCTTAGGTTGTGCACGATTGGTAAAGTGTCTACCGCTTGCGGTCGACATAGTGTCCACCGCTTGCGGCCGGCGTAGTGTTCACGGTAGGCAAAGTGTCCACCGCTTGAGGTCAGCATAGTGTCTACGGTTGGCAAAGTGTCCACCGCTTGCGGGTGATATAGTGTCCAATAGCAAAATTTATTTTAAGGGTTTGCAAAGTGTCCAAAACGGTCAGTCAGCGTAGTGTCCACGGTCGACAAAGTGTCCGCGGTCAGGGTTGTGTCCAATCGGCGTAGTATCCTACACCCTTTTTCAAATATAAATTTGCTTCTTGTGCAACACTGCAATCACAACACAAAGAGACTCTCCATTTAACACCAAGAATGCAGGAATTCTTAATAATGCAGGGTATGTACATTTGTCTTCCTCATCAAGCCAATGTTGCGTTTACGCAACGCTCTAATTTATAATCACGTTTTTTGGAAACTATATGACGAGGGCGTATTTTTATGTTATCTACCTAGCCATGAAAGAAAGCACATAAGAGAACAAAAAAAATTTATTTTTCTACATAACTCCCTTCAACACTAATACACTTATTCCATCTTTTTTGCAATTGCCCCATACCCTCAGAAAAAAATTCCTTCGGTAACCCTGCAAAATATTCTTCAACAGCTTGAGTTCTTCATTAGAAGCAAAACACTTTCCCCTGAGATGCTTTTTTAAATTTTTGAATAAAAAGAAGTCTGATGGAGCTAGGTCAGGGCTATAAGGTGGATGCCTTAACTCTAAACTAAGTCATTGATTATCTGCTGAACTTGGTTTGCCTTTTGAACCCGACAATTGTCGTGCAGCAACAAGTTTTTTTGTGGATAAGAATGCGGGCGTTTTTAAATTTTTAATTGTGTTTCCGTAGGCCTCTCCATTTATGGTAGACCCCCTCGGCATATATTCAATTAGCAAGACTCCTTCAGCATCCCAGAAAACAGTTGCCATCCGTTTTTTTCAAGAAAATTGTGTTTTGGCCTTTTTTGGTGGTGGAGAGCCCTTAATGAACCCATTGCATGGATTCTTGTTTAGTAGGAGGGTCCCAGTGATGTACCCAAGTCTCATCTCCGGTGATAATTCGAGAAAGAAAATGTATGTTTGTCCCTCTCCAACTCGGCCAAATTTTCTTGGGAAACTTCTTTTCTGTACAGTTTTTGTTCAGGTGTAAGCAATCTGGTAATCCACCGTGCAGACACCTTCTTCTTACCCAAATCGTCATGCAAAATTTTGAGGACACTTGTTTCGGATATACCGCCTTCATTGGCAATGACAGAGATCTTTACACTCCGATCTTGCAGTACCAAATTTTCGCCTTTTCGCACAATCTTCAGTTCGAGCTTCAATGGGTCATCATTGATTGATTCTCGACCCCATCGAAGAGTTTAGACCAAAATTTTACTTGAAAATAAGATGGTGCATCTTCCCCATACATTACAAATAAAAATAAAAATTTTTATTTGTAAGAGTAATTTTTTTAACGACGTTTCTGTCACCCATGTAATAGTATTCAAAATTCAATAACTTCTTGCTGTAATTTTGATAAAATAAAAGTTGAATTTAAATAGAAGAAAATATGCTACATTTAATTTCATACTATAAAATCACACTGAAGTTATAAAAACAGATATAAATTAGACCCAACATACTAAAAGAATTTCATCTAGAGTGTTGCGTTAACGCAACATTTGCTGTAAATTGGTTAAAGAAAAGTAATTGCAAAAATTACTGGTTATAATCGAATATACATTAAGCATTGCGTTTGCTCTTAAATAAAATCAGTTTCCAACGCTATTGAATCATTCCAGCTCACCTGCTGTTTCTCTTGTCAGTTAAATTACTCGAGTCGAACACGTGATTTGCGATGCATTTTACATTTTCATCCTTGTGATTTCTGTGATCCAGATTCTTTATTTGTTTGTTGGACTCTAGATGTAAATCATGGAAATTATTTTTCACATTTTTCTTGAAAATTTTCTGATATAAGAGTATGAATATTTATTATGGTTGAAAAAAGAACACAATACTTTACACAATTTGAGTAAAAACATACCTATCATATAATTTAAAAAAAAAGTTCGATGACATCATCACTCTCATCCTGATTAAGTAAATACAAAATTCTCTGAACTAGAAGAGAATTTTATCCCTTTTAATAATATAATGCTACAAAGTGGGGCGTTTTAAACTAAACGGACTAAAAATGGTACTATATAGCTACAAAACTATGTCATAAATGGTACTTTATAATGCAGTCATACATAAAAATACTTAATTTTTTTTGTAAAATAAATCTAGAATAAATTGCAAACCTCAACCTTGCAGAACCTGGTTCTGTTCTGCTTAATTCAGTTGCTCCTACAACAATTCTACTGCATGTGTTTTTGTATTCCAGCAAATGCAAATGTTTAAAAGAGTTAATTGATTATTCTTTTTTCTTTGCAGGGGACTCGACAAAATCCAAACAGTTTTATTAACACATGGAGATTCCATCGACAAAATAGCAGACAGTTTTAGATCAATTGCGCAGAGCAGTTCATTTTGTGCGGGTATATACAATGAGAAGCTTCGCTTATATGGTTTACAGTTTCATCCAGAAGTAGATTTAACATTGAATGGCAGAACGATGCTTAAGAATTTTTTATTTGACGTCGTAGGATTAACAGGGAATTATACAATGCAAGGCCGTGAGGCAGAGTGTATAAAATACATAAAAGAAACTGTAGGCCTGAACAAAGTACTTCTATTAGTTAGTGGTGGTGTTGATAGCACTGTTTGTGCAGCATTATTACACAAAGCATTAAGGCCAGAACAAATTATAGCTATACATATAGATAACGGATTCATGAGAAAGCATGAGAGTGCGAAAGTTGTGAATTCTTTACAAAAAGTAGGTTTGAATTTACGGGTAATCAATGCGTCATCTGCATTTACAGAAGGTACTACTGTAGTACCATTAGATAAGCACGAACCAAATTCAAGAACACGAATAACAAAAATGCTCTGTATGACCTCGGATCCAGAAGAAAAACGGAAAATCATCGGAGATGTTTTTGTAAAAATTACAGACGAAATAATATCTGAATTAAATTTGAAACCTGAAGAAGTCTTGCTTGCGCAAGGCACACTTAGGCCAGACTTAATTGAATCTGCTTCTAGTTTAGTATCGACTAAAGCAGAGACCATTAAAACACATCACAATGATTCAGAACTTATAAGAAAGTTAAGGTTGGATGGAAGAGTTGTGGAACCTCTTAAGGACTTTCATAAGGATGAAGTGCGGATGTTAGGCAGAGATTTAGGATTACCAACGGAATTAGTTATGAGGCATCCATTTCCTGGTCCTGGTTTAGCAATTAGAGTGTTGTGTGCAGAAGAGCCTTATATAGAAAGAGACTTTTCAGAAACTCAGGTGCTTGTCAAAATAATAGTAGAATTTGATCAAATGTTACAGAAGAAGCATGCGTTACTTAATCGTGTAGAAGGTGTTACCAGCGATGATGAAAGGTATGTTGATATGTACACATATTAACCAAATGCATAATTGTTTATATTATTAAGCATAAACCTAATTTTTGCCTATATTCTTGACTAGTTTATTGTTTTTTAAGTGGCAAATATAAATTTTTGTTTCTTTTGATTTAAAAATGCAAATTCACAAAACTGAATGGGAGTGTTCATCAATATACTATTCATACACTTCTAGAACTGCAATGTATTTATTTAGCTTCAATTGACAGTCCATTACTATAATAATGAATTAATAACAGTAATAAAAGTGTAATTTTTGTGATTAAAACTAGAGTTCCTAAATGAAAACTTCAACTGTGTTATTTTAGAGTTAGGACACGGATGTCAAAATCTCTTTCTAGGGCAAAACTAAGCTGTCTGAAACAGAGATACTTTTTTTCTCTCTTTTTTTACTTCAGTGACAACATTCAGCAGCTGTCAGGTATAAATTTTAGATTATGCTGTCATGTTTATTTTTATGCATGTAAAATTTCTTAATGTGCACATTATCATTTATTTATTGTTTGTAGAGAATTTTTAAAACTACTATAGTATATACATCAATTTTACAACAGTTTTTAATAAAGTATTAATTATTGTACCAAATTTCAGATTTATATGAGTCACACTGACAGTTTAATTTATTAAACCAATTTTCATGATTGCCAACCTTCTGATAAATATCTGCAAAATATGAAATGTCACTAGGAAAATTTGACAAGCGTGACTTAACTCTAAATAACACACAGCTCAGTTCATATTTAGGAACCCTAATTAAAACTACAAACTGTACTTACTACTGCATAAATGCATAATTTTCTAATATAGTAATTGATTATAATCAACATAAGAAAATAGAAAAATTAATTATATATCTCAAAACAAGTTTTTAGTCCATTTAGTACATTAAATTAACAATAATACGTTCTCCTTGATTTGAGAGACAAGCATCACTTACACAGCCAGTCACATTGAAGAAATTTCTGTTTTTGACAGTTTTAGTATAGTTTAAACATTTTGCTTTGGCATTGTTTAATTTAATTTTTATAATTTCTAATTAATGATATACATACATTCCAGCTATATTGTCCAAACTTCATCCAGTTTGTTAGGAGAGGCCTCAATTCTTATTTAAAAAAAGAATTCCTTTAATCGGTCAACTGACGAGGGTTTGATATATTTTAACCTTTCCTTTCATACCTCATTAAATTTAAATACAGATTTTGTTACATTTTATTTACCAGAAGAATTAAGAAACTTTTAGAACAAATATACGAGGCTTGTTCAATTGAAACCCATCTTTGGTCCATAAAAACTTTAGTGGCAAATAAATTTACAAATAACTACCACCACAATTAAGGCACATATCCCATTGTTTCACCAACCGATGTATACCCTGCTTATAGAATTCTTGTGGCTGCTGCTTGAAGAATTCTTTCACAGCGTTTTGTACTTCTGCGTCCGACTGAAAACAGTTGCCTTTTTAAGTGGCCCAAAGATATGATAATCGCAAGGCGATAAATCTGCGCTATAGGGTGGATGCTCTAAAATCCTCAATTTTTTTGTTGCAGATTTTCTTTTACTACGTTGGCGACATGAGGTCGAGCATTGTCGTGAAGCAGCATGACGCCACGTGAAAGCTTCCCTGGACGTTTTCGTCTTATTGCTTGATGGAGCTTGTTTAGAGTTTCATTGTACAGGTTTGCATTGATATGCACTCTAGGTTCTTTAAACTCTAATAATTACTAATTAATTAACTATTATAAACCCTATCAAGGGTCCCTCATGGTCGAAAAACAATGTCAACATCACCTTGCCTGCAGAGTGTTGTGCTTTAAACTTTTTGGGTAGTGGAGAATTTGAATTTGAATGTAAACGCAAGTAACTAATCAGTGTGACGGTTACAAACACTACTAACGTCGCAAAACGTCAGTTGAGTGATTAAAATTGTTTCCAAGGCTAACCCGACCAAAGATGGGTTTCAATTGAACAAGCCTCGTATTTTGAATTGTATCTAGGGTACTTTACCAAGTACGTTCTTTAAAACACTAAAGCGTTTTCTGTGTTTGCCTTACCCAGGCCACAGTATATATATAACAATCAGTAGATTCACTTGCATGCTACACCATTCATTTTATTAATCCACCTTTGAATATCACGCCCATAAACGAAGTAGTGGACCGACGTTTATCGGCCGGCATCGCCGGTAAATAAAACGCAGAGCCGCATTCAATAAAATGTCTCGAACAAATATGTAAACAAAATCTCTTGTTATATAATAGTATAGTAAAATATTGAGTAGAATTATGTGTAGTGAACCATTTGATTGAAGTTGTTTTACTTAGAGAATCTAATAAATAAAACGATAATCAATTTAGATATTTAAAACATTTATTAAACTAAGTTAGAAGAGTTGTTTCTTGTTACGTTGTTAATTACCAACTAAAGTTACATTTTTCTTTCAAGCCATTAACCATATTCTTGCGCTGCAATAGTCATTTCATTTTATTTAGAAATAATTACGAACAAATGCATAGCTGTATACAATTTGAATACCTGCTCAACAAACAAAGGGAGAATCTAGGTCATCAAAATCACATACGTACAAAATAGGGGAGATAAAATCAATTTACACTATAATAATTAATAATAATAAAATTTATTTTCATTCGTATTAAATTAAAGACACAATGACAAACGAAATGCAAAAAATACAATCCTAACACTCGCTTTGACTTTTTTTAACAGTTGAGAGTAACAAAAGACGCTGTAGTTCACACCTGTTCATAAGGTGTTGACCTACATTCTTTATTGTTGAACTCTTTTAATAATAAATCAGCATAAAAAATTTTATTATGTAGGATTTCGTAATCGCTTATTTGTTCTATTACGTGTTAGTAATTCAATTTTAAGCAATTGGTAAATATATACAAAAGTGAATTCTTAAATACGGCATTGTTTTTACGAGCGTAAATCGGAAACCTGAAAAAACTAATTGTAGTTCTTTCCGAGGTACAGCCTTTGGCGGCACAATGACTAACACTATGCATTGTTTACTGGCACTAATACTGCACGCCGGCTCTGGTAATTTCGATACGTTCTGTTGCGTGTTTGAAACAGAACTGCTGTCTGCATACTGCCGACTCGCGACAGCATGTAGTGTGGTGGATAGAAATTATTTGCGACAGTCACATTACTGTATGTTATATATACTGTGCCAAGGCACTGTAGGTGGGTTGTTGTACTCCATGCTTCTCAAGCAAAAATAACTGTAGGCTGTATTATTGTTTTATAAATCCTCAATTTCATTTTTCTTGAAATATTTTTATTACCGATGATCTTGTTAAGTGTTCCTAAACTTCTTGCACCAATGCTCTTCTTTTAATTTCATTTGCATAATCCCCATCACTGGTAAATTCAACCCCTAAGTAAATTACACTGTTAACCAGTTTGCTGTTTATTCTTTTATTTTGCTCTTTCCCTTTGATCTCAATGATCTGGTTTTCTTGTTGTTTACCATTTCCTAGAATCATATAATGTGATTTATCTACATTTATTTCCATCCCCACCTCACTTGCTTTTGCTTGTAGACTTTTCAAAAGGCCCCTTAGTTCTTCCTTTGTCCTGCTTAGTAATACTACGTCATCCGCGTAAGCTAGACATTGGTATGAGCTTCTTATTATATTACGCTTCACATCTATGTTACTTTTCTTTAGTATGTTTTCTAAGACTACATTGAAGAGAGTGCCGATAAAGCATCCCCTTGTTTAAGTCCTACATTACTATGAAATAATCTGGAAAGTTGACCTTGGTATCTCACTGTATTGTTGTTTCGAGGGTCATTTCAACCAGTGAAATCAATTCTGTAGAAAACCGTAAATCCTGCATAGATTCAATTATTGCATTTCTTTTTATACTGTCATATGCTTGCCTGAAGTCTAAGACAACGCATGTATTGGACTATTCTTTTGGTTGTATTTTTCATGAATTTGTCTTAGTATAAACACATTGTCTACCACACTTTCTCTCTTTCCTAAAACCTGTCTTGTACTGTCCTATCTTTTCCTTAGCTTCTTCTTGTAGACGTTTGTTCATTATGTTTGTGAGTATTTTGTACGTAGAGTTTAGCAAAGATATTGGCCTGTAGTTTTCGGGATTTGTAACATTCCCTTTTTTATGAATTGGTATTATAATGAGCGTGTCCATTCTTGTGAGATTTTTTTATATTTCCATATATAATCCGTGAGAATATTTTCTTACCTACTGACTCATCTGCCTTTTTTATTAATTCGATTGCTATTCCATCCACACCCGTTACTTTGTTATTTTCCATTTTCTCGACCGCTTCTTTGAATTTTTCCCATGTTGGGATGTTACTTTCTTCTATTAATTCTTCTGTGCTGGTTTTTCCCATTCTATCTCATGTTTTTGTAGGATACTTTGGAAGTGATCAGCCCATATGTCCAAAATCTTTTTCTCTTCCATACATAGATTTCCTTTATTGTCTTCTAAGCCTAATGTGTTTTGCTTGACCTCCTGTTTATTTTCCTTTAACTTTCTATAAAATAGCTTTGAGTTTCTGGTTCCGAAATGTTTTCAATTTCTCTCAATGCATTGTTTGTTGCTTCCCTTTTTTTTTCTCTGCATATGTTGCTCACCCTTTTTCTTAGTTCTCTATATATATGTCTTGTCTCTGGATTTTTCTTGTAGCATCTTTTTCCTTGCTTCTTCTTTGTCTTTCACTGCCTTTTCGCAATCGCTTTCAACCATTCCTTTGTTTTTGACTTTTTTTTTTCCCTATTATTTTTGCACTTTCATTTATTGCTTCCTTTATTAAATTCCATTCTTCTTCAATAGTTTCTTTGTCTTCATTCTCACTTCGTTGCTGTATTAAATTCTTTGTTTTTTTTTGCATATTCCATTTGATTGACTTATCGTTTAGTGCCTCCAAATTCCAACTTTTACCTTTGCAGCTTTTCTTAGGAGCGTGCAATGCAATTTCTTTCAAAATAGCTTTGACTAGAAAGTGATCTGATCCTATTTCTGCTCCTCTGTATGTTCTTATTCTTTTTGTTGCTGCTGCATGTACTTTATTTATTAGAAGATGATCTATTTGATTTTGTGTTGTTGTTAAATGTTTTAAATGCATTTATTTACATATAAAACATTGTAACTCTACAGATGCGGTAATCCGAAAACCGCGATGTTTTGGATTGCCCGTTTTAATTAGTCCGAATTAGCGAGACTTCACTGTATTCTCTTTATAATAACCTCTTTCTATTTCATTAGCAAGTTTGACACACTCTTTATTAGGGTGGCCGTTATTTTGCAAAAGTTAAAAATTGTTAGGTCCCCCCACCTAGATCTCTTTAAAATGTCAAAAAAATGGGCTGTGCAAAATTTCAGTCATTTGGTCAATTTTAACCCTTGCCACCGAGAGGTTAAAGTTTAAATGGGATTTAACATGCGTTTGGTAACTTTTTACCTTTCTATTGTTTAACTTGAAAATTTATATACTTATGTTGTTGAAGCTGCTGAACACGAATATGATAAAATTCAAACTGTCAGAAAAACTTCACTAAAATTAGCATTTTGGCGGAACTGCCAAAGTATTTTTGGCTTCAGATTCTTGTTAAGCAACTTCAACAACATAAGTATACAATATTTCACGCTAAAACATAGAAAGATAAAAAAGTTATGCCACAAAGTTTCTAAGAGTGCACCAAACCCATGTTAAATTCCATTTAAAACTTTAACCTCTCGGTGGCCCGGGTTAATATTGACCAAATGGGCTGAAATTTTGCACAGAACGTTTTTTTTTGACATTTTAAAGGGATCTAGGGGGGAGGAACCTAAAAAATTCTAACTTTTGCAAAATAACGACCACCCTACTCTTTACTTATTTTCAACACATCCTGGTCTAACCTCCACATAATGCCCAAAACAGAAACATCATCACGTTGTCCTTTATTTCCTGTGTACTCTCGTTCTCTAAGGTTCATTTGAGCTTCACTAAGTACTACTAAGGACTCTGTCATGAACTGACTAAGGGGATTTTCGTTCGTGACACTAATAACACAATTATCTACATAAAACCTCTTTTACCTTTCTATCGTCTCAAGAGAATACAGTGTTCAGGTATTTCCGTCAGGTGGTATTCAATTGCTCCCAGTATAAATGGACTATTGACCCAAAAAACAACACGCCAGTGTCAATAAACTACTTCTTTGTTATCAGGCCCGATCCACAAGAACCTGAGAAAGTCCCTAAATGACTCATTTAGGCTAATTTGCAAAAATGCCTTCTTAATATCAGATATTACACCTACTCTAAAAAGATCTGACTCACAGTTGAAGAAATAGATTCAATTAAGTTAGAACTTACTTGTAAGCAACTATTTGGTGAAGGTTTGCCTTTTTCACAAGCGGAAACATCAAAAACGAGTCTTATTTTAGCATTACCACTGTCTTTTATCACTGTTCAGTGTGCTAAAAAATGAGCTTGTTTATTCAATTTACTCTCTAGTACCTGTTCTATAATATTCTCTCGAAGCCAGTCTTGAAAAACCTCACCATAACTTTCAATTAAAGAGTGTTCATGGTTAAACTGTCGTGAGCTTAAACAACTGTAAAATTAATGAAACACTGAATTTCATCAAAAAACGTTTATTACTAGAAACTTTAAACACTTTAAGTACATTTTAGTGTACATATTTATTTTTTCTGTCCAAGCCGCACTGTCTTACTAGACTTTTTATTTTACTCATTGATTTGTGCACAGAGTCATTTGAAATTGTATTTGTGCATTTAAGCCATTTACGTTTAAAATCTTTTATAGGATTCGCAGGTTTACATGTTTTTCTTAGTTTGAATTTAATATGAGCTCAATATTTTTTGATTGGTCTCAGTTCCGGACAGTTAAGTGGGTTGGCTGTTTTGGGTACCATATTGATATTGTTTAAATTGTACCAGTTCATAGCTATTGAAGAATAATGGCAAGTTGCCAAATCTGGCCAAAACAATGTTGGAACTGAATGCTTTCTTAAAAACAGCATCAACCTTCTTTGCAAACATTCTTTCATGTAAACATCACTGTTAATAGTGCCGGTACATACGAAAGGTGTGCTTCGTAGTCCGGATTGGCATATGGCTTGCCAGACAAGGTACTTCTTTGGGAATTTATCCCCTTGAATGACCATTTCTGATTTGTCCAGGTTCGAATCTGCAACATGAGTAGAATTGATGTCCAGGAACCGTTTTAAAATCTGCTTTGACATATGTCTCGTCATCCATTACAACACAGCAGTTATTTTTTCTCCAAAAGCAGTTGATACAGCCGTCGTGAATGCTGAATTGCTCTGTTATATTGTTCAATTGTTCTTTTTGGCACTTTTTTCTTTTTATATGTTGTTATGTTGCACCTCTTTTTAATTTTTTCTACATTTGCAGCACTACTTCCAACTTTTCTGGCCGCATCTCTCACTGAAACTAATGGGTTTTTGTTATACAGCTGACTCACCTTTTGTTCTATCTTTCTATCAGGAGTTCGTTCGGTCACTTCAAGTTTTTCTATCGACGGTTCCAGTCTCTTGGAATTTTTTTATACACCTTTGGACCGTTTTACAAATTTTTGTGAGCATTGATGTTGACATTGTCGGATTTTCGGTCCATTTGCACAAAATCGCCCGATGAACATATTGCTCTTAACGACATTTTGGCTGCTATAAGACAAAAGAGCATCAGCTTTGCAACTCTATGAGACCGTGCCTTCTAGATTTCAGACTATAAAAAATTGTATCAATAATCTTTATCAGAAGAAGATAATGATATTTTAGTTTATAATGATTTATGGTGGAATCAAGTTTCTTTTTTGCAAGCAAATAGTAACTTGGAAGGGTTGGGTGTCCTTCCAAACATGGTAAATTAATTTTATAATGACCCTCCTCATCTGCACAGCGTCTGTAAAAATATTTGTTTGGCAGTCATGGCCACGTCTTCATTTGCCTTTTTTGCAGTTGGTTCTGTTATTCCAAGAACATTTAGCTTCCATAAGTTTTCGATTGATGCATCTTTTACAAATAACGATAATGTGTGCATTGCCAAGCTGTAATCCCTATCGTAGTCCCTAACTTACCTATAACAGTCAGTCCCAATAATTTTCCAAGGCTACCAATCCGCTACTTAGGATATATCTGTGCCCTGTATACAATTTGCCAGCTACAACAGTCCCAATCAACACCTCAAAGGACCGACCGTCCTCAATTACATCACTCAACTGTTACTGCAATTACTTCTGGATTCCCAATTTGTAGAAATATTGTGGAAAGGGCTTAGAAGAAATGAAATTGTAATTTACACAAGAATAACACTGGCCAACACATTTTTTGCTGAGTTGTATATGAGACTTGTTCTTTACTAATTTAGGTGTGCTGAATCCGAAAATCATATTGGTTTTTGCGTATCACGTCAAAATTTAATTCTATATCATTTTATGCTCTTTGAAGAATTGCAAATGCGGCCAAGTTGTAACTTAAGAACTTATACGATATAAACAAAGTATAAAATTATAATAATTCATTTATTTATTTAGGTACAATATTTACACAATGGTCATTCAAAAAACTACAAAAGTGTTAGTAATAAAGAAACAACAGTCAGGGAATAAATTTTCGTTTGTAGCACTTTCTGCTGTGCATTTTGGTTTGGCAGTCCCTTTGAACACTCCAACAGTAGTCGGCCATCATATGAGAATCCCATCTTCCTTGGTACCGTTTCCATGGTTTTTAAATCTTGATGAAATCTCTCGCCTTGCTCATCGCTTACAGCACCTAAATTTTCGGGAAACCTATCAAGATGGCTAGAAGGAAATTAAGCTTTATGCTCATGTTACAACCTAGGTGGTGAAATTTTTCAAGCATTGATTGCACTAGCTCTTTATAATTGGATGCCTTTTTGTTTCCAAGAAAATTGTTCGCGAGCATCGTGAATGAAGTCCAGGCTTCTTTTTCTGCTTCGTTCATAGAGTTGATGAAATTTGGATCTCTCATTAAAGTTCTAATTTGAGGTCCATCAAATACCCCAGCTTTGATTTTTTCATAACTTAGTCGTGGAAACTTTTCACATATGTACTGGAAACAGTCACTTTGCAAATCTAGTGCTTTAACATATTGCTTCATAAGACCCAGTTTGATGTGAAGAGGTGGAAAAATTACTTTTTCTCTGTCGACTAAAGGTTGACTTATAATATACTTCTGTCCAACAACTAAGGATGTTCTAGGAGGCCAATGTTTCTGAATCCAGTGTTGGTTTCTATCTCAACTATCCCAGAGGCACAAAAAGCAAGGAAATTTTGTATATCCTCTTTGAAAACCAAGTAAAAAGTTTACCATTTTGAGATCCACACAGATGACCCAGTTATGGTCTGTATATTTTAGTAAATCTATCAGCTTATCAATGTCGTCATATGTTTCCTTTAATTGAATGGAATATCCAATAGGAATTGAACCGAAAACATTCCCGTTGTGTAGTAGGACACACTTGAGGCTTCTGCTGGAACTGTTGATAAACAAACACCACTCACTTGGGTGATATTGTACAACGCCCATTTGAGTTAGCAAATCTGGCACATTGTTACAATAAACAAATCCACACTCTTGTTTAAAATATTACACAAGACCACTTTCCCTTTTACGATAAAAAGTTATCTTCGTACCTTGCTTGAGTAAGTTTTTTTCATTTAATCTTGAAGCTAGCAGTTCCGATGATTCCTTTGATAGGCCCAAATCCCTTACTTAAATCATTTAATTCTACTTGAGTAAAGCGTTGTGGTCCATAATTAGAAATGATATCTTAATTGGCAGAATCTACATCTGAATCATCTTGCTCTTCAATAACATCTGACATGTATTCAGCATCCGAGGCTCAAGTGAAGGAAGCTCTTTATAAACTGGCACAGGTATTTCATCGGAATGAGGTACTGGTCGAATCGCGGAATCAATATTCGGATATACAATTTTATTCTTGGTATTATAACCGGAGGTGTGAGTGAAACAAAAGTAATAATTATCTACGTGGTTTTTCGGTTCACGCCATATCATTGGAACTCCAAAAGCTAATTTCTGACGTTTTCCTTTGCTCCACTGCCGCAAAGTTTTCACACATGATTTACACACTTTATGTGGAGCCCATGACTTGTCTTGATCAGCAAGTTTTACATCAAAATAACCCAAATACATTTTCTTAACGAAAACACTAATATTTGTCCTTTGACTGGGAACGGTGAAGCTGCCACGAATGTAGTACAAAGAATCGGCACTATTTACAGATCTTCGAGTAGTAGACATGATGTAGTTTCTTCACTAACAACTAACATGTAGCTAGCATTTTCTTATCACCCTTGCTTACTTTTAAATAGTTCTAAGTGATCAATACTTTCTAATAAAATCTCATTAAACCCTAATATGTTGATGATGATGACTAGCTTAGTAGACTTGATTACTTTACAATTGTTTATTACTTAATTATCTAATTAAGTACTTAAATATTATGAGGTGCAAGTGTATATTATGCTAATGACTAAATGTATTTGGAATGTCTAAAAATTCCGTAAACAATTAAGAATTTGCTGCATTTAGTTAACGATTTTCAAGAATTTTGGATTCGGCAAACAAGAAACGCCGTAGAAAAAAAACCTGACGTGATAGGGAAAAATGAGTAATAGTGCCCGGAAAATAATTATTTTAATGATTTTTTAAGTACCTGCATTCCTCAAAGAGAAATTTCTATTTTACTAATAAAATATATAGAGAATTTTGCAATTGTTCATTTATAGTTGTGAATTTACAATGTGAACATTGTGCCTGTGGTGTTTGTTGTATTATTGTCCATTATGTCTTTTAAGTTAAGAGAATTATTTCTAAAACACAACATAACATAGAAAAGTGATAAATAGCTAAATATGTGAATTGGTGTAAGTCTAGAGTCTGATTTAGATTTTGAAAAATAGATTTTCCTAATATGTATTTATAAATTTCATGAAACTAGGAAATTTCTTATTTTTTGACCAAGAAATTGGGGTGGCAGAGCATCCCCCATACCTCATGGCATCAATTACTATGATCATTTGGCTGACCCTACTACTGTTTAGCTGAATCTAGGGGAATACCAGCCCCAGTAGAGATTTTTATCGTGCCAAACATCACATTGACATGGGGCCTATGGTTTTACTTCTTACGCAGACTTGCAACTACTGTAGTTATTATTTGAACTATTATTACCTATTACAACTTTTACAATAGACGATCATTTACATGAAGAACTTTCTGGTGTTACATTCTGTGTAATTTCACGCCTCTGGCTACTAAACATTCTTGGATTTGATTGTTGTATTGCAAAAGATTTCACAAGAAATGAAGTTTTCTGGGTGATCAATAATTTTACGAAAATCAGGAGGACTTCTATTGCATTGTAGTCAATTGACAACTAATTACAATTGTATTATATTAACAATCACTATCTTCTAATTCTTTATAGGTGTGAAAAGTTGGCATATGTAAATTCCATTTATTTTAAGCATAAGTTGATAAACTTTAAAAGACATATAAACAAATACCTCCCAAATCAGTTAGAATACTTAGTTTTAAATAATCATCTATCAAATACCAAGAGTTAATGAAGAAGAGAAGCAAAGATGCTAGAACATTTAGAACTTGGATTAAGCCCTAGCATAATATCTAGAAAATCTTGACAAAAGATGTAGTAATTACAAGGGAGATATAGAAATGAAAATGAAAACGGGAAAATCAATTTCCTCGATCGAAATTGGAGTTCTGAAGAAAAGGATCTCAATTTTTAGTTTCCGATCAGTTCAGTAAAATAGTGAACTTCCTATAAACCCAAAATAGTAACAGAATTTTTTGAGATATCTTTATTATTCATTTGTTCCTCCTCATTTGAATCTCGTTGAGTTTTCTTCTGTAGTTTCTTACAAGCAAAAGTTTGTTCTCACAAGTCTTCCACAATTTAACTCCAAGGGTAATTACCTCGGAATGTAAAGAAATACGCTATCTTCACTGTACCCCAATCATCAAAAATCTATACTCGTATAGTTAATAAGAGCACAAACAGTTTTGAGGTTAAGTTCGTGCTTCTCCGGCGTAAATAAGCTTACAAACTACTTATAAATAAATTTTTAATAATCTAGCTTTAATCAATTTAATCCTGAAGTAAATTGTATTTTACTTGAAATAATTACTTTTGATATTAAAAAATATACATATCTTAACCGTTGAAATAAGGATTGAAGCGAGAAATAATAACAATCCGGGCCACATAACTGTTTTAAAAGCAAGATAATTGTAGTTAAAGAGTTATAAAGGACCTTTACCCAATTGAAAATAAACGTTTCTAGCTTAATAACTGTTTCGAAAAAGGGAAGAAATATCATAAGAATTATTGTTTGAACGACTAAAAACGACCGATATTTAAAAAGCTATAAAAGAAATGAAAACATTAAATGTAGACACTGAATGCAAAAGAGCACATGTTCATATATGATGTGTGAATATGAACAGCATTTAATAGATGAATTAAATGTATCTCCTTTGAGAGATTGCAGAAGTTGATAAACTTTAAAAGACATATAAACAAATACCTCCCAAATCAGTTAGAATACTTAGTTTTAAATAATCATCTATCAAATACCAAGAGTTAATGAAGAAGAGAAGCAAAGATGCTAGAACATTTAGAACTTGGATTAAGCCCTAGCATAATATCTAGAAAATCTTGACAAAAGATGTAGTAATTACAAGGGAGATATAGAAATGAAGATGAAAACGGGAAAATCAATTTCCTCGAACGAAATTGGAGTTCTGAAGAAAAGGATCTCAATTTTTAGTTTCCGATCAGTTCAGTAAAATAGTGAACTTCCTATAAACCCAAAATAGTAACAGAATTTTTTGAGATATCTTTATTATTCATTTGTTCCTCCTCATTTGAATCTCGTTGAGTTTTCTTCTGTAGTTTCTTACAAGCAAAAGTTTGTTCTCACAAGTCTTCCACAATTTAACTCCAAGGGTAATTACCTCGGAATGTAAAGAAATACGCTATCTTCACTGTACCCCAATCATCAAAAATCTATACTCGAATAGTTAATAAGAGCACAAACACTTTTGAGGTTAAGTTCGTGCTTCTCCGGCGTAAATAAGCTTACAAACTACTTATAAATAAATTTTTAATAATCTAGCTTTAATCAATTTAATCCTGAAGTAAATTGTATTTTACTTGAAATAATTACTTTTGATATTAAAAAATATACATATCTTAACCGTTGAAATAAGGATTGAAGCGAGAAATAATAACAATCCGGGCCACATAACTGTTTTAAAAGCAAGATAATTGTAGTTAAAGAGTTATAAAGGACCTTTACCCAATTGAAAATAAACGTTTCTAGCTTAATAACTGTTTCGAAAAAGGGAAGAAATATCATAAGAATTATTGTTTGAACGACTAAAAACGACCGATATTTAAAAAGCTATAAAAGAAATGAAAACATTAAATGTAGACACTGAATGCAAAAGAGCACATGTTCATATATGATGTGTGAATATGAACAGCATTTAATAGATGAATTAAATGTATCTCCTTTGAGAGATTGCTTATAGACGATAATATTTTTGTATTATCTTTATTAAAATTAGAAGTACTACAAATATTTATTATTGTTAGTAAAACCTAACATTATCCATGACCAGGTCGACATACATCCTAGGGTGACATCTGGAACATGGTCCGGATAATGATGCAATATGGTAGAACTCTTTAATCCGAACTTATAAACGCAAGACAAATTCATATTAACCAGGAATTTGGATTACTGGCTATTCGAATAAAAACATTTCTGTATGCCATGGTACTTTATTATAAAGAACTGAACTTACGTATTTTACTAATTTTTTTTACAGAACTTTTATTTCTAATTAGAAAAATCAGAAATTTTCTTGCTTTAAGCTTTCTTTCTCGTCTCCTCCATAGCGTGTGCTTGCACTTCTTTATCGTAATTTCAGTGTTTTTCTATTTCCTGTATTTTTTTCTATATTTCTTTGTATTCGTGATAAACCAATCGTTAAAATGCACCATCATTTAATTGTTGAATAATTTCCACTTTCTCCGATAGTTTTAATTGCGTGTTTACGTTTTGACATTTTTTAAATGAGATACGGACGCCTTGTATACAAATTGTGTATAACAAAATTTAAAAAAGTTTTAAGGAAGATGATGTCATTACATAAACAGTTGCGGCAAGACTGCAACGTGAAAACGTTTAAGGCACCTTTCTGATGGTATCAGTTACTATATTCAGGATTTTTATTATGCTTTATATTAAATAATAATAATACCTATTTATGTAACAAGTACATAATGTAGGACTTTATAGACAAGCCCAGTTTATGGCCGACAGAGCGAAGCGAGCAAGGCCTATAAAAAGGGCGAGTTTATATAAGATCCGATTATGTAAGAGTTGCATACAAAGCTTTATGTTCGATTCCTAAAATTGGGTAATTATCAAAAGAAAATCAGTTTATATATTTGACATCTATTCTTGACAGAAGAAAATTTGACATGTAGGGTAAGTTCGGCATTCAGATCTATTTAACTCGAAGAGCTCGGTTTCCATAGTATCAATTATTGCAAATAATTGTAACTATGACAATAGAGCAAAAGAGTTACAATACCGAACTTACCCGTAATATACAGTTCTCATACTTTGTTTTACTACTATATACTTTATTTTATTACTACCACTTTATTTTACCAGTACTTTATAATGCAATCGGACATAAAAGGGTTTATTGATCTTCGTATACTTTGTCTACTCCCGAAGTGTCGTAATAGTACCAGCCAATAAATCGCGTTAGCAACCTGCTATAATCTCATTTTTAATATTCACCTTCCAAGAACGCTACATATTCAATTTTAGTATGTACTATTATGAGATAAATAATTGGTACGTTTGAATTATAAAGTAGGCTGGTTTTTAAGAATTTTGGCATATTACACCAATTTTGACCGTCACAATTTTAAATTTTATATTTTTATTACAAAAGAGAGTACTATGGAGAAGTCCTATTTAAACAGGAAAAATCTATCGTGTTGATTATCTCGCAATAGTACATAGAACTTTCTTGTTCAGATTTCGAAGATAAAGAAGATTTCAGATTAAAGAGGTTTGTTTGGATTATTGCTCATAAATGTTGTTGTTGGGATTACTGGATATTCAAACTACAGTGTATTTGGATTATGGATTCCTACTGTATTTAGATTTGCTGTAATTTATTGCATACACAGGTTGGGCTTTGAGATGGTTCATATAATAAAATTATAAGTATCGTATTTCTTTAAATCGTGTGTATCAAAATGAAAAAAATAACTATTGAGTTTATAATAAGATGTCTACTAAATTCTCTTTCTTTAATTAGAAATACAGTGAAGCCTCGCTAATTCGGACTAATTAAAACAGGGCCAATCCGAATCATCGCGGTTTCCGGATTACCGCGTCTGTAGAGTTACTGTCTTATTTGTAAATAAATGCAATTAAAACATTCTGCAAAAACATTTATTTAAAAATAAATAAAACTACAAAAATATTTACGCAAAAACCGTTAAAAAAAACAATAACACAAAAACAAAAAAATAATATTCTGCATTAATATGTCATTAAAAAAAGGCGGTGATTTTTGCTGTTTCGTGTTTTTTGAACTTAATACGTTAGATATTATTTTTTTTAAATCTTCCGACATCAAAATTGTTTCAAATTTTTACCGCCCAGTGCAAAGCCACCACTTTGCAACTGTTTCTTAAATGGCTTCGATTTGTGCGAATCACTGAACAGCTTTTCTTCCGCGATTTTTAGCACTCGCAGCTTTTCTTCCGCGATTTTTAGCACTCGCAAATTGTGTCTTTTTTTAAATTAAGTATCCAATCCTTACCTGCCCTGACGTCATCGTTTTGAAAACATCTTTCATAAAGTCACAGCAGCAGAGTATACGAAACAGTGGAACCAGTCGTGATACGACACCGACGTATGTGTACGAGCGTAATAGCGCATACGTCGCGTCGTATCGCGACTGCTTCCACTGTTTCGTATGCATCACACGGTGCTGGATAAAGATGCTTTGCCTTTTCGGACAAAATTTCGGAGGATATCAGTGACATATCTAAAACCACGCAAACAACTTTTCTTCCATCTCCAAATATTCCGCAGGTTTTAACGTTTTTTTTAAACTTTGTTATATGATTCTTCAGATTTTGTAACAAATCTGGAAATGTTTAATATTTAAAGTTACAATGCGGTCTTTTTACATTTAACAATTTTTAAATTTAGCACAAAATCTTTTTATATGCAGTATGCCGGAGACACATAAAGTCGTAATTCGTAAAAGAAGTATCAGTAAATATTTTTGTAGTTTTATTTATTTTTAAATAAATGTTTTTGCAGAATGTTTTAATTGCATTTATTTACAAATAAAATATTATAACTCTAAACACGCGGTAATCCGAAAACCGCGATGATTAGAATTGCCCTTATTGTAATAAGTCCAACTTAGTGAGTCTTCACTGTATTTATAATCCTGTTATAGACTTTTAATATCGCTCTTTTTTGGTCTCTCAAATCGTAACTTTTATTATATAAATCTTCCCTTTTTGAAAGAGTTACGAAAGGATAAAGATTTGTTTTTTCGGTTCTTTAATAACAGTTATGCAGATATGAAATACAGATATTGGGCCTTCTTAAAATTCAGTAAATAAAGAAACTATTTTTAAAAAAATCTAAATACCACTTTAAAATTCTGATCATGTGACTTAGTCTTACTAATTTGATTGTAAAGTAAAAACAACCTGCACTTTTTCCTTCTTTAACTTTATCATTATTTCTTTATTTACAGGACGCATTTAAGAAGGATATCAAGTAAACAAAAATTATCAGCGACACTTCTACCAATTCGAAGTGTAGGCGTTCAAGGAGACTGTCGATCATATAGCTATGTAGTTGGTATTTCTAGTGAAAAGGAACCCGACTGGGAAGATTTGATGTTCCTCTCTCGCCTTATACCCCGTATCTGCCACAACATCAATCGAGTATGTTATGTATTTGGGGGATTGGTTAAAGAATTTATTCCAGACTTGACGCCAACCTATTTAACACGTCACGTACTGAGTACACTTAGACAAGCCGATGATGTGGCAACAGGAGTAAGTTGAAAAATTTATTCTGTTTGAATAATTATTATTATCATAATTATGGAAGATTAAGAAAGTAATTATCTTATTAGATTTAGATGTTGCTGATACTGTCTTCCTATATAAAAAAAGAAGTCGGAAGAACAGTCTTAAATTGTCGAGTTTATATTTAAGGCTACATTTCGATGAACATTTTATTTAATATTAAATATATGATTTAGTTAAATGTGAATTATTTAAATTCATTGCAATATCATGGTTTTATTATAGATACTACACAGTAGTGGCCATAGCGGGTCTATTAGTCAAATGCCAGTTATCCTTCTACCTATTCATTTTGATAGGGACCAGGCCCTTAGGATTCCCTCTTGCCAGCGTTCTATAGTCTTAAGACCGTTTTGCACACAAGATTTTATGACCGGTGTACCTGCTATGCCAGGAAAACAATTGCCTCTTGATGTAAGTATTTGTATATAAATTAGTGATTTATGTATCCTGGGAAATTCTTTCCAATTTTACTGTTTGTGCTATGTTACAAGGGAGAATCTACATGTCAGAAGATATTGAAGTAGCATGTGGAAAATTTGTCGGTTTATTTACTGGTTTAGTTAAACAACAGGTGTAAATTATTCTTTCTAGTGTGTGTAGTTTACTTCTGTCTAAATTTACAAGTCAACATCTTGTTATATAGTTTTAAGAATTCTCTTATTAATTTTGAAAAACACAATTTTCATAATGAAAGTGCTAACCAGCCTCCCAAAGAGCTCTGGAAACACATTGTCTAGTTTGATCTACATGGACATAATATACGAGGACAGATTGGAATGTTTCTAGATTGAACCACAAGATGGCGTTATGCGCGCGTGCTGATCACTTGTTTTGAAAATGCCATTGATCGTACAACAGTTGTCAAATTTTTTAACGGATTGGATATAAACACACGCTATTACTATTGATTCAAGTAAACAATTTGTGCATTTTCTTAATCATGAATAAAAACGAGATCTGTGCAGTGATAAAACATTTCTTTTTTAAAGGCTTCAATGCTAAACAAATAAAAACGTAGTTAGATGAAGTTCATGGTGAGTCTTCGCCTTCGTATGCAACAGTTGCAAACTGGGTTGCTGAATTTAAACGCAGTAGAACAAACATAGAGGATGCACCACGTTTTGGCAGATGAAGAAACAGTTGAAAAAGTCCATAAAATCGTGATGAAGGATCACTGAATAAAGTTAAGAGAGATAACAGAGAAAGTAAGCACTTCATACGACCGTGTACATTGCATCTTACATCAACATTTGGACATGAGAAAGCTTAGTGCTAGATAGGTGCCCCGTCTGCTGACAATCAACCAAAAGCGAGTTCGAATGATCATTTTTCAGCAATGTCTAAACATGTTCAAACGTAATGAAAAAATTTTTTGCGACTTTTTATAACTGTTGCTGAAACGTGGTTTCACCACTACACTCCGAACACCAAGGAGCAGTCAAAACAATGGACAAAACCTGGTGAGCCAACTCCAAAGAAGGCAAAGACGATTCCGTCTGCTGGGAAAGTCATGGCTACCGTAATTTTGGGATTCACAAGCAATAATTTTTATTGATTACTTGCAACACGGGAGGACAATACCGCGTAAGTATTATGCTTCGTTATTAGACAGACTGAACAAAGAAATCAAAGCTAAAAGGCCTCATTTGGCAAAGAAAAAGGTCTTGTACCACCAGGATAACGCCCCATTCCACAAGCCGGCAATTGCGATGGTGAAACTGCACAAACTTCCAGTTAATTGAACATGCACCTGATTCGCCAGGCTGGAAAGAAATCTTCATCAAATACTAAAATCATCGAAGTTGTAAATGGATATTTTGAAGGATTGGATAGTTATTTGTGAAGGGTTGAAGGGTCTTGAAAAGCGTGTGACGAAATGTGTAGAGCTGAAAGGAGACTATGTAGGAAAATAAATACAATTTTCCCCAAAAAGTTTTTTCCATCTTGTTCTAGAAATTTTTCGATCTATCTTTGTAAATAACATATATATTACTTATTGCTTGTGTTCTCATTTGTTTTCTTCTTAAGTAAATATTAAATAAACATGCATCAAGAATATATAATTCCATTCTTTTATTTTAATTAAAAATGTATTCTGTCTTAGGTTGTACAGCGAATTGTCGTAGATGTTCTACAAGTACCAGGAATTTCAAGAGTTTTGTACGACCTCACGTCGAAGCCTCCTGGCACAACAGAGTGGGAATGATGATATACTATATTGGACTCAGCACGCTTATCCTTAATGGACTGTGTGAATTGTTATTAATAGAAATGGACCGTTTTTAATAAAAGAAATCTCTTGTTTTATCCATTAAATTTGTTATATATAATTGTTGAGAAGTACTTCTGAACCGAAATTTTATTAAAATTTAAAACATAATTTAACTTTTTTTCATAATTTATTCAGTAATTAAAAACGAAATAGATTATTCCAGGCTCAAATATTTGTATAATATGTTAGATTTATTAAGTTTCAAATTGTAAGATGGAATTTCTTGTTATTTATTTCATCCCTTTACATGCTTGTATTCTGTTTTATAATAAACATCGTTTGATTATTTGAAGTGATTTATTTTACTTTTTAAGTACACTAAAAAAAATTACTGGATTTATTATGTATGCTTGTAATTTATTGTAATGTCTTGGTTTTAATTGAATTTTAAACGATTGACAATTAGGTAATCGACAATTTAATTAGGTAATTTGAATTGGTATTTGTTGTAATATACAAAAGTTATAACTACAATCTGTAAATAGTAAGATGGCCCTTAAAAAGTAAATTTTTGAATTTCATGCGTCCCACCCCCTAGATTGATTCTGTATTAAGTAACAAAAGATCTATCAAAAAACTTTCCAAAAATCTTAATATTAACCCGTGCCCCACGACGGATGAAATTTAAATGGGGTTTAACGTGGGTTTTAGACATTTGTGGATACTATAAGGTATAACACTGTTGGTTTTCTATGATGGGTTTCTAAAACCCATGTTAAACCCCATTTAACTTCATCCGTCGTGGGGCATGGGTTAATATTAAAATTTTTGGAAAGTTTTTTGATAAATCTTTTGTTATTTAATACAGAATCGATCTAGGGGGTGGGACGCATGAAATTCAAAAATTTACTTTTTAAGGACCACCCTAATACATAGGTAGTGTTTCAAGCCTTATTTAACGAAGCTCCATATCCATAAAATCAAGATAATAGTTAGTAAAAAGTTTCATAGATAACTTTTGTTTGTCTGGCAAGCTTTTCAATACAATTTGTATCTTTATCATGTGCAATGGTTAAACATGTAAATGTTTATTAATTGGATAAACCGTTGTTAAACGCAGACTATGTGAAATCAGTATGCACAGAGTATAGGGGGTAATATGGAATATACTTACTTAAATTTCCCCCCTAAGGTGCATGGATTACTTGTAGTACAGTAGTGGCTATAAGTATGGCCTTAAAATAAGATTAGATTATAAAAGAAAGAACACTTATTCGAGGTGAAAAGAACCACACACAAAACTTTATGGATTTTGCCCCTCGGTCAAATTGGATATAATATAGGTTTTGAGCTACTGAACAAAAGTCTCAATGGGCACGAAGTTCGAAGCCCAGTCGTTTTCATGCTATGGCCACTTGAAGTGCTTCAATTTAACTTCATTGCAATAATGTTTAAAATCAGGACTTGGCATATCTTTAACAATAATATCAAAGTGAAGCACTTCAAGTGGCCATAGCATGAAAACGACTGGACTTCGAACTTCGCGCCCACTGACACTTTTGTTCAGTAGCTCAAAAAACCTTATATCCAATTTTTAGCCAATTTGAGCGAGGGGCAATATCCATAAGGTTTGTGCGGGGTCCTTTATCTGTAAACAAATGTATAGAAACCTTGCTTTACTTTTATTAATTTTCTTTTCATTTTAAATCAGGCTTAATATGTGTTACAAAGTTTAATAGTAATGCCATGCAAGTATCAGTTTTTTAATTTACGATAAAGAAGAAAAAAAAAACTTTTTAGAAGATCTGAAAAATAAGATGGTTGTTTTATTGCAAAGTGGAAAAATATAAAGTTTAAATATTCCTAAAGGGGATGGCGCAAACAATCTTGTCAGACCATGACCACATCTTTACAATGTATATAGATTCATTTGTTCAGGTGAATCACTCCTCGTACTTTATGTCATTGTTAGTCTAGTCCTTTGTGATTTTTAGCAAACATTTCATGGAGGCTCATAGCATAGGTAGTCAAAATAAATCAAAACAGGTATTATTATTAGTTATAAATCAAACTTTTCCGCAAATAAGGCTTCGTAGGATGGGCGTATGGAGGTAAGGGAAAGGCTCGAGCAACTGGTCAATGCTAGTCTCTGAAGAGTTGCTTGGAGGGGAGATGGGCGGCCTTATTCAAAAAAAAAATTACTGTTTTATTATTCTCGCAGGAAATTGTATTCATTATGGGTTTTAATTTAATAAACAAACTTTAGATATAAACCGGACTCATAGTTATTTTATCTACGATCAGACAAAAAGCGACCACTTTTTACACTGATTTTTCGTGTAAAAAGTTAACGTTTATTGCACTAGTGTTATAAAATTTTTATTGCACGCTAATGTCAACAAGAGATGTATAATAAATTAATGATTTATGAATATTTTACAAACTGGTTGCTAAACAACTTAGCACATAAAAATCTAAGCAGGCTAATATATGTACACATGACATGTTACAAATTAAAAAATATATCAAATACAATGAATACTTTACTAAAGCGTTATGATCGTAGATAAAACGTTGTAAGATATACATGTAAAAGACTCTTCATTGCACTCACATTCTTTAAGACACTCGCTCGTTCGTGTGTTAAAACCGTTCGCGCAATAAAGAATGACTTTCTACACTTATATTTTAAATATCTATTGAACATCAAATAAATTATATTAATTGCACTGTGCTTGAAATTAATACTTGAAAATAGAGACAAATGGGGCACTTATTGAGTGACGTTCTTATGGATGTACTGAGTTCAGATCCACCGGCATTTGGTTGGATTGGCTCTAGTTTTGGAGAAACCCGTCTTTGAATTTTGCTGATTTCAGTCGGGTTCGTCGCTAAAGACTTCGATATTTGCATGTTTATAGGTCCTAAACCGTTTTGAATATCGCTTTAATGTCTTTGGCAAAGTTGTAGCTATTATTACGACCAACAAATTTGCTGGACACACCAACACAAAAAAAACACATTCAAACAGTGTTTTCGACTATAATGTCCAGAAAACCCCACTTTTTCGTCGATTTTTTGGAATTTTCCGCCTATAAATGCCAAACTGTAAGGAATTTCGCTTTAAAATCTCAATAAAAAAAACAAAAAAGACTTTTTTTATCACAATTCAATAAAAAAATTAAACGCACAATCATGATTTTTAACTCAAATTACCCTATTGTATCACAGATGTCGTCATTATACTGACATTGGTCAGTATACTGGCGACATCTGTGATATAATAGGGTTCTGTGATACAAATTACCCTATTGTATCACAGATGTCGCCATTATACTGACCAATGTCAGTATAATGGCGACATCTGTGATACAATAGGGTAATTTGAGTTAAAATCATGAATTCATACGGTCAGTGTCAATGACCGTATTACGTATTTCTGAACCATTGTTGATGTTTTTAATTCTGACATTCCTAATTATAACATATCTTGTTACAGCTTGATTGTTTATTAGTTTCGGAACGTAATTTTATCTAGTCAAAAAATAAATTCGTTAAAAATATCAAGAATGAGTGAATGCGGTCGACATTCATTTAATAAATATTGTTATGTTTGTGGAAAGCACACTATAATGCCTAGCAAGCGCGCAATTACCCCGGAAATGGCTGAATTGTACTCGCAATATTTCAACCAAACTGTAGTCAATGATGTGGTTTGGGCTCCATCAATCATTTGTACGACTTGTTTGTATAGATTGAATCAATGGAAAAAAGGTAAAATGAAATAACTTATTATTTATTTTTAAACTATTTTAATTAATGATGTTTTTTTTATTAAAGGTGAAATCGAATCTATGCCTTTTGGCGTTCCAATGATTTGGACAGACCCTCAACTGCACAATCCAGATGAGTGTTATGCTTGTGTTAATAGTGTGGTCGGGATAAACAGAGCCAAAAAACGTAAAGTGGAATACAGAGAAACACTGTTTGTTCAGTTGCCGTTACCACATTCGAATTCCATTCCAATCCCGAAAAGACAAAGTCC
The DNA here is from genome assembly GCA_929113105.1 of Agrypnus murinus. Lineage (NCBI taxonomy): Eukaryota > Metazoa > Arthropoda > Insecta > Coleoptera > Elateridae > Agrypnus > Agrypnus murinus. The sequence goes on along the minus strand of OV816025.1, from coordinate 38,121,877 downwards.
AACAGAAGAGTACAATCCACCTACTTTCGCTACTGTTGGAGAATCGTCTGCATCACTTTACGTACCATCCAATGTGACCGCACCATGTAATCACGTCGAAATCTCTCAAAGCGGTCTGGATAAAATGATTCGTCGCCTCAAATTATCACAGCGTCAGTCCATTCTTTTGGCTCAAGATTTGAAAAAATCGAATATCTTAGCACCAGATGTGAATATATATGGAGCAATCGGTCGTCATCGTCATTTCACTGTTTTTTTCAAAGCCATCGAAGACAATTCAGTAGCATATTGCACTGATATCAAGGGTTTAGTTTTAACGATGCACAATGAATATAACCCAGAAGATTGGCGATTGTTTATTGATTCGTCTAAGAGCAGTCTCAAGGCGGTTTTGCTTCATATCGCAAATGCAAAAAACAGTGTCCCGATCGCTATCAGCACAAACACAAAAGAAAATTACGCATCTTTGAAAAAAATCATTGATTTGGTGAAATACCAATACCATCGTTGGAAAGTTTGTGCTGATTTGAAAGTGGTAGCTCTTTTGAGAGGGATGCAGACGGGATACACAAAACACATGTGTTTTATGTGTTTGTGGGATACTCGATTTTCTGGCGATCAATACACCAAAAAGGACTGGCCTCTGAGAGTAGTATTTAGATTGCGCCAAGAAAACATCGTTGAGGCTCCACTTGTGCCAATTCAAAAAGTTTTGCTCCCACCGCTCCATATCAAACTTGGAATTGTTAAAAACTTCATAAAGATACTGAATCCTGAAGGCAATGCATTCAATGAATTAACACGGATTTTCCCAAGATTAAGCGGAATGAAAATATAAGAAGGTTTGTATGAAACCATACATTCGTACCAATCAAGCTCTCTTGTTCAATATCTAACACATATTTTTGAATGATTTTTTCACAGGCGTTCTCAATGGACCTGATATTCGACGTTTGATGAAGGATCAACGGTTTGAAGCCTGTCTCTCTGATCTAGAGCTAGTGGCTTGGAATTGTGTCAAAGTAGTCATTGAAAATGTTCTTGGAATTCATCGTGATGAAAATTGGCGCATACACATTGAAAACATGCTTGATGCTTTCCACAATATCAATGTAAGAATGTCATTAAAAATTCACTTTTTACATTGCCATATGGACAAATTCGCCGAACAATCACCAACCGAATCCGATGAGCATGGAGAACGTTTTCACCAAGTGATGGCAAGACTTGAGCACTGGTATAGTGGCAAGAAGCTCGATGCTCTCCTAGGAGACATTTGCTGGAACTTGCAACAAGAAGAAGCTGAAGAAGAATAAACATGAAAATATATGTTTCACTGTTCAAAGTTTTTGAATCTGCATTAAAATTCGAGTTAAAATCATGATTGTGCGTCTAATTTTTTTATTGAATTGTGGGAAAAAAGTATTGTTTGTTTTTTTTTCTTGAGATTTTAAAGCGAAATTCCTTACAGTTTGGCATTTATAGGCGGAAAATTCCAAGAAATCGACGAAAAAGTGGGGTTTTCTGGACATTATAGTCGAAAACACTGTTTGAATGTGTTTTTTTGTGTTGGTGTGTCCAGCAAATTTGTTGGTCGTAATAATAGCTACAACTTTGCCAAAGACATTAAAGCGATATTCAAAACGGTTTAGGACCTATAAACATGCAAATATCGAAGTCTTTAGCGACGAACCCGACTGAAATCAGCAAAATTCAAAGACGGATTTCTCCGAAACTAGAGCCAATCCAACCAAATGCCGGTGGATCTGAACTCAGTACATCCATAAGAACGTCACTCAATAAGTGCCCCATTTGTCTCTATTTTCGACTAGCACAGTGTTGTCAATGCCAGTATAGTGTGATATAGTGTACTCTATTAAACACCTAAGTTCTATTTTTCACAACAACCAGGGTTGCCCCAATAGTTCGGCTCAATTTCCTCAGTGGAAACCTAAAAATCCCCCAAATTTAGGACTTTTCGAAAAAAACCCCAAAAAGAAAATACATTTGTTTTTGTAAATTATTTGGTATTCTTGAATTTTAATACATTTTCGTGACTGAAATATTTTGCGCCTATATCTAAAATACCGCGAAATAAGCTATGTGTTACAAATAAATCCCCAAGCGCTAGAAAATATTTATTGCAAATAAAAAAATGACAAACATAAAATATAGTACCTATATAAGTTTTTATAACCTACTAATCTTTATGGTAATCTTAATTGGATTTTTGTATTTTTATCTGATTTTGAGTATTACCAAGTGAGATTTGGGTGGAGCATCAGACCTAAAAATCCTCTGTTATTTCCCAGGTAAATATTTTTCCCCAGAAAAAGATATCCCCAAATAATACCCCAAAGAAAAAAATCCCCTAATCACTCGTTATTATTGTAACCTTAATAAATAACATCCAGTATTTTGTACATGCGTAACATGTTACTGGATTCAAAAAATTATTCTAAAATATTAACTAAAATATAAATAAATAACGATTGGTCAACCCTTAAAGGAAATTGATATTTATACAAGACCGGATTAACATTAACTACGAGAGAAAACATTAGCGACATCTTTGGAGATCCTTATACTTAAATTGGAAAATGAATACAGGACTCTGCCAGGTTTAGTATTCAAAATCATTTCTTGAGCATATACCATGTTTTTTGTTGCCAAAACATTCATTTTTAATATTTATTTACATACAGTGCTATTAAATTAAAATGTAATATGCTGGTGTGTTTTGTATGTATTGCATTTTATTTTTAAAATAATTATCTCAATTTACTGAACGTATATGCAACCAACAATACATAACCGTTCAAAATGCGCTAGCCGTTTAATTTCAATTAAGGATAATTTAAGACTAATTGAGTTTTTTAAAATGCAAACGTAAGTGGAACTACCATATTTGTCACAACTAGAGTTCTTAAATATGAATTGAGCTGTGTGTTACACCGAAATTGGGTACAATTAATACTTTAAAATTAAAAATGTATACTATAGTTTTAAAAATTCTCTATAAATAGTAAATAAATGTTAATGTGCACGTTAAAAACTTTTAGGTCCGATTGCATTATAAAGTACTGTGTATTGTATTGTTAATAAGCAGTAAACTGGCTTATTATTGTACTCGTAAAATAAAGTATGGCAACTGTATATTACATGTCAAATTTTCTTCTGTCAAGAATAGATGTCAAATTTATAAACTGATTTTCTTTTTATAATTAGCCAATTTTAGGAATCGAACATAAAGCTTTGTATGCAACTCTTACATAATCGAAATTTATACTCGCCCTTTTTATAGGCCTTGCTCGCTTCGCTTACTCGGCCATAAACTGGGCTTGTCGATAAAGTCGTACATTATGTACTTGTTACATAAATAGCTATTACATGCAAAAAAGTAAACATGACATAAAGCATAACCTAAAATTTATAACTGACAGCTGTTGATTTTTGTCACTAACGGACATATTCACCATTGTGTCACTTAACTAGCTGGTAAGTAACAGACTGTTATAATTTAATAGTCTGTTATTAAAATCTTTTATCTACGACCACCATAGAAAGTTACACATTCCCCATAATCTAGTAACCGTGAAAACGACTAATTGCAAACAATCTCCAAACTGAACGGTGAAGACCGTGAGGAAGGAGTTCTCAACAATCAGTAGTTCTATTAAAACGCCATAGATGTTACCACTTGCAATATTTATAATATTATTAATTATTTGAAATATAAAATGTTATAAATTTTAGATAAAGGTTAATTTATTTTGTTTAAAGCAATGTTATCAAAGTAGTGCTTTTGAACTCGCCAGTTCTTCGTTATAATTAATAGTAAGCATTATTTTTGCTATTGTTGGTGGTTCATTTCGTAGGTAAAATTGGTGAATGATTCGTCTGACTCCGCTTTTTATATGTTCATCAATATTTGTCCAAAATGGGTTTACTTCAATGATAAGACTTTGGTGGCTTGAATTTATGGTCAGTCTTATATTGACATTAAAGTAATAACACAATGCCTACAAAACAACAGTAAATAACAAATACAAATAACAAACGAATGACAAAATGCAAAAAAAGGTGCAGGAAAAATGGAATATTTCAAACAGAAAAACGGGGAAACTAAACATAAAAACAAATGAAGAATATCTGGAAAATCAATAAATTTTGTAGAAAATATTTAGAATTACCAGCAAATCTTATTCGCTTTCAGAAGAAAAAACAGATGACGATGTATCGTCGCCTAAATGAATTATGAAGGGTTCGACTACTATGTCCATTGCAATATCCACTTGCCACATCTGTTCTTCAACATCTTTCACATGCCTACAGGCATTGCTCCAGTTTTCGGGAGTGACATTTGTAATAGCTTCAAGGAAGAGATTTTTGACATCCTGTAATTTAAATGTGGTGTTTTTTCGAGCTACTTCACCTTTAATTTGCGCCCATATTAACTCAATTGGGTTCAACTCGCAGTGGTAAGGTGGCAACCTCAAAACGGTTCTGTTGCTTTCCTGTGTTAATTCATCGATTACGTTAGCACTGTGTTTAGGTGCATGCTGTTTTACTAAAGATAACAATTCAGCTCTCACCATATTGTCTTCGTAGGGGATAGTTTTTTCTGCAGCCAGTTATGTATGTTAGCTTTCCTTGTGTTGCTAGACGGAATTTTTTCAATTTTTCTTGTGTGATAACTTGCGTTATCCAAGACGATAACGCAACCTTCTTCAAGACTTGGCAAAATATTTTTAAACCATTGTTCAAATGTATCTGCGTTCATTTCTTCATGGTAGTCATTTGTTTTCTTGGATTCCAATAACAGTAATCCATTATCTACAAAACCGTCATCAGATCCTATATGAAGGGTGATGAGCCGCTTTCCTTTCCCCGATGGATTTCTCAAGCCAGTCGATAACCCTCTTAAAAATGCATCTCGTGGATTTGTTATGGACATGTCAGCCCACACTTTTTTTACAGTGTGGTCCGCATTAACCCACGTTTCATCTAAATAATAGATTTTCTTCCCATCTTCTCGGAATTTCTTGATTTCGCGAAGATATCGTCTTCTCCATGAAATGATATCATCCTTCCCTTTCAAAATGCTGTTTCTAGATCTTGCTGTGAAACTACAACAAGCTTTTTTATATACCGTAAAAAGTAGTTGTTTTAATTACCTAAAGTTAATTTCTTTTAAAAGTTTTCTTAAAGTAGACCGTTTAAAATTGGGAAGATCTTCATTTTCATTTAATTTCATTAAAACTTTGTCGAGAGTGGGAGGTTCATTTAAAAGAAAAAAACTATGAACTCTGATGCCATTTTTGACTTCTTCGGAAACATTGTCCAAAATAGCTCTTGGTCTATGATACGCCTTAGGAGCATCAAAATAATCAGGATGTTGCTTGTGCTCACGAAGTATGTTGTAAACACTGGCCACACCAATTCCTAAAATTATAGTATATAAGCAGGTGGATTGGAAGGCAAATTAAAACATTACCTATCAATCTAGCAACATTTTCCACTGTCGTGTTTTTTCCACTGAGGATTCTGCTCTTCACACACTTTAAACGCGTTCATAATTATTTGTTTCACCTCTACAGAAAAGTGCTTTTTGCCGTTTTTTTGGTGGTGACAACTGAATATTGTTGACGTTTTCATCCATTTTTTAATAATTTTGCAGTAAGGAAAATTCTACAAATTAACCAACTCATTATTAATGTTAACTTTTCATATAATTCTAACTTACTTATTGACAATCGCTCGTGTATTGAATAGTGCGAGTCTTAATAAAGACTTGTAATGTACCTAATAAGTAGCACAGTTGGAAAAACTTTGGAAATTTTCAAAATAACTGACGTAAACGCATGCGTAATAAGCTGGCGTTTGCCGTTTGTGTTTGTATGTGTAAATGAGACTTTTATGGAGTACCGCCCCATTTATTTCAACCAATGGATATTCAAGTTTCAAGTTGCATCTGAATGTCTCTGGTTTTTCATTACTATATCTGTTGGGTAAACGGAGATTAGCAGTCGGAGATTTTTTATTAAATACACAAATGGGAAGTGCTGCAACCAAGTGATGGGTGTTAACAAAATAAGAAGTACTCCAAAAGAAATAGCGACATATTTGAAGCTGCCGGAACCAGAAGCATTTACGGGACACTGCTTCAGGCGTTCTTCTGCAACACTACTGGCCAATTCAGGGGGAGATATTATCAATATTAAGCGACATAGTGGGTGGCGATCTTCTACGGTCGCAGAAAGTTACATTGAGGAGTCTATCCAAAATAAAATTGAAATTTCGGGTAAATTGTTGAACAAATCTGTTTCCGTGGTTGAAAAAAGGACCGGATCGGAAGCAATAAGGGAGCAAGCAACCACTTCCCTAGCAGAGATTGACATCCCAGGCGAAAGTTTGGATTGCGCATCCAAAACAGACGAATCTGTCTGCGTGGTTGAAAAACGGACCGGACCAGTAGCGATGAGAGAACAAGCAACCACTTCTCATTCTGATATTAACATCGCAGCCGGAGGTTTAGATTATGCATCCAGGACTGGGATAAATTCAATAAGTCACTGTAGTACTGTTAATGTTAATATTTATCTTTCCAAAACATAGTATGATAGCGTTTGTTTACAAATATGAGTAGTTTGTTGTAATAAAATGTTAAATTAAATAGATAAATTAGAGTTTTCATTTAGACTTATTTCGTTATCTAGACCAAAAAAGTATTTCGCTATCTAGACCAAAAAAGAACTTCGCAGTGAGTTCCACGAATGTGTGATTTCGCAAGCTAAAATTTGAACACAAATGTCAACATTTTTTGACAGTTTTCGAAAAAATACATTTATTTATCATTTTGTTTTATGAACGACATTACTATTATTATTAAATTACTATAACAACATAGATTTATTGTTGAATAATAATTCTAACATTTTTAAATTATTTTCAAATGCAATATAGAGTAATAGAGTATGGTGCATTTTAATTTAATATCACTGTATATCATAGTTATATTTACTTGATCATTTCTTACAATACTCATTACTTTTATATCATACATACAAAATCAGTAGTTTAGAGTTACAGCAGTTTATGCGGCAGTTGTATCTATACTGGGGTCGCCGAATAGATATAGTACAAAAAAAATCAAGGCAGCACAGATTGTTCTGATTGGTTTTATGTGAAAGTTAAATTTACAATAGAACATTTTTGCATATGAATTGTTAATTCATTATAAATAATGGCACTTCGAGAAATGCTAGTATAAATAATAACCATACATTTTAAAAAATTGCAGTTTTATTAATTTAATAAAAATGTTATTAAAAGTTCGTGAGTAAGACAGTTTGACAGTAAACGAATTGATATCTTTTTGGTACAAGTAAACATGCCTTTCAATTTGAGCGGTATATTTGAATGCTACCAATAGAAAGATTTTGTTAAAAAGAGGGGGTAATTGTAGGCGGTTTTAATTACTATATCTGTTCAGCGTCCCGAGTATAGTGTTTTTTTAAATTTGACGTATAACCCCTCTATACATGCATGGTGTTGCGGAAATTTAATAAAAAGTTGTTCAAAAATTAGAATTACGGAGGTAGGTATATGTCATATATGGTCGTTTTTACAGAACATGAATGTCCATTATCAAATTAATGTTAAACTGTGAATATTTTTGTGCATGATTATTATTAAACCTAAGATTTATTGTAAGACAGATTGTCAAATCTGGTAACGTTCAATGTCGCCAATATCGTTCTGGTGCTTTTGCTCCAGCTGCGAGATCAATCGTTGTCGCTACTATTTGAAAATAAAGGGGCTATAGGCAGTGGATGAATCTACCGCCGTGGTGCTGATATCTACAGCTATTTTACGTAGAGAAACAGCTACGATAAATTTTCATCTGGCAACACTGGATTCACGGAGTGATCACGTGAAAAATACGTAAAACTCTTAGTTTGTAGATAGTTCCAGAAGAGGCTGGACTCCAATATTAGCAAGGTTTATCCCGCTAGTGTCTCCCTGTCGCTCTTCTTATGGAAACCGTTTTGCCAGATGTTTTCCAGACCTAGGATCCAAGTCCCAGCACATTTGTGGTGGTACAGGTTGTACTCGCCCGGGCAGTGAAAATCCGCATGCTGGAGTATGTTTTCCAGACCTAGGATCCAAGTCCCAGCACATTTGTGGTGGTACAGGTTGTACTCGTCCGGGCAGTGAAAATCCGCATGCTGGAGTATGGGGTATGGGGTGAGCACGTAGATAGCTTCGGTACTAGCCTGAAGGACTAAACCCTGTCCAGCCAACAGAAATAGTTAAGCTACTCCCCCCCAAATGTATGTTTGCGTAGACCAATGGTAGTAAGGCCAGTTTCACACGGTACAAATTAATAAAAGCGCTCCAAGTTTTCATTTAGTGTATTTTTCTCGTTTTAAATAAATGATAACAATATTCTCTATTTTTATAAAAAGTAAAAATTGATAAGGAAAATTATAAAATAAACTAACTGTCAGATAAGTTTAGTTTTGAAATAATTAATTGACACCGAATTAGTAAACCTGGAAAATACTCACTTAATTAAGCTGCTTATGCTTTTTAGTTACTAATAGATTTAAGGTGCCTCCCTGCTAATATGAATATTTGGTGTATAATAAGCATAGTAATACTAACGTATAAGCGTAAACTGCATAATTTTCGTTGAATCATACTCAGCATTAATCATAAAATGTATACGCCTAGTTTTATTGATAACAAAAAATTATTTTAAAGAATACTATACAAATTGTCACATTAAAAATTATAAAATGTATAAGATTAATTAATTGTATTGTATAAATGTTAATTGAAATGAACATTGCCAAACAGCCTTGATAGTGAATTGTCTAGTGTGCTGGCATTTCACCCAAGCGGCCCAGGTTCGACTCCTGGTACCGGCAGCTCTGGTTAAGGTCTTCTTCAGTTTTCCTTGGCTGTGACACAAATGTGGGATTTGCGCTGTTCCATGTGTACATCAGTCCGCTGCAGTCATACGTTGTGCCTGCGTAATGATAATAATCGCCCCCTCTCTCTCGCACAAACTTCATCGCTTCTGGGGCCTGGTTCACAGGTGATGGGTTGTAGAAATTGTTATTAAACCACTGAGGTAAATACATACTTATGCGTCGCATAGGGCAGTTTTATTTTTATGGATAGCCACCGAAAGATGGTTATGTAGTTGTCCATACCGACTGCTTAACGTGCTCTTCTGACAGCACAGCAAAGTGTACTAAGGCTTTATCAACGAGAAAAATCTTCTCTCCTGTTCCGGGGTTCCGTCTGATTAAGAGTTGCGCTCTACCGCGCGGTAGAGTGTAATTCGGACGAAAGAACAGTCATCCTCCACACAAATGATTGGAATATGAGGGCTGCGATGCCAATTAGAAGGAAAGTTTCCCTTGAATGTATTTTTTCTTTTTAGTAGATGATAACAATCTGCTTTTAACAAATGATTTTAACAATTATTTTCATCTGTTAAAAAAATAAAAATAAAAATAAATAAAAATAAAATATAAATAATAAACAACAAAATAACATAAAACAACAGCAAACAACTATTATAGTGAATATACAAATTGTTAAATTAAAAATTGTAATATGGCTAATTAATCAGACTGTAAATCAGATTCAGATAAAGAATAGTCGTCCCTCACACTAATGACCAATGGTTCCACTATTAGGTTCATGACAATGTCAAGCTGCCACAGTTTTTCTTCTTCGACTTGCGCATGACAAATAGCATTCTTCCAATTTTCGGCAGAAACATTTTTGACTGCATAGTCAAATAGCGGGCGAAGGTCTTTCATTTTAAAGGTAGTATTGTTTCGCGCTACTTCCCCTTTTATTTGACCCCATATCAATTCAATAGGATTGAATTCGCAATGATATGGGGGCAATCGCAAAACCGTAACATCCTGTTCATTTGCCATCTCATCGACCACATAATTTGGCGTAACGGCAGCCTGTCGTACAAGATGCAGGAGTTCGGCTTTTATCATGTCTGGTTCATAAGTAATTGACTTACTTGTCAACCAGGCTTGTATGTCGGTTTTTTTGTGCTAGTATTTGGCAATTTCTCCGTTTTTTGGCTGTTATTGGAAGCGTTGTCCATAACAACTACAGAATGTTCCTCCAAGCGTCCCAGAACTTTTGTAAACCAGTTTTCGAAAACTTCACCTGTCGTTTCTTCGTGGTAATCTCCGGTTTTCTCAGATTCGAAGCATAATAAACCATCTTCAACAAGACGTCCTCAGATCCTATATGGAGGACTATAAGACGACTTCCCTTGCCAGATGGCTCTTTCAAGCTAGTCCTAGTCCTTGTAAGAAAGCTTGCCGCGGAGTCAGGATTGTCGAGTCCTTCCATACTTTATGTACAGTATGACCAGCATTCACCCACGTCTCATCTAAGAAGTACAATTTCTTGCCTTCTTCTGATCTGTCGCAGAAAACGTCGTCTCCAGGCGATAATCTCATCTTTTCCTCTTAGGACACTATTGCGCGACCTTTTCAAAAACCTATATACCCAAACCCAATTCGATTACATCATGTAGAAATAAAAAGTTTATTTTCTCACCGAAAGTCAATTTCTTTTAACAATTTTCATAAAGTACTCCATTTCAATTGCGGTAAACCATCGTTGTCGTGGACAGCCGTTAATATTCCGTTTAGAGTAGGTGGTTCATTTCTTTCAAAAAAGGAATGAACTAAACGTCTAAGAGCACTTTTAGTTCCCTCATGTTCGTTCCCTCGTTTTCGTGAGGGTTACTATGATATAGGTAGAGGATCGGCCGATAGTTGTTTAATCAATTTTTCATCATTTGAAACTCATCCAGTTTTTGTAATTGATTGTTCAAGACAGGTAGAGAGTTTTAAGGATTCCACTGTCGATATTAGATTAGAACTTGAATCTGCCGTTGCTTTTACTAATTCAACAAAGGCGTATTGTCTGATCCTGCACGATTCCTTGGTAGAATATAATCCGTTCACTGAAACAGTGACTAAACACGTACGTATACCATAATGAAAACTGTTAAACAAAAGAAAACTCTGAACATATTTAATTTAGACAATGACGTATCTCTACAATCTGATAATGATAGAAAACACGGCGACTTATTACCTACGTCCTGTCGAGCAATCCTGAGCGGTCCTTCTTCGTGCGGTAAAACTAATGCTATGTTAGGTTTACTGATTAATGAAAATGGATTAAAATTTGAAAACATCTACCTGTACGCCAAGTCCTTATTTCAACCGAAATACGAATTCTTAAGGGAAGTTATGAAACCTATTAAAAACATCGGTTATCACGAGTTTAGTGAAAACGATGCCGTAACGTCAAACCTAATTCGGTATTCATTTTCGACGATATAATTTGCGATAAGCAGGAAAAAATTAGAGAATACTTTAGTATGGGTAGACATAAGGGTGTCGACTCGTTTTATTTAGGTTAGACATATGCAAAGATACCTAAGCATTTGATACGGGATAACGCAAACCTGGTGATTCTTTTTAAACAGGACGAATTAAACTTAAAACATGTGTATAGGGATCATGTCGTAGGTGATGTTAACTATGAGGACTTCAAAAACATTTGTCGTATGTGTTGGAAAGAACCGTATGATTTCCTAGTTATTAATAAAGATTGTTCTCTAAACAACGGTAGATACCGGAAAGGTTTTGATACATATATAAGTTTATAATTGGGTTAGAACCGTTTAGTCGTCTTTTAGAGTTATCAACATGTCGAGCTCATACGATGCGAGTTTAAAACGTAAAATAATAAACGCACGCAAAGCGATACGTAGAAAATTTGCTTATTTTCGTCGTGATAAATCGGAAGCAGAACGTACTTATCGTGATACTCATAAACAAGTTATATCTCCTTTGGAAAACATTGCTAAATCAGTTAACACCTCTAACGTACCCCTAATGAAAATTAAAACACAACCAGCTACTACTGCTACAACTAGTTCCTCTCCCCTGTTGAAAGTTAAAAAGCAACCTGCATCATCATCATCATCTTCTTCAGATACAGACGAGGAAGATGATGTACTAAATGATTATCATGAACTCCCGAAACATTACGGAATGTTGCTCACTAGGGGTGGTAACAACGTGGATCGAACACGGTATGCGCTCAGATATAATAAAAATCTAGACGAATGGAAATTTGCTTGTTCCCACACAGCACCAGAATATCTGAGCGATGTCCTACGGATATCCTAGAGCAGCTTTACGAATATCCGAGAGATGTCCTGCGAAAAGCGGTCGGATATCCTACGAACATCCGTGGGATGGTGAAATGAGACTAAAACAGACATCTTCAGGATATCCGATGAAGGATATTCCTCAGATGTTCTATAATTAATATCTCATGGATATCCTATACAAAATATCCTCAGGACATCCAATACAAGATATCCTCAGGACATCCAATAAAAGATATCCTCAGGACATCCAATAAAAGATATCTTCAGGACATCCAATACAAGATATCCTCAGGACATTCAATACAAGATATCCTCAGTACATCCAATACAAGATATCCTCAGGACATCCAATACAAGATATCTTTGGTACATAAAACGCAAAATATACCTTGGATGTCCTGTACAAGATATCCACACGAGGTCCAATAAAAGATATCTCTAGCATATCTAATACAAAATATCCGATAGGTATCCATTATAGGATATCCATTAATAATGTTTGTAGTCTATCTCTTATATTCATATTAAATAATATAAAAACAGAATTGTTTTTTAAATTTTCGCTTTAATTATTATTGTAGATAACGATGTAATAATTATTGTTTCACCACCCAGTGGCTTCTTTAGACGGCTAATTAAAACATACTAGACTAACTAGGCTTAACTTCTGTAAAACTTTTTGGAATTTATAATCCTGTAATATGATATTGCTTGAACGTGCTTAAGTAGATGTGGGTGATGGAGGGATACATCTGTTTTATAAGACCAACTACGAAAACTAACAAATAAATAACAAAAATTTTACAATAAATTTAACATCGGTCAGTTATGTTAGGTCATTTATAAAGTTGTTTGATTTTTAAGTTTATTAATTTTTAAAGATTCTTTTAAATTTAATTTTGTCCCTTTACTTATTTCTATATATTATAGCCGTATTTTATTTGAATATTTATTGAATTTATCTTTATTTGAAAAATGATTGTCTGCTATTATTCTTTTCAATTTTTGCTAACCATTTAATAGAAAATTATCATGTTTCAAATAACAAAAATAAAATACTACATATAGAAAATAAAGGAATCAAATTACTAAAATCTTAAATCATAATTAAATTAATTTATAAACTAATTAATTAAACTAAATTTATTAAATCAATAAACTTAAAAAGTCAAATAACTTAATAAATGATCAAACAGAACTGAACAATTCCCCGTTGTTAAATTTGTTTATATAATAATAGTTTCCCTAAATAGTAGTTTGCTTCTATAACAGATATTAGAAATCTCGATCGCCAATATTCTGTTTATTGCTGCTTAATAAAGCAGGCAAACTAAAACCGCACTATTTAAAATAATTTATTGAATAAACGAGTATCAAATATAAATTATAAACATGAGTTAATCAAAGCAACACACCAATACTATAAAAAATCGAGTAAAAGACAGGTATAATAATTATAATATGTCACTTGATTATTTTCAGCTGATACTGATCATTAAAAGTACTGCGGATTTTTAGTTCGCTTACCTTAATTGCCAAAATGTTTGTAGTTTTACACAAGTTAAGTTAGTTTAATACGTAGAAATCTGAAGAAGCCACTGCACTGTGTGACGAAACAGTTATCTACAATATCATTAATTATAAAATGAAAATGAAAAAACAATCTGTTTTTACATTATTTAAGATAAATTTTCATTAAGTAAAGGCCTTATCAATTCATTGATGGATTATAAATAAATTAAACGATTTGATAATTACATATGACATTCATGTCGAATAATTATAGTAGGTACATGGTACATGAATATAATAAAAGAAATGATGGAGCTTATAAAATGAAAACATTTATTATAATTAAGGTAGGTAACTATACATTAAGGTTAGGTAGGTATTAAGGTAGATAACAAACATAAAACTTATATGTATTTAGCATATTTAAACATTCTAAAGTCTTCTGTTGAACCTCTCCGTCGCCCCTTTCAGAAATTGCTGAATTGGTTTTTCAGCATCCTTTTCAGTTAAATTTAAATTTCTGTTTAGAACCTCTGTAATAATATATAAATGTTAGTACTCTTAATTAGACTAAATCGAATGTTAGTTAGCTTACTTAGCAAAAGTGCTGCAATCTGCAATGCCGAAAAGCTTTTTTTCTGTTTTTTTCCCAACCAATTAAACTCCTTTAAGACATCGTCTGCAACAAAGCGAGGTAGAGCCCTTTTCACTATTTCATATGGACTGCTGCCGCCAAATTTTGTTACTTCGTTCACCTAATTTTCGAGATTAAATAATATGAGATTCCTTAAATAAAATTACAGTATATAAAACGTACAGTTTTTTGCATATTGCCCTCTTCTTTTAAGTAGTCGTCCAATTGCATTAACCCCATCTCATTGTTAACTGGCAAATTGTCTAGCTCTGTAAATATTGATGAGATGCTGTCTGCTTCCTCATTTTTATTACTTTTATTTTCAACCAGCATCTTTAAGCTGGCAATTTCACCCATCACCTGGCTTAACATTCCCTGTATAACGTTTTGCTTTCGCAAAATTTGGCAAAAATACTCTGCAAAATAGAAATGTCATTTTTTAAGAAACATAAAAATATCAAGAATACCGTCTGCCTTGGGATGCTCTGGACAACAAATGCATTGTTTTGTATTTTCTTGTGTACTACCTAAAAAAATGTAAAATTTAATAGATTACCATGCAGAATGTGATTACTTTTACCCTTCAATGTCGTCACTGTTATTGATTCCTCCAAGGATGAAGCTGTAAATAAATATTCTATAAAATAGGCAGAAAAAATTGACAGAATTTTTGTACCGCAGTGAGAGGAAGTTGAGTCCGAAGTTGTGGTCATATTAACAATAGTTTTATCAACATCGACATCATCATCATTACTGGAAGAAGACTAATAAAAAAAATTAACGTAATATTATTAATAAAGTAATAATAATTTTACAAATTTTACCCTAGTTAGATTATGAGATCCACTTATTGGTTTGTTCTGAACTGCGACTGAAACAATTGATTTACGTAGTAAGTAATGAATAAATCTAAACATCTAAATGCGTGATAAGCAATGCTGATACACACCTCTTTTGTATCTTGACTTTAATATGAGGGCAGGAGGATTAATAACTGTCTCGCAGTCGCTGTCTTCATCAGATGTGGAATGTAGCGTTTTGTATTTTCTCTTAGGACGACATACTATATTATTGTCTTCAGATGCCAAATCTGACCCGTCTTCGACAACCGCTTTGTTGGCTTTACGGCGAGCCTTTAAATAATCATCTAAAATCCGTTCTCATGAATAGATTAATAAATTAACATTTAACATAAGCTTTATTACCAAAAATGCCATTTTTAAATCTTTCAATCTTAAACAATTGCCAATTGTCTTCAGGTGGTATACATTTTTTTAATGCATTTTTCAATGATTCCCCCAAAAAGGGAGGCCAAAAGCAGCTATCGTCCTGTATCCAACTACTCGGAACAGCTTCTATAGTATTTTCATTTAGGAAACTCACAACAGTCCAAGTAGCCACCATGTCTACAAAAAGCACACACACAGAAGAAAGGCCAAGTTTATTATTACACAATTGATAAGGGTTAGTGATTCTGATGTTAGGGGGAGGGGTGAGAAAATTCTATTTTACATTTCTACACTTTACACTTATCTTTTTATAATACTTCACATTTATCACTTTTCCGGTGATCCCGTTAATGTTTATAACAATTAGATGAAAAATACAAAAACATTGAGCCGTATCCACATGCCATGATTAAAGCTGACTTTGACTAAAGTTATGATTAAAATCATCAAGAAAAGAGATTGAAATTGGTCACCATGGTAATTAAACATGTTAATTTAATAGGGAGATGTGAATACGACCCATTATGTTTGTATAAATTAAGAGATTGTCAGGATCAAAATTAACGTATGTATTTACATATCAATATGCAGTAATGGATATACAGCGTAATTATCGGGAGATATTTTTAATTTAACACATTTACCAGCAATGTTTTCTATTGGAATTTTTTGTAAGGGTGATAATGAAGTCGCTAGAAATATTTTAAACTCAGATGAGTTACAAGGTTTTGTAAAAAGTTTATCAAGTTTTAAGAATTTATTGCCAACAGCTACTAAACCGTCATTAGATTGGACAAAGTTCTTTATTATACAAACAGTTCCATCATTCAACATGCAACAATTGTTTGGTTCGGAGTTTTTTAAAATAAAATTAAGAAAATGTAGCTCCATATATTGGGAAGAGAAAGTGGAATTTATTAAGGGACCATTATTATGCTCCCTATGAGGTGTAAATAGGGCATTATTGATACATAATGGTGAGTTTATTTTATTGGAGTAATCGAGTTCAAATTTTCGGCGTATAATTTGAGATAGTGGCTTATCAGTTTTACGAACATATTTTTTTAATGTCTGCATATAATTTTCAAAATAAAAAGCACTAAAATTGTCCAACGGACCGAAATGTTTAATGTCATTGCATATGTGCAGCAAATTGTGAATATTATGAGAAACATGCTCTCCGCCATAAATATCAATAAAAGATTTAACAAAAAAAATTAACAATGACTTTGCATAATCTAAATACTTCAAGTAGTATTTATTACTAATCAAAATAGTACAAGCAACATGTAAACACAAAAAATTTATATATCTATTTTTATTTAAAACAGGTTTTAAAACTACCGGCCCAGTGTATAATAAAAATTGTCTAAACTCAGTGGCTTTCCATCTTTTTGCTTCATCAAGTGATCGTGGCTTCCTAGCAAATTCTGATGGCATGTGTGATGTTTGTTCTAAAAGTAATATAGATATTTCCGATATATCTTGGTGTGATAATTTTGTGCTGGGTTTGCCAAAACACCATAAATAGATTAATTTTTTAACAACACCTAAACAGATAAGGTGCATATAATCAAGTGGAAATCCACTCACCATACCAAAATTTGGAATTGATTCGATAATAGATAATTCGTTTGATTTATGATAATCTTCATCAAGTTTTAACGCAAAATCTGAATCTGATCGCAACTTTAAATTATCTGTATTTAAAAAACACACTCTATTGTTAATGAATTCGCCTTCTTCTTGGCACTTAGTACAGGAAGAATAACCCGTATGTCCTTTAACGTAAGTTATAAAACATTTAGCAGGTGCATCACAAATAAATCCTTTGATAGAAAATTCGAATAAGTGATTATTAATTAATAATCCATTCGCAGTTAATTGAATAGCTTCTTCAACAAAATCTTTTAAAAACTCATTAGCGACTTTAGGCTTTGCATTACCATGATAAATACCTACCACCTCAACTATACGTTTATTTATACATAAACTGCATAAAATAGGGTAAAATTGACTGCCAGAACTTTTTGATAAAGGTAAACCGTCTATGTTAATAAATACGTCAATCTTCTTAATACTATTTTTTTGTTGATCATGACAAAGTAAGAACAATTTTGTTACACATATTGCTAATCCAAAATGACTATATGTGCCAGGTGCAACAATTTTTACATTAACCTTTCGAGGGGTGTGAAGCAATGTTCTGCTGTCATTTGGTAATTGAAATTGTGGGAAACTTTTAAATAATTTCAACAAATCGTTTACTGCCATGTGTGAAATATTATTTTTTACTGACCAATTAGCTAAATGAGTTCTGAAGTTGTTTTCGGTAACAATTGTTTCACTTGATGGTGATTCATCAATACTGATAGTCTTTTCATTGAACAATATATCCTCATCTGAACTTGAATCAGAAGATGGATCATCAAAAGGTATATTCTTGAACAAATTAGGGATTGTGCGATAGTTTTCATTACATACAGAACTAGATGGAGAAGATACCGCAAAGGAAGTACTTCTATGTATTGTAGTATTTAACAAATTAGGTCTTAACGGACTTTGAATGATCTTGGAACTATTTGCAATTGCTATGTCTATTTCGGTAGCTTTATTAGCATTTCTATAAACTGTCGCTCGGCTAATAATCTTGATTTTAGGCATTTTAAGGAATTATAATAATTAATAGTATTTTTACAGTGAAGTTTGCAATAGCTACAAAATTATTTATTAGTGTAGTCAGTATTATATTTGTCAAGAGTAAGTAAAACAATAGGTTTGCTACTTTTTTTATTGGAGTACCTACCTACACAATTGCTAAAACTAATGACTCAAACTCAGTTATTCTACTTACCGAATGCTATTCTGCGAGAAAATTAGAAGCACTTTAAAATCAGTCACCAACAAACCAAGTAGAAGATATATCAATCGGAGCGCGCGGCGTAATAATAGATGCCAGGACTCAAACTGAAGTGACCGAAAAACTACAAATCGTGCTTGGGTCACGGTTGAGTCTGACCAAGTTGTAAATATTTTCGAGGTTTTAATTTTTTTAACACCAGGCAATGTCGTAAAAATTTGCCCAAATAGGGTCGCTAACAGATGTGTAGCATTCCAGGAAGAATCCACTAAATGCCGCACTATTTAAGAAATATGCATAGCCGTCATATCAACTTTGCACTTATATTTTTAAATGCTAGTGGCGTAATACGATTCTTTATTTTTAAGGGAAACGATAATAAATTAATAACTAAAACCACAAGAGGCTATATTACAGTAGTAGCCGTCAGGCCATGAGGAGCAACGTTAATATAGAGCTCCAGATTTCTAAACTAAAATACATTAATAAAGTTCATTTACAAAAATAATTTAGAAAATATTAACCAATATTCGGTATTGGTTAGGTTAGGTTAAGGTAGAGAATCTTATTATAAATAATAATAAGCAAAAGTAACTTAATTAAAAAAATTAATGTTTAACGTTTAATCACGAAATATTATAAAAAAAGCTAACAACGATAATAATAATCTTATTAATGACAGCAATAAACAAAATGAGTTCTGTTCTATATAGAAAAGAAATAGTGCATTTTCAAGAAATGTCGATTGCCCACGTGGCAATGTAATTGTGCCTTTGTAAAAGCGATGCTACCGACCGATTTAAAGAAAATGCATGGCAACAATTTTTCTTTTGTTATGTCTAGTCTGAGAATAAAACAACTTTATAATAAATCCTATTATTAAAAGCTGACAAGATTGTTGAGAATATTAACATTAGCAATAACCAGCAATGTGTATTGTTTTATATTGTACACGCTATGTGTTACGTGAAAAAAGTTTGTAGAAGCTTTTAAATAATATTTCTTTTTTAGCAATCGAGTTATTATTAAACTATAAATGTCATAAACGGAGATTAACCTTTTTTAAGACAGTTATTTGGTGATAATTATGTTAGTTATTATGGCTACATTTGATTGAATGTAGTGATAGCAAAAATATAGGTACAACGTAAAAAACATTTTTGCGAGAAATATATCGATCGTAGATGTCCCATTCATAGTCGGGATATAGGGTGGATGTCATAAGGATATATTGCATGGTATATCTCTAGGATATAGCATGCCGCATATCTCATGGATGTTCAGCTCGGAGATGTACGATCCATCCTCTAATCGACCATATATGGGATATCCTCAGAATATCTTGTATAGTATATCCTTAGGATGTAGCGTGATGCACATCTCACGGATGTCCAGTTCTTGGACGGGCGATCCATCCGTTAACAGCCCATACATCGGATATCCCCAGGATATCGTGTGCTATATGGGTTCTCGGGTAACGTTACAGGGAAATGATATTGTAATTAAAAACAACCTTTTCAAGGGAACCCCGGGTCTGTTTGACTTACTAACACTTAAACAGTTATACTCTATTCCCACAGAAGAGGATATAGAGAATTATACAAAAATCATAGGCCTTACCAATGCACACAGAAAAGAGTATAGACCTCATGGTAAATTAATAGGTGTTAAACATTGGAAGTATGAACATATGATTAAACCGAACTTATTTAGAATTACCGGTGCGGGTATTCCTTCAATTTTAAATTTTAAAAAATTAAGCGATTGCAAAGTCGAATTTGTATATTGGAACAAGGCTAATGAGCTTGTCGATCGACTTCGTTTGTTATTTGCTGTAAAAGAAGCCGGTAATAGTAGTCCTATGAATGAAAACGAACTAATTTCAATTATCTCCGAGCTTAAGGAAGAAGGTATTATAGAATAAAAGATTTCAGCGCAGTTGTAAATAATCAGTTCGTTACTATTATCATACGCAGTATGAATGCTACTATAGATTTGTTCGGACGTTCAATAGCTGGAGGTGCTGTATTAATTCCTGGTCCTCCAGGGGTAGGATTTAAGCTAACAGAAGATCAGAATTTTGATTTAGAAAACAAAAGAATTACAAACGCAGGCCACGCTATTAATGATTCAGATCTGGTAACAAAGAAACATGCTTTAATACTAGAAAATAAAACTATTAACGGTAAGAAACGAAGATTAATCAATTTAGCGGATCCTGTAGATGTAGAGGACGCAGTTACAAAATGGTATGTCGATAGCGAGATATCTAACATCAGTCAGGACGTGCTACGCAAAAGTATTAAAACTCTGAACGATATTTGTATAGAACTGTCTAAGGCAACTTTATGGCTTCTTGCTAAAACGGATTCCAGATCTAAAAATTTTGATAGATCACCGCTCGCAGACCTGCAAAATTTGCTAATTACCCAGAGAACCTCACAATAGTCGTAGGATATATTACTTTACATTCTATTTAATAATAATTCAGTCCTGCATTGCTAATAATTTGAGTAACTGCAGTTATTAACAGAGATGAACGCAAAATAAGCCGTTGTCGATGAAATACATAGATCGGCTAGAAAGAATTTTCAAAGACGTAGTACTATAATAAAGGGTTATGATGACTTATTTCAAATAGATTTAGCCGAATTTATTCCTTTCGCTAAAGCAAATAAAGGTTATCGTTATATACTGATGATGATAAACTGCTATTCGAAATTCTTGTATGCGCGTCCGTTGAAAACTAAGACCGGAGAAGAGGTGACAAAACAAGTCCGTAGCATCTTTAAGGGTTCAGTCATACCTAAAAATTTGCAGTCTGATCTCGGGAAAGAGTTTTACAATAAACATTTTAAAAAGTTAATGAATGAATACAACATAAATCATTACTCTACGTATTCCGTGATTAAGGCTTCAATAGTTGAACGAGTTATTCGTACAATCAAACAAAGGTTGTATAAGGAGTTTAGCTACAGAGGAAAATTTAAATGGATAGATATATTACAAAGAGTAGTTGACAGCTATAATAATACAAAACATAGAACGATAGGCATGTCTCCTGCATCTGTTAAACCTACGACACAGCTATCGGTGTATAACACTAATGTAAAAACTATCAGTAAACGCAGGTTGGATTTGAATGACATCGTACGCATAAGCAAGTTTAAAGGATTCTTTTCTAAAGGATACACCCCTAACTGGTCAACAGAATTATTAAAAGTAGTTAAAGTTCAATTTACAAAACCTATCACATATCTGTTGGAAGATCTACACGGAGTTCCCGTTCGAGGTGCTTTCTAAGAGTTCGAACTGCAGAAAACCTATCAACCCTATGTATATTTAGTTGAAAAAATACTTAAACGTCGTAGCAACGGGGACCTTTATGTAAAATGGCTCGGTTTAAATGAAAGGTCCTGGATAAAGAAGGAAGATCTACTCACTCGCTAGCTCATTTATAGTATTATTATTAGTATGCTTATGTATTATTTTAGTTATAATTTAGTATTATATATCAATATGAAATGTATGTATTATTTTAGATACAATTTAGTATTATATATCAATATGAAATGTATTTTCTTCTTTCAATAAAAGTTCTTGTATGAAATATTTGTTTTTTTTTAAATTTTTTACCTTAAACTACCGAAATAAAAACACAAGAAATAAATCATATTCTATCTATTAGACAAATTCAATAACATTATAGCGTTACAAAATAGTTAATAACATAATATGTGAAGCATGTAAAAGACAACTTTAAAATATCAATATTTAAACGTTATAATTCTATAAAACACGTGAATTTCATGTAAAGAAAAAATACTCAAGATTGAAACATATTTGCCTGCACAAGATATAACGTTAAAAGAACTGCTAGTAATTCTTAACAGATACAGTTATATACAATACAAAACTAATATACAAATTGATAATAATAAAAATATACACATTACAAACTACAAATCATAAAATATACATATATATATATATATATATATATATATATATATATATATATATATATATATATATATATATATATATATATATATATATATATATATATATATATATATATATATATATATATATATATATATATATATATATATATATATATATATATATATATATATATATATATATATAATTAGTTCTCTTCTTGTATTTACACATTAATTCATTTCATGTGTTTATGCATAAAACAACTTATATGGAAAAATTGTTATTTCCCCAGCAATCAGTTCTTGGATAGCTCAGCGGTAGAGCATCTGCCCGGATAGCAGAAGATCCCAGGTTCGATTCCTGGTCCGAGATAAATAATTTTTCCATATTATATCAACATTTAATTAATTTAAATTTACTCTTGGCGGCTTACATACGCTATTACAAATCAATTACTATTATTACTCTGCTTATATGGCATTCATTTAAAGTTATAAATCTAATTCGTTGTGATTGTAGGTTAAACGTCGCAAAATAGCGTCTTCCTACTTTTCTACAACAAAATATAATTAGTTCTCTTCTTGTATTTACACATTAATTCATTTCATGTGTTTATGCATAAAACAACTTATATGGAAAAATTGTTATTTCCCCAGCAATCAGTTCTTGGATAGCTCAGCGGTAGAGCATCTGCCCGGATAGCAGAAGATCCCAGGTTCGATTCCTGGTCCGAGATAAATAATTTTTCCATATTATATCAACATTTAATTAATTTAAATTTACTCTTGGCGGCTTACATACGCTATTACAAATCAATTACTATTATTACTCTGCTTATATGGCATTCATTTAAAGTTATAAATCTAATTCGTTGTGATTGTAGGTTAAACGTCGCAAAATAGCGTCTTCCTACTTTTCTACAACAAAATATTATTAGTTCTCTTCTTGTATTTACACATTAATTCATTTCATGTGTTTATGCATAAAACAACTTATATGGAAAAATTGTTATTTCCCCAGCAATCAGTTCTTGGATAGCTCAGCGGTAGAGCATCTGCCCGGATAGCAGAAGATCCCAGGTTCGATTCCTGGTCCAAGATATATATATATATATATATATATATATATATATATATATATATATATATATATATATATATATATATATATATATATAGTCCTGGGTTCGAGTCCCAGCAGAGTCGATAAATTTTTCTCTATGAATTTGCATTCAAAATATTATTTAATGTAAAATCATTATGCAACTTAATAAAAATTAACTTCATCTAAAAATTTATATAAATTAATTTCCTTTCGGAATGATTCATTATAATCTAGATGCTTTGAATATTGATGTTGTTGTCATGCGAATTGCTGATCTTCATTAATAGTATTCAAAAAAAATATCTAGTTACTTTGTATGTTTGCCTACTATCTAATTCATATGGAAGATTTCTCGCTTTGCTGATAGTCGTGCTCTGTAGCTCAGTTGGTAGAGATACCACCTAGACAGTGGAGGGTCCTGGGTTCGAGTCCCAGCAGAGTCGATAAATTTTTCTCTATGAATTTGCATTCAAAATATTATTTAATGTAAAATCATTATGCAACTTAATAAAAATTAACTTCATCTAAAAAAATATATATATATATATATATATATATATATATATATATATATATATATATATATATATATATATATATATATATATATATATATATATATATATATATATATATACTATTACTATCACTACTTAAGATGTAAATATGACTATACTTTACAAACATATACATATAGAATTTAAATATTTACAAGCGTGCTTTCTTATATCCGAACGGAACGGAATCAAAGTCGTCTATACGACGTCGCTTGGCGAACGTTATTCTGTAGGCCTTTGATTCCGTTCGCGTTACGAGTTGGTGGTCAGCCGTGCGCCTGATGTTACTGGACTCGATCATAATTTTATCTTCCATACCGTCTAGTAAACGTTGCATGGAATCAAAATTTACCTGCTGCGCTGCCTTATGGTTCAGTGTAATCCCCTTCACCTTTACAACCACGTGTATCCGTCCTGTTGTCGGGGAATACACCTTATAAGCATAGTTCTTTGGTCCTCCCGACACAAACTCTATAATATATGAGCCTGGACCGTACTCCTCGAGTTCATCTGTAAGGTCACCTAGGAAGTTTCCGGTAGGTAGCTCGATCTCGTTCGGTTTCGAGACATATATTACAGAATCTGAAACAACGAAAACAATATTAACTCTAATACGATCGGTTGGCGTTGATAGCGTTGCTTACCTGTGTCGTAGTATAGGACTCTCTCGCCCAACTGATCCAAGTATGAATACAATTTAAGTCGGGCTTGGGTTGTTACAAATGCAGCAATCACGACGTTGACCGAAGACAGAAGATCTGCTGCCTCCTCTTTATGTTGCCAACTGACGGCAATCACCTCGTCATTTATTTCCTGTACGTTGTTGACTTCGACGCTGGGATTGGCTAGGAGATCGAAAAACTCCTTGGGTTCACTGATAATTGAAGTCTTTGATTGGTTTTCCCGTTGGCCAAATTTCCCTATAATACAATTATTATTAAGTAAAGAAAACTACGTAAGGCTAGTATACTACTTACCCCAAAATGAATTCAACATCAACTTGGCCAGCGATCTCAATCCAGGGTTCTTTACGATTTTCATTGTATTCAGTAAGATTCCTTCGTTCAGCACATAATCGTCGACGTAGGCTTGTTTTCGGACTTCAGCAGCTGCAGGGTCACCGGAACATGTTGTTGTAGAGGGCCAACCGCTGGCTTCTTGTTTCATTTTCAGGAACTCATCAATAAAACCAGAGAACAAGCGGCCATCCATTGACTCCCTATCGTACTGGGTTACATCGTACGCCCAAATCTCCTGTACATCTTGTATAATGTAACCCTTTCGTACAGCTGTAACCACCTCATCCATGATCCATGTTCCGCTGATGGCTCGTTCAACTTCGGAATGATGACATTCAGCTTGATTGAGGTTTTCAGTACAGGTGCGACATAGTGGAAATAGCAGCTTTTTGTGTAGCTTTACGGGTAAGACCGGATGGTATAGATTTTGAGGAGGTAAAACGGTGCATTTCACTACACCATTAATGTTTTCTATACCCCCTTTATCCTGAATAAATTGCTGGCACTCTTCCCTGCCGACGTAGACTTTAGGGTGTCCAATGGGGAACTTTCCGTACTTACATACCCACGGCTAAAGGGAGCATACATCTACATACCTGATCTTTTCCCCGTTTTTCACAATATGTTTAAGCTTTGCTGCCCCTGTACGTCCGCCGTAAAAAGTATCGCGTGGATTTAGCGGTGTGTTTAAGAGCATTGGATGTGTTTCTAACTCTTTCATCTCCGGTGTTAACTTCTTCTTGAAGTCACACTCCCACTGTTCGATAACATTATAACCCATAGACTTTAATTTCTCCGTTGAAGACTGAGTTTTCTCATAACGCATATCCATGGTATCTGACGGATCGTTATGCAGAGGTTCATTACGCCGGTTGATGTAACATGTAGGACAGCCGTGATAAAAGCAACCGTGGAATTGAAATATTTGCCTTTCATACAACCCGTCTACCTTTTGACCGCCCACGATAACTTCTCTCTGCCTGCCTGCGTGCTGAATCTGTACACCACGTTGTTGCTCTTCCCATAGCAGCCATTGGAGAGCTATTCCGGAGTGGTTGTCTGCTCGCCGGTAACCACCCCTCGGAATGATCCCTATGGTGTTTTCTTTAAGGAATTTCCTCCGGTACATGAGGTTGCAGGCAGAAGCGATGGTGATGGCTTCCGTGAACGGGTCAACGTCGCATTCTTTAATAAAGAGATTCCTAAAGTGCATGCAGGCTCTCTTTAAGATATCAACGTCGGTTCTGCAATACTCGACTAGGTCACGTTGCATATCGAACTCTTTGTCCCTGTTTGCCTCGTACCACTTTAGGAACTCTTCACGAGCTTTTGGTTTCATGGTATCCGGGCTGTAGAATTTTACGTCCGGAAGAGGTCCTACGTAGTGAGCGTTTGCCGTGGTGTTGAACAAATGCTGGAAGTATCCCTTGGGAGCCGGTAGATCGAATGCTTTTGGTAGATCTGCTAGAGCCATAGGGAAAAAGTTCAGCGAGTCTATGAATTTTAAATTATCTAGTTCAAGTAGGAGAATTTTACTGCCACGCATAATGAGTTCTGGTTTTAGAGACGTTTGCGTTATGGTGTAATTCAGTATAAATTGAGTATCAAACGCCTGGCCGTTGTGTGCTATTGCCACGACTTTCTTAAACTTTTTCCTTATCTCTAGCAGATGCGTCATGAAACCTTCGATACATTTTTCTTTTAGGATCTGTTCTCGCACACCGCATCTTTTACATATCTGCATATCCGGAGAATCATAGCATTCAGGGCAAACATGTTGGAAAACACATAAATTTGCTTCGTGTAGCTTTACGTCAGGTGCAATTTCTTTTTCTTGTTGGGTCTCCAAGTCGAAGAACAGGAACAGAACGTCTTGTTTCCCTGCCATTTTACTCGCCGTTTGTATGTAGCAAAAATGATTCTCCGGTTTATGACTCTGACACATCTTACAGTAGATTTCTCTACATACATGGGCCTGCTTTCTGTTTTTAAGGTTTATGATCCTAAAACAGTCTTCACATTTTTTAACGCTCTGACATATTACAGATTTGTGTTTGTCATAACATTGTTGGCTTCGGAAATCTCTTCTACAGTCCTGACACTTGATCAACAAGGCTTGTCTAGCACATGGCGGAGAGCTACCGCAGCCTATACAGGTTTTCTCACACCTATGCTTGTTTTTATGATCATGTGGAGTATGGCAGTGCTCACAAAAGTAGCTGCAGGCAAAGGCTGAGGTCAAAGAGGTGATGACGTTGTAATGATGTTCGTGATACAGGAGATTTATCTTCTTTTCGGCATCAGTAGCACCTTCAAAGATCACATTGCGTCCTTTTGTACCGTAGCTATACACCGTGATCTTGTAGTTGGGGGCCAGGAGCTGTTGAAAGAGTCTTAACTCGTTGACTCCGGCTCCCTCTGCTGGAATGGCGGTTACAGCGGCTTCTCGCATCAATTCCTCTGCAGCAACCTTTTGAGCTCCTTGATTTCTTCGAAAGGTGTTGTAGTTGAGGGCTTTATCTATGTGAGACTTAGCAACAACCAAAGCCCTGGGTAGGCAGAGATTGTCTTTATTGTTGATAATTACTATTCCTCGTCTCTGCTTACATTCTTCAGCGAAGGAGCTATAAATACCATTACGACTGCGTCCTTGTCCTGCAGGCGGTGTCACGATTGTAGCTATCAATCTAAACGTGTCCGAACTCAAGGCTTCAGGATCGGATTGAAGAATGCTTTCAAGGATGCCCCAGACATCGTTGAAGGTGATCTCATCGGCTCTTTTGAAACTCATGTAGCCGGGAAGTTTTGGCTTGAAACTATCCAATTCAAATGTAGCCCCAATTTTATCTGAAGACTGCGTACGGTTTAACAAATTTGATAAAATCTGATTAACGGCAGATTTAAAGAAGTCCAAATGATCTTTGCCGTCTGGTGCATCGTTGACTTTAAATACAACTCTACGTTTCTGTGTACCAAACTTCTTTATTGTGGACACGTTCTCATCGATAATTTCGTAAAGAGAAGACATTTTGGAAAAATTATATGTGTACGGGAAATGTAGCCAATCTGAAACAAATTTCAAAATAATAGGTGAACTGCGGATGAGAAGTTTTATTTATAGTTATATTATATTTCTAGGATATATTTATTAACGTAATAGGAAAGATCGTTGCCGGCACGCAGACTCACATGCCGCAGGATTTAGTCTTAATTTACAACGATCGTAGGGATGAACACTGGGTGTGCGGTCTCACACACCTGATTTTAGACCTGGTCCTCAGTGATCGGATGGGTAGGTATATATGGAGATCATAGTCTCATGATTCGTTGCAACTAAATTATAAAACTAAATATTCTAATAAAATTAACACAATTTAAAAGCAAAAGGTAAACCTACCTTTGATATGTTGTTGATATTATAGATAAGAGATCAGTCTTTTAATAAGCTCGGATATGATTTCAATACCTGAAATAAAATATTACACAGTGTTTATTCTTGATGCAGTTAAAACACAATTAATAATAATACAACATGCAATAATAAACAATTTACAACAATTAATCAATCAAATTAATTCTAGCAATTAAATATATAAACATTTCAAAAAATACACATACCTGCTTTTAAACGATAAACACACAATGAGTAACACTTTTCACAGAGCATATAGCAGATCGGTATACTCGAAGTAGAATGGGAAATTATTCATAATGAAAGCGTTTTATATCAATTATTAAACACACACGCATGTTTTCATATCGCTAATAATGTAAATAGCAATGCTGGATGATGAAATGCAAATAATTTATTTCAATTTTATCTAAATTCAATATAACAGAATAATCTGTCTTTACTTAAGTTAAATAATCTACGTAATTAGACCATCTAATTAAATCTAATCTAATTTTTTCCCTTTTTAATCAAACTATAGTTGAACTACTTCCGGTTCTCCACCAAAACGAAATCAAAAGAACTACACAAATGATTAGAATGTATTAAATATTCTCACACTTATTGTAAACAAATTACTAATTATATTATTTAATAGGAAATTGATATCGATAATAATTCGACGTGTTTAAATATTAACTGATAATGCAATCAAACTATTTCTACAGCAATATAAATCTTATTGTATATAATAGAAATCGTGGGTACATTTAATTTAATTTTAGGCATAATGATACTATATATAATATTTTCTAATTATAATTGCTCAGGTGACATTTATGAAATTCGTTCTTTTCTACGTATTCATTTAAAATGCTATCACATGCTCCCTCTAACCAATTCTCACTTCACACCTTTCCAATCATCACCTTCAATCATATCACGAGCTACCACTAACCAGTTCTCACCTCTCTAATTCTCACCTTTCTAATGATAACCTTTAATCCTATCACCAACGAACCATATCAATTTAATTAGATCACAGATTACCTCACCCCTTCTAATTATTTCAAATCCTTTAATTTTCACCTTTGCTAATCATAACCTTTAATCATATCGCAAGCTATCTCTAATCAATTCTCACCTCACACCTTTTATCATATCTTAGGTATCCGCTACTCAATTATCACCTTTGTAATCATAACCTTTAATCATATCGTAAGCTATCTCTAATCAATTCTCACCTCACACCTTTTATCATATCTTAGGTATCCGCTACTCAATTATCACCTTTTAATCATAACCTTTAATCATATCGCAAGCTATCTCTAACCAATTCTCACCTCACACCTTTTATCATATCATAGGTATCCGCTACTCAATTATCACATTTTTAATCATAACCTTTAATCATATCAAATCCTTATCTTTAATTAGATCATCTTTTCTAATCGGGTCGCAGGTATCCGCGAATCATATCAAATTAATTATATCACAGGGTACCTCACCCCTTCTAATCATATTAAATCCTTTAATTATCATCTTTGCTAATCTACACCTTTGCTAATCATCACCTTTGCTAATCAGCACCTTTGCTAATCATCAGCTTTAATCATGTAACCGCTAATCATTTCACAGGTAACCGCTAATAATTCTCACCTCAATCATCACCTATCAGTCAGGTTTCATGACGTCATCACAGGTAGAAAAAGGGAGGGGATGGACTCAAGTACCGCCATACCTACTCGTACATCTACGAACAACCTGACATCCCGATTGTACTCGAAGAAGTGAAGGTTGATAACACAGCCCCACAAAAAAAATTGAAATTATTTTCTCCGATATCTGAGGAGGTGCACTTTATGTTTTTGGGGTTGCTGAATCCGAATCCGGGGTCCGTTTAACCCCATCACGTCAGGGTCAAGGGCATCTGAAGGTCAAATTTCGGAATGACTATTAAAAAATCTGGAAAAATTTATATATATGTTTTCGGGGTCGCTAAATCTGAATCTGGGGTTCTCTTGACCTTGAAGTGTCAGAATCAAGGTCAAATAAAGGTCAAAACCCTAAAATTTGATGATATGATCATTTTGATCGTGGATTCTTGAAGAGCAGAAAATTTTACGTCCGAATATGTATTTTTTTTAGAACAGACCTTTGTAGGTCACGTGATGGCCATCCAAGATCAAATCCATTTTCCAGCTTTTGGCTGTAAATTGAGATCTTGGGTCTTTGATGAGTTGATATTTTTCGGGTCGTTGATAACAGTCGTGCAGTTTCTGAGAACTTTCTAGGAAATAATAAAAGCCAGAATTATCAAAAATTAGTAAGTGATATGATTGAAAACTATAAGAATTTAGGGTGTAATATGAGCATCAAATTACATTTTGTAGATTCACATCTTGATTTCTTTCCAGACAAATTAGGCGATTTCAGTGAAGAGCAGGGAGAGAGGTGTCATCAAGATATGAAAGATATGGAAAAACTATTGCTGGAATTTGAAACGAGATGTAGAAACAGTTCAAGCATCACCTAAACGAAAATCACTACGTAGATCGTTTGAAGATAAGCGAGTCCGTTATCACAAACGGACAACAGGAGATGGATAGACCTTCACAAAATGACTTGTTGACGTATTAAAAGATGAAAAAAAAGGTAAAGGTATTCGGATGTAAAATGTTGTCAAAAATATCATATCATCAAATTTTATGGTTTTGACCTTCATTTGACCTTGATTCTGACACTTCAAGGTCAAGAGAACCCCAGATTCAGATTTAGCGACCCCGAAAACATATATATAGATTTTTCCAGATTTTTTAATAGACATTCCGCAATTTGACCTTCAGATGCCCTTAACCCTGACGTGATGGGGTTAAACGGACCCCGGATTCGGATTCAGCAACCACAAAAACATAAAGTGCACCTCCTCAGATATCGGAGAAAATAATTTCAATTTTTTTTGTGGGGCTGTGTAATCTAACAGCTTCCACATTATTTCATAAACCTGAAGATTGACTATTTAGTTTTGTTAATTGTGCTTATGTCTATGTCATTGTACATATAAATCACAATAATTAATAATTTGATTAAACTAGTATTTTGAATAAACTAGTTGGCTTAATAGTAACATTAATTTGTTTGTTTACTTTTAATCCCTCCAGAAACGTTAATTGTGAACATGCCGCAAACACACCTAACCTTACTATTGTAATTTTGTGTAAATGTGTGACATATGATAACGCTTTGACATTACAAAAGTAAGGTTAGCATGTTTTGTGGTATGTTAACAATGACTGTTTCGCGGCCAACTTCGACGTTAAATTAACATTTGGTTTACTTTTAATCCCTCCGGGATTAATAGTATATTATATACCAAGGTTGTGAAGAGTTTTTTCTAGAGCCGAGCATTATTAGATCCCGAGATGCGCAGCATCGAGGGATATAAGATGAGAGGCTCTAGAAAACACTTCACAACCGTGGTGTATATATTATTTTTTTCACTACTAGTACTTTTATTCCTTTTATTCTTCTCACATAAAAAACGTACTATCGCGATCACGGATTTTTTCCTGGATGCCAGTGTATAATGGGATGAATTTTTGCCCCATGTTACACTAAAATCTGGATTATTGACTAGTAGTCAATAATAAAAAATTATTTACCACTAGGCAAGAAGGCTAACTTCACAAGGTGACAACAGACTAGATAATAGTATGTTTTAAAGCTAGTAGTGAAAAATAGTTATTTATGTGTTAAGGGCATCATGAAGCTTTTATGGCCAGAAGCGTTATTTCTAGCCCGAGGCGTCAGCCGAGGGCTAGGAAAAGGCTGTAGGGCCCTAAAAGCAAGTTATGCCCGCTATACATACACTATTTTATGCACAAATTAAGTTTTTAATGTCAAATCTATTATTGTGTAAAAATATAATTAAATGAGTACGTAGGTACATCAAGCAGCTGTGCGTATACTTATGTGATTATACGAAGTTCGTTACTATAGTTACTATTCCAAAATATTTCATTTCAGTTTATTTTCATTGGTGATAAGTTTACAAATTATATTAAGAACCAATCAAGTTCTACAAAAAAACTTCTGACATTTAATTGACTTTTCGTTATTGCCCGTCTGACCATAAAGAGGCCCTTGGGCCATAAAAAGACGTTTATGTTTAGATGAGTCTTGCAATAATAGTCTAATTATAATGCATCTGTGCATAAAAGTAATTCTGATCCCTCCGGGACTAAAAGTGACACTTTAGTCTTTCAAACGGAAGATTAAAATGGCACTTTTAGTCTACGGAGTGCAAAAATAATGTTTGTTAGATTAGTTTTCTGTTGAATCAGCTGGTCCTACCAAAAAAAAATACAAATCATATCAAACACCTTCCATAAAAGGAATGCACATTCTTATTATTAACCTTTCAGAAAGATTCTAAATTAATTTATTGAAACGGCAATTAGAAATGTTAATTAATTGGAAATGCTTATTGAAATAGCACTCATTCTCATTAGATTTAGTTACCTACCTATTTCATTATTATGGGTTCACGTACTCCTTTATTCTTTTATTGACCGCATAAAAAGCTATTGTTTTAAGTTATAAAACTAATAATAGCTAAATCTAAAAATAGATTGAAATGACCAATAATAGAACCTACATACCACATAACATTCAAACTAGAACTTCAAAATAACTCTTTTTCTAACTACTTAATTTTCTAAAGAGCCGACGAGCTTTTAATGATACGCGTATACTGACAAAAAAATATTTTCAAATTATTATGATTAATGATCCTCCAAATAATATTTGCAGAATAACATTAGAGTTAGAAAAAAACTAAACTAATCCAAAGGATGTGGCCTTGACTGTTTCAAATTACTTGACCATTTTAAAAGAATTGCACATCATAAAGTTTATTTTTTAGTTATCCTTTAGATTTAGGATTGTAAAGCATCAAATTTAAAATTACTTTCAGTTTTTAATGACTTTATGTACACACTTTTTCTAACTAATTTATTCACTATTAGATGACCATAGATGTTATGGTACTGTTATTATAAATTATCATAGGCGTAACTAGGCGTTAGACGGACTAGATTTAGTGAAACATAAGCTCATAGAACATTAATCTTTTAACACTACTAGATTAGTCCACTGGGAAAATAATATACATATGCATACTATAAATAAAAATATAACGTATATTAGTAATGTTTCTTTCCTCATCTTGTGTGAACCAACTATGGTGTAGATTTTTTTATTGCTTATTTGGATCTTTAAATGTTTCATTTTGATAAATTTTTGGGAGTTATAATTTTTGACATGAATCATAATTATCTACAATTGACTACTTGTGATGTGTTTTCTGACATTATAACTTAATAATAGCAGTTGGCGGGTTTTGTTAAACATTAGAGGTAGTTTGGAGTTCGTAGATATTTTTACTGTCCTTCTATCATCAGATATTTCTTATCGATAGTCAAACTAGCTTATCTTAAACAAAACATACGCAAACACTTTTAAATTAAATTTTAAAATAAAATAAGATGTTTATGACTTTAAATAATCCAGATAAAAAGCAATAAGAAAAATAATATACCTAGTAATTAAAAGAGCAAATTTTGGGAACCAATACAAAATTAATGATTTTTTCCAAAAAAAGTTGTGAGTAGGGACCATGGTAGAAAACGCTTACAAAATGGGAAAACCAGACACATAAGTAACAGTCGTGAAGTGCAGAGATTTTGAGCAAAAACTAGAAACCTTACAACAGAAATTGTACAGATACATTACATATGCACTAGGCAGTTCCCTTACCAGGGATGAACAAAAAACAAGCGGCAATAAGAAAAGTAGCAAGAGAAGAAAACGATAGGGGAATGAAAACTCACTTTAAGACACTTGTCTTAAAAACCGTGTTTAATCTAAATTTTCCGGCTCTGCATCAGAATTCGGAGGGCTCCCGTCTATCTTCACTCTTAATTTTTACGTTAAACTTAAGAAAACAGATGCAAGATTTTTCTAAATCTTACGTAAAAGTGGCTTTTTAATGGTCAAGACCATTTTAAATCGCCGACGTCCCCTGGATTCGGTTTCAACAGAGAAATTACATAAAAAACAGTTTTTAAATCGGACGGCCATGTCGAATTTAGACAGGCTAATTCCGTACTAAATAGGATACCGCAAGATACGAAACGATAGAGTTAATTACAAATGGTTTGATGAAGAAGGAGGAAGCCTGAAGAATCTGAATACGCTGCATAAAAAATATAAAACTATTAAGAACAGGCTAAAAACAAAACAAGCCTGACAGAGTTAATGGCATACGACAAGGATAAAAATAAAGGTAGAGAAGACAATAGAAATAAGGAAAACAAACAATTAGAGATAATAATAGACAAATAAAATATAACAAGAATAGGACACTGGAACATAAAGACCCCTTCAGGAAAATTAAAGCAAGTGGTTAAAGAAATGAGAAATATTACATTGATATGTTGGGGAAAAAAAAGGTGGAAATAGAAGAATCGATTAATAACGGATACAGCTTCCTTTATTTTGGGCTAACAGGAAATGAAGATATACATTAGGGTGGTCGTTATTTTGCAAAAGTTAAAATTTTTTGACATTTTTTGACACAAGAGATCTAGTGGGGGGGGGAGTTACAAAACTTTAACTTTTGCAAAATAACGGCCGCCGTAATATACCTACATGAATATGGATGCATTACTAAGCAAAAATCTAGATGCGTATAAAATATAAAGGTTACAGTAATATAATGTTATGCCCCAACAGAAGTAGTTTACTATGAAAAGCAGGAATGCGTTTATAATAACGTATGTCACATAAGTTTTGGGAAAAAATAAATAATGTATTGAAGATAATTGTAACATAATTTATTTAAATGGTCACTTTACGAACATTTTACCTTACATCTAAGTTAATTAAAACTACAGTTAAAATAATGACAAAGGGCCATGGTCTTCAATGGTACGCAGTTTTTGTCTAACTTGCCCCATCATGTTTTGGACAATGTTTATATCGATTTCTCTTATCTTTTGGTATATTCTACGTCTTAATTGTGCTTCATTTTGAGCTTCCCACCCATTATCATATACTTTTCTGCTCAATAGTCCCCAAAAATTTTCGATGGGTCGAGCCTGTGGGACATTTGGCGGATTGTCAGCTTTTGGCACAAAAGGTATGTTTTGAGCTTCTAACCATATTCTAGTCGTTCTTGCATAATGGCAAGTTGCCAAGTCTGGCCAAAACATTATTTCATCACGTGGATGAGTCGTAGTAATAAATTCGAGCAACTTCGGTAGACATCTCTCAGTATAAACGTTGGCATTGACTGCTTCACCCCTAACATGCCCAATATAAGGTCGTGAAACTCCGCTCTCAGATATAGCACACCAAACTAGTATTTTGTCTTCAAATTTTTTTTTGCTTTGTATTTTACATTATCTGGACAATTTTCTACATTATCGGTATAAAAACCATCATTGCCTTTTATTTCTGAGTGAGAAAATGTAAAATATTTTTCATCGTCCATTATGATCACTTTATTGTTTGCAAAATGAATTCGGCGTAATCTACGACAACAAATTGGAATTCTTCGTAACTGATCCTCTGTATAACGTGGACATTTACGTC
The DNA here is from genome assembly GCA_929113105.1 of Agrypnus murinus. Taxonomy (NCBI): domain Eukaryota; kingdom Metazoa; phylum Arthropoda; class Insecta; order Coleoptera; family Elateridae; genus Agrypnus; species Agrypnus murinus. The sequence continues at coordinate 38,085,720 of OV816025.1, read as the reverse complement.
TTTTACGGTACTTTAAGCTTTTTTCTGCAATACTCTTCTTATAGTTTCATAAGAAACATTAAATCTTCTGGATAACTTTCGGTATGACGTTCCAACTCGATCTTTTGCACTTCCACAGATTCGGTTAACGCGATTTTCGGTCAGCAAATTCGGACGTCCACTTTTTGGTAAATTGAGGCATGGTATACCCTGTTCACATTCTGCAATTGTTCTATAAATGGTTGTTTTCGAAATATTGTGATTGCGAAAAATGTTTACAATTTCTCGCCTGGACACATGTCCAACCAGGTTGTAAATGCTTTTTCGGATTTCAAGCTTGTACGACATAACGGCACAAATTATTTGACATCTACGGAGTGTCATAACAAATTTGAGTATTAATGAATATTTGTTTACAATGGTTACTAGATTGCAAGTTATTTACATTTATTTTTAAGCCCATGAAAATTTTCCCAAAACTTATGTGACATACGTTAGGTATGTATAACAAAACCATTACAAGTATATATAAAAATAATGTAGTAATCATGATTGGGTGACTAATGCGAGAGTGGGTGGCAATAATCATAATACAGAAGAGGTAATGGGAATCATGTACTGAGATTTAATAGAATCAAAAACGGCGGAATATGAATTGAAAGATGTGGTTTACATGATATACTATGTAACGGTATATTTTTACAAGCTCTGAATAATTGTGGTTTCGTTCACATATTTACAAACATCTTAAGTCCGGTTCTGAAAATTTGAATTCTTTTCATAATGTAAACTTGCGTTAGCATTCGATATAAACATCCCTATAAAATTATTTAAAAAAAAGGTTGGTTTCAAATCTTAAAATTATAAAAAATCTCTTTGGTTACTCATATAAGCGTTTGCAGTTTTAGAGGAAAAATCAATACTTGCTGTGGAGTTGCTGTGCTCTGATTGTTTTAAGCCAAAAAACGCGATTCGTTGATTGGGTACTAAGAAAAATCAATACTTGTTCTTGAAGTGAGACTTCGCTATTGGCTAATTTCGATTTGCATCTGGTAATGTATTTCTACGCGAAAAAAGGACCTTGAGTTTTTTAAAGTGGACTTCCGATCGAAATTTCAGAGAAGACAGTTGACTTCGGTCGACATTATAGAATTACCGTTTTATTTTAGTTAATTAGAATTAAAGAAAATTCTAGATCTAGTTCTCGTACAGTTTGGTCGACACTTGCCGTGAAGTGAGTTTTTGATTCAGTTTAGTTTTGAATAATTCAGTTTGAAAGACTTGAATATACAGTATCGCTAATAATTATATGTGGCTTGTTTTATTGTAATGGGCCATTAAAACAATCATTTTTACTGTTCGCGCTTTAAAATTAGTGTAGTTTTGTTATTAAAAATCTTGCGGACGGACTTATAATTTAAATAATAAATTCCCGTTCTACATGTAGATAAAGATAAACAATTATCCGTTTTATTGGAAGAATTTAAAGTAGCAAGTGCTATCAGTCTTTAAATTCGTTTAAGCTTTTAAAGACATTACCGTTATTTATCGTGTGTAATTTATGAACAAAATTATAATCAAAACCGGATTTTTTAAACTGTGTTTTAACAAAGATTGTTGGTTAAATCATATGGATTATTTCAACGTTTTGTGTGATTGAACTGAATCTGAAATAAAAATTATTTCTTGGGACCTGCTACATTCAAATAACAATTCATAACCATTAAGGATCAACAACGGTCTTTCAAGGAGAGGCGTTTCAAGTTTCTAGCAGTCAAGAGTAATGTTTTTTTGCGATGCAAGTAAACAATGGTTTAATTGGAATTCGATTTATAACATTTAAGGTATTGTACTTTAAGAAATATCTATTTTTGTAATTTTCTTGTGTTTACGGATTATTTGGATAATTGAATTTTTATAGTTTTCTAGAAAAAGAGAGCTCTCTAATAGGATTCAATTTTAGTCCGTTACTTTCAGTGAAATTCAAATATTCTAACTTCAGTAATATCTAATTAAATTCATTTCCGTAATATTTTAACAAATATATGTTCGTTAAATTTCAAATGATTTTTATGTTTAATAAATCTTGATCTTAATAAATTTCTGAATAATTTTATGTTGAATAAATTTTAACTAAATTTTAAATCATTCTGTGTTCAATAATTCCTGAGTAACTTGAAAATTAATTACTGAATGACTAATTTAAGTTTAATAAATTTATGTTGTCAATGTTTTCTTTTTATTCTATATGTATATGATTTTTTTATTTTTTTACCATTCAATAAATATGTTTTTCAGTTTATACCAAGTGAGCTAAATGGAACCAAATAATTATGAATGTTTTATTCATTTTTTATTTTAAAAATTTATAAATATAAACAACATTTTTTTTCAAAACCTGGTATATTGAATTCATTTTCTGATTAGTGAATTCAATATCTTTTCTGGCTTAATTAATGTCATTAAATTTCATAATCAGATGGCGCCTTTTTAGAGTATTTATTTGAGTTCTGAAACCCTTATATACTCCTTTTCATAAATAAGATAACTGCAGAACCAATACCTGCCACCTGAAATTAAAAAAATTTGTAAGACAGAGCTAAATCTCAATCTAGAGCATCTTTGTTAATGTGAGTATGATAATTTTATAATTATTATTTCATTTTTATTGTTTATTTAGTTCAGAGAAACGGTGAGGGTTACAATTGACGGTCCAACGTGGGCCTTCAATCGCGGGGCATTATGGCGTTTATAGATTTTGCCAGTTACAACTAGTAGGAGAAATTCCTATTTACAAAGACTGCCATAGAATCACCTGGACATTCCTTGACCTAAGAAATGGAGAGTCAACGAGACTATATTTGCATAAACAGAAAATAGAGGGGCGTACTTTTAGATGTCAGACACAGGAAAGAAGCAGATGCTGATACTGACTATCACCTTAATGTAGCAAAAATACGTTTCAAATTCTAGAAATGCATAAAAACTAATCTAGGGTTCAAAAGTAGGTAATATGTAATTGGAAAAGTACACTTAAGCAAAATTTTAAAACAACTACCACAGAGGACGTAGGAAAAATTAAATATGCTAATTCAAAAGAAGACATGTGGCAAAAGTACAAAGCAACGCTTTACAAGGCAGCCAGCATAACGTTAGGAACCAAAATAAAGTTAAACCGATGAAGTGAGTGGATTAGTCAAGCAACCTAAGAAAAACCAAAGAAGGAAATCTCTGAAGTAATGCTGGTTACAATTTAAGAAAGAAGAAGAAGAGAAAAAATGAATACAAAGACGCCTACCAAATAGCAAGCAAGGAAGTGAAGAACAGCCTAAAACAAGATAAAACAAACTAGAAAAAGCACACGCGGCGGCAAATATTGGAGACAGCAAGGCATTATACAAGATAATAAAATAACATATCAGACAGAAACAGAAATAAAGCAGACGTACCAACGAACAGCAAGCATGGAAAGATAAACTCAACAGAACAGCAGGTAAGGTGGAAGGAATACTTGGAAGATACCAGATGTTATAGAGAGAGTAGAACTACGAACAAATTAAGCCAGTCAAATAAGAGAAGAACTGAGTATAACCATGAGAGCGGAAAAGCTCCCGGTGAAAAGACAAAATCGCGGCTAATATGTTTAAATTAGACACCCCATCCTATTTCAAAACATAAACTAAACGTAAAGTTTCTGCATCCATTAATAAAAAAAACTTGGAATGAAGAAACATTTGCGAATGACTGGAAAAAGGCACGATAGTTAACATGAGGCAGAACAATAACATTCCCAAGCTTGTTTAATGTGACCATCTCCGTTAAGCTTTATGACCACGGCCCCCCGGTCTACGAATTGAGTTACGCTCAATTAGCGTGTTTTTTCATAGTCATTTATTTTTGTAAGAGCTACCAGTACACACAACAAAACATACCTTACGAATAGAACTAAATAAATCGCTTAAAATATTAAACCCGATATAGCTCCTCTATTTCAAATAGTAGCGACATCGTGGAGCAAACCAGGCACAAACTTTAATAAAGAAAAAAATCACTCGATGCATATTGTTTCGTCATTTTAACAAAAATTTGTTAAAAATTACAATTTCGTAGTTGTGTATTACATTAATATGATCGTTTCTACATAACATGAATGTCCGTTATCAAATTCATGTTAAATTGTGAATATTTTTGTGCATGATGATTATTAAACCTAAGATTTAATGTAAAACGAAATGTCAAATGTGGTAACTTTCAATGTCACCAACATAGTTTTGCTCCAGCGACGAGATCAATCGTTGTCGCTACTATTTGAAAATAAAGGGGCTATAAAACCCTACGAGCAAATAGAAACAGGAGAGAACATTTCAATGGTCGGGGGTAAGGAACCGACGCGACGGAAGTCGGCCATTATATAAACCACGTTGAGCAGGTCGGGGTTGTTGACGTACGACGTTCGATATTGTCCGTGTCAGGTCGGGGTTGTTGACGTATACAATCGATCGATATTCATCGGGTGCCGGTACCCTCTCTCACTCACTCGTACCCTCTCTCACTCACTCTTATAAACCACTTTTTCTAGCAGTTCCGTCGCGTGGAATATAATGCAATGTTCTCTCCTGGTTCTATTTGCTCGTAGATAAAACCTGAGTTTCCTTATCACCATCTATTGTCAGTGGGGTCAACTAACACCCGAGCGGCAAATTTAAAAATATTGCTGATTTAAGCTTTGAAATTAAAACAAAGAAAAAGTGCATTGCTTGTTTCAACTTAATCTAAACCTTTCAGCTAAAGTCTTAAATTAAATTGAAATAAGTAGTTGCGTAATTCTATGTAATTTTCGATACCATTAATAAATAAAAATACACTTCTATTATATCTCTTATTTCTTTCAATGAACTCTGGACAAATTTCCTCAATTTGATTTTTATTTCTAGGACTGCTTTTTCCAGTCAAAATAATATTTAATTTTTTAATGTAATTAAAGATATACTTACATAGTTACAAGCTTTTACATATGTATGATTCGCATTCTTTTCGGAGGACAAACATTGAAATTTAAATAAATCAATTTTACGTCGTAGAAGTGAGGTTATTCTTAATGGTAAATAGTTTTTTGTGTACATATAAAACACAATTTAGCAGTAAAATTACATTAAAATTAGGATGTCAAAATCAAAATATTATATAATATAGTGCATTGGGTTTCAACTTTGGAAGAGGGCATCAAGAGGTCAGGAGAAAAAAATGAAATGAAAAAAGAAGAAAAAAAAATAATTAATTTAGATCTGTCAGATGGATTATGTATGGAGAAGAAAAATAAATGTTTATGAATGCTGAGATTATAATTTAATATTGTTAATAAGAAATATTGGTAAATAAATGAAAGTTGAACAAGCTTGTTAAATAATTTATTTTAGGAAGATCAACATTGATAGTCTGCATATTGCATACCCACTCAGCAAACCATAGCAATATATTATGTAATTAGGAGATCAAGCGATACTTTAAATCCGGGAAGATGTATTATAACGCCGAGGCGCCAGCCGAGGCGTTATAACATCTTTGAGAATTTAAAGAAGCTTGATCTCCGTGTTGCATAAGTTGTTTTATTTTATTTCGTATTTCAATCGTAATTTCTCCCTTTTAAAATTCATCCGAATTTATTGTATAATGAAGCAAGTTCTTGTCTGTGTCGTCATACGCGTAACCAAGGAGATAAAAAGCAGCATATCACGTGTGGCTGTTATGCAACATCAAATGACTTTTACATTGCCAACAACAACGGAGATCAAGAACGTTTTGAACTCCGGTGTCATTGACAACGGAGATCAAGTTATACTTTATTTTACTAATTGTAGTATATAAACAATTATTGTTTGAAATACGAAATGAAATAATATGTATTTATACACTAGTATTTTTATACATATGCATAAGGTGTAACTTATTTTGCCGAAGAGTTAGTACTGAAAGAGCTCAACGAGGACAAAGATCTGTAATTAAACTACTAAACAATAAAGATACCTACATACATCTTATAGGATGTAACAAAAACGAGGAGCTTTTATGAGAAAAAAACTTTTGTAGTGGTTGAGATGGTGTCACGATGATGGGGTCAAAATGGCCATGATGCCAATGATATAGTGGTAGTTTTATAGACACCTGCCCATTCACGGGAAGAAGAAGTCATGAATAAGGAAGAATTTCAAGAAATTGAAGTATGCAGTCTAATGTTGAATTCAATTGAACATATATGGAGTGTTTTTAAAACTGAGATAAATGGTTACTTATATTATGCACAGCCAAAAAAATAGTGGCTGATGATTAGGGTGGTGGTCCAACAAAAAGGCAAAGTCGGGAATCTTATGCTCTCACCCCCTAGGATTATTGTATATCGAAAAAAAAAGGCTGATTGCAAGTGTAACGACATAAATGTGTTTTCATGTTTACAATCATGTACAACGCTAGCCAATCACTAGGGACGTGCAGTTAGTAAAGCATAAAACCACTATCTCAACGAAGCGAAGCAATTTAATCTGCAATAATGTAATATAACACAAGCGAGCGCTTGAAAATGGTGGGTTTGTAGTACCCTTGGAATTTCAATAATCCCACTCCAGTGAGTGTTCTTAACCTGTTAAATATCGCATCCACACGGGACCTACGGTATTACTTCCTTATACCAGAATAAAGCATGTTTTAATTTTTCTCTGAAGAATTACCAACTTGGCAAACTCGAACCTGCAATTTATTCTATTTACGCCCACAGATTACTTTATAATTTTTCTGTTTTAATATTCAAGAAAAAGAATTAGCGTCTACTAATTTGATTTCATAAATAAAATAATATTATTGAAATGCGATAGAACTATATCTTTATCTTTTTTAGTTGTTACCCTCTCTAAAACGGTTTTTTAAAATACAAATTTTGTTAAAAAATTAAAGTGAATTATTAAGAAATAGAGAAAATAGTATAAAACTTGTGTCACAAGTACCTCCCTTTTGTCGCACTCAGTCATTTGCAGACTTTTTTCAGTATTTCCAGAGTCTTGGCTTTGTGCGATAAAAGCTAGCTTGTGGCACATGGTTTTTATAAATATATGTACTATTTTCGTTCACAGCGTTTTTTAATCGTCAATTTTTTCGATCAAAAATTTCACATCTGATACCGAAAAACCTGTCTTTTCTTACTTATTGCATAAATAGGTAGCTATTCTTTTCTGCCAACATTGTAATTAGACTTTTAACGCCCTAATTTAATAACGGGCATTTATTTTACAGTGTATGTATTGATTGCTTGTGTAAATGGTCATATCACTTTGGTGCGGTAATTAATCCTTATTGTTGTAAGTGATGTCCATTATGTATGCATTTTTATTAACCAAAAACCTATTTAGTCAAATGACGGAAGTTATTCATAATAAATCTTCCTTTTATATTAATGGAGATCCGTAATTGAAAAAGCTGTAGTATGGTATCTCGTTGTTTAATTATTGTTATTAATAGAACATGGTAAAAAAGGCCAGCTTACAAAAATATACAAATTACAATTTGTAACAGAACTTACAGTGAGTATTTCTAAAAAGTACACACTATTAAAGAATTCGAACACTAGACCATTCTAACAAGTGTGTAAATTGATCACAATCTATAAACTTTATTATATTTTTAATTATTATGGTAACTTTTTCATACGAAAACAGTTAAATTTCTAATCGTTTCTGAATAAGATTTTACTCTGGACTTTTGAAACTTTTGTTCTACATGGAAAAATATTCCCTATTTAGAATGGATTGTTATAAAACTTTTATATAATTTGTTTTCTATTTAGATTGAAATTTTAGTACTAAAATTAAAAAGTAATTAAAAATAGTGTAGTTTTCTATTCTGGGAGTGGGGGTCAATAATAAAATAAGTGACTTATTTATTTAATGCAATGCAAACATACACAAAAAGAATACATAATTAAAACATAAGGATGTGTGGAAAAAAATATATATACGAGCCCAAGCTCATATAATAGTTAGGACACTTCAATTTTTGTTAAAAGACACCCCGAAACCTTTACCTCGAAATTGTTTTCTTGGTTTACGGTATGGCTGTTAATTGTTGATCGAGTGAACTGCTGCCCTGCTCCATGCCAACTTTCATGTAATTCTATTAGGAGATTCCTTCGTACCACTCCGTGAGCTACGCCACCTTCCAAAATTACTCTTTTGTTCTGCGAATTAAATATAATTATAATTATTGCTTTTACTTGCCTAGTTTTTCAATATATTCGTAAATAAAACACTGAATATGAGTTTTATGCACTTTATTGGTAATAGTGAAAATGAACGAAGGCTACAATACATCTGCTACTGATCGCCATTTTTTGTTAGTGTCGTTATTCCGCAAGCTTTTTTCTTGTCAAATACACAGTCGCGTGTATATTGGTGTTAATTCGATTGATTTACTATGTAATAGTCAGACCTACAGTCAACCAAGATAACAAAGTAGCTGTAGCAAGCCATTTAATCGCAAAACAAATTGCATTAAAATCAAATTACCTAGTTGTGTTATTATACCTACATACAGAGAGAAGATTATAAAATGTAAACAAGAAATAGGTAGCCTTTTTGACCTTTGCTTTTACAGTAATTTCATTCATGTAAGTTCATTTTTATTTGTTTCATTTATGTTGATTCTAGTTGTGTGATGTGAATTTCATATTATTTAATTAATCTAAAACCAAAATCTCTCGATTGAAACTATAGATAAGTAAAAATCTAAATGATATCTAAATTTAAAGAGACTCGTTTTGATAATTCATAATAATTGGTAAATTTGTCCTTTTTGAAGTGTAAATTTTACTAGAAAATAATGTTTTATTAACATTTATAGTCTAATTATAGTTAACGGGACATGTTATTCGTGCCTTAAATGCAACTACTGTTTTATGTGTTTGTTTGTCCTTATTGCTTTGCTTGCTTATCTAGGTATGTGTTCCTGTTGCTGACAGAAAACCAAGGTCTTATAAAAGACGTTTTCTGATATTTTTGATTATAAATGTATGGTCTCAACGCATCTGTTGCTATGTCAAATATTATATAATTATTGTTCAGTAGTTCCTGTGTATCCACTTTAATCTGGCACGTTTACCTTTTCTAGTTTATCCGTAACACATATGTTGATTCAATCTCACTTTCTTTTGCTGGTTTATATCAATAAGAGCTTTATGTTTTAACTATTTGTAATTACCTCGTATAAACACACAACTGTATCAACTTGATAAATTGACTTATTAATCTGTATTGTTCGTTGTAATCAAAAACTTTTTGTAATCGTACTATATAATTTGATCTATTGAACTTGAAGCGTTGACGTATTTAATTTGTGCTAGCATATTTTCCAGGGGGTTTTTACAGAACTAGCCATTCACTTGTCAGTTTAAATCCGTCCCTCCTCGCTTTAGGTTAATAATAAATTATCAAAATACTACAATCATATTTAACTGTTCTTTTATTTGTATTTATCTCTCGTCTTCCGTCTGTATGAAGTAAAGCAATCGTTATCAATTATGGTCACATGTTATAAAAAATTATCACAACGTAGAATACAGTTTGTTCTTTTTGTTATATTTACCATCATAAAACTTGTCATTTGTAAGGTTGGTAGTGCTGTGTCAACTTTCGTTTTGTTAAATATTTGAAATTTATGCAGGTAGAGTAACTTGAGTCATGATTGTCTGGTGGGTAGGACCTCGGGTCATACAACTCTAACTAGCGTATCATGAACACTAGTAAGAAAATCTTCACTAATTTAGATAACTCTTTAACGGCATTTTTCTCCTAAAATAGATAAAATTAGAGTAAATCTTCTTATACTTTTAAAGGAGAATACTATTAGATTGCATACTCAATCTATACAGAGTTAGTTAATAATATAGAGACAAAATAGATTTCATTAGTGAAAAATTATTTTTGTTATAAAAATACTGAAGTGAAAAAAATGTTTTTCTACTCTAAAATATTTGCCTAGTACTCTAACAATTGTTCACCAGGCTGATGTTTTACTGTGTAGTGTATATTCCGTTTAAACCGCTATTTCAATTTTAAAGTAGGGATGGGGCAAATATAGAATATATCGACATTTGTAGGTTCCAGACTATTTGGATAAAGCTTATCTAACGGGTACGTACCAACTGCCAATCCATAGTTTTGAGAAAATTAAGGTTAAAGTTTTTATAAGCAAAACAAATTTGTTTTTATATAACTGCCTTTTCTAGATCATTGCGAATGGTTTAGCATTTTTTCAGGAGTTTAGCAGTTTAGGAGTTTTTCAGTCGAATAATATAAAGTTATTTAGGGCGTTTGGTATCTTTATTTCAAAGAATATAATGTATTTGGTGGTTAGATAAACGCTCCCACCTTTTAGATAAGCGCTATTCATTTTATGGTATATAAATCGCAGACAGTAATTCTAGAAAAAAACAAATGGGATGAGACCTATACTATGGATCCATACACAGAGCCAGACTCAAGTTGGTTTGAAATGCAAACGGAGGACAAGTTGTTCGAAGTATTACTCCAATGTTTAAATAAAGAGAAAGGCGAATGTTTAAATTGTTTTATATACACTAAGTCTAGTGGCGGCCGGTGAAAAAGTAAGATGAGAGGGCAGCACTACCGTGTGGAATGAAAATAGAAACAAGAGTAACTTATAAGTTCAACTTCCGTCCCGTCTGTACTCACTAAGAGCTCTAAATTTAAACCCGGTCTAACTATCATAGTATCATATTTTTTAAGAAATCATACTGCGTTTGTAAATTAAAAAAAATAGAAACATAAGACAGAATTACATTACCGCTAACTGGCGGCAAATTTAAATTTACCAAAAACATTTGTGATATTTAACTGCGCAGTTATATTTCTGTGTTAACTAATTCTTTATATTGTTAATACACAAGAAATAACATCGTCAGCTGTTACTAAGACATTTCATGAAATGTCGAGAACCGGTGTTTAAGGCAAAAACTAATGTTTGTGGGAAGATAGCTAACCCAAATATTGCTATTTCTTTTTCAATTATTTCATTCGAAAATCATCACACAAATAAACAAAAAAAGGTTAAAAAAAGAAGTTGGTGCCGTCATGGCTCATATGATGGTGGGAGAAAAATTTTTTTTTTACAAAACATACCCCATATCGTAAATAAAAAGCGAAATCCACGTGTCCGATGTTTTGCCCAAACATCAACAAAAGAAGTTATAAACATTATTCCATACTTTTATCGGTCCCTATATGTCGGATATTTAAAAAAAATTAATAATTTTATTTTTATCCTACGCCAGGTAAAAATGCGATTTTCGCATTTCTATAGGCTTACCAAGAATTGAGGTAGCCCGTGGTTACAGTATAGAGAGAAAACATATTACGTCACTCTTCTGTCTGATACTGTCTAATGCAAGTTAAAATGTAAAATAATGTATAGAATGTAAGCTATTTTTAATAATTAAATGCACATAATATTTTTTATGGCTATTGTATTTTAATTTTTTTAATAAGATCCAAATTGAAGAAATGATATAAGAAATAATTTATTTCAAAGAATAAAGTTTAATAAAAAAAAATTAAAATTAAGGAACTGATGTAGGATAAAAAACTTATGTGAACCACAATGGAAAAGTGGTTTTCCGTGACTCTAGAAGTGGAGGTGGTCCATCTCTTCTTTAGACCCGGAAAACAGTCATTTTCTCGCCTAGGTACACAAACTACTACTTTATACCTACTGCACCTATTGGTGCCTCAGCTGTCTGTTTATAACAATTGACGTTGTTATGGTTACCAAAATTTACGGTCGAAAAACTTTTTCCTTAGGATGGTTTCGTAAAACCTATAGCAGTAACTAATTGAAGTGAAACTGATCATATGGGGCCATGAAAGAAGAATGAAAACAAACGTAATAAACCTTAGAAATCTTAGATTTTGAAAGCACATTTTACATGTGTAAATGAATTAATATTAATTGTTGATTAGTTAATAATAATCAATATTGATAAGTTAATGTACTGTAATTAGTAATATTGTAAAAAAGAATTAAAAAGTAATTAATAAAAAAACAGAAACAAACAAAAAAAGTGTAATAAATGAACATTAATTAAAGAAAAAAAGGTAGGACAGTAGTCACTATAGCCGAATGCAGGGCGCGTTAGATTTGGAATTCCAGAACCCAAGGTGTAATTCCAGTTTGAATATTTTTTATAAATATATAATATATTTTATAAATAAACAAAATACAATATTTATAAAAAGAAATAATTACATACAATTATCAATTAATTTTATAGTCATTGTTTAAAGTTGGAGCTTAACTGTGTATATTTATGTTAATTCAAAATAAAACTAAACGATTAGACATAGTTGATTGTAAAGCATAAATAAAATCTAACATTAGCTCTAGTTAACATCTACCCTGTGTTACGATGCATAAGGTGCCTGCTTCGTAACGCGTCGGTCGCAAGATCGATCCTTGTCCGAAAGCTTTTTTTATAATAATAAAAAACAAATAATATTTAAAAATATAATTTAAATAGTTAATTAAATAATTATTTTTTAAAACTAACAACTTAAAATTAAAAAATTACTGGATCAGAGATCGATCCTGCGATACACGCATTGCGAAGCAAGCACCTTCCACATCGAGGCACAGAGGATAGTTGCTTGATGAGCTATCCCTCGTTATCTCGTTATCCCATAAACGAATTGCAAAACCATCTTGTTTCAGACGTCACGGTAAGAAATTGTTAACTTTAACAAAATATTTTAACTCTTGGAACAAATCTCTAAACGATTACAGCAGAACTGATTCATGTTAAAACGCATTGTAAATTATACGAGACTTCTTGGGACATTTAGCTAATGTCACAATTAACCAACAGCAGAAAGGCGAAATTTACCTCTTCATAGATAAATTTCGAAAATAAAATGTGTTTATTGTTACTTTCGAATGTTTCGTTTCAAGCTTATAAACTTTTAAAGCTATGATAAAAGATATGAAACATAATGACAATGAACAAAAACTAAAGGACATAACCGCTATAAACGAAATACCATCAAAAAACGATATGATTGAAATTCAAAATTGTAAGCGATTAGGGGTTTACAACAAAGACGCTCAGCAAAGTCGTCCAATAAAAGCAACTCTTTCTTGTGAGAGCGACGTTCACAAAATTATAAAAAACGCAAAAGATATAAAAAAACTAAGGAATACAAACATCTTAATTTTTCATTCGATAGAACTAAAAAGCAGTTAGAGCTCTATAAAAATGCAAAAGTACAACTTCAAAGTAAACTGAACGAAGTCGAAGAAGATATATGTATCAAATATGTTAAAGGTATTCCAAAGGTTGTAAATTCAAAATCATCAACTGCCCAATCGTTAAACTAGATCTGCCCAACAGTAAAATAAAGAATCTACTATTTTATTACCAAAACGTTAGGGGACTACGCTCTAAATTAGATAAGTTCAACATATCCAGCAATACATCAGAATTTGACATAATCTCCATAAGTGAAACATGGCTTACAAATGACATTAGCAGCGGGGAGCTGTTTCCACCAAATTACACCGTCTTGAGAAGTGATAGAAACTACATCGCCACAAGAGTGTCAAGAGGAGGTGGTGTGTTACTAGCTATAAGGAATGAACTATACATGGAAACTATCGACCTATCAATGGTGAGAACTACTGTACCTACAGTGGACATACTAGGATGTAAGTGCCTAATAGATAATTGTTTTACTGTACATATCTATGTTTTGTATTTTCCTCCAAATATATTGCCTGTACATTTCGAATTATTTTTAAACATTTTTGAAGAAATAGCAAACAGTAATCGTTATTTATTAATTTTTGGAGATTTCAATGTTCCTAACTACATCACCAATGATAATTCTGCCAAGAAAAGTTCATTAAATTCATTTATAGAATTATTAGATTTAAGACAATTTAACAATATTTATAACATGAACAATAAATTATTAGATTTGGTCCATTCGCGAAATATTCAATGTGAAGTTTCTAGACACGAAATGCCATTTATTGTAGAAGATGCATATCATCCTGCCCTAATTGTAGACATTGAAATACTCACAAACAAGGTAGAGAGTTTTCCAATCAATGTTGATTATAGGGACTATAATTTTAAAAAAGCTAACTTTGTTACTCTTTACGATTCTCTATTAAATATTGATTGGAGTTTTCTGAACAAACATTCCGATGTAAATACGGCATGTAAGGAATTTTATTCAAAATTGTATAGTACACTAGATAGTCATGTACCGTATTACAAAAGAAGCAAAAATTCTTATCATTTTCCTAATTGGTTTACCTCTAGTATAAAGAAAAAAGATTAAGAGACTAATTTCGTAAAAAATTAAAAAAAAACTAAAAATAATTATTACTTAAATGAATACAAACAATTGCGATCTTGTATTAAAAGCGAAACTAAAGTTGCATATACAGACTACATAGAAAAAGTCCAAAATTCAATAAAAAGTAATCCAAATGACTTCTGGTCATTTATCAACCAAAAAAATGGATCGTCTAGGCTTCCCAAAAAAATGAGTTTTAACAATATTATAAATGACACGCCACAGAAGATTGTTGACTCGTTCGCCGATTTTTTCAGTAATGTTTATGCAGCCTCATCTACAAACATCTTAACTGAAAATTGCAATGTTGACAACAACCCTACAATAACAATTAGACCCTTTTCGGAAATCGATGTATTAAAAGCATTGAAAAAATTAAAAAACAAAATGACTGCAGGACATGATAGAATACCAAGCTTAATTGTAAATGATTGTGCTAATATTTTTTCCATTCCATTAACAATTATTTTTAATCTATGTATTAAAACATGTATATTCCCGGATTGTTGGAAATTAGCAAAAGTCTGCCCAATATTTAAGTCAGGAAACGATGCTGATATATCTAACTATATAGGTATCTATAGAGGTATCTCTATTTGATCAATTTACGCAAATTGCAACAGAAACTCTTGATCAAAAAGGTCAAATAGATGTCATATACACTGACTTTTCGAAGGCCATCGACAAGATTGATCATGTAATATTGTTGCAAAAGCTAGACTCGTCGGTTTCACAACAAACCTGTTATTACCTGTTACAAAGCTTTTCGATTCATATCTATCGCAAAGGCAGCAGTACGTCTTGTATAATGGGCATAAGTCAAAGCAATATCAGGCCACATCAGGAGTGCCTCAAGGGTCAAATCTTGGACCACTATCCTGTTCTTGATATATATCAATGATATATCTAATAATATTAATTGCGGAAAATTATTATTTGCGGACGACCTTAAATTATTTTGTCAAATCAGTGATATAAGTGATTGCTATAATCTACAACAACAACTTAACAGCCTAGACGAGTGGTGTGAAAAAATAAATTAAGTCTAAACATTGCTAAATGCAAAGTCATGAGTTACACTCGTAAAGTAAGTTATATAGAATACAATTATTCGCTAAACAATGAAATTTTAAACAGAGTAGAAACGGAAAAAGATCTTGGAGTTACCTTTAATTCTCGTTTAGATTTTAGCAAGCATATAGATAGCATAGTGTCAGCAAGCAAAAAGAAACTCGGTTTTATAATCCGAAATACAAGATCATTTTGCGATATACAAAGTTTAAAAACATTATTCTACGCTCTTATAAGATCCAAATTAGAATATTGTTCAATCATTTGGAGCCCAATTTATAACTGTCACAAAAACTCCATTGAATCAGTGCAAAGAAAATTTGCCAAATATTTATGGTTTAAATGTGATAATGTATATCCTAGTCAAAATGTAACAAATGATTTACTGTTTACAAGATTTGAATTGGATACATTAGACTCAAGGCGTATAAAAACAAACCTAACATTTCTGTATAAATTACTGTACAATCAAATTGATAGTACATATCTTATGTCTAAGATTTGTTTTAGAGTTGCTAGAGCAGAAGCTCGTAATCAATTCCTGTTCTATAATAAAAGTTCTAGAACTAATATGCTCCTTAGGAATCCTATTGAAATAACAATGAGATTGTATAACAGCATCATTTATGATAAATGTGATATTTTCAATATCAGCTTTAATACGTATAAAAAGGTATTGAGTAAGTATGTTTGAAGTTTATTGTAATTATGTTATGTAATTTGAAGTGTTATATATTTTATATTATATTTTATGTGTAATATTATTGTCCTGTAATTGGTAATGTTTACTGTTGGGCAAATAAACCTATAACTATTATTATTATTATTATTATAATATTTGCCAGATGGATCATAAATAAGTCTAAAAATCAGTATCTTTTAAATTGTTTTAACAAACAGGAATACAATTTGAAATATTGCAATTTGTAGTTGTATTAGTTTTACTGCAAAGCGTGAGAAATAAATTCGAGACATTGTAATACAAGATTATTAAGTTTTAGGTTTTATTTTAATTAGAGATATTATAATCAGGATCGTATTAAACTTAACGACGGGAAATAAATTCGAAACATTATACAGTGTGGAAATAAAGTAGCGGATAAATTCGATAACTTCGTTAAAATTAATTTTTTGGAAAAAAAATTTTTGAAGGGGTATAGCGATTTTAATTACTTGACGCTATATTGTACCATTTTCAACTTACGTCATTTGTTTTTAAAGTAATGACGTCATCGATATTTTTTTAAATGACAACCTATATCTTTTACTGTCGATTTCGGTAGTACTTTTTATTCTCTTTCCAACTGTATACAATTTTCAATATGTTACATTTGAAAAAAATTGAGAAAAACTACCCTAAAGTTCGAATATTAAAAATTCTTTAAATTTGCAAACTGAATCTAGTCACCGTATAAAAACCGTTACGTTTAATAAAAATTGAGAAAAACAGTCTAAAATTTTAATTAAACTAAAAAGAAACTAATTTGATTAACAAGAAAAAAAATTCTAATAACAATAACATCAATTACAAAAATAAGCACAAAAATAACAGTTTTTATTTCATTTCGTATTTCAAACAATTGTTTATATACTACAATTAGTAAAATAAAGTATAACTTGATCTCCGTTGTCAATGACACCGGAGTTCAAAACGTTCTTGATCTCCGTTGTTGTTGGCAACGTAAAAATCATTTGATGTTGCATAACAGCCACACGTGACATGCTGTTTTTTATCTCCTTGGTTACGCGTATGATGACACAGGCAAGGCAACTTGCTTCATTATACAATAAATTTGGATGAATTTTAAAAGGGAGAAATTAGGATTGAAATACGAAATAAAATAAAACAACTTATGCAATACGGAGATCAAGCTTCTTTAAATCCTCGAAGATGTATTATAACACCTCGGCTGGCGCCTCGGCGTTATAATACATCTTCTCGGATTAAAAGTATCGCTTGATCTCCTAATTACATAATATATATTATTACACTAGATTGTCAAAGTAACGCCCCTGTACCATCTGACAATACCCAAGCCGATTATGAAGTTCATTTCTCACATTCTGAAGAATTTCAGGTAATATTAATCTAATCTCATGTCGAATTCTTTGCTTGAGATCTTCTAAATTATTGGGTCGATTTTTATACACTTTACTTTTTAAGTACCCCCATAGAAAGAAGTCTAATAGCGTTAAATCAGGGGATCTAGCCGGCCATTTCATGGGACCTCTTCTTCCTATCTACCGTCCTGGGAGAACTTGGTGCAAATATGTTGTGCAAATATGTTGTAACCAAACGCTATGGTTTGGTAGCTCGGGATTTTTTTTGGCATACATTACAGTTACACTGAAGCTAATAGTATGAGATTTATAAATTTTATGAAATGGGCCTTTTGAGACTATATATCGTAAGTATGTATTTAATACTTGGGCTCTGAAACGTTTTAATGTATGTACCTACCTCTCTATATAGTATAAATGAGTAGTTCTAACAAGGTATAATATATACAGTTTCATTATTGTTAGGCCCAATCAGCATTTTTAGTCATCGCCACGTATCAGCAACTACCAGTGGAACTATAAAGTTTTTGCCAATAGTCACAAGCACGTAATTGCTACGGTTTCGTTACGTGCCTGGAACCAAAATGGAGAACAATGTTTGGGTAGCAGATACGTAGCGGCATAGTAATCGCTACCTTCGTGGAACTTCTTTCTTCTTCTCTTTGACACATCGTGTCGCGTGGTTACTCTGTCTTACTCTTGCAACTTAACAAATATTCTATTATTTTTTTATACTAATGCTGCGATCGTATCACAAAATGAATTATCTTTTTATTTGTAATGCGTACTTAATAATACAAAGTGCGATGAATTTTCTGATTATTTTGTCGTTCCAGTAAACCAAAATTATAAACCATTGCAACTTTTCTGTTGAATGTGATTATATGATGATATTTTTTAATAAAAAAATGTCATACACATGATAGAAACCATTTTTATATTATTCCGGTTATGTTCTTTTATATGTTTAAATAAAAGATACTCAATTATTGTCATTAATTAACTTTATTAATATTGAGTAAGCAGGGAGCATTACATACACAATGCATACACTGTACAACATGTGTGTCCTCCAAGCCGACTCAAGTGGTACTGACGGACGGGTCAGGATTGGTTAGTTACATCACTACCAATAAATGTTCAATTTACATACATAACAATTCCTAAGGCACAATTTGGCTTTAATTTGTTGTTTTTATTGAAGTTATGTAGTTAAACATCTAATAACAATCATAACAAATTGTAAATTGAGTAATGGCCTCCAACATTTTACAAGTAAATATGGAGATGGAGTAGTTTACGAAAAATTACTTTAAAGTGATTTTCCTGGGTAGCAAAAACGTAAGTTTTACTTTCATTACTACTGTAAAGTTCCGTTACTTTGAAGGGTTAAACAATGGTTCCAGGCAGGTGGCAGAAAGTTTCAGTACTACTTTAAAGTTTTAAAAACTTTAAAGTAACTTCGGGCAAGTTATTGCTGCAATCATAATACCACTTTGAAGTTGCAACGATTTTAAAGTAATTATACTAACTATTACTTAGAAGTAATGGAACTACATAGTTCCAATAAATAGTATAAACAACTACACAATTACTAAAATAATCCGAAATGAAGTAATTAAATTTAGTTGTAGTTACGTAACTACTCAATCGAAGTTCCGAACTCAGTTACTGCTACTTAGATACTGCTTGGGGGTATACTTAATAAGCATCTGATACAGAATCAGAGGACCGATGACCGGCGCGAACACATCAGAGTTTGTAAATATCCACATTGTAAATCTAAATACCTACCAATATTTGAGCACAACTGATCACTAAGTTTCATTGAAAACAACTTTTTGTTTTTTCTGAAAAATGTAATGGAATTTTTCATAACCATTACTGAAAAAAGAAATTCATTACCACTACTCATTATATTGTTTCGAAAGTAATCCATTACCATTATTCATTACCGAAAACAGTAATTACATACAGTAATGCATTATTTGTAAAATCTTACTTCCAACCAATGCCTGTATACTATAGAGCTATCGGGGCATTGTTGAATCCATTATGTGAATCGTTTTATTTGTTGGTAGTGTAACAAAACCAAATTGGAGGACTTGGTGCAATACTAGGCTAACCCACATAAATTTGAGATATTTATTAAAGGTTTAGATAGATAGTTATTTCCTGAAAAATCTACACATAACTAATGAAATTATAGATGGTACATACTTTTCCTCAGAGATTTCTTCAGCTGTAAAGGTTAAAATTTTATAATCAAAGAAATACTAAATTTCTTTCAACTTTACAATTATGCGTTAGCCCTTAACTTAGTCTCAACATTATTGTTATTATTACTAAATGTAATTCCATTCTTTTCCAAAAGTATACACCATTAAGTTTTAATTCTAACGTAAGGTCAAGAACAAGCGAGAGCAAAAGCCGTAGATATTATATTGAAGTATGTATAGTCTTTCAATATTTATTTAACATATCGGCACATCTTTGTGAAATTTTACACCACTTAAAGTCAGGAAACGACACACGAAGGTTTCCCACGTTCCTTTACATGGACACTATCTTCGCTTCCTATCAGATGTTCCAACTCTAGGCATCCAACTTCTTTTGCAGAAACTAATGGTCCTTTTGAATTATATTTTTAATTAACCTCTATAACATATATATATATATAAACTAAATTAATTCAATTTATATCCTGAGAAGTTCAATTAACTTTTAATATCTCGAATGAACTACATGCGCGCTGTGTTTATTAAAATGAGCTCATTTTTTTATAATAAAAAATACATTTCTAAAACTTGCTTTGGAAAACGACTTCACAATTAGTTTTTTTCTTCAACGCCAAAAATAATTTTCGTATCTGAATAACACAGATATAATATGTGAATATATCCCCAAGGAAGAATACTAAAAGCCATTAATCATTTTCAAGTCGACACTACAGCCTCGTTTGCAGTAAAAGAACTCAACGAAAGTTAAAATGGAACCCCCTAATATGTTATGTTCTCAAATATGCATACAATTAGCTGTTAAAATCATTAGGGTGGTCGGAACGTGTGTTTTTGATAGAGTGTACAACTTCCCAATTAGTAGTTATCTCTGCTACTTATTGTTGTGTATTATTGTTTATCTTATACTTATTAGTTTGTTGAAATAAAAATAAATTAATCTTTGTCAAATGAAATTGTTAAATCGATAGATTATTCATTGTTATTGTTTGTGATAACTAAATACATGTTTACGGTGACTTGAACATTGCAGAATATCTATTGACCACTAATTAATTAATTAATATATTATTTTTATTTATTTATTTATTTATAACAATATTATACAATAATATTGTTTTCACATAGAATATAACGTAAATGACAAAAAAAGTTACTTAATATTAAGATGGTATAATTACAACAATATTATTGGTATAACAACATAAATGCAAACGAAAGGATGTTGAAGAGAAAATACACCGCATGACTGTAAAACAGTCGTGCGTGGTTTTGCGATCTTCTATAATTCTAGCAATTAGAGAAATATTGTTTAATCGTATATTCCGTTACAAGTGCAGAAAAGTGCCAATTTCTCACGAGTGTAAAGATGTTACTGCATGAAACGAAGTCGAATGCCGCAATCACACGAGTGTGAAATTGGCGTTTTTGCACGCGTTACACACTATACTCTATCTACGACAACAAAAAAAGTAATAAACCACCAACAGCTAAGAAAATCTTCCACGATGTTTGGAGCTGTACGAGTGTACACCCCATTTTCCCATCATCGGATTCACTCATGATAAATCTAGAATTTCGAAAACGACAAAAGTAAACATTAAATTTTTAAAGACAATAGTAATAATACGTTTACAATCTGTATAATTTCAGTCAATCTACTATTTAGTACTTACAGTTAAATAATCATACGTATGTACTCGTTTTCAAAAAATAATTTTATACAAACAATCACTATTCAATTGTCAAGGTTAATAACCACTTTGCTACGAAATGTCAACATATTTTCGCATGTAGTTATGTAGCAAATTATAAATGTTTTCAATGTTCTTATTGTAATTTAGCAATAATAATAAATAATATTACATTAACAATTATATAATAATGTAAAAAATTAATCAATTTTACGTTTTAATTGAATAACAATCTTTGTAACTTTATATAATGAGAATGAGAAATAACCTAGTCGTTTAAAGACGTCTACGTAACTCACTGAGTAAGCTCCCGCTACTAGACAGGTGATCCACAGTTCGATTCCCCCTCTGCCGTTGGTATTTTTTCTAGATGGATTTCCATTCAAAATATAATTTAATGTAAAATATTAATTAAACAAAATAAAGTAACTTTTATCTAAAATTTATAACATTTTATATTTCAAATAATTAATAATACTATAAATATTGCAAGTGGTGACATCTATGGCGTTTTAATAGAACTACTGATTGTTGAGAACTCCTTCATTACGGTCTTTATCGTTCAGTTTGGAGATTGTTTGCAATTGGTCGTTTTCATGGTTACTAGATTGTGGGGAATGTGTAACTTTCTATGGTCGTCGTAGATAAAAGTATATTTCGATTTCAAACCTACAAAGTAAAAAATGTGTCAAGTTTAAAGTTTTGCTTTTAATAGGTTTAATCAAGGTTTTTATGCTAGAAAAAAAAGGCACAAAATTTCTGTAGTATCTACGCTGAAAGAAATTTTGCCTTTAAATTAAAAAAATTGCAGGTAACATCAACATTTCTTACTTTAAAAAATGCGGAAAGTATTTTTTAAATTTAAAAGTAGCTATTTTTTGTGTTTCGAATTTGTAATTCAGTGTAATGTGCATTTGAATCAAAAGTTTATTTCGGAGGTTGATTTAAATAGTTTTAGTGTTAATTTAAAAGTAAAATGTTATTTGAATAGTAGAATATAATTAATTTAAAAAATCTGCTGCTTTGAAACATGAAGTACCAATATTTACTGTTAAATGCATTGCTTTTATATGAATATCAGGTTGTTTTAAATTTAAAATAATACTGCATTTATTTAGAGGATGTAAGTACTGTTTCGTTTTAAATGCAACACCCTTTTAAGTTAATGCCGATAAATGCAGAACACTGTTGAATTGAATGTCATAGACGTTCTTGGGGGGCCAAAGAAAATTCGTGTATCCACATTCTACATACCGTATGTTTCATTAGGAAATCGAATATAGGGATTAACCCATGCTTTTAGTAAATCATCTGTAAAATCACTCCTAGTACTTATTACTATTTATTTCTTATCATTATCGTTATGAGTTTAAAGAGTGCTAATATACTGAAAATTAAGAAAAAAATTTAGATTTAGACCCTTTTATTAAAGAAAAATTATTTAAATGAATACAACCTTTAACAGCTTTTAAAATAAATGTGGCACGCGCGCTTATGTTTCATCTTAGCGCAGTTAGTTGAAGCGGGGTTATAATAAACCAAAGTCGCTGCCGCTTCAGGTTTGATTCCAACTGGCAGGTAACTTTATAATTTTTTTAAATACAAATTTTGCAACAATTTCTCTTTCCGAAAATATTTTCCGTATAATCTTAAAATTGCAATTCTAGTCCGCATATTGCTTAATTACAAAATTAGTGAAAATAATTAAATTAGTGAAATATTGTTTTCAGAAAAATGGTTGAAAAAATTATTTTTAACCATTAGAAAATAACTAATAGATACTGCTTTATTTTAAAATACGTGCAGTAGATTTCCCAAAAAGAAAAAGTGTCATTTTGAATTTTGTGTGTTGTAAGAAAATTAAAAAGTTACCTGCCAATGGAATCGAAGCTGGGACGACAGCAACTTTGGTTTATTACCACCCCGCTTTAACTAACTGAGCTACGAAAAAACATTAGTGTCGGCGCATATCACATTTATCTTAAAAGTAGGTTCTACTTATTTAAATGATTTTTCTTTTAAACAAGATCTAAATGTAACGTTTTTCTCGTCATTTTAAGGATATAAGTACTGTTTAAACCTATGATCAGATTGATATATAGTACTAACTTAAATAAGTATTAAATTACTTAGTCCCAAGTAATTACTTAGGAGATTTTACAAACGATTTTTTAAAAGTACACCTTAATTCTTATTCAATTTCGTAATAAGTTTTCATTGCATTTCCAAAATTTGGTGATTCTTCAAACTCTTTAAAATGTTATTTTTTTTAATTGGTAATGTTTCTTTTTCTAGGTAACTTTAAGGTAAATATAGTTATATAACTCTACATCATACTTTTATGAACCTTAAATAAGCTGTTCTTGCAGACATTACAATTAGTTATAAAACCTTAGAAATACGTAATAATAATTGACTGAACGTTAAATTTACTTTTACAAAATAATTCTTTTGAACTTTTGTGAGATAGATCTTTTAATTTTATCAGATGTAACGAATGCAATGGGTTTTTTTCAAGGTTTTTCAATCATCTTATTACGGATGTTAAAGTTTATAACAGAATTTATATAACTTAAGTTATTATTCCATACTTATTTAAACGTTCATCAAAAGTATGTCGTAAGATTTATTTCTGATAATAATCTAAAATATGAAGTTTACTTTTTAAGCTTTTTCTTTAAGATGCCGGGTAAACTAATTAAAATTTTTTTAAAAAAGCTATTCTATCTTATTTTATTATTTCATTACTTATATACAACATCTGTTAATTTATTGCTTTGATTTCTCCCAAAGTGAGGATTCCATAGCATATTTATTTGGCTTGTCTCAACATGGCACATTCTACTCTAATGCGAACTAAAATCAATGTAGGCTTATTTTAGCGTTTACTGTCTCCAGCCTTACTTTGTGGAACTCCATAATCATGAAATATATTATAAATACAAAGATTAGTTAAAGTTTCACAAGTTTTATTAATATCTTAACCTGACAATATTGTTTCGACACTTTATGTCATTATCAAACGTAGATAAGATTGATAAACAAACGCGTTGCTAAGGATAAATACATACAGAAAATAGGTAACTAGATACAATACATAACAAAAACTAAATATCTAACACTTCTAATAAAGGAGAATTACTAAGCTCAGTTTGTTCATTCATTAAAGGTACTGCGCGTTTATGTCTGTATATTTCAAAAGCTTCTAAAATGTCTAATTTGTGTTTGTTGTTGCAAAAATGTAAGAATTTAATGTTGTTTTGAGGTGTCATTGGGTGGTTCTGTTCCAAAATGTGTTTGGCATAATTCGATTTTTCTGGATGTTTAAGTCTATAAGAGCGTACGTGTTCTTTGTATCTTATGTCGAAATTTCTAAGTGTTTGTCCAATATAAACCGAGTTACAAAAAGAACAATTCAAACGGTAAATGCCGGATTTCATGATATCTAGTGTTTTGTCTTTAGCATTGAATAAAAATGAAAAGGTGTACAAGCTAATTGGTTAATGCATAATCATCAATGTCTTGATTGGAATGAAGGATTCACTCCTCCCTTTATGCTTCCTTTAATTCTGAAACGCTTGACTCAGCAGGCGGATACCGTTTACGTGAAGGGATCTGAAAACAGCAACTACATTCGACGTTTCGTATCACAACCGGTAGTGGAGTTACCAGAGGAACCAGCTCTCCAGGCTATGCTTCCATCATGCTTTTATCATCATCATTCACTTTGCTATTGTGCATTAAGTAATATATACTACTTATATAAAACTCATGTAATGGATTGTTCAGAATAAAGTTCTTAAATTCTTTAATGGTTTTATTAAAACAACATAATATGATTATAACTATTTATTCATTGTCTATTACAAACTTATATAACTATTCACAATTGAATATATAACAATTACTAAACTTTAATTCCCAATCCAGATAACACAACATAATATGATTACAACTATTTATTCATTATCTATTACAAACTTATATAACTATTCACAATTGAATATATAACAATTACTACCCTTTAATTCCCAATCCAGATAACGCACCAAACCCGCAGGAAACCCAGCAGCAAGGTTGTCACGTGCACGTTCAGTTGCAGCAATCCATTCACTATACGGTGTAACACATTTACATTTGAAAAGAATGAAATCACATTTATCAGGCAACAAGTTAATAGTATGACGATGTTGGAACAAACCATGTTCTGTACATGTGGAATTTTGTATATTTATAAGTTTACCATTTTTTAACAAATAATGGACTTCTACACCTGCACACGAAGTGTATCGATAATCGTTTTCACTACGTAAAACCACAGTGTTCTACAGTTTAGCTCTCTCAATTAACAACCCGGTATTGTGCGTTTTATAACGCGAAAATTTAATTTCACCCTTATCTGTTGTTTCAAGAACCCAGTAATGTTGCCAACCCACTTTGATTGAACCCATTTCTGTAACTGAGGGTAAGCGACTGACGGACTATTTAAACTGTACTCCCACCACTTTCGAAGACCCACAAACACCTTAAAATTATTTTAATGCTAATTATACTTAACTACCCAACATTTTAAAACGTGTATTATAGATACCCTCTCTATACTCTTCTTTCAAAACTGTCAACACAAGTTTTCCGCTTCGGTTAAAAGTGCGAAGCGTTTGCTCTCACAGGACCCCAACTCCGTCATCAGTTGTCGTAGCTGCTGCGTCTTGATACTCTTGATTTTGATCTCGTATCTTTCCACAGCAGCTAAGAGTTCCGCTTTGCGTTGAAGGAGAGCGATGCGTTCACTTTCACACCCTCGAAAACCGGACGCCACTTCTCTTAACCGTCGTGTAATCCTTGTCTGCTGTGCGTAATCAACGACAGCAAGCGGTAAAGACTGCTTCTCGCATGGTACACCATCTATGAAGACAATCGGTGAAGTTGTGAAGTCTCTGATGCTGCCGGACAACTGGATAGACGCTGTGTCATCAGAAACCTCTATAAGTGTCGCTGGGTCTATGTCCAACCGGTCATGCACCCCGTCATCACAGGGAGTACCCGGAATGACTAACTCCTCATCGTTATCGTCAGGAACGCTTGTAATTGATGTGGAACAGTCCGACTCCGTTTCATCAACAATTACATTTGCACTTGTGGCAATCTCCATGGGCAGGTTCACTTCGTCCTCGTCGGTTGCAGATGGTGATGCATCCCCCAAAAGGGACCCCCGAATTGAGATATCATAATCGCTGCCCGGTGGGCTATTCAACAATTGGGAGTCCCACTTACCCGACCATGGTGATGCCGCAGGTGCTTCCTGGACCTTCACGATGGGGATTCCTCTCAAGTGCAAACTTCCAGCAGCGTAAAACACATTTGTCGAAGTCAACAGCTCTCGCAGTAAAGGTTGTGAACGCCCACTAAGCATGTCGTACTTCGGCTTCTCCACATTAACGGCTGCCGCCTTTACTACCACATTTTGCAGTACTATGATCTTTGCGGCAGCAACTGGAGATGGTGTACGCTCGATAGTTGGCACCAGTACCGGGCACGCAGCAACGAGATGGTGTACGCGGCACATGTACCGGGCACGCTTTCCTCATCGATAATTTTGACCAGAAGGACAATGTCACACAACGACACTTATTCACTTCACCAACACTGGTAACACTACTAGATGATGTATCCATGATGAACGAAGACAGACTGACGCTCCGCTGCGTCGCCCTCCCGTTTTTTCGAACCACCTCCCACTCCCTAACCTTGAACCGCTCCACCACCCCCACTTTCACCCCCACTCCTTCACCTTGAACCCCTCCATCACCCCCACAACTTTACCTTGCATTCGCGCAAATACTTACATTTCCTCAAGGTCATTGGTGTATAGACAGAAACCTTGCATTTCCTCAAGGTCATTGGTGTATAGGTCGGTATATAGGTACCTCAAGGTCTTCCACTCCCCAGGGACTCCCACTCCCTCCGTGGGTGTTGCTACTTCGATATAATAGGGAGTGTTTTCCACACCAGGTAACACATCACAATGTCCGTCGTCGCTCCTCGTGCACCACATTCAGCTGAAGCAGGTACCTCGCCAGATGCGCAGCACTGGGATCGCTGGCACAGCCTACGGGCTCAATCGTTACGCCGCATCGCTGCCTCGTTGGGTCCACATGTAGCCATCGCCCGCCACCATCGGGAGCTAATGAATCCCACCTCATCCATAGGTATAGGTATAGAACACCTAGTGTTCGAACTATGGGTGATGTGGAAATGGTTTTGGTATGCAACCGCTAAGTCCGCCCAACATTATGATTCAGACCGTTTCGGTGACATAAAGGACATTGATTGTGCAAACCGAACCCTACGGTTTCAACAGGTGGCTACGGTATTGCAGAGGTGGTTTACTGTGGCAGATGTCCCGTATTGTCTCTGGTGGTCGTACTACACGTGGAAGAAGAAGCGCCTATGCAAGGGTTGCATACGCATGTGTGTAGTACGGCAACCCTACCGCTGGAATACCACACCAGGGTGTCGAGATCGATTTACCACATACCATCCCATTGGTGTGATGGCTGCATGAAACGGATGCTTTACAACACCTTCGACCCAATGGCGTGTTCCGAACAGTTGCATATCATCGGTCCGGTATCCCAATTTGGAGGCAACGATGCGGATGTAGACTGTAACTGCAATGACAATTGTCACGGAAGCCCACTGCTACAACTATTGAATGCACGGTTGGAGATGGATCAGCAGTGATGTGTAATGATTTGATTGTATACCATAAGAGAAATTGTAGATATTATAGACATTATAGATATAGATAGTAATTTTGTTAATGTTATTTAGTTAGGACCAGCACATTTTAAATAAAAATAACATGAAAAAATTATTTTTCCTTTACAATTGATGATTTGATTGTATACAATAAGAGAAATTGTAGATATTATAGAACCATTACTTATTTCTATGTTGTTTTAATTCAAAAGTTTTGTAGCAACCAGAAAATACTCTCTGGAAAAAATCCAAAAGTTTGTAGCAACCAGAAAATAGTCTCTGAAAACAATTCAAAAGTTTGTAGCAACCAGGAAATACTCTATGACCATTCAATAAAACAATTACACACAAGATATTAAAATTCAAAATAAAAATTAAAAAAAAATCCAAAAGTTTGTAGCAACCCGGAAATACTCTATGACCATTCAATTGTGGTCAACAGCATACCCGTGACGACCTTCATTTATCTCTACCTATCAAATCGAGCAATCGAAATCTTGCCCTTCGTTGACCTTGAGAGCTAGAGCGCTAATTTTTTAAAAAATTTCCCCCCCTCCTTCAAACTCTTTCGTCTGTCCTCAACAACGTCTGCGGCATTTCTTTTGTTCTAACTACATGTAACATTCCTGCCTGTCTGGTGTACTTCTTACCCTTGAGGTTGTGTTGACCTTTCGTGTGCATTCTTTTGTAAACATAACAACGTCTGCAGACTTTCATAGTTAGGTAAGAGTCTAATTGAAATTCAAATAGTATGAAATTTTTCTTTTAAATCTTAGTTTCACTTTTGATTTAATCGTTAAATTAGAATGTATGTCTAGGAGAGACGGAGATCGGTCTTAAATAAAACGATATAATGGGGCATATATACGTGGTTTATTTAACTAAATACATTTCGCAATACCTATACAATTGTTTACACTTTATGATTGACTTTGATATATCAGAGGATTACATATTTCAAAATTTAAACCTTGTATTTGTTTACAGTGTACATTTATCTTTTAAAATTTACAACCTTGTATTTGTTTACAGAGTACATTTATCTTTTATTTCAGTAATACATTAGTTAAGCCCCGGCGTACTTTTCACGTTTCTAAATAATGTTGCGTTGATGCGCTGGATGTTTCTGCGCCTTTCTATTTCTTTTTCTGATTCTTTGTTCTTTACGCGTAAAACACTTTAACTCTCCGCTGTTAAGATGGTGATACGACACAAATGTTCCGTTCGAAACTTATCCGAAGTATACTTGTCTATACATAAACAGTACAACACTTTAACTCTCCGCTATTAAGATGGTGAAACGACACAAATGTTCCGTTCGAAACTTATCCGAATTATACTTCTCTATACATCTCATGATGGGAATTTTTATATTTGTATCGTACCATTCGTGTAACGGCTCTTCCAACTGTTTCGGCGCTGTCCCACTTTTTCCATCAAACCATATCCTTTCCCCATTTAAATCCATTGAATATGCAAACGTCACTAGCGCAAACACCAGATAACCAGCTTCAAGAACACTTTTCTCTTTGACGCGTTTAATGAATGCCTCTTTGTTGTCTAAAGTTTTCTCGACGTTTCCACCGTATAGTTCTTCGTCTCGCATTTCATCGTCGTCGTCCTCGAAATCGAATGTTACTAAAACGGTTGCCTCTATCACGTTCATGATGCTGTACTACTGAAGTGTTCTTGCGTATGCGTTTATATATACTGAGTTGACGGGTGGGGTACAAGGTCGTGGTCTTTAATGGTAACGATAACGAGCGATACAATATATTGCCATGCTTACACCAACTACTGCGATTGACAGGGTGCCCAAGGTCACCACGGAAGCATAACACGTTTCGCTGCTGACTTTACATTGTTCTACCGGACTATTCCCGAGGGTTTGCCACTCGCTATCCATGGTATATGTTGGGTACACGAATTTGACCCTGAATCGTACTTCTTGCGTTCTATTGCCGATTTCGTGTTTAAACATTCTCATTTGTTGCAACGTCACCGGTTGCATGCCAAACCAAACGCTCCTATTGAAGTCGTATGAAATAAAGGCTGCTGTTGTGTCTGGAAGTTTTGCAACGTACACTACGCCCTCGTACAAGGTTGCCAATAATATTACTGCCTTGATTGGTAACATCTTCCCTGTTCCCTCGCGTCATATTCTATGTTGTATCTGGTTACTTTTAACCGCAAACGTCTCTACCACTTTCAACGTTCATGGGTGCTAACACGTTTGCAAACACGCAATGTGGTGACCATTCCAGGTGTTCTACGATTGGACTATCCGACGGTTCCCATTTGAAAATGTTCACTCGGCAATAAAAACATTCTACTCTATCTTCACGCCCCGTGTAGACAAATCCGGCCTCAGCTAAAGATTTTGGAGTTTGTATACCCTTCCAATTACGAAATGATAACACTCGTTCTGTCAAGCACGTATTCTGTAAGCTCGCTTCTACACACATTTTGAATTTTAAATACATGCCACCTGCTATATATATATATATATATATATATATATATATATATATATATATATATATATATATATATATATACAGTGAGGATTTTATTTCGCTGAACATCAGCACTATAAGTATTAACCCTATGTTCAGTTTTTAAAAAACCATGTCAATGCATTACAAGCAATTACAACATAGCCAAGCAACCTCTGATAAAACAATTGCCATTAATGTCCTTAAAAAGTGTCAAAACTGATTTTTTTTTTAAGTTTTTGCACTTGCGGTTTACACGAGGGTTTACGGCATGTATTTAAAAGATGAAAAACTGCTATTGTACGCTGGTACAATTGCAATAATGATAGTATGCAACAAGTTTGCGATTTGTTTGACACTTTTTAATGGCATTAATGGCAATTGTTTTATTAGAGGTTGCTTGGATATATTGTACTCGTAATTGCTTTTAATGTATTGACATGTTTTTTTTTAAACTGAACATAGGGTTAATAGTGCTGATGTTCAGCGAAATAAAATCCTCACTGTATATATATATATATATATATATATATATATATATATATATATATATATATATATATATATATATATATATATATATATATATATATATATATATATATATATATATATATATATGTTACATTTTAAGTTTCCGCGGATATTATATGATACTTTACCACTTTTCCTGGTTTCACTCCGCGTATTCACTATTCGGCTCCTAGAGGAACCAGACAATGGTTGACGACGTTTCGGCAAGATCACACTTGCCATCTATAACCAGTATCACCGTCAAGAAGCGAAAACCAGCACAGCAGAACGATAAAAGGGAAAGCGAGAGAAAGCCACCGGATCAAGCGAGACCAATGACACGCAGCCGCGTCAAAAACCAGCCGACCGCAACCATGCGCAACACCGTAACCGTATATAAAGACCAACCGCTGCAACAAGACGTTAGTCTACATCGTGTAACCACGCGAAGCAGAAGGAAGTTAGAAGTGACCTGAAGATGGCAAGTGTGATCTTGCCGAAACGTCGTCAACCATTGTCTGGTTCCTCTAGGAGCCGAATAGTGAATACGCGGAGTGAAACCCGGAAAAGTGGTAAAGTATCATATAATATCCGCGGAAACTTAAAATGTAACATTAATAACCTTTACGGGAGGGTTTTAGGAGAGGAGATTCTACGAGACGTCAAGAAGTTGGAGAAGCTACGATATAAAAGAAACAAGCTGCTGTGCAACCTCGCATTCCTGGAACGCTGCCGGGACGAGAATATAATACCAAATTCCATGAAGCTGACGTTCCACAAAAAGAACAACCAAACGAGGAACATCTTGAGAAGAGCAAGCCTAGCATTGACAAGAGAAGCAATTCACGATACCAGAAGGGCGCTAAATAGCATCAACATCGAGCTACTACACTTACACCTACGTTTAAGTAACACAATTCATCCAGCTCTATGGTCAACACTAGATAACCTCACGGAGTTTCGAGCAGAAACTGACGCTAATTTGACAACTTCTAACCAGAAGAAGAAATTTGAGAAGCTACAAGCCGAACAACAGCCCAGGAAGTACATCAACCACCAAGTTGAACCAAAGAAGGTAGTTTTCAATATTTCAGATCTACCGCTGGATGAAGCGACACATAGCGTGCTATCGAAAGGATTTAACTATGCAGTAGCGCCAAACCGGATTCCAATAGAAAACATTATTTGCGGAGTCGAAGCATCAATAACAGGGATCCCAGGAAATACCGCCGAAATTATACGTCAAGACGTGTCACGTATACTGAGAACAGCCAAGCCACCGAAGAAGAACTTATCCCACGAAGAAATCCAAGCTTTACGCGACCTACGGGCGAATACTAGCGTAATCGTGTTACCAGCAGACAAAGGCAACGCAACCGTAGTTATGGATAAGGGTGAATATGAAAGAAAAGTAGAAACCTTACTAAATGATCCTGGATACCAAACAATCTCAACGGATCCTACAACATATTTGGAAAAGACCACTAAAGCCAAAATAAAAGCCTGCAGTTTCAGTCAAGAACAACAGTTACAACTAATTCCGAGAGAGAAGTCGTCATCATGCCCTAAGCTGTACGGATTACCAAAAGTCCACAAGGAAGGTGTACCACTAAGACCCATCGTAAGCTCCATTGGATCACCACTGCAACCTCTAGCGAAATTCCTGGCCAAGCAACTGCAACCTTATGCCGAAGAAGCCGAATCTTACGTAAAGAACGCAAGCCACTTCATCGAGCGTATAAAAGACATAACAGTGGTACCAGGAGATCTGCTAGTAAGCTTTGATGTAACCTCTTTATTCACGAATGTTCCAGTAAAAGAAGCAGTAGATATGATACAACGGAAATACCAAGTCCCAAATGAAATCATCGAGTTAACAAGACACTGCCTAAACAACACCTACTTCATCTACAAAGATCAACGGTACAAACAAGTGGAAGGAGCACGTATGGGATCACTTTTATCGCCGGTAATAGCGAACCTATTCATGGAAGAATTAGAAGTCCGAGCAATAGAAACGGCAAGTGACAAACCTAAACTATGGCTAAGATACGGCTAAGAGAAACTGCAGACCTTCTTACAGCATCTAAACAACATACACCAGAAGATCAAATTCACAATGGAGGTGGAAAAGGACAATCAACTACCTTTTCTAGATGTATCTATAATCAAGAAGGAAGACGGCAGCCTGGGATACACAGTATACCGAAAATCAACCCACACAAATCGCTACCTGAACGCGCAGTCACATCACCACCCAGCGCAACTACAGTCAGTAGTCAAGACATTAATAACCAGATCACAACGATTGACTGATGACGATAATAAACATCAAGAACTAGAACAGGTGAAGTTGGCATTAAAACAAAATGGTTTCTCGTCCAGAAATATCAAGAAAGCGTTAACACCAAGGGACCCAAAGCCAAAAGAAGAAGAAACATCGGTATCCAAAGCACACTTACCGTACATCAAAGGGACCACGGACAAAATAAGTAGAGTGCTGAGAAAACACAACCTCGATACCATCTTCAACACCGATAAAAAGATTGGAAACATGCTACCATCCGCAAAAACAAAAATACCACTAGAAAGCCAAGGAGTATACGAGATCCCATGTAAAGACTGCGGGGAATCCTACATAGGGCAGACCAACAGAAGAATTCAAGTAAGAAGAGAAGAACACCGAAATGCAGTCAACAAAAATGAGAGAACGTCTTCACTAGCACAACATGTAAGTGGTACATCTCATAACATAGATTTCGAAAATACAAAAGTTTTAGCGAATATACAACATAAGACCCGACGAACCATAAGAGAAGCCATTGAGATCGAGAAACGTCCGAACAATCTTAATACCAGGGACGATACACAGCGACTACCATCAGCTTGGAAACCAGCTATAACCAGTATCACCGTCAAGAAGCGAAAACCAGCACAGCAGAACGATAAAAGGGAAAGCGAGAGAAAGCCACCGGATCAAGCGAGACCAATGACAGGCAGCCGCGCCAAAAACCAGCCGACCGCAACCATGCGCAACACCGTAACCGTATATAAAGACCAACCGCTGCAACAAGACGTCAGTCTACATCGTGTAACCACGCGAAGCAGAAGGAAGTTAGAAGTGACCTGAAGATGGCAAGTGTGATCTTGCCGAAACGTCGTCAACCATTGTCTGGTTCCTTTAGGAGCCGAATAGTGAATACGCGGAGTGAAAAGTGATAAAGTATCATATATATATATATATATATATATATATATATATATATATATATATATATATATATATATATATATATATATATATATTGCAGTGATATTGGATAATTAACAATAATAAATTATTTTAAAAATTTTATTATATATTTTGAAACTGTGAATAATTGCCGTTCGATCGTAGATAATTATTTTATAAGTAAATTGATTTTTAATTTAACTGTGAACTTTGGAAATGCTTTTTAACTTCCCTCTTTTATAAATTCTAATATGATTTGAAAATACCTTTTAATAGATTTAATAATGCAATGGTTATATAATATTAATGTTACGTTAGTTCTTGACTAACTCAAGTTTACGTAAGAGAGTTGGGCGCCAGTTAAATAACTTAAATTAACAGAATTATATTTAATAAAGACTCATCTCAGGGTGAATGTGGATTCTTGTGGTATTAAAAAAATTATACAAATTGAAATTTAAAAACACTTTTAAAATTGAAATCTTAATTAATTTTTTAACTATTACTAAATTGTTCATATCACTTTACTACACTTTACAAACGATAGTCTTTTCTTCAGCAAATGCCAATACAAAAAAGGAAATAACTTCCTACCTTTTTTTTTATATATTTCTTCTTTCCCTTTACTATAGATGTCCTCTTTCCCAAACCATTGGCAGAGTAGATCACTTTATGTTGACCCAGGGCTGGTTTCCAATTCAGGGTTGACTTTCTTCCTTTTGCATGGATTTTCCATATAATATCATCCACACACTTGATTTTGGAACTCACTTTTGTTTATTAACTGCGGGTATATATCCCTTTTTCGAAGAACTGGTATTTGCTTTTTTGTGTTTAATTAAATAAAACACCGATTGATGGTTTTAATCGAAGATTTATTATCTTGCTTATTTAGCAAGTAAATTAACTTTAAAAGGTGGTTCTTTATACACTTTTACAAGTTACAACCTTTTATTACTTTCGCCGTATTCCATACATCAACCAACTTAACTATTTATTTACAATATTATCAGCCACGACTTTACTGGATTTACTATAATATCTTTACTCTTTCGTCGTTTAACAGTAAGTGATTATTTACATATTTACTATATTTCTTACACGACTTTACTGCGTCGCTTTCTATCAGGAACTCATTAAAATTATGATTTTCTAAGCTTAAATACTATTTCTTATTTACATAATTATATTACACAATCTGACGTCATCTTACGAACTAATACAAACTGTACACTCATATAATACATAATAGCAGATTAAAATTCTTATATAAAAGTGACACATCTATTACACATTATTACACAGTACTTTTACGCAATAATAACGAACTATTTACAAAAACAAAACCTTAAAGAATCACATAACCCGTCGATATACTCATTTGAAATTATACATAATTGAATTACATCACAACAATAACTTGCGCACAACTGGATGTTACGTATACTTAAGTAATCGGTGAGTAAGCTGTTTGATAATAAATAAAGAAATATGTATTATTTAACCTTATTAAAAAGTATACACATTGATTTCAAAATCAATGACACACCATAAAATACCTCAAATTTATTTTTAACTGGAAAAGTTGATAAAAATATTTCAAAAGTGTTAGTATTTAACAAAGATTTTAGAATTTCACAAAATTTTCAAAATTTTCCAAAATTTTGAAACTACCATCCACAGCATTTATCCCCTCCTGTTTCAAATAAAATTGTAAAATCCAATTTTACTTTTAAACACAAATAAGTTAAAACAGCAATAATAACAATATAAGTTATACAAATAGATAATTTTATATTTTTAAACACCAAAAATCTTTTTGTATTTTAATCTTTTATCCCAATAAACTTGCCCTATTCTAAATCTGCTAACTAAACTATTTACAATATATACAACAATAATTATATCTTATCAATCCTCATCTCCATCATATATTCATCTAATTATTTCATAATTCTTTTGCTTTTTATCGTCCTACTCATTCTATTTCCTACGTCATTATTAATAAATGTACTCTTAACAAATTTACTAATCTTATCCTCATCAATATCAAATTTCAATCATAATTTCCATTTTTATCTAACCACAATCCTACTTTTATTTTTATTTTCAATAATACATTGATACTAATCATAATCAAATTCATCACCATTCACCTTATAAACTTATATCTTCTCATCTTTCAATCATCATTAATTTTTCTACAATCATTGTTCAATATACTTTTATATCCTATCATTATTTTCATCTTTCATTCATAATTTTACTTTAATAACATTTTCTAATCCCCATTTTCCCCTATTTTAATAAACATTTTAAATATCTTTCTTCAATCATATTCAAACTATTCCCTTTCTTATTTTTAATAACACATACAAAAACATAAGTCCTAATTGGGTATAAAATTCCATAAGCCTGTTTATCATCAAGTCAAATCGGTTACATAAAAGTCTAAATCAGTTTATTTATCATACTTCGGTTTATTATCACAATCTGTTACGTAAATTCTAATTAAAATAATATTCTACAAAGATCTTTATTTCTTTCTTCTGCTTTTGTAGTTTGTTAAATGAAAATTACTAATTGGTAAAATTTGTCTTTTCCAAAATTTATCTCTAATTTTAATCTTTTTCCTACTACCTGTCTCAAATTTCCTATTTTTTTCTTTTGCCTTAAAATTACCTAACATAGCTTTATATCTTGATTTTGTATCTTTGTATTTTAGTTGTACCTTCCTACTCCTAATTTGTTCACTTTTAGTAATCCTTTTCGTATCTTTTCTACTATAATCTAACTTTGTAATTATTTCTTCCTTTAAAATTTCATCTTCCTTAGTCTTATAACTTACATCTACAATTCCTAACACATTTTCTACAAGGTTATCCTCCCTATTCTCTACATTTAATTTCCTTAATTCTTTA
Source organism: Agrypnus murinus (assembly GCA_929113105.1). Lineage (NCBI taxonomy): Eukaryota > Metazoa > Arthropoda > Insecta > Coleoptera > Elateridae > Agrypnus > Agrypnus murinus. The sequence goes on along the minus strand of OV816025.1, from coordinate 38,048,341 downwards.
CTTTTGTCGTTATCTATTTCTAATGTTTTTGTATTACTTCTTATTTCTTTAATAATTGTTTCAGTATAATCTTTTAATTCTTGTTTTATTTCCTTTATATTATTTTTAATTTCTTGTTTCAAAGTTTCTGATTGAATTCTCATTTCTTCTTTCATTTCTTTATCACGTTTCTCTTGATCTTTGGATTGTTTGTCTAATTTTGTATTCAGTTCTTCTTTGTCTTGTTCCCTTTCTTTTTTTCTTTCTTCAGATTGTTTGTTCATCATTTCCTGCATTTGTGCCAACATTTGCGAAAGTTCAGATTGCGCTGGCTTGCCTTCTTCGCCGTTCCCCTCCATTACTGAACTGGTTAAAGCTTTCTGCTTCTCAGACACAACTAATTCTTTATCTGTATACTTCTTTTTTAATACTAAATTACTTTCCGCGGCAGAATATATATTTTTAACTGACGTCATACATTAACCACTAAAAATCTTTTCTATATCTCTTAATTATGCTATTATAATCTAAACAAGCTAAAATAATCCTAATCAGCCAATTAAATTACTATACGCAAAATAACCTACAAAAATTAAATAATCTCAAAAGCCAAATAATCTATTAAAAGCTACTATAACCTACTATTTTTCAAAAGATTATATAAACCACAAAAGGCTATATCTACCACAAATGCCCCACGTTGGGCGCCATATATAAATGCAGTGATATTGGATAATTAACAATAATAAATTATTTTAAAAATTTTATTATATATTTTGAAACTGTGAATAATTGCCGTTCGATCGTAGATAATTATTTTATAAGTAAATTGATTTTTAATTTAACTGTGAACTTTGGAAATGCTTTTTAACTTCCCTCTTTTATAAATTCTAATATGATTTGAAAATACCTTTTAATAGATTTAATAATGCAATGGTTATATAATATTAATGTTACGTTAGTTCTTGACTAACTCAAGTTTACGTAAGAGAGTTGGGCGCCAGTTAAATAACTTAAATTAACAGAATTATATTTAATAAAGACTCATCTCAGGGTGAATGTGGATTCTTGTGGTATTAAAAAAATTATACAAATTGAAATTTAAAAACACTTTTAAAATTGAAATCTTAATTAATTTTTTAACTATTACTAAATTGTTCATATCACTTTACTACACTTTACAAACGATAGTCTTTTCTTCAGCAAATGCCAATACAAAAAAGGAAATAACTTCCTACCTTTTTTTTATATATTTCTTCTTTCCCTTTACTATAGATGTCCTCTTTCCCAAACCATTGGCAGAGTAGATCACTTTATGTTGACCCAGGGCTGGTTTCCAATTCAGGGTTGACTTTCTTCCTTTTGCATGGATTTTCCATATAATATCATCCACACACTTGATTTTGGAACTCACTTTTGTTTATTAACTGCGGGTATATATCCCTTTTTCGAAGAACTGGTATTTGCTTTTTTGTGTTTAATTAAATAAAACACCGATTGATGGTTTTAATCGAAGATTTATTATCTTGCTTATTTAGCAAGTAAATTAACTTTAAAAGGTGGTTCTTTATACACTTTTACAAGTTACAACCTTTTATTACTTTCGCCGTATTCCATACATCAACCAACTTAACTATTTATTTACAATATTATCAGCCACGACTTTACTGGATTTACTATAATATCTTTACTCTTTCGTCGTTTAACAGTAAGTGATTATTTACATATTTACTATATTTCTTACACGACTTTACTGCGTCGCTTTCTATCAGGAACTCATTAAAATTATGATTTTCTAAGCTTAAATACTATTTCTTATTTACATAATTATATTACACAATCTGACGTCATCTTACGAACTAATACAAACTGTACACTCATATAATACATAATAGCAGATTAAAATTCTTATATAAAAGTGACACATCTATTACACATTATTACACAGTACTTTTACGCAATAATAACGAACTATTTACAAAAACAAAACCTTAAAGAATCACATAACCCGTCGATATACTCATTTGAAATTATACATAATTGAATTACATCACAACAATAACTTGCGCACAACTGGATGTTACGTATACTTAAGTAATCGGTGAGTAAGCTGTTTGATAATAAATAAAGAAATATGTATTATTTAACCTTATTAAAAAGTATACACATTGATTTCAAAATCAATGACACACCATAAAATACCTCAAATTTATTTTTAACTGGAAAAGTTGATAAAAATATTTCAAAAGTGTTAGTATTTAACAAAGATTTTAGAATTTCACAAAATTTTCAAAATTTTCCAAAATTTTGAAACTACCATCCACAGCAATATATATATATATATATATATATATATATATCTACAGCTTGACCTTGAACGGTATTTGATGATCTTGAATATAGCTTATTTAGTTACCTTGAATATAGCGTGGCCTTGAATGCATTGTTGCCATATTGATGACCTTGAAGATACATTATTTAGTGGCCTTTAGTTCAAGGTCACAACATTGTTGTCATATTGTTGACCTTGAGAATGCGGTGTTGCCACGTTTAGGTCACAGAGATAGGTTCAAGATCACCATGTGTTAGAGAGAGAGATAGGTTCAAGGTCAAGGTCAGGAGTGGGGGTGGTTCCAGAACTCTCAATTTTTATCTACTGATTTTCAACAATGATTGTTTTCTTTTTTAAAACCAAATTCAATTATTACCAAAGTAGCAATTAAATCGACCAAGCTATAATAACTATTTATGTAACTAGTACTTTATGGATGAACCAAGCGAGCAAGGTCTATAAAAATTGCCAAGTCTGATAAAGTATGATTATGTAGGAGTTGCATACAAAGTTTTATGTTCGATTTCTAAAATTAATTTATTTTCAAAAACGATTCAGTTTATATTTTTGACATCTATTCTTGACAGAAGAAAATGAAAAGATACAAACACTTTATAGTGCTAGTAAAATAAAGTAACTACTTTATCATAAACACTACTTTATAATACAGTCGTACATAAAAAACTTTAAAGTGGAAATGATTGTGAAACTTAAGTTTATTTAATGAAGAAAGTTCAAAATTTAACATTAACCAATGTCCTTTGTTCTTCTAGCGACAAGGTAAAAGTGTGAAATTTTTTTAGTGAGGTTCAAGAAAGGCAATTAAGTGTTTGGTATTTCGTTGGACTTTGCATATCTAATCTACTGTACTGTAAGTTGTTTTATTAAACAACTATTATCAAATTTCCGATAGACATTGACGTTATTGCCCAAATTTTCTAGTAAAGTAGTAGTAAAACTTTTTAATTTAGAAAGTGATCTCTAATTAAGCTTACTTTGTAATTCTTTGTGGATATTTATGAGATTGTTAATGTTACCAATTGTACCAATAGCCCATGCGTGAGTTTTGTTGGTATATAAGTTACATAAATCAGCAACACAGTGGCAATGAGTACCTTGCGAGAGGTTTTGCATCCAATCAATTAAAAAAGTAATAAAAATATAACCAGCTCTGCAAAATTTGGATTTTATGGAACATAACTTTCTGTTGAAACTGGAACAGAGTTATAAACATAGGACTATATAAATTGAAACTACAAGCGTCTGAATCTAAAATTACACAACACAGTGTGGAGGTACCAATTAAATAATTGTCTTTAAGCCTGCCGCTGTGCGTGAGAGTCATTGTAGATTTTACTGGAAAGATTAATTTGCAGATGTATCTGTTTTATACCGAAGACGAAATTCCTAACTAAATAGGAGAACTATTAACGGTAAAATATTAAATCATATGCACAATAATCTTTATTATGCTAGGTTAGCAACAACCATTACTTTACAATTTTTCAATTATATGTCCCAGAAATGGAAAAAACGGAAGCAGCTCATTACTTGAGGGAACGATTCAAATCCACAATCATGAGAAATTTCATTTTATATTTATGTTGATCTAGCAAAGAAGCTTTAGTTCCCACATAATATTAAATCGAATTAAATGTTGAAAGAAATCCATTAAAACATGAAACGATTAAAAATCAAATAAACCGAGCAATCACATTTCAATTACCAAGATACTTCCTTGATAATTAAAGAAATGGGAGCTCCCTTGAAAATAGCATTTTACCTACCCTCTCACCATCATAATTAATTCCTTTATACTGTATTCACTATCGCATTAATGATAAATGAAAACAGCTCCTTAATTTGTCTAATCTGGTTGCTCCATCTAAAATAAGAGGGTTGGGAAACTGATGACTCGCATCCTAAAGGGAGTTAACACCACCACCACAAGTAAGGGTAAAACTTATATATAGGGGAAATAAGATGAAGTAATACAAGGTACTTTCCTTGTTATATTTTAGGGGAAAATGTTGTGATCTCGGTTTTACTAAGGGAGCAATCTTTCATTTCTTATCCAAATACTAATCGGAGGGAATAGAACAAGTCCCGTGTCTGAGGTCTGAGGATTTTAATTACTAAGGTGATCAGACAGCGATTTATCGTGTATATTACCGTTGGCCGTTCGATGAAACAACATAACTACAAAAATATATATCCTGGAATAGATCAATCAATCAAATGGTGAGCTCTGCACTGAATGTAAATACATAATATTATAACATGTGTCCATATGATTGATTTGCCACACCTTATAACTATAAGGCGTACGCATAACTTGAATTGTTGGTAGGGTTTAATGTGGAGTTAACTATCAGACTTTTAAGACATTATGCCACTATTTACAAAATCAAGGTGGAATAATTATTGTAACATTAATAGAAGAGAATACTTCCACTTATTGGACATAATTTATTTTGTTATCTGTTTTGCTCTTACTGCTTACCGTTAATGAAGATATTATCGCAATAGATGATGAACAACTATAAATATTGTTCTCTGCCAATCTGGCATATCTGACTTTTTTCCATTTTTCTAAATGTTATATAATGCAAGTCAGAAGGATTAAAAAGAACCTTCTAGGATGTTCTGGAAAACTGTAGGTATATCGCGAAAGATGGATTTTCGTGTCCTAGACAATAAATATGTACTTGTATTGTAATGCAAAGAAAGAAGAAATAAGTAAGTAAAGCGAACGTAATTTGGAATGCGAGCTGAAAGCGAGCGAGCAGAACCACCAGAACCAGAAATTTCCATTCTAACCGAGTAGCAGGCTGTACTTTCTCTAAGACCACAACACAATTATACTTCGCTGTATTTACAATTTGAAATTAAGCACAATAATTTTAAAAAGTGTGATATTTAACAATAAAATCAAGACTAACCTTTTTTTATTGTACTGTTATTACAAAATATTCATTCCGTATCTACTGATAGAATGAAATACATAAGTAGGGTAGTGTTTTCTGTGTTTTAGAATATTTATTCAATAACAAGAGTTAGAATATTAAATTTTTATTTTCAAGATTAATTTCAGAATTGTGATGGTCGAGGAGAAACTTTGTTCAACAATCAAAGTGGATATTAAACGTGGATATAATTGACTTGTAACTATGTACTTTTAGAACAAAAAAGAGTATTACAAATCCATTACAATACCAGGTGATTTAGTGTAGATTTATTCTTTATCATGAAAAACGATTTCTTTTCTATTTTTATATTGTGATGATATCGTATCATCAATTTGAAAATGTTATCAATTTTTGTAACACATTAAGAATATTTAAAGGCTACGATAGTTATCGGAAGCACAAAAAGAACCAAATTATGCTTATATAAAGTATTCATGCAAATAAAAGAATGATAGACATGCTAGGATACTAGTTTTATTTAATCTAAAGGTTACATGCTAGGTTACAGATAGATTTAACAAGTTAAGATAGAATTTATAGGAGGAAGATTCTTATGCAGACATAACCTCAATTCTTTAAAAAAGGTTTTATGGTTTCAAAAAGGATATCAGTCAATTATGTTGTTTTATAGTAAAACATGTTGTATGTAACACAGGTTACATGTATAGGATAGTTTATCCACTTTTCTTGAATGTTTTATCTTCTCACTAGATTTGAGTTTGACGTCTGTTAACGCAGATAGTATTTCTTTTTCTCCCACAAAGCTAAATCAGTTTCGTGTCCATATTTCACTGGAAATAGTTAAAACAAATTATTGTCTTGAAATATACAAGGTTACAATTAACTTACGGATTCTTGTATTTGATAGGTCATGTATATGAAGATATTCGGTAGTAGAGATTTATATAGTGATTTTGAAAATTTTGGTATTAATTTGATGTTTTACATCTTTGTTTGGAGCAAGTCATCTGGAGTACTGTATTCTGGACGAGAATAGTTGAAGTTTTATTCAGTTTAGGAATGTTTTGTAGAAGCATCTTTTGATTATAAGAACGGTGTTGTCAGACCTATAAATTAAGTTTTTTCTAGTATATAAATATAATTTGTGTAAACTCCATATGATTAGGTTACCTTGTGCAACTATGTAAATATTCTATGTACAGAGATAGCTGTAGATCATTTAGTTTCCAATGTAATTGAGTTTTAATGAGTTTTGTGGCCGTTGATCGTTTTTATTAATTTTCTGTGGAATTATTGATTTTAGGCCATAAGTGTGTTATGTTGTTTTGATTGCCTTTTTACCAGCTATCTTTTTATTTTTTTTAGAATTAATATTGGTGTTAATTTTCAACATATGTTTTTATTTGTGACGTCATGACTTCCGATGTTCAGAATTTTTGTGCGATTTCGTTGTTTCTTCAAATGTTTTTTCGTAAACGTATAAAAGGGCTTTCGAAAAAACAAAGTCAGTCGGTAAAAGCATAAGGGTAGACCCACGTCCACTCCAGATTAAAAGTAAGTAATCTGAAAATTAAAAGTAAGGTTAGAGTAGACCCACGTGTTTTCGTTTGTAAATAAACGTCAATTTTAATCATATTGATATATTTACGTTAATGTAAGTCCAAGTACACCAAGTTTTTCGTCATCGATCGAAATAATTTGTATGAATTATCGACAACAGCTGTTTGGTCAGTTTGTTATTACCAATTGTGAATAAAAAAATATTAGTGAAGTGAATTTTAGCTACACTTATGTGTTGGATTATTATTACATTATATACAAAGTTTGTCGAATTTAAGATTTTGTCTGATCAGAAACAATAACAAATTAATTTTTTTGTAAATAAATTTTTTATCATTTAATAAGTTCTTTAAAGACGCATTTCTTTGATTTTAATTTTAATTAATTTTTAAATTTCTTTGACATTAGTTTACTTAAATGAAACTTATGATGATACTTATGTCATATCATTTACAAATTAGCAATTAATTTAAATAAATTAAAGAGAGTTCTTGTCAATTTAATTTTTGTGTTGGAATCTATATTTTCCTTTTTAGTAATCTTATTTTTAATACATACAATATGTGTTTTTATAATTTTAAATAATTGTTTTTATTATTCATGTGTGATGACAGAGTGTCATATACAGAGTTAAAGATTATTTCTTGTCCAGATGCAGCATTCCAGTAGTAAGTTTTTTCTTCCAGGTACAGGAATTAATAAGATCAATATATTTTTTTTATCTCATGCTCAATCGAATCAAAACTGAGTTAGCCTACTGGGAAAAAGAAAAGCTATTGGGTTGTTATATTTTAATATTGATTAAAGCTAGCTAAATCAGATTAAATATCCATAGTGTTATTATATTACCTTTCATTTTTTATGAAAGGTAATCTTATTATTATAATTTCATAAATATAGAGTTTATTTATTTATTTCAAATAACATCCCAAAGTTTATTGTCGCCCGAACGTGAGGCATTTTAAATAAAATCGTAATTATTATTTATTTATAGTTTATAACATCCCAATATATTAGTTGTTTGATGACATTCTGCTATAAATTATATCGACGTCTTTGTAAGTTGTATATGATATATTTTATTGGATTATCTGCTCTTGAGCAGTTAGGTGCTGCAGAGTTGCAGAACAACCAAACATATCCCAAAAAATATCCATTATTAATTGTTATAAGTAATAAGTATCCAGTTTAGTTCAGTATTTTGGAGTCAAGGATCGTGTTCCGTCGGCAATTTTTCTTAAACGACATCTCTAATGCTATGTGCATCAGCTGCCTTTTTTTACTGTTGCTTTCTTCTCTTACTCTCACACTAGATTTTCTTTCATGTTTCCCTTTATCCCAGGAGGAGGTGTTCGACACAAATAGCCTTACTCTTGACCAAGACTTTGTGGCACGTGACGAAGAGTTACATCCTGCTAGAAGTGCAGCACCGCACACAGTGTCCCAGGCCCCCAACACTAGGCCACCATTTCCACCCAAGTGGTACAGGCTCCAGTGACTAACCCTGGGAAGGAGAAAAAAGAAAGTAAAAAGAAGAGGGTTATGTCCGAAAACACTTCAAGAGGACAAGTGGCAGGTACACGAAGACTTTTATAAAATAGCTGCGTATAGCAATCATCGCTAGGACGAACCCCTGAGGCAAACTAATTAGTGTCCAAACTGAGAAAAAGCTGAAGAAAGCGCTAGACAATTATCTATTCTCCTTTCAGGAGGCTCAAATGCACAAACCATCAAGAATTGGCTGTTCTCAGGCCAGTTCCTACTGATCACCTGTAAAGACAACCTCTTGAATGACTAATCAAGACTGTTGATAATCTCCCACCTTTGGGGTTCGCAAGGCACCGGAAAGCGACACTACGGATTCCGGGTGAACTAGCGTGTAAGAGTGCAGCACCCATGTACCGACGTCACAAAATGGTGTGTTTTTCATACTGCTACTCGTGACCAATATTAGGGGAGGCTAATCGTTTTTGTACGAACTGAGAAATAAATTATAAGCTCACCTCCCCAACTACTAAACTTTATTCACCTGAGCAAATAGAGCAGTTGCTACAACAACAACGGCAGCCGCCACATCATCACAACAACAAGAGCTGAAGACGGAGGATATTGAAACTTTTTTTATTCTACTCTTCCACTCCATGTGGAAAAGTAGTTACTGATTTCAGTAACTACAGCTTGGGCGAGTGCCTCCAATCCCAACGACGACTAAGCTAAGTTCTAAATTGACCTACAGACTTACGGTAAAAACCATTGTACTGTTTAGATATCGGACTACATTTTATAGTTTGAACATAATTTTCGTAGGATGCTTATTTATGGGTGGAATTTAACCCTGAAGTTTAATAACGATTTTGCAAAATTCCCACTTTTTAGAGGACCATATCTCTAGATAAAGGTAAAGTCTTAGGGCTGGTTTTTCTGTTAATGGTACACAGTTAGGGGTAGTTTATGTATAAAATATTTCAAATTTAAAACTTTACTATTTTGGTATTTATGGGCTTTTGAAGTTCTCGTTTTTTCTATTTTTGGTCAACTTTGGCTCTAAATATTTCCGATGGGCACTGGTGAATTTTTTATATTACGTGAGAATGAAGTACTATATGATGGCAAATTGTGGTAAAAAGCTCAACATTGATATTAGCCTGAGAACAGAGTTATGCTCATTTGAAAACTGTAAATAAATTTTGTAAATAACCATAAAACTCTGTCATTATTAAACCATGCATTTTCAATATACAGGGTCGCTGAGATGTATGGAAACGGTCGATTATCTTCTAATGTAAGATAGCTAGCGAAAAATGTTAAATACAAAAGTTTTAGGGTTTTTAAGAACTATTACAATAAAGACAAATAGTATACAGGATTAGTCAAAAAGTCATGACGAAACAAAGTTGCTTTTTTTGATGGAACACCCTTTATATTATTCCACATTTCAAATTATCTCGAAATTCTAAACAAAATTGTATAGCACATCAATATACCTAAACTTAACCATTTTCGAGATATCAAACTTTGAAAATCATTTTTTACTACCTTCAAATTTATTAAAGAAAAAGCCCGAAATGATGGATATTTATTATGAAAATTACACAAGGTGGGGCATATGATGATATGGATTCATATCCATATCACCATAAAAATGCATGATACGAAAAACTGTATTTTTTAATTAATGTCCTGGATATTTTACATTTTATTAAAATAGTAGTAAAGCCAGAGAAAACAAATATTTTCTTGGGAATTCTATTTTATAAGGTGCTCAAAGTGTTCACCATTTACTTTCTGACAGTAATGAATTCGCTGAACAAAATTTTGTAGTGATTTTAAAAGGGCATTGAAGGAATATTGGAAATTTCTTGCCTTATCCTTTCTTCCAACTCTTCGATATTTTGCGGCTTGTTTTTGCAGACTAGATTTTTTATTTGACCCCGCAGAGAAAAGTCAAGCGGGGTCATATCAGGAGACCTAGCAGGCCATCCAAGTGCCCCCCTACGTCCAACCAATTTTTCAGAAAAAATTTCATTTAGATATGCAGGTACCGCAAGTCTAAAATGCGGAGGAACCCCATTTGGTTGAAACCATATTTGTTCTGCCGGTAAATTGGGATTGTTATTGTTCGGGAATAATCGTCTAAGCTCTGGAATAATATGCATATCTCGCAAAAGTAGTAAATATCGTTCAGCGGTCAGATTTTCGTTTATAAAATAGGGTCCTATGACGTGTCCACCAATAATGCCACACCAAATATTTACTTTTTGTGATCGTTGGGTGTGAACTTCCTCCATCCAATGTGGATTTTGGTCTAACCAATACCTACAGTTGTGTCGGTTTACGTGCCCGTTTAAACAAAATGTACCTTCGTCAGAAAATAATATGTGGGTGACAAAGTTGGTATTTTGATTTAATTTATCCATAATAATTTCGCAGAACTCAAAATGCACTTTATATGGACGGAATATCGAGTGATGTTATGATTTAAAGCCCTCTGGTGTGTCGAATTTATTGGATTTTCCACCACATCTAACATGACATTCAAAGAATTTTCTTCATTTGTAACGCTTACTGGTCTTCCACTAGCATCATATTGTTCATATAAGTATAGTTGTTTAATTACAAGTATTATAATACCATAAAGATTGAAAGATCACCTCTTTCAACTGTCGCCAACATCTTGACACATTAAACTGAAAGCCTCCGTAGGACGAACTGTAATGATACACGGTTTACATGTGCGTAATTTATTACATAAAGTAAAAGGTGGGTGTACTAAAAATCATTAAGATAAATTTAGTTATTATTCCAGACGTATGCACCTTTTTTGCTTTCTCTTCGTTAAGATATTGAGTTATTGTATTCCCTTCATATTTATGGTTATTTGGGAATTTTTCTCAAAAAGTTCCAAAACAAGCAATAAAGTTACCACAATTCTAATAATAAAAGGTTTTAAACAGTTTTATTTAAAAACGCAAATCGTGATGGTATTTTAATTCTTCTTAATTCCTGGAGTATGTTTTTGCTGTTTTAAAATACTTCTAATTTTGTGCTATAAATGCTTCTAAATACTGCTATGCTGACAGTGGAGCTAATAGCCGGGCTGATAATGAGTTGGGCCTTTCAGATTTCGTGAATTAGTATATGTAAACTGTCATATAATTTACATGGATTCATAGGAAAATCGACCAGGGAAGAAAATACAAGGAAAAAGTACATATAAATATGTATTCTATTAATTGCTTTAGTTATAACTGCAAGAATTTTTACAAATGGCATATGATTATATTATAGTAATAATCTAATAATTATCACTCAAAACAATGTTAGCACTAGAATAAAATAAATTTACTCATCGATACTAATGGAGATGGTAATGTATTGAAAATACATGGTTTAATAATGACAGTAACATGAGTTTTATAGTTATTTACAAAATTTATTTACAGTTTTCAAATGAGCATAACTCTGTTCTCAGGCTAATATCAATGTTGAGCTTTTTACCACAATTTGCCATCATATAGTACTTCATTCTCACGTAATATAAAAAATTCACCAGTGCCCATCGGAAATATTTAGAGCCAAAGTTGACCAAAAATAGAAAAAACGAGAACTTCAAAAGCCCATAAATACCAAAATAGTAAAGTTTTAAATTTGAAATATTTTATACATAAACTACCCCTAACTGTGTACCATTAACAGAAAAACCAGCCCTAAGACTTTACCTTTATCTAGAGATATGGTCCTCTAAAAAGTGGGAATTTTGCAAAATCGTTATTAAACTTCAGGGTTAAATTCCACCCATAAATAAGCATCCTACGAAAATTATGTTCAAACTATAAAATGTAGTCCGATATCTAAACAGTACAATGGTTTTTACCGTAAGTCTGTAGGTGCAACTGTTCTTGAGATATCAAGTTTTACGTTTACATCAAAAAACGCAAAAAACATCGTGCACCACGAAACAAATATGGCTACCATATTTTAATCAAAAGGAATAAAAATAAAATAACAATGGTTTTGAACTGCCAATATTTAGGGATGACAACATGCAAAAGATTATCGTTTTCTGAAATGGTCGAGCGACCAGTGCTGGACCACTTCATATGGATTGACCCTCTAGTGTAAAACATAAAGACGGTACATTTACCACCAAAGTTAAAGAAACAGCTGAAGTGATGTTGAACACGCACTGGGCTGGATGGCATCTTTCCGGCTCTTCTACAGTGGGATCTGAAGACAATGCTTCCTTTTCCAAAGCGCACTCTGAGAGACTGTTTTGCTTTTTTGAGATATATTTCTAAAAGCTAGAGGGAAGTGAAGATAGTATTGATACTGAAACTGGGTAGGTGGCATTTATTCCCTTTCCAAATTCTCACCAATCAGATAAGGGATATAAGGGATACGTCCTTGGTCAATAATCTGCTGCATCCCAACCAACATACCTACCTCCAGTCAGGTCTATGGAATCCGCACAACACTGTAGTATTGGTGGTATTCATCAGTGGTATTCATCGACGTGGAGGACTTCTCTATTTCTATATTGAGATGATATCGTCAATTTGAAAATTTTATCAATTTAGTAAGGCTACGATAGTTATTGGAAGCATAAAAAGAACCAAATTATGCTTATATAAAGTATTCATGCAAATAAAAGAATGATAGACATGCTAAGATACTAGTTTTATTTAATCTAAAGGTTACATGCTAGGTTACAGATAGATTTATCAAGTTAAGATAGAATTTACAGGAAGATGTGTAAAACATAAAGACGGTACTTTTACCACCAAAGTTAAAGAAACAGCTGAAGTGCTGTTGAACACGCACTGGACTGAATGGCATCTTTCCTGCTCTTCTACAGTGGGATCTGAAGACAATGCTGAAGTGAAGATAGTATTGATACTGAAACTGGATAAGAGGGATTTATTCCCTTGCCAAATCCTCACCAATCATATAAGGGGTAAATAAGGGATACGTCCTTGGTCAATAATCTGCTGCATCCCAACCAACATACCTACCTCCATAGGTATGTGCCATAGAGTATTAAAACTTTTCCAAGTCCAAAATAATTTTTTCAGGGGAAGTCAGGTATCTGGGAGTGCTACTTGACAAGAAGCTGAATTGGAATAAACAGGTGAAAACGAAGGTTGAGAAAGCGTGCGCCGCACTCTGACAGTATCACCGTGCAGGCTACCCTATGGCTGTATACTGACATAGTAATTAGCAATAGCAACCGAAATCTCACATATATAAAGATTGCCGAATTTGAGATGCCCACACTGTATTAAGACTGTCCTATGTCTCCATCCACTGGATATATTTGTGGAGGACGTGGCACAGGAATAGCTCTAAGACTGCGAGCAAAATGACTATGGAACTATAGAGGCGTGTATCGGAGGAAGACACCACCACATCCTAAGGAAAGCTGCCCTTTGGACACCGATTCTTGGAGCAGTGGTTGACTCTCATTTTTATATTTAGGAAACACTTCAGTATAATTCTGAATGCTGAAGATATATACGAATCTGATATATTAATCAATATCAAGGGGTCTAAAACTAAACAAGAAGCGGGTGCCGGCAACTTCTCAGATGACTTGAACTTTTTGAAAGTAAGTATATCATTTGGTCAAGATACTTACCGTCTTTCAAGCGGAGGTTGTTGCTACTATGCAAGAGAAATTCTGGATAGAGGTATCCAGGGCAAAATAGTTGTGATAGCCAGCGATAGTAGGGCAGCCTTACTAGCCTAAAAAAACATAAGATATATTCAGAAGTGGTACTCTCAATGCCTTAACATATTGGAACTTGTTGCTGGCAACAAGTTCCTGCAGCGTCCTGCAACTCACATGGGATAACAGACATGCAGGAATGTATGGTAACGAACAGACATGCCATTGTCTTCCGTCTTGATGGAAACATTCTCTATGTTCGTCGTTAGCTGCTCCCATATTTTCTAAGAAATAATGTAAATAAATATGTAACATAAATGCATTTTACATAAATTACGTGAAAATCCATTATTAAAGACTGTTAGCATATTACTTAATAGGTCTTTATAATTTGCTGCTTTTTTGTTTCCCAAGAAATTCTTAAAAGCTGCTACCATGAATAACCATGCTAATTTCTTTTGGGGATTGTTTTTCTATGAAGTTATTACCATATAATCATTTTATCTATTACAACCATCCCAAACAGTTTGTTGTAACTTTTTTATATTTCCAAAATTATGGAAACACTTTAGTATTGGACATACATACGCATTAGGTAAATTTATTCACTATACCTATTCGTCAATAAAAACTCCATGTTTATCACATATTATTGTTTCATGGACAGGTAGGGTTATATTGAAATATTAAAATGGATGGATTTCCTTTGTAAAGTACTACAGTTTTCGTACTCGTTGCAAAAGAACCATGTTGCCATCAAAGCTGCAGAAATCGATGAATACCTTACATGGTGACAATTACAAAAAATGTTGATCTTCTTTTGCCGAAAAATGCAGATAGGATAGAAACCCTTTGTAACTGGATTTGAGACTACTAATAAAAAGAAAACAGGAAGGTAATAGTTGAGTATTAGTAAATTATCAGTTGCTGATACTTATTTATTTAACTCAAGTCTATAAAAAGTATTCTTGAAATCTAAACCAACCCGAAATTTCTGTTTGCATCCTCAGACAATGTCCCCTTCTTACTTTCCAAAATTTCTATAACTAATTTTTAGTTTGTTAAATCAAATGCAATGAAAAACAACAAAAGTAATTTCTTCTGGTTTTTCTTAATACTAGAATTACAAATTCTTCATAATTAAAGCGCAAACAACAGTGTTTTCACTAAACGTTTACTATATTAATGTTGATTGAGTAGAGTTTAATAGTTTGTACACAGGATAATTAAGCAGTTATAATGACAATTTGTCCCCTAACGCTTTAGTTAGTTTTGATTAAAGTGACGTATAAACTTCCGTTCCCTTAAAATGAAGTGCATACATATTTATTATCTCTGTAAACGAAGATTTGTAAGATCTCCCGCTTTCTAGAATCTAAATGAAAAAAAAAATTGAGGGATGAATACAAAATTTTGTAAAGAATTACCAAGAAGAAATACTTCTTGATTAGTTGTGGATTTTCCTGCGATATTCTGCTGAGCTTTCTACTTTCCATAAGTTCTAATTTCTCTGATATTAAAGTACTGTTAACTATTGCTTACAAAAAAAAAATTTAATTACTTAATTAGATGGAGATCATGATATTAACAGCAAAGGAGATTATTATACGTGTTAGAAATACCAAAAGTTTACAATTACTCACAACCAGTTTGCTGTTTTTTGACATTATTTACCAGTTTAGTATCCAATAACTTATTATTATTTCTGTTCAAAACATAATTAATTTCGCGTCAAACATAAAATGAGAAAATAGTACTTTGTCTCCCTAAAGAGGAAAAGTGTATCCGCTTTGTCTCACAACGGAGAAAAAAGTGTGCACTTTGTCTTCCTAGGGAGGATATATACGGAGGTAACTAGAACTTATTAAAACAAAGCTTCCTACCAATAGAGCCTACCAATAGAGCAAGCAACAATTATTTATTTAATTGAATATTGAACATACAGTTCGTTGTTTTGCCGACATTAAAACCAGACGAATATGGTATAAAAAGTAGAAATGAAAAAGTTACTAAAATGTTACATTCTGTAAAATTATTTAACATTTTAAATACTCTTTTTCATTTAAAATTTATTTTTTCAAATTTTCTAGGTAGTAGAAAAATTCATGAGTAACTGAGTAGGAAGCTCTCTTATATTTGTCAGAAACGTGCAGTCCAATTCCACTCTTGCCTGGAATAGCCCAACTTTCCCCCCTTGTTGTTATTTAGAATTGTATTCAAGGGAGGGGTGAGGTTGAAAGTTCCCTTTTTCTCTTTAGAATGGTACATGTGTTATTTAAATTGTTAGATATATGATAGGGCTCTATCTAGCTTTTACTTCTTGATGAATTCTTTTTAGTTGGAGGTCAGAGGATCACGGGAGAGGCAAATTCGGGAAATTCTTTCCAGGGGAGTAGCCCATTTGGTTCCATTTTTGCGTCTATTTTGGGCGTCAAAAATGAGTTTCTTTATTCCGTAGATTTGAAAGGAAAAATCTTCGGTCGTTTATGCTTTCTTCATTTACTTAAATTGACTGTTCGCATTTATATCGGACTTGATACCCACCTAGGTCGGTTCTGAACACTTTCTTGATTTTGACTTTAATTCCAGCTATAGTTCTACCATTAGTATACTAACTAATCTGTACTAATTAGTAACTTATTTGTAGTACCTTTAATCCAAAATTCTGCCTATGAGCACTAGCTCAATGACACAACTTTTGAATTAGTTCCTTTTCGTACTGAGGAGAATGAGCGCGTCATTCAACTACGAAATTTACACTTGTCTCTTCTTTACTTCTGCAGATTTTTCAAACACTGTGTCTTAAATTTAACTTGTAAACAAATTGAATGATAACAAGTGCATAATTAATTTTTAATGCAGAAACTAAACTAAATTTAATGAAGAGCGCACGAATGTGCTATTATTTTGTTAACACTTTGAGAAAATGCATCATGCCTACTCTGAGTGTGACACAACACAATACTTACTGCAAGGTATGGAGCAACAATCCAACATTAGCGAACCTGCTGTACCTTTCTCACAAGTATAAAGATAACTGCAGAAAGGTTATAACTATATGCCATGAAATAGACTTTGAAGAGGAAGAGGTTGTGTTTATATATACGGTCTATTGAAACAGATAATACTAAATAACCTGCCTACGACTGTTACAAAACATAGTAAATACTGCAAGGCATAGAATAATAAAAGTAATAAAAGTCAGGTAATTGCTAGAAAATTACCGACAAGCAGGATGAAGGCTAAAGAACTTTTAATGGAGGTTTATGTAGGAGATCCACTGAAATCGGCAATATTGGCAACAAGATAAAAGATTTGTGATCTTCGACGTTCAAAAGACAGAAAACTCTCATACAAATTAGTGCGCGATTAGACAAAGGAGGCATATTTACAGATATATCATAATATTTTTCCTTGCCTTACAGTGACGTAAGCAGGGGGTGCAGTTTAAAATTTTAAATTGCTCTAGCTCATAAACTATATATGAGTCTAATATGAAACTACAAAGCCCGTCTGCGGAGACGGATTTTGCGACGTACGGTGTGTTATCTAAATTTTCATACTCTACAGGAACAAATTTTCCATAAAAAGCTAAAGACAGTCGTCCAAAGAATTTACAAATCGAAAATACACAAAAATTAGTGTCGATGAACCAATAGCCACAAAGTGTGCTCTAGGTGTTGCCACAATGGTTAACGGTAAGAATCAGGGTGTCCATTATTGAAATTATATAAATGAGAACTCCGTGGATCGAAGAGACCACCAATTTTTTTCTATATAAAAAGTTTTTGGTGGATGTTTTCTCGATTGAATGACGTCGCGACTAAAGAAAAATGCAGAGCTATTGTGATTAGAAAGAAGACGACCAAGTATGTCAAACACGACGATATAAAACTACCTGATAGTAAACCTATGGCCTTGAGACGAATGTATTGATTCTAGGAAAGAATGGCACGAAACCGAGAAGAAGCAACGGAATGAAAAGCGTATGGAATACTACCTCAATATCTTATAAAACCAATAAACCAATAAAATGTTTTATTCCAATGATAAATAAAATGTAAATAAACTTTAGTAAGATTTAACGTAATAAGGTTGTACAAGCAGAAATACTAACTACTACTTAAGTATAATAATTATTAAATCAGGTAGCACAAAAGATCGCGGAATGTTAACGCGTCTACAGGTTCACCTTGACTGTAGAATGGGATATGCTCCAAGTAAATAGTAATTAGTTAATATTATTTGCAAATAAAAATAAACGGGTACACTCGCAGAAATAAATTCTAACAAAGTTTATATATACAAATTCCTAAGTGTTACTCACGCTGGGGAAACATATTTAAAACAGAAAAGTTGTATACAGTAATTCTTCTATTACATTAATACTGCATTTGCTAGATGTTATAATTAGATGCACACATGAGCTTATAGACATACAACCCTCGCTTTCTCTACGTTCTTTAGTTATTATTAGGTATATGATTTGTATGCACTTAAAAATGCTGAAATATGCATGCACTATAAAAACCTGAAATATGCATTTAAATATGCACTTAAAAATCATGAAATATGCGTTTATTAGAAATTTTTAATAAATATATGCACTTTCATTATTAAAAAACATCTGTTTAGCATTATTTACATTTTATTTACAGAAATTATTTTAATTAGACATCCTATGCAATAATTTAATTAATTATATTTTCTAAACATAGACCGTTACAGTTCACAATGACGTACATTTTTAAATTTTCAAAAGTAAACATATGCTTATGATCCCTAAATATTGTTTTATATTTTGAGAAACTCCGTTCCACATCGCAAGACGTAATTGGGGCATACTTAAAATTGTTTAATTCTACAAGCGAATAATGTTTTAGCTCGTCTACAATGTCTTGGCCAGATAATGCATCGTTTATGC
This sequence comes from Agrypnus murinus, assembly GCA_929113105.1. NCBI lineage: Eukaryota > Metazoa > Arthropoda > Insecta > Coleoptera > Elateridae > Agrypnus > Agrypnus murinus. The sequence goes on along the minus strand of OV816025.1, from coordinate 38,029,451 downwards.
TTTTAATTAAGTGAAAACCAGGATTTTTGTCTATAACGGATTTAAATTTTTGTTTTATAATCAAACCCTTTGGCCCTTTTACTTTATTCAAAGAAACACCTAACAATTTTACATGACCAAGAGATTCATCTAATGAATTTCCCTGACTTTATTTACTTTATTTACAAATGCTTTAATAATATCAAAATAAGTTGCATAATATTCTGCTGCAGAAAGCCAAGTACCCCACCTTGTTATTACAGGTTCAGGTAGGAGAAGCACTTCTTGAGCAGTTTCCCTAAATATTTGCATGAGATATGGAGCTTTACAAACAATTTTTTTTACATCTGAAATTATAGAGTTTACGTTAGGATATATTTCCCGCACTTTTTCCGCAACTCTATGCATTGCATGGGCAAGACAAGTTAAGTGGATCATTTCTTCGTACAGAACTTGTAAGCCTGCTCCAGCTTTGAGCATGTACGGTGCCGCGTCGGTGACGAACAGGAGTACTTTGTTGTACTGTATGCCGTCCGGCCACAAAATAGCCATCGAATCATTAAACAATTTTGCCACAGAACAATGATTGGTTTTCTTGAAAACGTCAATTGCTAATAGATAGGATTTGGGATTGTTCTCCGAATTTAAAACGCCAATTATAACGTTAGCCACGTATCTGAAAACAAAAATTTGATTTTTATTTTATCGAACTACATAACTAGTCGGTTACAAACAATTAGCGCAAAACAGTTATTTAAAAAAAATTATATTTTAATCAAGCTAAAATATTGTTGTGATTAAATATGTAACTAACAAAATAGAAAATAAAACATCCGTAAATTGCTCTGTTGTCTTTAATTAGTTAAATTTTACTAACAAAACGAAGGAAATGAAGTTTCTACTCACCTTGCAGTAGTGTCAGTAGATTCGTCAATGGAAACCCATATGTAGTTATTCGCTACATGTTTTCCAATTGATTTTATGGTCTCTTCGTATAAACGACGTAAATAATTTTTCCTGAGTGTAGACTCGTCGGGTATTGGCATTTTTGAAATTTCTTCCATAAAATTACGAAATGCTGAGTGATTAATTTGACTTAACGGGATATCTGCAGCCACTAATGCACTACATAGTTTTTTATTAAATTCGATCGATTTGCTGGACTCACCGCGCGAATTATTAAGGTACCCCGGTAACAATGTTTGTTTTTTGATTTCAGGGCAACACACTTTTGATGTCGAACCGTGTTCAGATGTTGTGTATCTTGAAAGCGTTTCGTTGCAGTCACTTTAACGTCGCACACTGTACAATACAACACCTTATCGTCAGTTGTAAGAACACTGAATTCCTTAACATAACTTCGAAGTGTAACAGACACAGACCGTTTTTCTTTACCCATCTTTACACTCTAAAATTTCAAATTGAAATGCAGTTTGCAATTTCTGAACTGTCTTAATTGAAAGATTACAAGATTAGTAAACAAAAGTACAGGAAAATTTTTCTATGAACAGGAAGTTGTCAAAGGGTCTTTGGAATTTCCTAATACCTATTTATCACAATACCCCAGGATGTAAGTATTTAAATTTTAGTTGAAACTTTTTCTTTCTTAAAAAATATTAACAAGTACCCAGATGGTTAAGGCAGTAAAATATTTTAAAGCCTAGTATTTAACTATAAGCTTAAATTATGGGTTTCCCCTAGACTCAACTAAGCCGCCCTTGGTTGGTTGTCTAAAATGCTAAAATTATTTAAAAAATATTAGAAATTTCATAATTAAAGCATGTAAAACGCTCAAAAAGTGTTAAAATATGCACACTCGTTCAAAAATGCTAAAATATGCATGCATTTATAAAAAACACCTAAATATGTATTTATATGCACTTTCAAATTGACATATGTGATTCATATGTGGCTTAAGCCTGTAGAAATATAACTCTGCATATGTTTGCTATAAGCAGAAAAAACATGCAAATGCATAGAAATCCTATACCTAGTTATTATAGATTGTTGAATCGGAAGGAATGCTATCATCTAATCATAATGTTGCTTAAAGGCGTCATAAGCAAGCAGCCAAATTTCAGATAATAGAAAGATTATACGTCAATGAAAGAAAGAGAAAGGTCTGCAATAAACTAACCAATTACCAAATTAATTTGCACATTGCAAGCACTCAAATAACTACCTTAGTTGAAAGACGGCCTCGAAGAATTGCTAAACCGCTTCAGAATCGAAAGGTGCGGCGATTAGTAAACGATTCATGTATAAAATTTTACTACTAACACTACTAAAACTATAAGAAACGAACGTACTAAATACAGTAATTTTTACAGATTTACACAAATTTTTACAGAACGTGTTCATAACTTCAAAAGAATTATAGTGTAAAATCCCCAACCGTTTTCAAAGCAAATAATTCACCATCCAGAGTTACATTAAATCCGCGAAATGCGTTCCAACTAGTATAACCAAAGGAAAACGTAATTTACTAAAGCGATGCCATTTAGAAAATTCTACTATCAAGTTAGTGACAACAAACTAGAAGTCACAACAACGTAAGATCTTTAAAGAAACTATACAGGATGGCACAAAAGCAAAGCACTACGGGGTGCCACGAAATAAACACGTAACAAGTTTTTCAAAAAGTTTGGAGAATAATGGTAGCTGGCTAATGGGTCAGTATGAAGCTGGTTCGTTATTTCCCCTACCCGTGGGCAAGAATTCATCATGCAACAGCTCCATCTAAGCCACCTGTTTTTTTTTGTAGTTAAAGTTAAAGACACAAATTCTAGAAAAATCCCCAGGATACGATCTTGATCTCGAAAAATCACTGGGCGTGCATTGAAAGAACTATCTCCCGCAGGCCTCAAATATATCAATAATAACAGAATTAGTTTCCTAATCAACCTGATTTTATTTTCGTCAACACCTATGTATTGGAAGGTTGAGCTAAGTTTTGTTTTTTTCTGATTTGTAAATAAAGCCAATTACTTTGTTGTTTTTAATCAGTTAATGGTCTAAGTTGTAATATGTGTGGCATTGTAATTCCTACATTCTATTGGAATCTGTTACAAGATTTCAAGCCTTCGTCAGGAAATGAGGGTGAATACTTACAACATATTACAAGCTCGTGTAATATGTAATTCAGTTTATGAAATTAAAGCACTTACGCCATTATCACGAAGAAATTCTTCGCTTACAGTCCAAAAATAGTTAATTGATACTTTGTGGTTTAACATAATTCTCGTCCAATAAACTGACCTCTCATAAAGCATCAGAAATCCCACCACAGTATGTCAAAAATTGCTTAAATATATTTTCAACCACTTGAATTCACTGCATTAACGGCTAACGGCAACAAAGGAATCTAATGATTGTATTTTTTAGTAACTTACACCACTATACCAATTCTTATGTCACACCTACAGTAAATAAATGTTCTCACTTCCGCAATAAAAAAATCTATAAATTCAGAAATTTCTTGCTGCAGTGAACATCTATACTCTTCCCCTTATATATTTTGAGACAAGCAAATAAATAGGGAGGATTATAGCTTGCAGCTTAATGTATCATTTTTCTTTTCCTTTTTCCCTTCTGATAAATGTTATCGAAATTTAAAAAGAGAAATAAAATATTAATAACAACCTTTATGTAGCGAGTACACCAAAACGACTTTATTTTTAAGATTTCTTGTATCGAATGCTTGATAAGGCAAAAAAGAAACTTAAAATATGTTAATTTTTGCAAAATATGGATTCTAATTATATATTCACATTCATTAAGTGATTTACTAACAACCATAATTATATGTTTTATGGTACAAATCACGTTTCGCCATCTCGTTGATTAAAACCCCATCGGGAGATTAAACTTATGGGTTTGCTAACCAGTTCCGCTTATTGTTCAAATGGGGTAGAAAAAATAATTATGGCGTGAATGAGAATTTCAAGTGGAGATCTCGTAATACTAGAAAGGGGGGACACAAAAATCATTGATCAATTATGTTGTTAAGGGTAACAGGTATACGAAGAATGAAATCAATGAGTCTCGTCGTGCCCCCATTGCAGTTCAAAAGGATCGATATAGCAACGAGATTTGAAAGCATTTATAACATTATTTTCAATTATAGTATGTGTGTGCGTGGGTAATGTTAAAGAAAATGCAATTCTCAACAGTAACGATTATGAATTATGGGAGATGTTTGTTTGTGACTTGGAAAATATTTATCACTAGCAGCCGGTAATTTTATTTTGCGAGAAAAGCGATGACGGCATCACAGTAGGGGTAAAAACAAGACATGTTGAGTTGTTAGATTTATACTTAATGTATAATTTATGTTATGATACTTTGGCAGTTTAGTAATTTCTTCAGCATACTTCAGTTTAATGTTTAGAAGGAAAGAGCTTCATTGAGATCTATAAAATTTATATTGAAGGGTTATAGAATTAACTTTGGCAGAAATATTGAAAGTTTCAATTACCACTTCATTCACGAATATTTGTACATCAGTTGCCCCTTCTGGTACCACCAGTATAATATGCAAATATTTTCTTTTGGACGTTAAGTACATGTACAATAGGGTGGAGTGAGAAAATTAATTTTCAGTTACATAAATGTACCCATGAAAACGGGTATCTACATGAAGTGTTTAAATGTCGTAAATTCCTTACTTCAGAGTTGATACCATTCTTTTTCAATATTTGGTCATTTGTCGCATATCCTGTTGTGTTAAGTTCTTACGGTTACTTAATTTTTTAATTTTGTAGCTTGCTGAATATGAAATCAGTAAAAACAAGACTGTTGACCCTGTGCCTTGTATTTGAGTGTCCAAATTAGCTCCCTGTTGGGTAGAAAGGACACATATCAACTGACCTGACTCGTTTTAGAATTGACAGTGTGCAACTGTTTGATGTTGTTGCATGGAAGTGACCAGTAATGGAATGTGCCTATCCAAAAAAGTGTAAGATACCTCCTATTGAAAGAGATATTTAGGATTAGCGAACAACAAGAAAGATGGCTATTGTAAGAGAGAAGTTGTGGAATCAAGAAAAAATATGGCAACGAGAATACAGTTTGAAGAGACCAAATAGTGTTACTGAACCCTAAGACGCTAAACAAAACTGCATCACATCCCATTCCACTCTAAAAGCAGTAGTAAATGCGTATTTTGATATCGCAGAGAGATCCAGCTGTAGTACCTACTCATCAGCATATCTTTCAAATCTTTTATTCGGTTCTTTAGTTGATACTTCTATGGTTACTAACCGAGAAAAAAAATTATACGAGACCGTGCCAAAGCAAGAAATGAATTACAATCAAGAAGCATAGTTTTGGAAGTTGGGAGGGTTTAGTTTTTCTTCAGCCTTCTCATAAAATCCAGCCTAGTTGGTTTTGGCAAGGAAAAGAGGAAAAACCATCAATGAGGCGCAGATAATGAATGACAAAAGACAGAAACATCTACAAGAAATGGTTTAAAGACCCAACGCCGTGAGGTATACATGGGACAAAGAGGCAGAAGAAGTATTCGGCTATTATAAACCATGTTAATTACAATAATAGATATTTTAGTCATCCAGAAAACCTACTTCTTTCGACGATAACAGATGACCCAAAACGGCTGTGTAAATCTGGACCCGCAGAGTATTAAAGGCAAAATGAGGATACAGTATATAAACAGCTTGCTTCAAGTCTAACATTCAGTCGTGAAAATGACTCCACCGAATCAACATCTTGAAACAAGCTGGTAAGTGACTTTCTATTATTTATTGTAGGGGATCTAGAATCTGGTCTCCAGGGGCACTGATTACCTGATCCCTAATGTGATTAGTTGTAGTATTTTAGGGGTCTAGAAGCTAGTACCCAGGGGTACCGCTTAGCTGGTTTCCTAACGCTTAGTTGTAGAACTTAGTGCTAGTACAAGATGGTTCCGATCACCCTCATGTTTATGTTGGTTTTAAGGAAGACCTAACCGTCCTCATACTTCAATTTCGAAGCTAAGATTATACCGATGAAGTGAATTGGCAGAAGATAAAAATAACGTTTTCCACATCTACAACCCCTGCACCAAAAAAGTAGATTCCCCCAAATCCCAGTAGATCAAATCCCAAATCCCAAATCAGTAGATTCCAACCCCCCCAGACTGATATAAAGATAGAGTATTCTTGGACAACTTCGTCTGTAAGTTTATCAATTGTGTCAACGAAATAAACAAATACTTTTTCTAGGTATAGAAACACAAAAAGCTACATTAGAGGATATTCTGGTACCACACGATTGTTTTGGATTCGATCACAGAAATAAGCAAATAGGAAGATCGTCTAGCACTATGTGCAGGGACCCCATTTTGTTGAAAATATCTTAGCTGCAATATTTATTAATTATTTAATTTATGAAAACATTTCATTTTTCTGTATCTCTCTGCATGCTTTCCGAGTTAATGACGATTATAGATTGATAACATTGATCGTAGATTATACTGTTTTTGCATAAAACAACTAAATGTAGAAAAAGTATAATATGGTTATTTACTACTAATGCCATAACAATTACACTTCCGGATTAATCAGAACTCAGAAGTGCTACGAATACTCACTTTTATACTGAAATTACGTCAAAACTGTTAATTCGATTTTTTCCGCATTTCTTGATATCTATGTCTAAAGTTAATAGTTTTTGAGATATTTTAAACATACATTTTGCAAGAAAATGTTAAACTTTTTAGCACCATTGCATTGTTCGTTTATTGAAACCATTTAAACACTATTTAGGCCATTGTTGGTTGATCATGCCTAGCCGCGTATAATGTAACTTACAACAATAGAAATTCTTCCCAGCTTTGATTGATGAACTCCGGTCCAGTGTTTAAACAGATATGCCACGTCGCGATTGTCATCTCCACGTTGTATTATCAGCAAAGTTGAAGAACCCGAAGTTCCAGAAGCAGTCCATCATCTTAACCGTCCAAGTCACAGAACATCTCGACAGCATTAACCAGCACACGAGGGACTGACAGCAGGCAAAAGTTCCCATCCTAACCATGAGAGCCTAATAGTTCCAGTGAACTCTCATGACGACGATGCCGTATGGTTCCTGGGCTCTGCATCAGAGGACTAACCGTCTCCAGCGAACAACTGCCAAGCCCAGCATACCAACGTTTCATCCCAGACAGCTTAAGTAGTAGCCAACCAAAACAACGCAGGTTGCAGAATGGATGGATGCGACGGAAGCCGCCTCCGAGTATCATGTTTTTCTTGACCCCCCTATCTTTTGTTTCCATTACTTCACTAACAAAGTACTAACCTCCGACTCTGAACAACATTTCTCTATCATACTTATTTATTATCATATACATAGTTGCTCCTACCACCAAAACCAACATCAACTAGTTATCTGCCGCTGCAGCCGACAACCACTGAGTTGACGCCATTGTCGACAACAAACAGCAGCCTCATCACCAGCAACTACTGCCGATTCTAAAAATCACCAACAAATTCCAACCAGGCTGAAGAAGCTACTACAGCCTGTAACGGCGAGTGCTCTGCAAACCAAGCTTTGCTTTTGAGAAAATGAAACACAAGAAAATAAATCAAGTGCTACTTCTATAACAATTTATTTAGAGAACTCTTCTAAAATATTAAATGTTTAACTAGATTATCTTTAAGCGTTCAGCAAATGAGCAGATAAAATACTGTTAGGAAAAGCTTACAGGCCATAAACGTGTTTCAAAAATGCTAATTTTCACAGTAATTCTAACAGAAAAGATGAGATTTTATAATAATCGTAACCATATAGACGTAATAATTCCAAATAGTATTATCCGAAATACAACAAACCCAAGCAAAACCAAAGTTATTTTCAAACAGTGCTATTTATAATATGAGAGACAATCCCTAAAATACAACAAATAAAATACGTGTCATCCAACATGAACGACAGCCACTGATAGCTTTAAAATAAAAAAATGTATACAGTCATAAACAAAAATTACATGAAATTTAAATCAAGCTATCACCACATGACAGAATTCCAAATAAAATTTACATTACAATAGAATAATTCTCTAATGAGAAAGTAAATGGTCATTCTACATATACTCTAGATAGATGGTTTCTATCTACACAATAGTTATTTGTCCAACTAAAGCGGATAGTGGTTATTTTCACTCCAGATCAAAGTGTGCTTCTCGAGCCTCGGTGAGTGAGGCTTTTGAGCGAGAGTGAAAAGCACTTTCCTCTAGTGTTAGACACGACATTTTTTTCACGATATGTCTTAAAAGGATATACAATGAATTTCATTATGAATGTAAATTGGAAAATTTGCTTCTAGAAAATTAACTGCCGAGAACTTAATGCAAGAGCAATTTTCCTCTCTAGAGAGAAAAAATGAATTTTCCTCCTTATTTTGTAAAATGGCAGCCTTAACAATTGCACTTTTACAATTAAAGATACATAAATATTAAATCATTTATACAGGGTGTAATTAGTATAAGTACAAACGTAATAGGGGGGGGGGCTGTAATGATTAGAATATTATTTCCTTAGCAACTTGTGAACGCTTCCTGCTAGTTTTCGAGAAAATCGAATTTCAACTAGCAACAGTTGTTTGGCTACGCTATGCTCCGCGTCGCAAATGAAAATATAATTACTTGTCAAACAAAGTCACTTTTAATCTGTATAGCACATGCTATCTTCTCTTCGAGAATTAAATACAATGCTAAAATATTAACAGAATTAATAGTTATTTATTATACAAGCGTTTAAAATAAAGGTTGAATAAGCGTATAGTTTAATTCGTTTTTTCTTAGACAATTACAATTATCGCATCGTCATGATTGTGTTGTATCATATCAACGAGCGAATGTTTACAAATAATACGAAAAATTCGAAAAAATGTAATAGATGTTTTCTAGAAATTTGTTTATAAAGTACCTACTAAATAAGAATTTTAAACCGCTAGAGCAGCGTTTCTCAACCTGTGGTACGCGTGCTCCCAGGGGTACGTAAAATGGTCTCAGGAGGTACGCGGAAAAAAGATGTAATGGTGCACATTGATAGATAGATTGAACATAAGAGAAAATATAAAAAGTTGTAACAACTGCCATTTCCAATCAAAATTATATTTCATTATGAAAAATCAAAATAACTAAATTGAATCCGAAATAATTTTAATTTAGAAAGAAATGAATGTTTTGAATTCAATTTAGGTATATATTCTATCTGCAGGACCAGTACCTGTCAAGAGGGATAGGACCATCTTTACACAAAGCGGACAGGCATTTCGGCATTGTTTTCTGTAATAGAATTTTATTTCCGCGAAGAATCTGGGATAATGCCAGTGTTAGTCATCGGGTTGGTTGTAATTTGTCCATTTCTTTCTCTCTCATCCTACACCTATTTAAAAAATAAGTACAGGAACAGATTATCCAGCGTAAATTCGTGGTTGCATAACCGGTAAAAATAAAAGTCTCTATTATAGTGTTATTACTGTACCTGTATGTAGATGTTAGTAATTATACATAATTATTAATTATATACGCAAGTAAAAAAAGGTTGAGAAACGCTGCGCTAGAGGAATGACATTTTTAATCTATCGTTTATTAAACAACTGCTTTAATAAACATGACTTTATAAGGCAAAATTGAATAAAAATATTTTAAGTCTAGGATTAAAAATACTAGTTACCTCAGCAACGGACTTTTCTTTTCCTTGTTACAGAAACGTCAACTTTATCTTTTAAAAATGTCATGTTTTATTCCGGTTGACGAAAACAATATTTTTGCGGTGAAGAAACGTGCAGAGACATTGCACAGCAGAAAAGTAGCACGCGGTAATTAACATTTCTTGACGTTGAAAAGTGTTTTTAAAATAATACTTTATTTAAAATCACTAAAAAATGGAGTTCAAGTTACAGAATGAACATAATCTACTGTTAAGTACAATAAGATATTTATTCGTTGTTAATTACACAATATGCACTTATAATAATAATTGCTACAACCCATAACCCGGAAATCAGGCCCCAGAAGCTATAAGCTTCTAAGCTAAGAGGGAGGGGGCGATTATTATTACGTAGGCCCTACGTGCGGCTGCAGCCGACTTACACTTCCACTTACTCTTACGTGCATAATAACTTAAATACTATTGCACAGTTTAAATTAAATTAAATTAAAATTAAACGAAAGGCTAAGTAAAAAACATCCCTGGATGCCAGTTTCTAAGCCTTCGAACTCGTCGCAACTCGAACTGATTTATCCTTAAACAAGTTGCGTTGTTTATATACCAATTATGTGGTCGCAACATTCGCCTACATAGCATATATTAAAATAATATTACGATAAAGTTTTTATGGTGTATACTTATTATTCAAATAGATGCAAACGTTAGGATACAGTAGAATAATATTAAGATAAGGTTCTGAATGTATTACCAGCGTTATCTTATAGGCAGCGATAAGGTTTATACGTCGTTTTATATGACTGCATACAGTTTATAATGTTAACTCGCTGAAGCCTAATTAGAGTCTGTTTTACAAATTTTTACATTTCTCCTGTGTTATAACTATCACACGTTTCATCACTTGTTTCAATTGAATCATCTTAGCAGATAGCAGTATTTACTTTTTTCGCTAATTCGTATATGTGCTTTCTATCGCAATTACAAATTAGAATTATTATTAAGATAATTTATTATTATTATTTTTAGATTCGAAAAGAAACAAGTTATCTATATCATGGCTTGCCCTTGACCCAACCTCTTTTACCTTATAACTTTAAACGGGAAATTGCGGCTGAGTTGCTGAAATAGGTTCCGATTGTATAGACTATATGGTGAAGCAGTTATAAGCCTCTGGCAGATTTGTGAAGCTAAGAACAGCACTAATCAGTTGTGTCATAACGACACCAACACGCTGATAATGGGATACTACCGGCTGTATGTGATTAAATGAGAGTGTTGTGCAAGTCTGACCATTCGATAATTTCAGGAACAATTACATTTAGGAATGTTTGTTGTTGAACTGTGGACGAAGAGCCGACTTTAGCGTAAGCTGCTATGGAGTACTTATTCCCACGAATTCCCGCACTTAGCGTCTGCGTAAGATACGCACTTCCAAGTCTTGACTCTTCGTATAGCCACCTCTTCTTTGTAAATAGAACAGTTATGTGATCTCGGAGAATGCTGCATAATTGATGCACCGAACTGGTGCCTGACAAGTTTTTCCTTGATGTAGAGGCTTGCCACAGAGGAGACGCACACCGGTTCTCTTTGGCAGTTAATTGATGTGTACGAATCTCTTGATACCGAAAACTTAAACTTGGACCTTCTAGGACAGTGCTACTGAAGGTGACTAAAATGGACTCGTATCCTGAATATCACATTATAAGCAGCCACATACGACTTTTTTCCTCCGCTACAGTTTCTTTCGACACGAAATGCCAAGCTAAAACTTTCAACATTCAATAACCCTACCCTTAACCAATAGACAGTGCCGTAACGAGGATATGAAGCGCATGTAGCAAATGTGTAACTTGCGCCTTTCCGTACTCAATAATGACAAAAAAAATTCAAAAATTTTAATTATTATGTAACAAGTTAAATTTTACTAAATGCAATATATTAAATTAACCTCATCAAAATAAGTTGCCTGTATATACAATAATGTATTTGTCAAGGTATTTGTATGAAAAAATAATCTATAACCTAAATAAGAACAAATCTTTATTCATATTCAATGACGACCCCATCCAGCACACTGACGCCATAATGTCGCCGTTTCTTCAATAGTAACGACGTCAAATGACGTATTAAAATGGCGTCAAATTGTCGTAAAACTGACAGCAGAGCATTATGTCACAGCCCAAGGACGTCAATATAAGACATCATTAAAACGTTGTTCAGTGACGCCATTAAAACGTCTTATACTAGGACTAGGACAGGGATTATAAATAAATAGTTGAATATTGGAAATAATATTTATTATATACTATTTCATACATAATTATTAAATAAAAGTAAACCTTTAGTAACTGAAAAGCTGCTAAAACAATATGCAGAATAATTGATGATACTAAAATAATATTAGTAAGTACTAAGAAACCATTGCATTAGTATTAATTGATTAACAATAGTAATCTCACAAAATCGTCGAACGGGTAAAATTGTATAGGTTATGTAGTATTGCGACGGAACAAGTAATTATTAATACTCACCCTTTGTGGCAAACCACACAATTATTATGCAGTGGTTGCACCTACATATACACATTATACACTATAAATGTAGGTACGTTAACAACTTTAGCCATAAGTAGAAACGTTACTAATTAAAGAGTAAAACAAATACACGAAAGACGGTGTTACTGTTTGTATTGCGGCATGTGGTGCGTGCACATTCTGCAAATGTAAAAATAAAAAATATTTTATGGAATATATCACTTTTTGGTTATCTAGATATATCATAATTAATAATATTAGAAGTCTAAAAACGACCTTATTGTATGTCTAAAAGACGTCATTTTGAAGACGTCTACGTATGTCCCATAACATTACGTCTTATGGACATCATTGATTAGTCATATGACGTCGCCGACCAATAATCACTTAAAAATAACGTCATTATAACGTCAGTGTGCTGGCTGGGACAAAATAAAAGAAATACAAAACATGCATAGGTATATGTTAAAATGATATAGTAAAAACATAAAACAGTTCAGCATATTTTATAAAGTAATTTTTCTCGCTTTTTACAAACACATCTATTATATCGTCATAATTTAATGTTTCTTCTCATAAGCTGATCTTCTGAACGAGGAACGACTAACAAAGACTGTAGGCGGGAAAAAGCAGCGTAACGTATCGGATGTAACTTGCTCAGCCAATCAGAATTTTTCCTGAAGTTCTGATTGCCTGAGCTTTTCGCTTCATTTGAACGCGGGCTAGGAGTGTAAGAAAGCGAGGGAGTGTGATGCGCGCGCAATAATACGTGTTTTTGTTTAATTGGTCAGGAGACGAAAAACGGCCAGTGATTCATGTAGAGTAGAATGGTCAAGTAAAATAAAAACCACGTGCCACTCTCAACCGGGTTGGTATCCTTTGTTTTGCACCCCAAACCCAGTTGCGCCCGTGGCGGGCGCCTCTTTCGCTACGCCCTCGTTACGACACTGCCAATAGAATCGTGCAAGCCATGTGCCCCGATCGATTCATTTCCAGGAGTTACAAGATAGTAAAATGTATCAAATTGGACACTTTTTGGAACTTTAAAGTTGTATAACTCATAAATAGGTTACTCAACTGACGTTAAATTATGCCAGTAGCAACAACTCATCAAGTACTATCCATCTGCATGGTCAAAGTACTAGATCATTTTCTTGGAGGGTAGTTACCCCCCCAAAAGGGGGGGCTACACCGGCCCAAGGGTCACATTCTTATAATAAACCTTCTATAACGGTCAAATAAATGTATATCCATCGAGAGTTTTTCAAATACCTGAGTTTTTGGACACAAGATGGTCCCAAACACCACTGTGCAGGGGAACCGTGATTTATATCTGTACCACGGCCCGGCCTAACTCTCTCGTATGCCCTGTAAGAGAGATCATTCGTCGTCTGATAGCCAGGTCATATTGGCTAGACTTACCCAGGCCTCTGTCCAACAGCCTGGGAGTACATACCCTTAAACTCAGTTTTATGATCAGTACCCTCCAGTAGGCGAGCCCACGGATCTCAGACAGCTACTAGTTCCCCACACTGCCAAACTAGGAATAAGTTTGCGTGTTGGTGACCTGCCCGTAAGCAGTGTAGGTGTATGTAATGTGTGTTGTGTCTACGGGCAAGTATGTATGTTGGAACAAGGTGTACTGAGCAGGTATCCTGCGGGTCAGTGATTGACTGGTGTAAGTTTTTTAAATATCAGATTTCATAAAGTTTTCGATTAATATAACTAGGTATAGGATTTCTATGCATTTGCATGTTTTTTCTGCTTATAGCAAACATATGCAGAGTTATATTTCTACATGTTTAAGCCACATATGAATCACATATGTCAATTTTAAAGTGCATATAAATGCAAATTTAGGTGTTTTTTATACCAGGTGTTATTTTACCACTTTTTGAGCGTTTTACATGCTTTAATTATGAAATTTCTAATATTTTTAAATAATTTTAGCATTTTAGACAACCAACCAAGGGCGGCTTAGTTGAGTCTAGGGGAAACCCATAATTTAAGCTTATAGTTAAATACTAGGCTTTAAAATATTTTACTGCCTTAACCATCTGGGTACTTGTTAATATTTTCTAAGAAAAAAAAGTTTCAACTAAAATTTAAATACTTACATCCTGCGGTATTGTGATAAATAGGTATTAGGAAATTCCAAAGACCCTTTGACAACTTCCTGTTCATAGAAAAATTTTCCTGTACTTTTGTTTACTAATCTTGTAATCTTTCAATTAAGACAGTTCAGAAATTGCAAACTGCATTTCAGTTTGAAACTTTAGAGTTTAAAGATGGGTAAAGAAAAACGGTCTGTGTCTGTTACACTTCGAAGTTATGTTAAGGAATTCAGTGTTCTTACAACTGACGATAAGGTGTTGTATTGTATAGTGTGCGACGATAAAGTGACTGCAACGAAACGCTTTCAAGTTACACAACATCTGAACACGGTTCGACATCAAAAGTGTGTTGCCCTGAAATCAAAAAAACAAACATTGTTACCGGGGTACCTTAATAATTCGCGCGGTGAGTCCAGCAAATGGTTCGAATTTAATAAAAAACTATGTAGTGCATTAGTGGCTGCAGATATCCCGTTAAGTAAAATTAATCACTCAGCATTTCGTAATTTTCTGGAAGAAATTTCAAAAATGCCAATACCCGACGAGTCTACACTCAAGAAAAATTATTTACGTCGTTTATACGAAGAGACCATAAAATTAATTGGAAAACATGTAGCGAATAACTACATATGGGTTTCCATTGACGAATCTACTGACACTACTGGAAGGTGCGTAGAAACTTCATTTCCTTCGTTTTGTTAGTAAAATTTAACTAATTAAAGACAGCAGAGCAATTTACGGATGTTTTATTTTCTATTTTGTTAGTTACATATTTAATCACAACAATATTTTAGCTTGATTAAAATATAATTTTTTTTTAAATAACTGTTTTGCGCTAATTGTTTGTAACCGACTAATTATGTAGTTCGATAAAATCAAATTTTTGTTTTCAGATACGTGGTTAACGTTATAATTGGCGTTTTAAATTCGGAGAACAATCCCAAATCCTATCTATTAGCAATTGACGTTTTCAAGAAAACCAATCATTGTTCTGTGGCAAAATTGTTTAATGATTCGATGGCTATTTTGTGGCCGGACGGCATACAGTACAACA
Source organism: Agrypnus murinus (assembly GCA_929113105.1). NCBI lineage: Eukaryota > Metazoa > Arthropoda > Insecta > Coleoptera > Elateridae > Agrypnus > Agrypnus murinus. The sequence goes on along the minus strand of OV816025.1, from coordinate 38,014,099 downwards.
AAGTACTCCTGTTCGTCACCGACGCGGCACCGTACATGATTAAGGCTGCAGCAGGCTTACAAGTTATGTACGAAAAAATGATCCACTTAACTTGTCTTGCCCATGCAATGCATAGAGTTCGAAAAAAGTGCGGGAAATATATCCTAACGTAAACTCTATAATTTCAGATGTAAAAAAAATTGTTTGTAAAGCTCCATATCGCATACAAATATTTAAGTAAACTGCTCAAGAAGTGCCTCTCCCACCTGAGCCTGTAATAATAAGGTGGGGTACTTGGCTTTCTGCAGCAGAATATTATGCAACTTATTTTGATATTATTAAAGCATTTGTAAATAATCTTAATAAACAGGATGCACTATGCATACAAAGCGCACAGGATGCTTTTAATACTAAGGAGGTGAGGGCAGAATTATTGTTTGTTTTGACAAATTTTGTGCGTTTAGCTAAAGTAATTCAGAAATTTGAAAGTCAGGGAAATTCATTAGATGAATCTCTTGGTCATGTAAAATTGTTAGGTGTTTCTTTGAATAAAGTAAAAGGGCCAAAGGGTTTGACTATAAAACAAAAATTTAAATCCGTTATAGACAAAAATCCTGGTTTTCACTTAATTAAAAGCATAAACGATGCATTATCTGGCCAAGACATTGTAGACGAGCTAAAATATTATTCGCTTGTAGAATTAAACAATTTTAAGTATGCCCCAATTACGTCTTGCGATGTGGAACGGAGTTTCTCAAAATATAAAACAATATTAAGGGATAATATGCATATGTTTACTTTTGAAAATTTAAAAATGTACGTCATTGTGAACTGTAACGCTCTATGTTTAGAAAATATAATTAATTAAATTATTGCATAGGATGTCTAATTAAAATAATTTCTGTAAATAAAATGTAAATAACGCTAAACAGATGTTTTTTAATAATGAAAGTGCATATATTTATTAAAAATTTCTAATAAACGCATATTTCATGATTTTTAAGTGCATATTTCAGGTTTTTATAGTGCATAAGTGCATGCATATATCAGAATTTTTAATATATAGCGATTTAACACTGTGGTTGGTGTGTTAGGGCTATATTTATTAATTCTTGTAGAAGGAAATAAAACGCAGATTTACTTCTATGAATTATTTATTTGACTCTCAGAGTTTTTATTGATACGCGTTGCCTAGTCCGATTTCGTATCTATGCAAAAATATATGATTTGTGAGTCGTTCACAACATTACCCCGCCCGGTCTGAAACGAGGGTATTACATACACGAAAAAGAAAAAATACGGAATGGTATTTTGGAGAAAAAATGGAGTATTTTAAGGGAACTTGAATAAAGTTGTAAAATTCTCCGGCTACAAAAACTCCACTAGGTAGTATAGGTAGTTAATAAAAAACTTAAGCTAAATAACACTACGGAACTTGCGACGGCAACTCTTGGAACCTGTAAACAGAAAGAAAAAAAAAACAGAAAAGTGTTCAAATTTTTAAAGTCAACAGGTAAAAGGTTTTCAAAAGATGCCCTCGCGTAGCATTTGAAATCAGTTTATTGTTGTCTTAACATTATAAAGTAACTAATCTAAAAAATATGCAGGCTTTAGCCTATCTAAAGAGATAGGGCCAGTGTGATTTTCTAAAGTGGCGTATTTAACTGTCCGTTCTAACACTTTATAGGGACCTAAATAACTGTCTTTCATGCCCAGAGTGTGCGTGTCATTACGAACGTATACGTGTGTGCAGTTGGTCAAGTCGCAAGTTCCGTAGTGTTAGTTAGCTTAAGTTTTTTATTGCAACTACCTATACTACCTAGTGGAGTTTTTGTAGCTGGAGAATTTTACAACTTTGTTCAAGTTCCCTTAAAATACTCCATCTTTTCTCCAAAATACCATTCCGTATTTTTTCTTTTTCATGTATGTAATACCCACGTTTCAGACCGGGCGGGGTAATATTGTGAACGACTCACAACTCATATATTTTTGCATAGATACGAAATGGTACTAGGCAACGCGTATCAATAAACTATGAGAGTCAAATAAATAATTCATAGAAGTAAATCTGCGTTTTATTTCCTTCTACAAGAATTAATAAATATAGCCCTAACACACCAACCACAGTGTTAAATCGCTATAGTGCATACAAATCCTATACCTAAATATAACTGTTGCCCAAGAAATACTGTATACAATTTGTGCCTAAAACTGTATTATGGAACTTATGTTCATTGTCAAACTCGACTTCGACACGTTCGATAAACTTTATATTCGTTCCATAAAATAACACTTAAGGCATTAATTACATAAATAACTAATTACATAAATAATACCGTTATACCCATATCGTTATGTCTGATGCAAAAACAGCATTGAACGTAATGAACACTTATCTGAACTAAACCTAATTGTATTATGAAAATGGATTAACTATAATTACAAATTTGGCAATATCTATCGCACTAGTTGCAGAAACATTTCTGTATTGATATACAATTGAAGAGGGATAGAATAAAAAGGATTAACCCTCTATTAAAACAGACAAAGAAGAAAGTGCAAAGAATTTTCTTTCAAAACAATTTTTCTTTAGATCTGTACGGTAGGGTAATTAATTAAGTAAAACATAAATTACATTATTTTTACAGTATTTTAAACAGGTTTAATAGATACAATTTAAAGAAAAAAATAATTTATTAGTCGGCATTTATTAAATAAATAATTACATAAATGAGAAATCTAGGGCCGCAATACTCAAATAATAATGGATATGACTCATCCACTAACACAAGTAAGCAGTTTTCATTCAGAAATTCACAAGGGAGCAAAAATGTAATCCCTCATTTCCTTTAATCTTTTATTCTGCATCCCTAAACAGTTCACGTAAATAAAAATAGAAAAAATATATATTAAAGATATTTTTAATTATATGTCTTAATGTCCGAAATGGAAAGAGGTGGACCGACCCGACGTCTACGTGCAACTCGAAAGAACCCAAAAGAACTTACAAATCCGGAGGGAGAACCCCGGAGTCGGCATTCTGTGACCGGCAATGAAAGCAGTAGCACGTGCGTGAAGTGTTTTCGCGGTTTATACGAATTCTATTACGTAAACTTTTCTTCTCAATAAATCGTTCTTTTGGTACATTGATAAATTTTATATTATTTGTGAAAATTTATTATTATTTGTTTTAAATTTAACAAAATGACTAGGTAAGTTAGTGTTTTATATTTATCAGTGATCAGTGATTTTTCTTAAATACATACTAGATGCTTTTAATTTTATGTAAAAAGACAGGAGGTAATTTAATGAATAAATATAATAATAAAAAGTTAATAGGCACGGCTGAAAATTACGTTTTTGGTCGTTTTGGAAATTTTTATTTTTTAAGTTTACACTTATTTATACATTGCGTGCATGCGAAGACTTTTTTAAAAGTAAAACCCTTAAGAAATGTAAAAGCCACTTTTGCTTATAGTACTTATCTGATTCACAGAAGTCTATAGAACTCGTTCAAGTCGGAAATACCGCCGCCAAAAAACGAAATCAAAAAGAATTTCTTTAATATAAGGTTCTGTCAAAATTTTAATAGAGTTGCATTTGAATTACTAATTTATTTTAATTAAATTGGAAGTAAATAAATAAATAATATAAAAAACATGTATGCTGAAAATCGAGTGATGGGTCCCATGCATTAATTCATTTAGAAAAAAAATTTAAAAATAGTAACTTAAACATTTTGTTGTTTTTGCCCAAGATTTGATAGCCAAAAAACGCAAGTATTCAATTCAAATTTAATACTTAAATAGCTGTACAATAGCGAATCCATAAGCAAAAAAAGCTATCAAAATATCTAAAATAAACGGTCAGTTCTCCATGAATTTTTTGCCCGGGGTACTATAGATAGCAATCGTATAGTGAGTAGTGAAGAGAACAGGTTCTTCTAAAAATATTAATCTTAAATACTTCATGAAAAGATGCATGTTCAAATTTTGTAGTTGTTATTATAATCACTTTTTTTAACTCTATAAATTTCATACCGAGTTAAACTCGAATTTTGCACTCTTTTTTCATTCGAAAAACACTTCAGAGCGGTCGAGATTGTATAAAGTATTGAGGTTTTATTTTTAATGAACTCGCTTTAAAATGTGCTCATCATTATCTAACGAACCGCTGCTGATACTTCGAGCAAAAAATACATTAATAATTTATTATTATATAAAGTTGATACATTTAAGTGAGTGAAAATGCACATTTTAAAATCTCACCATGTATCAATTTCCTGTTTAAAATTCAACCTTTGCTGTTTTTTACAAGAAGTTAATGACACGAGAATTCTACGTCTCATACAATAGGCAATGCGCTCACACATTAGGGAAAAACCATTTCAATGTTAGCTCTTAATTTGAGACAGTTAAAAAAACTAGAACAAACGCATCTCGGTTGTAGATTACTTAGAAAAACCACAATTATGACAGAGAAAGATAATAAAAAAGACAGTTTAAATGTTTACTGTTTAGATAAATAAATAAAAGTTTGTTGATAGAGAAATCTACCGTTAATTTTATAATCGTAGATACACTGGAGGCTATAATTTTCGATTTTAACACACATAATTGGCTCAATAAATAATCTCCTTTGGGACTTAATTGGAATGCCAATCAATTTTAAAACCTCGCATTATTATGGATTATTTTCTCTACTTTAATATTGCAACTAAATGCAATGCATTTTCTTCTCTTCCCCCCTCTTCTTGTAAATTACAGGACAAGCGTACCTAAAATCTTAATTTCCTGTGGTTGTATACCTGTAACTTTAAAAACATTATTCTATGAAATGCAATTTCTACGTTTGCAATTTTAAAACCGCTATGTGTTATGTGCAGGCATAAATGTGTTTGAATTGTTTGATGAATTTATGGCCTTTAAAAGTTAACACCTTCGAGTCGTAGAAGTACACTTCAGGAAATTATTTATAATCCTGAATCCATCTCTGATTTTTACTACACTTAACTTTTACATTTAAACTTTTACTGCAACATCAACATGTTTTCCACACCCTCATGCAATTCCGTGTACCTTTGCGGAATTCCTTTGAGGGTTGTAACTGTTATCGCAGCAGCTGAAATAACTGCTCTCTCCCTATGGTACGAAATTTGAAAGGAATTTTCAGCGAGCTAACCAAAATTACCCATTTCTCTTATTTCATAATAATATAAATCTGTTAAATGACTTGGGATGGATAAGCGAGACTATTATAGTCTGAAATTGTAAATAAATGCGCGTAAAAACTGAAAATGTAAGTATTAGTAACTTGACAGGATTTTTCTTATACTAGTAGAGATCAAAGGAAATGGTTTCTGACTTTGATGAATGATATACTTTATAATAAAATAAAAATAAGTAATAAATAAATGTACTATTTATGATGATATCAAATGAAAAAATATATGTCGGCGGGGTATAATAAAGGTTATGTGGATCTAAAAAGTAAATAATTGCAAATGATAGCGTGAAGCTGCTTTACATTTACTTTTTGTGCGTTATTTTTATATATTTTGCAAAGCGCTTGACCAAAACGAAATGCTTGGAGGATTGTTTGTTTAACCATGCAGTAAACCGGATATTCGTGAATAAATATTCGTTTTTATAGAAATTAAACGAAAATTATTATGATTTTGTCGGTTATTTGCAAAACAGATTGACAATTTTTCTTGATTTTTCCAATATATTCCAAGTAGATCGATCTGTTTGTTTGCGTTGGTATTAGGTTTTTATACCATTACAATATTTTTTACAAAATAATAATAGTTTGATTTGGTGATTTTGGGAACCAAGCAAAAGTGTACCCATGCCGGGCAGTGTAATCTTAGGATAGCTAATAATTACCAATATTTGTTGAAAGGTATAATCATGAAATAAATAAATATGATTAATAAAAAGTTTCACAAATTTATTTTCATTTACCTGACAATTGTTTCGACAGCTAAGCTTATCAAAGGTTATACTCACAAATAATTAACAAAGGAAATCTTAAGTATATATAAACAAATACGTCGCTAAAGTAAAAACGATAAATAGATAGATAACTAGATAAAAATAATAGAAATTAAATATCTTCCAGTAACCGAGAAATTACTGAGCTCTATCTGTAAGATGTCTAATTTGCGTTTGTTATTACAAAAGCGCAGGAATTTGATGTTATTTTAGGGTATTATTGTGTGATTCTGTTTTAAAAGGTGTTTGGTGTAATTAGATTTTTCTGAATGTTTATTTATATCTTAGGTCGAAATTTCAAAGTGTTTGTTCAATATATACCGAACTACAAAAATAACAAATCAAACGATACATGCCGGATTTCATGATATTGTAAGTTCTGTTTTTACCATTAAATGAAAATGAAAAAGTGTTAGTGTTGGTTTCAAAGGTTATTTTGCTAAAATATGGTATAGATCCTTTTATTTGAGTGTTAATGGGATATATTCTTTTGATACCTAACCTATAATCTTTTTGTTTAATTAAAGTACCAATCATGTTTGGATTATAATGATTTACGTGTGCTAGTTGTTTGATGGTTGAAATTTCTTTGTTAAAATACGACTGCGTGAATGGAATAGAGTAGTGGAATTATACTTAGCAGATTATATGCTATGTGATGACAGGATTAATTTGGGATAGTTATGTCAGTATGTGTAGGTTTTCTATATAGCTCTGTTTTGTTCTGCTTCTAATGTAAAATTTATGTTTTGGTGGAAACTATTGATACAAATTAAAACTTCATTGATAACCTCATAAGAAGTATCAAAAGCTCTTATAAAAACTAGTTGAATAATTCTCCATTACTACTTCCAGTAATGTTAGCGATTTGATTTCTATTATTTTTATCTATTTATTGTTTTCACCCTAGCGACGTGTTTGTTTACATTTATATTACTTTTGATAATGACGGTTGTCGAAACAATTGTCCGGTAAGATTAAAATAAATCTGTGAAACTTTTTATTATTCAGATTCATTTATTTAATCTAAATAAAGCTATTGCTTTATAAAAATTATCAATCACAACACTAATCTTTCTTTACAAACATTACGTTCTGGGAAAACTTTAGGACAGTTCACAAATTACATGTGTGAACATGAGATTAGCTGTGCTAGAAGTTAAATTTCCTAAAATGCATTTTTTACGTATGTGAGTTTTTACACAAAAGGAAGAAAGCTTTATAAGTTTTCAGTTTATTAAGTACTAGAAATTCACATCATTCTAAAAGAATTAATTAAAGTCAATATTAACCTTTAAATATTTCTTTTGGAAAATAAAGAAAGGAAACATTCGAAATTATTTGAATTTTTCACAATTCATTTACACAGAATTTTGTAAAGAAAAAAATTAATGATTATTTCAAAATTTTATATATGTACATTTAAAACATGCACACAAAAGTGTATATATACGAGGGATGCTCTGTTAATAGTTAGTAGCAGGCCATGGAAGCTCAGTTGGCTAGAAACAATTGCAACAATTGAATGTCGCATTAGTTGACATTCGTTACCCACAATTGTCAAACGTTCCGATTTCCTTGTGAAACGTAGTTAATTTTGTAAGATAAGTAGTTGTGCATTTTTAATTCAGTTAAGATGAGCATTCCACGAACTGCCTTTGGAGCTATGATTTTTTGCGACTATAAAAGACAGTTAGGATACCAGCAAAGCCATGAAAATTTGATAGCAGCTGTTGACGATGCTGTTCCTTCATTATCCGAGGGCGAGAGCTGCTAGAAGACCTGTAAGACCTGCGGAAGCTGCCTGTTCAGAAAATGTTGATCGTGTGGCAAGTTTGATTTGGTCCAATCGAAATATTACTTATAGGGAGATTCAGGAGGAAGTGAAGATTGGATCCTCGGCAGTGAATACCATTTTGCATAAACATTTTGGGGTAAGAAAGCTACCAAGCCGTTGGATACCGCATTTACTCTCAGAAAGTCAAAAACAGGATCGAGTAGACTGGTATAAATTTATGTTTTGCAAAAATTTGACGGAGGAGCTTCCAAGCAAGTGACATTCATTGTAACTGGTGACGAATCTTGGGTATACAGTTAGGACCCTGAAACTAATCAGCAGTCTAGTGTTTGGGTATTCGAAGATGAAGACTTGCCCACAAAAGTAATTCGTGGCAGAAGCGTCAATAAGAAAATGATTGCTGTTTTTTTCCGCCGAAGTGGTCCTGTTGCTGTTATTCCACTTGAAGATCGCAGAACTGTTAATTTTGACTGGTACTGCGAAGCGGCTTTACCACAGATGTTTGCAAAATTACAGACAGGTCGCCAAAGGACCGGTTTGCTGAACATCTTAGTCCATCATGACAACGCATCCTCCCACACTAATGCCAGAACATTGGATTTTTTGAAATATACGGGAGTTCAATTGGTAACTCATCCTCCGTATAGACCAGATCTGGCGCCGTGCGACTTTTTCTTGTTTCCAACTGTTAAAAAAATGATGCGAGGTAAAAGATTTTCCAGCGCAGATGCAGAAGTTACAGAATTTCAAAGAATTTTTGAGGACCTTTCACAAAATGAATTTTCCGAATTTTTAAAAAGTAGTTTCAAAGAATGCACAAGTGTATTAGTCTGAATGGAGATTATTGTTGTATCTTTTGTTGAAAAATGCAACGGTCTTTTTATAACTAACAATTTTCAGCGCAACTCTCGTATATATTTCGTATGAGACATTACATTTCCAGTATACAGAGTAAATTACAAGAAGATGTGAAGGTTATGTTGTAACAGAATAACTTAATAATCTAATATTGTAGTATAAAAATGCATAGAATACATTAATTTACAACAAAAGTGTTCATACTGTATACACTCCCTTAATAATATACAACTTAATTGCATTTAACATTTTGGGATTTTCAATATATTTATGGCTAATGCAACAATATCTAGAGTCGTTTTATACTTATTCAAAATATTCCGTTCCGACCTATGTATACAGGAATACAGTAAGTACAAATTGAGTTGTTTATTCATTTGCTTTTATAAAATTATATTGTACATAAAATACTTGAATTTTTAATTAATTGCAGTATTAGGTATTTCATGTCCGTTAAAAGACATTTGTTCATTGCTCTCTTATTCTTCGGTAAATTCAAGTCTAATTCTAACCACCTGTTTCAAAGGCGTCGGCGACTTATTGACAGTTTAATTGCATGTAATTAAATTTTCATGGCGTTCCATATTTTATTTTTATCTTTTAACAAGCCGATTAGCTTTTCTGAATGGAGTTGATATTTATGACTTCTATTCTGTCATTTATTAATAACTCTTAAGCTTTATTATCGATTTCTAATTAACAATGTATCTTTTGATATTGCTCTTTATTAATTAACGTGTACTAATGGATGTTTTCCAATGTGGAACAAATCACAGTGTGAATTGCATTTAAAATAAATGTAATTTTCTATAAATTATATTAGCTGAATATTTTCTTTAGAGAATATTTACAGTTGCTCTACAATTCAATGGTGTGTTTGTTCAACAGTATTTTCTCTAGCTGTATTTTTCTCACGCATTAAAAATATATTTCTATCCGAGGAACAAATCTATCACCTGATATCTTTCACAGCATTTACGGATCAATATTTCCTTTCTTTATGCGCTGGATTCGCCGAATATTCATATTCTGTCGTGCTTTCACTTTCATGTTTGATTATGAGTATTCTTAATTTTATAGTATTTTTCTTATATTCCTTGTAATTCTTTAATTGCATTAATCTTCGATAATTCCGGAAAGTTTAACTGCATCTCGGATGCTTTCCAATATCGAAAAAACAAGATTATAGTTTTCCCCATTTATTGTCTTTGTTGGATGAATTAGCTTAGACCACTTATGCTGAGTGAGCTGCTGGTGTCTTCATCTTGTTAATTTTCTGACGTATATTGTATCTTGGAAATCTAATTTTTGTGTTTCGCTTTCTTCAGATTAAGCTCTTGTCTCTGCAACTGCTATTGTTATTGCGAGAAAAGTATAAAGTCAAACTTTTTTTTATTAATCATTGTTGCAATCTTCTTAAATTCATTTTAATCTACAAACTGCCCATTACTACACCACCACACATACGTAATAAACTGTAAATATGTAACCTTCAATTAATTCTTTGTGACTCCGCCCGGTATTACTGGTTTTCTTTATTTTGTTAGCGCTCAGAAACACATTGTTTCTGTCCTTGGTTGGTAAAAAAACGGGATTTAATGATTATCGATTGGCATCATTGTTTGTCATGCAGTCAATCATGTTCAACGAACGGTTACAACAGTTTAGCAAAGTTTTACAAATATTTTTGAATTCGAACATTCAATTTAACGTAATTGTCATACGATAAATTATTTACTTAGTTTATAAATTGTTAATAACATTTTCAGCAAACTTTTTTAATATGTGCTGATGTATTTGACGTATTAAATGTCAAAAACCAAAAATGTTGATTTTAAAATTAAAATCTTCTGTTGTCACTATCGTAGAAAAATTTTCTAGCAGCATATATTTTAACAAAAAGTTTAGGGTTAATAAAAATTAGACGACACAGAAATCTCGTGTATCACACATGCAAGAAGCTGCTTTGCAAGTACTTATATTTATAGGCCTCACCAACTCGGTTCAGGCCTTGTTTTTCTACTAGCCACCAATTTCAGCAACTAGCTGAAATTTCTGAACTAGTGTTTGATAATGAGGTGTAGAAATAAAAGACTATTATTATTATAAATACACAAAAATTAAACACTAGGCCACTATAAAAAGTGTGTGTTTAGGTCCAATACATTTAGAGTAAAATATCTAATCGGTACTTACGTGTAGACCATAGACTTAACTTCAATACATGTTAGTGTAAATTTATCACACTCTAAACAATTATATTTTTAATCATTTATAGTAACTTCTTTATACTAAAACAGTCAAATTTCTAATCGTTGCGGAGTAATACCTTACTCTTGGCTTTCAAATTTTTTACTCTGCATGGGAAAAATATTACCTTGTTAGATTGTTATAAAACTTGTATAATTTGTTTTCTATTTAGATAGAAATTTTAGAGTGAAAGTAGTGTAATTTTCCAAGGTCAAGGTCACTAATAAAATAAGTGGTCTATTTATTTATTACCATGCAAACGTACATAAAAAGGATATAGATACAATTAATAAAATATAAGAACGTATCGAAAAAATATACACGAGCTCAGTTGGAACACTGTTTTTGTTAACGGACACCTCGAAATTGTTTTTCTTGGTCCATGGTATGGTTCTTAATTGTTGCTAGAGTGAACTATTGCTCGTGCTCCATGTCAACTCTCATGAAATTTCTATTAGGAGATTCCTTTGCAGCACTCCCTAACTTTGCCAAAATTCAAAATTACTACAATTATGATGTAATTACTCTTTTGTTCTGCAAATTATATATAATTATAATTATTGTTTTTAATTACTTAATTTCAAAATACGTTTGTTTATTGTTTGTAAATAAAACACTGAGTATGAATTCTTGAAAGAAGTACAAATTCCGTTGGATATCAATATTAAATAGTTTACTGTTGAACATGTTTTATAAGTACCAAGTGCTTCCGTCTTACTCATCATAAGTAACAGTAATTACTAAAATTATAAGATAATACAAAAAATAACATAAGTCCGATGTTTCGGACATACCAAGTTGCATCTACTATGCACATCAGCACTTTATTTTGAAATCGTTGGATGATGTCGGTATTACTTTGTTTGGTACAGCCACAAAGCAGGTTTCAGTATTTGCTTGTATAATAAAAGCTTATTGTGTAGAGACAGAGTGGAGTTTCTTCCAATCAGCCAATACATTTTCTGTATTTAATACCAAGTTTTTCTTTTCTCTTTTTAACGTGTCCTTTCTATCGAAGCTTCGCATCAAGTGTAATGCCCAAATACTTGGCTGTGTTCGAACATGGAATTTAGTTGTTATTTATACTGACTGGCATATATTGGATATAACTTTATTCGTAAAGTTTACATGTATTGATATAGATGCATTCAATTTTATTTTCCATCTTCTTGTCCACCGGTACACTAGACCAATGGCTGTTTGCATTTTTTCTGTGGCTTCTGCATTGGTTGTTCCTAATGCTAATACAGCTGTGTCATTAGCAAAAGTAGCAATGGTGTTGTTTTCTAATGTTGGAATGACACAAGTGTACAAGAGGTACAAGATCGGTCTTAGTACACTTCCTTGTAGCATTCCTACCTTAATTTCCTTCAATTCAGAATAAGCACCTTCCAGCTTGATCCTGAAGTATCTGTCAGAAATGTAAGACTTCAAGATTTGAGAATATTGCTTTGCTTGCTACCTTATTGAATGCCTGTGCTACATCCAGAACGATTGCAGAACAGACATTCTTTTCTTCTAACGATTTCTCTAAAATATTAGTAATTCTATGTATATTTGATCGATAGTTGAATGCTTTTGCCTGAATCCAAATTGATGAGGTGGAATTAAAGTTCTCTCTTCAATGATAGGTTTTAGTCTTTTTAACAATAATTTTTCAAATAATTTCGATATTACAGGTAGTAAAGATATAGGCCTGTAAGATGAAACTTCATGAGGTGGTGGTACGTTTTAGATTGTACAGCTGCATTAAGTTATTTAAAGAGTTGTGGAATTTCTAAATTCTTACCAATTTTAGTAAATAATAAAATTGCAAAGTTTCAACAGTTATAACTAGTCAAAGCAAATCTTTGGTTTCTGATCACTGATTGTATGTTTCTGTATGGAAATGAATGCAAAACTGTATGAGTTGCTAAAAACTGAATCTTGCCTCTAAGCAAACGCTTGCTAAAGCTGCATTTATAAACTCCTAATATTTATTTCAAAAATTTCTGGACTATTTAAATGATCATTGGCTTTGCGTTTATATCTAACTAGCGGCTATTCTCGATTACTTTGTCTTTGATTTCTGCTCAGTAACCTAAATCCTGATCGTGATTGAATTTAGCCTACGACACTTTCAGAATTCCAATGAATACGCTACATAGTCGATGTTTCACCAAATAAATCGAATACTTTTAGAGGTTATCCAAAACAGACAGACAGGAGAGCAACCTTGTTTTTATATCGTTTTAAAGATTAGAGATAACGTATTTTCTAGATAGTGAAAATGTCAGGGTGCTATTTAAAAAAAGGAGATATTAACACTTACTGTTAGCTGACAGTTGAGAAAAGATCTACAAAAAGTTAAAGAAGAATAAGCTTTTGTTCTGTGTTGCTCAGTTAGTTTATTCCTATCTAATTGAAAGGATGTTGGTGAAAGTATTTTTGGCAAGGTTCGTCGTTACCAGCATTCCCGTATATAAAAATTTCCTGTTTAAGGTAACCACATGATGCTCATTGTTTCGTTCTTCAAGAATAATTAATAGTGCTTGTACTGTCGCGATTTTTTGATGTAAATAATAATCGATTGAATTATTTTAGATTTATTCTACAGTAATTGCCGAATAGCATTGTCTCTGATTTTCCTTAACACGAGTCCCAGATATTAATCCAGAGAAGCAAGTCAAAATCATTAATTGTTAATAATCATTTATCTCACGAGGTTGGAAATAATGATTTTCGAATGAGTGTGAAAATTAAAAATCAATTAATGAAAAGTCACGATTTACATTTTACACAAAGTTCAAAGAACAGCGCAAATCCCACATTTGTGTCACAGCTAAGGAAAACTGCAGAAAACCTTAACCAGATCTGCCGGCGCCGGGAGTCGATCGCGGGCCGAAAGTCAGGCACGCCAGACATTACACTACCAAGGCTTTTAAGGCAATAAAAACATTTTTATTAGATGTCATCAAATATCGTTGATAAATCAGATTTTAGTAATGTAGAACATTTCCAAACCGCGCAATAAAATAGTATATTAAAGAACAAGTTTTATAAGAGTTGATTTGGCGCACGAATCCCAAGTTTCTATGGGATGAGTGCGCCAATGCCCTTATAAAACGAGTATTTTATGCTATTTTTTCTAATTTGCGCCCCCTTTTTTCTCATTTTAATACAAAAAAAATATATTTTGGTCGTCTAGAGAATTTTGTGTTAGTTGGTAACAGTTGGTAACACTCGGCGCCCACTTGAGTTTTTGAATCATTTGTCATCATCCGTCACTTCAAATAAATTAGTTATTACTTTTGTTACTTTATTAGTGTTACAAATAAATAAAATATGAGCGAAGACAACTTAATTTGCACTCCGCCCGAAATTCGCGAAATTGCCGAAGCAACAACGCAAAATTTGTTGCCTGACAAATCAGAAGCGGCATACAAAAAACAATTTGCCAAATTTGAAGACTGGCGAAAAGAAAATAATATTCAAACTGTCTCAGACAATGTTGTGTTGGCATACTTTGAGTCCCAGCGGCAAAAATATAAACCTTCTACTTGATCAATTTCTTGACATTTTTGAATTTGGATGCTTCATATTGCTTGAAACGGCTACAATATTGGGTGTCATCGGCACTTGTTCCTCTTACATAGCAGAATTTGTCTTTCGAGTAGCTACTAGAAAAGAAAATAAAGAAGCAAAGATGATTAAATCGATGATACGTGTCATGTTTATAGTACCATAAAATTACAAACATGAATTGGACTTTCTGATTTGTCCAAGCAGATTTGATGTAGGTACGAGACTTGTTTATGTTACTAATTAGGAATATCCAAAACCTAACCTTCTTTCCAAGTAAATATAGACCATAACTTCATGTAATTTCATGTAAGTAACAATCAACAAACAGCGAACCAATTCAACGATATTAATTAAAAATTTATCGGAGGTTGACAATTTTGACAGATACTTGCAGTTTGAAGTTGTCACATTCCACGCATTACCCATCCAACCATTAAAAACTAAATAACCCTATAATTCATTAAAGTACAGTGTACTTTTATAGATACCCATAATGCCATAAACGACTCCTACTGATAGACGTTAATAAACGTATTACAAACGCAAATTGGAAAAATATATTTTGTGTACGATTTTGCGTGCTGTATCAAGCTTGGAAAACGGGTCGATTTCCAAGCTTGAGTATTGTTACGTAAAGTTCTATATTTCTAAAAGAGATTTGCTATATTATATACTCTTAATTAGATAAACTCAAACGATTCAAGTGTAGAAATTCACAATGGTCACTTTTATATCGTTATGAATAGTGCCGCCATATTCTCTTGTATTCATTCATTCGTATTTATGATGCATTCATAAATTCAAAAACCATGCATAGCTGTAAAATTAGTCGTGCTGATTAGTTTTACAATTCTCTTTTTTACTTGTTTAATCCAAAATCCAACAAGAATGAATAGATTTTGAAAAGCATAAATTTTCTACGGTGTGTGGTTTAAACTGGCGTTGCACGCGCAACGGATCATTCAAATTGCGCTCTAATCATCAATTAGCTCTGTGAATAATGTCCCTTCAGCTAATGAATTAGTTCGTCAGGCATGACATATTCGTTGTGGAACCGAAACGTATGTGGCGTTTATTGAATAATAAATAGATTCTGTTTTCGAATTAATCTATTCAAGGAATGTACACCCTTAACCCTTTCGTTCAGGCTAATTTTCAAGCTACACGTTAATTTCGGAAATTAAATAAAGTATTTTTTTTATGAAGTTCAAACGTTTTAATTTTCGGATTGGTTGTTGAAATTCCATTGCCCCTATACTAAATGATATTCATTTTAAATAGCCCGAAGACTAAAACCAATGTAAATAAAGAAGAAACAGTAAATTTGCACAATGATTCACAGGTCACACTCGATTGAGTTTGATCTTTCTTTATAAGAACGTGCACGTCAAATTTCATTAAAATCAAATTAAATGCAAATTGATCCTTGGGTGCGAATTCACGATGCCACCATGAATAGAAACGTCCTATAACATAAGATTATTTTCTTTCAGGTTTTTTTATTTTTATAACC
Source organism: Agrypnus murinus (assembly GCA_929113105.1). Lineage (NCBI taxonomy): Eukaryota > Metazoa > Arthropoda > Insecta > Coleoptera > Elateridae > Agrypnus > Agrypnus murinus. The sequence continues at coordinate 37,998,141 of OV816025.1, read as the reverse complement.
TAACAATGTTTTCTTTTAAGAGGGTTTGAAAAAGATCTAGTCAGGGCACTTTTGATTGGACATGGTATCCATTTGAGAGTATATTTCAGTTCCATTTTAGCCATCCAAAAAAGGCTCATGAACACTTACAACGAAAACTCAATCCTATCACATTATCAATATTAAAAATTAACAAATCCATTCTAGGGCTTCTTTCCTCCAATTTTATCTATACACATGTCACATACTGAGTGTCAAAAGACTCTTCTTGCTTGTAAATATTTAATGTACATTGAGGGGTGATATATTGAGAAGGGCGTTCCCTGTTTATATATCAAATACAGGGGAATGATACATTTGTGTCATAAGGAGAAAACGAATTTCTCGCATTCGTTTTGTTGTGTAAAAAGATTTTTTTATTTGAATTAGATTCCTTTAACTTCACTTTCTACTGTTATTTATGTGTATATATGTAACATACGAGGACAGACAGACAACACGACATTAATTTTAAAGTTAAGATTTTGCAGGGTTGCACAGCAGTGTACGTACACAACATAGTGTGGATAACGGTAAAAGGGCGAAAACAAGAATAAACTCTCGACTTGATGTTTGAGTATAACGATCTCTTCAAGTGTCGCGTCCAAACAATTAAGTGTGAAACAGAGAAGATTACATAGTTGAAAACAACCGTTTTATCTTAAGACGAGACTCTTTTGCAGGATAAGAACGTTAATGTTTATATCTTCAAATTTAAAATTAAACGAATTAAAGAACTTATGCTTTTAAAGTTTAAAAAACTTTCTCCTTGTGTTTTTTTATTTAGCGATACAGATCCTTTAAAAGTTGTTGGCTTTATAAGCAACTGCAGATTTATATTAGTTGTTCTATAGTGGTCCTATAGAGTCATCATTAGCAGAAGATTGAAAGAAATTTAGCTCATTTTAAAGAGATAGAAAATAGAGAAATCGATAGTGAGGAACTACCTACACAAAGAAATCACCGATACAGAAAAGATTAATTCTAAAATCCCAACAAGCAAAGGAAAATTAACAAATGAGGTGACTAGTGTTTCTGAAGCTCAACAATTTTTCTATTCCCAGGACTCCGGGATTCCGAGACCTTTTTAAAGTCGTTTTTTAAATATTTGTTTGAAGTTTTAAAATAAACAAAGGTTTAAATACATTTATCTCTCTAAACTACTTTGCTATTTATTATAAAAAATTCCTAGTATTGCACCCACAAACTTTATTATTTCTGGATTATTAAGTAGTCATAAATATTTCTCGACGGATTTATCAGCTTTTCAATTTTAAATTGTTTACATTTTGTATACATCTGGGTTATTCTTAAAAACATACTACAAACAATTGTAGAGCACACTGTTGTTTTAACGATAAGTTTGTAATATTGTGTAATGAAATCTATGAAAAAGGCCACTTCGATCATTATTAGAGCATATGCAGAAAGTATCACTGCTTTTTAATTCGATCAATGGCATTCTTTAACATGGGTTTTTGAGTAAAAACTTTAGTTAAAAAGACCACTATTAAAAAATAGTAACTATAAAAAACTTTTTATAAATAAGATACGAAATCTCGGATAGAAACTTTCTAAATATAATCGAATAGAGTGTACAAGTTTACTTAATGAATGCCAGGTGACTATCTAACGGTAGGTTTTTACCGAAATGAATTCCCTTTGACTTTATTGATGTTTTAAAAAGAAGTAGTATTCAAATGACTTTACTAGTTATGTTTACTAGTTTCTGTCAAAAACCTGGATAAGAAAACCACCTCTAAAAGGAAATTGTCTTGTTGAGAACTACATTTTAAAACCTTAATTCTAAAGTATTAATTACTATAATTAAATCTACTGTACAGGAAAGTCCCGTGCTCGGATTATTTTTCCAGGGATTTTACACAATAGATAATTGAATAATTTCCTAAATTTCCCAGATCAGAAACACTACTTATGGCCCAAAGGAGAAATAGACAACTTATACAACTAAATAAAGACATTTTAAAGCCGAAAAACATACGGAACAATATTGCAGACCAGGTAGCAAGGGTCATAAAAGATAATAGCGACATGAAAGTCCTCAATGGTGTCAAAAAGAACATCAGCTAGGCACTACTATGTTTAATAAAAAATAACTCGTTGCAAACATGCAAGGTACAAACCTTCCTAATACAGAATCAGGTATCTGAAGAAATCACATCTTTATGCACATTTAACACCGAAACTCGACCAGAAACTTCCACTAGCCAAAGGAGCAGATGGATCATTTGCTAACTGTAAGGCTCTTATTGAAAAGTCTCTGGAATGCAATAGTACACTCATACATACATTCGTTGACTTTTAAAAGGCCGTCAATGAGAAGAATGGAAACATGGATCACGTAATACCTTTTTAAAACGCTCTTTGATTGATTCCCTATTGACACAAATGGCGTCATAGATTCAGCAGATATGCCAAATCGTGTGTATTTAAAAACAAAAAGTTATCTGTCCTGGTTTTTGCACAAAAACTATCTGTACAAAATAATTAATTTATTACATACTTTATCATCATACAGTATCGCCGTATTGAAAAGTGCAACCGCATGTGTCAAGACTTCATCAAGACAAAGATTTCCAAGAATACAGGTTCGCCAAGGCGATACTATATCGTCACAACTGTTTGCTGCACTGCTAATCAGCAGTGCCAGTGTCATTATCAGTTATTACTGGCAATAACAAATAGATGATCATCATGATTGGAATAAAATGGAATCCTACTACTTACCGATTGTGTTGACGATGCAGAAAGAATGCTAGATCTAAATACACTTCAACACTTAACACTTTAACACGAGATTAAGATTAGCAGGTATAATTAGATTCACAAAATAACCAGAAGAATATGTGTGATATGAACAGCTTTCTGAAGAATAAAAAATTTATTTAGGTAAAACATCCTAACACGTCTAAAAACCACAGCCGTTTTCAAGAACTTAACATTCAATAAGAAAATAATCGACATGATTCAGGAGGCACAAACAGGTATGAAACGGGCAGTGTTAGGTCTGACTGGCAGATAAAATGTCAAATACCAAAATAAGATATAGAACAAGTGCAGAAGACGCTATCAACCTACACTGGAACTAGACGGAACAGATCTAGTGCAGATGCTTATCGCAGCAGAGGTTGCCATCCAACCCGATGGACTGACGATATAAGGCGCCTCTAGGGAAACTGGATACAGATAGCTGAAGATTGCAACGACAGCGATCTAGATAGGCTGATTGATGATAATGATAATAGTAGTCCCTCGAGCCAGATTAGAAAAAGTATGCACGAAGAGGAAATTAAATTTAACCATTACACTGCTTTGGCGAAGAGTTTTTAGCAGGTTAGCTAATATTGACACCTATTAGCAATGTTAAGATTCGGCCATTCATTCTCATAACTGCTATAATAATGACTGATCACTCACAACGAAGACTGATGTAATTGTTGATCATTTCTGCTAGCTATGAGTGAATGTTATTAGCTGTGTAACTAAAATGGCGTGTCTGCGAAATTTTAGTATTCTGTTCTTTCATAGTATTGTCGAAATGATTTTTCAAATTACCTTCATAATAAATTTCCTTTTGATTAATTCTAAAAATTTTTGAAACATTGGAATGCAGACTGCGTAGTATTGGAGGAGACAGGCAATAGTGGCTGTGGTAATAATAGTCCTGTTTGACTCTCGTCGCCATAGGAACAAACAATGTTCATTTTTGGTTGTAAACAGGTTTTTGGATTATTGGATAGTTAGTATAGCGTGGAGGAGGAAGTATAGCGAGGAACAAAAATAGTAGTTTTTGTTCCTCCGTTAGATTTCATTAATATTGCAGATCCCAAAATAGTCCGGAAACTAAGCGTATGCCGGCCTAGTCCGCTAAAAAGTAGGAATTTTTATGTTTGTCTGATGGTAACAACTTTTACTAAATTTGCAATAAGTCAAACAGATATATGAAATTTTAAATTCAAATGTTTTTGTTGTTACCAACATGAAAACAACAAATCCTAATGGCACATGTCATCTAAAGAATAAGTTAATTTTATTTAAATTTCTGCAGATATCGGCACAAAAAAACGTGGATTACGCATCCAGAAACTACGTTGCAAATACTCTTTATTTGCAAGCCTCGGCTGACCACCTCTACCTGCAATACACTCGTAAAAATACAATCCAATGATTGCAAATTTAGTAAAAGTTGCTACCATCCGACAAACATAAATATTCCTAGATTTTCCTGGACTAGGCTGGTAAAAGCTTAGTTTCCGGACTATTTTGGCATCTGCAATGTTAATGAAATCGAACAGAGGTACAAAAATATGTTGAAATAACTAGAACGTGGATGCTGGGAACACAAGCAGTTAGTGAACAAGTGTGACAGTAAAGAGGTGACAATGCAATTTTGCTGACAATAGAATAGCTGTGGAAGGAAACCACTGGCTCGGAAGGGTTGGTAACAAGATTGTCTGTATGTTTTACGTGGGGTTCCTATATCAACATACCCCCACGTTCCTTCCAAGGAGGAAGTGATTGAGATACGCCCAATCAGCGCGCGAATTACATAGCAATTGCTCCCAGTAACTCACTGGTCGAAGCGAGGTTGCCTATCCACCTTCTACTAGCTATCCAGGCTAGTACCGGAGCGATTGACTTAACACGTGCTCACCCGCCGGCACCCTCCCGTCCTCTTTCATACGGGGCTAAGTACTGTAACGGGTTAACACTTGGGCGGTGTTAGTGTTACACTTATTATTAATTCTTTTAGACGGAATAAAACACAGGTTTATATCTAAGAATTATTTATTTGACTCTCATAGTTTATTGATACGCGTTGCCTAGTACCATTTCGTATCTATGCAAAAATATATGAGTTGTGAGTCGTTCACAACATTACCCCGCCCGATCTGAAACGTGGGTATTACACACATGAAAAAGAAAAAATACGGAATGGTATTTTGGAGAAAAAATGGAGTATTTTAAAGTAACTTGAACAAAGTTTTAAAATTCTCCAGCTACAAAAACTCTACTAGGCAGTATAGGTAGTTACAATAAAAAAACTTAAGCTAACTAACACTACGGAACTTGCGACGGCAACTCTTGGAACCTGTAAACAGAAAGAAAAAAACAGAAAAGTGTTCAAATTTTTAAAGTCAACAGGTAAAAGGTTTTCAAAAGATGCCCTCGCGTAGCATTTGAAATCAGTCCAACAATAGGACTATTCCCCCGACTTAAGTCAGTTGAATAGAGAGAGGCCTCCAGTCCTCTTTCATACCTTCATAAGCTCCTCCCCGAGTCAGGGGTTGGGGCCACTGCCCGATCGAATCCAACCTTAATGTGGCGGGAACTAGTGATGGGTAAATTCCCGGAATTTACTTTTTGCAGCATAGTCCAGCATAGAGAAATTGTTCGAAAAAAAGTTCAATTAACCACATGTCAATGCACATCAAAGATAAATGTACATTAAACACGTTAAATTAACGCTAGAACTGGCCACGTGTTGGTAGCAGCTCTTATAATAATAGTCCCCTTTTACAGGCCATGAAGGCCCATTAGGTGCTATTATTCAAGCCGTTCGGTACTCAAGAGTGGTAAAATGGCTAGCTTTATGCACCGACCACCTATTATTACTCCAGGAAATGATTTCCCATGTACTCATTTTCACAGGCTGAGTTGACCTGGAAGCCTTAGATATTTTAAAAAATGCCAATGTATCACTACTGGAATTCGAACCCAGGTCCTCAAGATTGTTTTAGGCAGTGTACGCTTTGACGCGTGTTTACTTGCGTTTCACTTACTGGAGTATAAAAAATAAATTTCCATTTTTCGGGAATTTATCGGTGATTTTTATAAATTCCCAAAATAAATTCCCGGCAGGGAATATTCCTCACCGGGAATATTCCCGTCGCCCATCACTAGGCGGGACTTGGTTTTTAAATGGGTTCGCCACCCCGATCTCCCAGTTATAGGCCTGGTGCGCCCTCGACAGAGCTTCGTTTCGAGGCTTACTTTAAGGGCCCTTTTAAAGCAAGCGTCCCGGTGTGTACCCGTTAAGGTGAAGTTGTCTTGAACGTGAGAGGCTATGTCGCTTCGCTTCAACGTTCTTTAAGTGTAGGTTTCTAGACGATTTTTGGGAATCCGACGCTGGAACTGACAGCATATCCGAGACACTATCTGGTGGCATGCAGTTTCTCATGGGTTAGCAAGCGAACTCCCTATCCGAGATAAATCTCACTTGAATCTCCTCCATTCGTCTAGGCCAGTCAGCAGGATACTTAGCTCCATAAAAGACCCTACGTCAGGTAAGATTCAATCCACGCACACCGGTCCCCCTTGTTAGCAGAGTTCCCTCCGCAACGTTTTAGGGTCATCGTCGCATAACTCGACCACACATTTAATTCTGAACGCGTCATCCATTGCCCAGGCAAGACTGGGATGGGGTAGACAACGACCAGTTCTAAGGGTGAACGCCGTCTCGAATTAGAATCGAAGTTATTGTCGGGACAGCATTTGATAAATTACTCTACTTGTTAGAGATCTCAAAAATAAAAATCTGCAAAAAAGTAATCCAAAAGGAAGTGCCTGCAATTGGCGATAGTCAGGAGACTGTAATTGCAATGTCAAAAGCTAAGGGTATCACTATTTTTTGTTTCATAGGTTAGGTTGGTAACTTTCATTTAGTGTTACACACTGGAAAAGTAAACAAAAGTTTCTAAAAAGCTTAAAAGGAGTTGTCTAGGAATCGCATGAACAGTTAAGATGTTATATAGTTAAGTAGGAATCTAAATCTACATATTTTTCTTTTCAACAAGCATCTTGGTCTTGTGTACGTATGACTTTTTTCAATATTTCACATAATATAGAATTACGTACCGGTTTTACATGCAGAACTAAGAAATATGATTTATAAAGATAAATGCAGTTTCTTTCTTTGTCTTGTGTCTCTCTGTCCTTGATATGGTTTTTTCAACTGAATTGTCTAGTAACTCTTCCGTGTTATTTAGATTAACGTGATTATATCAGAGTTTCTCACATTTATCACATAATATTCAATGCTTGTCGAGCAACAGGTACAAATGTTAAACCATATATATTATAATAATACCGTAACCATTATAAAATTATTTAATGTTCAACTGTATCTACACACCACAAAGAAACCACTACTGAAACGTCACGTAGAAGAGTCTCATTTATATTCACTTCAAAATCATTTTATTGTCATCAACAATTTGCCTCTAGTCAAAAAGAGAATCTAAAGTTTAAAATAAGTTTGAATACGAAATACGAAATCTACATAAAATAAGCTTCTCTTTCAAAGAAAGTTTCAGAAATTGAACTAAAGAAACTTTAAAAATAATCTAATTTGCTTAATCTAAGGAATACTCAACCACTTTATTTTCCCTAACAGATTTTGATTACCTCTATTGTACCACAAAAAGTTGCGCTATCATTGTGCATTTATTCTAACTGTCTCGATCTTTTTCATTTTGTTCCTTTGATGAGATCGGTCCTAGGCTTTCATACTTTTTGAGAGTACTGAATTTTATGATGACGAGCAATTCATTGTGTTTGTGTATCCGTACGCGACTTTCTCATTCACTGAATAAAGTAAACTTTTCGTTGAAAAGATAAATTTTAGTCAAAGTTGAAAACCAATATGTAAAGAATGTTTACAAAATGAAAACGTGGGCCTTTGATTTTAAAGATGAAATCTTTAAGTGTATGTTTAATAGTAATCATAAATTTAGAGAATTATTGAACTAGCGAAACTATTATTAGTTAGTTCTAGCTGCTATTGCAGAATAAGCAAAATTTCTCAGGATTACTTCTGAGTGAGCAAGAGCCAAGCAATAATCCTATTTACTCGAGAACTGCTTCCCCCACACTTGGATTGAAGCTAAAAGTCCTATCGATTAAACTTTTATTGTGATATTAGAAGAGTATATGAAAGTCTTCCAGGAAAAAATCTTTTCTAACAACACTGTGCGCGCAAGCAATTTAAAATTTATAAATACTAAATCTTCTAGATGGCTTTGTTTTTCTTGAGCGTGAAGGGTCATAATTTGTAACTGTCCTTTACCTATTTTGAGAGTTAGAGGTGCGGGTGGTTGTGAAGTTTTTGACAAAACTGAAGTGCATGAAGGGTGCTTATGATGACAACACTCCAAAGAACACTACTAAAATGGATAAAACTATTTAAAGAACGACGCTTATCCATCGAAATTAGCAGTAGCAGCGGAAAACCTGCAGTTGTAAGAAGATGGGCGAGTAGCATTATACGGAATAACCACACGTTTAAATATTTGGGATACTTGAGCTTCATCAATTGTAACTAATTATAATTGGGCAAACTTTCAGTGCGATGACTTTCAACAGCGTTGCGACCAGAACACAAGGTTAAATGAGCTATAAACGAATTCCGTTTGTTAATCAATTCGATACACATCCCGACGATTGTCTGCATTATAGTAACTAGAGAAGAAACGAATCCACCAATACGATCTTGAAAACAAGATTCAACCGCAGTAATGGGTACCAAAGATTCAGATCAAATACGAGGTAGAGAAGGCGGCTTAGAAAGTTTTAACCACTGTTATGTGGGGTTCGGAGGGCATAATTCTAATAGGCGTTCTAGAAAGGAAGAATAGTTATAACTATTCTATAAGCAGTCATGCTGATATTTTACGACGCGATTATACTCTAGTAGCAAAAAGCCCGGCAAAACTGCATCACTGAATTCTGCTAAACGCCCTAGCATTTTCATTGGTCAATGACTGATCGTTTATTTGTGCTCATTTGAGAGCGCTTTGAAAGCTTAGCCACATACCGAAATGGTATGTGAGCCATCTGAAACGAGATTGGCACTTAAACTGACTTCTATGTGGGCACTTTTTGTCGGCTAACACGCCCAGACTAAAATAATAGTTTTACAGACTGGATCTGGATATCGTGCTAAAAAGTTTATATTACTTAGTTAACAAAAAGTACTCCATTCAAACTATTCAGTTTAAGCGCCCGCGTCTATCTTGATGACCATGTGGTTATTTTTGGCCGATGACTTACCCTTTCTTCGTGGTCATTTAAAAGCTCTTTAAAAGCTTTACCAGTCACCAAAATAGCACCAATTTATGTTTGCACGTTTGTACACAGATGCACATTGCAGATGTTCTGCAAAGATTTATTTTAAACACAAATTGTGCCCAGGACAACAAATACAACACACGATGTTTCTGTGTGTTAAAACCACTAATTAAGTTTAAGATATTTGGAAAACAGAATTTAATATAGTATTTATTGGTAAATAAATACACAAATACACAAAGTCGACCAATCTGAATTCTACAGTATTACAATCATGCAAACTATACTACACTTTCGTTACTCGTTGGTCAAGTACTTTACTATTTTCTGTATTTAGTTACCTATTTTCTGTATGTATTTATCCTTGGCAACGTGTTTGTTTATCAATCTTATCTACCTTTGATAATGACATTTTAATGTCGAAACAATATTGTCAGGTTAAGATAAACTAATAAAACTTTTGAAACTTTGAATTAATCTTTTAATTTGATTATATTTCAAGTACTTTACTGCTTCAATGATATGTTAACTCTGGCAAGGTTCTAGCTCGATGCTGTATTTATAGCTTGTGTTTCCAGAGTGTGACCGAATGAGAGTTGCTTTGTTTGATTTCGTCCTTAGTTTGACTTCCAAACGTTCTGAGAAGAACCGTGAGGAAATGCATAGCGACCGTGCCTGATCTACATTACATGGAATATAATTACAATAACTTACAATATATTTTGGAATATAGGTAACTAGAATAAATTATAATATATTAAAAAGGGAAAACATATCTCTGCATAAAACATATATGTATATAGTTTAATTACTAAAAGTGAATCTATGTATGGAAATAAGAGCTATATGTAACTCGTTTAGTCAAGTAGCCTATGATTTAATGATTTCTAATTCGAGTTTATCTTGCATAATAACATTTTCTATGTCAACCTGATTTCAAAAGTTCTTAGACGCAAAATGCCATAATTTCCAAAAGCACCAAACCTGAAATATAGCTGTTTTGGTGTACATACACGTATATATCTTACTGCAATATATGACTAGCTACGAGGGTAGATCAGTATTTACGGTCCCTGACATAGTAGGCTTTGCATGATATCGTCACTCATTTTTCTATGAGAACTGTCATTACTAATTATTTGTTGTGTCAAGTTTTGCGTAGGTGCGTGTTGTTCTTTGAAAGTTATTAATAATTAAGCTGGTCGATAACAGACAATTTTTAAAAATGGAAAAAAGTGAAGTCAGAGCGGTGATAAAGTATTTGCAAAAAAAAGGATTAACACCTACTGAAATTCACAAGGATATGACAGACGTTTTAGGGGGACTCTGCCCCTTCTTACCAAGTGGTGAAAAATATGTCTCGTGAGTTTAGATTAGGCAGAACAACTTGCGAACATGCGAAAGGTGCGGGACGTCCAGTCTGTGTCACCGTTGACAAAAACATCAATTTGATCCATGATATGGTAATGGCAGATAGAAGACTGACTATTCGCCATATCGCGGAAATAACGAACATCTCTTATGGGTCAGTTGAAAATATTTTAAGAAATGTTCTTGATCTCAGAAAAATTTCGGCGCGTTGGGTTCCAAAGATGCTGACCGTCGATCAGAAACGCTCTAGAGTGCTGCATTCGGAAGCCAATTTGGAGTACCTGAAGGCCAATCGGAAGCAATTTCTCACTCGCTTTGTGACTGTGGATGAAACATGGGTGCACCATTTTGATCCTGAAACGAAAAGACAAAGTATGGAGTGGCATCACAGAGGTTCTCCACCTCCACGCAAATTTCGAGTTCAACGGGCGGCTGGAAAGATTATGGCCACAGTGTTCTGGGATGCAGAAGGAATTTTGATGATCGATTATTTGCAGCGTGGACACACAATAACGGGTTCTTATTATGCAGGGTTAATTCCAAAATTGCGCGAAAGCATCGACCGAAACAGACCAGGAAAGTTGGCACACAAAATTTTGTTCCATCAGGACAACGCTCCAGTCGGACAAGAGCTGCATTGTCATGGTTGCCATACAGAACGCTGGCTTTGAAATCCTAGAACACCCTCCATATTCACCAGACCTGGCACCCAGTGATTACCATCTATTTCCAAAATTAAAGGAAAACCTGCGTGGAAAAAAATATGGAGACGATAATGAAGTTATGACCGCAGTAAATGGCTGGTTTGAGGAGCAACCGGAAAACTTCTTCCTGAAAGGCATTGAAGCATTGGAACATCGGTGGACCAAGTGCATTGAAGTCCAGGGAGATTATGTTGAGAAATAAATAAATAATGTTTTAAAAATTCTTTCTCTTTCTATATCAGGGACCGTAAATATTGATCTTCCCTCGTATCTTCAAACAGGTAAAGCACAAAATGTATGACCTAATAAGAATCGGCGGCTATTTTGGTAACTGACAACTAATATCATCGTGCTCTTGACAGTTATATAACTAAAAGGCGCGAAATACACGACGATAATATCCATCTGTAAGTCGGCTGCAGCCGCATTTAGGGCCTACGTAATAATAATAATCGCCCCCTCCCTCCCGCACAAGCTTATAGCTTCTGGGGCCTGGTTTCCAGGCTATGGGTTGTAGCAATTATTATTATTATATAAATTATGGAACACTATACTCCTCAAGAACGCGGAATTGTCTCCATGTGTTTGCGGAACAACTAACATGTAGTTCTATCGTAAAGGGAATTGCGGCAGGGGTTTCCCAATCGTTGGGCTTGCGCAAATCTTTCAATACCTAGCGCTCCAGCTCGAAGAGACAGGAACAGCAAAAGTTAAGACAGCAAAAGATAACTCAAGAACACCAACGAGAAGACGGGCTAGACAATTGGAGATTACAAGACAAGCGATTCAGAACCATGCTACGTGACTTTTTGATACCCTATTTAGACAAGTTGAAATTGGAACACATGTGGTTGCAGCAAGACGGCGCCATGGGACACATAGCACATGAGACCATCAATTTATTGAGAGGCACTTTTCCTACCCGTCTCATCTCTCATTTTGACCATTTGCCGTGACCAGCACGGTCGCCTGATATGACCGTTCCGATATTTACCTTCCAAAGTCTCAAACATCTAAAAATTTAAGAATGCAAAACTCATAGTTTCAGAAATTCCAGTTTTCAATGTTTTTACAAATTACAGTTTTATAGTGCCACAGGTAAACGATTTCAATATAAGTATTAAAGTGTTTTAGAGTTTCCTAGTCACAGAACTCCGCAAGTTTAGACATTCAAGGTTTCCTACATCGAAGTCATTGTGCAGGTAAAAACATTGTTCCGGTGAGAAGATACAACCTTTTTTGTAACGCATTTTTCTGGAAATTTTCGAGATTTTGTTGGTATATTTCGGTGCCATCAAAAAGTAAAATATGGTTGTATGAAGGTGTAACACACTATCTATAATCGTTTTTAAGGATTTAATATATACCCTATACCCTCACCTGTAAACATGCATAATATTTAGGCATGACTAGAAATGTCATCTTCAGATTGGGTTAGGTTAAAGGTTAAGTTGGAGTTAGGTTAGATGTTGCATTAGAAGTTAAGTTAGAAGTTGGATTAGGATCGAGGTTCGAAGTTAAGTTATAGGTTAGGTTGGAAATTAAATTAAGATTAAGGAAGGAAATTAGATTAAGACACTAAGAGGTGTCTACCCAAATCCCCTACAAATAGAATTAGGAGATGTCTTAATTAGGGGAAAGAAATAACTAATGAATTTGTGGGCTCTCCAGTCAGTGTGATAAGCTTTCTGTCCTAATCTTCATATTTCCACATAAAACATATGTGCCGATATTTTTGAATGTTTGTTTCACACTTTAATAAGAAGAAATTCGAAATTTTAAACAGTCACAATCACAGATTCATGAAGTTCTTGTTGGAGTTTCATTATTTAACGTAAACTTTAAATGCTTCAATTTACAAATTCGAGAAAGCCAAATATTTCAATTGAAAGGTCAATAGTTTTCAAAATTTTGGTTTTGGAGTTTTAAAATTTCATAAGTTTTAGTTGGAAGTTTTTTAAATCTTCTGTTTTTAAAACTTGTCGAATTCCACAATTTCAGAATTTCATAATTTGGGAGTATACTTTCAGATACTTTCGAAAATTCTGTAATAGAGAAAAGTAATGAAGTTAACTTAAGTTGAACTTAAATCAAAAATTGACGATGGGTTTTAATTTTATACTTTTTCTAGACTAGTTCTCAGGCGCGGCTCGCCGGGTGAGGCAGGTGGGGCTGAGCCTCACCTAAACGAAACCAAATAATTACTAAATAAAATCTAAATATTTTACCGTCAATTATTTTTTTATTACTATGTTAATAAATTTATTATATCAATACTTTCTAGATTAAAAATATTGAATTTAATATAAATAAGCTTATTTTATAATAAAATGTATTTATATGCGCATATCCAACGCAGACAACGCGATAAACAGAATGGATGAGGCACGAAATTTCAAGCCTCAGTTCATGCATCTGTATGCATTGGCTGGCTCGTTACAGCGCAGCGGCAAGGTTATCGATCGTATACTCTTCCTATACGCAGCATTGAGGCTGATATTTCACAGCTTCATAAGTCAATGAAAGATCGGGATTCATATAATATATTATTTTACCGTCGCGATTTCCAAATACTACCGAAACCGATTTCTTTCATATTTTGTTTCACTTTTCAAAATCGTATTTTAACGTGATTAACTTGTAGGCTATATAAGGTGCTTTTATAATGCATTCACGCAGTATCGTGCTTGGTGTCTGTGGTGTGAATATGTGCGATTAGCATCTCGAAGTACGCTGTTAGTAGAGATGCTGTCTAAGCATTTCGTACCACGGAGTCCCTGGAAGTAGCTGGCGGCTGTCTGTCCATTCCTTCCTCCCTATCCCCGGGTGGCCGTTCCCTCTAAGGGGGCTCCTTGATGGAAGGTTAAGTCGACTTGTTGCTTGGTGCTACACATCCCCCGAAAGCCATATATTTCGGGGGTGGATCTGAAAAGAGCCGGGTTTTGTTTTCCATAACATCATAATTACCGCAAACATCTTCTCGCCATCGACATTCCAACGTTATCGCCCATATCAACATGTTCCACATGTTGGTATGGCCGATAACAGGCATATGTGACCATGAATGCATGAAATTATCGAAAAATACAACAAGTACAGAGCGATTGTGGTTATCATTACCAATATTATTATTAATACTGCTAATAATAACCACAAGTCAAAGTCAACGCCGTTGCCGGGCTGGCTATTATTAAATTTTATTTAATAATAGCTGGTCTGCCAACGACGGCTGAAGAGGACTACTGTATTAGTCCCATAACAGCCTCACCCCGCTTCGCGGGGTGATTAAAATAACATTGAGCAGTCAGTCAGCATTCACGCAGTATCGTGCTTGGTGTCCGTGGTGTGAATATGTGCGATTAGCATCTCGAAGTACGCTGTTAAGCATATGCTGTGTAATCATTTCGCACCACGGCCGGCAAGGGTGCTCAGTGGTCTATGTGGTCTATTGTTGCTTGGTGCTACACATCCCCCGAAAGCCATATATTTCGGGGGTGGATCTGAAAAGAGCCGGGTTTTGTCAATTCCAAAAAACATCTACGTCGCCATATCGAACAACCACACTTCCATCTTCGATCTTCGACTTGCATTTCAACGTTGTCGCCTATATCAACATGTTCCACATGTTGGTATGGCCGATAACATGTGCATATGTGGCCATGAATGAGAATTATCGAAGAATACAACAAGTACGGAGCGATTGTGGTTGTCATTACCAACATTATTATTAATGCTGCTAATAATAACCACAAAGGTCACGCCGTTGCCGGACTAGTTATTATTAAATTTCATTTAATAATAATTGGTCTGCCAACGGCAGGCTGAAGAGGCCTCCTTTATAGGCCTAAAACAGCCTCACCCCGCTTCGCGGGGTGATCAAAATAACGTTAAGCAGCAGCATTCACGGGAACGTTTAGGTATATTAGTGAAAAAGTCGGAGATTTTAATTAAGCAGCTAGTAATAAATTTTTGTTTTAGATGCAAGGAAATGATCCACAATTTGATCGCGTGATGTGTTTACTAGAAACATCATTTTTAATGCGTAATGAAATAGAACAGCAACACATTTTAGAACAACGTCCGACGCCAAAAATCGGTTTTATGTTTGCTGACAAATTAGAAAATCGGGCTTTACATAATTTTTGGTATGCAATGCATAAGTGGCTCTGTGGCAGTAATCACTGAGAACATTGTTAAAAATGTATGGTTAAAACAGTACAGGTTATAATGATTAAAAACATTTTCCAGATGCGTAAAAAATATAACGATTCAAAAGACATATTAAAAATTTTCTAGGTCTCATACCTACAATGAGAATGTAAACAGAATTGGCAACTTATGTGTTATTTAATTGACGTTACAATTTTATTGGGCAGTCAGAAATTACCATTTTGGTTCTATGATGAATCGACTACTTTAGATAATCGTGGCAATTTTAAATAAATATTTGATTGCTGGATTAAGCGTAATGTAGAAATTGGCGAACATGCTGAAGAAGTTAAAAACATTTTTACTGGTCAGAAACTATTTAATTAATTTCAATTAATTTAATAAAATCAATTAATTTCTTGTTGCGAGAATTATTTAAGAGAATTTATTGACAGTGAAATTAATAATGCAAATTATTTTGCAATAATTGCTGATGATACAACAGACATTAGTGAAAAATTACAATGTCCCATTACTGTCCGGTTTGTAATTTTAGGGTTTTTTGACGTAAGTGCTGATAGAACTGCAAATGCATTATTTGATCTAATAGCTAACGTTGTACAGCCCTTTAATTTTAAACAAAAATTTGTTGCTCAATGTTACGATGATGCTAGCGTTATGACCGGAGAGCTAAACTGCCTGAAATTGGATCTGGTGCACCTTTAGCATTATTTACACATTGCACCACCCACAGATTAAATTGGGTTTTGCAGCAGTTTGAGTTTTCTTCGAGCCTCACCTTCCTAAGAAAGCACGAGCCGCCACTGCTAGTTCTAGTCAATCTAAAATTACATTAATATATAAAGACGAGAAACAACTAATTTAATAACTCGATCTGGTTTAATTTAAGCAAAAAATGCTACCATGTAACTGTACTGAAAATATTAAACGGTATTTACTATTTCCTAAACAGAAATCACGAAGCTTAACATAAAGCAAAGTTCTTGTGAAGTAAATAGGAATATTTAAGTATTTCCTACACCAATCGATATGTTTATTGTATCAAGTAATGTTTGGATAACATATTCTGTTTGTTCTTACATCCATTCTAATATTCATAAACAGATTGAACAAGAGTCGCATAAAATTCTACATTGTTATAGAGGGAATTTGTAGATGTCGTAAACTATGTTTGATGTTATCCATTTAATTTGGTATTTTTAAAGTCATGTTGCCCCGTCGTGTTGAAAGCATATTTTATGTAAATTATGTATGTGGTGACCTATTTGTTCCTCAAGAGGATAATTCTTTTGCTACCATGCTGAGTTTTGACTTATGTCGACAGCCATCTTTATATTTCGCATGGACTTTACTTTTGCTAAATATTGCTAGTACAGTTACCTAAATTCCAAAGTATTGCATTTTTCATTCTAATTTATATTCGCTGTGGTTTAACTGCCGTGGTGTACAGCTAACATAAAAAAGATCAATTTTTCTGTCATTATAATTTTGGATGAAATTCATTTTTGATAAACTTATAGCTTCTTTGACTATAGCTATGACAATATAGTATCCATAACTTTTTAATATAACAGACTACAATTTGTAGGATATAGATATCATATAGATAATACTTAATTGTATCATCGCTTCCTTTGCTGTCTTTTACATGCAACGATGTTTGAGAATTCTTTAATTATTTTTTGTGTTAATCTTTCTTGTTATTTTCTTACTTTCCGTTTGAATGTGTCCCCTTTTGTGCAGAAACAGACATTATTGTGTAAATAGAAAAATAACTGTAATTTCGAATTGCAATCCTCTTATATTTTCATTATTACTTATTTTTTGTTTTTACAGTAAACAAACGATTTTAAAATGCATTGCTTGCAATTATTATTTAATCTTATGTCCCATACTACGTTTGCCACCATGTAATCATGTTGTTTGGTATAATTCGAGTTTATTATTTACCATCATTGGTACGTGTACAACCATTAATTTAACCGATTTTTGTCCTAAATATACAGACTAACAGATTATAATCAAATTTAATCTTTATTTTTAATACAATTATCTTCATTATACACATTAATGTGGTCTTATTATATCTCATTAACTAAAATTATAATGTGGTCTAGATATAACAAGTTTTTTAAGTAGGTTTCATGTGTCTAATAGATAATTTCTGGTTGTTTACCGTTATTACTCCGTTATTGTTTTGTATAACTATCATTTAATGCGGCTTATTTATTTTTTAATTAAAGTTAATTGTAAAATAATGAACAAAATTTGGGAGTTTTGAAAGATTTAAATTATTGCAAAAATATAGGAAAAACAAAGAATTTACATGTATTGAATTATACGTTAAGTTAATAATAATAGTTAGACTTGGGGTGGCTTAATTTCATTAATAAATTAATAATAATACATAATTTTAAAAAATATATGCAGAAATTAAATTAAATCATTTACTATCGAATGCAAAAGTTCTGACCCCTGAGTTTGAATGCACATAGCAAAAAACTAACCGCTCAAATTAATTCAAACAAAAACAGTTAGATAGAAAATTTATTTTTGTATCAAATAGTAAAATGATGATTGTAAAATTATCTGATTTTAGGTTTTTAAGTTTTCGCGAATTATGTTACAAAAAGTCCGTTTTTTGGGAATTTGGACGTAAAGCGTGTTTTTAGAATATTCACGAATTGATTAAGAAATAATTCTTTAAAGAATTATTTATTAATTATTTCGTGAATATTTTCATTTCTTGTCGTATTTGTTGTTTTATTAAAAAAATACTTTTTTTTATAAAAAAATTTTTGATTAAGGCACTACAACACCAGAATGCATTACCCTCTATTTCATAAAATAACTTGAGAAATAATGCGGATATTAGATTCCAAAAACTTCCACATGTTTGATTTAAAGCGCCCCGCTTTGTAGCAACTTTATTTTCTTATTATATATGGTATATATTATATATGGTATAAACCATATATATTATCAAATGGCATACAACTCTCTATGTTCTGGTTCATGACATTTTGAAGAAAAAAAGAAAGAAATTTGAAGAAAAGAAATTTTCAAGAAAAATGTGAAAAATGATTTATGACTAGTAGGCTTTGATTTCTGGTTCTCCAATTAATAAAACAAAATTATCTAGCAAGCTATAAAAATCCCTCTTTAATCAAACAGATATGTATATACAGCACTGTTAGCTACTTGCATTTAAAATTACAGTCAATTCTGTCGAGTAGTTATTGAAATATTAATTATAAAAAACACGCTTTACGTCAAAACCTCCCCAAAAAATGGACTTTTGTAACATAATTCGCAAAAATTCAGAAACCTAAAATCAGATAATTTTACAAATTTACTACTTTATACAAAAATAAATTGTCTAACTGTCCTTGTTTGAATTAATTGAAGCGGTTAGTCCTTTTGCTATGCGCTTTCAAATTCAGCAGTCAGAACTTTTGAATTCGACAGTAGTATCCGATCGGTTCGCCCTGTCAACATCTCATCATACCAGTTGATCAAACTAAATATTTAAAAGACGTATTGTAGTGGTTCTTAGTTATTTTTAACATAATTATGTGATGCGATGCAAAAAAGTATATGTACCACAAATTGCAAAAATCGGTTTTATATTTTTAATTGCATATTATTCTACAGACTTTGGAAGAAATCATATTGATTGGACAAAAATTGTTCTAATTATGCTTTTTTTAAAGATTGACATGAGTAATAAAGATTTTACTTTTGAGAAAAATAACTTTAAACTTACTTAAAAAAATATTCAAGCAAATAATCCTACTATTGTACTTATTTTAAAGATAATATTTTATGTTTATGAATTATTAATTTATATAGTACCTATGTTTAATTGTTTTTATTGTCAGTAGTGTAGTGTTTACCTTCTCCGACTTATGGTACCTTTTTTTGCCTCACATCACATATCAAATCTAAATTCAGTAATAAGTAATTATTATTTATGATAATAAAGATTATTATAAGTTTTAATATGAATTATTGTTTGACAATAGTTCTAGTAACAGTAGTCATAGGAAAATAGGCAAATCAATAAAAAAAAAACAAATAATTAATATTTGAATCTTTGTATTTCATAACACATATTTGGTCAAATATAGTGTTGGAAAATGCTGGAGCATTTATTTTTGGAGAATATTCCCAGAGCACAAACGAGAAAAAACGAGAATAAACCCTCAAAAATGAGCAGGACTGGAGAATATACCTTTAACTTGCAAATATATACCCAAAATAAGGATAATTTCAAATGTTCTTGAAAATTCTCAAAATGCTGAAAATGCTCGAATGTTCTCCTCGAATTTTCCTCTTCTCATTTATAATGGTAGTTGTAGTTTATTTGATTATTGGAAGGTAATGTGTTGAAAAGTAATGTAATAATAGAAAACTGGAAAATATTAAACTCGTTGGGCCTTATTCACATCTCACTATTAAGTAAATAACGTGTTTAATTACCATGGTGGCCTGTTTTAAACTTTTTCTACCTATTAAAATGAGATAAAGCTATCCTTCTTTTGTTGATTTTAATTAGAACTTTAGTTAGAGACATCTTTAACCATGGCATGTAAATACATCCCATTATATTTAGATTAGAAGCACACAGATATGCACTTTTACGCCGACCGGACACAGCGCTGACCGCGGACACTTTGCCGTCCACGGACAGTTCGCTGACCGCGGACACTACGTCGACCCTTAAAATAAATTTTGCTACTGGCTACTTTGCCAACCGTGAAAATACGCTGTCCGCGGACACAATTTGCTCCCTCGTCACTCCACGTTAACCATGGTATGTATGGCTTGTATAAGGTAGCATTGAAGTTTTTGTTTTACTTGCACCTTCATCAATGGTGGTGTAATTGTTTGAATGCCAACTCGACAAAAACAAATCTATTAGGACATTCGGAGATGGTTTAGGAGTTTCACGAAAAATGGTATTACAACTTTCCATGTTTTAATATACTTACGTGCGAGTCAATAGTAAGGAAATAATTGATTTTTGGAAAATTTTCAAAAACAGGACAATTTTGTTTTTAAAGTGCGTACTTTTTGACTTAATATTTGGATATACAGGATGATGCGTTTAAGTGTGGTGACGTCATCGACATTTTTTAAATAGCAACTTCCATTTTTTATTCCACATTCTGAGACACCATCTAATTGCGGTCATGGTAATGTAATAAGTTTGTTACTTTACATAAGGAAAGTTTTGAAAAAAATAATTATGAAGACGGGAAAGTGCTGTATATATTCAAATATTATGTCAAAAAGTGTGGACTTTAAAAACAAAATTGACCTGTTTTTGGAATTTTTCCAAAAATCAATACTTTCCCTTTTATCGAATTTATTCCTTACTTTTTACTCGTACTGTATATAGAATTTACAGTAACAATTACTTTAATTGTTAAAACAAAAATGTCAGAACAAGGTAAAAAAAGGCATATTACAAATAAAGAATTTCATCTATACCACTACATTTTTTTGCTTTATGATTCAGTGTCAGCTTTGCATTTACATTTTGGTGACAGTGTAGATGTTTGGTTACAAAAATATTACTAAATAAAAAATAATAATTTTCGATGTTTAAACTTAACAGTTTTGAAGGCAATGAAGATTGTATGGTATAATTGCCAAGAATTATAAAATATATGGCCGATTTCACAAAGCTTGATTAAGTTCTAATTAACTTAATCATGATGGAATTTGAAATCCCGAAATATAATTGGATAAAATTTCAGGTCTCTTAAATCAAGCTAATCAGAATTTAATCAAGCTTTGTGAAACCGGCCAATAGAAATATAGCTGATCCTTTCTAATTATAATAGAATGTTATTTACTAGTAAAACAAGGGAAATTGCTGTTACTTGTTTGTTTGTTTGTTTGTGTTTGGGCGAGGAATCAGGATGGCGGAGCATCCGTCGTACCCCATGGCACCGATTGCTATGATCATTTGGCCGACCCTACTAGAATTTAGCCGAATCTGGGGGAATTCCACCCCCAGTAGGGATCTTTATCGTGCCAAACATCGCATTGACACGGGACCTACAGTTTTACTTCCTCTCCGAAAAGAAGGCATGTTTTAAATTTTTCTCCGCTATGAAAAATTACCAGTTCGGCCGGGGATCGAACCTGCGATCTTTGGATTATGAAGCAAACATGTAAACCACTAATCCACCGAGACTGGCAATTGCTGTTACTGTAACATTAAATTTCAATATTAACCTTGCATTTAAAACTGTCAAGCTGAAGTTTCAAAAACATTAAATAGTTGACTCAACAACTACTGCCAATGCCAGCCTCGGTGGATTAGTGGTTTGCATGTTTGCTTCATAATCCAAGGATTGCAGGTTCGATCCCCGGCCGAGCTGGTAATTTTTCATAGCGGAGAAAAATTAAAAACATGCCTTCTTCTCGGATAGGAAGTAAAACTGTACATCCCGTGTCAATGCGATGTTTGGCACGTTATAAATCCCTACTGGGGGTGGAATTCCCCCAGATTCGGCTAAATTTTAGTAGGGTAGGCCAAATGATCATAGTAGTCCTGATTCTCCTGATCCTGATCCTGATTCCTCACCCAAATATAAATAAAATAAACTACTGCCAATCTTGCAAATATGTTATATTACAATCTATGTAAGCACCCACGACTGGAATAATTGTTGAATACATAATATTCTTTGCTGAGATTTTGCACAATGCCAAAAAAATACAAACGCAAAGCCTATTCTTAATCATAAATAGGTTATATAGCTTTTTCATTAATTACAATTAAGTATTACTTAGTAACTTATATTTTAATTACTTAAAGCTTATTAGGGGGTCATAAGTTATGAATTTTTAAATAATAAATGTCAAATATTTAAACAACAAATTTCCTAATTTGAAAATATTTGTTAATTCTTCACAACAAAGACTTATCTATTTTTACGCTTTCATTATAATAGGTCCCTAAACCAGTAAACAACTATAAGAGAAAATATTACCTCTGTATTTCTAACAGAAGACCTGGAACAAATTGATTTTTTTCTTAGATTCTCTTAATTCCTTCATCTAATCATCCTTCATTAAAGATCCCGAATACGCTAGATTGACCGAAACTAGAGAAAATAACATAAAATTAGACACTTCGGCGTCTATGAGTATTTTTAGCTAAAAGTTTTTACTGTTCTATTCTTGTAGAAAGACCATCTACTTGCTAACAAACGTAAATAGATATATAGTAGACGAACCACGTATTTTAATATAAAAACATAGTTAAACCATTTCATGTAGTACTTATTGTACTTTATCAAAAAATAACCTTTTTCTATTTCTTTATTATCTTTGAGGTCTTAGGTGATCACGGTGGTCTTAAGTACGAATCGTTTCTGAACGAGCCAATATCTTGTTAAAAGTTTTCTTAATTTAAGCCACACGAACATATATACCAAGCATTATCTACTTACAATAGTAAAGCAGAATACATACAAGCAGCATGTAAAAGAAGTAATTATAGCTTGCGATGAGATTATGCCATTCCCGTATGCAACCACAGATAAGTAAATGTATTCCTATAAGCTTTCAAAGGAACGAGTTACAGTCCAAAAACGTGAAAGCTATCGAGTTAATTTTATTACAATTCTTCCATAGTGGAAACTCGTGTTATTCATGAATAAACATGAATGTATAATATATGGTTTGAGTTTGCCATTGGAGATCAGCTAAAAGCATCTTGTTTGCTAATTATAGGTTCTTAGAAAATTTCCTTCAAATAATCATAATTCATTTTCGATTATTCTAAAATTGCCTGTTCTACAATCAATTAATGGCATCAATTTACATTTGATATGGTCTGAATTTGAAAAGTTATTTTCTTGTGATAAGGCCATCGGTAGTGTAGATGTTGATTAATAGATACAGTTAACTACACATTAGTGAGCAACTAAGGATTGGTTCTGTATCAGGTTCTTTGCCATTTATATGCAAAAAATAAAAGAAATACTTTATAAAATATAATTACAAAAGTATAAACTAATAAAATGATGAGTCCTTTTTTAGAATAGGTATATATAAAGATCTCAACTGGTTGTTAACGGTTATCTAGGTACTGATTTGTTGAACGATATTAGAAACTAAGCTGTAAAATACGAAAAAGTCTTTATATGTAAGTATTTGTCTTAATTTACCTCTTAAATCCATGATGTACCTATTGCTGCTTGATATGCTATGTAAATCCTTGCATGTTACCTACATATTATGATTTACACATATAGGTATATTCAACTTTTAATAACCTTTTTAAGTAATCAAACCTGTTTTTGATGGTGCTACCTAATTGAGTTAAGGTAGCTTCTTCTGATTGAAGAGATTACCCCTTAAAATAACCACCACTTAACTGCTAATGATCAATCAATTAATTATTTAAGAACTCTAAAGAATAAACTGAAATGATTTGATCAGTGGCAAATTATCATAAAAATAAAAAATATACGAAGTATTATTAACACATCACGTTCTGTAATAAGAGTTGCAAATTAATTGATCAACATGTCTTTTCGAGCTGCAATGTAAATATCGTGACAACTAGATAAAATGTAGAATGGAACATAGAAAATATAAGGGAAAGGAATATAGTTTTAGTGGGACATGATCCATAACCCATATGTCGCGATGTAAATGATTGAAACAATACGTTCTGAAGAACTGAAAAACTCTATTCTATTTTGGAACAGATCTACCAAATAACCATTATTTTTCCGAATTTCAAAGATTTACTTGAAAGTGTCCAACATAGGTCAACAAAAGTTTTTAGAGATTTTGAGTTTCAAGAATCCCAAATCTTAGTGAACTAATACTTTAATTCTTAACTAGGGAAACCTCGTCAAGACATGACGGTCTAAACGGTTTTTAAATCCTACTGTGAGCTACCAACCAAAAGAACTACCAACTTGTTTAAAAAAAATCTTACATTTGTTTATTGCCTATAAACTTACATTTCTAGTAAATATGAAATCAATTTTAATGAAACTGTATATAACAAAAAGAAACTGAAATTGAATTGTACATTGTGAAGTGTAATAAATAAAAAATGTAATAACAGATTTTTTATCAGGCTTATTAACTGTAATGAGAAGGATGGAACTCTTTTTTGTCATCAACAGCTCAGTGAAGGAATCAAGGTTAGTCAACGAAAATGCCCCCGCGAGCTACTAGTAGCTCGCGATCGACTGTTCTAAAGCATTGAACGATTTCCCTATATACAATATTCGATGTGTGATTACAATCCTTCGGATTTTCGTGAGTGATTATTTAAATAAACGCAACCATAACCAGTTGAAAATTCTAAGCCTAGCACTCCTCTCTCCCAGCTTACTCTCCTCTCTTCCGACATATCTTCCTCTCTGGCTTACCCCTCCTCTCCGGTGTATTCTACATACATACATACAGAATTTCTACCTTACGAAATGATAAGAATAAAATCAAAAGTTGATCTTGTTTAAAACATTCTTGAAAACATCTATTAGTACATATTTCATAAACATGACGTAAACGTAGCAAATTTCCTGCGTTTTATACAAGCAATATGAAACTGCTCTGAATAAGCAATTGCCATCAGCTATTATTTGTATAATTCGTCTGTTGTCCATAATTTTCAACAATGTGGCTTTTGTCTACGCAACCTAACATTTCTTAAACATTACCCGCTTATTAATGATGAGAGTGGACAGCTGTATCACCCTTTTATATTTATAAGCGGGAGTATTTACGAAACTCACCACCGTGGAAAGTGAGAGGGCGCCCCGAGTGAATTTCCGGTACGTCCGTCACAAATTAAACATTTTATAGTTTTTCAAATTAAAAATATATATAAATTAAGTAGTGTTGATTAATCTACACAGCTAAAGCTTTAATATAAAAAAAGAATCGCTTAGATCGGCCCGGTGGAACTCTCGAACGAACAAAAATAAGCCTTGTGTTTTAAATATATAGATGAATACATTCAAAGATGTTTCACAATTTGAATGTTTTAGAAACTTCCCAAGCAGCATTTTTAGTCGGTGGAACTACTAAGTTTTTGCTACTAGTCACAAGCACGTAATTGCTACGGTTTTATAACGTGCCTGCTTCCAAAATGAGGAACAATTTTTGGATAGCAGATACTCCTACGTTGCATTACTTCTCTGGAACTTGTGCTGCTATGTTTCGACTACGTAGCGGGAACGTGGCATTTTATCCGATAACCAATAATGTTTTTATTTTATCTGTTGATTTGAACTGGCAAAATAATCCTTTTAATACTTTAGTGGTATAATGTGAACATTTCAAAGATTTTATTAACATTTACATTGGTAATACATATAACATTTCTTTTATCAAACTTTATCAAACATTTTGAGAATTTTATAATTCTGAAAATCTGAATTCCCAAAAATCTACATCCTCTATAAGGGAAGAAATTAGTTATAAATGGGCGATCATGTTTTAAATATGTTTTTTTGACATGAGACAAACAAATTAATTTGTTATTGTCTACAAGAACTCAATTTCCATCTTAGAAAAGCATATATTTTTGATTAGGACAAAAATATCCTATCCGCAACACAACCATTTTAAAAATTAAAACAATATACATAATCCATTCCCCTTTTTCGCAGTTGCAGTGTCGGGATTCTACACAAACTCTTATGGGAGAGCAATGGAGATAATGTAGCAAGTACATTACGCTTACAAGTTGTTGCTTAAAAAACTTTCTTTTTTAAAACGAGAAAAGTAGAACAAAGAAATAAGGAAGGGGTAAATCGAAAACGAAGATGGTTTGTAAATCGTTTATGACATCGAATATTCAATTTTTTATAGAAACTCCTCTACAACTCCTCCTCTAAACATCATACGTTTGAAAATGTTATTTTTTTTTAAGCACTGCCGTCTTAAAAAGAGACTTGCAACTTTTACTCTTACGTATATTAGAATATAAAAATGGAAGTGACTATACAGACTATACAGTAAACATTTTAAAAAATAATTACCTCATCATTCATTAAAAGATTTACACACTGTATCTTAAAACCCTACTAGCAAAGTCCGCATGCTGGAGTAGGGGTGATGGGACTCCCTCAAAGACGAACCACTATGGGTTAGCACTAAATAGCTCTGGCACTAGTCTGGAGAGCTAGTAGAGGGTGGATAGGTAATCTTGCTCCCACCAATGAGCTACTCGTAACTCTTACAAGTGTAACTGACACGCTAATTGAGCGTAACTCAATTCGTTGTCCCCTAAGGGGGACCGTGGTCGTAAGCTAACGCAGGTAGCCACGTTAAATAAAGCTTTAGATATCTGTATCTTAAAAACGTTTTGAATACTTTGACATACGAAAATATGAGGAAACGTTACAATATCTAATGCATTTAAAACTACCCAAAGAGAAGAGAAGATGTAACAAATTATATTTGTATGTAGATCACGTAAAATGATTTTTAGAAAATTAACTTTAATGGCGTATGATGACATTCCCATTTTTAACTTTTCGGAAAAGCAATTTAGTTATGTGACAATGCAAAGCATACTGATTCGGGACCTTTAACATCAAAAAAGTTTAGCTACACAGCTTTATCACAAAAGTATCTGACGCGGTATAACACATTTAAAAGAGTTTATTCCTTTTTAAGCCATTTCTCATCGACTGTTTACCGCACTAATAAGTCTAGATGACAAATACATAGAATCATACGACAAAGAATGACTTATCATATTGAGATCAATAGAAGAACTTCGCGTATAGTCCACAATTGTATGGGCTTTCTTCAGGAAAAAATTAGAAAACTCATAAGAGAACATCCACAGTAAGCAACATGAAGGCGGAAACAAATGATAAATAAAGTGCAGGGATTTTTCATAGAACGCAAGACAAAAGAAAAAGGGAAAAAAGTATAAGGACACAGTAACTGAATACCATGCCTGACGTGAAACTTTATCGAGTGAAGATGAAAGGAGGACGGCTATATAAGAATGGATGGATGTACAATTGTACAGCTTTGATTAACCGCTCCGATGACCTGTAGAATTACTTACGTCGGCAGGAGGTAATTGTTCCAATAACAAAATTATGTACTAAGATGGCCATTCTTTCAAAACATTTCTACTCGGGGACTTTGGCGTAAGAAGGCACTTAGAAGTGTCTAATCTGATGACATCTGCAGTATTCTTAGGAATATGTAGTTCATTTGATAGAGCTAGCAATATGTTTTGTTGGAATATTCATGTGCAACCGAGAAATTATTCTATACGGATCTTTAGTAAAGATCTAACTTATTGGTTTAGAAGATTAAACTTGCGACAATGGCTTTCGGTGTTAAAGAGCGTAGTGGTCAGACCTACAGTCAACCAAAATGATCAAAGTAGCTGTAGCAAGTCATTTAATCACAAAACAATTTGCATATTAATCAATTTACCTATAGTAAAACCAAAAAAAGAAAAAAAAACTAAACCGAAGTGAATCTAGCAGCCGCAGACTAGCAGTCGGAGTTGATTGTGAACGAGCCTTGCCCCCAAATTGTCAAATTTAGACAGTTTGAAATAAAGAAATAGACATTGCAATCTGTCAAAGTTTTCCACAACTCCAATTGTTAATTATTAAACTACTATTAATAAATAACCCTCTGATAACAAAAGTGTGCACGACATTAGTTGCTGCTTAAAAGATTTTTCACAACTCCAATTAATATTTATTAATAGTAGTTTTATGATTAACAATTGGAGTTGTGAAAAACTTTTTAAAACTTTGACAGATTGCAATGTCTATTTTTTTATTTCAACCTGTCTAAATTTGACAATTTGGGAGCAAGGCTCGTTTACAATCAACTCCGACTGCTAGTCTGCGGCTGCTAGATTCACTCCGGTTTAGGTTTTCATTTTTTGGTTTAGGTAGTGCTATGTTATTATTTTTCAGTGCTTATAACACACTCTCGCTTGTCTAGGTATCTAGATATGAGCTTTCCCTGTTGTTGGCGGTAAAACTATGTCTTGCAAAAGACGTTCTGATATTTCCATATATCTGTAATAGAACAACACCCCAACGACTACTTCTTAATATGCGGCGATTTTAATCTTCCCGAGGTCAGCTGGCGTCTCAATAATGATCTCGGTTTCTGTGTCCCCTCCTTCGGTTCCAGACGAGCAATAGACTTCATTGATTGCATATCGCTCTGTAATTTGATGCAATTCAGTTATTATACAAATAATGCTGGCAATACATTAGACTTAATACTAAGTAATAGAGCCAGTCTCGGTGGATTAGTGGTTTGCATGTTTGCTTCATAATCCAAAGATCGCAAGTTCGATCCCCGGCCGAGCTGGTAATTTTTCATAGCGGAGAAAAATTTAAAACATGCCTTCGTCTCGGATAAGAAGTAAAACTGTAGGTCCCGTGTCAATGCGATGTTTGGCACGTTAAGAATCCCTACTGGGGGTGGAATTCCCCCAGATTCAGCTAAATTCTAGTAGGGTCGGCCAAATGATCATAGCAATCGGTGTCATGAGGTACGAAGGATGCTCCGCCATCCTGATTCCTCGCCCAAAAACAGAAACTAAGTAATAGATCTTTCATCAGAAATATTAATCCTTGTTCATCGCCTCTGGTTCCGGAAGATGTAGCACATGTTACACTTGAGTTTGATCTAACTTGGTCGTACACAAAAGCATTAGAGAGACATAACCAATTAGGTATTTTTAATTTTAACCGTGCTGATTTTCCAACTATTAGTGCTTTATTAGAGTCATATGATTGGCCAGCTGTCCTAGATAGGGATTCAATAAACGACGCAGTCAACACATTTTATAATTGCTTACAAAATGCAATTAACACCTGTGTACCTTTAGTTAAAAGAAAACATCCCAAATATCCATTTTGGTTCTCTCGAGGAACTATACGTGTTATCGGTGAAAAGAACAAATATCACAGGAAATGGAAGCAACACAAAAATGAATTAGATTATCTTTCTTTCAGTCTGTTGAGGGGTCGTTCTAAACACTTAATTGCCTTAGATTATGCTAACTATATTGCAACTACAGAAAATAATCTAGTGTCTAACCCAAAGTCTTTTTGGAAATTTGCTAGAAATAAGCGTAATTCTGACCAGATTCTCCCAGCTTCAATGAGCTATAATGATCAAACTGCCATCAACGGTCGAGCAATTTGTAATTTGTGTGCCGATTACTTTGGTTCAGTTTATGTTCTTCCTTCAACACTTTCTAATTTTAATAATAACAGTCCCAATGCAGATACAATTCGTTCAAATATTGCTTTTGAGTTATCTGAGGTGGAGTCCGCCTTGCGTTCCGTTGATATTAACAAAGGACCTGGACCTGATGGTATACCACCTTTATTAGCGAAAAGGTGTGCTGAATCTCTAGCTAAA
This sequence comes from Agrypnus murinus, assembly GCA_929113105.1. Taxonomy (NCBI): domain Eukaryota; kingdom Metazoa; phylum Arthropoda; class Insecta; order Coleoptera; family Elateridae; genus Agrypnus; species Agrypnus murinus. The sequence continues at coordinate 37,968,367 of OV816025.1, read as the reverse complement.
CCCTTATATATTCTCTTTAACAGATCTTTAAGAGAAGCTGAATTTCCTGACATTTGGAAAACTGCAAATATAATTCCAATATACAAGTTTGAAAAATTAGTGTATGAAGTAATCTTTTTTAAGATTAAAAATATTATATATCCCCAACAACATGGCTTTTTCTCTGGTCGATCAGTAGAAACATGTATGTTGGATTACTCTAACTACATTCTTTCATCAATGTATAAAGGCGTTCAGCTGGATTCCATCTACACGGATTTCTCGAAAGCGTTTGATAAAATAGACCATAATATCTTGCTTTCTAAGCTGTGCACCCTGGGAATTAGTGGTAGTTTATTGCGATGGATTGAGTCTTACATAACTCGTTCTCAACAAGCTTTCATTCAGGGTTTTACTTCTGCTTTTATACCTGTCACTTCCGGAGTCCCTCAAGGTAGTCACCTGGGCCCGTTACTATTCTTATTCTACATTAACGATGTCGTTAAATGCTTTCAATACGCACGTTGTCTGCTATATGCGGATGATATGAAAATTTTCCTTACTATACGTAGTAATGATGACTGCCTATTACTTCAACGTAACTTGGACAACTTTTCGTCATTTTGTGATAACTCCTTATATTTGAATCTTGCTAAATGTAACGTTATAACGTTTACTAAAAATAAATCTCAAATTACATATAATTACCATTTCAATAATACTTTCATCAATCGTGTAACCTCAATTAAAGACTTAGGTGTTATTTTCGATTCCAAGATGTCATTTAATGAACATATCGATGTCATAACATCCAAAGCATACCGCATGTTGGGATTTATCCAACGTACAACATATGATTTTAATAACACCAAAACAGTTATTACTCTCTATTACGCATATGTACATAGCATATTATCTTACTGTTGTATTATATGGAATCCACAATATGCTGTCCGCATAAACCGAATTGAAAGTATCCAGCGAAAATTCACTAATTACTTACAACGTAAATTTCATTTAACTTTTAATAGTTACGCGGACCTAGGTCATAGCCTTGGGTTGCTCAGCTAAGAACAGCGTAGAACTTGTAGTGATATTCAATTTGTTTCGCGCCTAGTTAACCACAACTTAGATGCACCGGACATATTACAACATTTTGGATTAAATTATTGTCCCCGACCACTCCGTCAACGTCAGTTGTTCTTTATTCCTACGGCTCGTACTAATGCTTTTCAAAACTCGCCTATTTTGCGAATGTCATATGCAACTAATAATATACCAGCAAATATTGATATTTTCCTTATATCTAAAAACGCTCTAAAGAACAGGTTACGAACACACTTTTTATCTCTGCATTTATTCTCTGCCTGTTGGTGTCAGTTTTGATTAATGATCAAATTAAAAGACGATTTTAAATATGAATATTGTACATATATCTTTAGTATACATTAGTTTTGTTTGTTTATGTAGTAATGTTTTTTTATTTTTGGTTTTGTATCTGTATTATACTTATAATTCATTATTATTTTCTAATCTCTAGTATAGACTAATATATGTTGTACACTGTTTGTGAATTGTTTGTTGTATATTTTTCTTAGCGACACTTGTTTTTGGGCTCTGCCTGTTTTTGTGTCCTGCTGTTAAATAAATAAATAAATATGGTTTGGTCACAACGTATATGTTGCTATGTCAAATATGATATAATTTTTGTTCAGCAGTTCTCATGTATTCATTTTAATCTGGCACCTTACCTTTTCTAGTTTATCTGCAAATTTTTTTGATTGACTTTATTTCACTTATTTTCGATGTTTTATGTTGAGAGATTTGCGTTTTGACTATTTATAAATACCTTGTATAAACACACAACTGTATCAACTTGATAATTGATATAGTACTCTTTATTGTTTATTGTAATCGAACTAAATAATCATTTGATCACCTATTGAACTTGAAGCGTTGACGTATTTAAACTGGGCTAGCATATTTTCAAGGGGGGTTTTTACAGAACTAGCCTTTTCATTTGTATCAGTTTAAATCCGCCCCCCCTCGCTCAAGATTAAAAATAAATTAATAAAATACTACAATCATATTCAACTGTTCTTTCATTTTTGTTTATCTCCTTTCTCCGTCCTGATGAAGTAAGTCAATCGTTATCAACCTTGGTCACATGTTATAAAAAACAATCACAACGTAGGATCCAGTTTGTTCTTTTTGTTATATTTATCATTAGAAAGTTTGTCATTTTTAAGGTTGGTAGTGCTGTTATAACTTTCGTTTTATTAAATATTTAAATTTTACGCGGGTAGAGTAATATGAGCCGTGATCGTCTAGTGGACTCCGGCTCATTACAAGAATAAGATTTTGTGACTGGTCAAAGTAATTTCATCAAAAAGCGTCTGTCTAAGTCATCGAATGGTGAATTCGAGTGAAGATAGTTTGAAACGTTAAGATAGCTTCTTTAAAGCTCTCAAAATACGGTGTTTAATTTAAAGCAATCTAGGGATAACATTATGATTACGACAGCTGCAACTAAGTTGAAGAAAGAAAAGAAGCTTTAGAAGAAGTATCCTGTTCCTAAGTGTTACAAAGATAAGCACGAACACTATCATAGTCAATGGACAAAGAACGATATCTGAATCAGAAGAGCTCAACATTACTCTAGAATTGTATGGCACTTCTTTAGCGGAAAATTCTGTGTCGTTTTTCGGTGGATACTATTTTAGGCTCTTTCTAATTGTCTTCTGATGAAGCCTCATGAAATTGCGTCCAACGTTAATTTCTTCAATATAATGTTGTTCAAACGCGAAAGATTGTAGTTTATTCGAAAAGAAGAAGGCTCGAAAACGTAAACTGTTCTGACTTCTGACTGAATACAAAATCTTATCATTAGTGAACAGAGAGAAGAGTTTTCATGGAACCTATATATGTATCAATCTTTCTTAACTCTGAAAACTGCCAGTAGGGCGCGTACCGTACGTTGAGAACCCCCGCAATAAATTATTAAGATGATTCAATTAATTAGTTTAAATTTTTATATTTATTTTCAATGCAGTACAGATACTAATATAACGGCGGAAGGCAAACTACTAGAAATGTATGAATTTCCTCTCGTTAAGCTTCTCTGCCATCCTTTTATTTCTAATTTTATGATAAATAGGTTATTATGTAAATAAAGTTACTTCCGGAAATTAGAAAAATTACAAATTAAAATAAAATATCAATTATAAAATTTTATAACGGTTAGTTTTTTTATTAAAAACCCTTTCAATTAGCAGAATCTTCAAAAGCGCCTGCAATCCTTTCCTCTATCCTTATAATTATAAGTAGCTACTACCATGTACTAAATTCTAATTAACGTTGCTCCTGTCTATTTTGTTAATCTATTTATAATTTTAATTAAGCCGTAATTGTATTTTAGCTAGTTTTTCATAAACCAGTCTAATTTCTAATAGAATGGATAATTTAAACAAGCTTAAGTTTAAATTAATTTACAATAATCAACTATAAAGTCTCCTTAACCGCAAATATAAGAAGCTTTGAATCGTTACTAATGGCTCAAGATGTGTTTATCAGTTAACATTAACTGAGATACAAGACATGGATATAGCTTCCTAAATAACCACTAAGATTCATAATTTATAGTTAGACTTTTAAAATGCGTGTGATTAGCAACATCACAACGCATGGTAAATACGCACAGATAATTTAATTTATTATAAATGCAATATTTTATATGAGTTTAAATTCTGTAATAAATGTATAGTATCTATCATGATAATATTTATATACTACCAGAAGTATATAGATGGGAAAGAAAATAATGAAATTAAGAATAACTAACTAGTACGTGTGAATATTTAACAGGTTATTCACATACACATATACACTCATGTATTACGCGAACCAAGGAAATTCTTGGACCATAAAGAATTGACGTTGTCATGTCTACACGTCAAATGTTTAAAATAAATAAATGGCTAACTTCAGTCGTTCCCGTGTAATACAGGAGGTGAAAGAAGACATGAATATTAATGTCTGCAAGTTGATATGTCATTTCCTCTTTGCTTTTCCAAGGAGGAACTGTTGTTGACAGTTATTTAGATCTTTTTTTGCTTGAAAAACGAATAGTGGAAGATGCATATAAATCTTTATAAAGCGTTGTAAATTGTAAAAGCCGTTTATAATAGCAATAAAATAATTTAAGTATGCCTTATTAGGGCAAAAATAAAACTAAACTGTTGCAGAATGTTACAGAATACTTAGTAGATATTATCTACAACAATGATAAAGCCCGTTACTATCCTTATTTGGAGTTCGAAATATTTTCTGAAACCAACTTCAAGATTTTACTTTTCCAGAGTAAAGCATCTAGGAAAGGTGGGGGAGGGACATTGTGCGAGATAATTTAAAACAATAACAAAACTAATATTAGAAAATTAGTTCAGGGGATCGTTTCATAAAACCTACAACCCTCATTTGTTTTTGACATATGATATTATATTACAGCGAACTAATCATATAAGACAAATACTGCTCGTTCACGTGTAACGTTTTTTGATATTTTGTAAAACGATTATTCATCCTTTTTTTACATTGTTTGCATGCAGAATATAGATATAAAATAAAACTGCTTGTTATTAAAGCATGCGTAATAATAGCCAGATTTAGGTACTGTAGTGATTTAGCATGTCTTGATTTAGTACCCAAGGCATGTAGCATAGCTTCTTTTATTACTCTGAATATACTGAACTAAAAACAAAAGATACGTCGCGAGATGGACGTCAACTGTAACACCAATAAAATCCAAAATACTGAATACTTACTGCAATTGCTTACTTCACAATAAAAACGATACTTACTGTACTTTAATGCACCGACTTAAGATCTCTAATGGCAAATTATGTCATAGGCGTAGGTACTGGTCTCTATAGCTTATAGATTGTAAAGAAAAACAAGATTTGTAGAAACAATAAGAATATGGGCGCCATTTGCTTGCAAGTCATTTTAGTATTCAGCATTCGCAAGCAAAAAAGGATTCGGACTATATTGATTTAATGCAATGACTAATAAAAGTTAGTTTAGTTAATGTTAGGCTGATTAATATATTTTTAATAACTTCCACAAGTAAACGGTCCAATTCCTCACAACTGTATTTAATTTAAATTGGTTTATTCATAAGTCAAGAAATAGTATTGTTTAATAAACAATGGATTTATAATTTTTCAATTATGTTAGGAGAGATCCCTTTTTAGATATAAAAAATATTCGTTCATAATAACAAGTTGAATGTCCTAACAAAATATAAACAATCTTAAAAATTACGGCAACTCACTTAATCACTAATGTTCATCTGATAATCCTAGATAGATGTTAATATCTATTCAAACATACAAAACATCACTTCACTGTATTGCTCTTAATTTTCACATAAAATCACTATAAACAGTAAACGTCAGCTCCATAACAGTATTTATCTAAATGAAGAATTGTATACACAGGTAACGATAATAAAGTGATTAACTAAATTTTAAATCTGAAGTTGCAAGAATAATATAATATAAGAATATTGTCTTCCATTAGTAAAAAAAACTGTAAACTCATATAATTCCAAAAGGACTATCGCTTTTCGCAGATTTCCGTTAAATTGATCCAACACAACCATCTTTAAATCTTGCGCGAAATTCTGCACTTCCCAAAAATAATTCTTAGGACATTAATCAATAAAAATTTAGAAGCATAAACGTTTTTAGTTTATTGTTAAATTTCAAAATAATTTCGTTAACAGACGCACACTGTAGTGGTTATTGGATCGATAATGCAACAGGCTATACTTTAAGCTTTCATTTTAAGATTAAATTTGTTGTAAGTTATCACAACAAGCTATAAACGGTGATAATTATTAAAATTATTCACTCAAAGAATCAACTGTATTATAAAACCACTTTGCTTATATCTTTTACGACCGACGAGACGAAAGAAAATTAATCCGCAAAACAAATTCAAAACTCAACTTTTGTTGTACTTGACGGTAATTTAGGAGCTAACCGCCTCCAGAGCGCAGTCCGCTCCGTGACCTGTCTGTCACTTCGCTCGATGTAGTTTTCTAGCAGACTGACGCTACTAGACTTCTTCTTGGGGATGCAGATTTCATGTTTGCCCTAAAATTTATAAAGGAGGGAAATTAAATATCCTATCAAAACGAGACTGACACATTTTAAGCCAATGGGAAATCTTTCTGGAATATTCTAGATCTTATTTATTGTAACGACGAAATGAAATTCTCACCGGAGGTCAACGAAAAAAAAAACAGATTAGACATACCTTTATCTATACTGAGTGTAGACACTAATCACTAAACACGAAAATAACACGTAGAAATCCCAGAAATGTATGTTAACTACATTTTTTGACATATTCCTTTGTTAAAAACGCGAATTTATTTCTGTATTTTATTCTAAAAACAATTTCATCTGTGTGAAAACACTTTGGGATGACCTTTGATATTAAAGAAAACACCATTTGGTTCAAAATAAAATCTGGAATATTAACCCAACGAAAATATGCTGAAATATACAGGGCCGTCCTAAGATTATTTATGATAAATGTATTTAAAATCGCATTAGGATGGAATCTCTAATTTTTAACACGTTACAGTCAACAGATGTAAACAGAGTCAGATATGAATTCATAAGTAAACCAGTCAAAAATTAATTCTCTCCTTTCCAACATTATAAGAATAAAACTTTTAATGAACAATTAGTATTTTATTCAATCCAAACCTCAACGTAGTACAGTAAATACTACATGTGGTGACCCCCACGTGATTAAACCTTCAGCAATTTCTGCCAAAAGGTCTCAACGTAGTACAACAAATACTACATGCTTTTTTTGGTTCAATATTTCATCACATGCATACTAATCTGATTGCTCGAGTAACTAGAGAGAGACGATTGCCTTTAATAATGGTTGCTATAATTACTCGAGCAATCAGATTAATTAGATGTAATATTGGAACTTAGCTTTTATAACTATAGTTTAAACTATTATCTATTCACTTTGTAGACAAACAAATAAATGGGCTGGCCATGACGTTTGGACAAATTTCACTCTGTACAGTTTTTGACAATAAAAATTGGAAGGTTAAGAATTTTGGCAATCGTATGGAAGCAAAACAGCAACAGCAACTTTAGTACAATTAGAATGTGACCTTTCTTTAGTTATCATTTGCATGTGCATTCTTATACTACACGCATTGACAGATATTTTATACGAAAAAAAATGAAACTGCTTAAATTTTTATAAAATCCAACTCATTTTCGATTTTTGACGACAACCAACTCGAAAATTTTTAACCAATCAAATTACAGAATTTTTCAAATTGGGACCAATGAAATTAGTTTTATAGTGAAAAAACCACTAGTGGTTTTTTCACTAAGAAAAAACCACTTGTCAAAATGAAATGTCAAATTTAATTAAATTAATATTAACTACACACGCTAAATAAAAATTTGCTCGGTGGATTGTCAAGCCGAATACAACTCGTGGTCTAAAACTACACTCGTCTCCTGCGTCGACTCGTGTAATTTTCGTTGCGAAAGCTACTCATATCTGAAACGACAAATTTTGTCGGAAAAAATCAGACCACTTGTGATATTATATATGACAAAACGCCGTGATTATTCCCCTTGTATGGACTAATTAAAAAGGCGACTGGTGGAAGCATAAATTTAGAATAAATATCATTTATAGCAATTATGGCTAGTACAATCGTTATAAAAAAGCCAAGTTAGCTGCAGTTTACCTTAATGAATGAAGAAGAAGAGGAAGCGAAAGGAAGATTTTAAAAACTATTTTAATAATGAATCTGGAAATGTTTATTGGCAAATGAAACATGTCACTATATAGAACAGATATCGAGTAATAACTTTATTTAAAAAACACTTCGAAATCTTGACATAAGATATAAAGAACACGTGCGTTGTTACAGAAATAAACACCCGAGAAATCTAATTATGCCAAACACCTTTTAGAACAAAATCACACAATGACTCGTTAAAATAATATTAAATTCCTACATTTTTGTAATAACAAACGCAAATTTGACATTTTAGAAGCTTTTGAGATATACAAATACAAACTCAGGGTACCTTTAACGAATGAACAGATTGAGTTCAGTATTCTCCGTTACTGAAAATGTTAGATATTTAATTTGGGTTATTTTTATCTTTTTATCTAGTTACCTATTTTTGTATCTACCTTAGCGACCTGCTTGTTTATATTTATATTACCTGGTAATGACAGCTTAGCTGTCGAAACAATATTGTCAGGTTATAACTTAATAAGAACTGTGAAATTTTTTATTAATCTTTATTCATTTAATGCAGTTATACATTAAGGTTATGTAGATATACATTCCTGGGACCAGCAAATCTAGTTAAGGTTTTTCCTTGTCTGTAACACAAATGTGGGATTTGTGCTATACCACATGTATGTCGGCTGCAGCCGCACGGTGGACCTGTGTATATATTAATTGTATAATAATATTAATTGCTTTCTTCCTCCCACACAAGCTTTAGCTTATGGGGCCTGGTTATTGGTTAGCCAGGTAATGAGTTGTAGCACTTATTATATTATATTATTATAAAATACAGCTGATATTTGATTTATTAATTTATAAGAAAGTAATCGCAAATTATGTCTTTCGTCTGCAAAAATTTTCAAATGATTTCGAGATTAATAAGATAAGGAAATGAAGCCATGCCATGCCATACCATAAGTGACTGTTGGATGTTTGATTCTGTGAACAATTTATTAGGTAATCAAAGTGGTTGATCAGAAACATTATTCCGTGATTTTTGATCTGATTATTATCCTTATATTACTATTTTTGATTTCCACGTTAAACCAATGAGCAAACCAGACTTTGAATTAAAACTAGAATATTCGTTGTTTTGTAATATTTGTAATATTAATTAATCTTCCTTTTTGTTTCAGGTAAGTTTCTACAAGAAAAAAATCATCCAATACTGGTTTGTTGGTGAAACAAGTCTTATCTGACAGTCAGTCAAGTCATGAACGTACGTATTTCTTTTCCAGATACTGCTTGAAGGATTTCTTGAAATATTATTTGTATTTCCTAACTCTTGATATTTATACATAATTATGTTAAATATGATATTCGTTACATTAATAAATATCTAGTTATTTAATTCTTTCAAGTAATGCAACTTTTTTGGCAGATGTCAGAGAGCCACACGTACTTTCTGAATTTTTTAATCCTGGCGAGCAGCAACTTAAACTAATTGGAAAACTGGATAGGTTATAGTGTGCTTTTGGTATTGCTATACTTTATTTTACTAGTACTATAAAGAGCTTCTTTATAGCCGCAAAATATGCTAAATACGGTACTTTATGCACAGATGCATAATAATTAAATTATTATTACTAGACTCATCTAAACATAAACAACTCTTTATGGTTCGACGGGCAATAAAAAAACGTCAATTAAATGTCAGCTGAGCTGTTTAGCGTGAAACTTGAATTGTTCTTAATATATAATTTGTGAACTTATCAACAATGAAAATAAGCTGAAACTAAATATTTTGGAACATCTACTATAGTAAACCTAAACATACTTCAAGTGTAAGCACAGCGGATTGATGTTTACCTAAGTACTCATTTAATTATGTTTTTTACGCAATAATATAGTACAGATATAAACATAAAATAGTGTATGTGTAGCGGGCGTAACTTGCTTTTATGGCTATACAGCCTTTTCCTAGCCCTCGGCTAACGCCTCGGACTAGAAATAACGCTTCCGGCCATAAAAGCCTCTTTACGTCCGTAATACATAAATAACTATTATAATGCAGTTGCACATAAACTTTTTTACTGGCAATTAAATGCTGTTATACCTATAATGAATATACATTTATCTCAACCATTATTTGATAATAGATTTCAAACTGTTTTACAATAAGTCGGTCCCCTGAAAACGTAATTAGAATGGTAAATCGAACAGAAATACTTAAAACCTCACGCATATCCGTTGCTGATAAGCCAACGAAATAGATCCTACATATTATTGAAACTTGTGAAGTGTTGAATAACGTGTTTAAAGGCTTTTCACTAGTGTGAACACGCACTCCTCGCAGCGATGTTTTTATTCTTTAAAAGTAATAATTAAATTCATTATAGACACCACCAGTAACTTTAGAAATTGCTGCATTTAAGGTTTATTTTTGAAATATAAATAAAACTAAATCATTTTTGTTATATTACGATTATTGTGAATAAACTATTGGCTGCTTTTTCTGATTTACAATCCGCAGAACTATTTTAAACATACTGAAAACTTATTAGCAAGTTATGGTTAAATTTTCAAATCACAGTTAAATAGTTTTTCATCTTGATTTTAATTCTCATAGCAACATAAACAAGAATGGTAAATCTTAGCTTCAACGAAGTACGAACAATGGACGTGTAGGAATAAATAAGGCATTCCACACCCATGAAATTATATAATTAGTTTGGCTCATAACAACACTAAAAAGTGAACAAATTAATGTATATCTGACTAATTTTTGTCGTTTACCTGTCTTGAAATTGTAATAACTATGCCACTATACCCTAGTCTTTCCGTTACCATATAATTATGGTACATACTTGGTGTAGGATTACTATAATTAAGTTCTGTTACATCCTATTAGTGTCTTAAAAATTTTTCACAGACATGTAAAACTTGAAGTAATAAGACTGTTTTCTATTTTTATTTTTTTCTCTTTAATTTTTCTCCCAACAAGTAATAATAAAATGCGTCATGCACACATCTTTTTGTAATATTTTCTTAAGCTGTTATCCGTTAAGAACAATAAATTATAGTTATTAGTTTTTACCGTTTTGTGGTAGACCAGTATAGCATGTAACAATGGAATTCAAAAAGAATCCAACAATAACCAATAAACCTACATATATATCATCGCAACTGGACCACGAAAATGGGAATTTACCCGAGATCCAACCATGTGTAGAGGATTGATTTGTTGAAGGACTGGTATGAAATTGTATACGCACGTGTAAATTCTAATAAAAAAATAAAACAGTTAGTAACAAGTGATGGAATCTACTTAACAATAAATTTAAAAATATATAAACTAATATAAATAAAATAAATAAGTTATTATTCTATTGTTTTTATATTTTAAACGGTGTCTCTTAACCACATACTGGCATTTGATGTATGCCAATATATACAGGGATATTACTCTATATTGCATTTGAAAATAACCAAGTAAAAGCATTAGGTTAAATTGGTTGGTTATTGCTAGTACGTATGCATTTTGCCACGAACAGACGTGGTTTGCTATAAAAAATACACCTTTGCATCTTTTATTTTACAGTAAACATTATTTTAATTTTTGTACGACCATGCTATTTCGGATTGTTTACCATACTTGGTTTTAGAACAGTAGGTTATATTTACTGGTTGCTAAGCAAAAACGCGTCGGTAAGTAATTACTTACCGTAGTTAATACCTTTGTATTCATAATGGTCGTACAAAAAATAGTATAAGCATCTCAAACAGTAAGGAGTTAACCGATCTCCTCCAATATTGGCGACTTCGCTTCGCTCAGTCACCAAACATTGTCGTCGATCTGTAAACTGTCCTTACTGTACTAAAATGCTCCGGCTGACATCTCTAATTATGCAAATTTAAATTCAGGTGTGAGTGTTAACCCCAAAACTTTCTGATTAATTAATGGAATGAGGAGCAAATATAAAAAATGCTGGAAGTATAAAAATTTAAAAATGTTTCTAGATATAGAAAAATTTTCGGGAAGTCTTCTGCTAAGGGAATAACTTCTCATTTAAATTTGACGTAAAATTAATCTGCAGTTCGTTGAGCCTAACTATATCAAGCGATAAACTAATTTAAAATCTGTTTATTAAAACATAAAAGAACGAAGAATTGAAATAAATAAAAAATTGAAAATACAAGCCATCATTATCAACAAGTTATTATTCCTATAAGTAAATTCATTAAATTTCGGGATCCCAAGTAAATTTTAGATAAAGACTAGACTTAGTTAAAAAATCACTACCTTACATTTTCTTTAATCCTGTATAATTTTAATAAAAATTCCTCACACAAATGGAATACTTCAACCACAATACACTATAAAAACAATAATGACCTTACACAACGCACAATAACAAACTGCTGATCTGGACATTATTGTTTTTCATTATTTTCTTGAATTTTGAACTATATTATCTTAACGAGATTCGTCGAACTTTAACATAAATTTATTTGCAATAACTTCCAAACGGAATAAATTCTCAAGAATTATAACGGTAACTGTACTGAAAAACTATATACTTCAAGGTTGCTTAACAAATCATTAATCGGTAATACGAAATTATACTTAATTTTTCAATACGACAAGACGGTATTATTTTCTTCGTTAAACTAACAAAACTTTGCGAAACAATTCTTATATTGGATCAATTTCCAAACAACGAAATCGGTACGCTATAATACTAACTTAAATTGAGGCATAAACGATAGTACGGAGTATCTTGTCAAATTCACTAATTCCAAACTAAATATTTATTAATAAGGGCATACATTCATTGTAACGACCCTCTTTAAATATCACCGGGGCGCAAAGCGCCCGGAGGAGCCTCGAGGCACCAGCCTCTTTAATGGTTCTCTTCGACCGTCTTGTCAAAAAGTCTAAATTGAACTAAACTAAAAGGGATCTGAATTTTATATCTTGATAAATAAATTTAAGAGGGACATCCTAAATTGGCCAATAGCGAAACAACGTTGCTTTCACAAACCAATCAAAGATTAATATTTCAGAATAAAGAATATTTAAAATAAAGGAACTTCACCCGTAATTGAGCTCTGCAATATTTGCAGTAATTTGATACACTGGGATCGAGAGTTTATTTATCCAAAACCTACTAAAGAACACGTATAGTGAAATCATAAATTAAAACCAAATGGATTCTGTTAATGTTTTTCTTCGACGAAACAAAGAATTATAAACTTGGGAACGTCTTAGATGATCGTTCACACCAACGAAAACTTTGCTGATTTTAAAATATTATTTATAAATACACAGAGGTGACTCTTAATACTTAAAAGAAAGTATTATTTAGCTTAACATAATATTTGCAGTTTTGACGCATTCAAATTTGTTAGACTGCAAAGAATCGTACTAGAGTTCCTTTATTATTTATGCATATAAAATGGTATGTATTAAATTGAAAGAATGTAACGTTACACTGTATTGTATTTCGGTAATGATGTTACCTTTCTCACGGCATGCGACCGTCCCTTTTACGGTTTTACACCGAGGAAAAGGTAACATCGTTACCGAAATACGTATTGCGGTATAAGTCAAGTACATTGTGTGGTTAGGAGACACCGTTTAAAATATGGAGTTATGACAGACAGCACTCTTTACAATCTATTATTAGCGATAATAGTATATTATGTATTAAGGGATTAATTGAGTGTGTTAGAGCCCGCAGAGTCAGTTAGCGCCTGAGGCGAACGCCGAACGCGATAAGACGATAAAGGGCTCTAAAACACTAATTAAGCCCGAAATGCATACGTTAGTTTATGTCCAGCCTAAGTTTAAGTTAACATTTAACTTTAAAATAAAAATAATTTGAAAAGTACAAAACTTCAAGATGCAGTGGTCTTAGTTACTATTATTACTATGGAGACGACGCGGCGTAAACAAGGGTAGCCATTTTTTTAGCTCCAAACACTCTTGAGTTATGTATCATAATTTACCAATTTCCTATACATGCCTACGCAATGAGTTCTTTTTTATTTAGGTTTAATTGAATTTTGCGATCTACTCGTACTAAGTATTTTTTGAAGTTGTTGGTCTTCGTGGATAGTCTGGTTTGCAACGGACCAGGGTGCACCTATCAGTGGGCTAAGTATTTTTGATTGGAATCTTTGTATTATATTATGTTTGACTGTTTGGCACATCTCCATAATTGCAGACCATAGGGACAACACAAATTTTATGATAATCTTATAAACCTCATCTTCAATTGTCGTTTTTAGAATGCTTTGCGAGGAATAATAGTTTTTTTCTAAATTTTAAATTTAGTTGCCTCCTTTTTATTTAGATGTGCTTCTGCCAGGTAAGGTGGCATATTATAGTGAGAGTGGGCAATGTAATTTCTACCGATTTAGACTTGTTAGACTGTACACGTCGCCAACGATTTCACCATTCACTAATAAGGTCTAGGTGTTGTTGGAGGCTCTGGTGATATCTGGATTTTCAGTAAACGTGGCAGCTATGGTGTTTGGTGTTTCTAGAATGTCTGTTGTAAATATAAGGTAGATGACGCTGCCCTGAGGAATTACAGATTGTAAGGGATGAAGATTAGATAGGGCGTCTTTGTATTTTCCAGTCTAAAATCGGTTGCTAGGTATGATTTTAACAATAAGTAGTAGTTATTTGGTAGATATGTTTTTAATTTATAGGGTAGTTCTACATATCACGTTTTATAAAAACCCTGTGTTACGTCTAGAAATACTACAGTACAGTATTCCTTTTTTTAAGAGTTCTGGTACTTTGGTTGACAATTCTGTGAGTTTGTTGAATGGTTGAATGGCTTTTACGAAATCCAAATAGGTGGTTGGGTAGTACTGACTGGAAATCAACGTCTTTTTGATTTTTTTTTAAATAATACTTTTCCAAATACCTTACTTAGCTGAGCAAGCAGACTGATAAGTCTATATGATGTTTTATGTTCTGGTGGTTTTTCTGGTTTAGAATCATAAAATCTGAGCTGAGCGATTTATTTTCAAAGCTCATGGTAGTTGTTATCAGCATTATTGCTTTTCTAGAAAGCATTTGTAATATTTGACCAGTTATTAAGTTATAGCTCTTGAAGATTTATGTTGTTTGAATTTGTCTATTTTTTATTTCACTTCATTTATTTCAGCTGGGGTAAAAAGTTTTATAGGGTGTCACATTTGACATGGTATATTTAAAAGTTTTAAAAAGTTTTCTATTTCATTGCAAATGAAATGAAAAACGGTTGACAAGTGCTTTCTGATAGGTGGTACAGCAAGTTGTGGTTTGTAGGCTTTTTAGTCGCTCTCCATATATAGAGTGGAAGGGGTTATTATGCGTTAATTTTAAAGAATGATAGAAGAGATCAAAAGGAACAAAGAAAGTCTGATAAAATTTTTTTTTTAGGACGTACCACTTTTTCCGAAAAAAACTAATAAAGCTGTAAACTTTAACATCATTTTGCCGCGTTAATATTTTCGGACTAATCTATTAAAAGTTCGTGTATCCTCCGGATTTTTTCTCGGCTATGAATTCACGTATATGAAGCGGTACGTTGTTTTTTGTACTATTTTTCTGCATGATAGGCCGTAGAATTCCACGCAGCTTCTTGAATAACGCTAATTAAGTGTTGTACTCGTGTTTTCCAAGTTGTTTGATACGCAGTCGAAGATTTATGTTTTCTTTTATGTATCTTTGAAGATTTCTTTAATCGGTGTTTTTTGCGGTTAGTATGCAATTGACTTCTTCCTTGATTAGTAATTGCTAACAGTCATAATAATGGGAGTACGGTTTGACGATAACTTAAGTCTCGTTTCAATTGTCGTGTAACTCGTAGCTATGTCGAGTAGATATGGAACTTAAGGGCTGCGTTTACCTAAAACAAAATTCGAATTCTTGTATACTGAGTTGCCTAACAACCTAATATAATTTTTGACAAGCGTCTAGCCCCCTAGCTATCACTAAACTAATCCTGAACTTAACGCATGCGTTTTGTGCAGCGTCTTGACTTCAATTCGATAGGATATGTGCAAATTAATATTAAATATATTATTAATTACAGTTCTGATTAGAAGTAGATAAATACATAATTAACTTTTTTTAGTTAATGATTGCATATAGATTGTATAAGTTAAAAAAACGACCAAGTCCAAATTAACGTTTTTTCAAGGAAAGTCATAGTGAAACATTAAAAATCCACAAACGAAATAATGCCCCGCGATTGGGCGCCAATTGAAACACTCGCTTTTCTGTACGGCAAAATAAACAATAAAATACAATAAAATACGATAAACATTATACTTATTTTAAAAGATGCTCAAGATTACCACGGCTTGAGATTTAGCTCTATCTTACAATTTTTTTTAATTCAGGTCGTAGGTATTGGTTCTGCAGTTGTCTAATTTATAAAGTAATTGCTAAAGGTTTCAAAAATACAAAAAGATACACAAGGGCGCCATCTGATTATGAAGATAATAATAATAATAATAATAATTACTACAACCCATAACCTAAACCAAGGCCACAGAAGCTATAAGCTTGTGCGGGAGGGGGTGATTATTATTATTATGTAGGCCCATGATAATTAAATAGATCAAATAGATTAAATGAATCTAAAAAATCTGTCTGAAGTCACTAATCAGAAAATGAAATCAGACCGATATAAATTTAGTGCAAAATATTAGTTAATTTCAACAACAAAGTCAAAAATTTAGTTAAATGAAAATATTAATAAAAACTTTCATAATTATATGGTTCCATCTTACTGGTTTTAATTAACTTTAAAATCATATTTATTTGAGAAAACACAAGAGAAAATTTAAAAATATAAAAAGATTACAAATTTTAAATTCAAAAATTTAAATAATAAGTCCCTGCCTAAGAGCTCTTTTACTAATAAAAGTTTAATGAATAAAAAAATATTGAAGTGCGTATAAATGAGAAACAAACTGTAAAATTATTACCAAGATTCAAAAAGGGTATACATAAATGTTCAACACTCAAAAAATACATAATTTACAATACCTTCAGTTATCAATGATTCACAAATCAAACCAACGATAAACTGTACAAATTTGACTCCTGCGTACATCAAGCAATCGCCGCAAGTGGAAACTGGAAGGTCCGTAGATTTTTCTTTTCATAAATTAAAGATGCAAAGGAAAAACTCTCGTAGTATCGATATATGGTGAAACATTATTTACGAATTCACCCCCAAAATACACTAACTGAATGCAACCATTAAAGTTCCATAAAATTTGGTTATTAATTAATTTTGATAACCATCACAAAGGTTCGTTGTTTTCATTAAAACAACCCACATATTCTTTAAATCTGAACTGAATTTAGAAGGCACATAACTCAAATTTATTTGTTAATCGAAATTTCGATCACTGAAGAAGATGTCTGTACTTATTAATTTACTTCGATACGGTAATTATTTAAACGAGAGTACGGTACGATAACTGTAATAATAGGAAAAGCTAGATCTCCCATGCTTCAAAAGCACAAACATCCGGAAAAGTGTTTAACGATATATAACAGTACTTTTTATTAACCGCAAATTCTTGATTAATATCCGGACACTTAATTAAACGGTATAATTATTAACTGTAGATTTCTAATATTAACTTTACCGGCATCCGAAACCGGCAATCGATTAAACTGTATGAAAACTAGATTTAGAATTTTCTTTAATTCTAAATAACTAAAGTGAAAACGGTAATTCTGTAATGTCGACCGAAGTCGACTATCTTCTTTGAAAGCTGGATCGAAATTGTTTTTTAACATTTTTGGACCCCTATTTTAGCGCGGAGGAACTATGTTTTTTCTTTCGCTGTAGATCAGACCAACCAATAAAAAGCCTGTATCATTTCCTAGGATTAAAACTAACACACGCTTAGTACACGTGGACTCCTTAAGGCAAATTTTATTAGCTTTTTATACGAGATTCTCGCCCTAATGGACCAAACTAAAGATTTTGTACGCGCGCGAAAACGGAAAACAAGCACGCCAACATCTGCAGACGCCAGACTTGCGTGCCATGCAGTTTTTTTAAGTTAAAACGCAGAGGCCAAGTTGAATTCATGAACACGTCCAAATAAAAGAAAAGTTTACTTTTTACCAATGCTTTCCCAGAATGCAGACTGGAATATTTATATAAAGCAGTATGAATTTAAATACGCCTTAAATTTTATCAAGGTTTCTTCTTTTTTTTAACAACGCACCCATTTCTGCGGATACACGTAAACAAGCAAAGTACTAAGAACGTAATTTATTATTTCAGCGTCCTCTAGTTTTATAGAAGTTCGAAAACAATCTTTTAAAATATTCTTTGTAAGTATGTTTATACGAGAAAATTTTAGCTACAAATAAAATATAGTTTTGCAGGACCGAACTTTAGATTTTTCAGTAAACATACATGCAAAATTACACATATTTGAGGCCGATAGAAAATATATAGTTACAATAGTCATTACCTTTTGGTTTAAGTAAAAGAAACTTTAGTAAACTTTAAATATTTATTTATTATAATGAAATAATGAATAAAAAATAAGTTTTATCACTGCATGTTTTTACAGTGGGAAAATCGCCTTCGCTAATTATATTGTTTTTATTAAGTGCTAATTGCAGGGCGATATAACTCCTATAATAAAATCTGTATAGATAAAATAAAAAAATAATTCTTATCACTGCACGTTTTTGCAGTGGGAAACAGAAGAAGAAAAGATGCAATTTAATTTCTAAAGCCACAGGTGTAGATATCGGAAACATTGCCCTGCAATTAGTACTTAATAAAAAATGATGCCTAATAATAGTGAAGGGGATTTTCCCACTGTAAAAACTTGCAGTGATAAAAATACTTTTTTATTGATTATTTCTTTCTAATAAATATTTAAAGTTTACTGAAGTTTTTTTTTATTGAAACAAAAAGGTAATGACCATAGTCATTACCTTTTCAAGGTTTTATGGTTTTCAAGGTAAAGTTGTAACTTTACTTTGAAAACCCGTTAATTTTAATTTATACAGTCTACAGCGTGTCCGGAGATAGAACGCATTAATTTTAAGGGGTGATAGAAGACACCAAAAGGAACAAAAAAGTCTTGTACAACTTTGTTCTAGAACGTACCACTTTTTCAGAAAAAAAAATAAGAAAGTTGGAAACTTTAACATCATTTTGCCGCGTTAATAATAGTACTTCAAGTATGGGGCTTTGTCGGCAGATGCATCTCACCTATCACAACAACAAACCTTAATAACGTTTTATACTATCGTATGTCGTTTCCGCGTAAAATTGAATTCTTTTTACAATTACAAATCAATTTTACTCAATTAAGAAACGTGACAACCCTGTAAAGTTTGTAAAACATTTGCTCGATATTCGTATAAAATGCTGATCTGGACATCTTGACATGTGACACGTGAAATAAAACACGTCCTGCTTACAACCTTGCAATTTAAGAATATTTGGGTCAGCTTTGTAAATAATACCCTTTGTTAGAGTGAGTGAGATCATACTCAGTTTGTTGAACTTTGAAATAATAATTTGTTAATAACTCACGACTTGCTGTGTATTTAATAACAGTTTTAATGATATTATAAGAGAATATCTTTTAAAGAGAAGATGTATCTAATTTAAATTAGGTAATTAGGTTAAGGGATTTTGCTGACACCTTGTTTTGGCTACATTATAACATCTTTAATTTTATGTTAATTAGGTGCCTTAATCAATTTTTTTTACATAAGATAATATTTTTTAATAAACAAACAAATACGTCAAGAAATTTTGAAAATATTCCGGAAATTAATAAATATAATATATAGGTCAATTATTGTTTTATTTTTACAGTTGGTTTGTTATGAATCAGCGTGTTTTTAACGTGCAACGTACAAATTTTGTTTACGGAAACAGTTCGGATTACAATTTTCATAGAACTAGTCCCCGACTAATCTGCTTTGGATGTTTATTATTTTTAAAGGACGACTGTCATCATCAGTTTGTTTGTTTGATTTTTTAAAACAAGGTCAAGACCCAGCTGCGATTATACTTAAGCAAAGTTGCCAGATATGGCGATGGTTTTTTCTAAATTACTTGAAAGCCTATTAACATAGAAAAACATTTATTCAGACTTTTTTGTTCCTTTTGATGTCTTTTATCACCCCTTAAAATTAATGCGTTCTATCTCATGACACCCTGTATATACAATCATTAATTTAAAAAAGGTAAGTATCAGCCAAACGCAAAGAAAATGTCACCCCTATAAACTCGGGTCTCTACCGCCGTAATGAGTTTATGGCATATTGTAAATTATAACCGAGCGAGTTTCACATTCAGCTACCTACATTTTTTCGGTGTTTTTGAAAGGTTTTTTTTTGTAAGAAATAATAATCTGCTTAAAATAGTATATTATTACCCAAGGTTTAGACATACGCTATTATAGCCCTAGCGTTGATGTTAAATACCGAGGCGCGTAGCGCCGAGGGATTTAAGACGCGTGGGCTATAATCGCGTGTCTAAACCGCGGTTAATATACAATTTTTTCCACTACTAACATGTAAGTTATCCTGATCATTAAATTGTTTTAAAAAATGTTGACCGGTTAATTCTTCAGCGAGTAAAGCTGGCAACGTCGCTTGGTGTTTGAGATGTCAAACGTGTAATTGGTTTTAGTCACATCTTCTGTTTTCAACAGTAGAATTCTTGTTTTACGACCGTTATTAAAATACAATTTAACTATTAACAAATCAACATTCTTTTAACTAATACACAGGAAACACACACTACTTCCTCAGGAATTGTAAATAACATAAATTATAACAACTGTACAATTAACTATTATTTTGCTTCTAATTAATAAGCTTTTGTTTTTTCATTATATATACTATTTACTTTCCGATACTAAATATAAGATATCTTAAGTTCAAAATAATAAGTTCAAGTAATCATTTATTAAAAATACACCCTTCATACAAAAAATTAGGTTATGTGAGAAATGTAATTTTTATGTGTTATAATATTTATTTTAATAGAAGGCATAGACTTTGACAGGTGGTTTAGCATTGTTTTCATTATTAACCTAGGTCAATAATATATATAATAGAGGCTTCTGGCAAGGGGTTAAGAAAATCAATTTCTGCACTAAACAACTCAAAGAGACACTAGAACATCGTACTCTTAGCCCCTGGGCTTTTATGAATGAGCAACGTTAAAATTTCCTGTATCTTTTTGGGGGTAGAATAAGGAGTTTTCCAGGAATATTACATGCTTACTCATAATCTAGGAAACAGCCAGTTCATTGTTGTCTTAAAGTAGGTAAAATTTTCTCAGAATACCTAATCCTTTTTAAGACGAGAGCTTCAAAGGAGAATTTTAATCTCACATATTCTAAACTACGGAAAAAAATCTTTGTGTGAGTCAAGTTACTGTTAATGTATCTACTGATCAAAAAATTTCTTTAAACAAAAATTAGTGCAAAAGTCAACGTACAAATTTTTTTGGTTGTTTTAACAATATTCTTGAAATTTAATGGTCACATGATGAAAGTTTTACTTGTCCTAAGTATTTCATGGAAAGTTCTGTCTACCTAGATAATAACTCGCTCGGTTATAATTTACAATATGCCATAAACTCATTACGGCGGTAGAGACCCGAGTTTATAGGGGTGACATTTTCTTTGCGTTTGAGTGTACTACCTACCTACTCCTAAACAGAAGTATATAATTATTAATATATTTAATATTTATTTACACATGTTTTATCGGATTGAAGAGTCACAACACGCTTTTTATTAAAACCAAAAGATAATTAATTCTTTCTTTCTTTGAAAAAACGTTAATTTGGATTTGGTCGTTTGTGTTTTTTAACTTATATAATCTATATGCAATCATTAACTAAAAAAAGTTAAATATGTATTTAGCTACTTCTTATCAGAACTGTAATTAATAATATATTTAATATTAATTTGCACATATCCTATCGAATTGAAGTCAAGACGCTGCACAAAACGCATGCGTTAAGTTCAGGATTAGTTTAGTGATAACTCGGGGGCTAGACGCTGTTAATATTTGTTGCCTGTTTCTAGACGCACTCATGCAGCTTAAGCAGATAACAATAGATACCCTTGTAAAACTAGCCGTATACCTGCTGGCTGCACTGGTGCTCAAATATTTCCTATTTATTTATTTCTTGTGATTTCTGGACTATTTCCGTGACAACTTCTAATATAAATTAAATGTTCTGAATTATTTTCTTCATTAAACCGTCGCCGTCGTCGCATCATAAAACAAAAATTTTTTAGTATACCATAATCTGAATTAAAAATAAAATTGTAGATATCAGTACTAATCAATAAAAAACTACATAAAATGCAAAAATAAAAAGTGGACCCTTGGAAATTCGTACTCTCGTTCATCCTTTCGCGGAACATAAGAGGTGCAAATATTCTATATAAATATTTTCATGTTCATTTGGGATACAAGTAAATATAATGCTGTATTGCATTTCAAGGAAGATTGTTGTTCCACAAGAGCATCATCAGTAAAAGAGGGTTATGTTTATAAGTTACAATCTGCCTAATAAGTAATAACAATTTATTTGGATTC
Source organism: Agrypnus murinus (assembly GCA_929113105.1). NCBI lineage: Eukaryota > Metazoa > Arthropoda > Insecta > Coleoptera > Elateridae > Agrypnus > Agrypnus murinus. The sequence continues at coordinate 37,945,955 of OV816025.1, read as the reverse complement.
TTGGACATAAAGACAACAAAAAGGTTGTGCGTGTCTAATTTTATTGATACCATGTGCTTCTAACCAAGGGATTGCTTGACCCAAAACCAGTTCCAGTTAGTTTTAAAATCTTTCTTTTTCTTTCCATTCATAAAATGTACATTGATAAATAAAAAATCTGACTTTGGAAAGAAAAAGTATCTCATTTATTATTATTAAATAGAGACGTGCATTTTAGTAAAGCATAAAACCACTATGTCAAGAAAGCAAAGCAATTTAATCTACAATAGTACAATATAACACAAATGAGCGCTTGAAAATGGTTGGTTTGAACTAACCATTTCAACACGGACTAACCAGCAAAAATATAAAGTAAAAAGGGATCTATTTAAAATAAACAACGTTTATTAAACAACTTGTCAGTGGCGTGGCAAGTTTTATATAATAGCTTTCGTATTGTAAAGTATATGTCCTATGACTTGTAGCGACGGCGCTTATGAAAGATGAGCTAATTAAGGGTTTTTCTCAGGCGAGGTCACCTAAAATGCACGTCTCTAATTATTATTATTTGGGATGGGATAAAATCAATGAAATGGAATAAGAATAAAGTATACATAAGTATAAACGCGTATTAGTAGAATGTTACCAGGGTTACAGTTGTGTGGGTTACCTGGGACCTGGAACAAAAACTAAAAATAAATGATATATGAGATATTTTTTCTTTCCGAAGTGACCGAATAAGAGAAATTGGATTTGTTATTATTTATCAATGTACATTTCATCCATGAGAAAGTGAATTATTCCAAACGTATCCAAAACTGTTTTTAAATAATAAACTTTTATGCATGGAAATAAGAAGACAATATTTAAAACCAGCTGTGTTTGGGTCAAGCAATCCCTTAGAAACACATGGTATCCATAAAATTAGACATGGTCATTGGACCATGTTCTTCTTTGTATGTTAGAAATATGTAAGGTATATATAAAAGAGTGTTATTTTAACAATTTTATGTATAATAACTATAATAAGAAGTGTATCTGTAAGTAAGAAGTAAGTAAATATCTGCGGCCATGAATTGGACGCCAAGTACCTGGTTCCTTTTAATCCTACCCTTGAACTGGACGCTGACGAAGGGATTAACATATATATATATTGCCGGTTACTGATATTCCAAGAAGTTGTTTTTAGATTTGAGGAGGCCAAGGAATTATGTGCAAAGTGCAGCGTAATCCGTGCGTTTGTAATCCTTTATTTCTTATGTATTTATTGATCCCGGAAAGATAGAGCCCCAGCTTACGAAATATATAAATATACATATTTAATTAAATAAATTTTGTATTGTACAGTATTTTTTATTGTGTACGTAGATATGATTATTGTTTTTAGCGCGCAGTTCTATGATGAATCGAGATAAGGTTACGTATATAAACATTAGGGTATTTAGTTAGTGCATGGTCAATACATACTGAGACTTATAAGATGTGGTCTCATGCTGTTTATCTTTTATTACAAGAACACCACGCAACGCCCCTAGTTTATAATATTTTATAATAATTATTTTTATTTTATAATATATTTTAAATTCTTTCAGGTTAGATATCTTATTTTCTTTATAATCTCATTTTCATAAGTTTCCGTCTTTTATTGTCTACAATGATTAATTGTCTGTTTTTGAAAATTAACATTTGATTTCCTCGAATAAATTTGTAAAAGTTTATTTATTTGTTATTTATCTTTTTTTATTATTTTTAAGTAGAACATAAGAATTACGAAATGTACAATCTATTCAATTAATAAATATTTAATAAGAAATTGTGCGAGAATTGAACTTGTACTATAAAACAATAGCTCGACTGTTTAGTATTTGCAAAAATCAATCGATCACAGACTGCATATATTACAGCTAATATACCTAAAATCTGCGTTGTAGAGTATTACGTCATGCCAGTAATATAGAAAAATAATTATGTATTTTTCATTTTATTGGCACCTAATACATTCCTTTAATTGGACCAATTTTTTCAAAGAAACATTTATGTTTTACATTGTATAATTTTTACAATACTTTCAATCCAATCAAATTTGATTGAAAATTTTAATATTTATGTACTACTTCAATTGTAGCAGTGTATCAATCAGCACCACAAAAGAACAGAAAGTTCCCTCTGTAAGTGTCATTCTTCTAAGGAAGGTATAATCCGTTTAGCACGACGTGTTGCCTATATTCTCCCCCGCGTTGTTAGAAACGCAGAAAAAATGCTAATTCTTGTCAAAACCATTTCCATGATTTTAGGATTAATTTAGAAGACAAAACATTTCTAGATACTGATTGTGATAGATCTATCAGTTATCTACCTACCGACCCGAAAATTTTTTAATTTTCTCAATATTTCATCATTTTATTAGCTTTTATTTGCTGAAAACACACGTTATGTTTTTTATCCATAACATAATCAACATCGAGAGATTCAAAAATTTCTTCGGTTCGGTAGTTAGTTAAAACATACAACAATTATATAAAATATTGATCGTATCTAGATCTATAGCTTTGGTCTCATAAAAATGGAAATAATTCAGCTCTCAATGCGATAAATTGCTAGATGTAAACGCCACCCTTAATACCTATCCGTTGGCCAGTACGTGTGCTTTTCAGTAGATTTGTATGTATAATTAATTGTTCTCTGGAGCCTCAATGCGGGTGCTTGGCATTCCAGTCTCCTCCTGCCTCATGTGTTTACTTCTACATTGATAATTGACGGAAGAAATGACAATGGAGTAGATCTATTACTTCACAGATTTTTGTGGCTATACGTGCTATTGTGCTTCTTCGGAGTTCAAGAGGAGAAGTCACTTGCCTAAGCCAAAATAGTCTAATGAAATAGAAGAAAAGAGCTTATTTCTTCACCACAATGTCCAACACCCTATCGACTATCTCTCTCCGTGCCTTTTGGAAAAAAAGGCTCAAAATCCTATATATCTTCCCGATAGCGAATCTGAGCAATTTGTTTTCTTTTTTTGCTCGTGCCTCCCTCTCCATTATTGTCAGGTAATGAAGAAGTGAGAGGGCAACATTACAACCCTACGTGATGATGGAAGTCTGGGTTTCCAAGTTATATCGAACACCACAACTTTTCTTCAGTAAAAAGTAATACCAGTCTTACAATATTCTTAGTTTCTAATACAAGCTTGCATTTTCTTTACTTTGAAATTCATATTTCGTCATAGGAACATTATGCACTAGATCCTGGAAGTCTTATTTTTTCTATTGCCAAACATAACCCGCGGACATGAAATTCGTTATTATTTAGTGGCATTCGTTCTTCCTCTTAAGGAGTTTAATTAAATGAATTATAGCATACTTAAAGAAGTGCATTGCAATGTTAAGTATCCATAACCAAGTTTATAAAAGCGAACGTAGATAGAATTTTAAGTTGGACCACACACGAGTTATTAACAAGAATTAAGGTGCGTTGTATAATTCATTTTTAAAAGATAATCAATCAGTTTAAAAAGTTCCCTCGTGTACATCAAACTTGTCGCTTGTTGTAAAAGTAAGAGCAAATGGTTAAAAAACAATTTATTATTCGAATCACCTCCCGGGATATCGAGTCAAAATTGAAAAACTAACAACTGCGAAACGTTTTTCTCCAGTTAAAAAAAAACGGTGCATCTCACATTTTGCCATAAATGGATACCGTGTTTGCTTGTTTGTATAAGTTATGTTAGAATTGTGTGCTCTGTTAGGTATGTTCGTTCTGGTTTCATTTATCAAAGATGCAGAGATTATTAACGTCAACGAAATTATCTCGGAAACGCTTAAAATGGGACCAGTTTTATCTCGAATCACTTTCGTAAAATTTTTAAATGCCGCATCTAACGGTGTTAGAATATTTATTATAATGAGAGCGATTGCTTTTTTAAGTCCTTTCCTTTTTATGAACGAGGTTTGCAGTCTGTAAAATTTGATGTGTTTAAAATTCTTTCCAATTTTATCTATTAAAGTCTTCTCTAATTTCTGAAAGTCTTAGGATGTTACTTATTAAATTCATTTCAGAACAAGTATGCATAACAAAATAGAAAAAAAAATATTTATAACCACTTAATATTATTAAGATGACTGTAATCCTTGAAATATATTCTATCACAACATAGCCAGGGTCTATTAGTAGGTATACCCTATGATCAGTCTAACAAAATGCCCAAGCAGTACAAATTGCGTTAAGCATGAAAGGAAGTCTTCGGATTTTTTTATTATACTGAACTCAATCTTTTTAATTTGTGTATATGTATATGTATTTGTATCTCTAAAGCTTATAAAATGTCTAATTTATGTTTACTGTTACGAAAGTGAAGGAATTGGATGTTGGTTTGGGATGTCATTTTGTTCTATAAGGTGTTTGGAGTAATTAGTTTTTTCTGGATATTTATTTTTGTAACGCATCCGTATTCTTTGTATCTTGTCTCGATATTTCGAAGTGTTTGTGCAATATACAGGGTGCTTCAGAAATAAAGGTAATCCTTTAAATGGTAGGTAGAGGGGAGGCAGTAGAACTAATTTACCTTGACAAGTATAGGTCAAAAACGAATAGTTTTCAAGAAAATGAGTTTTGAAGTTTAATGAATCTTGGATCCAAAAGGATCCAAGGTCAGAACCGGATCCAAAATTCAATAAAACTTTAAAATGGATTTTCTGAAAAACTTCGTCTTTGTCCTATACTTGTCAAGGTAAATTAGCTCTACTGCCTCCCCTCTACCTACCATTTAAAGGATTACCGTTATTTCTGAATCACCCTGTATACTGAGCTACAAAAAAAACCATTTCAAGCAGTATATGTCAGATTTCATGATATCGCTTTATCTTTAGCATTAAATAAACATTAAAAAGTGTTAGATTATTTTTATAGCCGTTTTTTTGTTATTAGCAAATTTTTCTGATATTTTGTCGAATATGGTATAGTTTTTTATTTAAGTGTCAATTAGATATATTCTTTCGATAGCATTATATTTTGGATTAAATAAAGTATCTATCATGTTGCCTTTTAATGATTTGCATGTGCTAGTTGTTTAATGGTTGGAATTTCTTTGTTAAAATCTGATTGATAAAGTGGAATAGTTAAAGTTCTGTTGGCTAAAGATCGTTAAGCTGCTAGTTTATATGTTTGGTGATAATGATCTAAAATAGTATATTACGATACGAAATTGGTAAGTGTCTTCGCTGTAACACGAAGGATCGAGTTTTTCCAATTTATTTGAGATTTTTTGCAAGCACTGAACGATGATTATCGTATATTTATTGCGCTGTCCACACTATTTAAAAATATTAATATATGTTTTGCCCGATCAGGCGTTTTGCTTCATTTACAAGCTTTACTCTCAGGGCGGTAAGTTCAACTTACCGCCCAAGGCTTGGTAATAAAGTACCTCGTTATTTAAGTCGAAAAACACTCACTATCATTCTAAAATTCGTCCGGATGGAGACAAAAATTGTTTTTGTTTATTCAACTCCATAACAACCAGGCACATTAATCGTCTGAAAATTCACATTTTCAGTGTGATGTGTTTAATGTTTACTCTATATATTTAAAATTCACTCATAGATCCGATCGGGCAAAAAATAGTGTAAGCAATACGGGCGTTAGGTACGCTTTACCAGTCTCGGCTAATATTACACTATTAGCCTCGACTGGTAAAGCGTACCTACCGCCCTTAATACTTAAATAACTAATATAAAACGTCATAATACTGATGAAGTGCACGATTTTTGTTTCTCTAGTGACCAAACAACAAAATAGAATATAATCGAGAAAAAACTCGTCTTAAGAGGCATTATAATCCAATTTAAAAATTATGTTAACTGAATTCTTACTCGAATTTTAATTTGATACGAAACACCAAATATTAATTATCGAGAGTTGCTTCAAAATGGGGAAAATGTGTATGTTTTAAATCTGAAATGCGTTGAAGACGATCTAAAACAATAAACGGCGGTAGTGTTGTCAACGCAATTTATTTTTAAATGAATTGTAACGAAAATAACTGTTTTCTAAGTTAATTTCTTTTAGAATTAATTCGTCTTAATTAATATAAATACTCAGAAATATCTCCCTGCATCATTACTTATCATTTATATTTATTTCTTTTCATAACAGCACCTAGTCACGTTATGAATCATAACAGTTCTATTATTTTATTATAGTCACAGTAATCGACAACTATTCAGTAAGTAACTTAAGTCTACTATAGCATTTAACAAAGTAGGAAACAAATAGAAATAGGTAGGTAGCACAAAACCAGCTTTTAATATACCCGCAGTTTATGGATCTATTTTGTCGAAACTGGGAGGGTGGTTGCTCTTTTGTGTTTTATTTTTTCTGAAAGTGTAACGCGACAAACTTTTGCAACTTTCCGTTTAAAGAACTTACTACTTTAGTTTCTGAAATTAAAAATAAAATTAAAAATTGAAATCCAACTACATAACTTGTGATCTATTCTAGATTATGTTTATATGGTATTATATTGTGAGCGGGTTGCATAGAGGTGGTTGGGTTTGGACTGGGATCTTAGTTCCTAGACGGCTGTTGATTGCTGCCGGCAATTGATCCTGGTTAGTTTTAATCGATTGTATGCGATCTACCACATGTTTCATCTTCCTCCGTTAGAAATCTGTTATAATTGGAATATTCTACAAATAAGTTTGTAAGGCTTAGTAGTATGCGCTAAAACTATGCCAATGCATTGTAGTCAGATAAATTATACTCCTAGGAATTAGCTCCTTAAGGCGCAATTCCACTGAGGCAACGTGTGGCATGCGCCAATGACGTATGATATACTGAGTCTTTAGGTGCAATTCCACTGGTGCAACACTAGGCGACATGTAACATGCCACATGTCGTCTAGCATTGCTTACGCATGTAACAGTCAAAGACAAGCAACGTGTGGCATGCGGCAAAGACGAATGCTTTTTGTCTCTTCGTGTTGCTTCGGTTGAAGGACTCGGTGTAGCATACGTCATTGCAGTATGCCACATGCTGCTTAAATGTTGCCTCAGTGGATTTGCGCCTTTTCAACCAAAGCAACATGAAGCGACGTAAAGCATGCGTCATTGCCGCATGCCACACGTTGATTGTCTTTGCCCGTCACATGCGTCAGCAACACTAGGCAACGTGTGGCATGTTACATGTCGTCTAGTGTTGCACAAGTGGAATTGCGCCTTTAGGCACACGCTCTAAATAATGGCACATAACTAAATAATGGCCCTCTTTGGATCTATTGGGGGTAAGTTCGGCATTGTAACTCTTTTTGCTCCAAAAGCTCTATTGTCATAGTTACAATTATTTGCAATAATGGATACTATGGAAACTGAGCTCTTCGAGTTAAATAGAACTAAATGTCGAACTTACCCTCTGTTATCTTGAAATTTATTTTTGCCAAGAACAGATAAATGATTAGCATCTTCTAGAATATAATTTCTATTCTTTACTACCGATTTTCACAACTATATTTCTGGGATAAATTATTCTTTTGTTTATATCGGATATGCATAAGTCCGTTTCTAAGCTGTAGACTATACCCAAGATAGAGTTTTAATTTTTCATTTCCAAGTTACTGAAGAAAGAGCATTGTGTATGGGGGGTATCTTTATCTGACTTATATTCAGTGGCTTTTTTAAGGTCAATTTTAGTTCGCTGCCAATCAATATTTAAGAGCCCACGTTACGAAACTCAAATCCCAAAATCTTGCAATATCTACCCTATGATTATGTACAGCTGATTTCAGATAAATCTAGAACAAGTCCTGATAGTAATTTTTGCGCTTTTAACTACTTGTGAAACAGGCATTGGATTATATTCTCACAGGTAACTGTTAAACTTTATTAAACTTTTAAGAACAATAAATTGCAATAAGTATTACATTATACATTCTACTTGGTATTGAACAAACTAACAAAATTTTCAGTAAGGCTTATTTCTTCCCATGTTTCTTGAATGATGCCGTATAATTCATCAGAATTTCGGGGTTGAAAATTGACCAGATATATTTTTTAACGATTAAACCCCATGTTTTCTATGGGATGTAAATCGGGACTATTGTCGGGCCAAGGTATAACTGCGATGTTATTTATAAACCAGTTACTTACAATATTCGCTGTATGAATCGGGCAGTCTTGCTGGTAAATTAAATTGTTTTGATGGTAGAGGTGGGTAACTGACGTGGCATAACAGTTTCTAATATATTAATATAATTCTGTGCATTAAATCTTCCATAAATTCTCCCAACACATACCGACACCATGAGAACAGATCTATCCACACACATTCACAGAAAAATGCCCAGCTTTTTTTAAATTTTGATCAAATCTCGTGTTATTAGGTCTGTATACTCGTACTCTAAGCGTCGATTTTTTTAATGATTGAAAAATCTTTTCATCAGTAAGGATTATTCTGTTCCATTGGTCTAAATCGCGATACGCAAAATTAAGAGAAAATAAAAGTCGAGCTTGCAAGTGCTCTTCATTAAGGTAAGGTTTATTAACAACTGCTCGGTTTCTCAGTTCAGATTCCTTCACTCTCCTACAAATTGTTGATCGAGATCCAAGAAACTGTGCTGCTATGCCAGATTCTTTTGCTGTAATAAATGGATTTACTTTTAAATTATTTAGTAATCTATTATCTTCCTCTACTGTTGAAACTCTTGGTCTGCCAGTACCTACTTTCCTACTGAATGTTAAGTTAGTTAAGTTAAAATAAAGTTATATAGCGTGTTTATGATTCATTCTTTACCTTTAATAAAAAATAACTAAACAAAAATAATAATGAAAACAATCATCAAAAAATAGAGGCTTAGGAGTATTTTAGATAATTAAATAATCGCAGAAATTAATGTAAGCGATAAATAAAAATAAAGTAATAATATAGGCATTTATTTATGTAAATACGTTAAAATTTTAAAAAGTTATTAAATATTCAGTTGTTTTAATAAAAATACAAACTAAGAAAAAACTAGAAACATAGATATAGTCAGTACTAAAAACAAAACGGTCACAAAACAAAAATTAAGAAATCCCCTTGACAAAGCATAGAACCTTAGATCATATATATCATTAATATCTGTTTATATAAAATTTTTAGAAAATATTTGTGAAAGAGTACAGATTTTTTTAAATCCCGCCTCCTTTTAAGTAAATTAGTCAATGGGTTTAATTTTTCTCTCTAACACATTATTCTATCAATTACCCATCTCTCTCTTGCATGTATTACCTGAGTGTAAAAGTTGGAACCTTTCTCATAAGCATTCCACTAACTACTTTCAAGATATAATCCTGTGAATATACCCAAACTGTATTTATTATTAAACTTAATTTTGGGAACTTAAAGGAATTTTCCGTATGAATTAGATATTTTAGCATACATACAAAGTCCCAGCAGAGTCGATAAATTTTTCTATATGAATTTGCATTCAAAATATTATTTAATGTAAAATCATTATTCAACTTAACAAAAATGAATTTCATCTAAAATTCATATAGATATGTACAGTTGTTGCTATTGAATTCTGATCGCTTCTCAAGAGCTTCGGATATAGACTGCCAGAATTATGTGGCAACCTATCTATGTAACAGCAATCGATCTACTCACTATAAATATCTAACTGCATTTTTAATTATTGAAAATGAATTAACTACTTATGTAAGTACTCAAATAAAAAGATAAATGGTATATTATACACCAAGGTTGAGAAGACTTATTCTGGTCCAAGTGCCAAGATTGCATACCTTGCTACTTTGAACTTTGGAATACAAACTTCGCGCTTGCATATTAATACTCATCTCAACCGTGGTGTATATACTATTCTTTAGCACATTCACAGTGTAATATACGTCATAATGATATACCATGTTCTAGAATCTAGACGATCACAGAGACCGCTACTTATTACTCTAGTTTATAAGTAAGCGGGTTGCGTACGGCGATGACAAAAAAAATAAAAGTAATAAAACACTGGAACGCATACATATATGCGAAATGTTGCAATCTTAGCAAAAGCTGCATCGGGCACAAATTTAGTGAACACGGAAACAACACTCTGACATACTTGTGATTAGCTGTAAAACATTATACGCATCTTTTTTTATGACTCCTTAATATATTCCACAAAATCGAACACTATCGGAGAGTTGAAGCAGTCCAAGGTCCATTAACTTTTATAGGTTACCTCAGTAGAGCAGTAGTTGACCCCTCTTTGAGACGGAAGGGCGGAAGCAAATACGTCAGAGTACTACCCATCGACCTATTTGTTCTCACTTGCACTCCTGTTCTGTTTATGCAGCGCTCGCAGTCACTGTCAAACGTCAGGGCAAACTTATTAATTTATTTATTATTAATTAGTAAATTATTGCATTGTATCATGTTAATTAATTTGCTATATCATTAACATTATTATTATTATTTGTTTGAAGTAAAAAAGTCCGTTCTTGACAGTTATAAGTTTATAAATTCAATTACTAGTGTCTTGTTTTCCCCCATTTAATTTCTAGTAAGTATTCAGGTTGACAGTTTGTTTCTGATTGTTTTCTACTTTATAGTATTATGCCGGGAGAAAGATGTACAGTTGCAGTTTGCAATAATGGTTTAATTAAAACCAGAGAAGCTAAGGAAGCTATTATATACAGATATGGAAAAACAATAACGAAGTATCTGCGAAACCATATGTATGTATGATAAGGAACGCGCTAGTAAAATAAAGAAGGGTTTATATCGGTCCCCGCCTTCGCTCTCTTAGTTTGTGTTAGTGGGGAAATATTCGAGCACTAAAGTTGTTTAATAAACTACAAACTAAGGAGAGCAAAGGCGTGACCCGATATAAACCCTTCTTTGTTTTACTAGCGCGTTTCTTATCATACATATGGTTTCTTAGATACTTCCAACTTGAATTTCCATATGGGTATATCATAAATTTCATTAAAAAGTTCAGTAACAGGCATTAAAAGGAAAGAAGAAGATGAGCAAATAAAACAAACATACAAACAAGCAAATATAGCAAAATTACTCAATAACTTAGCATTATCAATATGTAGTTTAATTCTTAATTAGTATTCAACTTGCCCAAAAGGCATCAATATTAGTCGCCTTTCAGGCTAGTTATAAGCGTTCACGGAGGTTTTTTGTTTCCCGTAAAGTTACGGATCCTTAGTAACATACAAAAGGTTTCACTTGTAACTAACTAGATATATTGCGATTGTTCTTTTGTGACAAAGCATTCTCAAATCATGCTAAGATTTTTATGATTGTTTAGATTTAATCACAATATGAAAAAGAAAACGACTAATGTTAACTTTAAATATCGCGGCTGTTGCCACTGTCTCGTATGCACGGCACGCTGCTGACATATATAGACCAAAATAATGCACTCTCGCCAATAATTAAAGATATCTTAGTTTCTTTAAGTAATGCCTCAAGTAAATTATTTAATAAATATAAAATTAATATCATTTTGGCATACAAGGCAGTTTTTCACTTCATTGTATACTAAAATGTACTTTTTAAAGCTGTAAAATAACGTGAAAAAGCTATAAGACAGAAATGGATGCCATATATCAAATGAATATAAGTGAGATAGAATGGGTAGCCCTCTGACGTTTCGCGCGCTCATTGGCTAATACTCACTGAGGCAACCTATAAAGTTAAGGGACCTTGGAAGCAGTCCACATTCTGGTATCGAAGAAACTTCCCCCATGCTGACCACTACCAAACTATAAGTTTTTGAATCTTTACATTATTCATTGCTTTGCTTGATTTAATCATAATATTGTTTATATAGGGAATTGTGTTTTATTTGTCAAAACCCTACAAGGCTAGACGACACCTTTAACTCCTCAGTTTTACGCCACTACTAGCAATTTCATATAAACAATATATAAAATAGTATAATAACCTTAGATATCTACTTATAATGGAGTTACTTCGGAAGGTTCTGCGTTGGAGCTTTTCTGGCGAGTTGGACGATGTAAACGCGGCGTTTCCAATGCAGCTTATAAATCGCTATGCGCAACAGTTTTAGCAATTGATTCAACAACAATATTCAATGCTTCAAAACAATACTTTGTTAAGAATTGAAAGAAAATGAAAAGTGAGAACTAACATAAAAGAATTATTCCAATGTTTTTAATTGTAATTGAACGTTATCTCGACGTCCGATTTACAATAAGTGTTAATTTTAATTTTTACAAGAATAACAATTAACCATTAACTATAAAGCGCTAAAAGTTTAGCATGTACTTATGTTAAAAAAAGTTCTTAACATGTTTGAGGTTAAAAGAATGACTTTCATCACATCTTATTTGTAATTCAACTGCTGGAGCGTTGGCTCACTCTCGTTTAGTTATTTTTTTGACTACCTTGTAACAGTTAATTTGCGAAAAACGAGCATTTCATAAACGCCTCGAGAATAACAAAATCATCCAAAGAACGCCCTTTGGTGTAGGAAGCAATATAAATTCTTGAACTACTATAAGGTTTGCACGCTTTTCTATTTTTTATATTTATTGACTTTAGGTACAGTTTTACGGTTAAATATCAAGTTCAAATTTAGAATTTCGATCAAGAATATTTTATACCCAAGGATCCGTCTCGCTACATATACTCCTTATTGTAATTTTACGACCTTTCCCACCCACGTTTACGATACGCAAAATTTACGGACCAAAGTGGTTGGGAGAAAGAATAATAAATGTCCTGCCACTACTTCATAGGTATATTTGTTTCTGTGGTAGGTACTATATCTTATCTTTGTTTGCCTAGTTTTTTTTAACTGAAATGAGATGTAAAAATACAAAGAGAGAAAGTACATTATCTTAATAACAGTACATTTGAATAAAATATAAGTAAACAAGAAACGTAGCGGGTGTCAAGTATGAATGCTCACATTTGCATTTGAAAGATGTAAAGTGGAAGGTTGAATTATCGTATGTATGGAGTATAACTAGAAAGTTGTTTACAAACATTATACAGAAACAGAGAATAATCTTGTTGAAAAACATATCTACGCTATAAAATAATAACTATAGAATGACGGGGAAAGAAGCATTCTAGTTTATTGCTAGAAAATTCTTCAAAAACACCTACCTACGAATGAGTCGTGGGTGGAGGGACAGCACGATCACTGGAGTTAAATCCGCTTGATTTTTATCTATGAGACCATTTAAACTCCTTTTTTTATTCACAGTTAATAAACGTCATCGATGCCGACAGAGAAAAGAATCGTAGTTGGATTTCAGACAACCGAAAATACTTAGTCCAAGATTTTACCGCGTGTCTGGCAAAATCTTCCTACCTAATTTATCAATATCTTGGTTTATTATTTGTAAATAAAACACTAAATATGAATTATTAAAAGAAATTACAACTCCGTTGGATATCAATATTAAATAGTTTACTGTTGAACATGTCTTATACGTTTCTAAGTTCTCCCGTCTTAATCATAATAAGTAAGAGTAACACTAATTACTAAAATTGTAAATTAATATTTATAAAATGTTTAAAATGTAAAATTGTTTTAAGTTACCTTATATTAATTCTGAAAACAAACTGCAAAGCTTTACATTCTCACGCAGTAAAAAAACGTGAACATATTTGCACTAACAGGTGTCTATAGTTGTATCTGTTAAAAAACTTTGCAATTGAAAATTTACTAAAATTATCGGGAATAACAAAATTTTACAAATCTAAACGTAATGTATGTACGATACCACTATTTATGTACAGGTACCTGTTTTTGGTCTAGTCCATATAATCTTGATCTGTAAATTCTGCTTAGTTGTGCATTACGTTTTAAATAGTACAGCTACATTAAGTTACTTAAAGATTTGTAAAATTTTGAAATTCCGATTAATTTTAGTAACTTTTGAAATTGTAAAATTTCAACAGTTATAACTAGTCCAAGTCAAATACAGCAGACAGCTGATTGTCGCCAATCTTTGTTAGTGTCGTTATCGCGCACACGCTTCTCTTGTCAAATACACTGTTAAGTGTGTATTGGTGTCAATTCGTTTGATTTACTCTAATTAGAGTAACATGAACACTAACAAATATTTTTTTACTAATTTATAGTGGATTTTGTTATACTTTTATAGTAACATACTATTAGATTGAATATTCAACTTGTATAGAGTTAATTAATAATATAGAAAGTAAATAGATTTCAGAAGTGAAGAATTATTTTTGAAGAATCGAGTGAAAAAAAAGTTTATTTTAACTATAAAAGCTTTACCCAGTACTCTAAAGATTATTCGCGGAGCTGATTTTTAACTGTGTATATGTCCTCCAATATGAGGTCTAAATAGATTTTTACATTTCTTAAGAAACAAATTAATAATTTTAGAAATTACTACATATTTAACTAAAAAATACACAACGGAGGAAATGTATTAAAATAACAAGGTAGTATTTATATTCTGAAGATTTCTACCAATGAGTCATCTCCGCATTCGCTTTATAACAACTTCAATGGTGGTTACTACGTACCCTTTGGATGTTCTGTTAGCAAGCGGCGACATTTTAACCGGCTGCTTGGCGACCACTTACACAGATACAACGTTTTGTCACTCGCTAACAAAACATCCAAAAAGGTACGTACTCGTAGTAACTGCCGCTGATGCAGATTCTCTATACGTCTTGACATGGTATCGATAACATTTTTTCAATATTCATGAGTGAAACCTGTGTAAATTGCTCTTTATTGGGAATTTAACTCGTTAATCAATTACAATTTGAAGTTCTGCTTTAAGATTTAATCGGATTGAGAATTCGATAAAATCAACTTTCGCTGCAGTGGATGTACTTTTTTGGTGCAGGGCTCGTATTATTTATAGTTTTGATAATGAGTCGGTAACCGTTTCGAGACGTCTGCACTGTTTAAATAAAAACAAGAACTAGGTCCACATAGATACGTACTTTAAGCTAGTATTTGTCGTGATTCCTCTGTATATCATTACTCTGCGCTTTGATCCAAGACAAATTATTATCGATACAGTTGTCTCAACAAACATATCTAAGGTGATTGAAATCCAGTTAATGTTAACGAAAGATTGAAGAAATGGCCCCTAGTCCATAACAAGAACTTGGATCCTAGGTTCAAAAACCAAGTCTAGAATCATGAAACGTTTTTTGAAATCTGATTGAAATGATTTGTGAGCGTTTCGTGAGAAGCCGTAAGACCTTCTCATTTCGCCCGTAAACCCAACGGACAATAAAATTCGGTACTAATTGCTTCTTGTGTGCTAGCATTTACCTGCTGGACATTTGGACATTTGTTAAAATAAGATTTCTATATATAAATTGTTGATTTCCTTTCTGTGTTTTATGTATTTTTCCAAATCAAATACAAAAAATCTCAAATATTAAGTTAGATCAGAAACATATATTTTTTTCATTTTCTGATTTCTCTAAACCATTCGACTGCTTGACCTAACCTAACCTAAATTTACTTAACCTAAGACTTACTGGCTTAACCTATACTAACTATACTATACTAACTCAACTTAAGCTAAGTCTAAACTTGCCTCATGACTTTGATGTTTTTGCAAAAATACTCAAAACTTCATGCATAAAGTACGATTTATAAAAATAATTTAAAGAGTCACCGAATGATTGATATTCAGATATGAGCAGTTAAACAACACGTCAAATAAGAAGTCATAAACTCCATTATTTTTATTCCGCACAAAACGAGAAGGGTTCAGGTAGACTGCCATCGCGTCGGTCGAAACGCAACGCACATAACAAGATGTCACCGATTGCAAATCATTGTTGTGTTTACTGGAAAGCTCCCAAGTCTACGTTTCAAAAAAGATTTTTCAGTTTTCTGTATAAACAATAAATCAACTACTATCCGAATAAACCAGTTATTTAATAATTACGGAATATACATACAATATGAATTTCCTTCCCAATAAACGTATTAATATTTATGCAAACAGCTAAGTATACGAAAATCTTGAATCGTTCGCAATTTGCAGGTTTACTTTTATGGCAGGTCTCCTTTTCACTTATTCTAAAGTAAGTGGAGCAAAGAAAATTAAAAATAATAACTACATTAAGTTCCATGACCTTACATGGTGTACAATTTTTATGAATTTCAAAACGCTTACTCATCGAACACTTTTTATTCAACCATATATGATACTTGGGCATGAAATTATATTACGCTTGAAAACTTGTAAAACCCCACTTTTATGATGACGTTACCATAATAGACAGGAATTTATAAACTTCAGAGACGGATAAGAGAAAAATTGAGTTTTTTAGAAAACTTTAAGTAGATAGTGTTTCCTTAGAAGTAAATACAAGAAAACTGTCAAAGGTCTAATCGGATCTTAACAGAGTAAACATGTCGCGACTTCTGACAAGCAAATAAAGATATATATCTATGGTGATATATCTAAAAGACAGGTTTAAGGGAATCAATTGCACATAATTGAGAGACTTTACTGTACTTATTTCTTTTTCTTCAAATACTTTAATTAAAATAAAAAGAAAACATAAGGAAATTAATACTTAATAATAAGTCTCCCTTGCAAACCATCCAAGAGGGTGATTTCTTACAAAATATCTGCGATACTCATCGTAAATAATAATAAAAATTCCAAACGGTAAAGCTGGTATAAACGTATACCATTCAACAGGTTCAAATTGCATTGCGCGAGTTAACAAAGGAACACTAAGGATAATACTAGTAAGCACTACGACAAAGATCAGTCCTGCATTTAGAACCCAATTTGTCATACCCTGTTGGACAATAGAAAGTCTTCTAGTTTTAACTATGAACGCGTCACATATCTGTGTTACAACTATGGCGAGGAAATAAGCGGTGTACCCTTTTCTTTCTAGTACTTTTCTTTCTTCAAAAGTCCATTCTTGGCCATATGAATCCATGAGATCATTAACAAATGGATCATCCCATTCTCCTCTTATGCCAATCAGTCTATCATAGAAGAACCCATGCTGTGCCATAACAAAAAACCATGTAGTAAAACCAGCGCAAGTCTGAATAACCCCAATCTGGCAATATGCCAAACTCATCAATCTTGAGGTGACCAGCTTGTCGTTTTGAGGATCTCTAGGCATGCGACTCATTATATCCGCTTCTGGTTCTTCATAGGCTAAACTAATAGCAGGCCATAGATCTGTACCAACGTCGATTAAAAGTATTGCCAACACACTAAGACATTGAGGTATATTTATAGTAACGAACAAAATAAATGGAATTACTTCTGGAACGTTAGAAGTAAGTACGTAAAATATACTCTTTTTTAAATTATCGAAAATTAATCGCCCTTCTTCTATACCGGTCACTATAGTAGCAAAATTGTCATCTAGAAGTATCATATCTGCAGCTTCTTTTGAAACATCTGAACCTGAAATACCCATAGCAATACCAATGTCGGCTTTTTTCAAAGCTGGAGAATCATTTACGCCATCACCAGTAACGGCTACGATATAACCTAGACGTTGTAACGATTCTACAATTTTTAATTTTTGTTGTGGACTAGTACGCGCAAAAACAATTTCTCCGAAAGTTAGTAGAATCGTATCAAGTTTTGATTGAGACATTTCCCTCAAATCTGCTCCGGTAATTACCCTTGCTGAACATCTAGCTTTATCTTCAACTGTAATTTTAGTTAAAGATATGTTCTTTTTCATGGCAATATCGTAGATTGTATCACTATCTGCACTTATTATACCAACCTTTTTTGAAATTGCCACTGCCGTAATTGGATGATCACCGGTTACCATAATAACTCTAATTCCAGCGCTTCTACATTTTTCCACTGCAAGGGGCACATTAGGACGCGGTGGATCTATCATAGACATCAACCCAACAAATCTAAGTCCTTCCAAAGGAAAGTTTACTTTGTCCGTATCAAACTTAAACCCACTTGGAAAATTATCGGTCGGTAACCAACAGTCTGCAAAACCTAAAACCCTTTCACCCATATATCCCATTGATGAAACGGCTTGCTGGAACAACTTTTTCTTTGCAGGTGTTATTGGAGTGCTTCCCTTTTGGCAATAAGTTGTGCAACGATCTAGAATCCTTTCCGGTGCACCTTTCATTACTAAAAGGTATCTATCATCTCCTGGGATTTTATGAATGGAAACTTGATATTTGTTAGTTGAATTGAATGGAATTTCACATACCTACGAAAATGTAGTTTTAATAGGATTAGTTAGTTAGGATAGTTTTATTAAACAAATCTTACCTTTGGCATTTCTTTGCGTTTTTCTATTGTATTTTGTATTAAGATCTCCATACATTTTAAAACTGCACTTTCGCTTGCATCTCCTACTACTTCCCTTTGCAATATCGGTATATTTTCTTGATCAGGCATAAATTCAGCTCTATTGCATAGAATTCCAACCCTACACAATTCTCTAAATTCATCAGTTTTCTTTATCTTTTCGGGCTGGTCAAGTACTTCTACTATAGTTCCATTATAAAACATATGAGCAACGGTCATACGATTTTGTGTTAAAGTGCCAGTTTTATCTGAGCAAATTACGCTAGTTGATCCTAATGTTTCTATTGCTTGGAGATTTTTTACTAAACAATTCTTCTTAGACATTGTTCTTGCCGTAAGAGTTAAACACGCAGTTAGTGTCACTAAAAGACCTTCCGGTACATTTGCGACGATTATAGCAATTAAAAATAGAAACGACTCAAAGAAGTTATAACCCAAAGCAATCGAAATAACGAAGAAAGTGGCTCCAATGAAGATGGCTAACCCTGTAATAAGTTTAATAAAATATCTTAATTCTTTCTTTATAGGCATTTCTTCTGCTTCCAAACCAGAAGTTAAACCCGCTATGTGTCCTATAAGTGTGTCATCTCCAGTTGCTATAACTACACCGGTCCCCACACCTTCTACAATATTAGTGCTGAAAAATGCTAGATTTTGTGTTTCTAAAGGGTTTTTATCGGTACATTCTGCTGAACGGGCCTGCATTTCAGACTCTCCAGTTATTGAGCTATTATCAACTCTTAAAGATTTACTTTTTATAATACGAATATCAGCTGGTACACAGTCTCCTAATTGTATTTCAACTACATCACCAATTACAAGCTCTTCAGCGGGTATGGTCATAAGCTCTCCATCACGTATTACTTTCGCGAATTTTGGTACTAATTTTTTAAAACTTTCCATTATTGATGCATTTTGTGCTTCTTGATAATATCCAAATACACCTGTGATTAAGATCACAGCTATCAAAACTGCAGCTGAGTACATCAAGAAGTGTTAATAAAATATTAACAATAGTAGGCTTAAGTAGTACAAACCCAAGTAGAGTTGATCCAAAGGAGTTAAAGGATCTTGATAGTAGGAAACAAGGTATCCTACTATTGACAATATAGCACCTGCCCATAACAATGCTGCAAAACCGCCAAAAAGAAATTCTGCTAGAATAATCCATCTGGATTTTGTTGCACTCGATATTAAGCAGTTGGGGCCATGTATCTTCAACAGTTCTCCTGCTTTGACTCTGGTTAGACCTTCTTGGAGATCTGTGTTGTATCTAAAACAATTATGGCGAGTGTAGATCTTTTGAATTTCTAGTGATGAAAAGTACCTCTCTTGAAGTTGTTTTAAGCTGATTATATGATCATCGATGGTGATTTCTTTTTTAAATTGATCTAATTCTGTGGCTGTTCTTGCTTTAACCAAAGTCTTGATGTAAGTTACGCTGCTGCCGGCCTCGGAGGATGTACGAATTACCGAACTTTTTCGCATCATTTTTAATGTATTTTATGTAAATTAAGTACAATAAAATATTTAAATTGTTATATGTCTTCGTGACGCGTAATACGTTTGCCTTTTGTTTTTGTCAAAGTGAAGTTATCCTTCTTGAGAAAATCGTTTTTGTTGCGATTCGTGAATATTTCTGAACAACTATACATGCATGAGTTGTATGTATTACAACAGGCAGACAAAACCGCGACAAAACAAAAACATTTTACATGGTACGGAGGTAGCTTTAACAGGCAATAAAAGAAACATTAAAATGTTTAGTATTTACGATCGTGGTGTACCAACAAAATCAAGAAAACATAACACGCATTTGTGAGGGCGATTCTGAGAATAATTGAAAGCCTTTGCATATTCTAAATGTCTCTCTTTTATTCTCAGATTGGTATTTGCATTTTGTGTACTTACATTGCATTCCTTTTATGTCTTAACTCGATTCTAACTTTTAAATATTTCAAGCACGCATACGTTTACTCGCTGATATTTGTCACATATGAAGATTTATTTTTAGAGTATTACATAGATCCTACATTATTTGTGGATGGTGGAATTCTCTTTATTTATGAAAAATATTTATAATATGATATAGGAGAGGAAGTATTCTTCGGTATTTAAAATCTACTTTATGTCTGCCATTATTATCCGCACTTAGGGCCTACGTAATAATAATAATCGCCCCCTCCCTCCCGCACAAGCTTATAGCTTCTGGGGCCTGGTTTCCAGGCTATGGGTTGTAGCAATTATTATTATTATTATTATTAATTATGGCTTATCCACCGACTCAGAGTAGAAAAGCTTCTTTTGTTAGGTACCAAAGCCCTAGTTGAATGTACAAAATATTCTCTACAAATTGCCAATAATTCATTAAATTGACGTTGAGCATATTATATTATTTTTTTTTCAATCAAATCAATCAATCGAGATTTAAAGTTTTAGTTTTTATACTGCAAAAGAATTTATGTATAATAACTAGAATTAATATTGTCACGAATGGCATATTGTTGAAACCCTATTCAAGAACCGAGCAAGTAAAATATAGCAGCGGGTTCAGAAACGTTGTAAAAATGTCTAGCTCTACCTAGGGAATAATATAATTTTTGATAGGCACTTCTTGTGGGTTGTCAAATAACTCCCTTAAAGTCACAACCTATAAGTGGTGATCTCGAAGAGATAATGGGTAAACCACGCCCCCTAACGGTTTTTGTCGTTTTTCTCGGAAACTATATAAGGTGTATCGAGATCAAGCGGGTTAGGTAAAATAAAGTT
This sequence comes from Agrypnus murinus, assembly GCA_929113105.1. Lineage (NCBI taxonomy): Eukaryota > Metazoa > Arthropoda > Insecta > Coleoptera > Elateridae > Agrypnus > Agrypnus murinus. The sequence continues at coordinate 37,924,911 of OV816025.1, read as the reverse complement.
ATATAATTACCTATCAAAAATGTCCGAATGGTTTTTTGTATCTCGCTTTGTTTTTGAGTTATCGAAAAAAGAAGATATGTCATACACGAATCAGCAATTTGCACCAGCAAAGTTCAAGGAACTTCCGGACGTAACTTTTTGTGGCTTCATATTCGTCATGAAGTAGCTAAGAAAAATTCCTTCAGTGCCGAGAGTTAAAAAATCTTTTACCTTAACATCTCTTCAGCAAGCTCCATCAGGCGATATTGTCGTTCTTCTTGGTGCCAGTCGAATGAAAATTTCGTATTTCGTATAGTCAATTTTTATGCAACCTAATACGTACAGGATGCTTTGCCTTTTTTTGACATTTTAATTTTCTTTGTTTCTAAGATCTTGGTATTGAGTAAATGTTTTGCTTGAATGATTCTTGTAAAATTGAAATTTGCGGATGTAAATTGCTGATTTATGTATGACATATGTTCTTTGTTTGATAAAACAAAAAGAAGGCGAGGTACGAAAAAACATTTGGACATACATATTATATGGTATGGAATTAAATAAACTTTATTGTACCTGACCTGCTTCATCTCGATAAACCTAATAGTTTCCGAGAAAATCTACAAAAACCGTTAGGGGGTGTCGTTTACCCGCATTATCTCTTCGAGCTCGCCACCTACAGATTGTGACTTTTAAGGGGTTACTTAACAATCCACAAGGCTTATGCAAAAATCCAAGGACTTACCTCAACTTTTCGCTATTTTTTCTAATTTGACTGGAGTACTAGTGTTATCTTTGCTAATAAAAATAACAATAAAAAACTAATCAAGTTAAATGAGACTATTAGTGCAAGAAAATTACGTATTATTCGACTACATATTAAGACAAATGACGGCAGATTTACACATGTTTATCTTTGGTTTTTTCACCTCGTTTAAACTTGATTATATTATCCACGACTGTTCTTCATAACAAGCCAGTTAAATAAAAAATATCGCCAAAATAAATAAACAACCATTTATTTTAATGGTCTCTAAGAACATGTGATTTCGTACTATTTAATAAGTGATCTCGTTAATTCTAGGCAAAATTTCATTAGGTAAAGGTACTATTATGGGAAAATACTATTTTCCACCTCTTATTGCGGATACACGTACAGTATACTGTGTTGCAGCTGACATAGTTGATTAAAATTTGGATCATGAGCCCAGTTGCCTTTTTTAACAGAAATATTCATTTTTCATCGCAGATTCAGGGTTTAGGGCATTTATTCCTTGTAAGAAGATTAGCTAGATTTTAGGTCCAATCTGATACAATTCAATTTTTTTGACCAAGAGCTCCGATTTGTCTTTATTGCAGATTTGTGTTTAGGACAGTGTTAAGACACTTTTTCGCCTTCTAATAGGGGGATTAGATCTAACATAAGGATGGGGGATTAGGCTATCCTAATCCCCGAAAAAAAGAACCTTCATTTTTTATTGCAGATATTCGGGTGTTATGTTTTGAAGGAAAACGGTTTAGAGCCTCGTAGCCAGAATTTTCTCTCGGGTGGAGGGCTTCAGCCCGCGAGTCCCCGCCTGGCTACATGAAATCTCAATATTCCAGAATCTTAGTATTCCAGATGTTCAAGGTCAAAAATAGTTTTTAGGTTTTAGGTTTTCAAATTTCCAGGTACGGAGGTTAACGGTATAATATTTTAGATTTTTCAGGTTTATGGCTTCAAGTCCTAGCAATTCCTGGTTTTTAAACCTTTAAAGATCCTAAGATTTAGACTTTCTTGGCAGAAGTTTTTAATTCAGTATATTAATGTGATGCATTATTAATAGAATGATATTTAAGGGGTAACCTAATATGAATCTTGAATGTTCAATAAACATTACTACACACGATATTACTTAAGGTTCATCGCAGATTCAGGGTTTAGGGCATTTTTTCCTTGTAAGAAGATTAGCTAGATTTTAGGTCCAATCTGATACAATTCAATTTTTTTGACCAAAAGCTCCGATTTTTCTTTATTGCAAATTTGTGTTTAGGACAGTGTTAAGACAGTTTTTCGCCTTCCAATAGGGTGGATTAGATAATAATAATAATAATAATAATAATAATAATAATAATACTGCCTTTATTGAGTTTTATGTTGTACATTATAGTAAAGATGCATTAAATTAGCATTAATGTTAATTTTAACAAGTATTGTACAATGAAATTGTTAGTAAAAAATACTGTTTGAAATTAGTTTCTCATAATACCTGAGAAGACATTTATTCTGAACTTTAAGTAATATCGTGTGTAGTAATGTTTATTGAACATTCAAGATTCAGATTAGGTTACCCCTTAAATATCATCTAACATAAGATCTAACATAAGGATGGGGGATTAGGCTATCCTAATCCCCGAAAAAACGAACCTTCATTTTTTATTGCAGATTCGGGTGTTATGTTTTGAAGGAAAACGGTTTAGAGCCTCGTAGCCAGAATTCTCTTTCGGGAGGGGGGGAGGGCTTCAGCCCGCGAGTCCCCGCCTGGCTACAAAATTCTAATATTCCAGAATCTTAGTATTCCAGATGTTCAAAGTCAAAAATAGTTTTTAGGTTTTAGGCTTTCAAATTTCCATATACGGAGGTTAACGGTATAATATTTTAGATTTTTCAGGTTTATGGCTTCAACTCCTAGCAATCCCTGGTTTTTAAACTTTTAATGATCCTAAGATTTAGACTTTTTTGGCAGAAGTTTTTAATTCATTATATTAATGAGATGCATTATTAATAGAATGATATTTAAGGGGTAACCTAATCTGAATCTTGAATGTTCAATAAACATTACTACACACGATATTACTTAAAGTTCAGAATAAATGTCTTCTCAGGTATTATGAGAAACTAATTTCAAACAGTATTTCTTATGCCGCGGAAATGGTTAAGAATGCACTTAATTAGTAGATAAAGTAATATTTGAAATAATAAATGAATGGAATCCAATTACATCAAAGTAAAGAAATATATTTTTCGTTAATCGTGAAAAATCGAGCCACGCTCAAGTAGCGCGTCACTCTTACCAATCTTTACTTGACTTGACTTCCAAGTTTTATTTAATGTGGCCCACCTGCTTTAAGCTTATGACCAACATATTGGTCTGGATATACGCTCAATTGGCTAATTGAGCGTAATAAGTGACCGGCTGGTCACTTATTCGTGTGAATGCTACGAATTCACACTGGTGGGAGCGAGGTTGCCTATCGATACTCTACTAGTTCTCCAGGCTGGTGTCGGAGTATTAACGTACTCACCTGTCGGAGTCCGACTCCGTGGGAATCTCGTTTCACTTTTCGGACGAGTCCAATCAATATGCACTGGTTGGAACTAGGTTGATTTCTTATAAAGTCAACTAGCTCTCCAGGTTAGTGCCGGAGCTATTAAGTTATCACCAGTCGGGGACCGTCCCTTTGCCCATAGTTCAGCATGCGAAATTCCACTGCCCAGGCCGAGTTTAACTTCAAGTGTGGGATGGGCTTGGATCCTAGAGGTAGACCGCGCATCCTGGCCTACTAAATAAAGGATTGGTGTCCCTTCGACAGAGCCACGTCCGACTCTACATAAAGTAGAGACTCAGCATATACCAACGTGCAGGTAGAGTTGTTTTGGTTGTGATAGGTTCTATATACGCATCAACATCCCTTATACTTAGGTGATCCTTGCTGGTTTGAACCACATCGGATCTCCACAGAAATCGATCGATTCTAGAGCAACTTTAGAATAACTGATCTGCAGTCTTGACTACACCAGGGGACTACCTAACGAAACGGTCTTACATAAGTCAGTGGTCACTGGCGGGATAGATCTGGTCTTTTACATTGCTTTCCATACTGGAGTCCAGCCTTATTATGCGACTATCCCCGAACTAAGGAATAGGAGCCCAAAGACCAGTCCCGTCATATTAAAAGACATATCGCCATGCCTACTGTTAAGCAGTGGTAACGATGAAAGCCACGTAGCTAACAGCACTCGTACGTAATTAAAGGCGTCTGCCGGAACAGACGAGATGCCATCAGCTGGCGCTGCCGATTATAATAAAGATAATGGATTTGCTTTCGAAGATGTACTGAGATTCTTAAGTTCTAAGAGTTCCTTATTTTCTACAACTGAAAGAATGCCGACTAATTTCCATCTTCAAATAGTGCTTTAATTCGGCGATCATCTTCATTTAGGAATCATATTCAAAACATGATTCCATGAATATAGAAAAGGAATGTTATTCAGCAAAGGCCTCCAGCTCCATCGATTGAGTTCAGCTTGTGCACATAAATTGAAAAATGTATAGGCGCCTAGAATTCTTACTTTTTTTTCGTTTATTTTAATTGATTCGATTTACTTAATTGATTGAACGAATCGGCAGAAACATTTTAAACTTTTAGGAATTTCACGTTTTATTTATTATTTCCTCTTCGCTCTAAAATACTTTATGGAACACTTGTAGAATTCTTAATTAACTTTTTTTGCTGTAATGTAACCTAACCTGATTTTAATTACACTTTAATCTAACCAACACCACGACACCTTGAAAATGGTTTTACTTGTTTAATTATTTTTGTTTTTATATTGTACTTAGATATTCATTCCACTTTCGTACTGCTATATTTAGATGTCATAATTTCAAATTATAAGATCAGTTCCCTACAGCCATATCAATGAAACGCCGACGGAATGCATAAGAGCAAAATATCCCGTTTGGATTTCATGTCTTTTTCTGTACGTTTCGTCTCTCTCCTTTGCATCTGATTTTGCCATGTGAGGTAATATGGTCGTGGTTTTCTTTGTTACGTTGGCAGTACAAAACTAATTATGTTGGTAAAACTCACAATTTTAATTTTTACAAAGCATGTATTCATTTATTTAAATACAAATAAATTGAACTGTCAAAGTTATTTATGGCGTTCATGACTAGTAACGTAACCTAAAAATAACTATTCCAGTGTACCAACTTAATTAAATAATCACAAAATCACATTCGGTTACTTGTTACATAAGCTTTGCCTTCACTTTTGGTGGCAGTCATGGTAGCAGTGTAGATATCTATAGTGTATTCAAGGGGTAAGTTCGGCATTCAGATCTATTTAACTCGAAGAGCTCGGTTTCCATAGTATCCATTATTGCAAATAATTGTAACTATGACAATAGAGCTTTTGGAGCAAAAAGAGTTACAATGCCGAACTTACCCAATATAACGAACAGCTAAACAAATGAACATTTCTAATGTTTCTATGGTTACATAAAGACGGTATTACACTAAAAAATATAAATATTTTATTGCATGATTCACAACCTGCTTTAACGGCATGTCAATTCACGCCGATAAAGCAGATTGTACCTTGACTTATTAAAAAACAAATCAACAATAAAAATTTATTATCTTTCTAGTATTAATAAGATTCTGAAGTCACTTATCATTAGAAACATTTATACGAATAATTTAATAATTATATGGAAATTAACAAACGAAACTAAAATGACATATCATTCAATATAGTAATTCTTTATTTAGCACTTAGTCTCCCTCCTTTTGAATTCGTATCCATCGTTCAGGAAGCTTCCGTATTCCTCGAGAAAAAAATCTTGATTCTTGAACAGCTTCGACGATTTTCTGAAGGAGCAAGGTGTGGACCGTAGGGCGGATGAGGAAGAAGAGTCCACTTTAATTTTTTAAGTTCCCATTGTTACATTTTGAACTGCCTGCTCAAATAAGGGTTTTACATTTAAAACATACATTTTCTTGAGCATTTTGTTTGATTTGTGTCCATACTAACTCGATTGGATTAAGTTCACTATGATAAGGAAGTAGTCGCGAAACGGTTATCTTTTTAGCCTTCGCCACCTTATTAATATCATACGTATTGTATTATTTGTATTTATTTCGAGACCTTTGCAAAAATCCAAATCCAATAATCTTCAATAGTATTTAAAATGTTTGTCTAAAATTGAGCAAACCTTCGTCGGTATTAACATCACGTAATATTTTGTCAATTATTGCAGGCATTTCATTTTAAAAAATGTACTGATGAAGAATTTTATGAATCACATAACTTGTGTCGGGGTCAATCGTATCAATAAACTTCTTTTCACTCTATTCTTTTTCAGCGACGAAAGGTTGCCTGTTTTACCTGAAATTTACCTGTTACCCATGAAATATCTGCAAGAAGCTATGTATGTATATTTTTCTGCTGTTTGTTTTGCTATAGCTTTTAATTATATTTTTGGATTGTCTTTTAATAATGTCGTATAAATGTTGAGAATATAATATGTTTGACATATAATAAAAAAAATTTTGAGTATAAAACTGACTCATTCATGGCCTATGAGATTATGTTAGTTGTATTTATTTTGAGTTGTTCGTTATTTTGAATACAGTATAGTTCTAAATAAACATATACAGGTCAATTTGAAAAAGTATGATAAACTAGACGGTTTTTGGGGCATTAGGGCAAACGTTTAGTTTTTAGCTTATGGGTAGGATGAAAAAATTCTATGTACTTATAACAAGAAAAAGTTTTGAAATTGACGTGAAAAATAGAGTTTTATTACACCAGTGCGGAAAAAGTCTTCCGCATTCTAAAGAAACATGTAAAGAAGTAAATTTTATTTAAAAATCTTCTAATTTTGAACATTCTAGAATTTTGAACTTTCGTAGAACACATCTGCGGAAGGCCATTTCATAATTTGTACGATCGAGCGCTCGCTGTTACTGGTGCTCCAATTGTCCCGCCTGATACTATTCCTAGGGGGCTCACAGGTTATGTTAGGTTAGAAGTTAACTTATGTTAGGTTTCATTTCTCTACTAAGGGACGTTGTGCAACCTATGACCCCTCCGAATCCTTGGAAGCCTATACTCAGACCAAATGTGTGCATATTGTCTTGTTATTTTGACCTACAGAATAAGGAATTCACCCACTCAATAGTTTTAAACAAGCTTAGATATGAAATTTAAAGCGACACGTTAGATGGGTTGCCTAACTTCACCTCTTAAATTAATATTTTGAAAAATTTATCTTTTAGGAAGCTAGAAGATGATTTATTATTATTATTTATTATTAGTTAGAAAAAGGATATTTGTAAAACTGATTTTTGATAGGATATAGGATTAGGTAACGATGTGAGAGACGACGATCAGATATGGCATTTAAATTAAGTTGAGGATTGAGGAGGGTTGCAAGATTTAACCTAAAACTACAAGGTGTGTTGTAATGGGGAGGTATACAAGTATTTACTACCTTACCTAAGCATTTTAGAAGAAAGAAATATGTTTCCAAGTTAACGAAATTATAGATTTAATTAAATTTCTTATATTTCAGAATTTTACTGATCTGGGTTAATAATTTTGGTGAAGGATCGTGAAGTTGTTGTTTTACCACAGAATTGAAACTATCCTTAATGTAGGGGCTGCTTTTTACAAATGATATCAGTAAAACAACATACATGTACCGTTGGTTTCATAATGATCTATGAAATCAATAGTATGTGCGATTATGCATCGTACACTGAAAACATGTAATTGGCTTGAATTTTCATTTTGTTGACATCTGAAATTATGTAAATAATGTTTGTTAGAATATAAAGTTTAAATTTGTGAAGATAGGAAGGTGTGAAAAGGTATTGTTATGTAAATAAGTTGATAAATAGTTGTGTAAAGATGAGATTTTATCGACATTCAATGGAGGCTTTGTTGTGAAATGAAAACATAAATGTTGTATGTCATTACATAGGGAATTTAATAATCTATTAGCTTATCTAATTAGTTTTAGGATTAGTTAAAGTTCCTAAACAATAAGTTGGTTATGCTATAAATCAAACGTCAGAGTTCTTTTGTTTCATGCAAAATTTTCAATAGAGTTCAATTGTTTCCCAGAAAAGTATAAAAACCCGGCCATTTGTATAACAAATTCTCTTTCCATTTACTAAAGATTTACATCTTTAGAAAAATGCACACCTGTTGAAGAACAAAAATTAATTTTAAGGTTATGTTTTGAGTTTAAAAACGTAAACAAAGAAGATCGTTTAGGTTATGATGTTTGAAAAACGTTGACGTGTTTAAATAATTTAACAAAGTTCTGAGAAACCAAGTGATTTTTTTTAATAGGTGCATTAAATTTTTTTAAGTGATAGTTTACTTAGAAATGGTATTTTTATACTCGATAATAGAATTATTAAATTTTCCTTACAATTGGATTTTGTAAATTAATTGACTTAGATTAGACAAGCAACTAGATTTGGAATTCAATTTATTAAAGCCATTAATATGGAAATATTCGAAAGAAGCGAATGACTTTCTTTCTTCATTTTATTGTTCAACCAAATGAAAGAAGACAGCAGAGACTTGCAGATTTTATAAAAATACAGTTGGCAAACTGGTGGCGCCAAACATTTAAATATTTAAACGTGAGGTATGAATTAACAATAGTTATAATTAATTATAGTACGGAAGAATTATGTTGATACCCGAAGTATTAATCTCCAGATAAAGAGAATTAGAGTATTTTGGGAAAGGTATTTCATAGAATTTTAAATTTCCTTTTCTTTGAATTTTTTTCGTTAATAGCGTATGTCTATGACTGAGATAATTTTTAAAAACATATTTTGTGACTAAAATTTTATCACTACATTAGAATATAAAACAGAATCACTACTAAAATACTGGAATTGCAAAGCCTACTCTGAATACGTAAATGATCTGTACTATTTTAAAGCTGTGTAAAAACTAACCCAAAAGCTTTCTCATTCATGTTTTTCTTTTAAATTTTTGCATGAAGAAATGAATGTCTAAATAAATTTAAACACACAAAAAAGGACAAAAAGGACATGTGACATGTGTGGGCTTCTCGTTTACACATACGTTGTAGTACACACAGCGGTCTTCCAGATATGACCTGAAGTGACCCTATGGTAATGTAAAATGCCGGGGGCTGTCCCACCTTACATATCGTCAAGAATTGGACACATGTTCGAGTAAAAAGATGTATCTGTATACCTCTGTAATTTAGTCGGCTTTGTGTATAATATGGCGAGAACACGTTCACAACAACGAATCTGTGAGATGCATATTATTCGCAAAAATTATTCAGACAGATCGCCTTTGATGACGACCTGATATGATTATAAGTGATAACCATCTATAAAATCTGTCTTAATTGGCTCTTAAGAGAACCGTTTAAGTATAAAATGCTCGCTCACTTAATTAAGTTCGAGTTAAAATAACAGGGCGCCTCGCACGATTATACTTAGACCTACCTTTCTTGATGTTGATGGTAATGTTAAAAAGTTGCTACAAGTGGGATGTTAAAGATTATGACATGTACAGATTGGTTGAATAGACAAAAAAAAAGGTTTAAAGTTGTTTGATAACTTGATGCTAACCGTTAGTAGGTCAACACCTACACAGAAAGTATTCTTCCCTGCATTAACATAAATTCTACTAATGGAAATATGTTTGGCCACAAAAATAAACATTGTGGGAGCTTTTTATAGCATTTCAGTATTTTTTTTATTTGTTTCTTAAATCATTTAAGGAAGAAACCAGGTCTCCTGTTTTTTACCATTTTAATCGTCAAAGATTTATAAATTGAATTCACTGACCTAGTACAATCTAATTTTACTTTCGATTGCTTTTGGTTTTAAGTATCTCATTGATTTTAGCATTATTTAATACTTCTTACCTTAATGGTTCTGCAATTGGAGATATATGTAAATATTGAAGCTGCAGATTCCCATATGCCTATTATAATCCAAATGATAATACAGAAAAGTGCTTTTTGTAACGTTTCCATTAGTTGACAAATCCAAAAGACTAAGATCAAATTATCACATTATTTGCATTATGAATAGAATAGCACCGGATTGGACTGAAACCAACCGCCATGTTCTTCAAAACGTATAACTGGGTCACTTGTGAGATTGTTGGGTTGAGGATTGCTTGTGAGTTTGTCCTCTAGAGATTACCAAGTCATAGGGCACTCCATACATTTGCTCCGCAAATTACTTAAAATAATCTTAATGTTTATAAGGGACTCAAAAAAAAATATACTTTCTTGACCTCCACAGGACAGTTAACACTGTGTTAACACCGTTAACACAGACTAACTAGATTTGTTTTGAACTTTCACTTTTTGAAATTTAAATTTTCTAAGTTAACCATAAACGGTGTATTGGATAAAAATATATTCTAGGACATCTGCAGATCAATCTTTTTTCAGAAACATTAGTATGCGAGAGTCTAGAAAATGTTTCTAAAAATATCCATGCTCATATAGCAATCTACAAAGTGGTTTAGAAATACCAAAACTCACGTAAAACAACTAAGAAGTAAGTTGTAGATTCGTGTAGAACCATCTAGAAAGTGTGGGTTTTTATTGACCTCCGAGAGTCAAGATAATAATTTTTATGGTATCACTAACAGTTTCAAATGAACATTGAAATTATGAAATTGCAATATGTTAAGGTGTCGGAGCTTTTATGAGGTGAAGAGGCCACGCAATATAATTTTCTATGGCCTAGATTTACTAAAAAAAGTTTGTATCATCAACTTGGAGTCTGTGTCTGCAGAGTTTTAGCCAATTTCTTTCGAAAGGCATTGTCTTATAATTTGCATCTCTCAAAAGTATTAAATCTTTCATTCTCTGAAATTCCTTTGTATAAATTATTACAATAGTTCTCTGTCATTAACATTGACTTTCGTACGCTTTCAGTTTTCCAATTACCGTTTTTTTATATCTGTAAAAATATGTATCTCTGGAATTTTAAAATCCTCATCAACTACTACTGTCATATAATAATAATAATAATATATATTATAACACCCATTTGAGACCAAAAAAGGTAATTAAAGACTTTTTCAAGGATTATTAAAATAAGGCGTGGATGGTTCCCGCTACGTGATAACTAGCTCAGAAGGAATCGATGGTCGTGGGGGTATTGAAACTACCACAGTAACCCAGGATATTAATTATGTACCTTCCAAAGACTTATAAGGCGTCACTGTCCAACTGCTAAGTAAAAAGATTCTTTATCGACTCCACCGGGCGGTATAGATAAGTACCAAGTAATTTTCAAATCTCGCACAAATGTACCGGAAATCTCCGGGGTCTGGTACGGAAAACTGTACCTCTCGAATACGAATCACAATGCCTGAAATGAACTTAACTACATCTAGGAAAAGCTATTTCTGCAGAAAAAAAAATGTCGATTGTTCATAAACTTTTTAAATATTTCCGTTTAAAGCTGCAGCTTTTCGAAGTTCTGTTAATCGATATGGAAAACTTGTAATGAGCCGGGGTCCCTACCCACTAGACTATCACGGCCCATCTTACTCTACCCGCGCAAAATTCAAATATTTAACAAACCGGAAATTGACACAGTATTACCAATCTTACAAATGACAAACTTTATAATGATAAATATAACAAAAGAACGAAATGGATATTTAGCAAACTGGATCCTACGTTGTGATTATTTTTTATAACATGTGACCAAGGTTGATAACGATTGATCTACTTCATACGGACGGAGAAAGAGAAAACACAAGTAAAAAAAAACACAAATAAAAGAACAATTAAATATGATTGTATTATTTTATTAATTTATTCTTAATCTTGAGCGAGGAGGGACGTATTTAAACTGATACAAATCAATGGCTAGTTCTCTAAAAACCTCCTTGAAATTATATGTTAGCCCAGCTTAAATACGTACACGCTACAAGTTTAATATGTGATCAAATGATTATTTAGTTTGGTTACATTAAACAATACAGATCAATAAATCAATTTATCAAGTTGATACAGTTGTGTGATTATACTAGGCATTTATAAATAGACAAACGCAAATCTCTCAACATAAAGCATCAAAATTGAGTGAAATAGTCAATCAAAAAGATTTACAGATAAACTAGAAAAGGTAAAAGTGCCTGATTAAAATAAATACACAAGAACTACTGAACAAAAATCATATCATATTTGACATAGCAATAGATACGTTGTGACCATACATTTATATACACATAAAAGACACATACGAAATAAGAAATATCATTAAATAGAATAATGGTTTGAGGGTTCTCTTACACGGCCTATCATGGGCTTTTTTACCACCGTGGAGCCTTCCTCTCAAATAAATAAATAAAGGTTTAAGGGTTTCTCACACGGCCTATCACGGGTTTTCATACCACCGTGGAGATTAATACCTAGGGAAATATCCTCTCAGTCACAAAGTATAACATTTAGTTAGGTTAGAAACATTAACCTAAAAACTCAATAAGCACTGACAATAAGACACATAACAGTAGTAGTCGTATCTACATAAATGCACAAATGACATTCCTAGTTAGCAATACTTAGTTGTAAGGATACTACAAACGTTAATAAAACATTATTTTCTAGTAATATTTATACATCAAAAGAATAAATTTATAAATTGTTAAAAGTATCAAACGAATCTTTTAGATTTAGAGGTTTGGGTTTTAGATTAATTAAATAATATAAAAATTACACCACACAACAAGAATCAACATAAATTAAATTAACAGATATACACTTACATGAATTTTATATTCCTTTTTAAAAACCAAGCCAATATGGCTACTTACTACCTGTTTTCCCCAACCCCTCATCCCTGTTTTAAAAACAAAAACCCCACGTCCCTTAACTACCCCTTAGCAACCCAAACTACCAACATTAAATAACCTGTAATAACCATCCCTAAACATAAAATCAAGTTACCAACCCCAAAGAAACTGTAATAAACAACCCCAACATTTTATATTGAAGCAAACAGTTGTTATTTTTAAAATAAATTACATATTTTGCCTGAACTTGTATGTAATAGCAGAACTAGGTAAATTGATTATTATGAAAATTGTTTTGTGACAAATTGACTTGCTACAGCTACTTTGATAATTTTGGTTGACTGTAGGTCCGACCACTACAAACTGTACCACTCGGATCAAAACCACAATAACTAAAATGGTTGATTTACATTTAGTAGTAACTGCGGATTTTTGAAATATTTACGATTAAAGTAATGTTTCTGAAGTTATGTTTTTATATATCATTTTTTCCACCAACATTTTGATATAGCGTCTAAGCTACTTTAAACGTGATATTACAGCAAGAGTTTACCATCAAAAGGTTTTCTCTTTCATACGACTTACTAAACGTAGTGCTATTGCGAGAGACTGTACTAGGCTGCTGCGGCAAAAATACGAGGCGTATTTTACGTAAGGCTATTGGCTATTGCTATTGGCGTAAGTACAGTTTTCGAGTATCTCCGCTGCAGCGCTGCGGTCGTTATTCCATGTATGTCAGTTGGCTGCTGTCATTTATTAGAAATCCAGATAGGACATTATCACAAGTTCAGAATGTGTTAACGTGTTGTTCTATGTGCAGAATTTCAGCGCTTAGTTTGTGTTTTCTTAAAATTCCAAGATCTGTTCTGTACAATATTGTGACAGAACGTTTGATATTTTGACTCGCTAGAACGAGGAAAGCGATCAGTGTTTGAGTCGTATCGTCACAGGTGATAAAACGTGGGTATCCCATGTGACTTCAAAATCTAAACAGCAGTCCATAGAGTGAATGCACACATGATCGTCAAAAAGAAAAAAATTCAAATAAAAATTCTCAACCCACAAGGTCATGTGTACGGTGTTTTGGGACAGGCAATGTGTTTTTCTGGGAGTTTTTTTTTGTAAGGCACAACAATACACTCAGCATCCTATTGTTAGACTCTCAAGAAACTGCGACGTGCAATCCAAGACAAAAGGCGTGGTATGCTTACTCGCGGCATAGTTTTACTCCATGACTGCTCGCCCTCATTCTGCAGCGCAAACTCAAACTCTAATCTGGTCATTTCGCTGGGAACAAATGACCAACCTTCTCTACAGTCCGGATTTGGCACCCAACGATTTTCATCTGTTCCTGCATCTAAAGAGATTTATATGCACAGAACCAGTGCAAACATGACTATCTACACAGGCGGCTGACTTCTTTGAAGAGCTGGTGCTACAATACGAAAAATGCCTCAGCAATGGTAGAAACTGCGTAAAAAAGTAGTTTAAAGTATAATAATAACAATATAATAATAATTGCTACAACCCATAAGCTGGAAGCCAAGCCCCAGAAGCTATGGACCCCCTAGTATGGGAAAACTATTAAAAATTTTACTTTTCAAAATACCTTTGTGTTTTCTTTTAATCGTCAAACCATACTTACTTTAAAAATATGCTTCGTATATATTCGAGTCCTTTTTCACAGCCATCATACCGTCAAACCAAAGCTAGTAAATAATTTAACATATCTTGGCTTCTAGCCTTACCTCTAACCTTCCCTAATCTTTAACATAACCTGACCCAAGCTTACCTAATCCAACTTAACCTATCCTGTAACTTATATCTTATCTTATATCTTGAAGTTGTCGTTAATCTTGAGTTCCTAAAGGTATGCTGTTCCCTAAACTTTAAAATAATCTTGCTTTTATCCTAAACTAGATTATAGGCAAACCGTTACCTCTCGGCAATCTAATTTGTAACCTGTTTCCATTTTCAACTTTATATACACTTGCTTAGCCTCTAAACAAGTTTAATCTATCACCTAAGCTATAACTCAACCTATAACAACCGAACCTGTAACATAACTCATAACCTAATCAACCAATAATCTAAGCTGTAACCTAACCTGTAACTTAACCTGTAATCTAATCTAACCTAACCTATAACTTAACTGACAACCTAACCGGAGCCTAACGCATAACTTAATTGAATGAGATGCTACTGGTAATACAGTAAATTGGGCATTCGAAGAAGATAAGATGCTAAAGAAATAAAACTCTGTTGACTAAAATAAATATAACTTCTAACAATATCTTTCGATCTAATGTTCAAAGAGAGAAAAGGTGCCCATGGACCAGGAGGCTAGCCTTTGTCGAGATGTAGCTATTTAATGTGTGAGGATATATTTACACGATAATCTCTTCTTGATTCAAATCCTTCTGGTTCTACAGGCTAATTGTAAGTAGTTCTAAACTGTAGCAAGCAAGCAATTTTTCCCAAAAGATAATTAAAATGAGCTATGTAGTGGTGCATTTATTTATTTATACAATATTCAAACATACCGTTTCGGTAAAAGAATTTCAAGTAGGGAATTCCAGATTACAGTTTTTCAGGAAATGACAAAATCTTAATTTTTCATCATTTGCAGATACAAAAATGTATAACGGAAAAGCTGTTCTTACTCATTAAAAACAAATTTCAAACTCTTTAATGTAGCTGCTTGGTTTTTTATACCCTAAGATAGTGATTTCATTTCCGTTTCTATATTTATATTTGAATTTTACACGTGGATGGGCAAAAAGTCAATATATCATCAAAGTTATTACATGTAGTTACTCTATCAGAAATCTTAGAAAAGGTCGAAATATTTGTCGTGGAAAAATGAAACTTATGATTGCTTTAGGAGTGAAATATCAATTTAATTACAGGATTACTTTGAAAACCATTAAAGGGGTTAGTACGCTATATGGATCAATAATTACGATGCACTGCAAAACCAAGATTGTTAACAGTTTGCATACGAATATCTTCCAATAGTTAAATTGGTCTTCCATCCACTTATGATGTAGGACTGTTATTTCTCTTCAATTACAACCTTAGCATATTATATACTAATAAAAATGAGTTATCTAAGTGAGGGTTGTGTCGTGTGAATTCTGTATAATTTGAAGGGAATATATTCAATCACGAGTATCGTATATAACTACACCTAGAATAACTCTCACGAGAAACCCATTAAACTCATCTATTTCGCATGAAATTGGCAAGTAACTTCCAAATAAGTATATAACAGTAACCGGACAGAAACGGGCAAATTGACTTATGGCTTAACCCGGAGCTCTGTAAACAGGTTGGACGTCTGCCTGGCTAACAGTACCTTCACATTTTGTTGTACCTTCATAAATGTGTTTTCTTTCTTTAAACCGGCTGGAATTCCTGATGCATGTGCCTTCAGATATAAAAAAAACGTAAAAGCCATGCCCTTTTTTGTATGTTATTTGCAATTTGTTATAAATTAACGCTTTTCAAACTGTAGTTAGTCCGGAAGCTCTTAATAGAGTAACTTGTTAGATATCATATACATAAATGGAGTAGGTAACCATGAATGGAAAGCTCTAAAGCAAAAGAAACGTAATTGAAGGCGCACTTGTAAACCTTAATTAGTATTAATAGTCTATATCCATCAAATGAAATATATTGTGCGGTACTTCGTTAAAACCCACTTTATAAATGTTATGGCTATAAATTGTTTTTGTGTATTTTAGAAGCAAATTATCTAATTATGCTGTTCGCAATATTCATTATTTCTCGTGCTGTATATAATAACACAGTAAAAGGAGTAATCAATCAAAGTATTCACATGTATAGAAGCTATTTTTCTATAGCCTGCTGGAAATGGGTACATCCGCTGTATAGAGACGGAAATTGAATGCATATTTGACCTAAAGGACCTAAAAAACAGTTAAGGCACTGTATACAAAAGCAGCCCAGTTCTTAATATTACCAAAGGTAACCATTTCAATACTTGGTTTAAAACTTCTCGTATTGTATACCAAGCGGAAACTCTAATTACCCAGAAACGTTTATCTACAATTAAAACGAAACATTGTAAACAGTTGACCGTGACAAATCAACAGAGGTCACCTCAACAAGTTCATTAGTTCTTATCTGAATTAAGATATTGAAAGCTAAGAAAATTGCATTAAGATTTTTGTCCATACCTGGTTGCAGCTGCAGCTTATTTAGATATATTTATAAAACATGTCTACTGGAAGAAGTCCTAACCAAGACCATCTCTTTGAGAAAATATACTATGGAAACTTGAATCTTGTCAGCTACTGTTGCTTGATGTGGAAGACTTTGTATGGTTAATGTACTAAGAAACCATGATTAGAGCTGCAGAAACACTATACATATACGGTAATTAATTGAAAGATTACCAGTTCTTTATACAGCAAATAGAGCTATAATTTTTTATTTAATGCTATAAAAATTCAAACAATGACAGTTTTCTTATATCCATTGGCGTTTGAATATTTGCAGTAGTAATGATGTAGCATTTAACTAGTAAGAATAAACGGTATTTTGAAAAATAAATATTCCAGCTTTTATGTACTGGGCTGAAGTTTAGTTCACCGTGCCACTTCTTTGGACTGATTTCTACATCAATCGATAGTTACCGGTCTTCTGTCCAATGGTACCGATTTTGGTGGGGAGAATGCCTAGGCAAAAAGTTGTGGAGGGTCAAAGCTTAACATGGAACTCTATGGGGAAACACATGTACATAAGTCTATCACAAACACATAAAAGTCCATGAAAAACATATGAACAATGTAAAAATCTAACCGAACCTAACCTTTTTTTGAATTGCTTTTGAATGGTTACGAATATCGAGACCTTACCATCGTCCCTGCTGATCAGTTTGTTGATCAGTTTGCCTGGCTGCTTTTGTTCAAGGCAATCGTTCGGGTCTACCCCAGGCATTTAAGCGCCTTGGATAAGTCCTTTAAGATGGGCGGGTAGTAAGGTCTCGGACACTCATAACCGCCCAAAAAAAGTTAGGTTAGGTTGGATTAGTTTAGGTTAGGTTAGATTAGGTTAAGTTAGGTTAGGTTAGTTTTAGGTTAGTGTTCTCCATAGTCCCCAGGCAAAATTTGGTTTTGCGGTAAATTTAGGTGGCCCTATAATGTTATTGTCTTAAAAGATTGCTTGTTTTAACAAAATTTTGCTAATGTAGAGGATAGCTTACCTACAAACATTGGTTCCAAACTTGGCTTGAAATCATCGTCGTACTCTTAATTTGGGTTTTTGTTGGCCCAATAGTGACGGTAATGTCGATAAGGTAAATACTCTACAATTTGTAAACCTTGTTCTATCTGCCCATATTCCCTTCAATTATTAAAATGTACATCTGTCTGGTACTGTTACTATAGGTACTATTTATCAACGCACAATACCATGGACAATCGTTAGTTTGTAAGGACGGTGGTGTAAGGTACTATTGGGGATCGCAGATTCAGACTTCGATAACTTCTGATTTGTTGCTTGCAGAAAAGTGTTATGCCTTTCTTGATCACGAGCCGCTACAGTTTTTTTTTTGTATGAATACAGTTTGCAATAAGTCTCACATTATTAGTCATGCAAAAGTTTTTTAAATTTAACTTACGCCTTTCCGGATAATTGTATGAAGTATGAACTTCAAATGTTTATGTTTGTGGTACTTAATCTAATCTACACTTTATTGTTTTCAATAAATTATATGCGTAGCACTGGCGGTGTTTTGAGCTAGTTAAAATGGTGGTAAACGTTTCCATGATTGTTGTTTTTTTTTAATTTAATGTCTGCATATTTACACCTAACCTAGTAGTTGTTAACCTACTAAATCTAATGACAATAGATATGTGAAATGCAAGAAGTATCACTTTAATGTGACCTCTTGCTATCTATTGTCTGTAAGATTAGTGGCGTAAATATGGATGTGTAGAGCTTGCGGGTATACGCACCCGCAAGGTAGAGGGGCACGCGGTCTAGCGTAAAAGAAATAAGCTTATGACGAATTCCGCAACGGACAGAAACACCGCAGAAAATGAAGAAGCGGCCCCCTACCCCATGTTTCGTCCACTACTACTTCAGTCTGTAGTCATATGTCGCAACTAGCTAGTCATAACTCGTGTTCTGCTTCTGGCAGATACAACGGGCTGGTTAGACTGGCGTCTTAGGGTTTTCTTAGTTTGATGTTGACTCGATGTTGAAAAGTCCGCATGCTGGAATAGGGGTGAAAGGTTCCCCATGAAGGGCATCTATCGAAGACTGACTCCGATAGATGCTAATGTTAATAACTCCGGCCCTAGCCCGGAGGGCTAGTAGACGGCGGCGGTAAATGGCAACCATTCAAATCTACGCAGTCTGTCAATTTCCGATGAAGAAATAGAACAGATAGAATTAATTTTACTAAGGATTTAACCAATGCTGATAAACTATGTTACGTATAGTTCGTACCAACCAACTGAAGATTTTCCAAACCATGCAAAAGGGCGAAGTTCCAACGCAGTCTATTATCTACAAAAAATAAATCCAGAATCGTCTATAAAAGAAATTGGTTGTGCTATTCGAAAACTTTAGATATTGCATACTGCAAGCCGTGCTGGTTATTTTCAGATAAATGTAGGCATGAGACGAAACATACATGGATTACTGGATGCAATATTTTTCAAGACATTAAACGACACGAATCTTTTAATTAATTTAATTAATGCCCACGTATTTAGTAGCTTTTCAAACCTACAACAGATAGAAGCTAGGACTGGGGAAAAGTTCTACATCGTATAATTAACGTAACTTCAACGTTGGCTTAAAATAATATTTACTTAAGAGGCCAGAAAGAATCACTTGGACTTTAGAAAAAATCAGGAAATTCTTTGAATATCATTAAGTTACTCTCAATGTATGATCTAACTTTAAAAAAGTTATTAAGGGCCCGTGAATGCGTACTGCACGCAGGCCCGACCTCTAAGTTACACCACTGTGTAAGATCACTAAATTTAGTCCTCTTTAACCGTCTTGGTGTGTTGTCATTAGTTAATAGAGTTGTCACTAGTGCACTAGGATGATTACGAATTCGATTCTTGTATCTGTTGGCAATGTCTTTGGCAACCTCCTTTACTCAGAGAATTCTTAGATTATTGTAAATTATTTTGTTGTTAATATACCAATCGGCGTTTGCTATCATACACGAGAGTTTTGCTGTGAAAGCGTCGTTATATTTCAAGGTTGGATTATTTAGCACAGTCCCAGAATTGGATACCGTATGACCAAACTGTTTAACCAAACCAAACTTCCTTAAGCGGTATAACAACTCCGTTGAGTGTTATTTGAGGGGATCAGTTTTCCGGGTTGTAAAAGTAATCGATGTTGATTTATTTTCAATGATTTTTATTCGGCATCCTGCTGTCCATTCCTGGAGAAATCCATTCTGCTTCCAAATTATTATGTAGGTTACCTACGGCTTGGGCGGATCTTTCTGTTATGACAGTATGGCCGTGTCGTCGGCGAATGTAGCAATAATTGTTGCAGTTTTATGTGTTTTCGTTACAGGGTAGGTCAGTTGTAAATAATTGGTATTGTTGGGTTCTCAGGATTGCATTGAGAATTTCTGTTATTAGTGATACCTCTTTCCTTGGTAGTTCACGTCTTAATTATGCACCTTGTAGGGTTTGGAGCACTTAATTGCATTTACTATTTCCTCGTATGTACAGGGTGTTATTGGTAGGTCAAGTTGAAGTGGGGTTTCAAGGTATTTAGGTATTCGTGTGCTCTAGTTAGCTCGTGCAGTTCAAAGATGTTAGCTAAATATTCCCCAAATGTTTTTGATTTTCTTCGTCACTACGCGCCCATGATCCGTAGGTTCTACGAATGGGTAGTGATAGGAGCTTGGGGCTTTTTTATTTTCCTGGTTGCATACCATAGAGAGTGTTCATAGTGTTGGTCAGGCGATAGAATTTGTAGATAGACATTGAATGTTTCCTTTTTACACTCTTGTATCATATGCTTGGGTTTAGCAGTCAGCCGATATAGCCTGGATTTATCAGCGGCGCTCTTTGAAATGTGCCATTTACGTCTTGCTTTCCTTTTTTTAGTTAGCTTTAGTCTGATACTTAGAGGATAGTTGGTGGTGTTGCATGCATGTATGTTTTGTGTTTTGGAGGGAGTGGTGTTTTAAGGTGCACTATGTATGATTTCGGTTAGCCTTTCTATTTCTTCCTCAATTTCTGTTGACATGTTTAGTTGCCGATTGACTGTCAGGTATTCGTTTATATACTATGTAAGTGTACATATTATGGGAGAGTGGTCGGAGCTTAGATCGTAGGAATCGATAATATCAATATAGTTGGGTGCATTGTTCTTAACTATGAAGAAATCTATGGCGTCTGGCAGCTAGTTTGGATCACTTGGCCACTATATAGGTCGGCCTGCAGTTATTGAGCCGTAATGATTCTCACAGATGCTGCGTCTTAGCTGTCTTCCTTTGGGGGTGGCTAATCTGGACCCCAAGACGGGTGTTTAGAATTAGTAATCGCCTCCTGCAATAAATTTGTTACGTAGGGTCTTGTTTCTTCAAATTGATTTTGTATTATTGTATGGCGAGGAGAGCAGTACACTGCTGATATGATTGATGTTAAAAAAACATTATATTCAATTCAAGTATAATCAAACATAACATCATAATTCACAAGTTATAAGGCACGATTATTGGTGGGTGTTTTAAGTGATGTTATTCTAACATAAGTAGCACTACTAGTAGTACCAAAAAGGCATTATCATCTCAAAATGTTCAAGTCTGCGTCAGCATAAATTTGTATTTTCATTAAAAACATGTTCGTGAGTTTATTGAATAGGTTACTTATTCGCTGCATTGGTTCCTCTAGTGTCTACAACATGGGCGTAAATAAATTTGAAATGCGATTTTCTCGCAAACTAGCAGGAAGCAACCACCACATGTTGATAAGGTAAATATAGTCTAAATCATTACAGCTACCACCGCCCATTACGAGATTCTTACTCATATTTTAGTTACACCGTGTATGGGTTGTTCATTTAAGATAAAAGTGGTGATGACACAAACAATTTACATAAGTTTAAAGTATCTAAACTGATAACAAGATTGCCCAAATGTTAACTATTCCTTCAAAATAGTTTCCAATAAACAGAACTGACAGAAAGCTATGTTATGTAAAGTATTTTCATTTAATAAATATAAGTAAATCATGAGAACAATTTGCCACGGCTTGATATTGAAGAAAAAACTAATAATTACAGTATTTACCTACATAGTTATGACAGGGTACTATTAAAAACTTGTTTCAACTTTTAATAAATTACTTTGCGTCTGAAATGTGCACCTTATTATTTGTATATACAAAGTTAACTAATAATCATTCATCCTGAAAATTAATCTGTTTTAAATGTTGCAATCCAGATAGTCATCCCATCAGCAGTTATCACTTTTCCATTTAAGTTTTTTTTACTGCTTGGTATTTTGCCCCCCCTCCCTCCTAAGAGCTTGCTATTTTAATGGACCATTATCGTTTCGTGCAAATCTCTTTGATTAAAAAATAAGCGAGAATGATATGCCATAACGTAGCTCCTGTTATAGTAACGGTAGTTCTACAACTATTAAGTCTCCAAAATCTGCTAATCAATATGAAATTTAAATCGCTAATTAAAATTAATTATAGTGCAAAAACTAGTTATCAAAGTGGACATTTTCCGGGATGTGAAGAAATTTATAAAATTCTTCTTCATCGTTCATCAGGTTTTAATGTTTCTATTTACCTAATTTAAATAACAAATACGGAATTATAAATAATAAGAAAAATGAATACTGCGCCGCCTTATCTAACGGAACAATATATTACTGCATTATCATGCCGCTATAAACATCGTATACCTTTCCCAGGGATTTCTAATATGGCTTTTTGAGATAAGTACAGGTTTCAGTTAAAAATAGCGCCAGAGCATTTATTTAAAATACGTGGGAGTTAACCAATCGATATTATTAAAGGCAAAGTGGTTTTCTTTCGAACGCAATATACAGTAAATGCACTTAAAACTTTTATGTTTGTTTGATCCAGACCGTAGTAATTAAAATGGTAAAATGCAAGAGGAAAGCTTTTTATGTAACCTTAAGCAATCTTATTCTCTTAAGTTTCAAACACAAGAAAGAGTTTAAATGTGAAATTAGTCTGAAATTAAATCGCCAGGATCGTATTAAGAATATAATTCCTTGAAATATCTTTCATTGATTTTAATACTACTATTATCCGTACACTAAGAATAAGGGTGCTAATTTACAATCCTGGGGCGAAATCCATCCTACGGATTTTTTAGGTCCGTTACTTACATGGCGTGCTGTTGACAAGATAATATTTTATGACACTCCTTGCTCTGGGTATCACAATAATTACTAATGTTACTTCTTCCATTAACGTCTGAGACCGTTCAAGTATGTCTTTATAACTCTCGGTTTTCATTTAGTCTTAACGAAGCTGCGGGTTTTTATAAATGGTTTAATTCTACGGGCTTTGGTTTATTTTCCATGTGTAACTTTCTTTTTACCTGACTTTCATCAGATACTTATATAAATTTATTCACAATCATATTGCAATATGTACATTTCATATGTTGTAAAAATCTTGGAAAGTAAGCTATTGCTATAGCAACACCAAAGTGGTTAACAATTTCCTTTACATGTCTGTAAAACTGACACGTAAAGTTATGGCCAACTTTGTTTTCTGAATAATTTAAAACAGGACGTTTTATCCGATTTAAATTTAAGTTTTTATAAATATATTTAACGCTAAAAACATATTTTTTATTTAATATTAGATTTATTTTTATTTTTCCGTATTTTATATTTAATAATTACAATGGAATTAATTAATTTCTAATTTAAAAATACTGAGCGCATACATCGCCATCTAGCGGCTAAGAATGAAACCTTACTTAAAATATCTTTTGGTCGATAGATGGCTCTGATTGAAATTATGACAGTTTATAAAAAAAAATTTTTTTAATTTAAAATTACTTTTTATTTTGATTATCTTAAGTCTAATTATTGTGAATAAAATAGTATACATGTTTCGTTGGTAAAGTTTCCACGCCTCGCGATATTGTTTGACCTCGACGTACCGTCTCGGTCAAACAATTATCGCTTGGCTTGTAAAGATATCGTTTACCAACTCAACATATAATATACTATTACTACTATCTACACACATTACTTTTCCAAAATTAGGTTTTTCTGTGATAAAAGGTAATTGTAGATTTCCGACCTTTTTAATTTTTAAATATCGACTTGGCTTTTAAATACTTTAAGTATCTTGTAACGTGTTAAAAATTTGAGATTCCATCCTAATGCAATTTTAAATGCATTTATCATAAATAATCCTAGGGTGGCCCTGTATATTTCAGTATATTTTCGTTGGATTAATATTCCCGAGTTTATTTCGAACCAAATGGTGTTTTCTTTAATATCAAAATTGTTTTTAGAATAAAATACAGAAATAAATTTGCCTTTTTTAACAAAAGAATATCAAAAAATGTAGTTACCTAATTTAAATTTATGGATTTTCTACGTGTTAATTTCGTGTTTAGTGAATAGTGTCTGTACTAAGTATAGATAAGGGTATGTTTAGTCGGTTTTTTTTTCGTAGACCTCCGGTGAGAATTTCATTTCGTCGTTGCAATAAATAAGATGTAGAATATTCCAGAAAGATTTTATATGGTTATTTCCCATTGGTTTAAATGTGTCAGTCTTGTCTTTGATAGGCTAGTTTATTTCCCTCTTTTAAGAATTTTAGGGCAAACAAAATTTGCATCCCCAAGAAGTTTAGTCTAGTACCGTCAGTTTGGTAGAAAACTACATACCTGTATTTACAATTCTTCATTTGGATAAATTCTGTTATGGAGCTGATGTTTACTGTTTATAGTGATTTTATGTGAGAATTAAAGGCAATGCAGTGAAGTGAAGTTTTTGTATGTTTGAATAGATATTAACATCTATCTAGGATTATCAGATGAACATTAGTGATTAAGTTGTCGTAACTTTTAAGATTGTTTATATTTTGTCAGGATATTCAACGTTATTATGAACAAATATTTTTTATATCTAAAAAGGGAATCTCTCCTAACATAGTTGAAAAATTGCAAATCCATTGTTTATTAAACAATACTATTTCCTGACTTATGAATAAACCAATTTAAGTTAAATGCAGTGGTGATGATATTGGACCGTTTACTTGTGGAAGTTATTTAAAATATATTAATCAGCCTAACATTAACTAAACTAACTATGATTAGTAATTGCATTCAATCAATACAGTCGGAACCCGTTTTTGCTTGCGGATTCTGAATACTAAAATGACTTGCGAGCAAATGGCGCCCATTCCTTATTATTTCTACAAATCTTGTTTTTCTTTACAATTTATAAGCTATAGAGATCAGTACCTACGCCTATGAGATAATTTGTCATTAGAGATCCTAGGTCGGTCAATTAAAGTACAGTAAGTATCGTTTTTATTATGAAGTAAGCAGTTGCAGTAAGTATTCAATATTTTGAATTTTATTGGTGTTACAGTTGACGTCCATCGCGCGACTTATTTTTTTGGTTTTAGTTCAGTAGTTTCAGAGTAATAAAAGAAGCTATGCTACAATCTAAATATGTATAATTAGAGCTTCGTACTATAAAAAGTTTCATTATAAAGGCTTTTAGAAGAAGAATATTTCTATACGTCAATCTGGACGATATCACCAGACTAGATTTTTGAAAATTACAGTTTCAGATATCTAAATTTTAGTTTCTCAATTGCAGGAAAAAATCCATTACTTTCAAGCTAAGGTAATATTGAAACTTCTTGAGTTTAAGAGCAGCGGCGTAAATATGTACGTCCCCAAACCCCCGCCGTTTGGAGGTGCAGCCATTTTAAGGACGCCCCTGAATTAATATAATAAAACACTATATACACTGTAGAGTCTGTCAATTATACCTAAATTACCTTTGAACCTAAATTATAATTTTCAAAACTTCAGAGGTGACTAGTGATGAAATTGTGCATTTTTACATGCTGAATCCAAATATAACTTGAAAAACAGTATAAAATGAATCTTACCTAGGTTAATTTGCATAAAGCTGCGTATTATTTAATTTAAAAAAGCATACGTGTAGTTTGTTAATATACTAACAATCTGTTTTCACTCATGTTTTCTCTTTGATATTTCAGCAGTTGTAGTTGGAAAAGAACATGCCTTGGACCTTGTGAACAGTGGATGTTGATCTTTAACCAGTTCGCCATGCAAACTCACCAACGCAGAACTCTATTATCATTTTTACATTCTCCAGTTTTCCCTTTTAGTTGGTGTTTGGAGGCCCAAATTAGCATAAATCTAACAGCTGCGGTTAACCATCTACTGGTACATTTCCAGTAGGCTAGATTCTTTGGCATGACTACGGTTCTTATGCCAGTAACAATACGATAACCACAAGATTGATCTGTGCTTAAGTCCTTAATCAATTCATCACTAAACTGAGGCAAAGCAGAACCAAGACAGATTTTAGCAAAATTAGATCAACCCTAATTTCAAGCTCAGTAGCAACCACCACCAGCGACCACTTGTTATTACTTAGTGTTTAACCATCTAAAGATTTTATCAGGTGTCTCAATGGAAGTTCTCCAGTGTGCAGATTGCAATGCATCACTCCTCTTTCCTAGCCAGTATTCACATTACAAGAAGCACTACAAATACCTTGAAGTGTTTCGTCTACTCCCGTTTCCTTTAACCACCCAAATCTTGGTGGTTAATCTTCTCTAAATCTTGTCTTCTGATTTCAGGATAATCAACTGATGACTTTAGAAGAAGCCCAATACTGTCAACTTTCTCTCTTTGACCTTTTACAAATGCTATTTTTAACAAAGGATCTTTTCTTTCTTTTTGCTGTAACAGGATATGTATCCTAGCACAGGCAAAACTACAACCTACATCAGCAGAGCAGAGCAATTCTTGATGTTACACTTACACGTGAGTATGTCCAGCAGTTTGCCAAGGTTCTCCATAAATCTATCTTTTTCTTTCAGCTTACTTCTGCTCAAAGATATCTTGTTTGCTTGTTCCCAAATGGTTTTCAACTTTGCTTTAATTGTAACTTAGCTGTTTATGACAGGTTTAGTGAATTACACCACTGATGCATTAATGTTGCCATTAAATCAGAAACAAGTTGGTCATTTGTCTTCTTTAATTTTTTTTGCCTTCATCACTGATTTCTCTCATATACAATCCATACTTGACTAAATTTCTTTCAATAAGCAGTTCAGATATAGTAAGCTCTCCGCTTGGCCCCACTAAGTGATGCAAATAAGTCGACGCTTTTTTTTGGTTTTTACATTGTCCATTTTAATTCATAATCCGCACATAGTAACTTATGTTTCATAACTTATGACAAATTCAAACAGGAATAGGTGCAACAAGTACTTTTTAAAATATGTTCAAATTACCATTAACATGTCCATGTATTTAGATATAAATAAGGCTAACCTTTCGGGGTCAAATTGAACTAACTAGACAATATTTTACAAAATCTCGAAATATAGATTCTGATTGTGCACATGTGTTGAAACGTACATCTCCATCACTAGTGCCCTTTTTAGAAATGACATTTTTGAGATTAACACGCCCTAATATACAAGGTGTCCATTTAGTGCGCAATTGTTGGATATTGCCTAAAACTACTGAATATATAGAAATGCCTTACTTTTCTTGAACTTGAATGTAGTTAGTAACTAAGTATCCAACTACTAGAGGTATGCCACATCCAGAAGCTGCATCCGATAGGATTGTAGAGTGGAAACCGCAGCAAAATAGCTTCATTCGTTTTTGCATACACAAGAGGTTCAAGTTTTTCGCTGAACGTAGCATGTTAATCTAAAATGAGCAGGACGAGGTCGTTAGTGCTTGAACGCACGACAAAATGATTCAATCATTACACGAAGAGTGCTGACATTATACACACGGGGCGGAGAAACACTCAACATATCTCTTGGCATCGAATGCTGAGATCATATCGCCGACCCGAGATTCAACCGAATCTGAGGAAATTACTCTCGCAATAGACACTTTTAATGTGACAAACTGCGCTTTAACACGGGATCTACGATTTTATCTTCTTTTCAGTATATTCCTTTATTTATTATTAGTGCCTTGGTAATGTACCGACTAGCGTGCTAGTATCCCGGTGCCGGTAGATTTGTTTAAAGTTTTCTGCAGTTTTCCTTAGCTGTAACACAAATGTGGAACTTGTGCTATACCAATTGTGTATACCATGGGTAGTACTGACTATTATTGGCTTCGAGTGACTTTATCATATAGCCAAACCTACTAAATTTTAGTCGAATCTGGAAGAATTCCACTTCCAGTAGGACTTTTTAAAATGACAAACATATAAGTATATGGTCTACAGTTTTGTCTGTTACTGGATTTATCTTTTTGTTGTGATTGGTTTTGTTGGAGAGATTCGGTTACATTCCTTGTAATCTTGGCACCGAGTTCTTTAGTCACACCTCCAGTAGGTACTTTTCAAATTCTATTCGACCTTGAATCAAAAGCAACAGAAACGATTCCACCAGAATTTAGCTTCAAATTAACCACTTTTTTAACGTATTCGTTCCTAAAAGGCTCGCCCTTTTCAGTGGCGAACTCAAAAGGTCTACCCAGGTTCGAAATATCTATTTATCTGTTTATATCTAACTCGAGGATGTACTTTCTCACATCAGATAAGCAACTAAAATTGTTTGAAATATTACAGATTCCTAGTAAGAATGAAATTCCTTCATGTTTGGCTACACTCTATAAAGAAGACTGGCCACGATTGATGCCAAATAGCCTTGCCGAATTAAACAAGACATCGCGCACAAAAATGTTATGGTATGAAAAGACGTTGAAACCTGTTACCATTATTGAAGAACGTGCATCAGTGGTAGAACAATTCTCATCTTAGTTAAATATGTTGGGTAAATTTTCAAACCATAACGATACCATTTGATACAAGTTATTATTCATTTGCTTCAGTACAACCAATACATTTGTATCTGAATATTTCTGCATTTTATTGACAAAGACAGAGGGTGCTGATTATGGATAATGAAGTAACTCAATATCACACCTTTGTTTAAAGTTCATCCTTCCAAAATTATTTCGTCTTTTAAAAGCACTTATTATTACGTATCCTTTATGAGCAGAAGGCATTTATCTACAATGTACAGATAACAGATTTTCGGAGTTTAGACCAATATAATTTATTTAAAAAATTTTTATTATCCGATCGTGAGTCGTCATTTAATTTAATAATATACCATCTTCAAATATTAATAACGTTGTAGGTTAATGAACTATCAATAATGTAAACAAACGAGATACTTCAAAATACTTGAAAATCAGCAACATCTTCAATACTAATATTTAACGATGCCCAAACTTCCATTGCCGTTACATCATAAAATTATGTTTCTTAAGTTGATTAAGTATAATTATTGTTATTTTATGCGCATATGTAGATTTCACCATAACTTGTTTAGAGTTAAATATGATTAAATTGGTTATGACGATGATCGGAAAAGGTAGGGAATCAAAGCACCTGCATAAAAATGCAGTTCAATAAATCTATTAAATTATTGGTAGTAGTTAATGTTGGCGTCTCCCAACCTTAGTTTCTCTTTTTCTTCTGTTTTTACTTTTACGAACGTAATGCTAATCTTACTATATTTATGTTCTTACCTTTTTCGTCAGTTTATTACTAACCAACTAACCATTTCTACGATAGGATATACAGACAAGATGTAATCTTTTTATTATTCTAATAATTTTCCCAAATAGTTAAGTTAGTATCCGGAACAGCTTTTACTACTTGGAGTATCTATTATAGCCAATCAGATTTATGTTAGTACTAACTATAGCCAGTTTTTTACCATATGCAAGACATAAAAATAGAGCTATTAAGAGTTTAGAATGTAATATAATGTTTAGTTTACACTTAATGTTTTATATCTTAAACATTTTAGAAATGAACAATTAAAGGTATCCAATAATGCAATTTGAACTTTGAATCCCTAAAAAGTTTATTGCCTAAATCAGAGGTTCCTAAACTTTTTTGTCTCATGGACCACTTGCCATGTTTTTCGGTTTTGGATAGACCCCCCCTGCTGACCTGATATTGATTTTTTGCAAATTCATCAACTTCAAATGTATTTTTGACAGCTGGTATAGTGCTACTCACTTTGAAAGATTTAACTTTCGACCCCTTGCAGGTCGTCGTCGACCCCTGGGGGTCGATATAGGCCACTTTGGGAATCACTGGCCTAAATCCTCAGGTTCAGTGCTCAGATAGAATTCCATCACAGTTCAGTAAACTCCTTTCCAGATCATCAATTGCTTTTCTACTTTCCACGTTCCAATTCTCGGTCCTCTACCATTTTCATCGCAGTATTGCTCATAGGCTGCGATGTTTGTGAGAGTCATATGCTTACATCATCCGTCTATTTCTGTATTTCTATATCTTGAATGCCGAACTTAGTTTTTTCTTTGGACACGTTCGGCTTTAAATTAAATTCCTAAAACAAAGCAGATTTGTATTTACTTTTATAATTTCATGCAGATCTTAACCAAAATTGTTACAATTTTGATAAAGACCTACGATGTTTTTTTTTGTTTAATGGTTGTTATATACACTTGTATTTCACACCTTAAAGATTTAGTTTTTTGTAGACACACCCTGTATATTTTGTTATATTTGTGGATACTATTTCCAATCTTTTTTACAAATCTAGGATTTACGTGTCTTTTTCTATTTGATATTAAATTTCCATTTTTCTAATAGTATTGTCTTAAGATTTTACATGAATAGAAGTTTTGATGATGGGTAAGTAAATTGCTACTTGAACTATTTAAAGCACTCTCTGATATTTGAAGTAAGCTACTTGAAGTTTTTTAAAGTTTAATACTTTGTACTTGCTAATTGACAAAGCGGATACGATTACTTGATACTTGGTACTTATTTGACTACTTCAAGTTTCTATATTTCTTCACAGATTATGTCACAACATCGTATTTGCCAGACACTGTTTTATTATTAGTAAACTTTGGGTACTAACCTTTAAATACATGTATTAATTTTTATATAATAAATCGCAAAAATGAAATTTTCAATCTTCTGAGATTGAACGTTGGGACATATAGAACATGCAGCGTGCTATAAGTTTGTTTGGTGGCATTTTTTTTATTTGAAGCAAACGGCAATGCGATGCTGGAATTTGAAGTACAATTCAAAGGTCTTCAAGTACTGCAAGTAGCTATTTGACTATATCACTCCAGATATTTTCCATAACTACTTGCTACTTGGACAAAGCCACCTCTTAAGTACTTGTTACTTGTATTTCAAGTACTTTTAGGGAGTATTTTTTCAGCTCTGGTTCTGACAAGGATCGACATAGTCGTCCGCATATTGCAAGAGAAAGAGTGGATGTTCTTATCACTCAAGCCCAACCAAAAGTTTCACTTCACTACTCAAGGAAAATTCTATTTCTACAACATTCCTTTAATTCTGAACTAATGGAAGATGATAAATGTTCATTTCCATGGCAATAGACCAAATGGTGTTGAAGGTAAAGATCCATAAAGATCTCATAAATTATTGAAAGGAAAATATAAAAATCCAACAGCGTTATGAAGGAGATTATAAGTAGTATCTAAAGATGTAGAATACATAGGGTGTTCTATTTAAAATTAAAAAAGTTGTATATTTGAAAGTAAGATTAGAAGGTAGACAAAAAAAACAAGAGTTGTGTCTGAGCATTTTTACTGAACTGATACTAGACGCCTACTGACAAGTCAATTTCGGTCCAAGGAATGTAGTATAACGTTTTTCACCGTTATTACTTCGAAATGTAATTTTGCACATTTATTCTTATAATTATTATAAATCGACTGGCAGTTAGATTTCCGCGACAAAAAATATTTTTCTTGTAATAAAAATTGCTGAACTGATACTATCGAACTATCGACACAAATGTCACAACAAACATGTCTATCGAAACTAACCTCTATTTAAAAACTGCCGTTTATACCGATAATGCAATGTTTTTACGTTTTAACGTGTTAATAGTGTTAGGTGGATTGGGTTGCCTAACTTAAAGGATATATATTAACTACGTTAGAGCAGTAACAAATGGTGTTCGGCGAGCTTGCCACCAGTGTTGGAAGATTGCTTTACACTACAAGGCATAGCCAAGAATAGCTTACCACGCGTTGGTATTATTTAGTTATTATCTTTCTCATTTCTTTAGATTTTTAGGAGCTTTGTCGTGATTACTTCAGTATCTTACATCGATATCATGTATCGATTAGTTAAGCAATGTTAAGGTGCTTGTAGCTTGTTTGGCAGTGCAGATGTGCCATGCGGTAATCTTTGTTCGACAGGAACTGTAGAACAAAAACGCAGTACAACTTGATAATAAGCTCGTATACTCCACCATATAATCAGCATGATTTTCGCTTTAGAGTTTGTTGAAGGCCTTTATCAATTAGGGGTACTCTAAATCTTTCATTGTGAACCGTCAACAATAATGACTGAAACGGACAACATTTCCTTCGTAAGCTCTGTAATAAAGATACACAAAACTGTAAACAAGCAAACCGATCAGATTGAAATTTGTTACATTACTAAGATGCAGTTATATGGGCTTACAGTAAATGCCGTGTTGGATGTTAGGTTCACAACTTCCGATCAGAATCTGAAGTAATGAGCCCTACTTTAAATTATGCTTTGATAATTTTCGGACAAATTTTAGGTTTGTTTATAGCACTTCTATCAACATTACATTCTGTCTGAATTCAGAATGAAAGAATTCGTGGAATTTTTTAAACAAAAATAGGAAAATAATTCTTGGAACCATTTATTTTTCTGTTAAAAGGTTTAACTATTTTACAGTAATATTCTAAATATTCTATTGAAAGAATTTAACCTACATTATCCTGGAATATTGAAATGAATTCGTGGAAATTTAAAAAAGGTGAAATAATTCTTGGTGCTATTCTATAGTAGTATTCTATTGAAAGAATTGAATACTTTTGAGAATAGAAGAGAAAAGAAATACACATGAATAAAATTAAGTACAGTGAATTAAGTTAAAAGAAATAAAAAGCTTTATTCTAATAATGTGGACACCACAGTCCAAAAACGTGCAACCTCGACTACGCTTCGGCTGTCTATTTCTTCTTACAGATCGGAAAACGTCCACTTTCTTGCGTAGCAACTAGCCACACATATAACTATTTTCTGCTTTTGTTTGGTTTGGGAGAAATATTCCTACATCTATACTTAGTGGAACTTTTAACTTGCCAAACATTATTTTTTAAATGGGGCAATCAGTTTCATTTCCTTATCTGAGAAGGTATGCTTCAAACTCTGCTGCCAAGCTCTTAGATGACGTAATTACTATGAACGTTAAAGTATATATCTAGTTGTTTGTCAATGGCATTAATCAATAATGTAATTTGTCATTATTTGTAGTAATAAGCTTTTATACAAAATTTATTAAAACCCAAACAACAATCAACGGCCTTTTGCGTTCAATCTTCAATAAGTACATTCGGTAGATACCATAACTGTTTCTGAACAATTGTTCAATCAATGTTACTGAATTCTAATTGAAATAATCCACGAGGACAGAACACTTTCTATTTGGTTGAATTTATCAATTTGTTTAGGTATGTGATATTGTATTGTATGTAGCCATGGTAGCTCAGTGGGTATGGCACTTGACTACCAATCTTGAGGTCCTGGATTTGAATCCCAGGGATGATAGTTTGGAATTTTTAAAATATCTAAGGCTCTGAGATCGACTGAGCCTGTGAAAATGAGTACCTGAGAAATCATTTCGTGGGCGGCCTTAATAATAGGCGGTCGGTGCGTAAAGATGGCCGCTTTCCACTATTGGGTACCGAACGGGTCGAGTAATAGCAGCGTCTACATTTTTTGAAAAACACACTTTTATTAAAAAAGATATGGTACACTATAAGTAGTTGATGTTCTTTAATCTACAGATATGTACATATTTAACGTTGAATGTGAAAATGTCTGACATAAAACCATGTTATACCTGATATCACAAAAAAGTTAGTTATCGTGTAAGTAGCACTTACTTTTTTTGCCGTTTACCTTTGGTAATGTAATTTTCTTACCTATAGAAACATCCGGTTCTGATGCTTATAGTATCACGTTCATTGGAAGTTTAATTATTAAAATGTGATGCCACGTTAAACTAGTCATTTTAAGCACTGATTTGCATATTAATCTGAAGAAGTGATAAAAACAAGTTGTAGTTATAATAGAGTACACCATATAAAACATACTGACATGCCTTTTTTTAATATTACAAGCAACTTTATTACAAATTGTAGGCTTGCTTACATGCATTCTTAATATTAATGAAATTATCCTTTAATAACACACTTTACAAGCAATTTCTTGTAAAAACTTAAAACTAATATTTTGTTTTCTTTTTGTTGCAGATACATCTTAACATGCTGTTTGATAATCCTGTTCTTTTCAATATGCACATCTTTTGGAGATTCAAAAGTATCGTCGCACACAGCAAAGAATCACGAATTATTATCAAAACTTGGTTTGTCAAGAGTAAGGGGTCCAAACAGCCACCACAGAAAACGTTTGGCTGTAGAATCTCGCCATCACAGTCGATCTGATGATTCCCACATGTTCATTGTCAAATTACCCCCGAATCCTTATTACTATGTGCATAACAAACCAAGCCACTTAGTTGAATCCAGTCAAAAAATCCCTCTTGGTTTTAAGAACAATGGAAAACCAGCTAAGATATATCATTGGAATATACCAGTATTAAAGAAGTACTCAGCCCATAAAAGTAAGTCACGAATAAGTGACACAAATTATATCGACATTCCAAGTCCTAATGTATGGAATGAGGTCCTTGACAAGCCAGGGAAAATACGAAAGAACCCGCCACACAAACCATCTTATTATATTCCCGCAAAACCGAAGAAAACGTCGTTTATGAAGTACTTTCCTGGAAATGGAAAACCACAATCCTTCTACGTGATTGAGAAAAGTAAGAAGGCGCACTATCATCGATTACTTCCGTGATAAAACAATGAAAGTGTTTATTACCTCGTTGAAAAGACTTGTGCAATACACACATATATTATACGACTGAAAAAAGACTTTTTTACAAAAGATAAATGTTTGTTTTTTGTTTTGTACGAGGTGTAATCAAAAATCTATTATATAAGTATACATAAATATACGTAGCTTTATTATTATTACTTTTAAGAACACGTTTTAATTATTTTTTGATGTCACCCCGTATCTTAGCAATGTACTTAATATTCATTCATAGATCATGTATTTATTGTCGCTAGTAATATTCATTGTAATGCCAGTTATATGGAAAGCTAAACCTCATCGAATTTATAAGCAACGATTTTATACAATTTTGCAGTATTTATAAGGTTTTCTATTATACATACTTTTTTGTATTTAAGCCCCTTGTTATATAATACAATAAAGAGGATGTTCTTAGTTTGCTTATTTTATTGATAAAAAGTTTTTTCCGTTCCATTCTGACTTCAGTTACATTCAAAGAAGTGTATGGTAAAAAGTCGTTTCTATATACTTACGTTTCTATATACTAAATATTTATTTTAATATTATAAAACCCGTTTGACACGATACTAAATTTATGCAAAAATTTAGCAGTGAATTTTGTAATAAATTTTTCGATAAAATTTCACAAAAATTTTTATTTGACAATTTTCTGTTTGCAACGAATGTCATTTTTAATGCAAAATCTGTCAATCGCGCATGCGTATTAACGTATTTTATCAGTAATATTTATGGTTGCAGTGTTTGTAGTCTTGATATAACTAAAAGTTGACTTCATGTTTGTTTATATTTTTATCCAACACCTCTATATAAATACCATGTTTACTGTGGTCATTTTAAATAAGGAAAGTGATTGTTTACTCTTATGTTACATTATAACCTACGTTGCCCCTAGCAACGTGGGTTATTTTTAAAAAACTCACTCCTTCAAAGATATCAACCAATCACCAGCTTATGTTGTACTTAATATTATTAAAATCCAAATTTTTCGTAAATATTAGTAAATTTTTTCGTTCGTGGATAATATCTTACTTAACTCACTTGTACCATAAATAACTATTATCCACAATCACTATATAATAAGGTAATAATTGAACTCCTTGCCAACGTATAATGTGGTTTATAAAACTCTAGGGTTTTTATACATAAAACACATGAAATTATAATGATTGTTGAACACACTAGCAACCAGTAAAGCAAAGGTACTACGACAAATGGAACACGAATAATGATTTTCAAGGTAACATCCGCCGTCGCAGTAAAATGTCAAATAATTTTTTGAGAAAATTCGGCAATTCTGATTCTAAATGAGTGTGATTGTGGATAAAACATTGTATTGTATACGGGTTTTAGATGCATTTTATTCACTTAAGAAAATTAAACGCTCGAGCAAGCTCTCGCGTTTAAACATTCTTACGTGAATAAAATGCTATCTAAAACCCTTATACAATAAATTACTATTATCCAACACCGTGAGTTATTAACTATAACTATAGTGATTTTAGCAATTTAAAGTGACCTATAAGTCACTAGTGAGTTATAAACCATAAGTCACTCTTGCCATGGTGATCGCGTCACAGCCTTCCCATAAATTGAACTAATTTTTTCTCATGAACCAAATAATTTGTCAAATAAAAATGTCACAACTGTCATCAGAAAAAGAATGCGTTTTAAAGAAATTCTGACGGTGTGTAAAATTATGTATGGAACTCGTATGTTATCGGTCCTAAGTCACTCTAAAAAACAAAGCCACTCGCACAAAGTGCTCGTGGCTTACCCGTTTTTTCTCGTGACTTATTTCCCTTATAACACACATGTACCATAAATAACTATTAAT
Source organism: Agrypnus murinus (assembly GCA_929113105.1). Lineage (NCBI taxonomy): Eukaryota > Metazoa > Arthropoda > Insecta > Coleoptera > Elateridae > Agrypnus > Agrypnus murinus. The sequence continues at coordinate 37,888,276 of OV816025.1, read as the reverse complement.
ATTACGTTTTGAGGGTTAATTATCTTTTTGGTTTGGTCTGGATTGGTCTCGATTTGGTTCTGTTTAGTTATTATTACAATATTTGAAAACCGTCTAATACTAGTGCAGTCGAAATATCTGCATCGGTAGCTGCGTGTACGTTACTGGACATACTATTAGTAAAAAAGAAAAAAAACAAAATTAGCTAAAAATTTATGCGTTCTGAAGTTAGCCATGGTGCTGTGCGCACATTTACGCGCATTTTTACTCACATATTTAGAACAAGATCTAAATAATTTACTAAAAGATTTTGTAATAAATTTAGTATCATGTCAAATGGGCTTAAAATGTGAATACCAGTTAAAATTTAAATAGATTAATTGAATGTTGACTAATTAATTAAATTTTCTTTAAATGCTTTTTTATGGGTAGCATCTTTTATACACTTATCTTTGAATGCATTAATATATTCAGTAAATCTAGATGATTAATGATAATTATACTGTATTTGTATAATCTGTCACTTTCTTAGATGTTAACTACTAGTAATTGCCGTCATATCTGTCGGCGATTCTCTTACACGCATTGCCCTACGTGGACTTTAATATACGAAGAAGACGATTGTGCAAAAATCAGTTTTTTATAGCGATTTTTTCATCTTTGTTCTTCAAATTCCTAGACTATACTATTAAATATAAGCAAGTCAAAGAACACATTCATTATACTCTAAAAATATATAAATGTGTAATACTAAATTTTTTCCCCAGAGTATAATAGTCTGTTTTTTCTCAACATTTTACCAACTATCACTATGTGATACGTGCTGTGGTACAAGGGCGCAGTTCGCTCAGGAGACAAGCAGTTGCTGAGCTCTTATATTCTCGTCCCGTAATAAGCTTGTTCCCGCACCACTGATAATAATATAGTGATATTGCTTCGAATATTACGCCCAGAAACTATAGTTCGTCAAGGCTTGTACAAGTACAAGTAGGGACGTATTACGTAAAATTATATTATTGTGGAAAGTAAATTTTATAAAAACTAAAAACTCTTGTTATAATGGTAGGAATAGAGGAAATAGAATTGTATATAAGAACAAAGTTAATTGACACCTTTGAACAATTAGTTTTTATTAAAATAGGTACATATTTTTTAGTTTTTTGTGAAATCTACGCTATAACTTGGCCTGATTTATCAACTGAGGAATTATAATGTTGAAAAATGAAATGTTCTTGATTACCATAAAATAAACTTACATTTACATTGTACAAAAAACTGAAAAATGGGCGGTTATGATTTTTTCATCGTTCCTGAGAAATGATCGCAACTGTACATACATTATTTACGTTACAAAACTAAAGTATTCTTGTTAAAGAATTCTTTATTATAATAATTTTATATTTTCAGGACAGGCTGCCAATAAACATATTAGATATAAAATATTACTACGTTTCACCTATCAATTTAGGGTTTTTCAAGTAATTTTTTTATTAGTGAGACGTTATTAGATAAAAGTTATTGATCTGAAAATAAAACATGGTACATTTAGATTTGTGAAGGTGTACAAATTTCTTTTTATTTTATCATTATTTTCTTATTTTCTTGTTGAAAGTTTAGAAGTTCATTAGTTAGAATAATTTTATAGGGTCAACCGGAGGTAAACACTGCGTTTCATTTTTAACCTGGATATGGGGTAAATATGAAACGCAAATGGGAAAAAGTGAAACATCACCTTAAGTCTTTATTTAATGAGGTATCAAGTACATCAAGGGCATATTGGGTGTCCAGTCTCAAAGTCGATCATAGGCAATTAACATTATATATTTTATTTTTATATATTTTGCTGTACTTCTATACTAAACCAATACATATTAAAGTAATGAACATTTTAAATAGTTATCCAATTGTAGCCGGCATCCGGCAGGGTGGTTACAGTAGATTTATACCGCTTAACGGAGTTAAGTCGAGTTTTCTCTGGAAAGTACTCGCATGGATGAACCACGAGCGCAGTGTACTTACCTACATAGCTCTGCTGCCTCGTCTCACGCCCACATATCCACTCTGTGGCTCGGTGCGTCCGGCACCTCGACACCGAAAGGTATGAGGGTTTAAAGATTATGTATGTATTCAATTGTGAGGTTTGAAACCGTCATTATCAACTTTCTAATAACCTAGGTAAACAAGCGTGTATGTGATAAAATAAAATAATTTGAAAATCATGGCTACATGGGTATTTAACAACAGTCAAGTTTTAAATTAGTATTTTAAAAATCGCACTCTTAATATTATTAGTATCATTTGATGGACAATAACTTTCTCTTTCTATTGATAACATTAATATTTCTTGTAGTTGAATTTGGCGCGCAGGAATCACCAAAAACATTCAATACAATGGCCGCATTCAGCAGACTTACCGGTGGTAAACCGGTAGTTTTTAACTGAATTATGAAAAATTAGTTACCGGTTAATATATTTAAATTTACTTATCAAATATAGAGGGACATAACCTAATTCGATATTTGTACTAATAATAATGGAGCAGCTGATAATAGATGAGGATAATAAAACTAAATTGTAAATATCAACATCTTTTTTCGGTAAAGATTGTAAAAATATCTATTAAGCACAACAAAATAAACGTCAAGGGGCGCTGTTGTAACCTCGCTTCAAATGTACGGTATGTAAACAAACCGTATTTAAAATGTGGTGACCAAAACAACTTCCAGTGACCTAGACTGGTGTGCTGGTAGGCCTGCTGAATGAGCCCAATGTTGCAGTAGGTTTTGCAATTTTCTTCCGGCTTTAACTTTTTCCACTTGAATACTTATAACTAGATACAGGATTTGTCTGCACTTAAAAATGCTGAAATATGCATGCACTTATGCACTATAAAAATGTGAAATATGCACTTAAAAATCATGAAATATCCGTTTATTAGAAATTTTTAATAAATATATGCACTTTCATTTTAAAAAACACCCGTTTAGCAATATTTACATTTTATTTCCAGATATTATTTTAATTAGACATCCTATGCAATAATTTAATTAATTACCTATATTTTCTAAACATAGAGCGTTACAGTTCACAATGACGTACATTTTTAAATTTTCAAAAGTATACATATGCCTATTACCACTAAATATTGTTTTATATTTTGAGAAACTTCGTTCCACATCGCAAGACGTAATTGGGGCATACTTAAAATTGTTTAATTCTACAAGCGAATAATGTTTTAGCTCGTCTAAAATGTCTTGGCCAGATAATGCATCGTTTATGCTTTTAATTAAGTGAAAACCAGGATTTTTGTTTATAACGGATTTAAATTTTTGTTTTATAGTCAAACCCTTTGGCCCTTTTACTTTATTCAAAGAAACACCTAACAATTTCACATGCTCAAGAGATTCATCTAATGAATTTCCCTGACTTTCTAATTTCTGAATTACTTTAGCTAAACGCACAAAATTTGTCAAAACAAACAATAATTCTGCCCTCACCTCCTTAGTATTAAAAGCATCCTGTGCGCTTTGTATGCATAGTGCATCGTGTTTATTAAGTTTATTTACAAATGCTTTAATAATATCAAAATAAGTTGCATAATATTCTGCTGCAGAAAGCCAAGTACCCCACCTTGTTATTACAGGCTCAGGTGGGAGAGGCACTTCTTGAGCAGTTTTCCTAAATATTTGTATGCGATATGGAGCTTTACAAACAATTTTTTTTACATCTGAAATTATAGAGTTTACGTTAGGATATATTTCCCGCACTTTTTACGCAACTCTATGCATTGCATGGGCAAGACAAGTTAAGTGGATCATTTTTTCGTACAGAACTTGTAAGCCTGCTCCAGCCTTGATCATGTACGGTGCCGCGTCGGTGACGACAGGAGTACTTTGTTGTACTGTATGCCGTCCGGCCACAAAATAGCCATCGAATCATTAAACAATTTGCAATAGAACAATGATTGGTGCTCTTGAAAACGTCCATTGTTAATAGATAGGATGTGGGATTGTTCTCCGAATTTAAAACGCCAATTATAACGTTAGCCACGTATCTGAAAACAAAAATTTGATTTTTATTTTATCGAACTACATAATTAGTCGGTTACAAATAATTAGCGCAAAACAGTTATTTAAAAAAAATATATTTTAATCAAGCAAAAATATTGTTGTGATTAAATATGTAACCAACAAAATAGAAAATAAAACATCCGTAAATTGCTCTGCTGTCTTTGATTAGTTAAATTTTACTAACAAAACGAAGGAAATGAAGTTTCTACGCACCTTCCAGTAGTGTCAGTAGATTCGTCAATGGAAACCCATATGTAGTTATTCGCTACATGTTTTCTAATTGATTTTATTTTCTCTTCGTATAAACGAGGTAAATAATTTTTCCTGAGTGTAGACTTGTCGGGTATTGGCAATTTTGAAATTTCTTCCAGAAAATTACGAAATGCTGAGTGATTAATTTTACTTAACGGGATATCTGCAGCCACTAATGCACTACATAGTTTTTTATTAAATTCGATCGATTTGCTGGACTCACCGCGCGAATTATTAAGGTACCCCGGTAACAATGTTTGTTTCTTTGGATTTCAGGGCAACACACTTTTGATGTCGAACCGTGTTCAGATGTTGTGTAACTTGAATGCGTTTCGTTGCAGTCACTTTATCGTCGCACACTGTACAATACAACACCTTATCGTCAGTTGTAAGAACACTGAATTCCTTAACATAACTTCGAAGTGTAACAGACACAGACCACAGAGTGTAACAGAGTTTTTCTTTGCCCATCTTTACACTCTAAAATTTCAAACTGAAATGCAGTTTGCAATTTCTAAACTGTCTTAATTGAAAGATTACAAGATTAGTAAACAAAAGTACAGGCAAATTTTTCTATGAACAGGAAGTTGTCAAAGGGTCTTTGGAATTTCCTAATACCTATTTATCACAATACCGCAGGATGTAAGTATTTAAATTTTAGTTGAAACTTTTTCTTTCTTAGAAAATATTAACAAGTACACAGATGGTTAAGGCAGTAAAATATTTTAAAGCCTAGTATTTAACTATAAGCTTAAATTATGGGTTTCCCCTAGACTCAACTAAGCCGCCCTTGGTTGGTTGTCTAAAATGCTAAAATTATTTTTAAAAATATTAGAAATTTCATAATTAAAGCATGTAAAATGCTCAAAAAGTGGTAAAATATGCACACTCGTACAAAAATGCTAAAATATGCATGCATTTATAAAAAACACCTAAATATGCATTTACATGCACTTTTAAATTGACATAATGTGATTCATATGTGACTTAAACATGTAGAAATATAACTGCATATGTTTGCTATAAGCAGAAAAATCATGCAAGTGCATAGAAATCCTATACCTACTTATAACCATTCGTTTAGTAAGTAACAAAAAATATTAAGAAGAAATGAGGAGTAAATCCAATAACATCTCTACCTTTAACTCATGTTGAATTTTGCAAATGGTGTTACATTTTTTCCCTGAACTTTGTAACTGAATAAAACAAAATCACGATGTTATGAAAGCAATTTATTATATTTGCTGTTTCAAATAATCTATTCCTTATAAAAAAATAGAAAATTAATAGAGTAGCTGGTATAGAATCTTAATTACCGAAAAAGTGTTATACATGCTTTTCAAATTTGTTTTGATGGTTTTTAGCCAATTTTATATTGAATAAAATAAATTACGTATAAAGGGCAGTCCAACATGTTATAATTATACATCGTGTAATATAAACCTGAAGTAATTATATTAACTTTTTAGAAGTTTCTAAAAATTAAAGAAAGAGTGGTTATCAACATGTTTCACATTTAACCCAAATTTTTGGTGGTTCTTATTTCCCCCATTGACCCTATAATATCCAACGAAAACTGTTTTAAGGTAAACATCAAAGCGTACCTCAGTCAGGGCGATTTTAAAATAACCGAGGTGTACGGGTACATTTAAAGATTAAATTCTTTTATAGAATGCAATGTAAACACATTTTTAAAATGATTGTCAACGTCCCAATAATCGGCTTTCAATATTTGCGAGAGTGAGCCTACTAGTTATTATTACACTGTGGTTTCGTGTAGTACAAGTCTCTACAGAGAGGGCAAACTGTCTTTAAGGTCGAACTTATCCCGCATGGTTACTCGAATATCATTCTTACAGTACTCTGTAATTGTTTTCAATTTTTCCCCATAATAACTGTATTGTTTATCAAAATTCAAAAACCACCAGATAGATAAAAGCGTATACTACAACTTGTGTATAAAGCGACGTTTTAATAAAATGCTTACTTTTCGAAATATAATGATTTAAAGAATTAATGCTAGCCGTGTAAAGAACAATTCATCTTGAGTCCGTAATAGTTATTAATGTACCAAGGGCGTTAGAATGATAATGACAGGAAGGCGACGATGTTCCAGCCCAATGGCCTGAAGGGCCCAAGGGATGAACGTCACTCGATGGGTATTATCATCTATTAACGGTCGTGGTGCAAACAAAATTTTATTTTTTCTACTCATGACATTGAAATCACTCATTTTGCAATCGATAACAATGGTTGAAATCGCATTTCAACCTCTAGAGGTTGAAATTATCGGACTACCGCGATTTTGAATTTCAAACTGTTCGACATTCAATTGCTGACAAGAGAAATGTCACTTTAATGTCATGTTTTGGTCACTTAAATGTAATATTTTTTTCTAAAGTGCATTAATTTACTAAAAATTCGAAAAAAAAAATAGTATATGGAAAGCGTGGCTGATAAAATTCCAACCTCTCGAGTTACTTTTTTCAACTCGCTCGTGCAAAAAACCACTCTCAACGTTGAAATTTTATTTCAACCACTTGTCCCATAATATACTATTTCACGAGAATATATGTAGAAAATTAGTTTTATTTATAATTGTTGGCGTTGCCAAGGGCGTTGTTAATAAAGTATATCTTGATCTCCGTTGTCAATGACACCGGAGTTCAAGACGTTCTTGATCTCCGTTGTTGTTGGCAACGTAAATCATTAATTGATGTTGCATAACGGCCACACGTGACATGCTGCTTTTTATCTCCTTGGTTACGCGTATGATGACACAGACAAGGCAACTTGCATCTTTATACAATAAATTCGAATGAATTTTAAAACCGGGAGAAATTAGGATTGAAATACGAAATAAAATAAAACAACTTATGCAATACGGAGATCAAGCTTCTTTAAATCCTCGAAGATGTTATAACTCCTCGACTGGCGCCTCGGAGTTATAATGCATCTTCTCGGATTTAAAGTATCGCTTGATCTCCTAATTACATAATATATATTATAAAACTAGGAGTTTTTATGTTTGTCTATGGTAACAACTTTTACTAAATTTACAAAAATCAAACAGATAAATGACAATTTAAATTCAAATGTTTTTGTTGTTATCAACATAAAAATAAAAAAAAATCTAATATCATCTAAAAAAATACGTTAATTTTAGCTAAGAAATTCTTGTCCGCAATTAAGTTGGCACAAAAGAATTCGTGGATCACGCGCACAGAAACTACGTGCAAATACTCGTTATTTGTTGTGTTGCAACATACTCGTACGCAAACATAAAGTTTCTGACCTAATGATCCAAATTAATATTGAACGTAACGACGGCTTCGATTGTAAAGTAAACCATGAGCGGCCGTTATGAATTATAACGCTCGCTTATAAAGCCCTAGTTGCTATGGAGTTGTTTATGTACTTCGTATCACAGGTATAAAAACAAATAATATGCAAGTGAAATTAAGCAAATTTATTTAACTCGTTTCATCTTGAAAAGTAAGCATTTTATCAAAAATGTTCGTGATGTAAAAGTAAACACTATCCATCTTCCGACATTCCCCTTACGACATTAGTACGGTTACAGAATAAACAAGTATTTTCGCGTGGTGGAAACACAAGTACTACATGTACTATAGAACAGAAAGAATGCATTGCAAAAAGTATCCTAGAACCAAGTGACTGAATTTTGAAAAAGTAATAATCATATTTGCCAGAATGAAATCCGGAAGAGCAATGCTCTAGGATAGGGTAGTATTACGTATTACTTAAATGTATTAGTATTTGTAGTGGTGTACAGTTAGAATTAAGAAGCATTCCGAAGTACCTATTATGCTTGTTAGTTTTGTTTTATGCTATATTATATATGCTCTTTGTTTATGTTTGTCCGTTATTTAAATTTTAATTTGTGTATTCGTTTTCTCAGATACATAACCGACAAAACGGTACACCTTGTAGGCGTCAGATCTACAATCATCCAAACTTATCAAAGTAGCTGTAGCAAGTCATTTAATCACAAAACAATTTGCAAAATAATCAATTTACCTAGTTCTGTTATTACATACAGGTTCAGGCAAAATATGTAAATGATTTTAAAAATAACAACTATTTGGTTCAATATAAGATGTTGGGGATGTTTATTACGGTTTCTTTAGGGTTGGTAACTTGATTTTATATATAGGGATGTTTATTACAGGTTTTTCAATGTTGGTAGTTTTGATATTTTTTTGTAGTTAGGGAACGATGCGTTTTTGTTTTGTTTTGGATTATTATTATGGGATGTCAACAAAAAGTAGGTAGCCATTTTGGTGAGTTGCTTTTAAAGTAATTCTATTCATGTAAGTCCATTTTTGTCTGTTTAATGTATGTTGATTCTAGTTGTGTGATGTGATTATTTAATTAATTTGAAACCCAAATCTCTCGTTTGAATCTATATATAAATCAAAATCTATATAGTAACTAAATCTAAAAGATTTAGTGTGATACTTCATAATAATTGATAAACTTGTCCTTTTTAAGGGGAAATATGACTAGAAAATAATGTTTCATAACGTTTATAGTATCATTTCAACTAATTATTGCCAATTGGATATGTTATTAGTGTTTAAATACGACTACTACTGTTATGTGTTTTACTGTCAGTACTTTTAGGTTAAGGTTCGAATTTTTAGGTTAATTTTTATAACCTAACAAAACGTTTTACTTTGTGACTAAAAAACTGAAGGGATAATCTTTTGGTCCGGAACAAGAGGTTATTTTACCCTAAGGTTAGACTTATTATTATTTAAAAGTGTATTAATCTGCACGGTGGTAATAAAACCCATGATAGGCCGTGTAAGAGAAAATCTGATTTAGTATTTAAGAGAGGAAGGTTCCACGGTGGCTTAATCCCATTTGATAGGCCGTGACGTAGATCCCTCAAACTGTTTATTTTTGCATGTTTATATTATATTTAAGAGAGGAAGGCTCCACGGTGGCTTAAGCCCATTTGATAGACCGTGTCGTAGAACCCTCAAACTGTTTTATTTTGCATGTTTATATTATTTATATGTGCTATGTTATTCGTTTTCAGTGCTTATAACACTCTCTCGTTTGTCTAGGTATCTAGATATGAGTTTTCCTTGTTGTCGACAGTAAAATTATGTCTTGCAAAAGACGTGTTCTGATATTTGCATGTATATGGTTTGGTCACAACGTATATGTTGCTATGTCAAATATGATATAATAATTTTTATTCAGTAGTTCTTGTGTATTCATTCTAAACTGGCACGTTTACCTTTTCTAGTTTATCTGTAAATCTTTTTAATTGACTCTATTTCACTCATTTTTGATGTTTTAAGTTGGGAGATTTGCGGTTTGACTATGTATAAATACCGTGTATAAACACACAACTGTATCAACTTGATAAATTGTTTTATTGATCTTTATTGTTTATTGTAACCGAACTAAATAATCATTTGATCGCATATTAAACTTGAAGCGTGTACGTATTTAAGCTGGGCTAGCAATAATTTCAACGAGGTTTTTAGAGAACTAGCCATTTATTTGTATCAGTTTAAATACGTCCCTCCTCGCTCAAGAATAAGAATAAATTAATAAAATAATACAATCATATTTAATTGTTCTTTATTTGTGTGCTTTTTATTTATGTTTTCTCTCTTTCTTCGTCCTTATGAAGTAAGTCAATCGTTATCAACCTTGACCACATGTTATAAAAAATAATCACAACGTAGGATCCAGTTTGTTCTTTTTGTTATATTTATCATTATAAAGTTTGTCATTTGTAAGGTTGGTAATACTGTGTTAATTTCCGTTTTATTAAATATTTGAATTTTACGCGGGAAGAGTAATTTGGGCCGTGATCGTCCAGTGGGTTGGGATCCCGGCTCATTACAACCTTATATAACTAAATATACCGGAGCCGGACATTTCAGCGCGACTGTCTAGACGCGACAATTTCGGCGCGGCTGTTTTGGCGCGGGACACTCTGGCGCAGGACACTTAGTCGCAGCGACACTTGGACGCGGATGCAGTTCGGCGTAGGGACAATTCAGCCCAGACACAGTTCGGCTCAGCGACATTACAATTCGGCGGAAAGCGCATCCGTGCGAAGAGATTCTGTCGCAAATATAAATAGTACTACGTAGTACGTTTATTTGGAGAAATTCTCTAGTATTATGGCAATGAACAAAATCTGTATATACTTACAGATAATAAATGCAGTATTATCGATAAAATACAGTATTCGATAAATACGGTATGACGAGAAAAATATTTTCCAATCACAAAAGCTCGTACGTACTGCCAGAGGGTTTATCAATTATTGCGTGAGAATTTTTTATTGTTAGTGTAGTTGTTAGTAGTGGTGCTGTATAATTAGCTAGTAGAGATTATTTGGCATCTGAAAATGAATGTCGCCAAAGGACAGTGTCTCCTGAAGGAACTGACACTAGTGTAATTAAACCAACGTTAATTACAAACGTTGTTGCAAAAATTATAGTTGCCACTATTTACATATTTTTTGGTTTTGCTGTAATACAGATAACAAAAAAACATAGCAACCCTTTAGAAACTACTTCTTTGTCATACTGTTTAAAACAAATGAATTTATTTTGTAATATTAATGATTTAACGGAATAATTATTATTTAAAAATGACAGGTTAAAGATGATAGAATTATTTTTAAGAATTCATGAAATTTCATATTTGAGGCGTATAGTTGTAAAACCAAAGTGATACTTTGAGTTTTTTGCATAAAAGTGTTTTGAATAGTCATGAAGATCTGTACAAATCTTCAATATTATCAACTAATTTTGGTATCAAAGAATGACTTTTTTTCTAAATCCGGAATGATTGTTGAGTAAGTACTATGTAAAATTTTGAAAAGAGTGAGTTAGTGATGTGGATCTAGAAATCTAAATTAGTGATTATTTCAAAACGGGCTGCTCCAATATATTCTTACAGTAGAGCAAAATTCGTGGCAAAAGTGGACCAGGTATTTATATACCTTTATGTCATTTAATGGTCGTGACCTGATCCTAAATTTATTGATTTTATAAAAATTTGATTTGATTTTGTGAGAGTAATTAACAACATCTTTGCACAACTACTTAAGAAAAATTCATTTTTTCTAAGCTACTAAAATATTCTTCGGCAAATCTCTGCATAAGGAAATATTTTGTAATAAGAATTTAATTTGTTTCTTATAATTAAATCCTTTATTGTTTATAAGAATATCATGTTTGAGAAAAATATTTACTTCTTCTTCATCTTTATTCCCGTATACAGAGATTTGGCAAATAATTTTGATTTTAATGTGTTAGTAGTTTAGAAAAATGACTTTCTTAAATCGTTGCGAAAAAATGTTACCGTTAACTTTTAAAATATCAAAAATTTTATAAAATCATTAAATTAAGGATCAAGTTACTACCAAATAATGACGAAAATTCGTATTAACATTGAATATAGTACTACTGATAAATACGTGGCCCACGTCACGGATTTTGTCTTAGTAGGTAATACTTACAGTCCACTAATAGTACAGTTCAGTGCATAAAAAACAAAAAGCACTGGAATAACGCAATTTAACCAATAGAAGCTTTGGAAGGTGTATGTGTGTACATAAAAATAAAAAAGGCTACACTGATAACAGGGTAGCTTGCACAAAAAAGATTAGACTGATGGTCCAAAAAAACCGTTTCGTTTAAATATCTAAGGTTTAATAAGGTTTTACCTTACCCTAATTTGCCGTAGAGAAATTTACATGCACAAAACTTTTCGAACAAGTGTCCCGGCGCTGATGTGACCTTGTGCCAAAATGTCCCGCATCAAACTGTACTCACACCGAGATGGCCGCACCCAAATGTCCCAGGTCGTTTTTAATACAGGGTCAATCCATATGAAGTGGTCCAGCACTGGTCGCTCGACCATTTCAGAAAACGATAATTTTTTGCATGTTGTCACCCCTAAGTATTGGCAGTTCAAAACCATTGTTATTTTATTTTTATTCCTTTTGATTAAAATATGGTAGCCATATTTGTTTCGTGGTGCACGATTTTTTTTGCGTTTTTTGATGTAAACGTAAAACTTGATATCTCAAGACCGTTCTTGCACCTACAGACTTACGGTAAAAACCATTGTACTGTTTAGATGTCGGATTACATTTTCTAGTTTGAACATAATTTTCGTAGGATGCTTATTTATGGGTGTAATTTAACCTTGAAGTTTAAAAAACGATTCTGCAAAATTTCCACTTTTTAGAGGACCATATCTCTAGATAAAGGTAAAGTCTTATGGCTGATTTTTCTGTTAATGGTACACAGTTAGGGGTAGTTTATGTATAGAATATTTCATATCTAAATCTTTACTATTTTGGTATTATGGGCTTTTGAAGTTCTCGTTTTTTCTATTTTTGGTCAACTTTGGCTCTAAAGGTCAACTTTGGTCAACTTTGGCTAAATATTTCCGATGGGCACGGATGAATTGTTTTTATATACGTGAGAATGAAGTACTATATGATGGCAAACTGTGGTAAAAATTTCAACATTGATATTAGCCTGAGAACAGAGTTATGCTCATTTGAAAACTGTAAATAAATTTTGTAAATAACTATAAAACTCATGTTACTGTCATTATTAAACCATGTATTTTCAATACATTACCATCTCAATTAGTATCGATGAGTAAATTTATTTTATTCTAGTGCTAACATTGTTTTGAGTAATAATTATTAGATTATTACTAAAATATAATCATATGCCATTTGTAAAAATTCTTGCAGTTATAACTAAAGCAATTAATAGAATACATATTTATATGTACCTTTTCCTTGTATTTTCTTCCCTGGTCGATTTTCCTATGAATCCATGTAAATAATATGACAGTTTACATATACTAATTCACGAAATCTGAATGGCCCAACTCATTATCAGCCCGGCTATTAGCTCCACTGTCAGCAGGGTTGTGATTTACATTTGCTGGAATTACAGTAAATAAAAAATCGTTACATTGTGTTGATTATCTAACGAAATAAATATTATTACTTATTAGGATTATAATGTCTACAGAAATACTAATTAAAAAAAATTAGAAGTATTTTAAAACAGCAAAAACATACTCCAGGAATTAAGAAGAATTAAAATACCATAAAGATTTGCGTTTTTAAATAAAACTGTTTAAAACCTATTATTATTAGAATTGCGGTAACTTTATTGCTTGTTTTGGAGCTTTTTGAGAAAAATTCCCAAATAACCATAAATATGAAGGGAATGCAATAACTCAATATCTTAACGAAGACAAAGCAAAAAAGGTGCATACATCTGGAATAATAACTAAATTTATCTTTATGATTTTTAGTACACCCATCTTTTACTTTATGTAATAAATTACGCACATGTAAACCGTGTATCATTACAGTTCGTCCTACGGAGGCTTTCAGTTTAATCTGTCAAGATGTTGGCAACAGTTGGAAGAAGTGATCTTTCAATCTTTATGGTATTATAATACTTCTAATTAAACAACTATACTTATATGAACAATATGATGCTAGTGGAAGACCAGTAAGCGTTACAAATGAAGAAAATTCTTTGAATGTCATGTTAGATGTGGTGGAAAATCCAATAAATACGACACACCAGAGGGCTTTAAATCATAACATCACTCGATATTCCATTCAAAAAATTTGCCGGAAAAATTCCGTTCATATAAAGTGCATTTGTTACAAGAATTTAGTTAAGACGATTTTGATCGTAGAATCGAGTTCTGCGGAATTATTATGGATAAATTAAATCAAAATGCCAACTTTGTCACCCACATATTATTTTCTGACGAAGGTACATTTTGTTTAAACGGGCACGTAAACCGATACAACCGTAGGTATTGGTTAGACCAAAATACACATTGGATGGAGGAAGTTCACTCCCAACGATCACAAAAAGTAAATGTTTGGTGGGGCATTATTGGTGGACACATCATAGGACCCTATTTTATAAACGAAAATCTGACCGCTGAACGATATTTATTACTTTTGCGAGATATGCATATTATTCCAGAGCTTAGACGATTATTCCCGAACAATAACAATCCCAATTTACCGGCAGAACAAATATGGTTTCAACCAGATGGGGTTCCTCCGCATTTTGAACTTGCGGTACTTGCATATCTAAATGAAATCTTTCCTGAAAAATTGGTTGGACGTAGGGGGGCACTTGGATTGCCTGCTAGGTCTCCTGATATGACCCCGCTTGACTTTTCTCTGCGGGGTCAAATAAAAATCTAGTCTGCAAAAATAAGCCGCAAAATATCGAAGAGTTGGAAGAAAGGATAAGGCAAGAAATTTCCAATATTCCTTCAATGCCCTTTTAAAATCACTACAAAATTTTGTTCAGCGAATTCATTACTGTCAGAAAGTAAATGGTGAACACTTTGAGCACCTTATAAAATAGAATTCCAAAGAAAACATTTGTTTTCTCTGGCTTTACTACTATTTTCATAAAATGTAAAATATCCAGGACATTAATTAAAAAATACAGTTTTTCGTATCATGCATTTTTATGGTGATATGGATATGAATCCATATCATCATATAATTTGTAATTTTCATAATAAATATCCATCATTTCGGGCTTTTTCTTTAATAAATTTGAAGGTAGTAAAAAATGATTTTCAAAGTTGGATATCTCGAAAATAGTTAAGTTTAGGTATATTGATGTGCTATACAATCTTGTTTAGAATTTCGAGATAATTTGAAATGTGGAATAATATAAAGGGTGTTCCATCAAAAAAAGCAACTTTGTTTCGTCATGACTACGGGGGACTCAACTGAGGAGACGAATCGGCGTTCCAAACATTTGCGTACCCAATGGCCTGTATTTAAAAAAATTTTCGTTAGAGGGCGCTTCGGTCCTTGACAACGCTCAGACCACGCTGGCCATTGTTGACAGTTCGCTGGAGTGCCATATGGGTCGCAATGTTTCATAAAAATTAGCCAGATTTGCGATAAAATTTGCGATAAATCGCATAATCTGTCAACACTGTCAGCGTTGTCCAGAATCGTAGCGCCATCTAGAAGTAACGTTCAAACTTGAATTAACGTTCAAGGTCGGGGACGCTTTATTTGACTCGTTTCGTCTCCTCAGTTGAGTCCCCCGTAGTCATGACTTTTTGACTAATCCTGTATACTATTTGTCTTTATTGTAATAGATCTTAAAAAACCCTTAAACTTTTGTATTTAACATTTTTCGCTAGCTATCTTACATTAGAAGATAATCGACCGTTTCCATACATCTCAGCGACTCTGTATATTGAAAATGCATGGTTTAATAATGACAGAGTTTTATGGTTATTTACAAAATTTATTTACAGTTTTCAAATGAGCATAACTCTGTTCTCAGGCTAATATCAATGTTGAGATTTTTACCACAGTTTGCCATCATATAATCAACGATTTTTTATTTACTGTAATTCCAGCAAATGTAAATCATCAACCCTGCTGACAGTGGAGCTAATAGCCGGGCTGATAATGAGTTGGTCCATTCAGATTTCGTGAATTAGTATATGTAAACTGTCATATAATTTACATGGATTCATAGGAAAATCGACCAGGGACGAAAATACAAGGAAAAAGTACATATAAATATGTATTCTATTAAGGCCAAGATTCGCTATAGCCTGATATATTTTGCAACGAAGATCAAATAGTTAGAAGTGAGACACACATAGCTGACTAATAAATGCTGTATGTATTTGCACAGAGCTAGGCTCTGATTTGCAGATCTAACTTGCAAGCAAAATTTAATTGCTTCTAACGTGAATGAGTCACAACAAAGTTGAGACTGAAATATGATATACACTGTTACCATGGAATGTTCATTTGCTTTAATAATTCTGTGTATAAATAGTAATAATAATGCGTATCTATAGGATATTCGTGATAATGCACCTAATATTTAATTAAAAGAAAAGTAAAATATAATAATATCAAGTATCAGCGATATTGTTCATTTTCTTAATGTAATTAGTAATTATGATGTTGAATTGCTGGTTTTCTTTGGTTGAATTACTAAAACAAAATTTATTTGGTAGGTAATTTCTTAAATAATTTGATATGATTTAACAAAATTTTCTTGCTACATATATTATCACTAGTTGGTGTTCTAAGTGAGCGTTGAAAAACTGCACTTTACCGAAAGTAGGGGAGAGCCGCCCAAATTGAACCTTTTTTAGAAAAAGTTGGTATTTCAGGTCATTGTCGGTTATTTAAATTAAAATTCACACTAAGGCATACTTTATAATGTTTATCATATATTCAATTAAAAAATATATTGAAATATATTATTGAAAAATATATTGAAAAAAAACATAAATTCTCTATTAAAATAATAAATTAGAAAAATGTGGAATCAGTTCGATTTAGGGAACCAGTCGCCTAAATTGAACCAAGAGTTCCCTAATTTTAACGACTAGCAGATATTCAAATAAACATCGTTCTAAATAATAAAACAAAAAAAAACTTAATTATTTACTATGACACTGGGTAATATTATACTAGAAATCACAATAAACCTGTTAAGTCTAACGACTGGAAGATGGAAATCCTAATCTTCTACCCCAGCACATTCTTCGTAGGCCCACTATGCACTACTTAGGCACCGTGCATTCATTTTCAAGTGAATTCAGGTAGTTATATCCTTACAATAAAGACATGAAGCATCTTCTGCACACGACTTTGCCAAACCATCAGAAGAACTGTTTGCCATTTGTCTTTTCAATGAACCTAACCAGTTCAATTTAGGCAACTCATTCGTTTTATTCAATTGAACCTGAATCTTTTTTTTTCAAATTATAATCAGCGCCGAAATTGCGCGAGACTGTTTAAAATAGTATAACAAAATAATGGTATATACTGCCTTCCAGACATTTCCGAAATTTTCTGCACCAGTCTTTACGAAACATATGGAGAAAATTACATAAATGAATGCATAAACATACAATTTGCAATTACATCGATAATCGCGGGAACACTGTAGTCATATTGAAACTACAGCATTCTATAGTCCTCCTGTTACTATTTTCGACGATAGATGGCATTACAATATAGTCTTTAATAGAGTCACTCTATATTACTTATAAGAGTTGGGCCAACGCGGGAATTGACGCTGATTGGTTGGATCCATTTGCACTAATGCCAATTTAAAAACACGAAGTTTGATAAAATTATGTAATAATACTGTAACGGGAGAGAAAAGGAACGAACCTCTTTTCGAGCGACAGGTGGTGTGTTCTGCCGCCTTCGAGAAAATGACGTATCGCACAAGCATGTAAATTAGACGTGGTTTATTCTAGCATTTTCTAAGAATACATAGAAGGTTCCAGCGATTTCTGGTGCGTTTATATGAAGATATAAAAGCGGATGGCGGATAAAAGAGAGGCAGTCAACAGCAAGTCATTAACTGTGTATTACAAAATAAATAGTGAATATAAATGTTGTATTAGAAATTCATAGTCTGTAAATAATAGTTTTTAATGGTTTATAATCATAGCGTTAATTTATAGTGTATTCATTAGTGTATAGAAATAAATATTTGTTTGTGAATAGACGATTTAAACAGCACTTGTATTATTATTTTAAAAAGAACGTTACAGTGGTGTTACAGGTGTGAGGTTTTAAAATAAATAAAATCGCGTAATAATTAAATAAAGTGCTGTGAGATTAAATTTTTAGTGTTAAAAATAATTTCAACAAACAATTAAGATGGCGATGAAATTGTTGAAAGATCTGAAAGTAATAGACTTGAAACATGAACTGGAAGAACGAGATTTGGAAACAACTGGCCTTAAAAACGTGTTAATAAATCGGCTAAAAGAATGGCTTATAGAACAGCAAGAAGATCCTGAAAGTTTCCTCTTCGAAATACCTGGACCCGCAATTGATACTAGTTTGTTGTTAAGTAAAATGGAAGAAAGTTCTAGAAAAGCCGAAGAAAATTCTAGAAAGTCCGAAGAAAATGTTAGAATGCTAAAAGAAGAACTACTGGAAAAGTCCGAAGAGAATTCTAGAATTTTAAAACAAGAATTACTTGAAAATACTAAAGCACTGGAAGAAAATGTTAAAATGATGAAAGGAGAATTGTTGGAAAATGTCAAAGCGTTGGAAGATAAAGTTTTCGAAGAATTTTTGGAGAATGCCAGTGCGTTAGGACTATTGGAAGGTAGATTGGCGGAACAAGATAGGGTAATAAAGATGGTAGAAGAGAAAATAGCCCAAATGCAATTACCACCAACAACTAAGAAAGACGATATGATCGAAATGCTGGAAGATAGAATGAGGCAACTACGGTTTCCCTCAACTTCTGAGTGGCCGTTTAATGAAGTAAAGAAACAATTTAAAGAAGAAAAGGTTCCTGCCGTAGGGATAAAAGTAAAACCACCCACGTTCGATGGAAAGATACCTTGGTCCACCTACTACAAACAATTTGAGGCGGCCGCTGGGGCCAACGGATGGACAGGCAAGGAAAAGGCCGTTTCTTTAACTGTGGCTTTGCGTGGAGACGCGTTGAACGTCCTGCAAACAATCCCAGCAGGACAGGAAAATGATTACCAATTGTTAGTGTCTAGATTGGAAATGAGATATGGAGACGCGCATCTTCAACAAGTGTATCACGCGCAAGTGAAGAATCGTATCCAGAAGAATGGAGAAAGCCTGCAGGAGTTTGAAGCCGATGTTGCGCGGCTTGTCCGATTGGCGTACCCTACGGCACCTGATTCATTTCTGGGACAGCTGGCTGTGCAGACCTTCATTGATGGGTTAAGAGACGGAGAAACACAACAATCATTGAGGCTGGCACGACCAAGAACAACTGATGATGCGCTTGCTCACGCCTTAGAATTTGAAGCTGCAAAACAAGCGCCCCGAGGCCACGGGCGAGTTCGAACCGTTGCGGAAGAAGAGGAAGGTTCCAGTTCCAAAGATCGCCTAGAAGAATTATTAATGAGAGTTCTTCAGAAGGAAGATAGTCGTAAGAGGAATCCTCAAGAAGTTCGAGGACCCCGTTGCTGGAACTGCGGTGAACAAGGGCACATACGACGCCGCTGCCCTAAACCCAGAAAAGTACAACCGTCGGAAAAGTTAAAAGGGGTTGGCAAGAGGGGGCGAACGTTGGCTGCGAGTGAAGATGCCCCGGAGATCACGATCCATGCCGTAACATCAAAGAATAGTAACGGCAGTTTGTTTGTAGATGGAAAGATTGCTAACCGAACTGTTCCACTACTTATTGATACGGGGGCGACAAAATCCATCGTACGCCCTGATGTTCTACAATCAAGTATGAAGCTGTTATCAACAACTACTCAACTCCGTACAGCAACAGGTGAAGTGATACCAACACGCGGAGTGGTGAAGATGAAGATTGGCATTGGAAGTGAAGAACGTGATCATGAGGTGCTGGTAGCCGATATCACTGATGACTTCATCTTTGGAATGGACCTCCTGAGAAAATTTGGTTTTACGTTGGATTTGAAAGAGGGTGTTTTGAAGGTCGGTAACGAAGAACTTCCGTTGCACCCACGAGAAGATCCGGTTGTAAGGGTTTTGCTGACTGAAGATGTGATATTGCCGGGTCAAAGCGAGATGGTTGTCGAGGCAGGTTTGGATGGAGATCTTCGGGTAGGATGTGTGCGAATGATGGAGCCTGTTTGTGATAAGAAGATCCATAGTGGCATACTGGTGGGAAAAGCGCTGATCAAGGTTGGAAAGAGAGTACCGGTGAGAATTATGAACGTTAATGTGGATCCGGTGACATTGAAGAAGAGTACCCTTGTGGGACAGTGTGTGCCAGTATTCCGAGTAGCCAGGTGTATGGCTGATGTTCCAAAACCAGTGCCCAAAGACCATGGTGGAAAATTAGTGGGTATGGTTACTAGTTCGTGCGAAGACCTTAACAGAACGGAAGTGAAAGAGGTACAGGGTTTGGTTCACCGATACCAAGATATCTTCGCTCTTGACGATAGCCAGAAGGGACGGACAAATATAGTAAAACATAAAATCAATACAGGCAACTCTATGCCTGTCCGTCAGCAGCCGAGGCGTCTACCTCTAGCAAGGCGAGCAGAAGCCGAAAAGATTATTACTGATATGGAAGAACAAGGGGTCATCGAACCATCCAGCAGTCCATGGGCATCACCGGTGGTCCTGGTCAGTAAGAAGGACGGGTCAACGAGATTTTGTGTGGACTATCGGCAGCTTAATGACGTGACCAAGAAAGACAGCTATCCCTTACCACGCATCGACGACACGTTAGATACCCTGTCTGGTTCGCGATGGTTTTCGACTTTGGACTTGAAGAGTGGTTATTGGCAAGTTGAAATGGAACCTGAAGACCGGGAGAAGACCGCGTTCACTATTGGTTCTGGACTATGGCAGTTTACAGTTATGCCTTTTGGTCTATGTAACGCTCCGGCCACCTTTGAGCGTCTAATGGAGACCATCCTGAGAGGGTTGTCGTGGAAGACCTGCCTGGTATACCTAGATGATGTGATTGTAGTCGGAAAATCATTCAACGAACATTTGAAAAATCTAGAGGAAGTGTTCCGAAGACTACGTGGAGCCAATCTGAAACTGAGTCCGAAAAAGTGCCACATATTCAGAAAGGAAGTGAAATATCTCGGGCACGTCGTATCACAAAATGGAGTGGCAGCCGACCCCGATAAGATTCGTGCTGTTCAAGAGTGGCCAACACCGAAAGATAAACACCAAGTTCGTAGTTTTCTTGGGTTATGTACCTACTATAGGCGTTTCGTTCCTGGGTTTGCCAATATAGCGAAGCCTCTGACAAGGCTAACTGAAGATGGACGCGAGTATGTTTGGAGCGGAGAGTGTGAAACAGCTTTCCAACAGCTGAAGCGTGCCCTGACAACCGCACCAATATTGAGTTATCCACGGACAGAAGGGAAATTCATACTTGACACAGATGCAAGTAATCTGGCCATTGGGGGTGTACTTTCTCAGATACAGGATGGACAAGAAAAGGTCATCGGCTATTTTAGTAAGGTTTTGTCTAAAGCCGAAAGGAATTATTGTGTGACCAGAAAAGAACTATTGGCCGTCGTGAAGTCCGTTGAGCACTTTTACAAATACTTGTACGGACGGAAGTTTTTATTGAGGACGGACCATGCAGCGTTGAAATGGCTTCTACAATTCCGTAATCCTGAAGGCCAGGTCGCAAGGTGGATCGAACGATTACAAGGATACGACTTTGACACCGAACATCGAGCGGGCACTAGTCATCGAAATGCCGATGCTCTTTCAAGAAGACCCTGTCCAACGGATTGCCGTCATTGCTCTCGTTTGGAAGAGAGGGTTTGCCAAGTATTAAGGACTACCATCGTCAACGACAATTGGTTGCCGGAAGAATTGCAACGACAGCAGGAGGCTGATCCCGAACTAAAAATGGTACTGGAATGGAAGCGCGTGGGAGAAAGGCCTGCCTGGGAGGCCGTCAGCCCTTTCAACAGAACGCTCAAAGCATATTGGGCCCAATGGGAGTCCTTGAAGGTGGAAGACGATCTCCTGAAGCGAGTACTGGAGAGTGAAGATGGCACCACCATTAGGTCTCAGTTCGTGGTTCCAAGAAGCCGAGTGGCTACAGTATTGCGACATCTCCATGACGGTGCCTCCGGAGGACACTTCGGTGTGAAAAAGACCTTGGAGAAAGTTAGGGAGCGTTTTTATTGGGTCAACTGTAAAGAAGACGTGAAGGAGTGGTGCCGGAAATGTGAACTATGTGCCACTGGCAACGGACCCTTGGGGAAACGAAGAGCACCCATGAGGCAGTACAATGTGGGTAGTCCTCTGGAGAGAATAGCTATAGACATTGCCGGACCATTTCCCGAAACTGACGATGGGAATAAATACATCTTAGTGGCAATGGACTATTTTACCAAATGGCCAGAAGCATATGCCCTACCAAACCAGGAAGCTGCGACTGTTGCTGACGTACTAGTCAAAGAGTTCTTCAGTCGTTTCGGAGTGCCCATGGAGCTGCATTCGGATCATGGCCGTAATTTCGAGTCTGTACTCTTTGGAGAAGTCTGTCGATTGTTGGGCATTCGCAAGACTCGGACCACACCGTTACATCCGCAGTCCGATGGAATGGTAGAACGCATGAATCGGACAATGGGCAAATATTTGGCCAAGGTCGTCTCCGATCATCAACGAGACTGGGACCAATACCTGCATCTGTTCCTGATGGCTTATCGTGCATCGGTCCACGAAACAACCGGTCAGTCACCAGCGTCTGTAATGTTTGGACGCGAGTTACGGTTACCGTGTGATCTGGAATTTGGGTCGCCACCTATAGAGCAGGAGGTAGCTGGAAATGATTATGTCATCAACTTAAAGAAGAAGTTGGAGGATATTCACGACCGAACCCGAAATAATAGTCGAATCGCGAGTGACCGGATGAAGGCTACGTACGATGTGAGAGCCCAAGAAGGAGGGTTTCAACCTGGAGAGCTTGTCTGGTTATACAACCCGCAAAGGCGTCGTGGCTATTCTCCAAAGTTACAGCGAAATTGGGAGGGTCCATACCAGGTGAAGAAACGAATAAATGACTTGATTTATCGCATCCAGAAATTGCCAAGGGGGAAACCAAAGGTGGTACACTCCAATCGTCTGGCGCACTATGAGGGAAATAATGACGCAGTCCCGGATCGGAAAGATGAGGCCGAGGTGGCTATCAATACCGTAAGGCCTGAAGATGATCAGCCAACCTTTAGAGAATTTATGGCTGCGTTCTCTGGAACTAGAAAAGCGCGATTCGGAGTCACGACTGAGATGCAACAAGATCTCTTCCGGGTCCCTGGTGATTATTCCATTGCCCACTGTGTCTCCGCGGATCTCCGTATGTCCAGGGGGATCGCAGTAGTGTTTAGAAATAAATTTGGACGGCTGAATGAACTTCGAGAACAAAATCCCTCTGTTGGTAAATCCTTACGCTTGCCTGATCATGACCGATCCATTTACTACTTGGTAACCAAGCAGTTTTACTACCAGAAACCGAGTTACGCCGACTTGTGGAGGGCACTATGGAATTTGAGAATCGAGTTGCTTACCAGGGGAATTAACAAATTGGCAGTTCCCAAACTCGGCTGTGGGCGGGACCAGCTGGATTGGAGAATCGTTAGAAACATGCTGGAAGTTGTCTTTAGAGGTACGGACGTCAAGATCTTCGTCTGCAGTTTTGACCCACAGCCCGCATTAAGGCCAACGAAGAGTGTAGACTGTTATTTCTACCGTAATGGAACGTGTAGTCGAGGTGAAGACTGTCGATATCGTCATGACCCGTTCTACAGGAATCAGAGCATAAAACCTGTTCTGGGACAGAACAGACTTGAAGAGGGGGGCAGTGTAACGGGAGAGAAAAGGAACGAACCTCTTTTCGAGCGACAGGTGGTGTGTTCTGCCGCCTTCGAGAAAATGACGTATCGCACAAGCATGTAAATTAGACGTGGTTTATTCTAGCATTTTCTAAGAATACATAGAAGGTTCCAGCGATTTCTGGTGCGTTTATATGAAGATATAAAAGCGGATGGCGGATAAAAGAGAGGCAGTCAACAGCAAGTCATTAACTGTGTATTACAAAATAAATAGTGAATATAAATGTTGTATTAGAAATTCATAGTCTGTAAATAATAGTTTTTAATGGTTTATAATCATAGCGTTAATTTATAGTGTATTCATTAGTGTATAGAAATAAATATTTGTTTGTGAATAGACGATTTAAACAGCACTTGTATTATTATTTTAAAAAGAATGTTACAATACGACAGGTCTTTTCACTTCCTCATAAATTTATGTGGAAGTTACTTACTGTGGTTACAACTGTTTCTGCAATTGTATCCATAGGATAAATTGTATCCATAACAATTAACTGACAAATAAAGTTACAAGGTGGTGAAAAGATCGCCCTTAATTTGACAAATAATATGATATTTAGTAAGAATTTTTATGTATTTCTCTTCAAGTTTTTAAGAAATATAAATTGCAATTGAAGGGTTGATGTCAAACACGGCATTTGTCAAAAAACTGTAACCTTTAGGAGAACCAAAAACTAATGTAAGGCCAAAGTTTTTATTATTTGGAACTATGTGCAGTTTATGAAACATTCTTACACAATCCAGAAATCTGTGGTTTTTGACGAAAATTTGGCAAAACAGATTTGTTATTTTTTTATTAAACATAAGATACATTTTAATTAAATCGGTCTGGCAGATTTAAAAAAAATTAAAATAGGTATGTATATACTTTTTAAACAAAAGATTCATATCTCTAGCATGAAAGAAAAAATATATGTAAGCACTGCTGTTGTCGTCCTCGACAATGTCACCTAGGTCTTCATTAGTGCCCAGAATATCATAGAAACCACGGTGTTCTCGATTAGATAATACTGCACAAAGGGCTTGAAGATCTTTTAGTTTTGCATGATTGATCTCGATAGGTACACGTTGTAATTCACTAGTAATATGGTCTTACTTCTAATTATGCATTGTCTCTACGTTCCAGAACAGCTATCTCTTATTCTATAAATTTATTTATTTAACACAAAAATGTTATTGCCTGAATGTATGCCATACATTTGCGAAGACTTTAGTGGAATAGACGGTAGACTATTCTTTACAAAAAACTTATCAGTCGACAGTTTGAAGTTAAAAATATCTTTCTTGGTCGCCCCATTTGATAAAATATGCAAAATATGTTACTGAGTAATAACTCTGAAATAAAACGATTTAAAAAAGCAAAATATTTTCACTACTTTTCCAGTGTTTTTGTTACGGAAATAATTCAAATGGAAATTGACTTACTAGAGCACAAGAGACATTAACAGTTTTTTTTGTAGCTGAGAGTAGTTTCTTCTTTTCTCAATTTTGCAAATAATATGAATATATATATATTACTCTATTGAGGAATTTTATTATATTAATCAATTCAAATAAACTATGGTAAATTATAATGAAATAAATGTCAGGTTATGAAACATTTGACATTTGCCAGGCAAACATAACCAATCATTTTTGCAATGTATATTTTTGGATCAAAAATGGCGGATTGACATTCGCGTTGGCTCAAGGCGACCCTCCCCTATATTGTCTATTAAAAGAAATACTTCTAGGGAATCCTTCGTTTTCGGCATTTTGTAAAAGGCACAATACCTTCTGTTCACATAAACCGACTATTATTGTAGACTTCTTGCAAACCCTATCGTAAATTTGTAAATTATCCCAAAGCCTGCTTTATTATACTATAGCGGTACTTGCGGTACGGGTCTAATAAAAATGACAAAGTCTCGGCAAAGATAACTACTTTATAATAATAGCGTTTAAAGATGCATTACATCAGAACTAGTCAAAAAGCAGCCTGTCCAGCCACTTTTAACTCAACCTTTAAAACAGAACATCGGAATGTAATTTTGTAATCGCAGTTTTACGAATCCGTTTGAAAAATTTGTTGAGCTTGGTTGTTGCATTTTTATGTACAGTTGGTTTCAAAATAATCGAGTACAGCCTTTTTAAGTGGTATAAATCATGTTGTCACAATGACAAATAAAATGTCAAAGTTAGTTGTCCACTTATGTCACAAAACATAACCTAAATAAATAAAGATCATTTTACATTGTAAAAAATTTTCATAATCATGGACTACTGATTTATAAAGTGTATTCGATTTTTTTGAAACCAACTGTACCACAGACAACGAAATTTTTACATAAGTTTACAAATGTTTACCGTACTGCTATAGTTTTCGTGTTAGTACATAAGTACGCTTACATAAGTAAGCGTAGCAAGTATTAATATAGCATAGTGTAATTATCGTGTAGTGTATTCTAGTGTAACGTAGTGAAGTGTAACAAGTACTTATATACCATATTGTACGTGCAATTTATTTATGTAAGATTATGCCACGATTAACGGTATCAGCTAGACGAAAGAGCATACGTCGAAGAATGCAAAACGTTTCTGGTTTTAAAAGGTCTTCCCAAAAAGTACAATCAGCAGAATTTGTTTCTGTTGATTAACCTTTAATTTCATTAGATCAAACTTCATCTTCATAAGATCAACCTTCAACTTCAACAGGTCAACCTTCAACTTCATTTGATCAACTTTCAGCTCCAGCACATCAACTTTGTACTTCCACAAATAGTAGCCACAGCCCAGAAGAAATTCCACCTACTTATACTACTGACGTTGAAAATGAGGTGTTCAATGTTAAAAAAGAGCACGAAGATGTCAGTGGAAGGAGAATTGTGGAAATTCCTAATTTTTTAATGCAATTATACATTTTCCTCATGTTAGATTGTTTTCGCGTAGAAAGGAACATCTGAAAATGGTTTCTGAGCAAAGAATTGACCTGCAAAGTAAAATTGTTGTTCAATGTGAGATGTGCGGAGTTAACATTGTTATATCAACTGACTGTAATGATCAGGCAATGGATATTTAAACAAGGCAGCAGTTCTAAAAATTATCGCAACCGGAATAGGATGTACTCACAATTGAAGAAAATGTTGGCTAATTGTGATATTCCTTGCATGGGCCCAAATCTTTATGCAAAAGCAGAACAACTTCTTGCTACTTATATTGAAGAAACTGCATGGGAATATATGGAAAAAGCTGTTTTAGAAGAATCCCGTTTAGCAATTGAAGAAGGCCGAGTTTATTCAGACGGCATTACATTCATTACTGTTATTGCAGATGGATCCTGGAGTAAAAGATAATACAGAACCAACTATAATGCAGCTGTCGGAGTTGGCGTTATTGTTGGTAAAAAAAACGAAAAAAAGGTGTTATTCTTAGGGATTACAAATAAATACTGTTGTATGTGTAACCATGGTAAATCAAAACATTCTGAAGCTCCCCCGCATAAATGTCTTAAGAATTGGAAGTTCCTCCGTATGGTAAAAAATCCAAGAATGTTTAACGTGGAGCACCTGTCGTTAGACTTAATCCCGACGTTCCTTCCAGAAGGAAGCAATTGAGTATGGACAGAAAGTAATTAAAAAAATCGAATGTCGTAACCATCTTCTACGAAATTTTTGTAGTAAATTAAGAGAACTGACCCAAAAAATAATAAGCAGCACAATGATAATTGTTTTTTGTTGTATAATATGAATAAGCTGAACAACTCTATCAAACGAATGAAGTCGGGTATACAAGGTGTCGTTCTTTTTTATATTACAAATGCAACTTTAACTCATTGTGAGAGAGTACAACAGCTGAGAAATGACATTTTGAACTGTTCTCATCATGTTTTTGGGGATCACAATAATTGCGCCACTTACTTTTGCAAGGACCCAAACGTGAAAATGAAAACAATTGGATTATTGACTTCAAAGACTCGGGATAATAGCAAGACATAATGGTTGTTACTGACAGAGTAGCGCTTAATTCTGAAAGTTTTGCCATGAAATATGGACAATAACGCTGTCGAATGTTAAACTCTATAGTTGCAAAATATACAGGAGGTAAACGAATTACCTTTACGGGAAATAGTTCCTATAAAACCCGATGCGAAGCAGCTGCTTTAACTTTCAATCTTGAACCAGGCCATATTTCGAACGTAATCCATAAAAAGGTAGTTGGCAAAGGTCCTGGACAATTTACAAAAACTACGTGAAAGCTGCGAAAACCAAATAAAAGTGGGTTACATGTCGAAAGAGACCGTTTAAGTGAAAAATCACAAAGAAGGAAGACTTACAAGTCGGTACCAGCCGATAGCGAATATGGAAAAGTAGAGGAAGAAAACATGCAGGTTATCGGCAGAAGAAGATTCTTTAAAAGAAATTTTACAAGTAATGAAAAAGTTAAAGACGAATTACATCTGATACAGTTAGAAACAACTGGTCAGAATAATAATCTACTTTGGCGTCAAGAAAGATCATCGCGAATAACAGCTTCTAATTTTGGTAAGATTTGTAAAATGAAAAGCTTAACACATTGTTAAAAGAAACCATTAGAAATGAAGAGTTATGGAGAAGAACAAACCAAGCAGATATAAATATGGAGATAAGAAGGAGAAAGTATGGCTGGCTGGGGCTCACTCTGCGTAAAAATGGAAATGAAATTGGTAAGAAGATACTAAAATGGAATTCTGAAGGAAACAGAAAAAGGGGGCATCCAAAAGGTACCTGGAGAAATATAGCAGAAAAGGAAACGATGACGATTTCGGAGCTGGCACAAATAGCAGTAGACAAGAAGAGTTGGAAGGACTATATTAAAACCCTGTGTCCCTTAAGGGAATAATGGGACCTATTATTATTATTATTTATTATAACACATTGTAAAAATATAGTCAAAAATCTGTTGTATAGCACTTTTAAAGGAAATCTCGCTACACGATGGGGACAAGATCATGAAACAGTAGCACTTAGAGAAGTTCAAGAGAAATCTAATATCCAAATTCGACAATGCGGACTTTTTATTGATAAAGATGATTTCTCTTTTTCGATGACGGATTAATTGAAATCAAATGCCCTGCATCAGCTGCAAGGATAAAAGTTATAAGTGTTGTTAAAGAAAAGAAAATTAAATTTTTGGAAAACCGGGCTGGTGAAATCTGTTTAAAAAGAACTCATAATTATTACTTTCAAATACAAGGACAGTTACATATTACGAACCGCAATTATTGTATATTCGTTGTATGGACACCTCAAGCAATGATAAGTGAAAAAAATTGATATACCTTTTATTTAGTAGGACGTGTAATTTCCGACAGAAATTTGATTTTTGTTAAAATTGCAACTTAGTATACCCTTTTTGCAATCAACGTTTCAGTTAAATTAAGAAATAAGATTCAATTAAATTAAATTAAGGAATAAAATAAAATACCATAAATAATAATAGACCGCGCATAATATGAACTTATTTTAACAGTGTAGCCTGCATGAGTAATTAACCATCGAAAACTATTGCCATTGCGCCTGATAGTTAGGCAATTGTATTAAGAAAAAACCCGTATCTTATCATCGTAAATGTAAGATATTTTAAAAAGTAGAAGACATTATACGATGGGGTTTTTACTAAATGAAAGAAAAAACTTAAATTGAAGTACCTACGACGAGATTTATTTAATTTTATGTTTATCAGGCCTGCTTTGATTAGTCGAAAATATACTAACTTTAGCAATTTTTTTCTAAAACAGATTACGTTTTGTAAAGATATTCGAGTCGTAGGTACCTACAGAAAACCTATCTTAACAAATTGCTTTTTGTCCCGTGTCACTATTTACATAAATAAAAAAGTTATTTTGCAGATACGAACACATTACTTTTCTACTAGCGAATCTTCCCCTTAATTGCTTTAGTTATAACTGCAAGAATGATGCAAATGAGCATAACTCTGTTCTCAGGCTAATATCAATGTTGAAATTTTTACAACAGTTTGCCATCATGTAGTACTTCATTCTCACGTAATATAAAAAAAATCCATCCGTGCCCATCGGAGATATTTAGGGCCAAAGTTGATCAAAAATAGAAAAACGAGAACTTCAAAAGCCCATAAATACCAAAATAGTAAAGTTTTAGATTTAAAATATTTTATACATAAACTACCCCTAACTGTGTACCATTAACAGAAAAATCAGCCCTAAGACTTCACCTTTATCTGGAGATATGGTCCCCTAAAAAGTGGAAGTTTTGCAGAAACGTTATTAAACTTCAGGGTTAAACTACACCAACAAATAAGCATCCTATGAAAATTATGCCTCATCTATAAAATGTAGTCCGACATCTAAACAGTACAATGGTTTTTACCGTAAGTCTGTAGGTGCAACCATTCTTGAGATATCAAGATTTACGTTTACATCAAAAAACGCAAAAACCTCGTACACAACAAAACACATATGGCTACCATATTTTAATCAAAAGGAATAAAAATAAAATAACAGTGGTTTCAAACCACCAATACGTAGGGGTGATAACACAAAAAATATTACCCGTTTTTGAAATAGTCGAGCGACCAATTTATTATTTTCTAGACCACTTCAGATGGATTGACCCTACAGTGTTGGTAGAACTTCGCTTTAGGTTTGAATTTCCATGTATGAGCAAAGGGGGTATAATGAGTAGCAATACATCTGAGATAGATAGATATTCATCGCATACTTGCTAGGAAAAAGGATGGTTTTAATTTTTTTGTAAGTATTGTAGTAAATATTTTATGTCCGGATAAAGATAACAAATTGTTGTCGAAACGTTGATGAATTGATGAATTTGTAAATTAAATATTGAGGACTTAATCCCATGAAACAACAGGTAAAGGTGTAAGATTTAAAAGTTTTGTTCGTGGCTATTTATTCGATTGCAATGAGAAATGGTCGAGATAGTTGAGCCTAAGATAAATAACTAAAGTAAGATATATTCTTGAATTATGTCGTTACAGAATATTTTAGGAGTGGGGAATCGATCACGAAACACCGCCCACGAAGCTGCTTCTAAAATTGTATCCCTGTCGGAGAATTTGATTTCAGTACTTCGCAGGTGGTAAAGGTGTTGTTTTCTATAATGCCTTAGAAAATAAAATTTTAATTTTTAATGATAATGTCTTATCAAATTATTACTAGGCCATTGGCTTATACTTACCAACTGTTTGTAGAAAAAACGTTGTGTGCAATTCGTGCTCGAAATTACTATGGTAGTCTTGAAAGAGATTTTCATTCTTTACCACTAAAGTACCATGTGGCGCACTAAATACACAAATAACTATTTTCTACTCCTACTTGTAAATCACCTGTTTTCTTCACGTTTCACGCAATGAGTATGTAATTCCAGCAAGCTGTACGGATATAATTTCTTATCCAAACAGTGTGTAGATATGACAACATCCAATCAAAGGGGTTCAATTTGACACTCCTTTATTTATAAATAATGTGATTTGTGAAATTGTAGCTTTAACAATTATTATACTTTTATAATTAAAAATACATAAATATTAAATCGTTTAAATAAGTACAACCTACTTTTATAATAAGTATAGTAGACACGGTCTGCGATGTGGTTTGGTAGCTCATGTCAGTTGATAGATAAGCAAGGTATAAATAAACTGAAGCTCTTGTCGACGCAGGTTCGATTCCAGCTTGGAGAATAACTCTTTTTTAATTTTTTTTATAAAAAAAAATTTAAAACAATAATTTTCTCTTCGAAAATGTTCAATTTCTGCAAAGTTTTAATAATTCTCTTAAAAATTGTACAATTACAGAGGGATTTTACAAGCCATATTTTAGCGTGGATAAAAGCATAGGTTAATCCCTATATTCGATTTCTCAAGGAGACATGCAATCTACTTTTTAATTGTTTTGCTTTGACGAAGAAAAAAGATACTGTACAACTTGAATGAACTGAGGTACTCCTCCTTCGGCATCGTGCGTCAAACTTCATCTTCGTGCGACATAGCATTATTTCCATTCTTGTTGTACAAACTACTAATTATCTACTCGAGGACAAAACACATATGGCCTTCGCTCTAGTTGCTAAACTTTTTGCATTATGGATGGAAAAGTTTTCTTTATTCACTTGTACTATAAAGAACTATTATCCACTCGGAGTAATTAGCACGTGCGACTTTCGCCTTGCGTGCTAAACTTTTCCTCTTAGGATAAGTTCTCATAAACAACTATTGTAAGATACTGATAAAGAAGTAATCGGGAAAAGTAATGTTGCATTCACTCAGTTCATTAACATTATATAAATAAGACTTTTTATTCAGTTTTGTTGATGAATACAGCAGTGAAAAAAAACTATCTCATGTACATTATCAACCCCGTATAATACGATATGTTCTTAATTTGCTCATTTTATTGATCAAACTTCTGTGTTCACTCTGACTTAGAATTCAGTTAATAGGAAAACGTCGTTGACATAAAGTCGACTGAGATGTTATCTACATAAATTTTACTTGCCATTTTTAAGATGTCACAAACGAATATTCTTACTCAGCAAGTTCCTCTGCTTCAACCACGATTAGTATATGGTATAAGAACCGATATATTAGGAAATGCAAATTATCTTAATGACGAAGAAGTAGTTTATCCTGTAGGAGGACTTTTAACTATTAATAATTTTACACAAAAACGTCAGAAATTTATTAAACTTCCAGAGAGAGGTGCAAATGTGACCAGGATCGTTGTTAGTCCTAACCAGTAAGTACATAATTTGTACATCTAAATTAAATCTGTTTTATTAAATCAATGTTCATCTTTGAAGGAGGATAATTGCAGTTTCTGAAAAAGGCGACAGACCGTCAATATATTTATACGATGGGATCACATTTAAAAAGAAACGCCAAATTCAAGTACCGCCAGATAGAGAATCGACAGGAAAAGATTTTGTTACTTATCAATTTACTTTTGATTCGAAAAATATTATGGCCGTATTGGGCGATCCGGAATGGAACCTGTACGTGTTCAAATGTGACAAAGGAAAGTTGGAGAGTGTATGCAAAGCGAATAATTTAAATAATACAGGGACCGTTAACGAGGTATTTTTTTATCTATTAATTACTTTGCATCAAAAAGGTTTCAATATGTGCCATAAAAGTAGATCTGTTTATGTTGTTTATTTATATAATGTCAAAATAATTGCTAATGCTAATTTTAATTTTTTTTAATTTTAATTTTTATTGCAACCAACAGAAAATTTCCAATGACAGGTTACACAAATATTACATACAAATAAATAAAAGTGATACAAACTGAACGAAAAAGTAAATTGTATCTACCAATCAAAAATAGAAAAGAAAAACAGCAAAATACACAAAAAGTACATAAAAAATGATTAACAAATTAATTCAACTTAACAACTAATCTTCATCCTACGGAAGAATCCTCGAAATAAAATAACAGGTTACGGTGGAGGGCTGTTTTAAATTTCTTTAACGATGTGCGAAATATATCACAATCATTTAATTGATTTAATGTAGTACACATTCTATATAGCGGAGAATTCATAGCATAATTAGTTTTTCGATGAGTCACATAAAATAGTTCTGTGTTTCTGACATTATATTTAGGCACTTTAAAATTTAAGTTTTGCAGAATATTTGGCGAATCTAATAGAGCTGTGATAACTTTGAAAATAAATAATGCATCACACACTTTCCTCGTATCTTCTAAGCTAGCTACATTAAATTCTTGGCGAATTATATAAGAACGAATATCGTGAGGATACTGGCCGTATTTTCGAAAATATACGAAACGTAGAAACTTTTTTTGTACTTTTTCTATCGCCTCTTTATATAAAGCGTAAAAAGGTGACCATACTACCGAAGCATATTCCAGATGGCATTTTACAAGTGAATTAAACAGTATAATAAAAGATTCACACTTAGTAAATGCGTTTGCGTTTCGAATTATAAATCCCAACATTTGATAACCTTTATTCACCCGTTGTGTTATATGTTCATTGAACGTGACACTCGAATCAAAAATTACACCTAAATATTTTACACACATCTGCCTTTTAAGAATATTGTCCCCCAATTTATAATTGTAAGTTAAAATATTAGTTTTTTTAGAAAACGAGACAACAGCACATTTCTTAACATTAAAGTAGAGTCGATTATCCATAGACCACTGATGTACTCTTACAAGATCACATTGTAAATAATTGTAATCTGTTAATGATTTTACAGGTTTATATATTTTAAAATCGTCAGCAAATAGCTGATAATTTGAATAAAGTATTACTCTTGGAAGGTCATTAATCATTATTAAAAACAACAGCGGTTCAAGATTTGAACCTTGCGGTACGCCTAACGGGGTATTAAATTCTACCGACATTGCCCCCTTAAAAACGACGTATTGCTTACGGTCTCTTAGATAAGAAATCATAAGTTTTAGTAATGAATCTGAAAATCTGTATGTTATGCAATTTCTTTAAAAGGATATCATGATCCACTCGATCAAAAGCCTTCGAAAAGTCCGTATATCCGTATGTCCATTCTTTGACTTTTAATGTCGCTTCATGCACATCTTCTTCAGTGATTACTGACAATGATAAAGTTGAGGATAATGTAGCATGTTTATTATAGTTTCTAATATCGTAATTAGCTTTATCATTCAAATACACTGATTTAAAGTAATCGACAAAACCTTTTGCTATTTCCTCCCTACTTTCCAAAACCGTCTGATTATAAAATATCTCTCCATTGCTACTCCTATTATTTCGTTTCGAGGCCTTAACAAATTCAAAAAAAGCACTATTACTAGAAACTAAATTATTTTCAATTTCCTCTACATAAGCTGTATATGTATTTTTTTTATCCTGTTTTATTTTTGTTCTTAGAAATTTAAACTCGTTGAGATATCCAACGTTTTTTGTTGTTTTGTACTTTATTCTACATTTATCTTTTCTTTTAATATCATTGATTATTTCACGGGTAAACCATATAGGATATACGTATTTTTTAGGAAAGACCTTTGGAACACATTCGTCAATAACTGCATATATTCCTTTATAAAATAATGCCACCATTTGATTTACATCAGAAGTATCAGCAAACTCCCATTGCAAGTTACGCATTTTATCATATAGTTCTCTAAAATTAGCTCTTTTAAAATTATATTGAACTCCCCCATAAGAGTCAAGAGAGGCAAGTTCAGGTTTGTCAATAATAATTTCAGAACATAAAGTAGGGTGATTATTGTCCTCTACAACTAATGGAGCTTCGCACTTGTTTACCACTAAACTCTTATTACTTAAGACTAAATCTAAAATTCTTCCATTTAAATTAGGTATCACATTAAGTTGACGAACATCAATAAAATTAGCAAAATTTATTAATGATCTACTGATTTTCCTGAATTGGGATAATATCATCTGCATTAGGTAACAAAGTAATGTTGAAATCACCTAGAATTATCAATTTTGAATTAGCTTCGAACGTATTCATGTTTGTTTATAGTCTGCTGAAGTAATCTTCACAACATTCCAAGCTTGATATTGGAGAAAAATACACCACCGACACATAATACACCAAATCACCAACTTTTATTTTTACACCTGTGCTTTCATAAGGAAAGTCACTTGGAGATTCTAGAAACGAAACAAGTTTACACTTATATATATTATTAACTGCGATTAAGACACCCCCTCTTTTCATTTTTTTAAATTGAAGATTTTTCGATTTCCGAAAAACAACGAAATTATTTGGAAATAGCTCCCCATCAAAGACGTTATCTTGAATCCACGTCTCTGTGATTGCATAGACGTGAATCCATAAGACTATTAACATATTAATACCATTGGTCTTAGGTAACGTAAGACGAGAGTACAGGGTGATTTGAAACATTACTGCAACCTCTTAAATTCGCATCTCTCATGTAAGTTATATCAACAAAATGCTCTGTATTGAGATAGAGGGCGGTGAAAATTATAAAAACCACGTCGATAATAAGAACTCCACTATTTTGTCGTAAATGAAGTAAATATAAATAATAACACTAACATTAATATAACATAAAGAAATGAATCAAAATTTGTATTTTTTTTACTTCATTACTTTAAAAAGATTACTTTATGTTTCTGACTTGTTATGTTTTTCATGTGTTAAGTGCATTTTACATGAAAACGATTTTTTATAATACGAAAAAAGCTAGAGGCTTTTTTAACAGTGAACTATTTGGGCGTTTTACATACATACATACATAATCCATTCCCCTTTTACCGCATTTAGCAGTGTCGGGGTTCCATACAAACTCTTATGGGAGTGCAACAGAGGTAATGGAGCTATTGTAGCAAGTACATTACGCTCCCCCATACTTTATCACTCATACAAATAGTATATTAAATACCGGGTTTCATAAGGCAAGATTTAGAGATCGAACAGCATGCGGCGAGTTTACTAAAGGCCGAGTGCAATAATGACTTTAAAACTTTTTTTTCTATTTTGCGCATTTTGTTTCCTAAAAAATCGCAATTTCAAAATTTAAACACTGATGTGACATTTGAAAATTTAAAATTATTAGAATGAAGTTTTTGTCAATTTCTTTTTTTTCCAATTTTATTTTTTTAATTCTACCAATTTTCAAAAAGTTCGGCTATTAAAGCAGTTAAATGAGCTATAAACGCACTGTTTTGGGTGCCTTAATACCTTTTTTATATTTGCGCGTCCTAATGAGATTTATTAGAATACGGAAAACAGTAACATTTTATTTTGTAAAGTTAATATTAGTATTGAACAGCTGTTCTTAAAATGTCAAACTTATTTATGCTGTGGTAAAGAAAAACAAATGCGGAATCTGAGTTTTCAGTGTTGCCAACTGTTAAAAAAGTTGGACAGGGTTCCCCTAACAAATTTTATTTAAAATTAAATTAATAACGAAAATAGTAAAAAGCATTCGTTTCATAAGAAAAAACGTGTCTTATGAAACTAATACTTTAATATACTATTATCTACGTCTGCTTGAATAAGAACTCATTATGTCATTCATTTGAGTTATATAATGACGTTTAGTATCACTGAGTGGGATAAGGAAATCATGATCATATGTAACGTGATCATATTCTTGATTTATTAAAAATATAATTTTGTAAGCATAAATGATAAAAAAACCTTAGTGCGGTCCTGCACATTTTATTATATTTTAGTAGAGTTAAAGGTGCGCCGATATTAAGATTTATCTGATGTTCTTTTAAATATCAGGGATCACCTTTATATGTTTTTATACAGACGAAAATCCCTTTTAGAATAATCTGCAGACTTGACCTCAAAGCAAATGACGTCTTTGCAAATATTACAGCTTATTGTAAAGCTTTCCCACGGTTACAAATTGTTTTTTGAAAGAGAAACTTTAGGTTGAATTGAATTTATAAATACTCAAAAGTGCTGCCGCCCTTTCAACAAAAGAATTGAATGACATTTAGTTAAAATTATTACTTCCTGAACGTGCTTATCGTCAACTTCGTATAAACAAATTCTTCAAACCCAGACTCACATAAAAAATGGTGAGGCCACATGTTAAGTTTCGGGTTTAGTTTACTGATGCAGATTTTAAAATGGATAACCCCCCACCTCCCGTGAATTCAAGTAACTTGTTCTAGAATCCTTTCGAAGCTTTTAAATGCTT
The DNA here is from genome assembly GCA_929113105.1 of Agrypnus murinus. NCBI lineage: Eukaryota > Metazoa > Arthropoda > Insecta > Coleoptera > Elateridae > Agrypnus > Agrypnus murinus. Next base: position 37,850,872 of record OV816025.1, on the reverse strand, counting down.
GTTCCTTATTGGGTTAAAAAGTCACGCTATTCCGCCATAGGTTAGTTTAAAATCTTCCCACTTTTTAATATTTAAAAGTAGAACAGATTTGCATCTAAAAGTTCAGTTGGGCAGTGAATCTCGTACCCTGAAGTAGCGTCCGGTCGGACGGTGGGTGTCTTACCCCAAGCTGGCGGGTTTGCCCCAGCATTTTGTTTCCCGCGTTATTATCGTGTGTAAGCAATTTTACAGTTAAATAATTATAGTCCAGTTTAGAACAACACTATTTTAAGTGTTATACAGTACCGATTTTGTTGTTAGAAAATTAATTCAGTGGAGGATTATTCCGCAATTTTAGTTTGAGTGCAGTGTTAATTCTCGCTTATTTGACCTTTGACTGGCTTAATAGAATTTGTTTAATGCTAATTAACAGCGAATTTTGAATTAAACACATTAACTCATTTAATTCATGAAAAATTAATAATAAAAATACGCTATTTGTTATTCAACAAGTAAAATAACTATCTTCGAGCAACATTCTAGTAACTTAATTATCGTTGCCGTTAATAGTAATAATAATAAAGAATTTATTATTAATAGCAATTATGGCAAAAGTTTAATAAATCTCGTTAAGATAAAATAGTTCAGAATTACAATAAAAAAGTGTTCCCGCAATGTTCCTGCTTCAGTTTGCAGTTTATGTGATAATTTTGTGTTATGGTCATTTTTTGTGTTGTAGTGAAATGTTTTCAGCCTTCTGTTTGTGCTAAGAAATGTATAATAATGAAGAGATATTAAGGAGATTAGTATTAGGACTATGTTCCTGTTTAGGTAAGTTTAGTTAGGTTTAAATCAATAGCTGTTTTGGGATCCCGAGATTTTTAGAATATGATGAATTATTAATGTATTTTTCTGAAAGAGAAAACTTTTTTAACATGTTTCATTTGTGTATTGTCTTTTCAAATTTTTACCTTATTCAATATATAGATTTCAAATTTAATTATCGTATGATGTAGGTTGGCTCAACAAATTGCTGATGTTTTTGTCAATTAAAATTCATTAGTATCGATTGATATCGTATGTGTTTGATTAAACTAACGTCAAGTTTAAATGAGGAATCTTTCCAAATTAGATTTTGTCAACATCAATTTGGTGGCTCCGACTATTTTTAATTTTTTTATTTGTTCCTGTCTCTATTACTTAATTATAAGCTTAATTTTATTTTAGTATTTGGAATTTTAGAGTAACAAAAAAGCTTTGTTTCACATAATTGCATGGTTGCTATGGCTTCGAATTCTAAGCTGCTCTAATTTTAAGGAGAATACAGCGAAATGTAAAAATGTAGAGAATGATGTGAAATTTAAACCTCGAGTTCTTTGACACTTATTCTATTCGGTGGCTGTTTTTTATCATCTTTTTGGGTACCATTACCGAGAAAAATGGAAAATGAAATCCAGAATTTAACATGGGCTCTTATGGAGACCATTTAACCTTTAGCAGTTTTCACTAAAGATGCTGATGAAGAAATGTAGAGAATCTAATAAAAAAACTAAATAGACATACTTTCATATTCGAAGAACAATGCTGCCCAATATTTTTGAAATCTTGTGTCTAGTTAATGCACAATAATAATTTGAAGTAAACAAAACAAGAATTTTTCACGGCATATCTGGAAAGACAGTAGAGATGTGGCAACACCTCATAGCGCGCGAATTCAAATAACAGAACAGAATGATGATATATAATGACTATTATAACAATCTATATTTTATTGTATTAACTAATAATCATATATTTTATTAAGCAAATTATATCGAGCAATTCAGTCTTCTGCGCTAATAGAATTTCTTCATTTTCAAGGTTCACTAAAATATTTTAAGAACTATTTCTTTGTGATTGTCAAAATATATTGGGCTGTTTACAAGATATTGTAACGTTCTTTTAAATAAAACTACAGATCCTATTTTAACTTGTAATAACAAAAGAGATATTAACAATAAATAAAGATTAAACTTAGCTAATTAAAAACTCAAAGGCTAGTTATTTAGTTACTTAATTAACTTGTAGATCACTTATTTTTGTATACACAGTTATTTATTTTTACTGAAGGTAACTATTCATATTGCCTGCCTCTTCTCTCAGGCGACCATCGTTAATATATCTGGTGCGATACGATCTCGAATCTTCGCCGCGAGACTCTCGAAGCTTCTGATACTCTCCCGTGTCTTCACGAGATCCTTTACTTTCGCCGCCAGTCTACAATGGACGAGACGCTTCGAAATACCCTTTTTTCGTTCATTACAATATTTTCTACTTAGACTTATAGAAGCCAAATACAATTTTCTGTTGCTGTTGATAAATCTCAAAAATTCTCGGTCAGAACCACAATATCAGACCTTTAAAAAGTAATTGATTGCCGCTTACAAACTAAACTAGTTATTCGATAATTTAATTACTGGGCAATAACACTAATTGAAGAATTATCAAACAATGCCGTAAGTAATAGGTAACTATGTGTAAAATCCGGCTTAGAATAGTTGCTTAGAAATTTTTTCGAAATGAGGTCAAGCTGTTATAGCCAATTAATCAACAAGGAAAGTTTCATTGTATGTTCTTTAATAAAGTTACTATGAATATTATTATAACAAATTATGAATCATTTTGTAAAGCGCAGAAGGCCACTAGTCCCGTAAAAATAATCCATTATCAAATAAAATAGAGAAAATAATGCGTTAATGCCGTTGATGGCTCGACACTATCCAAAATTAATGAAATCACGGCGGTCTCATTAAGATGAACACAAAATAATAGATCTTTACCAGTGATCTTTACTCATCGCATGTATCAGTTCGGTTAAAACTTGTCACATCTTAATAGAAGTATCTAAAACCTTCTTTTAAAGTCTAATAATAATAAATGCAATTGACCCTTAAATTGTGAATCTGCCTGCAACTCCTTTTATACATAAAATAGACCCTAGGGGCCGTTATTAACGATCAGTTTAACCCTAATTAGCTTGCATAGAGAATAAATTTCATGGAGGCTACATTTCTTGGAACAAGGATATTATGTCAGGCCAATAAGCCCAAAAAAGGGGTTGCGATCGTAATTATTCTGGTAGTTTCAATTTTTTAATGTTTTATAAACTTATCTCCTAATGCTAAATCCAAGTTTTCGACGCTACTGCGCGAGCCGCCATTTTAAAAGTTTTATATTGTTAACACCAGAAAAAAAATTTGAGAAATGTCTCACGTATGTTTTATTAACCCTTCTTGTATTAACAAGCAATTCAATAAAATAATTTTAAATAATAAACAGGTATAAATGGCGAATTTGCTGAACATGCCAATAATTGAAGAGGGTAATGTCTTAGAGGATACTGACCAAAATTATAAGTAGATATTTTACTATTTCTGTGGAAAAGAGTTTCTTGGAAACGTTTCTACGATTATTTTCTACAGAAATAGTAAAATACCTTCTTTATTAATTTCTTCAGTACCCGCTAAGAATTGCATCCTTTAGTTATCAGCATATTCAGCAAATTCGCCATTTATACCAGTTTATTATTTAGAATTATTTTATTGAATTATTTGTTAATACAACAAGCGTTAATAATCACACGTAAAACATTTCCCAAAATCTGTTATTCTTGGTATTAACAATACATAACTTTTAACATTAACATTATTCGATGACCCTATTAATATGGCCAGATACTGTATATTAAATTCCGCATTTCAAATACGAATTGCATAAAAGCGTCATCTTGTACAGGAATTGCTGGATGAAGAATGGCAAACTGTTCAAGTCGAGTTGCATATAGGCACCTGCATCAGTTAGATGTGATGAAACGAAAGATCGTGGCCGTACTGCAGAAATCAGCAACACATTTCCTTTTCCATGTTTCTGCCTTGTCATGTTGGCCTTTGCCTAATACTCTCTCACAAAACTCTGATACTGTACGTGAAATTACCGAGTTTACATCTTGAAGAAAGTAATCTGAAGGACTGTAATTTTCCAATTGATACACTTCGGATCTAATATTTTCTCTAATAATATATGCAGCAGCTCTGACAATCCGACGACGTTCCACCATGGGGTTGGAGCTCCAGTCTTGATACGACTGGTTAGTAATTATTTGGTAGCCAGTATTTTTGAAACACACTACTGGCGTGTTTTCCCCCTTTCAACCAAGAGAAGGTCGTCATCATAGTGGCTTTCAAGCCTCGCTTTGACAGTTTCTATGTTAGATCGAAAGTCTCCATCTTTTTAGCCTATTAACTGCTCCAGTGAAAACTGACATTCGTCTGAATTGTTGGACAGCTAATTATAAATTCTCCCATGGCTTTATCAACATCTTTATAAGGGAGTTGGCCATGTTTCAATCCAGAAGGAGGTACGTAGAATAACTTTTTGTAGCAAGACTCATGGTATCTTGCATCTTGTGCCACCAAGTCAGGTTCTTCGGGCACTAGAGCAATACGTTCAATCACATGCTGGGCCCATCCATCACCCCGTTCACCAGCTGCTTTGACATTCGTCTTATCCCCAGACAGCTGTTCCACGTTTTGTACAGGATCACGTCTTGACATAAATAACTCCTTCTTCCTTTCAAGATATTCTTCAGTTATTTCTTTACCACAAAGAAAACATTTTGTCATGAACTAAAAATTTAAAATTACTCGATCTGAGGAAACGAGTTTGCGCTGACGCTCCACCTCGAAGAAATGCCAAGATAAGTCTATCATTCGTGTAGTTCGTTTAGAAGCAACGGTTACTATGACTTCCGTGAAGTTCTTTAACAAAAATATCAGCAATCGTTTCGCACTGAACTCTTACATAACACTGAAGAGTGAAGAGCCCACGACGGTCCGTCCTGGAGGGGATAAGGTGACAGCTTCAGAGAACCAATCCGGTCTACAATGGAAGGAGAAGAGCCTTTATTGTTCCGTTCCCCTTCTAATCATTACAATTCTCTTGGGTCACCTGCCTTTTTCAAGGTCGAGAACTTGGATTTAACATCAGGGAACCAGTTTATAAAACCCCTTTTTTTCGCACTGGCCTAATACCGTTGTTTCAATTTTTGACCTGATTTTGGTAGATTAGAATCTCTATACCTAATAGAGATAAAAAACATACACGTCATATATTATATATTATGTAATTAGGAGATCAAGTGATACTTTAAATCCGAGAAGATGTATTACAACGCTGAGGCGCCAGCCGAGGCGTTATAACATCTTCGAGGATTTAAAAAAGCTTGATCTCCGTAAGTTGTTTTATTTTATTTCGTATTTCAATCCTAATTTCTCCCTTTTAAAATTCATCCGAATTTATTTTATTTACGTTGCCAACAACAACGGAGATCAAGAACGTCTTGAACTCCGGTGTCATTGACAACGGAGTTAAAGATATATGTAATTGACAACGTAGATAAAGATATACTTTATTTTACTAATTGTGCTATATAAACAGTTGTTTGAAATACGAAATGAAATAAAAAATTTAATGCTCTATTAAATTGATGCAAAATAAATTTTTCTGAAAATTGCACTGGAAACGAGATACTCCAAACCTACTCATATGCATTTTACTTGTTTTTACAAACTTATACGCATATGTACGAGTTTATATCTTGGTACCTATTACAGATAGAAGAAGATTGTACATACAAAAGTTGTAGGAAATCTTATACTCTACAAAGTTTGTGAAGACTACTTTAACCGAAATTTGCATTGAAAATGAGATATATGGGAAAAATTAGGCTTTTCAAGATGGCGGCGAGCGCGCAGGAGCGCCAAAGTCGAAAACTTCAATCTAACATTAGGAAACAAGTTTATAAAACATAGTAAAAAATTGAAACTGCCAGAATAATTACTAATTGCACTGGCGTATATCTATGACACTTTAAATCTACATCTAGGAAATCAGTATATTCCAACTGAGTGTGAAGTATTTTTCTATTTTATGTTATGGGTATGAGTCAACATTAAGCTAGTTCCGCAAATTCCATCGCCTATCACGCATCTCAGTGACTCATTGCTCTAATATGTACCTGGCTATTTGCACGTTTACACGGTATAAATAAACTGAACCAGTAATTTCCCGATTTCCATCTTCTCTGTTAGTACTTTTCTCAGTTCAATCTTTAAGTTGATGTTTACACTATTCTTGTTAAAGTAAGGCATGAGCGCTATAAGCTAGAAGCCAAGCAGTTATTTGTGCTACTAGGTAAAAAAGTGTAGGTTTACTTCAAGAAGTGTCCAGTCTCGACTACACATCGGCTGTATATTTCCAACTAGAAAATCATTTTTCTGTCGTGGTACACCACTATCGATCACTCTTTTTTATAGAGCTTTCGACAGTAATAACATTAAAGTATTTGTTGATTCTAAGCTAATTCGACATTTCTGATTTCTGTTGAACTGTTCCCGAACTATTATATTACTACCTAGATGTTTCTTATAACATGTAGTGGGACTATTCGACAAATGCCTCTTTCTTTGTACCTCCATTTTCTCTATTTGTGTAGGACAAAAAGTGTCACTTTTCTCGAATTTTGCGATTCCTAAATCACAAGATACTTTTTTGGATAAAATTAAGGTACTCTGAGTTTTAATGAAAATCGTTAACATCTTAGGAAAAATACTGCCATAAAGACATTGAACATTCGGGTTGACTCGAACTAGATGGGCATTTTTAATTATCCATTATTGCAGATGCTAACCTTAGAATATAAAACTTTAGGAATGAGCATAATCATCTACCACAGACGACCGGGATGGGGTCTCAATATGGCGGTGTTTCTGGTTTTGTAATTAGATATTTCCATTGGCAGTTCCCAGTCTGTCTCGAAATGCGCACATAAACTACATAACCTTAATTTTATAACCTAGTATTTTGAAATTAATCTTAGAATATAAATTTTATACTTATTTAATATTTTAAACAAACGAATACTTACCTACGAAATGTAATTCCCTTCTTCGTATTGAAATATCTATGGATATTGATTATAACAATACTCAGAGTGCGAAACTAAACTATTTCATTGGTTTTCTTGGAAATTTTAAAAAATTTTAATTTTGTTTTGCTTGTTTAATATTTGTAATGTAGTATATATGTGAATACAATGGGCGTACTTAAAATTGAAAATGCGATTTTCTCGAAAACTAGCAGGAAGCGACCACATGTTGACCAGGAAAATATGTTCTAAATTATTACAGCTACCCCCTATTACAAGGTTTCTAGATATATTAGTTACGCCCTGTATAATTTGAAAATATACCAGCTGTTTCATTAAAATAACCCTTTACTAATTCTGCTTTTGCAGAATACACACCATATTAAAATATAAAATTGCAGAATACGCACAAGATTAATGTATAACTGACTACTTTAAGAGTTCCACTAAGTGAGGAAATTTAAAGTTTTCACAGTGTATTTATTTTAACATTAGAATTGCCATTTTTAAAGTTAAGATTTTAATGCGAAACTGAAATTAAAAGAAACGTTAAGATTGACTACTAAACTAGCATGAGTAACCAATAAGTATGCATAAAATGTGTTTTAACTTAAATTACCCGCCTTTACTGTGTAGTTTCTGATTTACAACTTCTTTATTTATGTTAACCTTCATCTCTCATAATTTGAGTATGTACTTGTAGAATTGTTGTATTAAAAGTTATTTCGGAATAATTGGTCTCTAGAAAACTAATATTTCAAGTTCATGCTTTAATTCAAAACACCAACGCAAAGCAAGTCTACAATAGTATTCTATAGAAGCACAAGTTAGCGGCGCAATTTTTAGATGAACATATTAGAGGGGCATTTGTTACACTGTAAATGCTCATAACCCTACTTTTAATAATAGTTCTAATGCATTGTGACGTTAAATGTAAAAAATCAATTACGAAGTAAATTCTTATTTAGACGCAGTACATATCCGATTAAGCGATCAACCGTTTTATCGAACGGAATTTAAGGAATATACTCATATGTAACAAACAAAAGCTGTTGCATGGGTTAAAAATTAACCTGGCCTCATTTTGGTCATAACCTATTTGTTCTCCAGATATACTACGCGACGCAGGATATAAGTAGCAACATTGCAACATTCCATTATTGTCTTATTGTTTCAAATATGGTTTCGAAACTTTGAAAGGTTATACTACTATCAGACATGACTTCCAATTCCATTCATATTTTAAACTAAATATTTGAACGATTATTGTAGACCACACTTTCAAGATGACTCCATAAAAGAAGCCCAGCGGATTCTTTTATCTACTTTACTTATACCCGTATCCATTCCATTTCATCTATCTATGAGGAGAAACGTTATTTAAATACACCCTGACCTCAGTTCTATAGTGTGGAAGAGCGCCGTCTTGTTGACACAAAACGATGTTAAATTCGTTTTATATTTGTTTAACAGAAACAGTTACTTTTGTCTTGTGTACTTGTGTCGCACGATAGCATACCAATATCATCAATCTCTTCAAAAGTGTGATAAATTTATCTTCAAAATTTGCTGATGCAATCCAACAAGGATACCTTTTTACCAGAAGCAAATGATCTGGCGATTTTAGAAATGTAAGAAATCCTATATATAGCTTATCACACGATCACTTGATCACATTTGATATATCATTGATATTGATATGACATGATTATCTATGATATATCACTGATATATCATAGACAATACACGTTACATACAATGAGATCAGAGTCAAAAATTGTTAGCAGTCCAATCACTAAGTATCAAAACCTTGGTATACAAAAACATGGAATTTAAATAAAACAACTGCAGAATAAATCTCAAATTACTGAATTACAATAAATGCTCAAAATGTAAACCCTTGTTTTCAATCCAAACATTAAATATTGATTAATTATTTTTTCGCCTACCTGATCAGAAAGTGCTTTTTAAATGTCCTGTTTTGAGGGCAGTTAAGGCTTCTTTGCGGGCCTCTTATGTCAAACTTTTTACTGCCCTCTTATATCAAATACATAACCTCTATACTACTACTAAATGAAAGCACGATTTATTTATGTTAAGTTGGAGATATTGTAAAAATTGTAATTGTTTTTTAAATTGTCATACTTTGATCACTCCTGTGCATTATCCTAAAAAGATTTTAATCAAAAAATGAAATCATTAGTTTTTAACATTAAAAATATAACTCATTCGTAAAACTTTTAGCAACAGAATATGACGGAAAATGTAATCTCAAACATATTTTTACTTAACCTTTAAAAATATAAAAAACATACGTCAAATTTTTCTAGGCTTCTTAGATCATAACTTTGATTTTCATGTCTTCGTCGATAAATTTGTCGTTTGTTTTTTTCTTTTCACAGTGTCATTGCATGTATAAATGGAGGTTGTGACAATTAATTAATAAAAAGAAAATTGTAATTTCAATAAATTATACAATGATAGATTAATTACTCATCCTAATTAAAAGTCATATCCTGTTCCTTTTATTTACCAATAATAATAAAAACATTTACGATACGGCCGTGTTGTATGTAGTGTAATGATTATTAGGTTAATTTAGTTAATAAATTACTTAAAAACGTCTGGCGTTATTTTCATTTTCATTCATTCCCTCTAACATATGCCTATTTAATTTACTAATAAGTTACGTAACTGTTTAACTTTTGGAATTATTTTTTAAACTTCCAAACAGGTAGGCGAAAAACTTTTGTATGTCACTCGGACCGAAAAGCATTTGTAGCCCTAAGTTGTCCGCTGCCCTCGCTATGCTACGCTTCGCTCGGGCATCAAACAACTGCGGGCTACAAATGCTAATTTTCAGCCCTTGAGACACAAAATACTATAAAAACTACAAAATAAAGCAATATAACTTCAAAAACTTCACACCATGTCAAAATAAGCGACGTGGGTGGTACTGGTTTATTCAGTGTATACAGTTTAAGATTATTCGAATTATTTAATACAGGCATTTCAGAAACATCTGCTGCCAATGTACGCGTTGCTAGACTACATTTTCTAATCCTTTGTGTAAACAAAATTAGTAAATTTACTGGGTTTCAACTCGGCTTTGTAAAAATCAATCACAGCAACGCTTTTTTGCGCGAAATTAATTAGAATCGCTCGTCTTTATTTTGAGACAAACTATAGATTGCTGTTTGATAAGTTAGTTAGTTGCACGGTCTAATGATTACATTTGATAACATAAGAAAAATTCAATGTCACGGATATATGCTTTTGTTTAAAACATTTATTTGAAAAATTAATTTTAAAAGATGTTCATACTGCAACAACAAAAAATCATACTGCATTACTTTTCTCTTGCTTTTTATAACAACTACATATTAGGAACTCTTTATTATATTTTAGGAAAAACGGTCAACTATTTCCACCAAGAGTGATGTAACCTAATGATGAAAGTTGTGTCGTAGTCTGCTATTAGTTATTAATGTTAATTACAGTGAACATTGCTTAGCCACAGAAGTATGAATATACTTGTGTGTGGTATATGGCGAATTTTGAATCTTAACGACAACCACATGTAGGTGTTTGCGTGATTTCCGGGGCCGACTGCTTAACGTGCCCTCGGACAGCACGGCGAACTGAACTAAGCCTTTATATGTCGTCGAGAAAGTCTTTTTGCCGGTACCTGGTATCTAACCCTGACCGTCTGATGCCCTATGAGTTAAACTCATATCTAACCAGACTATAGGATATAGAATATAGACTATTCTTTCCGTAGTATATTTAGAATATGATGAGCACGTAAAGGTTGGAATAAATTCTATAAGAATTCAGACGATTTTTAGGTAAAAAAGATTTTAGAAAGATAGCAAGATTATAACGTTGAATCAGTGACTGCAAAATGGACTCTTTCGCACTAATTTTTTCCATCTTTTCATAAACTATTCTGATACATTAAAAATCTTATTAGCAAAAATAACCTAAAAGTTAGGAAATTTGTTTATTCACAATCGATACATAATGTGTTCATTACTGACGTTTAAAAAGTTTAGACGTCGTAGAAGTTTTGACGTTTAGAAAGTAGTTTATTATACATCAGAGTCAATAATAAGTTCTCTTGGTTAGTAATGAGTTCTCTTGGTTAGTAATATCCATTACTTACCTTTTGCTCGTTCTAAATATTCTCAACAGATGGCAGAAGTTTTCGTATCTATCTTTACTTTTAGCAGGTAACAAACAGTCAGTCACTGTTTTAGCAACTTCTCGCTATTCCGGTGGTGTGCTGAACTTACATCAGTTTCACTATCAGGCATTTTAAATCGTGTAAATTGCAATTAGGAGCAATGTAATTAAATTTGGTTTAGTAGTGACACGAATTTACTTTGACAATTGTTGCAGCAATTGTCATTTTATCGCCACCTGAATAAAAACGCTGGTGTTGTGTCCTCATATATCAAGTATAAGGTATCAATGTAAGAACATAATTATGTACGATTGTGAATAAAATAGTATACATACCTCGGCGGGAAGACATTACGCGTCGAGCAATTGCTGCCCCTTGCAACATTGCTCTCCGCGTAATGTTCTACTTCCCGCCTCGGTAAGTAATCTACTATTATTGCAAGTCCAACTTTCATAGATTTCTAACACTTTAAATTACTTTATTTTTTAGATTGTAGCCCCCTTCGACAAGGTATAACTTACACAGTACGACCTGAACATGCAAATTTCCTGTACGTACATAAAACTCTTATGTTCAATTATTAAAATAACACGTGAAATGCATTGACACCCCTAACAAACAAAAATAGTTTGAGAAATGTGTCTGGTTTATTGTCTAGAACAACATTTTGAATACCTCATGTAAATTGTTTTTGTCCCCGTTCATAGTTGATATTCTTATTAAATAATAGTGTTCGTAAAATCATGGTTTTGCCTATTAGGGTGTAGAAGACAATGATTGTATTATTGTTAAGATACTGATGCATTTTTATTAATACCTAATCTTTATGATTGTGTAGTACACATTGACTTCGCACACGTGCATTCAACAATTTACAGCAAATGAGCAAACCTTCATTACACAGATGGAACTTCTATTCTAACTTTTTTATTAAAATAGCAACAAAAAAATAACTCCAACAGGAACGTAAACCTGTTCAACCTATGTAAATGTTAGTTATTCAGGATCATTTATTCCTTCACTATTATAGTAAGCTATCATATAAGATTGGCTGCATTAATTACAGAAGTGTCAGTGCGTTTAAGTGATAATAAGCAAACTAAAACAATATACATCACTTGCTGAGCTCAATACACACATTCGATGGAGCACAAATAAGTTTGTATTTTCATATAAAAATTATTTTCAATTAATCAAGCACTCTATGAAGATTATACTGTAATTCACAAAAGTCTGTAGGCAATAATCATGTTTTATTAAATATGGCATAGTATAATGTCTTATTGTGTTCGCAATTATTCTATTTTACAATCGTATGACCGCTCCAGTAAGAATCAACAACTTAATCGTCTTATTTAAAATTTTAACTGTAATAATTATAAGGAAATGTAAAGCAATTACATATCCCAAATCTACATTTAGATGGACATATTAAAAAATAAATTATCATAATAAATACTGTCTACTTAAAAAGTTACCTAAAAGCAAAGACTATCAGTTCTTAAACAGAACAGATAAATTAATTATTAAGTATTTTAATGTAAAAACCACAGGTAAAAACTGTTTTTGTTGCTTATTTTTTTAGGTGACATGTAATCCCAATGACTCAAATCTGATAGCTCTAGTAGGTGCACAGTGCTTCAGAATGTTGGCATGTCAAGATGCAGTATGGCGACAATTTGGTTTTAGCAAATCAGAGAATTTGAATTTGACTTGTGCTGCTTGGCTGTCACAAGATCGACTTATTAGCGGAACCATAGATGGGAAATTTCTTGTTTTTGAAAATGGCGATTTGAAAGTCACCTTTTGGGCAGGAGACCTGCCAATTATTAATCTAAAGCCAAAAGATGAGTATGTCTAAACCAGAAAATTACACTTTTTGTTTATACACGATTTTTTGTCTTTTAGAATGCAGCAAGCGTCGCAAACTAATCTAAGTGAGCCAAGCCAAGGTAGCATACACATGGGAGAAGATTCGGAGATACGTTGTCTTATTGTATTTAATAAGGGTTTTGTATTTACTTATTTTAATGGTACCGTTCATCTTTACGAAAAAGAAACCCCAGTAAAATATCGTAAAAGAAATGTGTTCAAAGTACCTGATTGCAACATTGTGCGCGAAGAGGCAGATGCAGAGTTTGTAATGAACGAGATTGTATCGTTAACAATTAATCCTTCACAAGACAGGATTGTAGCCACCTGTAAACAGAATCAGTTGTATTATGTAAGATTGTGGGGACCTGACCTTAATACATCTCCAGAAATCTCTTTCCATGAACTGGGCCCATCACTACACCATGGATCAATTGGTGGTATGGACGTATGCTCTTGGAAACCGATTTTTATTACAGCTGGTGAATGGGATCGCACCATAAGGGTATGGAATTACGAAACTGAAGTTATAGAACTATCTAAGCAATTCCAAGAGGATATTCATGGAATAGCACTACATCCCACAGGCTTATACACTGTGGTTGGATTTTCCGATAAGCTTAGATTTCTTACTATAATGATTGATGATTTTGTAACTACAAGAGAGTTTGGAATTAGGAATTGTAGAGAGTGTTCATTTAGTAATAGGGGACAATTTTTTGCAGCCACTAATGGAAATCTAATACAAGTGTATTCCACTATTACGTTTGATAATTTATTTAACTTAAAAGGACACAATGGAAAGGTATGTACTAAAAACTATAGTTACAGGGTGTAACAGGTCAAGATTGAGGATTTCAGGTTTCATAATGCAATAAGATGTTGTAATCTTGGTAGTTTTTTGTACAAAAGTATGAAAAGATGTTTGATGATTCATGAACCAATGAAAAAGGATGCAATTTGTAAATGTTTTATGATTTATTTTTGTTGCCAGTTATTATTGATTAGTAAAGTTGTTAACTTTTATTTTCTTCAAACCTTTATAAAGAGGGCTGGAACACCTTAAATATCATAGCTTCTTTACTGTAATAGATAAAGGAATTTGGTTTGGTGCACTAAGTATTGTCAAGTCATAGGTTATAACCTGATGATAAAATTAGTACATTCCGAAATAAAAGATAATGGTTTTCGCCTGGTACGGTAATATTACCATTTACCCAGATATTATACGAAATGATACAGGTCAACTTGCCCGATTTCTTTTAGTACTTTTTTCTGGATTGAAAAAGTTTGTGCCGGAACGTTATAGCAGATAGTCTAGTCCACTAGTTAGAAAGCTAGCCTAACCACGTTTAGATGGGACCCAGAAACCCATGGGACCTAGAAACATTACAATCGAACCTACATACGGTATAATAAAAAAGTAAAGATCACAAAGATTCAAGTATGTTCCATTTAGTTATACTCATCAGTAGCTTCTGAGTAACAATGGCTGTTTAGTGGAAAATGGCTAATGGTGAAGTTAGAACTATTTGATTAGTAAACATTTTAACAACAAAAGCACTTTTTCGCCGAAAATAACATTCATATCGCTAGGAGGAACCCTGTTATTGTACAAATAATCGAGCGAATTCTGAAACTTAAAGTTAAAGAATCAATCGTTCAATTACTTTGAGTTAAAAGGCACTCAAGCATTCAACTAAATGTTGCAGTCGATCCGTTAACGAAGCAATCGACATCTTCAGAATTTACATACACAGTTCCTCATCTACCATACCAAGATATAATAGCTCATTTCAAATTTTCCATTTCTCGCGAGGCTTAAAGATATTGCGAGAAATTCAATTGCATCAAGTCTACTCAATAGTCTACACCATATATTCTACACCGTATCTGAAATGACCCGAGATATACGAGCCCTGTCCCAGTAAAGTTCGCACACTTCTATTTTTGTTATTTAAAGGATGCCCCGCATTTTTCTCCTGACATACATAGTAGCTGTTTTTTGTTGTTAGAGTGAAGTACTGTCTTTGCACTTATTCCATGTTACGTTTCATGAAATTCTATAGAATGGTTTCCTCACGCCGCCCCTTCAATTCCGAACAGTCTGCGGACACAAAGAAGCGGTAAGAGGGATCCCTGCCTTAGTAAAATTTAAAAAAAAACGTGACATGGAGTAGGTGCAGAAGCAATACTTTATTTTAACAATAAGAAACAGTTACTTTGAAGACCAAAGGAAATTTTGCGGAAAAATTGTGGGGTGTACTTTGTTTTAAAATATAAAAGATAAATACACAACGAAATTTAACAATAAAACAACATAACTAACTTATAATATAGGACGTCAGTACTTTACTCTAGCAACAAGAAATGGAAAAACCAAAAAAATCCAGAGTGAAAATTGCGAGACGCCGCGCGCCGATTAACATAAATAGAAGTGTGCGAACTTCACTGGGACGGGACTCGTATAAAGATTAACATGGGAAAAAGTAAATACGATCAGAGCTTGCTGTGGCTTATTATAGAGGCCACAGCAAACTCTGATCTTATTAAATTTTTTCCCATTTTTATTTCTATATGTTTTGGGTGGCTTCACGCTTCAGACACTCTGTATATCTGAAATATCCATATATATTCTATAACTAGCTTGTTTGGGGTATGTATCCTATTTAAGTGGTCCATATATCTGGCGCCACTGCACAGTTCAAAGTTTAAGTTTAAGTGAAAAAAAATCTGACATAATAGCAGCTTTCTTTTGCTATGAAAACAGCGTAGTTAATTTCAAGGTTCGTACCCACATTATAAATAATTATATTAGTTAAGGGAATGAAGCGGTCAAGGTTAGAAGAACGTATCAACGAATACATTCGATCAGAAGGTACTTATGCAAGGAAATCCAGCAGGCGCCTTTGCAGATGGTTATTTATTCCTTCCACAAGATTCCGATACTTCTACAAAGTGCTTTGAATAACCGTTCTACAGTTACACTTACTGCACACCTACGCAATCAAATAAGATTAGAAACTAAGGAACATTTCCGAATTACGAAGACAGTGTGCAAAATGTGCTTTTAATGAATCCAGAGAAGATATTTCTTTCTCCCCACGATAATAAACTGGGAGTAATTAAGTGTATCGGTAGATCCATGGCTAAGACAAATTCAATGGGTTTCAAGTACTTGTATGAAATATTTCCCAAGAATTCGTGTTATTTTAATTTCTAAAATTAAAAGAAGTATGTTATGAAGTAATTTATATAACGATAAAATTCCACAAAATTATAACATAAGCCCTGCGAATGGGCTAGTAAATTTGTAACATTAAAATTCTAAGAAACAAATAACAGCATAAAAAATTCATACTTTCATAAAATAGCTCCCGGCTGAGACTACTTACTTAATCAGATTATGCTCAGTTGTCGTTGGTGTTAATCACAAAGGCCTACGCATTTCAGATTGAACACAGGAATAAATGAGCATTATAGAGGGCGCCACCCAAACTGTTTGTTTATAGCCCCTTTATTTTCAAATAGTAGCGACAACGATTGATCTTGCTGCTGGAGCAAAAGCACCAGAACAATGTTGGCGACATTGAATGTTACCAGATTTGACATGTCGTCTTAGATTAAATCTTAGGTTTAATAATAATCAACATCAAACATTAATTTGATAATGGACATTCATGTTCTGTAAAAACGATCATATTATATATAATATATACCTACGTAATTGTAATTTTTACATGACTTTAAATAAAATCTCCGTAACAGCATGCATGTAGTAATTTTTGCTTTATTAAAGTTTGTGTCAGGCTTGCTCCACGATGTCGCTACTATTTGAAATAGAGGGGCTATATGTTTGTTATTAAATATTAAGAAAACTAGCGACGTGAATCCACAATTAGGGAAAATAATTCCGTTCGATTTATGTTGTTTTGAAAGGACCGACCACAAACACTTTGTTGAGCCAATCTGTAACAGGTGGTTTTTACTTTTAATTTTCGTTTATTAGTTCAAGATCAAAAAGGTATACTAGTTATAAATAAACTAATACATAATAAATATACACATTTTCGTATCGTTTGAAACACAAAACTTTCAAAAAGAATTAACTTAAAATGGTTTATTACTGCCTAAGTAACGAACATAAATCAAAACGGTAATGTTTTTTGAAATCCAAGAATAATCATTTAAAAAATGACACGGTAATTTTGATTTTCACATTAGTCACTTACTGCCCTTTATTTAAACAACATAAAAAACCTTCACACATGGATGTTGCTGATGGAAGAAGACAGGACAATAATCGTTGAACGTGCTTTCTGCATTAACTACAACAATAATTTCAACTTTTACATCATTTTTACAATAATTAATTAGTTGGTTTTCAAATAGAAGAAAACGGGCGTTTATTTACGTCGTTATCCGTTAAATCTCGTTAAATTTCATATTTATTAAAAACTTTTTGTGCAGAATTTCGATGCAATACACTAGAATTTAGTAAGTATTTATAGGGGAAATAATTCAGACAAACTATGCCAGATTACGCCACTAATTTCTTAGAACTGTTTTATCACTTCAGCATTAAATCACCCAATAATAATAATAATAATAATTAAATTAAACTAAACTGCTAAACTTATAACTGGGACATTCAATTCCCCGTAAAAATTTAAACAATAAAACAAAAACAAATTGAAAATCGGAAATTTCTTAATGAAATTTCACTAACAGGACGCGAGACAGATTACATCGCCAATCATTATGCGGCTCTTGGCTGCACTGCTCGGTATACACCCTGCCTAGAACCTACCCTCCTTGCAATGGAAAATTATTAATTCCTCTTTTAGAATTTAAAGAGGGGCGATTATATTCCAAAAAAGCTCCATTCCCCTAACCAACCACACGTTGACGATGACATCATTACTACAAATGGCAGAATCCGACCAAATTTTCCCTCATATTTTTATTAAAAACAATACAGACAAGTAAAAAAAGTATAATTATATCTAAATAGATCCGGTTCGAAAACAACATGTTCCTTCGTGAACGAACATTTAATATCGAAGAAGTTTGACACAAAATTAACAGTCTTTTGTCTAAGAAGGGCCCCCAAGGTGAAACTCTTTTCTTTTTTAACCATATTTGAATTAAAAACGCAGCGAATTAAGTTTTCAAAGTAGTACGCTCGCTACTTAGTTTCGTGGTAACACAAATACAGGCGAGTCTGCAGGGCAATGCATTTATTTATTTATTATAAATTTAATTGATAATGAAGTAAAAACTGCTTGGGAGAGTTTTGTACGTGGCTCCAATAATTTCTTGGGCAAGAGATATGATTCAAGAGAAGTCCATGATGGCTGACTGTGCTGAGCAAATTCCAAGTCAAAAATATCGAAGATAAGCAAATTTATCTAATTTTTAACTTGTGAGTGGGCAATATACTGTTTTTAACTCTAATTGTTTCTCTAATTAAAATTAGACTGAAAAAGAGTTTTATTTATTTATGGCAGTGTTAGGAATGTGAAATAAGTTTTACAATATTTTACTATATTAAGTATATTGTACCAAAAGAGGCAACATTTTCAAATTTAGTGTGAAGAAGTTTGTTTTAATTTCTTTATTATATCCCAAAAATTGTTTATCTGTACCTGTTACACTCTGTATAGGCCTTTATGAATAACAAATAAAACCTAATAAGCAGACTTTACAATAAAATGATAAACGACCGGTCTTCTCATAAGAAGCTAATAAATATTTCAAACAATGGTTCAATTGGATACCCACCTAACGACTTTGTACTTAAATGACATTGCTTCAGCTCGTAGGTACAAGGCATACATTTACATTTTACAACCCACTTCTAGATACGGGCCATGTCTTGGACTCGCGATGATTACAAAATGACCTCCTGCGGTACAGAAGGCGCTGTGTATGAATGGGACATAATAACGACTAAGAGAGCATCTGAAACAATAATCAAATCGTGCGCGTTTTCAGGAGTCGTAACCACTGCCGATGGTAAATCTAATTTCGCCATTGGATCTGATGGTTACATTAGGGAAATAGTTAATTCAAACATACACAGAGAAGTTATGGTTTTCAATAAAGGCCTAGATGGTATCTCATTATCTCATTCTGATCAAATGTTATTTGTTGCTGGAAACGAGGGAGTCATTTATTCTGTTAAATTACCTATCTTAGATAACGCGGAATATTTAGAATTCGGTGGACATTCTGCAACTATTCAAAGAGTAGGTTTTTAATTTATTTTGATTATTATCAGTAAATAATGTTAAGCAAATATTTCTTTTAGATGGCCGTTTCGTATGACGATAGATTTTTGATAACCTGTTCCGTGGACAGTGTTATATGTGTATGGAAACTACTAAATACAGAAGGAAGAGCAGTTAAAGTAGATAAAGAATTTATACCTTCTACGGATATTCTTATTTCTCGAGAAGATTTAGAGGAGAAATTAGAAACTATCAACGATCTACAGTTAAGAATGCATGAATTACTAACCGAGCATTCTTATCAAATGCGAAATATGGAGGTTTTGCATGGCTTAAAAACAAAAGAAATACATGAAGGTTACTGCAATGCAATTGAAGAGCTTAAAGAGAAGAACGAGGTAATTAATCGTTAAGTAACTTATTAGATTTAACACCTTAGATAATATGATAGAAAGACTAAAGTAGTAGTAGCGTAATTCTGATCTCCAATGGTAATACAAATCGTCCGCTTTAGGGCATCATTTCAGACCTCTTTACTATCCCTGTTATACGATTTTTTATATTTTTTCTCATTTTTTGATTTATAGAACATAGGTATATTAAAATGTTATATTTTTGATAAAAAGCCAGTTTTTCTAAAAACAGCTTTCAAGCATTATTCGGATAATAGTCAATCTACGTTTATACAATTAGCTACAGTTTCCGATATGCATTCAATGCAAAAGGTACAATCTAAATGGACTTGAAGCTAAGGCAACTACTTACTTCCTCCACAGCCTAAAATAGATTGAGATCTTCCACTGTACTCGCGTGTGAACTTTTCGTTGTTGCTTGCTTCATTGTCGGATGAAGTGCCTGGCATCTTAGGCATTTCGAGGATAGCACATACCTAGAGTTCCATAAATGCATAACTTGTTTTCAGGTTACCTATTTTGGATCTCTAGTCAGTACCAATACCAAAGAAAGGCTGTGCATAGAAAACGGAGATATTGAAGAAACTACGTTCTTAGTTTTCGGAAAAATAAACACTCACCTAATAATGTTCAGTTGATCTAACTCAGATCGATTCGTTCAACGTTCTGCAAGGTTATACATATTGTTGCTCTAAGTGACGATAACACCAACCTGCATATCATTTTTGTCAAATGCTATTACACGATTAAACAGTCTATGACCATTGTATAAAATAATGTAATAATATTGTGGTATAGTGGTACGTTTATAGTTATTTTCTAGTAAGTTTGCAAAAACAGTAATTGGCCAAGTTTTAATTTTATAAAAAACACAATCAATAATATACTATAACGACGTTGTCCTGACGATCTGTCCTCAGTGACGCCAGAAACGGGTCGGCGGCAACATATTCGGCATTCCTCGACGACCGAGTATCGATTTTCCGCTCACATTCCATCTTTGTTGTATAATTTACACCCGAACGCGCAAAATTTTAGATCTCGGACCATATTTTACAAGCGTAACTAAACGAAACGTTTTAAAACCTGTTTTTTTCTATTGGACAAAGTAATATAAAGAAATTGGCGTATCTGTTCGTCCATTACTGTTTCTAAGAATTAATTGTTTATTATGAAATCTAGCTTATTTCAATTAGTTTTACTTCACAAAAAATACATAATTATGTAATTTTTACATTGTTTTAATTTTTTATCCAGTCCAGTATTTTTTACATCGATATTAAAGCAGCAAATATTTCAAGAATAGATCGTTTTTTTAATATTGTTTTAATCAATCATCAATCGATCTATCCTGCTTTGTAGAAGAGTACAGCAACAGGAGGCGCCAGTACACAGTCCAAAGTGAAGCTCGCAAGGCAAGGTATTCAACAATTATTTCCAAGAGTGTTTTACGTGGAGCACGTGTTGTGAGACTTTATCTCCACGTTCCTTCTAAGAGGAAATTATTGAGATACGCTCAATCAGCGCGAATTTGCAAAGCAAATGCTACCAGTAACTCAATAGTTGAAACAAGGTTGCCTATCCATCCTCTACTAGCTCTCTAGGCTAGTACCGGAGCTATAAACGTGATCACTCGTCGGGGTGTATCCTAGGGACAAACCCCTCGTCCATCATTAGTACTACTTCCACTACGTGGGGCTTCACTGCCCGATCGAATCCAACCTCAGATGTGGCGGGACTTGGTTTTGAATGGTTTTGCCACCCCGATCTCCCAGTTATAGGGCCTGGTGTGCCTTTGACTGAGCTTCGTTTCGAGTCTACCGAAGTATGTACCCGTTAGGCTGAAGTTGTCTTGAACGTGAGAGGCTATATATGTTCGCATCAACGTCCCTTAAGCGTAGTGGTCTAGACGGTTTCTGAGAGGCATACGGCTGAAACTGCACAGCCTATGCATGGCCCCCATATTTTCATCTCCGAAACATTACCCGGTGGCATGCAGTTTCCCATAGGCCAGCGGACGAAACCCCTCTCCGGGATAAACTCCATTCGTCTAGACGATGTCTCCGACATCTTGAACGACTGCTTGGCCGTTTACCCAGTATTCAACAATGAGCGGCGACTTTTGAGTTTTTAGTGCATAAAATCCGCGACATTAAGTTAACAAAGAGAAGCCTTGAATTTGCTAGATCTTTCTCTGCCTAACAGGTCTTATTGGCTTAGTTAAAAGTGTTTCAAGTTGAACACAGTGCAATGTGCATTCGTAATCTTCTTCTAAAAAAACATCGATCATAATAATGATTTGTTTTGTAAGTAGTCTGAAAGTTGCATGAATGCATTTCTAGCGAGAAGAATTAACTGCAAACCTAACATAAAAGCATATAAAATAAAGCTGTCTTTTGCTATGAAAACAGCGTGCTTAAATTCAAGGTTCGTAACATACCCCTAATTTCCAAATTTTTCATTTAATTAATTTATTCAAAAAAGGTAAACTACATTACAGAGAGAAGAAGCAGATCAAGAAATGTAAGTCACCAATAATTGATAACCAGCCAGTAAGGCCGGTTCTTCGAACCTTAAAATGACCGGATAAATGGATAATTCCATTTCAGAAACAAGATCAGGAAAATTCGACAAGCCAGAAACAAGAACCAGCAGCACAAAAAAATTCACTAAGTGAGGAACAACGAACTCAGCCCAGCCTACCCACTGATCTCACAACTCCAGTACCAGTGGTGAATTTCCTTGTACTGCTGGTTTTTGTTTTCTGACTTCGTGAATTTTCCTATTCTTGTGTCTTAATTGGTGCATTTGCTTGGTTTTCCATTTCTCCAGTCATTTTAAGGTTTGAAGAACCGACCTTATTGACTTCAACTGTTAAGTCTTTATTTTATAAATTTTACTTAACGTCGTCTCGTTTTCGTTTTCTTCTATTACCTTCTTTCTTCCATTTTTTCGGACAAGAAATATGGTATATTTCTTTAAAAAGTAATTCCTTTTGCAGAGCTGTACTTGCTTAAATTCAATTTTTGAATACAATTCTTTAACAAATCTTGCTTGTTTATGTTTACCAAATCGAATAATTTAGAGAAAATATGAGCACGTGCTTTTATGTCAGGCAGAGCATAAAGCAGACGGTATTTGGCGAATTCCGAATGTTTGGTACTTGGCGAACTATTTTCCAAATTATTCGTCACATACCAAGCAAGCGGCTCCGCATAAATGCAGCTTTTTGTCAAGCATCAGTTCGGAACGAGAAATCGACGAATTTTCGTTAGCGCAATATTTTAAGATGATAAGAAAAATATTTTATTTTTTAATTATTAATTAAAAGTTATTAATAATAATATTAGTATTTCATAAGATGTATAATAACAATGGCAATAAGTTTTGCCGTAATAAAATAACGCGTCCTTCATTCACTTGTTAAAAATACTCTTCGTTTTGATGATGATGATGATGATTATGAGATGATTATTTTTAAGGTACCTTTATAGATTTTTTTAATACTTTTTATTTTTTATGATTACAAATTTTTACTTTGAAACAGTTTACTTATTGAATTTATTTTATATAAAATGTCAGACCATAGATTTGAGATAGTATAAAAGTAATCTTTTGCATGTGGATTGTTGTTATTGGCTTCATGTATTATAATAATAATTAATACTTATATAGAGGCGTATCTTTAGTGTATCATACCCTAATCCTTTCAAATTTGTAAGATTCTCTAAAATCAAATATACAAAAACGTAAACGTAATGTATTTCTTATTTGAGCTTGACAATCTTATGTCTAGTAATATTTTGCGAACAATTATCAAATAATTAATTTACATTCATCTGCAGTAGATATCAAATAACATTGTGAAAGTTTTTCCAGTTTGAATTTTACATATCCTAAAAACTATTAAACTTATTGTTGAAGCTGCAAAATAAAAATACACAATTCAAGGTAAGTAAATTCTTCAATTATTTATTCATAATTTTTTAACAATTATAGTATAAAATGCGTGAAATCAAAAATTTCCAAGGTTGCTTATGCAACCAACACAACACCTTATTAGTAGTATCTCTGTTTTTTACTTCGAAGTGCTCTTTTTCCATCTCTGTCTGTTCACCTTGAATTCTCAAAACTGTTTTGTGTTTTCCTGTAAATGAATCATGTTTATACAGCATAGCACAATAAAAAACAGAATGAGTTGAGGATACCTTTTTAGGTAAAACTCCACAAAGTGCCTATTTGATTAATTATTAATTGCCTTAAATACCCTAAACAAAATCATTAATTCGAAGTGTACTTAAATATAATAAAGGAAAAGAAACATCCATTTGCCTGCGGTTTGAGGTTAGTACTAAAGGACATGCTTTAATTATTTTTTTTATAATTATTACGCACAGTGACATAATTCTTTTGCATATGTATTTATTAGTTGCGGATATGTTTTTGGTTTTAAAAAATTTTTTTTTCAAAGTAAGCAAAGTAATAAGTAGGTAATAATACCTATACATATTGATTAATTTGTGTTTGTATTTGTACACTTTTTGGTAGATTTCCAGAAAATTCACCAAGTAATAGAATTAATTAGTTTTATCCAACACCTCTAAATAAAAAAGCCTCTCTATCTTGATGTTTTTAAGTAATTAAAGTTGAAGTTTACTCACTAGTGCGTAGAAATAACTTTATATTCACTGTAGAACGGCGATTGGCTGCTATCATAAATAGAACCAATCACCAGTTTATATTGCATAATATTATTAAAGTCCAGTCATCGGGTTATAGTGTCAAAATTATTATGTATCGTTTAAAACTACAGACTAAACTATACATTTCAAATTCAATATTTGAACTTCAATAAAAAGGTTTGCATAAAGCGTTGTATGGAATTAATGATAGATTATAATATATTACTTACCGCACTAGTACCATAAATAACTATATCCTATTGCCGACTACATAGTAAATTAATCATTACTACTTTGATTTAAGTAACATAAGCGAAACTTACTACATATTTGTTTACCATGCTATGCAACATAAATTGGAAGCAACTTGCGTCCATGTCTATTATGCTACCAAGTACCATGTGAACCAGAAATCGGCACGCGCCAATAAATAAAGATGGCGTTGTACAGCAACATAATTAAACAAAATAACGTCGATATCCGATAGGTAATCATGCATGCAACCAATGAGATGCATGCTTTAGTTGTTACATATAGTAGATTTAATAAAGTTTCGCTAGAATATAGGTTCATCTACAGCGCGTCCCAATACTGCTGCCTGTTTGAAATCAGCTTTCGATAGATTAAAACATTTTAAGATAGAGTGTGTCTAACGTTGTGAAAAGGGCTGACTAAAAATTGCTCTTGGATGCCATTTGGAAAAATAAATTTCCATTTAAAATGCTTGTATTATGATGGCGTGCCTAAACTACTTTGCGGACTACCTCTACATTATGTCAGACACGGAAGGAGAATTCCTTATCGAAAACATTTTTTGCATAGTTCATTGTTTTTTTTATGTAGTTTTTAAGTAATTTCAGTCGTATGGGATAGAAAAGCAGAGCGCGCATCACCCTATTGTTTTTATCGGTCACTGCTCGAAAGTCATTGCCCTCTATCGGTAATATGCGTAGGGACTTGGTTATTTATTGACAATAAGGAATAAACTTTCGGCATAGCGTTGGAAAAGCTTTATAAACTTTTGCAAGACGTGTTTGAGGGGTAGCGACTTTGTAGCTTTTCTGTTTTTAAAGGGCTTTTTCCCTGATCGTAAAATAGTTAACTGGCACAACATTATTACTTCTTTCCTTTATTTGCCCATTTTAAGTTTAATATCTATGGACTATTAATCACAACAAATTAGTAATTATCAGTTATTAATTTATTATTAAATAATAAATAATAATTATTTCAATTCATATATGGCTTGCAAATTCGAAAATCTCGTGCGTGGTCATTAATATTAACATTGCCCTTCCGCAGCTGTCCTCTCTCTCTATAGATGTTTACAACATTGCAAGGGAATCTTTCAAGAAATGTACCAGATCATAAAAATACGAATGATGTGAATATTTGCGGGTATGGATACGGATACTCAAACTTGTAACAAAAGAGGTGCGCGAAAATGGAATGATACTTTTATCTTGATCACTTAACACTGCGCTCGTCAGGTCACATGATTATTCGTATACCCGAAAGCAACTTACAAGGGATTACAAAATGTATAATGTTTAAAAATGTGTGTTAAAAATTAAATGTGTGTTTCCTAAACACACTTTCTATTAATCAAGTTGCTCGGTTTGGTAATTAGAAATATAATTACTGACTAAAGTGCAAATTATAATTTTGTAAATTATTTACAATTATTATTAAGCAAACACAGCAATAAAAAAACTGATACGGATATTTTTTTCTTGTTGATTATTCGCTGAGACAGATATAAATGTTCGACACATCCCTAGTAAGTATATACGAGGGTGGTCCCAGAAGTACCCGACCTGACCAAGAGGTGGCGGTAGTTGTTTGAAAATATCACTGTATTGGAAAGTACGCAGTCTATAAAGCATATGTTTCAAGTTTGAAAGCGCCACGTTGTTCAGTATTTGTTTGGCAGCCATCAATAGTGAACGTTGTCAGGGAATTTGTGAAAATGGAGAAAATTGGTCATCGTTATGTGATACAATACTTTTATTTGAAAGGCCTCAGCCCAACCAATATAAAAGCTGAACTGGATTCTACTCTGGGTGAGTCTGCTCCTTCGTTTACAACACTTAGATTTTGGGTAGCTGGGTTTAAACGAGGCCGTACGAGCTGCCAAGACGAGCATCGCAGTGGTCGACCAAATGAGGTGACGACTCCAGAAATGGTGAAGAAAATCCACAAAGCGGTACTTGATGATCGTCGACTGAAAGTGCGCTAGCTAGCAGACATTACGGGCATTTCAAAAAGTGCGGTAAATCGCATATTATCTGAAAATTTGGACATGAGAAAGCTGTGTACAAGATGGGTGACGCGTTTGCTCACACTCGAGCAAAAACAGTGTCGTGAAAATGTTTCAATTGAGTGTTTAGCAAAGTTTCACAGCAATAGAGCAGAATTTTTGGCCGTTTTGTAACAATGGATGAAACGGGTCCATCATTTCACACCCGAGACAAAAGAACAATCGAAACAATGGACTCAAAAGGGAGAACCGGCTCCAAAGAAGGCGAAGACCGTTTCATCTGCAGGCAAGGTTATGGCGTCGGTTTTTTGGGATGCGCGTGGAATAATTTTTATTGACTATTTCGAAAAAGGAAAAACTATCAACGGCCAGTATTACGCAAACTTATTGCAACGTTTGAGCAAAGAAATCAAGCAAAAACGGCCGCATTTGGCTAAAAAGAAAGTGTTGTTTCATCACGACAACGTGCCAGCTCACAAATCCGTTATTGCAATGGCCAAAATTAATCAATTTAAATAAAAAAGTTTGAATTGCTACCTCATGCACCATATTCGCCAGATTTAGCCCCCTCGGATTATTTTCTGTTCCCAAACTTGAAAAATGGCTCAGTGGTCAAAGATTTTCCAACGATGAAGAAGTGATGTCAGCAGTTAATGGCTATTTTGAGGAGCAAGACAGTTCTTATTATAAGAAGGGTATACAACTTTTTGAACACCGCTGGGAAAAGTGTATAGAGCTGAAAGGAGATTACGGTGAAAAATAAATAAATCTTTTTCCAAAATTTTTGTGTTTTCTTTGTTGGGTCGGGTACTTCAGGGACCACCCTCGTATTGCAATATCTTTGGCCCTTTGCGCAAAACCTATGAAACACGCAACATTTAAACTATTTAAAAATTTTGGAATAATCTACAATTGCTTTTGCAGAAATTGTTTTAAGTTTTAAGTAATTCCAAGGCATACGTTTTTATAATCAAGAACTTACATTTAACTTACAGAACCAAATATATAGTCAAATGATAATAATATTAATAAATAATAATTTATAACGAATATTAAAATAATTTATTTAAAATGTATATGAAATTTTATTTTATGTGTCGGTAGTAGGACAAACGTAAAGGGTGGTTCACGCAAGATGACCCTGTACCTTATCTTGGAAACTATAAGAGTTACGAAGAAAAGTTAACTACCAAAGTTGGTTGGTAAAAAACAATTCTAAATTATATAAAATTTTTGCATATACAGGGTGAGTTGTCTTGCTAAGGCTACTATTGACATTTTTTATTTTAAACGGAACACCCTGTATATTTTTGCGATGTTCTATTCTACACTTAATTGCAAGTATTTTTGGTTAACATATATACCGGAAGTCCGCAAAGCTTTTGAATAAATTTAATTTCTTTAATTTTTCTTCTTGCACTCCCATAAGAGTTTGTGTGGAACCCCGACACTGCAAAATGCGGTAAAAGGGGAATGAATTATGTATGTAATCTTTTCTAAGAATGTAACATTTGTATTTAACTAATTATTATAACACACAATGCTTATAAATGTCTAAGTTAACGTTTTCTCGCGAATTTATTACTGAATAATATATACACGGTCTTCAATCTATTATACCAAAGATACAAACTTTGGAACATGAACATCTCATGTTTTCAAATGAGACACCCTGTATATTTATATTTTATATTATTCATTTTTTGAGTGTCTACCAATTTTATATAATACGTCTTCTATTTCAAAGTTAACAGTTTTAAAGGTACAGCGTTTTTATACTGTTTTTTATTTCTCTTAAATTAATTCGTCAGTGTGATATGATAATAAATGCTTTAACAACAAACTCCGTTTTATCTACACTTTCCACCTTCAAAAATTATAATAAAAAAATAGTTGTAAAGAATCATAAAATAACGAAATATTATCGAAACGCTGATAAATTTTAAACTGTACTAGTTTGAAATAGAAAATATATTAGACGAATTGGTAGAGGCTCGAGAACTGAATCAAATAAAATATAAATATTCAGGTTGCGCCATTTGAAAAAATAAAACTTTTTTGTTCAAAAAGTTGTATCTTTTGTCTAGGGGATTTAACACCTTGTAGATTATTCAGAAATAAATTTATGAAAAAAAACCGCTAACTTAGGTATTTATAAGAATCATGTATTATTATATAATTAGTTAAATATAAGTTACAGTTAGTAGGTAATAGTTATTTATGGTACAAGTGAGTTAAGTAAGATATTATCCACGAACGAGAAATTTACCCTCGAGGGCCGGCAGGCCCGAGAGGGTTAATTTTTCTGAGTGGATAATATCCTTAACTCACGCGTGCCATATAAAATTTTATCCAACACCTCTTTATTTAAGTTTAAACATCGAATTTGCAATTTATAGTTAGTCTGAAGTTTTGACAGTAATAAATTTAATACTCTAGCACGATGACTGGATTTTAATAATGTTAAGTTGAAACAAACTAAAAACTCACAAACGAAACAAGGCCCCGCGGTTGGGCGCCAGTGAAACAAAGCTTTTTTTAGCCACGGTAAAATAACAATAAACTATAAAAATTATATAAAATGATTCATACTTACTGTATCTAAGAAACTCAAAATATCTGCCACAGCTTGAGATTTAAACTCTCTCTTACAAATTAATTATTCAAGTCGTAGGTATTGGTTCCACAGCTGTATAAATTGTGAAAAGGAGTAGATAAAGGTCTCAAAACACAAATAATAACTCAAAAAGGGCGCCATCTGATTATGAAGCTTAAAGTATTGATTATAAATAACCAATCAATGATGTTAATTGAATAAGCATTAAAAATTATTAAATTCATTAACCAGAAAATGAATAAAATATTTAGTTGAATCAAAAAGATTTTGTCTATTTAAAATTTTGTAAGCAAAATGAAATAAGATGTTCATAATTATATGGTTCCGTTTTCTAGATCCTTGGTTTTGAACTGAAAACATTTATTTAACAAGAAAAACATATGGTCGAGACAAAACAATACATATATATATATATATATATATATATATATATATATATATATATATATAAAATAAATAAAACACCACTCGTACATTTATTACAAGTCTAATCAATATTCATTAGATCATAATTACTCTAAAGTAAATCAAAAAGATTCATATAAGACCTTTCAATAATTAACAAAAATAACCAAGAAGTTTATAAGATCGACCAAAAGAATTATTCAATAAATTTTATTCAGGTAATAAAGTTTAAGTTGACTTGACTTTGTTGACAAAATCTATAAAAAAATATCTAACGAAGGTTAAGCAAATTAGATTAATTCAACTATTATCAATTTGGATGATTTTAAAATACATTAAAATTTAAAGATTTCTAAACAACGTGGAGAGCTCTCTTCCTAAAGAAAAATTGCAACATTCTTCAACTAAAAGATTCTTAATTAACTGCATTATAAAACAATCACTTAAAAAATACGGTACCTTGAATTTCATCCACCAAACTCGTGGAATACAACACATACAGTCCAGTAGAAATTGGAAATTGGCCTTTATTTCGGAAAATTGTGGTTGAACTCGGCGTTGTCTTGAAGTGTTGATTTTCAGTACCAGAAACTCGATTCAATTTAATTACTGTCATTCGCCCATATGGTTTCATAAACAAACTGGGCTGAGCACAAAAAAACCAAGATTTTAAAATGTTTATACGTAATAACGTATTTACTTTCATTTAGAAAATAACAATAATGTGTCAGGAACTTAAATTGTTTTTAAATCACTAGTAGCACTAAATGCGTTTAAATTCTTTAAGCGGAATTTTAATTTATAAAAATACGGGAGTCGCTCATTAAATTCGAGATCGCTTTAAATGATTTTTCTTTCATTAACAAACTGCACTTGTCTTAAGATCAAACGAAACGAAATAATTGTTTTTAATAGTTCTTTACCAAAAAGTGAAACACCTTTGTTTACTCGCGTTACAAAATTATAAATCTTTCTAACACGATTTAACGAGACGGAATTCCTTTTAAAACCTGCACTTTGCACAAAATAGCACAGAAACTGTACTGAAGTGTATTTAGATTTATAGCAAATCTAAAGGGTTTAGAACTAACTGTAATTCGGTAGCAGTGATTATAGATCAATCATTATTGATCTGAACTCAAACGAAGAACCCGCACACCCCAAGTTAAAGTGTGTACATTTATAATATCGACCGCAATCGACCGCTTGCTGTATGGGTTCGGTGGTAAATTTCTTAGCGTCAACACCAGCGAGGGTTTTTATCACGTAGGATCCCGAATCTCCGCGTGGTTACATCTGTTTTTATGCGGCAAGGGCGCTTTTTACTTGACCTTCTATAGGATTCTAGACTCAAATACAAAAAAGTAGAACCGCCAGAAATCGCGCGCCAAACTTATGCGGTGGTATAGCGTCTGGCGTGTAGACAAGATTCCTACGCTGTAAACTGACTTAAAATCTAACACGCAGATCACTAACAAAGGAAATTGTATTTTCGAATCCTGTATTCTCAGAATGTTAACAGAAATATCTCTATAAAATAAGTTGACCAAGCACTTCACACAGTTTCTTATCAAGGTCTTTCCCGAAGTAATTGATATTACACTAAAATATAAGCAAACAAATACTGAAAAACATCATTCTTGGTGACACCACATTCATTAATTATATCAAATATAAAACAATCCTTTCCTAAAAGTGCTTTCTATAGGAAATGTTTACATGATGGAATGCTGGTTTAAATAAAGCGAAGTCCACAGGACCGAACTTAAGATTTTTTAATAAGAATAAATGCAAAATTCTGCATACAAAATGCTGTTGGAAAATGTACCCGTTACAAAGTAACGTAAGCTGGCGATTGGTTCTTATCGATGAAGGAGTGAGTTTTTTTAAAAATAACTCACGTTGCTAGGGGCAACGTAGGTTATAATGTAACATAAGAGTAAACAGTCACTTTCCTTATTTAACATGACCATAGTAAACATGGTATTTATATAGAGGTGTTGGATAAATTTATTTTTTTAATGATGGTGCATTAAAAGCACTTAAATAAACTTCCTAGCTTGCTTTGAAATGTCATAAGCAGAGTCGAGCAAAGAAAGTACATTAAAGTCCACGCACATAGTTGGAACAAAATGGAAAATTTTTTCTACCTTGTTCACTTATACACCGCTTATACAGTTATTTTGAACCGCATGTAATTGGTTGAATCCTGCATGAACCTTTTCTTAAGTTTTCCTATTGCAAAAGCAACCTTGATAGTAATAAATAAATAGATAAATACATAAAATAAATACGTAATGGAAACTAATAGTTAGAGAAATCAGTGCAATTTTAGCACCAGTATTTGACACGGGTGAATGATAATTTTTTGGAAAGCTTACATCCTCTTCTACAAATTATTTTTGTAAGTGAAATCGCTCTGATTATCAGGAAAGCCATTAGAAAATAAAATTCGAGAACAAAAATGTATCTGACATGGCAGAAAATGGTAAGATAACATTTTGGGAGCTTAAAAGTGAACAAAAACCAATTTTCTGTCAATTTGGTCCTTCGGGTAATTTTTGACAAAATTTCAAAAAATAAAAAAATCATTAAAAAATAAAACAAAAAAAAAATAGAATTGTAAGACGAAAATTGGCAAGATGGTAAGTTATATTGCCAAGATTAATGGAAAAATAGTTGTTCGTTTCCAAGGTCACCCATTTTGTTATTATAATTTTGTCAAAATGCAAAAGAAATTACAAAACAAGTCAACGACTAGTTTTGGAAACACGTGAAATATAATCACTAGTACACTCTAAAAAATTACCGGTGAATTATACCCTAAAAAATGGAGGCAACTATGTTACCTCCATTTTTTGGGGTAAATTTACTTCAAAGCGTAATTTTCATAGGAAGTGAAAAATTTCAACATTAGGTTAAGTTTGCATTGTAATGTTTCCTTTTTAAGTAAATTTACAGATTAAAATTACAATCTCAATGTAATTTTACATTTTAACATTAAAACACCTGTGTAAAGTTACATGACAAAGTTAATATTTCATGGCAATAGTACTTTTCAGGGTTAAAATACAAATGTGAAAATACTTCTTGAATGTAACGATGACTTGCGAAAGTACTTGCAAATTCAATCGTTCCTCTGGGAATTGTATGAAACAAAATAAAATCAAAGTAATTTTTATTGAACGTATGTACTTATATAAAATATAAGACATTAACAGAACTTCTTTTCAGGGGCTTTCGGAAATATTTGGTCTCTCAAAGACATTCAGATAAAGTTTCGATTCCACCTAGAAAATTAAAAAATTATAAATTATATAAACAATTATACACGAGTACCTTTCTCAATTACAGTTATGCTAGTTTATTTCGAATTCTTCAATTTTTGATTCATCCTAGAAAAACATTAAATTAAATATTTTTATTTTATTGGTTTAAATTTGTAATTTTAACATATAGGTACTTACCGATTATTATTTTTTAACTTCTACTATAAAATAAAATTCTTCCCATCTTCGGTCATACGTGTAAATATTTGCCTTTAATAAATCCGCACTACACTACAACGAAAAACAAAATATTAATGAGCAATGAACACTTCGTTCGGTATCGATAGAGTACGCCTCGCCGAAATCATAAAAGAATGGTACACACCATTCCGACCATTCCCCAAAAAGCCTATTTGGACTGTTGGACTCATAATGGATTCCTGAATTCTTTCACGAAACGAAGGTCACAAACAAGTGCGATCAGCGAAATAGCATCTCAACGGTTAAAAACATATTAAGGGTAAAATTACACTATTCTTGTTCAAGTTCATCTTATCTTTAATATTACACTAAAAATGAATTAAGTTATTGAGCAATTATACATTTGTAAGGAAAAAATTGTCTGAGTTATGTAAATTTATATTATGGATAGTGATTTTAACCAGTTCAATGTAGTAGAATTACTTATATTTGTATAATTTTACATAATTACAGGGCATTTTACCACAAATAGTAAAACTACTAAATGTATAGGTAAAATTAATTTTAGGGTAAAAATACCGCAAATAATAGCGAAAAGTTACCTCTTTCCCAAGGTAATTTTACCTCATTTTTTACAGTGTACAGCGTTACAGCTGCTGTATCTCTCCCTCTCTTTTCCTCACTCTCAGGAGTCTAGATATCAACGTGGTCTTCCATCTATTTCCCTCACTTCAAGAGTCTAAATGTAACGTGGGCCTCCATCTATTCCCCTTACCCCCCGGTGTCTAAATGTCAACGGGGCGCTCCATCTATTCTCCTCACTCTCCGGTGTCTAAATGTCAACGTGGGCCTTCATCTATTCCCCTCACTCCCCGGGGTATAAACGTCAACGTGGACATCCATCTATTCTCCTCACTCTCCGGTGTCTAAATGTCAACAAACAGTAGCTACTTCATACCTCCACCATCAGGACACATGGTTTTCGGAGTCGTCAGATTTGAGCCGTCGTTACCAGCCATATGACGCGCGTGAGAGGACTGGGGCGCGCACGCCGTCAAATGTTATCTTACCATTTTTTGCCATGTCAGACACATTTTTTTTAAATTTTATTTTCTGATGCCCTTGCAGATGAACACTTATCCCTCTCACTTACAAGAATGATTTGCAGAGGAGGATGTAAGCTTTCCAAAAAAGCATCATTCACCCGTGTCAAACACTGGTACTAAAATTGCACTCATCTCTCTAACTATAAATATTTTAAATGATTATTACATCGAGTGTTTGTTTACAGAGCACTCATTGCTTACTCTACATCTCTGCATCATGGCTGTAACAACAGAAGAATTTATTACACATTTTCACTCTTTAGATGGTATAACAATCGGAGAAAAACGAAAAAATTTATTTATTCTTCTAAATAACATCCAAGATCTCCAAATCATTGACGTTAGTACCATTCAACCAAGAAATCCACTTGAAGAAAGTTTCAAAACTGAAATTCTAATTCGTTACAAGAAGGTTCCGGAATTAATCGAGGTACTCAAATGTGGAAATCCAATACTTATTGGAAGAATCCTAAAAGTAAGTTCATGGATTTTGGAAGAATTTCTGAAACATGTTGAGGATGAAGAAGCATTCATAGAGTTGATTTTCCCATTCTTGTCTTTTAACGCAAAAACTAAGCTCATAAATAAGTTGGCTGTATATTTGAAGAACCCTCAGAAAGCTGATAGGATCTTTAATGCAATAAATAAGAAATATGGTTCTTACTTAGCAAGTAAATTGCTTCCGTGTTGCAGTAAAGAACTAATAGTGAACTGCTTGAAGATCTCAAAAATAGAGCTAACTAGCAGACAGCTGTTGATTATTATAGAAAGGAATCTTGCTGAAACTGAGAATATATTAAACGCGTTAATGGTATATCATTCTAAAGAAACAATACAAACAAAATATAAAACAATTTTTAAATATATTGCAAAGACTGACTTGTTGTTATTTTTAAAATTATATAAGGTTTTTAAACCTTGCATGCGTTTAGGTTGGCGTTCTACTGGAAATATTATTTTTCAAGATAAAGAATTGGTTGTGAAAAATTCAAAACAATTATATAAAGTTTTTCACAAGAAACAAACCGCTAAAAGCCTATCCAATGATTTTGATGAATTCTATTTTGACTTGCTACCATCTTTAACAGAATTCAAGAGTAATATTAATTTTTATCTGGAATTAAAGATACCAACAAAATTATCAAAACTAAATTTGGTTTTGACAACATTTGAAAAGAAGTATAGTATGCGCCTATTGGAACAGCCAGAATTGATCACCCCCGGCCTATTAGAATTAATGTCAATTGACGAAAGGGATATTTGGATAAATTCAAATGAAAAACCTAAACATTTCAATGAAGAATCATGGATTTGTTTAATGAAAATTGAAAAGTCTTTACCAGTCTTAAAAAAGAAAATTTCTTTGACTTCTGATGTAAAAGAACGAGCTGAACTTGTAGGATGTTTAGTTGAAACTTGTAGAATTAACAAAGATATGTCAGCTTTAACTTCTGTTTTAAAATATATTCTAATGCATCATAGAAATGACGCTAGTTCTGTTCTGTATTGTTTTATGAATACAATCAAAAAAAGTTTTCCTGTTGAAGATCTTTTGGAAGAACACTGGAAATATTTAAACGAGATTGTTCAGATTTTCATTATTAGAAAAGAAATTCCATTTTATTATTTTGAATGGTTTTATACTTATATAAATTTTCGTATGTTAAAAGGATTACCAATCAAATCAGAATTAAAAAATCTTTCTGAAAAACATGGTCTTGATGCTATTGCATGTAGCACCTATCTGAAAACCAGAAACTTTGAAAAACAATTTTTGATTGCATATGGGGAAATCATTCCTGAAATTGATGTTCCTGAATATGCATCAATAGAAATGCGATATATGGGATTTTTACAGGCCATAACAAAATGGAATAAGAAACATCCCAAAGATAGGATTTCTTTAGTCCCATATAAGAATGTTTTTGATATTTTTATAAAATTCCTAAATATGGAAGAACACCGCTACCAATTCAGCGCTTCATGTATTACTGAGATTTTTCGTGAGTTTTATGCTTGTTTAGATTTTGATGAGAGTAATATAAATTTATTTCTTGATAATCTGTTCAAAGATAAATATTTCTGTAATGAGATGAAATTGGTTGATTGGCTAATAAGGTGTCATCCATTAGTTCTTCTACAATATATGGATTTAATTATAAATTACATTATAGATTTGTGGTATACGCTATTGACACCCTTCTTTTGGATCCATTGTAGAAATTATCATCACTTGGAAATCCCTCAAAAGATCATTGCAATTTGTTTGTCAGTACTAAACAGTAATGATAAAAACGATATGAAAAAGCGAAACTCTGTAATGGCTCTGTCATATTTAATGAACTCTGAAGACTTTTTGGAGTTAATAAAATCTTATTATCCATCAGATGGAATCATCGATGTTAACAAAGAAGAGAGCCAAGAAACATATAAAATCCAACAGGCGATTACAGTGAATCTAAAAAATGTCATTCCTCAAACAAACGTAATAGAAAGCATTTTAGAGTTTACCATAGGAGATTATTTAAAATATATTCAAAGATCTTTATATTCCGTTTCGCATAGTGCTCCAGAAACGAACTTAGTTAATTTCTTTAAATTATTGAGCAATTACCCAGTTTCTGTCAGAAAGCATGCAATTTATTTAGGATTTAAAGTTTTAGACAAAAGTGAGATTTGTAAAATTCTAGAATTAATTGAACATGAAGAAAACTCTTCAATACGTAAATTTCTATTTAAATCGTCTTTTAACTATTTTTGTAAGAATCCTTATGAAGAATTTTCGTGGGAGGTAGCTAAGAAATATATGATGTTGGTTGATATTGATGATAAGGAAGTTTTGGATATTTTAATAAATATTAATCAAGTGCCCAAAACTCGCTTGATGGACTATTTTATGTTTACATGGGAATTTCTAGACACACACATAAGTAACCAAGAGGCTGCTTTTGTAACAGCAAAAATAGCTTTATTAAATTGTTTGGATTTGAAAGCGTTTGCTGATTTACCAAAGATACTTAGTTTGGGCATAATTGAAAAATATTTCTTTAAATTCGAACATCACATTGATTTTCAAAAGGCAATTATTTGTTTTGCCGTGAAAAGCTTAATTTATTCTACATCTGAAACAGATCAACAAGAATATTTTAGAAGTATTACTGAAGGGCTAAAGAAGTGCATCGAGTTATTTGATTGGAAGAAGCCTGAGGTGAAGAAAGTCATATCTTTCTTTGTTAAGGAGTTTTGTGATCCTTTCAGAAAAAAACTAAGTTTAAATAATTATCTTGTTAAGCAAATGTTAGTGTTTTGGAATGAACTGTTAAAACCTTATCAAGCTTTTGATGAATATTTATGTTTAAATTTGACTTTATTATTTTCGAATTTAACTGTAACTGAGATTTCTGTAAAGCTTGCAGAATTCTGTAATAATTTACTAGGTGTGTATGGAATGGCAGTTGCTGATTTATTCTCTGCTTCTTTAAAATTTCATATATCAGATTTTTTAAATGCAATCGATGAAGATGGCAGTGATTTAAAAGACACAACTCTTTTAACGTTATTAGAAAATATAATTCAATTTAGTAATTCTGTAAATTGTTTAATGATGGTAATCTCTTTGTTACCAAAAAGTATTACGGGGACTCCAATGGTCAAAAAGAAGTATAGAGAAATAATGAAAGTATTAGAAGATAGTTCTGATCTTAGAGTTCAGCTGTGTTTGTCTATGCATTTGGAAAGTTTTGAGATTGATAAATTGGATGATTTTGAGTACGAAGGGTTGAAAGATTCAAGAAGAGGAAGGAGCTGGTGTCCTACTTATATTGTTGAATATAATAGCAAATATATGAAGTAAGCCACAAATATTTTAAGTGAGAAATTAACATTAATGTAGCACTAATAATGTTTGTGATTTATTAAAGCTTAAAAAACAACTTAATAGTAAAGCTTAGTAAACAAATACAGTAACTTGCAGAATTGTACAAGAGATATGATATCAATACGTAGGGTCTTGCTCAATTGATCACAATAGAAAAATAAGAATGCCTAGTTATATAAGCTCTAAAAAAGTGGTAAATAAAAAAATATTTAGTAATTAGTAAAAGGAATTATTATAGAATGAAAGATTTACAATTAGTAAATTTTATCTTTTCTTAGTTTAGAGTTTTCTAGAGTTCCTAACAAGTTAAACTCCGACATATGAGTCTGGACAATGTAAGTCTCTTTAATTTTTTACATTTTTGGTAGTTATGGGACAAATACTTTCTATGCAACACTAACACATTCGGCTATCTAATCTGAATTTAAGTAAGGTTAGAAATTTTGTCTCGTCAGTACACTGTATACAATAGGCCAAATTAAGTAATGTATTTTCAAATTATAAATAATTTAGAATAGGAATCAGTCGCTGCCAGTTTTATAGAGATACGTTTAGAGTCGTTACGAAAAGTTGGGTGTAATTCAGAAGCGTTCTGCCTCCAGCTGATGAGTGCCAATAGCTCGAAACAGCTGTGCTAGAGTGACGCTTGCGAATTATACATATCTGTGGGTGTAATAACGTCAAGTTTTATTAATTTTTAATTCATTGTCAGTAAAAAATGCATACAAAAAAATTGTATGGAATTATAATGATTTTATACTATACTTTCACAGTATTGATAGTTTTTATGGCATGCGCTTATTTTAGTATGCTCAAAACTGTAAGATATTAGCATCATTATTGATGAGCCACAAAGACTGAGTTCTTACTACTAGACTTTTACGTTTTTGCTTGTTTGCCAAGAGAGATTTATTTACTTTTTGAAAACGAATACTGTGAGCTTAAAGGATAAAATTTTAATGCAGTACCTGCAAAAAAGTAATTCCTGTTTGATGAATCAATTCGATTCATTAATTCCTTAGTTAATTTTTAAGACAATTTTAGCTAACTAAGACACGTCCAGCTTCAGAACTAAAAATTAATATTCTTAATAGCCTGAAATATTAAGTCAATAATATTTCTTCTTTTAAAAAATTTAGTACATCTTCTGATAACTTAGGAATTCTGTTAAAAAATGGGTACTTTACCTTCTGACTCTAAACCAATCACTTTACAAATAAGTGACTTAAACGAACACTTGTTCCCAATCTAAATTATGACAAAATTTTTGATTTAAATTAAATAAGAAATGTTCAGTCCATGACATATTCAAAATTCAGTGTAAGAAAAGAAAGAGATATAAACATTCAAAAAAGGATCACTATTGACAACAAAAAAACATATTACCTTTTTATATAAATGTGGTAATAAGAAAATTGTTCTAATTCATTTAAAGAATGTCAGTTTGTTCAACCAAATGAATGCTTAGGCATAAGACTTAGTTCACAGTTATTACTTATTATTTATTTTTATTTATAAAAAATACCTACATAATGTATTTAATTAAGTTAATAAAATATTCTATTAATTTTCTGGTTTTTAAATTTTTTCTACAACTGTTCTACCTAGAATTTTACCTTATTTTTTTAATATAATACAGTTGTAGAAAAAATCGTGTGGACAACTCAAGTGTGAAATGCTGTTGGTTCGTTCTCTAGTATGGTTTTTTCATTCTCGAACATCAACTTATCATTTCACGCACAAGATATACAAGTAACGATTGTATCTCAGTTAGAAATATAGGTTACATATTATTTAAGTTATATTATTATGTACAATAATTTTTAAGTTGTAAACTCACTTTTGTATAGAATAATTTTGAGGTTTATCAAGTTACTCTTATCTTAATAAAACTAATCATTGTGTGGCAATAAAGAATTTAAAAAATGTAAATTTAGTTTATTTGTGAGTATTTATTAATGTTTTTGAAAGTTTTCTGGGGAATTTTTTGTTTAAAGATTCAGCTATAACATTTTAGAAAACAGTGAATAGTTTCTACAGGTGTGCATTTGGAAGGTGTTTGGATGGCTTTTCTGGGAAAAATGCTCACACTATCTATAAGAAGGGAGATCCTTTCAATGCACTCTCCAGAAGAATCTTCTTTAAAAAGTTCAATCGTTGTTGTCTTAGTTCTTGTATAGTCACATAACAAATATCAAATAAATTGCTCTAACGGCTTGGGCCTTACGATTGCCGAACTTCTATACATTCAATATTCTTCATGCATTGAAGTTATGCTCTGAAGACCAACCTAATCCAACTTAAACCTAACCTAACTTAATCTAAGCCGGGGACGACGTAAGTATTTTCACTTCATGCGGGGGGCGAACTTGGATTTCACACATAAAATAAATAATATATGGGATCTGGACATATCGTCGAAAGTGGACAAATCTCCCAAAGCATTAAACGGATAGATCGGAAACGGGGCGTCGATGCCGAACCCTCAACTTTGTCCAACTCACAGACAGGCTGCTCTGACCAAAATACCAAAAGAATCGCCGAGAGACATCTGTAGACAATTTGCCGAACGTGGTCAAAACGCCGAAACACATATTTGGACAAATCGCCGAAAGTTGTCAAAACACCGAAACTCATCTGTGGACAAATCGTCGAAGGTGGTCCCAACGACGAAAGGTATTTTTTATCAAATCAGGAAAAACGCCGAAACGCATCTGTGCGCAAATCGCCAAAAGTGATTAAATCCACGAAACGTATTTGTGCACAAATGACCGAATGTCGACAAAACGCAGAAAAATATAAAACGATAGAAAATGGAAAGGCCGTTTATAAAAGCTAATGAAATAATTCCGAAAACTTGGGGCATGATGTTTTTTTAAATTAAAATTCCAATATGCTTAGCTGTGACGCAAATGTGGGATTTGCGTTGTTCCATCTGTAAGTCGGCTGCAGCTGCACGTAGGGCCTTGTGATGGAGAAGCATAATTATAAAATTTGGTAAATTTGAATAAATTGGTTTTTGTTAGAAATTATGGTATTGCTTAATTTTAAATCTGATGTTTGGAAATAATTAGAAAAACACATTATTACAATATGTGCATAATTGCTCAAGTCCAATACATCTTGCTTGAGTAGCATATTTCGTAAGTAGCACGCAAGACATTATTGATAAGTCAGTAAAACCAAGTAATAGGAAATTAAATTAATTAACTTTAAGAGTTCAAACATGTAACTAGAATAATATATTTTTGTCTTAAATATATCCAAAGACAATGCAGTAATTGGTATTTAATTTGTGATAACCAAACCTTAACTTTACAGAGGCTAAATTTAGCAAATCAAAATGATTAACTATTTTAATCATTACAGCCTACGTAATAATAATAATAATAATAATAATCGCCCCCTTCCTCCCGCACAAGCTTATAGCTTCTAGGGCCTGGTTTTCAGGTTATGGGTTGTAGCAATTATTATTATTATTATATTGGTATATAAAATACAGTTTCAGTAAAGCGCTCTATCGTTTTATACTTTTCGGCGTTTTGTCCACGTTCGGCTATTTCTGCACAAATTTGTTTCAGCGATTTGACCACCTTCGGCGATTTTTAACGCAGATGAGTTTCAACGTTTTGGCCGCGTTCGGCAATTTGTCCGAATATCCACTTCGGCGTTTTGACCACTTTCGGCGATTTGTCAACAGATAAGTTTCGGCGTTTTGACCGCGTTCACCGATTTGTTTCGCCGATTTTCAGCGATATGTCCAGAGTCTGTTTGGTGTTTTAACCAATTTTCAGCAATATGTCGACAGACCCGTTTCGGCGTTTTGACAAATTTTCGGTGGTTTGTCCGTTCAGCAAAATGTCATAGACTCTAATAAATAACCTCGAGTACTGACCGGAAATATTTAATATTTATTTAATTAAAATAAATACATATATTATATACGGATGACCGTATGTGTCCCGGGGGGGGGCGACGCCCCCCTGTTTCAGGAGTAAAGGGGCTTTCAGCCCTCTCTGACCTGTACTTCCGACGCCCCTCATCTAAGCCTATCCGAACCTAACTTAAATGTAACCTTACCTAACACAACTTAAACCAAACCTAACCATCCTACACCTAATCTTACCTAAACCTATTATAGTTGTTATAACCAATAGTTAAAAGTTATTAATTATTATCTACCATTAAACATTATTTTTTTAAATAGTATTCATATTAGTATTGTGATGTTATGAATTAACTTGGGAGTAACAAAAGGTAAAGTAGCAAATAAAAAAGTTACAAAATAAGCAATGTATATGTATTAACAATAAAAAAGAGCATACTTATATCCATGCACTCACCGGACTGCATGAAGACCTGTTCGTTGTTCCGAGCTA
The DNA here is from genome assembly GCA_929113105.1 of Agrypnus murinus. Taxonomy (NCBI): domain Eukaryota; kingdom Metazoa; phylum Arthropoda; class Insecta; order Coleoptera; family Elateridae; genus Agrypnus; species Agrypnus murinus. The sequence goes on along the minus strand of OV816025.1, from coordinate 37,808,429 downwards.
AAGCACAACTGAAGCTAATCGTACTATATCCCAAGTAACGATATTACATGAAACTTACGTAAATTTCGCATGCCACAAATTACATCTTCAAAACTTTACGAAACAAGAAACAAAAACAAGAAGAAAGGTACGTAAAAAAGATGCAATTTTCGCGTGACATACAGATAAAATGTCCGTTTTTTGCATTCCTTTTACTTGTCAAAGTGATGTACAAAGATGATCAGAAAATGATGTATTTAGTAAATTCCACTTATGCCACTGTATTTTTTCAGTTCCTTCGTCGCCTTGTCTACAACATCTTACTAGACTGTAAGATTCAATTTCACTCGGGAGGCGCACCGAAACACATTCGCTATTAGCGCGGACTGGCTTAATCGTCCGACCACGCAAGAACACACCATCGCGCTACAATACTTTATTAATTAATTCAAAGAAAAAATAAATTTTTTTCTCCTCCTGCACTCGATACCAATGTTGTACCAGCACGTTGTACCTCGTTTCGCATGTACATGGTTATACTTTTATTTATGATTAATTAACTCTTACTGGCTCTTTCCTAGTGCATTCTTACATGCATTATATTTTAGATTAAATGAGAATTTTTATAATTGACCTCTCCGAATCTAAATTTTAAAACGAGATTGTTCTATCACTCCGTTTTTTGTAGTTTCATTGTATAGATTTTTCCATTTTATTTGAGTCACTCTGTTGGTCTTAATTAATTTGTAAATATTAAAGTGAACGTCAGAGAAATATAAATATATAGAAATAGATATTTATACAAATATTTAATAACCAATGTGGGCTTTGAATTAATAGTATATTGTGTATTAAAGGCTTAATCGAGTGTTTTAGAGGCCGCAGAGTCAGTTAGCGTCTGAAGCGAAGCCGAAGGCGCTAAGACGATAAAGAGCTCTAAAACATTAATCAAGCCCGAAATGCATACATTAGTTTATGTTCGGTCTAAGTTTAAATTAATGTTTAATTTTAAAATAAAAATAATTTGGAAAGTGCAAAACTTAAGTAGCTGCAGTGGTCTAGTTACTGTTATTACTGTGGAAACGGCGTAAACAAGGATGGTAGTTTTAATCTTTTATTAGCACGACTAGCGGGCTCTAAATACTCTTTAGCGGGCTTTAAAAATGTTTACAACCCTAGAACTCTAATTTAGCAATTTATGCTCTAAAAACAGGTATAAACCGCTCAAAATGACCCGACCGGACATAAATTAATTTACAGTCCCGATGCACGTGTACAATTGACAACCCATTTGCTCTGGCTGATGAGAGTCAATAAACTCAAAACAGTTTGTCCTGCAGTGTCGTCTGTGAATTGCACACATTTCATCGCCTTTGTAGGTTAACGCCAAATTTCTTTACAATTTTTTAACGAACGTTAGAAATTTAAAACAAGTGTTCGGAATGTTTTATGAACACAGTCCATGGAATGACATGCAAAAAATCTGAAATGTTCGCTTGCTCACATTTTTTATAATTTTCTTTTTCTTGGATTGTATTGTTTATAACTGGCACCAGAAACTTATTCCAACAACAATCTGTTAACATGTTCTGCGCTAACTTTTCTGCGTACTTTTTCTCCGTGTTCTTTCCCATCTTTTATATATTTTTTCCAATCTTTCTTCGTGATTGTCACTCACTTCATCTAGATTAGAAAAAAATAAGAAAATTTCAAAAACATATTACATCCTATACAATGATATGCATATTATACATTCAACAATCTTCTTACTTATAATTGAATGCTAGCTATGTGAGTTTCATGTCTATTTACGTATTTTTAGTCAAAGGGAAGTTCTATTGCTCAATCATGTAATTTTAAATAAAACGAACATGCATTCGTAGCAATATTTTCATGTTATTAGTATATACACTATTTTACAGACTGCACATAAGACCCCAATAGTGTTCGAACCTATAACCTGTAACGTATGTCGACTGTACTAACCGTTTGACCACTGAAGCTCTGGTGATATAATATACTATGATATATAACTTTTGAACTGTTAGACCAATCCATATTTTATTTATTATGTGACTTCCAGTCGTCATAAGCTATCGATTGATACCACACACTCTGAACTCAATAGTGTAATGTCGTGGGTTTGTTACAGAGACAAGATTTCCCTCTTTTATTATGTAACTATTATTAGTTAGACTTATTCTTTAGTCAGATGAGAGATCCCTTTTCCGCCAAGCTTGGGTCCCACTACTCGTGTACTTGGCAAATACACCAATATTTATGAATTCGACAAGTACACAAGTGGACACTTGTGTAACCGCTCCCATGACTTGTATATTTGGTAAACATTTGTTCTTGAAGATAAAAATTTAAAAAAATCTTTTGGTCAAGTAATAAAGGTCTTTGATTTGTGTTATACTTAACCGACAACCAACGGGAAAGGACAAGTAGCCAACTTTTGTACGAATGTTCCCACTACTTTGCAAATATTCACAAAGTAGTGGGAACTGTATGGTTACCATGGTATGGTAAGAAGTGAGATGAACGGAATAGATAATACTTAGAATGAAAAACAAACTGTATTCTTTCGGAATTACGCGGTTTAGGTAGGTGGTTCCACGATAGGTAGATATTCGGCTAATGATGGTCATTTTTCCGGAGTCTTTCAAACCTCACTCAAGAATTTGCGCTCTACTAAATGTACTACTAGTACTTCCAAGCTTCTGTGGCAAATGAATTTCACAATTACTGATCTATCAGGTTATTGCGGTAGTGTATTCTTCCCATCAGCTTCTGCCTACTAAAGTGATAATGTGCCTATGGCATGTAATATGTTTCTCTTACCGCCCTTCTGCAATCTTCTCGCAGTTAACTTGACTTGTTCTTAAAAGTGGGCTAATAGTGTTTCCGACATGTTCGCGCACCCTTTTGATAGCAGTACTCATACCCGTGATCATACAATAACTCAAACACGAGTGAAATCTACATTTCTTATAAGCTAGATTTTTGATAAAAAATAAATTCTTAACAGTGTATGCAGTGATTAATTGTTCTTATATTGACGGTAAAAAGAATTTTTGATATTTTGCTGGACTCAAGATTAATAGATTATTTTACCAAAGTCAACGCCATTTTGTTTTAAACTTTTTGATTCTAGTGTTAACCACGATGTTTACTTTTTAATACTATACAGTATTAATACAATGAAAACCTTTAATCAAAGATTTCTTTAGAATTTGGAACAAGAGCACGCCCAAGAAATAAGCAACATGAATGTGGATATGGCTAATCAAAAACAAGCCCACGAAGAATTCGTTCAAAAATTAGAATTAAATTACAACGACAAATTGATCATCGAGTATGATAAATATTTAAATTTGGAGGACAAACTGGCAAATATAAGACAAAATTATGAAAGACTACTAGAAGAACTTCGCAAGGCCAAAAAAGACTCAGAGGAATCCATTACTAATGATTTTCTCCAGAAACTGCACGAAAAGGAGGTTCAAGTTGAAGAGGTTTTATAAAATTAGATATAATTGAGACTAGAAGTTTTTTACTGATAATCACTGTTTTTCAGTTAGTAGAAGAAACTAAAAACAAAACTAAAGAACACGAATTGATTAAACAACAAATAGAAGACGACGCCGATCGTGAAATATACGAACTGAAAGGTGTCCACGAAAAGGAGTTAAAAGACGAACAGGACAACAATGTTCGCTTACGTGGGGAGACCGGAATTATCCGGAAAAAGCTGTTAACGTCACAAAAAGAAATAGACGAACTAAAGCATTCAGTGTATAGCTTACAAAACGAACATGTTAAATTCAAAGGTGTCATTGTTGGTTTAGAAAAGGACATCGCCGATTTGAAAAAGGAGATATCGGAACGTGATTCTACAATTCAAGATAAGGAAAGACGCATTTACGAACTTAAACGTAAAAATCAAGAATTAGAAAAGTTCAAGTTTATATTAGATTTTAAAATTAAAGAATTAAAATCTCAAATTGAGCCGCGTGACCGTCAAATACGCGAACAAACAGAACAGATTAATGATATGGTGAATGAGTTGGAAAATTTGCAAAAAGTAATCATTAGTCTTGATGTACAATTGGGAGAACTTAGAGAAAAACTTAGCGCTGCGGATAATGAACTAAAAAGAGAGGTTACTAAAAATAGATATGCTAAAGCGGCTCTTAAAACTATTAGGACTGACATACATCAAGTTAGCAGCTATATTCAGGATATTCCGAAATTAACAAGAACAATTAAAGTAAGTAGTAAGAGTAAGTAGATAACCAGACCGCGGTGGCGACGATACGTCTAGCCAAAATAGTTGCGTGTCTAGCTAAGATATGTGCGAAGGGGATGAGCAGAAAGTTTTGCAAATTCATATTTAGGCAAACAATTCAGTAAATCGTAAAAAATGTAATTTCGCAATCATGTCTAAATAAATTATTTAAGATTAATTTAAAAATAGATTTTCAAAACCTATTGCACTTTCCGTTACCTCCTCCCCCCATCCCTATAATTTCGCAGTCAGACAAATTGTCTCCACCGAGGCCTGGTAATAGTTGAAAATCGTTTTATTTACCTAGGTATTTCTGTGGTAGTCAATCAAACAATAACTTTGTTTAAGAACATCCTTAACCGTTGACATTTTTTTAATCTTTGAAGACTTTTAAATAAATGACGAGTTTACATACTATGACCAAGTTAAGGGATTCTTGATCATTTCTTATTGATTATTAGCAGTAATAAAAATTACAACTGGAATCTTGTGCTTCAGGAGCGTAGTGAACAAGTCATCAAATTGGTTAATATGACACAACCCTAAGTCCGGGCGCACATTGAAACGCAGGGTAGCACAGCACAGAAAAAACTGCGTGCAGGTTTCACGGGCAGGTTCAGCGCATATTGCAAAATAGTTTATTCACAATCATATTGCAATAAGTACATTCCATATGTTGTAAAAAACCTTGGAAAGTAAGCTATTGCTATAGCAACACCAAAGTGGTTAACAATTGCCCTTACATGTTACATGTCTGTAAACTGACATGTAAAGTCTTGGCCAACTTATTTTTATGGATCATTTAAAACAGGACGTTTTATCCGATTTAAATTTAAGTTTTTATAAATGTATTTAACGCTAAAAACACCTTTTTTTATTTAATATTAGTTTTATTTTTATTTTTCCATATTTTATATTTAATAATTACAATAGAATTAAATAATTTCTAATTTTAAAATACTGAACGCATACATTGCCATCTAGCGGCGAAAAATGAAACCTTACTTAAAATTTCTTTTGGTCGATAGATGGCTCTGATTGAAATTATGACCCACGGCCTACTAGATTCATATAAGCTTCGCTTATATACTGCCGTCTCATTTTCAGTTCTTTCATTGTTGAAAATTATTACAGATTCGTACGTTAAGTAGCACCCTCTGGCGGTAATTTTATAACAAAGATATTTGAAGTCAGAGCTCAGTCGTTAATTTTTAGGTTATACTTTATGCCAATTGTGTCAAAGTACTTCAGTTTCAGAAAAGTTAATAAATTTAATTACTCGAATATTAACAGTAATAATAAGAAATTTCTGAACAACGTTCAAATATTATTAGATCATGCATTAAAAAACAATAAGTACATTACATTACATTACAAAACGTTACATTAAAACATTATCTACATTAAAACTAAAAAACGTACTTTAACAACCATTTTACAAATACACCTATTTTTATAATTTCTGTTTCCTCTCTAAGCAACTGATTGGTTATCTTTGGTTTATCTCAGCACTGTATCTTTCCATTCTTTCAGGTATTCGTCCAGTCTTTTCTCTATAGTCAATTCTCTATGGAGCAGCCTCAGTCTTCTATTATTTGAAGTATAAGTTGCAGTCTAGGTCCACCTAGGGTGTTCTTTCCTTCGATCATGCTTTCTATTATCATTTTTAGATAATACCCGAATGGCATAAAGTATTTCTTATTAATCTATCTCTGCTTCTCGTGGTGTCCTTTATTAACTTTCCTTCTTGTCCTTTTTCTAGTATTTCATTGTTCGATATTCGGTCAATCCTTCTCGCCTTTAACATCATTCTATAGCACCATAACTCAAAAGCCTGTATACGTCTCTTATCACTCTTTGCTATTGTCCAAGTTTCAGACCACTATAGCGCAACACTCCATACGAATATGTGCAAAAGTTTGCTAATATTGACTTGATTCTATAGCGTTCTTCCTGAAACACTTCCTCTCCCTTCTTACTCCAAAATCTGTTAAGACATACGATACGAAAATCGTTATTTAACTATCGTTATCCTAGATTCTTAACCATCCTTCAAAATTTCTAAATATTTTTTCCGATATCGCTTTTGATTTATATCATGTAAACGAAATTCAATTGTAATGCCTTATGAGACAAATTTTGTCAGTTTTTTATATATTCTTTTACTGAAACGATTGGTCTTAAGACTCAATTAGATTTCATCAGCTCTTGTTTCTAAAAAATATGTATTTTTAGTAATGACTGCCACAGTTTGCTTTGCCAAAGTTTCGTCATTCTATGAATACGTACTTCTAATACTCTAATCATAGCTTTAGTTCAGATCTTGCATTAACATTAGGTGTCTACACCATATGTGGTAATTCAAGTGCTACAAAATCCAAAAAAGCATTTGTAATTTTCGAAATATGAAACTGTACTTATTTATACTGTGGCTCTCATATAGTTAATAAGGTGTTTGTAGTTTAAGAATTGGGGCATTTATTTTGGTTTCCGAATTCCTACTGTAACATATTTTTGTCATATTTATGTATGTTATATAAAATATGTATATACAAATGCCAATAAATTAATGACTGCAGTCTGAGTACAAACCATCTTCATTACAAAATGGCCGTCAATAGGCGCTACTTAACGTACGAATCTGTAATTTTTGGATGCTAATTTCAACAATGAAAAAACAGAATCTAGTAGACCGTGTTATGACAGTTTATAAAAAGTTTATTTTAAAATTTAAAATTACTCTTTATTTTAATTATTTAAGTCTAATTATTGTGAATAAAATAGTATACATGTTTCGTTGGTACACTGAAAAAAATATTCAGGTTAAATTAACCAAAAATGAGTTGCAGCAACCCGAAAATATGGTACAAAAAGTGACAACAATACTTATGGGTAACACGAACTATACGATTTTAGTAAAATGTGTTTGGTTAAATTTACCCAATAAGGTTAAATCAATCACACTCCCATATGGTAGAAGCAACCGGTAAATAGTTAAATTTACCATACCGTGTTAGGTTGTTTCAGCCTTGCATATAGTTAAAATAGTCTTAATAGTATAGTTAGATATACGAAATGAAACAGTTAGAAATGAAGCTCATATAGTTAAATCAACCTAGTAGACTAGTAAAAGTAACTCACGATGTAGTTGCATTAGCTTGGCTTTTCTGGCTGATGTAATAATATTGGATAGTAAAAATACCTATATGTCAAGTTAATTCAGCATCTTTCTAAGGTGGAATCAGCTACATATAATAGCAGTCATGACCATTGCATATAACTAAAATACCATTCTGCTTAGTTGATTTTACCCATCGATTCAAGTTCACATTACTATATTTTCTGGTTGTTTCTACCAGATGACATTGGTGATTTAAACTCACTATTTTTGGTAGTTTGCCTAATTTTCTCTTCATAATCTCCAAATTTCCCCCACTCCCTAATTTTAAGTCTTATTTTAAGCTAATTCTAGGAGAAACCCTGTAATGATATGGGAGGAAAATGCACATTGAAAATATGAATGTTTTCAATTTTTATGCCTCATTTCAATGTGTATTACCTTCATCTGCTATATAAGGTTTTCTCACAGAGATAGCTGAAAATATTTTCAGAAACTGATGGAAATCTAGTAATTCTGAAGAGCAAATATGGCCAACTAGCAATAATAGTGAGTCCAAATCACCAATATCATACTTACACAAAAAAAGTCGAAAAGAAACAAATTCAATAAAAAAAACTGTTATTGTTCAAAAATGAAGGCAAGACAAATAAAATAAAACGATATTTAAATAAAAAACTTACATTAGAACGATTAATTATATTGTATTCATTATAGTCAACATCCGGAAATAATTATCCAAATAATTATAATTATGATAACATGCGACAATTATAAGTACAAATTAAAAATTCCAATAAAAATGTAAATCTAAAGACGCGACTTTTTTCCTTGGTTCCTCGCTTAGCTCTCGTCAACTATAAGGTGGCATAACCTCTTTCTGGCTGTCTGATCTAGGATACCTTTCTCGAAGTAAAGATCTAATAAGGTTCTGCCCTGTGGGGCTAGTTGGAGTGTTACAGCATACACTTCCTGCAATGAAAAGAGAACATTATTTAAATTTCAGAAATGATAAGTATGTCAAAAATATTGAAGTAAAAAATAATAGTCAAATCACTATAGTACAGTCTTACAAAAAATAGCGGAAAGTCGAGTTAAGTCCGTGGAGTTTTGCATAGGGCTTCCTTGTGGATTGTTAAATCACCCCCTCAAAGTCAACACCTGTAGGTGGTGAGCTCGAAGAGATAATGAGCGTAAACCAGGTCCCCTAACGGTTTTTGTCGTTTTTCTCAAAACTATTAGGTTTATTGAGATGGAGATTAGGTAACATAATGCTTATTTAAATCCCTACCGAAAATGCTTTTTCGTACCTCGCCTTTGTTTTGTGTATTCGAAGAAAGAAGGTATGTCATACATAGATCAGCAAGTTGCACCAGTAAATTTGCTCAAGGAACATTCGGGCGTAACTTTTTTGGTCTAATATTCGTCATGAAGTAGCCAAGAAATATTTGTTGAGATCCGGACGCGATCGTGGTCCAGTCATCTTTTACCTTAGCATCTCTTCGTCAAAACCCATCAGGCGAGGTTATCGATATTCTTGGTGTCAGTCGGCTGAAAAATTCGTATTAGCAAGTTAATTCTTAGGAGAGTACACTGTACCAGTTAATTTTTGTATCCAACCCAATACGTACAGGGTGTTTCGCCTATTTTGAAATCCGAATTTTCTTTATTTATAAGACCTTGGTATCGAGCAAATTTTTCTCTTGAATGATTTTTGATGTGAAATTGAAATACACGATTTAATTCCTGATTTGCTCGTATTGTACGGGCGCCACAGTAAGGCAACAGTTTCGTTTTAAATTGTATATTTCAGTTTTACAGCAAAAATCATTCCAGAAAACTTTACTGATCTTATAAATAAAGGAGATTAGGATTTCAAAACAAACGAAACACCTTTACATAATAGGTTGAATTAAAAAATTGACTAGTACAGTGTACTCTCCTAAGAATTAACTTGCCAAAACGAATTTTTCAGCCAACTGGCACCAAGAATATCGATAATCTCGCCTGATGGGTTTTGGCAAAGGGATTTAAATAAGCTTTATTTTACCTAATCTTCTTCATCTCGATAAACCTAAGTTTTCGAGAAAAACGACAAAAACCGTTAGGGGCGTGGTTTACCTTTATCTCTTCGAGCTCACCACCTACAGGTGTCTCTTACAATCTCGAGGTCAGGAATATTTTGAAAAGTGCCCCGAGTCACAGATGAAGAATAATTTTCTTTAAACATTCCTGATCGAGACAGAATTTCTGGTTACTAATTCAAGCGCGTGTGAGATTCGGTACGAAGATTTCACACCAAACTTCAAATTCAAAAAAATCAAATACGAAAATAAATTGTCAAGAACTTTCCAGTGTAATTACCTACTGTCAATCAAAATAAGACTATCCTAGTGGTCAAAAAATACTGGTATGGAATTTTCTAAGATATGTATTTCTGTTTAAAGAGGTTTAGATCGTTATACAATGATCATGAAACAGTTGAACCAACTGGAGGCAGCGGTGAAACACTTTACCCTAAGCAATGTGTTAAATTACTGAAATATCACAACTATTCATACTCACACTTTCATTATTCCCTTCGACCTGGGAGATGGTGTAGGAATGCTGTATGTATCTGTGGCAGGATCCAAAGAAATACTATCCTGGCTGAAGGATGGATTAGAACTATAGGCGGCCTCAGATTGACTTTGAGTAGTGCTGGTGAACTGACCAACTGGTGATGGCAAGTCTCCAATATCTACGTTCTGAAGATCAGTCGTAGCAGCTGACTGAAAAGAACAATGTAATTCTGTTACTGTAATAAATAGTAATTATTAGTTCTTGAAGTTCAGTCTATAATACTACATTTCTTATGGCAACATTTCGAGAGCCCTCCCTTGCAGAGACCAGGTCCAGAAATGTTTATTTAAAAGGTTATTGCCCAAAAATTATTAAAAATCACGTTTTTACGTTGTAGATAATTAAATTTTAAAGTACTAACTATACTTTAAAGCGTACTAACCTTATTGACTGCAGTCCCTTGGAATGTAGATTTCCACTGCTATAGGTTAAACATAAATACAGAGCGGTCCCCTGCAACCGGTATCAAATCTCGGGAGATAACTGCTGTCAGGCATTTCTCTAGTAACAATAAACAGCATAATTAATTTTCAATAACAATGAACTACTATCCATTTTTTTTTCTAGAGTCCTCTGACTTTGAAAGCATATTGCTCGGGAACTAATGAACCAAATTAAATATTTTAAAAACGAGCAAGTAGTAAATTCATTTCTACATACAACAGTAAAATATTATATTTCTAACTGGTATACTTTTGTTTTTATCGGACGATACGCAATAAAAGATACCCATTTTTAGGGACAATTTCATTGAAGTAAGTTCACTAATTTTTTTCTCAGAAAGTATATGTCATATATCTATGAGATTTTTGTAGGGGTTAGAAAGAAACCTTGCGGTTCTTATACTATTGTTTTTCAGACAAAAAAGCGTTTTATTTAAGAGTTATGTGAAAAAAAAGCGAACAATGCGTTCTTGTTTATTAATATAGAGATAGCGTCAAAATTTTTTCGCTAAATCAACACTTTTTATGCGTAGACATTATTGTTTTTAAAAAAATGTTCCTAATTTTAATAATAAAAATGCGGAAACAAAAAAACGATTTTTGATGATAAGCGATTTCGACAAAAAACGGGTTTTTTGTTATTGCACTTTCATTGTTAAAATTCGGAACATTTCTTTAAAGAAAATAATGTCTACATATGAAAAATGTTAATTTAGCGGAAAAAATTTGACGCTATCTCCATTAATAAACAAGAACGCATAGTTCGCTATTTTTTCATATATATCTTAAATAAAACACTTTTTTGTCCGAAAATTAATAGAATAACAACCGCAAGGTTGCTTTCTAACCCTTACAAAAATCTCATAGATATATGAGATATACTTTCTGAGAAAAAAAATATTTAACTCACTCTCAATGAAATTTTCCCTAAAAATGGGTACCTTTTATTATGTATCGGCCGATAAAAATAAAAGTATATCAGTTAGAAATATGATATTTTACTGTTACATGTAGAAATAAATTTACTATTCGCTCGTTTTTCAAATATTTAATTTGCTTCAGTAGTTTTCGAGCAATACGGTATCAAAGTCAGAGGACTCTAGAAAAAGAAATGGATAGTAGTGAGAAGTTCAACTTATAAAGAATGAAATACGTTAAAATTATGCTTAAAAACAAATACTAGATAATTCAGAAGAATCAATCTTCAAACCTAGAAATTCGATGGGTTTGCTCTTTAAAAATTCGCTGAGACTTGAAAACCGGAAAAGTAACAAATTTTACGCGTTAATGACTGTGGAACAAGTTTATTAAAGTACATAAATACATAATTAAATTATGCTTAAAGACCCGACTCATTGTCAGATATCGAATTTTAAAATTTTTTTCTTGTCATTGTAAGACAGTTAAATATTATTGGTATCATGAACAAATAAAGTGACTTACCTTTGAAGGTGTCTATGTACTCCTAAAACCCTTCTGCCAATAAAGTTTATATTCACTTATAACAGCACTCGATAAAATGAACTCGCGTTTGAAAGACACAATATAAAATGTCTTTTAATTTTCGCAGGCTAAAAGGCTGATGTAACATTTTTAATAGGAATGATATAAAACCAACTTCACAAATACACCCAACACAGACGTTTTATCAAAACATAAATGCATATTGTACGTGACTGATATATGTTATGGATATCAAATAACAAAGCTACTTTTGTTTTTATGTACGTATGTATGACATCATTATTCTAAATTCAACTTTATTTTACAGTGAAAACTACTATTTCAAATGGTAACCGTAAGGTTTGGTTTATTTTACCTGTTTATATAGTAGATTAAATCAATTTTTTAAGCTATTTTAGCCCGAGTTATAGACTGAAATAGCCCTGCTAACGTAAAATCCTTGTTAAGCAGACTTTACCCATACTAATGGTTGATTTTACTAGAAGCCCAGTAAGATCTGCCAAAGACCGATTGACCATAAACAAATAGTTCACTTTACAAATCGTTTGTTTATTTTGACCTAGATTTTTAGTTAACACTGCTAAAATTAAGTTAGAACAACAAAAAATCGGTTTACTATAATATAGTTAGTGATATTTTTCTCAGTGTAAAGTCTCCAAGCCTCACGATATTATTTGACCTCGACATACCGTCTCGGTCAAACAATTATCGCTTGGCTTGTAAAGATATCCTTTACCAGCTCAACATGTAATATACTATTCTTATATTTTGCTGAAATAATTATTTTAATTTGTGTTACCCTGGAGCTAACATAGGGCCAAATAGTTTATGAGAGTTAACTAAGAGTAACCTCTGAGCAAAATTATTTTGCAAAAGTTCCCTCCTGGATCGTTTAAGCTCATGCCCGTTTTTGACCGCCGCTCCCGAAACCCACTCCCAGCGTTCTCGGTTATATATCCGCTCGCTCTCGAGATATATTGTTTTAATTTTGAACGATGGACCATCCTATGTGTCTAGAAACTTGTTATGGCCTTATCTCTTATGGTCTTGGTCTGTTATGGCGCCCCACCCCGCCCTGCGATCGTTTCTCTGGGTTCGTTTGGCGAAGAGAGAAAAACTCCGGCCCACGGTATCCGCTGATCTTGGGTCGGTCCCCATTTTGGTCGTTCTAGGTTTCGTATGCGGGAAGCAAAGTAGGTACGAAAACCGACTTTTGTTATTATAAAGAGTGGATATTTATTTATTTTAGATTGTTCTAGTACAGTGTAAAAGTAAATTTATTATTATAAGATTTATTTTGCGGAATGATTTCTTTAATTTTTTACCTTACCGGCCCGTAAGCAAATGTTACGTCGTTTGGCGGTCCGCGCACGAAAAAGGTTGGGAACCGCTGGGCTAGATAATCATTAAGGCAAGAAAATTCCTATATAATTTTTCTCGCACTTTGATAATTTCTGAAAAAAATAGCAAGAATAGTGCAGCCTACTGTTTCAAATGGCATAGTAGAAATATATTTAACAAAGTTGAACTATATCGTTTGGTTTATGAGGTGTCTATAGTGGTACGTAAGTAACAGACCCGTAGCTAGAACTTTCTCTCGGATGATGGGCATATCTGCTTCGACGAGGGGCTTCATCCCCACAAGCCCCCCTGGCTACGTGTCTGGTAAGTAATAAAAGTAATAAGCCAACAATTTGGACCAGCTATTGCTAGCTGTTAAGAATATGTTATTACTCATTAATGAACAAACGCTGCAACCTACCTTTTGAACGTAATTATCAAAACCTTTACTTAAGAATTTTCTAGGTTTGTAAATTGATTAGTCTTTGCTTGTTCATTACTGCTAGTTACCTTGGAAAAGTACTTTTTAAATTTATCAGTATTTTAAAACTGTAATTTGATTTTGACGAAAAATAAAGATTTTTGTTTTGTGATAGCCTTGTGCCAATTATGTTATTTTTGGCCTTGCTATTCCGTATTATTTTGTACTATGTTTTATGTATTCTACCATCTACCATCCACGAACTTGTTAAACTATAAAAAAGGAAACCTTTTTCTGAAGCTAATTTTGCACTTTTGTAGTTATAACTAATTAATTATGTAATATTATAACATTTATTCCAAGAAAGTACTTGCAATGTACTAAACAGTACTAAAATGTACTTACAGGTACCGTAAGGAGTACCAATTGCTATCATCATTTTATCTACCTTAAATATATTCATAAGAAATGTGACTAATCATTGAGCACACCTGCATTAGCAATAACCAAAACAACTTGACCTGTAATCCTTATTTTGAGTTTTAATTTTTAAACATTCGACTAAAAAAACACTTTTTATTAGAACAATGCCGTTATGTATTGCTTTTTCCAAGAAATTGCCAACCACCAGGCTTCTTCTATGAAACCACAAAAATAGAATATACGTTATACTAAAGCAGCTTTGTACTGTTGTATTTAGAATTTCCCATAAACACTAACAATATCTATTTTCAGAAAGTTTTAAGTTGTTTTCAAAACATCCAAAATGGAATGTGCCCTGTCTGTATAGGTTGCGATTTTCGTGCTCAAACTGCTGATTGAATTCAGCAATTCAATTCAGCAATTCAGCAAAACGTTTCGTTTTGTACTGGCACCGGAGACAATTTTTGGAGAGTTCGCATTTAATCCTAAATTTAACATTGACCTGCTATCTATCATAAGCACTTTTCTAAAACCATTGTTTTAAATTTTTCAAATTTTCTAATTTATTTAATCAAAAAATGTTACTACATGGTTTATGTTTCAAATGACTTGCGAAGCTTATCCTCAAAGTCTGACCATTGGTTATCCAATCACCGTGTACAAAGTTCAGTTTGAAGATAATCTTCCAGAAATCTTTTAAAATACTAAAATTTCACTAATAAACGTTTTTTAAACATTGTTTCAGAGATACCAGGAGGGATTTAAAATGACATGTGTAAAAGATTGAGGCCAACGAGTTTAAATCGATTAAGGCCGGTTGGAAGGGTAGATGAATAAGTCGGAGTGGGGGAGTAAGTCGGGAATGTTTGTTAAATAACGCATCCAAGAGTTGGTCTGGCAAGGATGGCTTAGCATTTGAACGGGTTATACATTAAACTGCTTAAATCATCTGCAGATCGTCAGTTAACAAAGAAGCATACTATACAAGACACAATAGGGTTCGGGCGGTCTTAATTACTAAATTATTGTAAATTTAAATTGTTGATAATCTAATTTGTACCATCAATTAAAGCAATGCTAGGTAGTTCGGGATGCACAAAGATACCCACTGCATGGGGATAATAATTCCTCCATAAAACACTAATGCTACGGTCTTATACCAACAGAGATTTAACCCTCTCTTCATTCAGCAACTTTATTTTAACATTAGGATAAACTCCAGAGCTAAGCTGTGAAATTGGGTTTAGCAAAATCATCAGTTTGTGTTCTTAGATTTTTAGAAAAACTAAGAACTGTTGCTACAAGTAATGATTTTAACTAATTGTCACCACTGGTTTATAAGACAGTCAGACAACTCAATATTTTAAGATCAGCCCTTCACCCTCACAACCGTGCAAAGATCGGCATTAATTTCTTTACGCAAAATTGTTTAATGAGGGGCGTAGCCTTGGAATGTATGGAGGGGATAGTCATTTCCTAATCCAGTCGAGTTGGCAAAGTCGTTTGGCAGTAAAAAAGTTGGCAAACCCTATAGTAAAAATTGGTAAAATATTTGTCAATCTATAGGTTTGTTCCAGCAGCAATCACGGACTAGTTTGAAACCGCAAAAATGAGTTGGCCAATTTATGTTTCATTTTTTATTTTATTTGTCAAAATGAAAACGTAGCTGACCCCCCCCCCTTTTTACGGTTTCAAGCCAGTCCATGGTTAGTGCTGGAACAAACTTTATACAGTGTGTTTTTTGTAAACGATAATATAGGAAATCCAATGGAATTTTATCATTTTACTCGTAAGTTTGTATCCTTGCAAATGTAATTAGAAATCGTGGTATCAATCGAAAGAAGAATTCATTTTACGTAAAAAAAATATTAAACTTTATGAAGAAAACCAAAATCGATTTAGAAAAAGACTTAAAAAGCTTATTGATTTACTGCTTTTGGTTATAAGTTATTAAAAAAATCTGGAAGCTGAACGCCGATTGGTGTAGCGGTTAACGCTTCAGATTCCTAATCAAAAATCGCGAGTTCAAACCCCGTCATCGAATACTTTTTTTTTAATTGTATTGCTTACTAATTATTATTTTTAGAACTTTATTACAAGGATTATTAGTTTTATGCCCTTTTTCATTTGCCTTTCTGATAGGTAGTTAAAATTGTACAAAAAGTAACGGTAAACCCCCGTAGCAAAAATATCTAACAATAAAAAAAATTAATAATCGTTGTAATAAAGTTCTAGAAATAATAATTAGTAAGCAATACAATTAAAAAAAAGTATACGATGACGGGGTTTGAACTCGCGATTTTTGATTAGGAATCTGAAGCGTTAACCGCTACACCAATCGGCGTTCAGCTTCCAGCTGTTTTTAATAACTTATTACCAAAAGCAGTAAATCAATAAGCTTTGTAAGTCTTTTTCTAAATCGATGGTGGTTTTCTTCATAAAGTTTAATATTTTTTTGACGTAAAATGAATTCATCTTTCGATTGATACCAAGATTTCTAATTACATTTGCAAGGGTACAAACTTACGAGGAAAATGATAAAATTCCATTAGATTTCCTATATTATCATTTACAAACAATACACTGTATATAAAAAATATTTGGCAAATTTCTTAAAGAAAATTAGAAGAAAAATTAATTTATCCAGTTTCCATTGTATAAATCAATTTAATTTTACTCTATTTCGATGTCGAGGTACCAGGCGCACCGAGCCGCAGAGTAGATATGTGGGTGCGAGACAAGGCAGCGAAACCATGTAGGCAATTACACTGCGCTCGTGGTTTCCCATCCGAGTACTTTCCGGAGCAACTCGACTTAACTCTGTTAAGCGACATAATCCACTATAACCTGACTGCCAGCTCTATAGTAATAATTTCATATTAAAATACGTTAAAATCAAATTGAACATCCGGTTACGGACTGTTACTGATAAAACTCAGCACCTTAAGGTCCAAGTGTATTACCCAGTGAGGTACCTAAAAATTAAAAACAAATCATACTGGATCAAAAACCTATAAAAAACTAGGTTTTTGTCAATAATTTAGTCACTAAACATAGGATTTTCGTAAAACTTTGGGAAAATATTTTATAGTGTACTATAAAATCTAAAAGTGGCATTTCTCTGGTTAACTTTGAATGTGCAGTTTTTCCAAAATTAACTTTTACATAAAAAAGTGAAATAATTTAATTAATATAGCATTGAATGCCAAAATTCTGTAGAGTCTGTTCCAACAGTTCTCCTGTTTTATATGCTACTTACAAACTTTACGAGAAAGACAGACTAACATTGGGGATTTCCATGGGATTTCAGTCACTCCAGAAGTAACAACGTGGAGCAGTTCTGTGTAGTCTGCATTACCTTCAAGTATATTATGATTATTATGTATACTATTATATTATGTACTCTATGAAATAAGTATAGTATCTCATGAAATTGAACTAGGAATATCATTCAAATATGCTATCAAATTGTTTGTAAATTGCTGGTATTTACTTGAAATTGTAGCCTATAGGAGAAATTGCAAACAACCCGGTAATTCAGCCGAATGGCAGAAATGTGAGCTAGGTGTAAAACACAAGACAAGACAAGATATTGTTTGATTGACTACTCATGAAGTTTGACTACACTGTAACTAACACTGTTTTAATTACTGGCATATTTAACTTTTAAGGAAATGTATCACAAATATAACGCAGATAAAGATTTTGAACTAACACAAGCTGAAGACATTGAAGCTAGAAATGAATTCCTACGCCAAAGAGATTTCTTGGAACGTACAGTAAAAACTTTGCAAGTACAGGTAAAGATTTTATATTTACTTTTCCTCTATGTATCGCACAGTTCCAATTTTTAGTAATATTTCTTATCAACTGCAGGTTGCTAAGAACTATTCCGCTGGCGGTGCCGATAAGGTTCGCTTGATTGAAGAAAACTGTACGCTAATAACAGAAACAAATGACTTAAGAAAGACGTTGAAAGGTGAAATTCGCCGAAACAAAGAGATGGAATCGATTTTGGGTTTGACCAATAAATACATGGTGGCGAAGCAAGCACAGAAACGCCTAAACGATGCTGTCACCACAACTGAAGAAATTCATAAGCAATATACACAAAAGATGCAGGTAAGGAATGTTGGTAAGAAAGGTATTTCGCGCTTATTGAACTACTAATTACTTTATTAATACTTTTAAATTTAAATTACCCAGCACTGTGCAAATGCTTTGTTTGCTTATGCATAAGATAGGCAGTGCACGTACTAATTAATTGAAAATAAATTAAATACGAGAAGTAAAATAAAACTCAAGTCTCATCGATTTACGACAGACAAATAGAGTGCGCTAACCTCCTTATGCATTTAATAACTACCAAATATTAAAACTATTAGTTAAAACCCTGGTGTATAAGCAAAGAATATCTACTACGTATAGAAGCGACACTGCACTTTTTATAAATAGGTTTTGCAATACCCAGCTTCAATGACCTTCGGCCATTTTGAGACTACAAATTCATTCTTACTCACTCACTCTTACAACGAAAATTCATTCTTACTCACTCACTCTTACAACGAAATTGTACAGTTTATTAAACCAGATGTAAACACACCAATCACGTTTCACGTCAGACGTCATCCCGCCTATTTTCTGAATATACATGCGCACTGAATACTGATTTCTAGTGTCGCTTCTATTCGGTACGTAGATATTCTTTGGTATAAGTGGGGTCAGTGCACCGCGCAGTTTTCTTTTCAAATCGTAGCAAATAGTACGAACCTTCACGCCGGGAGTTAGTGATTGGTGCAGTTATTGAACTTGCGAATAAACACTGCCTCCAAAAAAAGGGACAAACTCCGTGTAAAGATGCTACTCGCACGGTCACTGCGCTCCCGCAAGCCGACTCAGTCAGTTTAGGTAGTGTAAACCGCGATAGACGATAAAGCCTAGGTCCAGGAAGCCGCCCTCTAGTCCAGTTCTAGAGGCAACCTTATGCGGTGTCTCTTATTCCTTTTATCCTGGGGCCGGGTAAGAGGAATATCGCCTTTGACGCAAACCGTCACCCTCCTTTTATCCCGGCAGTATAATAGCTGCAGAAAAGGTAACTTTCAACGGGAAAGGGAGCTGGAAAGGAGCTACTTACAGCTAGACTTACAGCTGTCGATTAAATACCATCTAAAAATTTGTTTCTTGAATATTAACTTAAAAAGTTAGTTATAACAAAAATATATCTGGGCAGTTAAATAACACAATAATGTTTTTAAGAAATTTAAATTTTCTATCAGCTAATGGCAAGTTGGAGAAATTGTTCTAATGTAATTCTGCCTTGTTTCTACTCCTCCGAATTTACGGACGCAGTATATGAAGTATATGAAAATATGCAATGAAAATATCAACGTTGATATTATTAGTTTTTATTTAAATTGGCGCTTCACACTCAATGTTGTTTCCTTGCATTTGCCTCTTTTTAGTAGAAAAAAAGTAATAAATCTAAATTAAAAATTTGTAGCCTATATTGCATTTATTCTATTTTTAATCTGTAGAAAATAACACTATTATTTAATTATTTATATTTACAGGATGACGAGAATACTGTAAGCGCATTAAAAGATGAAAACAATCGTCTGTTAAGAAAGCTCGTCACCAGTCCAGAAGGAGCATCTTCTCCATGCCCTGATTTTCCTGAACCGGAATTTGAATCCAAAGATGATTAACATAAATAATGTAAAGGTTTACTTAATAAATTATTTAAACAGGAATACCAATCTAAATTTATTGCAACACTAAAGTACCCAAAGATCAATACACATCTCGGCTTTAGCCTTCTCTTGCCAATTTGGCAGCCATGATTTTTTGTTTATAAAATAATGGCCAATGTATTAGAAGAAAAACTAAGAGAAGCAGCATGCGTGGGTGATACTGAAGCTCTGCAGACCTTATTAGTGCAAAATCTAGATATTAACTCAAAAAACTCCGTTAATGGATGGTATTATTACCACTTACGAAAACATAACCTAAATTCTTTATGTTACTTTACATTAATTTTAGGACGGCTTTACATTGGGCTTGCAAAAGAGGTAATGAAGAAGCTGTGCGTCTTCTAATCCACAATGGAGCTGATCCTACAATAGAAAACTTTAAAGGAGAAGCTCCTAGCAGTGTTTGCTCAAATTCATCGATATTTAGTTTATTAGGAGAATCTTGTAAACCGATCGCAAATAGTCCACCATATACAGAAGATTCTGCTTTGAAATTTATTCCTAATTATATAAAGAATCCTCCATTAAATGGTCAAATTGAGTTAGGCCCTAGACTACGATCAAGACATCCCGATTTGTCTAATATGCCAACTACAGCATTACCTTCACAAACTGATGGTAATTTACACTTTTTTTATAACAAAGAAATATTCCGTTTTAATGTTCATTTTCAGATTTAGTTTTGAAAGTTCGTATTGCTGGATCTAACGACCCTGATTATATAGAAATAGAAATTCCAAGATGGAAGTTGACATATGCTTCACTTCTACATATATGCTGTGAAGAATTAGAAATTAAAGATCCACAAGTAGAAAGAATTCGAAAATTACCAAATACAAGATTAAGAAAGGATAGCGACGTCAAACGTCTGACTGATTTTCAATGCTTAGAAGTTGTTATTAAAGCTCCACGCGATAAATATAATAATGGATATCAAAGTATATCAGTTTGTAAAGATCAAACAATTCTCTATTAATTATTAATGACTTGTTAACCAAATCATTAGATTTGCTTGTATTTTAACGTTTTCTAATAAATATTAGCACGCGTTAGTACAAAACATAAACACCATTGGACTATTTGTCTGCCTATGAATGGCATAATGTACAGTTTTGCTTTTGTTTTACATTTTTTGGTGCTTTAGATGTTATGCAATTTTGTAGATATTTAATAAGGGAATAGTTATACATAAAGAATTTTTGCATCTTCCATTTAATACATTTTTATTTTATTAAAATATTAAATATTTCACAAACGAAAGAGCAATATAACAAATTTTAATTAAAAATTGTGTTTTAATCTTGTATTATTTCAAACTAATTTTTTTGCTTTTGGACCTTTTTTATTCTTGATTACTTTTTCGGTAGCTTCTTCATTAATTGATGCAATGAAATTCCTTTTCGTTTTCTTAGATCCTTTTTGTGAAGGTACACCTTTTACAAACTTCCTTGTTATGGGTTCAGTTTTATTGTTATTTTCTGCAATTACTTCTTGAGTTAATACTTTCTTACTTTTCTTTGTTGGAATTTCGTTTGCCACATCCTTGGCTTTTGTTTTTCTACCTATTTTTGCAGGAGCATCTGCTGGTATTTGTTCAGTCATTGTATTTATCTGTTTAGTTTTTCTAGCAGCTTTTTTAGTTGTTTTATTTTTATTACAGTCAACTGTATTTTCTTTTTTACTAATCCCTAATTTATCTTTTTTCAAATTGCTAACTTTTTGTTGTTTTTCTTGAGTTTCTCCAACATTTTCATTTACTTTCTTTTGTTTTTTCTTGGAAACATTATTTTCCATAGCTTCACTTACTGTATTTTCTTCTGGCATGTTCTTATGTCTCCTATTGGGAATGTTTCTCTTATTTTCTGTAGGTGACAATTTTTTCTCTTCTGTACTATTTTGCTTTTTAATATTTACTTTCCTTTTAGGTGACTCACTTTCTGCTTTATTCTTTATATTTTCAGATGTTACCTTCTTGGTTGACTTTGTTTCATTTACTTTACTTTGTTCATACTCATTTAAATACAACTGCTCAGCTTGAACTAAATCATCCTCTTCTTCAAGCAGTTTTTGATTCTGTTCGATTTCTTGTTTCTTATCATTTTTTGCTCTCTTACTTACTTCCTTTGTTTCCTCCTCCTCCTCCTCACTTTCTTCATCGTTGTCCAAGATATCACTCTGAAACTGTCCCTCCGTTTCTTCTTCCTCTCCATCAGATTCTGAGAAATCAGAATCTTCATCTTCCCCATCATCATTCTTTTTTGTTTTATTTCTATCGACAAGAATTACTTTTCCACTTGGTAGGACTGTAACATTCTTATGAAGTAAGGTTGTTAATTCCCCAGTTACATTCTCGTAGTGTTTTGAATGTTTTGGTAAAACTACAGGTACATTTACAGTGTTTTTCTTTTCTAAAATCAAAACATCATATACATTTAAATTTATTCAGAAAGTTATTAAAGGAAACTTACTTAATGTTAAATAAATTGGTATAGAAACACTCTTGTCTGTTTTCAGGTTAAGTTGTCGAATATTATCCAAACCACCAGGAAATGACTGGTCTAGTTCGTCGATTATATCACAGGCGTTATCAAGAACCACTTCTTCTTCCATTTTCGAATGTCCAATTTGCACTATATATGAATCACTATTAGAATGCATTTTCATTATAGTTTTTTTCAACGATTTCTCAATATGATCTTTTAGGTTTGAAACACCCATAGTAATTGATGTGGGCATTTTTCTTTTCTCTAAAAATATTTTTCCTAATAAATGAACAACATAGCCAGATATTCTCCCATCGACTAAAAAGTAATCATATAATCCTAACAGCTTTCGTTTAAGTTCAAACTGATTTCCATATTCTGATTTAAATTGATGATAAGGCATAATGGTTTTAATTTTTGTAATATCGTTGTCTATTAAAAGTTTTTGATAATGTTCTATAGTTCCATCATAATCCTTCGGATTCCCAATATCTTTAACAATTAAACATATTTCACTATTATCAGATAGTAATGAATTTGTTAGCGTAAGCCGAATTTGACGTGTTGGAGTTTTTGGTACTTTAATTGCTGTAATTTGTAAGAATATGGGTTGTTCATCATCAAAAAGTTCAGTTTTATTTGCAGTTGTTTTTGAAATGTATTCGAAAAGTGCCTTTACACCCTTTCTGATCTGGTTACTGTCAGTGCGAGCGTAGGGTGCTTTCACTAATAGTCCTGTTTGATTTACACATGTATCATCTTCTGATTCTTCAATTGTATCATCTTCTGACTCTTTAATTGTATCATCTCCTGACTCTTTAATTATATCATCTTCTGAGTCTTCAATTGTATCATCTTTAAACTGTAGGAATGTTGGTGACTCTGGAGGTGATTCTGGTAAAACACTTTTTTTGATTTGTTTCTTTGTAAGTTTTTTCGGCAGTGCAGCTCTTTTCTTCAACGATTTTCTTTTTATTATTTTACTTTCTAACTTTAATTTAGCCGTTTTATTAGAAACTGTTTTACTTTTAGCCATTTTCGTAAATAGAATAAAAACTGTTTTCTTAAGCGGTGTGTTACCGACACGTGAAAGAATTGAGGTTAGTTTACGTTTTACCAATCGTGTTTAAAATCTAGGCCTAGGGTGTTTTTATGTTTGGCAGTGTTGTCAGATGTACTCGCCTAGTGTTAGAAACTTATAATCCTATAAGAAGGTAAAGTGGGGTAAGTGTGAAGTAAATCAGAGTGTACATTTTAACTGACTTCAATTATGTTATCTTAAATTAATTACCTTAAAAATTAATAAAATTAAAAATTGCATTTTATTTACTATTATCCTTAAAACTGTTTTACGTTTAAACTAGGGTTCCTAAATATGAACTGAACTCTGTGTTATTTAGAGTTAAGACACGCATGTCAAATTTTCCTAGTGACATTTCAGATTTTGAAGCTATTTATTAGAAGGTTGGTAATCATGAAAATTGATTTAATAAATTAAACTGTCAGTATGACAATTATATAAATCTGAAATTCGATACTATTAATACATTATTAAAAGCTGTTGAAAAATTGATATATGTACTACAGTAGTTTTAAAAGTTCTCTACAAACACTAAATAAATGATAATGTGCACATTAAAGAATTTTATATGCAAAAATAAACATGACGGCATAACCTAAAATTTATAATTGAAAGCTGCTGAATGTTGTCATAAATAATATCACAAGTGGTCTGATTTTTTCCGACAAAATTTGTCGTTTCAGATATGAGTAGCTTTGCAACGAAAATTACACGAGTCGACGCAGGAGACGAGTTTAATTTTCCAAAAGCAAAAGCTACGAATGTCTTAAACGATAAATTTTGCAAGAAAAAATTAGACCACGAGTTGTATTCGGCTAGACAATCCACCGAGCAAATTTTTATTTAGCGTGTGTAGTTAATATTAATTTAATTAAATTTGACATTTCATTTTGACAAGTGGTTTTTTCTTAGTGAAAAAACCACTAGTGGTTTTTTCACTATAAAACTAATTTCATTGGTCCCAATTTGAAAAATTCTGTAATTTGATTGGTTAAAAATGTTCGAGTTGGATTGTCACTAAAATAAAAAGAGAGAAAAAAGTATCTCTGTTTCAGACAGCTTGTATTAGCCTAGAAAGAGATAGATTTTGACATCCGTGTCCTAACTCTAAAATAACACAGTTAAAGCTTTTATTGAGGAACTCTAGTTTAAACCATTGATGCTTTTACATCAAAGTATGATTTTTTTTAAATTTTTTAAAACGATGTTCATACTGCAAGCTTGCCTTATAGTAGGGCGCAAGTGTGTAATGCATCACCATCATCAATTTCCATACAATTAGCTTCAACCTCAACCTTCAAACCTAAATATCAAGCAACCAGGAAACATATGCTGCAATACTATTCGAGCTTAAGGTGCCGCATGTGCATTTACAATATCTTGCTGAAACCATAAGCGACTTTGCCTACGTCTCTGTAATTCTGACCATAAAAATGACTCCAGCATAAGAATCTAGCGTTCAGAATTAAGGGTAACCGATACATCCTTGTCCTCGAAAAAATATGGTCGCACAGAATACACCATACAAATCATTCCTACAACAGCCGTGCATACTTTCACAAACTGGTTCCTTGGAAGCAAGCCGTTGTGGATTTTCCTTAGCCCAGTAGTGGTGGTTTTGTTTATTAAGAAATCCACTCTAATGAAAGTGAGCCGCGTCCGACATTAACAAAGAAATATAATTCATTTTGATTATTCTGCAAAATTCGAAAAAGCTGCCTGCAGAAAGTAACACGGACACTTTTTTCGGCATCTTTTAACCTGTAAACGAATTGCATCTTGAATCGGGCTTAAGAAAATAACACATATAGAATACATTTGCAAAATATATATTTATATTTATTATTTAATAAAGATCCCCACGAAGAAATAAATTACGTACTTACTTTACTTTAATCTCCCTATTTACATTTGCTGTAATCAAATAAGTATCAGCCAGTCTCGGTGGATTAGTGGTTTGCATGTTTGCTTCATAATCCAAAGATCGCAGGTTCGATCCCCGGCCGAGCTGGTAATTTTTCATAGCGGAGAAAAATTTAAAACGCCTTCTTTTCGGATAGGAAGTAAAACTGTAGGTCCCGTGTCAATGCAATGTTTGGCACGATAAAGATCCCTACTGGGGGTGGAATTCCCCCAAATTCGGCTAAATTCTAGTAGGGTCGGCCAAATGATCATAGCAGTCGGTGCCATGAGGTACAAAGGATGCTCCGCCATCCTGATTCCTTGACCAAAAACAAACAAACAAACAAACAAATAAGTATCACACGCGTGATTTTAACGTAATTTTTCGTTGAACTTTTGTTTTAAATCTCTAAGGTCACGTCATGCGCAGCAACAATTGAGCGTGTGCTAATTTTATTTCATAGATACAAATAATGTTATTGAAATGCGATAAAACTCTATCTATCTTTTTTAGTTGTGAAGATATGACAACTGTGCCGTCTCTCCCGACGTGGCGTCTCTCCTGAATTTACCCTACTTGATTGGTACTTGATAGCAAAACGTACAGCTAATTTCCAATAAATCTAGGACAGTCACAGCTTTTATAGTATAAATGTTGCTTCTTTTTCTTGATGTTTAATGAATTTTGTGTAGTCACCTATGAAAATATAATTTAAAGCTGGTTCATACGTTGTTAAAAGCGCAAAAATTACTCTCAAGACTGGTGTTAGATTTATTTGAAATCAGCTGTACGTTAAACGCCTTTCAGGTTAATTATACGCGACCACTTTTATTTATTGCATATCTACAAACTATCAATAACAATTATAGTATGAGCACAATGAGCAAAAAGTAACTCCATCAAAGGTGCCTTTGGAATTTTGAACTCATGTGTATTATAACACCAGAAAATTATACCAAATAATAATCAGAGTCCTTTGACAATGACAGTTGTTATTAATTTGATATAATTTTCTGGTTATAATACACATAAGTTCAAAATTTCAAAGGTATCTTTGATAGAGTTACTTTTTGTTCATACTATATAAACAAAAGATATTGCGCGAACAAACTAACCAACCAACTAACCCAATCATAACGTGTGAGCAACGCAATTTTGATTCAGAGTTGGCCTTGAAAGAAAGAGATAGACATATCGGTCATGTCAAATTTTTAATCGTATGAATTAGTTTAATTAAACTGTCACCTTTTGAAGAGAGCTGTCAGATTAACTGTTTAAAAAAAAATCAGAAAAAACAGTTTTTAATAATGGCATTCATATTTAATGAAGTACAAAAGAGAAATACCGTGATATCAAAAATTATCTTGGTCAAGGGTGGTTATGGAATATAAAACGGTTGTCTTAGTTTGACTTTCTAAATCTTGTATTTGTATTTGTACATTTGTAGATTATTGATGATGTCAGTGTAGCTTGACAACGACAGAAATATTTTAAGAAAATGCAAAAACTCAAACTAAGACAACCGTTTTATATTCCATAACCACCCTTGACCAAGATAATTTTTGATATCACGGTATTTATTGATTAAAAATTGTTGATAGCTCCGAAATCCGAACTAAAATGCTACGCGTTCGCGCCATTTAAAGTAGGTCTGTCAGTTAGTGACGAAGTAGTTCTTAATGATCTGTAGTAGTTCTACTACCTACTTAAAATTAATATCAGGCCGTTGAGTGCAGATGTAACCTAAAATTTCCAAGGCCTTCTCTAAATCAAAATTCCGTTGTTCACACTTTATTATATTATAAAAGATTACTTAAAGACCGTAGACCACTGGATCCCGAGCTTATTACAGGTTAGGCTCAGATTTAAGTTATGTTGGTTCATGAATTATGATACGTCAACTGCTATTTGGAGCTTGACCTGCTTATAGTATTAAATTATCATTTACTATACTATTTAAAATGCTTCTATAAAAAACTTATTGTATTTGTATTTGCGTGCTCCCTTGCAGAGCGTTCCTATACTTGTGTTGTGGTGAGTGTGATCATGAGTATAGGGGACCTACAGCTTAAGGTGGGCTCCGAACGACTCCAAAATGCAGCTGATTTCAAATAAATCTAGGACAAGTCTTGAGAGTGATTTTTGCGTTTTTAACAACGTGTGAACCAGGCTTTAAATCATATTTTCATAGTTAAACATAAAATTTATTAAATATTAACCAAAAAAAAAGCAACATTTCTAAGCAACATTTACACTATGGAGTACTGTCTGTTCTGGATTTATTTGAAATCAGCTGTACATAGTAATTGGATTTTTTTAATTAATTTCAGGGAAATCAAAGAAAGGGATTCTTATGAATCCGATGAAATATTGGCCGAGATCCCTTTTATTATATAGCCTACTGATAGCTATATAATTGATTATCTATCATACAAATTAAAATTGTTAACCTTAAATTAAAAAGTAGAAGCTGCGAGAATATTATTCACTTTAAGCACAGAGTATTTAAGAAGGACATGACAATACCGCACACATAATACCAACGTAACTTACTGAAATAAAATGTCACTAAAAGTAAACTGAGTTATGAAAACATAACCTAATTTTAAATTTAGGTTATTTTGAATAAAATACATTTTGGTTGTGATTTCAAAACATTCCTACTTGTAGGTGACTAAAATACAATATATGAAGTCCAAGTCCATCCATGTGTCAAGGGCTGCGAATCGTAACGAAATTAAAGGATAAAATCGAGATAAAATTATATGATGGCTTCAGAAGAAAATAAACGATGGTATTTAAAGTATTAACCTAAGGTTAAATTGAGTTAAATTCTAAAGATTAAGATCTTGAAGTGTCTAAAGAATTCTGATAATCCTGCATTTTAGGTTGCCAGAAGTTGCACATTAATGCATTTTACCTAAAAGCATGTAAAGCTTATAGAATTTAAGTTTCAGTTCAGTTCGTGTCCCATCGGTTTTTTAATATTGGTCCCATAATTTTCTCCTATTACATGCATTCTTGTTATTTTCACATTTTGATAAGTATAGTCCACTGCTCTTATGTTAGAAATATGTTGTTAAAATATGTCGGAAAGTATTAATGAGCGCATTAATTGTCACACAGGTAGTTATTTTGCTCACCTTATTTTAAACACAATTTGTTTACATGCCACACCGGTACAATTATAGTGAGGCTACAACAGCACCCCTTGACGTTTATTTTGTTGTGCTTAATGGATATTTTTACAACCTCTTCCAAAAAAACTTTTGATATTTACAATTTAGATTAAAATTATCCTCGTCTAATATTAGCTGCTCCTTTATTATTATTATAACAAATAACGAATTAGATTATGTCACGCTATATTTTTGACAAGTAAATTTAAACATATCAACCGGTAACCAATTTTTCTCCATTCAGTTAAAATATACCGGCAAGCATCACCGGTGTGTCACTGGTAAATCTGCCGAATGCGCATAATGATAGAGTTATACAACATTAGCAGCCGTACTTATAGAGAGATTACGTGTGTCTAAGATACTATTTATTATTAGGTT
The DNA here is from genome assembly GCA_929113105.1 of Agrypnus murinus. Classification (NCBI taxonomy): domain Eukaryota; kingdom Metazoa; phylum Arthropoda; class Insecta; order Coleoptera; family Elateridae; genus Agrypnus; species Agrypnus murinus. The sequence continues at coordinate 37,779,550 of OV816025.1, read as the reverse complement.
ACATGCGTGTAATCTCTCTGTAAGTACGGCTGTTAATATTTAATATCAGGAAAAAAAAGCTATTCAAAAATACAATAATATACAGGGTGATTCATTCAAAAATATGTATATATTCCATACCACGTGACCTATACATGCAATTGGTTTTATGGTATTTAAAAAATATATTGGTAGAACAATACAACTTTTAGAGAAAACTTTTTATCTTCAATAAAAACGAAGATAAAGGGGTAATCTAAATATAATGAATAACCCTGTACATTATATGTAGAGGTAGCAAATACCTGACTGCATCGGTGCCATTGTGCCAGTATACTCACTAAAATCAAAAAGGGATCCATTGCACCCATATAAATTATAACAAAAGCAAGCACGAAATTTTCGACGCTTGTCTTTTGCATGTTTTAACATTTTTTCTTATGCTGGATGGGTGGCTAGAGTGAGTAGTTGACAAAGAGATCCTATCATGATGATAACTAATACAGAGCTGGCCGGCAACATCGTTATTTTCTTATGTTAATATGTATTTTTTATGTGGTTCATTCTGAGAAATTTGCTCATTTGAAGTCTCTGTTGCCAGAGTCCACAAATCTTTCAGCATTATACACCATCTAAAAATTACATGCAATTGATAATTATCTAGTAAAAACTCAGTAACATAGGTGTTTTGAATTACCGTAATAATAATAAACCTATTCAGCCCAGTTTCAGGCAAAGACCTCTCCCATATTTTTCCTGTTTTTCTTATTCTTTGTTAGATCTTTTCATATTGCACCCTTTGCATTTACTAATTCATCCTACTATCTGCACAATATCTTGGTCTGCATGTTGTCTTTTTGTCCACCTGTCATACTGTAACCTCATAATATTTCAATTTCATTTTAATGGTGTGCAAGTTTCCAAAATATCTCTTACACCCAACTGTCGTCTGATCTCTTCAAGTAGAATTTTATCGAGAAGTCTTATATGTATTAATCACAGAATGTTCCATCTTTGTTTTGATCACTCTTAATTTATTTTTTAATTTATTATTTAAAAACCACGATTTGACGTGTAAGTCAACTGTTAGAACACAACTGTTAAACACTTTCACAGAAATGTTTGTTAAAAGCCAAATGGGACTAAATTGGTATTAGAAAAAAAAGCATTCCTCACACTAGTGAATAGCAAAAATAGAAATATGTGGCAAATGTAGAAACAAAAACTGCCACAGTTGGAATTTCAAAAGGACTTAGACAGTGATCACGATCTAGGTTGTTCTGATCTGAATCCACGAAATCAAGTGGCATCATTGCTGCCAATGTAGGTCTTGAAAGTTTAAATGCTAATTAAGAAAAAATGATTAAAAGAGTCAAACTACCCTAGGAGAAAACCCTATATAATTATTAGGGTGGCCCCTGCTTGTATGGGAAAATTTTATTTCAGTAGGATTGTTGATCGACCCCCCTAAGAAAATGCTAATAGATGAAAAACGATAAAATATGAAGTTTCAGATCAATCCAAAGTGATTTAGAGGTAGCTCAAGCCGGTCAAGATTTTGAAAAATATGATTTTTTTGCATTTTTGTCTTTTTACCCACTCCTGAAATATATTATACCAACCCTGAACATAAAAATAAATATTAATACATATTCTATAATCGATTACCTTTCTAACAAGCCAAATATCATAAAAATCGGTTGACAAATAAGGAAGTTATAGCCATTTATATTATTAAAAAACCAAACATTTTAATTTCCATAAGAATATTTCATATTAATTTAGTAAGTAAGTAAGTAAGTAAGTAAGTAAGTAAGTAAGTAAGTAAGTAAGTATTTATTTACGGATAAACCTTTTTACAAAGAGAAACAAATACAAAAATTTTTCAAGATAGTAAGTAAGTAAGTGCGTACACTAAATATTACAGTTCCATATTTATTTAAACACATAAATCTAATAATTTAAGAACCTACTGATTTAGCTAGTTTAACAGCAATTATGAATTGGCAATGCTTTGATTGATCGTTTAAAAGCATTTAGTGATGGACTAAATAAATCGAATTTTTTATAATTGTTTAAATAATTTGCATATCTCATTAAACGCACTAAAGGGTTGTTATAATTATAATTAGTAGTATAAGTTTTAATTCTGAAAAGACCTTTATTTCTTGTTGTACAACCTTCAGGCTTAAAGCTAAAATTTAACATTTCTAATAACTTAGGCGCATTTAACAAACCGTTTACTAATTTGTACAAAAATACTAAATCACTGCCAATTCTTCTATCTCTTAAACTATCCAATTCTACTAAATTGCGTAATAAATCAGAATTTAGTGGATGTTCGATTTTTAAATAGCGATAATTACAAATTCTTAAAAATTTATTTTGAACATTTTCAATCAAATCACACCAAATTTTATAGTATGGAGACCAAACAATTGCCCCATATTCCAATTGAGAACGCACTAATGTTTTATATAATAAACAGAACGTATCTAAACAAAAGTCTTTTCCAAAGCGATTAATAAATCCAAGTAGTCTCAATGACGTACATACAATTTTTTGTATGTGAACATTAAAGGTTAAATTAGTGTCGATCCAAATCCCCAAATCATTAATACATTCCTTGCGATCTAAAATGATATGTCCTATATTGTAATCTACAATAATTGGAGTTTTAATTCTATAGAGCGATATAACTGAACATTTATTAACATTAAGGGGCAATTCATTTATAATACACCACCGTTGAATATTATCCAAGTCCTCTTGTAATTTTAAAACATCATCAGCATCATTGATTATTTTAAATATTTTCATATCATCTGCAAATAGCAAATGTTTACTATTTTTAATAAAATCAACTAGATCATTTATGAAAATGACAAAAAGTAAGGGACCGATGTGAGTTCCCTGCGGAACACCCGATGTAACAATTATATCTTTTGATATAGTATTTTGATACTGCACATTTTGTATACGTTCACATAAGAAACTAAATATCCAATTAACAACAGATATGTCTAAACCTAGCTGAATTAGTTTTAATTTCAAAATGTAGTGGTTGACTCTATCGAATGCCTTCGAAAAATCAGTATAGACAGCATCTACTTGCCATTGATTATCAAAGGCATTCAACAAAAAATTTTGATATTCCAATAAGTTTGATACCGTAGATTTTCCACGTCTAAATCCATGTTGATCGTTAATTATAAGTTTATCACACATGTTGTACAGTTGATCATACACAATCTTATCAAGTAATTTAGGAATAACGCTTTGAATTGCTACACCTCGATAGTTTTCAACATTTTTCTTGTCTCCAGATTTAAAAATAGGAGTTATATATGTGTGTTTCCAACAAGTAGGAACTATTTCGTTTTGTAATGATAAATTAAAGAGCAACATAAGCGGTTCATAATTTAATTTTCACTTATAATATACCAAGTGCATTGATTATTGCCAGAAATTTTTTTTGAGTGACATTTCTGCAATGTCATAATTGCACGACACGAAGTGGAGTGCAATTACGTTGCAGAAATGCACGAAATCAAAATTTCCAGGCAGAATCAGTGCACGAGGCTATATTCGGTAAGAGAATCGCACGACGCACAGAAAAAAATGCATTATGATTAATTGGTTTTATGTACCTATATATGTTACAAGTATAATTTCCAAAAAATTTCCAAAAAATTACTCCTTGGTAGCATATATATATATAAATTTCCGGAAAATTGTGTGATTGTCATGGATACAATTCAAAGTTGAATTTTTCTATTGGTTCTCGTCATCGTCATGCGATTCTCAATAAAAAACAATTATTTTTTATTTTGAAAATTTTAATTTTGAGTAATATTTAAAAGTATACAAAATTAATCTTAACTTGTAGTACTAGTCCAGGCTGTTTTAATATGCGATTTGAAGTTTTTTCGATAGTCAGTAACTACTTGCAATAAATATTGCTTTTCTTTTTCTTTTTTGGTTAATACTTTATTGTATTCTTCAATCAATTTCACTCCACGTTCTGCTGCATCATTCACTACATTTAAATTATGAATTAAATTCCTTTATTATAAGCTTCATTATTGTTCCACTTACAAGGGTCTTCATTTAAAAAATAGTAGAAATTCCAAATCGATTGGAAAATTTATGTGTATTACGCGTATCCGGTCATCACCGAGAAAGACAACTACTGAGAATGCAAAACCGAGAAACCATAACCGAGAAAACATAACCAAGAAACCATAACCGAGAAACCATAACTGAGCAACCAAAACCGAGATACCATAGCCGAGAAACCACAATCGAGAAAATCAATACCAAGAATGGAAATTACCTAGAATTGATGAAGTAATAATTAAAAGTTAGTAACTTTGATAGATCTAAAAGAGACAGAGCAGAATACATAGGGCGGAGAAGGACAAAGAAAGACCAACTGCATAAAGGAAACTCCATGAAGTGGAGGTTAGGTTATAAGTTAATAAGTTTGATAGATCTAACAGAGACTGAGGAAAATACATAGGGCGGGGACAGAAAGAGAAAGGCCAATGGCTTAATGGACACACTATGCAGCGGAGGTTAGGTTATAAGTTAGTAAGTTTGATAGATCTAACAGGAACAGACATCAATAGTTAACGTGATGACTGAGAGAGAAACTAGCTCTAACAGGACATGCTATGCCGTGTGAGTGTTAATATTCTAATATTAATTAATTAAATAATTATTACTTCATAATGCATGGATGCATTCTCTCTGGTATTTGTTATTCTCGGTAGTTTCCATTCTCGGCTTTGATTTTCTCGGTTATGGTTTCTCTGTTGTGGTTTCTCTGTTATGGTTTCTCAGATATGTTTTCTCGGTTGTGGTTTCTCGGTAGTTGTTTTTCTCAGTGATGACCTGGATCCTTTATCTTTAAATTAATATTAAAAATTAAAATCAATTTTTATGAACCAAACCATTTTCTATTTGTGAATATAATGTGACATTTTACTTAAATCTCATTTATAGTAAGTGGTACCAACATAAAAAACAATGAATGCCCCTTATATCAACATAGCAAAGATAATTTTTGTAGTATTTTTACTTTTAAATAGTTCTTATTACTCAAAAATAAAATTTTTAAAATAAAAAAAAATTAATTGGTTTTTATTGAAAATTAAATTTATATGAAGTTTGGTTTTTAATAATATAAATGGCCATAACTTCCTTATTTATCATGCGATTTTTATCATATTTGGCTTGTTGGAAAGATAATCTATTATAGGATATGTATTAATATTTATTTTTATGTTCAGGGTTGGTATAATGTATTTCAAGGGTGGATAAAAGGAAAAAATGCAAAAAAATCATATTTTTCAAAACTTTGACTGGCTTGAGCTACCCCTAAATCACTTCGGATTGATCTGAAACTTCATATTTTATCGTTTATTATCTATTATTAATATAATTATAATTATTACTTAAAGAAATCTTTTAATAATTTTATGTTTTAATAACTCTTATTGTTAATAGGGCAAACAAATTAATAGAACAACATAAAAATCCACTAATAAAAATAGAATTACCAGGAACCAAATTCTTTTTACCTGTTCAAACACAATTGGAGAAAGAGACTGTAAAAAATGCATTAGATAGTCTTACTAATGTGATTCATAGTGAACGAGTAGAAAGAAGGTACACATCTAGTGGTCTACTACTTAAACAGATTTTGACAGCTTTTTGTTTCTACAGATGTGCAAGAGGTATAGCAAATTGGTTATCTAATCAAAAACAAGCTGAAGTTATAAAAGTTTCTGGATTATTGAGCGCCTTTGGTTTTGCAAATAAAAATGGAAAGTTCCTGTATCCCGAAGAAACTTTATATCTACTTGAAACAGTATGTTCATAAAATTATAAAAGAAAAATTTTGTATAAACTTATTTTTCAGAATCGACTAGAATTGCGGTGGAATAAAGTACCTATAAGTATTCAACAAGCTTATGAAGTTATACTGGATAACAGTAGTTGCAATTTAGAAAGGTATATAACTTATAGAAAACTATTACTATCTGGTTTTCGTTTGTTGAAAGAAATACAGATACAGAAATATGAAAATACTGGAGAACCGTCTTCAAAGAAAATGTGCTTAGAAGATTATTCCACAGCACTCTTGGAAAAGGAAGATACTCAAACAAATAATAGTAGTAATGAAGCAATAAAGAACATATTTACTAAATTACAACAGAATGGTCCTAAAAGATACACACTATCTAATCACATATCAAAATGCGCCAAGGAAGATTATAAGTTGTTTTTATCAAAAAATGCAAATAAATCATCGCCAGATTTCAACCTGTTCATATAGTAAGTTAAATTAAGAGAACACTTAGTAATTAGAGTTCAAGTGAAAGGTTGGCTCATTTGTTGCACTCTGCAATGGATTAGTTATCAGAAGTGGGTCTCTAAAGGATTTTAAAAGTACAGTTGCATTTATAAAATAAAACTTAGTTTTAAATAATAATAATAAATAGGTTAACTAACTTCATCTCATTGAAGAAAATAATACATAGTGTCACAAGTCAGAACGAACAGTTTGAACCTTCAATACGAACTGAACGGAGTTTGAGGAGCGCATCATTTATTTATAATACATAATACTTCAGTAGTGTTATGGCAACACATGCTATCTGCCTTTTTTTTCAAAATGCACTTTTTGGCGTTAAAAGCCCACAGATAAAGTATACTTTTAGTTGATCAAAGGGTTTAGTTACTTTTACTTTAGTTCTTTCGAAAAATTACTTTGAAAATCACTATGTAGGTACTGTAACGAATAGTAAACCCACATATGACGTCATCAAACATTCTAGATGTATGAGTCATCAACTGTATGACTCATCAATCAACACGTGTAAGTATGACTCATCGACACGCCTCATTGACGTCACTTATCGCCAGCTGCGTGTATGACTCATCAACACGTCATCGAATATTCTAGATGTATGAGTCATCGTATGAGATATAAATTGCGTCGCGGGTAGAAGGAGGGCAGTTAATGTTTAACCAGTGTCGTGTTGAAATGTACTCTGAATAAATTGTGAATAATTAGTTAATACATAAATAGTTTTTATATAAATAAGTCCTCAAATAAATTTGTAAATACCTAGCATTTTTAATAGTTCGTTAAATAGTTTATAGTTATAGTGTTTTTAATTAAGTGCATTGTAAATAATCTTTTCTTTATTAATAGACGATTTTAAACAGCATTTTTGATTATTATTTTAAAAAGAACGTTACAGTACTATACTGATACATGCTAATACAAAATTGTTTTTGCTTCTCTTGTAAAATCACAAAAATGGCAGATAACATGTTTTGCCATAACACTACTGACTTGTATGAACTTGCTACTTTGTTACAATATTTTGGTTTGAATATTCTGTTACGTTGAGCTAGTTTTCAATTTTCATTATATTGTACAGGGTGATCTACTTAACTTTCCCCCCCTACTTTTCTCTGTTATTTCTGTAGTTACACAAAAAATTATTCTAACAAAAGTTGTAGGGCTTTATCTAAAGTTTTTAAATATAGCATCAAAAAAAACAATTGAAAAATAAATGCCGAAGTTATATACAGGATGTCCCACAATGCTATATACAAGCAATATCTCCCTTATTTGAAAAGATAAATAAATCAACCAAAAACTATTGTGAATGACTCAAAATAGACCTTCAGAAAACATCCTTAAACGCTGGTTGCATAGCAACATTTCAGAGATCATGCCAACTTGATTAATTTATCAAATTGCACCCTCTGTTTTTTTTTTCACGGAAATGTATTCTTAACTTCATTCTGCATACGGTACTATGCCTGGTCAAATAAGGGAGATATTGCGTGTAAACAGCATTGTGGGACACTGTGTATACAGGGTGAATGAGACCACCCATATCAGTATCTTTTTTAAAGAACGGTGAGTCGTAGAGAGTTGGGATAAAAAAAATTATTATAAAAGTCATACTAAAGAATCGAATAGTGATATTATTATTTCTCGAAAAAGTCAGCATCACGAGTAGTTTTGTCCACAATGTCCAGAACTCCAAAATTTTAAATGGCACCATAAGTCGAAAAACATATTGTTGAAAAGATCGTTAAAAAAGAAGAAAGTTTTGTAGGAAAGATTATTTTACTACTACCACCCCTTTTAATTAATATTTTATTAAAGTTATTACATTTGAAATTCGTTGTTAACAAACAAAATTGAAAAGTCGGCTTTTAAAATCTAGTTACCGAATTAAACAATGTTACAAACACGTTTTAATGTCAATAATTCCATTTGTTGTATTAATCTATCGTCAAATTGATAATTTGTTGTTGGTTAGTGATCGGTTTGTGGACAGATTAAAGTTAAAAGTGAATTTCGTTAGAAAGTGAATTAACTTATTAAATTAGTGAAATTATGCCTTTTTCAAATTTAGAATCTTTCGACATGTTAATGGTTTTGGGAGAATGCAGACAAAATTACAGAGCGGCTGCAAGAATGTTTTTCGGAGATTGGCAGCATGTATTTGTACCACAGGGCAGGTGCAACCAACATACAATCGCGGAAATAGAATTACAAGACATGTACGTAATGACAAGGAACCTGATATTCTCGCTGCAGTAATTGTTGATCTGCATATTTCAACGAGAGGACTTGCACGGGATTCTGGAATTAGCCAATACTCCGTATGCAGAATTTTGAAGGATCACAAATTCCATCCATGCCACATGCACATGCACCAAGAATTAAGTGAGAATGATTTTCAAGGTCGAGTCATTTTTTGTAATTGGTTACTAAATAAAGATCCCCACTTTCCTAGGAGAGTTTTATGGACTGACGAAGCTAGTTTTAAAGCACTGGAGAAGTCAATATTCACAATGCGCATTACTGGTCGCAAACAAATCCTCACTGGCTACAAACTATTGTAGCGTTTTTAGGTAACGACTTGATCGACTTACTGGAAAATGTCCCTCTTTTAATGCGAGCAAGAATGTAGTTTCAGCAAGACGGCTGCCCAGCTCATTTTTCCTTAGTTGCCAGGAACACGATAAATCAACTATTTCCTAATAGATGGATTGGCAGAGGAAGTACAGTGGTGTGGCCGCCAAGATCACCAGATTGTACACCTCTAGATTTTTTCTTTTGGGGTCGGATCAAGGATATTGTTTATAAAGAAAAACCAACAACGAGAGATGATATGAAGCTGAGAATTCGGAATGCTTGCCTATCATTAAGTAATGAAGAAATACTTAGAGCCACTGATAGTGTAACTAGAAGAGCTCAACAGTGTTTAGAAGTAAATGGAACACATTTTGAACACTTGTAACATTGTTTAATTCGGTAACTAGATTTTAAAAGCCGACTTTTCAATTTTGTTTGTTAACAACGAATTTCAAATGTAATAACTTTAATAAAATATTAATTAAAAGGGGTGGTAGTAGTAAAATAATTTTTCCTACAAAACTCTTCTTTTTTAACGATCTTTTCAACAATACGTTTTTCGACTTATGGTGCCATTTAAAATTTTGGAGTTCTAGACATTGTGGACAAAACTACTCGTGATGACTACTTGCAATATACGGTTTGCTAAGAATGTTCGCTATGAAATTCAAATATTTGAAATAAAACAAATTTCTTTTAACACATGGAATTTGGAGGAATGCTAAAACTGTTCACACAACAACTCTTTGGTTATTTCTGGACCATGCATATCATAAGGAAGATTTTTCAGTGAAAACCACATCGCTCCAATTCCGATCCGAGTTTTCACAGGCCCAGAACAACTGTTTAAAACAATACTTTTCTGTTAGTACCCATTTTTGAGCAAGTACTGTGAACTTTAGTATTATTTTCTAAAAGTCTCAGCCTTATTGTAATTTTTTATCGGTTTTTTCTTAGCTAGTTTTGGTTGTGTTGTTTTCCATATCATCAGCAGATTTTGTTCAAAACATTTTATTACCACTTTAAATTTTTTTACCGATGTGCTTTATAACAGATAGAGAACAAGATGGAAAAACGAGACGAGTTTATCCAATTTTCGATATCTGTTTAGTAAGCACTTAACGATGAGTATTGTATGATATTTCTTGCACTTACGACACTAATTACTTTATAACAGATGACTTGATACTGATTGCAGTTATTAACCAACCCAATGTAAAATGACCATTTACTCAGTACTTTATACTGATTAAACATTACAATTAAGTTGTCTTAATTTATAATTACAATTTTTCATTTTGTGTTTTAGTAAAAATCAGAATTTGGATCCGAAATTAAGTTTTAGAAGTGAAAAGATCCCAACAATAATTGGCTATACTAATTCACAGTTCGTCGGATATTATTGTATAGAATCCGTTAATATACCGAATTTAACCTAATAATGAAGGTAAGTAAAACATTGAATTACAGCATATAAATTTATTGTGTATAATACATTTTAATGACATTTTTTTCCACATTATGGAATTTCTTTGGTTTATTGCTTATATGACCGTCTTGATTTATATTTGCAGGAAATAACAGAAAATAAATTCTGGAGCTCCATTTTGTATGAATAATTTTATGAAGTCTATTGTTGAAAAGTAAAAGCCATCAAACATATCAACAATAGAATAAAATAAAATGGAATGTATAACAAAAACAAGCAATACGATAAATAACAACCCATTTCTTAAGCTTCTATAATTCTCATATATTATTTAATTAATTTTCTGATATGTTTATATCAAGTAACTTGTTGAATACAAACATATAAACTGTTTTATATAATATGTACGAATATTTTAAATATAATAAAATTTTTCTGATTATGTAGTGGTGTTAGTTTTAGCATAGTTAAGCTAAGATCACACACCGCTACTTTTGCAGCGCAGTTTTAGAGTTGCAGCTGCAAAAGTTTTGCGTGGTGTTCACACATCCTAAAAGTAGCACGCAGCATGCAAGTTTTTCTACTGCAGCTACCCTTTAAAACTGCAAGCCCAATAAAATGCTGCAATAGTGTTCACACACAACACGCTTTTCCAGAGTGCAGCCAACAGCTGCAGCATAGGTGCTGTATTCCTTGGTGTTTCGCCCTGTGCACATAGGTTTTTAACAAGTTTGAATTAATAATAAACATTCATTTGTGTCCAATATGGGTGTAATTATAATGACTTTCAGTACTTGGTAATGCATTATTATAGACGTAATTTTGTTAAAATCAGGAACATCTTTGAAATTAAAAACAAATACTGACATCTTTTTGAAAGAAAATGATCTGCTGTGTTGAACGAGGTTTGTTTTTTGAAATTATGTTTAATTCAATTATTATGTTTAATAAATGAAAATAAATCTGATTATACTGACACTACTTTGTATTAAAGTATTTCGATATAATTATAAAAATAAAATTTCAAGGCCCACATGCAAAAAGGACAACATTTATCTATTACACCAACCAAATTCCAACTACAAAAAGGTCTTTACATCAACAAGCCCAACAAAACCAACAATTTGAGTAAAAGACTGGATAAAAAAAAACATGGAGCTATAAATATTGCGTAAAAGGGATGATGTATTTTAAAAAAAAACTTTTTAGAATGATAGCGATAGATTTCGGGTATTTATTGGAAAAGGTGACGCCTTTAATCTCTCTACCACACTCACTACATCAGAACTGGATTGATACTGCAGGCACAGCCGCTGCAAAAGTTTCTACCAAACAAATCTTTTTTGCAGCTATCGCAACTCTTAAAAATTCGGTTCACATGTGGATACTTTCTGAACTGCATGCCGCAAACAAATACTGCATGCAACCGACTTGCAGGTGCTACTTTTAAGGTTGCAGGGGTGTTCACACTAGGATTCACTTATGCTGCCCTGTTTTTTATGCTGCACTGCAGTAAAAGTAGCCGTGTGATCTTAGCTTTACATGGGTAAATACTTAAAAACTCTTATTCAGTCAAAATGTATGGAAGCTGCACCTATTCGTTTATTCTTTTAGAGAAAAGTAAAGATATCTTAAATATTATATTAATATAGACTAGGATAACTCATCCTATATTAATGTTTGACTATTTTACTTTATGTGATGGATATATAATGGGTATATAGGGACCTATCATAACAGTCTTTTATTTTGCAACAATGAAGGGCACTATATGATCTATGGACACATCTATTAGTGCATTTATTGTATAATTATAATAAGTAAGTAATAAATAAATCCAAGTCCATAAATATTGGTTTTTAAAATTATGAAATGTGTTAGATTTAATATAAAAAAAGGAGGTTTTTGTGTAGGATAACGACATACCGTCGCCTGGTGTAACTATTTTTTAACAACTTTATAGGAGCACAGTTTAAATGCTTATAAAAACTTTCACAAAAGATCTGCAATCATTGCTTGAATAGATGATGAAATAAGTGGTATCAGACATTAGTTATGGAAATGATATTTGGTTTTACAATGAAGAACGCCTTTGTTGAAGAAGGAAGTCACTTAGAATAAAATTTCCATCACCGCTTCAAATAACTCTTAAAACTGCAGAAAATATTAACGTCCTTCGCCATAAATCTAAATGATGATAACAATCCTCTTCACCTTATAGAAGGTAAAAAAATAGATGTATTGTGTGATACAGAAAAATAAAGGAAGTGCTTGAAAAGAAAGAGGTGTTCACACTTCAAATATCAGTGTTGTATTTGTAAAAATATATTACTGTGTTTCCTGCTTTTTTGAGATTCATAAAGCTGCGAAAATAATGCGAATAGTGTTTTTATAGATTTTTCAATAATTTAAAATTATTTTTAAAACTTTGTGTATTTGTTGTACTGTACTACCGTGCTTAGCAAGAAAGCAGTATCTCCACGACAGCAACTTAAGAAATATACCATATTTTTATTAGCATTCATTACAATTGCACATAGTATATTTTTAGATAGCAGTTTGTGCAGATACTGCTTTCTTGCTAAGCACGGCAGTGTAGTCAATGTTTGGTATCTCTTATGTACATCAAGCTATTCCTAAACAGTAGAAATGGATGAATTGTAGACTCGGATTGGGCTTTTTGGGATTAACATGATAATGATTTAATATTTATGAACTTGGATATATGTATCCTGTATAAAAACACAAATTTAAAAACTACACAACATATAAAAACAACAATCTCACAGAATATATAAATAATTAAAAACAATGATTAAAACTGGATACTGATTGTACATGATTAAACTATATCTAGAATCTACCAGTTCTAATATTTACTGCTGCAATATTAGTCCTAATAGTGACTTTTTTATTGTAATTCTAATTTTACTACTACTTCTTTGTATAGCAGAGGTATATTAAAGTATTTATTAAATTGACTGTAATTGCAATATTTATCATACATTAATGAACCAATCAACTATAAGGTAAGTTATCAAAAAGGAGAGAAAAAGATTAATCAAAAAACTTTTTTGAGCTGATTTCATTATTATTAATCTTTATTAAATTTTGAGTCACGGGTATTGTCAAAAATATATCTTTTTTATGACCATCCAAAATTGATCCCGGTCATTTGATAAAATCGATTATTAAAGGCCCTATAAAAATCTCTTAACTTTTGTAATACCAATGGATTTATATAAGGATGATTTCTGCCTTTTGTTTTACCCAAACAGTGAGGTGAACTGCGTCCTTCGCTTTTAAATAAACATGGAAAACCTTTGGTAGAATTAAAATAAAAATGTTTCTCGGTAACTACACGTTTTAAACCTAGAAAATCCTGAACTCGTTTCAGTTCTATAGCAGGATCGACTATTAATCGTTCCCCACTAACAAATAAAAATTGAGATAATGGAAAACATTTTAACCATCGAGCTAAATATCGTGCATAGACACCTAATTTAATAGGCCCCCAGCTTGTATCAATTGAATTACCATTTGTTCCATTTACAAAGGCAAGTTCTTCAAAAGGCTTCATTTCAGGCTTTTTTGATATAGCCTGTGTATAATCTGAAATTGAGCGAGTTACAGGATCTCTAACTACTACTAAAAGCTTAGTGGAGGGATTCATATGTTGCACTCTACGTGGAGCTTCTTTAGTTATAAAATATGAAGGCGATTTCTCTATGGTTATTTGCCCTTCCAGAGTGAGGGGCATGTGATGACGATACCATTCGAAACCTTTAGAGTAATGCTTGTCGAAGAAATGCACTTCACTACCAGCTGCACGCACATCGGGATGTATACGAATAAATTCTAAAAGGGCTCTTGTTCCACCTTTTTTAACACCAATGATGAGGGCGCTTGGTAGCTGTCGTGCAGGTTGTAAGCCTTGCTGGCGAAGGAAACGGTACTTTGGGGAAGCATCTGTTTCATTTACAGCCAGAAGTGGAACAACTCGTACTGCTGTTGTGTAGTGTAGACCGGTGTTATCTTTTGGTACCAAAGGATGATGTCGCCACTATAATAACAAAATAGAAATAAGTAAATGGTTTGGACGACATTCTCTCTGGTGTTGAAAGTTCATTTTTTAAAAATAAGATGACTGATTATATATTTAGAAGTTTAAGATTATTTTTTGAAAAATGCACCAGAGAAGTTACTTTATTTGTTGTTTTTCTACATTTAAATATATACATAATTACAATTCAAGGTCTGTAGAATGATAATCGAATATTTAACTACTGGAAAAACTAGAAATAATGTGTATTTATATCTATTTAAAAAAGAAAAAAATAGGTGACAAAATTAATGGATTAGGTATTTTGAACTCAGTCAGACTTGTGACATCATTCTATTTTTACTGGGAAATGTAAATTTAGCTTTAGATTTGTAAAAAAACAAAAACGAGATTATTTATTGTCGTTAATTATGTCTGTTGTTGCAATTCTAATTAATGGAATAAGGATGATATACGCCCCTTATCTATGAATATTTAAATAAATCAATTAAGTACAACATTTTATACTTACTTTTGGTAATGATTTAGAAATATTCGATACTAAACAGGTATTAAATGTATACGACAAATAAAGCGACAAAATTCCTAAACAAAACAAGCAGAGGATGATTTTCCGTGAAACTGGTATTTCCATTCCATTTAAATGAATTCATAACACTCGATCGTGTCACCATTTATTCATTGAAATAAAGTTTAATTAAAATATAATTAGTGTTACACATCAAGATTAATAATTATTAATTAACCGAAGTTCACCGTTTAAATTGCTGGTTAATTTAAAAAGCGCGGTAAATTAAAGATAAGACATGACGCGAATTTATGAAAATATTGCGGCAATGAACTGCATGATTGATTTTATTGGCTGCTCAGTATGTTTTACTTTATTTTTTTCTTTTTATTGTAAAAATAATCTGATTTATCGACGTTTTTGGTTCTTTGCTAATTTGAATATCGAATCTTTGTTAAAGCTACTGGAATATAGATGGCAGCATTGCACTGAATTGGTAGTTGAATAATTTAAATTGTTATAAAATCGAAAATCTCGATTTAATAATAGTTACAAAATAGAATAAGTATTATTTAATACTAATAGCCCTTGACAAGTAGTTTAGTTAGAAGTTACGATTTTTTTCACCCAATTGAGTTGAAATTCTTTTTGTAGCTGTAATGGCTTCAGCTTTACTTATTTTGCCGGTAACATGTAAACTATGTAATAACGTAATTAAATTACTTTTCAAGACATTCACAAAGTACTTGATATGTAACTATTGTTTTAAAGAAATTGTAGTTTTGGTAATTGTTTTCAGATTTTCTGATTGTTTAATTATTTCATTATAAAATCTATCAATATCAATTTACGATTACTATCTACCAAGGTAAATAACTAAAGTGAGAAATGCTCTGGAAATTGCCGTATCACACAATAGTTTTAAGAGTGGGGTATCAAAACACTAATTCACACCTACAAGGCGACCGGTTTGTTAAATTCATTAGTTCCGGCAATTCTTCCCACATCTTGTAGGCTGCTAAAAGTAAAGCAATTGCTGCTTTCTAAATGTAATGCGATACAATAAAATTTTTAATGATGAAGTATTATAAAAATATTAGTATGCCATTTGCAAGCACGAGCTGTTTGTATGAAATAATCTATATATTTAAAACACAAAGCTCATTCTTGTTCCATTTTGTTTACGATTTCTACATAATCGATCTGCACGATTCTTATTTTATATTGAAACTTTCACTGTGGAGATTAGTTACCATTAACACTACTAACATTTTTTTTTATTTTTATATTTTTAAACCATAAATTTTAAATATTTATTTGCAAATGCTCGAGAAAACCTACCCACTTGGAGCGAGATGGCACAAGACTTATTTTGTTATTTCGCTTCAATTCTATTGGGCCGATTTACATAATTCCAAGTTTAAGGTTTTACCCTGTAGATTTGAGAATTCCCCTTTCGAAACTAAACATCCTCCCTCTTGCCACCAATCGCATCGCTTGCTCACAACTCATATCACAAACAATTCTCAACCGAGTTTCATACTATTTGAATTTGCTGTAGAGCATTTCCAAAATTCCATGTGCGTGTGTCTGTCTGTGTGTGTTCGTTTTTCGCAATTTTTTTAAAATTTTGATCGGATATTACAGGTTCGGATATTTGATGAAAAAGTGGAACAGAAATGTTTGATCAACTACTGTCCTATTTCTTAAGGAACATGGACAAAATGGCCGACAAAGTCGTTCTATCAAGCATAATGATGTATGAATTTAGTGTAACATTTTATGATGAGAATGGATAGGTAAGTTAGAAAGGTTGGGCGCGTAAGATGGGTGGGGGGGATCAAATCATCGAGGTTTTATTAGCCTTGACATTTCTAAGTATTAACCGTTCCGTTTTATAAAGAAGCTTTAAACGTTTCCAAGCTTTAGAGTTTCAGCGTTTTAGAAGGACGTACAATCATAGTATTGGTATATAAAATTGGGCGGGTAAGATGGGGGTGGGGATCAAATCATCGAAGCTTTATTAGCCTTGACATTTCTAAGTATTAACCGCTCCGTTTTATAAAGAAGCTTTAAACGTTTCCAAGTTTTAGAATTTTAGAGTTTCAGCGTTTTAGAAGGACATACAATCGTAGTATTGGTATATAAAATTGGGCGGGTAAGATGGGGGTAGGGATCAAATCATCGAAGCTTTATTAGCCTTGACATTTCTAAGTATTAACCGCTCCGTTTTATAAAGAAGCTTTAAACGTTTCCAAGTTTTAGAATTTTAAGGTTTCAGCGTTTTAGAAGGACATACAATCGTAGTATTGATATATAAAATTGGGCGGGTAAGATGGGGGTGGGGATCAAATCATTGAGGTTTTATTAGTCTTGACATTTCTAGGTATTAACCGTTCCGTTTTATAAAGAAGCTTTAAACGTTTCGAAGTTCTAAGAATTTTAGAATTTCAACATTTTAGACGGACGTACAATCGCAGCGTTTTATGTAAGAATCATTGAGTTCCAAGTAACAATCTTAGTTAAAGAAAAATTAAAGTTAAAGATCTTCAGGCCGCCATTTTGCGGTAAAACTGGGTCTAATCATGAAAGTCTGTTTCATGATTAACATTAAATGTATTTTCTCTTATGTATAATTTGGAAACCTGAATTCAATGGCAATGATCTCAGACCTGCATGGCCCCTCTGAAGAACATCAGAAGCCCTTGAAGGGTTCCTGAACAAAAAAGTTGGCATAAAAAGTTACGCTGTCGTAAGTTTTACTCTAATAAGGAATACTTTTATTCAATGTTATATGTATATGGAACGTGTGAACTCTTAAGAACCTTTAGTGCTCTTCAAAAGGCTCATCTAGGTCTGAGACTAAATTTAGGGCCGCTAATTACATAGGAATGGTCACTTTTGGAGCAGATTTACATGCATTGTAATGCATTACATGCATCGCTGTCAGTTTATGTATAAGCCAGGACATACACACTCAGGTGCGTCATCTCAAAGAGGTTCCAGGTCTGATTTACACTGTTGACCTATTCCTTTAATGAAGAGGATACAGTCTCAATGTATTGACGGAACTTCTAGAAACTATAGCAACCGGCACTGTTAACACACGATAATAGCGGTATTAGCTATGATTTTCTTATATGAATGTTCGCGCGGTTCACCTCCAATTAGAAGTTTCCACCGATTGCGGTCGGCGTAGTGTCTACGGCTGGCGTCTATGGTCTCAGAAGTGTGAACAAGTAATACATTTTACAAATTTTACAAAAATTTGTTACTTTTTGTATAAACAAAATATAAAAAAATTAATAAATATAAAGTTCATATACAACTAGAACAAAAAAACAAAAGAGGTGCTACCGGGCGGTAACTCAAATTTTTTGTCAAAGTTTTCAAAGGCGTATATTGTGCAAACTATGTTATAAAAGTGTCTGTCTTTGGAACACCCGACGCCGACAGCAGCTGCGAGTAACACGTGTACATTTTGCGTGGGCATGCGCTTTAAAATCATTTAGTTTCGGCTTTATCCTTGATTCTTGTTTATGCTCTTTTGTGCTGTATCATTCTGAAAGTTCTCAAGAATTACTATGATAACGTTCTCGAACGTGCTTGATTATGCTCCCCAAGAGAACGGTTTTTAATGCGGTTTTATAATGCGCAAACGTTCGTGAACGTTCTTATCAGAATTTCCAGATCGTTTCTTCATTTAAAACACTAAGTGTAGTATAGTATAGTGTAGGGTAGTGTAGCGTAGCGTAGTCTATCGTCTATAAATTCAGAGCTGATAAAAAAACCTCTGCTGAAGAAATTCTTAATGAAATTGAGCCACAAGTATCTGATGGTTTTATTTTCTTTTGTTATGGTTTCATGGTCCATTTTCTTTGTAGTTCGCATTTTATCTTATTTTTCTTATTATCTATACCTTCACTGTAAAGTAGCAATAACTTTGAGGCGCATATTCCACTATGGATAAACCATTCTGAATTTTTTGAGTAGCTGAAAGCGCTAGTTCTGCTTGTTGGTAGTTTAGTTTGCCGTGACAATTAGTTAATAGTTCACCCATTTCAAGTTCCTACGTATACTGCGACTAGATAAGGTAACTCGTTTGTCAGTGTAATGTAATGTTACTGGGGACATCAAAGATAGTCAGCAGTCCGGACGTTTACGGATGGTACAGACACCGCAAGCCATCAAAACCAGTACTCGTGGAAATCCGCAGCGGAAGCAGATAATCATGACCTCTGAAATTAACATAACGAAAAAGTTTTAATATGAGTCGGATTATCAACAAAGACTTGGACCTTCGGGCATTCAAATGCCGTACGGTACAATTGCTGACTCTTGCCCTAAAAAAATAGGTCGGAAAATCGAAACTGCCACTGGTGAAGTACGCGGATGAGCGGCACGGAAAAGTCTATTTAGCGACAAAAAGAATTTCGCCGCTCAAGAAAAATTTAATAAGCAGAGTGATAGTGAAGCCTCCGAACTGATATCACGGGACGAAAAAGGTCACCACCCAGCGTCACTAATGCATGTAATCTCGGTAACACTTTAAATAATACCCTTAAAAAAATCATACAACCATTTTATAATATTGTTCACTTTACATGAATGGTTTGGTAAGGTATCTCCTATGATGGAGTCACTAACGTGCATTTCTGCAAAAAAGGAGTCAAAGCATCGGCCAAAGTTTATCAAGAGTCCATTCTGGAATCCGTCGTGAAGCCACTCAAACATATCCTTTTCCAAAATCAACCGTAAAGTTTCCAGCAGGATTCTGCGACGTTCCATAAGGCCAAAACCACCCCGACCTGGCTCCAAAACAATTTAATCGGTTTTATAAGCTCCGAAGACTGGCCGTCTGGTAGCCCGGATCTAAATCCTTTCAATTCCAAATTGTGGCCGGTTTTGGAGAACATAATATACGTACCACAAAAGATAGTCAACATTGAATTCTTGCAGCACGCTATATAACCTAAGCTGTGAACAACTTTTCAATCCACGAGATGCGTGCTGCTATTAGGCGTGGCCGGCGCTACTTAGGACATGCCTTAGGGCCAAAGGCGGGAATTTTGCACAAGATCAACATTTTTATATATCATATCGTATATTAGTAAATAAACTAATAAAATTTGTTTAAAAATATTTTGTAGCTTTCATTGTATTGCATAAAATGTGTGTAACAGTATTTATGTCCGTACTAGGTAATACATCAATAATCTATAACTAAATATAACCAAAATATAGAAAACCTAACAATAATAATAAATATCGAACTGATCTTAAATAATTGATTTCATACTTGTGAAAATTAGAGTTCCTAAATATGAACTGAACATCACACAGTTAAAGTTTTCATTTAGGAACTCTAATAAAAATAACAGATCTGATCGTAACACAATAATATAGAAAACGAAAGCAGAGATATACTAAAGCATATTTTTTAAAAACATTGCTATAGCAAGTACAGTATGTGACAAAAATAGTGTGAGCATAAAATAAGATCAAATTAAAAAGAAATTTTTATAAATTATCTACTCTTCTTACTTACTATATTTTGTTGGATGGCATTCTAGGATTATTAGGGTTGGGAATTACTATGTATGTAATTGGTATTGTATAAAATGTCATCAAGTTACATCAATGATGCAGCAATAAAAAATCAAATAAATTTAAGAGAAGTTATAGATTGTTACATAAAGTAACATTTCGGAAAGAGCGTTTTGAAAGCACTGCACTGGAATAAATAGTCACTCTGTGCCATTTCATAAAAGTGGTCACGGGGCTTAATCCTTACCGGCAAATTCTGCTGGAATAGAGGATGATTCTCTGTATTTTACAAAAACAAATTATAACGGAACCATGCACCTTTAACAACCTTGAATTAAATAATTACTTAGTATTGTTTATCATTGTTATGCAACACCTGTTATTTCGTCTAAATTAAAACGTTAGAAAAATGTTTCGTGCATATCTTTAGACGAAAAAGAACCGCATTATCATTAAAATTACTGTATTTTCGTGAGCTTATAAGCATACAATACCTTGCACTTACAATTAGACCACTTAAGTTCATTATGTATGAACTTAACGATACTATACAGTAGTTTCTCAGCAGAATGAATAATTTATTAAAATAAAATTATAAATTATCTTTTAGGAGATTAAACAAACACAACAATGCTTATTTAAATAGTCATAAAAATCAGTGTAGTGTATGCATTTTGAATTTTAAACTAATAGCTTTTTTAATAACAAAAATAATCTAATTTGCACTAAATTTAACGAGCAATCAAACAACTGGTAGTTGTTTCAGCTGATTTTAATTTTTGATAATTTCTAAAGAGGAAATTAAGTCTTGCCAGACTAATAAAGCTTCTCGATACGCAATTTAAAAATAATAGAACAAAAGTGAAATTTAATAATAATATGCATGCGGCGAGAACGTTTATTACAATGTTGAGGAAAAAACTTTATAAAACATTAAGATCAAACTTTTCAAGCGAGACAACTCTTCGCACTCATTTCGCTCCTTTAATAAATTAATAGGTTATTTTTTGATTTAACAAATTTATTCTTGCGTGTCATTTAATTGATTTACTACTTCGGTTTTTACATGTTAAAAACTGAACTAGTTTTTCCTATTAGATTGAAACTGCAAACATTAGTGACTTTGTTCATTTAATAAAATTACAAGAAGTTGGTAGAAACGTTTGCCTTTTGGGATGTGTTAGTGTTATTATTTAAATATTGGTAAAATCATTTCTTTTACACTTGACCAAATATGGCATAGTTTAAATTTAAAGTCTAATTTAATTTTAAACATAGATTTACTTTTACGGTATTGGAAAATATTAAGTAAGCAAAATGTGCTTGAAGAGATAATATCTGTTAAGGTGATGTTTAATTTAAGGTGTTCCGTTGTCAATGAGGTGCCGCAAGTAAACGATAATATTTACTGCCATATCAAATAGGAGAAATATACCATTTCCAGTTTATTATCTAACCTTTTACTTTATCAAACCCAATGTACATGTAATAAAATAACAGTTACGCATCAAGGGTGGTAAGTGTATCATTGTGATCAAAGGCTGTATGTTTGATCCAAGTTACCAGGCAAAGTTCAAAAAACTTCCTGAATCCGCAATTCTCGGATCCTAGAATTGGATATATTATATTATATAAATATAAGATTTATGGTATATGCAAAATATTTAAAATAAAACTCAAAATAGTACTATATTAAAGTATTAGTTTCATAAGACACGTTTTTAGCGCACGCGTCCGAGTTTAGAAAACGACCCTCGTAACGGAGAGTTTTCCAAAGGGCAAGTGCACTAAGACGTCTTATGAAACGAATACTTTATACTATTTTTTCTATTTGGGTGTCCAATAAAGCCATTTGGATACGAATTCTACGTGTCCAAAAGAATACTGGAAACAATAACATTTTATTTTTTAAAGTTGATATCACTGTTGAACAGCTCTTCTTAAAACTTCAAACTTATTTACGTTGTAAATTTGAAAAACAAATGCAGAATTAGAATTTTTAGTGTTGCCAATTCTCAAAAAACTTTCCCTAACAAAGTTTATTTAAAAACTAAGTTATTATTTTTTAAATAATTACAAAATAACGCAAATACAAAAAATAGTATAAAGTATTCGTTTCATAAGACATTTTAACGCAATTGTCCTTGGAGAAACTTGCGAACTCCGCGAAATAATGGGACGCGCGCGCTAAAAACGTGTCTTATGAAACTAATACTTTAATACACTATTTTCTATTTGCGTTAATTTGTAATAATTTAAAAAAATAACTTAGTTTTAAATAAAATTTGTTAGGGATACTTTGTTAAGTAGTTTGGCAGTTGGCCACACTCGAAATCATAATTCTGCATTTGTTTTTATAATTTACAGCGTCAATAAGTTTGACATCTTAAGAACAGCTGTTCAACACTGATATCGAATAAAGTATCCAAATAAATCTTTTTTTGACACGCAAATAAAAAAATACTTAAGATTTTACTTATTAATTATAAGAAAATATGGAAAAATCATTAGCCAAAAAATATAAAAATCAAAATAGAAACAAATTATTAAAAGAAAAAACATAAAAACACCGGTTCGTCCAAGATGTCCGCTAAACTAAACTTTTCTAGCATGAACAAGCCCCTTTCGGGTTCTACACTGGTAGACTCAAAAAATTTAAAAAATGGTGATTAAAAAGATTATATACCATTTGAAAGTTTTGTTCCAAAAATCCGAAATCCACCCTTTTCAAATAAGTCCATGTCCCGAGGAAAAGTCTCATTTAAGTTTTGTTTATTTATGGAGTTTACACCATACTTTCATTTAAGGTCCAAGTGTACCCAAAAACGTGTGTTATTTGTTTCATAAATAATATAATAATGTGATAACTTTGGTTTTAAGTTAATAGTCTATGAATGTTAAAAACGTTTTCAATTATTTTTGTATGTATTTATTGTCACCATACGTCTTCAGGAGTGTTTTACTCTATTTGGGGAGTTGTTTTTCGCTCTAGCGCAAGATTTTATGTGCTTTTCTGATGTCGGATTCGGTTTCAGCGCCGAAAAGTACATCGGAATCCATAGTCACGTTCTCAGTCAAAACTTTTTTTTGTGGGGCTGTGTAATTTGTTAAGAAAATTGAAACAATATACATATGTACATACATAATCTTTAACCCCTTATATCTTTCGGTGTCGAAGTGTCGGACGCACCGAGCCGCATAGTGGATATGTGGGTGTGAGAAGAGGCAGCGGAGCCATATAGGCAAGTACACTGCGCTCGTGGTTTACCCATCCGAGTAACTTCCGGAGCAAACTCGACTTAACTCTGTTAAGCGATATAATCCATTATAACCACCCTGCCATACTGCTGGCTAAAATTGAAACAAATAAAACCTTAATTCCAATGTAAGAATTTCAATTGGATGTCTTGTGCACAAAAGTCTCAAATTATTTTTCTCGAGACAACAAAAAAATCCTGGGTCAGAGACACTAGTGGACGATGTTGAACGCTTCGATGAAGTTTAACGCGTGAATGCATATTGTTCGGCAAAAGTACTTAACGAATGGAAGGATACCAAAACCAATACGGATATGCGGTGGGTAGTAAGATTTAAAAACACATTCCCATTACTTTAGTTTCATTACATTTGGTTTACGAAAACGCAGATATTTCACCTTCTGTTCTATCTCAATGTAGTAAAAAGCAGTTTTCTGACAAAATTAAGGACTAAAAATTAGGTTCTGTAACATATTTAGCTAATTTTAAGCATTAGATTTATCTCAAATAAATCCCCATGCGGTAAACATAATTGCGACCTGTAGCCACACTTCTATCATGAAAAATCATTGCGATAGCTTTGATATCCTCCAAACTTAATAAAAAACTATCTGGTTAGGTGAGTTTCTGATATAGGTCCTATGTCTATTTTTGGTATGTTTAGAAATGCTTGTATTTCCTCTTGGTATTGTATTAATTACCATAGTCATGTTCCCAGGTCAGAACATTTTTTTTGTAGGGCTGTGTTATTAGTTAAAATTCTGAAAGTTCTAAACAAGCGTGTCGCCTTACACATATGATTTTCTTAACCGGGTTTAAAAAAATAGTCAACAGCCATTTGAAAGACATACAAATTATTACTTGCCTATGAACAATCAATAAAGGGAAAGTTTCAGTAAGCAGCTCCCGTTAGGCCATCCACTAAGTAAACTTGTACTTTCTATTCAATTATATTCAAAAGGGGTTTCCATCCGGAAATCTTTCTTATTTATAAACAGGTAGTAATGCTTTTAAATAGTAGTCTTCCTAAAGGCCTAAACAGAATGTTTTTATTTTATTATATTTATTATACATGTAAATAGGAATGTTAGTTTTCTTTCCATAGGATTCTAGCTTATTATGTACGTAAAATAATTGCTTTTTGTTTGTATTTGTATTAGTATTCAATATTATAGCATTAAAGATTAATTCATAAAGTCTATTATAGTATTTTTTTATTTTTAAAATTAAATCCTGCATCGATCCTATGTAAGATTAAAAAAGTATTGTACCTGAAAATTTCCAAGACTTAAAAAAAGACGGTTAAAAGTAATCAATTCCAGATGTATAGATTTGTTTAAACAAATAAACATTTTGATACATATTTAAAACCACAATAAACCAGAAATAATAAACAGTTGCAGGTGCAATACCAGCTATTTGTTCTGGAAAAGAGCAAAGTGGTTTATAAGGATGAATGTACTATTTCAAACTAAATTTAATTTAAAACTGTTTATTTGAAAACTTTAATTAAAATTTCGAAATAATACAAGCGCGGTTAAATTACCCTCATATTCGAGGACTTTTTTGTAAAAGTTATGAATGACTTAAAACTTACCGACAAACAATACAACACTAAACAGGAAAGGTTTTGTCATAAAAGAAAAAAAGAAAGAATCTCATGACAGGAGAATTCATTTATGTACTGCTGCGCTTTTCATTAAATATTATTTATTTTATTATTATTTCTTAGTTACTTTCCAGTGGAAATCCATTACCTGGTCACCTTATTATATAATTTCTTAGTTGTTCTTTGTCTAATCTCACTATTCGAAACAAAGTTCTTAAAGCTTTCTACATTATTGGGAGATGAAAATGTATACTTACGAGTACACACCTTATTATTCTTTAGTATCGACGGAAAAGAAATCATATGATGTCATACCTTGTTGTGGTGTAGAAGCATTAACTTCTTTGTATTTCCAAAAAGATCTGGCATTCATGTTGTTGATACATAAATTAGTTTTATTTCTAAACTGCTTCCTTTTATCTTTAATCCTCTCTCAAATTTAATTACTTAATTTAATCGATTTACATAAAAACTTCGTAATCTACACAAAATCATTAACAAACATCTCTCAATTAAATTAATTTTTAAACGGTTCCGTCATAATAGCAATTAAAAGAAAAAAATATTTTCGTGCTTGTGTGTGGTCGCATTTCACTTTATGACACGGTACATTTAGCTTTAGAATATCTTTAAGATTCCGAAAATGATTGTGTTTATTTTTTTCCTGCAACAGTATCTAACAATTTGCTTTCACGATTTTAAATTTAATTTCGTTCCTTTATTATTCTTTCTGCTATGGGAATTCAGAGGTTACGGATAAAAAAAACATGCAAACCTATATTAAGAACAGTTGTTTTCTGCAAATATTATTTGACAAACCGCAAATTTATAAACAATAGTGGAGATAAATACATGAAACTACAAATTTCAAAAACAAATAAAAATTTTTGCCAGGAAATAAAAAATTAAGAACGTTTATTGAACTAGGACACAAAATAAATACCTAATTAGATTTTTGTGTATCAGAATCATCGTAAGTAGGTATCTGGATTCGCAAAAAAATTATCTACATAATTAAAGTAAAAAATTAAATTTGTCTAATTATATTACAGTATTTGGTACAATCTACGGTTAAGAGATGCAAAAAAGTAAAAACAAGAGAGTTGCTAAAGGAAAAACTGTTTAAATTAATTTACAAAACGTCAAGAAACATTATAAAGTTATTGTTGATAAATGTATCTGACGTATTTATCCTATAAAATATTAATCTCTCACGTTTATGTCGCACCGTATCATTTTCAACGTTTCAAGTACGCGAAGACAGCTTAAATACTACACGCAGTCTGACATTTTTTAACGCAGACTTAATTATATAAATTCAGCCTGTAATTAGATTAAAAAAAGAAAATCAAAGAAGTTTGAAATACTGACAGATTTATGTAGTTGTAGCCGTATATTTTTAACTGGTGTTTTCTTATTTTTATAAACCTGTATGTGTATTTATGTACGTATGTGTACCGAAGTTGTGATCTCTTTGAAAGTGAATAATTGGCAAGCCTATTTAAATACTACTATGCTTCGAAGCTGGCTATGGTAATTCTATAGCTGCTTGAAATGTTAATTTCTTTATCTTTTCAATGCAGAATTTAAAATCGGCTCTGAAAATTACTTAACAGAAATATTAATGAAATAATTGAATTTGGGAGTACTGTAGTGTTTTGAAGACCAATGTAGTAATACAGGTTGCTTGTAAGGTCTTGTACACTATCTTATGAGTTATCTCTTCTAGAAGATAATAAAACACATGTAACTTCTATGAGATATTTATTTATACTTGTTGTTGATTACTGTTGTCATGGCAATCACTTAGCATGCAATGCCTTCTTGAGGTAATATAGATGTAATGACTGATTTTATAATGAATATCATTACATTACACCCCGGGTAAAAAAAGGCTGAACATGTACCAAAAGAAATGAGCCGTGAGTCAAAAGGGCATTTAATGCATTCCTCAACAAAAAAATAGCATACATTAATGTCGTACTTGTATGTATTGGCATGTTTAATGTATACTAGCTACAAAAAAATTGAGGTCATTTGCATCTTTTCAATGGTTCCTTACATGCTAAGACAATAAAACCTTTGTTAAGAATTAGGTGCTATTAATCAAAGAATTGAAAGGCCTTAGCTGCTGATAGCTAAGGGGCATCAATTGCTTAAGGCAAAAACATGAGTTGCTTATTGCAAGGTGTTGCCGCAAACTTAACCTAATTAATAAACTTGATGTACAGGAATCACTTGTTAGGACGTTCTGTAATTCTTACTAGAAAGAAAGAAATAAAATTTAGGAACGTGAACAAAACCAAGGAACAACATAATAAGTGCTTCGTGAACAAGTGATGCTTGCGTTACGATTTATTTGTTGTAACTTCTAAAATTAAAAATAACTATGCTAATTGAATCTAAAAGCGTTAGCCTAAGTAGTAAGTGGGGCTGTATCTCATAAAACAGAGGCAGCATTCATAGCATTGTCCTAAGATTGTAGGAAGTGCTAGGTGAAATTGCCTGTTGGAGAGTATGATTGAATCTTCTTGTGTCCTGTTATTTGAGGAGAATGAACACTTGAAGCTTAATCCGGTAGCACATATATCTGGGAGGTCCAAATACTATTCAGGATTGATTAGTTGAATGTTATCAATGTACGATATCATGTAATGTCGAGTTGACAAGGCTCACGTGGCAAAATATAAGTCACTACTGTTATTTTTGCACTTGTGTTTATGGTGTATAACTTGAAAGTTGGTACACTGCACATAATGCCAAAGCTTATTAGCGAAATGGAATTTGCTATTATGATAAGATAATTTGAGCTCGGTCAATAGCAATTGCACTGTTGTAATTTTCTCGGTTAGCAAAAAGTCGAATGTTCTCATTGTTTTAATTACGAGGTAATAAGGCTGTTTAATCGCGTGACCTTTGCATAAAATTTCGCGTTTTGACATAACAAAATTTTGTTGGTTAAGGTTAAGGTTGTTGCGAAGTTCGTTGATGGTTATCCGAGAAAACAACTTAAACATCAAAATTAAATAAAGACAAAAGATATTAATCCTGTTATATCAAAGAACAATCTCTTCTTATGGCATCGTTGCAATGGCGAAACGAGAGATGTCGGCATCGTTGTGTCCGAGAATTGTTGAAGACATTTCTCAGGAGCTGTTACTACGGGTGTTGTAGCTTTTGGTTCTTGAGGAACGTTATTGATGTGATTTTCATCAGGAACTGGAGGTGTTGTAGCTTGTAGATTCCAGGAATTATTTTCTGGATCCAAGGAAGTCTTCGTAGAAGATACGGCGATTGATATCCCCAAACTGTCGGCCTTCGGAAGCTCTTGCAATTTCTGATTTAAAACACATTGGTTACGATTCAACTTCAGCTGTACCCTAACTGACTGTGATGTTTTTTGAATGTTTGTAGGAGATTTTGATTCCTGTGAAACATGCTTTTCAAAATTTGAATGTTCAGAATTATTAATACAGAAAGTATCAGTGGATGCATGTGCATCTGAAAGAACATTGCATTTATAAATGACGTTTTGAGTCACGTTGAGTGACGGATCTTGCGATATTTGATTACAGTTTGTATTTATGAAATTATAAGGATAAATGATTTCGTTTTTAAATAGGTTAACTAGACCAAAAAATTCAGGTGAATCATTTTGCTGTAACCAGAAATCTGTAATCTCTTTGGGAGAAGAGATAGTATTTGATTTTGGTTTTGGGTTGAATGGAGGAGGTTCTCCACAAAAGTACCCAAGTAATAGTTTAATAGTTCGTTGATGAACGTGGTGTATGGTTCGAATGAAAGTTTATTGTTATCAATAAACTTGATAAGATTCGAATGGAGTTGCAAAATGTTATATGAGAAGTTATGAATTAAAACATCATATCTTTGAATCTCGTTGTCAATATGTAGGAAGTCAAAGTATCGATTGATTAAGACTATTGACATGTGAACATGTGAAATGTCAAAATTGGGAAATTTTACTAAATTTGCTTTCAACTGCGCCATATTGAAACGTAACCAATATAATATAGTTTACTTATCTTATTTAAATGATAAAAAAGGATATTTATAAACTTCTGAAAGTCGACTGCTTGCGTCGATAATCAATTAACCAATTCAAGGAACTCCAGGTTGCAAGTTGCGTTTGTCGGCAAAGACAGAAAACCAGAGCAATGGAATATCGAAGATATGGCGTCGATTATCTAAGTACTTCTTTCGTAGCGTCGGAGGTCACCAATGGAGTGTGTTGATGACCAATGTGGTAATACAGGTTGCTTGTGTGGTCTTGTACACTATCTTATGAGTTATCTCTTCTAGAAGATAATAAAACACATGTAACTTCTATGAGATATTTATTTATACTTGTTGTTGATTACTGTTGTCATGGCAATCACTTAGCATGCAATGCCTTCTTGAGGTAATATGGATGTAATGACTGATTTTATGCTGAATATCATTACAGTACCGTGGTCCCATTGTGGTTATCAATGATTTTAATAAGTTCGTTTCTGTGAGATAAGTCGGGTTGTCAAATGTAAAATTACGAAAAAGTATTAAATTAAATTCTTCAAAAACTAAAGCTAACGTGTTATCCAGTAGAATAGGTTTTGTATTAATAATGTAAGTATTGTTAGAGATTCAAAAGCTGTCGATAACATTAAATATTTAGGAATGTTTATAGATAGTACCTAAATTCTACAAGTTGTATCAATAAATAATAAATCCAGAAGTAGAGATTTTCATGTGGATGTAGTTTAGATCTTAACACTTTAATTTTAAGTTTTTTTTTAGATACATACTGATATGGTTACATATAAAGGGTAGGGTTATTTAATTTTTAATAATGCCCCACATTGTTGCGATAAAAATTTTATAATTATGGATTTATGATGAAAATTTAATTTATTTGAAAACTAAAATTTATTTGAACACTAGACACAGACATAGATGCGATTGTAACAAAGATAAAATACACAACCCATTACTTGCTTACCTTTAATTGAAATAATGCTCCGGCAGTAGGTAATGGGCCACTTTAGGCAGACAGTTCTAGGGACTTTTTTTGTTTACAGTTGGTACCCCTGGGGGAAAATCTGGTGACTTTTTGTCTGTCTCTCTCTAATCTGGTGGCTTTTTGTCTGTCTCTCTCTAATCTGGTGACTTTTTGTCTGTCTCTCTCTAATCTGGTGACTTTTTTGTCTGTCTCTCTCTAGGTGCGGCCATTTTGAATCGCCATTTTGAATAGCCATTTTGAATCGCCATTTTGGATCGCCATTTTGAATAGCCATTTTGAATCGCCATTTTGAATCGTCATTTTGAATAGCCATTTTGAAATGTCATTTTGAATCTGTCAATTTTGAATGTCATTTACCTATCGGCCATTTGTATCTATCATTTTCAATTTGTCATCTTAGATTTCCCGCCCTTGGATTTGAATTTTTAGTAATTTAATTCGCGGGGTCATTAGCGGATCATTTTTTTTTATCTCGCGGGATCATCTGCATATCTCATCTCTCATCTCTCTCTCCTCATTCCCAACTTGGATTTCCCGCTGAAAGATTTGAATTCCTAGCGCTGCTAAGGCCATCTATCGGTGACGTCATATGATCGGTATAGTAGATTTCTATACGCCTGTAGATAGGCAACCTGCTACACTTTTTTATAAAAATCAATGGAGCCAACAGGATTTGAACCGGGGACCGCTCGAATGGTAGCCAGCCAATGCATCCATTACACCACGAAGGTAATCTATTAAAGCACTGTAAACGGGTTATAAAAAAAAAATAATGTTGACTAGCTATTGTTGTGTCGAATTGACGATTTGATTTGAAAATTTAATAATGTAATTTATCGTTTAGACTAACCCTTGCTTACTTCTATATATGTTTAATTAATATGTAATTCGTACATCAAAATATGTTCTTAATATGTTAATCAATTTCCTTATAAAATATAACTATATATCATTGAAATAAAACATTAAACAATTGCAGTCGTTTATCATAAACCTAGTGGTGAGTTTGTATTATTCGTATAGCGATATGGATATATTATTCAGATATGTCGTGTTATGTGTTTAAATTTCTCATATGCATGCGCGAATTAAATTAATTCACGGTATCATTAGTGTATCTCCTCTCTCATTTACATAACTGATATCTCATTCTGTACATCTCATTTTTATATATTATTTGCCATCTCTCATCTCTCTCTCTCTCTCATAAATTTATTTTAAAATAAATCAGTCCTATTTGATATTTATCTACAGGTCATCATGTAATTCTGCGAAAATAATTTAATATGAAACGTAATAATAAAGGCGAATTAAATTAATTGATCTAATTAAATTAATTGATCAATTACATATCTCCTCTCTCATTTACATATATGATTTCTCATATGCATGGGCGAATTAAATTAATTGATCTAATTAATTTAATTCACAGTATCAATTACATATCCCTCTCTCATTTACATATATGATTTCTCATATGCATGCGCGAATTAAATTAATTCACGGTATCATTAGTGTATCTCCTCTCTCATTTACATAACTGATATCTCATTCTGTACATCTCATTTTTATATATTATTTGCCATCTCTCATCTCTCTCTCTCATAAATTTATTTTAAAATAAATCAGTCCTATTTGATATTTATCTTCAGGTCATCATGTAATTCTGCGAAAATAATTTAATATGTAGAAACGTAATAATAAAAAACTTATTTTCAACTATACAAAAGTAACTCTTAAGCTACTGTCAATCAACTGTCGGATTAGCTCTGGTGCATTAGACCTGTTTAAATATACGCCGTAAACATTTAGTTTGAAAGAAAACAATTAGGATCGTTATGATTTCATAAAATTTTATTCAAGTGAATCTTCTTAAGAATATAGAACACTGTGAAGCATTATTTTTAAAATT
Organism: Agrypnus murinus; assembly: GCA_929113105.1. NCBI lineage: Eukaryota > Metazoa > Arthropoda > Insecta > Coleoptera > Elateridae > Agrypnus > Agrypnus murinus. The sequence continues at coordinate 37,747,273 of OV816025.1, read as the reverse complement.
CAAAAACATTATCTATAGCTAAAACTGTTTAAGAAATAACTTTCAAACTAAATGTTTTGCATGAAAATACGTACAAACTAATTAGCCATGTTTCGACATTCTTTAAAACTGCTTTCAACCATAAATAAACAAACGTTCTTACGAATGACTGACTGAAAGGAATTTAGATTTTCTAAATAATTTGTTAAGAGATTATCATCTTAAAAGCGGCATAAATTATTGTTTTAAATAACAATTACTCACCCTTGTGTTAACCCGTATGCTAAGTATGTCCTAATGGTAAAACTGTAATCAACGAGATCTAATATCATAGTAATATTATATAACAGATTAGGTGACCTAACAAACTCTTTAAAGAAATGTTTATTTACATGTATGAGATAGTATTTAACATAATGTCCTTACATACTGGGTTACGATAGAGACGGGTAATCATACGATCTGTTGAAATGTATGATATATTATAAAATAACGTTTAAATAAGAGTTTACTTTAGATGCTTTCGTATAAATAAACAAACGTTCTTACGAATGACTGAAAGGAATTTAGATTTTCTAAATAATTTGTTAAGAGATTATCATCTTAAAAGAGGCATAAATTATTGTTTTAAATGACAATTACTCACCCTTGTGTTAACATGTATGCTAAGTATGTCCTAATGGTAAAACTGTAATCGACGAGATCTAACATCATAGTAATATTATAACAGATTAGGTGACCTAACAAACTCTTTAAAGAAATGTTTATTTACATGTATGAGATAGTATTTAACATAATGTCCTTACATACTGGGTTACGATAGAGACGGGTAATCATACAAGCTGCTGAAATGTATGATATATTATAAAATAACGTTTAAATAAGAGTTTACTTTAGATGCTACGAATATCTATATGGTGTATAAACAATAAGAACACATATTTAGAAACTGTTTACAAGGTAGTAGATATAACGAAAAAAGGCTAGCATTTGTTCAAAATTACATTACGTCTAGAGGGCGATATGAATATAACTTATAGGATTTAATCAAACTAGAAAAATATCGATATATATTCAGCGTTGAGAAATAATTATACTATGCGTTTAAATGTTTAAGTTCATCATAGCCTGCATCTCCTAAAATATGAGCGTTATACACATGTTTGAAATTCAATTCATCTTGCTTAAAGAGAATAAGTAAGTTAGCGTTGTCCCTAATCAGATGTTTCGGTATCTTTGCACATGTCTGACCTAAATAAAATGAATCAACATCCTTTATGTCTACTCATGCTAAAATATTCTCTAAGTTTTTCCTGTTTGTCACAGATAATATCATCGAAAATGAATACTGAATTAGGTTTCACATCATTAGGGGTGATTACATCATCGCTTTCGTCATATTTAGGTTGAAATAAAGACTTGGCGTATAGGTAGATATTTTCAAATTTTAATTCGTTTTCATTTGTTAGTAGACCTAACAAGACATTAGTTTTACTACAAGAAGAAGGTACACTCAAAATTGCTCTATAGGAAACATATAAAAGCTTACAATTCTTCTTATCACCATCGGAATATTTTCGAGAAACACGATCGTCTAAGTTAAAATTATTGATTTAAAAAGTAATGACCATTACTCATCCTTTGTGTTTCGCCATATTTAAACGTTATTTTACAATACATCATACATTTTCAATAGCTTCGAAATACGCAGATATGTAATAATATACTATATACTCTTGTAGGTTATTCAACGTATCTATAGTAAACTCTTATGACTAATAATAATCTGTAACCTTATTGTCTTTTATTACATCACAGGTTAGAACATACGAATATAATTCAGGTTAGATTAGGTTAGAGCCTACGAATACATTTTTAGGGCAGAACGTAGGGAGCAGAGTAAGTACAAAACAACATTCTTTCATACAAGAACGTTTATTGATACGAGTAGTTTCGACGCTACTTAAAACATAATACATAACTTATATATATAATATCTATTAAAATAGTACATTTCGTATACACTAATAATGGTACTACATACTCGACTATAAAGTAAACATGCTAGGTATAACAACAGTTTAAAAGAATAGATAGTAAATATAACTATATCTAATTATTTTATATAATACTATGTTAACTAAGAGGTTATATACAGAATATATACGCCTGTATTCGACCTCTAGAGGGTTCATAAGACTACAGTAGACCAGACCAGACCAGACCAGACCAGACCAGATCAGATCAGACCAGAGCAGACCAGACCAGACCAGACTAGACTATAGATGATAGACAGTAAAATCATGAACAATTATACGGCCTGTAATATAATAGAGCTTACTTGATATTTTAAAATTAGTGGCTGAATCTAATTATTACAGAAATTCAATTGTAGAAACTGAAGTAGGTAGATTTAGGTCGCGCGACCTAAATCTAACCTAAAATATATTCGTAGACTGTAACCCAACTAATATAATATGTAAGTTTTTTCGAATGTTAATGACGATTTCGTAAGTAGCTATAATGGTCTAACGTAATAAATATTTTATGAACTAATCTTAATAGAGATTTTTTTTGTAAGTAGCTACATGCTCTAACCTAATAAATGTTTTATGAACTAATCTTAATAGAGATTCTTGAATCTTTGCAACAACCGGAGTCTAAAATCTATAACCTTAATATAATTTTTGGGGGGTCTAACCTAGATTGCTTCATTTAATTTAATCATTTATATTAATATTATATCGATTTATCATACAATTTTGGGTTTTAAAGTAAAGTTTAGAAGTTTAGAATCCTTAAAACTCTCTATGAAGTTTTAGAATTGTCGATTACTAAGACACCCGTTTCTTCTGCCTCCCTTAGTAAATTCATATTGTTAGCTTCTACTTTGTCAACTGTTACTAGAATGCTGTTCTTTAGATCCTTTACCTCGCTCTATGTATCTGTAGTCACTACAATGAAAGTTTGTACTGTTGTGTCGAATTGACGATTTGCTTTGAAAATTTAATAATGTAATTTATCGTTTAAACTAACCCTTGTTTACTTCTATATATGTTTAATTAATATGTAATTAGTACATCAAAATATGTTCTTAATATGTTAATCAATTTCCTTATAAAATATAACTATATATCATTGAAATAAAACATTATTAAAATATTTAAAAAAAAAATTTCATTTTATCACGTCCTAAATATTTACACGATTGATCACGTTTCTCGTCAGCTTCTTTTCAAACAATTGCAGTCGTTTATCATAAACCTAATGGTGAGCTTGTATTATTCGAATAGCGATATGGATATATTATTCAATTTTCATGTCTTTTGCTAACCCTAATTTTTTATGTACTAATAACTCTGATACTATTTACTGCAATTCAATGCTTGGAAACTTAGACTTGGTTCAGATCATCAATGAACCGTCTATTTATACTGATCGACCAGAGCAATCGGTTGTTCTATCCTACGTTGAGAAAATAATTATACTATGTAAGCGTAGATACGTTACATATGATTGCGAGCCTGAGTATAAGCATAAACCCTATACTACAGATTTTTATGCTTTTTTCATTATATCTACTACAGACGAGGTGAAGAATAGGTACATTTAACAAGCGTATGCTACAATTATCTAATTTATAGTTTTCTAGACGTAATGTAATTTTGAACAGATTTTAACCCTTTTCGTTATATCTACTACCCTTGTAAGCGATTTCTACATATACGTTCTTATTGTTTATACACCATATAGATATTCGTAGCATCTAAAGTAAACTCTTATTTAAACGTTATTTTACAATATATCATACATTTCAGCAACTCGTATGATTATCCCTCTATATCGTAACCCCGTATGTAAGGACATTATGTTAAATACTATCTCATACATGTAAATAGTTACAACAACAAAATAGAAAAGTATACTTGAGGGTAAGAAAGAAGTCCTGGACGCGGCTATCTATAACATATGTCATATGTTTTTGTAATACGTCTTTATAACTTTGAAACTCTACGTGATTTCCTCTTACAATATCTCTAGTTATGAGAACCTTGAAGACTTAACCTGGAAAAATAAAACAGATAAATATTTTACTTTTTATTGAAACTAGTTAACTTATATTCTAACATGTAAATAGTTACAACAACAAAATAGAAAAGTATACTTGAGGGTAAGAAAGAAGTCCTGGACGCGGCTATCTATAACATATGTCATATGTTTGTAATACGTCTTTATAACTTTGAAACTTTACGTGATTTCCTCTTACAATATCTCTAGTTATGAGAACCTTGAAGACTTAACCTGGAGAAATAAAACAGATAAATATTTTACTTTTTATTGAAACTAGTTAACTTATATTCTAACATACATATTTGAAACTAGACAACTTATATTCTAACACAAATATACAACAACAAAATAGAAAAGTATACTTGAGGGTAACATTTTGTATAACCATTATCTTTTATTCTATAATACCTTCTTCTTTAAGCTCAGAAATAATTGAAATAATCTCATCCTAGTTTTCTAAACTACTGCTACCCCTCTGTTTTAAGGTATACAGTAGACGAAGCTTATCGACAACTTGATTCCAATACGGCGTTTTGTTTTTGGAATTTGAAATTGGTAGCTTGAGGTTAGAGCCTACGAATACATTTTTAGGATAGAACGTAGGGAGCAGAGTAAGTATAAAACAACATACTTTCATACAAGAACGTTTATTAATACAAGTAGTTTCGATGCTACTTAAAACATAATACATAACTTAAATATATAATATCTATTAAAATAGACCAGACCAGACCAGACCAGACCAGACTAGACTAGACTATAGATGATAGACAGTAAAATCATGAACAATTATACCGTCTGTAATATAATAGAGCTTACTTGATATTTTAAAATTAGCGGCTGAATCTAATTATTACAGAAATTCAATTGTAGAAACTGAAGATGTAATCTTTAAAACATCTAAAGTTAGAAGTTTTTAGTAGTCAGGTCAGATTAATAGAGGGTGTTATAATCAAATCGTTTTAGAAACTATTTGTTTGTAAGATTGGCGCCGTAAAGAAAAACAGCATAGCTGTAGTCTTGATTTTGAAATTGAGATAGCTCGGAACAAAACGATGAATACAAAGTTTAGAAGTTTATTTCAAAATTCTGTGATAAAAAACATTAATTCTTCTTTACTTTACTTTAAAACCCAAAATTGCATGATAAATCAATATAATATTAATATAAATGATTAAATTAAATGAAGCAATCTAGGTTAGACCCCTAAAAAATTATATTAAGGTTATAGATTTTAGACCCCGGTTGTTGCAAAGATTCAAGAATCTCTATTAAGATTAGTTCATAAAGCATTTATTAGGTTAGAGCATGTAGCTACTTACAAAAAAAATCTCTATTAAGATTAGTTCATAAAATATTTATTAGGTTAGACCATTGTAGCTACTTACAAAATCGTCATTAACATTCGAAAAACTTCACGTTCTGACCGAAGGGTTAAGGTTGAAGGGAGAAGGGAGAAGGGAGAAGGGTGAAGGGAGAAGGGTGAAGTTTTTCGAATGTTAATGACGATTTTGTAAGTAGCTACAATGGTCTAACCTAATAAATATTTTATGAACTAATCTTAATAGAGATTTTTTTTGTAAGTAGCTACATGCTCTAACCTAATAAATGCTTTATGAACTAATCTTAATAGAGATTCTTGAATCTTTGCAACAACCGGGGTCTAAAATCTATAACCTTAATATAATTTTTTAGGGGTCTAACCTAGATTGCTTCATTTAATTTAATCATTTATATTAATATTATATTGATTTATCATGCAATTTTGGGTTTTAAAGTAAAGTAAAGAAGAATTAATGTTTTTTATCACAGAATTTTGAAATAAACTTCTAAACTTTGTATTCATCGTTTTGTTCCGAGCTATCTCAATTTCAAAATCAAGACTACAGCTATGCTGTTTTTCTTTACGGCGCCAATCTTACAAACAAATAGTTTCTAAAACGATTTGATTATAACACCCTCTATTAATCTGACCTGACTACTAAAAACTTCTAACTTTAGATGTTTTAAAGATTACATCTTCAGTTTCTACAATTGAATTTCTGTAATAATTAGATTCAGCCGCTAATTTTAAAATATCAAGTAAGCTCTATTATATTACAGACGGTATAATTGTTCATGATTTTACTGTCTATCATCTATAGTCTAGTCTAGTCTGGTCTGGTCTGGTCTGGTCTGGTCTATTTTAATAGATATTATATATTTAAGTTATGTATTATGTTTTAAGTAGCATCGAAACTACTTGTATTAATAAACGTTCTTGTATGAAAGTATGTTGTTTTATACTTACTCTGCTCCCTACGTTCTATCCTAAAAATGTATTCGTAGGCTCTAACCTCAAGCTACCAATTTCAAATTCCAAAAACAAAACGCCGTATTGGAATCAAGTTGTCGATAAGCTTCGTCTACTGTATACCTTAAAACAGAGGGGTAGCAGTAGTTTAGAAAACTAGGATGAGATTATTTCAATTATTTCTGAGCTTAAAGAAGAAGGTATTATAGAATAAAAGATAATGGTTATACAAAATGTTACCCTCAAGTATACTTTTCTATTTTGTTGTTGTATATTTGTGTTAGAATATAAGTTGTCTAGTTTCAAATATGTATGTTAGAATATAAGTTAACTAGTTTCAATAAAAAGTAAAATATTTATCTGTTTTATTTCTCCAGGTTAAGTCTTCAAGGTTCTCATAACTAGAGATATTGTAAGAGGAAATCACGTAAAGTTTCAAAGTTATAAAGACGTATTACAAACATATGACATATGTTATAGATAGCCGCGTCCAGGACTTCTTTCTTACCCTCAAGTATACTTTTCTATTTTGTTGTTGTAAATATTTACATGTATGAGATAGTATTTAACATAATGTCCTTACATACGGGGTTACGATATAGAGGGATAATCATACGAGTTGCTGAAATGTATGATATATTGTAAAATAACGTTTAAATAAGAGTTTACTTTAGATGCTACGAATATCTATATGGTGTATAAACAATAAGAACGTATATGTAGAAATCGCTTACAAGGGTAGTAGATATAACGAAAAGGGTTAAAATCTGTTCAAAATTACATTACGTCTAGAAAACTATAAATTAGATAATTGTAGCATACGCTTGTTAAATGTACCTATTCTTCACCTCGTCTGTAGTAGATATAATGAAAAAAGCATAAAAATCTGTAGTATAGGGTTTATGCTTATACTCAGGCTCGCAATCATATGTAACGTATCTACGCTTACATAGTATAATTATTTTCTCAACGTAGGATAGAACAACCGATTGCTCTGGTCGATCAGTATAAATAGACGGTTCATTGATGATCTGAACCAAGTCTAAGTTTCCAAGCATTGAATTGCAGTAAATAGTATCAGAGTTATTAGTACATAAAAAATTAGGGTTAGCAAAAGACATGAAAATTGAATAATATATCCATATCGCTATTCGAATAATACAAGCTCACCATTAGGTTTATGATAAACGACTGCAATTGTTTGAAAAGAAGCTGACGAGAAACGTGATCAATCGTGTAAATATTTAGGACGTGATAAAATGAAATTTTTTTTTTAAATATTTTAATAATGTTTTATTTCAATGATATATAGTTATATTTTATAAGGAAATTGATTAACATATTAAGAACATATTTTGATGTACTAATTACATATTAATTAAACATATATAGAAGTAAACAAGGGTTAGTTTAAACGATAAATTACATTATTAAATTTTCAAAGCAAATCGTCAATTCGACACAACAGTACAAACTTTCATTGTAGTGACTACAGATACATAGAGCGAGGTAAAGGATCTAAAGAACAGCATTCTAGTAACAGTTGACAAAGTAGAAGCTAACAATATGAATTTACTAAGGGAGGCAGAAGAAACGGGTGTCTTAGTAATCGACAATTCTAAAACTTCATAGAGAGTTTTAAGGATTCTAAACTTCTAAACTTTACTTTAAAACCCAAAATTGTATGATAAATCGATATAATATTAATATAAATGATTAAATTAAATGAAGCAATCTAGGTTAGACCCCCCAAAAATTATATTAAGGTTATAGATTTTAGACTCCGGTTGTTGCAAAGATTCAAGAATCTCTATTAAGATTAGTTCATAAAACATTTATTAGGTTAGAGCATGTAGCTACTTACAAAAAAAATCTCTATTAAGATTAGTTCATAAAATATTTATTACGTTAGACCATTATAGCTACTTACGAAATCGTCATTAACATTCGAAAAAACTTACATATTATATTAGTTGGGTTACAGTCTACGAATATATTTTAGGTTAGATTTAGGTCGCGCGACCTAAATCTACCTACTTCAGTTTCTACAATTGAATTTCTGTAATAATTAGATTCAGCCACTAATTTTAAAATATCAAGTAAGCTCTATTATATTACAGGCCGTATAATTGTTCATGATTTTACTGTCTATCATCTATAGTCTAGTCTGGTCTGGTCTGGTCTGCTCTGGTCTGATCTGATCTGGTCTGGTCTGGTCTGGTCTGGTCTGGTCTACTGTAGTCTTATGAACCCTCTAGAGGTCGAATACAGGCGTATATATTCTGTATATAACCTCTTAGTTAACATAGTATTATATAAAATAATTAGATATAGTTATATTTACTATCTATTCTTTTAAACTGTTGTTATACCTAGCATGTTTACTTTATAGCGAGTATGTAGTACCATTATTAGTGTATACGAAATGTACTATTTTAATAGATATTATATATATAAGTTATGTATTATGTTTTAAGTAGCGTCGAAACTACTCGTATCAATAAACGTTCTTGTATGAAAGAATGTTGTTTTGTACTTACTCTGCTCCCTACGTTCTGCCCTAAAAATGTATTCGTAGGCTCTAACCTAATCTAACCTGAATTATATTCGTATGTTCTAACCTGTGATGTAATAAAAGACAATAAGGTTACAGATTATTATTAGTCATAAGAGTTTACTATAGATACGTTGAATAACCTACAAGAGTATATAGTATATTATTACATATCTGCGTATTTCGAAGCTATTGAAAATGTATGATGTATTGTAAAATAACGTTTAAATATGGCGAAACACAAAGGATGAGTAATGGTCATTACTTTTTAAATCAATAATTTTAACTTAGACGATCGTGTTTCTCGAAAATATTCCGATGGTGATAAGAAGCATTGTAAGCTTTTATATGTTTCCTATAGGGCAATTTTGAGTGTACCTTCTTCTTGTAGTAAAACTAATGTCTTGTTAGGTCTACTAACAAATGAAAACGAATTAAAATTTGAAAATATCTACCTATACGCCAAGTCTTTATTTCAACCTAAATATGACGAAAGCGATGATGTAATCACCCCTAATGATGTGAAACCTAATTCAGTATTCATTTTCGATGATATTATCTGTGACAAACAGGAAAAACTTAGAGAATATTTTAGCATGAGTAGACATAAAGGATGTTGATTCATTTTATTTAGGTCAGACATGTGCAAAGATACCGAAACATCTGATTAGGGACAACGCTAACTTACTTATTCTCTTTAAGCAAGATGAATTGAATTTCAAACATGTGTATAACGCTCATATTTTAGGAGATGCAGGCTATGATGAACTTAAACATTTAAACGCATAGTATAATTATTTCTCAACGCTGAATATATATCGATATTTTTCTAGTTTGATTAAATCCTATAAGTTATATTCATATCGCCCTCTAGACGTAATGTAATTTTGAACAAATGCTAGCCTTTTTTCGTTATATCTACTACCTTGTAAACAGTTTCTAAATATGTGTTCTTATTGTTTATACACCATATAGATATTCGTAGCATCTAAAGTAAACTCTTATTTAAACGTTATTTTATAATATATCATACATTTCAACAGATCGTATGATTACCCGTCTCTATCGTAACCCAGTATGTAAGGACATTATGTTAAATACTATCTCATACATGTAAATAAACATTTCTTTAAAGAGTTTGTTAGGTCACCTAATCTGTTATATCATATTACTATGATATTAGATCTCGTTGATTACAGTTTTACCATTAGGACATACTTAGCATACGGGTTAACACAAGGGTGAGTAATTGTTATTTAAAACAATAATTTATGCCGCTTTTAAGATGATAATCTCTTAACAAATTATTTAGAAAATCTAAATTCCTTTCAGTCAGTCATTCGTAAGAACGTTTGTTTATTTATGGTTGAAAGCAGTTTTAAAGAATGTCGAAACATGGCTAATTAGTTTGTACGTATTTTCATGCAAAACATTTAGTTTGAAAGTTATTTCTTAAACAGTTTTAGCTATAGATAATGTTTTTGAATTTTAAAAATAATGCTTCACAGTGTTCTATATTCTTAAGAAGATTCACTTGAATAAAATTTTATGAAATCATAACGATCCTAATTGTTTTCTTTCAAACTAAATGTTTACGGCGTATATTTAAACAGGTCTAATGCACCAGAGCTAATCCGACAGTTGATTGACAGTAGCTTAAGAGTTACTTTTGTATAGTTGAAAATAAGTTTTTTATTATTACGTTTCTACATATTAAATTATTTTCGCAGAATTACATGATGACCTGAAGATAAATATCAAATAGGACTGATTTATTTTAAAATAAATTTATGAGAGAGAGAGATGAGAGATGGCAAATAATATATAAAAATGAGATGTACAGAATGAGGTATCAGTTATGTAAATGAGAGAGGAGATACACTAATGATACCGTGAATTAATTTAATTCGCGCATGCATATGAGAAATCATATATGTAAATGAGAGAGGAGATATGTAATTGATACTGTGAATTAAATTAATTAGATCAATTAATTTAATTCGCCCATGCATATGAGAAATCATATATGTAAATGAGAGAGGAGATATGTAATTGATCAATTAATTTAATTAGATCAATTAATTTAATTCGCCTTTATTATTACGTTTCATATTAAATTATTTTCGCAGAATTACATGATGACCTGTAGATAAATATCAAATAGGACTGATTTATTTTAAAATAAATTTATGAGAGAGAGAGAGATGAGAGATGGCAAATAATATATAAAAATTCGCGCATGCATATGAGAAATTTAAACACATAACACGACATATCTGAATAATATATCCATATCGCTATACGAATAATACAAACTCACCACTAGGTTTATGATAAACGACTGCAATTGTTTAATGTTTTATTTCAATGATATATAGTTATATTTTATAAGGAAATTGATTAACATATTAAGAACATATTTTGATGTACGAATTACATATTAATTAAACATATATAGAAGTAAGCAAGGGTTAGTCTAAACGATAAATTACATTATTAAATTTTCAAATCAAATCGTCAATTCGACACAACAATAGCTAGTCAACATTATTTTTTTTTTATAACCCGTTTACAGTGCTTTAATAGATTACCTTCGTGGTGTAATGGATGCATTGGCTGGCTACCATTCGAGCGGTCCCCGGTTCAAATCCTGTTGGCTCCATTGATTTTTATAAAAAAGTGTAGCAGGTTGCCTATCTACAGGCGTATAGAAATCTACTATACCGATCATATGACGTCACCGATAGATGGCCTTAGCAGCGCTAGGAATTCAAATCTTTCAGCGGGAAATCCAAGTTGGGAATGAGGAGAGAGAGATGAGAGATGAGATATGCAGATGATCCCGCGAGATAAAAAAAAATGATCCGCTAATGACCCCGCGAATTAAATTACTAAAAATTCAAATCCAAGGGCGGGAAATCTAAGATGACAAATTGAAAATGATAGATACAAATGGCCGATAGGTAAATGACATTCAAAATTGACAGATTCAAAATGACATTTCAAAATGGCTATTCAAAATGACGATTCAAAATGGCGATTCAAAATGGCTATTCAAAATGGCGATCCAAAATGGCGATTCAAAATGGCTATTCAAAATGGCGATTCAAAATGGCCGCACCTAGAGAGAGACAGACAAAAAAGTCACCAGATTAGAGAGAGACAGACAAAAAGTCACCAGATTAGAGAGAGACAGACAAAAAGTCACCAGATTAGAGAGAGACAGACAAAAAGTCACCAGATTTTCCCCCAGGGGTACCAACTGTAAACAAAAAAAGTCCCTAGAACTGTCTGCCTAAAGTGGCCCATTACCTACTTCCGGCTAAATATAAAGTTTCTGAAAAGTCGAACTCTCCACAAATTGAAATCCTAAGGCGGGTCGCTTTAATAGATAACTAAACACTTATATTTTGGGACACGCTAATATAAAAACAAATTTATACAAATAAATCTCATAGATAAAAACAACACAATTTTATGTTTTATTACCAAGAAACAATGAAACAGTAAACAAAAAACAAAAATTGATACCATCGAAAAAATATTTTCTTTTATAAGAAATAAAAAGACAAGAAATAATTGTTTATGATTTAAATAGCAATGAAAAATATAAATACAGCTTCTCTCTTTTTAATTCTATAATTGATTTTTCATTAATCTCAAAATAATTAAATATTATTTATTTGAAGATCAATTAAATTCATATCAAAACAAATAATTATTTTAGTTTAACTATAAAAAATTACTTTTTGCAATAAAGAGAATAATTTTTTGGTATCATTAAAATTTCTTATTGCTAATTAAATGAATGGTCACGGTTTTTAAATTACAAGCATTGCAGTTCCTTTCTTTTAATTTTCTTAAAATTGGTGTCTTGTAAAACCAACTTGATATACTGACACCCTTGTTATCAGCTGTCTCCTATTATTAACTCGACAAAGAATTGAAGAAGCATGTGACAATCCAATCATAAATATATCCAAATCTAGAAAAATGTTTACAAAATTGGAATACCAAATCCAATAATTGTTATACATTAATAGTAAGTACATAAATTTTCTTATTATCCAAATCGATTATAATGATAAATATTTTCCATAAATTTGTCTTGTTAGCAACATTCAATTGTAAAATTTATTAATCACTTGTTTAAATTGAGGCACTACTTATATAACACTTTTATTTTGAAACCTTCTTAATTAAATCATTTTGACGTCTAACATTACTAAAACTAGCTTCAAAACTTCGACATTTTTAAATTAGGTCAACATAACCTTAATTCTTATTAATCTGAACAAGAAGTGTGCACTCTCTGCAAGATATAAATTGAAAGAGAGTTTTTTATAAAAATGGTGGTCCGTTTATATCTTTTTGTCAAAACAATTGAATGTGATGTAATTTTTGCATAAAACAAATACCTGTTGACATTTTTAAATATTCTTAACCGTATCTTTATTTATAAGTCTTTAAGACTTAAACTAATTAGTTAAATTTATAGGAAATTAAATTCAGAATCCATTGCTATGCTACACTTATTTCTTTATTACAAAATAAGCCCCCCTTTGATTGTCGATGGAACCTAATTTTTAAACAACTATTTATTAACTTAATTACTTAGAAATACCTTTGGACATCCTCCTATTTTCACAAATTTAAACAATATGATTTTAATAAATGTTACTAAAATCATCTAAAACATCTGTAAACATGTAAATAATGTATTTACATATTTTTAGATCACAAGAAATTCAAATAATAACCCAATTACAGTATTTTAGTAAACGTTCCAAAGGCGCAACATGACTACATGTTGTTTATCTGATATCATTAATCAAAAGCAGCCCCTATTTAAGATAGTAACAATTATGTAACAAAGAAGCAGCTTTACAAACCTCCACCAAAATAATTTAACCAACAGCTGTAAAATTTTAAAATACAAGAAACTTATACGACTGAGGAATCTCGTTATCATGAAAACACACTTTTAACGATTAATTGATAAGGTAAGATAGTAAATACTTGCATACCTCCCCATTACAATACATCTTATCTGTTTTAGGTTAAATATTCTATCGAAATTGCCCTAAACCTCATTAAATTGAAAACTTAAATACTCGTCTCCCACATCGTCAATTATCTTCTATATCATGGTTTCGCTTACTGCTTAGATATACTCCCAGGTATTTAAAGATCTATATTTGTTCTATCTTCTTTCCATTTTACTCGATGTTAACCAACACGTCTGATTTCCTACTAATATATTTTTCTTCATTTATCTTTAGCTTCTTCTCTGCTAGCTTCCCAATCCAGGTGTCTAAATTCTTCTTCATTCTGTTTCATTTTTCAAATATAACAAGCTAATTAGCAAACTCGCAAATGCGTAGTGGCGTATCCAGAAATTTAACTTGAAGGGGAGGGCTTATTGTTTTCAGTATTTAATAAAGGATAGTTTTTAACTTAATTGTGACTATTATAACGATTTAATATTTGTAACTTTTCAATTTACTGCAACGAATGAATAAACAACATTTGAAAACCATACTGCCAATCGCTGACAATTTTTTTATCAAATGCGTTATTATGGAGATACCAAAGATAACTGATGGTAAGTACTATATAGAATACAGTTATACGAGTTTTACGCCAATCTGTTTTAAGGCGAATAGATATTCTTAAAATTTAACTTTGTGTAAGATTAACGTTGGCAACCTTTATTAATATTTTTTTTCTAATATTAATGAGCGTTTTCTGACAAGCCAAAAGTGGGTCCCGCCATATTTGGATATTCTTAAATGTGAGAATTGTAATGATAACAACATATATTTTATTTAAAAAAATAAAACTCCATTTTTGGCCAATATCTTTTTAAGCAATTATTCAAAGCTACTTAATGATCAAGAACAATCAAATTGCAATAAAGGAAAATAAAAAAATATTAATAATAATTACATTCATTATTAATCATAAATGCATTCAATAAATTCAGTAATACGATGGTTTCGGGAGAAGCGCAGACTCCCATCCCCCACTGCTTGTTCTTGGCTTGTGTTACATATTTTGCCCCTAAGTAACTTGTGAATTTTCTCGAAATAATGAAAGTGGTTCTGAGACGGCATTGTAATTTAATAATAATGTAATAAACTTTTGCTTTTTTCATATATCTTAGATTATAGCAGGTCTTAAGCAGGGTGAATCCTCGATAGTAATATTGCAATCTCTTCTATCTCTCTTTAAAACATTGGTACGCTGACACATTGTATTGCATATTTCTGTTAAAATTAGAATTCCTTTTTTTCCTATACTTTTCAGCATTTCTCCTATTGAGGCCATTTCAATGGCATTTTTGATATCTTCTGATTGTATGTGTTTTTCTTTCTTGTTGTTTCTCTTCTATGTCATATTCCTCTTTCTAATGTTTCTCTTCCATGTCATATTTCTTTTTTTTTATTTCCTCGCTGCAGTGATTCATCTATCTCAGAAACAAGTTTTCTGAGAACTATTGATACATCGCTTCATAAAACAGCCCCGAAAAATCACTTAAAATAACGGAAAGTACGGGGTTATTCAAGTATAGTTAGATGGGGATGTGTGAATGGGAGCGACCGACATCCCTAAAACATCCTCCTTACAGACCCGACTTATATCCTTGTGATTACCACTTGTTGGGAGGTGAAAGATTCAGCGACGACGCAGAGGCACTACGTGAGCAATTGGCTGTTAGCGCGTCCATACGGTGGAGAAAATGCATTTCCGTTGAAGTAGTTCTAATAAATTTATCAAAGAACATCTGGTTTTTATATTTGAATTACCCTCGTACATATAAAATGATGTTATTTTAATCAGATCAATTAGCAATTAGCACTAGTATAAATACCATAGTTTAACAAATCTTAATTAACCTTAAGTAGCTGTATCAGAATAGATAAACTTAAATACTTTTTTAAATGATTGTTTATTTTCTATTAAGCAAAGGAATTTAGTATTGACTTTGGCCTAAATACTGTTTAACGAACTCGACATCACAATCAGATGTAAGGTAATTGCGATTGATTTTTGTCTTTATGCTAAAATCTTTAACTTGTTGTTTTACTTGAGCATTTATTACTGTTTAGGCGGTGCTTTAATAATATGCCTTTACCAACAAGGAAGAATAAAACGATAATATAAATGCTTAAGGAGAAATCTGTGGCCGATGTAAGTATTATAGTGAAATTGTAAATTATTCTAATATGTTGTTTTAATAGTGAAGTGAATGAATATAAAGTAAATAAGACATTAAGGGTACCTAATTGATACTATTTGAAAACAAAGAGACTACATTGTTTAAATTTTGAAGTAAGATTTACGTTGAAATGGTGAACAATAAAGAGTACCACTACAAGAAGTTAGTGATTTCGTTATCCTTATAACATGTTTAACTATTACCCAGATTTTTACAGCATCTACGTATATACAGTCTGTTTGATTTAAAACACCCCGCTATGCAGCAACTTTATTTGCGGTCGGAAATGGTATAAATCATATATATTATTCTGTATTTACTAAATGGACGTGAGCGTGATGACGTCATCGAATTTTCTCTTAAATTACACGATAGGTATTTTTCACTGAAATCGATAGAGTATTGTGTTCTCTTTTCAACTATAATAAATATTCATATTCTTACATAAGAAATTTTCAAGAAAAACCTAAAAAATGATTTACGACTAGTAGGCTTTTATTTCTGGTTCTCCAATTCATAAAACAGAATTATCTAGCAAGCTTAGGTAAATAACGAAACTTCAGTTCTTCTAGTGCCGTATTTACAATTTTTTCGGGGGTTGGGGAGGGTACTCTAGGAAAATCCTCAATCAAAATACTTAGATTATCACAAAAATAAATGAATTGAACTGTTAAAGAAATTTCCGGTGTGGCTCGATCCCGTTATTCCTCCCTCCACCCCTAAATATGCCAGCGAGTTTTTCTGATGGTCTTATTCTTCAATTCGGGAAAATATAGAACAAAACAGCACACAAATAAATAATCAATAGAATGAATTGAAAAACTTATTTTAGAATTTCACTGATAGAGAGCCGCCATAGGAAATGATTGATGTATTTTTTACCATGCCAGAAAGTATTAATCTTAACATATCGAACACAAGGACCAAGAATATAACCACAAGAAATTTGAATTTTTGGGCCCCTGCAGAGAGCGCTCGTTTAAAGTCTTTCGGACGGTCTGGCACCCACGCTCGACTTTCCAATGTTTCTGACAATCATGGTTTGGTATCCCTTATGATGCACAAAGTTAGAAAAAAGAATCAAGTGGTAAAAAATATATCACGTGACCCTTCTACTAATGCAATGTTAAGGGCTGTCTGGCACCCACATCCGACTGTTTAATGATTCTGGCAATGGTATCTTGGTATTCCTTATGATGCAAAAGATACCAAACCATAATTGTCAGAAAATTTGGAAGGTCGAGCATGGGTGTAAAATTAATACTTTCTGGCATGGTAAAAAATACATCACTAATTTCCTATTCCTATGCTGTTCGTAAAATTCTAAAATAAGTTTTTCAATTTATACTATTGATTACTTATTTTTGTACTGTTCTGTTCTATATTTTCCTTAATTGAAGATTAAAAACCATCAGAATGACTCAGTGGCATATTTAGGGGGTGGAGGGTGGGGCAAACGGGATAGAGCCACCCTGGAAATTTATCTAATAGTCCAGGTCATTTATGTCAAAATTTATGTTATGTGAAAATCGAAATATTTTGATTCGGAATTTTTCTAGAGTACCTTTCCCCCCGAAAAAATTGTAAATACGCCACTGGAAGACCTGAAGTTTCGTTATTTACCTAAGCTTGCTAGATAATTCTGTTTAATTAGTTGAAGAACCAGAAATAAAAGCCTACTATTCGTAAATCATTTTTCACGTTTTTCTTGAAAATGTTCTGATGTATAAGAGAATGAATATTTATTATAGTTAGTCGAAACACAGTAGAACACAATACTCTATCGATTTTAATAAAAAGATATCTATCATGTAATTTAAAAAGTTTGATGACGTCATCACGCTCACGCCGATTTAGTAAATACAAATTTTCTGAACCAGAACATAGAGAATTCTATGCCATTTAATAATATATCGGTTTATCAAATCAAACATATTTTAGCCTGGTTACGATAGCAATTTTTTCTAGCAATTTTTTTTGGTTACCTTAGCAATTTTTTAGCAATTTCTTTAGCAATTTTTTGCACTTTCTCTTAAATCTAATTTAAAGAAAATTGTGCATCGATGATCCTTGTGCAAGGATCTTGAGGACACATCTACAGATGATCCTTAATGGTCAAAATCGTTTGTTCTATCGTCATTCTTTTACAAATCGTATAATACCTATAAAACATGGAAAAGTACCAATAAGCAAGCTTAATTCAAATAACAACTAGAGCTTGTGCATCGATGATCCTTGTGCAAGGACCTTGAGAACCCACCTCCAGCTGAGCCTTAATGGTCAAAATCGTTTGTTCTATCGTCATTCTTTTACAAATCGTATAATACATATAAAATATGGAAAAGTACCAATAAGCAAGCTTAATTCAAATAACAACTAGAGCTTGTGCATCGATGATCCTTGTGCAAGGACCTTGAGAACCCACCTCCAGCTGAGCCTTAATGGTCAAAATCGTTTGTTCTATCGTCATTCTTTTACAAATCGTATAATACATATAAAATATGGAAAAGTACCAATAAGCAAGCTTAATTCAAATAACAACTAGAGCTTGTGCATCGATGATTCTTGTGCAAGGACCTTGAGAACCCACCTCCAGCTGAGCCTTAATGGTCAAAATCGTTTGTTCTATCGTCATTCTTTTACAAATCGTATAATACATATAAAATATGGAAAAGTACCAATAAGCAAGCTTAATTCAAATAACAACTAGAGCTTGTGCATCGATGATCCTTGTGCAAGGACCTTGAGAACCCACCTCCAGCTGAGCCTTAATGGTCAAAATCGTTTGTTCTATCGTCATTCTTTTACAAATCGTATAATACATATAAAATATGGAAAAGTACCAATAAGCAAGTTTAATTCAAATAAAAACTAGAGCTTGTGCATCGATGATCCTTGTGCAAGGACCATGAGAACCCACCTCCAGCTGAGCCTTAATGGTCAAAATCGTTTGTTCTATCGTCATTCTTTTACAAATCGTATAATACATATAAAATATGGAAAAGTACCAATAAGCAAGCTTAATTCAAATAACAACTAGAGCTTGTGCATCGATGATCCTTGTGCAAGGACCTTGAGAACCCACCTCTAGCTGAGCCTTAATGGTCAAAATCGTTTGTTCTATCGTCATTCTTTTACAAATCGTATAATACATATAAAATATGGAAAAGTACCAATAAGCAAGCTTAATTCAAATAACAACTAGAGCTTGTGCATCGATGATCCTTGTGCAAGGACCTTAAGAACCCACCTCCAGCTGAGCCTTAATGGTCAAAATCGTTTGTTCTATCGTCATTCTTTTACAAATCGTATAATACATATAAAATATGGAAAAGTACCAATAAGCAAGCTTAATTCAAATAACAACTAGAGCTTGTGCATCGATGATCCTTGTGCAAGGACCTTGAGAACCCACCTCTAGCTGAGCCTTAATGGTCAAAATCGTTTGTTCTATCGTCATTCCTTTACAAATCGTATAATACATATAAAATATGGAAAAGTACCAATAAGCAAGCTTAATTCAAAGAACAACTAGAGCTTGTGCATCGATGATCCTTGTGCAAGGACCTTGAGAACCCACCTCCAGCTGAGCCTTAATGGTCAAAATCGTTTGTTCTATCGTCATTCTTTTACAAATCGTATAATACATATAAAATATGGAAAAGTACCAATAAGCAAGCTTAATTCAAATAAAAACTAGAGCTTGTGCATCGATGATCCTTGTGCAAGGACCTTGAGAACCCACCTCCAGCTGAGCCTTAATGGTCAAAATCGTTTGTTCTATCGTCATTCTTTTACAAATCGTATAATACATATAAAATATGGAAAAGTACCAATAAGCAAGCTTAATTCAAATAAAAACTAGAGCTTGTGCATCGATGATCCTTGTGCAAGGACCTTGAGAACCCACCTCCAGCTGAGCCTTAATGGTCAAAATCGTTTGTTCTATCGTCATTCTTTTACAAATCGTATAATACATATAAAATATGGAAAAGTACCAATAAGCAAGTTTAATTCAAATAAAAACTAGAGCTTGTGCATCGATGATCCTTGTGCAAGGACCATGAGAACCCACCTCCAGCTGAGCCTTAATGGTCAAAATCGTTTGTTCTATCGTCATTCTTTTACAAATCGTATAATACATATAAAATATGGAAAAGTACCAATAAGCAAGCTTAATTCAAATAACAACTAGAGCTTGTGCATCGATGATCCTTGTGCAAGGACCTTGAGAACCCACCTCCAGCTGAGCCTTAATGGTCAAAATCGTTTGTTCTATCGTCATTCTTTTACAAATCGTATAATACATATAAAATATGGAAAAGTACCAATAAGCAAGCTTAATTCAAATAACAACTAGAGCTTGTGCATTGATGATCCTTGTGCAAGGACCTTGAGATCCCACCTCCAGCTGAGCCTTAATGGTCAAAATCGTTTGTTCTATCGTCATTCTTTTACAAATCGTATAATACATATAAAATATGGAAAAGTACCAATAAGCAAGCTTAATTCAAATAACAACTAGAGCTTGTGCATCGATGATCCTTGTGCAAGGACCTTGAGAACCCACCTCTAGCTGAGCCTTAATGGTCAAAATCGTTTGTTCTATCGTCATTCCTTTACAAATCGTATAATACATATAAAATATGGAAAAGTACCAATAAGCAAGCTTAATTCAAAGAACAACTAGAGCTTGTGCATCGATGATCCTTGTGCAAGGACCTTGAGAACCCACCTCTAGCTGAGCCTTAATGGTCAAAATCGTTTGTTCTATCGTCATTCTTTTACAAATCGTATAATACATATAAAATATGGAAATGTACCAATAAGCAAGCTTAATTCAAATGACAACTAGAGCTTGTGCATTGATGATCCTTGTGCAAGGACCTTGAGAACCCACCTCCAGCTGAGCCTTAATGGTCAAAATCGTTTGTTCTATCGTCATTCTTTTACAAATCGTATAATACATATAAAATATGGAAAAGTACCAATAAGCAAGCTTAATTCAAATAACAACTAGAGCTTGTGCATCGATGATCCTTGTGCAAGGACCTTGAGAACCCACCTCCAGCTGAGCCTTAATGGTCAAAATCGTTTGTTCTATCGTCATTCTTTTACAAATCGTATAATACATATAAAATATGGAAATGTACCAATAAGCAAGCTTAATTCAAATAACAACTAGAGCTTGTGCATCGATGATCCTTGTGCAAGGACCTTGAGAACCCACCTCCAGCTGAGCCTTAATGGTCAAAATCGTTTGTTCTATCGTCATTCTTTTACAAATCGTATAATACATATAAAATATGGAAAAGTACCAATAAGCAAGCTTAATTCAAATGACAACTAGAGCTTGTGCATTGATGATCCTTGTGCAAGGACCTTGAGATCCCACCTCCAGCTGAGCCTTAATGGTCAAAATCGTTTGTTCTATCGTCATTCTTTTACAAATCGTATAATACATATAAAATATGGAAAAGTACCAATAAGCAAGCTTAATTCAAATAACAACTAGAGCTTGTGCATCGATGATCCTTGTGCAAGGACCTTGAGAACCCACCTCTAGCTGAGCCTTAATGGTCAAAATCGTTTGTTCTATCGTCATTCCTTTACAAATCGTATAATACATATAAAATATGGAAAAGTACCAATAAGCAAGCTTAATTCAAATAACAACTAGAGCTTGTGCATCGATGATCCTTGTGCAAGGACCTTAAGAACCCACCTCCAGCTGAACCTTAATGGTCAAAATCGTTTGTTCTATCGTCATTCTTTTACAAATCGTATAATACATATAAAATATGGAAAAGTACCAATAAGCAAGCTTAATTCAAAGAACAACTAGAGCTTGTGCATCGATGATCCTTGTGCAAGGACCTTGAGAACCCACCTCCAGCTGAGCCTTAATGGTCAAAATCGTTTGTTCTATCGTCATTCCTTTACAAATCGTATAATACATATAAAATATGGAAAAGTACCAATAAGCAAGCTTAATTCAAAGAACAACTAGAGCTTGTGCATCAATGATCCTTGTGCAAGGACCTTGAGAACCCACCTCCAGCTGAGCCTTAATGGTCAAAATCGTTTGTTCTATCGTCATTCTTTTACAAATCGTATAATACATATAAAATATGGAAAAGTGCCAATAAGCAAGCTTAATTCAAATAACAACTAGAGCTTGTGCATCGATGATCCTTGTGCAAGGACCTTGAGAACCCACCTCCAGCTGAGCCTTAATGGTCAAAATCGTTTGTTCTATCGTCATTCTTTTACAAATCGTATAATACATATAAAATATGGAAAAGTACCAATAAGCAAGCTTAATTCAAATAACAACTAGAGCTTGTGCATCGATGATCCTTGTGCAAGGACCTTGAGAACCCACCTCCAGCTGAGCCTTAATGGTCAAAATCGTTTGTTCTATCGTCATTCTTTTACAAATCGTATAATACATATAAAATATGGAAAAGTACCAATAAGCAAGCTTAATTCAAATAACAACTAGAGCTTGTGCATCGATGATCCTTGTGCAAGGACCTTGAGAACCCACCTCCAGCTGAGCCTTAATGGTCAAAATCGTTTGTTCTATCGTCATTCTTTTACAAATCGTATAATACATATAAAATATGGAAATGTACCAATAAGCAAGCTTAATTCAAATAACAACTAGAGCTTGTGCATTGATGATCCTTGTGCAAGGACCTTGAGATCCCACCTCCAGCTGAGCCTTAATGGTCAAAATCGTTTGTTCTATCGTCATTCTTTTACAAATCGTATAATACATATAAAATATGGAAATGTACCAATAAGCAAGCTTAATTCAAATAACAACTAGAGCTTGTGCATCGATGATCCTTGTGCAAGGACCTTGAGAACCCACCTACAGCTGAGCCTTAATGGTCAAAATCGTTTGTTCTATCGTCATTCTTTTACAAATCGTATAATACATATAAAATATGGAAATGTACCAATAAGCAAGCTTAATTCAAATATCAACTAGAGCTTGTGCATCGATGATCCTTGTGCAAGTACCTTAAGAACACATTGTATTATCGCTGTATTCCTCTAAATTATTAGAACGTCAATCAGTTTTAATTGGTGACCCTGAAATCGTTACTGGAATTTGATTGCATTAATAATAGCCAAATTATAGAAACTCAAAACAGTTTTTATTCAGTGCAAACGAACATAATAAATATTAACAACATAACAATGTACTGATTTCTGTGACAATAACGACTAATTACTGATGGGCACTTTTCCATATTTTATATGTATTAAACGATCTGTAAAAGGATAACGATCGAACAAACGATTTTGACCATTAAGGCTCAACTGTAGATGGTCCCTCAAGTCCCTTGCACAAGGATATTCGATGCACAAGCTCAATTTCTCATTTAAATTAAACTTACTTGTGGGCACTTTTCCATATTTTATAAGCATTATACGATTTGTAAAAAATGGCTCTAGAACACGATTTTGACCATTAAGGCTCATCTGGAGATGCGTTCTCAAGGTACTTGCATAAGGATCATTGATGCAAAGCTCAATTTCTCATTTAAATTAAACTTGCTGATTGGCGCTTTTCCATATTTTATATGTATTATACGATTTGTAAGAAATGAAGATAGAACAAAATATTTTGACCATCTGAGCTGATCAAGGCTCATCTGGAGATGGGTTCTGAAAGTCCTTGCACAAGGATCATCGATGCAAAAGTTCAATTTCACATTTAAATTAAACTTGCTGATTGGCACTTTTCCATATTTTACAGGCATTATAGGATTTGTAAAAAATGACGATAGAACAAACGATTTTAACCATTAAGGCTCATCTGGAGATGCGTTTTCAAGGTTATTGCACAAAAATCATCGATGCACAAGCTCTAGTTCTTATTTGAATTAAGCTTGCTTATTGGTATTTTTCCATATATTATATGTATACGATTTGTAAAAAATGACGATAGAACAAACGATTTTAACCATTAAGGCTCATCTGGAGATGGGTTCTCAAGGTCCTTACAAAAGGATCATCAATGCACAAGCTCAATTTCTCATTTAAATTAAGCTTGCTGATTGGCACTTTTCCATATTTTATAGTTATTATACGATTTGTAACGGAATGGCGATAGAAGAAACAATTTTGACCATTAAGGCTCATCTGGAGATAAGTTCTCAAGGTCCTTGCACAAGGAGGATTGATGCACAAACTCAATTTCTCATTTAAATTAAATTTGCTGATTGGCGCTTTTCCATATTTTATATGTATTATACGACTTGTAAGAAATGACGATAGAAAAAACGATTTTGACCATTAAGACTCAACTGGAGATGGGCTCTCAAGGTCCTTGCACAAGGATCATCGCTGCACAAGCTCAATTTCTCATTTAAATTCCACATGTTATATGTATTATACGATTTGTAAGAAATGACGATAGAACAAACGATTTTGACCATTAAGGTTCATCTGGAAATGGCTCCTCAAGGCCCTTGCACAAGGATACTCGATGCACAAGCTCAATTTCTCAATTAAATTAAACTTGCCGATTGGCACTTTTTCAAATTTTATATGTATTATACGACTTGTAAAAGGATGGCGATAGAACAAACGATTTTGACCATTAAGGCTCATCTGGAAATGGGCTCTCAAGGTCCTTGCACAAGGATCATCGATGCACAAGCTCAATTTCTCAATTAAATTAAGCTTGCTGATTGGCACTTTTCCATATTTTATAGGCATTATACGATTTGTAAAAAATGGCTCTAGAACACAATTTTGACCATTAAGGCTCATCTGGAGAAGCGTTCTCAAGGTACTTGCACAAGGATCATTGATGCACAAGCTCAATTTCACATTTAAATTAAACTTGCTGATTGGCGCTTTTCCATATTTTATATGTATTATACGATTTGTAAGAAATGACGATAGAACAAACGATTTTGACCATTAAGGGTCATCTGGAGATGGTTTCTCAAGGCCCTTGCACAAGGATAATAATCGATGTACAAGCTTAATTTCTCTATTAAATTAAACTTACTGATGGGCACTTTTCCACATTTTATATGTATTATACGATTTGTAAGAAATGACGATAGAACAAACGATTTTGACCATTAAGGCTCATCTGGAAATGGCTTCTCAAGGCCCTTGCACAAGGATAATCGATGCACAAGCTCAATTTCTCATTTCAATTAAACTTCCTGATGCGCACTTTTCCATATTTTGTAGGTATTATTCGATTTGTAAAGGAATGACGATAGAACAAACGATTTTGACTATTATGGCTCATCTGGAGATGGTTTCTCAAGGTGCTTGCACTAGTATCATCGGTGCACAAGCTCAATTTCTCATTTAAATTTTACTTGCTGTTTGGCACTTTTCTATATTTTATAGGCATTATACGATTTGTAAAAAATGACTATAGAACAAGCGATTTTGATCATTAAGACTCATCTGGAGATGATTTTTCAAGGTCCTTGCACAAGGATAATCGATGCACAAGCTCAATTTCTCATTTAAATTAAACTTGCAGATTGGCGCTTTTCCATATTATACATGTATTTTACGATATGTAAAAGGATGACGAGAGACCAACAATTTTGAGCATTATGGCTCATCTGGAGATGGGTTCTCAAGGTCCTTGCACAAGGATCATCGATGCACAAGCTCAATTTCTTAATTAAATTAAAGTTGCCGATTGGCACTTTTTCATATTTTATATGTATTATACGACTTGTAAAAGGATGACGATAGAACAAACGATTTTGACCATTAAGGCTCATTTGTAAATGGTTTCTCAAGGTACTTGCACAAGGATCATTGATGCACAAGCTCAATTTCTCATTTAAATTAAACTTGCTGATTGGCACTTTTCCATATTTTATAGGCATTATACGATTTGCAAAAAATGACGATAGAACAAACGATTTTAACCATTAAGGCTCATCTGGAGATGCGTTTTCAAGGTTATTGCACAAAAATCATCGATGCACAAGCTCTAGTTCTTATTTGAATTAAGCTTGCTTATTGGTACTTTTCCATATATTATATGTATACGATTTGTAAAAAATGACGATAGAACAAACGATTTTAACCATTAAGGCTCATCTGGAGATAGGTTCTCAAGGTCCTTACACAAGGATCATCGATGCACAAGCTCAATTTCTCATTTAAATTAAGCTTGCTGATTGGCACTTTTCCATATTTTATATGTATTATACGATTTGTAAAGGAAGAAACAATTTTGACCATTAAGGTTCAGCTAGAGATGGGTTCGCAAAGTCCTTGCACAAGGATCATCGATGCACAAGTTCAATTTCTCAATTAAGTTAAACTTGCTGATTGGCACTTTTCCATATTTTATAGGTATTATACGATTTGTAAAAGAATAACGATAAAACAAACGATTTTGACCATTAAGCATCATCTGTAGATGCGTCCTCTAGGTCCTTGCACAAGGATCATCGATGCACAATTTTCTTTAAACTAGATTTAAGAGAAAGTGCAAATAATTGCTAACAAAATTGCTATCGTAAAAAAATTGCTAAAAAAATTGCTAAGGTAACCGAAAAAGAATTGCTAAAAAAATTGCTATCGTAACCAGGCTACATATTTTGTATTTCAATACAATCTTACACAATACATACAATACATATTAATCTTTCTATTACCTCAGGGTTTTTACCGGCTCTTTAAAAAGATTTTCTGCTCTATTATTTTAATCTAATTATTAATTAGCGTTTGTGTGGAACCCCGACACTGCGAAATGCGGTAAAAAGGGAATGGATTATGTATGTATGTATGTATTAATTAGCGTGGGGTGTTTTGCAAAATTTTGCGTTTACTTCCAAAATTATCTCCGTGTAGGTTGGATTTTATACACACCTTCTTACGCAGTTGAATTTGGTTAAAAAACTGCAACTAGAATTGATAAAAAAGCATTCCCTGTATTTCACCACTTTTCGTCTGAATATGTGCTTGTGAAATGTAGATTCGTTTTCGATGCTTCTTGAAACAGGCACCTTCACTAATTTAGTTTGGTAAACTTACTTTTCTTAATTAATCTTGGTTGTACTCATAACTACCGAGGTAGCATAATATATAAATGAAATATTTAATTCTCAATATTTGTCAAACATAATAAACGACAATTCTTTTTATTTAAAAACATTTGATTTTTAATATTATATAAAATTAAACTTAGAATGTTGTTTGTTTGTATGTGAAACGTAGAATATATTTTATTGTATATATTTTTCGTATGATGAATTTTTATTTAATAAGGATATATCCCATAAATATTTAGTAAATACTTGTCTTACTGAAATTAACATGAAAGAAATAAAACAAAAAAAATATTTTTCTTTGGTTTATTGTCAGGAAAAAACCAACATAATACTTGTAATGTTGCAGACTTTTAATATTGATAGGAAATTTTATTTTGTTCATTGATCTGCACCTACAAGAATAATGTACAATGTATATCTCAGGTTGGTTTTATGCTTGTAAATGATCTTATAAAACACTTCTTATCGAAATTTCAAACGAAACGTCAATTTTGACCTTTGGCTAATAACATAACCCCAAAATGTGAATAATACAATTATGAAGACTCGATCAAGCAAGTTTTGCTTTCCGTTTTAATATTTGAATTCTTTTAGAAGAGCACTAGTTATGCTTTTATTAACACTTTTTATTTGTCATAAACCTTGTATCTTGGTTCACTTACGATTCCCCTTTTTTAGCCTGGTGTCTGGAAAACCACGACGCAGCAATCTGTTTACTGCTTTAGGACTTTGGAATTCCCCTCATGATTGGATGCTCAGTCGAAGCTAAAACGTTGGGGTAAATCGTTCCTAATTAAATTACCCTTTTTTAAATGCTACTTCTTGAACAACGTTCAGGAATAATTTTTATTTCTTTCTTGCTTTTTTGGGTCTAGGTTTCTTTGGGTCTAGCAGGTCTCGTTGCATGTAACTTCACCTTTACAGCCTTCTGGTCTACTGTTAAGTTTTATGCTTCTTTTAAATTTTCTATTAGTTATTCTTGAAATAAATATACGCTTTGTTACACTCGTTGAAATATTAAACCTTTATTTTTCTTGTTTTCAAAACATTTCTTTACAGGAAAATATAATTTTTTCATCCATTCTGTTTTAATACTTTTTAATAATCTTTTATTAAGGCGTAAGAGCCAAAAAGCAGATTTTACAGAAAATAATAAATACCTTTTATTAATACGTTAATACGCCAATCTATTTTAGTTATTTGTTATGAATCTGGCTATACAAAACATACGCCCATTTAACACTCATACAAAACACGCAGGACCATACAAGGATTCAATAAATCATAAAAATTGAAAGTCACAAATTTGGTGGATAAGCTCCTCTGATCTGATGCCTTCAATTATGATATAATATAATGAAATATTATTACAAACTTAGAACACAAGTTATATCCATAAGGTTCCATAAAACATTCAATAAAAATTGATACAGTACAATAAAAACCATAACCAATTCATTAAATAAATTTTATTTGATTTTGCACCACCCAAACGTTTATTAGCAAAACAAACACCATTATACACTTTATTACGCCTGATATAATTCCAACCGATGTAACCAACCAAAAGTGTTTTTACATAGGGAACCAACATTGTCGCTAATGAGCATCAAGTTTAAACATATAATTATATTTTCACAATAAACCGCTTAAAAACGTT
Organism: Agrypnus murinus; assembly: GCA_929113105.1. Lineage (NCBI taxonomy): Eukaryota > Metazoa > Arthropoda > Insecta > Coleoptera > Elateridae > Agrypnus > Agrypnus murinus. The sequence goes on along the minus strand of OV816025.1, from coordinate 37,718,428 downwards.
TTGTAAAATGAAAAGAAAGTTGTCAGCGGTTTTCACGCTTCAACACGTGTTTTATATATTTTAATTGTAATATTAAACATTGATAAACTATGTAATATTTGTGTAATCTACAATATATCCTAAATTGAAAATATTTTTTAAAAATCTCTGTTAAATGTTTATAAAATATGAAGCTTTAAATGTAAATTGTTTGCTCAATCTATCTAAGCCTTTCTTGTATATGAAATGTTATCAAATATATACTTTTAAATATTAATTTTTTAATATCATAAAAACATTTAATACATGTATGTTAGAGACGTAACATATCGTAGAGAGTAATTATTAAACAATTATAAGGGCAAAATAGTCACTAAGCAGTGAATCTAGTAAACATTTCAAAATCAGTAAAAATCGACTGCTTATTTGAATTGAATACAATAGAAAATTAATTCAAAGCTGCTATTATATTTTAATAGACTATTTTTATTAAATAATAATCTAGCTGACAAGAACTAGTATTCTTTGATAACTCTTTAATAATAGCCTGGACGCTTATCGAAAAATAGTCGCTATATGTAAAACTCAACTTATTGATTTTTCTATTCAACTTTTTGATAATACTTTAGCCATAAAAATAACTATTAGTAAATCATCCCATTGATTGTAACAAATTGCTCTATGTTACTATTGATATTGAAATTTTGTTAAAATTAGCAAAAATGTTGAAAGTCTGCTATAGTACTTCGCTTTGCAGGTTATTAGATAAGCTATAAGTTTTAATTAAAAAAAAACATTCTTAATGCTGAATAGCCCTTTATCGGTTTCATTAACTTTAACTGACTATGAAATGAAACCAAGAGTGCCTATTAATCAACCGGAAAGTAGCCTAAAGCTAATGGGATTGATTATATTGTTACGTTCTTTCTAAAATAATAATACAAGTGCTGTTTAAATCGTCTATTCACAAACAAATATTTATTTCTATACACTAATGAATACACTATAAATTAACGCTATTATAAACCATTAAAAACTATTATTTACAAACTATGAATTTCTAATACAACATTTATATTCACTATTTATTTTGTAATACACAGTTAATGACTTGCTGTTTTCTGACTCTCTTTTATCCGCCATTCGCTTTTATATCTTCATATAAACGCACCAGAAATCGCTGGAACCTTCTATGTATTCTTAGAAAATGCTAGAATAAACCACGTCTAATTTACATGCTTGTGCGATGCGTCATTTTCTCGAAGGCGGCAGAACACACCACCTGTCGCTCGAAAAGAGGTTCGTTCCTTTTCTCTCCCGTTACACTGCCCCCCTCTTCAAGTCTGTTCTGTCCCAGAACAGGTTTTATGCTCTGATTCCTGTAGAACGGGTCATGACGATATCGACAGTCTTCACCTCGACTACACGTTCCATTACGGTAGAAATAACAGTCTACACTCTTCGTTGGCCTTAATGCGGGCTGTGGGTCAAAACTGCAGACGAAGATCTTGACGTCCGTACCTCTAAAGACAACTTCCAGCATGTTTCTAACGATTCTCCAATCCAGCTGGTCCCGCCCACAGCCGAGTTTGGGAACTGCCAATTTGTTAATTCCCCTGGTAAGCAACTCGATTCTCAAATTCCATAGTGCCCTCCACAAGTCGGCGTAACTCGGTTTCTGGTAGTAAAACTGCTTGGTTACCAAGTAGTAAATGGATCGGTCATGATCAGGCAAGCGTAAGGATTTACCAACAGAAGGATTTTGTTCTCGAAGTTCATTCAGCCGTCCAAATTTATTTCTAAACACCACTGCGATCCCCCTGGACATACGGAGATCCGCGGAGACACAGTGGGCAATGGAATAATCACCAGGGACCCGGAAGAGATCTTGTTGCATCTCAGTCGTGACTCCGAATCGCGCTTTTCTAGTTCCAGAGAACGCAGCCATAAATTCTCTAAAGGTTGGCTGATCATCTTCAGGCCTTACGATTTTGATAGCCACCTCGGCCTCATCTTTCCGATCCGGGACTGCGTCATTATTTCCCTCATAGTGCGCCAGACGATTGGAGTGTACCACCTTTGGTTTCCCCCTTGGCAATTTCTGGATGCGATAAATCAAGTCATTTATTCGTTTCTTCACCTGGTATGGACCCTCCCAATTTCGCTGTAACTTTGGAGAATAGCCACGACGCCTTTGCGAGTTGTATAACCAGACAAGCTCTCCAGGTTGAAACCCTCCTTCTTGGGCTCTCACATCGTACGTAGCCTTCATCCGGTCACTCGCGATTCGACTATTATTTCGGGTTCGGTCGTGAATATCCTCCAACTTCTTCTTTAAGTTGATGACATAATCATTCCCAGCTACCTCCTGCTCTATAGGTGGAGACCCAAATTCCAGATCACACGGTAACCGTAACTCGCGTCCAAACATTACAGACGCTGGTGACTGACCGGTTGTTTCGTGGACCGATGCACGATAAGCCATCAGGAACAGATGCAGGTATTGGTCCCAGTCTCGTTGATGATCGGAGACGACCTTGGCCAAATATTTGCCCATTGTCCGATTCATGCGTTCTACCATTCCATCGGACTGCGGATGTAACGGTGTGGTCCGAGTCTTGCGAATGCCCAACAATCGACAGACTTCTCCAAAGAGTACAGACTCGAAATTGCGGCCTTGATCCGAATGCAGCTCCATGGGCACTCCGAAACGACTGAAGAACTCTTTGACTAGTACGTCAGCAACAGTCGCAGCTTCCTGGTTTGGTAGGGCATATGCTTCTGGCCATTTGGTAAAATAGTCCATTGCCACTAAGATGTATTTATTCCCATCGTCGGTTTCGGGAAATGGTCCGGCAATGTCTATAGCTATTCTCTCCAGAGGACTACCCACATTGTACTGCCTCATAGGTGCTCTTCGCTTCCCCAAGGGTCCGTTGCCAGTGGCACATAATTCACATTTCCGGCACCACTCCTTCACGTCTTCTTTACAATTGACCCAATAAAAACGCTCCCTAACTTTCTCCAAAGTCTTTTTCACACCGAAGTGTCCTCCTGAGGCACCGTCATGGAGATGTCGCAATACTGTAGCCACTCGGCTTCTTGGAACCACGAACTGAGACCTAATGGTGGTGCCATCTTCACTCTCCAGTACTCGCTTCAGGAGATCGTCTTCCACCTTCAAGGACTCCCATTGGGCCCAATATGCTTTGAGCGTTCTGTTGAAAGGGCTGACGGCCTCCCAGGCAGGCCTTTCTCCCACGCGCTTCCATTCCAGTACCATTTTTAGTTCGGGATCAGCCTCCTGCTGTCGCTGCAATTCTTCCGGCAACCAATTGTCGTTGACGATGGTAGTCCTTAATACTTGGCAAACCCTCTCCTCCAAACGAGAGCAATGACGGCAATCCGTTGGACAGGGTCTTCTTGAAAGAGCATCGGCATTTCGATGACTAGTGCCCGCTCGATGTTCGGTGTCAAAGTCATATCCTTGTAATCGCTCGATCCACCTTGCGACCTGGCCTTCAGGATTACGGAATTGTAGAAGCCATTTCAACGCTGCATGGTCCGTCCTCAATAAAAACTTCCGTCCGTACAAGTATTTGTAGAAGTGCTCAACGGACTTCACGACGGCCAATAGTTCTTTTCTGGTCACACAATAATTCCTTTCGGCTTTCGACAAAACCTTACTAAAATAGCCGATGACCTTTTCTTGTCCATCCTGTATCTGAGAAAGTACCCCCCCAATGGCCAGATTACTTGCATCTGTGTCAAGTATGAATTTCCCTTCTGTCCGTGGATAGCTCAATATTGGTGCTGTTGTCAGGGCACGCTTCAGCTGTTGGAAAGCTGTTCCACACTCTCCGCTCCAAACATACTCGCGCCCATCTTCAGTTAACCTTGTCAGAGGTTTCGCTATATTGGCAAACCCAGGAACGAAACGCCTGTAGTAGGTACATAACCCAAGAAAACTACGAACTTGGTGTTTATCTTTCGGTGTTGGCCACTCTTGAACTGCACGAATCTTATCGGGGTCGGCTGCCACTCCATTTTGTGATACGACGTGCCCGAGATATTTCACTTCCTTTCTGAATATGTGGCACTTTTTCGGACTCAGTTTCAGATTGGCTCCACGTAGTCTTCGGAACACTTCCTCTAGATTTTTCAAATGTTCGTTGAATGATTTTCCGACTACAATCACATCATCTAGGTATACCAGGCAGATCTTCCACGACAACCCTCTCAGGATGGTCTCCATTAGACGCTCAAAGGTGGCCGGAGCGTTACATAGACCAAAAGGCATAACTGTAAACTGCTATAGTCCGGAACCAATAGTGAACACGGTCTTCTCCCGGTCTTCAGGTTCCATTTCAACTTGCCAATAACCGCTCTTCAAGTCCAAAGTCGAAAACCATCGTGAACCAGACAGGGTATCTAACGTGTCGTCGATGCGTGGTAAGGGATAGCTGTCTTTCTTGGTCACGTCATTAAGCTGCCGATAGTCCACACAAAATCTCGTTGACCCGTCCTTCTTACTGACCAGGACCACCGGTGATGCCCATGGACTGCTGGATGGCTCGATGACCCCTTGTTCTTCCATATCAGTAATAATCTTTTCGGCTTCTGCTCGCCTTGCTAGAGGTAGACGCCTCGGCTGCTGACGGACAGGCATAGAGTTACCTGTATTGATTTTATGTTTTACTATATTTGTTCGTCCCTTCTGGCTATCGTCAAGAGCGAAGATATCTTGGTATCGGTGAACCAAACCCTGTACCTCTTTCACTTCCGTTCTGTTAAGGTCTTCGCACGAACTAGTAACCATACCCACTAATTTTCCACCATGGTCTTTGGGCACTGGTTTTGGAACATCAGCCATACACCTGGCTACTCGGAATACTGGCACACACTGTCCCACAAGGGTACTCTTCTTCAATGTCACCGGATCCACATTAACGTTCATAAGCCTCACCGGTACAGTCTTTCCAACCTTGATCAGCGCTTTTCCCACCAATATGCCACTATGGATCTTCTTATCACAAACAGGCTCCATCATTCTCACACATCCTACCCGAAGATCTCCATCCAAACCTGCCTCGACAACCATCTCGCTTTGACCAGGCAACATCACATCTTCTGTCAGCAAAACCCTTACAGCCGGATCCTCCCGTGGGTGCAACGGAAGTTCTTCGTTACCGACCTTCAAAACACCCTCTTTCAAATCCAACGTAAAACCAAATTTTCTCAGGAGGTCCATTCCCAAGATGAAGTCATCAGTGATATCGGCTACCAGCACCTCATGATCACGTTCTTCACTTCCAATGCCAATCTTCATCTTCACCACTCCGCGTGTTGGTATCACTTCACCCGTTGCTGTACGGAGTTGAGTAGTTGTGGGTAGCAACTTAATACTTGATCGTAGAACATCAGGGCGTACGATGGATTTTGTCGCCCCCGTATCAATAAGTAGTGGAACAGTTCGATTAGCAATTTTCCCATCTACAAACAAACTGCTGGTACTATTCTTTGATGTTACGGCATGGATGGTGATCTCCAGGGCATCTTCACTCAAGGTCAACGTTCGCCCCCTCTCGTCGACCTTCTTTAGTTTTCCGACGGTTGAGTTTGTTTTGGTTTAGGGCAACGGCGTCGTATGTGCCCTTGTTCGCCGCAATTCCAACAACGGGGCCCTCGAACTTCTTGAAGATTCTTCTTACGGCTCTCTTCCTTCTGAAGAACTCTCATTAACAACTCTTCTAGGCGATCTTTGGAATCTTCCTCTTCTTCTGCAACAGTTCGAACTCGCCCGTGGCCTCGGGACGCTTGTTTTGCGGCTTCAAATTCTAACGCGTGAGCAAGCGCATCATCAGTTGTTCTTGGTCGCGCCAGCCTTAATGACTGCTGTGTTTCCCCATCTCTTAGTCCATCAATGAAGGTCTGCACAGCGAGTTGTCCCAGAAATGAATCGGGTGCCGTAGGGTACGCCAATCGGACAAGCCGCGCTACATCGGCTTCAAACTCCTGAAGGCTTTCTCCATTCTTCTGGACACGATTCTTTACTTGCGCGTGATAAACCTGTTGTAGATGCGCGTCTCCATATCTCATCTCCAATCTAGAAACTAACAACTGGTAATCATTTTCCTGCCCTGCTGGGATTGTTTGCAGGACGTTCAACGCGTCTCCACGCAAAGCCACAGTTAAAGAAACGGCCTTTTCCTTGCGTGTCCATCCGTTGGCCCCAGCGGCCGCCTCAAATTGTTTGTAGTAGGTGGACCAAGGTATCTTTCCATCGAACGTGGGTGGTTTTACTTTTATCCCTACGGTAGGAACCTTCTCTTCTTTAAATTGTTTCTTTCCTTCATTAAACGGCCACTCAGACGTTGAGGGAAACCGTAGTTGATTCATTCTATCTTCCAACATTTCGTCGTCTTTCTTAGCTGTTGGTGGTAATTGCATTTGGGCTATTTTCTCTTCTACCATTTTTATTACCCTATCTTGTTCCGCCAATCTGCCTTCCAATAGCCCTAGCGCGCTGGCATTCTCCAAAAATTCTTCGAAAACTTTTTCTTCTAACACTTTGACATTGTCCAGCAATTCTTCTTTAAGCCTTCTAGAACTTTCTTCGGACTTTTCTAGTAATTCTTCCTTAAGCAATCTTGTGTTTTCTAGTAAATCTTCTTTAAGCCTTCTAGAATTTTCAAAAACTTTTTGTTCCATCTTTCTAGCATTCTCTTCGGACTTTTCCAGTAGTTCTTCTTTTAGCATTCTAACATTTTCTTCGGACTTTCTAGAATTTTCTTCGGCTTTTCTAGAACTTTCTTCCATTTTACTTAACAACAAACTAGTATCAATTGCGGGTCCAGGTATCTCGAAGCGGTAATTTTCAGGATCTTCCTTCTGTTCTAAAAGCCATTCTCTTAGCCGATTTATCAAAACTTCTTTCTTTCCATTACTATCCAAGTCCCTCTCGTCCAATTCCCGTTTTAAATCTATTACTAAGAGATCTTTCAATAGTTTCATCACCATTTTAATCGTTTGTTGAAATTAATTTTAACACTAAAAATTTATTCTCACAGCACTTTATTTAATTATTACGCGATTTTATTTATTTTAAAACCTCACACCTGTAACACCACTGTAACGTTCTTTCTAAAATAATAATACAAGTGCTGTTTAAATCGTCTATTCACAAACAAATATTTATTTCTATACACTAATGAATACACTATAAATTAACGCTATTATAAACCATTAAAAACTATTATTTACAAACTATGAATTTCTAATACAACATTTATATTCACTATTTATTTTGTAATACACAGTTAATGACTTGCTGTTTTCTGACTCTCTTTTATCCGCCATTCGCTTTTATATCTTCATATAAACGCACCAGAAATCGCTGGAACCTTCTATGTATTCTTAGAAAATGCTAGAATAAACCACGTCTAATTTACATGCTTGTGCGATGCGTCATTTTCTCGAAGGCGGCAGAACACACCACCTGTCGCTCGAAAAGAGGTTCGTTCCTTTTCTCTCCCGTTACAATATTTTAACAGTTTAGTAAAGAATAGCTTTGCATGCCATACAGTTCAACGTTTAAACTCTCTTTTAATTGAATAAGAGATTGTTTTACATGTATTACTTTTGTTCTATATGCTTTGTAGTTTTCAGTATATATCTTATAAAAGTTTTTGAAAATTGACAAAAAAGGAAATGCAATATAAAAGACGAGAACGCAATTAACTTTTTTTGTAATTATAACTTATTTGTTAATATTTATATTATATATTTGATAAATTTCAGGTTAGCTCTGGAAACAATTGTCAGGTAGATTATAATAAATTTCTAAAACTAATCAGTTTTATTTATTTCATGAATATGGAGTTTCATCAAATAAGGCTACAAACAATAAACAATTACATAAATAATCAGTAATAAAAAGATCCGAATAATTTGCGAAAGAATCTCGAGTTACAAGTCAAAATTTTAAGAAAGTTTTTTGTGAGGACTTAGAGTTTTATACAAAAAAACTGTGTGGCCCTTCGTAAAAAACTGATTTCATCGTTAGTCCAAACTATATTTTTGAAAGAAATTTAAAGAACGATTGTAGAAATGCTAGAATAAATATTTGTGGCTTAAAATGTTTGTCAAGCACTAATGTGTTTGAAATATCTTTGGTGGCGGATTAAAGTTTAATAAAATTCCTATAAAGTTATTAAATTCCCTGAAACATAGAAGCGGCCGCCCAACAAACAATAAACGCATGCAGGCAAGTAAAGCTTAGAACTAAAGTAAAACACAGAGTAAATATTACTTATTATCCAAAGAAATATAAAGAAAAAAATTAAAGTGGTTAGAATATTTTAACTATCTTTTGGAATTATTCAACTTCAAACAACTGTAATTCAAAAACTATATTTTTTACTTTTGCCCGTTGACACTTTTGATCTACACTTTAGGGACTATCATTTACCAAAGTATCAAGAATTTGTTTGTTAAATTAAAAATCTTTAAAACTTTTTCGATACATATTTTTAAACAAGTAGATGTTTTATTAAGTGTTCAAGATAACCAGCACTTAGTGAGTGAGCAAATAGCAGCAGACCTATATATCGTAAAAGCAGTGTTAAAAATATTACGTAGAAATAAGTACCAATCATATAACAGTTCTTCAGGAGCTTTCTGAAGACACACTTTTAAAATTTAATACTTTAGTACTTTTTAAAATCACTTTTGGCCAGCAAAAAAGATAAAAAACCCCAGTGTGCGCCAGTACGACTTTGTTTACTGCTACTACGTAGAATTACCTATAAGTAACAAATGATACAGATTCCAAGCAGCATCTAAGTAGCAGTAACTGAGATCGGAACTTTGATTGAGTAGTTGTTACGTAACTACAACTAAATTTATGACTTTATAGGTTTAATTACTTCAATTCGGAATATTTTAGTAATTGTGTTGTTGTATGTACTATTGATTGGAACTATGTATGTTAGTTCCATTACTTCTAAGTAACTTTTAAAGTATGTGGAACGACATTGCCACGTAGTATAATTATTTTAAAGTCGTTGCAACTTCAAAGTGGTATTATGATTGTAGCAGTAACTTACTCGAAGCTACTTTAAAGTTTTTAAAACTTTAATGACACGATGTATCAAAGAAAAAATAAGTTCCATGAAAGTAGCAGTTACTACGCCGCCACGTATCTACTACCCAAAAATTGTACCCCATTTTGATTCCAGGCACGTAATGAAACCGTAGCAATTACGTGCTAGTGACTATTAGCAAAAACTTAATAGTTCCACTGGTAGTTGCTGGTACGTAGCGATGACTAAATATGCTGCTTAGGATAATCTTGTAGGATTAGATGTGCTCCTCTAGTCCTCTATCTCTACTAGGTTTTCCAACATGTTTATACAAGTGATTTACATAAATCCACCAATGATAGCGGAACATGTAAAATTCTTGGCATCAAATCCATTCGAACACTCGACGAGATTATAGCTAAATAAAATCGGTAAGTTGTATTCCATAGCACAATTTGATGTAGTATTAGTAGACACAGCAAATCTTTTTATTACAAGAAAAGATGATTTCCTATAAAAATTCTGTTTATTATTAGAATTCTCCATTAATATGTCAATAGAAGATAATCAATCAAATTACTTTGAATTATACACAATGTGTACAATAAAAACGAAATGTACTATTGGTTTCAAAAGAATCTAGGACAACAAGGCTAATATGATGCTAATTTTTAGTTTTTTTTGTGTATATAAAATAGCATCATATTAGCATCATAAGTATATACAGTATATGCACTCGATTGTCGGCACTTTGATGCTTCAATGACCTTGAATATTGCACACACCACGATCAGTTCGCCGATTATTGTCGATCAACATCGTCATTGCATGTTGATAATAAGGAGCAGATATCACAGCATAACTGTCCCTCCGTAGTCCGCCAACAGCTCGAGGTCGCATGCAGCCGGTTGAAAATATTTGCCAGAGTGCACCTACCGGTTGTTATTAACTGTGCTATTAGCCTTGCTGTCCTAGATTATTATGAAACCAATAGTACATGTACACGCGTTTTTATACAATAAAAAAGATTTGATAACAGTGTTGTGTACATTCTGTTCTTTATTGTATACAATCTCTTTGCTAGTAATACTTACAACAGAAACTAACAAATATTTCCAAAGAGAAAACGATATAAAGAAGTAAAAGTAATAACAAAAGTTAAAATGCAATACCACATTTGAATTAATACCTGTTTAATTCTAAATGGAACACAATTTTCTTCTCTACATTAAAAAACAATTTATTTTCTTTTTTATTGTTTTATTAATTTTTACAACCAATTTTATGCTCAACTTTTGATTCCTTTAATGACTGTGAGTGTAACATGATTCTTTCCATTTAACTGGTTTTATACTACCTTCATTCAAGAAACGGTAAAATTTAAACAAGCAGAAATTGAGACCCACCATACACAGTACAATGCTACGGATGTCACGTTACTTGTTACAAAGATCAAATAAAATGTCACCGTTTATAATTGCAGTATACAACGCACTCTTTGCTATTAAGCTTTGACGTAAAACCACTTTAGAGTAACGGCACATAATATGCAATTATAGTTAGATAGTAAAACTATTATAAAAGTGGTAGCAAAAGAATCAAGGTCGAATAAAATAAAATTGTAGACAAACAAACAGACGTCACTTATTTTACTGTTGCTTAACGAGAGGGGCTAATTAGACTATGGAGTAGTAGCTACTAAACTTGTCATTTGAGATACCCCTCCATTAAGTAAGTAAACTAATTATTTTGAATACGGATCTGAGAGAACGAGAAGGTTTTAATGCATTAACAGCTTTAGGCAAAAATAATCTTCACAGACGGAACTGTTACAAATTAGCGTTGACAAAAACAGCCGTCTCCGATTAAAGTGCTTAAGAACAGTAGATAATTTTTTTTATAATTTTACGCTAAAATATGTAGGTCAATTCCATTAGAAGTGAATGCAGAAGCAATCATCAGCTATATACACGTACGACCGATGGTCATCATCGTAATCTAACTTTTCATTGTGGCACAATTTTATGTAGAAAATAATAACTGCTAAATGTAACGTAACGTGAGAAATTAAAATGAATTTTTATATCTGTAAAGATCGTATTGGAAGAAGAGATAAACTTTCTTTTATAATTTACACTGCTATATTACCCATCACCCGACAAACCGTGAACAGTATACATGCATATACTATATATAAAATTATAAAACATTTAAAAGCTCAGTAGAATTTAATATAGTCATTTGTAATTTATAGAGTTGATGTAAAAATTTTGAATCGCACAGTAAATATGTCTTTATGTACAATAAAGTAAATTTATATCCGACCTTATAAAGCCAAACCGCACGCTGAGAAATGGAGCAAAAATGAAATAGAGATTCAAACGTATAATCGTAATTGCCCGTAGAGAAAATATTAGTAATGAAACGAGATGCAGGCGCCGACTGGTTTTCAGCTAGAAATGCAAATATCTAAATCTTTCTTTTAAAAGCTCGCAAACAAATAAGATGGGAAAGAAAAAGAAAAATATTTTAATTAAATATCTTAAAAAACGGCTTTTAATTAATTTCTATTCTACATCATATAAATTTACATATAATTAAAACCGTGTTATAAGATGAAAAATATGCAAACACGCGAAGTTAAATAGCTTTAGGAATATGCAGTATATAAACGTTACTAAACGGAAAGCAAAAGTAGTTTAATTATTTAAAAAGATTTAAAGGAATTACCTATTTATTGTGTATTATTAATCTAGCACTCAGGTTTCTAATATTTGCATCTAAAAGTACAAGAGAATATGTGAGTTTGTAACGGGCTCATTATTACCAATATTTAATTCGCTCCGTTTTAATGTGATTGTGTTAATGTAAACAAAAATTATTTCTTTGAAGGAGCTAATTAATTTTTCGTATCAAGAAAATACAGTAATTTATGATCCCGTTTAAAACAAATAGTTTGGCTATTATTTTTCAATTTTAATTCTTTATTAAGCTATCATTTTTACAATAAAATATATTACCACTGTCAATAACAAAGTACAAAAAATATAGATCATAATAAAAACACAATATGATATATAATAAACAATGATAACATAATGTCACGTGGGGTTTTCGTGACTGAGGGACGTAGTCAGAGGTAGAGATAGAAAATAAACTCAGCTCAGAAATTAATTATATACTCAATAACAAGACACAATACAATAGGTTACAAACATAAGTATGAGGACGGATAGATCCTCCTAAAACTAATATTAAACATGAGAGTGATCGGAACCACCCTTTACTAGCAACAATCTCCTACAACTCGGCATTAGGAAACCAGGTAAACGGTACCTCTGGGTACTAGCCTCTAGGCTCCTAGGATACTACAACTAACCACATTAGGGAGTCAGGTAAGAAGTGCCCCTGGACATCAGCTTCTAGATCCCTAATACTAAGTGGTACGGGATCAGGTAAGCAACGTCCCTGGGCGCCAGCTTCTAGATCCCCTACGAATTAATAAGTAAAAAGATTCTTACCAGGTTGTTATTTTCTTGTACGGCATGAAGCTGCACTCTACGTAGATCGATCGCATGATGTGCTGAATAGAGGCTCTTGGAATCAGAGCAGCTGGCTCCCGTGTGTGGTTATCATTAAGCCAACGCTATATAATGTTACGAAGAAATGTATTAACCTTGAATGATAATTGCATCAGCTGGAATGCAACTTGCGGTTTTTATGAATTATTTAAATGCAAATAATTCCGTTTGTGACAATAACTTGACCCAAACTTTTCCGATATTAAATACTATAAAATTAATAATTATATATAATTAATAATAAATACTTAAAAACTATATTTTATGTTTTATTAAACATATTTATACTAAGGGCTGGGTTTCATTTTGATAAACTCCGTCTTTCTCATGAAATCTTAAACCTGCGTACGTCTTTCGATAAAATATGAGAGGAGATTTGGTCCAAATTTGTTAATGGTTATAATGATCTCAGACCCAACCGTGATTGGATAGAACCTTCTATCCAAATATAATCGCTCCTTTTAAATTTTAAAGAGATATGAATATCTTTGGTACCGGGTCGATGATTTTTCACTGTGAATAAGCACAGGTTCCGTTGCGGGACAAACTATGTCGTTTCCAGTTTTGTGCTCCGATGATTTTGTAACCATACCGTATTCCTGTGTTTGCGGCTTAAATCTCCAAGTGGTTAAATTAAATTAAACGTTCCTATTTGGAGTCAGTTTGGAAGTTTTCCTTTTATTATATTAGTTAATTTAATGCCGGCATGATAAGTAATCAACAAATTAATGATACAATCTGACCCTTCGAGATTTTAAAGGATCCTTTAATTCGTTGCGTATGGGAATATTTCATCTGTAATGTTCAGTAAACCTGAGTGTATTTTGTGGAAGTTCTGCTAAAACATTTATATAATCTTCAATCTAAATAAGGACGTAAATAATCATCTTCTTTTTCAAAAAACCGAACAACTGATAGGTGTTTTAAATATGTTCTAACAATAATTTAATCGATCAAGTAATAGTAAGAAACTTTACGAATTTACAAATTATATTTGAAAATTATATTATATTTATAATTGAATGAAGAAAGTTCTGAGTTTAACACTAACTGTCCTGTGTTCTTCTATCGGCATTTTTAAAGTGTGAAAGTTCTTTGTCATGTTTAAACAAAAGAAAATTAAATGTTTGGTGTTGTTTTGGATAAATTTATGAGTTATTTTCTTAAATAAGTATTATCGAATTTTAGAAAAATACTTATGTTTTAGTTCATGTTCCTTATTAATGTATTAAAAAAAGGCTTTGTAATTTAAAAGGTGATCGCTACTTAAGTTTACTATTAATTCTTTTAGATTTTTGTGTTGAAAAAAAAACAAAACAGGCATTTAATTTTTTAGAACCATAAACAATATGGAATTCTGTTCTCAAGTTGTAGATTCCCGTCGCAAATGTTTTAAACAAGAATAACAAACAGTTTGGGCGACTCCCTATATAATGTTCTTCATTTAAGTTTTCTATGTTTTGTTTTGACAGTTTCTAATGTTACAAATTGACACCCATGCTGGGGTTTTAGTTTCTGGTTAAATATGGATGCTTAATGTATTATATAATGTAGGATAGCTAATTTTCAAATTAACCCGCAATAGAACACAGCACTTATAACATATTTTTGATATATAAAATTAAATAATTACTACTACCCATTATTATATGGGTGAGTGATAGAAGACACCAAGGCTAATTTTATCTAAATTAGCCTTGGAGTAATTTAGAAAAAACCATAGCCATATCTGGACACCTTGCTTAAGTTGCATTCTACAGTTGGATCTTGACCTGGGTTCGTCAGTAAACAAAATAGTACGTGCTTAATAAACACGCTGATTTATAGCAAACGAACTGTAAAGCTAAGACAATAATTGACCTACAATTGCATTGGAGACGGTGCACATTCTTTAAAGAAATTTTAAAGAGATTTTATTAATGTAGCCAAAACAAGGCATCATTAAAATCCCTTTTAACCTAATTACATTTATTAGATAAATGTTCGCTTTAAAAGATATTATCTTATAAAATCATTAAACACTGTTGTTAGATAAACAAACTCGTGCTTCATAACAAATTATTGAAGTTTAACAAACTACGTACAAACTCTAAAACGGATTATTTATGCAGCTGTGATCAGACATTGATCCAAGTATTCTTCATTAAATTGTAAGGTTATAAATAAAACGTGCTTTATTCCAAGTCCAACAAACTACATCTTCAGCATTTTACAAGAATGTCTAGCAGATTTTATTACAAACTTTACAGGGTTGTCACGTTTCTTAATTGAGTAAAATGAATTTTTAATTGTAAAAAGAATTCAATTTTACGTGGAAAAGACTGAACATAAAAAACGATAAAATGTTATTAAGGTGATAGATGAGATGCATCTGCCGACAAAGGATCATAATTAAACTACTATTATTAACGCAGCAAAATGATGTTAAAGTTTCCTCTTTTTATTTTTACCTGAAAAAGTAGTACGTTCTAGAACACAGTTGTATAGGACTTTTTTATTTCTTTTGATGTTTTCTATCACACATTAAAATTAACGCGTCGTATCTGCTGCCACCCTGTATAACATTAGTTCGTCTATACAAGCCAACTCAACAAAACTTCTGTATTACTTTTGTTTATCCTAGAATTTGTTATATAATGTTTTTGAAATAATCAGTAAGCTTTTAGGTACTGAAACCCATTAACAAGAAATTAACAAGAAATGAATATTGAAAAGGTCTATATAAATTTCTACGAGAAATAAGTATAAAAATTTCAACGCCTTTACTTTGTGAGATTTATTATTATATAGACAGATATTGTGTTTAAATATATTTGATTGTATTTACTTTTCTTTATTTATCTATCTAACATCGTATTAAAAAATAAAACAAAAAGTTCATGTTTTATTGGTGTATTGCCATGAGAAAAAACTATAAAAATTTCAAAAAAAAAACTTTAACACTTGTTAAATATAATATTATGTACATGACCATTGTTCATATTATGAGAAATTCACGACACAAAATTATATGATAGGTTTTGGGTATGATCTTTATGCATAGGCGTTTATTACAAATGGTTGTTATTACACTTAACTACACTTATTACACTTAACTGGATTTATGCTAAAAACAAGTTTCTGTGACGTTTATGACAACATAAATAAAAGACTAGTATTTACTTCTTTCTTTTTAAATTCAAAAAACTATCAAGAATAAGCTCAAAACACTGTTTAAGAAATACACATAAAAAACAAATATTTTTTATTTAAAAAAACTATAAAAAGTAAGTGTGTGTAAGTGTAAGTGTAAGTACATAAAACAAGAAACAAAACTAAAAACTCTAAAAGTACATAAATAAGTACACTTTTTTTTTGGAATTACTATCATACAAATTGGTTGTTGGACGTCTTCAAAAGCAGTCTCAATCAGTTCATCACCCATAGAATTTGAGTGTTTTAACGATAAATTCTCAAAATGATATTTGGGTACCTTTTTCAGAAATTGGTAGTGGATAGGATTTAAAAATACTATATGTTGGTTTTTTATAATTATGCGAGGTTCTGAATTTATTCTTGCGTTGCCTAAGATGTCGGCCATCCGATATGGCTTAAACTACATGACATATTTTTTTAGCGAGTTTTCGATTACCGCGTGAACCGAGTCCTGGGCATGTAGATATGTCCGGTTATAAATAAGTAAAAGAAATTTCTTCGACGTGTTTAAACTCGTTTAAACCGAAAAATAGTTACTCATCTATATAGTCTTTAAAATACAAGACTTGTTTTTGTTTCACTTCGTTTGCGAGTTCTACAAAACCGATAATTTACATTATTCTTTTTTATACTGAAGCTTCAACTCTGTAGAATAATCAACACTAATTTGTATTTTTGTTTAAGTTTAATAATCATAAAACCGCAAATTTAAAATATTTATTTGCATACGCTCAAGAAAACCTATCCACTTGGAGCGCCCCCGTAGTGCATGTTAAATTTAGCAACTATTCGCGCTTAAGTTTAATGTTTCATGTTTAATTGTTATTCGATGCTTAATGTTTTTGGAATCAGTGTTTAATTTTCGAATTGTTCGGATGTATAAACAAACCTCGCTTTGAATTTTTATTTTCTCTAAGATTTAATTATAAATTATTTAATGAATAATAAATATTTTTTATTAATTGTTATTATCCGTTATTACTGTTAATTTAATATGTGAAATATGTTTAACAAATACCTATTAAACATAACATGCTACTGGCTAGAGTAACAAAGTAAATGATACTTCATGCCTGCAGCGAAATATTTTCATCAGCAATAAATTTACGATATTTATTAACTTTAACTTCCGTCATACGGTCCCATGGGGTCGATCCCAGTTCAGAAGAATCTTACTTTTTGAATTATTCTCTGTAGACCTATGGTACCTACCGGTACTACGCGTAATTTCCAATTTAGTAGTTATTTTTCTTACTGCCTTGTTTTAGTACACGTTACTGTTATATCTCACTTTTTCAAGGCAGCTTTATCTTCTTTCTGTATTATCTTCATTTATTTATGTACAACAGACCTCATAAAAGGACGGTAAATGTCGTAAGTATGTAGATATAGATATTCTGGTTCGCGAGGATTCTCTGACTTTGAGTAGTTTATGGCATTCGGATGTCACTTCGGCGTCAATACATTTCCCTGTTAAATACATTCCTTTCTTGTTTTAATTAATTCTGAAAAAACCTTTTTGTGTAAGCAAGAGATCATTTTTGTACACCGTCCTACAGCAGTCGACAGCATTATCCTAATTATGTTACCTACTCGTAAAGCATTTTTGTAGGTATTTCTACATTTTTTACCAAACTAAATTAAAAAAAAGATTAAAGTTATTTATTAGAGATCACTAGAAAAAATATTAATTCACATTTTATTTTAGAAATGATCACATTAAATATAAGATATTATTCGTCTTCAGAGTATTCGCGTTTTGTTTCTTCTTCTCCTCCTGAAGAACATTCTTCATCAAAAAATCTTCATCAGAATCCTGTTCTTCGTTAATATTTGGACTAATATTAATATTTAATATTTTTAACATTTGGACTTTCTTTTCGGCTGGGTTTGAAAATTTGCTATAAGTGGATTCGAAAAGAATTTTACCACAGGTATAAAAAAAAATAATTTATTATAAAGCTGTCATGCTTTTCTTCTTTTGACGTGTCTTTAGCAAGTATCTTGGTTTACATTTATTTTTAAAACTTGTTTATAAATTGTTTAATAACTAATATATATTTATAATTATAAAGAATTTATAACAAACCTAAAATAAAATTTCTTTATAATATAATCATACGGAATGAAACTAACTCCTTTTACGTTATGAACGTTACCTACTTTATGGGCTATCTTATGACAGGATGAGGTTACAATGCTCAACAAACATAAATAAGATGATGAAAAGCTAATTAAAACACAGTAATCTTCAACTAATGTAAGTACTTTTTAATTTATGTAATATTTGATAAAAAATTAAAATGTAGATAATACCTGTAAACCTTTTAAATAGCCTCTTAAACAAGTGTCCGAAAAAATTTTTCAGAACAATTGTGTAATCAAAAAACAAGTTAAATCCAATTTTTTGATGAAAAGATCAATTTTACGTCCAAATGTTCTAACCGTAAAACATGATTATCGAATAAAAAAGTTATCAAGAGTACTATTATAATTTTTATTGTCTAAGAATGTAATGTTAGGAAATATACATCAAAACAAATAAAGTTGGCACACCTTCGATTTGCTATTAGTGCGCTTGAATAGTTGAGTATAAAACTTGAATGAAACAATAAGTCTGCTTGCATTTTTGTACTATAGTCTCGCTGACAACTGAAGGATTTAAATGAACGCGTGCACATCAGCTGTGAGAACATTACGATAAGCTAAGAATGTAAGCAGAGTATTGTGTTACTAGAGACGTTTTAAAAAAGTCAGTAGCGTACGTTCGGATAGTACTTTTTAACATTATGTAAATTTATCATTGTTGAAGTATCTATTCAACCTTAATAACGATTTATAATTAAAAATCTCATTACGTTTTAAATGGAATAGGGAATACATTTAAAGAAAAGTAATTGCAAAAATTTTAACTATAAATCGTTAAAAGTAAAAAATAGGGAATCAATCAATAATCATAACTACACAAAATCATAATTGGTGTTAATTTACATTTTTAAGTGCATAAAACTGATACTAAATGATGGCAATCTTTTTTATATATTAGGAATCGTACTGTATAATAATTTACCAATTTCAAATAACCAATAAAACAATTAATGTATAAACAATTTGTTACTGTTGTAAAGGAATTACTTAACTATTATAGTAGTTCTTAAGAATTTTTGTTTATAACAATATTTCTGCTTTCATATGTTTAATTTAATTTATATTTTTTGCCGTTTACTTGCATACATGTTACATAGAAAACAAAAATATGCCTAACTGTGAGTCAAATAGTATTTTATAGGTGGAATGAAATAATTAAACTTGGACGTTAATAATAATTGTTCTTATAGTATAAATTAATTTCATTTTCCCTATTTTGTACGTGTATTCGATTATAATCGAATACAACATTAAGCATCAATGTTGGCCTTCGTAAAGGACATTTTGTGACGCTACTGAATCATTCCAGTTTATCAGTTGTTTCTGTTATCAGATACATTTTTCGGGTCGACCACGTGATCATGAGGTGGACACTGCGTGATTTGAGATGCTTTTTACAATTCTGCCCTCGTGATATCGGTAATCTTTAATCCTTCATTTGTTGGCGAGACTATAGTTTCTACTATCAAAGGATGATGTTTTATTGATTTACAGTATCCAAATCTTGCACTAGAATCTAGTTTTCAATCTTGAGTGTTACTTTCTGACTAGAAAACCTACAATGTCACATGGGCTTTAAATATGTTTAACGAGAAACAAGCTGATTCAGGAAACGGATTTTAAAGTCATTTTAAGGCAGCTCTTTAATTTAAATAATATTTAACTGCAAAGTACACGTATTCATGGACGTCCATATAACATTTTTTAGGTGGGGGTAAAGCCAATATTTAGAGAGAGAGGGTGGGTTCAAAAGAAAATGTTTTTTTAAGGTTTTTATTATCATAAGCGAGAGCTGAAGATATTGCATTATACATGAGGAATTTTAGTTAGTCATATCTTTTAGTAAATTTATTTTTATTGTAAATCTACAATTATTTTATATCGAATGAAAACTTCAAAAATTTTATTACAAAAATTTCTAACAGTGTAGATATGGAGGTCAGGTTAAGTAATTTGGGGGGGGGGGCACTTATAGATGCCTAAGTACGTATCCGATTTTCCATGCATAATAAAACATTTTTTCGGCACGTTTATAAATAAATAATATTACACTGTTAGTATCCTTTAATAAATTATACTATACCCATAAATTATGTTTTCATACATGCAAATTGTGTAATTAAACGAGTTAGCGAAACTTTGCTTACTTCCATTTCTTTTTAAAACCGACAAATTGATAAAAACATACTGCCATACATCCAGGAGTGGATTTAACATTAAGTTAATTAAGCTACAGCTTGGGGACTCGGTTTCCAGGAGGCCTCAAAAATTACTAAACGACGTTACAGATGCTAAATTACAATGGAAAAAATGGTTACCTAGATGTTTATGTAATGAACAAAACGTGTAATTCCAATTTTTAACGTTTTTAATAATAAATATTTTACTCTTTTCTCGTTATCTTTTATTAAAAATGTTACACTTAGAATAAAAATACGGAATCTTTAGTCGGAAATGTAATTATTTCCTGAAACCGATTTTCGTAATTAAAATGTTATAATTGACAATACGGAGGGGGGGTCAAACAAATTTTAGCTTGGGGCATCAAAAATGGTAAATTCTCCCTGCATACATTACATTAGTTTAGGATTATTTGTGACTTTTTCCATCATTATATACAAATCTCATTATTGTAATCTGCTTTTCTTCAATGCTAAAAATGGTGAGTAACAAAGATAAAGTGGAAATTCTTCAAAACAATGTTATTTTGATTGCTGTCTGCTGCGCTTTGAAAGAGTAAGGTGAGGGTAAGAAGAGATTTAAAAATATGTAAGTATTTTTATTAAACTAATCGAATTAAATAATACAAATGTTAGAAACGTATCGGTTAAATTACCCTCATGCATGGGCGCATGTTGTTATGCGACAAAAGCAGCGTGAGACACGCACTGCATGTCAAAGGCAATTTGTTAAATCAAATGAAGATTTTTTAACCTATTAAAACTTGACAACTTGCTAACATATGCGTACTGATACGTTTATTTTTAGCAATAAAATTTGACAGGCGTACTTTTCACTTAGAAACAGGTATCTATGTAATTATAAGTTTCTACTAGTTCAATCAAGTTTGCATTTTTTTAAATTTTATTTTCTTTTGAGAAACATGGCATTGTTTTGTTTGTGTATACGTTCAATAATTTTAAAGTTATTAATTTATATTAAGCATTAAAAAAAAAGTTACGTGAGTTATAATATCAGTGATTAAGTTACTAAAATAGGTCTAGTTAAATATTTGATTTTTTTTATTAAATTACAGAAGCATTTATCTGATAGTAACAAAAGAAATAATAATATTTGCTAAATGTTGTTGATGTAAATTGTTGTCTGAATGAACAATAATAAAGAAGAAAAAAGTGAAATTAAAAAAATATGCAAACATTAAAATCAAATGTACTCTTTTTTCGATCACCCTATATACGATAGGATAATTTTAATGGCAGAATTTAAGGTTTTAAGTGAAGCAAAGCTTTTTTTAAAGAGACTTTTTTCCGGAAAACCAATAATAAAAAGTTTTCCATTTGGCAAGAGAATTTACACACACGCAGTATATTAAATTAAAAATATTTTCTTGAAGATGTAGGTTAAATATTGTGATGTTCACGTTTATGTGGGTTAGAAAATTTAATATGAGCATATAAATAAGAATAGATAATTTTTGAAAATCATTATTGCACAGATGTGGTTATTAAGGATCAATAAATAAATAAATAAAAACAGATAAACTTACATACGAAGTCATAATGATGTCCCAAGAATACAAAAATTTAGTATATAATTGTAAAATAATGAAATAGAATGTAATAGCATATATTTATTATGGTATTTTGATACAATATTAAAATTAACAAGGATAATAAAAGGAAAGGATATCCTAGCCATAAGTCAACCTGAAAATTAAAAATCATGTAATAGTTTAAAGGTATATTGATTTTCTATTGCATATTTAAAATTCTCCCTGTACTTCAATAATAAGGTCTCATTCACTTCTATGGTTATAGACATTGTTTATAAGAAAACTGAAAGAATTACCAAAGATAGGGAGTATTTTAATAAAAGGGAAAAAACAGATAAAATAGTTGAAAAAAGAGGTATCTCGGGGAGATAATAATAATAAGAATAATAAAATTGTTTTTCTTTAATTAGTTATGAAAAAATAAATAAAATTTTCTAAAAGAAGAAATTTGATTATATAATAGCAAAATAAAATAAATGTGTATCTAGTAAATGTAAACTGATAAAGTCCAAGAAGAAAATTTGTTAAATTAAAACATATAAAAGGAAAGTCCAGTGTTTTATTGAATAAAGGAAGAGTAAGAGCATTAAATACTGAAAACAAAATTAAAGGGTATTATGAGACAGTAGGTGTGATGGATAGAAAAAAATAAAATTAAAAAAAAACTGTCTTTGAGCTGGGTTTGTTAATCATCAAGGTGTGGAAGATTTGAAGTCGTCATCATATTCCTGAAAAAGAAAATAATTATTAAGGTAACTTAATCATAAGAAAGAGATTAGAAGATACTTACTGAGGTGTTGGGGAGCTGGCAGTCATCATTCGGGTCCTAGATAAGAAGAAAACCTTGAAAGCAGTTTATGAGGCAGTCCAGTAGTCCGGTGGTGTGAGCTCTGCTGAATCTACGGCGGTGATCACGGTTCTTGGCAGAAAGTGTAGATTCTGGAAATTATAGGTTGTGAAAGTGGAGGTGATTGTTGGAAGGGGAGAAAAAAATACATATGTCAAAATTTTAAGAAACTATTAGATGGCCATACAAGGAAGACTTACCTAAAGAAGATTTTACATGTAAGTTGGCAAGGGTAAGATTTCTTTCCAATTTTGAATCCTAAAATAAAGGTTTATAACAATAAAGAGCTAATAAACAATATATTCTATACGTACTTATTCCTTCTTGAGAAATATTTTAATTGATAACTGTCAGGTTTGACATTTCAGATATATGTATCAATGGTTATTATTCATAAACAAACTTCATCTATTGAAAATTATTAACCACTGCATGAGTGTAAAAAAATTTAAATATTTGTTGATAATATTTAACCTTTCAATAACAGAATCCCACATTGAAAGGTTATAATAGGAGTCTCATATTAAGGTATAGAATAAAGTAATTTTATAGGTAAATTTTACGATTGAACATCAAATAATTCGACCCTGAGATCTGAGATATATAAGAATAAATAACAATTTGCACGATACAAAAGTAACGTCACAATATATACAAAATGTGAAGATTTAAATGTAAATTGTTTGCTCAAAACCAAACATTTAGTAAATATTTCTAATCATGCTAAAATGTGTATTAAGTTTTATTTGTTTATATTTGTCCAAATATATGTATGAAATATAAAGAATAAAATATAAATTATTAGATATAAAATAAAGATTTAATAAATATTGTTTATGTTAAAACACATTTAATATTGAATATATTTAACAAATATTTAGTAAACATAGAATGCTACTGGGGAAATGTTATATATGTACATGTTTATAGCAGTGATGTCAGAATCAAGCCGCTGTTGCTGTTTCCCCTTACGAGCCGTAGCTCCTACCATGCCCACCAGGCAGGCTATCTTCGGCCGCACTCGACCGACGGCGACAGCGTTCGTTGAAGTACATGCATTATCTTATCTCTCCAAGACTATTTTAAAAATTATTATTTACTCAGCGAATTATTTATAATACAATCTTGAAAAGAAATTGAAAAATTTAATAAAATATCCACATTGCATATTAATCGTTAATTTTAATATGAAAACAATGGTCACTCAAAGTCGATATAACAAACTAATTTTTAATTATTAATATGTATTTCATATCGATAAACAAACTGTTATAAATCTAATAAAATGTTATTGTTCAATGGAAACCGTGAGAAAGTGGTGATTTCTTCCATCAGGAGAAAAACGTAAAGAATGTTTCTCTTTATGTTTAATTAGTTAATAGAATGTAAACCAGGAATTAATTAAGAAAGTTAACCTCCAATAAAATAATTGCGGACAACTAATTTTGGCAAAATAAGGCAGAACATTTCTTTACACTTCCAAAGGGTATGGGATAAGATACACATTACCCACGGAAACAAGAAAAATGGCAATTCTGCTGGTTTCTCGGAAAACGTCAACTTTCAATTCTCTATAATTATGACAACTGAAAACTCTTACTTTCAAATGAAAAACATATCGTATTTACAAAATAATTCTGTACAATATTGAATGCGTTAAATAATAAAATTAACCAACTAAACGAACAGAAGTACTTTTAAATGCAGCATTTTTAAATGCTTTATGTTGCAATTTAAATAATTCAGAGAAAATTGTACGTACTACTTACTTAGGCAATTTGAAGCAAATTTGTTAATTAACTACCATAAGATGCATAAGATTAGCATATCAAAATTTAATATCAGAATTTAAATGTATCAACTGGAAACCCAAAAATATTAGAACACAACAAACCGAGTAGTGTGCGCGCAAATGTTAAATCAAACGATATTCAATGAGGCATCTAATAAATCGAATTCTTCTAATTCATCAACACTACAAAGACGTAGCTCACTTTTTTCTGAAGTCTCATACTTGTACAAGTATTTAGATGACATACGGAGTCAAGTGCTTTTCTTCAATGGCCATGGTCAATGCAGTTTCGTTCTTAGCTTTCAATGCTGACTTAACAACGCATATTGCATTGACCGTTGAAGGATCAAGTCTGTTGCGTTTTTTGGTGACAATGTCAGTTAACATGGAAAACACTCTTTCTGCATCGGCATTTGAGTTAGGAAAAGATCTTACGGTGTTAACAAATTTCAACAAATTGGGATACCTGGGCACTTCGTTTGGTTCATTTTGCGAAAGAACACTTTTCCAAAAGTTATCAAATTTTAAATTAATAAGTGTTGCTTTCTCTTTTTCTGAAAAATCTAAAGATAACGAAGACCATTCTTTTTTCAGACCATCAATGTCGAGATTACCAATCTTTGTTGCTACAAATTCAATGCTTTCGAGGGAAAGAGTCCTGTTTGACGAAGATAGTGCCGTAGTTGGTTGAAGGGCACTCAACTTAGCATAAAACTCGTCATCGAAAGGTAACCTTTTACAAATACCCTCTGCGGCAGCAATACAAAAGTTGAGACAGTTTTTTCTAATGATTTCAACGATCTCAGATTGAGTTCCCAAGTTGTTTAAATACAAATTGCATTTTGGCCCACAATCAATTTCATAAAGAGGTAAGTGGTTTTCGTGTGAAGAAAAGCACACCTTCCGAATCGAAGTTATGTCCTTAGAAAGGTCTGGCTTTAAGAAATGTCTCAGCACCCCTTGTAATAATTTAGCCGATTCCATTTGAAGTGCATGAATTCGTGTTTCTTCGCTTTGAAATTGCAGATTAAATCTATCGAACTGCTCCAAAACATAGTCGAGAAAGTAAAGATAGGCTTTCATGTCTGGTTTTTGCATCATAGATAGCAGATGTTTACCCGATTTCTTTTTATCATTCTGAATATTTTCTAACAGGAAATGGAGCAACGCATCCCAATTTTCCAATATTCGTTCTATGCAAGCACGACGAGATAACCACCGCGTTTCACATAGTCTAACAATCTTCCGATGAGATTCCGAGAAGCGCCCTTGAAATTCTTGAAAAATTGCAGTTTTCAGTTGTCATAATTATAGAGAATTGAAAGTTGACGTTTTTCGAGAAACCAGCAAAATTTCCATTTTTCTTGTTTCCGTGGGTAA
This sequence comes from Agrypnus murinus, assembly GCA_929113105.1. NCBI lineage: Eukaryota > Metazoa > Arthropoda > Insecta > Coleoptera > Elateridae > Agrypnus > Agrypnus murinus. The sequence continues at coordinate 37,692,690 of OV816025.1, read as the reverse complement.
TGTGTATCTTATCCCATACCCTTTGGAAGTGTAAAGAAATGTTCTGCCTTATTTTGCCAAAATTAGTTGTCCGCAATTATTTTATTGGAGGTTAACTTTCTTAATTAATTCCTGGTTTACATTCTATTAACTAAGTAAACATAAAGAGAAACATTCTTTACGTTTTTCTCCTGATGGAAGAAATCACCACTTTCTCACGGTTTCCATTGAACAATAACATTTTATTAGATTTATAACAGTTCGTTTATCGATATGAAATACATATTAATAATTAAAAATTAATTTGTTATATCGACTTTGAGTGACCATTGTTTTCATATTAAAATTAACGATTAATATGCAATGTGGATATTTTATTAAATTTTTCAATTTCTTTTCAATATTGTATTATAAATAATTCGCTGAGTAAATAATAATTTTTAAAATAGTCTTGGAGAGATAAGATAATGCATGTACTTCAACGAACGCTGTCGCCGTCGGTCGAGTGCGGCCGAAGATAGCCCGCCTGGTGGGCATGGTAGGAGCTACGGCTCGTAAGGGGAAACAGCAACAGCGGCTTGATTCTGACATCACTGGTTTATAGTGTTCACATTTACAAATTTAGTACACATATTAGTGTAAATAGTACTACGCACATCTCTTACGAACCTTTAAAAAAAATCGTGAGATACTTTATTTATTTATTTTAATGGAGAAACGACCGAAATTTAAATTATGAAAATTAAACTTGCGACCATAATGGAAGGTTTGAAGAAGTTATATAGAACGGGTATTAGTGATATTAATTTGCTTTTTAAGATAATTCACTCCAATTAAATACTAAAGGAAATACTGAAAATAAGTTTCTATTATTTCGTTGGTAGTACGTCTACACCAATGGTAGAAGAGGTTGAAGATAAGTAAGTATTTCTTAGATAGTGTATTACTATGGAGTTGAAAAGAATTTAAAACATAATATGCGCAGACAAAATAGAATGCAAAAAGATGACAAAAAACACAACTTGTTTACCTTATAAAAAGATTTATGTTATGTTCCGGCTAAATAATTGTATTATAGTGAGTAACACGATCCCATTATATTGACTCTCTCTGGTTTGGGTCGCTGATAGAATATTCTTATATTTAAATTTAAGTAAATAGTACTACGCACATCTCTTAAGAACCTTTAAAAAAAATCGTGAGATACTTTATTTAGTTATTAAGTTTTAGTTAAGTTATTAATTTAGTTTATTTAGTTATTAACAAATAAGATTGCACAAATAACAAAATACAAAATAAAGAACACAAGTTTTTATTTATTCTTTAACAACATAATTAACCACATAAAAGAAAAGAAATATAAAAAACTAAATTGATACCAATACAAAATTTTGAAAATAAATCAGAATTAAATCAATAATTACTAATGACAGTAAATTATCTTAAACTTAGATGCAAAAACAAATAAAAAAAAAATATGTAAATAGATAATCTTTTCATTTATTATTGTTTTGTAATAACTCGAACAAAATTAATTAAATTTGTTTTTATATTTAGCTCCACATTAATTCCATCTTTACTCAGTTTCGAGTTGCTTGACAAACTCTGTTTATTTCCCTATTTCTATTCAAAACCGTATTGTCACAAATTATTCTGACATCTCCAAATATCAATCGACCTACAATGAAATTGCTCGATTCAAATATAATTTCCAATCTAATTAAAGGTCAAATTATTGTTGTATCATTAATAAGGGATCTTCTCTTTATTAGACAGGTAAGTATAAACTTCAATAATTCCTTATCATATTTCCTTTAATATACATTGACAAGGTTAAATAAAATTTATGAATTTTTATTATTACAATAATTATTTGTAATTTTTAATCAAAACAATTTTTAATTTAATGAACAACTTTATACCTCAGAACTGCAACAAAATTATCAAATTTTGACATTTCACATAACATTATATATTTATCACAAAGTTCCATACAAATTTCAATATTAGAAGCAGTTAGAAACACACCTTGTTTTTCTGATAGTAAATTGCTACTTATTTGTTAAAAGATTGATTCCTTTTTATACTTTTTTAGAAAACAAATGACTTTGAAAAAACTATCTGAAAAAAGAATCTTGACATTTAAAAATTTACATAATCCAATTAATAATTATAAATTTTCATTAGCGTAAAAACTAATTAGATAAACTTATAAAAAATAAAATTCTAAACTCAATGATATACAATATTGGGTTGAAAAATAGAATAATCCCCTTAATTTCAATGTCAACGAAACAATATTTCCTAAATACTAAAAATTAACTTAATCTCATAAAAACACCTTCTTACATATGTAAGAAGTAAATTAAGTCGCTAAAAAGTCAGTCTGTTTGAAGTAATCACACAGAAAAAAGTTTTGTTCGTAATTGAAATCTAATTGAAAAGCGTATAAATGAATTGTATTAAAAGTATGAAGCTGCAGCGAGAACAATTTAGTTTATTATATGGATGCGTTTATATAACGTTTATGGAATTAAAGTCCAACTGTACCCAAAAAATGAATGGTAATCAAAAATTCCAAACATAATCACAATGGATTTTATTTATATTGTGAATATAAAAAATTTTATAAAAATTATTACAAAGGGACCACTTAGCTAAATTTGGCGCAGAAACTTTAACCACATAATCAATAACCTTTTTTTTTTCAAGTACCAATTTCCAGTCAATTTTTGATGTATCTTTAAGATCCAAGTGCACCCAATCAAAATGAAAGGTACTTTAAAAATTATAAAAAATTCCAGTTGGTCCTATTTATATTCTGAATAACTATAGCAAATCTCAAAAATATTGAGAGTATAGCTTTTATGTTATTCTAAAAAAATCCTATAAAAAAATCAGGTTTTTGGCAATATTTTAGTCACTAGACATACGATTTTTCTAAAATTTTGGGAAAATAGTTCAAGTACTATGAAACTTAAGTGGTGTTTTTTTGGTTAACTTTGAATATAATTAACGTTGAAGTTTCCCCAAAATTAACTTTTCATATACAAAATGTGAAATAATTTAATTAATAAGCATCGTGTTCCAAAACAAGTTACCATGATCGTGATAGTGCACTATAGATCTTCACTCCCGAAGTTTCCAATTTTTCTAAAGCAACTAGGGATGGATCTCCACTGCCCCCGTAAATAGTGTTTATTTCCATATGTACGATGAGCGACTAAAATGTTATGCCACAAGTAAAATTATTTTGTTTTGTTTTCTTTTGTTTTCTCTAAGTCCGACCTTGTGATGTCTTACGTTGTGGCCACACTCCCGTATGCCTATAAGTGACCGCAAGTACTAACAATTCGTATCAACTGACCGTTTTTCAAATTAGCAAGCAGACACACTACCCTAAATCAGGAAACCCATTATGAACGCCCGGATCGGTTTGGCACAGTAAGGTTCGGCTCAGTACGGGCCGCAATAAAACCCACTTGTAACGACCATGTACGAGCCCGATCGGTACCGGTACGAAAAAAAATTATCAATCTTATAATTTCCTGTTCACTTTTCACATTTTTCAGAGATTTGTTTCCATACATTAACTTTCTTCTTGATGTCGTGGTAACTTGTATCTGATGCATCATAGAGAAATGGGTATCCCCCGAGGGGTCCCTCATTATCGGCAATAGGTGGTCTACAGTTTCTCGAGAATAAATTGCTACGAGTTCGAAATAATGACCAATACTCGGCAATATGAGAAATATAGGAAATAAACAGAAATAAACCGAAATACATCGGAATAAGCGGCAATAAACAGAAAATACGCAGCAATAAATGGGGAATACGCTGCAATACTGAAAAATAAACTCGGCAATAGGAATAACACGCTCCAGTCTTCTCAATTCCCATTACGCATTTTATCTTAAACGCGTTTAAAAATCTACGTGGTCTTCTGAAGAAGCGGATGTATGTTTTAGTATGTTTGGAAAAATAATAACGACAAGTAATTACTTTTTGTTTGAACATTGAAAATCATTTACTGTTGCTAAGAATCGTGATTTAACACTTATTCCGTCAATATATGACGGTTAAAAGGCTAATTGATTGAATGACTTCCTTATACTATACAGTGTGTAGATAAAGTAAGGAATAAAATTTATATTTTTGTATTATCACTCTTTGGAAGAAAAGCTTGGACACATCAATTTAATTTTTTCCTGCGGATTTTTTGGACATCAATTTTAATTTTTTAGTTTACTACTGTGGGGCCTATGGCGTCACCTACTTTTTTTTAAATAGTACCCCTCTTATTTTTTGCTAAAAATGAAAAGTATATTTTTTTCTGAGTTCAGCAATATGCAATATGTGGTATTTAAAATTAGTATTTTTTGGAACTTGGAGGACCAAATGTGATGTTATCTTTCGCAAAAATAATAATTAATCTTTCAACTCTTATTATTATGAAATGAGATCGTCAAGACTACCTTTATTTATTTTTTCCTAAACAAAAAAAATAACGCTTTTCAAAATATAAATAATTCAAAACTAGCAAAACTAAAAATACCTGGCAAATCTACAGCACAAAACCCCTTTAACGTGAAATTGCGTAGATCGGTGCAGTATAACTCTCAAACGAAGTGTAATAAGTCTCGAGTTTTAAATAGCTATGAGTATTTCAAATTTATGGTTTTAAAAATCTAGAGACTAAAGAAAATATAATTTCAAAGCTATAAAAAAGAATTAGCAAATCGGTCTTGTAGAACTAGTAAAGGAGAACTATGGCGTCATGCAAGTGTTTGTCTATATATCAGAACAATACGAATATTAAACACTCAATAATGGAAGGCTAGACTGTAAGGGCTACAGTCGATTTAAAACACAAGGCTGTTTTTTGTTCCAATTTGCTTGAGAGTTCTACTGGGCCGATTTACGTGATTCCTTTTTTATATTGACGCGTTCGCTCTGTAGATTAGTATTTTTTAAATTTTTAAATCCAAAAATTTGAAAAATCTAAGGGTTGAGGTCGTTGATATGAGCTCTAGCTATTTCTAGAAGTTGTAATTTTATATTTCAGTGGTTATAATAATCATACAAATATAAAAAAATATAAAATAGTAAACAAAAATCAATTCAAAATAGGTAAAATAGTTATTATTTCTGTATTAAGGCTCCGACTTTATATCATGAATGTGGATAGGTATAATTTAACATTTGACTTAGATTAACTATAAAAACTACAATAAACATATCTATAAAGTAATATTTGCAACAAAAATCATTAAATTTGTGTAATAAACATACTACTAATGTATTAATAATTTTTTTATTAAACAATTTTGGTTTGAAATAACAGTTTCGATTTGCATAAAAACGTACAATAACGGAATAGTTGACTGCCGAATTCAAACACATATTTTTCATGTCATGTTTTTGAAATACTAATAAACGCGGGCTATATTTAAAAGTGCTACAATAAATTAATTACAAATGCTAGAAATACCTATACGCTCGAGACCTACTGTTCATTTACAACGAAATCGAGCGAATCCTCTAAAGTAATTTCACTTGCATGAGAATCAAAATTTTTTGAATCAGAAAAATCAGACTGAGAGGAAGGAAACGTGCAAGAAACAAAATGAAAGATAAGGCTGGAAAAATATTATGTGATATTTTTGGCCACCCGATGGTACACCCGATGGTACATTGGACGAATTTCGGATATTGATAAAGGAAAACTTATCAGTTTTTAAAATCCTTTTTTAATTTTATTTACTGTTGTGCATTGGGATTCTCACTTTTCAAATAAATTTTTGTTATTTATTTCAATGTTTCTTTTTTTGTATTTTTTAAGAGTCGATCTATCTGATGAAAAAACTACTTTTTACAGATCATTTTTTGTGAAGAATTTTTTTTTAGTTGAGCTACGACTTTTTGCAAAATTATCAATAAACCCAATAACAATAATAGTTATTTATGGTACTAGTGAGTTAAGTAAGATATTATCCACGAATGAAAAATTTTATCCAACACCTTCTTAATTTGCATAAAAATACACAATTTACTGATATAATTTCATTATGATAGCTGTAACAGGTAGCTGTGGAAATTAAAACAAAACATTTGCTAGTCTGACATTTCCTGTTTTTAACAAAAAGTAAATGGATATTTCTGCTACTGAAATGGATTCTTCTGTCCCAGAAGACATTTTAGAGGAGGCAAAAATAGCCACATTTAATCTATTACCACCCAAATCCAAAGAAAAGTATGAAAAAGAGTTTCGTATTTTTGATTCTTGGCGAAAAACAAGAGGTGTTTGTGGTGTGAGTGAGGATATTCTACTTGCATATTTTCTTGGGATTGCTAAAGTGTGTAAAGCATCATCATTATGGACTAAATATTCAATGCTAAAATCTACTATTAATATTTTTGAGGGCATAGATGTATCAAGGTTAGTATCTCAAACAAAAATTTGTCAACCCATTTTTGAATTTTATTTATAAATTTTAGGTTTGCAAAGCTAACTGCATATCTTAAAAGCCAATCTAGATTGCATCAGCCAAAAAAGGCAAAAACTTTGGAAAGAAATCATATTGAAAGGTTTTTGGTTGAGGCACCTGACGATAAATATTTGTTAATGAAGGTTGCTTTACTTATGGGTATTTCTGGTGCTTGCCGTTGTGACGAACTAGCTAAATTAAGTATTAACGACATAAAGGATAATGGATCGTACCTGTATATTGTGATACCAGATACAAAAACTAACAAACCACGCAGTTTTACTATGATCGGGGAAGGTTTTCCAGTAAACCCTCTAGATATATACCAAAAGTACATATTTCTGCGCCCTGCTTTACCCAATGCAGAAACCTATACTGGGCATTGTTTCCGGCGTTCGTCGGCCACTTTGCTGGCCAATGCAGGAGGTGACTTAATAACGCTGAAACGCCATGGTGGTTGGAAATCGTCAAATGTGGCTGAAGGGTATATTGAGGATTGCATGGCTAGTAAAATGAACATTGCCAAGAAAATTCTAGGAGCAGAGAAATCACAGATTGCTTCTAACTCCAAGATTTCTGAAGGAGAACCTCAATCCCCTGTTAACGTACAAATGAATGTGTCTTCTGTTCAGAATGGTTTAAGTGAAGCTGTGGATTGTAAACAATTCGGTGGCATACATTTCCACGGTAATGTGGAAAATGTAACCTTTCACATATACCAAAATGCTAAACAATGATCTAAAGAATTTTGTTAATAATTCTGTTTATTTTGTTATAAATTACTAATAAATTACAATGTTTTGATACTTATTTACCTTGTTTTTTAATTTAAACAGGTTTAAAGGAATTACTCTGCAAGTAACATGTTTCTACTATACTACATCGTTTTCATACAGAAAGTATCAAGTCATTATTAGCATTCATATTTAACAAAAATTATTAATAAACATTTTTGGGCTTTATTATTTGTGGTTATGTTTATCATATTAGTATGTTTTGTAAACAAGCTAGATATTTTAACACAATAATATGCAGTAGAAGGCTGTGAAAAACAATTTGGTTGACGTTTCTTCTTTTAGGTTAAGAGCGCAAATACAACTGCTATGTGTAATAAAGTCGCGTCAATTACTCTTACACTATTGTTGGTTTTACTTTATCGTAAATAAAATATAATATTTAACATTTTCTATATTATAAAGAGAAATACCTATTAAAATCTGAATTTTATATCTGATGCGATTATATCTAAAAAATTATAATAATCATTTTACCCTATAATTTAGTTAATATAAAATCTCTTTTAGAAACAGACTGAATTAATATTTTATTTAAAATAAAGAAAGTAGAACCGACAACAGTGTAGCAGTCAATTCCAGCTTCCAACGACTTTATTACACATAGTTGTTATGATTAGTAGAATGCCCAAAACTATTAAGATTATCATATCCCGTTTTAAATTACTATTTCTCAATATAAATCACCGGAAAATTAATGTTTCTGTTCCTATCAGCTTGTGTGACAAAAATAAATAACTATTGTAGAATGTAACGAAAGGTCTAGGGAGTGAGTTTTTTAAAAATAACCCACGTTGCTAAGGGTAACAATACAGAAATAAATGCGGCAATACGGAAATAGAGACGGGAATACAGCAATACAAACGAAAATAAAGGAATAAAAACGGCAATACGGAAATAAAGACAGTTATTACCGTAAAACGGCAATAGGTGTACATAATTTTTGGGAGTGAGAGACCCCTCGCTTATATTCCTCTGAAAAAAATCTACAATTTGCACACACCTTTTGTTTTGAATTTGTTGTTGGCAATACAATTTTCTATTAGAGAAATATAATTTTAAGAAGTTGGTAGCAATGTTTTTTTAGTGTGAATAAGAAGATGTCAAAATGAGAGTTTATAATATTTTTGTATGAAAAATGTATCAAACAGTTTTTGTGTGTTAAATAAAAGTTCGAGTTTATAATTGGATGTTTGCTGTTTACTCTGCTGTAAAATAAAAATTAAAACAGGTTAAGGGCCAAGAACACAAAGTTCAGCGCATAAAAAGGTTGGTTAAAAGTGAGTGAGTACTTTATAAACAACAAAAGGAAAGAAAGCAATGGAAAATTCCCAACATATTGAAAAATTACGAAGTGCCGAAGATTTTCCTTTATGGAAATTTCAAGTTGAAATATTCTTTAAATCAATGGGTGTTTTTAATATTGTAAACGGTACAGAGAGGTTAGGTACGGATGCAACTGAAGCTATTAAAACAGAATTTGAAAAAAGGGATGCGAAAGCACAAAGAATAATTATTACTACCATTGATAAGAAGCCTTTAACATACATAATGAACTGTAAAAACTCGAAGGAGATGTTTGAGAAGTTATGTGGGATTTACGAAAGAGATTCCAATGAAAGAAAGTGCACCTCGTTGCAGAATTTTTTAGTTATAAATTTGATAAAAGCCAGGATATTGCAACAAACGTAAGTAAACTACAAGGTTTAACACATAGCATAGGCTTAAAAACTTAAATCAAGATATAAGTGATGACATGCTCATATCCAAGATTTTGTCAATTCTACCCGAAGAGTACAAGTTTTTCATAAGTGCTTGGGAAAGCACACAGAAGAGTGATCAAACTGTGGATAAATTGATATCAAGATTATTAATGGAAGAAATGAGGCAAACGTCCAACGATAATAACAAAAAAGAAGCTGTTGCCGTTAAGTCTGTAGTTGTACAGGAAAAGGAAAGTAAGAAAATTAATAAGGTAGGAAATTCTTCATATAATAATACTACTAATCAAGTAAGATGCCATAAATGTAATCGTTTAGGCCACTTTGCTAAACAATGCTATAAAAAGTATTGCAGTATTTGTAAGAAAAATAACCACGATGAAAGAAATTGTTATTTTAGAAAGAAGTCAAATGAAAAACAAAATGAAAATAAGGTTTCCTTCTTGACATATTCTGATAAATTAAATAAAATCGATAATGATTTGACTTTCATTGTTGATAGTGGTTCAACGGCACACTTCACTAATAACAAAAATTTGTTGATAAATACTTCAGAAGCAAATGTAACTGTAAGTGTAGCTAAGGAAAACCAATTATTGCATGCAAATGTAAAAGGAAATATAGAAACAGAAACTTGCATTTTAACTGATGTATTGCATGTTACTAATTTAAATAAAAATTTATTATCAGTAAGTGCTATCACTGATCATGGTGGAAAAGTAAAATTTGCAGAAAATAAAGTTGAAATATTCAAAGATGAAAATAAAATTTTACAAGGCCAAAAGAATGAAAATGGTTTATATGTGGTAAATTTAGATAAAAATAAAGAACAAGTGTAAAGTCTTAAAACAGTTAGAGAATGGCATGTTAAGTTATGACATTTACCGATGAGTAGTTTAAAAAGGCTCAAAGAATTAGCAGATGGATTAAAAATCAATAACTTAGAATGTAATGAAATTGAGAAAACATGTGAAGTCTGCTTAAAATCAAGGCAAGTAAGAGAACCGTTTTCAGCGGTACGTGAAAGAGCTAGTAGACCATTAGAAATAGTGCACACAGATGTTTGTGGTCCATTTGATCCCCCCACATGGGACAATAAGCGTTATTTTGTAACCTTCCTAGATGATTATACACATTTTACAATGGTTTTCTTAATTGAAAAGAAAGATGAAGTTAAAAATTTAGTAAAAGAATACCTATGTGAATCAGGTAGAAGCCAAATGGAACTTAAAAGTGCATAAAATTCGCTGTAATAATGGTGGTGAATATGTAAATAAAGATTTGAAAGAGTGGTGAAAAAAGGAATAATATTTGACTTTACTATTCCATATAGTCCACAACTAAATGGCAAAGCTGAAAGACTAAATAGATCGTTACTTGAAAAGGCTAGAGCTTTGATGGTAGAAAATAATGTCGACAAGGAAATGTGGGGCGAAGCTATTAGAACATCAGCATATATTTTAAATCGATGCCCAACTAAGGCTGTAGATACAACACCAATAGAAAAATGGAGATTGAAGAGGCCAGATCTGTCCAAATTGGAAATTTTTGGATGTAAAGCTTATGGAAAAGTAGTAGGTCTTCTCAAAAAGTTGGATGATCGTAATAAGAAGTACATGTTTGTAGGATAAGCTCCAAATGGCTATAGACTGTGGGATGAAAAAGAGAGAAAACTGATAGTGTCAAGAGATGTGAAATTCGATGCATTATCAAATGAAGTGAAGTTTGACGAATTAAGCGAAAATGAAGAAGACTCTAATATCCAACGAATCCAAATGCAAGAAAAGAAAAATGAACATAGACATACTGAAGTAGAAGATGAAATCAAAGAAGAAGATAATAATACAGTAGAAGAGAATAGAAGTTTACAATCTTACAATTTAAGAGATAGAAGATCGCTTCAATTACCAAGTAAGCTACGAGATTTTGAAACAAGTTATTTAAATTTTGAAGACTTATCCGAACCAATAACATTTCAAGAAGCCGTAACTTGTAAAGTCTAAATATTGGAAAAGGGCAATAGAAGAAGAAGTTAAAACATTAAGAGAAAATAACACATGGACAGAAATTCTTTCAAATTCCAGAAAGTTGTGAAATAATAGATACAAAAAGGCACGCTTAATAGCCAGGTTTTCAACAGAAAGACAATCTAGATTTAAACGAAATCTATGCACCTGTTGCAAAATCGGCAACGTTGAGATCTCTTTTAGCAGTAGCTAATAAATTAGATTTAAGTGTTTACCAAATGGATGTAAAGAGCGCCTTCCTGTATGGTGAAATAAAAGAAAATATATACTTAGATTTTCCAGAAGGAATTGAAAATAAAAAAGATAAAATTTTAAAATTAAACAAATCCTTGTATGGATTAAAGAAATCCCCTCGATATTGGAATGAGAAATTTAACAATGTAATGGAACAAGAAGGTTATACAAGATCAAAAGTTGATTATTGTCTTTATTTTAGAAACAATGTTGAAAGTAAATTGTATTTATTATTATATGTGGACGACTTATTAATTATAGGGTCAAATAAAGATGAAATAGAAAAGCTTAAACACACTTTGATTAAAAATTTTAAAATGAAAGATTTTGGAAAAGTCAAAAACTATTTAGGGATTAATATACAGCAAGAAGAAGAGACAATCAAGATTAACCAAACAGCCTACTTAAAAGAAGTGTTAAGAAAATTTGGAATGGAAGAATGTAAACCGGTGGCAACGCCAATGGAACCAAATTTTAATTTGGAGAAGAGAGAAGTTCCAGAGAGTAAAGAATTGGAAACAAAGTGTCGTCAGTTAATTGGTTGTCTGATAGTACGCAATGTTAGGTTCACGTCCAGATTTATGTACAGCAGTTAGTATTCTAAGTCGGTACCAAAGTTGTGCAAGTGAGAACTTACTAAATGCTCTAAAACGTGTACTGCGTTATATTAAAGGAACATTGAATTTGCAATTAGTGTACAGAAAAACGAGCGAACATTCGAATTTGTGTGGATATGTTGACGCTGACTGGGGTGGTGATAAGAATGATTGTAAATCTACAACGGGTTATATATTTAAAGTGTTCGGTTGTAGTGTATCATGGAAATCCAAGAAACAGCCAAGTGTTTCGTTGTCTTCAACAGAGGCGGAGTATTATGCCTTAAGTGAAGGTGCTAGTGAAGCATGCTGGTTGAAATATTTATTACAAGATATGGGAGTTCCTTATATTCAAGGTTCACCTACAATCCTTTATGAAGATAATCAATCCGCTATTAAAGTGTCTAAAGGTCCTAAAATAATAAAAGACTTAAACATATTAACATTAGATGTCATTTTGTTAGAGATAAGGTAGTTGAAAAGGAAATAGATGTTAAATATATTGAATCTGTAACTCAAGTGGCTGATATATTTACTAAGCCACTAGGAAAACAAATGTTTGAAAAATTTTGTAAGAATTTAGTTTTAGAATAAGACGTACAGAAAACTTTATTGAAGGGGAGTGTTGGGTGTGAAGTTGGTAGCAATGTTTTTTAGTGTGAATAAGAAGATGTCAAAATGAGAGTTTATAATATTTTTGTATGAAAAATGTATCAAACAGTTTTTGTGTGTTAAATAAAAGTTGAGTTTATAATTGGATGTTTGCTGTTTACTCTGCTGTAAAATAAAAATTAAAAGAACAGAATTCAGCTTGTTATGTTTTATCCAAAGTTATTTCCATTAATTTTTCTTCGTCAGAAGTGAATTCTGAAAATGACTGAATTTTGAATGAACGTCAGTACAAATAAAATAATTGTCGTTCGCCTTAAAAACTTTCTCAGCTTTTTAGTACAGGTTGGTAGCTCCATGCAACATAAAAACTCTTCGTTTAAGCTTTTTCGAATATAGTCAATATACTTCACATATACTAACTACTAAAATGGACAGATTCGATGTATCTGTCGACTCATCTAACTGAATAGAGAATAATGTGAACTTGTGTATTCTATTAACTAATTGTTCTTCAATGTCTTCAGAGATGCTGGTGATACGTCGACAAATTATATCCTTAGACAAAGGATTCTTGTTAATTTTTACTGCATTTCCTTTTCCAAACAACCCTCGTCCCACATCTGACACGGTTCAATCAGATTGTCCTAATAGAACGTGGCTTTTTTGGTTAATAATCAGCGTTCCTAATAATTGTTTATTTTATTTTTACAGTAGATGATAATAAGTCTAATTCACCCAATTGGATTATTATCATTATTCGAGATCTTCCAGACTACATACGGATTGCTTAGGAACAGTGGTCCCTACCTTGAAAAACGCTGCTTTAGAAGTAATATGTCGAAACTTTTTAACAAAGTTTATTTTTATTACACATTCCTACAGTGTATTAAAAGATTCCTTTTCTGACTGGTTTCAATACGCTAGCATCAATTTCTTATAAAGAAATTAAATGCTATTATTGGATTAATGTGTACATACCTGAATGGTTGCAAAACAATACATAAATATGTTGCACGGATGTGCTTAACGCCGCCAATAAAAAATAATTAATAAGATGGAATATAAAGTTATTTTTAACAAAATACCGATGTATGTACACAAACTGTTTACGAAAGGTAAACAGTAATCATTATAAATTAAAGAATTTACCAGTTAAAGTCGTCAAGTTCAACCAAACTTCTGCAAATAATCAAACGTGATAAGCCTTTAGTGTGTTTTCATATTTTTTTAGGATATACTCAACTTGGCATGTATGGCCACTCAGAATTACAAATAGAGTAGAACAGTTTCAGAGTAGATCTTATGAAAAAAAACAACTAGCTCATAACTAAATTGAAGCTTATGAATTAAACTAAAGCTTGTTTCGAATTATCTCTTCTACATAGGCCACAACGCGTCTAAGTCGAACTGTTGAAAGACTATTTTACAAATGTAGACTTACATTTTCTTTATGCAAATTAGCAAGCATTAGATAATGATTAAATAGTGAATTATAAATGAATCATAAGCTTTGCATTATATGTAAAAAATTAATTAAAATACAATAATTGAGAAATAACAATGATATAACGTGTTATATCATACCCTTAGCTGTAAGAAACAAACATTCAAAAGTATAGTGCAGTCGGTGACTTTCTGCAAGATAGGCGGTTGAACGTAAACGGCGGCGCATCTCTAAGTGAACCGACTACGACTGTGTGGCGTGATAAAGATACCAAAAATAATTTGTTGCATTTGTGATTGTTGATTGGGATGTAATAATTATTTATTATTTACCAAATGTGATGTTGCTATTATTGTCATAATTGTTTAGCATTGCAAGATGTTGCTTTTATTGCTATTATTAATAGGCTGCATTGTTGTTATTGATGATTGTTGTTAGTAACTGATGTGTAACGTGATATTGATGAGCTTAAACGGTTTCTAAAATTAACCGCACAGGTACCTGATTGCTTGGAGGGGTCAGGTCTGGTGTGTCCTGGCGTCCGACCTCGATCTGGTTGCCATAAATGAAGTTACCAAATAGTCCCGGATGATATCACATGAGTGCTCATTCCCCCAAGTTTTTTGTATTTCAATCCTAATGAAAGACAGCATCGGTCCATCGAAGGGGCTGTTTCTTCAGTTATTCGTGCCTGGTTCTTCAACCAGGTTTTAGGTCACCATGATCGTAAGTAAGTACTCCTCATTTCCATGTAAGGTTATAAAAAGGAGGAGTACTGCAGTTTAACTACTAAACTAAGTTGTAGACTTAAGACTTCACTTTTAAGTATTTGACACTTCCGCAGTATGGAGTCAAGCTGTCATATGTGAAATGTTGATAAAATAAATACAAATACAATAAAATTCCCTTTAATGAACACCTCCAAATAACGGATATGTTTTGCTGTGTAGAACTTAAAGGTAAGAATAATTATACAAAGACACCTGCTAACAACGGACTATCTTAACGCTTAGCGGACGCAAACAGCAAAATCTGTACTTTGACAATACTTTTACCTCTCGATAAACTTACTGTTAGGCAAAATAATGACGGTTTTACAACAAGTTGTGAGAAGCTAGAGTAATTTCTTTATAACACCATAGATTTATTAAAAGGAAAAAAACACTTAAATGGAAAATACGTCTCACTGCTATAATACATTTACAAAATTGTTTATATATTTACATACAATTGGCAATTTTACAACAAAACTTAAAAATTTTAAATTGCAAATGCCCGCTATGATATGTAACAATAAATGTATAAATAAATGAGTATAGAATATACATATGTGAGTGCCCGTTATGAATAAATTTTATTGTACTACTTACAATCAAGCCGATGCTTAACGTCACATTGAGT
Source organism: Agrypnus murinus (assembly GCA_929113105.1). Classification (NCBI taxonomy): domain Eukaryota; kingdom Metazoa; phylum Arthropoda; class Insecta; order Coleoptera; family Elateridae; genus Agrypnus; species Agrypnus murinus. The sequence goes on along the minus strand of OV816025.1, from coordinate 37,677,394 downwards.
TTTAATAGTACAAACAAGCAAAATAGTCAAAATCATAAGTTTAATGATGATGCTAATATAGAAACTAGTAATATTCAGATTCAAACTTAATTTATGAATCTAACTGTGATATCGAAAATTTTAAAAATATAAATTCTAATATTAACCTAACGGATGGCCTGCGTCTAAAAACGACTTTTGAAACACAGTATATAAAAGGATATGAAAGTCATTCCATGCCAAACCACCACAGCCAATTTTTTAGTGTTTGTATTTAAATAAAAAAAAATAATAATAATAATAAATAATTTTTATTGAACGTCTCAGAAAAAAAGGAAAGATAATACAGTGCAAATAAAAGTAACATAAGTGCGTATAATAGTGAATAACAAAAATAATAAAAACAATGATTCTAATTAATTAAATTAAAACAGTAGACACGTCCAATAGGAAAAAGATCGGCAGTGTCGTTTTTCACTTTTCCCTTACATTCGTTAAATAATGTATAATTACAAAGTGTTGCGAGATTGTAAACTTAATAATTCTTTATTTAGGTAAGACTTAAACCGATTTAAGGTAGAACTGCTAAACAAACAAAATAATTATTATACAATTTTGGTGCTATATATATATAAAACATGATTCAAATTTGCTGGTTTTATGTTGAGGAATCGTAAAAAATTATACATTTCTCAGACCAACTGAATGAACTGTTGCCCTTAGATATTATAAAAATAAAGTATAATTTATTTGTATACTAGACACAGACATAGATGCAATTGTAACAAATATGAAATACACAACTCACTACTTGCTTACCTTTCATTGAAATAAATATACTGTAGTTGTGAAAAGCCTTTCTTTCCACAGAGACTTTCTCAGGCGGGTCGCTTAAATGGCTTATCATATCCTTATAACTATTATGAACAAACAATAATAAAAACACATACACAAAGTCATTTTTCAAATAATAACAACACAACTTGATTTTCAATTAACAAATACCAAAGAACAACAACAAAACAAATTGAAAATAAATAGCAAAAATTATATTTTCTTTTATGTGAAGTGAAAAGATAGAAACACTTCTTAATTACGAATTTATTTTTGGAATGTTTTTTAAATGCAACAAAAAAAATTTGATTACTAAATTATATCTTATTAATTCTCTAATTAAGTTTTAGTTAATCTCAAAATGGTTAATTTTATTTATTTGGAGATTAACAAATCTCTTTCAATTAATGCTTAAATTTTCTTTAACTATAGGAAAATTTTAAGGATTATAATTTGTTTATAATTATTTAAGTTATTTTGGTATTATAAATTTCTATAGCTAATAATAAAACTAACTACTATTAAACAATCACTTTTATCTTAATTCTTATTTAAATATCTGACGTCACAAGATTGTCAACTTTATGTTTTTTAATTCCCAAATACAGGGTGTTTTGAAAAATGTGCCCGTCCCGTTAAAGGGCAATAGGGGAACACGTGTACAGTAACATCTTACTGCAATTTACTGAAATGTCCCTTTGAAATGACAACCCCCCTTACAAAAATAATAGGCACGCCACTGCAAAGTAGTAGATAAAATTATGCCTATTAAATAGTACATACTTTTAAAGGTCATCAAAAAATTAATCATAATAAACCCAAGCCGGATAAATGAATTCTTGGAAATTGCAAGCAAAACAAAACATTAGGACGTGCTTTTAAAACGTTTTAGCTAAATAATAAATCTAAATAAATTTTGACCATCTGTAAATAACTGTTAATGACTCAGATGTTTAAAGCTTGTAATTTGCAGTATGCAGTTTGTTGTCAACTTTCTTTGTGTTAAGGTGGCCGTAAACTTGAGTTTCGATTACGTATTAATACACGTTTAATTAGAATTAATAACTTGAGTGAGGTAGTGTTAAGTAGTTTAATTAATTATAGTTACTATTTAAATTATGGCAGAACCAAACACGCCTGCTGAATTAACGAAACTTTTCAAATCAACCATTTTCAAAAAGTACACTCTATATACCGCGAGTGCAATTTTGCCAATGGCTATTGGAACGCAAACAGGAAAATCCCCAGTTTGCACAAAATGTGTTACTCGGGCGGGTGTTTTTAATTCACACAACAACCACATAAGACCTTTTATTCTGCTCCAACGATTAACCGGGTGATTGGCGCGCCTACATTGAGCTTGCATCTAAAAGGTAAGTTTTACTCATTTTGTTAAAAGGGCATTTGTAAAATAAAAAATAAGCAATGTTTCCATCACAAGTAGGTCAACGAACTATGTTACATTTTATTTACCGACCTTAATAAATGATCAAGTCATCAAGGTAGTGAGTCACTCGGCAACCGCTGCTGAAATTCTATTCTGTTGTTTCTGTAATTGATAGGTACGTAGCGGAGGTCAGTTTTTAATTTAGTGCAGATGTGTGATCATTGTTTGCTTTATCAGTAATTCAGGGTCAACATATTACAAACAATCCATAGTCGACTCGTGACTTCCAAAAAATACGGAAAAATCCGAATTTTTTTTATTTTTTATTTTTATTTTATGAGTTTTGGGGTCTCTATATGGTCACCTTTCACCCCCTTAAAGCATTGCATATTTATCTGGAACACCCTGTATCAGTTGGCTCCTTTGATTAATCTTGACAACGCATTCAAGATTCTGTGTCAAAGACCTTTTATAATTATTTTCAAATAAAAGGGTTTTAATAATTGGAATTTCAAATCCATATAATGTGTAGTACGTTAGTGGCAAGTAAATTAATTTTTATTAAAGTCCAAATCCATTTATAATCCAGCCAAACTTTTCATAAGTTCTAGTAATATTTCCATTGAAGAATAAATTAAACACTTGTTTAGCTTAAAATACTTATTAATTAAACACTTTGATTTGCAAACTTTTTAAAATTTTTAGCGCGTTGATGTTTACCAGAAATATCACTAACCTCAAATATTTTGATTGACTTGTTTACATTTTTTAGAAACATAATTTTATGCTCTACAACAGGTGTGCACTCTTTGCAAGATGAAATTGTAAGACAGTTTGTTACAAAAATGGTCGTGCTTATATATAATTTTGGTAAACAATTGAACTCTATATTAAATTTTCATTGAAACAAATGAGCACTGACATTTTATTTATAACATAATCAAACTATTGTTTATAACTTTTAATTAAATTTAAAACTAATTAGATAAACATATACGAAATTAAATTCCGAATCCATTGGTATGCTACACTTGTGTCTACTACAAAATAAGCTCTTCTTTGAATGTCGATGGAACCTAATTTTTAAACAATTATTTATTAACTTAATCACTTAAAAATACCTTTTCACGCCTTCCTATCTTCACAGATTTAAACAATATGATCTTAATAACATTATTTACATGTGTCTAGATGGCAACAAAATCAAATAATAACTCAATTACAGTATTTCAATGAACGTTCCAAAGGCGCAACATAATTACATGTTGTTTATCTGATATCATTAATAAAAAGCAGCCCCTACATTTAAGATAGTAACAATTATGTGGTAAAAAGCAGCTTTACAAAACTCCACCAAAATAATTTAACCAAGAGGTGTAAAATCTTGAAATACCAGAAACCTGTACAACTGAGAAATCTCGTTATCTTGAAAACACATTTTTAACTATTAATTGATAAGGCAAGATAGTAAATACTTCTTGCATACCTCTATATTACAATACATCTGTGGACTTAAAATGGAAAAATTCAAAATAGCAAAAAAAACGTCTTTGTAAACTTTCTTTGTAATAATATCATGTTATATAGACGGTATAGTTTTGTTAGCTTTAATCTCACATTCTTACCAAACTAAATATTAGTTTTTTCTCTACTAAAATTAGTAGTACACGTCATTCTATGATAATACCAAAAAATGAAATTTGTTGGCCAATTTAGCAGTGCAACCCGCATGAAAATAAATAAATCGAATTCGACAGGATTCTGCTGAAGCTTCCTACAAAGAATTGTCCCAATTGCGTGCATAATAAAAGTATCGAATATACTAAGCACAAACTTTCTCCTGACTAGCCTGAAATGTGCAGCAAATTGGGTATATTAAAATAACATAATACCTGTAAAATGTAAAATTTAACAATCTATTTTCTCTTAATAATGAATGTTTTTGTATGTTAACAGTAAATCCTTGACATTTATTAATTTTCATGAATTTTTCTCGGGAATGTTTATCTTTAATTGGTAATTACGATGCCAAGAATGGCGTGCGCACGTCCTTATGTTCTGAGCTAACTCCTAGTAATATAACATTTTGTGTTAGTACTAATGTAAAATAAATTGACAAACTAAGTACTTCACAGATTCATTTTTCATTGTATCTTTAAATAATTCTACTAATTTTTAATTTTACAAATTTGTATTTATCCAGATAATCATTATTTACCACCTTCTGACATATTGTTAGCCTGTTTAACTATAAAATTGGATCGTTCCATACGTAGCTCTCACCGATTTACAAAATGGAACTGGATTTATTAAAGTATATAATTATGTCTATCCAATATATGTAGTCCGTCCTTATTAGTTATTAAATTGGATAGTCGCAATTTTTGTTGTGTATCTGAATAACCATTACTCTTTTTTTTTAGTTTATAATTCTAGGTTTGTTGCTTTAATCTACGATTATCTTCACACCTATTCTGCCGGTTTTATTATGGCTCATCAAAAGAAGATCGTTCACTAGTTTCATTTGAATTTGTAATAGAGGAAGCTATTTTATAATGAGAATTTTCGTTTCAGAGGTTGAATTTGAATAGCAATAAAGCTATAGAGAGGATTATTATTTCTCAGCATTTGCTAATGGGTACATTATATTTATTGCTAACTTTCTGACTAGATTCAAACATAAATATGTAAGCACAATAGTGTCTTAAGAGACAAGTCAATAAGCACTAACGCAGTTCCGTTTCTACTAGAAAAAGAAAAAGTGATGCGAGGAGATAGCGTTCCTTTGTCCGTCAAAGCAATAGTAAACAGATAAATGTATACGATTCAGTTAATTAGAATCATAAAAGAGTTGTAAGATTGATATGAAAAATGTAAAAGTTTCTAAACACTTTTGCATTAACACAATGATCTACACTTTCGATTTGCTTACAATATCGTATACAAGTAGTAGTCTCAATTTCTGATTCGTATAAGTCGTCTATTACATACTAATTAAACCATAAATCACACTCTACCGACAATCTTCTGTTACAATACCATTTCTTTGATAACTCGGAAGAAGATCAGTGAAGAAACCACCAACTGTATCTAATCTTCTATAAAAGATCGACTTGAAAGGATATGCACTAGCTGAATATATTCATTTTAAACTTCCAGATTCAGGATTCTATTATTTCATTACTAAAGAGTTCGTTTGATTTTCTACAAGAAAGCAAGGTTTGACCTGCAAAAACATATATGGATGAAGATGAACATTGAACATACACTCGGTCTATCTACATATATGCACTCGCAAAAATTTGCAATTAGGTCTTTGTCTACTAGTTAGTACTCGTATATAATATATGATCATTTCATGGTCTTATTCTTCTCTCTGCATTTTCAAACTTTCTTTGAATGGAATTTAGGAAAATTAAAGGTATTAAAATTTGTTAAGATATTCATATTTTAAATTAGTATGAATATTATAAACGTGAAATATTTTTATATCTATGAATAAATTTGTGGAACTAACCATTCTGTTGTGAAGCAAATTAAAGAAGTTCTTTTTCTATTTGTGCGTAGTTCTTCTCGGTTTCTCCTATCACAAAAATAAACGATATTTTATAAAAATGATATTTACTTTGCCATACAATAGTATATTGATAAACGATAAACTTAACGTAATAAATTCAGTTTCCAAAATTTATATCTTTACCTTATAATATTCAAAAGATCCAATGAATAATTATTTTTATTAACAAAAATCATTCTTTGCTGAAAATACTATTGCATTTATATCTCATTAATTTCTTTAACAAATAATTTATTGTATGAAGTGAAATATAATTATTCTTGTTTCATCCAATTTCTTAATTCGTTAAATAGCAATTATCATTTATGTCACAAATATATTGACATACATTCTAATTTGAATTTATAATAATTTTCAACAGTAGGTACGTATAATAAATACACCTGGCAAATTTGAACGAGGTCCTGCCGCTTAGCGGGCTTTGTGTGTATCAGACAAGGCGAGGCTATGTGAAAAACAGTTGCATAATTTCTACTGTCATGATCCTCTCCTCTTTCCAAAATATCCCTAACAAATTTTATTTAAAATTAAGTAATTTTTTAACTATTTAATAATAGAATAACGCAAATAGAAAAAATAGTATAATAAGAACGTTTTATTAAGTTTTTATTCTAAAAAGCAATATCAAATTACCTATAACAACATAGAATTATATGAACAAGTTTAGCTGTGACTTGTTCACTTGTAATTCTTAATAACTCAGCATAACTTTTTTTAAATCATTAAATTTCTCTTTACTTACTTTGAAATCTTGTTTTAAACTATGTATTTTTAGCATGGTTAAATCATTTTTAACTTTAGTCTTCGTATATGATCTTGAGAGCAAATTTGCAATTACCATTGAGGACCTGAAAGAGTGAAAGTTTTCTGAAACTTCAAATCATATTTCAATACTTTAAGCATCATCATTTGTAGACGTATAGCTGTTTTATATATAGTTTTAGCTTTATTTAAACGTCAAATATGTTTTATGACTATGAATAAATTTGTGGAACTATTCTGTTATGAAGCAAATTGAAAGAACTTCTTTTTCTATTTGTGCATAATTCTTCTCGGTTTCTCCTATCACATATCTGAACTATGGCACGAGAAGCAGATAACAATTAAAAACAAACGATAAATTATAAAGATAATATTTATTTTGCCACACAATAGTATTTTGAGCCTCATTGGTGGAAAGTTAGCATTTGCAGCCCGCAGTTGTTTGATAGTAGGCAACTAACTCTTTTCTGTCCGAGTAACATAAATACCTTTCGCCTACCTGCTAAAGTATATTCTTTATAAAGGATCGCCAAATTTTAAACAGTACCTAACAGAATTATTAATTAAAATAAGTAGGATTTGAGGGAGAAAATAAAAACTAAAATAACACTAGATTTTTTTTGAATAATTTATCATTAAATTAATATAATCATAGTAAGGCCATATTGAGACGCGCCAAAGATTGATCTATTTTTCAGCGAAATTTTATTAAATCTAATTATGATAATAAATTTTCATATTGAAATGTTTGAAGGTTACGTTACAACTAAAAGCATGCATCTTATTGGTTACATATATGATCACTTACCGCATGTCAACGTTATGTAGTCTAATTTTGTTGTGTCTCAATAGATGCAATGCGCAGTCCACCGTTGTATCAAGTGGTACTTCCCAGTCCAAATACATTATGTGATTATGTGCAGTAACCCAAAACGCGTGTGGTCACTAGCGTCTAGCCGCCGACATGCGCTGTGGCTATTTCTAGCAATTCTCATTTTTCGATTAATCAGCTGTTTAAATAGTCGCCTTACGTTTGTAAACAGCTCTATAGTATATTACATAACGAGCACGGAAAGTGCCATATTTCGCACGAGTATGAATTTAGACGCACGAGGCGCCAGCCGAGTGCAGATATCATACGCGTGAGAAAGTCACTTTCCTGCGAGTTATGTACGCTATTTTTCCTACGACCCCAAAAAACAATACATATTTTTTATAATTTCACTAGGTTTATATTTAAAAATACAAATGCAGCTAACTAATAAACAACTATTAATTATTTTATCCGGTCGGGCGATTTTGAACGGTTTATGGGCCTCTTTTTAGAGCGTAAATTGCTACATTAGAGCTCTAGGGCTGTCAAACTTTTTAGAGCCCTCTGGAAGAATAGCTACCCTTGTTTACACCGTTTCCATAGTAATAATAGTAATTATATACCATTGTACCTACTTGAAGTTTTATCAATTTTATCTATTTGAGGTTTTGCACTTTTCAAATTTTATTATTAAATTTTAAAATTAAAGATTAATTTAAAGTTAGACCGGACATAAACTAACCTATGCATTTCCGGCTTAAATAGTGTTTTAAAGCCCTTTATCATCTTTCTAACTGACTCTGCAGGCTCTAAAACACTCAATAAGCCCTTAATACATAATATACTATAAGTAAATCACAAACATAATAATTTTTATTTTTTTTAAGTCAATAATTAATAGGAATATTCTTTATGATATTTTCTAATATTTGGCATCGTAAAAAAATGTTATAGCCTTCGTAATATCTTGGGATTCGTAGTCTCAGCTTCGTCTTCGAGACTCCCTAAAAACCGTTTATTTAGCGTATCATAAAATAACTGTTTTCTACCTACAAACTTAAAAGTGTTATATTAATGTAATTTCTCAATGGATTCAATTGGAAACATTTGAAGAAAAACATTGGTTTTTCGGAACATTCTATCTCTTAGCAACCATTTGTTGCTATGCTATTGTTTCTCTAGCTTTCTTTATTTCTGACGTTTATTAAATTGTATTAGTATTAAAATATAATTTTTGAATAACTTTTTGCTTTATTAATAATGCATTGATTGATTACAGAGAATATTTTATAAATAAATCGAAGGGGCCAAAATTATATATAACAGACATGAGTAGAAGTGAATAAAGAGCATACTTAGTATGAAAGAAAGAGAGACATATAGGTAGCTTATGTTAAAGTAGGTTGAACTGTATGTTTTAAAAATTATGACTAACGTCAAATAATAGAAACATAAAATAATAGCATTCAATGAGTAGGTGACTTTGGAAACAGTAGCCACCACTAGCGTCAGCTCGAACTAATAAACTTCCTTGTCGATAATGCAGTAATTCACAATTAAAGATTAGCAGCCGTACTTATTGAGAGATTGCACGTGTAACCTAATAATAAAATAGTATTTTACACGAATGTAATCTCTCTATAAGTACGGTTGTATGTGTGTTTCTAATCTCGATAATTCTCCTGATTGAAAAATCATCAGTATTGTTATTTTTGTCAAGCGTGAATTTGTGATGCGTGTTATTTAAACAGTTTTAGTTGTGTTATCCAGTGCCATTGTTCTTGATATAGTTTATTTAGGAGATTGTGAGTTGTGCATGAAAGAATATTTTCATATCAGGGACAACATCCAATATAAATCGCGGGGGTTAAGTGTTAAGTGAAGTACAAGTCCTGGCTTAATAAAAATTCTAAACTAAACAAAATCCCAACCATTCTCGTCCAGCTTACACTACTTCAGGTGACTGAATCAAAACAATAGTTAAAAACATAAAATAAACATCAATAATTTGATAAACTGTAAAATGAAATCTATCCCGATCCCTCTTACATAAAACAAAAGCTTATCCAGATATAAAGACAGGTAAGCTAATTATAACATAATAGAATTCAAGATAATGACTTAATTTAACTATTTTCAGTAAAACATTCACCCGAAACTATCGTATATCAGCTTCTTGGGAAATGGAAAAGTATTGTCTGCGTTACCCAACGATAATGCTTAAATCTAAGATGAAGATAAAGCATTCAAGAAAAGTTGAAATGATATGCTAATCTTGTAACCTATGTTACCTAAAGCATGTTTTATTATATAACTACTAAATTGACTCGGATTCCTCTTTTAAGATTTATATACTTTTACTAAAGTAAAGCTATGCATGAAAAGATCGTACTCCGTTTATTTTGTTTTTTTATTTATAATTCTAAATGTAATCCTGCATGTAAATAAATAAAACTGGTATCCTAACACGCAGGGGCTTAGGGAGTCTGAACCCCCCGAAACTAAAATTAATACTAATAAAATGCCAACAAAATAAAATTATTTTTCTATTCTGCTTCCCCCCGAAAATAATTCCCCTAGAACCCCGCCGGAAATAAATTTCTGGCTACGGCCCTGCAAACACGTCTATAGGTATCTTTATTGCATGAGTACTGTAATATACAAAATAATCATTATTCCTGTGCTTTCCGAGACTATTGGAGACTTTAAAAGTTCTATTTTTATTGTGATAAAATTTGCAATATGATGTTTTTGCATCATCGCAATATAGATTTTAAATAACTAAATAACTTAAACATTATAATGTAATATAAATGGTTAATATATGTAGCTATAGAAAAACAATGCACGTGTTTTAAATTAAAAGTAACCTGCAAACCTGAAAACTGAATTAAAACATTTCAAATTTACCGCCAAATGCATTTTAGTTCAAGCAGACAGGAGGGTAACAAAAAATCCATATCTATTAAAACCACGACCTCCCCGATTTCGACATTTTACGTCTTCGTCAAACGTCGAAATCGAGGAGGTCGTGATTAAAACAAAGTCTTTAAAGTTTCAATGTTGCCAGTAACGGGACGTCCACCAACCTTGGCATGAAGCAAACTATTTGTCTTTTTGTATTTATCAACAATCCTCATTATAGAAAGCAATGTTGGTGGTGCCCGTTTGGAGAATACTTTAACCCAAATGAGTTAGTAGAAACCACATGCTTCCATATTTATAATAGAGTTTTCGCATTTGTCTCTTCTGCAGTAGGTCGTCTAGTCATTTTCACCTTTTTTAATGTTTCAAAATTGTAAACTGAAAGACAAATTCAATGAGACTCGTATAGGTACTTAGAAAATCATAGGTGATTGTTGGGTTGCCTAAATATATCAGGACCGAACTTAAACTGAAATATTTCTGATGCAATTTATTTTCAAATTTTATCAAATTCGCCGGTTTTATTAAAATTAAGAACAAGAATTAGTCATACAAATATTCAAATTATAAAAAAATCACTATAATGACGCTAACTATTATAGAAATAATCTCTACCTAATGTTATTATACCTTTAGATTGTTTCTTTTCAAATTAAATCCGTAAAATAGCGGAAAGCTAAATTTTTCTTGTTAAGTTTGCAGCTTTATAGGTGATTCTATAACAAAACATGTAATAACAGTAAAATATTATATTTCTAAGTATACTTTTGTTTTTATCGGGCGACACGTAATAAAAGGTACCCAGTTTTAGGGACAATTTCATTGAAAGTAAGTTAAATAATTTTTTCTCCCAAAGTATATGTCATATATCCACGAAATCTTTGTAGGAGTTAGAACGTTTGTAGAACCTTGTGGTTCTCATGCTATTAATTTCCAGACAAAAAAGCGTTGTATTTAAGATTTATATAAAAAATAGCGAACTATGCGTTTTTGTTTATTAATAGAAAAAATAGCGTATTTTCTTGAGAAGAACGTTCCTAATTTTAACAATAAAAATGCGTCAAGTGACAAAAAACCATTTTTTGTCCAAACCGCTTGTCACTAAAAAATTAAATAAAAATATTTAATTTGGTTCAGTAGTTTACTCTAGAAAAAAAATGAATAGCAATGAGTTAAGTGTGATATTATTCACGAATGAAAAATTGGAAAATGGGATAATCTTTCTGAGTGGATAATATAATTAACTTACTTATGCCAATATAACGTTTTATCCAACACTTTCTTATTTAAGTTCAAATATTCAATTTGAAATGTATTGTTTAGTCTGCAGTTTTTGACGGTAATATATTTGACACTGCAATGACTGGATTTTATAAGTATTATGTAATTAGGAGATAAAGCGATACTTTAAATCCGAGAAGATGTATTATAACGCCGAGGCGCCAGACGAGGCGTTATAACATCTTCGAGGATTTAAAGAAGCTTGATCTCCGTATTGCATAAGTTGTTTTATGTTATTTCGTATTTCAATCCTAATTTCTCCCTTTTAGAATTCATCCGAATTTATTGTATAAAAAAGCAAGTTGCCTTGTCTGTGTCATTATACGCGTTACCAAGGAGATAAAAAGCAGCATGTCAAGTGTGGCTGTTATACAACATCAAATAATTTTTTCGTTGCCAACAACAACGGAGATCAAGAACGTCTTGAACTCCGGTGTCATTGACAACGGAGATAAAGATATACCTTATTTTACTAATTGTAGTATATAAATAATTGTTTGAAATACGAAATGAAATAAAAAATATTATGTACCTATAATAGTATAGGCTATACCTAAACCGTAAATACAAGAAATGAGTCATCACAAATCACCTGGGCGACAGTGGGTTGCTTCCAAAGATTATTGTATTCCATCTGTCTCTATTGTGTAACGAATATATGAAGAAAAAAAGGAAACAATAGACAGAGAGAGATGGAATGCACTTAAAGTTTTAGGAGTCTCCCATGGTTGCTCAGGTGATTTGTGATGACTCATTTCTTGTATTTATGGTTTAGGTATAGTGATTGGTTTCTACCTACAATAGCAGCCAATCCTCATTCCACAGTGGGTAAACATTTTTTTCTACTTGCTAGTAATAGACGGAGAGCCAGCAACGTATTTCGAGTTGTCATTTCAACAGTCGTGAAAATTTGGGTACTAAATCTTATGTACCTGCTGAACACTAAAAGTCGATTCTGGCAGCCCCCTGCGGCCGGGATACTACCCCAAAATCACTAAGAAGGTGAGAAATAAGATTCAATTTATTTAAAGTAAAAGTCATGAAATTTCAGGAGGTTACTTTCGATAGTATTCTTTATTTATAAAAAATATTGCCAGCACATTCCTCCCCTTCTAAATGTTGCCAAACGCTGTAAATGTTGATTTAAAAAAGTGACATTTGTGTTATTTTAAAAGTCTTGAATTTTGACACAATAAATAAAGTAGGTATATGTAGGTTTACATGTTAGTGCGAGCGAGACAGTTATATAGCGGCCTGCGGGTTAGAGAGAGAATCTTATTTTTCACCCTCTTAGTAATGTTGGGGTGGTACAACCCGGCCGCAGGGGGCTGCCAGAATTGACTTTTAGTGTTCAGCAGGTATATAAGATTTAGTACCCAAATTTTCACGAATGTTGAAATGACAACTCGAAATACGTTGCTGGGTCTTGGTCTATAAGTAAACTTCAACTTTAATTGGTTAAAAAATTCAAGATAGTGCCCTTTTTATTTAGAGGTGTTGGAATAGTTTTAATTGGTTGTTGTCAAGGAAATTGAACGTTCTTATTGACTAAGTAGAATGTGAGTGATATCTAGTCGGTAAACTCCCAGTATCAATTTTACTTACGTCTCTTCATACAAACTAATCTTAAATAACTATTAGTAGAAACATTATAATTCAATATGTAGAGCATCAAGAGAAACGTTAAATCCGTACTTTGGTATACATAAAATTCTTCAGTGTAGGAGTACATCTTTGTTTGTAAAATCTTAGAATAAATGAGTTAAAAGCAAATTATAATGTATACCATTCTATACAACGGATGCAGGTGATTAGTATATTTAAAAATAGAACTTAACTTTAAAAAACATTTTCAAAATAATAAAATTAGAGCAGACGTCTACTATAATTATTGCATTGCACAGACCCAAAAATCTAAAAATGAATGTCTCGCAAGAAATAATCGCGACTTCAAGGAATACAGAAAAGAACGGATGCAAGTCTAATAATTGTAGGTATTAAACAAAAAAGTTGCTAGAAATTAACACAGGAAGTAAAAACGGAATAGACATCAAAAACTGGCAAATAACATCAAATAACCAAAAAGTGGGTAAGGAGCATTAAGAGTGACAAGGAAGCAAAAAAACAGCACTTCCTTCAAAATCCCCCTGAACGTTTATAAAATTAGTTTATGTTTTTTATAAAAAGTTTTTAATGACGAAACCTCAAACGAATATCTCATTATTGGATGCTCAAAAAACAATTTAATTACTAAATTTGTTTCTATACTTAATTGGTACGAAAACAAGATCGAAATTGCACGGAAATATATAATTTCTTGTTTTTTGAGGATAGGATAATTGCATTTATTTGTAAATAATTAATAATTATTAAAATTAAAAATAATTATTATTTTACCTAAAATATACGTAGTCATGCTCACGGAAAAAATCTACGGTATAATTATTTTAAATGAATTGATTTGATAAAAATGGATATTAGAATTCAAATATAGTAAAGTAACCAGAGAACGGATGATATGCAAAGAAAAAAGATAGAAAAACTATACAGTGTTACGATGAGTTTTAGTTAAAAGAATATGGGAAACCAATAGAAGTTTTTACATTTTACAAACAACTACATTTCCAAAGTCTGAGTGTATGTACAGATTTGAAATTTTAGATAATTATTTTTAAAAGTATGCTGTAGCAAACGGATTATTAGAAACTTTAAAAATTAATACCGGGTGTTCAAGAAAAAAATCCAAACTTTGTATCCATAGAATACCGATATCTTGTTATTTTTAGCAACCTACATGTTTTTAGGTTTGATTGCATTCTACGTTAAAAATTAGGGGCAGCATATATTTAAATTAAAAATGTGTCTTTTTTAATGTGGTTTAGAGTAGACTTCGAGTTCTCTGAACTTCAAAGTCGCTGACCTAATTATTATTATTAACATTTTTAATTTGAATTTACTCAAAAATAGACATTTGCAAAAACGTTAAGAATATGAATTAAAGTACAAATCCAACTGAAATTACTAAAATAGGTATAACTTACCAATAATAATTCATTTTCAATGTATTAAAATTAGTTCTTGAGTTGACAGTTCGAATCTCCGAATCGTCTTATACGAAGATACATGACAGGATTCGAGTATAACTACAGGTGCACTAAAAGATGTGCATTTTGCAATGTGTGGACTTACGGTGTACTGGCGGATTAAATACCTCTTCTGAGAACAACATATCTTTAGTAGATAAAGTTGAATTAGAATATTATTATTATTGTTTGAAACTTTAGTTTTTTTAACCATAAAAAACAATAAAAAATGCTATAAAAAGTTATGAAAATACACTCATACTTACTGTAACTAAAAACTCATATGTCTGCCTCAGCTTGAGATTTAAACTCTTTCTTACAAATTAATTATTCAAGTCGTAGGTATTGGTTCCACAGCTGTATAAATTGTGAAAAGGAATAGATAAGGGTTTTAAACACAATTAAAAACTCAAAAAGGGCGCCATCTGGTTCTGATGCTTTAAGTTAATTATAAATTAACCAATCAAAGATGTTATTTTGAATGAGCATTAAAATTTACTAAATCCATTAACCAGAAAATGAATAAAATATTTAGTTGAAACAAAAAAATTTTTGTTTATTTACAAGTGTTGAAGAAATGAAACTAAGCTTTCATAACCAATATGGTTCCGTTTAGTAGATCCATCAGTTTTGCAATAATAACATTTATTAACAAAAGAATGGGTAAAATACACATACAAAGATAAACAAATAAAACACACCTTGTATATTTATTACTAATCCAATCTAAATTTATTGGATTATAATTATGTCCAAAAGTTAATCAATAAAAAATTCACCAAGAACGTTTCATTTAATAAAGAAAACAAACAGGAAAACTTATTGGATTGACCACAAAATTGTTCAAAACACATACTACCAATATTAGAAATTTGCATTGACTGATCATGATCGCAAAGTATTTCAAAAGAATCGATTAGATCAACCATAAAAATTGTTCAAAACACTTTAATTTAAATATTGACCTTTGTATTGACTGAGCTTTTCCTGGACAAAATTTATAAACAAATCTCTAAAGGAGATTAGACAAATTACATCAGTTCAACAGTATCAAAATAGATGAATTGCAATTAAGTTAAAGCTTAAAGATTTTTAACTATCAAGGAGAGCTCTCTCAAAAGAAAATTCATAACTATGACATTCTTAATACTTGAATTACAACAAATACCACTTAATATTACAGTACCTTGCATTTTCATTCATTAAACTCATAGAATACCATACATCAAGTCCAGTAGAAATTGGAAATTCGCTTTTACTGCGGGGAAACTTAAGGTTGAATTCGGCTCAGCATCGAAGTGTAGATTCTGCATACCAAAACGCGATCCAATCTTAATTGATAATAACAGCCCATATGTTTTCATAAACCAATAAAGTCAAGCACGAAAAATAACCAAGATTTTAATTTGTGCTTATTTAATAACGTCTTTAATTTTCACCCAGAAAAACTAATGGAACTGTTCTGAAGCTTCCAGTTATTTTAATTCACTGATTGCATTAACTGCACTCAAATTCTTTAAGAGGAATTTTAATTTTACAAAAGCACAGGAATCGGTCACTACATTTAGGATTGCTTTAAGTAATTCTTCCTATAACGTGAAACGTATTTAACTTTAAAACTTTCACAATTCACAAAAAAGCATTAAAACTATACGGAATGGTAAATAGAAATATCTTGCAATTCTATAGGATTAAAGAACTGTAATCCATTGACACTACATAAGAAAATTAATCAGGCCTATTGACCACAATGTCGACTGCATGCTCACAGCCTGCAGTCACGAGTCTTCAAGTCAAGTCTCTTTGTCAAAACTAGCGAAGGCCTTTTTATAAACTCCGTTTCACGTTATTCCGCGCGGCAACATCTGTTTTTAGGCGGCAAGGGCGCTTGTTACTTGCCTTACTATAGGATTCACGACCTTACGTATAAAAAGCAACACCAATCTTTCCCGCTGAAAGCACACGTGTGTACAAGAACACGCTAGCAGTAGACGGTATTCATACACTGCATCGACTTAAAATTTAAAACGCAAATAACAGACAAAGTAAAATGTATTTACGAATCGTATACACTCAAAATGTTTACCAAAATATTTCTATAAATGAGATGACGAAGCGCTTCTCATGATTTCTTTTCAAGGTTTCTTTTTGAAGAAATTGATATTATTTTTAAAATGCCAGGTCGCAAGATACGAAAAACGACATCAATATGACGTTACATTATTTCATTATAGCAAATATTAAACATTCCCTTCCTATAAATGCTTTCTGTAGGAAATGTTTGCCTGATGAACTGCATATTTAAATAAAGCGATATCTACAGGACCAAACTTAAGATTTTTAACAAGAATTAATACGAAATTCTATATACTAAATGCCGGTGGAAAATGTACCCGTTACATGTTTGTATCATGAACAATCACAGCCCAACACACATTTTGGTGCCAGGGTTTTTGTAACTGTTTTGGGTGCAGAATCCAAAACTGTTCTCAAATTTGGTCCATCAGATCTAGTTTTTGAGATACTGTATATTAGCCTTTTTTTAGAAAAAAATTGTCTAATTTTGCTTTCCTTGAATCATAACATTTCTTAAAAGCCAATTTCTGTTAATCCAGTGCTGATCCTTAGCTCTACTGTCCCAAAGACATAAAAAACTATACAGTAATATCTTTGTTTTTTAATAAACCCCTTAAAAGAGCGGATAAACGAAGCAGTCCCTGCGACGCGGGGGCGGTATTACATACCATCAATGTCACTAATTGCTCTTAACCAATTGATTTTTAGAATTTTGAAACAATTTACAAGTGAATTTGTTTAAATCAGTTTATTTACGTATAATACTGTGCAAATTAGAGCAGACAAATATTTTTAAATATAATTTTACATAAGATATGTATTTAATTATATTATATTTTTTTGTCATTAGACGGCAATAAGGAATTGTGTGAAGTTCACAATCAATAGCCAACGGCATCACCATTTAGAGATTATTATTACCTTTCCCTTATTTGATCATACCAATTATAAATACCTCACTCATTATTGGTGATAACCGGCAAATAACCGTAGCGTATCTATACAATGCCAATCACACTTATCGGTAAACAAAAATAAAATCTGTAAAATCAGGTAGCCTACTATAAAAAGGATGTATTTATCACTATTATGTTTAACGTGCCAAAGATATACCTCGGGAACGTAATTATTACTTGCCATAGAGCATCACTTTGGAATATTGATTGTGACATGCAAAAAGAATGGAAGGTACTTAAATTTCATATGAATTTCTATTCCACCGCTACTTGGGATACAAGCATATGAAAAGGTAATGAATTATTATAAATTATTGCATACTTTATTTCAAATAAAGTATAATTGTGTATATGATTGGATCAAACGTAAGTCTCGCAGGGGGGCGTAATCTTACTTAGTTACGCCACTGCTGCTATTTTTATATAATCCTTTTGCCCTCTAAGTTTTGCCGCTTTGTTTATAATATTGGATTTAATTTATAATTTCAAATGTATTATTAATTGAATATATCAATTTGTTTAAAAATGCTTTTTTTAATTCTCCACGTTTTCAACATTTTTGTTTTTACCTAATAGTTACTATGTATTGTACAATTATTGTTTTAACAGAATATATAAATTTATTTATTTATTATTTATTGACAGACAAACAGTAACAGGAATGTTATGGTTACCACTATATAACCTCGTATTTAACCACAACTCATTCCATCTCGCAATCACTTTTTTTTTCTATTGGATACTTATTTGGAACATTTTATTATCTCACTTCCTGACTTTCGCTTGTAGAATTTTTTGTTGACATTTTATCTTATTCTCTAATAAAATAGAAATACATAATGGACGTGTAATATGTACTTATAGTTAATTTGTGAAATTTTAGTTCATAAGTATAGGACACAATATTTTTTACTGCAAAAATAAAAAAGTGCTCTACAAAAACTAAAGGGGCCTTTTAAATCTCCAGTAGTAATACATTTTAATTTACCGATTTGAAAATTGCCAATGCGTTTTTCAAATTTATTCAAAGTGGTTCTATAAAAGTGCGAAAGCTAATTTTGAGATCAATTTTGTTATAATAAATTAAATATTCAATTTTAAGTAATACCCATGTGAAGTGTCTTTTTTATTTTAAAGACAATAGTCACTTTTATAACCACTGGAAACTGTAATAACACCCATAGTATCCTTATATAATTTAAGTAATATTATATATCTTCAATTGATGCAGCGTTACTAAAAGTATTGTTACAAAACTTGTGATACATAGACCACACAAAAATGACTTAACCTCGCTATAATCGTAGTCTTTTACTTTTGTGTGGCCCTTTGATGTCATTTAAAATTGTACGAAAACGAATAGCAGAAAATGGAGGAGAAACTTTCTTCCAAGTTTTTAATAAACCACTATCCATATTTAACAAATAATTAAGCTATGAACAAAAAATTGTAATATTGCAGTCATCTTTTATATTAAAAAAGGGCATAACTCATAACATAGTCTATAAGGGTAATTTGGAGGCACTACGTAGGTTTATAGATAAAAGGTTACCAAATTAATCACCAAAAGTTTTATAACATATAATACTATACAGAAACACTATTATCTATAGTAACTATTATCACTACGGAGGTAAATGGCTACTACTTAGATGATACTGCACTTATACTGTCTTATGTTATACTGTTTTGTACTGTGCTAAATTATAATAAAATAGGCTCATTTCTATTTTGACGTTAGAACTTTACAATAAAGTAGGCAAAGTGGGCAAAAATATGAGTTTTCTTTTTTTCTTAAAGAGTATAGAAAATGTGTTTTGAATAAAACTGTAATTTATTTGTCACTGTTTTTGTATCGACACTTCCCTCGTTTTTTATAAAAGATTTTTTATTTGTAAATAATAAACGAAATAATTGTAAATAAAAAAAATTGCTGTTTAATTTTGTCGAAATAATTTTTTTTCTCTTAAATCTTCCGACCACAGAATAACCTTGAAAACTGATTTTATTACATCTAATTGATCAATTACAAGAAAACAAAAGGTAATTATTCAAATGCAATAATAAAAGACCCGATGAAAAGAAGCTCCAAGGAGGTTGAAGAAACGACCTTGGAAAGCTCGCGCGCAGGGTCGCCGACGACAGCACGACAAATAGCTCCATTTGACTTTCAAATTATTATTTTAATTCTGTATCATTATCCACACTTGCCACCACATATTAGATCCGATAAAGATGCAAATACATTCATGATAAAATTATTGTAAACGCCGGTTGTTTACAGGTTTTGTCATCAATCAGAAGTTCAGCGCTTCGGTTTTACAACGATACGATATCCATAATTTTATGTTAATTTAATTATTTAATGCATGGACCTCGAAGTTTTGCAATATATATAACTAGAGGCCCAGATAGCTTTTATTATGTGTATGTTCATACAGTGTAATTACAACGTATTTTACTGTCTGTACGTGTAACCTACTAACATGATTCAAAAGCTGTATGCCCCACAATATTGAATTACATTTATTGAATAAAATAGTCTGATGCATTTATAAATCTTGTATGCACTCGCCATTTTATTGATAATTATGGCAGTTAACATTCTCACACTTGACAGGAAACCACTAATGATGACTTTAATTTCTATACGGATTATGTTTATATGTATGAGATATTGCCATTTGTAATCAAAACCGTCAACGTATTATATCGCAGTTGCAACTTTTGAAAAAAAATCATTAAACTATATACTAGAGTTTAATAGAAATTATTTTTTCCAACTTTGTGTTTGCCTGAGAAGATAACAAACACTTTCAACACGAAGTTTTAGACCATACGGTAACTACTGTTGTAAGTTGTTACTGGTTCATAACAGTTTTTGAATAAAATTGTTACTAGTTCGTATAATTACTTTAAAACGTCTAACATAAAGTTACCGATTTAGTTGGAATAGTCATTCTTCAAAACTACTGTATTTTTTCTAGGTGTAGTCGAGGCGCCAAAATGCCTCAATTCTAAGTTTTTAGAAATATTTATTTTAAATAACGTTAGAGTATTTGAATCGCCTCAATTATCTTAGTGTATTGCCACTCAAAAGGTCAAAAGTGTAGATTAAATCATAAATACAATAAATACAAATCCCTATAGAACAATTATCTCCCTGACTGGGGATCGAACCCAGGTCTCCGACTTTCTGGGTCGGCTCTGTAACTTAGTGAGCTACCAGGAAAACCTACAGAAAAATGACAATTTTTCTTAACGAACTAGATAATTGCTAACATACAAGGTGTACTATATATAATTGCTTCATCAAGTTCAATGGACTGGCAATTCAGCAGTAACACATCTACTAAAAAAGCTAATCTAGATTTTTAATAATTCAAATAAAGAAAATAATTTTTAAATCTAAGGTAAATATTAATTATTATTAATTAACATTTTACGCTAAACCAAATTATAAATACAAATCGGTATAGAAATATTATCAACCTCACTAGGGATCGAATTCAGGTCTCTTACTTTCCGGGTCGGCACTTTCTAACCAAGTGAGCTACCAGGACAACCTACAGAAGAATGGTAATTTTTCTATAGGAACTAGATAATTGCAAACCTACAATATGTACTAAATTGCAATTTCTGTGAGTTGATGCACTAAGAGGACCCTGTCAGTTTGAAGTCCCAACAACCCTTGGCGTATGGTTTATGTGGTGACGGCGAAAAATCGCCTTTGGATCATGGTAATCTCGAAGGAGAAATCGATTGTTGCAATGTCTGCCAGAGTCTGTAACGTTACGTTTTTTTAACTACACTAAATATTATTTTGTATGTATAATAGATAAAAAACCCTTGGTGCGGTCCTGCATATTATTGTATATTTCTTTTTGATTTAAAATTAAGTTGGTATTCTGTATAAATATCAAAGGTCCCTCAAAGAATTGTTCCAGACTAATAAAATTTGTTTCTAGAAAAATCTACAGACTTCGTTTTAAAATAAAGGTACCGTCCTTGCACGTGTTAGCATCTACCATTTCATGTTCCGATGGATAACAGGAATTGTTCTTATGGAAAAGAATATCCTCGAACAAAATTGTTTTCAATATTGTATTTATATAGGTTGAAAAAGCAAGATTATTCTTCTTATCAAAGGTTTTCACGTCAAAAATCCATTAAGGTTTTTAATTTATAGCTTCAGCAAATAGTGGTTGAACACTTGTTCAAATACCGACAAATAATATCCTCCAAAACAGGATGTCTTAACTATGCCTGTGAGTGATATTGAGTTATCCCGACGACGCAGATTTTAACATGGGAAAGGTTTGGTAGACTAAAATAATTTGTTCTAGAAGGATATGACGTAGTCACTCCCTTAAGAATTCGAATCTTTTTGTTGAGTTGAATTTTCAAGTTAGTCGAACAGCGGGTCTCGTAACCTAAAGTAGCGTCCGTTCGGACAGTGGGTGTTCTATGCCAAGTTGGCTTGCCCCAGTATTTTGTTCTTCGTGTTATTATCGAATAAAATAGTTTCAGTTAAAGTTTTTTTTAGTTGAGTTTGTAATAGACCACCATTGAGAATGCTGGTCCTTTAGGCATCTCCGGGCGCTCCGCGCTCCGGTGACACAAAAAGGGTCGTTACAATGAATGTACGCCTTTAATAATAATTATTTAGTTCGGAATTAGTGATTTTGACAAAATATTCCGTACTATCCTTAATGCCTCAATTTAAGTTAGTATTGTATCGTACCGATTCCGTTGTTTGGAAATAGATCCAAAATAAGAATTGTTTCGTAAAGCTTTGTTAGTATAACGAAGAAAATAATACCGTCTTGTCGTATTTAAAAATTAAGTATAATTCCGTATCACTGATTAAGGATTTATTAAGTAATCCTCAAGTATACAGTTTTTTAGTACAGCTACCGTTATAATTCTTGAGAATTTCTTACGGAAGTTAGTGCTAATAAAATAATTACCGTTCCAGTTATGATAATGCTAATAAAGAATTATTAGTTATTGGAAATTATCGATGTTGAAGTTCGTCGTTAAACGAGAAAAATAATAATAGTTCAGAATTCAGAAGATTTGTTCCCGTAATGGTTTTCTAGGTCAGCAGTTTTGTTGTGAAAATTAAGTTAATGTCAATATTGTGTTTTTAGTGTTTGAAGTTATTTGTGTAAGGAACCTTGAACTTTGTCGGATTATTAAAAATGTAAGGTAATACCTTCTGTTTAATTAAGTTTTTATGTAAAGTCTATTTGGGATCCCATAATTTAATCAACTTTTTGTGTAATAGTTTTTTGATTATGATGTGTTTTGTGTTTTCATTTTTTTTATTTCAATTTTTTTATGTTTTAATATACAGATTTCAAATTAATTTATCGTATGGTATGGTTTGGCCCAAAAAATTGCTGATGTTTTTTTGTTTTTTTAATTAAAATTCAATAGTATCGATTGATACGTGTTTTTGATTAAATTAACGTCAATTTTAAATAAGAAATCTTTCCAAATTGAGAATCCTAGATATTGTTATCAATTTGGTGGCGCTCAACACGTTTTTTATTTTGTTCCTGATTCCATTATTTAATTGGAAGCTTTTGGGGTTAACGCCCACACCTGTATTTAAATTTGCATAATAGAGATCTCAACAGCCGGTGCATTTCTAAGTTGTACAGGAAGTATTAAATATTTGTGTTTAGAGGAATTTTGAGTGTTATAAATGACGCCTGATCGCGGGGCATTTTTTTGTGTTAAAATAACGTTGTTTCAATGTCACCCATCGCGGGGTTTTGTTGTTTTTTTGTAATGTTTCAAGTTAGCCTTGATCCATTTTAATTTAGTAGGATTTTACGCCCTGCCTGTTATGAGACAGGGCGAGGAGCTGCGATTGTGTTTTAGAGAGTTTGAAAACTCTTTAACGGAGTTAAATGTCGTGGGTCACGCGACATCTTACGACGTGTCTATCCGAAAAATATTTGTCCCGAAACGACGCATGCGGAGACAAATGTCTTCGGACCATCTTAGTATTAACCTTTGAGACCGTTTTCAACCTCATGGCCGCTCCCATTACGAGCCGCCGGCCCCGAAACGGCTACTTCTAAGTAATAGAAGCACTTTTGTTTGGTGATAAGAGCAGCTCAATTGTAACCTTATTGTCGTAAACGACGACAGCATCGTCGGTACAAGACTGCATGCAACGAGTTTCAATGGAAAACCGACTTCAGCCACCAACATTACAGTGCTGTATCACGCTGCCAATTTTCCAGATTGGCTTACAACATACATAGATTCAATGAGTGTCCGATGGACACATTTTGCAGTTTGCATTAGAAAATAAATCAAACGATTATAACTTAACGATAAACTAAGTAGCTTTTTCACATTGTTTATCTAATATCACTTGATCAGAAGAATCATTTGTTAGGAGAGTAATAACATTATAGGTGTTTAAGATGGCTTGTGTCCGACAGACACACCTTGTCCAGAAAAAGGGTTAACAATTTACAAAGGTATGCTTGCTACGGTTTGAGAATATTCTCATATAACTCCACATTGTTTATTTTTCTCCGTTTTAGTTTGGAAGAGACGATCGAGAGAAATACTTTCCTAAATATTTCCTGGTACATCAGGTCGATTCTGGTGATTTCTTATTATTAAGACTATAGTGTCCCTAGATAATTACTTACTGCTTCGCGTAAAATAAACATTTTTGCAGATACAATTACATGGAAAGCAATATCATTACCTCTCGATTGTGCTCTCATTTCGTAAATGCAAACGACACAAACAGGTTTACTAGTTTCTGAGGTAGATTTATCTTTAATTTACACATAAGGGTAACTTTATACTCCTGTATATAGTTTTCTTTTTATCGGAAAGTGTGTAATATAATCTACCATTTTAAGTTTTAAGCGGCAATTAAAAGTGCTTAATTTAAAAATAATTCTAGAATTCTATTATTCTATGCTAATCATTCATTTAATTTAGGTCAAACAAAAAGATGTTTACTATTTAAACTGTTTATAGGTAGTAATAAATACATAAATTTGTCAAGTAGACTAAACAATTAACAGCACCTAAATAAATAGGGTTTTTTTTGTTATTATTACAACTACTGCATTTCCGTATTAGGTTGCAAATCGTTATTTTTATTAATAATGAATTTGAATTGTATTTAATCTCGGACATAGTTAGAAATAATAAGTAAATCGGTAGCTTAATAAAATCAATTAACAGTTAAAATTGCTGTAAAACGGAATATTAAAAGCATGACATGTCCTTATCCGGAAGATATACATTTGCATAGCTGCAATTAAACAACTAAAAACGTACAAGAGCGTTCATTTTAAAAATAGCAATGGTATGCTAATGGTATAATACGATCATTTCTATCGATTAAAACAGCGTAATAATTAATGACGTGACGTAATAATTCGTTCATTCAGAAGATACTTAGATGTAAAAAACACTCCAGGTTTCACTAAGTGCATAAATCTATTTTATTTTTTTAACAATAAATAGTAAGTGACAAACCCAAATTCTACCGCATTGAAAAGAACTTCGTATTAAATTATTAAACAAAATACGTATTAAGAAGTCGCAGAAGGGAAAGTACCGCATCCCTTTCAAAGGTGCCACGATCTGTTGATCGAATTACCAGTTTTCTGAAATTATTGCCATCTGGATTTGTATAAAAGTTTCTTAAATGTGTTTTTACATAATCGTTGGAAATATGACACCACTCGTGTAAGAATTAATTAAACACCCAATTGCGGTAAAAGACGAATTGGAAAACCAACATAATAATATGTAACTACTAATTACCGTTAGGTGTAAAAAATAAATGCCATGTTTCTTTCCAACATCTGTTTTAATATAAACACAAATGCCTAGTTAAGGTTTTTAGATCGGATCATATTTCTAAAAAGTACTCTATTTATTTACTTAGTAATAACTTCCGACCACATTATTTAAGTTAAAGCTTGCAGCCAGCCATAAATTAGCGGTCAAAATTCCCACTTGTACGAAATATCGCACTTTCCCAGTGGCGTGCGGTGAGAATTTAGGCTAGGGAAGCAACCACGATTTTAATTATAATACACCTAGGTACAGGCACGGATTAACGGGGAGGGAATAATTCTCCCCCCCAATTTAGAAATAAGTTTACATAGAATAGAAACAAATAATGTTTGTTTAATTATTATTTATTAAAACAATTATTTTTCCAAAGATTT
Organism: Agrypnus murinus; assembly: GCA_929113105.1. Classification (NCBI taxonomy): domain Eukaryota; kingdom Metazoa; phylum Arthropoda; class Insecta; order Coleoptera; family Elateridae; genus Agrypnus; species Agrypnus murinus. Next base: position 37,651,492 of record OV816025.1, on the reverse strand, counting down.
CCCCCTCAAAATACTTCTCTGAATCCGCCCCTGCTAGGTACAATAAAAAACAGTGTTATAATTATTAAGCTTAAAAGTTTTTCAACGAAGCACTTTTACACTTTATACTTATGGAATTTGTTGACTATCATTCTTTATTTAAAAAAAACTACTACGTATCAATTTTCCGGTCTTTCTTAGCAAAATACCGGTACAGGTTTTAATCTTTGTTGTTAAATTTAAAAGATCTGGTTTTGATCTGCCTTTCTTAATAATTTGTAATTTCTCTCCAAAACTGTATGCAAAAAATTCCTTATTAATAATTTACAAACTGAACAAAAAATCGTCCCGATTCGGCTATGTCGAAGGTACTCGAACCTTTCACCGAAGCAGTTGAATTTGCAGTCGTGACGATAATGCAATTTTAAATTTGCATACAGGCAAACTAAATAGAACTATTTGTCTTTAAAAAAATCCAACTTATAAATTAAAATAATAAAATGCGACAAAATACAGTCTCATTCGCAGATTTACATTACTTAAGTAACACTAAATCGAACAAATAACCAAATTATAATAAATAAACATTTGGGAACGAAGCACAATAAAAATAACGACCAAACAATGTTAACAGCATCCGTCTACTATAACACCCACGCTCGCAGATTCACGCCAAGGTTAAGAGAAGAGCATTTGTAAGCAGTGCTTATATCAAGTGTATGTATCACATTTGAATCGGTATTACCTTTCCGTGCAAGTTTAATGAGCCTAATTTAAAATAGTACTCTAAATAATTATACTTTTTGCTGTACAGAGTTGATATTGAGCTTTAATTTGATAAATATTTCAATTTAAATAAACGATAACCATAATTTTACAAAAGTATTTTTGTTAGTATTGTTTTTATTTTTACTAAATTCTCAAGGCAAGCATTGCTTCCATTGCTTCCATGGACCGCACGCCACTGCACTTTCCATACTTGTTATGTAACATACTATTAACCTCATATCATCATACATCGCACAGTAGAAAACTGTTTTACTTGAAAATGTTAGTAAGTTGCTGGTGTATTAACAAATATCTTAATATTTAAAAAGCACGCGAGTTCAGAACATGGTTATTTAAACCTTAATAAGGTATAAATCTGATTTAAATTGGTTGTCATTTTAATCTTAATATATTTCCAATTGAACAAAGTATGGTAGCTGAACTTGCGGAAAAATACCGTTGCAAAAGTTGTAAATCCTGTAATTGACGGAAAGGAGGCAAAACTGATATGGCGTTAATGTAAAATGATTAAATCACATCAATAAGTATTTTCAGACAATAGCGCATTTTCTTTAGTCTACTTAGAAATTAATGCAATATAACAGCCTACACTTAATATGGACTATTACTACTATTTAACGAAACACTACTGACACTATTCAAATCTTTTAAGCTCTCATTCTACATGCTTTCTAAAAAAATATTTTGTTGGGCGACAAACATGCCTACTTACTAATTTTAAACCTGTCTCCTACAAACAAATAAAGTCATCAAAAACCTCTGACAAAAAGGATGATTGATGGATCATTCAAAAATAGGCGACACCCATGACAAATTTTTAATTAGAAATTTGCACGTTATTGCCTAATTCCTGTTTACTCAAGGAAATGTATACTATTTATGGATGAACAAAAAATTAAGTTTGGCAAAATTAAAGAGAAAAACTAAAACAAATGTATATCTTCTACGGCAAATTAAGCTTTTGATTGATAATACTGAATTATTAATAAAGGTAGAAGAAAAAAGAACCCGGATAACCATCAAGATGTGCGTTAATTATGTTGAGTAAAATTATTTTACATTTTTTCTTTCTTATAAAGACTTGTTAACCTGCTGATTATCTCGGAGATTCATTATTAATAAAAAATTGTAATAATGAAGGAAGATCGTGATAAATTATTAGGGCTTTGAGAAAAAAATCAACGTCTTTATATTAATGAAAAATATTTACATCATTTATTTAAGCTGCGTACACACTAGCTCTTTACTGTAACTATACTGAAAATAAGTATTCGAATCTATCATCAAGCTTGATGGGATCGTTCGTTGTAATATTCAAAAATATAATCAACAGTAGATAAGAAATCATTAGATGCCTACTTATTTAAAAGACTTCAATTATAGTTCAAAGATTAAATTGTAATAGAAGATAAAAATAGTTAATCTATCAACGGCATTAACAAAGCAGTGAAGGTGTTAAGAATTCCTTTTAATGAGTTTAATTATTATTATACGCTTATCTTTTTTTTGCTTGTAAGGAAAAATTAATAAAAAATAACTTTATGAGGATCAAAGCCTGTACGTAAATAACAGATTAAATCAGTTCTGAATATAGATTGATAAGATATAAAATAATTGCTTTATACAAGAAGACACTTTTAATAAACCGAGATAATTGCCCATAAATGTAGATTCATACACACAATTAATCAATAGGGAGTTTTCTTTTATAGCTTCTGTATTTGATACACTTAGAACCAAAAAGGCTTAGAGTCTTTGTAAAGATAAATACCTACTAAAAAATATTTTATGACAAACTACATGTATTTGTAAGCCATTTATGTTCTGTAAGCTTCAGTATTTCAGTAACAGTTTCAAATTCTGACATTTTGTTGTATCACTATCACTATCAGTATCGCTCTCGCTATCCCCATCACTGTCACTATCATTATCACTCTCCGCTACCATTAACGCTATCACTATCACTACCACTATTTTATTAATCTTGGCCCGTAAAATCCAAATCTGCAAAAGTATGTAGGATGTTCCATCCATAAAATCGAAATATGGGACCGTTTTCAACAAAACCAGAAGTCGGCCATCTTGGATCGTATGCTAGAAAATTAGAATTTGCGTGAAATAGATCAATACCAAATCTCATCAAGATTCTTGGCCCAACCCATGGCCCATCTAAACCAAAATACTGGTCCTACCTCCTGTGTCGCCCGGAATAAAGATAGTTTAAAAAATAATTAGATTATTGCTGATCAATTTAACAGAAATTATCTTACTTTTCTGTTATTAGTTGATGAAAATACTTTTTTGCACGTCCTATATATATATAAGGCTCTACTTTAGTCTCCCAAAAGAGGGACTAATGTAGCACTTTTTACTCCCTGAGAGAGTAAAGTGTTTCCATGACAACAACAACAAGTAAACAACAAAAAAAAGTAATCGCGGTACATGTTAGGATTTATTATCCTGAAACTATGTGATTTTGGCGTTTGCAGAGTTTAATTGTCCGAATGACATGTAACGTTTTGAATTTTTGCGATTAAGTCCTTTAGGACGTGCAAAAAATAGCGTATATACCACTGGACTAAAGTGCTTTTTAGTCCCTCATGTGTTTATTCTCCTCGCTAACGCTCGGAAAATAAATTCACATTCGGGATTAAAAGATGCACTTTAATCCCTGGGTATATAATATACTATTATACACGTACACGTGTACAATACAATAAACGTCATTTCGCTAAATAATAACCCAAGCAGCATCTAAGTAGCGGTAACTGAGATCGGAACTTTGATTGAGTAGCTGTTACGTAACTACAACTAAATTTATGACTTTATAGGTTTAATTACTTCAATTTGGAATATTTTAGTAATTATGTAGTTACTTCTACTATTTATCAGAACTATGTAGTTACATTACTTCTAAGTAGCTTTTTAAAGTATGTGGAACGGTATTGCTACTTAGTATAATTACCTTAATGTTGTTGCAACTTCAAGTGATATTATGATTGTAGCAGAAACTTGCCCGAAGCTACTTTTAAGTTTTTAAAACTTTAAAGTGGCACCGAAAGTTCCTGCCACTGGCCTGAAACCATTGCTTAACCTTTAAAGTAACTGAACTATACAGTAGCATTGAAAGTAAAACTTACGTTTATGCTACCCAGGAGAATCACTTAAAAGTAATTTTAGTTTGGAATTTGGAGGTTAATTGTGTTTTCGCAGTGGTAGTAGTTTTGCAAGTTTTTAATAAAAATGTCAAAGGCAAATGCAATAAGAAAAAAAAAGAATTTTAGATATACGTCCACCTTTTATAGAAAATTAGAACAGCATTAGGTGAAATCAGTGGAAACAAAATCAACTGTTTACAATACAAAATAGAAAAAAATAGGGATGAGATCACTGATAAACCATCATGTAGTAAACAAGGGTGAAATATATTCCCCTTTTTTCTTTCGTCGCTACAACTTTAAAATGAGCCATAATTAAATAATAATTGTTATTAAGTAGCAATCAGTATAAAAATATTGGTTGTTTGTTTACGATTAGGAGCTAGAAAGTGGCTGCGGAAACCGTATTTTATACTTCGTGGTAACAACAACCTAGAAGTAGAATTTGTTTAGTTCCCGTTACTGTTTATAAAGCGACACAAACTTTAGACACACATTTTACAGTTAATACTACTTTAAGGCGACATTTTCAAAACAACTCCATATTTACTTGTAAAATGTTGAAGGCTATTAATCAATTTGCAATTTGTTGCAATTGTTAAAAAGTCTTTTACTATAACTCTCAATAAAGATAACAAATCGATGTCAAATTGTGCCTTGGGAATAAAATAAAAATGGTTTCTATCATGTTTATCAATTTATAAGTATTTTTGTCATATTTTATTCAAGACATTTTTTATTAAAAAATATATTTAAAGAAGGCGCGTTGTTATTTTTCGATCTATCATCATCGCATTTAACAGAAAAGTTGCGATGGTTTATAATTTTGGTATGCTAGATTGACAAAATAACGAAACAATTCATCGCTTTTTGTATTATTAAGTACGTTTTACAAATAAAGTAGTAATCCATTTTGTGACACGACCGCGGCATTAGTAGAGAAAGTGAAAGAATATTTGTTAAGTTGCAAGAGTAAGAGAGAACAACGACGCAACATGATGTGTCAAAGAGACTAAAAGTTCCACGAAAGTAGCAATTACTACGCCGCCACGTTCCCGCTACGTAGCCTAAAGGTAGCTGGACAAGTTCCGGAAAGGTTACTGCAACGTATCTGCTACCCTAGAATTGTTCCCCATTTTGGTTCCAGGCACGTAACAATACCGTAGCAATTACGTTCTTGTGACTAACGGCAAAAACTTTATAGTTCCACCGGTGGTTGCTGGTACGTAGCGGTGACTAAAAATGCTGCTTGGGAACTACCATATGCGATCAAATAAAATAAACTTAGAGCAGACCGTGGACATGTTGTAAAGGTTGGTATCACTACTTATATTTTTTAACTTGCCGTAAATGGTAATCTAATTGATAGACTTCAAAATAAGTTGACAGTTTAATAATATTTTGACTATTTTTAGAATATGAAAATAGTTTATTATAATTATGATACTAATAGCCGGCTTCACATACCTTGATTAAATTTTGAATAACTTAATTGTGATTAAATTTGAAATTTAGAAATATAATTGGATAAAAATCAAGATCTATTAAATCTCAGCCAATGAAATTTCTGAATTTAGAATTTAATGACAATTAAGTTAATCAAAACAATCAAGCTTTGTGAAACCGGCCATAAGTAGTGCATAAGTAAGTCTTTAAAGTACGTGCGGCGAGTCTTCATAATCCAAGATCCGCAGGTTCGATCTCCGGTCGAATTCATAATTTTTCAAAGCGGAGAAAAACTAAAACATGTCTCGCTTCGCATAGGAAGTAAAACTGGAGGCCCCGTGTCAATGCTATATTTGGAACTATAAAAGTCCCTACCAAGGGTTGAATTTTCCTAGATTCCTCTAAAGTCTAATAGGGTCAGCCAAATGATCATAGAAACGGTGCCATGATGTACGAGGGATGCTCCGCCACACCGATTCCCCGTCCAAAAATAAATAAATGCAGAATTGAATGTTAATGTTATATTCATGTAATTATGTATGTTGTGGATTCAAAGCGCGCGTCCCAGTCAGTGAGTCGGTCAAATAAATACGAGATAATACAAGTCCGCTAGCACGATACCGGGGTCCATGTAATCGCTGTGTAACTGCGTTGTTCTGGCAGTAAGCGACATGCTAACTCGATAAGTTTCACCTGTCATCGGATGGGTTCGCAAATACGAAATGTATCCTTTAAAATAGCTGCAATTCGTTCCGCACAGGGCACACACATACTTAAGAACGCAGTCCATATACTTGTCCGGCTGGGATTTTTTTGTGATTTTGTTAAAGCATTGAGAAAGTCAAGTGTTCATACATTGCGGAACTATATTTCGTCCGAAACTACAAAAACATAAACAAAATAATTGGGAAAGCTTCACAGAAGCTTAAAAGAAGAGAAGTTTAAATGAGCCTCCACTCGTATATGATGGAAATAAATACATTGTCGACAGTAGGAACATTTCAGAAATTTGACTTTGTCTTTGGGCAATTGTGGCCTTTAGAAGGGCCATCAAATCCAGGAAGTCTTTTGACAAGCCATCGGAGACGAATGTTTTTTCAAGATTACAAAAAAATCCTACCCGAACAAGTGCTTGGATTCCCCTCGTAAGTACTGATTACTAATTACTAAGTTCCATCCTATTTTTTGTACAAAAATGCTATAAAAACACATCACAAATTGATCGTTTTCAGAAAAATTTCAAACACATTATTATTGTATAGGATTGATGACAGAAAATGTAAAAATGAATATAGTTTATTCACCATATTGAGTTTTCCACACCTTCACTATTAATTAGAAAGAAACAAAAGTTAATGATACGTCTAGCCACACACTCTTCTTCAACGTATGGTTTTGTTTTTATAACATATTCTATATTATAATAAGACATACAGAGAAGGGGAGCCACTTTTAAAATAATATGTTTTTATAATTTTCTTGTAATTACTTTTCTTACTACATCGACGTTTATCGATTCTAGCCTTAAAGAACATGTGTAGAGAGGTCAGTGTTACCTATGTTAGTACGTAATTAATGCAGAGCTTGTAACAATACCTAGTCCTTTAATTAATTAATATAAATCCTATGTAATATCAATAAGTGTTTTTTTATAATATTTGGAGGCATTCTTAATAACGTATATTCCTGTAAAGCTTCAGAAAACTGTTTTAATGATTTATAGGAATACATAGTTAATTATATAACAGAAAACAAGGAAATATGGCAAAATTGCACGTTTAATTATTAACTTTTTTAATGCTTAACCTATTTAAGAAAAATTAAAATATACTAAATTTCAACAAGTAAAAATTACAAAAGCTGTTAATTATATACCAATTGAAATGGTCATTATTGACATGCAATAATTATTTGCTTTTAGCAATATAAGAAATATTTTTGCAATAATTAATTAAAGTTTGAATTAAAAAAAATTGACAACTGATATATTAATTTATTTAGAAACACTTTTTAATATAGAATTTTAACACTAGTTAACATTAATTGCCATCTAAAAAATCATTGTGCTATGACATACAAATAAATGTCTTTATGTTAATATATTGTCGCTCTAGAATAATTAAACGGACGTTATCTCTGTTACACAGAGAAGATGAATGCATGTTTTAAAAATACTTCAGCATAATCTTGAATAAAATTGTATTAGAATTATTATATTTACAATATTTTAATTTCATTATCCTTAGTATATAGAGTGTGTTCCCAGGTAAAACTTTTATGGACAATCTTTAATTAGGGAAAATGCAGAACAAAAAGTTCTACTCTAGTTCTACTACTAGTGCTGTTCGAAGATGCGAATTATGTATTGAAAGAAATGGACAGCACATTGCACCGTATTTACTATAATACTTCAATAAGTTGTGGCTTTAAGGAGGTTACAGCGGATCTTTGCGGGGTGAAGGGCAAGGGGATATCTCCTATGCTTTTACATAGGCTCTAACAGGAAATACCAATCGATAAAAAAATAAATTAACATTCTTAAAACTGAACAAAATCATTTTATTATGAATGCCTATAATGCATTTATTAATTATTTGTATATATTAAAATCATTTAAGTCGATTGGAGTGCATTTGTTTAATTATTGTTGAAAGTGTAAATATAAATGTAAATAGGTTAAGAATCGTGGCAACACCTCAAAGAAATCAATCGATTTTGTTGGTAGCAGTGTTAGGTTTCAGCCTTCGATTGAGTTGACATCCTAACCTCCAAATGTCAATCCCAAAATATAAGTGGAAACATGTTGAATGTTTTGTAATTTTGTATGCAATTACAGATGGGAATATTCTATTTTTTAACTTTTGTATAGTCTAAAGATTACAATCTGCTAAGCAGATACAAGAAATATATAAAAAGTTGTTGAGGTTTAATACATATATTTTTAAAATTAGTGTGTTTGTATTGTGTGGATATTCTGATTGTGATGATAAATTGTATTCATCACATTGCAAAAGGTAATTTTACATTTTGCAATATTTCCGTCGAATTAACATTTGTATTCTGATATTAACGCAGAAGACTGAATTGTTCATACATAATTTGATTAATAAATTATATGACTATTAGTTAATACAATAAAATATAGATTATTATAACAGTCATTATATGTCATCTTTCTGTTCTGTTATTTGAATTCGCGCGCTATGAGGTGTTGTCACATCTCTGCTGTCTTTCCACATATGTCGTGAAAAATTCTTATTTTGTTTACTTTAAATTACTATTGTGCATTAACTAGACACAAGATTTCAAAAATATTGGGCAGCATTATTCTTCGAATATGAGAGTATGTCATTTTAGTTTTTTATCAGATTCCCTACATTTCTTCATCATAATTTTTCGTTAAAACTGCTAAAGGTTAGATGGTCTCCATAAGAGCCCATGTTAAATTCTGGATTTTATTTTCCATTTTTCTCGGTAATGGTACACAAGAAAATTATAAAAAAAAGTTACCGAATAGAATAAGTGTCAAAGAACTCGAGTGTATTTAAGTGTATTTAATTTCTAATATAAGTAATAAATGAATGTTAATTGAAATGAGTGAGAAAATTACTTTTTAGTTTCAATCTTAAGAATAATCCTGTTTCTTTGTCCAGTTAGTGAAATTCACAAACAAATTTTTCAACTTATTGTTCTATTGATTATTTATTTTTGTACTGATTTGTTCTACACTTTCCGTAATTGAAGATTAAAGACCATCAGAATAACTAAAGTTTCGTTATTTACCTAAGCTTCTGGATAATTATGTTTTATTAATTGGAGAATCAGAATACAAAGCTTACTAGTCGTAAATCATTTTTCACGTTTTTCTTGAAAATTTACTTATGTAAGAGCATGAATATTTATTATGGTTGAAAAGAGAACATAATACTCTATCGATTTCAGTAAGAAAATCTATCATGTAATTAAAAAAAAAGCGTTCGATAACGTCATATCTCTTGTCGATTTAGTAAATACAACATCTTATTGAACCAGAACATAGATACTTTTATGTCATTTAATAATGTATATGATTTATACCATTTCTGACCGGAAATAAAGTTATTACAAATCAAACAGAGTGTATTTTAATTTAAGTGAAAAGTTCTTCAAATTAACTTATTAAAGACAATTAGTGGTAAAAGAGCAAGGTCGTCCTAATTCCGAATTAAATATGCCGGTAAAAGTCGCGGTAAGAATAAAATTATAATAAACAATTTAATTATATGATCACACATGAAATTGGAAAAAATGCTTTATTTTGTTTCCCATGTGTGTTGTTTTCTGATGATCATGATAGAAAAATTTGGAGGGAAACGGAGGTAAGAGATCTGGCACATTTAAGTGAAAAAAATAACAACATGAAAACTTTAAAACGCACGTTAATAATACAATACGATTCGCTATACCTATTTGGAAAGATAAACAGGCAAAATAAACATTTTGGGGGGTGTAGCACACCCAAAATTCCATTCCGCACGCCACCATTCCATCGATTCCCTTCTGGATAGAGGATCATAATACAGAACCATTGTTTCATCTCCAGTGACAATGGACACCAAAATCGGCTTTGGTCGTCTCCACACAAGTTTAAAAACGAGCGCGCACATTCTGCGCGACGTTGACGTTGAACAGCAGAAAGAAGACGCGGTACCATCTTGCACTAATTTTATTTATACCCAAATAGTCATGAAGAATTCGACGAACACTTGTTTCCAAAATGTCAGACATCACTGCTAACTCCTTAACTTTCAAACGGCGATCTTCTAATACCATTTCTTCAATGATTGCAACTTTTTGAGGCGCTGCCGCTTTAATTGGCCGACCGATGCGCTCATCACCTTCAAGAGATTCTTACCTCGAACGGAAGCATTTTGACCACTTTTTTAGCGTGGAATATGAAGGAGATAAATCACCATAAACACCGTCTAAACGTTTTTTGATTTGATTAGGCGTGTGCCCTTCTTATGTTAAATTTAATGACCCCGCGGTACTCAATTTTCGATAGCTGCGACATTTTCATGCACTCGTCACGATGCTTGAGTGGCTACTAAAATCTATTACGCTTCTATCTATAATATACACCGTGTCTCATTAAGACATAGTCAGACTTTGCCAGTGGTTAGATAACCATCAAAGAAAGAAAATTCCTATATACCATTTTTCTTTTATTTCTATACTTTTTAAGAAAAACGGCATTGAAGTTCAGCCTAATGTTTTCAAATTTAGTAGTATGAATGCACATGACACATATTTTAAAAAGTTCAAGCAGATATTCAATACTACTTGTTTCTTAGAATGTGCAAAGGTAGCATAACAAAGTAATAAACCCGTCTTTATTTTGGCCAAGTGTTTCGTAGAATAACAACAGATAAACAGAATTAAATAAACAAAGCATGTTTTTTTTGTTGTTTTTTGGCTTTGGAAACCACGTCCATTCGGCCAGTACATCTTTCTATGTATGAATTACAGTATCATATGATATGGCTTAAAGATTAAAACGTCGACAAATTCCAGGAGTATCTTGTTTGTAAAAATTACAAATAATGAATTAGTATACATATATTATTAAATTAAAATGCAAATTTGATGCCACTGTTAAATTACTTTGTTCCATGGTGTAATATTAATTTATTATTACATATATGTATGTATATACATACCTACAACAAAGCATGTTGGGCAACGACGTCTCGATGGATGTTTTGTTATTTCTGATTACTAATAAGACAATTTCAAATTCTTTTAATAGGCACATTAAACCCTTCGTGTAATACAATACTGCAGGTTTGTGAATAAAAAATTATAGTACACGTGATAGTGACATATATTCTCAGGTCAAGTTCAAGGAGATGCCCAATACTATTTGGTTTTTCAAATAATAACAAATTGCAAATCCCTTACACTGCAGCTTTTAGTAATAAAACGTAACAGTACTTGTACTTGACTATGTAAACAGATCCATCAATCAATCAATTAAATAAAATATCAAATAGAATAATAAGGTTTTACTAATGAAACTTTCTAGAATTCCAATAAAAAATAACAATACCTATTGATGGATAGATCAAATTAGCTAAACATGTCTTTAGTTAATTAAAACTAATATCTGTTTATTAACGCATAACGAATCGAATTTAATGATATCATTAAATGGGTCAGTATTAAATTGATGTCATTTCTGTCTGCGTTTCTTATTAGAATACAAGGGAATCCCCCGGATTAATAGAACGTTTTGTTTTAGCAACATCCAAAATGGATAAACGTTGGTTTTGGCGTCGTTTGCACCCTTGTTGTGCTTCTTTAAACAAATGTCACGTTTTTACTGATGGTGTCAATTTCTAAAGATCTTGCATTTATTTCTATTTAACTTAACAACACTGACCTGCATCAATTATACGTACTTTTCTAAAAACGTCGGGCAAAATTTTCGAAATTTTCAAGTTCATTTAATCAAAAAATGTTATTAAGGCTTTATGTTTCTAATAACCAAAGAAGCTTATCCTAAAAGTCCGATCATTAGGTACTGAATCACCGTGTATATAGTGTAGGCCTCTTACATGTTCACTACTGTTGTTTTTTGTAATTTTTGTTATCTATAAATCTCCTGGAGATAAATCACCATAAACACCGTCTAAACGTTTTTTGATTTGATTAGGGTGTGCCCTTCTTTTGTTAAAAATTTAATGACCGCGAGGTACTCAATTTTCGATAGCTGCGACATTTTCATGCACTCGTCAACGATGCTTTAGTGGCTACTAAAGCTTATTACGCTTCTATCTGTAATATATATAGTGTAGGCCTCTTACATGTTCAACTATGACGCAACCGAGTTTGAACACGTTGGCACCTGTAGAAGCCTGCCGGACCGAGAATTTATGGCGCTTACCTCGTAACTCATAAAGACTTAGCGTCTATACTAATAATAATAATAAAAAGCTTATTTTTTGTAATTTTGGTTATCTATAAATCTTCTGCCATTAATTACTGTTATCATAAATTAAGCAAGTGAAAGTGACGAAACTTTATTATTAGTTGTCTATAATAAATTAATAACTTATTCAAAAATACATCTACCTGATATTAATTTTAATTTCATGAGAGTGAAAACCAATCATCTAGACGTGAAGCGTATCAGATTATAAAAGCAAAAACATTCTTTACCATTACAAAAATTTAGATTGTAATTTAGTAGTCGATTTAAAGACTAATATAAATGCGTACATTAGGGTGGTCCAAAAAACCCAACTTTCAGATACAGACCAAGGTACCCTCTAACTTTGTTCTCTTATATGATAGTATTTATGTGGCAAAAATTCAGTGCCCTATGTCAACTGCAAGATGATGCTCAAGTCATCTAATGTTTACAATGGGCCACTCGCATGTACCCAGTACTCTCAATTTTGTTTTTTTGCCACTAAGATCAAAATCCTCATATATTTGTTTTATTTTTCAGAATCTTGCACAACCATGACAACAACAAGATCTGTACGTGATGTGTATTTGATCGGTTTGACACAGCTCGAGTCACTCGATAAACTAAATCAGCTACCTACTATACAAACTGTTCTGAAGAGGTTTCATTTCCATCTTCAACAAATAAAATCTGTGAGAGATGCCAGTCACCGCACAGTTGATGAATTATTAATCTTGTGGTCAAAGGCTACAATTACAACCACTATAAAAAGAAATTGTGTTGAAAAACTGGAAAGTGTGCACCGTAAATGGTTGCTACTAAAAAAGAACAAAAGCCGTATCAGTGCTACACAGCAGAAAAATGAGCACGACTTCCAACAGGAAATTAACAGACTATTTGACGTTGCACATGCTGATGCACACCATTTTATCAAAATTGAAGAGGACAAACAGTTTCTCAATGATCAGCGTGATGGCAGAAAGATGTTTATGGCTGGTGAAGATATAGAACTCACGAAAAAGCGAGCAAGATCTGAGGAAAGAAAACAACGCTTTCATGAGTTACAACGCAGTAGTCTTGAAGAGATGGCAGCCAGTACTTCGACTGCATGTAGCAGTTTGGTGAAAACTAGTAGCTCAGACACTGATTCCAGTGAGACTGAAGACGGTGATGACTACAAACCAGCTAAGAAACAAAAACAGTCGAGTACTGATAAACAGCACAAAACAACATCACAACAATTGTTTTATGAAGATGCCTCTAGTGCTTTGGATAGAAATAAGATATCTGACAGACAGGCAGTAAGAATAATGATTCCGTTTGCTACTTCACTTGGATATGATCCATCGTCGCTGCCCATTTCTCGAAGTTCCATCCGAAGAGGACGACAAAAAGTCAGACAGGATATCAGCAGTGCAGTGTTTGAAAACTTCAATCCTAACTATCCTCTTGTTGTACACTGGGACAGCAAGATTTTACCGGAAATTACTGGAGCTGGTGATGTTGACAGATTGCCAGTGCTAGTGTCAGGAAACGGTGAGGAGAAGCTGCTGGGAGTACCGAAGTTACCCTCTGGAACAGGGCACCATGCAGCTGATGCAGTTTACAATTTGCTAGAACAGTGGAGGCTGGTTGATAAAGTTGTAGCGATGAGTTTTGACACAACATCTGTAAATACAGGAAAATTGGTTGGCGCTTGTGTCATTCTGGAGAAAAAAATTGGACGCCAGCTGTTGTGGATACCTTGTCGCCATCACATAATGGAGCTGATATTGTCGAAAGTTTTTACACTTTGTTTTGGGCCATCCAGCTCACCAAATATTGCAATGTTTCAGAGATTCAAGTCTGTGTGGGAAGCTGTAGAGAAAGATAACTTCAAAGCACTAGATGTGAAACAAGATGCAGCAGAACTTCTACAGCCAGTTGTTTCTCGTCTGCAGAGTGCAGTTACAAGAAGTTACTGTCGAGAAGACTACAAGGAGCTTATCGAACTTGCACTGGTAGTGCTTGGACAGCCACCAACCAAAATCCATTGGAGATATCCTGGTCCTGTCCATCGTGCTCGATGGATGTCAAAACTTATTTATGCTTTTAAAATATTTTTGTTTCGCGAACAAACCAACATCATCAAGCTTACTAAGAAAGAACTGTTACAGCTTGAAAGATTTGTGCACTTCGGATCACTGTTGTATGTGGACGCTTGGACGAAATCTACTTTTGCTATAGACGCGCCAGTAAATGATTTGCAGCTGTGGTTTGATCTTCTAAAATATCAGGGAATAGATACTGACATCAGCAATGCTGCTAGAACGGTTCTGCAAAGACATAGCTGGTATCTTTCTGACGAACTCGTTGGATTAGCCCTGTTTTCAGACTTAGTGCCTGATTCTGATAAGTTGGCAATGGTTGAAGCCATGAGTCGGGAGTCCGGAGTACGCAGTGTTAGAGGCACCCCAGACATTTTATGCAAGGATGAAGTGCATCTTAGTGACTTTGTTACGACAAGAACAGTTCAACTTCTTCATCTGCTGCAGATAGATAGTTCATTCCTTACATTGCCTCCCGAGCAATGGCCAATGTCTGAGCGGTATCAGAAAGGCCAGCAACGAGTGCGAAATCTGCGAATCAGCAATGATACAGCAGAACGTGGTGTGAAAATGTTCTCTGATTACAATTTGTTACTTACAAAAGATGAAAAAGAAAAGCAGTTAATTCTCCAAGTGGTTGAACAGAATCGAAAACATGTTACCACTGAGGCAACAAAACAGTCAGCGATTGACGCTCTAACAATATAATGTTACATTATTATTTTACATTATTACATTAATTATTTTGTATTACTAAACAATAAACATAATATAATATAATATTGAATAATGGTTGATATTACTATAAAATTGCCATGCATTACAATTGTACGGATGGGTGTAAATTTAGCATGCATTGAGCATCATCTTGTAGTTAACATAGAGCTCTGAAATTTTGCCTCATTACTACTTTTATATAAGAGAACAAAAGTAGAGGGTACCTTGGCCTGTAGCTACAACTTTAGTTTTTTCTGTATATTCGTGGACCACCCTAGCGTACATACAAGATAACAAATTCTCACGGCTCATTTATCCTAAAAACGAACAATCAGTGCGTTATAATTATTAATACCTTTTCGTTATGTTTTATTATTTTTTTTTAACGAGCTTCCACTATTTTAAAACAACAAATTAGGAGGTTAATGAAGATAATGTTTTATTTATTAACTATGATACGTATCTCATGCTTTAAGTCTTTTAAAAAAAGTGAGAAACGTTTAAAATTTAATTACTGCTAAAAAATTATTTATTTACTGAATTGATTAAATTTGCTGAAAAAACCTTGGTTTTTTGTTTAAAAATATTTTCAATTTCCACATGTAGTTAGTAGTCGTAGTCGTACATAATGAGTTTATTAGCTGAGATGCTAAAACTAAAGGAGTAAACATACTATTTTTAGCCTCCGGTTCATGAAAGTGAGTTGACCTCTCTCATCGTTATAATTAATTCGCAATGTAATTCGCACGTCACCTGTAAATTAAAATTTTAAACAGGAAAAAATTATTTTAAATATATTCTTTGTAAAAATCTTCGACGATCAATTTGATTTGGATTTGCGATTAAAGTCTGGAATTTTCTTTTTCGTCTCGCGCCTTAAGTTTTTTTATATTTATTGGATAGTTTACGATTATTTCAAGTTTACTACCACATTTCTAAGAAGCACTTGATTAATAGAGAGAAACTGACCTACCGAGGTCGTTAAAGTAATTCTTTACTTCTTCGTTTTCTTCCTTTGTCAGTTTTTTTCTGTTGTTGCTATTTTTGTCACTTGAAGATTGTGCCAGTTTTATATCAACTCTTCCTTTTACTTTGCGAAAGTAATAATAAGCTGCTTCTAATTGTATCTTGCTACCATTGATCAGAAACATAAAAATTTGAATTAACCAATTTTAGGTTACAACAGAGAACAAAAATAAAGAAGATACTGCATAACTGTAGGCTCAAGCGTAACAAGTAGAACGTTCAGGGTCAGAGTGGTTAAGATTTTTCTTATTAAATGTTGTTCTTTTTTGTTATGTCTTAAATTAATATTTTACAAGAAGTCTGCACATCTTAATCATGCCTGCACGAAAATGAGTTGACGGTTATCTGACGTCCCGATTTTGTCAGAATTACAGTGTGTTTACTGGAATTTCATAATCTGTTATACGCTTTTCGGTAACTCATCGACACACTACGGCAACTCGGGCCCTTCTACAGTTATTTACACGTGCATAATCAACCAGTAATTCCTCAATTTGTGTCTAGGAATTCACAATGTTCATGTTTCCTAGGTACAACATAATAGAGGCAAATTTCGTTTATTTATTATTGTTTCATCCTAAAACATCATGATAATATTCCAAAATTTTAGATGGACATCTCTTCCCTAGTTGGATACACGTTATGGGGTTGTTTTTTCTCTCTTGTGATATTTTGAACTGAAAACAACGTGTTGATAGGTGGATCAACGCGATAGAACTCGCCAGAGTCTTCGATATGATACGGTCATGCACTTAAAGGTGCACTTCCTTATCGAGTCAATTTAGTTGTTTGAAAAAGTGTTTGAAGCTTAAATATTGGTTAGATTTAAACAAATTCAGGTTAACTTTAGACTCTAAAGAATCTTCTACCGGATTTTATGAAATGAAATGTATTAATCCAATTCAGTTGTGGTTGTTAAAATACGTTCGAAGTTTTAACAATTGTTACTTACATATCCAAAAACGTACATAATTTTGATTTTAAATCAATTCATTACATTGTGTAATAATAAGTTTAATGGTGAAAAAAATCCCAGTTAGTGGGAAAAATAAGAAAAGTGTTTATTCAATCTTAATCATAGTTTAGTTAACAACAATACAAAATTATTTCGACGACGTGAAACTTTATGTGGATTTGGTTGCTTCTGTTGGTATGAGACGAGAAATTAACAGCACTAGGTGAGCAAATGAAACTTCCTGTTCAAACATTCTACGCGTGGAAATAAATGATTTTCATCAAGTTCCCTTTGGAATTTTTTCACATGTAAATTTTTCTGTACCGCTCTACTCTTTTTGATTTAGTACTAAATTAGTTCTGTCAATAAATGAAATCAATCTGTCAAACAATTCATAGAATTTATTTAATTTATTTAATTTTGAGGTTATGGTACTGCCTTCGCTATTTTCGTAGAGCGGCACGTCGTGCTTTTACATGGGTAATGCAATGGTAACTTGATGAAAATCATTTATTTCCACCCAGTACAATAAACTAAAGATTTAGATTCTAACTGGTTTTCGAATTAATGTCTACGCAGTTCAGTACTCAATAAATTTAGCAACTTTTGTTTTGTGATGAAGGAAACATACTTTTAATTATCTGATTTTTTACTGTGCGGATTTGCAGTTTACTAAAAAAAGTTTTGCTATACTGTTTAAAATTCAACAATATTCTTGTAAATGTAAATTAGGTTAGAAATAATATTAACGACAAATTATTCTGTTTTGAAAACAATTTAAGAAGTGTAGTCTCAATCGTCAAGTTCAATACATTAAAATCCCCTTCTGTTTTTTAGTAGCTATTACATTGAATTGTTGTACTGCAACTTAATAAAATTATTCCCAAATCTTTTGTTACCATTGTGTACTGTTCCTTTATTTGTGTCAACAAGGGCTAAAGATAAATAAAGTGTTTAATAATAATAACTAAGTGATGTATGGGATTTATCAAATTGTTGAGGTCTTGGGATTTGTATTGATGTATTGACTTATATCGACCCTTTCCAAGTTGTTGGCTGATATCAGTTTAACATCATTCTAATTATGATCGTTCATACAACAATTTGGTAGCACTTAATATCTTAACTTTTTCTTCAATTATTATTCCTGCTTAAATCGAAATCAGTGAACATTCTGATTAACACATACGACCTGAAAATGAATTGCCAAAAAAACAATAACAGCCTCTGCTTTTGAAGCTTAAGCCGCTTCTGGTGTTTAACCTAAAATAAGTATTAGAGATTTTTTTAAGCATTTTGAGTTTTGCATGTAACACATTTTTGGCGTCCAGTCGTGACGTAATAGAGTAAGTTTACTATATATTTTTGTCGCCCATTTATGGAGCTTGTATTTTTAGTAGTAGTAGTATCTTACAAATCTTTGACGTCCAATAGTGGGACCGAAGCTGTTGTAGACAACTTTATTTTATAAACTTTTCCTATTATATTAAATATTAAACTACTTCTATTCTTGTCCCTTTTTTTGGAAACAGATGCTGTAGTTACCGTTTCTCGGGCCTTTGGTATCTGTTTTACATACCCCATGCAGTTGATCATTTCATTAGTAATCGCTGGCTTTCCCATCTTTACGTTCTGCTGCAAATGTTTCCCTCTCTTCTAGTTCAGTTGTTAAGCCTGGATTTTCGTTTTATGTTTATCAATAACGTTAGGGTTTTCTGCTTCGTTGTCTTCTCTTACCATCTTTGCAGTTGCTTACTAAATCTTTAAACTAATCAAACCATCTTTACGCAATATTTTTTTTTATTCGGCATCTGTCCTCCATCTTTTACTTGTATTACTGTTCTTTTTGCTTTTTATTCCGTTTAGTATTTTATGACGTTGGTTATGCATTTTCTTCTTTATTACTTTGTTTGGACGAGGTATAACGGAGTAGCAAGATACTTGTCGTACCTCTTACTATGTAAAAATAATAATAATTCTGATTTTTATGACCGACTTTACTTGATTTTACCCAAATCCGGGGAATTATACCCCCATTGAACTGACAGATTTACTTCCTATAAGAAGATAAATGTTTCTAATAAACCTCCCGAATAGAATGGGAATCGAGCCTTGCGCCTTGGGATTTTAATTTAATAGTAACAGATAGTGGGAACCTAGAACATTTTTTTGTTTATTCATATTTTGATGCAAAAATTCTTTTATAATTTTTGTTTCGTCGTCTGTACTATATTCTTTTACTTCTAATTTTTGTGAGTTCTGTATTCATAATTATAAGCGTGTTTTTTTATTTCTGAAATAATTTATTCATAATTTTGTCCCTCCAATTTTATGCTTGTGATCTATCACGAGGATTGTGGCCTTTTTTAAATTTGTTGTGCTATACACCAATGCTTTCTTTAAAATACTGTTTTTGAAATTTAATAATACATTTTTTCACCACCTGCATATATAAAGAGTTGTTTTATTCTCTGGAAAGAGGGAGAGAATTATTACTTTCTCTTCCTAGAGCGCAGTGTTTCCATGATGACAACAATCAGCAACACAAGTGGCACAACAGCAACAATGATTTTGTGTTTGCTAAAATTCTAAAATTTCGCCTTAAGCTTACTTCAAATTTACACTTCGGAAAAAGTCGTGTTAGATAGGTTTGTTAAGGCAAATGTGACACAATTTGACAAATCCAAAAAGCTATTTCAAAGTCCTTTATCGTTTTTACCTGTATGTTTATTGAGTTAAGAGGCTTGGTAGTGTATGTTACCCAACGAAAGCCTCTATATATGATCGTATAACCGGGAAAATTCTCAGACATTTACCAAGTAGAGGAATATTAAAACTAACCTATGTATCTTCAATACAGAGAAAGAAGTGGGCGAGGTAATCCAACTGCTCAGCTGAGAAATGGTGAAAGGGTAACGCTTGTTTGTTCATTCTGGTTTAAATGTTGTAACTGAATAGCTGAAAGACCTAGAGAACGGGAAGAATTGACACTCTAACAAATGATCTAGTTACTTGGTAAAAGATGATCTGATTAGTATCTAAATATATTTAAAACACAAAGGTTATTTTTGTTCCAGTTCGTTTGAGAGTTGAGAGACCACTGGGCCGATTTACGTGATTCTTTTTTTATATTGAAACTTTCACTGTGTAGATTAGTCAACACTACTTCATTGCTATATATTTTTAATTTTTATATTTTTAAATTAAATAAATCCAAAATAATTAATTTAAAATGCATGAAATCGGACATCCACGTGGGGCGCCATATGTTAAAATTCAGCGTATCACCTTTTGGAACTACGTTTATAAACAGACCACTTCCTGACTTCCATCACTATATTTTTATTAGCGTTAAGAATCAAAGCCTTCGCTATGTATTGTGAATATTATCGCATTATCTTAATCTCTTATCTTTATATTTTAGACATTCAGTGGTTATATTTTATAATATTAAAAAAATATAAAAATCTTAAAAGAGTAGACAAAAATCAATTCAAAATAGGAAATATATGTAGTTATTTCGGTATCAAGGCACCAAAGATTGAGTTTTATCGTTTTTATGTAGTATTGATACATAGAAATATTTCAAGAAGGAAGTATTGATAAATTTCCGATACAATAAATTCCCACCTTAACCTGGAATTAATCCTCATTTCAAGTTTTATATCCTCATTTTTAAACGTTGCATGTCGTTTTTTCATCTGTAATTTTTAGTTTAAAATAAAAATTATTAAAATTAATTATCATTGATTATTTGTGTTTTTTAATTCATTTTTAGAATGATTTTTCGTTTTCGTGTTTTTTCTCAATAAAACAATCTTGCAATTTTTAGTCATTTATTGATTCCCAAAGTTATTTCCCCGCGGAATCCTTCTACTATATATTACATATCGCGGAACTCTAACTATATCTACAAACACCCTAATCTTAACTGGGCATTGAAAAAATAAAAATTACCTACAAATATTTGATTCAATCATGCACGTACAAGATACACAAGACATACAATAAATAATTTTACAGAATAGAATACAAAAATATAAATTGTACAAAATAAAGAACGAAATAAAATAAAATATAGAAAAACTGTATGAAGCAAAAGTGAATGATTGATTAATGAGAAGAAATTGGTTGTATTTTAGACAGGAAAATCGTATATCTGGTGCAGCATCCAGTTTATTGCGATATTTCTGTATTTCACATGAATATGTGAAAGCAAAAGGTACCAACAAATAAAAATGGTAATTAGGCCGTTATTGAAGGAAGTTTAAAGCTTTGCAAGTGGTATCCTTTTGTTATATTACAGGACTTACAACTGGTCCCGCGCAACCCCAAAATAGTTTCACGAAACCCCACGCTTCTGTGGAACACACTTTTGGAAACACTGACCTAGATACCACTTAAACTGGGTTTGAACTTCGTTAACTTTTTTTTGACATTTTCCATTTCAATAAGTATCCGGGACTATTTCCATGTAAAGTTACCAAAAAATAATTTCCGGAAATTGCCAACACTATTTTTATGTCATTTTTTTGAAATATTTACTATTGGTTTCATAATGATCTAGGACAGCAAGGCTAATATGATGCTATTTTTTAATATTTTATCCTATGCATTTACACTGAAAAAAGAAAGAATAAAATTACATCAGCCTTACTGTCCTAGATCATTATGAAATCAATAGTAGTAATAGACGTTTTCAAGAATTTTTTAAACAAGATCGATTTTTGATTTTATTCTTATCATTTCGTAAGGTAGAATTTCCGTATGTATGTATGTAGAATAAAACGGTGGGGAGGGGTAAGCCAGAAAGGAAGATATGACGGAAGAGAGAAGGGTAAGCTGGGAGAGAAAAGTGCTATATAGGCTTAGAATTCTCAACTGGTAATATTTGGTTGCGTTTATTTAAATAATCACTCACGAAAATCCCAAGAATTGTATTCACACAACGAATGTTGTATACAGGGAACCCTTCAATCCTTTTGACCATCATGTCTTGACGAGGTTTCCCTAGTACCTATTTAAAACACAAAACTTATTTTTGCTACGCTTCGTTTAAGAGTTTTACTGCGCCGATCTACGCAATTCCAAGTTAAAGGTTTTACGCTGTAGATTTGCCAGCTCACCTTAGTTTTGCATTTTTTTAAATTATTTATTTATATTTTTAAAAGCGTTATTTGTAATCAATGCATTTCTATACATACGCTCGAGACCGATCGTTTACTGCACTCGCTTCGTCACGTTTCGGAACTAAACATCTTCCCTCTACTTGCCTACTGCGCCACCGATTCCTTGCTTACAAATCATATCACAAACAATTCTCAGCCGAGTGTTAAAGTATGTAACTTGGAGCATCTTCACCAAATTCGATACGAGTTCTATCTGTTTTTCGAATTTTTTAATTTTCGTTTCAGATTATAATATTTAATGAAAAAGTAGGGTAGGAATGTCTGAAAAACCAACTAGAAAGTTGGGTTATGAAGCATATGATATATGGGTTCAATGTAAAATTTGTATGTATGTATGTAGAATAAATCGAAGGGGAGGGGTAAGCCACAAGGGAGATATGTCGAAAGAGAGGAGGGTAAGTTGGGAGAGGTGAGTAATTACCTTAACAAACAAATCAGGAATCTGAGTCACAAAACTGAGTCACTTGGTTGCCTCGAGTAATTTAAGTGATAGAGAAACAGCAGGTAAGCTGGAATAATTCAGTAGCGTCAGAAACTGATTTTAATTAAGAAGAGCTAAAGTGATGCTTAACGTATATTCAATTATAATCGAATACGTATAAAATAGGGATAATGAAATCAATT
The DNA here is from genome assembly GCA_929113105.1 of Agrypnus murinus. Taxonomy (NCBI): domain Eukaryota; kingdom Metazoa; phylum Arthropoda; class Insecta; order Coleoptera; family Elateridae; genus Agrypnus; species Agrypnus murinus. The sequence goes on along the minus strand of OV816025.1, from coordinate 37,628,570 downwards.
TACACTATAATAATAATAATTATTAACGACGACGTTAAATTATTCTATTTTACCTAATAGTAATAATAATAAAATTTATTTTCATCCTTATTAAATTGATTTTATCTTCCCTATTTTTTGCTAATTACTTTTCTTTAAATTACCCATTACCCCATGACACTTAAAACGTAATGAAGTTTTTAATTATAATTCGTTATTAGGGTGTATGTATTCAACGATAACCAACGAAAGTTTAAAAAGTACAATCCTAACGTACGCTGCTGACTTTTTTAACAGCCCTGGAAACATAAGATGCTGCTTACACTCTTATCTTATCATAATGCCTTTAACAGCTGTTGATCACGCATTGACATAGTTTCTTCATTTTCTTGTTTAAGTCTAGGCTTAGAATTCTCAACTGGTTATGTTTGGTTGCGTTTATTTAAATAGTCATAACTAATCAAAAACCGAAGGATTGTAATCGCAAAACGAATGTTGTATACAAGGAAATCCTTCAATCCTTTTGACCGTCATGTCCTGATGAGGTTTCCCTAGTGTAAGATTATTATTATAGATTAAAAGACTCTCGTAATTATAAAGATCTGTGTTATAATGACAATTCTGGCATTATATATATTATGTAATTAGGAGATCAAGCGATACTTTAAATCCAAGAAGATGTATAACGCCGAGGCGCCAGCCGAGGCTTTATAACATCTTCGAGGATTTAAAGAAGCTTGATCTCCGTATTGCATAAGTTGTTTTATTTTATTTCGTATTTCAATCCTAATTTCTCCCTTTTAAAATCCATCCGAAATTATTGTATAAAGAAGCAAGTTGCCTTGTCTGTGTCATCATACGCGTAACTAAGGAGATAAAAAGCAGCATGCATGTGGCTATAATGCAACATCAAATTATTTTTGCACTCCGTAGACTAAAAGTGCCATTTTAATCTTCCGTTTGAAAGACTAAAGTGTCACAGTCCCGGAGGGATTAAAAGTAAAACAAATGTTAATTTAACGTCGAAGTTGGCCGCGAAACAGTCATCGTGAACATACCACAAAACATGCTAACCTTACTTTTGTAATGTCAAAGCGTTATTATATGTCACACATTTACACAAAATTACAATAGTAAGGTTAGGTGTGTTTGCGGCATGTTCACAATTAACGTTTCTGGAGGGATTAAAAGTAAACAAACAAATTAATGTTACTATGCCAACTAGTTTATTAAAAATACTAGTTTAACCAAATTCAAAATACAATATGAGTTAATTATTGTGATTTATATGTACAATGACATAGACATAAGCACAATTAACAAAACTAAATAGGCAATCTTCAGGTTTATGAAATAATGTGGAAGCTGTTAGATTATCAACCTTCACTTCTTCGAGTACAATCGGGATGTCAGGTTGTTCGTAGATGTACGGATAGAGGAATTTGTACCAGATCAAATTTTATTTTAATATTGAATCGTCTGGCAATACTATACTTAGCATTTCCAATCGGTTTTGTTATTGTAATTGCATTTATTTAACAACTATACAATTAGATTGTACATTTTTAACTTTTTTTTTTATATAATATAACTTTAACTCAATGTATTAGGCAAAACGGAGTGCAAAAAATAGCGTATATACCACGGAACTAAAGTGCCTTTTAATCCCTCAGGTGATTGTTGCCCTCGACTACATCTCGGGCAACAAACTGCACCTTCGGGATTAAAAGAGGCACTTTAGTCCCTTGGTATATAATATACTATTACGTTACCAACAACAACGGACATCAAGAACATCTTGAACTCCTGTATCATTGACAACGGAGATCAAGATATACTTTATATTACTAATTGTGGTATATAAAGAATTGTTTGAAATACGAAATGAAATAATAGCTATTTATGTAACAAGTACATAATGTAGGACATTATAGACAAGCCCAGTTTATGGCCGAGCGAGCGAAGCGAGTAAGGCCTATAAAAAGGGCGAGTCTATAAGGTCCGATTAGTAAAAGCTGCATACAAAGCTTTATGTTCAAATCCTAAAATTGGCTAATTATCAAAAAAAATCAGTTTATAAATTTGACATCTATTCTTGACAGAAGAAAATTTGACATGTAATATACAGTTGTCATACTTTATTTTACTACTACATACTTTATTTTACGAGTACAATAATAAGCCAGTTCACTGCCGCAAAACAATACAATAAACAGTACTTTATAATGCAATCCGACATAAATAATATTATTAGAGAAATTCGAAGCTGCAAATAATCAAAATATTTTTTAGATAGTGTTCAATGTTGTTTTGAAAAAAGACAATCTTATGACTAAGCCAACAACAACATCAAAACGCTTCTTACAGTTACATTTTCGATGTTTTTTTCTTCGTGCTCTCTTTATACATATAATTTGAAATGTAAAATGTTGAATAATATTGGAATGGAGTTAGTCTTTATGGTTTCACTTGACAAATAAATTTACAAGATCTTCTAGAAAGCCGTTTTAATGTATAAATTTTGAAAGCTAAAGTTGTATATATAATTCATTGTCGTGTCTTTTTAGAATTTTTAAACATAGTACCCTAAATTTAAATTCTAGAAACTTATTACCTCATCCTATCCCTATATTCCATTCCAAATGTCTTAACTACACTGTATTATTTATACAAACATTCTTTGTAGAAATAAACAGATAAACATATTGCAAGTTGTAAGAAAATGACCTGAATAAACCAATATGCATTGCTTTTGGAATCTAAAATATTTTCATTTCAGATACTGAAGACATCATCAATATTTCTGAGTTGCAAGAAGTAGGTTTAAATTTATTTCCATTAATTGGCTACCAATAATATTAAACATTCAGTTTTACACTTTGTATGTGTTTCTAATATGTTACGTGTTCTTTTAATAAATCTTCTGTTTCCTTATTGCATCTTATTTTTTATTCATATATTATTCCTCACTTCCTATTGTTAATAAGATTTTATAAAGTTCATTCTCTTTGTGTAACAAAATAATGAGCCGGATAATTCATATGATAACAAGACAAAAAGAAATATGAACTGCTGTATGTGTACTTGTTTTAGTACTTACTGCAATGTGGTAGTGTTAAGCTTAATAACCCGTCAGAGAGTTAATGTGGTTATAAACAAAACGAATTAATAGACTAGTATATATTTTGATCTGCAAAGATAATATCATCAAGATTACTTTTTGTCTTCTATCGTATGTACGTATCTCCATAATCTGCTTATGATATGGATCGATATATTAAAGAAAGAATGCTGTTGTGAATCATGAGATTGCTTTAATGACTAATGAATTCTCAATGGATTTCACTTATTTATTTTTTATCCTGAGAAAATGGAAATTGGATCTTTATGTACAACTTGAATAATATCATAGCGGCACTTCGCGTATAATTGAATCTAAAAATAGTACTGTTTTTTTCCTTTCAAAAGCTTCAAGACCTTAAGGCATGTAAATATTCGTTGTTAATATTTTCCCATTAGACGAAAACAGAAAAAGTTTACCAAGATCCATAAACACAAAATTAACTTGAAGGAGAACTATTAGTCGGTAATTAATTACCAGCAGAGCAGCTGGGTTTCCTTGCAGAAACTTTTTTCAATTAAATGTTTGTAGCTATTTTCACAAACGAGCAGGGCAAATTATACTCTCATTAATTTTAATCGGATATGGTAAAACTGATTTTTTCCCATACTTTTTTCTGAAACACCATTTTGGTTTTTCTTTTCTTTTCTATTAAAAATGTGACGCCCATTCTCATTATATTACAATTAATTTTAGTTTCTCACTTTGAATTTGGAGAAGGTAGTTATTAAACTTGCTATTTTAATTCTAAATTGAGGATATAGTGTCAATTAAATCTTCATTTTTGATTACTTTACTCCCACAGAAACACTATTTATGATTAAGGAATTCCATTCACTTAAATCAGCCCATCATTTGTTCCTAAAAAGGAATCTACCGTGCTGACCTGTTCGGAATCTACATTACATGCTTCCTAAAATGAAACTGTAAGTGTTAAGTACTAATTTCTAATGGCTTAGAGGCATTAATATATTGAAAAACTTGTTTATAAACAACTATTATATTATATCTAATATAACGATAGTAATCTCGACGAAGAAAGTCTTTGTTTTGTTATTTTCAAGAAATCTTAAAAGGCTCTCCATTTAGACAGGTAGAGATTATCTTAAAATAATTGTTGAGAAGGTAATAAATATCATTGATGTTAGATCACGTCCTTATGATCAGCTGGAAGTAACCAATAATACAATTATCATTACTGCAATCTTAAAAGGCTTGTAGGTGTATAAACTGGATATCATTACTAATCCGTGTTCTTACTGTTCCATTCGGGACACCTGTTTATTCATTTGAAGTTTACTAAAAGAAACCAACTATAGTATATTATTCCTTTTTTAGTAGCATGTTTAGTTTTAGCTTCAACCTACTAACCCAACATATACATATACACTAACAAGTCGCATTGTATGCGCTTTTCACAAGAGCCATTGCCCGGTGTATCCACCCAGTCACAAATCGAGTGGACTCGCTCCCAAAATTGGTGTACCTGACTTTTTGAAAAATTAGACCCATAAAATAAGTAAGCAATCACTTGGTACCCGTACAATAGTTTCTGCAATACACGTTGTTCAATCAACACAAATAGTTAAGCCTCTCTCCACAATTTATGCTTGAGTGAGCGCAAAAACCAGTTTCAGACGCTACAAATTATTGATAGTGCCCCAAGTTTCCATTCGGTGTATTCCTTTCTTTTTAAATAAATGATAACATATTTTAATACATAAATGGTTATAACAATTATTTTAGTCTGTTGTTATAAAAAGTAAAAATTGATAAAAGAAATTATAAAATAAACTAATTATGAGATAATTTAGTGGTAAAAGAATTAATCAAGAACACCGAATTAGCAAATCTGGAAAGATCGAAATTATTCACTTGAAAAAGTCCAATATTTGCTAAAACAAAGCAGCTTTAATTTTATGACGTTTTGAAGCCATTTACTCTAAGCTGGTTTATGTTTTCGTATAATAATTAATAAATTTAAGATGCATCCTTGCTAATGGTAATACTTTGGTTAATAAGCATAAACTGTCAAATTTTCCTTGAATCATACTCATTTGCAATCATAATCATAAAATGTATACAAAGAATTATTATAAAGAATTTACAAATTGCCACATTAAAAATTATTATATATTTTCATGATATTTAATTTAATTAGATAGAATTCACCCACACAAAAATATTTAGTAAACAATATAGGCAATTTTTATTTTATCCAATTGAATGGTTTCATAACCGCACTTTCCAATTAATGAATTTAATCATAAAAGTTTCTTTTATGAAATATAAATTAGTTAATTAACTTTAAGATGCACACTAGAACTCTTTATGCAGAGGAAATATAGCTTTTCATAGTATTTAGATGGTATTTCATATAACTTGACAATTAGTTGCCGGTTTGACATTTTTATTTATTTAATAAAGTTTTGATTTTATTTCAAATAAAGAATTGATCTGGAACAGACAAAATATATTGAATTAGGTTTGTATGCAAATATTTAGCAACTTACCTTGTGAAATTTTAGTTGAGACTTTGTTTTCATATTGACGATATATCTTCAGATTGTAGTTTTGATGAATTTCATAATTTCAATGATGTTTGTTAGCTTATTTTTACGGGAATTTGTAAAGTAACATTATACTCACAGAATTGATACTTTTTTATGTAAAGGCTGAATTTTGTTGCTAGTAGCACATAGAAACACATGGTTAAGCTGTGCTTTTCTAACGTTCATGTGAAATTGTAAAATGGCTTGTAAGTCAAAGTTGTTGGCATTTAAAAAATTCAAGTAATGTTGTTAATGATGTAATGTTTAATTAAGCCATTAATTAGTTTTAAGAAATTATCATCCCATCGACATTAAATTGTAAGGTTAATTCTATTTTTGACCCAAGTGTTGTATATCATTAAATTATGTCATATCATAAGATATATTATTATCATAAATATATCTAATGAGTTTTACATTAATGAAAGTTTATAAATAAAAGTAGGATAAAAAAATTATGATGTCAAGATTCACTGTTTAGTTGAAATTTTTCATGAAGGCATTTGTTTTGCTCAAATCATATAAAAGGACAGCCATGTTTTCAATAAATTCTCTTCTCTTTCCATCATTCAAAGGGAACATCTTCTTGAGCTTAAAAATTTAAAATTAATGTTTAGAAATGTAAACAAGTGTCAGATATTGGGCGTTAGAATTATTCTTGAAAAACATCAGAGTGAATAATTAATAAGTTTATAGAAAAAGTGTTTAATTAACAAGCACCAAAATTTAAACTAGTTTTTAATTAAATCGCTTATAGCGATTTAAAATCGGGATATTGTGAAGTTTTGCTCAGAATTGTTTATTTTGTCTACCAAAAAACTATGTTTTGAAAATTCAGACTTAAGCCCTTTTAGTAATAAACATAATAAAAGTAATATTAATAACAATTTTTATAAAATCCAAACATTTCAATATTTAATTATTATAACTTACAACAACAAAATATTACAAAAAATATTCAGAATCTACTAAAACTTATAAAAAACATGTGTTTAGCCAAGTTCACCTAAAAATAAACAGGCATAATACATTCTTGTATATTCGTATGTGATAGCGCTACTGAATTCCTTTTATCACCAAACGATTTGCCTTCACCACTTTAGTGAGAAACAATGTATATCTCAAAATGATCAAAAAGGGACTTAGTTCCTTCTAATAATATAAGCGATTCAGTTGAATCTTCGATTGATTAGTGATTGATAATAAATGGAATTGGATTTTGATAAAAATATTTTACTTACTATTGATTTATAAAAATGATCTGGATTTGGAATTTCGTTTGGCAAAACCTTTTTTATATGGATTTAATTATATATGGATCGATGGTACATGTTTGCTGATTTCTGTGTCAAACATTAATGAAAGCGAGCAGCTGGTACAAGAAAATTTGGAAAATAAAGTTGGTAATTTTGTGACGTCAATTTTTAAAAGAAAATAATAATTTGGATATTTTCTATGATTTAAATTATTACAAGCTTAATTAATTAAAATAAAAACGTGAGTTTTTCATATTAGTAAATTTTTTTATTAGTTTAAGAAATACTACTATATGATGCTAAAATAAACAAAAAACATTTTTTTATAGTTTATATTTGAAATTAAATGATTTTTTTAATATTAATCTCCAAATAAAGGAAGCAAATATTTTGAGATTAATTAAATTTAACAAGAGAATTAAAAAGATAGAATTAAATATTAAGAGTTTTCCTGTGCAAATTTAAAATAAAAAGTTCATACATAAGAGAAGTTTTTTTAATTCATATAGAAGAAAAACAATTCTTCTGCTATCAGTTACATATATTTTTTTGTTATTTTGTGTTACTAAAAATATCAAATTGTCTTGTTATTATCTTGAAGATTTATTTGTGTATGTGTTTTTCTATCATTTCGTCCATAATTAATAAGAAATTAAAAACCTATAAAGCGAACCGCCCAAGATATTTTCAATTCTAAGTTGTATGCTTTGTGTCATTCTTATATGCAAATCATCTTTTGTCTGTGTGTCATTATTATTTTTTTAAAGCACCATATCATGGTAATATGTATAAGACTAATTAATCCGATTAATTAAGCAATATTAATAGTTTTCAGTACGTACTTTAATATACACAAATTCTAAATAAATGAAGTGAAATAACATTAAAGTCAAACGACGACTAAATAAATAACTGATAACAACGAAGTCATCTGACTGCCGCGCATGCTAATGCCAATTATGAAGGAAATCTCCATAACCTGTTTAAATAAATTATATTAATCTTTTTCTAAGAAATGATTATTACAATTATTTTAACCTGTTGTTATAAAAAGTAAAAATTGATTAAAAAGTTATAAAATACACGAGAGTACAATGATATCAATGTAATAAACCGGACAATGTAGTTAATAGTCGCCCAGTCTCATAACGTAAAACTTCAAACTAAAAGTAGCCTAATCTCAACTGCGGCTTATTAATTAATTATTAATTGAGCGGCCTTAATTATTAATGGTCAAAGATTAAACTATTGCAAAGCTAAGTATTGAATATTTTAAAACCATGCGAACTAACTTTTATTCTGAAAACCGATATTATTCCAAGAAATACCACGCGAAATGTCAACCTTCTAGTAGGTTACCGAAAACCCCCAGGATAGACAGAAGGACAGATGGGCAGACATGACAAGGATGATGGATTATATTATATATTATATGGATTATATAAAGTTTATCGTATATTAACATTAAATCATTCATGTTTCGTAGACTGATTCTTGTTTAATATTAATTATATATGTGACTAATTTATTATTTGTATTATTGGTTTCATACTGATCTAGGACAGCAAGGCTAATTTGATGCTATTCTTTGTTGTTGTATCATATGCATTTACACTGAAAAAAAAGAATAAAATAGCATCATATTAGTCTTGCCGTCCTAGATCATTATGAAATCAATAGTACATGACAAAAATCGTCCAATAAGAAAGAACACGCGTGATTCGAATAAGTTAATGTTTAATTGCAAAATTAATCAAGATTGTCCTGTTTGATTCCACTTGTCACATTTTAATTAACACTGATCTTGTATATCAACTATTTTCTGAACTATATTTTTATTGGTAGTAAAACCTACTTGTCTTCTTACTTTTGCTTACATACCTATGTAATTTATGTGAGTTATGATTACGTTTGTATAAAATGGAGAGACAAAAAATGTAATTCAGTACAGATACAACTTGATAATCTGTACAAGTGCTTGTAACAGTGCTTTTAGTGGTGGTAGTGGACGGCTAATAATATTCTCGGTTGGGGGGGGGGTCGTCAGACTCAGCTTTCAAGTTGAAGAAAAGTCTTATTGTTGATTTGAACACATGATTTGTACTGTACTAAATTTATCTTACAAAACAAAATTGCAAATGTCAACAAACAACATATATACGAGGGGAACACTGATAATATCTAGAATGTCATGTTTCTAAAAACGAATAGTGATGAATTTCGTGAAGGACACCCAAGAACTGCTGTTACTGATGAAAATATTACCGCTATTCGAGCAATGCTTGAGGAAGATCGACGGACATCTTATGAATTTATTCGGGCGATATTGGGCATTGGTATAAGTCAAATACAAAACATTTTACATCAAGAGTTAGAAGTGAGAAAACTTTGTTGTCGATGGATTCCACTTATACTGACTCCCGACCAAAAACAACGCATTGAATGGTGCAGAAAAACTGGAAAAATTATAAGGCGGCACTTCAAATTTTGTTTGGAATATCGTCACTGGTGACGAATCTTGGATTTATTGTTATGATCCTCAAAAGAAAAGTCAATCGGCTCAATGGGTCTTTCGAACCGAACCTAAGCCCACAAACGTTCGAAGAATTCGCAGTGCTGGTAAAAAGATGATTGCTAGTTTTTTTTTTAAAACGGGTCATATTGCTACTATAGCATTAGAAGATAGATGTACCGTTACTGCCGATTGGTACACAAATGTCTGTTTACCACAAATCTTTGAAAACGTTCGTGAAAAACGCCCCAAAGGAAAAATAATCTTACATCATGACAACGCATCGTCGCATAAAGCAAAAGTAACAACTGAGTATTTGGCTGCCCTAAAAGTCAGCACCATGGACCCTCACCGTACAGCCCTGACCTTTTTTGTTTCCTAAAATCAAAGATAAAATGCGTGGAATCACGTCATCAGATGAAGCAGTGAAACATTATAAAAACCTGGTTTCTGAAGTGTCTCAGGGAGAGTGGCATCATTTCATTAAGGACTGGTTTCATCGAATGCAAAAATGTATTGATGTTAAAGGGGAATATTTTGAAAAACAATTAAATCATTTAAATTTTTTTAAAACTAACCCTTGTTTGATTTTCTAAGAATTTCCAAGTGTCGCCCTCGTACTATTTAAGTTGGTAAATCTATACATTTAAAACACAAGGATCATTTTCTTCCAGTTCGTTTGAGAGTTCTACTGGGCCGATTTACGTAATCCTTTTTTATATTGAAGTTTTTGTTATGTAGATTAGTCAAGACTACTTAATTTATGTATTTCTTTAAGTTTTATATTTTTAAATAAATAAATAAATCTAAAACATTTATTTGGATACGCAAAGCAACGACCATCTATTTGCAGTGCCCTCGTTGGTACCGTTTGGAACTGTTCACGATTATAAAAGTTTGCATAGTTTAAAAGTTTGACTATGTAGATTAGTCACCACTACTTTTTTTTTAATTTTTATATTGTAACGTTCTTTTTAAATTAATAACAAAAATGCTGTTTAATCGTCTATTAGCAAGATAAATATTACTTACAGAAATCAACTTAATCTTAACTAATTATCTAACACTATAATTATAAACTGTTTAACAAACTTAAATGCTAGATATTTACAAACAACAATTATTAAACATTTATTTATTCACTAATATATTTGATTACTAATTACACAAAACACATTTCAATACGCCGGTCGAACACTAATTCCTTCTCTTCCTGGCGCGGCGGCCCTTATATATGGATTGCGTACGAAAGTGTAGAGAACGTACCAGAATGTTCTCGCGGGTGTATGACGCTGTCGCTCTGGAATGTTCTGCCGCTCGTGTATAGGGGTTTCCCATTCGTTACAATATTTTTAAATTCGTTTCTTTGTAGTGTGTGGAATTTAAGTATTGTATGTTGCTCGCGCAATCCAACACATGTAGATATTGTGATATTAATGTGTGCGTACAAGCATGATAGCTATATAATTACGTTCCATTGCGAGAGCCCCGTGTTTGACGTATGCACCTACCGCTACTGTCAGATTGGGATGTTTGATGAAAACGTAGAATAAGAATGTCTAAGAACTAATATTTTATCTCTTAAGGAACATGAAAAATTGGCTGCCAAAGTCTAGAAATCTGCTATATTAAGTGTGATATATGAATTCAATGTAGAATTTTGTGGTAAGAATGGCTGAGTAAGTCCGAGGAGGAGATAGGTGGACTGGTAAAGTAAAAGAGGAATATAAGTCGGGGGGAGGGTAAGCCGGAAGAGAGGAAGTAAGTCAGAAAGGGAGATAAGTCAGGAAGTGTAAGCCGGGAGACTAGAGGTAATTCTGTGGAAGAGATGAGTTGGAGGGGTAAGTCAGGAAATGGAGTAAGAAGAGAGTAACTTAGGGAGAGACGGAGGGTAAGTCGGGGTTGGTGGTCAGGGGGTAAGTCGAGGGTGTTTGTTAAATAACGCGTTCAAAAGTTCATGTGCGAATGGTAAGCTTAGTATGTTCAACTGGTTTTGTTCGATTGCGTTTGTTTAATAAATATTAATAATAAATAATCACGCTTGGAAACCCGAAGAATTGTAATCACACAACGAACGTTGTATATAAAAGCAAATCCTTCAATAAATTAGCCTTTTGACTGTCATGTTTTGACGAGGTTTCCTTAGTTATTATTAAATCAAAAGCTGCATTTTTCTAACAACCCTTATGCAATAACATACAAATGCTGCAAGATGGTAAGTGTATAATATAATATTAAACCAGAACAGTATATTAATTAAGAAGTAGAAGAAATTGTTTTGGGCCTACGTAAAAGTATAGTTTCGTGACTTCATACATTTGCTTTTCCGGCGTTTTGATGCAAAAAATCGATTTACACTGAAAAGATTATTGCAAATCTCACAGTTGCCTAATTCAGGGAATATGCTAGATACTTAATGTATTTAGGTAAAAAGTTAACTTACGACTTGTCTACTTTATTTTACAAAATGCTAAATTGCGTCTATTTCTTAAAATTAAAAATAAATAAAACTATCACGTAAGTATTATAGAGAATATCTTCCAAAAGGTAAGAAACGAAAAAGAAATTGTAAGTATTACACAGTGCGACAAATTTCAACTTTTGGTTCATGACATGGGATTTCTCTTCAGGAATTGAAAGATTAGGTGTCAAATAGCAATTCCCCACCGGCATTTTGCTAGGTTAGTTAAAATAAGAGAGTTTTTAATTTTAACCTTTGAGAACTATCAGAGTATGGGATTGGCTTGAAAAATTCGGAAAATTACCTAAAGATATAGGTTTCCAGGTATTTTTGGGCTTGTTTGAAAGGAAATTAAAAGTAGATACAAAAACAAACATAAGTGAAATTCTTGAAACACCATGGGTCGTTTTAAAATGCATTTAAAGCGCTAATTTGAAAAGGGAATGGGGTAGTGAGGTGGCAGAGGGCGTTCCTTTTTCATACAAGCTTTTCTCCGATTATCCCCTATTATACCGCAAAATTCCGGACTAAGAGTAATGCTCTTCATAGAAAAAAATGAGTTTTTGAATTAAATTCCGAAGTATGAATCTTGTTTTATTTTGTTTTAATTTTGCCCAACAAATACAATTTTAACTTTACCTCTACTGATCTATTTGCTTCATTTTAGGAGCTGGTTCCTCCTTTTCGCTCTCCTTCCTGATTTGTATGTCTGAGCTGGATGCGTGGACATCATCTTCGCTATCACTGGCTTCATTCTTGTCTTCGTTCCTTTCTTCTTCACTATCCTCAGCGTCTCTCTTTAGCCACCAACACAAATCCCCATGACATTCAATTTTTTGCCTCTGTGTGGAAATGCCTATGGAAAGGCATTGCAACCTGATGGAATCGCTCTCCATGCTCATCAGACTCTGAAGCTAACTGCTTCCCAAAGTAGGCAAGGTGACTATTAAGGAGATGCATTTTGAAACTGTAAGGTCAGTAATATCTTTACGCACACCACTGTAAAATGTTGAATTAAAAACTGTGAAATTTGTACCTGCTTGTGACATCATTTCTTCAAGAAATTGGGATTGGACAGTAGGGTGATCCAACAAAAAAGCAAAGTCGGAAATCTTATGCTCTCACCCCCTAGGATTATTGTATATCGAAAAAAAAGTACCCCTATTTTTTTATTTTGAAATCGGACAATGTTTAGGGGTGCCTCAAAGCCCTTAAAGTTTCCCATGTATTTTATATGGGAAAAAACACTTTTTCATAGATTTGGTATAGAATTTTAGAAAATCAATATTTTTCAACGGGACTACTTTGTTTCTCTTCAGAAATGTTCAGAGAACGGCATCCAATAATTTATTTATCAAAATATTTTATATTAAAAAATAGTAATAAATATTTTTTAACGATTTTTCTGTGTTTCTTTCATTTATGGGGTTTTTTGCGGGTCTGTAAAAAATAGTTAATATAAAGAATTTAACAAATAAATTATTGGATGTCATTCATTCATCATTCATCATTCTCAGCACATTTCTGAAGAGAAACAGAGTAGTCCGGTTGAAAAATATTGATTTTCTAGGATTCTATACCAAATCTACGAAAACGTGTTTTTTCCCATATAAAATACATGGGAAACTTTGAGGCACCCCTAAACATCGACCGATTTCAAAATAAAAAAATAGGGGTACTTTTTTTTCGACATACAATAATCCTAGGGGGTGAGAGCATAAGATTTCCGACTTTGCTTTTTTGTTGGACGACCCTATTGGACAGTCAGGTAGATTTTATGTACCCTTTCATTTTAACTAATAGTAGCGTAATGATTGTGATGGGCAACCAGCCGGTTAATACTTCGTACTTTTATCTGTGGGTGTACAGAGTATAAAGGATAACTTAAATTATTCTATGATTATACACTTTTTAAATATAATTTTTATCTTGTACATTTTTCACCATTTTTGACTTCAGTTTTCCATCATACTGTGGTCATCCTGCACATTACACAGACATGTTTGAGCTTGCAGCACGACATGCAATATAAAAAAAAAACGTTGAAGATGAATCAACACTGAATCATGACATCTAAATAACAATTTGTTTGTTGTTAAGGAAAATTAAAACAAATGAAAAAAATGAAAATATTCCTCTTCAATTAAAAAAAATATTTTGTTAAGAAGAAATATTGCTATCAGACTCAAATTTTGCACTATAATAGAAAACACTTAAAAAAAGTTTTTGTGAACTAAAACGCCTTCTGCCCCCTCTCTACCCCATCACCCTTTCAAATTATCGCCTTAAATGCATTTTAAAACGATCCCTGGTGATGCAAGATTTCACTTATGTTTGTTTTTGTATCTGCTTTCAATTTCCTTTCAAACAAGCCTAGAAACACCTTGAAAACTATATTCTTAGGTAATTTCCGTATTTTTCAAGCCAATTTCGATACCTTGATAGTTTTCAAACTTTAAAATTATTCTTTTATTTTAACTAACCTAGCAAAATGCCGTTGGGGAATTGCTATTTGGCACCTAATCTTTCCATTCCTGAAGAGAAATCCCATGTCAAGAAAAGTGTGTCTCACAGTGTTATTAGTGTTTTTAGAACACCATTTCAAAAAAGCCTACGATTCAGTCTGTCTTCAACATTTGAAAAGAGCTATACGACATTCAGAATTTCCTTCTTATTTAAAGGAATTAGTAATAAAACTGCAAACTGATATCTCCAATTTTACTTAACATATTGCTATGATATGGTTAATTTAATTTCTGAAAAATAGAAACTGTCTTGTTTGGACGCCATAAAAATTTTATTCGGATAAGCGCTGTACTAGAATACACTTTACAACACTTGATCACAAATTAATTTATTTCTAAAAGACCACTATCAAATTTGTTTAAAGAATTGAAGGCAAACTGAAAAGTTATACCAATATAATGAAAATACAATTCTGCACCGGCATTGATTTAACAAACCAAAGACAAACTCAGGAAAAATAGCATGAGAAAAATATTCAGGAGGGTCGCTCTTTGATAAAGTAATAAAATATTGTTCATATTCTTTCTGTAAAACACTATTTAGGACACACAAAATAAAGAAAAACAAAACACAAATAAATTTCTTTTGAAAACATTTAAATGGAGAATTTTATTTATTAACACACAAAAAAATCAAATTAAATTTAAATTACCTGGAGAGAAACGAGAATAATTATAAACAACTAAGATTACATAAACATGAAACAAAATTGAATAAATATTGGTGTCAAATGGCTTTAATGAATTAGGAATTAAGAGACAATCTAATTCCCTTTCCTATTTAATTTTTAATTGATTAAACCGACAATCTTAAACTACTATTTAATAACTAAAGAAATAAACGAATGAAAAATTTAAAGTTGAAGTTTGAAATTAAAAATTTCTTTTAAATTCAAAAAATTTTGCGCTACACAAAATTTAAAAGACACACAAAGTCGAATAGCAGTTTCCTGTAATTATTGGTGAAGTTACCTGGTTATATGTTGACAAACTGACTTATCAAACCAATCTCCAAATTGAATTTTTATTTGTGCAGCTTGAATATAATTATTATTTTATTAAGATGATACATGAATGTTCCATAACGTGAGTACATTCTATACATTTGGTTAATTGCACAACCTTTACAATTTCCAACCTCATTCCCATTTAAAATAAGATTCCATAAATTTTCTCAATAATCTTTAAACCATTTAATCCACTAAACGTTCACGACACTTTAATTAATTCACTTCCACTTTAATAGTTTATTCAAATGTTACTTGTTATTTAAACTTAAAATTGACTTAATAAAAAAAAATTAAACTTCCGTGACATTTGACATAACCTCACTTTTTGACGTTTGAATTGACGTAAGATTTAACACATAACCTCAAATTATTGTGCCAACTGTCATGGCTTCTGCTTCGTATCAAAATCGAGAAGCTAGTGCCCAAAATTTGGTGCTCTTTTTATAGTATTTGAAAAACAATTGAACATCGTTATTGATTTATTTAGTTCGGAACTAGAAAATCAATATCTCACCAGAAAACAATCGAACATCGATTTGAAATAAAATTTCTTAACCACATTGTTTAAAAATAGTTAACTTAAATGTTAAAATAAATGTTATAAACGGAAAGGTGACAAATTTTCCTTTCTTTTGATATATAATATGCCTATGACAAAGCAATTAAAACTGCAGTATTTGAATGACAACCTTCTTGGATTTCCTTACAATCATGGTTTGATAAAAATTCGAATAAATACATTTTCATACCTTTTTACATCCTTTTCCAAACATAAACTTAAACCTAAGATTCTATTAACTACTATTTACATTCACTTTGACATCAAAATCCTAAATATAAACAATATTTTACCATTATAGCAAAACATGTTAAATCGTTCAAATTTTGAACTACAACGGCTGAGATCTTCTTTACAAAACTTGTTTCACTTGAAACTTCTATTGCTAAAGGTGCAGTAGAATCTAATTATCAAAATTACAGCAAAACATTTTGGCTGCAAGTTCAAAGATTAATGAAAATTATGCAATTATGCTGAAATTTGTTGCATCGTTAAACCAACATGGTGTTTACTTGAAATTTAAGAATAAAAACTGTAAGTATTGTGATTACTTGCATACACCTTTCCAATTATGCCTTTTATAATTTCCAGGTGAATATACACCTTAC
Organism: Agrypnus murinus; assembly: GCA_929113105.1. Taxonomy (NCBI): domain Eukaryota; kingdom Metazoa; phylum Arthropoda; class Insecta; order Coleoptera; family Elateridae; genus Agrypnus; species Agrypnus murinus. The sequence continues at coordinate 37,611,987 of OV816025.1, read as the reverse complement.
GATGGCTTCAAATATGAAAAACCAAGTCAACCGATCTATCTACATGTAAATTGTATCTTGTCTAAATAAATTTTCAATTTTAAGTGAAAAATCCAATTAAGATCCACTTTTTATTATCACCAAGTGATGTAGACTGTATCCTTTACTTATTAAATAACAAAATTACTCAATTTTCTCAAATTTAAAAAAAATTGTTTTATGAACGCCTGAAAGATAGGCAACCCAAATTACCTATTCAAGATTTATGACTGCAGATAACACAGCAATATGTTTAAATCACATGGTCGATGAACTGTCTGAACCAGACGTCGCCTTAGCAAATGGATTCAAATTAGTAGACGCAAAAAATCCTGTAATCGGTCTTGGGATTTGCAGATTGTCCTGATAGCCAAGAATAAGGAGAGTGCAATCATTTTGTTACATATTTGTGAAGACAAATTTAATGAAATAGCATTAAGAATCATTCCTAATAAATCCTCGGCAATTGTAATTACAGATGGAAGAATGAAGAAAGAAATTCTGGAAACGTTAAGTAAAGTTGCCATATTTTTTGAATATTATAGCATCCAAATGTTTACCATCCATGCGTATATTATATTCTTGAAATCTGAACGCAATCTGAATCGTAACTTAACCAAAACTTGTTCCTACTACTTAGTTCCAGTAAAATTCGACTTATTGCATGTCGAATATTTTCCTTAAGCGCTGTTGTTGTTCGAGGTTGGTTTATGAAAACTTCGGATTTGAGGCAGCTCCATACAAAAAGTCACATATAGTTAGGTCTGGCGGCCTAAGAGACCAAAAGGGAGTCGCCAAACTTCGATATCACTTTTTGAGAAAATAGTGCTAGGGATGTAACAACAGTATGCGCAGTAGCCTCATCCTGCTGAAACCACTTGTTACTGTTAAAGCGGGCATTCCTTTTCAGTACGTAGCGTTAAAACGGTATGGATGATGCGACAGCATCGCTCATAATTTACTGTTACGGCCAAATTATTCCGAATGCTGATATACCACATTAAACAGTCACTTTTGGGCTATATAACAATCTTTGATGTTTTTGGCTCGGGTTAATTAAATCCCAGTAGCGGCATTTTAGCTTGTTTACATGGTACTGCAGGTAAAGATATGCCTCGTCGAAGAAGATGATTTAACCTAGAACTTTCCAACATCGTTTCTAAACATGTTCTTCGTAAAGATAGAGCATTTTCCTTTAAAACCTGGACCAGTTGAATCTTATAGGGATAAGATTTTATTTCTTCATAATTGTGTGTACAGTATACTTTTCTAATGTTCAAAGCTGCTGCATGTATGCTTCATACGAAACGGCGCGGATTTTCCAACACGGTTTTGCGCACACGTTGAACATTAAAAGCTCTTTTAATTCTAAGATTAAAAGTATAACCATTTTTATATTAGTTAGTAACAAAAACGATAACTTTAATGACAATTAATGATATTAAAACAAAGACTTTTAAACAGTTGGAGAAAAAACAATTTGTTGAAATCTACTACACACTACAGTAGGTATTCAGACACCTGGCCAGACCCCTTCCCTTTTTATGCAAATGACCCGCGATCTAATTAATATTCAAATAAGGCGTGGTCTAATTAAATGCGCGAATTAAATGCGCGAATTAAATTAATTGATCTAATTAAATTAAATTAATTCACTGTATCATTTACATATCTCATCTCTCATTTACATATATCATTTCTCATATGCATGCGCGAATTAAATTAATTTAATTTAATTAGATCAATTAAATTAATTCACGGTATCATTTGCATATCTCATCTCTCATTTACATAACTCATCTCTCATTTGTACATCGCACCTCTCTCATTTCTCATATGCATGCTCGAATTAAATTAATTCACGGTATCGTTTGCATATCTCATCTCTCATTTACATTTATCATTTCTCATATGGATGCGCGAATTAAATTAATTCACGGTATCATTTGCATATTTCATCTCTCATTTGCATAACTCATATCTCACATGCATGCTCGAATTAAATTAATTCACGGTATCAGTTGCATATCTCATCTCTCATTTACATTTATCATTTCTCATATGCATGCTCGAATTAAATTAATTCACGGCATCATTTGCATATCTCATCTCTCATTTACATAACTTATCTCTCATATACATTCACGAATTAAACTATTTCATGGTATCGTTTGCATATCTCATCTCTCATTTACATAACTCATATCTCATTTTGTACATCTCATTTTGTACATCTCATTTTTATATATTATTTGTCATCTCTCATCTCTCTCTCATAAATTTATTTTAAAATAAATCTTATGTTGTCATTCCTATTTGATATTTAAATATAGATCTATAGGTCATCATGTAATTCTGCGAAAACAATTTAACATGTAGAAACATCTAGGGTAATAATAAAAATTTGCTTTTAAGTATACAAAGTATCTCTAAAGATTACTGTCAATTACCAGTCAGATTATCTCTATTGCATTCTGACATGTTTAAATATACGTCATAAACATTTAAAATACGGTTTACAAGTAAAGCAAATTCTAATTTGAAAGAAAACATTTAGGGTCGTTATGATTTCTTAAAAACTTATTTAAATAATTCCGATAAATATTTATAAATAAAACTTAGAAAAAGGAATATTGTGTAGTACCATTTTAAAGTCAAAAAGCTTATACCGTTTTTACATTTGACGCTTTTCAACTGTTGCCGTTCTTAAATGAAATTATACTTAATTAGAAATGTAAACGTCATACGGCTAACATTTAAAATACATCCGAGCAACATAATTGATAATTATCATATAGAATTTTGAATTTTCTCGTTACGAGTCATTAAGCTTTCAAAACAATTATCATTCTGGTATTACTAAGCTCAAAGGAATTTTAAGCCTTAGATTTTCTAACAAATAATTACAGTTGTATTATTCATCTTAAATACAATAAATGAATTTTAAAAACCGCAGTTTTCAAAAGATTGTTTCGTTAAATATTCTAATATTCAGGGCTATATGAACCAAAACGATTAAAAAATAAACATTCTTCCCCTGTTATGTGAATAGTATAATAGACAGGCATCGTAATCCCTAAAAGCAATCAAGCTTAAGCTATTTCGACGAAAACAATAGAATTTTTAAAAATAATTACAATCTCTTTAGTACGAACCATAACATTCAACATTCTAGTGTAAATATGACGATACTAATCAGTCTAACGCGGAATATATATTTTATATTATACAAACGGAGAGAAGAGAATAGGTACAATCGGATTATGTTCATACCAAGCTCACCATGATTATTATAAACATCTTAACAGAATAAAAAGGGCGATATGAATATAACTTATAGGATTTAATCAAACTAGAAAAATATCGATATATATCCTGCGTTGAGAAAATAATTGTACTAGGAGTTTAAATGTTTAAGTTCATCATAGCTTGCATCTCTAAATATGAGCGTTATACACATGTTCGAAATTCAATTCATCTTGCTTAACGAGAATAAGTACTGGGAATTTTCGTATATGTTTGACCTAAATAAAACGAGTCAACACCCTTTATGTCTACCCATGCTAAAATATTGTCTATTTTTTCTTGTTTGTTACAGATAATATCGTCGAAAATGAATACTGAATTAGGTTTCACATCATTAGGGGTGATTACATCATAGTTTTCGCCATATTTAGGTTGAAATAAAGACTTGGCGTATAGGTAGATATTTTCTAATTTTAATCCGTTTTCATTAATTACTAGACCTAACAAGGCATTAGTTTTACTACAAGAAGAAGGTACACTCAAAATTGCTCTACAGGAAACAGGTAAAAGCTTACCATGCTTCTTACCATCATCGGAATATTATCGAGAAACATGATCGTCTAAGTTAAATATATTTAGCGACTTCTTTTGCTTAATAATTTTCAATTATGGTATGTGTATATGTCTAGTCACAGTTTCAGCAAACGCATTGTATTCTATCAACGAATCATGTAAAATTAAGCAGTATGCTTTAGTTATATCAGAAAGTGGGTTGACCGACTCAAGCTCTTATCTCTAAATTCATGAATAACATACCTTATACACACGATATAACTACGATGTGAGATTACGAGAGGGTACATGAAGAAAAGGGTATGTTGTAAGTCGGTTCTGAATTTCTTAAAACATTACTCGAATATCAAAAATTCGTAACGGTGATGCATAGGTTTAAAACTATCAACAGCTCATATAAAGAAAATGTGAGATTGTTAACAGTTTATGAACATTAATCAAAGACTATTCTATAATGATGTATTATTTATTTATAAACGTTACATAGTATAGTAGCTAAATACATGACTGACTGAAAAAAGTTACTTTTATTAATGATGACTATTGAATTCGATCTGTCACTAGCTTAACCTTTTAATTTCCACTTTTGACCAAATTATAGTTAATCTGATCAAATATTGCTTACAAATCGGAGCTCTAATCTAATGTCTACAGTAGAATCCTTAAAACTCTCTATGAAGTTTTAGAATTGTCGATTACTAAGACACCCGTTTCTTCTACCTTCTTTAGTAAGTTCATATTGTTAGCTTCTACTTTGTCAACTGTTACTAAAATGTTCTTTAGATCCTTTACCTCGCTCTATGTATCTGTAGTCATTACAATGAAAGTTTGTACTGTTTTGTCGAATTGACGATTTGATTTGAAAATTTAATAATGTAATTTATCGTTTAAACTAACCCTTGTTTACTTCTATATATGTTTAATTAATATGTAATTAGTACATCAAAATATGTTCTTAATATGTTTTTCAATTTCCTTATAAATATAACTATATATCATTGAAATAAAACATTATTAAAATATTTAAAATAATTTTATTTTATCACATCCTAAATATTTTACTAGGTTTATCATAAACCTAGTGGTGAGCTTGTATTATTCGTATTGCGATATGGATATATTATTCAATTTTCATGTCTTTTGGTAACCCTACATAACCTAAGCTTTACATAGATTTAGACATGTTTTATATTTCGTATTTAGACACATAGCACGACATATCTGAATGAGTACTAGTTATGCTTTAACGTTTGAGTAGCAGCAAACGCTTCACGTATAACCTGTATTTTATCACAGTTTCTTCTACCTTCTTTAGTAAATTCATAATGTTAGCTTCTACTGTGTCAACTGTTACTAAAATGCTGTTCTTTAGATCTTTTACCTCGCTCTATGTATCTGAAAGCTTGTACTGCTTACTAAAGAAGGTAGAAGAAACTCACTGATAAATATAGGTTATATGTGATGCGTTTGCTGCTACTCAAACGTTAAAGCATAACTAGTACTCTTTTCTTCATATTTCTACTATATTTATTATAAATAATATGTTTAAATATTTTTAATATTATGGTTTCGTAACAATTCCTGTCTTGTTTAAGTTATTATGTAAAAGAATACAACACATAAATATAGATATTAGACCATCAAATTTTAAAAGTTGAACAATTATAAAGATGAAAACGTATATTGGAATAAGGCTAACAAACTAATCGATAGACTTCAGCAGCATGTTCCTTCACTAATCTAGCATTTAAGCTATACATATTATAGCATATCGATCGATATAATTCAAGTCTAGCTTACGTTTAGTAGCAATTTATTTTTATTTAATATATCATTCAGATATGTCGTGCTATGTGTCTAAATACGAAATATAAAACATGTCTAAATCTATGTAAAGCTTAAGTTAGGGTTACCAAAAGACATGAAAATTGAATAATATATCCATATCGTAATACGAATAATACAAGCTCACCATTAGGTTTATGATAAACGACTGCAATTGTTTGAAAAGAAGCTGACGAGAAAAGGTGATCAGTCGTGTAAATATTTAGGACGTGATAAAATAAAATTATTTTTAATATTTTAATAATGTTTTATTTCAATGATATATAGTTATATTTATAAGGAAATTGAAAAACATATTAAGAACATATTTTGATGTACTAATTACATATTAATTAAACATATATAGAAATAAACAAGGGTTAGTTTAAACGATAAATTACGTTATTAAATTTTCAAATCAAATCGTCAATTCGACACAACAGTACAAACTTTCATTGTAATGACTACAGATACATAGAGCGAGGTAAAGGATCTAAAGAACATTTTAGTAACAGTTGACAAAGTAGAAGCTAACAATATGAACTTACTAAAGAAGGTAGAAGAAACGGGTGTCTTAGTAATCGACAATTCTAAAACTTCATAGAGAGTTTTAAGGATTCTACTGTAGACATTAGATTAGAGCTTGAATCGGTCAATTCACTTTCTGATACAACTAAACCATACTGCTTAATTTTACATGATTCGTTGATAGAATACAATACGTTTGCTGAAACTGTGACTAGACATATACATATACCATAATGAAAATTATTAAGCAAAAGAAGTCGCTAAATATATTTAACTTAGACGATCATGTTTCTCGATAATATTCCGATGGTGATAAGAAGCATTGTAAGCTTTTACCTGTTTCCTGTAGAGCAACTTTGAGTGTAACTTCTTTTTGTGGTAAAACTAATGCCTTGTTAGGTCTAGTAATTAATGAAAACGGATTAAAATTTGAAAATATCTACCTATACGCCAAGTCTTTATTTCAACCTAAATATGGCGAAAACGATGATGTAATCACCCCTAATGATGTGAAACCTAATTCAGTATTCATTTTTGACGATATTATCTGTGACAAACAAGAAAAAAATAGTCAATATTTTAGCATGGGTAGACATAAAGGGTGTTGACTCGTTTTATTTAGGTCAAACATATACGAAAATTCCCATTACTTATTCTCTTTAAGTAAGATGAATTGAATTTCAAACATGTGTATAACGCTCATATTTTTGGAGATGCAAGCTATGATGAACTTAAACATTTAAACGCCTAGTATAATTATTTTCTCAACGCAGGATATATATCAATATTTTTCTAGTTTGATTAAATCCTATAAGTTATATTCATATCGCCCTTTTTATTCTGTTAAGATGTTTATAATAATCATGGTGAGCCTGGTATGAACATAATCCGATTGGACCTATTCTTTTCTCTCCGTTTGTATAATATAAAATATATATTCCGCGTTAGACTGATTAGTATCGTCATATTTACACTAGAATGTTGAATGTTATTGTTCGTACTAAAGAGATTGTAATTATTTTTAAAAATTCTATTGTTTTCGTCGAAATAGCTTAAGCTTGATTGCTTTTAGGGATTACGATGCCTGTCTATTATACTATTCACATAACAGGGGAAGAATGTTTATTTTTTAATCATTTTGGTTCATATAGCCCTGAATATTAGAATATTTAACGAAACAATCTTTTGAAAACTGCGGTTTTTAAAAATCATTTATTGTATTTAAGAATAATAATGCAACTGTAATTATTTGTTAGAAAATGTAAGGCTTAAAATTCCTTTGAACTTAGTAATAACAGAATGATAATTGTTTTGAAAGCTTAATGACTGGTAACGAGAAAATTCAAAATTCTATATGATAATTATCAATTATGTTGCTCGGATGTATTTTAAATGTTAGCCGTATGACGTTTACATTTCTAATTAAGTATAATTTCATTTAAGAACGGCAACAGTTGAAAAGCGTAAAATTTAAAAACGGTATAAGCTTTTTGACTTTAAAATGGTACTACACAATATCCCTTTTTATAAGTTTTATTTATAAATATTTATCGGAATTATTTAAATAAATTTTTAAGAAATCAATACGACCCTAAGTGTTTTCTTTCAAATTAGAATTTGCTTTACTTGTAAACCGTATTTTAAATGTTTATGACGTATATTTAAACATGTCAGAATGCAATAGAGATAATCTGACTGGTGATTGACAGTAATCTTTAGAGATACTTTGTATACTTGAAAGCAAATTTTATTATTACCCTAGATGTTTCTACATGTTAAATTGTTTTCGCAGAATTACATGATGATCTATAGATCTATATTTAAATATCAAATAGGAATGACAACATAAGATTTATTTTATAATAAATTTATGAGAGAGAGAGATGAGAGATGACAAATAATATATAAAAATGAGATGTACAAAATGAGATATGAGTTATATAAATGAGAGATGAGATATGCAAACGATACCATGAATTAGTTTAATTCGTGAATGCAGATGAGAGATGAGTTATGTAAATGAGAGATGAGATATGCAAATGATACCGTAAATTAATTTAATTCGAGCATGCATATGAGAAATGATAAATATAAATGAGAGATGAGATATGCAAATGATACCGTGAATTAATTTAATTCGAGCATGCATGTGAGATATGAGTTATGCAAATGAGAGATGAAATATGCAAATGATACCGTGAATTAATTTAATTCGAGCATGCATATGAGAAATGAGAGAGGTGAGATGTACAAATGAGAGATGAGTTATGTAAATGAGAGATAAGATATGCAAATGATACCGTGAATTAATTTAATTCGCGCATCCATATGAGAAATGATAAGTGTAAATGAGAGATGAGATATGCAAACGATACCGTGAATTAATTTAATTCGAGCATGCATATGAGAAATGAGAGAGGTGAGATGTACAAATGAGAGATGAGTTATGTAAATGAGAGATAAGATATGCAAATGATACCGTGAATTAATTTAATCAATCTAATTAAATTAAATTAATTTAATTCACGCATGCATATGAGAAATGATATATGTAAATGAAAGATGAGATATGTAAATGATACCGTGAATTAATTTAATTTAATTTAATTAGATCAATTAATTTAATTCGCGCATTTAATTCGCGCATTTAATTAGACCACGCCTCATTTGAATATTAATTAGATCGCGGGTCATTTGCATAAAAAGGGAAGGGGTCTGGCCAGGTGTCCGAATACCTACTTACTACGCCACAAAATTGATTAATTAAAAATTGCTTTTTTGTTTTATTATACTATACTTATATATTAATTTTTTTAAATTTGCGACTTATATCATGTATATCAGCGTGCTTCGTTTTTTACTTGCTAAGTTGTTTAGTAACCAGTTTATAAAATATTCATAAATCATTTATTTATTATACATCTCGGTGACATTAACACTATTTCAATAAACGTTAACCTTTTATACGAAAAGCAGTGTAAAAACTAGTCACTTTTAGTATGATCGTAGATCAAAATAATTTCTTTATTTTTTAAATGAACTACATACTACTTGAATAGAATGATACCTTTAATACTTATTAGTATTGATTCATCATCCGACATTATCGTTGTTGAAGAACGTGTATAAATAGTATATTAAAGAACGAGTTTCATAAGGCAAGATTTATTGCACGAGTCCAAATTTAGAAAACGAGCCGCTGGCGGACAGTTTTCTAAAAGACGAGTGCAATAATAACTTATGAAACGAGTTTTTTATGCTATTTTTTCTATTTTGCGTCTTTTATTCCCTTTTTAAATAATAAATAATTCCAAAATTGAGGGATTTTTGTAGTAGTTGACAACACTGATGTGACATTTGAAAATTCATTGATTGACACCGAAAATTGAGTGAAGTTTGTGTCAATCTTCTGTCTTTTTCAATTATTTTTCCAATGCTACCAACTTTGAAAAAGTTGGGCTATTAAAGCACTCAAATGAGCTATTAACGCACTGTTTTGGGTGCTTTAACAGCTTTGTTATAGACGCAAAATAGAAAAAGTATATTATTCAACAAGCGTGTAATGATGGCTACTATTTATGAGAATGGAAATTGCGCGAGCCGCAGGCGAGCGTCGTAATTCATCCAAATGAGTAATGGCCATTATACGTAAGTAGAACACTATAGTTTTTCTATGACTATTCAATAGGAAGTTGCACTGTTTAAATATTTGCTGCTTACGCTGTTCCGTACTTATCTTGTGCTTTTTTTGAAAATAAGTTTATGGAGGTTTGTCTTACAGCTTCTAAAATGCCTGGCGGACTATAAACGTTATTTTAACTATCAGAATTGAGTTTTTACTTTAGTTAGGAAAACGTATACTAGTTACTATTCACGGTCTACTAGTGGGTAAGTAATGAATACCATTACTTAATAACAAATGCATATATAGTAACTATAATGAATGTTTTATTTAAATTGAGAAGAAAACGTACTTTCTATTAAAATTTCTTCTGAAGATAATGAATCCCGTGGAATTCTTATATGTCAGTGGATGCATCTTGCTACTATAATAGAGGATAAAAGGGTAATGAGTATGTGGATGCATACAATAAACGGCAGGTAATAGTACTCTTGAAGCATTTCTGAAAGAAGTTGAATATTTATGAAGCATGAAAGAACAGACACAAACAAAATCTCACAATTTTACCAGATTTGAGTCTAAAGTAATTTGACTATCTGTTACATGCAGTCGAAGATAAAATAAGAGAACTTGATACTAATTTGCAAGCGGTAAAAATACGACCTAACCGATTTTTTACAGTCTTAAAATATTTTCTTCAAAGAAGATAAAAATTTTAGTTGCTAACAATTTATTGAAACTTCAAAATCTGAATAGGTTAGAAAGCATCACACATGCAGCATTCATAATGCAAGGAAATCTTTATAGAAAAAAAATTGTAGGTATGCAATAGCGTAACTTCAGATTTTAGCCATTTCCTCCACGATAGAAATATCAAGCTCCCTTTTTATTTAGAAACAAAGGTTAGGTTACTTAAACATCCACAGCTTGGTTTGAATGAACGGTTCCGTTATTGCATTCCTTAAGAGCGTTGCTTTGTGGGCGAATGACAATGTTGTCGTGAATGCTTGATTACCTTCTATTTGTTGGAGCTACTTTTAGGTGAATTCCAACTCTGATCGAAAAGTTTCTTAACGTTTTTTGCGTCGACGTCTGGTAATTCATCCAGGTCTGGTAGATCGTCAAAGTCTGGGGAATTCATTATAATGGAACAGTTGTTATCATCTTGACCTGCATAATGGGATCGATTCCAACTCGGGAGAATGCGTCGGCATTAGTATTAAGCTTTTCCTTCTGATAGACTATTTCGTAGTCATACTCCTGTACTTTTAAGCGCCAGTGAACTAGTTTTTTACGTGCTAATTTCGTAGCAACCTGTATAGCTATGCTTTTGTGTTAGTTTGTATAGCATTTAGGGATTTTCGCATTTTCTCTCCTTTTAGTTGCCATTTTGTTTGGAACTAACTTCCTGTTGTTGATAAGAGACTTCACTTCGTTTTCGTTCGATTGTGGAGCTGCTTCTTTAAAAGAAATATTTTAGTGGCATAAATTAGTTTTCCTTTATGTTGTGATATGGGAATTGCATTTGTGCAGATCGATAATTAATTTTTGGTGTTGATTGTAGTAACTTACACCTGTTAAATGTATAATTACATATGTTTGTTCGTTGCTATGTACTACTATTATTTATAAAACAAAAAAACATCTAAAAAATTAAAAATTATTAAAAACTCTTATTTTCGACTTCTCTCTTTTTAAAACTTATTTTGTCGTTAAACTTAAAATATAACAACAACCCGACAAAATTTGGTGACCCCCCGACGTGATGGACGTATAGACATTGTAGTACTAAAGAAAATGCATTCAATAGACACTGTGGTTCTGAAGAAAATGCATTCAATTAATTGAATCAAGATTTGCATATCGCATCGTATCTACAGAAGAAATACTTAACATTTCCAGCATGGATACAATTGATATGTTACTTTAATGGAGTACCGCTCAAACTAGCAATTCCTATTTTTATTTGACAGCCGTCAATAAGCTTCATCAGTTGGATCAATCAGAAATAGCTAGCAACTCAACCTTTTGTGCAACAACTGGATTCTGAAAAATACCATTTTAGTTTTTAATAGGAGTATTTATTAATTAATACCGCCTTATTATTAGATAACACAATTATTTTTATAAAATATCCTTTTTTATTTTGAAGTAAGTACCCCACTACCTCCATCACCCTCGTTAATTAATTATAAATTTATATAACTATTTTTTTACATTTTCTTAGTATTAAACAATTTTATTGAACCATGAATGATTCTGGAGATATAACCAATGATAATGCTGGTGATAACTTTCACACTCAGGTTTCAGCTTACAACATTAAATTACCTCAATTTTGGGCTGCGAAACCTGAAATTTGGTTTCGTCAAGCCGAAACTCAATTTATGTTAGGCAAAACTAATTCAGATCGTACAAAATACGATTACATAATTGCATGCCTTCCTCCAGAAATTATTTCTGTGGTTTACGATGTTATTGAACATCCTCCTAATTCAGATTTATATAATCATTTTAAATCTAAGCTTATTCAAAGACTTACAGCCAGTGAAGGGAAACGATTGGACGTTTTATTATCTGGCATTGAAATGGGAGATCGTAAGCCTTCAGAGTTTTATAGAAATATGACAGCTCTCGTAGGGGACTCGTCAGTAGTAAGTTCAGAGTTACTTATCAAAATTTGGAAACGTCATTTGCCAAAAATAATTAATGTAGCTCTTACTACTTGCGGTAGCCGAGAAGCCGAGGTAGCTCAGTGGGCATGGCACTTGACTGCCAAGCTTAAGGTCCTGGGTTCGTATCCCAGGGTAATACATTGGCATTTTTAAATTATCTAAGGCTTCCAGGTCGACTCAGCCTGTGAAAATGAGTACCTGGGAAATCATTTCCCGGGGTAATAATAGGCGGTCGGTGCGTAGAGCTAGCCACTTTGCCACCCTTGAGTGCCGTACGGCTCGAGAGATAGCGGCCTCCCTTCTATGAACCCCAATGGGCCTTCATGGCCTGCGAAAGGGGACTATTATTATATTATATTACTACTTGCGGTAAAACTCGAATCGATGAGATTTTAGATATCGCAGATAAAATTTGGGAAACTTCTAAAGATTCCAATGTTTCTGCATTATCATATAAACATGTTCTACGTCGTCTCTCCAAAACATTACTGCTTCCCAACTCGATCAAAATATTCTTAAATCTTTTTCAGATCTGTCGCTTAAATGTTCCCAAACCATTGATGTGTTAATGCAGAAACATCAAGCGCTTGGGAGTAAAATTAATTGCATACAATCAGAAATTGACACTTTAAGAGATTCCCGTTCTCGAAATAGAGATTACGTTACTAATAATTTCTGCGCAAGATGTAGAAGCAAAAACAGATCAAAAGAAAGGTTTACTTCTAACAATAATTCTCCAATTTGCTTTTATCATCGAAAATTTAAAGAAAATGCTAATAAATGTGCTGGTCAATGGTGCATTTTAAATCCTCTTGTCACAAGAAATCAGTCAAAAAACTGAACAAAACTGTTACTATGACGACCAGTAATAGTTGTCTTAGAAACCAGAGTCGTCGCTTTATTTTTGATCGTCAAAACAAATTAAACTTCCTAATTGATTCTGGGGCCGATATTTCAGTTGTCCCGAGGGATGTTTTTAAGGATTTTAAAAAAGACTCCAATACTTATCTGTCAGCTGTTAATGGCTCTTCCATTTCTACTTACGGAAAAAAGTCTCTTAACGTAAACTTAGCATTACGTCGTAATTTCCCATTTATTTTTACAGTTGCCGCAGTATCTAGACCTTAAACCTTCTAAGGGATATCGTTACCTTTTGACAATTATTGATCGCTTCACCCGATGGCCCGAGGCATTTCCTTTAAAAGACATATCAGCTCATAATGTTGCACAAACTCTATTCAATCATTATATCCCTCGTTTTGGAGTACCATTGACAGTGACTACAGACCAAGGAGGCCAATTTGAAGCTAAAATGACAAAACAGCTACTTAGCTTCTTAGGTGCACATCAAATACATACAACACCATACCATCCACAAAGTAATGGTATGGTGGAACGTTTTCATCGAAGTTTGAAAGCAACATTGATGGCTAGAGGCAACACTAACAGCTGGGTTAAAAAAATTCCTATAATTTTATTAGGTCTCCGCAACGCTGTCAAAGAAGACTTAGGATGTTCTTCTGCCGAATTAGTTTACGGACAACCGTTGCGTCTTCCTGGCGAACTATTCGTATCAACTAGTGATACTCTAATTGATGTTTCTCCTCTTTTAGCTCAAATACGTGAAGTGTTTTCACGTTTAAAACCTACGGAGATTGCCAGGCATCGTAAAGATAAACCATTTGTACCTTTGGATCTTAAGACATGCGATTATGTATTTGTTAGACATACACCTACTAGACGAACTAGCCTAACTCCTCCTTATGAGGGACCTTTTAAAGTTGAAGAACGAACTGAAAAAGTAATTTATATTAAAAGAAATTCAAAAGCAGTTCCTATTAGCATTGATCAAGTTAAACCAGCATATTTCTTTGATGAAATGTTTCCAACAGACAATTTTGCTAGTCATTCTCGACATTCAGTCAGTTTTGCAATCAATTAATTACATTATTTATCAGTTATCAGTTTATCGTTACATTATCAGTTATTACGTTCACTTTTTTCATGAGGGATAGTAGTGTAGTAACTTACACGTGTTAAATGTATAATTACATATGTTTGTTCGTTGCTATGTACTACTATTATTTATAAAACAAAAAACATCTAAAAAATAAAAAATTATTAAAAACTCTTATTTCTACTTCTCTTTTTTTAAAACTTATTTTGTCGTTAAACTTAAAATACAGGGTTATTATAAATGATGGACCCATTTTTAAAGATGAATATTAATTAAAGTACAAATCCAAAATGAACAATCTTTATACCAATGGAAAGAGGAAGTTTGAAAGTTTCGCCGGGCAATGATGGGTCCAGAAGCGACCGGTAGAGTTCGCGCGGCAAAGGCCGCCATTCGATTCCCTCTAAGTTGTGAGTGAGATGGCTACCGTGGAGCACACGGTTTTCTGCGTTCTTGAGTTCGCAAGAAGTGAGTCACAAATTGTAGTGCAGCGGGCATTTCGTGCAAAATTCGGTATTGAACCACCAACGAGAAAAAGCATTAAGCGTTATTTTAGGCAATTTCTACAGACTGGAAGTGTGTGTAAAGGGAAAAGCACAGGTCGACCGCGTGTGTCAGAGGATGATGTCAGACGTATTGAAGAAAGTTTTGTTCGCAATCCAAGTAAGTCTACCAATAGAGCTAGTAGAGAACTTGGAATACCCCAATCAACTGTCTGGAAAGTTCTGAGACGGCGTTTGCTGTACAAGCCCTACCTATTACAAATTGTGCAGGCTCTCAACCCTAATGACAAAGAGATGCGTCTCGAATTTTGTGGTTATGTGCTAGGAATGATGGAGGATGACGCGTTTTTGCAACGTATCATTTTTAGCGATGAAGCGACTTTTCACCTTAGTGGAAAAGTCAACAGTTCGGACGAGTTCGGCTACCGTATAGATGTTTGCCGTGCAGCAGACGGTGGACACATTGAACATTTATAATGTATTGCAAAAAAACTTTGAAACTTCCACTTTCCATTGGTAAAAAGATTGTTCATTTTGGATTTGTATTTTAATAAATATTCACCTTTAAAAATGTGTCCATCATTTATAATAACTCTGTATAACAACAACCCGACAATGATTTCCAAGTTTATTGGTAACGGCAAGGGATTTTTCTACTAGTTCTTTTTTGAAGGTTAGGAGCACGATCTCGTAAGTTTATAGATTGACTATTCTTTACATTCAGTCTCTTATCAACAACAGGAAGTTAGTTTCAAACAAAATGGCAACTAAAAGGAGAGAAAATGCGAAAATCCCTAAACGCTATACAAACTAACACAAAAGAATAGCTATACAGGATGCTACGAAATTAGCACGTAACAAGTCTTGAGGGCTCATTAGAGAAAAGAGAATGATGAGTTTAAATTTTACATTGAACAAATAAGGTCTTAAATATTTCACAACCCATACTATGGCTAGGAGCTTCTTCTCAATGGTACTATAGTTTATTTCCGCGGGGTATAAAGTGCAGAAGGAATTCGCTTTTGGAAGAGCTTTTCCTACGGGGTCTTGAGAGTCCATTATTAATGGCAGCATTGGAAGCTTTGTTAATTTAGCGAAATTGTTAATGAACTTTCTATAACAGCCAACAAGTCCGAGAAATGATTTGATTACTTTGGCTGTTTTGGAAACTGTATGGCCTTTAGTTATTTTGGATTAGGTTTTATACCTTATAGGGATGACTACATGAACAGAGATTCAACCGATTTACACAAAAACTCTGATTTATCCAGTTAAACTTTAAGTCTAATATTAAATTTGTTATATGTTCCTGTAAGAAAGTTGAAAATATTATATCATCCATGTAAACCAGATAAACTTTATTTTGCAAATCTTTTAAAATCTCATCCATTACACGCTGAAAGGTTGCAGGAGCATTTTTCCATCCAAAAAGCATATCGACATATTCGTAGTTACCGTGTTCTACCGTGAATGCTGTTTTTAGCTATTGAATTTTAGTGCATGTTCACTTGGTTAAACCCGGAAGTCAAATAAATAAATAAACAAATAAAATAAATAAAAAATCCAGAGTGCTGAAATATTGACAAGGAACTAATTTAGTAACGATCATTTATAGTGTTTTTGTTCAATTTTCTGTAATCTATTACTATATTCCACTTTTGCTTACCACTAGCATCCAGTCTTTTAGGGCTTATCCAGATAGCACGGCAGCAGGGAGACTGATGGTCTGATTAAATCTTCCAATGTTTTTGAGATTTGACTTTCTATCTCAGCTTTATGAATGTGGGGATAGACTTTGTATAGACGGGTATATCGTCAGTCTTAATTTCATGTTTTACTGATGTCAGTTTATTATTGTCGTTGTAAAAATTTTCTTTAGATTCTATTGAAACAGTTTTTAGAAGACTTCTTTTTTTGAAATTTAGACGCCCTGAACTGATCGAAATTTGAACTGTTTATGTTTAGGTTTAGGGGAAGGAAAAAATATTCTATATTAAAATATTCGGATTCAATTCGAAGTATTTTTCATTCTATTATTGCTGTTTTAGAAGTTAGATTAGTGAATTCTATAGTAACTATACATGAACACATACATACTAAACATTTAGTAAAACTTCCAAATCTTGGAATTGGTCGAGTAAATTGGTTTTAAAATGGACATGAAAGTAGAAATTTCTATTTTTTTCTACTATTAAAACGAGCCTTGCCTGTAGTAAAGTGGGACATTTACTTTGTTGTACAACAGTTTCCGCTGTAGATCAATATTATGCCTTGGTTCACGTAGATCTGCATTTCCGATTATGCCATCAAAATAATCATGAAAACAGAAGAGGGCAAAGTCTTGAGTTCTTCGAATAATGGAATATGAGCTTTGCAAGTAGCTTCACGTTGGCCTGCACATGTAATGATAAGCGTATCTGATTTCAAAATGTTATGATAACAATTTAAGATGCGGAATTATTGAAGTATATGATTTGTCTGTCGGAGTTTGGACCTCTTGAAAATTTTGAAATAGGCTTGAGATTGCTGAAACAAGTTAATCAGATAAATCATCGAAATATTCATTAAAATCAGGATTCTCTTCATGATCATAAGTGTGGTCATACTTACGGAATACGGTGTTGGTAAGATAATTGGTTTAGTGGTTTATAGTTGAGGTTGAATTGTAGTGATATTAGGTGGTTTTAAGTTATTAAGTAAGTTAAAAATATAAATTGTTGTCAGCACAACAATTAGCACATGTCTTACCTATTTTGTGATCAAATTTATTCCTTAAAGCGAATTTAACGAATAAATAATAGAAATCGCCTGCTTAATCTACAATCTTAGAACAAATACAAACAATAACATATTCATTAAGATTATTATATGTTTGTCTATCGTTAACTTTATTTACTGAATTAATAAAAATACGCACTATGCCCATAAAAGCAACGTATTTGCAATTTCTGTTGCTGCCTGAATTGTGAGTATATTATTATTTTTACTAAGAGACCTTTTATTTGCGAAATTGGATAGATTGTTTATAGTATTAATGTTAAATAATTATTTTAAAAAGAAAAATGCAATATACGGCACAAGTTATATGATTAATAAAATTATTTATTATATAAAATTCGCTTTTAGATTTGGATGTAAAATGTAAGAATAGAAGAAGCTCAACACTCACTTTATTTGAAGTCTTTGGAGGCCCTCGTCATTCCTAGGTTCGTTACAGATACATGGTTGACACCAACAGTGGAATTCAAACCTGAATTCTCTTGGCAGATTTTTGCAAATTTCATTCTCTGTATTCTACCGACTGCGCCAATTAATTATTGCGTTAATTAGTAAACTGTAGACTTTTTAAAAACTAACTTTTTATTAACTACAGAGTTTCACTATTACAAGAATGAATGAAAAATACAAAATGACAATACAAATGAATACTGATTTACTTGTATTTATACGTTAGCATGGAAATCTGGAATCTGGGTATCTCATTCATTATTTAGTATTAATAAATAATCATATGGACACAGTATTTTCATGTTATTAGTAGCTACTACCACTTTGCTACATAGAAGTCTGTTATTATGTGAAACTGCATTCTTTAGTTTAAATTGTTACCCTAAGCAACTTATCTAATAATAATAAATTTTGCGACTAGCTTTACCATTAGCACTAAATAGAAAATTATAATAAATTACACATAAGTCAGTGTTTACAGGTTCATATCATAAAATTGGTTAGCCTTAGCGCAGCACGCGAACGAAGAACATCAATAATGTAGAACACTTATGGGGTTTCTTAGTTCCACATATTCATTAGTGATACTTTACATTAATCATAAAAGTATATACTTATATCTTAGAGGTTAAAAAACAACAATGATATTGTTCCCATAATAAGACACAATGCTTTTTTAAGAATTCTTTTTTTGAATAATTAGTACTTTAGTGTAATAAAAACAACAAGCTCATAATCTAATGATTATTTCAACGCCTCATTTAATTTTTAGCGCTACGAACAAATTTTTCTTCTGAGATTAGTTATTATAGAGGCGAGATGCTAGTGTAAATATGTGTGTGTCTCCATAAAGGTAAAACAGCAATTCATGCATACGACTTTCATTATAATCCACTTTTATTATGCAAATCCAGTTTGAAAGTTAATGGAATACTATCGCTTCGTATAATAAAATCAAGTAAATCTCTAATTGCATTTTAGTTTTGTTGTTGTGTAACCTAAATTTTACTGTAATTACAACTTCTTTACGTTACCATATTTGTTTGCAATTATGTTAGATACAAGAAAAAACGTTTCACTATTTTCCAACGACATGTTAGCAATTATATGAAAGCTTTTTGCTAGATAAATTTAATCTACAGTAGTTAACTGATGGGATTAGTATATTAATACCGCTTTAAACGTATGATTCTTGATATATTTCTCAGCATTGGTATCATTAAAGTATTAAAAAACTTTAATACTCTTGTATAATACGATATACTCTTAACTGTTGATTACTACAGCAAATTGAGTTAACGATGAAGTATTTACCTAGAAGCGAGCTTTAATTGATAAGCTTTAAATCGTTTATTTCTTCTGCTTTTTACTACCTTTAATAAGAACTTTATTTAGTAAACATAGTTTATTAGTTTTATATAGGAAACAGATTAAACCTTGATCTTGAATATTATTTACAGTGTAGAACAAACATTTAACTGCAAGTTATAAACGTAACCCCATTAATATCAAATGACCTAACCTACAACTGTATTATTATAGATTTTGTTATTTGCCTAGAAGTTTTAAGTTTGGTAACTGTAGGTAAATAATTTATTTCAAAACATTCTTATTAGTTGTCAAACATTGTAATAGTATACCTTATGCTACTTAAATTATTCATTCAATTTCACTCAGTTAGTATTTAAAATCAATCGGTGAGTACCTTTATATTGATAAATATTCCGCATAACAATCCATCTAGTTAGTCAAGTGCGTACTAATCATTCCCTTATGTATTGCTGTAGATAGTAAGCTAGTCTCAAAATTTTGGAAATTTTTCGAAATTCAAAATTTAGTTATTATTTATAATAATGTTACTTTAGAAATAAATATTCATTTTCTTTAGTTAAAGAAGAACGTAATATATTTTAATTAATTTGTGTGTCATTTATTATACAATCCATATGTATTTTTTATAAAGATTCAATAAGGTGTTTTCTGTAATAGTCCTTAAACAGTTTAATTAAGAAATCTTTCAGAATACGTAATATGCAGTTGTTTGAAAGTTAATTTGACATTTATTTCTTTTGTGATAAATTCTAATTAATTTAGCATCAATTATTAATTAAATAAATTAAATAAGTCGTATTAATTTTTAAATGATTTTTGAACTGAAGTAATAATTATTTTAGGTGTATAACTGTAATAACTTTATATTATTCAATTTAATGTTTTATAAATCGTTACATTACATAAATTTGTGAATAATTAAATGTGTTACAGATGTGCATTATTTATTACAAGACCCTATATTTTATAATCAGTATCATGTTTTGTAAATAAGATAGTATATTTATTAATAAATTAGGACTCGCATAAGTTGTTATGTAAATAGGTACATATTATGTATTAAGTTATTATGTAAATACCTGCAGATAAACTTGGGAAACGCTAGTAATTAAATTATTCTTGCACAAACAGTCAAACAGTAAAAGACATTTCCGTTAAATGTCGTAAAAGAGAACAGTCCTCTTATAAAAATATAATAACTCATTTCTTGCTGATATTGTTAAAGAAGTCAGTCTAGTGTACATTGCTAAAGAAAGCAGTTCTCTTTTAAAAATGTTAAAGTGAACTGTCTTTAAAGAGAGCATTCCTGTATTTTAGAATAAGCATACCTACTTGCTGTAAGTTAAAATAGCAAAAGTTATAAATAATTAAGATTATAGTGTGATATATATATATATATATATATATATATATATATATATATTGATGCCTGTTAAGCTGTCACCTCCGTCATACAGAGGAGACGGCCTGACTTCCGGGTATTCCCGTTGATATATTGCTAAAAATTTGTTATATTTGTGATGAGGGGAACCTCTAGAATCCGAATCTCAAGAAAGGGGAAATTATTTCCCTTGTTTTATTTTGTCATATATAGAGTATACAGAAGATACGAACCGACCTCCAAAATTTATATATAAGAAGATACTTATAGTTCGCTGTTACCTCCAGCAGCGCTGCCAAGTGTTCGGAGGTCAGAAGATACCACCGTTATGTGCAATTATATATACAGAGCGTTGACTCCACATTCCATAGATGCACATTTCATAAAAAGGTTCTCTTGTGGGTCTCCAGATGTTGAAATCGGGTGGTTTAAATTGCTCACCGAGGGCATTTTAGTGGCCAGATAACAAAAGAAAACAAGCGAGCATTCTCGATTTACTTATTTTTTATTTTTTGAGTTATAGTAAATTGTCGTTTTTGTATTTCTTATGAATTGTTATTAAAGATATTAAAAAGCCGTTTCGACACTATTAAAGCGTCTTTATGAGTAGCACTGACTAGTTGAATAAGGCTTTTCTAATTATAATCATTGATTTCTGGTTTACTTCATAAAGTTGTATTTTTTAAATGAAAACTTTAGTAATTTGATTAGAAATACTTAGATCGGTGATATATTAGAAAGAAATTTCTTTCTATAATGAATTGAAAATATAACAAAACCAGAAAAAGGGAATTCTTTTGTTATTGTCAATAAAAGTCAATAAGAACGCAACCAGTACCAATATTGCGTATAATTAGTATAGCACATTTTTGAAATTTAGATGTATTAGACATAAATCAGTTATGTAACGTAGTATTTGTATAAATATGATATTCTATAAAGTTTCTTTTAATCTCGGGAATAACGGTTAAATTGAATATGCTTTTATCCAGATTCCATTTCGATTGAAATAAAGGCAGATACTCTTTTAATTTTTGCTAAACTCGATAAGAGTTTAATATAAACAAATTAAATATTGTTTTTTACAACAAATGCTTGTTGTTTCCGAAGTCACGCACGTATCATGTAGGACCATTGAATTTCCCGTGATTTGATTAACAAAAAGAGTTACCAACTTTATTAAGATTAAAACAAATCGAAACACAACAAATTAATCAACATTTTTATAGAATTTTTGCTTAAGACATTTTTTCCAGCATTTGTTGATCTAACGAAATACAGAATACGTATGTTACACTGTTATACATGTACCTACCTCTTGTAAATTTATGTTTTAACTTATGTTGTAAATAAAGCACTTACTAACGACAAAACATGTACGTTTTATGGAACGTGTACTTTAAGTCCACATTAAAGACAGGTTTAACTTAATGTAGTCTTTTTTGATAACATTGTATAAACCATAGATAAATAGTAGGTATATTGCGTTATCAGAATTAAAAGTGGCAGTTTATTTGACGCTTAATTATGTTAGCAATCGCGGATCTCCATTTAAAACAAAATACCACTATAAGCTTTTGTTTGAAACAATGTTTATCAACCTTGGCACAACCTTAATATCCGAAAATGGCCCAATGCTAGACTAAAGTAGGGATGATAATTTGATACCAAGCTTGGTCTCAGACATGGAAAGATCAGAGTTACCCAATATTGGTTGTTATTGGCTAAAACCAATACGTTATGCAATGTTTTGGACAATAAATGACGCCGATATCGCAATAAAACTAAAGTTAGTGTTGGACCGATCTTGAATGTTAATGTAGTACCAAGGCTGGTAATTGAGAAACAAAGCAACTATTACACAATCCTTTTCCTTTAATGAATGCTAGTGCAAACAAGCAACGAAGTCTACCATTACTGTTTCGCCGTAACTGAATGCAAAGTCAATTTTTGTGTTGGATATAAAATGTTCATTAACAAAATAAATACGAAGAAATCGAAAATTCGTATAAATGATTAATGTCTTAGACTCTCAACACATATTGCGACCGTACAAACCTAACACTTTCATAGTGTACGTCTTCTTGTGCAAATATATATGTACAGTCGGTAAGTCAATATAGTTTACACTTTAGTCTTGCCAGTGTAAGCTTAAGTTCATAAAAATTCAGTAGGTTAGCAACCACTAATCCATCTTTACAATAAACCACATTTACAGAAATTTAGCAAAATATAATATGAATATTGACCCAACCTTAGCCGAAGGGTAAGAAACCAAGATTTTGAATTTTGAAGATTGCTAAAACTGGAGTTAGTTTAGCGAACCTAAGATTCAAAGTTGACTAAGGTTTTGGGTTATAAGTATGTAACCGGCACTTGATATGTAGAGATTGACTAAAGGTAAGTACTCACAGCAGCGGATCCGCAGGCGGATGTCATACGATTGGTCGGTTTGAGTCAAATCGACTCAATCCGACCAATCGTATGACATCCGCCTGCGGATCCGCTGCTGTGAGTACTTAACTTTAGACTAGCTAAAGCAAATTAGCGAAATAGTATCTGATATTTGACTTAAGTATATTCTATGGGTAACTGGCATTGACCTAACGGGTGAAAATTGGCTGAAGCTTGGGCAAGTTGTAAGGAACCCTGATTCGGTTTCTGAACATTGGCTCCGACTTGTACAACGTTTAGTGAACCGAAAATTAGTATCAGGTTGTTGATTAACCCTCGAGTGACAATTAAACAACCGAGACTCAGAATCTGAAAATTGCTTGAAATGTGGGTGAAAATCGGTGCGTCCAACACACCGCTGGAAATATAGCGCTGCATCAGTTTTCACAGCCGTTTTAGATTTAACGATCACCCAAGCAATAATATTGTTTGAAGTACATCATCATTTTATACATAGAAAACGCTTAAAAATAAATACATATTAAACATGAGTTAGAGAACCAAGATTCGATATCTGAAAATTCGCCTACACTTGGATCAATGTCGAGAAAACGACATTTGACTGTCCAGTATTCAGCCATGCTGGGGTTTATTCAAAGACCTTTGTTTTAATTTTTTTTCTTCTAATAAAAAATTGTTGGTATTGCTAGACTAAACTTCTAATCATAGAGAGGAGGCACTTTTACCCTAGTGGAAAAAAATAGTATGTTTTATTTGGATTTAAAGTGACTTTGTTTGTTGCTATTTACGAGCGATAAATAACTCCGCCTAAATAATAAATAAATAATAATCTTATCATGTGAACAACTCCGCTATAGGGTAAATACAAGTATTTTACTTAATTGGGCTCGATTCCTATAAGGAATCTAGAATGACTTTAGGAGAGTTCACGCATCCTAGCTGCGATGTGCAAACAGGTTTTCCAAATCAACTATGTGGATTGTTTGACAATTACTTTAATTGTAATCATAATGCATCAATCCTAAATCCAAATATAAAATGCAGGGAAACAAGATTGGGCGATGAAAATTTTTCACCTATCTCTGCAAATGAGACTTGTCTCCAACTCTTCTTATTTCATTATGTCGAGCTGTTAACAAGTGTCCAGTCCTCATACTAAGGTCTTCCTTGATCAGTGGCGACATAGATCTGGAGCTCATGTCCATTTCCTTCACCAACAAACGAATAGGATAGGATGTTAGTATAGGATTTTTTTTACGAATAGAATGTTATAAAAAGAAACATTTTTGATTAATAGTTATTTATGTTATAAATCCGGCAATGAAACTTTACAGAACGAGTTTGATCTCTGAAGGAAGACAGAAGTCGCACTGAAATCTTGAAACGATAACTAAGGAGAATCATTTACAAGACCTATAACGTTTTTTTCATGTGTTGCAATCTTTTCTCTTTGAACGAAAGTTCATTCATCCCCTGCTTTATAATAACCTAGTCATTCTATATAGTAGAGTAAATTTTTGCAAAAAACATGCCTAAGTTCTTATTTTTTACTATCTAAAGATAGAGACTTGAAATCTTCTGTAATGCCTTCAGTACTGGACCAGTATAAAATGTACTATGTTTAAAATGGGGACACGCCCCCCCCTAGTGGTTGAGACCCCCATTTTGTACCCTTAATTTAATAACGCAACCAAATTGAGCGAAATTTATGTTGGGAGGGTTCTTGGAGTCACTGATTATGAATCCAATGAGAAAATTGAAAAATTCAAAATGGCGGTCCTAAAATAACGGCCTTTGAGATTCAGAATGCGATTTACGCCGTTTCTATTGATTTTAGAGAAAAATTCATGTGATTTTGCAAAGGAATACACTATTTCGATTACCTTATTATGTAACCCCTTTGCTCTGCCCTAGTAGTAAAGTCAATTTTTGCATAAGTTCCTATTTTTTACTATCTAAAGATAGAGACTTGAGATCTTTTCTAATGCCTTCAGTACTGAACCAATATAAAATGTAATATGTTTAAAATGGCGGTTTTACCCCTCGGGGGATTGAAACCCCCATTTTACACTCCCAATTTAATAACTCGGGAAGTTTTCCATTAACTTGAGTGAAATTCATGTTGGGGGGGTTTTGGTGTTCCTGATTATGAGTCCAATGAGAAAATTAAGAAATACAGAATGGCGAACTCAAAATGGCGGTATTTGAGATCGAAAATGCGATTTACGCCCGTTTCTATTGATTTTAGAGAAAAATCCAAAGATTCAAAAAGTGTTTAGAATGTAATCTTGCATAGGAATACACTATTTTGGTTACCTTATTATGTAACCCCCTTCAATCAAGCCTAGTGGGCTTCTCAGTAGGGGAGAGTGAAGGGGTTACATAATAAGGTAACCGGAATTATGTATTCCTATGCAGAATCACATTCTAAACACTTTCTGGCTTTTCTCATTTTTCTTTAAAATCAATAGGACCGGCGTAAATCGCATTTTCAATCTAAAATACCGCCATTTTGTGTCCGCCATTTTAAATTTTGTGATTTTCTTATTTGATTTATAATCAACGACGTTACAGCTCCCTCCAACATAGTTTTTGCTCAACTTGGTTGAAAACTTCCCGAGTTGTTAAATTGGGAGTTTAAAATGGGGATTTCAACCCCCCGAGGGGGCGTGTCCCTATCTTAAACATATTACATTTGATATTGGTCTAGTACTGAAGGCATTACAAAAGATTTCAAGTCTCTATCTTTAGATAGTAAAAAATAAGAACTTAATGCAGAAATTAACTCTACTACTAGGGCAGAGCGAAGGGGTTACATAATAAGGTAACCAAAATAGCGTAGTCCTTTGCAAAATCACATTATAAACACTTTTTGATTCTTTAAATTTCTCTCTAGAATCAATAGAAATGGCGTAAATCGCATTCTCAATATCAAAGGCCGTTATTTTAGAGCCGCCATTTTGGGTCTGCTATTTGAATTTTTTAATTTTCTCATTGGATTCATAATCAGCGACCCCAAGAACACTCCCAACACAACTTTGCTCAATTTGGTTGCGTTATTAAATCAGGGGTACAAAATGGGGGTCTCAACCACCAGGGGGGCGTGCCCCCATATTAAACATATTACATTTTATATTGGTCCAGTACTAAAGGCATTAGAAAAGATTTCAAGTCTCTATCTTTAGATAGTAAAAAATAAGAACTTAATGCAAAAATTGACTATACTAATAATAAAAATATGACACTTTATGTTAAACTGACGTTTGTTTAAGCCTTTCAGTACGTAAAGCTTCATGTCAAGATTATGACGTAAGGTTTTATTTTCCGCTACAATATGGAATTTAATAGAAAATATGTTTTAGTCGTAATTATGTAAAAATATAAACAGTTAATATTTTTTATTTCATTTCGTATTTCAAACAATTCTTTATATATCACAATTAGTAATATAAAGTATATCTTGATCTCCGTTGTCAATGATACCGGAGTTCAAGACGTTCTTGATCTCCGTTGTTGTTGGCAACGTAAATAATTTGATGTTGCATTATAGCCACATGCATGCATGCATGCTGCTTTTTATCTCCTTAGTTACGCGTATGATGACACAGACAAGGCAACTTGCTTCTTTATACAATAAATTCGGATGGATTTTAAAAGGGAGAAATTAGGATTGAAATACGAAATAAAATAAAACAACTTATGCAATACGGAGATCAAGCTTATTTAAATCCTTCTTGGATTTAAAATATCGCTTGATCTCCTAATTACATAATATATATTACAAAATGAGTATTTCAGACTTATTCTTTCCTTCATCAAATGTAAACATAGTTAGAATGTCAATGAAAACTTTATTAACCGGGTAATTTGGTGAAATTTGCAAACTACATACCAAATGTTACATTATTTTGCTTAGTAAAATTATTTTTCTTTGAAAATTATATTAATTATTATATTAATTGTAATACTAAAAATATTGAAGATTTTAAAGATTTTAAATCTTTCTTTGTGGATGCGAGAATGAATATATCATATGTCATATGACAATTCCTAAAATAATAATCAAATAATAATAATCTAGTAAATCCGAAATGATCATTTTGTAAAAAGATGAATTTTTTATTTATACATAATTACGACTAAAACGTATTTCCTATTTAATTTTTTTCATATCTCAAAGAAAGTCGTTTTCAATTCAAAACTTATTAAATGAAATAGAAATTATTATTTTATTGTTCTTAAGTATCATTAACTATTTAAAAATGACGTACAATTCAAGAGATCCCTTAAATTTTCTGAGTAGTTTACAAATATTTATTTAAATGCTGCTACTATACCCAAAAAGTGTCTGTAAAAATTCAGGTAGCGTGAAATGGCCGAAACTACGCCAGGGGTACTGGTTTCGATGGAATTCTATATACCTGAGTGGTTTAGGTCTTGTACACAACGTTGCCAATGTGTGGAGCCTGCAACGTACCGTACATGATACAAAAAACAACATATACAGGCGGAGGTGACATCGTATTGGCAATTATACAACTAACAGCTACGGCAACGCCAGCGATCTACAGCTGAACTAAAAATTAATTTTGTGAGTATAAGTATGACGTTATCACCTCCAGACAAAAATTTGAATTTAGGCTTCTAACACCATCTATATGCTTATACAGTCGAAAACAGGGCAAAACGTTGTGACCTCCGAAAACGGAGGTCGCAACGTTATATATGAGGTGACAACGTATGCTGGGTATCTACTTTGGAGGTGACAAGGTACCCTTTATCAATATATATATATATATATATATATATATATATATATATATATATATATATATATATATATATATATATATATATATTTACGGCTAGTGTATAAAGTGAGGTCCGTATGAACAAAGTTCACGTTTCAAGTGAGGTCCGCAAACAAAGTGAGGACAAGTATACGGACCTCACTTTGAAATTCGATAATATTTCGTCTAGAGCTTTTCGAAGCTATAAGTTGGCGATACTGAAAAAATGGGCTGGACCTCAGATGTTGCCAAAATGGCTAGAATTATACAGATTAGTTCAAGGAGTTGACGCCTGGAGTCGCTGCGCCAGATGTATATTTTTCAGACGTATAATTTCTTGTGTGAAGCTTGTATGAATGATGCGCAAAGTGAGATCCGAACAAGTGGCAACGGTGAAAATGAAAGTTATACACTATTGATTTTAATTCTATTACAGAAGAGAACGGAAATACCCTAAATAGCCGATTTTATTTCTTACGAGCGGAAATCGGTTTAGAAAAGTTGTATTATTGTGCTGTTACAAAATTTAAAACGATAGGGAAATTTTTAGATTTAATTTCATAACGTCTGATTATTTGTAATTAGGCAATAAAACTAAAATACAGTGTAAAAGAGATTAATAAATCTTCGAGGACTTGCAGCCTTTTTATGTTTTTGTATTAATTAAGAATAAAATATTTTTTTTCGAATGACATTTCGCCTAATCAAGATTAGGCTTTTTCTAGTCTTTAATAGTATATTAAGGGCTTAATTGAGTGTCTTAGAGCTCGTGCAGTCACCTGAAGCGAAAACCGAAAGCGCTAAGACGATAAAAACACTAATTAAGCCCGAAATGCGTACGTTAAATGTGCGGTCAAAGTTTAAATTAAGTTTAATTTAAAATAAAAATAATTTTAAAAGTCCTAAACTTCAAGTAGGTAGTTCTATAATTATTCTTATTACTATGGAGACGTCGTAAACAAAAGTAGTAAAAGGGGGTGCTCCAATTTAGCGATTTACGCTCTAGAAACAGTCCGCAAAATAGGACATAATCATGTCATAATTGCCCGAGCGGACATAATGTGTATTATATATCCAGGGACTAAAATACATTTTTTTAAATTATTAATTAACACTTAGAAAACACTTTAGTCCAGTAGTATATACGCTATTTTTTGCACGTCCTAAAGGACTTAATAGCAAAAATTCAAAATTTCGAAAATTTCGTTACATGTCATTCGGACAATTGCCAAAATCACATAGTTTCCGGATAATAAATCCTAACATGTACCGCGATTACTTTTTTTTTGTTGTTTACTTGTTGTTGTTGTCAAGGAAACACTTTACTCCCTCAGGGAGTAAAAGTGCTACTTTACTCCCTCTTTTGGGAGACTAAAGTAGAGCCTTATATATCGTACGTGCAAAAAATAATAAAAGAGCATTCTTAAAACTATAATTCATCAAATAAAGACGAATAAACGCAACACAAAGATGAAAATTCAATTTAAGGAAGTAAAAAAGTTATATGAAATGACACAAATCTTTTTGACGTTTTTCGAGAAGTAAATTTTTGAATTTTGTTTTATAAAGAAGAAAACAAACAAAAAAATGTCCAAAATTTTAGATTCTATGCAAATCTTTAAATGGAAATAGCAATTGTCATGAACAAATAAACAAATGAAATTTTGTTTTTGGGCGAGGAATCAGGATGGCGGAGCATCCTTCGTACCTTATGGCACCGATTGCTATGAAAATTTGGCCGACCCTACTAGAATTTAGCCGAATATGGGGGAATTCCACCCCAAGTAGGGATTTTTAACGTGCCAAACATCGCATTGACACGGGACCTACAGTTTTACTTCCTATCCGAGAAGAAGGCATGTTTTTAATTTTTCTCCGCTATTAAAAATTACCAGCTCAGCCGGGGATCGAACCTGCGATCCTTGTATTACGAAGCAAACATGCAAACCACTAATCCACCGAGGCTGGCAAGTTTGTTTGTATTATTGCTTTTAGAAAGAACAGTTAGACGCAACATACTCTGCAGACTATTTTTCTGCATTTAATACACCCAATAATTAAATAAGTCATTTATTAAATTCATTGAAAAAAATTTTCATTACATATTTAATCTTTAAATTGAAATAGTAATCATTATAATAATAATAATAATTACTACAACCCATAACCTAAATCAAGGCCCCAGAAGCTATAAGCTTGTGCGGGAGGGAGGGGGCGATTATTATTATGTAGGCCCAATGTGCGGCTGCAGCCGACTTATAGATGGAACAGCGCAAATCCCACATTTGTTACAGCTAAGGAAAACTGCAGAAAACCTTAACCAGATCTGCCAGCGCCGGGAGTCGAACCCGGGCCGCTTGGGTGAAAGTCCGGCACGCCAGGCATTACACTACCAAGGCTGTATTATGAACAAATAAATAACGGTAGGTAACCCAAAATAGTATATTATGCAACAAATGAATGATGATGTTCGAGTTGCATACACTATTTTTTTCTTGGACCGTTGCTGATTTGTTACTTCCAAGTGGAATTCTGTTATAAGTTGTAACCTCAAACTGGTCACCGGGTGACGATCAAATGAGGGCTTTCCTACACAACTACTAAATGTTCTCAACTTTCATTGTATTATAAAAGCTCGCAATGAATTTAATTCTTACTTCTCAAGGCAGGCTTATAAAAATTGATAACTATAAGTACCAAATATTACAATCAAAATGTCTCTTTTTAAATTAATATTTAATAAAACTAACAATAAGAATAATTTATTAGAACAGATTTAGAATATCAATTATATTTATTATTCACTATGTGATGATGGATGATGAGGTCGTTCCCAACTTTATAGTAGAGTCAATTTTTGCATTAAGTTCTTATTTTTTACTATCTAAAGATAGAGACTTGAAATCTTTTGTAATGCCTTCAGTACTGGACCAATATAAAATGTTATGTTTAAAATGGGGGCACGCCCCCTCGGGGGGTTGAAACCCCCATTTTGTACCCCTAATTTAATAACGCAACCAAATTGAGTGAAATTTATGTTGGGAGGGTTCTTGGAGTCGCTGATTATGAATCCAATGAGAAAATTGAAAAATTCAAAGTGGCGGACACCAAAATGGCGGTCCTAAAATAACGGCATTTGAGATTAAGAATGCGATTTACGCCGTTTCTATTGATTTTAGAGAAAAGCTCAAAGAGTAAAAAAGTGTTTAAAATGTGATTTTGCAAAGGAATACACCATTTTGGTTACCTTATTATGTAACCCTTTCGCTCTGCCCTAGTAGTAGAGTAAATTTTTGCATTAAGTTCTTATTTTTTACTATCTAAAGATAGCGACTTGAAATCTTTTGTAATGCCTTCAGTACTGGACCAATATAAAATGTAATCTGTTTAAAATGGGGACACGCCCCCTCGGGGGGTTGAAACCCCCATTTTACACTCCCAATTTAATAACTCGGGAAGTTTTCCATCAACTTGAGCGAAATTCATGTTGGGGGGGTTTTTGGGGTTGCTGATTATGAATTCAATGAGAAAATTAAGAAATACAAAATTTTATATATATTTATACATATATATTTGTAAATATAGTTTATTTAGTAGGTACTTTTTTATTATTTTATTATTATGTGGTGAACAATTTATAAATATGACTGATGACATAATGCAACACTATCATTCAAAAAATTAAAAAGTATTTTATATTGGTACAATACGAGGGTTGCGCTGAAAATTGTTATTTATAAAAAGAACGTTGCATTTTTTAACAAAAAATCTTTATTGTTTTTCAAAATAATCTCCATTCAGACTAATACACTTGTGCATTCTTTGAAACCACTTTTTAAACATTCGGAAAATTCATTTTCTGAAAGGTCCTCAAAAATTCTTTGAAATTCTGTAACTGCTGCATCTGCGTTGGGAAATCTTTTACTTCGCATCATTTTTTTAACAGTTGGAAACAAAAAAAAGTCGCACGGCGCCAGATCTGGGCTATACGGAGGATGAGTTACCAATTGAACTTCCGTATCTTTCAAAAAATCCAATGTTCTGGCAGCAGTGTGGGAGGATGCGTTGTCATGATGGACTAAGATGTTACGCAAACCGGTCCTTTGGCGACCTGCCTGTAATTTTGCAAACATCTGTGGTAAAGCCACTTAGCAGTACCATTCAGAATTAACAGTTCTGCGATCTTCAAGTGGAATAACAGCAACAGGACCACATCAGCGGAAAAAAACAGCAATCATTTTCTTATTGAAGCTTCTGCCACGAATTACTTTTGTGGGCAAGTCTTCATCTTCGAATACCCAAACACTAGACTGCTGTTTAGTTTCAGGGTCGTAACTATATACCCAAGATTCGTCACTAGTTACAATGTATGCCACTTGTCTGGAAGCTCCTCCGTCAAATTTTTGCAACATAAATTTACACCAGTCTATTCGAGCCTGTTTTTGACTTTCTGAAAGCAAATGCGGTATCCAACGGCTTGCTAGCTTTCTTACACCAAGATGTTTATGCCAAATGGTATTCACCGCCGAGGATCCAATCTTCACTTCCTCCTGAATCTCCCTATAAGTAATATTTCGATTGGAATGAATCAAGCTTGCCACACGATCAACATTTTCTGAACAGGCAGCTTCTAGCAGTTCTCGCCCTAGTCGAAATTCTCGGAACCAATGACTAACAGCGGGTAATGGAGGGACAGCATCGCCAAAAGCTGCTATCAAATTTTCATGGCTTTGCTGGTATCCTAACTGTCTTTTATAGTCGTAGAAAATCATAGCTCTAAGGGCAGTTCGCGGAATGCTCATCTTAACTGAATTAAAAATGCACAACTACTTATCTTACAAAATTAACTACGTTTCACAAGGAAATCGGAACGTTTGACAATTGTGGGTAACAAATGTCAACTAATGCGACATTCAATTGTTGCAATTGTTTCTAGCCAATTGAGCTTCCATGGCCTGTTACTAACTATTAACAGAGCATCCCTTATATCAATACTTTGCTGGAACTTTTCGATCCTAAATTTATGATATTTGTGACGGTAGAAATTCCTTGATAGAAGCTCTTTCAGATCAGCAAGTGTATGTATATGTTGTATTATTAGCAACTACATGTTTCACTTGTGCCTATACCAATTCTATTGTAGTTAAATAAAATATCCTCGGTTGAAATGACCTTACCATAAAGCCAATCGATACTGCCACTTTTTCAAACTTTGTGTTGGCGATTTCTCAGATAATAGATTAAGGTACGAGTTGCATACAAAGTTTTATGTTGGACTGCTATAATTAGTCTAATCAATTTAGAAAAAATAGCGGAAAGTTGAGGTAAGTCCATGGATTTTTGCATACGGCTTCCTTGTGGGTTATTAAACCTTAAAGGTCAACACCTGTAGGTGGTGAGGTCGAAGAAATAATGAGGATAAACCACGCCCCCTACCGGTTTTGTCGTTTTTCTCGGAAACTATTAGGGTTATCGAGATAAAGGAGGTTAGGTAAGATAAAGCTTATTTAAATCCCTACCAAAAGTGTTCGAATTTTTTTTCGTACTTCGCCTTCTTTCTGTGTTATCGAAGAAAGGAGATATGTCATACACGGATCAGCAATTTGCACCAGTAAATTTGCTCAAGGAACTTTCTGGCGTAACTTTTTATGGTCCCCTATTGCCACGAAGTAGCTAAGAAAAATTCGTTGAGAACGCCATCGTGGTACAGTCATCCTTTATCTTAGCATCTCTTCGGCAAAATCCATCAGGCGATATTATCGATATTCTTGATAGCAGTCGGCTGAAAAATTCGTATTGGCAAGTTAATTTTAGAAGAGTACCTGCACTACTGAATTTTTGAATCCAACCCAATACGTACAAGGTGTTTCGCCTTTTTTGAAATAATAATTTCCTTTATTTATAAGTTCTTGGTACTAAATCATTACGCCTTAAGGAGACTTAACGGTACGTTTCAAGCAGTCTTTATGGAATGCTTCGTGTTTAGCTCTGATCAATCTTTTGCGAGAGCAACTGACGGATACACCACACTTTAACTAGTTGATGAATGTGACCTTAGTCCAGCATTTCTGTCCAGGACAACTTAGTTTTAGCCCATGCTACTCGTCGTTTTGCAGATACTTGTCAGCATTAACTATGCTGTTTATGAACTAAAATCTTCTTAATCCTCTAGCTAACATACAGCCTCAAATCATTATGTCTTGAGGAAACTTAACATTAAGCAGTTCTAGTTTTACTCTCGCAAAAGAGTAATCAGAGCTAAACACGAAGCATTCCATAAATACTGCTTGAAACCTAATGTTAAGTTTCCTCAAGGCGTAATGATTTAGAGCTCTATGTCAGCTGGAGGATTAGTAAGATTTGAGTTCATAGACGGCACAGTTAATGCTGAAAAGTCATTCACAATAATTATTGGTTGGTTAAATTTAAATCGCAGATTCACATGCAGTTCTAATGAACTGTATGTGCATTTAAAAAATAACTAGAGTTAAATATTAAAAATACCAAGAGCGATATTAATCCTCCTTCTTATATCTTTTTACACTTAAATATGGATTTTATATGCATTCTTT
Organism: Agrypnus murinus; assembly: GCA_929113105.1. Taxonomy (NCBI): domain Eukaryota; kingdom Metazoa; phylum Arthropoda; class Insecta; order Coleoptera; family Elateridae; genus Agrypnus; species Agrypnus murinus. Next base: position 37,577,323 of record OV816025.1, on the reverse strand, counting down.
TTGGCCTAATAAATACCCTAAATATAGAATAACCACTTTTCTTTGCTACAAGCCAAGATCGGTTTAGGTAGGAAGATAAATACATATATTCTTTTTAACACGTACCGTAAGGAAATTACAGACAAATTTTTAAATTTAATTAAAAAACGAGATGGAACAAACTCAGCATTTTAAATTAGGCGACAATATTTACTGATTTTACTAGCATTTTCAGAATAATTAACATATTATACAGATTTACCTCTATAATTATTAGTGAAACTAATCTAACTGTTAATAATAATTAATTATTAGGAGTAATACATTTAGATTTTAAAGTAAAGTATGTGGTACTTAGCTACCAATTCACTAATCTGCCCCAGTAATAGCAGGCTGTTAATATTACTAGCACAATTACCATTAAAATGATGAGAAACACAAGAATCTTGATAGTTAAATCTAATTTTTCGTCTAAATTTAATTGATCTAAGCGGTCAAGCATTCGTTTAAACATTCTAGAAGGCAATGGAACAGCCAACAGGAAATAGTTAAGTTAGGGAGCCAGTAAATAGTCCAAATAGTCTGGAGAAATAGTCTTACGAAGAAAACAGAACAGACATTTTTTATAGAAAAATTAATTATCTATCTATTTTATTTAAACAATTTTTTTGTTAAATTAATATTTTAAGAGTTATTACACTGTAATGTTTTCCTGTTTCAGTGAGATGTTAGCCGTTTGCGAATTATTTAGCAAAACTAAAAAGTGAAAACTTTGCTGTGTAATAACTCTTAAAACATTAATTTGCAAGCAATTAAAAAATTGTTTTAATAAAAAAGATAGATAATTTATTTTTCTACAAAAAAGTCTGTTATATTCTTTTTCGCAGAACCAACCGTTCTCGAAATATTTTCAAAAACGGGTTTATTAAAATGGCTACTGAAGCATACCCGTCTCCGCCACACCAAATTAGTTTTATACTGACCACCGACCAACTAACAAATTCCAATAATAGAATAGCATGCATTTTTGCTGATGATATTGAAAGCAAATGATGGCAACAGCGCCGGTCCTCACGTTATACTTAAAACCTGTGTATAATTTGATATTGGGGCTCACTTTGCCGATTAAATCGTATCTAATAATATGGTCCTCACGTCGTCAGTAGTATAGTGTAGCCTCACTTGGTATTATTATACACAGCAAATAAAACTTTTTTAAATTCAAAGAAATCTGTGTATATTTGCGAGATACATAACTAGAACAAGTAAACAAGTGATGACAAAAAAAATTTGCAAGCTGTGACCATTTATAAGGGTGGTCCTCATTAACTACGGTTCATGATATGTCCTCACTTTGATAAGTGGCCGTAAATATATATATATATATATATATATATATATATATATATATATATATATATAAGAAGGAGTTATAATAATGGGATATCGCGCAACAGAGAAGAAAGAAAAAATAAGTTGCAGCCGTCTACACGTGTTTCACTGTAGTGAAACACGTGTAGACGGCTGCAACTTATTTTTTCTTTCTTCTCTGTTGCGCGATATCCCATTATTATAACTCCTTCTTGTATATCTCTACGCGCATTATTACTTCTAATCATTGATATTATACTTTGGGATTGGTTGTCTCACGGTAGTGGCTTTAGCTGCCTCCGTAGTGACGTTTGTTGTTGCACTGAAAACTCAGTGTCTTCAGGCCGATACTGCAAATGTGCGGTTGGCTGCTATCAGTGAAACCTTGTGTTGTTACATCTTTCTGAGTTAGTTGCTTTTATATTTATTCCATCTGCTATGCCGTCCTGATGATCACTAATAAGTGTGAAACACGTGTAGACGGCTGCAACTTATTTTTTCTTTCTTCTCTGTTGCGCGATATCCCATTATTATATATATATATATATATATATATATATATATATATATATATATATATATATATATATATATATATATGATACTTTACCACTTTTCCGGGTTTCACTCCGCGTATTCACTATTCGGCTCCTAGAGGAACCAGACAATGGTTGACGACGTTTCGGCAAGATCACACTTGCCATCTTCAGGTCACTTCTAACTTCCTTCTGCTTCGCGTGGTTACACGATGTAGTTCTTTTGGATCGTAGCTTCTCCAACTTCTTGACGTCTCGTAGAATCTCCTCTCCTAAAACCCTCCCGTAAAGGTTATTAATGTTACATTTTAAGTTTCCGCGGATATTATATGATACTTTACCACTTTTCCGGGTTTCACTCCGCGTATTCACTATTCGGCTCCTAGAGGAACCAGACAATGGTTGACGACGTTTCGGCAAGATCACACTTGCCATCTTCAGGTCACTTCTAACTTCCTTCTGCTTCGCGTGGTTACACGATGTAGTTATTAATGTTACATTTTAAGTTTCCGCGGATATTATATGATACTTTACCACTTTTCCGGGTTTCACTCCGCGTATTCACTATTCGGCTCCTAGAGGAACCAGACAATGGTTGACGACGTTTCGGCAAGATCACACTTGCCATCTTCAGGTCACTTCTAACTTCCTTCTGCTTCGCGTGGTTACACGATGTAGGTTACACCTGTGTTACACAAGTGTGAGTGATTTAATTAATATTATATTCAAATATGGAAAAGTGGCTTTAGATGGTAAATAGTATGGAAATTCTATGTGGTTAGGAATACATAATTAAGCTACAAAGACAAAGCTACTGGTATTGGAAATGGATCTAATAAGATTATTTATAAAAGAGAAGGAGTAAACAGTTAAATACTATGACAATTTCTGCAAAGAAGTGGTGAGAAATTAACAGAAAAAAGGACTGTTTCGACTAAGAACAAAGGTAGGAAAGTATTTTCCTTCTATTTTATTTCGAATCTTGTGGGAAAAAGCTTGGAGATTTTGGAGTGAAAATTAAATAATTAGACATTTGGTCAACTGAATTTATTTATTAGATTTAAATTAATAGTCAGTTACTTTTACATGTATCTTTTTCATTTGACAACCCCGAGAATTCAACATCGCCCTGAGATACGTTTTTCATGAATATTTTTTACTCTTTAAGTTATACATGGAGCCCAACTTAACTGCGTAATCTTGAAGTGATGTAAAAATTTACTTAACTTCTTTCTATGAGATATACTATGAAGTTTGTGCGGGGAGAGGGGCGATTAATACCATGACGCAGGCCCAACGTGCGGCTGCATATGACTTAACAGATGGTATAAGCAAAATCCCTCATTTGTATTACAATTAAGGGAAACTGCAAAAAACCTTAACCAGATCTGCCGGTACCGGAAGTCGAATCCGGGCCGCATGGGTGAGAAGAGTACGCTAGTCCCTACACTGTCAAGGCTGTGATTTTTATTAATTGTAATTGAATATTACAGCAGTATGTACATTTAGGTTAAGTATGGTTGAGCTTCGTGTTAAATATTAATAAATCTTTACTGAAAGCTGTTTTACATAAAGATTTCCTTTGTATATCATTGTTAATAAATATATGGATAATTTTATACCTTTTTATTCTAATTTATGGGAGGTTATCATTTTATTATAAACATTCCTTGCCAAGTATAGAATTTCATTTAAATCAAATTAAATGCAAAGCATGTATCATCGTGAGGATTATTGGCAATTAAGAAAAATCTGTTTGTTGAAACCTATACTAGGGAGAATTGTGGATTCGAAAGATAAGAGTAAGTATTTCTTTAATTCTCATCTGATTTTTATGCTAAAGCAATCTTTAGGTCGATCTGTGCTTATTTGTTTATTAATTTAATCTTATTCGATTAAAGGCTTTCGCCAAGCTTTACCCAACCTCACCTTTAAAATTTTCTTTTGAGTCGAATGTAGCTGGATCCTAGAAGTTTTAATCCGACATGCTGATAGTTGCTTCTTAGAAAAAGGTTATAATTGTGTAAACACAACAGACATTAGAAACAGTTGCAATAATACGTCCAGTTTCTAGGTAATCTAATGACCACATTCTAACAATCTTGGAAGCACATTCGAGAGGAGATGATCGCGAGCTCGAAAGCACCATCTCCAAAAAGCCTGTTCAGACCAGTACATTGTTTCCCCCAAAATAAACTGTTAAAAAGCTTATTTAAACAATTTAATCAAAAAATTTCAGTAGCCAACAGTTATTAATCGTTGTAATTGTTCTGTGGCAATTTTAAATGTATACATTATATGTATTATAACTAGAAAGGATTCATCTGCTGGTATGGTGTATATAAAATCAGAGTCAGATAAATGGTCGTAGAATACTCTAAGAACGATTCCCAGCTCTGCAAAAGTTATGGATTTATATGTACGTATTGCACCTTGAAACGGAAACTATCCAGCACACTAGGTTGTGGCATTTCATTGAAAAACAAAAACAAGAATGTAGGATTCATCCTCAATAAAGCCCGTATCATTTCAGAGAAAGTTAACTTAAACTGAAGTTGTTAAACTTTGCGAACAAGCCGGGACAAAGTCATTCTACTGCATGAACATTTATGAATAAATAACGAAAGTATACAAATTAATATTTGATGCTGTGGAATTCGTTCAAAACTCTCAGCTTTAGGAAACTGTCATGTAGCTGTCAACGACAATAAGATCAGAAGCAGATGTCTGTCGCTCAGAAGTCGTCAGATGATGTCATTTTAACTCCCTGTAATTGAAACGTAGACCAGCAATAAGAAAGCGATCCTGGTCATCTCTGTACAGACTGAGAACCTCATCAAACTTGTACCTAAAACAAATATTAAATTATATATCAGAAACAGAGTACAGACATTTTACTAGCACAATCTAGAATTTCATCAAACTTTTTCGAATAAATCTTCTATAATTTTCTTCTAAATATCGCTATGGTTCGGAATTATAAGTTGATTATATTGATTCAAAACTAAGAATTATTTTGTTTTTCACTTAATTAAATAAACTTTAAATATAAATACAAGCCTGAACGAGAAGATTAAATTGTAGGTCATGCTTTTGGGATTATCTAACTGTGTTTTTCATTAGATTTAGACAGGTATTGATAGTTCTTGATTTGTAAAAGGAATATAACTTATTAAGGCATTACAATGTAATATAATTGGCTCCTTACTCTACCTTAACATATTTTAGTAATTTGAAATTTCATTAAATATTAATGATGTAAATATTTTGCTGCAAATACGGGCTACCTACATCTGCATAATATAAATAGGGATTTATCAAATTGCATTTTATTGCAAAATTTACGACCAGTTGATTTATTTTGTTTTCGACCATTGCAGTCTTAAAGGGAGAAAGGAATAGGATTCCTTTCATTTATTAAAAAAATTTCTTGATGCTTGCGGGTAAATGGTAATAAGTTTTTACGTTTTTATGACAACTTAGTACTATTTATAGTAGTTAATATTTTTCATATAGGTACATGTTTATCCATTATAACAGATCCATAAATTTGTTTGTTTTGCAACAATTCTTTAAGAAATATGTAGTATTTATTATTTTACTGGACACAGCTTTTTTCCTTAGGAGTTGGGTAGGCAACTGTAGTAACTATACAATATAAAAATTCTAATTTTGTTACCTAACTGTCAAACTGTTTTAGAAGGGGATTTAGCACGATTGATTCTCTTAGCTACTGTTACGAATGGTATCATAGATGCAACTGACAAAAAAAGTATTACCGCGTTAATTTTGTTGGATTTCTCAAAAGCTTTTGATGCAATTAATCATCAACTTGCTTGTGCTAAATTAAGTTATTACGGATTTAAAGATTCGGCTGTTAATTTAATTAAATCTTATTTAGAGGATAGATTGTTAATTATTAAGAATGACAATCGGTCTTTCAATCCATTTCCTATCACACCTGGTGTTCCACGGGGTTCTAGTTTAGGCCCACTACTATTTATTATATGCACGTCTGATATTTTGAAAACTCTGCAGCATTGCAAAAGTACAAGCATATGTTGACACTAATAAAGATCTTACCATGATTATAGTATTGTCACATGAACATGATTTAAAGCTTAATATTAAAAATCGCATTTGTTATTGTTTGGAAATAAAAAGCAAATCAATATTATTAGACATGATAATAATATACACGTAAACAACAAAACCTTGACTACGCTGGAATCTGTCAGAAATTTAGGTATACTTTTGGACGCCAACTTACGATTTAAACAGCATGTTTGCAAGCTATTGCAAAAAGCCTACTCATATTTAAAAATATTATATCCTAATAAAGATATATTAGATTTTTGTCAGAAATAATGCTTTCCAAGAGCTTAGTATTGCCACATTTTAACTATTGTAATTTGATTTACGGCCCTTATCTTGACGCAGTTGATAAACAACGAATACAAAAGATTCAAAATTGGTGCTGTAGATTTATCTCTAATTTACGTCGATATGATCATATTCCCCATAAAATTAAGGAACTCGAGTGGCTGAACATGGAAAACCGTTGGAAGTATCAATTGGGATCGTTTACACATGTAGGTACTACTCACATTGTTAAAATCTACTAATCTACATCTTTTAGCTCAGAAATGATACCTAAATCATACGTGTACTCCGTGAACACTTTATAACGAGTGTTCACAAGCTTAACATGCCAAAACACACTTATCTTTATTTCGTAGAAATTTTGCCTTGCAGTAAGACTCTAAAACTCTTTACCTATACCTACATATAAAGATATGCTCTGCTAAAAGGTTTAAACGTGTTCTGAAAAATATTTGATACAAATGCAATTATTAAACTTGTATCTTTGGTCTCATTATCTACCTACCTACATATATCTACTTTTATTTTATTATTATTTATATTAAACATTTTATTGCCTTTTTGTTGTATTAATTATATTTTTTGCAAATTGATTATGAAAGTTGACTTTTTTTAACGAAAAATCCTAATCAAAGTAGCACTTTTTTAATTATAAGCTTTAAGGACACTGATTGTGTCTATTAATTTCTACAAATTTTTTTATTGAATAATGCTTTTTGAAAATTGATGTTTTTATTACATATTTGTTTGTATTACAAAATTTTATATTTAAAATATTTAAAAACCTCAAGAAGGCACTGTTATGATACAGTATAATAATAGCCGGTGTACTCGCAAGAAATATTTTCAACCGGTCGAGTGCCACCTTGATATATTTTTGGGTTATTTGCGGGCTACGGAACAACAGTTATGCTGCTGTGATATCTGCTACTCCTTATTACCAACATACAATAACAAAGTGGTAGAATCTAAAACTAAAGAAAAAAAACTCTATCTTCAAAAAATTTTTTTTGTAAATTTGTTAAAAATTGTTTGCAATACTTTTTGCTAATACGGTCCTGTTATATTTTGCATCAATTTGATAATAAATAATAAGTCATCCAGCATTGGGATAGTCAAAACATTGTAAAGCGATATGTGTAGAGTTAAGCAAAAATTCGGAGAAGTCGATTTAAAAACACGTATATTGGTCAAGGTTACGTCTTTATAAACACCATGACATATCACCGTAATAAGCGTTTTTGTTCTAAACTGCATAGTTGCAAAAAAGTCCCAAACGTTTGATGATAGTTCATCAAACTAATAATTTTTATTATCAAGAGTTTATTTGAATGTGTTTTCCGTTTTAAATAAAATAGATTAATGGTAAAAATTGCTCTTATTTAATAAATTGCGACCCTTGTAGTTTTTTGAGTAAACCACAATCGGGCCGCAAATTCAACCTGGCGGCTCCCTAATTATGAAAATGTTCTTTTTAAAAGGTTAATTTATCTTCTGTTTATTTTCGAATGTTATTACAGAACGTAAAAATATATTTATGTTTTGTATCCTTTGTTTAAATTGCGTTTTGTTTATTTTACATAGATCAAATTTCACTATGTGTATTTTTGCGGAATGTTTAGTCCAAAATTTTATTTACAAGCACAGAATACGAAAGAAAGAATTGCTATAAATAAGGAAAATCTGCGAAAGGGGATGTTTATAACAAAGAGAGTTTTTGATTATTGACTTACGTTCATTGTGAAATTTCGAGCCCAAGATCATTTTTGTAAAATTTTATTTCAGTTTTAATGAAAAGGTTTACTATTAGTTTTAAATATTAATGCTTCAGATTCTAGTAAAATGTATTAGCATCGCATTTTTTAAATTACGTTCAACGACGCCACACATAACTTTAACTTATTTAACTTATTGAAATATGATATCAGATGCTCTCTTTAAAGTAAGATGTTTTAAGCTGTTATTAGACCTTGAATTTATTTTAAAATAAACAAACCATAACATGGCAAAACGGAACGTGTCTTATTTACGAGTGTTTTCAAGATCAACTCATTTGGGTATTTTGCGGCATTGACAAAATTGTGCTGTATTGACAAATACTGTAAAGTTCAACAAACTACAGTCCTCAGCATTATGCGAGATCAGGAGATTGTGGAGCAGAACGTGCAGGACCGGACTCAAAACTTGAACCTTAAATAACTCTGAAAGTAAATATTTTAGAAAAAAAAGTTATGGGAAAAACTTTCTCTACACATCATCAACTATCTTGTATTCACGTATTGTCCGTTATTTTTGAGACATGCTGTATTAGAAACTAGCTGAACAACTTTAAAGCGCCAATAATCGAGTGCATGCGCTGTATATTTTTGTGCTGTTGTTACGATATAAGTAATACGTTTTATCATATGTTCATGTTATATTAAAAATTGTTTATTCATTTTATTTTTAGATAAATATAACAACAAAATAAAAAACGTAACTATTAACATGCATATCTGAGAAACTACAAGTTTTGTAAAAGAAATTACCTAAAAGTTGTTTCTATTAAAATAATTGATAATCTTTTAGTAATCTCGTATCTTTTGCTTGTCTATATACAGGTTCATTGAATACAATGAACCTGTTCATGAATCATTTTTCTTAAATATGATACCCTGTGTATTAATACATTTCTGAATAGCGTTCTTGAAGACAATTATAATTACAAGAACAGAATAAGTATAAAAGCATGGGTCTGGTATGAGCAGTTTCGAACTTATTGACTATCATCTTCAGCAAAGATTCGATATTAAAATTGAGCTAGAAACGTTGTTGATCAGCCTTTCGAGCACTTATGAGTAATTAATTCATAGTTACTTATTTATATTGTTTATATTTTGTAATTGTATTTATTGTCATAATATTTGATATGCCAAAAAGCAATTCACCCACACTATAATTTTAAATAACTATTATAATTTTAAATAAATTTTAGGCGACGCGTTAGATTGGTTGCATAACCTCAATTTACAAAATAATAATTTAACCAAAAGCTTTAAAATCTTGAAATACAAGAAACTTATACAAGTGAGAAATCTCTTTAGCATAAAAACACATTTTTAACTATTAATTAATAAGGTAAGATAGTAAACACTTGTATACCTCCCCATTGCAATACACCTTGTCTGTTTTAGGTTACATCTTACATTAAAATTAAAATTAGCCTTCAATTGTTACTTCATTAAGTTAGAAATTACTTAAACGCCTCCCACATTGTCAATGGAGAAGGAAGATAAACTAAATTCTATGAAAAAATATCAGTTTTCTAGATATCCTTTCTGTGACTATAATGTACAATTGTGCATGTAAATCATAAATGACCATATTTTACTTCATAAAAGCAAATTACTTTAGAGGAGGTTTGTAAAGCTGCTTTATTACCACATAATTGTTACTATCTTAAATGTAGGGGCTGATTTTTATTAATAATATACGCTAAACAACTGTAATTATGTTACGTCTTTGGAACGTTTATTGAAATACCTACTGTAATTGGGTTATTATTTGAATTTGTTATTATCTAAAAACATCTAAATAATGTTATTAAGATCATATTATTTAAATTTGTGAAGATAGAAAGATGTATAAAGGTATTTTTAAATAATTAAGTTAATAAATAGGTGTTTGAAAATTAGGTTTCACCGACATTCAAAGGAGAGCTTATTTTGTATACAATGAAGATATGAACATATAAGTGTAGCATACCAATGGATTCGGGATTTAATATACTATGAGTTTATCTACATAGCTTAAGTGTTGATTAGGAATTATAAATAAAAATTGGGTTAAGAATATTTAGAAACGTCAACAAACACTTGCCTTATGCAAAAATCACATCACATTCAATGGTTTCGACAAAAATATATAAAAGGACGGCCATTTTTGTAACAAACTCTCTTTTAATTTACATCTTGCAGAGAGTGCACATTTCTTGTTCAGATTAATAAAAATTAAGGATATGTTTACCTAATTTAGAAATGTCAAGGTTTTGAGGTTAGATTTAGTAATTTTAAACGTGAAAGTGATTTAATTAAGAAAGTTTTAAAATAAAAGTGTTTATTTCAGTAGTGCCTCAATTTAAATAAGTGATTAATAAATTCTACGATTGAATTTTGCTAACAGGACAAATTTATGGAATATTCTTATTATTATGATGAAGATGAGTAATAAGATAATTTATATATTTACTACCATTGATGAATAACAGTTATTGGATTTGGTATTCCAATTTTGTAAACCTTTTATTGATTTGGATATATTGATGAATGGATTGTTGACACTGTTTCTTCAATTCTTTGTCGAGTTAATAATAGCAGACAGCTGATACAAGGGATTTCAGCATACCAAGTTGGTATTTACAAGACGCCAATTTCAAGAACATTAAAAGGAAGGAATTACAATCCTTGTAATTTAAAAACGTGAGTTTTTCAGTAGCCATTAGTTTAATTAGTAATAAGAAATTTTAATAATACAAAAAAGGGTATAAGAAATTATAAACAAATTATTCTCGTTATTGCAAGAAGTATTTTCTTTAGTTAAACTAAAACAATTATTTGTTTTGACATGAATTTAATTTATCCCCAAATAAATAATATTTAATGAATAATTAAGTTTACAATTAAAAAGAGAAAAATCTTATTCATATTTTTCATTGCTATTTAAATCATAACAATTATTTATGTTTTGTTATTTCTTATAAAAGAAAATATTTCTGTGATGGTATCATTTTCCTTTTTTTTTGTTCATTGTTTAATTGTTACTTGGTAATAAAAATAAAATTGTGTTGTTATTATATATGAGATATAATTTGATAAATGTGTTTTATATTACTATGCTCCTAAATATAAAAATTTAGTTATCAATTTAAGCGACCCGCCTGGGAGAGTCTAAATTTGTGGAAAGTTAGACTTTTCACAACTTTATATTTAGCCGGAGCATTATTTCAATTAAAGCTAAGCAAGTAGTGGGTTGAGTATTTCGTTTTTGTTACAATCGCATCCATGTCTGTCCAGTATTCAAATAATTTAATAAATTAAATTAGCATCATAATTCTAATAATCATATCATTATTCGTATTAACTTGGGGCATTACTAAAAATTTAAATTACCCCCCTCATATTAAAGCACATCATTATGTAAAAGGAAATCGAATAAATATTTTTTATATTTTATAACATAGCTATAAACATCAATGATAAAACGTTTTGTCTATTAACTATATTTATCATAACTGTGTTTTCTTGAGATTTAAAAACATTTTTAACACAAGTCTTTGTAATGCAGAAATATGTGTTGGAAGCAAATAACCACAAACGATATCTTTTGTAAATATCTACCAACCATGGGAGCATACAAATTCAAACGGTGTTTTCTGATTTCTTTATTCAAACATACGACATTATTGATCGTATTGTGGTATTGGTATTGTCAAAATCCTTAAAAAAAATCTTAAAAACGTCAACTTTTTAACATCATTATTTCACTAAAAAAATTTGTTATGAGATTGCTTAAAACTAATAACAAATAGTATTAATTAAAACACAATTCAATTAACATGTTTTTAAAGCTTTTGTATTAAAAAGTTTACTATTTCGTAAATTTTCTTATTAATAAAAATGGGCCACAAAGTACTAAAGTACAGAATTTTTCGATTCGTTTTACGTTCCAGTTTCCTATATTATTTATAGGATTATTTATAGGATTATTTTTTCTAAAATTATTTTTACTTTTTTTTAAATAGTGCTGCAAAGCGAACCATTTAAAATAACAGGTCACTAATAAAAAGGATCCATTAGAACGCCAAAAAGATTCAAAATAAAATAAGAAATTTAATTGTTTAATTTGGTCAAAAAAGTTATGATTTTTTAATTTATAATTTTAATTTAATTTTTGAAAGTTCAAAACCGTGATGAAACTTTTTCAATATAATTTTAAAAAAATTACTTAAGATATTGCTTTTATTTGGAAGCATAGACGTTCTGACAATGAGTCACACTCTATTGTAAAATCTTCATTAGCGGATAAATGAAAAGGTCGAAAGGATAAAAACTGTAAAGGTGTTAATGGAATTTAGCAATTTTCTGCACTTACTGTAGTTAAATACAGTTATTAAAGTCTAAATAGCATCGAGTTTTAAAATTCTGGCGATTAAGTAGGTCATCCTTTAACGATATCATTAATTTTTTTTGTTTTTATTTAATTTGCATATATGCGATTACGATTTTTCTTAAAATTTTTTATCATTAAACAAACCTATTTTGCTTTTACAGCTATCTATTCAAGAAGAATTTTTTAGCCACTTTCGCTTTATTAAATTGATATTGATTTAATGAATCTTCTTTTTTCGCTTCCTTTTTATTCAAATAGATTTTACTCGTCTTGTTTTCTCAATGAATAAATAAATAATAAATAAATATCTAGCCACCACGTTCGCCTTCCATTCCAATTGTGGTTTGTCATAATCAATTGATTGGTTTTGATATCTTCACGTTATTCTATCATCTTCCTTTTTCTAATGCCAGCCTGTACAATTTACTTAAAAAGAACTTATAGAAATTCAAATTGAATTATAGCATATATATTTTCTATCTTCCCAACATGTTTTTACTTTAATTTTTGTTACCGAAGCATTTCGTGTAGTTATGTAGAGCAAAACAATTTCACGGAAAATATAGGCTTACTTTTATACTTTAAGCGTAAAACATTATAGTAGTGTAAAACTTTCTTATTGTTGCACCATGAAGCATCGCCATTATACATTACGAGGTATTTACGTAAAATTTATGAGGGATGCGTATCAGTAAAGCGGCACAAAACATTTCACATTTGAACAATTTTCTCTTATAATATACTGTATGTATGTACATAATAATTACTGGTGAAAAAACTGAAAACAATGAACAATTTATCCCTGCATGAGGTTACTTTAATTGGACGCGCATCGTTTATGATTATGTTTACGTTACGTTTAGGTGAACACGCCTTTAATCAAATTAAATTTGTCTCGACAGTTGCATTTTTGTAAATTTTTCCCCTTACCTCTCCCATGTAACGAATTTAAGAAGCAATGTAAATAAGGATGTCTTTTCCTCGACAGTAATAGGTTCATTTAGTTATTTACAGTAGGCATACTTTTTAAGTGTTGTATTAGATTACACGCTAGAGAAGGCGTGAAGTAAAATTTGGATAATTAAATCCATTAACATCTTTTTCCCTTAACAGTGCTTGGTTCTTAAAAACGTAAGACAGATTTATTAGACAAGCTCTAAACATATCAGTAGCGGTTTGTAATCATGTATTATAATAGGCCCAATTACGTCAAGATGGCTGTCTAAAACTACTTTTTGTCTACCATCTACCTATAAATAAATTAATCTAAATGCATAAAATAGATTAATGATTAGTGACAAGAATTAGAATTAGAATTTTATGTTAATATATTAGTGTTTAGTATAAGTAATAGTTCTATTATTTTTGTTTGCAAACAATACTCAGAGCACTAGTTGTAACACCAGAAGAAGCTTATAAATTTTAGTTTATAGTTATGCGAGAATTTAAATCTTGACTATTACAAACTACACTTTTTTATATTCTAATTAGGAAAAAATATAAAATCCACTTCGACATAATGAAAACCTTATTATTTGTGAAGTATCAAATATTTATTTGTAAAACGTCGACATTAATTTAGGTTAACCCACTGAATCATATGAACAGGTAAGAATTTACTGAGATGAGATAAAAGAATACTTGTTAGGGATAGTTTTCTTTAATTGTAAATTATATGTTTCGGAATGAATCACCTACCAGCAACCTGAAAAAATGGATTTATAATCGGGTAAGTAGTTTTACTATTGACAACCTTTTTTTATCTGTACTAATGTACTGTCTGTTTATAACATCTCTTCACTGATATCGTTGGTGAAATTGTACAATACTATTTCTTTTACTTCCTGCCATGACTTTTATTGATAATTTTCTTTCAGGTATAGCTTCAGGTAAACAATGATAACTGCCCTTACTTTCTTATACTATGTATCAACTAATGTTGACTTATACCTTTAATCAGAAAGTTTCCGTCTACCTTATTTACTTTTAGAATAACTATCCCTGCTGTCTGAACGTTCCAAGTTGATATATTGATACGACAAGTAAGAAGCTTTTGATAATATTTTTTTTTATTATGTGTTTGATACAAAGAACTATATATAATGTTCAAACTATATGTCTTCTTTTTGTACAACCTTTGACATGTAACGTAACGTTCTTTTTAAATACTACTAAAGGTGCTGTTTTAATTGTCTGTTGTCAAGAAAAAATATTTACACTAACACTAATTACTAACAACTATAAACTATTAACAAACTTTCGTTGGCATCAGTATGATTACTACTATGAGTCCTTTCTTACTAAATCCAAAAGATTAAAGTTGAACCATAAATTCAATGATTATAATAATAATAATCATTCCATTAATTTAATGCTTCGAAACTACAAAACAATCCTAGACCTTTAATAATCAATTCGTGGTCAATTTAATAGGATCTGTTGCTTTTAATAGACTTAATTCTTCATCAGTACATTCTCCTTAGCAACTAAAGAAGAACTGAAAAATTTCATCACGCAACTAATAATTCTAAACCAATTCCGAGAAACGGTGTGTATCTCGATGGGGAACACTTTGCTTTGTATTTTTAATCAAAGTTCGAATTTCTATAGAACGAAGATTCGCACTAACGTATCCTTTTATGCACACACTACATATTTTATCCCCTTTTAACCTCATTTTAAATTTATTGCAACAGTACGAATTATAACCACTACGCATTTAAAAATATAATTAAAAAAATGATTTCGTATTACAACTGATAGGGTTACAATTTCTTTTTATTAATAATATTTATTTTAATACAACAATAACTTTAGTCTTTAACAATAATTCTAACGCATGGTAACTCGTCTTGCTACTTTCACATCTCGTAGTGTAAAATACAAGTAGTATGCCATTCACATGATTTATATAATTTCGATTTTTACAAAACGTGTACAATAAAAATGAAAAGCATAAAAAATTTTCACAAAACACAATAACCTTCTTTAATAACTGTAAAAGATTTGCAGAAAAACAACCTCTTCTGTGTTCACCATAAAGAATAATTCCCTCTTTATTCCTGATGGTTGCATAAAAGTAACGGCAATAATGAATAAATACTAATAATAATAGATATGACATAGAAAGATGAACAACCACAGAATAGGTTATTACATCTGTTGATATGATGATTTTCATCAAACAGTGTCTCTTAAAAGACAAAAAAGATCGTTTAGAAATAAAAATGTAAGGGATTCCGCAAAAGAAAATAAAAGTGTAATGACTGATTTGGAGTATTGTTGGTTAAAATGTAGCTGACAATACAATTTCATATTGTATTTTCATACAAGCGCGTGTCCACACAGTAAAACATGGAGTGTTAAACCTTACACTCAAATAGTACCCAGAGTGGTTCCTATTTATCCACACTAATGAGTGTAAATAACATTGGTCTTAAAAGTGGTAAAATATATAACAACTTTAACCTTCAATGCAGGTTAAAGTCATGGATTCTTTATACCTATATTACACGATACAGAAATGAAAAAGACACTAACGAGTGTAAAAATGACAAACCATAGTGTTGAGAAAACATTTGTTGAGTGTAAAGTATGCACGAACCGAATGTTAATTTCCCATTCTTTTAGTGTAAAAATTATTGCTTATAATGGCAAGGAACATTTTTTTAATGGAAAAGGAACCAACTATAGTGGTTACAAGGATTTATTGGAGTGTAAATAACTATTCTGTTCGTGCAATTATATACTTCAAGTACTATTCAACTAACTATTCAACTATTCAAGTTTGAGTTAATTTATTTATTGGATACATGTATAGAGTAACAACATTTGATCAGGAAAACAATTTTGAGTCTACGGGATTTTCACTTCCAGTTAAATTTGACAAAGAAAATGTATTAGTTACAAAGGTTTATAAAACATTACAAACATTATTAACAACAATACAAAAATAGTCTTGACGACCATATATAGTTAGTAGGTACATAATACAATTGCTTTATAGACAATAATCAAATTACCAAAATAATGATCAAGGCCAAGCTATTTTTTGAATAAAATTATAAACTATTAAAATATATGCAAAATAATTGCAAGAAAAACAATATTAAGTTACCAAGCGGTAGTGATGTAAATAAAAGGGGAAGATGAATTTAATAAAATGATAAAAATGGTTGTAAATGAATTTGTCCAGTAAATAAATGTATAATTTATAAAGAAAATAATAAATAAAAGTTTAAGAAGTTATCCTGGGTTAGTAGTGTATAGTTTATTGGTTAAAATAATTAGAAAAGAACTACACGAGAAGAACGCAAAATATTAATTAGTATCCTACATACGGTTTATTTCAAGAAACCAGCAACAAGTAAAGAAGAAGTTATCAATAATGTTTCTTGAATAGTATTCAAGAAATGCTATTTAAGAAAGGTAAATAAATAAAAGGAAAATTCAGCTCACCATTTCAGTATCGACAGGTATTCAGCCCAGAGAACGGTTTGGGAGTACAACAGCCGCAAGTAGACTCTTGAAGGGCATAACACCAAGCACCATGCAGCTACAAAAGAAAATAAAGTGAATCACAGAATAAGGTTTGTGGAAATAGAAACAAGTGTATATAAAGCATATCTAGTGTTTCTCATAGAAAGAGAAGTAAATCCAATTAAAAGAAAATTTCATGCAGACTCACCATCATTTTAATACGTTTGATTTGTAAAACTGCAAGTGATCAATCTATGGCCTAAAAAGATAAATGGTTCAATTATAAATACAGAATTAATAAATAAAAATATGTACAATACAATAGGTACAATATGTAAATATTATAGAATACCTTATAGACAAAATGTTATAATTTGTATATTATAGTATATAAAACATTTACAGCCGTACTTATAAAGAAATTACACGCGTGTAGCACAATGTTTATTAATGTTACACGCATGTAAATCTTTCTATAAGTACGGCGGATAATATTAAAATAATAAAAAAAGTGAGTCTTTACTACTAGGAAATCAACATTAGTTTTGAACAATTACATATAAGCTCCTTTGTATGATTAGGGTAAATGACACCAGCAATCAGTAACACAACTGAGTTTCTGTAATTAAAGTTTTATTAAATTTATTATTTACACATTCTAATTTACATTACAAACCTTACCTGTAATTATATAAACGACATTTAATGTCAGTAATCACAATGTCAGTTTTTAATAATCATACGTGAATTTTATACAAGGTCCGTTGATGCATGCATAATTATATTCAAAGTAAAGGTTGTCTCATCCATTTCCACTATTGGCTTTTGAAATGGGCTCAAAAAATGGCGCCTTTTTGGCGGCAATTTTAATTTGTCATGAATTTGTCAAATCAAATATTTACATAACATACAGAAAAGGTTACGAATATTTTAATTAAAACAAATCAATAATACTATGTATTAACTTATTAACAAATAAATATTTTTAGGCATTCGAATTATCTTCTGTTATTGAGTAATAATAACTACTACTACTGAATAAAACCACGAAGACATTAACACATTAAAAAATTATGGTCTAAAATGGCGAAGATTTATTAGTTATATGAACAAAACAACAATAACAAGTAAATCGAATATTTTAACTGTGATACAACTAATTTATTAATGGTATCCCCCTCAAACAGTATTTGAGTTTCTCTTTTTTGTTATCCAAATATGGCAGAAAGCCATATAAAAGCCGTGGACGGAAATCTAACTTCTGTAAATGTCTGTACAGAATGGAGTATGATGCAAGTGGATGCTGCAACTATTTTTTAAGCTTTTGTAACCTTTCCAACCAGCTAAGAATTAAGAATATATTAAGTAGGTAATTGAAAATTATCCTGCAAATCGTAGGTGTACTGCCATTTTCAAAATTTCCAGCGACCACATCCGTATTTTTAAAACTTGAAGCAAATTGTTGCGTCTGTGTGGCGGGGCGGGATGCTAATTAGTACGCATTTTTTAGTGACTAATAAAAACAGTTTTTCAATAGTTTTGAGTTTTATTTTGCAAGAAATCGTCGTGTTTCACTGTGCCCCCCTCTAATTGAGATCTTAGGTACGCCCTTGAGAAGTAATATTATTTTGAAAGAATTTATACCCAAATTGTTATATACAAACCTTCATTCATTGTCCTCGAATATTAAAATAAATTCGTGGAAATTTAAAAAGGATGAAAGAATTCTTGGCACTGTTTTATAGCAGTATTCTATTGAAAAAATTTAAAGCACATTTTTGCTTACTAACCTTCATTTATTGTCCTCGAATATTAACACGAATTCGTGGAAATTTAAAAAGGCGAAAATAATTCTTAGAACAATTTCTTTTTTTATTAAAAGGTTTTAGGTAACTAGCGAGAGTCAGTGGCGGCTGCCCCCGCCTAGAAGAAAAATAAAACAGAATAAAGCCCTCTTCAAATTGATGCGTATGTGTAGCAGGGCGGGATGCAAATTAGTACGCATTTTTTAATGACTAGTAAAAACAGTTTTGCAATAGTATTGAGTTTATTTTGTAAGAAATCGTCGTGTTTCATTTTGCCCCTCGTCCTCGAAACTAATATGAGTTGGCCTTCCTCTAGTTTAGATCCTGGGTATGCCGTTTTCATTCATTGAAATTTTCTAGAGTCGATTTGCAAGGCGCTATGCATTCGTTCAGTATACATGGAAACAACGCTGCTTTAATTAATAGTAAACAATAAGAAAAAGAGCCGGCAATAGACGAGTGGTGTGAGAGCACGACTCCAAAGGTCGTGGGTTCAAATATCACCTAGGCGACAGAACTTTTCTACAATGGCACATTTGGTCACCTTAGCTGAAAATGTGTGTGATTGTGTTTGCATGTTAGATAGGGGACATATGACCTTATCTGTCAGTTCTTCGTAATGTAGATGTGGAAAAAACTAGGAAAACCTCGTAATTTATTGAAGGGTTTCCTTAACAATGTTCGTTGTGTGATTACAATTCTTCCAAGGGATTGTAAGGGATTGTGGGTTTCCAAGAGTGATTATTTAATAGTAACATTTATTAAATAAACGTAATCGAACAAAAATAGTCGCAAATACTAAGAATACCATTCGCAGACGAACCTTTGAACGCATTATTTAACAAACACCCCCTTACCCCTCCTCCATCAATCACGACTTATCCTATCTTTCTTCTTCAGTTACACCCTTCTTACTGCTTTTTCCGTCTTTCCCCCTCTCCCGGCTTACCTCCCACCGACTTATCTCCCACCGACTTATCTCCCACTCGGTCTCATCCCTCCCGACTTATTCTTATCATAAAATTCTGCATTGAATTCATATATCATATATGTATGCTTAATATACCAGCTTTCGAAACGTTGTCGGTTATTTTGTCCATGCTCCTTAAGAGATAAAACATTAGTTCTTAGACATTCATATTTAACTGTTTTATCAAATATCCCAATCTGCAAAATTTAAAAATTTTGGAAGAACGAACGCACAGAGAAAGGCAGAAATATCAAATTTTGTGAAAATGCTCTACAACAAATACTGTGAAACTCGACTGAGAACTGCTGGTGGCATAGTAAGCAGGTATAGGGAGGATGTTTAGTACCAAAACGTGATGAAGCAATCGACCTTGGGAATATTGAAATACGTCGATTACAAATATTGCTTAAACATTTGAAGAATTAAAAAAACACAAAACTAAAACTCCACATACTAAAAAAGGACGGTTTTAAAAATATAAAAGTTAAGTAAAAATAAAAAGTAAGTAGTGTTGACTAATACCTAGATTATTAATCGTGAATAGTTCTAAATCTTACCACCGTAGAAAGTGAGAGGACGCTCCAAGTAAATGTCCGATTCACGCGTCTCAAATTAAACGTTTCATATTTATTTAAATTAAAAATAAAAACATTAAAAACATAAAAATGAAATAGTGTTGACTAATCTACACAGCGTAAGCTTCAATATAAAAAAAGAATGACGTAAATTGGCCCGGTGGAACTCTCAAACGAACTGGTACAAAAACAAGCCTTATGTTTTAAATATATAATAATATAGAATAGATAAGCTAAGAAAAATAACAAATATGCTCTTGGCAGGCAACTAAAAGATGATGATTTGTATGATTTAATTCCGTAAATACTTTAATTAAGTTGATCAGGAAAAATAAGATATCAACGTGTTTACTTGCACACTGCCCCTTTGCATCTTTAAAATGAGCTGTTGGTGGTAAATTTTATACCTTATTAAAATTATGAACCTAAAAGAGGAAGTATCATTTTTATCAATTTTATTGCACATTGCAGATTGCTCATCTAAAAGATAACTGGAAGTAGTCGTATACGTTGCACATAACTACAACAGTCGTTTTCTTCTCGATTTTTATCTTTAGGACGTCTTTATACATTTAATTAAATGTTTCACATACGAACAAAGAAACTTCCAGCTAAAGCAAACAAAATAAAATTAAAACAAATATTTACAGTTTATAAGAATTTAATTACCTTTAATAACAAGTACGAAATTAGAAATTAAAATTAGAGAAAATTTTCTAATATTTTTAGGTGTAATATGTCATCTGCCTAATAGTAAATACCATCCTTTTATTTCTTTAGAAATAGTGCAGTAAATTAGAGATCTTTATTTAACAAAACATAATTAAGGTGAGATCTTAGTTAATTTGTTTGTACATAAGGTTTAATAATATACTTCCATAAATTGTATAAAAACATGCAAATAAAGTAAAAAGTAATTACCCTCGTTTCTTATAGTTATACATATATTTTTTAAATATTTTAGATATACTTTCATTTAAACTGATTTTAATCATTTCGAATTAACAATAAACAGAATAGAAAGAAAAAATGGCTTTGTTTCTAAATCAAATAAATAATAATTAAATAGTCATTTCATTTATCAAATCAGGTTTCTGTATTCAGAAGTTGGTACTGTATATAATTGATGAAGAAAGAATTCCCATTAATTGCAAATTAAATTTTTTCAGATTATCAAATTAAAATAAATAATAGAATTGGACTAAGGATGTGGTTTCGGGGTATTCTAGATTAAGAAAAGTATCACTTTTGAGTAGATGGAAGTGGCAACACTTGGCTTAAACAGAGAGTAAATTAAACTGGAGTGCTCAAAGTATCTCCATTGTATTACGATTATGTATTATATTTTTTATTAACATTTATAAATTATTTATTCGACATAATCAAACTGCTATGCACAAATACACAAATTACTATAATATTAAACCTTTTAACTCTTTAATAATACTTCTTTACAAACTGGTATACGGTTATATTAAAAGATACGATAATATTACCTTACTTAAAATCTGGATTAAAGTCTGGAACAAATTAAATATTTCCTAAAATATTTTCATTTTGCAAAAGCAAAAACATCAATTGTTATTATATGTTTGTCATATTTTTGTGTGGTTAATTTATTTGAACAGTGGTGTACTGTTGGGGTACAAAAATAATTAATTTTTTTTAAATGGAAAGCCCAATCTTTTATTACGAATTCAAAAATGCATATTTTTTACGTATAATATAATAATAATAATAATAATAATAATATACGTAAAAATATCTACCTAGAATATATACAATGATTTAAGAATTTATTTTAATAAATTATATACTTTCAAATGAAACAAAATAATAAATTGTCTAAATACGATGCTCAACTTGTTGCCCATTCACTATTTAACAGTGTCATAATTGTGAAATGAATGCATTTTGAGCATTTTTGATTATTTTTAGTCCAATATTTTGTATTACCTAGTAGTAGTAGAATAGTATCTTTTAGGTCATCCACGTACTCCAGTCTGTTAGAATACGTCCGGCTTTTTAAGTAGTCCACAAGAAATAATCCAGTGGAATATGGTATGGAGAGCGGAGTGATTGCTCTATAAAGCTCGGTCGACCTATTGTGACATAATTACTGGGAATAACACTTAATAAACAGATAAAAAACAAATTATTAGTTCAAAGTCTCCTGTACCCTTACTTTAATAATTGTATCCTTTAAAAGGCAATAAAAACAATCTCACTTTCCGTGATGCATTGGAAGACAGAAGGACGCGTTGAAAAGATAGTCGGCATTCCGTATTTGTCATCTGTTTGGTCATCTTTTTTTTACAGATTTCAAGAAAATTCTTATGTGACTGTATAAATGTAAGTGCACGTAAAACAGTTTGCCTTTTTTGAATTAGTAATAAAAATAGCGGTTTCTATTTAAAAAATTAAAATTATTTTTGTACTTCAATAGTACGCTACTGTACAAATTAATTAACTCCAAAATATAGCAAATTTATAATAACAATTGACATTATAAAAAAATATTTTGAGAAATATTTTAAGAAGGTTCGCTGGAACTTGCCTTTACGCCCCTAACTGTATCAGGAGGGATACTGCATTTACGCTTTAATCCTATAAAATACCTATTGCCCCATTCCATAGGGCAGGTTGTATAATAAATGTAGTTAAAAAGAGAAAAAAATAAATATTTATATGTTCCAGGAGGGATACTGCATTTACGCTTTAATCCTATAAAATACCTATTGCCCCATTCCATAGGGCAGGTTGTATAATAAATGTAGTTAAAAAGAGAAAAAAATAAATATTTGAGGTGCTTCAGACTTTTTTCCACAATGGTGAAGATAAGGAAGTAACGAATAGTCAGCTCGTTCACCAGATTTAAATCCTCTTGACTTTTTTTATGATTGTACCTGAAATCAATGGTGTATCAGAATTAACCTGAGAATTTAATCAAACCCAGAATATTCATCATCATACCACAATATTCCTTCTGAAACATTTAGCAAAACCAGACAAGAATTTGAAATTGTAGACCTTATTTGGACATTTAACAAACTAAAACTCGTTTTTTCAAAAGTTACTATACAGATTTAGTAATTTTTCGTCTATTTAATTTGTTACGCATTGAATCACTTTTATTTGACTTCGACATGATTAAGAATGGACAAAGTGAAAAATATGTACACTATCAATATCTGATTGTAGTTCCTTAAAGACGAGGCCCTTTTGTAAACGTATATGTAAGTAAAAATGTATGTAGCATATAAAAATAAGTATCGACAACATACCACTAATAAATAGATCACAATTAGGTAATTTAAAAAGACTTTTGCTAAATACGTTTACTTCTGCAAATGATATTACTATTTTTTTTATTTTTGATGTTAATAAGGGCTAAACTTGATAACATTTTTGACATAGTACTGCGTTTTAATGAGTTTTAATTTTAAAAATTATCTTTCAGCGAATGTTCTAAAATATTTTTAATTTTCTATATAAAACTTAAAACATTAAAAAAATTGCAGGTAGCACCAATTTTAAAAAACGTTAAGTTTTGATTGTTTGTTAATTTGTTCTTCAGCCTCTTCGCACACAATCTTCGTTTTGAACTTCCACTTAAATATTCTCACTTCTTAAAAACTCCTTGAAACTGGAAAATGAAATCCTATTTATTCTGTTAACGGAACATAAATTAAATTAAACAAAAATGTATACGAATATACGAATGTTCAAAAACGTTTAGTAAGTATGTTAAGTACGTATGTATGTAAGTATGTATCTTAAAAATAGAAAAACTAATCAGAGGCTAAAATATTGCTGATCACCTTGTACATTTTTATTTTGCAAAAATGCTCATATGCTACAAATGTTTTCTCACAAAGAAAATTTTAGAAGCAATAAAGCTGTCGGTATCAAAGTTTAGCCACATTCCAATTTTAACATCTAAAAATTTCTTTGTGAGAAAACATGTGCAGCCTATAAGCACTTTTGCAAAATAAAAATGTACAGGGTGATCAGGAATATTTTAGCCTCTGATTAGTTTTTCTATTTTTAAGATACATACTTACATACATACGTACGAGGGGAACTAGAATAATTATCTACCTAGCCATGACTGAAACAACTGACAATCTTCAGCGTTTAATGTCAAATAGTGGCAAGTCTTTTATAATTGTATCTGAAGTTTCAGTGAAATTGACCTGTTACTTTTTGTTTTGTGCGCGATTAGTTGACAAAAAATGAGTGTTTTGAAATTGGAGCATAGGAGTGTGATTAAGTTTATCACAAGAGAAGGCAAAGGTCCAAAATTTATAAGAGAACGTATGATTGCCGTATATGGAGATGATGCCCCATCATATTTTACGATTAAGTTTTGGTCAAAACAGTTTCGTTGGGAACGTGAATCCATAGAGGATGACCCTAGAAGTGGAAGGCCACTTGAGGCAACCAACAGTGAAATGTGTGACAAAGTGGAAGCTATGGTTCTTGAGGATCGCCGCATGAAGGTCTCCACCATTGCTACTGCTCTGGGAATATCAGAACCTAGCGTTTTGACCATATTGCACGAAAAGTTAGGCATGAATAAAGTCTCAGCGAGGTGGGTTCCCAGGTTGTTGACTCCAGAGCAAAAGACGCGAAGACAGCAAATTTGTCAAAACAATTTAGATCTTTTGGAAGCTGATGCTGAATTCCTAACGAGGATAGTGACTGGAGACGAGACCTGGGTACATCACTGGGACCCTGAGACAAAGCTGGAATCTATGCAATGGATTCATAAGGGTTCTCCACCCCCAAAGAAAGCTCGCACACAGGCCTCAGCCGGAAAACTTATGGCAACAATCTTCTGGGATTTGCATGGAGTTCTTCTGATCGAATATATGCCTAAGGGCACTACAATAAATACAGAGGTTTACGGTAATACGCTCAAAAAGTTACATTCGGAAATTACCAAAAAACGTCCCCACTTGAGGCATAAAAATGTGCTCCTTCTTCATGACAATGCAACGGTTCATAAAGCCGCCAAAGTTCGTCCAATTCTGAACGAATGTAACTTTGTAGAGTTAGACCACCCACCTTACAGCCCAGATCTGGCACCCTCGGACTTCTACTTATTCCGAAATCTGAAAAAACATTTGAGAGGCCGCCATTTTGAAAGTGATGACCATTTGAAACGAACCATCAATGACTATTTTGGCAATCAGGAAGAATCATTTTTTTTAATGGTATGAATTCATTGCAAGACAAATGGCGAAAGTGCGTTGAAGTTGGGGGAGATTATATTGAAAAATAAAATTGTTTAAAAAATCATGCGTCTTTTGTTTCATGCTTAGGTAGATAATTTATCTAGTTTCCCTCGTACTTAACATACTTACTAAACGTTTTTGAACATTCGTATATTCGTATACATTTTTGTTTAATTTAATTTATGTTCCGTTAACAGAATAAATAGGATTTCATTTTCCGGTTTCAAGAAGTTTTTAAGAAGTGAGTATATTTAAGTGGAAGGGTGATTCAGGCATATGTTAACCCCTTATTAGTTTTCTATTTTTAAGATAATGGGTTCGCTCAAAAAGTAATTTATATTCTTTTCCCATTTTCCCACTTCGTATATTATCGTCATTTAAAACTTTTTCTTCACTAAAATTACGTGTGTAGTTTATACTTACATATTTTCGTTCTGAATTTCCCCCGACATGTATTCTTTCTTCTTATGACGTCGGACCACGTCATTGGAGAATGTGGGACTTCTTTATGCGTCTGGGATTTCTAAAACATAACCAGATAAAAGTTGCTTATTAATAAATTTAAGTTTTGCAAAGTCATTATGAAGCTGTTTACTAGTATTAGGTGATATCATTTATGAACTAACAAATTTAAATTCTGTTCTTTCTATGGTAACAAGTAGGACAACTGATTTCTTAAGGATGACTTTTGTCTTTTCCCTGTAACTGGACACTGGACAGTCATATCGTTAAGACTTCAGCTTAGACACACATTTTAATTGTTTATTCAGGAAGTGAATTTTTATTTATTTCGAAAATAATATATATAACTATTTGAAAAGTTTTAACAAGCGAATATGCACGCTTCTAAGATAAATAAGTGAAGCATAGATGGAAACCAACAATAAACTTTTTTATTCTAAAGTCAATTGTTATTTACAGAGTTGTAACTATAAATATTCAGGTAATACTACACTATCTCATTGGATTTACCAACTTTTACTCTAGCGTATATAGTATGTTTTTATCGCAGAAATTTCTTATCTACTTTATTATTTAGAATTTAAATTTCGAATTGAATGCTATTAATGGGAATTATAATGAGAATAGGGGATTCCCATTTTAAAATAACCAATTTTTCATATGCGTACAAATTATAACTGAAAAGTTAAGCAGTGTGATAAAGCACAGAGTAGGATTTAGAATTGAATATAGGTATGTAACTTAAATTAGATCTTAGTATTTGGTATATAAATTATTCAATTTATAATGTAGACGTAAAAATGCTTACTTCAAAACTAACTTCGAATTGCACATTTCCAATTTTGCACTTGTATTTAAATTTCAGAATTTATAATCTGATATTGGGTATATAAATTTTAAAGAAAGATTCGGTAGCTAGATTTGAAAAATCACAAAAATTAATGATGCAGTAATATACTGCACAACACGCACTCAAGAGACGTGTCAAGTCAAGAAACGTGGTGTTTAAATCAAAATGATCCAGATAATTTTTAATTCTAGACATAAAATGCTTGAAGAGAGAAATTGGATTATCAATTTAAGGATTGTTTTCTGCTATTCAGAGAAGCAAGTTTAAAAGAAGATTTTTAACTTCTTGTATCAAAAAAATAATGAGAGAACAAAATGTTCTTGAAATCTAGGTATTGTTTTAAGCACTAAACCACTTGAAATAAGAATCGTTGCATTTCAAGATAAACATTATTTTCTGCAATTTATACAGGTGTGTTCAAAAACAAGATTTTTAACTTTTGGTTTCAAGAGATTTTGTAGTCATGTGAGAACAAATATGTTCTTGAAAACTGTGTATTGATTCAAGCACTACAGTACTTGAAATAAGAATCAATCTAATTTGAAATCAGTTTATGTTATGCTGAATTAAGCTAGTTAACATTTACATTTCTGAAATTAAAACGTTAAATTCTTCATATTACAATAATTCTTCTGGAAATGAGAGTGCAGAGCAGTTAAATCAAGAACGTTAGGTGTTGCTTCTAGCTGCGTCGCTGTTTACACTAGTTCAATATTGCCTAGTTGCACTTTTTGTAGTTGATTCTTTTATGTTATAATAGAAGCACGGGTGCGCGACATTTCCTGTGTGGTGAAATATTAACCTTAAGTGATAACTTGGCAAAGGCAATGGGTGAACTGATAAATGATATCCATTATTATTTATTTCGATATCAGAATGGTGACAAATAGAAAATTTGGGACAAAGAGATTGCTAAGTGTTTGAGAGAATGGTTCCTTTACAAACATGACACGTTAAGTGTTCTAATGGTAATCTTTCTATAACTTTAGTCATAATTAATCAATTAAAGTATTAATAATTACCATTTTAGATCAATTTCGACTTCGGCATAAACTACCCAGAAAAAAATACAGTCTTTTCTCAACAACTGGGAGGTTTTTAAATCAAGATGTAAAATACGCCAGAAATATGCTATACACTGTATAGCAAGTATAAACGTACTTTGTTAAAGATGACAGTCTGGACTTTTATGGAAGTAAACGTTGCCAAGGTTCATTTTTGTACTGATGATACAAAAAATATGTTTGGGTTGGTTAAGAAAGTTGTCAGCATTTCTTCATGTATATTCATAAAAGATTCCAGCTAGGCAAGGAATGACTTTAGCTGTCGAAACAATTGTCAGGTAAATTATAATAAATTTGTGAAGATTTTAACTAATCAGTTTGATTTATTTCATGATTATTGAGTTTTATCAAATAAGAAATGCTGAAATATCTAATATATATTATTATATTCTTATTTCACATATACGGTCAATATTACTTGACCTTAAAGATTCTACATGCTGTTTTGAGATTTACTTGCAAAATCATGGAGGTAAATAAAAAAGTGCAAATACCAAAAACCTGGAAACTTAGCATTACAGATACGTATATGCCTTTACTACCATTTATTGCGGCAATAGGTGAAGAGCCAGCTTTGAACAGTTCTTTACGTTACCTCATTTACTACATTTTTATTTTTTTTTGTGTTATTCGGTTATGCATTATTTTCGAAAACGCAGTTAACGCATTAATAATTCTGCGTTTTCAAGAACAGTATTATGTTTTTAATTAAAAAAAATTATTCTGAAAACTTCTAGAAGAAAATATTTGATAGCTTATTTTATATTAAAAAACACCCTTTCGGTTTTTTTTTTGTTTGAGACAATAATGAAGCTGCATATTGTTTTTTCGATTTTTGTGATAACATTTGTAGATTATAAAGGCTTTAAGCTGCAATAATAACCTTGTTTAAGTTTTAGATATAAGGCTATTTATATTTTTATTTATTTTTGGGGAAGGATTCGGGATGACGAATATTAGAATTTAACCGAATCTGGGGGAATATGAAAAATTACCAGATTGGTCGGAAATTAAACCTGCGATCACTAGGTTATGAAGTAAACATTACAAGCCGCTAATTCACCGAGACTGGCTGTATTTTTTTATTCCTATTATTTACTAAAGAATCCTTTTTTGTGGTATCTTTAAGATGTGATTCGAGACTGGCAAGTTTTCTATTTTGTAAAGAAATATGTGTATGTACTTTTCTAAGTAGTTGCATCTAAAATAAATCTTCATGTGCCATTGTTTTCTTTTATTTTGAATACTAATTCCTAAAAGCCAATCACTAAATTCAAGATAATAGTGCTTAAAACAACGTTTACTAATTTCTTCAAATGAGAAAGAAAATGCTTAAAACATCATTAAGTAATTTCTTAAAGTAAGAAACAATTCTTTATTTCAAGAATCAGACGGTTTATAATAAGAAACACGTTGATTTGAATTAAGATTTCGTTATTCTTAAATTAATATATGACAATTTAAAAGTGGTAATGTTTCAAGTTTAAGTAAAGAAGTTGAATGTTTTAAATTAAGAATTTTCATGTTAAAATTAAGACAAATTCATGTCAAAATAAGAACATAATTTAAATAGATTATTCTACATTCAAGCTCTCGTAGTCTTGAATTGCAAACAAGAATATTATTCTTATTTATTTCTTAAATTGAAACTACAAACTTCTTAGGTGCTGAAACAGAATCAAAATTCTTAATTTAATGTACGATTTTCTTATCACAAGTATTATTTTTCTCTGAGTGCGTTATGAAAGACAGAGACTTGCATAACGTGTTGTGCACAACATTTTTTTGCATATTCTAAGTTGAGAAATTTGTCCTAAAGGGAATTTTACAAAATTTTAAAAAATCAGAAAAACGTAGTATTCTTTGACAATAATCTCCTAGAAGATTGAAGTTTGTTTTTTACAAACCTAATTAAAAATAATTATAAAAAGTGAGGGTTATTACAATTTTTCGTTAAACGTCGTTGATTATGAATCATCATTTATGCAAAAAGTTTTAATTTTTAATTACATATTAATGATCAGTTAAATTGCAAGTGCCTTGGAAAATCTGGAAGGGGTGCTTTATTTAAAATTCAATTCTACAAGGATACATGATTATTTCGGCGCCTTTTACGTTTGGAAATAAAATTCGAAAATCTCGTTTATTCTAAGAAATTCTCGAGTACGTTAACATGCTAGAAAATGATAGCTGGCGTACTATCTGCCCCTGAGAAAAAATAATTGAGGCTAATATTTTGCGAGATATTTATCTATATCTATTATATTATGAGATAATGCCTTGTTAAATCTTTGATGATCCTTACCGCAATAGGATGTTTCAAACGTCTATCCATATACAGCCTGTTCGTTCTCAACTATAACATATGCATTTAACATTGTGTTGAACGTTTTTGGTGATTTCTAGTCGCCAAATTCAAACTACAAGACAGATAATGGTATCAATAGAAAGAGAAGATTATTTCGCATCAAATGACATTAATAATAATAATAATATTAACAGGGCGATTTTTATATTAAAATACTAATTTAAAAGTTGACTGTTGTTAAATATATCAAGCCATGCTTTTTAAATTATTACAATTTAGGGTATGACCGAATTGAATAACGACTATTTAAACTGTTCAATAATTTAATATGTATTGATTTAGTAGAAGTACAGCAAAAGACACAAAAGTAAAATGCACAATGTTAATTGACTATGATCGACTTTGAGAGTGGACACCCGATATAATATAACGAGCTTGTTCGGGGTATGTGTCCTATTTTGGAAATTGACCAACAGAAGGCGCAACTACGCGGTATAAATTTAACTGTTCTTTATAACGGCGTTTCCTCAGGCGCCACTGCATGGTGCAAAGTTTAAGTTAAAAAGTACATTCTACCGAGGAAAACCTGACATAAAAGGAGGCTTCTTTTGAAATGAAAACAGCGTGTTGTTACGTTCTTTTTAAATAAAACTAAATATGCTGTCTTAACTGTTTAATAACAAGAGAAATATTAACCATAACTAAAGTTTAAACTTAACTAATTAAAAACATAAATTATGAACTATCAACGAACTTAAACTTATTTATTTATTTAATTAATAACAATATTTGTTTTGAATAGACCAATATTTATTTATACTGCAAATATCTTTTCACATTGCGCGCTCCCAGTTCTCCCAATTAACTGCTGCTGCCTTACGTGGTTGGCCTTGTATATCTTGTGCGATAATGTTTTAGAATCTTCGCGCGACTCTTGAATTTCCGGTCTTCACTAGATGTCTGCTTTTGCCGTTAATCTGGAATGTTCTGGCGTTCATTAGAGTACTTAAATTCAAGATTCGTATTACGGACACCCCCATTATAATTAACTTTTTAGTTTAAAAGTGCTTTTTATCTTAAATTAAAACTATTGAATTTAAAAGTTTAAAGGTGTTTTTTATGCGCAGTTTGCTAGGTCTTTCTCTGGTCATTAACAGAGTGTTTTAATAGTTAAATAATAATAATAATCTTTATTTAAGGATTTACCCTTTACAAAATGAATCGCTACATACTGTGAATAGAATAAAATATCAGAAATTTTTATATTATTTACGTATGGTTTAAGACTAACCGCTAAAATATCAACAGTATTAAAGTTCTTTACAATTTTAGGGCAGTACATAAATAGTAAATAAGGAAAGTATCTCTGTACAAGAATAATGCCATTTAAACATTTGAAAACAAAACACAATTCAAAATATTTTCTTCTGATGTGAATTGGGTGAAAACCAAAATACTGCAATAGTTGATCTTAGTTTTCATCATTAAAAGACATACCAGATTTTTAGTGAAGCACTTTAACAGTCTTCCTTTGAACATTCTCAATTCTGTCCAAATGCACTTTAAAAGCTGTTGACCATATAATACAACTATAATCAAGAAGTAGTATTAAAAGTAATTAAGTGCATTTCTAGCAAGGAAAATTTGAAAACCGACTATTAAATGAGCAGAAGCAGATTAATAAATAATAATAGTCAATAATAAAACAGATAAATAAGTGTATTATACAGGTTTTTCAGAAAGAGAAGTTTTTGACCTTTTTGCTTTAGTCCTTTCTAATTTCTCTTTAACTTGCTTAGTGTTGTTTTAAAGACGTGGTTGAGTACCAACCATAGCCTTCTATAGCCATAGAAGGTTCTGCACCAACCCTGCACTCCACACTAACGAAGAATTGCAGCCGCATCTAGCATTTCCGTTTAATCAACAGTGCAGTTGTGGGATCAGTATTATGTTTAATTGGTACTGGAGTTGCGAGATCAGTGTGTGGGATGGACTGTGGGTTCTTGTTCCTTACTTGGTGAATTTCCTCGAGCTGCTGGTTCTTGTTTCTTGCTTTGTGAATTTGCATGGCCTTGTTCCTGAATTGGTAAATTTGCTTGGTCAAGGTTCGAAGAACCGGCATTATTCGCTAGTGTCAGAATAACAGTCTAGATAGTAAATTTCCAATTGGTAAGAATAAAGCAATACTTAAGTGTATATAATAGTAAAACAAAAAATAGTTTATATACCACCACTTAAACGGTTTCGCAACATATCTTAGTATTATACAGCCTTGATGAACAAGTGAAGTCTTGTATTCGAAAGATTTTTCTAAAAAGGAGAATTCCGCCTCTTAACTATGGTGTGTATGTGATTGAGTTGCATGTTAGATGGGAAACATATGACCTTATCTGTTGGATAATCTATAGTGAAGGCGTAAAATAAAAAAATCATGTGCGATATTGTGGAGATAGTTAATAAAGAGTTATGTATGAGTCAATCACAGAAAAAAATGTAACAAAGTTACTAAATTTTCGTAATTTATTTTGGTAATAAATGCGAGTACGCTTATCTTCCGTGCAATCTCAGACCGTTCGGATAAGCGAACGACTCAGGCGAGAGCACGCGCTCCTTCCCTAACCGATATTTGGCGTGCGCCGCTCCGTTTCACTCCTACCGTTTCTCCCACGCTCCGAGAGCACCTATATAAGAGGGTGCGGGGCACCGATTTATTCAGTCCGCGCCCAGGACTCATCTCCTATGCACCGACCAGGAGCAGACGAGCCCAGCAGCCAGCCGCCGCCCTAGAGGGAATATAAGAGTAAGTCCTCTTGCCTAAATTCCCGATGTCATCACTTACCCTTTCCAAGACTTAACCGAGGAGCCTCATCCTCACACCCCTTGCCCCTTCCGAAACCACACTGTGTGTTAACCTGGAGGTCTCTTTCCACCTTCCCTTTCGTCCGGCCGTTTCATTACCCACACACCGTATCATGACCCCGTATCCTGAACCCATATTTGCACGCTTGCTTTTTGTTGCACGCCGTATTGCACCCCGCTTGTTGTGACTACCGTAGACTTTTAGGCATAGACATTGAAGCTTGTTGGAAGGTTGGAGCTTTCGCATTAATAAATATTATTAGGTTTGGTAATTGTGTGTTTTATTTGTTAATATTAATACCCTCTTATTTTGTGAGAGCTTTAGGAGCACATAAAGTGATCCAGACTGGGGCAATTTCAACAACCCCAGCAGTTCCCTGGATTATCCTTTCTCTACTAGCTGTTACCCGGATCCGTGGAGCATACCACGTTAAAATAACTGGCGCCCGAGAGTACCGCCGACCACCGAAGGCACACAAGCGCCATTTCGTAAGCAAACCCGAGGGATCTTACAAAAAGGAGTCCCAAATCAAAAAATACGTTAGTAATCACTAATGTAGGTAATAGTATGTCACTAATATCGTTAAATAATAATATGAGATTTTTGATGTGACCCTGAAAATTTACACAAATATGTATTTCGTTGGCTTTCTAAAATGCACAATTCACTAGATATAAAAACGTCCAAAATCATCAAACTCGTGAAATTTATCTTTTAGATCGAATTTCCTGAAGAACTGTGACTATAAGTGAAACGTGGATTAGACAGTAGGGTCCAAAATGTAAATGGCAGCCAATGATGCAGTGATCAGAAAAAGAAGAGGGAGGTCACCGAAGCAGTTGAAAGTTGAATGATCAATCATGAAATCCGTTGAAAAATCATTCCCTAAATTGTCTCGGATTTCAAGGAAGTTCTACTTAGTAAATATTTACTAAAGAGTACCACAATAAATTACCTATATTACGCTCATTCCGAAAGATCATCAGATGGTTGTAGAAAAAGGAGAGAGGAAGGGACTTTCTTTCTCCGGGACAGCAATAATGTATAGCAGTAATGCACACTTTGCATGTTTCGCGGTAAGCTCTAAACAAGATAGACTAGCAGAAATCAGTAACCTATCTTAACCCAGACTTGACGTCTAGTTCTTATATTCATTACTAGATTTTAAAAAAGACTTGAGGAGACGACACTGGTTCACTGACGGAAGGAAGATGAAGTGAGCATTAAACTAACAATTTGAGGACAAAAAGAAAAGATACATTATGATAGAAAAGAAATATTAAAGAATTGTAGATGTGCAGATGTCAAAGATGTGCCAAATGTATTAAGCTCAAGAAGGAGGGGAGAATATGTTTAAAAGTAAAATTTGTGTATTTCACAGTCCTATTATATTTAACTAAACAATTTAACCAATTTATTAAATGAAGAATTTTGTGTTGCCTAAAATTAAAATAATTTGTTAATAATATTAATTGATTGATTAATTATTATTATTTTTACGCTTAGTTACTGCTTTAATGCATAATAATAATAAAACAATCAATTAACGTATTTAGTTGTTAATTGATATTATCATTTTAATCAGTTATAACTTAGATACGTATAATTAATTCGATACTGAAAATAATAAATAATCAATAATAAAAAAAATCATAATCATCTGAAATAAATCGAGTGAGGTCTTGTTATAAATGATGTGGGGACTTTCTGGCTTCGCAAATTACAATACGGACAAGTAGGAGAAAAACGAACGAATAATCAAATTAAAACTCCATTATCGCGTATACGAATTTTTAGTGACCGAATTATGAAACACACATAGATAATCTCCCAAAACCCCTTTAGCAAATCATGACAAAATTCTTCTTCAAACAGGAGCACAATGTTTAAAAGTGTGTTGCATGATACATACTTAGTTAATACATTATCAACAGGCGTTCACAGGCTTCGAATTAAACTATTAAATGAGTTAACAACGCTCAAAAACTATGCAATCGACAATGCTATACAAGGTGTTCCGTATAGCCGTCAAACTTCGGGAGTGTAAGCTAGATTCAATACTGAGTGTAAAAAACACAAAAGTGGTAGGTCTATTTTTATTTGTTTTGGGGATGTTTTGTGAAAACCCGGCTGGAACCGCGACCAAACAAGCAAACTCATTGACAGCTATTTGAAAAATATAACATTAACAATACGAAGGGTCATATGGCTTCAAATGGATGCGCTAGCACATTTCGGAATTATCGCCCAGAATTTCGTAAATATCAATTACTTAAAATAGATTGGTCATGGTGGACCGGTTACATGGCCTACTAGATCTCCGGATCATAATTCAAAGAGTATGCACAAGTTTCAAACACCCGAGAAGAATTATTAGAGCGCATCGCTGCCCAAGAAATACGCGAAAACAAGCGAGAAAGAAGACGCGTCACTCTAAGCTTGTAGACAAGCGGGGGATAAGAATATTTTAAAAATTAATTAAGCATTAAATTCTATTCATAGGCCTGTATCTCCGAAACAAATAAAAATTGATCTACCACTGTTGCGTTTTCTACTCTCAGAATTGAACCTACTTTATACTCCCGAAGTTTGAACATAACGATACGAAACACACTGTATGTACCTGATACTAACCTTTCTTAATTTGATCGAGGATTTATTAATTTCTTTTTAGATCAGAACTTTGGAGCACTGCGTACTACATAATAGCTAAAGGTAAAACAGTACTAAATATCAGATTTTAAACATTAATTAACAAAACCGACTGAATTACAGAAAGAGTATCACTCAGAAAGTTTTTAGTAAACCAAAGTAAAACTATGTTTGCTCAACAAAATGGTTATTCCGGTAAATAAAGCAGATATCATGAAGACTCATTTGCGATTTTCTTAATAACAATTACCGTAATTATATACCTTTTTCCCAGTTGACAGAAAGAAAAGCGTTTTAGTGAAATCGGTTATGTTAAACTTCTGCCTAAATCCAATGCATCAAAATCTGCTACAAGACAGTAAAAGTTTCAATTTAGCTAAAACCATATAAATTAAACGAAGAAAGTGCGAGAGCACAGTACCGCAGTCAATCAGATAGGGAATTAGAAAAAGTGAATGGAGAAGAATAGAAATACCCAGGAAAGTATTTAAACAAGCAGCATGTAAAACAGCAGAAGAAATTGGTAGAAAAACAAATAGTAAGAAAAAGTTGGCATAACATGGTAGAATGAAGATATCAAAGCTGAAGATCAAAGAAAGATAATGTTCTGGAACGAGAATTTGGGTAATAGAACGAATGAAAACTATAAAAAATATAAATATAAGAGGTAATTAGTTAAAGATTTGAAGCAAAAAGAT
This sequence comes from Agrypnus murinus, assembly GCA_929113105.1. Classification (NCBI taxonomy): domain Eukaryota; kingdom Metazoa; phylum Arthropoda; class Insecta; order Coleoptera; family Elateridae; genus Agrypnus; species Agrypnus murinus. Next base: position 37,540,944 of record OV816025.1, on the reverse strand, counting down.
AAATAACAACTTGGACGCAAGATAAAAGAAGATGAACAAGGAAACATGAAGTTTCATGAAGTACAGAAAATTTAAGAGACTAAAAAAGAGAAAAAGGATAAAATAAGTTTCATAGCGGATGAAGAGGGGAAGCTGCAAGGGAGAATAACGTAAAAGCTGAGATTTTAAGATTCCGAATAGATTAGAAATTATTACAAGAAAACTGAAAATTGCAGTTCTCTAGAAAGTCAAATTTCTTTGTAACTATAAAAGATAAGAAAGTTACTTGCTTTGATGAGGAAAGCTTAAAAATTATATATATATAAAAATAAAATTCAAGACGACGTCGACGTTTTTAAGACATTAATAGAAATTCTCAAGATTTTTATATTAAAAAATAGACACAAATATGTAGGAGTATGAATTTTTAAAAAACCTATTCGAAGTATAAATGCGGTCGCTGAAGATCTGTAATTAACAATGGTTTGTGTGGCAGTTAATCTAAACATTCCGACTCTGGAAGCATTTTGTAGATGGTTTATCAACAAAATTAACAAAATGATGATTTTATCGATCGCGTTTTATGGACTACATCCTACTTTTCTATATGTAGGTTATTTGGCACATAAAGGTTGACGCATGGTAGTTCCACGGCGAAACAAAAGTTTGGTCCGGCTTTTTGAAGAAGAAGAATTATTATTCGCACTACCTTTGGCACAAAATATTCAGATACGGTACTAGCAAAGTGGCGCTTCTGCACACAATGCTAGAAATGTTATCACTTATTTAAATATCGTTTTAATAACAGAGTAATAGCGACTAATACACCCGTTTCGTTGCCACCCAGATCAACAGACTTGATTTTATTTGTGCAACACTTTAAAAAATAAAGTTTACAGAATTTCAATTACAATAATGTAGAAGAACTACATGAAGCAGTGGTGGAGGCATTTAACGGCGTTAATTGCGATACATTACGAAAAGTGTTGTAAAACCGATTGTGTTTGGTTCATAACGGCAACATTTTGAGCATTTACTATGATTTACTATAGTTATTTTAGTATTTAGTGGTATTACGGTGTTTTGCTTTGTTTCATTTATTTTAAAAATAATTTCCACCTGCATTTATTCTAATGCCTAATTGATTTAAAATTAAAATAATTAATATTTCTCATAATTTTGTTCAGACTTTGTCACACATCAATGAAAAGCGAAAAGAAATTCTATTTAAATCATGTAAAAATTCAATAGGGTGTTCATTTATTTTGACATCATTTTTAGGTTTACCTCATCGAAGCAAGTCTGACTTTTTAGAAATCGACGATTTTCAATTTTTTTTAAATAATTTCTTATCTGTTCTGAATTTTAAAGTTTTCCTAATGAAATCTGAATCAGCGCACAAAACTACAATTTAACCCAATCTCTATTTTTAATAATAAGAAAGATACCCATGCTATGCTACTCAATTTCGGGATATCCTGTATATGGGAAACCTCAGAAAATAGGATCACCGCCAGAACATTGAAGGGTGAAGTGATAGAAATCCAGAAGACCGCAAAATGTAGAATTTCTGTACCATCACCTCGACACTATAAGGTAGAAGAGGACATATTATTCATACAGTGGTATTTATTTATTTATCATGCAATATATGTAAATAGTACAAAAGAGCGTACTGTATAATTGGTTGTCTATGTGTGCATAACGCTTTGACTCAATTAATTTCAAATGCAACATACGGAAATTCTACATATTACAATTTAATTTAATAGCGCTGTATGTGTGGATTTTTGTATGTGTATTATGAATTAGTAAGCTTCTTTTCTTGCTGTTCTAGGTGCTAGGTATGAGTTTTTGTTATAATAAGATTATATGACTATGGTTAATAAAGTTCAAAATTGTTTTTTATCTAACGGATGGTAGTTCGACAGATATCTATTTTTAAAGTTGCTCATAGTGTATAATCCCTTTAACTTGAAAATTGAATTTCGATGGAAATGGCTAATCTTTACATATTGTCATCATATTTGACATGCACCCCCATTCAAAAAGATGTTAGATGGGTTGCATAACCTTAAGGAGAGAAATATTTAATTAATTTTTTTAATGAAGCAAAGAAAAGGTTTTAATTTAATAAAGATACACTCTAGAACACACTAGGCAGTAAAAAGATAAATTTTAGAGTTGTAACACGTGTGTAGTCGAACAAGCCCATTTGCCAAAATATTGGCACATGATTGGGGCAATATTGAACCTATATTGCATAATTGGAGCAATATTAGCAAGATTTAACCAATATTGGTTTTTGAGAATATGTTTTAACAATATTGTAATAATATTGGCCGAATATTTAAATGCAATATGGCGCTTTACTATAAAAAACCAATATTGCAGGATCATTTAAATGCAATATCCCATAAATGTTTACAATAAATATTCTAACAATATTGTTTTATAGCATTTATTTTTAAATTATTGAACCAACATTGGCACATTACTGGCAGAATAACTATAGCATTTTTCTTTTAAATATCGTATAGCAATATTAAACGATTATTTAAATACAACATCGCATACATATTTATAGTAAATACTCTAACAATATTGTTTCATAATATCTATTTATCTATTTATATTTATAACATTTTTTCAAATTTATTTGTCTAGTTTTCTCAGTAAACGATTTAAACTATATCGATGACAATAACCCCAAACACAAAGCCGAAGAAATCAAAGCCTGGTTAGTTCGTAAATGTCCAAAAGTTATTGAAACTCATTTCAATAACTACCTCAGACTTCAAAGTCCGGACTTGAATGTTATTGAAAATTTATGTCAATTGAAGATTGCAATAATTATTATAAGGAATCATGCAATTTTAAACAAAGAACAACTAAAACGATCGCTTAGAGAAGAGAGGTCAAAAATTTTAAAAAGATTTTAGAGTTAGTTTTAGTTATTTTTCTTTTTACTGCTTTACTAGGTAGAAAATTTTGTATGAGTGTTAAAAGATACATATTTGTAGTTAACTAAAAAGGACAATTCGTTCAGCTACCTACCCCTAATCGGAGAAAGGTGCATTTCTAAGAAGTCCGTTCCGGATGGATGTTCACAGGTCAAGCCACGAGAATTTACAGTATGTTTTAGGATGCAACGCAACAAGTTCAAAATAAATGAGTGTCTGTGTCTACGACTTCATTATTTTGTTTAATAAATAAATTCGTGAATGTGTTAACATGTGTGTGATGATAATTCATGTGATTATTTAATTCAATTTATTCATTTTCTGTGATGATTGAACATTGGCTGCTGCGAACACTTGTCAGTGTTGAACCAGAAGGCCAGGACCAATGCCGTTATTTTGTGTAACATTATTATTGTATGCATGTATTGTAGTTAAGTTTACGCACAGTCATAAAAGGGTAGTTACTGCATCGGTCAATACCCTACTTATTGAGACGTTTCTCATGCTGTTTATCTTTTATTACAGGAACGGACCAGTCCACCACTTTTGGTGTGAATAGCCATCCTTACTTTTATTTAAGCTTTTTCCCTTAGCTGTAACACAAATGTGGGATTTGCGCTGTTCCATCTATAAGTCGGCTGCAGCCGTACATTGGGCCTACATAATAATAATAATCGCCCCTTCCCTTCCGCACAAGCTTCTAGCTTCTGGGGCCTTGGTTTAGGTTATGGGTTGTAGTAGTTATTATTATATTATTATTATTATTATTAGATGTTTATTCTTATTATAAGTTCTAGATTATTGTAAAATTCATGTTCTTTCAGGTTAGATATTTTATTTTGTTTATAATTTCATTTAAATAAGTTTCCGTCGTTTCTTTTAGTGTCTATGTATTTTTAAAAATTAACATTTGATTCTTTCGAATAAACTTTTGTATTTATATATGTAGTTTTCAATTTTTTTTATGTTTTAATAATAAATATGATGCAATTAACTCCTCGTTTTTTATTTATATTACCTTTATTTCTCTTGTTTTCTAATACAGTGACAACATTATAAGCAATATTTACAATCAACATTTCGCCAACATAGCATACTATTATTGAGCAATGTCTAAATATCATATTGGACCTTGGAGAAGTAGAATATTATCGAGCAATATTTAAAATCGACATTGCACCAATAATGCAGATTATAATTGAGAAATATTTAAAATCAACATTGCACCAATACAGGATACTATTATTGAGCAATGTTTAAAACCCATATTGGACCAATAGAGTAGAATATTATTGAGGAATATTTAAAATCAACATCGTACCAATAAAGCAGAATGTTCACATTTCTATATTGGGTCAATATTTGTTAGGAACATTGTACTCTTAATGCCGCAATTTCTAGCCAATATTGCACCAATATTTTGTGCTACTTGGGAATGTATTCTTTATTTTTCAACTTAATCAAACAAAACAAACCTTAGTTTAGTTCTCAGTATGAAAATACAAACACTGTAAAGACAACACCAGCTTAATTGTCTCCTTCCACGCGGAAGATGCTTTCGCTTCCAACTACTGATTCAGACTGACTACCGCGGCTCTGTTCACACCGAATACCCCTCCTGGACGGATTGGCTCGACCTCCCGAACACAGCCAGCGAACACAGAACACAGTCAAAATGTTAGGTTATATTTTGTTGAAATGTTAAAGTGTTTAATAATCATCGAAGATCTTTGAATTTGACTATTTGTTTTAATAATAGTAATTACTTTTAATTGAAATAATTTTCAGTGTTATAAATTTATTTGTGGAATATTATTTATTTGCAAGAATAGCATTTATATGGATAATGGAAATATTAACCTTCATTATAATTTGGATGTTGGAAGGGAATTTATAAATTTAATCATTAAATGGACTCAAACAAGCAACCGCATTTTAATAATTTTATTAATACCATTTATTTGAACATGATTTGAAAGAGAGGTGAATGTTTGTCTTTCAACCATTTTAGTTTTAAACCACATGAGAAATAGTGGATTACTGTTTAGCTACAATTGCAATTGGCAAACTAGTGGCGCCAAATTTCAATTTAATTTAGAAAATTCTAAGTTATTTATTTAATTATAATTTAGTAATTAAGATTATGAGGATGCCAGAAATATTACTCCTCGGAAAAAGGCATTCTTAGAATTGATTTTTAAATTTATTCAGGGTATTCAAAATTTATTCTTTTTTAATATTTTAATTATTTTGTTGTTTGTTTTCTGTGTTCATTTTAAATAAATTTGTGTCATTTCAATTTAAAGAAAATTTTGGTATATACTTTAGTATGTTTCCTAGATCTATAATAATTTAGTGACCTATTAAAGCGACCCGCACGTGAGTCTCAGGTTTGTAAAAAAATAAAGCTTCACAACAGTTAATTAACTGGAACATTTTTTTATGGTAAAGCTAGGTGGTTTAAATCAATCATCATCATTAACCAGGTGGTTACACACACCAAACCCGGAATTATTATAGCAATATGTATTGTAATTCCTAACCTCCTGATTGCAATGGGGCCCACAGTTCTATAATGGACAATTTCGAAGTTATACCTTGTTAATGTTGCAACGCTCACTCTCTACGAGCACCTTTAAAAATACAAAACTATAGCATATCTATTAAACAATAGACATTTACCAATCGAAGTAAAACTTTTATAAACTTCTTGCTTAGATAAGGGCTTACACGATAGACTTTACTTAACGAAAATGTGAAAAATGTATTATTTAGATAATTTTGATTGTGGCCGTTTAATTTAATGAGACTTAATTCAAACAGTACGAGTTAATAGACATAATCGGCGTATCTAAATGACTAACCCAACTAATATAACAAATATGTAAATTTATATGTAAGCGAGATTCTAAATAAGTTAAGAGGTAATTAATATATGTCGTGCGTTTATTTACGAATAAAGCTATCTGAACGAAATTGGGAAAGACAAATCCCCGGTCTACAGATCTTGCAGGTAAACTTGGAATTAGCAGAATTTAACTTAAATGGAAAATACCGTAGTGAAAAATAAAATTACAGAAAGAAAAACTTTCCTGGATCGAATTATTTTCCTTAATAGTACTGAAACGGATTCTCTGAATAAATTAATAAATATGAAGCGTAAATGGAAATAATTTCAATAACCGATTATAATAATTATGATATTTATAGTATTACTTCCTTATTATTTATAGTATGCAGCTATTTGTATCATCGATGCGTGCCATAATTAATAGTGGATAAATCATATCATTAATTATATATTAATACGTTTTCACACTTAATATTTTAGATTCCAGCATATGCATACAATTTCCATTTTCTTCACGATGGAGTATAATGAAAAAGGACTCCATCATAACCAAAGCAACCTGTCAGCAATAATACAGGATTACAATCTAAATAGAGCCAAAGCACTATGTTTGGGGTTTGCAATCTTTGCACACATTGAAGTCTCTAACAGTTTTTCATTACGTTTCTTAAATTAGATTAAATTAAATTTCTAATTCTTATCATTTTTGAAGCCGAAGATTCTCTTAAGTACCTACTACGTTTATTTAAAAATAATTTTATGGCGATGCTTCGAAAGCTTTGATGTAATTAAACTTTTATGTTTATGGGTTAATTATTTCAGATTTAGTTCTGCAATACTTTTTCTAGCTCTTTTATCTCATTAAATAGCTATAATTATAATTAGATGTACTCTCAACAAATTTGCTTATCTGTTAAATGAATTCCTCCGTTGCCAGCATTAAAATATTTTCCATTAGTTATTCGTTCGCCATTAAAGTGAATAATTACAACGTAAGAAATAGAGTGCGAAATTATTCGCGACGCCCCCACTAATAGTTCCGGAAGGAAACTCTTTTACTCTCTTCTGCTTATCAGGCTTGCGATTTTTTTCTTATTATTTGTTGTTACGGGTGATAACTTTCGTGGCTTTCCCCCGCTCATACGGTAGCATCTTATAAAGTAGAAGAAGAGTGTATGGGATTCACATTATATTTCTTGTAAGCGTGTGATATCCAAGGAACGGTGTTTGTGTACTTCAGTTGGTGCTTGCTTCTGCTGCTGCTACTTCTTCTTCGGTTGGTTCTGTGTTGAAGCCGCGGAGTTGTTGACTCCTTGCGAAGGTGTGAAGTGCTTCTGGTGCAAGGCCGGGCAAGGTCGCCTTAGCGATATTTTTAGCCCCGCGGCTTCCAGACCAATCTTTTTATATCGATAATCTATTTTGTGGTGATTTTCATAAAAGAGGTTAGTAATATTTATTTTTATATTTAACTTTTTTTTTGATGAGATTGTGATATATTTTTTATTACTTAATTTTTTGCTTGTTAAATTTAGTCATAAAGTATAAGAAAAAAAATGCGAATTATTTTACATAAATTTAGAAAAGAATTGATATATACAATTCCTAAAAAAAATGCATGTCTTCTTGTTATAAATAGATGTTATTATCAAGTCGAGGTCTTATTAAAGAGACTTTAATATTGAATGCTTTTAAATATTTCGTAATTAAAAGAGATGGGCGTTTATCAATCAATTACCTACAAGCAAACTTTGTTTATTTTTTATTCTTGATTGAATTACGAAATATATTTTTAAGTGTTTATTAGGCTGGATTGATTCGGAGTTAGCTGTTTTTTTGAAGGACATATCTTTCAGTTCCTCAATAAAAATTGTAAATTTTTACAAATTATGGTTTTTTCTATTTCCTTTCAATTCCTTTTTTTTGTAAAATTAATATATTTTTATTTTCCTAAGATTTTTGAACTTTTATGGACGAAGCTTTTACGAATACATTAATTTCTCACCAACACAAATTAATTGGATTTTCCACCGTTAATTAATTTAAGTCAAAAATGCCAAAAAAATTTAAATTTTTCAGATTTCTCGCAATAAACTCTCTTCATTTGCAAATTTGCCAAAGCAAGATTTTAGAATTTTGAATGTTTTTCTCGGTATCTAGAGATAGTGAACTACAGTCCCATAAAGCCTCAAAAAGAATTCCTGATGTTATAAAAATATCATAAATTCACAAAACATATACAGCCAACTGTGTTGATGAAATTTTATTAAAGCTATTTTGGTTGTAAAACAAATGGTTAGTCTTTAACTGGAAAATTTAGTGACAGTTCTTGGGGTGCCCATAAAGATAATGTAGATTCTACAAGAATACTTTATCTCTAGACAAACCTGCAACAAAATTTCGCAGCACGATTTCTCGTTTTTAAAGAGATTTGGCACTTAGGTGTCTCTGGACAAAAATTATTTGTTATGTTTTTGTTGTAAGATGTTTTTGCATATTATCTTCTAATTAATAATGTTGAAAAATGTTCGTGCTTCAGATAAGAGTAGAATGTTAACAATATTCTTTAGCTTAGTTTAATTTGTGATACACAATATACTTTGTGATGGATGGGCACTATGTAGTGGCTCAAAAGCTGTGACCTTTATTAAAAAATGTAGCGAGGTCTGAGGCCCTCATTACTGTAGTTAATATATTTTAGGTAATAAAAATTCTAAATTGAAAATCTACAGAATGGAGTCTAAGCACTTATCCAACTCGGGCATATTTTGGTATTTTTTTTGCAAAAACGCAAAAAATATTTCGACTTTATTAAATTTCTATGACCGTCCTATAACCACATGTAGAGCTGAAAGATTATTTTCTGCATTACGCAGCCTAAAAAGATATTTGCCTAAAAGAAAGCAATGCTAAAGATTTAGACAGAGCAAATTGCAAAATATCTTCATTAATAGAAGTGGTGCTCTAAGAAACGTGTTTTCTTCTAAATAAGAACTTATTATTTTACAATTCCAATAGTTTCTGTTATCTGTTATTATTAGTTATATTATTATATTGGGACACACCAAAGATTGACCTGCTTCCTAGCGGAATTATATTAAAATGTTGGATGGCTTGAAGGTTATGTTACAACTAAATCATGCGTCTCGTTGGTTACATGCATGATCAACTACCGCATATTGACGTTATTTTGTCTAGTTTTGTTGCTGTGCAACGCCAATTCCTAGTTTTCTGTGTTTCTGTAAGAATATATTTTCCCATTTTAATACCGTATGTCTCATTTGGAAATCGAATACATATAAAGATTGATGTGTACTTTTAAAAAATTGGTTGTAAAATCTCCCCAAGTAAATAAAGGTATAATTTCAGTTAATCATTTTGTTTCTGAGCATAAACAGTACTCACACTCCTACTTTTAAAATAAGTTACAGTCGCCTCAGGTTCGATTCCAGCTGGCAAATTTATTTTTCTTACAAAACACAATCTAAAATGCAATCTTTCTTTTCGAAAATGTTTTTCTGCATAATTTTAATAAATTGCATAGTTTTCTTTTTTGTTTATTTCTCATGTGACTGATATGATATATATGATGATGTTTTGCTAAATGTTTTTTTACCGCTTATTACAATTTTTCGCCTTTTTTTATGCATTTTACTGATCGCCTTAATTTGATAAGATAAATACTCAACTTATATAGTAATTGAATCAGGAGTGCGAAGTACCATTTTCCTTTAAACAAGATATTACAAATTTAATATTTTCGTTAATTAAGTAGGTACCTAATTTAGGTTGGCAATGCAAAGAAAATCACCATTTCTATATAGTGAATGGATACTGTGAGTCAAAATTACAATCTTGAAATACAATTTATTAAAATTATGTGTAAAATGAATAATACCGAAGAGAAAAATTATCATTTTAAAGTTTGTTTTGTAAAAATATATAAAAGAGCAAAGTTATCTGTCAGTTAGCATCGAACATGGGGCGACAGCGATTTAATATCACCACGGTTATTATCACCCCACTCTAGCTAACTGAACTAGGAAATCATGTCGGCGTTTGAGCGTACCACAGTTATTTTAAGTTGCACTAATTTAAAGGATTTTTGAGTACCTATGAGTACTGTTTAAACACATCAACAAAATTTTATTTACTTGGAGAGATCTTACAAACAATTGTTTAAAAGCATAGTTTAATCTCTAAATTCGACTTTAGTATTTAATTTTTTTACGTTGTGTTGTAATTGTATGTAGTAGTTTAATTAGTAAATTCTTTGAAAATACATACTTATAATATGCAGACCGTGTTACGGTTGGTAAAACTGTAATATTACTGTAATATACTAAAGTTTGAAAAGTTTGCGTCTATGTGTGATGGTAATGTTTAGATAACTCAATAGTCTCAAAGTTTCATGACCAATGATGACCAAAAATATATCTAGACATGCGTATGTTTGACCCATCAGTAGGAAATAAATTTAATAACTAATAAGATTCATGTTATTGGTGAAATTAACTTAATAAGCATTTTTTACATTTTTTTCAAAAATTTTCTGATATAAGGGTACTAAGATTTTAGGTCATCGAAAAGAGAAAAAAATCTCTATCAAATGAGCCTAATGAAAGGGTACATTGCTATTTAAAAAAATTAAAGTGTTATTCATTACTCATTTGTTTTCTGAAATAAAAACAATTGAACGCTATCTTATTATGAAAAATAAAATGTTAAACAACTTTTACATAACAAATTTTTTTATAAAGTCGATATTTACCGAGATATATACTATATTCCATACAAACTTCTGTGGGGTATCATATGTGATGTCATGAGACTGCAAAAGGGGCACTTGTGATTATTGGATTTTTTTTGTTTTCTGCTGCGTTTTGGAACAAATTCTGTTTCTGTTAAAAAAAACAGTTTATTTTTCAGTTTATTTCAATAACGCTGTAGAAAAAACGTTGTGTGCAATTCGTACTCGAAATGACTTTGGTGGTCTCGAATGAGTTTTTGACTAGGCTACGCCTCGTCTTGTCCACCAATGTAACATTTCGCGCATTTAATACACAAATAACTATTTAGTAACCAGATTTTATGCTGTTTGTAGGGTTGCAGGGTCTCCATAACAAAGTCCCAGAGCTTACGTGCGACGTCATTGGCCGTCTCTTATACTTATGAGCGCGAGCATATGGGAATACGGTATTATAACAGGGTACTCCCATATTCTCGCGCTCATAAGTATAAAGGGATTAGGCCTCCGGCCGATGGCGTTGCAAATAAGCGCTGAAGCTTTGTTATTAAGACCGTCTTGTCGTAATTATTTTTTTATCTTTAATATCTTTAATAATTATACAATGTGCTGGACAAAGAAGCTAAAATAAGCTTGTGCTTGCCTTGTAACACGATTTCCTATAAATTAGTCCAATAAATAGTTAGTATCTCAAAATAATTTCACACATCACACTGTCACAAATGTATAATTTGACATCTCGAATTCACTTAACTAAAATTTTTCATTACATGGTAATCTCTGCTCTGAATAGTATTTTTCAAACATAAACTGTCCACTACTACTATCCAAATTAAATTCTTCTTTAATTTTTGCTAATTCTGTAATTTTTTTACTATAAAAACTCACTCTATAATTTTGACATATATATTATCGACCAAACATATATGATTATATTCGAATATTCATTATTAATAATTCATTAAACTCATATCAAATAAATTCTATTCTGTAGCTTGTTTTTTGTATAAGTACGAAATTAAAATTAGAAACATGTAACTGAAAATATAATAAAAGAATTAGTTATTTTGAAATAAATAAAGATTAATAAAAAAATAAAAAGTTTTACAATGTATTGTATTTATTAAAATATAACCTAACAATTGTTTCGACAGCTAAACTGTCATTATCAAAGGTAATATAAATATAAACAAACACATCTCTAAGGCAAATGCAAAAAATAGATAACTAGATAAAAACATAAAAACAATAAAAATTAAATATCTAACACTTCCAGTAACGGAGAATTACTGAGCTCAATCTGTTCATTTATTAAAGGTACCCCGAGTTTGTGTTTGTATATCTCGAAAACTTCTAAAATGTCTAATTTGCGTTTGTTAAAATGTAGGAATTTGATATTATTTTGGGGAGTCATTAAATTTAAAACCGACATGAATAGTTTCTCATTCTTATTAAATGCTAAAGACAGAACACACGATATCATTTAATCGGGCATTTACCGTTTGAATTGTTCTTTTTGTAGTTCGGTATATATTGGACAAACACTTGTTGAAATTTTGCTATAAGATATAAAGAGCACGAGGGTTGTTACAGAAATAAACGTCCCGAAAAATTTAATTACGCCAAACACTTTTTAGGACAGAATCGCGCAATGACTTCCCAAAATAATATCAAATTCCTACATTTTTGTAATAACAAACGCAAATCAGACATTTTAACTCTAAATGCTTGACTAACTTAAACGAAATTTCGTTTAGTTTGTAAATACTTTGTAAGTAAGCATTATTAGCTGTAATATTCTGTAAATAGTTAGTCTATATAATTAAGTGTTCCGCGACGTCCAAAACGTTAAGAACGTCTAAAATAACTATAGCCTTATAGTTACAAGTAATACTAAGAAACGTGAAGTTAAGGTCGACTTGAAATTTTTTTATATTAAGCTTACCATTCTCTCTCATTTTGTGTGAGAAACAAACAGATACGAGCACCAAGTCTAATTGGTCTGCGCTAAGAAAGCTTGTTGCATTTTTCTGCATATATCTCATTGTTTCAGGAGTATCAGAGAGAAGATATAGCTCTAGTTAACAGATTGAAAGGGTTTTTTTATTAACAAGTCTATGGAAGCATTCGCAGTATTTGCCTCTATTATTTTAAATTTACATGCACTATGTTATAGGAATTCCAAGAAGTAAATTCAAAAAAATAAATATAAAAGCTCTTCATTAAAGAATTTTAATGGATGTGTAAATAAATCGTGACTACATTGCTTAAATACATATCGTAAAATAATTTATATTTTCAAACAGACTTATATTAATTTCAGCCAATAAACCACCGGCAGTTATTTATTTTGAAATCGGAGCATTTTGTACATTTTAAAAAATTTTATAGACTAATAAACTAGCAATCTATTTATAATTAATTGGAACGTAGATATACGATTCTTAGGGTATTAATATTTTTTGCAAATTAACTAATGAGTTTTGTATCAATTTGCATTGCATGCAAAAAAAACTAAATAACAGAGAATTAACAAAGTCTAAGCTCAAAATTAATTAGTATTTTTGGACCGGATTTTTAAGATTTATACTAATGAGGTGCCGATGTGTTTAATGGAGTGGAAAAGAGGAGTTATATATTAGCAAATTTTGCGTTGTTTTATTACATTTTTTACATCCCAAAGTGACCACAAAAACGTTGTATCGATCCAACATATATTTTTAGATATAGAGTTTATTAAAATAAAACAGATACGTGCAAAAATTATTATAATGTTACTGTTTACAGATAGTATCTTATGTTAGTTCTAAGAAATTTTCAGGATGGAGCGGTCCTTTTATTTTTTCACGAACATTGCAAATATTAACTAAAAATATTTTTTATATGGCCGCAACTGCGCGAACATGGGTTTTAATTAATAATAAATATTTGCCAAAGCTCTATGCACTTTCAACCTTTATGTTGTATTAGCTTCTGTTCATTTTTTACCGTCAACTAATTTATTTTTACTATTCGTTTCTATTGCATGAGAAAGACATTACTATTTTATCCTATGTGAAACTTTAAGAATTACGAATAATGTATTTGTTTATTTCTTAAGTATTTTTATAGGATTAATAACAGTATTGTATAATAGCACGTTTATGTTATGTATTGTAGTGCAATATTATAAATTATAATTATTATTTATTCTCATATATTTTGTTTACTTCCTTATTTTTTTGTTGAATTGTTTTAAAATTGGAATGTCGATGTATTCCTTTTTTCAATTTATTCGAGTAGTATTAATTAATACGAAGATATTTGTTATATATGGCAGTGTCCTTAACCTTCCTATACATAGATGTTATGTTTGTGGGAAAAATTCTTTTATCCATAAGTTTAGAGACTTCCTTCGTCTTTTATAGAAACGTTCTCGAATGTGTCTACATTTTGAAAACAGATCTGAAAACAGAATTAACACTGCAAGAAAAAGACAGAAAGTTGATATGCATATACCCCAGTAGCATACTATATTTAATAATAAATAATTATTATCATAAAATTTTGCATGATTAGAAATGTTAACTAAATGTTTCGTTTTGAGCAACCAATTTAGGATATATTATAGATTATATAAATATTACATAGCTCATCAATATCTAACTTTACAATTAAATTATAAAGTTAATTATTGACTGTTCGTTTAACAATATTTAATACTTTTGGATGCTTTCAATCAATTAAAATTTTATGTTGATTGCAAACGCAATGCTTTAGAAAAATTTAAACAAATTCTAATTGAGAATAATTATCCACAAGGACTTATAAATGATTTATTATTTAAACAAAATATTCCAATTTCCTCAAGAAACCAAGGTGTAGACACGTCACACTTTAAACCAATGTCTTACATCCCTAACTTGACCAATAAAATCATCAACGTTCTAAAAGAGACTAACATTAAATTAGCACTTAAAGACAAGGCTCCTATAAAGACCAAAGATCTAAAACTATTTATTAAATATTATGCAACAACTTTTTTGGGGTTTATGTTGGGCAATTATACTAAATGTTTAATTTTAGAAATGTGCTATATCAATCAAAATTCTAATAGTATCAGCTTTAGGTTGGACTTACAAAATTTACATATACCACATACAATTTTCTATTAACATTAAATACATTAACAATTGATAATTGATATGCGTATTATAATTCCTAGTAATAATGTAAGTAAAGAAACTTTTTGCTATACTTATTTTGTTCATTAAGTATATAATATCTTTTGAGAAATTGTGGTTTCTTACAAATGTCAAATCCTGCTTTGTGCTTTTTTTTCCTTTAACACACATATGGGTACTTTAATAGTTATAACTCTGACGAAGAAAATTAATCGAAATATAGGTATATACTAAAAAAGTTTTTAATTGACTGAAAGTACTCAAAAATATTAAATATCTACAATTAAAATATGTAAAACATGTGTTGAAGCGTGAAAATCTTTGAAAACTTTTTTTCATTTTATAGTACGTCTTTAAACGGTTTATTGTGAAAATATCATTATATTTTTAAACTAGAGACCCTTAAGCAGCAATGTTGGTTCCCTCTGTAAATACTTACAACAGTCAACGTTAGTCCGTTAGTATTACATCACACGAATAAGTATATGATGGTGGTAGTTTGCTAATAAACGTTTGGGCGGTGCAAAATCAAATAAAATGTGTTTAATACATTGGCGATTGTTTTTATTGTACTGTATTAATTTTTATTGAATATTTTATGCAACCGTATGGATATAACGTTGTGTTCTAAGTTTTTAATAATATTTCATAATATTACATCGTATTTATTATGTTGAACAAAGTTTTATTTTTTATATTTTTGTAGGTTTTCTCCTGACACTAAACCAAAGAAAAAATATTTAAAATTAAGAATCAATAATTTTTTTAAATAAACGAATCTGTCTGTGTCCTTTTCTGTTGGACAAACTTTGATAATTAAATATTTCATTTATAAAAACGATGCTACCTGATGCTACAAAGAGGGATCCAAATTGCTCTAGCAGAAAAATATTGTGAAAACTTAATACAAGTTGTAGTATAGTAGTTGTATTGTACAGCTTAGAGACTTTGTCACTTATTGTCAGAAGCTGCTGACTCAATACTACTTAAACAGGTTTACCTTTAAATAAGATACATAGTAGACTCAAGTGAATTTGTTCATGGCTTTTTGCGTAAGGAGATGGTAATCCACAACAAAAACTGATTTCAAGTTTCTACTAACATTATAGAACAGTTTAACGGTTATTACATAAATGAAGATACATGGAGATCGAGTACCAGAAATATTTAGTAAGAGAAAAAGAAGAATTGTGCCTATTCTTATTGAATCAATTCACTCCGAATGGGTCTAGATAGTTTAAAACGAACAGATAAATCGATATTATAGGTTTTATCCAAGTGGCCATTACTACTGTTTCGCTATTCATTATTGGACATTGAACTCAAGATGATAACGGGTCATTCGAAATGACAGTAATCTAAGATTTGTTTTACTAACGACTGCCCATACTGCTTTAGTATACAAAATGTTTTTTTTTATATATCCCTATGATTTTATTCTGCCATTGGCGTATGTACTTCTATTTATGTATCTATGGAAAATACCTTGATATTTGGTCTAAACTATTAATAATAATTTCCAATAATTGTTAAGAATTTATAAACTATAGAAACTAATAAATCAAATTATATACTTTTTGGCCCGATGGGGAGTTTTGGTCCATTTACAAGCTCTGCTCTCAGGGCGGTAAGTTCAAGGCTTGGTATTAAGTCCCTCGTCATTTAAGTCGAAAAACACTCACTATCATTCTAAGATTCGTCCGGATTTAGACAAAAATTGTTTTTGTTTATTCAACTCCGTAACAACCAGGCACATTAATCGACTGAAAATTCACATTTTCAGTGTGATGTGTTTAATGTTTACTCTATATATTTAAAATTTACTCATAGATCCGATCGGGCAAAAAATAGTATAAGCATTACGAGCGTTAGGTACGCTTTACCAGTCTCGGCTAATATGGAGACCTCCGCTATGCGTCGGTCTCCACACTATTAGCCTCGACTGGTAAATTTCTTGAGACCAGTGTGATACAACAGTGTGTTTCATGTATGTTGTAAACAATAAACATTAATTTAAACTTTGTCGCATATTTTTTAGATCTAAACTAATATAAAACAACGTATATAACAAGATGACGAATAAATCATTATTATGATTGTTTCCTGCCAAAATAAATAAATGTGTCTTTATCACGACATCTAAATAAATATATTTTTACATCAATAAATAATTTATATGACTTATTTTTGTTTGGACGTTTGACCTAATGCAAATGATAGATAATAAGAAAATAGTATTTGATATCTTGGATATATTAATGTAAAAATGTCATTTGCTGTCTTTTATAATGGATTTTAAACCACTAGTCCCACCTGAAATAAAAGGTAGGCACAGGGATGAAAACGATCAAGTAGATGATTGCTACATTATATAATTTCAAAATAATATGCATACCTTAGAAATTTCTTCAGAAAATTACAAGAAAGCGCGTCCCCAGGTGTCGAGACGAAGAATTTCTCTTAAATATGCGTCGAATACGATCGGTGGATCAACAGGCATCATTCCATTGGATCATCAAAGGGTGAAGACTTCAACGGGAAGTTTGAAGAAAAGCAGCCGCCAGGCACTATTCCTACAGTTTTACCGGAATGGACCTCGAAAGCTGACGAAAAAAGCTCTATTTTTGTAAGTATTCCGAGATGCTTCAAGGTGGCAACCCAACCCCACGACTTGAAGAATCTGTGTAGGATTCGTAGCGAAACCAGGAAAAATACAAGTCACACTCGACGCCTTTACGTTTACAGTAGTAGCCGGATGGATAAATGGAATACAAGTCATACGAGGAAGAGCATAATAGGAATTTTTATTCACTGACAGTAAATTTTGGTACATATTTATTAGACTGTTTTAGTAATTTCTGAGACAACAAAGAAGTACACTCGGCCTACCAATAATAACAACATGTGAATGGAAAAATAAAAGACTGTTTTCATAAGAGGTCACATGCTGAGATTTTTACATTTTCAATCGAAAAGAGAATATTTAACGGTGTCTCAGGTGCGTCTAGTCCAGAAAATGTAATGGAATGTGAGTGTAAACCGTGTAAACACTAATAACCTAATTACGATTATATAATTATATATTGTTAGGTATATAGTACAATCACATCTAGCGACTTTAATGCAAGGGAAGGAAATTAATACTCCAATACAAGGGATTATGGGTTGTTATGAAAAACCCGTTATAAATAACAATGGAAAGAATTTAATTGACTTTTGTACATACAACAATTTAAAAATACATTCTTCAGGCATAAGTAGAGGTATAAGTAATAAGTACATATACATGAATTGCTCGGAACACCACATCAATTGTAGTCTATACAATAACAAACTATAAACAGGAGAAATTGGTACAAGTGTCTATTGAGGTAAAGACATAGATTCAGGACATTATTGACTTATTACAAAAATAGTACGCCCGCCTAATGGAAAAAGGTAAACCAGAATAGAAGACCAAATAAAGAAACATTTATAACGCACTTATTATGGCAAGCTCGCATATGATATTTATATCAAACGCGATTAAATCAGATAAACAACACTGTATACCTTTAGAACAATATCGATACTGAATGAGGGAATGTAAAAGGTATTATCTGTAAGGCAAAGCAACAGATAATAAGAAAATGACGTAAAAGGAATAACAAAAGAGGTCTAAGGTATGGAACCAGCAAATCGAGGAAGTAATTTCTGAAAACAAAGGCGGTTACGTAAATTATTAATCTTGGCCGACAGACGAAACTTTAGTGGAATACGAAATAAAGAAAATTATTTTATTTAGAACAACGTTTATCCACACAGCTAAATAATTATAAAATTTGCAAGAAAATTTTAAGCTAACCTCAAATTGTGTTTTGCAAGAAAAAACTTCGACCAATAACTATTTGGTAGTGGCGTGAATGTCACGTATACATAGTACATCCCAATTAGATGGAGTTCACGATATAGTCTTTTTTGCTTTACTACAAAAAGTGTTTAGAAAAGTCTGTATTTGCTTTAAAAACAACAAATAGGGGGTTTAAAAAAAATGTATACACACTTCAATGTAGAATATATTTGCGTAAAAACTTTATTAATAAATCTATAATATGCATCAATGAATGCCCTTGATACATGTTTACTTTTACTATCTTCTATACTATTCTACTTTGGTCAACGTGTTTTCTAAGAATGCTGCTCAAGATATTTTAATTACTTCGCGTAGCATCAATAGTAAGCTGGTTTTCTATAATATACCATATTCTCATGGATGTTAAATCAGGTGAGCATGGGAGGATTCAAAAACACCTCTTCTTTATATCTAACTCTTGACCTGGTACAATCTCATCGTTAGTCAGGGCCAATGGATGTAATTTTCAAAACGCTTCGTTCTCGTATTTTTCGTAACTAAAATTCTAATAAAAAAATTTCTTGAGAAAATTTACATTTTAATTCATTCTTTACTTTTGAAGATAAAATCATATTTTATGCGGGGCTAAAGTGGCTTTTAAACACATAAGTTGCCCTTTTTTCAAAATAACTTTAAACGAATGGTAAGCGTGTTCAAAGACAATACATAATATAGTTATTTTAATTATATATACCTATGTAGTTTATTATTAATATATTATGTACTTTAGATAGCATAATATTGGTTGGAAAATCAACGGCGTGTGGAGGCACCGCACAGAAAACGCGCCAATCGCTGACAATCAGTATGTGCCCCCATTAACTTTGTAGTTTTTGTAAGCCCAGTATTTGTCAAACCCGGTGAATCTCGAGAACCACTGAAAAGATTTTGATGCCGTTTTCACCATTTGATAGCTTATTTCTTAGCAAAGGTTTCTATATATACAGATTATTGAGAGGGTTTTTGGAGAGTCCAGTAATAAGCAAAGTATGAAATACATACTTAAGAAAATTGGCTCTAACAGCGACAAAACTCATCTAAGAAAACAAAAAGAATCTATCTTCAGAATTATAGCGTTTACTGTCTCCAGCCTTACTTTGCGGAACTCCATAATCATGAAATATAATATAAATACAAATGTTTAGACCTTAAATTCCCGGTAGCAGAAAAAAGTAAAATAATTGCCGCATTCTATAATGCGATGAAAAATAAAATTTTAATCTTTAACAATAATGTATTATAAAAATGTTAACATTCCATTTGCATGTACGAATCATCTGTATGAAATAGTAAATATAGGAGTGTCAATCGTATTAGTGCTTTTTATTTAAAATGTCTGAAGAATTACTTTATTCTAATAATTTTTAAGATTTTATATACTATTTAAAATCAAACTACCGTAAAACCACCATCGTACATGTTTTCATTAAATCTTTTCGTCGAAAATGTTTTTCGTAAATATGATCTTTGTGATAATTTTTTTATTTTGTTAGAATTACATTTTGCCATTTCTTGACTAAGTCTACATCTTTGGGAAAGCTTTGGAATTTGATACATATTTTCTTTTCTTTCATAAGATGATTCGCAATTTATAACGTAACAGCCACATCATGTTTAATCCTGTAAGTATTATTCAAAGTAGCAATCGCAGCTGATTCTGTGCAGTTGGAAAATCAATATAGTTTACATTTATATAAATCGAGTTACCGATGTTTGTAATTTTTGCATATGGTAAATGTTGTTTATCATAAAAATCGGTCAGTGGTTGATAAGCTACTGAATTTTTATGAACTTACACTGGCAAGACTAAAGTGTAAACTGTATTAATTCCTCAACTGGGGAATTAAGTGTAGCTACTTAAAGATTGAAAGATTCCGATTGCGACAGATTCGATTTTGAAGGCTCGCATGGAAATATGTTTGTTTTTGGGTGGCATCGTTTGCTTCACAAAAACACTATCGACTTAAAACAATCTACGCCAAACATACGTCTTGCACCAATAAAAGTTAAGGAATTAGTTGAGAGAAGCACTACGAAAGGAGATGGAGATTGTTAGTTACTGACTCGGTTAGCTACTGATTTGTTTGCACATGTTCATAACTCGGGAGGCACTCATACTTTTAACTTTTTGAGATTGCACATATGGCATTTAATTTAATAGCACTGCATGTAGGTACATATAGGTAGGTAAATTATAATATCTTATATGGACCTATGATTTTATTATTAGCTTATTTACACATTGAACTTTTTTCTCATTTCTACAATTGCATTTATGTTACAATTGCAGCTTTATTATCTGTGGGGGGAATCCCAGGGAATTCCACTATAAAATTAGTATATTATTATACGAGTTTTATAAGACGGTCTATTGTAGCACGACTTGTTTGGGACACGACGACAGAAGAAGAAACGAGTGCTACAATACGTCTTAAAAAACAAGTATAATATACTATATTTTATACTTTGCGTCATTAATTTTATAGAAATTGTAAATTCAATCTATTAAAAACATTGCATTACAACCTAGTGATTTTTGCGTTTAACATGTGGTAACACTATAAAATGATTTTTCACGTTTTGTGAGGTTAGAATGTATCAAATGTTTATCAGTTTATTAGATGTTTATTAGAATGTTTATATGTAATATAAAACAAATGTTACCAATCTTACAAAATAAATAGTCTCCAAAAACAATGTTATAATAGCCTTTATTATGAACTCGTTTTCGGTGTCACAATGAGCCCATTGTGAACGCAAAGTACAAAATAGTATATTGTAATACAAGTGTATAAGCAAGCCTTTAAAGCACGCACGACGGGTTTAAAAGCACGAGGAGAAGTCGAGTGCCTTTTAACGGAGTAGTGCTTTAAAGGCTCTTATACATGTGTATTATTATACGCTATTTTTGCGTACTGCACTACAATCTGAAAATTGTAACAAAAAAGTAAATTGAAATACCTTTTTCAAAATACCTAATCTGCATCATTAATCGTTGATATAGAAATGGTTAAAAAAATTGTTGTTTGGCTGCTATGTATTGTTTACCTGTATTGTTCAAAATTTGTAGAGTGTATTATTTTAACATTGTTGTTAATTTCTTGTTACCTAGGCAGCTTTAAAAAACGTATGCTTTAAAGGTCTTACTTCGCACGCTTATGAGTACGATATACCAAGATTGTGAGTCAGGTATAATAAAAAATAATATTTTTGTATATATACAGTATTGGAAAACCTTCATCTGGGAATTGGATTTTCATGTGTGAACAAAGGAAAAATAGAGAATAGCAATACTTATGAGAAAGATATATATTAGTTGCCAAATCTAAAAATATAGTAACCTTTTTATAAGGTTGGTGCTATAGTAAAGAATTTTTTAATAGAATTGCTCTTTGTCATTTTTACACATTACCTAAATTGTTTTAAACTTCTTAAAGTCACCAATATTTGTACGTTTAGTAACTAAAGATAAACAACGGATAACTCCTCTGCTGTATTAAAAATACTTTAGTCTTTAAACAAAATGAACAATTATTTTAAAAGGTAGAATAAGCCCAACTATTTAATAAAATAAACAATTTAGATTATTGTGTCAAAATGACAAACGTCAATTATATTTAAAAATTCTTAGGTATAGCACCAACCTTACAAAAAATTACTATATTTTAAGACTTGCCAAGTATGACTAATATCTATCTTTCTCAGATGTATTGCTAGTCGCTATTTTTCCTTTGCCTACACATGAAAATTCAATCCCTAGACGAAGGTTTTCCAGTACTGTATAATCCTTAATGAATAATTATCACACCGGCTGGGAATCAAACCCAGGACCTGCACTCCGGGCAATTACGCCACCAAGGTGATTACCAACAGAAATGACAATTTTTATACGAACTTAAGTTATTAATATTAACTAGGGAAACCTCGTGAAGACATGACGGTCGAAAGCATTGATGGATTTCCCTATATACAACATTCGATGTGTGATTACAATCCTTCGGATTTTCGTAAGTGATTTTTAAATAAACGCAACCAAACATAACCAGTTGAAAATTCTAAGCCTAGCACTCTCCTCTCCCAGCTGACCCTCCTCTCTTCCGACATATATTCCTCTCATTAACCGCTTATTAATGATGGAAGTGGACGGCTGCATCACCCTTTTATATTTATAAGCGGAACCGGGAGTAGTTACGAAACTCATAACCGTAGAAAGTGAGAGGGCGCCCCAAGTGAATGTCCGATTCGTCCATCTGAAATTAAACATTTTATAGTTTTTTAAATTAAAAATATAAACTTTAAAAAGATATAAAAATTAAGTAGTGTTGACTAATCTACACAGCGAAAGCTTTAATATAAAAAAAGAATCGCTTAGATCGGCCCGGTGGAACTCTCAAACGAACTGGAACAAAAATACGCCTTGTGTATTAAATATATAGATGTTATATACACGAATTAATAATAATAACTTAAGTTCGTATGAAAAATTGTTATTTCTGTTGGTAATCACCTTGGTGATGCAGATGGTACTGGTAGCGTAACTGCCCGAAATGTAGAAGGTCCTGGGTTCGATTCCCAGTCAGGGTGATAATTTTTCATTACGGATTATTACAGAAAATATTATTTACTATATATATGCGTTAATTGGAAAATTGATGCATACCTTAAATTATAAACACTATAAGAAAGCTACGTAAAGATTCACTTACAAATACAATTATATCCTTTTTTCTAAAAATATATATCTTATGTTAAAGAGAATTTCTCTTTAATACGTTCTCGTCTAATTGTAAAACAAAATAGGTAATTTACCTTATGGTAATTAAATTTTATGGAAGTAGGCAGCACAAATAAATTAAATTAACGCCATAAATTATTTCGCTTGGTTAACACTCCAAGATTTTATACTATTATAATAATTTTTTCTAGTACGAATTATCGTGAAAACACTGGAAGAGACTATGCGTGATTAAATATCCACCATAAATCACTGGGTAACGAGAAAACATAACAAGAAGGTAAATGTAGGCGGCGATAAAAGGGGAAAAATAAGAAAACTACTATATGTAATTTTAATTGCGTGCATGATCACGTTACTCGCGAGTTCCACTTTATAATAAAAGTTAAAGAAAAAAGAAACGGTGTATGCAAGTTTTTGGATTCGAAACTTTTTCCCATCACTTCAAGAACAATTTTATAAGTCCCCTAAAGCTATATAGCATAAGAAAAGATCCTCATTTCTTCAAAAAACCCCAAGATATACATAAATGGGCACATTATTTCAAATGTAAAGTAGAACTCGCTCATTTAAAAAATTTACATAAAACTTGTCTTTATTATACGTCTGGATAATAATTATTATGTATACTACGTTTTAAATCCTTTTTACCTATATTATATTCTGTTTTAAACAGATCTAAAAATTAAAGCATTGGCCTTCGAGTTCATTAATTTGCAACTTCCGATGAGTAATACTGGTCGTATTTATTTTTATGAGTTTTTGTTAGTTTTTTTAATTTCTGTGTGAACATATTTAATTATATAGATATTAAGCAAATGCAGCTGTTTTGCTTTAACTTCTTTTGGAAATCCATTACGATGATAGAAGTTATTAACATGGTGAATAAATTATTATTATTAGTATACTGCTACTGGTATTTGCATACCTGCGTGCTATAAATTGATTAGATTGTAATATATTAAGGTTAATTCATTTCAACTTTTATTTTATAACCTTCTGTATGAATTTTAATAAGACCTATTATATTATTTGTTCTTGTTGATATTGAGATGTATTGCCAAAAGATCTTAAACAACTATAAGGGTATGGTCGCACAAAATTGTGCTTACAAAATTACACTTTAGTTATTGTAAAATTACAATCTGAGATTTGGGGTTTCGCTCAAAGTTGTGTATGTAACAGAGGGTAACTCATTATATTTTGACCACCCTTTATCTTTGTTATAATTGGATATAAAAAAAAGATCCGTATAAAAGTTGTATTGCTGTACCTATATCTTTTTTAAATGTCGCCAAAAAACAATTGTAGGTATAGGTCACATGATGATACGTGATAATATAAATATATTTTTTTAAATGGAACACCCTATACATTATTGCATTTTCGAATAGCCCTTTTTTCCCTGGTTCTAAATACGAGGGCCGTTTATTTTTCAATTCGATAGGCTATAAATAAAAGACAAATGTATATAAAAAATCATTTTATTACTAAAAGTTCTGTATACTTATGACTATTCAACTCACATGTCATTTATTAAAAATTGACCAATTAAAATGCAGCATTTGATATTTTTAATCCAATGAAAATGAATTGTATCGACAATTCTCACTAGTGAAAATTGTCGACAATTTTCACTAGTGATAACAATCGACAATTTTAATAAAACACAAATATTTAACAACATTTATTTTTGAGTATTGAACGTACAATTATTAAATGTAACATTGCTACATTTATGAAAAACAATTTGATATTTTAAAGCGTGTTCGTTGAATAGTCTCTCGAATACCATAAGTAGTCAAAGTTAAGTAGACTATTTTTGTAGTGCTTAACACTCATGTCTATCATGCTTGCGAATACCACTCGTGCTGCGCACACGTGGTATTTAAATGCAAGCATGATAGACATTCGTGAAACCACCACAAAAATAGTCGACATAACTTTGACTACTAATGGTATTATAAGTGATTATTTTTCGACATACTCACCATAAAGATTAAGGCATTTGTCGTTATCTATGGACAAGCTTTCCAACAGCGTCTTCATAAAACGTTGCCGCCAACAAATTTAAATGAGTCTTGACGCTGGCTTGAAGATCCTCGGTAGTTTAGAAGCACTGTGCTTCTAGACACATATTCGGTTCAGAGAAAAGATGAAAGTCACTCGGTGCTAGGTCGGAACTGTATCGCGGGTGATCGAAAATGTCTCATTAAAATTGCTCAAGGAGCCGTTGGGTTGCAACAGCACTGCAGCACTAAAGCTGGTATAATTGAAAAAAAATGAAAAAAACAGAAAATTGACAAAAACTTCACTCTAGAAATTTGAATTTTCAAATGTCACATCAGTGTTGTCAATTATCACAAAATTCCCTAAATTTTGCAATTGCGATTTTTTTTATTTAATACGGCGCAAAATAGAAAAAAAATAGCACAAAAAATCGTTACATAAGTCATTATTGCATTCGTCCTTCAGAAAACTCGCCGCAAGCGGTTCGTTTTCTAAATTTGGACTCATGCAATAAATCTTGCCTTATGAAACTCGTTCTTTAATATACTATTTTATATACATTTGTCTCTTATTGGAGGTTGAAAAACAACAACCCTCGTATAATCGCATAAATAAAAAGTGAAAAGGGATCTATGTAAAATAAACAACGTGAATTAAAGAAATTGTCAGTGGCGGGGCAATTTTTATATAACAGCTTTAGTATTTGTAAACCATATATTTCTTATAACTTGTAGCGACGGTAATTCGAAGCTTATGAAAGATGAGCTAAGCAAGAGTTTTTCAAGCGAAGTCACCTAAAATGCACGTCTCTATTTATTACTGTTGTTATTGGATTTTCAATATGATGCTTTTATATCATCGCAATACTTCTTTAAAAATGCAAAAATCTTTATTGAAAGAGCAGTAGGCTACGCTTTTCAAAATGTGAGTAAACTGAAATGAGATTTTTAGCCCCGCTATAACTCATTTTGATAAGGAATGTCAATAAAAAATTTATTAATTGTTACGTCACGTAATGCTCTTTCAATAGAGCATTCTAAATCTTTAAAGTCGAAATTGTCAATGCGAAAATATTAATGATAAACTTATACAACATTATATATCTAGAATTAAAAAAAAAGAAAAGCAATAATATACTGAATGTTTCATTTAAAAAATATATTTCTATATTCCGTATCATGTAATCTATGCATACAATTACTTTTTGGTGGCATTTTAAAAATATAAGTATGTAGGTAGAACAATTCAACTTTTATTATATAAAACTATTTATTTAGCTCCAATAATAACAAAGATAATGGGGTGGTCAGAAAATCATGAATAACTCTGTACACTTACTTATTGTAACATATTGTACAAGCGTCGTTTAAGTATTTTTTTTTATTTGTAATTTCGTGTTTTTGTAACTTACCAAGTTTGATATTTCTATCATTCAAAAGTTTGTCTTACTTTTCAGGTTTATTGTGTTGAGAATTGGTAAATAAATGGAAACAAATCTTGTAAGACTAATAAACAAATAGAGTTATACTTGAATAACGATAAAATTAACCATTGTTTTGTATAAGAAGATGTTTACTTTTCGTAGTAGTAGAATACACTTGAAAGTAGTTACTAAAAAGGGTCACGTTGTAATTATTGTGGCTTGTAGTATTACCACAACTATACTAACTTGCATTATGTGCATGTCAATATCAATCGCGAAGCAAACCGCAAATGTTTCTAATTGTTTGTGATCAGTAATTCAGTATCAAGGTAGCAATATTCCACCGAATACATTTACTTATAACAACCCATAAGTCAAAATGAAAGTAATGGCGATAGAAAAGAAAATAATCAACTAATGAATAGACAATAAGTAAAATCGGTATAAGACAGTACTCGAGAATATAATGAGGCAATTTTAAATAGAAGTATGTATTAATCCACGCCACTTAGTGCTTTTTCATTTTAAATCGTAGACTAATATACCTGTAACTATAGTAGAACTAAGACGTTTTACCAATCATTTTTGGAAACACTTGAACGAGTCTTCAAGAAAGATTTTAACAAACTTGAGTTAACTTTATTCTGAGGAAATTACAAATGGTATTTGGAAAGATTATTTTATGATGCAAAATGTTGAATACAGATTATGTAATATTTTTCTATTCAACTCATTTCATTTTTTTTAATCGAGTGTTTCCATTAACTCTAATACACTTGATTTATTTTCGTTATTGAAAAAAGACAAAAATCTATGGTAGTAATTGACGGGGAAAACTGGTAAAAAGACTACTAAGTAAAGACACAATTACTGTTTGTGTTTTTAAGCAATAAAAAACAACTCTTCATTTTTAACATAAACGTACAGGGTGGCCCACGCAAGACGGTGCTGTACCTTATCTTGGAAATTGTGTGTGTGTGTGTGTGTGTGTGTGTGTGTGTGTGTGTGTGTGTGTGTGTGTGTGTAAAGCAATTATTTTGATTTCCTACCATCTCATATATACATGATCTATCTAAAAGTGGACAGTTTCAAAGTTGGGAAGATTTTCAGCGTTACAGATGCAGCTCTATCCATTAGAATCAAAACTAACTGATAATAGTCCCATATCCCATTTGAAGAAATGAAGCTTTCCAGACCAAAGATTTATACTTTTGATATATCAGATTAAGCACCCTGTATACTATTCAATAATAAATTTATGGAAAAACGCCACAAGAATATGACTCACCCTGTATATACAAAACTATTATAAAACTAAAATTTGTTAATTTAATTAATATTAGTTAATATTCAACTTTTTCCCGTAACTCTTACAGTTTCGAAGATGTACCAAGCAGTTCTTTCGTATCTATACAAAACATGCATCGTTCATTACACGTACTTATAGAAGCTGTGTTTCTTGATTGTCGAGCAGACTTTCAACCACCCTCATTCGATTCACATTTACGTTTCTTCTTTTGTCGCTCTTTGGTTCGATCCAGTTTTGACCAAGAAAACTTTAGTCGGCACTGTTCGTGCCACTTGGTATGGTTTTGCAATAAATAACCCGAGCAGAGATTTGTTATGGCAAACCCTAAAACGATCTGGGCCGGGTCAGGTTCTACTAAGGCATGCCCTATTAAGGAATTTATATGTGGCCCTGATCAGGTTCCAATATGGACTGACCTATAAGGTTGTTCCTATCAGGCTGGGATATGGATATGGACATATTTGAAAGCGTGATGGGGTTCAGATCTGCCAAGGCGTTACATTTCTGATCTGGCCCTTGTTTAAACTAGGGCAGGTCGGATAGGAGCCTGATTGTAGCCTTATCAAATTTCTGCTCGGGAAGTTGCATTACCACATTCGATAAACTCAAACGGCAAACAATCAAGTTCCCTGAACTCTTCCACAACGTGTAGAAAGAGAAACTCATCATAGCTTTTCCATGCTTCGTCAGGAGGTCTGTCTGCTGGTGACCTCGAATCTCCACCATCCGTACCGCAAATAATACATTTTCCCAATTATTTATTTTATGCGAACAAATTAGAGAAATCTTTACATGCGTCAACAAAATAGACTTAAGTACGACTTTAAAAAAATATTAAAATGAAATAAATTGTTTAATATTACTATTTATAATTTCTGCAGCAAAATAAATGGTATTTTCAATTATTTGAAAATTCTTTTAGATCCATATTTTTATTAACTATAAAAACTTCTTCTAAATGTTTTTGTTTTCTAATTTCATTGTTCATTAACACCAGTTCAACAACATTCCTCTGGTTCCTTTAAGTTATGTTCGATGTATCTGTATCATGCATCTCACGTCTTCTATATTCACCACCTTTTACATAAATGGGAACATCAAGCTCATCAATATTCGGATATTAGTTTTTTTTTATTTTCCAATCGATAAACAGAAGTTTCTCACAAGTTTTGAAATGAAAATAATCCAAATTTCTACACAAACTGGAACTTTTAAACTACTCTTATAAAAATACTATTTTGTACCCATTGCTACGTCGTCGAAAATGTTAAAACTTGTTTGTGTAGTTAGTCATGGTAAATACAACTGGATATGTTACTTCAAAGCATCACTTGACTACGACTCGCGGTGTTTCTTAACAACACGTCTCGACAATCAGAGTATATCCGTTCATTCTGATAATATTTCTTGTTCTAGATTACAACTGATAAGTAACCTCCTGTTTGTCAGCCAGAGTTTGAAAAACTGCCCTTCAGTAAAATCAGATATAACTATAACTATAATGCTGAGCTTAGACGTTTTTAGAGACTTTAAAAGCTAATAGATTTTTCTTCAGACGCTCTTTATAATAGTAATTCAATTACTAGAATAAACGTTTTCACATAAATGATTTGTTTATCACAGTAAAACGCTAAATGCTTATATTTTACCTATCAGAACTTTTCTCGATTAATGTAGGTTGACAATATTTCAAATATACAACAATAGTAGTATTAAAACTAGAGTGAAACTAAGTACTCATGTAAATTGTTCGGAACAGATTTCAGGCATGCACGTTCAAAGAATGGTTAAGTTAGATCACGAGTTGGTTTTCTTTATAAAGGTAAATTAAGTTATAGGAAGGTCAACATAAACTGAAAACTAATTAGTTAATATCGAATTTATCGGAAAAGTTTTTTAGTTTATGCGATCACTATTATTTCACTGTAAAATTAGACTTTTCAGGAATGTGACTCCCTTGCACGCTAGTTAGATTTCCTCTAGTTACGTCACTGTTATAATAATCTGAAAAGAAGATTCTAAATAGTTGTTTTCGATAAATATGGCCTAATGTTAGCAGATCGGTCAGAAGATTCGTACAGTTCAAAAGTCATTTATCATATGTAAGAATTCACATAAGAAGTTTTTAGAACAAACAGTAAAATGTGTGCGTAATTTTCTTTAAAGTTATATACGCAATTAAGGGATTATTCGAACTTCAACAAAGAGGCGTTCTGGTTTATTTCGTATACCCACTCATATTCACTATTATGCACAAAAGAAGATTCTAAATGGTTGTTTTCGATAAATATGGTCTAATGTTAGCAGATCGCTCAGAAGATTCGTACAGTTCAAAAGTCATTTATCATATATAAGAATTCACATAAGAAATTTTTAGAACAAACAGTAAACTGTGTGCGTAATTTTTTTAAAAGTTGTATACGGAATTAAGGGATTATTCGAAGTTCAACAAAGAGGCGTTCTGGTTTATTTCATATACCCACCCATATTCACTATTATGCACAAAAGAAGATTCTAAATAGTTGTTTTCGATAAATATGGTCTAATGTTAGCAGATCGCTCAGAAGATTCGTACAGTTCAAAAGTCATTTATCATATGTAAGAATTCACATAAGAAACTTTTAGAACAAACAATAAAATGTGTGCGTAATTTTCTTAAGGGATTATTCGAACTTCAACAAAGAGGCGTTCTGGTTTATTTCGTATACCCACTCATATTCACTATTATGCACAAAAGAAGATTCTAAATGGTTGTTTTCGATAAATATGGTCTAATGTTAGCAGATCGCTCAGAAGATTCGTACAGTTTAAAAGTCATTTATCATATGTAAGAATTCACATAAGAAATTTTTAGAACAAACAGTAAAATGTGTGAGTAATTTTCTTAAAAATTGTATACGGAATTAAGGGATTATTCGAACTTCGACAAAGAGGCGTTCTGGTTTATTTCATATACCCACCCATATTCACTATTATGCACAAAAGAAGATTTTAAATAGTTGTTCTCGATAAATATGGTCTAATGTCAGCAGATCACTCAGAAGATTCGTACAGTTCAAAAGTCATTTATCATATGTAAGAATTCACATAAGAAGTTTTTAGAGCAAACAGTTAAATGTGTGCGTAATTTTCTTAAGGGATTATTCGAACTTCAACAAAGAGGCGTTCTGGTTTATTTCATATACCCACCCATATTCAAAGTCATTTATCATATGTAAGAATTCACATAAGAAATTTTTAGAACAAACAGTAAAATGTGTGCGTAATTTTCTTTAAAGTTGTATACGAAATTAAGGGATTATTCAAACTTCGGCAAAGAAGCGTTCTGGTTTATTTCCTATACCCACCCATGTTCACTATTATGCACAAAAGAAAATTCTAAATAGTTGTTTTCGATAAATATGGTCTAATGTTAGCAGATCACTCAGAAGATTCGTACAGTTCAAAAGTCATTTATCATATGTAAGAATTCACATAAGAAGTTTTTAGAGCAAACAGTTAAATGTGTGAGTAATTTTCTTAAAAATTGTATACGGAATTAAGGGATTATTCGAACTTCGACAAAGAGGCGTTCTGGTTTATTTCATATACCCACCCATATTCACTATTATGTACAAAAGAAGATTCTAAATAGTTGTTTTCGATAAATATGGTCTAATGTTAGCAGATCGCTCAGAAGATTCGTACAGTTCAAAAGTCATTTATCATATGTAAGAATTCACATAAGAAACTTTTAGAACAAACAATAAAATGTGTGCGTAATTTTCTTAAGGGATTTTTCGAACTTCAACAAAGAGGCGTTCTGGTTTATTTCATATACCCACCCATATTCAAAGTCATTTATCATATGTAAGAATTCACATAAGAAATTTTTAGAGCAAACAGTTAAATGTGTGCATAATTTTCTTAAAAGTTGTATACGGAATTAAGGGATTATTCCAACTTCGACAAAGAGGCATTCTGGTTTATTTCATATATCCACCCATATTCACTATTATGTACAAAAGAAGATTCTAAATAGTTGTTTTCGATAAATATGGTCTAATGTTAGCAGATCGCTCAGAAGATTCGTACAGTTCAAAAGTCATTTATCATATGTAAGAATTCACATAAGAAACTTTTAGAACAAACAATAAAATGTGTGCGTAATTTTCTTAAGGGATTTTTCGAACTTCAACAAAGAGGCGTTCTGGTTTATTTCATATACCCACCCATATTCAAAGTCATTTATCATATGTAAGAATTCACATAAGAAATTTTTAGAGCAAACAGTTAAATGTGTGCATAATTTTCTTAAAAGTTGTATACGGAATTAAGGGATTATTCCAACTTCGACAAAGAGGCATTCTGGTTTATTTCATATATCCACCCATATTCACTATTATGTACAAAAGAAGATTCTAAATAGTTGTTTTCGATAAATATGGTCTAATGTTAGCAGATCGCTCAGAAGATTCGTACAGTTCAAAAGTCATTTATCATATGTAAGAATTCACATAAGAAACTTTTAGAACAAACAATAAAATGTGTGCGTAATTTTCTTAAGGGATTTTTCGAACTTCAACAAAGAGGCGTTCTGGTTTATTTCATATACCCACCCATATTCAAAGTCATTTATCATATGTAAGAATTCACATAAGAAATTTTTAGAGCAAACAGTTAAATGTGTGCATAATTTTCTTAAAAGTTGTATACGGAATTAAGGGATTATTCCAACTTCGACAAAGAGGCATTCTGGTTTATTTCATATATCCACCCATATTCACTATTATGTACAAAAGAAGATTCTAAATAGTTGTTTTCGATAAATATGGTCTAATGTTAGCAGATCGCTCAGAAGATTCGTACAGTTCAAAAGTCATTTATCATATGTAAGAATTCACATAAGAAACTTTTAGAACAAACAATAAAATGTGTGCGTAATTTTCTTAAGGGATTTTTCGAACTTCAACAAAGAGGCGTTCTGGTTTATTTCATATACCCACCCATATTCAAAGTCATTTATCATATGTAAGAATTCACATAAGAAATTTTTAGAGCAAACAGTTAAATGTGTGCATAATTTTCTTAAAAGTTGTATACGGAATTAAGGGATTATTCCAACTTCGACAAAGAGGCATTCTGGTTTATTTCATATATCCACCCATATTCACTATTATGTACAAAAGAAGATTCTAAATAGTTGTTTTCGATAAATATGGTCTAATGTTAGCAGATCGCTCAGAAGATTCGTACAGTTCAAAAGTCATTTATCATATGTAAGAATTCACATAAGAAACTTTTAGAACAAACAATAAAATGTGTGCGTAATTTTCTTAAGGGATTTTTCGAACTTCAACAAAGAGGCGTTCTGGTTTATTTCATATACCCACCCATATTCAAAGTCATTTATCATATGTAAGAATTCACATAAGAAATTTTTAGAGCAAACAGTTAAATGTGTGCATAATTTTCTTAAAAGTTGTATACGGAATTAAGGGATTATTCCAACTTCGACAAAGAGGCATTCTGGTTTATTTCATATATCCACCCATATTCACTATTATGTACAAAAGAAGATTCTAAATAGTTGTTTTCGATAAATATGGTCTAATGTTAGCAGATCGCTCAGAAGATTCGTACAGTTCAAAAGTCATTTATCATATGTAAGAATTCACATAAGAAACTTTTAGAACAAACAATAAAATGTGTGCGTAATTTTCTTAAGGGATTATTCGAACTTCAACAAAGAGGCGTTCTGGTTTATTTCATATACCCACCATCATATGTAAGAATTCACATAAGAAATTTTTAGAACAAACAGTAAAATGTGTGCGTAATTTTCTTTAAAGTTGTATACGAAATTAAGGGATTATTCGAACTTCGACAAAGAGGCGTTCTGGTTTATTTCCTATACCCACCCATATTCACTATTATGCACAAAAGAAGATTCTAAATAGTTGTTTTCGATAAATATGGTCTAATGTTAGCAGATCACTCAGAAGATTCGTACAGTTCAAAAGTCATTTATCATATGTAAGAATTCACATAAGAAATTTTTAGAGCAAACAGTTAAATGTGTGCATAATTTTCTTAAAAGTTGTATACGGAATTAAGGGATTATTCCAACTTCGACAAAGAGCATTCTGGTTTATTTCATATATCCACCCATATTCACTATTATGCACAAAAGAAGATTCTAAATAGTTGTTTTCGATAAATATGGTCTAATGTTAGCTAACTTGCTTGTTATGCATAAACTTGCAATTAAAAGTTTAGTTTACAAACAGTTTTAATTTGTTTTTTAAATCCCTTAATTTAAGGCCACAGTTTGTAAATTATTGTGTAACGGTTCGAAAAATCAGGGAAGTTATAATGAATACAGACCGCAGGGCCGGCGTAAGGTTTTGCGGGGCCAGGTTCAACAATGAACTTGGCTTAAAAAAAATTCTAAATAAATTATTTATTATATACACATTATTACATATTCGTGTATTATGATAGAATCATAGAGCTCATTATAGTTATTTACGAAGTACGCGAAGTCTTTATTCGCGCGTTTTTCGAAGCACGAGCAACGAAGAAGCGAGTAATTCGTTTGTGTGAATGTGTCGAAGACCGACTTCTCGCATCGAGTTTTGCACAACATTTTTTGAAAGGAACTTTAACAATAAAAAACATAACCAACCAAAAACTGTAATACTGTATCAAATTCAAAGTAAACATAAAACCAAGTATATGCCAATAGATGGCGGTCGCGCATTTGTCACTGTAGAGTCACTGCATCTAGTCACCTAGGCCATGCTGGTCGATCAGAGTACCGCAAAACTCCACCATATTGGGGCAGAGAAGGGTGATCTTTAATAATGGACAAATTAAAACCACATTTTACGTATTTGACATATTAGAGGTTTGAACTTTCAGAATACGAAGAACCTTTTAAACTATATGTGAATTTGATTAAATTCAATACAGATAAAAATAATGAACAATTTTGTGCGTCTTTTGACCCAATATGGCGGCATTTTGCGTTACTCTGATCGACCAGCTGGCCTAGGTAACTAGATGAAGTGACTCTAGAGTCACTACATCTAGTTACCTAGGTCGCGCTGTCGATCAAAATACCTCAAAACGCCGCCATTTCGGAACAGAGAAGGGTGATCTTTAATAATGGACAAATTAAAACTACATTTTACGTATCTGATATATTAGAGGTTTGAACTTTCAGAATAAAAAAAACTTTTGGATTTGATTAAATTCAATATAGCTTAAAATAATAATAATTTCGTGCTTTTTTTACCTAAATATGGCGGCGTTTTGTGGACTGCAAAGGTGACTAGATGTAGTGACTCTATGTCAGTGGATTATTAGCAATTACTAATCTTTTGTGATTTCTAATACCCAAATGGGAAAAATGGCATTTTCTAAATTCAAGAACCCCCTCACCGAACATTCTTTGACCAAGCTGGGGTCATTTTAATGAAATTTTATGCTGATTCTTAATATGTACATCATTTTTGGGGCAAACATCCCAAAGGCCCCAAATTTGGGATCAAAGGTAAAGAAATGCTTAATCTCCATGACAATGAATAATAATAATTATATTAAGTTACTATGATTGCCAAATTGTGTAATTTACAGTTACACTATTTAGTTAGGTTAGATTAGGTTTAGACTAGGTTAGGTTTAGGTTAGGTTAGGTTAGGCTAAATTAGGTTAGGTTGAAAAAATTCGAATTTGTTTTTGCATAGCGATTTAGTTAGGTAGTGGCGTTTTTGTGAAGGTTAGGTTGGTAACAACCAATTTTAGAGGCTTAGGCTTAGGAGCCATATTCGGAATCAGCATAAATTACTTTTTATGGCCTTTTTTGTTGCAAAGTTTTTAATTACGTTATCAACATGTACGTGGTTTGAATGGTGGGAGTTTGCTTTGCCAGTCGTTAAGTGACACGGAAACATCGGTGTGACTGCAGCAGCAGAGAAAGCGCACGTATTTGTAAGTTGTAACGCGAAGCCATATAGAACCCGTACCGTCTGAAACGCGAGGCCGTCTAAAGCGCGGGGCCGGGTTCTGGTGAACGCGCTGAACCCGCTTCGCGCCGGCCCTGTAACAGACGGTATACCTATACGTATAAATGAACGTTCTGGTTTTTATCCATGTTCATGTGCAGTCCAGAGACTTTTAGCTGCTAACTTAAAAGTAGAGTACGCAGTGGATTTCCCATCGTACTTGTCGTAAGAAAAAATAACTTAGTTGACGTTTATAATCATTACTGATAATATAAACTTGCAGTCAATCGGGGAAATATTATAATAATGAACAAGACCTGCATACATCAGTCTATGCATTTATTACAGCAGTCAAAGCAGTGAATGTAATTAATTAATTACATTAATGGAATTAAATTGAAACAATTTAAGTAGCGTAATTGTCTGAATAGCTGTATGTGGTGAGATTTTGACTGTTGGTTAGAGTTTAGTTAATAATTATTGATTAATTAAATTATACAAATAACAATTTGATTTGTACATAATCACTTACCTTAACTTTTAACATAATTATGTAAATTGGTCTATGAATTAAAAGGGCAATTCTAGTAGGCATAGCTAAATATAAATGATCCTACTTTGGACATTGTTTTAGTCTACATACGGTATGCGTATTTGAAAGCTAGATAGCTTTAAGTGGAAGTAGACAAATTGCCTTTTTATTTGGCAAATTTGTACGGTAAATCCCAGAACCCTTATCTGATGGCTCTGAAAACTGCCGTTTGTCGTAGCTGACATAGCCATGACGTATATATGCATGTGTGTGCGTATATATACATTGCCAGGTGATCCAAATGGTTTCGGACAATTTGCCAGCCCTTGTAACGGTTCATTTTCTCAATTTCCGAAAAATACAATTTTGTTTGCATAATTGATAAAAACTCTTAATGCGGTCCGCATATTATTGTATATTTTTCTTGATTTAAAATTACAGTTGGTATTCTGCATAAATATGAGTCCTACTAAATATCAAAGCTTACTTTCAAAAAATATTCTCAGACTAATAAAATTTGTCTCTAGAAAAATCTGTAGTTTTCGTTTTAAAAAGTACAATCTTTGCAAGTGTTAATGTTTATTATTTCATGTTCTGATGGACAATTCAGGAATTGTTCTTGTGGAATAGAATATTCTAGAACAACATTGTTTTCAATATTGTATTTATATAGGGCTAAAATGTAATATTCGCTTTAACAAAGGTTTTCTTACGGTTAAAATGCATTGAACAAAATACCGACAAACAGAATCTTCTAGAATAAAATTGTCTAGACAGCCACCTGCAAGTTCAATGTGCTTTGGGTAATGTATAAATTCAAAGGGGAATCTCCGAAAGTTTCCGATGGAAATGTTCTGGAACAATGTGACGTAATTATCAATCTGCCAGTGACATTATTATCGGTTGAGTTTGAATCTTATCTTTTCCAAATTCAAATTTTTTTTAAAATGTTTAATTAATAAAAACATTTTTTTATTAACGTTCATTTTTTTAACGCGTAACCGCCGACAACGTTACCCTATGTGCAAGTGCCTAAATTAATGTTTTGATTTTTATTTTACTAATGTTGAAATTAATCAGTATCAGAAAGTTATTCGAAGCGTTACAATGCCACCATTAACGGGCATTCAACGTGCACGAATTGTTGCTCTTTTGGAGGTAGGAGTTAGCATGCGACACACACACACACACACACACACACACACACACGATGTGTAAAATCCGACCGACAACCTACTCATGGTGCACATCGGGTAACGCTCATGTCGGCGGTTACACGTTAAAAAAATTAAAGTTAATAAAAAAATTAAACATTTTATTAATTAAACATTTTTCAAAATTTTTTGAATTTGGAAAAGAAAATATTCAAACTCAACCGGTAATAATGTCGCTGGCAGAAGACGAAAGACTCCCGACAAAATGCAGGGTAAATTTCAAATTCAAATTCAAAAATTCATAACTTCGCGCCAAGACATCGTAGGAGCTCGAAGTTAACTTTACAGAAAAAGGGCTGAACTTTATTGCCCTGGCGGTCGATTGGGTCCACGATTTTTTGGTACACCGTACAAACTGTTAAAGTTTGACATTTTTTTTGATCAAAAACATTTTTTATTCTTCGGGGGGTGGCGGGGAGCGGAATAGCTTAAACGTAACATTCGCTCACACGCCCTTAAACTAAACACTTTAAACTTTTTAGCACTCAAAGGTTCATCCATTTTTGTCCAAAATCCGCCGAGTTATGACGATTTGAAATTTTGGTATTTTTGGTGCGTTTTCAAGTGGAGCGTTTTTTTCTTCCTCGAGTGTATATATTTTTTTAATTAAACCAATAATTCAATAATTGCAGTATGAAATAAAACGCATTGCGTCATACGTCCTGGAAATGTTCTTATTACAGTCTCGTTTCGATGTTCCGGACTCGGCTCCTTCGTCGCCTTGTCCGTAACATCTTACTCGACTGTGAAATTCCATTTCTAGGACTTATAACGTAAATAACTATCGTTTTTTGCTGGATTTTTCTGCGTACTTGATTTGTCCTTAAAATTTCACTTTTAATTGCAATAGATATTTTCCGTCTTCATGGCGTTCTCGATCAATTGAAAAAACGTTTTTCTTGCATTTTTCATCTTCATAAAACACGAAAACCACAGAATGACTTGTATACCACCTAAAACCACTTGTTGCCTACGGTGGTCTTTAGAGAATTTGTTCAGGGTGTAAATGAGAAGAAATAATTACAGTGGCTTAAACTGTCGCATTCTAAACTAACCGGAGACCTGCCATGGATAAGTATTCTTCTCGAGAGTGCCAATTTTTTAATTAACTATAATTTTTTCGTTTCAGCAATTAAACTACTATAACTAACTGTAAACAAATCTATCTTGCTTATTTTTTAATACTTTTTTAATTTGGAATCAATTAAATTTTTATATTGTCATTTAAATAAATAAGTACCTTAAAAAAATTAGAAAAAATAATTCCGGGTGCCATACAGGATGGAATAAATAGATTAATTATTCTACAAGGTCAAACATAATAAAGGAATAGCATCAAGAGTTCGAATGCGAAATTTAAATAATAACTACCTTCAATAATTATTTTTAGATTTAATTTGGCATGAATGAATACAAATAGAAACCTTCGAATGCCTTCTTCCTTCTGAAAAAATAGACCAGTTCTGAAGATGATTTAACAATTTTCATATTGCCAAATTAAATATTCGCATCGATAAAAAAATTAATCAATCAACCGAAGTGTATTAATTTAATCTCTATAAATCTTTAATAATAGGCTCTCTGGTGTGCAAATTTAATTCAATACGTTTGATACGTCAAATTAATCTATAAAATGATCAGTTTGGTTTTTTTCTCTCTATAACTTATAGAAGAAATGCCGATGATACGATTGACTAACATTGGTCGATAAATAATTTTAAGGTAATGAAGCAAGACAACACCAGAATATAATACAAAACGTTGCTACTGAACTGTTATATTCTATGAAATTGTTGTTATTATTATATAGAAGACAGACGCGGAAAAATTTCGATTAAACGCTCTCAAAGAATTTTATTATACTGAAAGACATTATATTAAAATTCATCCTAAAAATATCTCCTCTCGTTGGAATTTGTAAGAGAATTTTAAAAATCACTAATAGACAAGATTAACAGGAAGTGGAAAGTGTGAATATTCTTCTTTTGCGAAGTATTTATAGCAATCTCATCGCGTTTCATAAGTATACACTCTGTTATTATTTGATGGATGCCTTCACTTTTATCATTTTTTTAATTTTACCTCTAATAGTGATGATGGATTGCATTATTTACATTATATGAAGAAAGATTCCTAATTTGCTTCGACATTTTTCCTTCAGGAACAAGGCATTTAATACTTAGCGTACACCATAAAAGGAATGCTGATTTGATGTAACTTTTCGATGCTCCTTACTAGAGACAACAACACTATTACCATAATCTGGCGAATTTCATTTTTTTCCAGTTTTAAGATCAATTAAAATACAGTAGTGTTATTTTTGTAAATATGAAAAACGGAAGCTGCTATAATATCCGTCAGAATAACTTTCTCAACAGACAGTAATTTAAACTTACATTACTTTCTGACATGAAACTTGATATTAATGTTAATTAGCCGTCTTTTAAATAGAGACCGCAAAATAAGAGATGGTTTTCAAACAACCTATATTTTCCTGTTGAGCCCAAAAGAAGAACGAAACAGATAATCACTAGGTACAGAATCTCACCCAAAACACCATTAGATGGCATTTTGTGTAAAATTCTGTGTCTTGTACTAATTGATTATCTTCAGATAAAAGCATCAACAACCATATTATTAAAATAATGAGTTGTTAAGAAAAAAAGCCTAACTAAACAATGTTACAATTGACTTTGTAGCTTATGTGACTTGGAATGGAGAAAAGGAAACGTATAATTGAAAAAAATCTATTTCATTCGATAGAGCACACCTTTTTTTAAAAGGACGTGCAAAAACCTGAAAATTTATTTTGCATAACTAATTTCTCATAAAACGTGTAGTTGTTAATTTAGCGTTGTTGTTTAGCTGCAGTAATTTAGATAACTATCTATGTGCATATTACAAGTCGTTTTCGATAATAGTATATTAAACAACGAGTTTCATAAAGCAAGATTTATTGCACGAGTCCAAATTGAGAAAACGAGCCGCTTGCAACTAGTTTTCTAAAGGACGAGTGCGATAATGACTTATGAAACGAGTTTTTTATGCTATTTTTTCTATCTTGCGTCTTTTATTCCCGTTTTAAATAAAAAATCGCAATTTCAAAATTTAGGGATTTTTGTGGTAGTTGACAACACTGATGTCACATTTGAAAATTCATTGACTGACACAGAAAATTGAGTGTAGTTTTTGTCAATTTTCTGTGTTTTCAATTATTTTTTCAATGCTACCAACTTTGAAAAAGTTGGGCTATTAAAGCACCCAAATGAGCTATTAACGCACTGTTTTGGGTGCTTTACCAGCTTTATTATAGACGCAAAATAGAAAAAAAAACATTTATGTCCGATTGCATTATAAAGTACTGTTTATTGTATTGTTTTGCGGCAGTGAACTGGCTTATTATTGTACTCGTAAAATAAAGTGGTAGTAGTAAAATAATAGTTATTTATGGTACAAGTGAGTTAAGTAAGATATTATCCACGAACGAAAAATTTACCCTCGAGGGCCGCCAGGCCCGAGAGGGTTAATTTTTCTGAGTGGATAATATCCTTAACTCACGCGTGCCATACAAAATTTTATTCAACGCCTCTTAATTTAAGTTTAAACATCGAATTTGCAATTTATAGTTAGTCTGAAGTTTTGACGGTAATAAATTTAATACTCTAGCACGATGACTGGATTTTATTAATATTATGCAATGTAAGCTGGTGATTGGTTATCTTTGAAGGAGTGAGTTTTTTTTTAAATAACCCACGTTGCTAGGGGCAACGTAGGTTATAATGTAACATAAGAGTAAACAATCACTTTCCTTATTTAAAATGACCATAGTAAACATGGTATTTATATAGAGGTGTT
The DNA here is from genome assembly GCA_929113105.1 of Agrypnus murinus. NCBI lineage: Eukaryota > Metazoa > Arthropoda > Insecta > Coleoptera > Elateridae > Agrypnus > Agrypnus murinus. Next base: position 37,499,286 of record OV816025.1, on the reverse strand, counting down.
GGATAATAGTTATTTATGGTACAAGTGAGTTAAGTAAGATATTATCCACGAACGAAAAATTTACCCTCGAGGGCCGGCAGGCCCGAGAGGGTTAATTTTTCTGAGTGGATAATATCCTTAACTCACGCGTGCCATACAAAATTTTATCCAACACCTCTTTATTTAAGTTTAAACATCGAATTTGCAATGTATAGTTAGTCTGTAGTTTTGACGGTAATACTCTACCACGATGACTGGATTTTAATAATATTAAGTAACGTAAGCTGGTGATTGGTTGTTATCTTTGAAGGAGTGAGTTTTTTAAAAATAACCCACGTTGCTAGGGGCAACGTAGGTTATAATGTAACATAAGAGTAAACAATCACTTTCCTTATTTAAAATGACAATAGTAAACATGGTATTTATATAGAGGTGTTGGATAAAGTATATAGTAGTAAAATAAAGTATGACAACTGTATATTACATGTCAAATTTTCTTCTGTCAAGAATAGATGTCAAATTTATAAACTGATTTTTTTTGATAATTAGTCAATTTTAGGAATCGAACATAAAGCTTTGTATGCAACTCTTACATAATCGGACCTTATAGACTAGCCCTTTTTATAGCCCTTGCTTGCTTCGCTTTCTCGGTCATAAACTGGGCTTGTCTAGTCCTACATTCCTACAGTCCCCTGTACTTTAGTCCTACATTATGTACTTGTTACATAAATAGCTATTATTGATTTAGAAAATTTATCGAGAGTTTATGTGTGTTATGAATGCATATGCAGTGCAACATATAGATTTGATTTCTTTTAAATATTCATTGTTTTTAGAACAAATGTTATGTTATTTTACGTTGAGTACGCGCATAAAATGAGGATTTTTCTTTTTCTGCTTATATTGGTAACACAAGAATCCACGTTTTCCAGTTTCTGAATGATTGACATCTGTGAAAGAGTTAAATTGTTAATACAAAGTGTGAAAATATTTTATCTTGACGTGATAAAATTACTGTTACCGTCCTATACTCCCGTTTCCATGATTTCTGTCATAACGGTCGTCATTATTTATTTTTTTCTTTTGTAGCTTGTCCTGCAATTACGTCGTCTGCTTGTTTTACAGCCTTGGAACTGGTATATATTTTCATATTTTCTTCGACCTTCATTATTCTTGTTCTTTATATTCTTTATCATTTTAATATTATTTAACATATTATTGGACATTCAACTGTATGTCCAAGATGGCAAATTTCTACTTTTATATTTTAGAAAGCAAAAACATTATCTATAATTGTTCAGACCAGATAGTTCAGAAACCATTCCTATAATGAAAATTTATACGTACCAAAATAATATGTTAAACATTTTGTAGTTCTTTTATATTTACTTAGTTCTGGGGGGGGGGGGTTGCGAAAGTCTTAAACGACCTGGAGCCAGCTCTTGACGACCTTGTTCTCGTCCATTATAATGTATGTTTTCGAGAAGCTCTTTTTTATTTTTCATGTATGTATGTACATATAACAGTAATTGCATTAATTCAGTCCAGGGTATATAGTAGAATTGTGGAGAATTATTATTAATGTCTTTATTTTTAATCTATATGAGTAGCTAATTTTGTACTTTAGAACTACATTCCATACTTCTACAAAAAATACATACAAGAATATTTATCGCGTAAAAGTTACGTAATTAATTTCCATCGGTTCTCAGTTTACTCTCACGGCGACTACCGTGACGTCATAAATACAAGGTATGGGCCGTAACCTTTAGTTGGTTCTGTTTTGTACTAATAAATCCAAATTTAGTAGGAAGTTCTACATGCTATGTTTCAGCTTGAGGTCTTTGTCAAGAGCTTACGAAACAGATGTATACTGTAATTTAAAAACATGTACACGTAATAAGTCGTAAGACGCTTCATGCTCAATTGTTACAATATGCCTTTTGTAGCAATATAAATCAATAAGTCGATATAATAAATTAGTATAAAACACTTCGCAAACCTTATATACGCCAGACTGCTCTGTCTTATCTGGTGTTTATATTAACACAAATTATTTTACTAATTTAGGGGATGTAGTTTACATATTTGTACGTTTCTGTTACTTGAGCTTTTCCATTTTTCCGTTAAAATTATGTTATCAATTTATCTCTGTAGCCGTATCTGTATTTTTGGCTGTCTACTTAATAATATACTTAACTCTTCAGCATATTCCTATTAGTACAGTGGAAATGTTTCTAAATGGTGAATTATGCTAAACATGACAATTGTCTCTGCAAGCCCTTCAATATGCAAAATACGTTGTCCACTATTTTGCCCAATATATTAAACTCAACTATAAAATAATATACAACGCTATTAAATTAAAATACAATATACTCTTAGGTACTTAGCGTTTAGGAAACCGTTTTGTACTTTGTGTTTTGTAATGCTGTGTGCAACGCGAGAATGCCGGAGAAAGAAAAAAATGAAAAAAAGTTATACACTATACACAGCTAGGGTGGCCCTTGCTTGTATGGGAAAATTTTATTTCAGTAGGATTGTTGATCGATCCCCCTAAGAATGTGCGAATAGATGAAAATCGATAAAATATGAAGTTTCAGATCAATCCGAAGTGATTTAGAGGTAGCTCAAGCCGGTCAGAATTTCGAAAAATATAATTTTTTTGCATTTTTTTCTTTTACCCATCCCTGAAATATATTATACCAACCCTGAACATAAAAATAAATTTTAATACATATTCTATAATCGATTACCTTTCCAACAAGCCAAAAATAACAAAAATCGGTTGACAAATAAGGAAGTTATGGCCATTCATATTATTAAAAAACCAAACATTTTAATTTCTATAAGAATATTTCATATTAATTTAATTTTCAATAAAAACCAATTAATTTTTTTTTTATTTTGAAAATTTTAATTTTGAGTAATAAAAAACATTTAAAAGTAAAAATAATACAAAATTAATCTTAACTTGTAGTACTAGTCAACGCTGTTTTAGTATGAGATTTGCAGTTTTATCGATAGTTAGTAACCACTTGCAATAAATATTGCTTTTTTCTTCTTTTTTGGTTAATACTTTATTGTATTCTTCAATTAATTTTACTACACGTTCTGCTGCATCATTCACTACATTTAAATTATGAATTATATTCTTTACTTTATTATAAGATTCATTATCGTTCCACTTACAAGGGTCTTCATTTAATAAATTAGTAGAAATTCCAAAGCGATTGAAAAATTTGTGTTTTTACGCGTATGCGGTCATCACCGAGAAAGACAACACCGAGAAAGACAACTACCGAGAAACCAAAACCGACAAAAAATAACCGAGAAAAGATAACCGAAAAACCACAACTGAGAAACCATAACCAAGAAACCACAACCGAGAAACCATAACCGAGAAACCACAACCGAGAAACCATAACCGAGAAACCACAACCGAGAAACCAAAACCGAGAAAACATAACCGAAAGACCACAACCGAGAAACACTAACCGAGAAACCATAACTGAGAAACCACAACCGAGAAAATCATTGCCGAGAATGGAAACTACCGAGAATTCATGAAGTTATAATTAAAAGTTAGTAACTTTGATAGATCTAAAAGAGACAGAGGAGAATACATAGAGCGGGGAAGAACAGAGAAAGACCAACTGCGTAAAGGAAACACTATGAAGCGGAAGTTAGGTTATAAGTTAGTAAGTTTGATAGATTTAACAGAGACCAAGGAAAATACATAGAGCGAGGAAAGAAAAAGAAAGGCCAACGGACACGCTATACAGGGGAGGGTATGTCATAAGTTAGTAAGTTTGATAGGTCTAAAAGGGACAGACTTCAATAGTTAACGTGACGACTGAGAGAGAAACTAACTCTAACAGGACACGCTATGCCGTGTGAGTGTTAATATTCTAATATTAATTAATTAAATAATTATTACTCCATAATGCATGGATGCATTCTCGGTATTTGTTATTCTCAGTAGTTTCTATTCTCAGCTTTAGTTTTCTCGGTTGTGGCTTCTCGGTTGTGGCTTCTCGGTTATGGTTTCTCGGTTTTGGTTTCTTGGTTTTGGTTTCTCGGTTTTGGTTTCTCGGCAGTTGTCTTTTTCCGTGTTAGCTTTCTCGGTGATGACCTGGATCCTTTATCTTTAACCTAATATCAAAAATTAAAATCAATTTTTATGAACCAAACACGTTTCTATTTGTGAATACAATGTGAATACTTGACTTCAATATCATTAGTGTTACCAACATAGAAAAAAAATTAATGAATGCCACTTATATCAACATAGCAAAAATAATTTTTATATTATTTTTACTTTTAAATATTTTTTATTACTCAAGAATGAAATTTTCAAAATAAAAAATAAATTAATTGGTTTTTATTGAAAATTAAATTAATATGAAATATTCTTATAGAAATTAAAATGTTTGGTTTTTTAACAATATAAATGGCCATAACGTCCTTATTTGTCAATCGATTTTTGTTATATTTGGCTTGTTGGAAAGGTAATCGATTATAGAATATGTATTAATATTTATTTTTATGTTCAGGGTTGGTATAATATATTTCAGATGTGGGTAAAAGAAAAAAAATGCAAAAAATCATATTTTTCGAAATTTTGACCGGCGTGAGCTACCTCTAAATTACTTCGGATTGATCTGAAACTTCATATTTTATCGTTTTTCATCTATTTGCATATTTTTAGGGGGATCGATTGAAAAAAAAGACACTTTTGAAAATAAGGGCCACCCTAATACACACACTACAATAAAATTTAAGTCTCAATGTAAAACAGCCCCTCTTATAGTTACCGGCTTGAAACTAAATGTATCAATTTATATTTAATTTGAATTTACACTTTTAGTATTTAATAATTATAATTTACACTTTTAGTATATGATAACATTTATATGTAACAAGTTCCTCGCATCGGTTTAGTCGAGATCCACAGTGGTTTTACTTCTGTATTAATGGATTAACTGTATCTTAATTCAATCTCACGTCTGGTACATCTACTGTGTTCCAAATCAGATAAGATAAATCCAACCAATACTAATATCGAGTAGGCAGGAACTCAAAAAGGAAAAACGATAAGCCTTCTGGAATAAAACGGCTATAAATATTGCAGGAGCAAAATGGTTAAAGGGATTAAAGAAAATACCATAATCACCAAAATATTCTAGAATTCCCGTTTAACAGCACTCAAACTACGCTATAAAATTTTAATTACACAAATTTTATTCAAAAATTCACCGAAAACAAGAGCGGCTAATCACCTTTTATTTATAACAGTATTTATTTTAATTAAATTAATGTGCGATTTATTTGTTTTTACTAATAAGATTATTATTAAATTGAGTTTAATTATTGTTTATTTCTTTTCTCTTAGTTACTTATTCTTCTTTTTTACTTATTTATTTTAATTTTCCGCTCGGTCATTTGACTTATAAAAGCGAAGATGCCAACTCTCTTCGACAATGATTTCAACTTTTTCGTATTAAGCAGTCAATACTCAAGTTATTTATTGCAGTCTATGACATATCGCCGAATCTTTGACAAAACACCAAAAAGGGTCTATGGACATGTTGCCGAAGGTAGGTCAAAACGTCGAAAAGAGGCTGTGGACATATCGCCGAAAGCATAAAACGACGCCGATAAGATCGGAAACAAATCGGACAATCCCCGAATGCGATTAAAACGACGTATCACGTATCACCAAAACATATTTGTGCACAAATAGCCAAACGTGGACAAAACGCCGAAAAGTATAAAACGATGGAAAGTGGATAGAGCTCTTTACTGTAATTATTTCATTAGTTTCGGTAAATCGCTCTATTTATTCTATCTTTGTTATTTTTCGGCGTTTTGTCCACAAATACAGATGCATTTTTCCTGCGTTCGAAGATTTGTCCAAATACACCTTTCGTAATTTTGACCACTTTCGGCGATTTGTCCACAGATGAGTTTCGGCGTTTTGGCCACTTTCGGCAGTTTGTCCACAGATATGTTTCGCCGTTTTGACCACTTTCGGCGATTTGTCCACATATGTGTTTCGGCGTTTTGACCACGTTCGGCAATTGGTCCATAGATGTCTTTCGGCTACTTAACCGCTTGCGGTAGTTTGGTTGGTCAGAGCAGTCTGTCTGTGAGTTGGACAAAGTTGGGAGTTCGGCATCGACCCCACGTTTCCGATCTACTCGGCGTTGTTTTATGCTTTCGGGGATTTGTCCACATTTGTATTGTTTATCTTATCTGTGAAATCAAAATTCGACATCCCTAAGTAAAAATATACTTCCGACGTCCCTAAATACTGTCCATGTCGATCGGAGATTTCATGACTGCCTTGATCATTTTTTGTTGCAATTAATATAATCTGACTGGATTTCTATGCTTATTTTCTGTTTGCTGTTTGTTTTTCATACTATGAGTTTACTTGTTGTTTCTTAAAACCTTTAGTGTTTTTTAAGTGTAAGTGTTTTTTACAATTGAAGAAAATTCTAGTTAAGCGGCTTCTTGTACTTATTTAATAAGAAATAAGCTAAATAATTATTAGCAAGACTGTTATAGAGGGTGGTTTATTTTTTTCCGGAAACTTTTCTAACGTATTCAACATATCTGAAAAGGCACCATTTTCGAGATATAGGAATTTAAAGTATTAATAGAAGAATTAAAAAACAATATTAATGGTAAATGAATGTTATGATTAACGGATTTACAGAACAGAGAAGAAGGTTGTAATCATGATACTTGTAATGATCGGATTAACAGAACAGAGAAGAAGGTGGTAATCATGATGCTTGTAATGATATGAGGAATGACGTAAAGTCCATTGAAAATATACAGTGCGATCGATTCATTGATTCGACTTTGTAGGAAATGTCTCGAAAGTTGGTGGATTTTATTTTGATAATACATACATACATACATAATCCATTCCCCTTATACCGCATTTCGCAGTGTCGGGGTTCCACACAAACTCTTATGGGAGTGCAACGGAGGTAATGGAGCTATTGTAGCAAGTACATTACACTCCCCCATACTTTATCACTCATACAACTTTCATACCTTAAGCTAAGGAGCTCAAACACGATCGTACTAAATTTTTAAAATTCAGTCGCAACCGCGGTTTGAACCCATGTCCCTCTGAACGAGAGGTAGGATCTCTACCACTCGACCACGGAGGGCCATTATTTTGATAATAAATAATTGTAATACTATCGTTATTGAAATACATATTAAATGTATGTACTGCTGATTTTATTAAATAAGTAGTGATCGTATTAAATAAGAAATTGATTTTTGAAAACTTCTACACTCTATATCTCGGAATTAAGTGTATTTTCCAATATGTGTTTATTTTTAACTTTTTTCATTAGTTTGGTCAGTAGAATACGTTGGTGGAGTTTTCCGAAAACAAAATCAATTGCCCTTTATTTTGAGCATTACTCATTAGAGATCTTTATATGGTGTGCTCTAAATAAAATACATATAGAAATTTAAAATTTATTCTTGTAGTAAGAGCGGTGTATATGCAAATCTTCAGCAGCTTATAAAAGTTTCATTTTGTATTTAACTATCCGTCTATTTCTAATATCATAGTTACTAACGTGTAAAGTATGTTGTAGAGTATAATTACATACAAATATAATAGCAATGAATTAAATCGAAATAAACATACAATAATTACTTAACTAATAGTTTGTACTTTCTTACAGTCCTGTCTATCTTCTCAATAATCAGTTTTATGAAGCATATTATTGTATTATGAGGCTATGTCTTTAAAACAATAAACAAACATACCTTTGATCCTTCTATATAGAAAATCTTAATTGGTACTTAAAAAGGGAGTTAACAACAAATTACGATAATTTTTTCGTGTAAAAAGTTTGCGTGAATGTAAGCCATTCATGTGAATGGTTAGAGCTTACAGTTAACAGCTACTTGCATAAACAGCTAAGATATGGGTGAGTTAAGGCATTATTGTCCTTAAATACAATACAGTTTCCGCCTGGAAATATTCGCATGCGTGTACCCTTTTATTATGCATAAAAAGTTGTTTTTAATTTTTAACAAGATAATATACAATATACTACACATAAAGGTCGAATTCTTTATCAGATCTGTATCTTCTCTAATTAGAATTTATTACTACTACAAATTTCTTCTTAAGCACATCTATATAGTAATCCTTTTTTTAATTTTATTTGGATTTAGTTCATTGCTTTCTGTAGTTAAAATGTTAAAATTATACAAAATCTAAAAATAATAAAAATCAAAACAATTAAGCAATCAAAATCTTTATTGTATACAATTTCCTTTATGGGTAATAAACTGGAAATGAATAAGATAAGTTTAAAAAGTGACTTTACGATCTTCCGGTTACGATCTTTAATAAATAATTCAAAATGAAACTTTGAAATGTTTCAAAATGTTCATAAATTGTAGCAGAATTCCTACATTTTTCTTTATCACTATTTACGTGATCCAGAAGCTTAAGAAGGATTAACTGTACCTTTTCAGACCAATTAATCTGTATACCCATGAAGAAATAAATTTATGAAGTCTTTCTTACTGTAATGAATTGACTCATCAAGTGCAACGCTTTATAGTAATAATAAATATGTGTAATTGTTGTTATGACAGGTGTATTCATAGTTAATTAAACGAATCTTAAACTGGAATATTATTCTATTGTAAAGAAGCTTTCAATTTTTATTCATATCTTATTAGTTTTTTCTTTTAAGTAAATTTTCTCATTTCTCAACGTGTATCAAATTAAAGGTAATATACCGAGTTTTATTCAAATATTTATTAATGTAATTACAAAAATAAATATGTGAAGGTCCGTTCGACTTTTTAAAATGATGCACAACGCTGTAGTATATATATATATATATATATTTATGTAAATTAAAGAATTGACAGCAACTTCTACATTAAACAACGATAACCAAATTTGATACAAAAGCAATTAAATTGCACATCAAGTATAAAAATCTAATCATTAGAATCCTGTTAAGGAATAGAAAGTTGCATTTTCCATATTTGTTGCAATACTAATTCGAATGTCTATTTTGATAACATCATTAAAGTTCTTTTGTTATCTATCAATAAATTATTAAATTAACTAATTTTTATTCCAATTCTCATCTGTGAGAACTAGAACAAATTTAAGACAGCTTTAATGTTTGCATTTCCAAACAATCCTCTTTTCTACGTTACTTAATTACTTGGAAGTGGAAACAGCCGTTTTTTGAGAAGCGTACAGTAAAGTGTTTTTCAATTTTCAATAATTTTCTTGTCGTTAACGGCAAACATGCACTTTCCGCTCTAAATACGAGGGTAGATTGAAAAGTTTCCGGAATGGGCAAGAGATGGCGCGCGTATCGTGAAATTGTTATGATGGTTGTCAAGGCTAACCTATTTTAGGAAAGCTGTCAAATTTTCAGACACGTGCGTCGTTCCGTTTATGTTTACTAGGATATCTTGTGAAGCAATTCAGGCACTTTTGCAAAAATGGATAAAAACGAATTTCGTGCAGTCATCAAACATTTCTGGATGGACGGGAAAACGGCGACGGAGATACGAGATATTTTGCAGAAAGTTCATGGCACATCCACACCTTCATTTTCGACTATTAGTTTCTGGGTGAGCGAGTTCAAACGTGGCCGTACGAGCACCAAGGATGAACCACGCAGTGGACGTCCAAAAACGGCCACAAATGAAGAAATGGTCGATAAAGTCCATGATCTCGTGTTAGCCGATCGACGAGTGAAGTTGCGCGAAATAGTAGAGACCACGGGCATCTCATATGAACGTGTGCAAAATATCGTGCACGAACATTTGGGCATGAGGAAGCTCTCGGCGCGATGGGTGCCGCGTTTGCTGACTATGGACAACAAGCGAAATCGTGTGACCACTTCGAAAGAGTGTTTGGCCTTGTTAAATCGTAATCCAACGGATTTTTTTCGCCGATTCGTGACCGTGGACGAAACATGGATCCACCACTACACACCAGAAACCAAGCAGCAGTCGAAACAGTGGATTTCTCCAGGCGAATCTGCTCCGAAGAAGGCAAAGACTGTCCCATCTGCTGGAAAGGTCATGGCCACCGTTTTTTGGGATTCGCAAGGTGTGATACACATCGACTTTTTGCAGAAGGGAAGAACTATCACGGGACAATACTACAGCGATTTATTGGATCAATTCAACGGCATTTTGAAGGAGAAACGGCCTCATTTGCAGCGAAAAAAAGTGCTCTTCCATCACGACAACGCGCCGGCCCATTCATCCCGAATCGCCAATGCTAAATTGGTTGAATTGGGCTACGAGGTGGTGCCGCATCCCCCGTACTCTCCAGACCTGGCCCCGTGCGACTTCTTTTTGTTCACAAACATGAAGACTTGGCTCGGAGGCAAGCGCTTTACGTCAAATGAGGAGGTCATCGCCGCCACTAAAGCTTATTTTGCAGAGTTCCCGAAATCATATTTTTCTGAAGGCTTAAAAAAGTTGGAGCACCGCTGGGAAAAGTGTATCGCCCTGCAAGGATATTATGTTGAAAAATAAAAACAAAAACCTGTTCAATTACTGCGTTTTCTTGCCCATTCCGGAAACTTTTCAATCTACCCTCGTACGTAAATAAGAATGATATGATTACTAATGTTGTCAACTATTTATTTGTATTTTTAGAAGTAAGCTTATTATAAAAACTATATCCGAAAAAGAGTGAGTGCGTGACATTGTCGTTTTTGATGTTATACGTACACATAATCAATTTGACCCACATCTTATAAAGCCTTTCTCGTTTATGTTCCGATTATTCCCAAAGTTTTAATATTAGAAATTGCCAGATGGAATTTAATCATAAGCATCTGTGTCTTTCTTTTTCTCACTCCAAAAAGTCTTCAATTGGAATACTATATTTGATCTTTCTTTGCTTCCATAAGAAGTCTATAAAAGTCTAAGATGAGTAAGACTGGCCAGAGTAAATGACAGATGACGTGCTCCAGGACCAAAAGCTATAAAAAGGAATGATTCCTTAAAAATATTTTTGTAATGCATCAAAGCACATCGACATCAGCATAGTTTGATGACAAACTTTAAGGTTACATCAAATAGTTAAGAATAACCTTTTTTCTTTCTTGTAAATTTTTCAAGCTATTGATCTAAATAATTTACTTTTACTGTTTGGGTTAGACTAAATAGTCTTATCGATTGGCAAGCAACAATTGACTAAATCAAACTTTTCTGGCAGTCGAGATTTCGAATGTATCTTATTTACTTTAGGGTCACAAAACCTTTCAGCTAATCGGCTGGTTTAGAAAATTCGGAGTGTTAGGATTGACAAGTTTTTCAATCAAATCGTACTGTCTTAATGCACAGATTTATTTACTAGTAATTTTTTTAACAACAATTAAGTAGTTTGAGATTGCAAAATTATCTTCTTACCCACGGTGAGGGAAAAGAATGGTTCTCAATTGTAACAGTTCAACTATCTCAAGAAACTACATAATAAGCGATAAACAAATAAAGACCCAACAGTTGGGCGTCAGTTGTAGCCAACCAAAATTCTCAATTAACAATTAATTTAACAATTAAAAGATAGAAGGGCGCCACCCAAATTGTTTAATGTTTTATTGTCTAAAAGCAAAAAAACGGGAATCTACAATTCGGGAAAATATTTCCCATTAAATTACGTTAAATTGATTTTGTGAAAAGCCTTTCATTTATTTTGTGAATGAAACACCAACAATTAGTCGTGTGAAACTATAGCAATGAGTAATACAGTAGTTTTAACTTAATTTGGGATCCCATTCTAAATACATTTTTATTTAAACTTCTTAATTAAAACCCAAAATATTTTTGATTGTTGACAAGAAACCTCAAATAACTTACAAAAAATGAGTTTCAGTAATCTTGTTATCATAGGTTCTTGCTGTAACTTTAATCTACCTTGACATTACAAAGATAAAGACTTATGAACTCATACAACCTACAAAAGACAAACTCTAATTGGCGGAACATAAACATCTTTACTGAACCCTGAACTAGTCACAAAAACTAAATCTTCGGCCGTAGCAATAATTTCCAAATTTTAGAAAGGAGTATATTATTATTATTTTCTTCGTTTTATTACATTAACGCTACCAAAGCAAAGATCACAACTTTTATCTAGCCTAATTCACAATACACTTTTACTACCATTTTACTATTTACATTATTAAATAATTTTATTAATTTCCATAAAGGACTAACCACTTAAACCACTTACATGGATAATTAGACAGGAGATCTAACAAAACGCTATATTAATTCACCGATAGCGACTTGAGCCAAAGGCCTGAGGACTTTGTCAGTCACTTAACTAGATTAGATTAGATTCTCCCCGAACCAGTAATTCTACATCTCTAGGAAATAAAGAAGGGTTGTTGGTTTAGACCAATCACACAACATACATAACGTCACTAACTACCAATGAACAATTTAGACAAAATTCATCTTTTATATTATACGAAAACTGCAAATAAACCATTAAACGCAAAATTCCAAGCAATATTTATCAGAATCCAATTCAACTGTAAAAATGTCTGTCCAAAGAAGATGAATGTCTTTGAAAGCGATTTGTTTTTTATAAACCTTTGCGTGAGTATTTAATTTTAAGGGAATTTGTTTTAAACTAGCATGTGTTTGTCTGGAACGGATCGGAAACTGCCATATATGCCAGACAGAACTAAATTGATTAGAAAGCGAAACTATTTTCTGTTTTCCTGTGCCTCTTTATAATTTAAGAAACAGAATATGTTTTGCGTACGTGACTGAAAAGGGAATATATTTATAGAAAAAGGTACATATATGTTCATACCGATGATAATTTTGTTTTAGCGTTTGCGAAGACTGAGATAATTTCTTTTATACCGGGGTTAAGATTTAACACGGCATGAAATAAATACTTTCTTTGATCTCGTTACCCGATGCATGCCAGTTTACTTTATTTATGTAAAGCAAAGGTATCACTATTAAAATTATTACAATTCTTTGCTGGGATTTTAATATACCTTCTCCAACTTTTCATTCAAAATAATTTTTTAACACAGAATGATGGCGTTGCAAGAAGTAATAAATTAATATTTTTCTTCTTTAAGAATTTATTATGTACGCTGTCCTATAAAACTGTTTATTAAACATCTCGATTGCAAACGAAAACCATATTTAGTCATGTTGATAATGATTTAAGTATACATATGCCCAACTCATTATACACGTTTTATTTATGAATAAAAAGTTGTACTGTCTGATTTTTAATCTTCTTCAGATTCATGTTTTAGCACCAACCATACCATTTTGATATAACATAAAGTAAAATCTACATACAAGACACCATAGCTTCATGGAAATTCAAATAAGAATGAAAAGAGAGTTTGCTAAATTACAAACGTGGTCTATTGATTTATTTTTTTACACTACTCTTTGAGTTTTGCAGACAATTCAACAATGCAGTCCCACGCACAAGTACCATCACAATTTATAATTATATAAAACACAACTCCTTCAAAAGATGAAGTAAAAAGTAGTTGTTTTACTCCCTAGGGCAGTGCCTGCCAAACTTTTTTACCTTACGACACATGAAAAAAAAGTTTAGTCGGTCCAGTTAAAATTTATTTAAATCAACTAAATATTTTGTTAAATCAAATAAAATTTTAGTTTTTCTTACTAAAAGTTTCATTGAGTTAAATAAATTTTAATTCCGCCAACTAAATTTTTTTTCAGTGTGGGCGAGTAGAATTTATTTTGCGGTACACCAAATAAAAACCCGTCAAAATTAAATATACTTTATTAGAATGAATAAAAATAAAGAAATTCTTATTATAGTAACAATAAAATAAAATTGTATTATGAACATATAATATACAGGGTAATCCAAAATGAACTCCCTAACCGAAATAAACCTCACTTGAATCTCCTCCATTCGTCTAGGCTAGACAGCGGGATACTTAGCTCCATAAAAGACCCTACGTCAGGTAAGATCCAATCCACCCACACCGGACCCTCTTGTTAGCAGAGCTCCCTCCGCAACGTTTTAGAGTCATCGTCGAGAAACACCTCGGCATAAGTCTACCACACATTTTATTCTGATTGCGCCATCCTTTACCCAGACAAGCCTGGGATTGGGTAGACAACCCCAGACTAAGGGCGAACGCCGTGTGGTCTGCCCACAAGCTAGTCTCGAATCCTAGTGCTTCTCGACACCTTGAACGACGGCCCTCCCTCTATCTTCGGGCTTGTCTCGGATACTAGTGAAGTCCGACATCTCCAACGACTGCTTGTTCGTTCACCCTAAATGAAAAATGATATAAAATGATACAGAGAGATTTTCTACTGTCTTCTGCACTTCTGACAAAATTTTAAATTTGTTTTAGTAAAGCCTTTACGCTTGGGATGCAATCAAGCATAGTTTTTAACTTTCCTGATCCACAGTTCTAACTTGGTGTCTTGGTGTCGCACGTGACTTACCTCTGTTTTTAAATCTTTCGCGGCACATCTAGAATCTCTCGCGGCGAACTACTGTGACGCGGCACACAGTTTGGTAGACACTGCTCTAGGGAGTAAAGTGGTTTAAGGAGGTTACAGCGGATCTTTGCGGGGTGAAGGGCAAGGGGATATCTCCTATGCTTTTACATAGGCTCTAACAAGAAATACCAATCGATGAAAAAATAAATTAACATTCTTAAAACTGAACAAAATCACTTTATTATGAATGCCTATAATGCATTTATTAATTATTTGTATATATTAAAATAATTTAAGTCGATTGGAGTGCATTTGTTTAACTGTTGAAAGTGTAAGAATAAATGTAAATAGGTTAAGAATAGTGGCAACACCTCAAATAAATCAATCGATTTTGTTGGTAGCAATGTTAGGTTTCAGCTTTCGATTGAGTTGACATCCTAACCTCCAAAAGTCAATCCCAAAATATAAGTGGAAACATTTTGAATGTTTTGTAATTTTGTATGCAATTACAGATGGAAATATTCTA
This sequence comes from Agrypnus murinus, assembly GCA_929113105.1. Lineage (NCBI taxonomy): Eukaryota > Metazoa > Arthropoda > Insecta > Coleoptera > Elateridae > Agrypnus > Agrypnus murinus. The sequence goes on along the minus strand of OV816025.1, from coordinate 37,484,267 downwards.
TTTTTTAACTTTTGTATAGTCTAAAGAGTACAATCTGCTAAGCAGATACAAGAAATATATAAAAAGTTGTTGAGGTTTAATACATATATTTTTAAAATTAGTGTGTTTGTATTACTGATTTCGTGAAGATTCTGATTTGATGATAAATTGTATTCATCACATTGCAAAATGTAATTTTACTTAATTTTATTTAAAATATATGATTATTAGTTAATACAATAAAATATAGATTATTATAACGGTCATTATGTCATCATTCTGTTCTGTTATTTGAATTCGCGCGCTATGAGGTGTTGTCACATCTCTACTGTCTTTCCACATATGTAGTGAAAAATTCTTGTTTTCTTTACTTTAAACTATTATTGTGCATTAACTAGACACAAGATTTCAAAAATATTGGGCAGCATTGTTCTTCGAATATGAAAGTATGCCATTTTAGTTTTTTATCAGATTCTCTACATTTCTTCATCAGAATTTTTAGTGAAAACTGCTAAAGGTTAGACGGTCTCCATAAGAGCCCATGTTAAATTCTGGATTTTATTTTCCATTTTTCTCGGTAATGGTACACAAGAAAATTATAAAAAAAGGTTACCGAATAGAATAAGTGTCAAAGAACTCGAGGTTTAAATTTCACGTCATTCTCTACATTTTTACATTTCGCTGTATCCTCCTTAATGACACACCTAGGATTTATTACTCTGAAACTGCCGTGGAAAATTGTCATTTTGGTGTTCGTAGTATTCGATTGTCAGGATGACATTTAACAATATTTTCGAGAAATTTTGGAATTCTTGAGATTGAGCCTTTTAGATCGTGCAGAACCATAGTGTATATAATTATACTATTCTTATGTAATAGTTATTAATTGCATAAGTGTTTTATCTACCAAAGAATGTTTAAATACGAGAACTTCAAAGTTCGAAGGATTTCGAGCATTTAATTTTCTTGAGTAGATAAAAAGTAACTAAACCACGAATACAGTATAACATTTTTTCCACAATCAAAACTGTTATCCAAAATCAATTCATTTAAATTACACTTTTTTAATTTGTCATTTATCAAATTGTAGATACGTGTTATCAAAGATTATATGCATTATAGTGGCATTAAGAAGAAGTATGTAATACTCGCTGTTATGGCAGGTTGGTGTTCATTCTTCTAACAGTGGAATAACGTAACTTATTCCACTAGTGAGTAATTAATAGCTCCTATGATACAGTTGTAATGAGCATAATTATGAGTTCGTTGATTGAGTTGGCTAAAAGCTTTTTAAGTTTGCGGGATTTTTTGTACGTAGCCTGTTATCTTGATAATGCTACCAATTCTGAAAGAATTGGGCTATTAAATTGCTCAAATGAGCTATAGACGCACTGTTTTGAGTGCTTTAGTAGCTTTATTATAGACGCAAAATCGAAAAACACATAAATAAATAACAGTCTACTTGAAGTTGGAACTAGAAAGCTTTTTCAGAAAGCCCATTTTTCCGTACCTTAAGTACATGTATGTCGTTGTAATCTGTTAATGGTTAACTTGGTAAACAGACTATTAAAACTACTTTAGGGTGTTACCCTACTACTTTTATAGACAATACTGGCAGGAAACCATAGAAGCTGCAGTGGGACTGTTTATTTTGCTGCTGCCAACTTAATAATAAAGAATGTTACTGTTACTTAATAATACAGAACTTTTCTTGACTTACGTGAACATTTAATATTTATTTACATATTGTTGGGTGAGAAATCGGGGTGGCGGAGTATCCCTCATACCTCATGGCACCGAATACTTTGATCATATGGCCGACCCTACTAGAATTTAACCGACTCTGAGGAAATCTAAACCCTAGTGGGATATTTACCATGCCAAACATCGCATTGACACGAGACCTGCAGTTGTGCTATTTATAAACTTTATTACTAGAAAACAACCATTTTCTTGTATGATTTGACATAAATATTATAAACTAATCTAATTTTTCTATTTCTTTGTTTCAGAAAATGATCACCGTTATTAAACTTTGCCTTCCTCTACTTTTCTTCTACAATCACGTTTCATCAGCTCCAACAAAAGAAAAATCAGAAGTAGAAGATACGAGACAACAAAAGTCATTGCCATTCTACGAATACTACCAACCTGAAGAGGTCGATTACAATAGCTATGATCCCGAAACTGAGGACTACGTTGGGATGGATTTGGAAGAAAACGAATTAAGCAGAACGGTACCGTCAAAAAGACGCTACGTTGCCAATGGATTGCAACCCTCTTACAATTCTCCAATTTATTACATTCGAATGCCACCACAGCCTTACATGTTTATTCCCGGTCTTGGTTATGTCTCTCAACCACCACCTATTCATCACATGAGTCAATTTTTAAACGTTCCTGTCAATTTTGTAGCTAATGGTAAGCCTTCAACAATTTACCAATGGTCTGGAGGTTTACAACAATTCCCGGGTGCGGGAATACCACAGCAACCTGTTCCTATTATACCGCCCGTAGCACCTCCAAAACCCAAACCAAAACCTCAACCGGCAAAGCCAACGGATTCAACTGTACATCGGCTTCCAGGAAAATTCCAATTCAATGGTAAACCGGAAGATATTTATGTATTAAGAGATTCTTACAATTCGCTTTATAGTGACGCTTTACAAAATTTCTATCCCTAAATTATTACTAGATAGTGTTACAGTTTTGAAATTGAAAGAGCTCCCCGTATACCTACATGATGGTATACTGTTACATGGTTAACTCACAATCGGTTGACTTCTTTCAGCTTAGAGAATTATTTATCTAAGTGTCAATAAAAGGTTTGTAATTTATACGTTATCACGTTTTAGTATCAAGAAAAGTGATTTATATAGCATACAGGAAACTGGTTCTGGAGAGTGTCTTGTCAGATTACTATTCATATCAGCATCGAACATGTACACAACAAATTGATTTGGTTTTTATTTAATGGCTTTATAATCATTTTTCGAATTTATTGATATAACGGACCTATTAGGTAATGTTCAAAGAAACTAAGAGATAGAGGATCCTCAGATCCTGTTACAATGTTAAAACGCAGAAAGTCCTACTTAATCAACCACAATGTTGGTCGAAAGCAAATTTCTCCATATCAGATAAATAAACTTTTCAATTTAAATTTGGAACATGTAGGAGACCTGGAACAGTTTTAATAATAAACATTTAAGCAGCTGTCATACTAATTTCTTTTATAATAATTATTCAGTAAATAACAGATGTATGTTGTTTTACAAGAAATGTATCTTAATTGCAAATTTAATTTTTTAAGTTGTTCAACTACATTTTCGCGAACATGATTTTCACTGTCTTAATTAATGTAGATTTATTTAACTGTGCAATTTGTTTTTATAAATGAAAGTAACTTTATTAGAAGTGGTTTTAAATAAGTTTTAATCTAAGTATGATTAAAAACTAATTTTTAAGAAATTAAGGATTGTTTAAGATAAGAAAAGAAATAGTAGAAAATATAGAAAAGGAAATTATTATTATTAATAATCATAATAATCATGATTATAATAATATAGTCGTTTTTCCAATTTGTAGTTAATAAGATAAAATTAATTTAATGCAATCAGATAACATATATATATATATATGACATAATAATAAAGTAGTGAAAAACCATTTAAATATCACTTATATTTGCTCGTAAATAAAAAGAAAATAAATAAAAGGTTCTTTTTATGTTAAATCCGCATACAAACGGAATTTATTTATCTTGAAAGGATGTAGCTTATACTCGTATAATAATATTCTTCCTTTTTTTCATATTAGCTTTACAAAGCAAGGTCGTCCAGTTTCAAAGCAAAATAATGTGATCTATATTTAACAAACTTAAATAGTGCTTTCCAGGTCGTTACTTATTTTCCATTATCGACGCCTTATACAGGTTGCACGCTATGCCTACTGATTTCTTTGATCTTCAAATAAATTCATAACTGTATTTTAAATTTTTTAGTTCTATATTTTCATAACGTTTCGTTGATAATAATTTTATAATGTTAATTAATTTCCTGTTATTAAATAAATTTTTCAAGTGGATAATGTAGATGTAATATGGTTTTGATGGCTCTCCAACAATGCGGGCAGTATTATCTTTTACATTTTATTAATATTTAGGTTTGAACAAACATTGTATGGCGAATATTTAATTTTATATGATTTTAACTGCCGGGCTATGGGAATGCATTCTATTTAAACTATTTTTAGTTTCAATGCTTCCAAACAACTAATTATGATTGTTACCCATTTCCAGATTAGTATCTCAGTTTATCTCATTTTTATTAATTACTGATATTTATTCATGATAATAATAAAAATATTTGCCTTATCATTGGATATTCAGATTAATCAAATCTCAAGAGCACGACTTTGCCCCCACCCCTCCAATAACAGACCTGAAATGCCGCCACTGTTATCTACTACTTCTATATAGAAGAGAAGCTCCTTGCAAACAGATTGTTTAGGAAGTGATAGTGATAGCTAGATTTATGAAAATCTGGTAGAAAATCTAACAATATGATAGGTTAAGGACATTAACAAAGATTTTAATTGTTGTTCAGTTTATCGTGCCTAAAAGATCAGCAATGACAAGACACTGTTCAGGAACAGGATTGCTCAGACGTTGTGAGATGTCCACAAACAAATCCATCCAAAGTTAATATTTACGTAATGTAAGATCCTATTGAGCTTTCCTTATGTTCATATGACAATGATTGATCAAATTAAAAAATTAGATTTTTATTAGTAATTTTTTTGTCTAATTGATGCTAGTACGAGAATATTGATTTTTAATATTGCTCATATAGCATGAACTTATGGAAATTATATTTTAGTAGAATTGGCTTATTTTTATATATACTGTTGTTCATAATCTTCTGATTCAAATGTCATCCGATCCCAAAGTTTCAAATAAACAGTTTCAGAGTTATAGCTTGTCAAAGTTGCATGCTCTATGAGCAACTTTACTGCTCGAAACATAATTTTTAATTTTCCATCAACCATAATGATATAAATTTATTATAACGTAAGCTCAAATTCTGAGACCTTGATTACTATTTGCTGAAAATCGGCAACCATTTATATAAATTTAGCCAACATAATCTTTATTTGGTTGATTTTTAATGTGTTTTGGTAACATAGGTATAATGATACACATTATCCTTTTTCAATAGTTGGAATCTTGTAATGGTACTTACGTAACCAGTGATCTAAATAACATAAATTATATTCTCTTGTTATTTAGAAGTCTGTCATTGAACTTTATTGTTATATGGAGCGCCTTGTTTAATGATTATTACTTACTATTTATTAGCTAGTATTTCAAATTTAATATTATTTTTGACATGTTGTATATAGTAGTTAGTATTATAATTATTTATTGTATTTTAATCTTAAAATCTTATTACTGTCCTTAGTGTAATTTTAGAAGTAGAAAAAGACAAAAACACATTAATTTTAATCTATTTAACTGTATTTAAATCAAAATAATTACCAGTTAGTTGTTGTAAGAGCAGTAATTAACGTTAACCGTATTTTTTTCTAAAATGCAAATTTAAACGGACTCATGAGAACGAGTAGTTTAAGTAGTTTTAAAAATTGGGTTGAAATAACTTTCATTTGAGTTATTGAAGCTTGAAATGTGATTATCTTCTTGATTTACTATTAAAAATCTTACTTTTTTGCCAAAGTTTTTAATGCTGGCCATTAAGTGTCTCTCTCTGAAGAAATCTGCAGGATGCGTGGTTTGATTTTCACGCATAATAATTAGTTTTGATATGAAGTTATTAACGTGGGCAAGTTATAACCATCAAACTGCTCTTGCTCTCCAGTAAATTTATTGCTAATTGTAATTTATTCATATAAGTACTATATAAAACGCTGTGTCCTGTTTACAATATTTATAGTTATTAAGTAGTGATGTAAATTATTTCATTTTTATTTTGTATTTATTGCAGGTATTTCTTTTTAATACCTTCTTAATTGATTAACTCTTAAGTTAGGTAATCTTATTTATTATATTAATTTATTTACTAAATTCCTTTTGTATAAAAATGTATGAATAAACGATCGTTAAAGAATATAAATTTGTTTATTTACTTGTACTGACAACGAATATTTCAAAAGTTTTCAGTGACCGGTTAGTATTTATTAATTATTATATAGAGGTGGGCAAAAGTATGGAACCAAGTAAATATCTCTGGAGTTTTTAGAGATATCGGAATGAAATTTGGTAGGCAGATACGTATTACAGTAAATTGTATATTTGCGTTGAATGTTTTTGACAATTTCCAGTTTCCGGTTTAACCGGAAGTAATACCGATTTTAAAATTTGTAATGGAACACCCTGTATATTATTTTAATTTTGAATAGTACATTTTATTACGATTACAAAAATATGGGGTTCGATATGTTTTATTTCAAGGCCAACCGAGATTTTTACAATAAAAGCACTTTTGAGGCAAAAACTAATGAAATGTAGTAGTCTATGAAACAAACGTAACAATCACATTAGTAATCAAAATTAAATTAATACAAATCGGGAAAATAAAACAGGAGTACTTTGTAAAGGGAAAATAAACTTAATGTAGTAAATGTTCAAACTGAGCTCCATTTACTTCTTGACAAAAGGCTAGTCTATTTGTAAACTCCCTTGTAACATTAATTATTACTTCTGGTGGAATGCTTTGACACTCTTCGGTTATTCTTTCAGCTAGTTCTTGCAAACTGTTTGGTCGATTAAGATAAACTTTGGACTTCAAATAACCCCATAGAAAATAGTCCAGTGGAGTAAGGTCGGGGGATCACGCAGGCCATTCAACGGCCTGCGCGATCTTTTCTTCCTCTTCCAATCCACCTATGACAAAATTTCCTATCTAAGCGATCTCAAACAATGCGAGCGAAATGGGGTGGTGCCCCGTCCTGCTGAAACCAGATATTATTTGACAGTTGTCCATTTTCCTCCAGCGTTGGAATAACTTGCGTATCTAAAAGCTCTAAATATCTATCCCCGTTTAAAGTTTCTTCTAAAAAGAAAGGCCCTACAATTCTGTTGTTGTAAATACCGGCCCAAACGTTCAATTTTTGAGGATGTTGCGTATGAACCTCTTGTATTCAGTGAGGGTTAGTTTGCGACCAGTAGCGGCAGTTATCTCGATTTACTGTACCGTTCAAACAAAACGTAGTCTCGTCCGAGACTACACCATATTTCTTACAAAGTTATTATCACGGTTGCAAATATCCATCATTGTTTCACAAAATTCTAACCGTCTGTCGAAATCGTCGTCGGAGAGTTCTTGAACAAGGCGAATTTTGTAGGGATGATATTTTTCTCGTTTTAATATTCTTCCTACTGAACGACGGCTTATTGCGTGTATATTGGCGAGTTCAGCAGTAGACAAATGAGGATTTTCCTCTAAAGATATTGCGATATTTTCAGCTACATCGTTTTTTGTAGAAGTTTTTGGACGTCCACTTTTTGGTAAATTACCGACTGTGCCACTTGTGGTATACCTTTGCAAAGTTTTTGTTACTAGCGAACGTGATATTTGCCGATCCGGATGAAAATCATTAAAAAGTTCAGAAACTTCTTGATGCGTTCTTCTTCGGTCCCCAAAGCCAATCATCATTAGAATTTCTATTCTCTCTCTTTCACTTAGATGGAGCATTTTGCGTTCAAGTTAAAACACCTACTTATTTTAACTACTAGCACGGCTAATGTCAGTTTCATAAACTGTAGTGATGGACTCGAGCCGAGCTTTCCTAGAAAGCTCGACTCGACTCGAAAAACAAATATTCAAGCTCGACTCGAAACTCGACTGGAAATAATCTGTTTCAACTTGCCATATCGAACATAAAACTCAAAATCTCAGTAAACAAAAAAAAGATTAATGTTTGCACCGATTCACCACTAAGTCTATACGTTAAGACAAATCGTTGTTAACAACTTGAAATAAGTCTGTAGACCGGCTACTGATATTTACTACATATCTTTTTAAACTTTTGTCGGTTCTTTTTATTACACTTTAAACCAAAAATGTGAATTCTTAGCAAATTTTAGGTAGTTTTCTTGTGATTATGTATTTAAGGTGCCTAAATAAACAATAAATGTGTCAGTAAGTAGCCGATGATAGTAAACAGGTTTTAAAGAAAGTATTAAGGGATGATTCATTGCGGCTCCTTTTCATTATCCCTCCGGTTTAAAACCAAATGTTAAACAAATTTTTAGAAAATCCCGAAATAAGTAGGTAAACCTTTTTAGATAAAGTGTTTAATTGATTTGTTGTTAAAGAAGATTCTGGAATCCGGTTTGTTTCTTTGATCTTGTCCGTGTACTTACACCAAGATGTCATTCACAATTTTAAACAATTTTACCGTAAACAAATTGTACTGCAAATGATAGAGCAAATGGACAACAACCAACAGCTTAAAGCAATAATTGTTCTCGATGCTGTGCGTTTGATACGTTTGTCATGGAGTCAGATTAAACCAGAAACAATTAAGAATTGTTTTAAGAAATCGGGTTTTTACACAGAATTTGTTACTTCAGCTGTTAAAAACTTATATAGTGGCGTGCAGGAGTTTTACTTTTTAACATTTTGTTTGTCATTGATGAATACATTACACCCTAATAACGGGATAATATAATTATATAATAATTAAAATTTTCATTATGTTTTAAGTGTTATAGTGTAATGAAGCCATTTAAAGAAAAGTAATTGCGCAAATTCTTAGTTATAATCCGTTACAGTAAAAATAGGGGAAATACTGTAAACTGTACAATTTTCTCGAGCCGGCTCGAAAAACTCGACTAGGGCTCGAATAAAGAATTGTCGAACTCGACTCGAAACTCGACTCGAAACGATTTCAAGTCAAAAAAACGACTTGAAATCGAGTCGAGATTCGAGTCGAGTCGAGCTTGGCTCGGGCTGGAGTCCATCACTAATAAACTGTGTTTGTTTCATAGACTACTAGATTTCATTAGTTTTTGCCTCAAAAGTACTTTTATTGTAAAAATCTCGGTTGGCCTTGAAATAAAACATATCGAACCCCATATTTTTGTAACCGTAATAAAATGTACTATTCAAAATTAAAATAATGTAGAGGGTGTTCCATTACAAATTTTAAAATCGGTATTACTTCCGGTTAAACCGGAAACTCAAAATTGTCAAAAACATTCAACGCAAATACACAATTTACTGTCTGCCTACCAAATTTCATTCCGATATCTCTAAAAACTCCAGAAATATTTACTTGGTACCATATTTTTGCCCAGCTCTGTATATCAAATTATGACTGGAAACATGAATTATTTATTTAGTAACCGAAAATTATCATGACATTTCAGTTTCACCTGGAAACCCAACAAAACGTAATTGTCTAAACAAGAAATTGTAAATGCATTTAAGGGTCAATACCAATTTCCAAATTTATCAAACAGTAAATAAATGTAATAATGATAGAAGAAATACCAAGTATGAATCTACCAAAAAGTGCACGGCCAAAAGTTCTGATTGGAAATTCTGGCAAAATAATTGGTACCAAATGCCAAAAACGGAAGAAGCGCTGCACTAACAACAATTTATAGTAAATTCCGTGAGAATAGTGTGAAGTTCTGGAAATAATAAGCATTTTCATGAATAATCTGAAATATTCATCAGCACAGTTCCGGGAGGGGGGATATCTAAATGTTAATTTTTAAATTATATTAAATTATAAAAATTATTTAAAACAAATTATAGGATTTTTTTCTGTGAATAATGAGACATACAGTGCTATTAAATTAACTTGCAATATGTGCGTTTCCCTATTAGTCCGGTCAAAATAGACAATTCAATTTACAATAATTCGCATAGAGCTGAAAATTGGTACAGGTCTTAGGTGCACTATTACAAATAAAGTTTTAAAAATCCCACCGATCCTACGTCTGCTAAAAAATTTATTCAAGGTCAAAGGTTAAAAGTATCGGTTTTTTGCATTTTTCTCGTAAACGGTAAGTGTTATTATAAAAATAGGTCAGACAAAAGTTGTAGATCATGCAATTATTTACAAAAATTGTTCTTATACTTTTTGTCCTACGAATCACCATTCCTGAGATATCACCATTTGAAACATCGAAAATAATACTTCTTAACACCATTTTTTGCAATTGCAAAAAGGGTTGTAGTGCAAATTGTGGCTGTAAAAAAGTCGAATTATTTTGTTCACCAGTATGTACCAATTGTCATAATTGGTACATATTGTAAATAATTGCATGATCTACAACTTTTGTCTGACTTATTTTTATAATAACACTTACCGTTTACGAAAAAAATGCAAAAAACCGATACCTTTGACCTTTGACCTTGAATAAATTTTTTAGCAGACGTAGGATCGGTGGGGATTTTTCAAATTTTATTTGTAACAGTATACCTAAGACCTGTACCAATTTTCAGCTCTATGCGGATTAATGTAAATTTACCACTATTTTCTCGTCTATTTTGACCGGACTATATGTTGCATTTTAAATTAATCGAGTCAAAGCATTATGCGCACATAGGCAACCAAATATACAGCACGGTATTTTTATCATTGCATTCAATCTAAAGTGCCGGTAAAATCAAACACATGAATTACTTAGTAAACTGTTAAATCAATTATTTAGTACGTATTAAAAGGTACACTAACTAAAGAAGAAAAGGTGCAAATGTGTCTGTGGTACCAAAACCATAATAGCTTACAAATGGCTTGTGATTTATTTGCTGCTGAATCTCCAACTCGCCTTATCATCCTTCTACAATTTTGCAGACATTTAATAAATTAAAAAATTAAGGGTGTATTGCTGGTCACTCAAATTGTAAGCGAGCAAGAACTGTATTAACAGAGGAGATGAGACTAAATATTTAAGTTTCAGTGGCGTGCGGTCCATGGAAGCAAGGGAAGCAATGCTTCCCTTAAGAATTTATTAAAATTAAAAAACAATGCTAACAAAAATAGTTTTATAAAAGTATGGTTATCGTTTATTTAAATTTGTAATGTTTAATCAACTTAAAGCTCAATATAAATTCCGTACAGCAAAAAGTATAATTATTTGGAGTACTATTTTAAATTAGGCTCATTAAACTTGCGCGGAAAGGTAATACCGATTCAAATGTGTTCGTTACACTGCATATAAGCACGGATTTCGTTGTTTTCTGCACGTCTTGCTTTCGGTAGCGGCGAGTCGCGGGTGCGTTGTGGGCTACAGTTAACATCGTATAAGGTCGAGTTATTTTTATAGTTATTTAGTTATTAGCGTACTCCGTGATCAGATGTTTATTATAAGTTCGTTATTTGTTCAATTTTTCGTTTTTGTTAAATGTTACTTAAGCAATGTAAATCTGTGAATGAGACTGTATTTTGGAACATTTTATTATTTCAATTTATATAAGTTCAGATTTTTTTAAAGACAAGTAGTTCTATTTAGTTTGTTCTGTATGCAACATTTAAACTTGCTTTATCGTCATGACGTCATGACTGCAAATTCAGCTGCTTCGGTGGAAGGTTCGAGTACCGTTCAATTTGTAAAGTATTATTATTATTTGATAAAAAATTTCCTTCATACAGTTTCGAATTAATTATTGAGGAAATTATTGAGAAAGGCAGACCAAAACCAGAACTTTTAAATTTAACAACAAAGATTAAAACCTGCACCAGGTATTTTGCTAAAAAAGTCAGGAAAATCGAGTTGCATTATAAATAAATAGTAGTAATTTTTTTTAAATAAAGAAGAATAGTCAACAAATTCCATAAGTATAAAAGACGTATTCTTTTGCACATTGTGAATAAATCTAAACAATCATAAAAATTTGAAAATGCTTTGTCACAAAAGAACGTTGGCAATAGTTACAAGATTCGTTACAGCACCTTTTATGCTTCAATCATGTCAATCACAGAATTTCTACGATTCAAAGGGGTAAGGGGATTACCAATCATGCTAAAAATATCTTACTAGGTGGGAGTTAATCAGTATTCAAAAGAACGAGATGTGCTAAAAAATTACCAATCCGATTAATCATTGTAGAGTAAAAGAATACTATTGAAGTGTAAAAATTCTTCCTTAAAAGACTTTTAAGCTTAATAATTATAACACTGTTTTTTATTGTACCTAGATGTATTAAAATTTAAATCGTGGTTGCTTCCCTAGCCTAAATTCTCACCGCACGCCACTGGTAAGTTTACACAGAAGTGAAACCTTTTAGTTCATTAAGTTACGTTGCTTCAATTTTTGAAATCTTGGCCTGCAGTGTTTGAAATGCTCAAGCGTTAAAAATACAAAATCATCAGCAATTATTTAAAATTTACAAAATTAATAGGACAGATTTTTGCAAAAAAATGTTAAATTTATTAAATACAGATGAATAGTTATTACACAAGATTTGTTTCATCGATGAAGCTACCTTTTCTCTAAATGTAAAAGAAAATTCACAAAATTACAGGTACACTTTATAATTCTACAGTTCAAATAACTTCAGCGTAACCTATTATCACTTATTACAGATATTGGGCACAAAGAGATTTACACATACAAAATTGGTCTCATACACAGTATAGGAAGAAAGTAAATCTCTGCTTGGGTATAATCAATAATACACCAATTGGTCCATTTTTCATTAATGGTATTTTAAACTCCTATTCTAATTTAAATATTCTCCGTAATTCAATAGTTCCTCCAATCCAGCATCTTGGTGGAAGTCAGAAACATTCTTATTGGAAATTTCCCTGAGCAGTGGATTGGAAGAAATGGGCCAATAGTCTAGCCAGCCAGGTCCCCTGATTATCTCCAAATGGTTTTTTCATTTGGGGTTACCTCAAATCAAAAGTTTATACCCATACATCCATACAAAACACAAACGAATTAAAAGTAAGAGTTGTTGCAGAATGTGACAAGCTTAAACAGACTTCCATCAAGATTTCTATTCAGTTCAGGATTTTTATCATAGACTAGGTTACTGTTTGGAACAAGATGTTGGCAGGGGAGGCATTTTGAAAAATCTAAAATAAAGTGGTGATTAATTTTTCAAATAAATAATTCTATTTACCTGTTGTTTAAAGTTAGGTTAAGTTGATTAGTTGTTAAAAGTATGCATTCTTCTCTCGAACAAACGTGGTTTGTTATCAAAAATACACCTCTGCATCTTTTATTTTACAATAAATGTTACTTTAATTTACTTTTGTATTTCTAATAAACTCGATGTTTTTTTTCTTTCATTTATTAGCTTAATGAATGTCAAATGGAAAAAGTCAAACGGTTAGCACATTATAAGCGTTTATGTATTGTTGGTTGCATAAACATACAGTCAATGCAATGGTTTGATATGATTATTTTAAAATGCAATATGGAGCATATTGCATCTTAATTTAATAGCACTGTGTAGTACTATATCTAACAGGATTGTATAAGTCAAACGCACCTTTTACATTTTTCTAACATTGATAACAAAAAAAGTTCAAATACAAGAAAATTGTTAAAAATTTGCAAATTAAAAGTAATAAATGTTCAACATTTTATTCTAGTGTGTTAATAAAACGCAAGATTCGCAACTTTATGTATGTAACGTCAGGAGCTAAGTGAACGATGATTTATTTTACTTGTTGGTGCCTATCAAAATACCACAGTTTTTAATACGCATCATACAATGCTATTAAATTAAACTGCAATATTAGGGTGGTTTTTATTTGGGTCACGTTGGAATTTTAATTTTGCCGGGTGCCCATTTGATTCCAAAAAACCGAAAATTTTAACACCAGTACCAACTTCCTTTCTCTATTCTAATCATTCGCTGTAACGAGGCGAAGTTTTCCATTTAAAATGCAAGCTTTTTTCAATTCTTATGTATATATTTGGCCACTGGGACAAATTGTTGAGAAAAAGATTTGAAAATTGATTTTTTGGAAATAACAGTGTTAGGTAAAAAATATATATACTATTTAAATAAAATATATATGGGGCATTCGATTTTCTCCAACTATTTACAAATAAATTCAAAATAATGCACTGATCAATTAGTGCTGAAGTGATGTAGAATGTACCATATAATTTTTTTTTTACCTAAAAGTTGCATCGATGCCCGTTAATTCCATAAAATCAATTTTTTCTCAACAATTTGTCCCATCAGTGGTCAAATATATGCATAAGAATTTGAAAAAAGCGTGTATTTTAAATGGGAAACTTCTCTTCATTACAGCGAATGATTAGAATAGAGAAGTTCGTATTGGTATTAAGATTTTCAGTTTTTTTTAACCAAATGGACACCCGGTAAAAACAAAATTCCAACATCACCCAAATAAGAACCACCCTATACAATATGCTCTATGTTTCATTTTAAAATGATCATCTCAAACTATTTCATTTACTGAATTTTTAGGCAACCAACAATACATAACCGCTAAAAATGTGCTAGTGAACCTCTTTAATTTCAATTGAGGATAATTTAAGACTACATAATTGACTTTTTAAAAATAAATATTAATTGAACTCGTGAAAAATCCTTTAAGCAGCACCTAATATCGTGCACACTTTTGCTATCAGAAGGTTATTTATTAATAATAGTTTAGTAATAATTAACAGTTGGAGTTGTGAAAAGCCTTTTTCCTACGACCCCATACGAAAGTGAACAATAATAGCAAAACGCTACCGACATTAAGAAAGTGAGTCATATAACATAACACACGTGTATGTTAGGAAAATACGTCACGCTAAGCAATACCTAGAAATCCACGAATTTTGTTTACATTAAAATGATGACAATAATGTTTAATCCAATTTTGAGAAGCATTTGAACCATTATTATGTATCTATTCTTTTCTCATAAATATAACTTGAATTATTGTTTAATTAGTTATTTTAGCTATCAAAAAGAAATATCTAATAGATTACACCTAACGTAACCTCACTATAATACAAGAAGTCTATTGAAGCAAGTTTGCCAAGATTAAAATCTCGATGCCAAATGTGAGAAAAATAAAAGTAATAATTTAGTTAGGCAACCTCTTTCACACCTGTCATTATGTTATTAGTTGAAGTTATATTTGTTAATTATGAAGATTTACCTTTACATTCATTCCTCTAACTCTCTAAGAACTTTCAAACACTCTTTCCACTCTTTCATACACTTTTCATGCAAATCTCTCCTTCTTAGATACTCATGCAAATCATCAAACCAAACATTCTCAAATTGCCATTCATACTTCTTCGCTACCTCTCTCAGCTCTCTGATCTTGTTACGGGTCTTAAGGATCTTTGCTCTGCGTTGTTTTCTTTTAATGTTGTCCAAAGTTGCTTGGTCGAGCGCGCCTTCCTCGACCAAGCCAGAGCAGGATCCTACACCTTTCCAGCTGGCAGGGGTAGCGGGCCACTTTCGCTTCCATTCCTCATCATCGTCACCTTCATCCACCCCTATTTTGGATGTGGACGGACGGGGCGATACCGCTCTGTTCTCAACATCCATTTTGGATGTTGAAGGACGGGGCGATAGCTCTCTTTCTTGCACCACATCCAAACCGGGAGGCGTCGGCGCAGATGCAAGCAACGAAATTGGTGACCACGACACCGGAGGAACAGCGACAGGAACACTTATATCCTCATACAAAAACGGATCGTTCTCATCTATAATTTGCGCACACTCTCGCATATGGACTTCATTCGGAAGAGGCGACGAAGGAAGTCCATTTTCAATCCTCTCATGCTCTTCATTCGCAAACATTCGCCTCACTCTAAATTTAGACCGTTCGGCATTTGTAATTGTCGGCAGCAACAAAGTCGGCTTTAATGTAATCTTCCTTTATAATAATAAGCTGGATTACCATTTTCTAGAATTTCTTTAAGTACCGTTAGGTACAGTGAGGTAGGCTTGGGCCTTTTTAACAAATAGTGTGTTTTTCCTCTAGGATGTTCAATTCTAAATAATAATAGAAGTTCATATTGTAATAAATAATAAAATGTTTATATATGAATTTAATCAGGAGTTCAATCTTCATTAAGAAAGGCACATACTTTGTTTAACGCACGTATCACTTCACCACTGTTAGTTTTCACTGTCACAGTGCGTACCACGTTGTCTTTACCAGGATGGACGGCGGTGATGCGACCCATTCGCCAGGTTAATGGAGGAAGATTGTTGTCCATTAGGAGGACTATTGTTCCAATTCTAATGGATGATGCAGATGACGAAGTCCATTTTTGACGTTGTTGTAGGCTGCTTATTTACTCACGCTGCCAGCGTTGCCAAAAATGTTGCTTCATACGCTGAATGTGTTGCCAGCGTGATAAACGGTTTATCTGGACATCGATTAACTCAGGTTCCGGATGTGCCATTATTCGATCGCCAATTAGGAAATGACCCGGGGATAAGGTTTGTAAATCGTTAGGATCTTGGCTAAGGGGATACAATGGACGGGAATTTAAACACGCTTCAACTTGAGATAGCCATGTATACATTTCCTCAAATGTTAATAAAGTATTACCAATGGTTCTAAATAAATGTTTTTTAACTTGTTTTATACCAGCTTCCCATAAGCCACCGCGATGTGGCGAATTAGCGGGAATAAAATTCCATTTAATCCCTTGTCTAGCAACCTTATCACATAACTCTTGCGAACTAATCAATTCCTTAAATCGAATCAATTCTTTATTAGCACCGATAAAATTTTTAGCATTATCAGAGTATAGTTGTGATACCTTTCCACGACGGGCCATGAATCTATTTAAAGCAGCTAGAAAGGATTCAGAAGTACAACCACTTACCAATTCTAAATGCACGGCCTTTGTTACGAAGCAAATAAATAACGAAATATATGCCTTGGAGGTTTTTTTGCAACGACCAGGAGATTGTTTTATTATTATAGGACCCGCATAATCTACCCCAGAAACCAAGAATGGCCTTGATGGAACTACTCTAGACTCAGGTAAATCTCCCATTAATTGATTTTTAGTCACTGGATTTGCACGAAAGTAGTTGTAACGTGTATGCAATAATTTTCGAACTGTATTTCGTGCAGCTAAAGGCCAATAGTTTTCGCGTAGCGCGTAAAGAGTAGCTTGTGCACCAGCATGTAGTAAACGTTCATGCTCTTGAATGATCAACAATCTCGTGATATGATTTTTAGCGGGTAGCACTATAGGAAATTTAGCATTGTAACTTAATTTGGAATGTTTTAAACGACCGCCTACCCGTATTAATTTGTTTTCGTCCAGGAATGGTGCTAATGTGAATAATTTACTTTGTTTGGTAACCTTATTATTTTTACTAAGTTCCTTAATTTCCTTGCTAAATGCCTTTAATTGAACATTTTTTATGATAGCATGTGTAGCATTTTCTAATTCAGACGCATTCAACTCGTTAGTAAGTCTGCTAGTCTTGTTTTGACAGTTATAAATAAATCTAAAAACATAAGCAACTACTCGCTGTAATTTAGAGAAGGAAGAGAATTTTGAATATACAGGAAGTTCATCGGTTACTATTGTATTTGTACAGACAACAGATTTTCTTTTTTCCGGTAATTCAGTTAATCTATTTAGTTGAGATTTGGGCCATAAAGTATCGTCTAATTCTAACCACTCGGGTTTCCACCAAAGTTTAGCGTTTATTAACTGACTGGGAGTTGCACCGCAGGAGATTATATCGGCAGGATTAAATTCTGAATTGATATGTAACCATTCTGATTTATCTGTCAATTGTTGAATCTAACTAACGCGATTAGCTACAAACGTTTGCCATGAGTTCGGCGGGGCTGCTATCCAGAATAAAACAATACTTGAGTCTGTCCAAAGACATTGCCTCGAGAAATTACATTTTGATGTCGTGATGACTTTATCATACAATCGAGCTAATAATACTGCTCCGCACAACTCAAGTCTAGGAATTGACATCGTCTTGATAGGAGCTACACGTGATTTTGCGCATAACAATTGCACCTGAATGTTACCTTTATCATCTCTACTGCGAATATAGATTGCCGCACCGTAAGCTTCTTGCGATGCGTCGCAAAACCCATGTAATTCCAAGCTATTGGCGAGATAGTTATTTATAAGACACCGAGGTATTTTCAACTGATTTAGAAAATCTAACTCAGCAACTAGTTGAAGCCACTCTATTTCTATTAGGTTTGGAATAGGCTGATCCCAAGTTAGGTCCAGTTGTCATAATTTTTGCAATAATACTTTAATACGTGTAATTACAGGATTAATAAGACCGAGCGGGTCGAATATTCTTGCTACAACCGATAATATTTGTCTTTTGGTGGCAGTTTGTGTTGATTGAAACGAATTTAATTCATAGTTCAGGGTGTCCCCTTGACTATCCCAAACCAAACCTAATACCTTAATTTCATCGTCCCGATCTAAATTTAAAATAGTAGAACTACTTATACTTTCTGCATTAGGTAGGAGCTCCTAACGATTAGAAGCCCATTTGGATAGTTCGAATTTCTCACTGCTTATAACTGCAATCAATCTCGCAAAAGTCTCGCTTTTTCAAAGTCGTTGCAACCCGTCAGTAGATCATCCATGTAAAAATCGTCCTTTATAACTTGATATACCCTGGGATAATTTTGTTTTTCCCTATCTGCTAACTCATGCAATGTTCTTATGGCTAACCAACTAGCTGAGGCTCTACCATATGTAACTGTTTTTAATCGATAAGTATCTAGCGGTTTAGACTTATCATCGCGCCACACAACTCTTTGATAATCACGTTGTTTTGGGTCTAATACAATTTGCCTATACATCTTTGTCATATCAGCTGTAAGTACAAACCGATGTAATCTAAAACGAACAGTTATCGAAAATAGATCTTGTTGAATATTTGGTCCGACCATTAATATATCATTTAGACTGGTCCCTGTTGTACCCGTACGGCTACATTGATTTATTATAATTAGCTAACCTGATTAGTTCATTAATTCGTATTATTTATTTTTAAACTATTTTAGCTAAAGTTCATATTTACTTAGTTTTGCAAAACATAACTGCATTTAGAATAAAATATTTATTTAGGGTTGAATAAACTCAAAGATACAACTTATTAAAATTTAAAAATTTAGTTGACGAAATTGCAAAATTTAGTTTCCCACGGGAAATGGAAATGCTAAAACCTTTGTCTTTTGCTTAAAGCTTTGAAATTCTATATTTTTTTATTTCAAAAATGATGATTCTTTCATAGGCGATAAGACGGCTTCCTGCAAGGCGTGCATAATTGCATTTTTCTAATATTAATCAAAAGAAAGTAAGTTTTGTCTTGGAGTTTATCAAACACACGTACACTGTTAATTTAATTAAGTTTGTTTTGTCATCTAAACTGTTTTCTAAATGTTTACATTTTTACATAGGGTTTTTCTTTAAGTTAGTTCTGATTAGGTCCTTAAGAAAGAAGGAACTCACTTTCGGTTTTAAGTTTTTATAATTTTTCAATTTTCAATTATTTAAATTCAATATATCACTTCTTTCTACGTGAAAGTAATCAAACTTCAATAATTTATGTTTGTTTGTTTGTTTGTTTGTGTTTGGGCGAGGAATCAGGATGGCGGAGCATCCGTCGTACCTCACGGCACCGATTGCTATGATCATTTGGCCGACCCTACTAGAATTTAGCCGAATCTGGGGGAATGCCACCCCCAGTAGGGATCTTTATTGTGCCAAACATCGCATTGACACGGGACCTACAGTTTTACTTCCTCTCCGAAAAGAAGGCATGTTTTAAATTTTTCTCCGCTATGAAAAATTACCAGTTCGGCCGGGGATCGAACCTGCGATCTTTGGATTATGAAGCAAACATGCAAACCAC
Organism: Agrypnus murinus; assembly: GCA_929113105.1. Lineage (NCBI taxonomy): Eukaryota > Metazoa > Arthropoda > Insecta > Coleoptera > Elateridae > Agrypnus > Agrypnus murinus. Next base: position 37,464,444 of record OV816025.1, on the reverse strand, counting down.
TAATCCACCGAGACTGGCAATAATTTATGTTTGGTGGGAAAAAATGTTATAAACTGACTTATTAATTTAATTAACAATAATAAATAAACTCGTCTTTAATTATTAACTATAAACTGTGTTTATATTATTGGATTACCTCTCTCCCTTTCTATAAGTAAGCGAAATTAAGGTAAGTGCACTCTATTATTATCTAGCCCAGCACTTCACCCCTGGCCTCTGACGACGACGCTATCATCTGTAATTTATACTTAAGTTTTCTTAGGGGTACGTGCTCACATGAGGGTTACAATTAAGTAATCTCAAGGGTTACACTGTGGATGACTTGCAACTTGCATCAAAAACCACGCGAAATTTTGTTGTTACACTGGATTCTTTAAATACGCCATGATGAGGTAAATAAAATGCATTAATTATCCTTTCATCTTGATTGGGCTTTACTAATTCCATGTGTTCCAGTTCTTTGTATTCATTGATAAACTGGGAGTATGCTAATTTTAAACTTGGGTTTTTAATTAATTTTGATTCCAAAGCGTAAAATCTTTTACAAGCTATTTGTTTTGACTGGCCTAGAGTGATTTCGGGGTTATTTTTAAAGGGTAAGTTAATAGTGTTCCTCGCAGGCTGTTTCTTCAGCAGAAAGGTTTGTTTTACCACTAGGTTTGTCAATTTCCCAGAATAGTTCGGCTACTTGTCTCTGTAACGACATTGTGCTCAGCGTTATTGATAACTGACAGCGGGTTAAACTTCGACCAGTGTCAACTGGACCTCCTACGATCCAATCTAACTCGGTATTTTGGAAATGAGGGTTACCGTCTTTAGCCTTTATACTTTCTGATCTTAAAATATTCCAAAATGTTTCCGCGCCTAATAACAAATCTATAGGACCTGGGTTATTAAAACTTGGATCAGATAATGCAATATTTTTCGGGAAATTAATATTTGCTATATTAATGGCTGTTGTTGGTATATTGTTTGTTATTGTCTTGATAACCAAACAACTTAAGTCATCAGTATAATCACCTGTCATTGATTTTATCGATAAATTTACGGATTTACTGATATTATTAGTTAGATTATTTATTCCCACAATAGGTATATTTATGCTTCTATTTGGCAACCGCAACTTTTTTACTAAATTTTCGCTTATCAAATTACTTTTCGAACCTACGTCTAACAATGCCCTACATTTATGGTAAGTACCGCGAACGTCTTTAACTGACAATAAGGCAGTAGATAATAGTGCATTAAAATTAGTGTTACCTATACTACTCATTCCTACGGCAGTATTTGAACCTGGATTGGCGTCTGCGATTTCTGTAACTTCCCGTTTGCGTGTAACAAGGTGTTGTGTTTCGCACTGCAATGGCGACATGTGAATTTAGAGGGACATTCTTTTAAGCAATGGTTTCCTTTTAGACAATTTATGCAAAGTTTGGAGTCTTTGATAAACTTCTCTCTATCGTTAATTTGGAGATTTAGAAATTCCTCACATTTGTAAAGTTCGTGGGCGTTATTACAATAAAAACATTTATGATTCTTGACACTTAAATGAGTTGCAATTTTCTCCTTTTTAAATTTAGAAAGATGTTTATTATTTCGAGTTTTTATACTATTTTGAGTGTTGAATTGTTTATTGATTTGATTGAGAGATTCAAGTACCAGACATTTATTGTTTAAAAATTCAATAAGTTTGCTAAATTTAGGAATTTCGTAGTTAAGAGTTGATTGCCATTTTTTGTTGGTCTGAAAATCCAGTTTTTCAGTTATAATAGGGGTAAGTAATGCATCCCACGAATCTACAGGGATCTTTAACACTCTTAAGAGCGCGCTTGATAATGCGAAACTACAAATTCCATTGCGCCTTAAAAGAAAATTAATTAGATAACCCATCTTACACTGGGCTCTTTCCTTTCAGACAGAAGATATGACTAATTCAACATTGGAATTCCCAAATATTCCGACCAGGCCGCTCGTAAATTACTGTGTTATAAACAACACTGATATTAGGTTTCATTTTAATTTTTATAAGCGTCAGTTATAATTGTTCATTTTTCTGTTTATCAAAATGAAAGACATTATTGAATGTCTACTGAAATCTCTTTCCTTAAATTAAAAGTATTTATTATTATATTATTAAGAATTACGAAATAAATTAATAATATTAATTTAGTTTCATATTATTAAAGGGTTTAGTTTAATTCCACTTATGGATGTCAAGGTTATTGCTATTATGCTTATCAACTATTAAGTTATAATAGCATAAGATATTAACTAAGAGTCATTAACTGTGTTTCACGAAATAAATAGTAAATGTAAAGATAAATGTTGTATTAGAAATTCATAGTCTGTAAATAATAGTTTTAATGGTTTATAATCATAGCGTTAATTTTATAGTGTATTCATTAGTGTTTGTAAATAAATATTTCTTGGTGAATAGACGATTTAACCAGCACTTTTGTTATTATTTGAAAAAGAACGTTACAGTGTTGTCAGGTGTGGTGTTTTAAAATAAATAAAATCGCGTAATAATTAAATAAAGTGCTGTGAGAATAAATTTTTAGTGTTAAAATTAATTTCAACAAACAATTAAAATGGTGATGAAACTATTAAAAGATCTCTTAGTGATAGATTTAAAACGTGAATTGGACGAGAGGGACTTGGATAGTAACGGAAAGAAAGAAGTTTTAATAAAACGGCTAAGAGAATGGCTTTTAGAACAGAAGGAAGATCCTGAAAATTACCGCTTCGAGATACCTGGACCCGCAATTGATACTAGTTTGTTGTTAAGTAAAATAAAAGAGAATTCTAAAATGCTTAAAGAAGAATTACTTGAAAATACTAAAGTACTGGAAGAAAAAGTTGTTGAAAATACTAGAATGCTTAAAGAAGAACTACTGGAAAAGTCTGAAGAAAATTCTAGAACGCTTAAAGAAGATTTACTAGAAAATACAAGATTGCTTAAGGAAGAATTACTAGAAAAGTCTGAAGAAAGTTCTAGAAGGCTTAAAGGAGAATTGCTGGACAATGTCAAAGCGTTAGAAGACAAAGTTTCCGAAGAATTGTTGGAAAATTCCAGCGCATTAGGACTATTAGAAATTAAATTGGAGAAGCAGGATAGGGTAATAAAGATGGTAGAAGAGAAAATAGCCCAAATGCAATTACCACCAACAACTGAGAAAGATAGCGTAACTAAAATGTTGGAAGATAGAATGAGTCAAATACGGTTTCCCTCAACTTCTGAGTGGCCGAAACAATTTAAAGAAGAAAAGGATCCTGCCGTAGGGATAAAAGTAAAACCACCCACGTTCGATGGGAAAATACCTTGGTCCACCTACTACAAACAATTTTAGGCGGCCGCTGGGGCCAACGGATGGACACGCAAGGAAAAGGCCGTTTCTTTAACTGTGGCTTTGCGTGGAGACGCGTTGAACGTCCTGCAAACAATCCCAGCAGGACAGGAAAATGATTACCAGTTGTTAGTTTCTAGATTGGAGATGAGATATGGAGACGCGCATCAGGTGTATCACGCGCAAGTGAAGAATCGTATCCAGAAGAATGGAGAAAGCCTGCAGGAGTTTGAAGCCGATGTTGCACGGCTTGTCCGATTGGCGTACCCTACGGCACCTGATTCATTTCTGGGACAACTCGCTGTGCAGACCTTCATTGATGGGTTAAGAGACGGGGAAACACAACAATCATTGAGGCTGGCACGACCAAGAACAACTGATGATCCGCTCGCTCACGCCTTAGAATTTGAAGCTGCAAAACAAGCGTCCCGAGGTCACGGGCGTGTTCGGACCGTTGTGGAAGAAGATGAAGGTTCTAAAGATCGTCTAGAAGAATTATTAATGAGAGTTCTTCAGAAGGAAGAGAACCGTAAAAAGAATTCTCAAGAAGTTCGAGGACCCCGTCGTTGCTGGAACTGCGGTGAACAAGGGCACATACGACGCCGCTGCCCTAAACCCAAAATAAGGGAAGTACAACCGTCGAAAAAGTTAAAGGGGGTTGGCAAGAGAGGGCGAACGTTGACCATGAGTGAAGAAACCCCGGAGATCACCATTCATGCCGTAACATCAAAGAATAGTACCAGTAGTTTGTTCGTAGATGGAAAAATTGCTAATCGAACTGTTCCACTACTTATTGATACGGGGGCGACAAAATCCATCATACGCCCTAATGTTCTACGAACAAGTATGAAGCTGTTACAGACAACTACTCAACTCCGTACAGCAACAGGTGAAGTGATACCAACACGCGGAGTGGTGAAGATGAAGATTGGCATTAGAAGTGAAGTACGTGATCATGAGGTGCTGGTAGCCGACATCGTTGACGAATTCATCTTGGGAATGGACCTCCTGAGAAAATTTGGTTTTACATTGGACTTGAAGGAAGGTGTTTTGAAGGTTGGTAACGAAGAACTTCCGTTGCACCCACGAGAAGATCCTGTCGTAAGGGTTTTGCTGACAGAAGATGTGATATTGCCGGGTCAAAGCGAGATGGTTGTCGAGGCAGGTTTGGATGGAGATCTTCGGGTAGTATGTGTGAGAATGATGGAGCCTGTTTGTGATAAGAAGATCCATAGTGGCATACTGGAGGGAAAAGCGCTGATCAAGGTTGGAAAGACTGTACCGGTGAGGCTTATGAACGTTAATGTGGATCCGGTGACATTGAAGAAGAGTACCCTTGTGGGACAGTGTGTGCCAGTATTCCGAGTAGCCAGGTGTATGGCTGATGTTCCAAAACCAGCGCCCAAAGACCATGGTGGAAAATTAGTGGGTATGGTTACTAGTTCGTGCGAAGACCTTAACAGAACGGAAGTGAAAGAGGTACAGGGTTTGGTTCACCGATACCAAGATATCTTCGCTCTTGACGATAGCCAGAAGGGACGAACAAATATAGTAAAACATAAAATCAATACAGGCAACTCTATGCCTGTCCGTCAGCAGCCGAGGCGTCTACCTCTAGCAAGGCGAGCAGAAGCCGAAAAGATTATTACCGATATGGAAGAACAAGGGGTCATCGAGCCATCCAACAGTCCATGGGCATCACTGGTGGTCCTGGTCAGTAAGAAGGACGGGTCAACGAGATTTTGTGTGAACTATCGGCAGCTCAATGACGTGACCAAGAAAGACAGCTATCCCTTACCACGCATCGACGACACGTTAGATACCCTGTCTGGTTCACGATGGTTTTCGACTTTGGACTTGAAGAGTGGTTATTGGCAAGTTGAAATGGAACCTGAAGACCGGGAGAAGACTGCGTTCACTATTGGTTCCGGACTATGGCAGTTTACAGTTATGCCTTTCGGTCTATGTAACGCTCCGGTCACCTTTGAGCGTCTAATGGAGACATCCTGAGAGGGCTGTCGTGGAAGACCTGCCTGGTATACCTAGATGATGTGATTGTAGTCGGAAAATCATTTAACGAACATTTGAAAAATCTAGAGGAAGTGTTCCGAAGACTACGTGGAGCCAATCTGAAACTGAGTCCGAAAAAGTGCCACATATTCAGAAAGGAAGTGAAATATCTCGGGCACGTCGTATCACAAAATGGAGTGGCAGCCGACCCCGATAAGATTCGGGCAGTTCAAGAGTGGCCAACACCGAGAGATAAACACCAAGTTCGTAGTTTTCTTGGGTTATGTACCTACTACAGGCGTTTCGTTCCTGGGTTTGCCAATATAGCGAAGCCCCTGACAAGGTTAACTGAAGATGGGCGCGAGTATGTTTGGAGCGGAGAGTGTGAAACAGCTTTCCAACATTTGAAGCGTGCCCTGACAACAGCACCAATATTGAGCTATCCACGGACAGAAGGGAAATTCATACTTGACACAGATGCAAGTAATCTGGCCATTGGGGGTGTACTTTCTAAGATACAGGATGAACAAGAAAAGGTCATCGGCTATTTTAGTAAGGTTTTGTCGAAAGCCGAAAGGAATTATTGTGTGACCAGAAAAGAACTATTGGCCGTCGTGAAGTCCGTTGAGCACTTCTAGAAATACTTGTAAGGACGGAAGTTTTTATTGAGGACGGACCATGCAGCGTTGAAATGGCTTCTACAATTCCGTAATCCTGAAGGCCAGGTCGCAAGGTGGATCGAACGATTACAAGGATACGACTTTGACACCGAACATCGAGCGGGCACTAGTCATCGAAATGCCGATGCTCTTTCAAGAAGACCCTGTCCAACGGATTGCCGTCATTGCTCTCGTTTGGAAGAGAGGGTTTGCCAAGTATTAAGGACTACCATCGTCAACGACAATTGGTTGCCGGAAGAATTGCAACGACAGCAGGAGGCTGATCCCGAACTAAAAATGGTACTGGAATGGAAGCGCGTGGGACAAAGGCCTGCCTGGGAGGCCATCAGCCCTTTTAACAGAACGCTCAAAGCATATTGGGCCCAATGGGAGTCCTTGAGGGTGGAAGACGATCTCCTGAAGCGAGTACTGGAGAGTGAAGATGGCACCACCATTAGGTCTCAGTTCGTGGTTCCAAGAAGCCGAGTGGCTACAGTATTGCGACATCTCCATGACGGTGCCTCAGGAGGACACTTCGGTGTGAAAAAGACTTTGGAGAAAGTTAGGGAGCGTTTTTATTGGGTCAACTGTAAAGAAGACGTGAAGGAGTGGTGCCGGAATTGTGAACTATGTGCCACTGGTAACGGACCCTTGGGGAAACGAAGAGCACCTATGAGGCAGTACAATGTGGGTAGTCCTCTGGAAAGAATAGCTATAGATATTGCCGGACCATTTCCCGAAACCGACGATGGGAATAAATACATATTAGTGGCAATGGACTATTTTACCAAATGGCCAGAAACATATGCCCTACCAAACCAGGAAGCTGCGACTGTTGCTGACGTACTAGTCAAAGAGTTTTTCAGTCGCTTCGGAGTGCCCATGGAGCTGCATTCGGATCAAGGCCGCAACTTTGAGTCTGTACTGTTTGGAGAAGTCTGTCGATTGTTGGGCATTCGCAAGACTCGGACCACACCGTTACATCCGCAGTCCGATGGAATGGTAGAACGCATGAATCGTACAATGGGCAAATATTTGGCCAAGGTCGTCTCCTATCATCAACGAGACTGGGACCAATACCTGCATCTGTTCCTGATGGCTTATCATGCATCGGTCCACGAAACAACCGGTCAGTCACCAGCGTTTGTGATGTTTGGACGCGAGTTACGGTTACCGTGTGATCTGGAATTTGGGTCTCCATCTATAGAGCAGGAGGTAGCCGGGAATGATTATGTCATCAACTTAAAAAAGATGTCGAATCGCGAGTGACCGGATGAAGGCTACGTACGATGTGAGAGCCCAAGAAGGAGGGTTTCAACCTGGAGAGCTTGTCTGGTTATACAACCCGCAAAGACGTCGTGGCTATTCTCCAAAGTTACAGCGGAATTGGGAGGGCCCATACCAGGTGAAGAAACGAATAAATGACTTGATTTATCGCATCCAGAAATTGCCAAGAGGGAAACCAAAGGTGGTACACTCCAATGGTCTGGCGCACTATGAGGGAAATAATGACGCAGTCCCGGATCGGGAAGATGAAGCTGAGGTGGCTATCAATACCGTAAGGCCTGGAGATGATCAGCCAACCTTCAGAGAATTTATGGCTGCGTTTTCTGGAACTAGAAAAGCGCGATTCGGAGTCACGACTGAGATGCAACAAGATCTCTTCCGGGTCCCTGGTGATTATTCCATTGCCCACTGTGTCTCCGAGGATCTCCGTATGTCCAGGGGGATCGCAGTAGTGTTTAGAAATAAATCTGGACGGCTGAATGAACTTCGAGAACAGAATCCCTCTGTTGGTAAATCCTTACGCTTGCCTGATCATGACCGATCCATTTACTACTTGGTAACCAAGCAGTTTTACTACCAGAAACCGAGTTACGTCGACTTGTGGAGGGCATTATGGAATTTGAGGATCGAATTGCTTACCAGGGGTATTAACAAATTGGCAGTTCCCAAACTCGGCTGTGGGCGGGACCAGCTGGATTGGAGAATCGTTAGAAACATGCTGGAAGTTGTCTTTAGAGGTACGGACGTCAAGATCTTCGTCTGCAGTTTTGACCCACAGCCCGCATTAAGGCCAACGAAGAGTGTAGACTGTTATTTCTACCGTAATGGAACGTGTAGTCGAGGTGAAGACTGTCGATATCGTCATGACCCGTTCTACAGGAACCAGAGCATAAAACCTGTTCTGGGACAGAACAGACTTGAAGAGGGGGGCAGTGTAACAAGAGAGAAAAAGAAAGAACCTCTTTTGGAACAACAAATGGAATATTCTACAGCATTCGAGAGAATGACGCATCGCACCAAGCATGTAAACCAGACGTGGTTTATCTAACGCCTTCTAGAAAAACATGGTATGTTCGAGCGACTTCTAGAACATTTATAGGAGGATATAAAATCGACGTCGCGGATAAAAGAGTCAATCAACAGCGAGTCATTAACTGTGTTTCACGAAATAAATAGTAAATGTAAAGATAAATGTTGTATTAGAAATTCATAGTCTGTAAATAATAGTTTTAATGGTTTATAATCATAGCGTTAATTTTATAGTGTATTCATTAGTGTTTGTAAATAAATATTTCTTGGTGAATAGACGATTTAACCAGCACTTTTGTTATTATTTGAAAAAGAACGTTATAGTAATATTATCTATGTGACACCATAAGAAGACTTATTTCAAATATTGTATTCGGCACATATTTCACTTTTTTTGATTTAAAATCAGATCAGATTCCACGCCCTGTTTTCGGATATTTCTATAATCGTGTGAAATTTTTCTTATGAAAAGAAATGGTAAAATCGAAACAAACAAATTTGGTTACTAAACCTATAGTTTTAAAAGAATTTTGTTCTCGGGGCTAAGTTGATTTGATCGATTAGCAATCATGCCAAGATGAAGAATACAAATGGCGGCGGTTTGCCTTACTCTGATCGACCAGCTGGCCTAGGTGACTAGAGTTGAAAGCTAAAACGTGACATCTGTGACTTGAATTTTAAATTTCTGAAATTTCGAATTTTAGAACCTTAAGATTGAGACTTTACAATTTAAACTTCTTAAACTACATTTTAAAACTATGTCGGTTTTAGATTTAATCTTCATTTTTGGACTTTAAAACACCCGAATGTAACATTCTAGGAATACCTTTCACTACGTGACAGATGACGTTTCGTTTCAAGAATCTTCAGCCAACAGAATTGGTATTTACTGTAACATTCTGCAATTTTTAAAGTTTTCGAATATTATATCTCTGAAATTTATAATTTTTGAGATTTTAAAACATAGACGAAGTTCTATAATCAATGCTTTAAAAACTGTTGTAATTCTGAACTTGTAATTGTGAACCTCTGAAAGATTTCTGTTTGAAACTTCAAAGCCGCATCTCTGGGCTGTAAAGCTCTTTATCTTTGAAATTACACAGTATTGGAATTATAAATTTCGAATTTTTGATACCTTAAAACGTTGGAAGTGGGGTTTCAAACTTCTAAAACAGTACCTATGTATTTATTGAATTCACTTTTTACACTCGTGTCTAAAGTGTAATAGCATAGCAGATTTTGCTAATAATATCAAAATATGAAATGGAACTTTCTGGACGATTTTCCAATTTAGAAGAAAATAACGGATAATTTTAATACTTTTTTATTAAGCCAGTTTCAGTAATACTAGATAATACCTACCTTCCTATATGAAAAATACATATAAACTCTCGCCTCTCGCATAAATAAAAGTATTCAAGCACTGAAATTAATCTATCCTCATAGAAAAATTTAACTACTGAAACAAAGACCTTGCATGGTTATTCACTTATTCTATCTAATTTTTTATGCTGTAGCGAAATTTGCGACGGATAAATAAATCCATTTATTTAATTATACTGTACATTTATTTTTGTTGTATGTTTTAACTATTTACTAATTTTGTTTTACTTCTTACAAAATACGTTACGTATGTGCTCTCAAAAGGATATTTATTAATTAAAATTGCCATTCTCTATTCCATAAAAATATTTTAATTCTAAATTTATTTCTAAGAAGAAAAAGAATGAACGAAATATTATACACTTATAAATAGAGTTCTAATAAAACATGTACAGTTGCGATCATTCGCTAAGGAACGATCGAAAAATCATAACCGCCGATTTTCCAGTTTTTTTGTACAATGTACGCTGTAATTCGGCCTAATTTATGAACTGGGTAATTAAAATATTCAAAAATAAGATGTTCTTGAATACCATATAATAACCTTACATTTACATTGTACAAAAAACTGGAAAATCGGCGGTTATGATTTTTCGATCGTTCCTTAGCGAATGATCGCAACTGTACATACATTTATCTCCAATATTTTTTTCTACGTCAGAATTTTTTTATATAAACATCACAACTGCTCGAATTACGAATACGAATGAAGCGCCCCTAGTGGGAAAATACCTCAACTTCTTATCGCCTCTTGGATGTTTTTTTTACAGCAATTGTCAGTTGGGTAGCCTAAAATTAGGAGTAACTGTATAAATCGCTGTCAGGAACATGGCGCACTTTGTTAGAGTTCAGCACAAAATTCAAAGCTGATAGCGACATGCAGTTTTCATAAACACATTCTCCATTGAATTTCCAAGGGGATGACATATTTTTAATTTTCGAAGAACTTTTAAACTTGTAGAAAATAACAACCTAAAGTTGCCGAAGTTTCAAGGGCTCTGTATCAATTATTACAAAATATCCACCCTTGAAAAATATGTCAAACCCTAGGTTTATCCTTTATCTACAATTTAAGACCTCGAGCAAATCTTCATATCATTCCTGAAGGTGTGTGAACTCTAACGAAAATTGGTTTGAAACGACACTTTCTGCACGTAATGAAGCGCGCTCTTAACGCCTCAATATTTGTTTTTACGACATTTAATAATTCACGTAGATTTGTATTACTAGTTTTTACTAAATTCTTTATGTCTAGAATAGAACAAACATGTTGCTGTACGATAAGACGAGGGTTATTAAACCTGTCTTGTAAAATTTGAAATGCTGAGGTATAATTTGCATTTTATATTGTTAACGATTCAATAGCAAGAGCGGCCTCACCGATGACACAAGATTTAAGATAATGAAACTTTTGACAATTGTTTAAATTTGAGTTTTCATGAATCATAGTGTTAAAAGTATCAAAAAATGCTAACCAGTTTGAGTAATTTCCATCGTATGAAGGTAGATTTAACGGGGGTAATGTTAATTGAACCTCTGATTGTGTTTGAGTATTCGAACGTATGTTTTGCGATTGTACTTCAGAATTCGCCCTAACTGTAGATTCACGGTCGTCTATTATATCTTGCAGTATGCTAACTAACTCAAAATATCTTGTTTCTAAGGTTTCGCGTTCGGAATCTGAATTTATGTTTTCAGATTGAGAATCAATTTCATCCTGTATTTCATTAAATTCTTTCATCGCATCATGAAGCATTTGTATGCGTATTCTAATTTTATTTAAGCTATCATGCTCTGAAAAGGATTTTATGAAGTTTTCTATCCGCGTTAATTTAGCTTTAGTAGTAGCACGCTTTTGAGTCAATTTGTTTATAGTTACCATCTCAAGTTGACGAGCACTGATATGTTAAATTATATGTAGAAAAATAGGAATGGCGACTTACTTGTGCAGATAGCAGGTAGTACAGATGATGATGAATTATTAACGGTGGTTCAGCAGCTAAATACGTCGCTAAATTGGACGGCCAGGTGCTGGAAGCCACGCTGAATGTTGTGAAGATCGTTTGTTGATGAATCAGCAGCTACTCGCGTCGCTAAGTTGGACGGGCCCGGTGCTGAATTTCACGCTGTTAACTAAATCCGTCTCTGATGGACCAATTTGTTGGGTACACGCGACACCTTCTTAACGAATATTATGGACTGTATTGATAATGATTACTGTTGTGTTGTGAAATATCGCGTATCCCAACTTTAAGAGAAATATAAAACACACTAAAATGGTTTTAACTGTTTATTTTTTACTACCAAGCTATTTAACCAACGATACAAAAAAGACTGTTTTTTGACTAAAATTTCTTACACATATATATATAACTTAACAAAAAAGGAAGGGGAAACTATACAATTTGGAAAAACACACTATTTGTTAAAAGGCCCAAGCCTACCTCACTGTACCTAACGGTACTTAAAGAAATTTTAGAAAATGGTAATCCAGCTTATTATTATAAAGGAAGATTACAATAAAGCCGACTTTGTTGCTGCCGACAATTACAAATGCCGTTACCACTTGGCGCCAACAGTAATACGAAAAATAACATTGATCGGTTATATCGTCAATGGCCTTCTATAAAATAGGAAATGTTGAACATAAACACATAATGTTACGGTCAATGTAGTAAACCGTCCAATGTCGTTAATGGTCGCCCACTCTCATAACGTAAATCTTCTAACACTAACCTAACCTCACCTGCGACTTAACTATTAATAATAATTGTGGCCGCTCAATTATTAATCAAGCTGCAGATTGGTTGTTAGGTTACGTGATATCTTGGTTATGTGTTAGCTGAAGTTTATTAAATATTTGCTAAATATGCTTACATGCAATTTTGAGATTGGCCGGTCATTAACGACATTGGCCGGTTTACAACACTGACCGTAACAATATTATCCGGCCCGGCCAATGTCGTAGAAAATCGTATAAGACGTCTTTAATCAACCAGCTGGGCATTAACGTTATTGGCTGGCCATTAACGTAAACTTACGTAATTGTCCTACTTACGCAATTTAATTCTTTGACCGTAATATATACACCCTTTCCTTTACACCTAAACTAACTTTACACACGTATGCCATATTGGTTGCCTACCCTCCCTGCGGACCAATAGAAACGCTTGAAACAAACATCATACAGAATAACCAAGTTAATATTATAGGTATAGATTATCAAATTATATTAGTCAAAAATCACGTATTTGTCTTTAAATTAGTTGTAAAAAATTCTAATGTTTCGAACCAGGTATTGTTAGTATTGTTTTATTTATTTATTTAAATGTTAATTGATAATTCTTAATTAAATGACTGATATATTAGAATCTTTTATTAAATATAAATTTCTATTTTTTATTTATGCAAATTCTGTTTAGACACAAGTACTAAATTAGAGAATAATAATTATAACCCAAACCCTTTAAACCAAGAAAATGTACATTCAGTAGAACTTTGGTAAAACATTTCGCATGTATGTATCTATAAAAATTGCACAGATATCTATGATCTAATATGCCTTGAAAAAAATTATATTGACACATGTTGACATTATTCTAACCAATAATTTGATGACAAATTTTGTTTTGTATTTTTTTTTTAACGAATACAATCTAATACTCCTTGAAAATATGGGCAAAATGACAGCGTTGTCTTTTTACAGCTCCTGCCTTGCCTTGGCGCCCCAATATAAAAACACGTAATTTATGAGCTTATGTTTTCTACACAACTTTGAGAATTCGCATCCGTATTGTAGTGCCCCCTTAAATACAGAAATAATGCCTGGAACTACAAACGCGGTCGGCCGTATAAGAGATGTTTGTTTCTCAAGTTGAGAGGCCATGCTTTTTCAAATTGTAGTTTATCTTCTCGGTCATAGATGCCGATAGATGTGTCTTTACTATTGAAGTCTCAAACCACGCATGTTCATTTCGTTCTCCATGTTTGTATTCGGCGCTTGCTGTTGAGGTTTTGCTATTTTCTCTGCGTTATTTTCTCAGAAAGTTCTATTTTTTTTTAAGTTATTTTTCACAAGATCCATGGGCGAAGAAAATAATAAAGGTTAGTTTTTTAATTATTAAAACATTCGTAAATTTAATAGAAAACTCTTGGTTTAGAATAATAAAATGCCGTATAATTTCGATAAACTACTTAAATTTTAGATAAAGATCGGCGTTCTAGTGAACGAGATAGAGACCGCAGAAGAAGATCTCGTTCACGCGAACATAGGAGACGTTCTAGATCAAGGAGTCGTGAACAACGTAGAAGAAGAAGCAGATCAGGGTTAGTTATTCATTCACATTATCACTTGCTGAATATTAACGTAAAGTATCTTGTAGTTCCAGGCATAAAGGTTATTCACGTCGTCGTAAACCTTCTTTATATTGGGATGTACCACCACCTGGATTTGAACACATCACACCTCTACAATATAAAGCTATGCAGGCAGCCGGTCAGATTCCAGCGAATATTGTCGCAGATACACCTCAAGCTGCAGTCCCTGTCGTTGGATCTACAATTACTCGTCAAGCTCGCAGATTGTATGTTGGCAACATTCCATTTGGAGTAACAGAAGAAGAAATGATGGAGTTTTTTAACCAACAAATGCATCTTAGTGGTTTAGCACAAGCAGCTGGAAATCCCGTGCTTGCATGTCAAATTAATTTGGATAAGAATTTTGCATTTTTAGAATTTCGTTCTATTGATGAAACTACACAAGCTATGGCGTTTGATGGAATTAACTTTAAAGGTAAACATGTAATGATAATGGTCGTATATTTTCTTCATATTTGGCGTATTTTTTGTTTCGTAGGTCAAAGTTTAAAAATCCGACGGCCACATGATTATCAACCAATGCCTGGTATGTCAGAAACAGCTTTAGCTGTTCCTGCTGGCGTTATTAGTACAGTCGTGCCTGATTCCCCACATAAAATTTTCATAGGGGGATTACCAAATTATCTAAACGAGGACCAGGTATGTGTAAATTTGAAAAAGTGTTTATTGATTTTTTTATAACTCGTAAAAAAAGCAGGTGAGAGTTTTTTTATGAGTTTAAATGAACAAATACTTTTTGCAGTAGAATTAATGAATTAAGTATTCCCATTCTCTTCCTTCTCTTAGCAATAGCATACATCATTTGCAGCTAAATAAAAGCAACAATTATAAATATGGAAATGCGAGTTCATTTTAGGAAAGGAGAGTTTCTGGTTTTAGTTTGTGAAAATAATGTTAAAATTGTAGTAGTGGTTTTTGAAGAGATTCATTTTGAACGGATTGGGTTACTTGAATTTAAGATAAATTTTTAGAACAAATGTCGAAATTTTTGACTTTGAAACAAGAGATTTATTTTGTAAAAGTGCAAAATATAAACAAATTTTTACATATATAAAACCTGATGACAAAAATATTGAATAACTAACATAACAGAAATTTTTTTGATAAGTGGTTATTTTGTGTAGATTTTGTTAAATTTTTATGTGGATAACAGATTCTAACAGTATTGGAATCAATCTTGCGGAATGTCATTCCCGTTTGTGATAATCGTTTACAGTTAGTGCCAAAATTATTAGATACTTAATACTATGTAATACCTCATCAATTGTATTGAAACAGGTGACAATCAAAAGAGTAGGTTTTGGAGATAATTTGACATTTATATAAAAATGGTTCATTTGCAGCACAAAATTCTTGGTATTGAAAGTTTCATTAAACTCAACTCATTGTTTAAGTTCAACGTTTATTTCGGCATCAATTTGATGTGTAACATGCTTTTTCATGAAGAGTCATTAACGTGTGAGTTCGAAAATGGTACAATAATGTGTCCATTGTGAACAGAAAGTTTACTGGTAAGCAACAAACTGCTTGCAATCTGTAAAACTAAGGAAAAGTAGTGTATGAAATATCCCTGCGAAGTCTAAATCGTCAGTCCCACGACATGCAAAATGTTAAAGAAACTCAAGTTTCACGGAATTCCCAGAGAGAATGTTTTGTCGGCGGCGAAACGTTTTGCGACGGGCACGTAACGTTGACAAACCGGAAAGTGCCGGCAACGCAACCCGTATGTACAGCGTTTGTAACTCGTTGATGTGTAATTACAAGGAAAAAAGTCATAAACTGATTGTTATAAATTATTTTAAATCTGAATATTTTATTATAAAGAGAAGACTTTATGTGTCGAAAGTAAAATAATTCAATATAAAAATTAAAAATAAATTTAGAGGGAATTTCAGTCTATAAGGTTAAATATATTACAACAAATAGAGCATTATAAGACAGAAAAACTATCCCATATTAATTCTTAATAATACTTATTACCCTACGGTCTCAACCCTATGTAGTGAGTGTTGACTATAACCGGCGTGTCGGATACGTGCCTGTGACGGTCCAGTCTCGGTCCTATAACGGTCAGGTCTAGTAAGTGGAGACCTTTTTTTATTGTGATTAAAAAAAGTTTGTCACTTGTGGGCAAGTGAAAATCCTTCCAACTTCCATGGAACCCTTACACTCCCGAATAGTGTGGAAATAATTGGTTTTTATTTTTTTTTTTATAAAGAACAGTGAAACAATCCCAATAAATTCAGAAAGATATGCAAATATGCTTACAATTTTTTTTTTATAAGAAATTGAAGGAGAAATAAATCGCTGTTGTTTCAGCAAGACGGTGCTATGTGCCATACATCAACAACTAGCATGCAAATTCTGTGACGATAGTGTCATTAACCGGCCTCCGAGATCTCTTGATGTCACGGTACACTACTTTTTTATTTAGTGGTATCTCTAAGCAGGGTATATAAAACAAAACACAGAAATTTGAATGATTTAAAAAATATTGAAATTGAAAATATTCTGAAAATATTATGCTTTAGCGAGTAATGGTTTTATACATCAAGTGATTAGATCAACAAGGCATAAATTATTTGATCCATACCATATTTCATAAATGAACTCCAGTTTCAGTATATTAAAATTCTATAAAGTTTACTTTTGTTTATTTGTTCATTAAAATGTTATATAATTATACATAAAAGCATCTAATGCATTTTGGCACTCACAGTATATATCAAGGTTTGTTTGCTATCCAAGTGATGAAGGTTATTGCCCAAGGCATGGCTAACTAAGTGGAGTGTTTGGATCTTTGCCATCTTCTTATTTTAAATGATTTGAACTTTAGGAAGAAAATATCTTCTCACGAATAATTAGTAGCAGCGCAAGACGTCATTTCAGCTAGATATATTAGTAGGATGTTACAGCAGAACTATTAACAGCCAATAAGCCAGTTATGCATTGGGGACGACATCAAAAGCAGTCAATATTTTTATTGATAATTAACTAATTGTAACTACGATAAAAAGAATTAACTTTAAGTCCATAGTCTGTAAAGATTTACTTTACAACCTGTAATTAGATCAAAGAAATGTACTTTATGGCCCAAGCATAGATAAAAAGTAGGTCAATTAATAGGCCAAACAAATAATTTGCATTTCATTTGATCAATTTCAATCTGATAGAAATCTTCGTATATTCACACAATCATCAGCCATTTTTAAATTAAATGTCCCAACATTAGTGTAGATCAGCGTTTCTCATCTTTTTTTTACTTGCGTACCCTTTGATCTATCATCACTGCTCCACGTACCCCAACCCCACCCCCAGTATGTCTAATTACTAACATCTACATACAGGTACAGTAATAACATTATAATACAGAAACATTTTTATTTTTACCAGTTATGCAAACCTTGTTAACGCAAGTCATATCTTTTGGTAAGATGTTTGATCCTAAGGGATTTTGTTTTGTACAAATACTATATTTATAGTTCGGTTGGCAACACTGAGACAAAGAAATAATGGACAAATTACAACCAATCCGAAGACTAACACTGGGATTATCCTAGATTCTTCGCAGAAATAAAATTCTGTTATAGAAAACAATGCCGAAATTCCTCCCTGCTTTGTGTAAGGATTTTTTAAATATACCTATTATTGTCAGGTGTGGGCCGGTAGTCCTATCCCTCTCGACAGGTACTGGTCCAGCAGATAAAATGTATACCTAAATTGAATTTAAAACATTCTATTCTTTCTAAATTCAAATTATCTCAGATTCAATTTAACTATTTTGCTTTTCATAATGAAATGTAATTTGAATTGGAAATGCCGATTGTTACAACTTTTTATTTTTCTCTTATGTTCAATCTATCTTATCAATGTCCACCATTACATCTTTTTTTCCGTGTACCCCCTGAGACCATTTCACGTACTCCTGAGGGTACGCGTACCACAGGTTGAAAAACTGGTGTATATTGAAATTCAAAGTTAAAGATAATCAGTGTGCTAGGTAAAGCATTTATTAGGGCTTGTCCATTACACTGGTACCGATTGGCAGCGCATTAAGTTCAACAGAATTAATCATTCAGCTGAATCGTTTCGCTGAAATGTATTCAGTTTTGTTGATTTGCAAATGCTTTAAGATCTTTTTGTTGAACGAGTGTATGACATGTAACAAAGTTGAGTATTTATTCAAACGGCCAAGAAGCTAGGTTAACTGTTATCGTTTTTTGATCCAGCTCATAGTTGCCACCTCCATTACTTGGTTGTAAGTTTGCAACTGACAAGAGGACTTTATAACTGGCGTGTTACTTGCGTGTTACTTGGTGGTTACCCGTAACAGAAAGCGAGTATTGATACAACGCACACTTATGTTATGCGATGTACATTCAGCCAATAAGGGCCGACCGTCGAACCACGCCTTGCGCTATTTAAACCACAGAGTTCTTAAGAGTAAAGTATACGAAACACCTTTTCAAGACATGGAGGCCATGAAAGAGAAGATACGTGCAGTTTGTAGGGAAATAACACGTGAAACTTTAAACAGGGTTCCTTTATCCTTTATGAGACGCAATAGAATCTGTTTGGAACATGATGGACAACACTTTGAACATTTGCTTGGTTGAGTTGGTTAGTTTTAAATTAATTCTTATTTAAGCTTCTACTCAAGTGGATATGTAGCAAATTTTTCTAAATAAAATTTTGATTTTCATTTTCTACTTGATGCAATTCAGTTCTTAAACGGTCCTCGAAACAAATATCTACTATATTCTATTATCAGTGATAAATTTCCTAATGACTTTGACATTTGTAAAGGATGTCCAAATTAAACACAAGTTAAAAATTATTAATATTATGAATCTAGTTATAAATGAAAGCAGTATTACTGGTTGTATTTAAAGTTCGTCAGGCTCGGAAAGTTACGTGAAACACCCTGTATTGTAATCAATTAAATATACTCCTATTATTTATTATTTTCTTTTTTTGAGAGGCTGAAGTATTTCTTAAATAATTTGCAAAAAAGATTAATTTTACCATTACACTGTTTTGATTTAAATCTGCATTTTAATTATGTCCTGCTACATACCTATGAAAATACCATATATTTAACGAAATAATACGTAATGCAAAATATGTACCTAAACGGTAGTCACTTTTTATGGCGAAATAATAGTCATGTCTTTGGCGGCTATATTTTGAAGTTTTGTACACGCCCCTTTCTTCTCTAATTGGCCAATAAATAGTCCCATAACAAAAGTGTGCGTTGTTTCAATACTCGCTAACAGAAAAGGTGGCTGCATAGTAGAGTACTCGCTTTACAAAGGGTTGCCTTAAATTTGATTTCCATTTATCCTGAATGGGAGATGTGAATGGAAAAATAGGCGAATGCCAACGAGAGGATGTGAGAGGATTACACAGCTATGGAACACAAAATACAGAAGGAACAATATTGGAATTTGCAGTCAGAAATAGTCTAGTTGTAGCAAATAGCGTGTTTAAGAAAAGGAAAGGAAGAAATTGAACATGGAAGGCATGAAGGATGTGATGAATGAAATAGACTTTATTCTAACAAATAGACAACATAATACAAAATATAGAAGTCCTAAGCCCAAGTCCAATGGCCGGCCAATGACGTTAATGCCCAGCTGGTTGGCTAAAGACGTCGTTTCATATGATTTATTACGACATTGGCTGGGCCGGATAGTGTTACATTAACCTTAAAATTGTATAGAAACATATTTACCAAATATCTATTAAACTTCAACTAACACATAACCTAACAACTAATCTGTAGTCTGTCTAATCTTAATTATTAACAGTCATGCCGCAGGTGAGGTTATGTTAGCGTTAGTTAGAAGTTTTAAGTTATGAGACTGGACGACCAGTAACGACATTGGCTGGTTTACTACATTGACTGTAACATTTATGTCTTTATTTTCAACATTTTATGGATGGCCATTGACGATAATAACCGGTCAATGTTACTTTTAGTATTAAAATTAAACAACATTGTCCACATTCACTGAATATTTACGTCAATGACCGGCTTTTAACGTCTTTAACCAACCTAAATGGGCTATGACGTTAATAGCCAGTTATTAGTGACAATGGCCAGTTTACCACATTAACCGTAACACATATACTCAACATTCTTGTCAAGGCTACTACATAGCTTATGACACTATCAATGCCCGAAATGAATGCATTAGCTAAAGTTTTATCAACATTGGTTCAGTACTTTCAGAGATTACCTTGAACATACGGAGACGAACATGAACATTCCCTATTATATGTATTATTTATGTGCTTTATGGATGAATCAATGAATTAATTAATGAAACGGTGAATGAATCAATCAACAAATGATTAAATGAATTGATGAATAAGTAAATAAATTGGTAAATGAATGAATAGGTGATTGATTAGATGAATTGATGTGACCATGAATAAATGTGTAGATGAATGAATTGATGTGTGAGTGAATCAGTAAATGATTTAATTAATCAATGAATACGCAATGAATAAATGAATGAGTCAACCAGTGAATAAATGGATGAACTGATGAATAACGCATGAATTAGTGATAAAGTAAACGAAAGAATTGATGAACAAATGAATGAATGAATGGATCGATGAAAGAACAAATGCATTCTAAAGATTTTAGTTCATACTGATTCACTAGGTGATAATTCTATAAAATGATCCAACAGGAATTTTTGGAGTAGTTATAAAGATAATAAAAGTGACTGACTATCAACAAAAAGGGCGGGGATTTGTTATATAGGTTGATTATAAATTAAGTGCCAGTTGAATTGCTTTTTTCTTATGAAAGATATACGAAGAAACATATGCTCAATCAGAACATACGATGAGATCACGGAAACATTGCAAATGTTTAGAAATTTGTAAGGTATATAATGTGTTTCAAACATGGTTTTGAATGAAAAATCTCTAACACGGTTAAACACCATTTATCTACATTTCTGATCGCTTTTATAATTAAAAGAATTTGCAAGTTAGGTGTCATAAATTATGGAGATTGCTTGATATTGATCTATCTTATTAGTCAGATCAACATAGAGCACTCTTGAAATGACTTAACGAAGTGCCAGATTTAACAGAATGTGCAAATCTCAGTTAATACAAGTTTGGTAGATGAATAAAACACGGATTTTACTCATGGAGTGCTCCAGAGCAATGAATTGAAACCGCTATGAATTTCAAGTTGATACTAATCTTTTATCCACATAAGAATTTAGCAAACTTTATTCAAACAAACTTAGGTACTGGAGATTCTTTATAAAACAATAGAAAATTACGGAAAACGCATCACAATATATAACTGACTATGCAATATTTGAATAATATGGAATAGTGTATTTAGTGAAGATTAGGTGGCTTGAATGAAAGGAAGTAAAATCATACACTGTTTCAAAATTAGGGATGTAATATGAATAAGTTGTGTGCGCATGTCTCAGCATATTCTTGGAGAGTGGTGTAGGTTGAAAATGAAATCTCTAGGGATATGTTGAGATTACGTACATGCAGCTTATATGACATAACAGGTGTTGATGTCGAAATTGGTTGTAAAATATTGCAAAACAAACCTAATCTTGCTTTTACAACTAGATTTGAAAGCATTAAAATGCAAAAGTTTTGTACATTTTTTTGTTTATTGAATCTACTTTTCAATTGAATTTGAATGTATTAACACATACATGTATCATTTACTGAAAAACAGACATCCGAAGCTTCTATAATGTAAATTTGTAATGGGAACTAACTCAATGCTGTTTAAGGACAACAATCAGTCAGTTATAAATATTCTTAGATGAACCCTTAGAATATAAAACTTTAGGAAACAGCATAATCATCTACCACATACGACCGGGATGGGGTCTCAATATGGCGGAGTAGGTGTTTCCAGCTTTGTAATTAGATATTTCCATTGGCGGTTCTCACTGTCTCGAAATGCGCACATAAACTACATAACCTCAATTTTAAAACATAGTATTTTGAAATTAATCTTAGAATGTAAATTTTATATTTAATATTTTAAACAAACGAATATAATTACTTATAAAATGTAATTCCTTTTTTCGTATTTGTCGGGGTTTGAGAGAAAAGCAGATTTAAGTGTGTCTAATGGAGGCCAATGTGACGTCATATCCGTCGCTTTTAAAGCTCATTGCGCCGGGTAGTTACGCTCCTTCCTACAGTTTTATATTCTAAGGATGAACCCAATACTGATGAAGATGTTGATGTTGAAAAGTATCAATTTTCTGTTACCGCAACAAAAAACCGTGTAAGCAATGTGTGTAAAAAAAAGCTGGCCTCTCACCTTTTATGTAGACATAGACAAGTTTCAAATAATTGAAAAATTTAATTTGTTTAGTGCTTTCAAATCTAATTACAAAAGTAAGGTTAGGTGCTTTGCGGTATACTCACAATGAATGTTGTATTTAAAAAGCCTTTTGACAACAATTCTAGGATATGCATTGTAACTTAGAATTTGAATGTCATATAGCAAGTTTGCAACAACAAATAAGATTTTGTTGCCAGAGACAAAACTGTTAAATTTTCATATCCACACTTACCAACCTAAACAGATTATAAATAATAAAATAAATAAAATTCGTATAAATTGTGGGAATAAAAAGCTCTTTCCCGAAAGGTGTATTTCGATGCACCCAAATAAGGACACAGTATCTCGATTTTTTGCTAAGGTATTTAATTGCATTCTTATATAAAAATTCCGTTCTTTTGAATATAAAAAAAAATAAAATATTTTAAGAAAATTAATTTTGTTTTAAATATATTGACACGTTAGACACAATTTTGATAACATGACTGCTTCTGAGTTATGATATTCTTATTTGCAGGCATCGTATTACATGCTAATTTCGTAGCATCCTGTATAGCTATGCTTTTGTGTTAGTTTGTATAGCGTTTAAGGATTTTCGCATCTTCTCTTCGTTTAGTTGCCATTTTGTTTGGAACTAACTTCCTGTTGATAAGAGACTAGGTAAAGAAAAGTTAATCTATAAACTTACGAGAACGTGCTCCTAATCTTCAAAAAAGAACTAGTGGAGAAACCTTATGGTTACCAATAAACTTGGAAATCAGACCAAAAATTAATTATTGATCTGCACAAATGCAATTCCCATATCACAACATAAAGGAAAAACTAATTTAACGGTGATGCCACTAAAATATTCTTTTTAAAGAATTTTCTTCACACGAACAAACAAAACGAAGAGAAGTCTCTTATCAGCAACAGGTTTGCGTCAACGGCAATAGTCACATCATGGTACAGACGTCAATAGAAGCACAATTAGAGAGGGTAAGTAGCACAACCAGCCTTGCTCTGGAAGGAATGCCCGAAAGCAATCCCCCCTCGGCTAGGAGCTGGACCACCCCCCAAAGTAATGGCTAGATGTCAATCTAACACAAAGGGCATTAGATCAACGAAAGGAAAAAGAAAAATATAGGCTAGAAGATAGAACAGTGGAAAAGTCAAAGGCAAAAAAGGGACATTCACACACAATTACACAGCAAGGCACAAAAGAGTACGAGCACAGATAGGAAGATAAAAGACAGAGAATGAACACAAGACCTAAATGGAAAAGGTCGGGTAGTATGCCCTGAAAAGGAGAAGTGAACATACCCCCACATGTGCCAACCTAAACACCCAAAAAAAGTTACACAAAATCGAAAACCCAACAAACTGCAAAATCTAACGATAGCTATATGGGATATAGAATATTGTGAACCGATGTACGTGGATTGATGACGTCAACGACTAACAGTCGGTGAATCAAGATGAAAACGATCCCAAAAAGAGGCCCACTAAAACGCCCTACCAATCTACCCAAGAATTGTCTAAAATTACGCTGACTGGTTGCTGTTGTGTCATTGGATCACGCTGCGTTCCACCTAGTTGGTGGCGTTCCTCTTCAGTTCGAAGAACATCTTATCAACAACAGGAAGTTAGTTCCAAACGAAATGGCAACTAAACTGAGAGAAAATGCGAAAATCCCTAAACGCTACACAAACTAACACACAAGCATAGCTATACAGGGTGCTTCGAAATTAGCACGTAACAATCGATTTATTTGTAAAACTTTTTCAAAATTCTGGATAGTAACATACCCATGTGTTTCAACCTTAGTTCCAAGATTTAAAAAACTAATATTGTATTGGCATGGAGTTAATTCAGGTGAAAGGGTATTCATTATAATAATGGCAGTAACTTCGTCTGATGACACTGTTGTGGCCATTCAAATTTTGATTTTTGGAACATTCGTCTATGTATTTTACTTCCTTAGACATTCAATCCAAAAATTTTTGATAGAATACAATATAGAGACTTCTAAAAGATT
Source organism: Agrypnus murinus (assembly GCA_929113105.1). Taxonomy (NCBI): domain Eukaryota; kingdom Metazoa; phylum Arthropoda; class Insecta; order Coleoptera; family Elateridae; genus Agrypnus; species Agrypnus murinus. The sequence goes on along the minus strand of OV816025.1, from coordinate 37,439,979 downwards.
TAAGAAAGACCTAAACAAAATTCAAAAGTAATTTAGATAATTTTTAATTAAATATTTGATCACTGTAAACATGGGCGAAAAGGGGAAATTAGTTGTTAAATTTCAGAAGACAAAAGATATTTCAGGTTTTCAGCTCTGGAAACAATAAAATCGGCAAAGTTTTTATTTCAGCCAATTTTTACAGGTTGTCAGCATAAGTTTCCATTTCAGTTTTCAGCACACATATAAAAGCTTCACAGTACAGTACAAATTTTCAGGTTTCATATTTTCAGGTTTTTCATCGATTTCAGCGTTTTTCTTTTTGTTTTTGTTATTCTTGAGTTTTAGTCCTAAAATTTTTCAGCAAACAGCAAAATTGTATTTTTCAGCGTTTTCAGCAAAGAATATAGCAGAAGTGCAATTAAAATTTCGGTTATTTTTCGTGAAGTTTCGGTTTTTCAGGTTTTTTAATTGCAGGACAGAATTTTACTGATTTTCAGGATTTTTCAGATAAATTCGACTGCATGTGTTTATGAGTAAATATCTCAAGGTGTATAAATACGTAATGTAACGATTGTTTTATTTTTTTAATAATTGAAAAATATTATAATTAGTAAAAATTGTTTACTCATACATATTTTGCTTGTTTGCCCTATAGCTAGGGTTTGGGACAAGGTCGTTAATATGAAATCACTGCCACAATATACTTGATCCCTTGTGGATATGCAGGCAAGTTTTAACCCTTATATGATACAAAATTTATACAAAAAATGAAATAGAGACATAAATTAGCGTAAGTAAAAGAAAAGTTCAAAACTTAAATCTCGTTCTCTCATAAATCCTACAATTAAAAGTTTTTTATAGAAATTCTTTTAAATAATACTTTTTCTTTTAATTTTTTTTTCCGAAACTTATTCTAATAACTGTAGATTTTAGAATAACTATAATTAACAGATTATAAATTTTAGACTGATTGTAAATTAGAAAAACTAAGATTTCGAATCTGTTAATTGTTTATTTGAATTCATGAATGATTGAAAAACACTAAAAGTCATGAATTCAAATAATAACAGTTTGGCAAGTAAATTTTATACTAACAGATTGAGAATTTTAGGTTAAAGAATTATTGATGTCATTTGGACAACTACGAGCCTTCAACTTGGTGAAGGATTCTGCAACTGGACTTAGCAAAGGTTATGCATTTGCTGAATATATTGACATAACTATGACAGATCAGGTAAATTCTACTTTGAAATTATTTTTTTGTACGACCATGCTATTTCGGATTGTTTACCATATTTGGTTTTAGAACAGTAGGTTATATTTACTGGTTGCTAAGCAAAAACGCGTCGGTAAGTAATTACTTACCGTTCAGTTCTGTCAAAAACAGAACGGTAAGTAAATTATATGTAATTTATAAAATAAATGCATGATCTTTAAATGTCTCTTTCGCGAGAAATCATTTATTTTCTAAATAATTGGACTATTTAAAAAAATGTATGTTGTTTATTTAAATTTGCTCAGGCCTCTTCAATATCCCAATTATATTCGTTTTCAGATTCACTCATGCTCACGAGTTTGACAAATATCGTGACATTCAAAAATAATAGTAATTACAAACGTATCCATGGTAACGACAAAACCTACTTAATGTTTGGTGGATATACAGGGCAAAAATAAATTATCTTAAATCTATTTTTTCGGGGATATTTCCTTAGTTAATACCTTTGTATTCATAATGGTCGTACAAAAAATAGTATAAGCATCTCAAACAGTAAGGAGTTTACCGATCTCCTCCAATATTGGCGACTGAGCTCGATCGGTAAACTGTCCTTACTGTTCTTGATACTTAATATACTATAAAATGTGTATTCATGCATTTTTGTTTTTATTATTTCAGGCAATTGCAGGTTTAAATGGAATGCAGCTGGGCGACAAGAAACTTATTGTACAACGTGCTAGTGTAGGTGCAAAGAACACCACTGTTATACCTAGTGTACAAATTCAAGTACCTGGACTAAGTCTTGTTGGTGCATCTGGACCAGCAACAGAAGTTCTGTGTCTATTAAATATGGTATGCATCATTTTTTGTTTCATTATAAATTTTTATTGGATTGCCGTTTCTTTAGGTTACTCCGGATGAACTGAAAGATGAAGAAGAATATGAAGATATCTTAGAAGACATAAAAGAAGAATGCAACAAATATGGTGTTGTTCGAAGTATAGAAATTCCACGGCCAATTGAAGGTGTTGATGTCCCAGGATGTGGAAAGGTTGTTCAAGTGTTTTTATTAATTCTATATTTTTATATAATTGGTTTTCTTTTCAGGTGTTTGTGGAGTTCAACTCTGTATTAGATTGTCAAAAGGCACAACAAGCATTGACAGGACGCAAATTCAGTAATAGAGTTGTAGTCACATCTTATTTTGATCCCGATAAGTATCACAGGCGGGAATTTTAAAATTATTTATAGTACTAATTATTATTCCGTAATAATATGTAATTGAACTTGTTTTATGATTTTGATGTTTGCTATTTGTAAGTCAATTGCTTCTCCAATGGAAAAAATATGAATAGTGATGTAACAATTAAAATATTAAATAATATTTACTCCCAATCCATATTGCTTAATGCTGTTATGATTCAATAATAGGGGAGTGGCGAAATATTTCATTGTTTTTTTTTTTCTGGCTTTTATTATGAACCAAAATCAAAATATCTGTGCAGTCCTATATAAAGCCATTTTTCATCTATAAAATGTTTATTGAAGGCACTTTCTATTTTTGTATTTATCAAGTTATAAACCAAAAATGAACAAAAGTCGAGTGTCTAGAATTGTGGAAGCTTTCAATAGGCGGGAGAAAAAATTGGAAATTCTTTAATCCAATCTACATTCCGAGGAATGAAAACTAAAATACACCATTTTTAAACTACTTTTATACCTCAGCATCAAGGAAGTTTAAGTAGGAGGAAGTGCCACAAGAGGTGTGCACATGAAGCCTCAAATGTGCATAACTGGTCAAGTTTTAAAGTTTCTTTCTTAAAAACTAAGTTATTAAAAACAAATGCAGGGTTATTTTATTAATATGGATTTGGAAGTGACACTAGATATCACAAAAAAACTAGATTCTGGGGTATTAATGTATCGTTAAGTAGTGTTTTCTTTAATTTGCGTAATTAATAAATTTTTACTTACATGTCAGGTACGTAGTACTTAATTTGTACAATTATGTTAATATGATCATTATATTGGAAGTGTTATCACGTGTGTGTGTGTGTGTGTGTGTGTGTGTGTGCGTGCGTGCGTGCGTGCGTGCGTGCGTGCGTGCGTGTGTGTGTGTGTGTGTGTGTGTGTGTGTGTGTGTATATATATGTATATATATATCTTCTACCCAATTGAGCGTCCTCCTATGTAAAAATCCAATACCAGTGAGCGTCCATGGTCATTGAGCGTCCGATAGACGGACGCTCACTGGCAATCCCTGAAAATGTCACAATGTGATCAGTTGGTTGCATACATGCTTTTGCAATAAAAATCTCGTGGACGTTGGGTGACACATTCGTGTGATAGATGTTTATAATTAGTTCAGGCTTCTGCCGCATATAAGCGCGGTGAGCGTCGAAGTGTCTATGATATACACAAATAATACCTGCAGCGTTCAACTGAGCTTCCACCTTTAGCTCCTCCCCCGTTAGCTGCTCTTCTTAATACATATTCATTTCTATGCATTAACGAGCGTCCGTGAGCTATTTATAGAAACAGCAGCTGTTACAGGAGAGAGTGAAGTCGATCGATAAAATTCTTCAAATAAAGCCGGTTTGGTTTACCGTGATTTTATAGAGACAGCGCGGCCCTATATATTTTATTTTATTCAACATACAGGAAAGCCACATTTAAGTACAAAATATGATTTAAATACATTATGAAGATATATCCTGACTTGTTTGAGTTTATTATGTATTATAATTATGATACGATAACATTTTAATATGTATAATTTGAAAGAAGAAAAGAATATTTTATTATAAACACATTGTTATCTATATTTGCTTATATTTTAATTCATATCAAACAATGAGAATCATCCTAAAGTTAATTGTTGAATAGAAGATTTAAATCTATTTAATAAAACCCCAATAAATTTAAGACCAAATCTACTATTATCATTACTAAGTCACGTACTTCTAGGTAGAAAGAAATTATAATCATAGTTGAAAGGATTAAAGGGTATATTGAAAATATCATAGTTTCTAGTTGATATAACTGGAATTCTAAAGGTAGTTTTTTGAGGAACTTTTAGATAATCTACCTCATCATTTATATTCAAAGCAGAAAAATTAAATTAGCTTTCGATCTTGATTTCGTGAAGGTCGCACAGTCCCTGTCTTTTCGATTAGAACCACCCTTCATAAAGGAGTAATTCTTTTTTACTAGTAGAAAATGGCTGTCCGATGGATATTGATAAAACCCACATTCATGTAGAGCTGGTGATGTGGCGTAACAGTTCATTTATGCATAAGTCTTTCCCCAACTTTCCTGAGTGGGTTCGGACGAAACCGATTTAGAGTGGAACTAGAGTTTGATGAAATTTTGATTAATTTTAAGATCTTGTGATGGACTAAGCTTCTAAGCTAGCATTTGATCGACGTTTGTAAAACTTAGACTGCGCTAAAATCTTAGACTACTTAGTTACACCACGTTTTATTCAAGTCTACCAACCTACGCGCCCAGAATCCAACCCTACTCAGGTTGTAGAAATAACGCATAAATGAACTTGGAAGGATTTTTTCTCTACAGAACAATTGTACCGAGTTTCAACGAGGTCTATAATAACTATTTTCCATCCATAAAATGTCTCCTCCGTGATTCAGTAGTCCCGAAGTAATAGCCAGGGACTGCAATATTTAAGATTTGCACAATTTCAATAGATTAATAATATCCATACGGTAATCGTATTTAAAAGCCACACATCGTAAAAAATTATTTTGCACTCGCTCTGGTGGTTTGGGTAATTTGGAGACCATACTGGAGAACCACATTGCAAAAACAGATCTTACCAATGCTATGTATACAATTCTTCGGATTGAACTTTCCTTAATGATTCTATCTTGCTCTTACACACATCTTGATCTCCTGATGTGATCGCCAAAGAGTAGAAACGTTGAATTGGCCTCAAGAATTCTGTATACGCGGTCTTCATAAGAGCTACACGAACATTTCTATCTTTTCCAGGGACAACCTTTACAATCCTCGCTATTGGATTCCAATTCTATCACTTTAAATTGCACTTCCAACTAGAACAATAATTCGAGAATAACATTCTTGAATCTTTCTTCGGTTTACGCTCAACTAATTGACTCAAATACTCACTACAAAAGTTTCGTCACAAATCCTCCTTGACTCTTTGGTGATAGGCAAATTTCCTCTCAGCACTGTTAGAATCTAAATAATCCAACCCTGGGCTTCTGGGCCAAGAACATGGCTGGGGTGAGAGGAACCAAATCTTCAGTTTTCAGAAATGAATGACAATGGTCTCGAATTGATAACTGATTCACAATCATATAAAATCGCTATTAGTTCTTCATAATTTAATAAAGTTCTTCATAATTTTTACCAAACACGTCGCAACAGTTGTTTCAGAGTTCTCATAAGACGCTCTCACCAACCTCCTTCCACCAAGCAGGAGTCGGAGGAATAAACCTCCATTGAACTTATTGGACAGCTGACACGGATTCCACGACTTTCCAATCCACAGATTTAAACAAATGTGTCCATTCCAACAAAGTTTATTGCGTTTTCACTACTACAACGGTCTTCCCCTTCTTGTTACGAAGCTTAAAACTCTGCAAGATGGAATCAGTAGACAACAAACTTATTAATTCCAAATGACTGCTACAAGTCTTTTTGTATCAAATCTTCTGCGCTTCTCACATTTGGAAATAATGGCACGAATTGACTTCCTTCCCCTCGCAATCCTATATCTTTCACATAAACGAGAAAGTAGCAACTGTGTTTCTTCATAACACTGCTTCAAATGTTCCTCCCTCACAAGGGCCAGTAACACTGGATGACTGGTTGGCAATAAAATAGGAATCCAAAAATCCACCGTGTCTTTTCTTCGTTCAGTTTTTGTTTTGACTCTTATAAGTCCCGAATTATCCCTTAAAACACTTAGTTCAGGTATCTCATTTATGTTTACTGCAAAACATTGCTTCTGAGCTACTAGTATTACACGCCTCTCTGTTTCATCCAAATCACTGGCATTTACCATGCCAGTTTTACGATTATCTTCTCCATTGCGGGAATTGTTCAAAAATCTTAGCATCCAACCCACCATTTTGACAATACCTGAACATTTCGAAAAATAATTTCTTCTGTTGTGACTTCCAATTGTGACAGCCAATAATTGCAATCGTGGGATTGGCAACCTTTTCAAAGGTGCAATTCTTGTCGTTGCTTGTAGGAACTTCAATTCCACTTGATAATTGAGTTCGCATCTCACGAAGACAACGGACTAATATGCAAAACCACTACCATCGCAAAACGTATGTAGCTTCCACCCATCCTTGGGAAATGCATAAGATGACAAACATCGAGGGATTCTGATTGACGGCGGCAGTTTCAATTCGCTCATCCAATTTTGTAAACTTTGTTCCCAACTCTTGAGGTAATACTTCAATCCAACTAGTTTTCATTCCCCAACTAGATTGAAGTAGAATATCTTCATACGCAAAACAGTGACATGTGAAACCAATGGGGTCAAAAACCTTGAACTACAGATAATATGTTTCTTCGGGTAGGAATAGGAAATGGTTCTTAAATGTCCTTGACATGACACAACAAAACATCCTCCTGCTTATCCTAAAGCAAACCAAATACTTGAGAAATGTTGCATACACTCTGAAAAGTGGATTCCCACAACCTTAGATCAAATTTGGTGGTGGACAGTAACTCAGTCACATCTTTGATGAAACTAATCAAATCACCTTCCGAGTCAACTGAAGTGACACAATTATCCACGTAGAAGGATTTTGATAATTTCTCTCCAGTTAATTTTAATTCTGGCAGTGCATTTTTAACATGAAGCTCAATCACTGCTCCCAACAGGAAAGGATTACAATTCATGCGGACCACCACACAACGATGACAAAAAATTCTTACCTGTCGGCCTTTCTTGTTCCTTCACCAGAGAAATTTCAAAAAAATCACTATTGCTTTCCTTTAGCGCAATTTGAAGAAAAGCTCTTCCGAATATCTAAGATAATGCCAATTTTTTTTCCCTAAATCTCAACAACATGGATGGGACAAGTTTAATCAAATTCGGTCCTTTTTCCAGACAATCGTACAAGGACGGCAATTTTTTCTGCCTCACTGAGCCGTCGAAAACAGGTCTAACTTTTGTCGTGACACAAAAAGGCTTGAAGACAGAGCGATGAGACAAGTACCAGCCAATGTCATTGAACTTATTATTTGGCACTTCTTCAACTACTCCTTCTTCTAACCACCCATGAACACGTTATTATAATTCTTAAAATTCCCAAAATCATCCAATTTCTTTCTTGTAGAAATAAATCACTTTTCTGTCATTAATTTGGTTTCTTTTAATTCTGGATGACCATCTATCCAAGACAGACTCACTCCATATGAACCATAAGAATTAATAAAGACAGTATCCTGGAAATGTTTTTTGGCAACAACTTTCAAAACCAGTTTAGAGTTCGTCTTTCCAGTATCTCTAATTACAATTGTTTTGAATGTCCAAAGATTTGTAACTGACGATTCTTGGATCAACAGCAACGACACAATCAAGGATGAGCTAGATTGGCAATGTTCAAAAGACACTCTTCCCATGAGAGTGCAGCCCAACTTATTCTCAATGGCAAAAAGTACACTTTTCAACTGATGAGCTCGCCCTGTCCACAAACTGCCAGCAACATCTGATTCAATTAGAATTTCAATTTGCGTACATACGTTCCCGACGTCAGAAATCCAAATCTTCTTGTTATTCAATTTTCTAAACCAGGTTCCTCTTTTCGCATGAGGAACGTCTCCACAAATGACCTCCATAAATGACATTTTCTAGAAAATTTTCCATTTACAGTACTCAGAATTACATCAAATCTCATGTGCTGTTTCTCGGACTGAACCCCACCAAAGAGCATATGAACAATTGACTCTGAGGATACAACCGGAAGCTTCATTTCTTCAGCAGCACTTCTCAAAATATAAGACCTTTGAGATCCTATGTCAACGATTGCTCTTGCCTTCCGTTCACATCCTACTCCGTTCACGGTCATCACTAACGTCTGAAGAAAGACATCACCGGAACAAGATTGATAAGACATGGCCGAACTTCTTGACTCCCGGACTCTATCTTGACTGACTGGACCATGGGTGGCAGAATTTTTGTGAGCTGGTAGATCGGAACGCATGACTTTAAAATGCTTCTTTCTATACAGGGAGTTAGGCAGAACGATATCAAAAAAAACTGGGGGGGGGTAAATAGGATTATTTGGAACCCATTTAGGGTAAATCACCCTATACAAAGGCGTTTGGTTTTCACACAACAAATTTAAAATTTGTTTCAACCGTTTTTGAGACTTAGTTAAGTCGGCTTATAACTTTTTATGTGTCTGTTATTTGGATGATTTTTTTTATTTTTAGGTTAACGATGTCTACAAGATAATAATACAAAAATTTTTAACTGATTAATTAAAAAACAAAAAATATATTAAGCCATTAGTCCAGAATTTCGGCATTTTTTCAAAAATACCTAAAAAAATTAATAAAGAAAAGCCAAGCACCTTTGTATAGGGTGATTTACCTTAAATGGGTTCCAAATTATCCTATTTACCCCCCAGTTTTTTTTGACATCGTTCTACCTAACATCCTGTATACAAGACACACGACCTTTGATTTACATAATTTGAATTGATGACCGACTCTATGATGTATTTCTTGTAGAGAAATACAACATTTCTTACTTAACAAACCTTTCTTTTTTTCACTCGGATCCATTTTCTGAGTTTGAAAGTAATTATTGATGGGATTTCGCACAAAAACATATACAATTTTTTTAACCCCACCGTCGTCACCCGAGAAAAGTCCAGCAGCTATTGGAATACTAACACTGACACTCCTTATTTCCTCCCTCCACTACAATTTACTCCATTGCCAAATCAATTACGAGCCAAAGAAATCTTTTCTCACCTTAAACTTCATATCTCAAAAATTCCATCAATTGATTGAGTCGATTCTTTTGACTGACCACTTCATCCTCTCCCAGTTTTGAATTTCTCATTCTATTCCAGGTTCTGAGCAATTCTTCAGGTAAGGTAATTCCACAAGTGGGAACAATATGGCATTATCATAATTATCTTATTCTTATTATCATGATATTCTTCAATTACCAATTTTTCGTTCGTTCGTCATCAAGATCGCGTAACTCCTTGACCAATCTTCCCAGTTTCATCATGGAAGTGTTTATGGTATCTTGTTCCATGGCTTTAACACCATCCACATTCAACATAAAATTTACTGTCGGTGTACATGCGGTAGGTCTGGGACTCTCTTCTACCGACGTCTGTCCATTTTCATTTTCCCCAAAATATTTAATCAACATCAATCCAAAATCCTAAAACAATCACGTCGAGGTCCCCAGGATGTCGGGCGCACGTAGATTTTAACCGATTCTCTTTCCCTGTCATGTAGTATTTGTAAAACTTTGGCGGTTACAAATGGCGTAGAGGCGAAAAAGGGTAAAAAAGTGTGATAGAGTGAGAAAATGTAAAAGACAGTGATAGGAAAAGATAGAGTGTTGAATGGTGGGATAGTAAGTTACATCGTGAGAAAGAGTAGGGGAGGGTAGAGACTCTGATAGTTTGATAGTGAGTAGAAAAGATGGAAAACGGTTCAAGAGAGCGGAAAGAGTGGATGAAGGAGAATGAGGTGAGTGAGGATAAGGTGGAAAGAGATGAAAGAAGGTCTAAAGAGATTGGAGTAGATGAATAAGGCTGATAAACCGTGCAAAATGGTAAAAAGGAGTAAGAGAATGTGAACGAGCGGGACAGGGACAAGGACGGGAAAGAGTCCTTTAATTATAGTTTTCCTTGTAGTCGCATTTACAGTTCTTTTGTATGTCTATTACTGCTTTATCTGCGAATATATTCTACAGGTAAGCAAACCTACTTATTTGTACTTGCAGTTACAGGTAGTGCTATTATTACTGAGGTATCGATGCAGCTCAGGTACCGACTTGTAGTTCACTTGCGAGTGATAAACCAGCAGGAACAACTTGCAAAGCAGGTATCTGCGCATTTCTCTGGTACGAACTTATGCAAAAGTTGAGAACAACGGAGATAACGCTTGGAGAAACACATGTAAGGCAACATCATCACATATATGTATGCTACTTCTTCTGTAACTGATAAAAGACATGTTCAAATCAATTTTAAGACTTTGATTTATTGTTTCTAGCCTTATTTGGTGAAACTCCAAAAATCAATTACTAAATAAAACTGATTTGTTAATACTTTTACATATTTATTATAATCTACCTGACAATTGTTTCGACTGTTTAGATCTGCTATATTATATCCTATTGGACAAACACTTCGAAGTTTGAACATAAGATATAAAGAGCACCTACGTTGTTACAGAAGTAAATATCCAAAAAATATCTACGCCAAACGCCTTTTTAGAACAAAATCACACAATGCCTTCCCAAAATAATATTAAATTCCTACATTTTTGTTAATAACAAACGCAAATTAGACATTTTAGGAACTTTGGAGATATTATACAAACACAAACTGTGGGTACTTTTAATGAATGAACAGATTGAGCTCAGTAATTCTCCGGTACTAGAAGTGTTAGATATTTAATATATATTTTTTATCTAGTTATCTATTTTTTGCATTTACCTTAGCGACGTGTTTGTTTATATTTACATTACCTTTGATAATGACAGCTCAGCTGTCGAAACATATGTCAGAGAGATTATATAAATTTGTGAAACTTTTAACTAAATAATCAGTTTTATTTGTTTCGCAATTTTAAGAAAGTTCTTATAATAAACATTTCCTTAAAAAAGTACGTAAAATAAAAGTTGTATTCTTATAATAACATTTAGATGTTTTGCATCTTCATCGAAGCTAAAACATAACAATTTGTAAAATATAAAAATCAGCTGATTGACAGTTTTTTCTATATCCAAACAAAATAAGACTAAATCTAATAACAATCTAACATTTAAATGTACTGTTGCTAATCATAGAGCTAACCTACTACTATTATGTTATTAAAGCCGAGTTCAGCAGAATCAATACTCAGATTAATGATTGATCTGATTACTCAAGTAATTGGAGAGAGGAAGACAATTGTTTTAATAATAGTTGCTAACGCTGGTTACTCGAGCGATCAAATACCTTCGATGCAATTACCAAACTTAGCTTTAATTTATTTTTACCCTTTTGAAATGTGTTAATTGTAATCATTAACAATGCATATTATAATTTTCCCCTTTTGCAATATATAAAGGTAATATATTTATTTATTTAGGAATGGGTGGCATTATCTGAAACATCATAATAAAACTAACAGCCAGCTGACTGTCTATTTAAAATTCGCTACTGTTTGTATTTACAAAATATATAGAATGCATGAATACACTTCTCAAGTGCAAATTCGCGTTCTTGGGAAACCCGTCTTATGACGTCATGCTTCGACGCCACCACATGCTTCCGAACCAATCAAATAAGAGAATCTAAAAATAGATGTCTAAAAATAGACGGACGCTCAATGAAACACTAAGTAGTTCATGACGCTCAGTAATCGCTTAAAATGATTTACTACTTACACACGGTGTATATGTGTGGACGCTCAGCTACAAACTTTCTATACTGACGCTCAATGGTACGACAGATAAATATATATATATATATATATATATATATATATATATATATCTTCTACCCAATTGAGCGTCCTCCTATGTAAAAATCCAATACCAGTGAGCGTCCATGGTCATTGAGCGTCCGATAGACGGACGCTCACTGGCAATCCCTGAAAATGTCACAATGTGATCAGTTGGTTGCATACATGCTTTTGCAATAAAAATCTCGTGGACGTTGGGTGACACATTCGTGTGATAGATGTTTATAATTAGTTCAGGCTTCTGCCGCATATAAGCGCGGTGAGCGTCGAAGTGTCTATGATATACACAAATAATACCTGCAGCGTTCAACTGAGCTTCCACCTTTAGCTCCTCCCCCGTTAGCTGCTCTTCTTAATACATATTCATTTCTATGCATTAACGAGCGTCCGTGAGCTATTTATAGAAACAGCAGCTGTTACAGGAGAGAGTGAAGTCGATCGATAAAATTCTTCAAATAAAGCCGGTTTGGTTTACCGTGATTTTATAGAGACAGCGCGGCCCTATATATTTTATTTTATTCAACATACAGGAAAGCCACATTTAAGTACAAAATATGATTTAAATACATTATGAAGATATATCCTGACTTGTTTGAGTTTATTATGTATTATAATTATGATACGATAACATTTTAATATGTATAATTTGAAAGAAGAAAAGAATATTTTATTATAAACACATTGTTATCTATATTTGCTTATATTTTAATTCATATCAAACAATGAGAATCATCCTAAAGTTAATTGTTGAATAGAAGATTTAAATCTATTTAATAAAACCCCAATAAATTTAAGACCAAATCTACTATTATCATTACTAAGTCACGTACTTCTAGGTAGAAAGAAATTATAATCGTAGTTGAAAGGATTAAAGGGTATATTGAAAATATCATAGTTTCTAGTTGATATAACTGGAATTCTAAAGGTAGTTTTTTGAGGAACTTTTAGATAATCTACCTCATCATTTATATTCAAAGCAGAAAAATTAAATTAGCTTTCGATCTTGATTTCGTGAAGGTCGCACAGTCCCTGTCTTTTCGATTAGAACCACCCTTCATAAAGGAGTAATTCTTTTTTACTAGTAGAAAATGGCTGTCCGATGGATATTGATAAAACCCACATTCATGTAGAGCTGGTGATGTGGCGTAACAGTTCATTTATGCATAAGTCTTTCCCCAACTTTCCTGAGTGGGTTCGGACGAAACCGATTTAGAGTGGAACTAGAGTTTGATGAAATTTTGATTAATTTTAAGATCTTGTGATGGACTAAGCTTCTAAGCTAGCATTTGATCGACGTTTGTAAAACTTAGACTGCGCTAAAATCTTAGACTACTTAGTTACACCACGGTTTATTCAAGTCTACCAACCTACGCGCCCAGAATCCAACCCTACTCAGGTTGTAGAAATAACGCATAAATGAACTTGGAAGGATTTTTTCTCTACAGAACAATTGTACCGAGTTTCAACGAGGTCTATAATAACTATTTTCCATCCATAAAATGTCTCCTCCGTGATTCAGTAGTCCCGAAGTAATAGCCAGGGACTGCAATATTTAAGATTTGCACAATTTCAATAGATTAATAATATCCATACGGTAATCGTATTTAAAAGCCACACATCGTAAAAAATTATTTTGCACTCGCTCTGGTGGTTTGGGTAATTTGGAGACCATACTGGAGAACCACATTGCAAAAACAGATCTTACCAATGCTATGTATACAATTCTTCGGATTGAACTTTCCTTAATGATTCTATCTTGCTCTTACACACATCTTGATCTCCTGATGTGATCGCCAAAGAGTAGAAACGTTGAATTGGCCTCAAGAATTCTGTATACGCGGTCTTCATAAGAGCTACACGAACATTTCTATCTTTTCCAGGGACAACCTTTACAATCCTCGCTATTGGATTCCAATTCTATCACTTTAAATTGCACTTCCAACTAGAACAATAATTCGAGAATAACATTCTTGAATCTTTCTTCGGTTTACGCTCAACTAATTGACTCAAATACTCACTACAAAAGTTTCGTCACAAATCCTCCTTGACTCTTTGGTGATAGGCAAATTTCCTCTCAGCACTGTTAGAATCTAAATAATCCAACCCTGGGCTTCTGGGCCAAGAACATGGCTGGGGTGAGAGGAACCAAATCTTCAGTTTTCAGAAATGAATGACAATGGTCTCGAATTGATAACTGATTCACAATCATATAAAATCGCTATTAGTTCTTCATAATTTAATAAAGTTCTTCATAATTTTTACCAAACACTCGTCGCAACAGTTGTTTCAGAGTTCTCATAAGACGCTCTCACCAACCTCCTTCCACCAAGCAGGAGTCGGAGGAATAAACCTCCATTGAACTTATTGGACAGCTGACACGGATTCCACGACTTTCCAATCCACAGATTTAAACAAATGTGTCCATTCCAACAAAGTTTATTGCGTTTTCACTACTACAACGGTCTTCCCCTTCTTGTTACGAAGCTTAAAACTCTGCAAGATGGAATCAGTAGACAACAAACTTATTAATTCCAAATGACTGCTACAAGTCTTTTTGTATCAAATCTTCTGCGCTTCTCACATTTGGAAATAATGGCACGAATTGACTTCCTTCCCCTCGGAATCCTATATCTTTCACATAAACGAGAAAGTAGCAACTGTGTTTCTTCATAACACTGCTTCAAATGTTCCTCCCTCACAAGGGCCAGTAACACTGGATGACTGGTTGGCAATAAAATAGGAATCCAAAAATCCACCGTGTCTTTTCTTCGTTCAGTTTTTGTTTTGACTCTTATAAGTCCCGAATTATCCCTTAAAACACTTAGTTCAGGTATCTCATTTATGTTTACTGCAAAACATTGCTTCTGAGCTACTAGTATTACACGCCTCTCTGTTTCATCCAAATCACTGGCATTTACCATGCCAGTTTTACGATTATCTTCAACATTGCGGGAATTGTTCAAAAATCTTAGCATCCAACCCACCATTTTGACAATACCTGAACATTTCGAAAAATAATTTCTTCTGTTGTGACTTCCAATTGTGACAGCCAATAATTGCAATCGTGGGATTGGCAACCTTTTCAAAGGTGCAATTCTTGTCGTTGCTTGTAGGAACTTCAATTCCACTTGATAATTGAGTTCGCATCTCACGAAGACAACGGACTAATATGCAAAACCACTACCATCGCAAAACGTATGTAGCTTCCACCCATCCTTGGGAAATGCATAAGATGACAAACATCGAGGGATTCTGATTGACGGCGGCAGTTTCAATTCGCTCATCCAATTTTGTAAACTTTGTTCCCAACTCTTGAGGTAATACTTCAATCCAACTAGTTTTCATTCCCCAACTAGATTGAAGTAGAATATCTTCATACGCAAAACAGTGACATGTGAAACCAATGGGGTCAAAAACCTTGAACTACAGATAATATGTTTCTTCGGGTAGGAATAGGAAATGGTTCTTAAATGTCCTTGACATGACACAACAAAACATCCTCCTGCTTATCCTAAAGCAAACCAAATACTTGAGAAATGTTGCATACACTCTGAAAAGTGGATTCCCACAACCTTAGATCAAATTTGGTGGTGGACAGTAACTCAGTCACATCTTTGATGAAACTAATCAAATCACCTTCCGAGTCAACTGAAGTGACACAATTATCCACGTAGAAGGATTTTGATAATTTCTCTCCAGTTAATTTTAATTCTGGCAGTGCATTTTTAACATGAAGCTCAATCACTGCTCCCAACAGGAAAGGATTACAATTCATGCGGACCACCACACAACGATGACAAAAAATTCTTACCTGTCGGCCTTTCTTGTTCCTTCACCAGAGAAATTTCAAAAAAATCACTATTGCTTTCCTTTAGCGCAATTTGAAGAAAAGCTCTTCCGAATATCTAAGATAATGCCAATTTTTTTTCCCTAAATCTCAACAACATGGATGGGACAAGTTTAATCAAATTCGGTCCTTTTTCCAGACAATCGTACAAGGACGGCAATTTTTTCTGCCTCACTGAGCCGTCGAAAACAGGTCTAACTTTTGTCGTGACACAAAAAGGCTTGAATACAGAGCGATGAGACAAGTACCAGCCAATGTCATTGAACTTATTATTTGGCACTTCTTCAACTACTCCTTCTTCTAACCACCCATGAACACGTTATTATAATTCTTAAAATTCCCAAAATCATCCAATTTCTTTCTTGTAGAAATAAATCACTTTTCTGTCATTAATTTGGTTTCTTTTAATTCTGGATGACCATCTATCCAAGACAGACTCACTCCATATGAACCATAAGAATTAATAAAGACAGTATCCTGGAAATGTTTTTTGGCAACAACTTTCAAAACCAGTTTAGAGTTCGTCTTTCCAGTATCTCTAATTACAATTGTTTTGAATGTCCAAAGATTTGTAACTGACGATTCTTGGATCAACAGCAACGACACAATCAAGGATGAGCTAGATTGGCAATGTTCAAAAGACACTCTTCCCATGAGAGTGCAGCCCAACTTATTCTCAATGGCAAAAAGTACACTTTTCAACTGATGAGCTCGCCCTGTCCACAAACTGCCAGCAACATCTGATTCAATTAGAATTTCAATTTGCGTACATACGTTCCCGACGTCAGAAATCCAAATCTTCTTGTTATTCAATTTTCTAAACCAGGTTCCTCTTTTCGCATGAGGAACGTCTCCACAAATGACCTCCATAAATGACATTTTCTAGAAAATTTTCCATTTACAGTACTCAGAATTACATCAAATCTCATGTGCTGTTTCTCGGACTGAACCCCACCAAAGAGCATATGAACAATTGACTCTGAGGATACAACCGGAAGCTTCATTTCTTCAGCAGCACTTCTCAAAATATAAGACCTTTGAGATCCTATGTCAACGATTGCTCTTGCCTTCCGTTCACATCCTACTCCGTTCACGGTCATCACTAACGTCTGAAGAAAGACATCACCGGAACAAGATTGATAAGACATGGCCGAACTTCTTGACTCCCGGACTCTATCTTGACTGACTGGACCATGGGTGGCAGAATTTTTGTGAGCTGGTAGATCGGAACGCATGACTTTAAAATGCTTCTTTCTATACAGGGAGTTAGGCAGAACGATATCAAAAAAAACTGGGGGGGGGTAAATAGGATTATTTGGAACCCATTTAGGGTAAATCACCCTATACAAAGGCGTTTGGTTTTCACACAACAAATTTAAAATTTGTTTCAACCGTTTTTGAGACTTAGTTAAGTCGGCTTATAACTTTTTATGTGTCTGTTATTTGGATGATTTTTTTTATTTTTAGGTTAACGATGTCTACAAGATAATAATACAAAAATTTTTAACTGATTAATTAAAAAACAAAAAATATATTAAGCCATTAGTCCAGAATTTCGGCATTTTTTCAAAAATACCTAAAAAAATTAATAAAGAAAAGCCAAGCACCTTTGTATAGGGTGATTTACCTTAAATGGGTTCCAAATTATCCTATTTACCCCCCAGTTTTTTTTGACATCGTTCTACCTAACATCCTGTATACAAGACACACGACCTTTGATTTACATAATTTGAATTGATGACCGACTCTATGATGTATTTCTTGTAGAGAAATACAACATTTCTTACTTAACAAACCTTTCTTTTTTTCACTCGGATCCATTTTCTGAGTTTGAAAGTAATTATTGATGGGATTTCGCACAAAAACATATACAATTTTTTTAACCCCACCGTCGTCACCCGAGAAAAGTCCAGCAGCTATTGGAATACTAACACTGACACTCCTTATTTCCTCCCTCCACTACAATTTACTCCATTGCCAAATCAATTACGAGCCAAAGAAATCTTTTCTCACCTTAAACTTCATATCTCAAAAATTCCATCGTCACCCGAGAAAAGTCCAGCAGCTATTGGAATACTAACACTGACACTCCTTATTTCCTCCCTCCACTACAATTTACTCCATTGCCAAATCAATTACGAGCCAAAGAAATCTTTTCTCACCTTAAACTTCATATCTCAAAAATTCCATCAATTGATTGAGTCGATTCTTTTGACTGACCACTTCATCCTCTCCCAGTTTTGAATTTCTCATTCTATTCCAGGTTCTGAGCAATTCTTCAGGTAAGGTAATTCCACAAGTGGGAACAATATGGCATTATCATAATTATCTTATTCTTATTATCATGATATTCTTCAATTACCAATTTTTCGTTCGTTCGTCATCAAGATCGCGTAACTCCTTGACCAATCTTCCCAGTTTCATCATGGAAGCGTTTATGGTATCTTGTTCCATGGCTTTAACACCATCCACATTCAACATAAAATTTACTGTCGGTGTACATGCGGTAGGTCTGGGACTCTCTTCTACCGACGTCTGTCCATTTTCATTTTCCCCAAAATATTTAATCAACATCAATCCAAAATCCTAAAACAATCACGTCGAGGTCCCCAGGATGTCGGGCGCACGTAGATTTTAACCGATTCTCTTTCCCTGTCATGTAGTATTTGTAAAACTTTGGCGGTTACAAATGGCGTAGAGGCGAAAAAGGGTAAAAAAGTGTGATAGAGTGAGAAAATGTAAAAGACAGTGATAGGAAAAGATAGAGTGTTGAATGGTGGGATAGTAAGTTACATCGTGAGAAAGAGTAGGGGAGGGTAGAGACTCTGATAGTTTGATAGTGAGTAGAAAAGATGGAAAACGGTTCAAGAGAGCGGAAAGAGTGGATGAAGGAGAATGAGGTGAGTGAGGATAAGGTGGAAAGAGATGAAAGAAGGTCTAAAGAGATTGGAGTAGATGAATAAGGCTGATAAACCGTGCAAAATGGTAAAAAGGAGTAAGAGAATGTGAACTAGCGGGACAGGGACAAGGACGGGAAAGAGTCCTTTAATTATAGTTTTCCTTGTAGTCGCATTTACAGTTCTTTTGTATGTCTATTACTGCTTTATCTGCGAATATATTCTACAGGTAAGCAAACCTACTTATTTGTACTTGCAGTTACAGGTAGTGCTATTATTACTGAGGTATCGATGCAGCTCAGGTACCGACTTGTAGTTCACTTGCGAGTGATAAACCAGCAGGAACAACTTGCAAAGCAGGTATCTGCGCATTTCTCTGGTACGAACTTATGCAAAAGTTGAGAACAACGGAGATAACGCTTGGAGAAACACATGTAAGGCAACATCATCACATATATGTATGCTACTTCTTCTGTAACTGATAAAAGACATGTTCAAATCAATTTTAAGACTTTGATTTATTGTTTCTAGCCTTATTTGGTGAAACTCCATAATCAATTACTAAATAAAACTGATTTGTTAATACTTTTACATATTTATTATAATCTACCTGACAATTGTTTCGACTGTTTAGATCTGCTATATTATATCCTATTGGACAAACACTTCGAAGTTTGAACATAAGATATAAAGAGCACCTACGTTGTTACAGAAGTAAATATCCAAAAAATATCTACGCCAAACGCCTTTTTAGAACAAAATCACACAATGCCTTCCCAAAATAATATTAAATTCCTACATTTTTGTTAATAACAAACGCAAATTAGACATTTTAGGAACTTTGGAGATATTATACAAACACAAACTCTGGGTACTTTTAATGAATGAACAGATTGAGCTCAGTAATTCTCCGGTACTAGAAGTGTTAGATATTTAATATATATTTTTTATCTAGTTATCTATTTTTTGCATTTACCTTAGCGACGTGTTTGTTTATATTTACATTACCTTTGATAATGACAGCTCAGCTGTCGAAACATATGTCAGAGAGATTATATAAATTTGTGAAACTTTTAACTAAATAATCAGTTTTATTTGTTTCGCAATTTTAAGAAAGTTCTTATAATAAACATTTCCTTAAAAAAGTACGTAAAATAAAAGTTGTATTCTTATAATAACATTTAGATGTTTTGCATCTTCATCGAAGCTAAAACATAACAATTTGTAAAATATAAAAATCAGCTGATTGACAGTTTTTTCTATATCCAAACAAAATAAGACTAAATCTAATAACAATCTAACATTTAAATGTACTGTTGCTAATCATAGAGCTAACCTACTACTATTATGTTATTAAAGCCGAGTTCAGCAGAATCAATACTCAGATTAATGATTGATCTGATTACTCAAGTAATTGGAGAGAGGAAGACAATTGTTTTAATAATAGTTGCTAACGCTGGTTACTCGAGCGATCAAATACCTTCGATGCAATTACCAAACTTAGCTTTAATTTATTTTTACCCTTTTGAAATGTGTTAATTGTAATCATTAACAATGCATATTATAATTTTCCCCTTTTGCAATATATAAAGGTAATATATTTATTTATTTAGGAATGGGTGGCATTATCTGAAACATCATAATAAAACTAACAGCCAGCTGACTGTCTATTTAAAATTCGCTACTGTTTGTATTTACAAAATATATAGAATGCATGAATACACTTCTCAAGTGCAAATTCGCGTTCTTGGGAAACCCGTCTTATGACGTCATGCTTCGACGCCACCACATGCTTCCGAACCAATCAAATAAGAGAATCTAAAAATAGATGTCTAAAAATAGACGGACGCTCAATGAAACACTAAGTAGTTCATGACGCTCAGTAATCGCTTAAAATGATTTACTACTTACACACGGTGTATATGTGTGGACGCTCAGCTACAAACTTTCTATACTGACGCTCAATGGTACGACAGATAAATATATATATATATATATATATATATATATATATATATATATATATATATATATATATATATATATACATACGTAAATATAAAGCGGCGGAATAGGAAAACTTGCAACCGTTACATCAATGAAAATCCATATCATATGTTAACATAAGCATGAATTTAAAAACAGTGTGATCAGGGAAATAAAGGCTATCTTTCTGTCTTTTTAATTTTGAGTTTTATTATCATTTTTATAATCGTAATTTGAGTATATTGTATTTCAAAAGTCAGACTGAAATTTTAAATAAAAACACAAGTACATGAGAGAAATAGATTGCTCCCGGAAATGCCGAAAACCTACTTTTTATCTGCCACAATCTTCCTAAATTAAATTTTAAATATGTACTGAATTTTTTTTAATGCTATTTATTACGTTGTAGTTTTTTTGAGTTTTGACATCAAATTTAATAATAATCCAATACTGTTAATTTTTTAATTAAATTTGTTTAGTTATATTATTTATTATTTTATTAAAGCAAAATAAGTAGTAGGAAACGCATTTTTTCGGACACCAATGTTTTCATTTTGTGACATAATTTTGTATTCAATAAAATTAATCATAATTCAAATTTTTATTTTGCTTTGGCTGAATATTCGGCGCTTCGGCAAATTCTAATAGCTGAATATTCGGTATTAAAATTTGCCATAGTCTAGAAGTGCACCAAACCTATATTAAATCCTATTTAAACTTTAACCTCTCGGTGGCATCGGTTAATATTGACCAAATGGGCTGAAATTTTGCACAGTTTATTTTTTTGACATTTTAAAGAGATCTAGACTAAAAAATTTTAACTTTTGCAAAATAACAGTCACCCTAATACACACGCATACATTGGCAGCTTTGATGGAGTTACTTTTTGCTCATACTATACAATCACTAGAAGAACCTACAATATACCTGATACACAATAACCAGTGCAATCATTCACATATTTAAGTAAATTGCGGCTTGTTATATAAGGGGATCAATTGTTTTGTAGCTAATAAGTTTTTTTACAAACTGAAGGTCAAGATATGCCTTATGTGGAAAAGGAGAGCTTTGATATATATTTTAACAATAAAAATACACATCAGAAATACTATTTATTTTTTTTGCTGTTAATGAAAATTAATTTCTAAATACAAATATGTATCTTCAACCAGTATATTGCTTTTGACATCCAGTGTGTATGTGATGGAAGGTCCCAGGAGCATGAATAGTTACATTCAAACCTGTGTCGCCTAGGAACAGCCGAGTTGGATATAGAGATTTTTCATAATAATCACAAGGCTGTTGCGTCTTTAAAATGTTCTCTACAAAATTAAAGATGTCAAGATGTTCGCATTGTTGTTCCAAGCGTCTTTGAAACGTTTAAATAATGGAACATTAAGATCACTAGGAGAATGCATTTTTACATTAAGTGCTTTTTGAAACAATCTTGTAAATACAGTGTATAATTTTGTTCATCTGTTCCAATAGAACACTTGCACCATTCAAATGGTGCATTTCAAACCCGTCGTATCGTAACATCTTTACTAGTGAGAGCCCATTTTAATAGTGCTTCATAAACTGCAGTTGCTTGCTCCCTTCCCAAAGATATTTGTAAAACTGATATTCCTGTTATTTGTTCTGTATCTCCACATGTAATTATCACGGCGAGTCTGTCGTATTTCTCGTGTCAGTTAAATCAATAAAATATTTTTCATCCCAATGAATTACAGGGGCCAGCAAATCGATTATTTAATAGTATATTAAAGAACGAGTTTCATAAGGCAAGATTTATTGCACGAGTCCAAAGTCCAAGAAAAAGACGAGTGCAATAATGACTTATGAAACGAGTTTTTTTATGCTATTTTTTCTATTTTGCGTCTTTTATTCCCTTTTTAAATAAAAAAAATCGCAATTTCAAAGTTTAGGGATTTTTGTGGTAGTTGACAACACTGATGTGACATTTGAAAATTCATTGATTGACACAGAGAATTGAGTGAAGTTTTTGTCAATTTTCTGTATTTTTCAATTATTTTTTTAATGCTACCAACTTTGAAGAAGTTGGGCTATTAAAGCACTCAAATGAGCTATTAACGAACTGTTTTGGGTGCTTTAACAGCTTTATTATAGACGCAAAATAAAAAAAACATTTTATTAGTTTTTCAGCTCTTTGTGCAACTTTTGTCTACAAATGACAGTCAAGGGGGCGGTCGCGGCGTACCTACCTAATGAGAAATTTAATATAAATCAAATCCTTTGAAAATACACCTATTTTCATGAAAAAACATTTTATCTAGCCGTCTAAGATGTTTATCTTATTATTATGGCGTAAATAAACATTAAAACATTTAAATGAGCATTAAGTATAAAGATAAACTAACTAATTGATTCGGTTTAGAACTGTCGGTAACAAGTCTATGCAAGTTGGTAAGCAAAGACGTGATTTACGCAATCAAGCATGTTTCGACAAAAATACGGGAACTTGTAACAACCTGTTTGCAGGGCAAGTGCACCGGGGCACTGCAAACAAACAAAGGCAGGGATAGCTCTTCTAATGTCTTATTGTTTTTGTGTGCTTCGCCAGTGATCCATACTTGCGCGTGACTGATAAAGTAAAGAAGTCATTATAGCCATTAGTTTTATAACTTTCTATAAATCGGTTGAAAAGTTAATGTATTCACAATTTTGTGAATTACAAAATGTCTGAAACTAAGAAGAAATGTCGGCAGTACAACATTGAGTATTTGAAATATGGATTTACGCAATCTCCAACAAACCAATTATTACCTATGTGTTTAATTTGCCAAAAAGTATTTTCAAATGAAGCCTTCTAGGCTCCAAGAGCATTTGAATAAAATACATGCTGATAAAAAGGACAAAGATTTATCCTTTATTTTCAAGGACTTGAAAAGAAATATTTAAAACAGCCAACTATATCAAACCTTTTTGCATCGTGTTCTAAACAAGAAGATGATGGACTACGAGCTTCATATAATATTTCATTATTAATCGCAAAAGCAGGAAAACCACACACAATTGGTGAGGAATTAATTATACCGGCAGTCAAAGAGGTAATCGAAACTGTTCTTCATCATAAGACGCCATCAGATATCATCAAAAAAATTCCTTTGAGTAATAATACAGTGCAAAGAAAAATCAATGAAATGGCTAAAGACGAATTATCACTATGTGACTACTTAAAGACTTCCAAATTTTCCATTCAACTCGATGAATCAACTTTACCAAATAACGAAGCACTACTCTTGTCTTACGTCCGATTCATAAAAGAAGAAGAAATTTGTCAAGAGTTATTATTTGCAAAAAATCTGGAAGCCGATACAAAGGGAGAATCCATATTTAATACCATGCACGTTTTTTTTTTCAAGAGAAAGAAATTCCTATTCGAAATATTTTGTCAGTTGCTACAGATGGTGCTCCAGCAATGACGGGGCGTCATAAGGGTTTCATTGCGCATTTAAAACAAGCAGTACCAAATGTACTTGCTGTACATTGTGTTATTCATCGTCAGCACTTGGTTGCAAAAAATCTTAATGAACGCCTGCATTTGTCGCTCCATTATGTTATTAGAGCAGTCAACAAGATAAGAAGCAATTCATTAAATGACAGATTATTTGGGCAACTTTGTAGTGAAAATGATGAAGACTATAATCGCTTGCTGCTCCACACAGAAGTACGATGGCTCACGAAAGGTGTTTGTCTGAATCGCTTTTTCAATCTATTTGACTCGGTACGGGACTTCCTTGAAAATAGAGACGATGAACTGCGCTGAAACTTGATTGCGTCCAAAAATGACATTGCTTATTTGACAGACCTTTTTAAAATATTTAATGACATTAATTTACAATTGCAAGGTGATGGGTTGAATTTAATAAAAACAAAAAATGTCATAGCTGCTTGTGTGGGAAAACTTCTTCTATTCAAACGAAATCTAGGAAGAGGTGAATACAGCCACTTTCTGACATTATCAGCATTATCGGTAAAACAGGAAGATTTACTTACTGTCAACACCTGGACGCTCTTCATGCTGATTTTACAGAGCGATTCCAGGATGTTTTAAATATGAATATACCAATCTGGGTTTTAAACCCTTTCGCAAATGCAGATACAGCAGAATCATCAAATTTAGAAGAAGAACTCGAACTCACAACTAATTAAGAATTAAAAGTAAAATTCAGAAATGGATACCAAGAGTTCCGGCTCTAAAAATCAATATCAGATCTCCACCCTGGATTGTGGGAAATAGTACAGAAATTTTTAATTGTGTTTCCTTCGTCATATTTGGCTGAGCGTGGGTTTAGTGCAATAGCTAATTTACTGTCTAAGAAAAGGAATAGAATGCAGATCACTGAGCGTGGTGATTTACGACTGATGTTAACTAAATTGAAACCCGACATTAACAAATTGTTAAAACTCCACCAGCCTCAACCGTCTCATTGATATTTATGTTTTCTTATTGAATTTTGTTTTTTTATTATATTTTTTTTACTAATTTTGATTAATCATCTTGTCTTTGCCTTTATGGAGTGCGGGGTGCTCCAGCTTTGTGTATTGTCTTGCATTTTTGTTGGTTAAGTTATAATTTTGTTAATAACACTTTGTATGGTCTTTGTCTGAATTAAATGTTTTTATTATAACATGTTTTTGTATTTTTAAATAATTAATAATCACGACCACAAGTAGCACACTTACAGAGAGAGAGAATTAATTTTTAGTTTGTGATTATTAATAGATAATAGACAGACATAAAATTGGTATAATTAACTATTACGTAAAGGGGGCATTGGAATGGTTGTCCGGCTTATAAATAAAAACATATCGAATTACATTTAGTTTATACCGCAAATTTAATTGAGACTTCACATTTCAAAGTAGTTTTGATTCGAAGTTCATATTATTAATAAGTAGTAGTGAATAAAACTTTACGCTCCATAATGAATGTGGTTATGTGCTTTACTATTTTGCTCGTTTCTGCTTATAATGATAAACATATTCAATATTAATAAAAGCTAACCAATCTTTATGTTAATGATATTATGTCACATCATACAGACTACTTTATAGAATGAATCAAAATGTTGACTTTCAGCTTTATTTTCCTAATTATAATGTAAGTATATTAAAAAATAGTATATGACATGAAAATTTCAAGTATATTTTACGTGGGGCACCTGTGTAAACTTAATCCCCACGTTCCTTCCAGAAGGAAGTGATTGGGATACGCCCAATCAGCGCGCAAGTTGCATAACCGGCAGTCGTGCAATTGCTACCAGATTAACTCACTGGTAGGAGCGAGGTTGCCTATCCACCCTCTACTAGCTAAGTCGCGCATAGTGACCGAGCAGTTGACTTAACACGCTGCTCACCCGCCGGCACTAGAAGTACCTCGTCCAGCAATAGGACTATTCCCCAACTTGACGCTATTATCAAGTGGGACCACTGCCCGATCGAATCCAACCTCAGATGTGGCAGGACTTGGTTTTTAAGCGGTTTTGCCACCCCGATCTACCAATTTTAGGCTTGGTGGGCCCTCGACAGAGTATATGACAGTGGCGTGCGGTCCATGGAAGCAATGCTTCCCTTGAGAATTTATTAAAAATAAAAACTAATGCTAACAAAATATTTTTACAAAATTATGGTTATCGTTTAATTAAATTTGTAATATTTATTCAACTTAAAGCTCAATATCAATTCCGTACAGCAAAAAGTATAATTATTTAGAGTACTATTTTAAATTAGGCTCATTAAACTTGCACAGAAAAGTAATACCGATTCAAATGTGTTACATACACTGCATATAAGTACTGCTTATAACTGCTCTTCTCTTAGCCTTGGCGTGAATCAGAGGGCGTGGTTATATAGTAGACGATGCTGTTAGCATTGCTTGGCCGTTATTTTTAGTGTGCTTCATGCCCAAATGTTTATTTATTATAATTTGGTTATTTGTTCGATTTAGTGTTTGTTAAATTTAATGTTACTTAAGTAATGTAAATCTGCGAATGAGACTGTATTTTGTCGAATTTTATTATTTCAATTTATATAAGTTGGATTTTTTTTAAAGACAAATAATTCTATTTAGTTTGCCTGTATGCAAATTTAAAATTGCATTATCGTCACGACTGCAAATTCAACTGCTTCGGTGAAAGGCTCGAGTACTTTCGATACATCCAAATCAGTACAATTTTTTTGTGCAGTTTGTAAATTATTAATAACGAATTTTTCGCATACAGTTTTGGACAGAAATTACAAATTATTAAGAAAGGCAGATCAAAACCAGAACTTTCAAATTTAACAACTAAGATTAAAACCTGCACCGGTATTTTGCTAAGAAAGACCGGAAAATTGAGTTGCAGTATAAATACATAGTAGTAGTTTTTTTTAAATAAAGAATAATAGTCAACAAATTCCATAAGTGTAAAAGCTCTTCTTTGAAAAACTGTTAAGCTTAATAATTATAACACTGTTTTTTATTGTACCTAGCAGGGGCGGATCCAGAGAAGTATTTTGAGGGGGAATCTTTGGAAAAATAATTGTTTTAATAAATAATCATTAAACAAACATTATTTGTTTCTATTCTATGTATACTTATTTCTAAATTGGGGGGGATTATTCCCTCCCCGTTAATTCGCGCCTGTACCTAGGTGTATTATAATTAAAGTCGTGGTTGCTTCCCTAGATTAAATTCTCACCACACGCCACTGGTATATGACATACGTTTTTAGGTGCCTTTAAAGCCCTAGTAATGTGAGAAGCACTGCTTTATGTCTCGCTCTTCAACTACGTCGCACATAGTATCATATAATATACTTATAATAATTTCAGTGACGTGCAGTCTATGGAAGCAATGCTTCCCTTAAAAATTATTTAACCCTAAAAACAATGTTACCAAAATATTTATGATTAAGATTATGGTTATTATTGATTTAAATTTGTGAAATTTAATTAACTTAAAGCTTTCATGTCCGTGCACCAAGAAATTCAAATCTGTTACATGTTCTGCTTACTGTACTTAGCATTTTCATTAACGAGTGGTGCACTGTAGTCATCGTAAGGTCAAGCTAATAGATGCTCTATGTTCAGATAAATTTAAGTGTTACTTACACACTGTATATCTACAAATGACACTGAACTTCAGAGCATTTTATTGTTTCAACTTGTATTAGTTAGGATTTGTTTATAGACGAAAAATAACTAGTTTGCAAAATTAAAATTGCTTATCAAAATTAGTGCAAATTTGGCTGCTTTGCTAGAATGTCAAAGTACTTCCAATACATTCAAATCATGTTGTTTAGTACGTAAATTATTAGAAAAGTGATTTTTGTACCTACACAAGCTTTGGAGAAAAATTATAAATTGCTTCTGCTAAGTATAATGTAAGTATTTCAGTCACCAAACCCTCCCCAGTATAGCTGTAGAAGGGACCTGAACGTTCATTAATTTTAAACCATAATTATGAATCCTTAATAAACAGAATCGAATTAATTGACAAGAGCTCCTTCCCTACGATATACATATTCGCTGTGCGTCTGCTTGGAGGGAATGGGATAATCGCCCGAAGCACGCTAGGTCGAGCAATAACGACGGACTCTTTTGGTAAACTTTGCAAATATAATGAGTGGGAATACTTGTTGCATAGTAAATTGCAAAAATAATGGCTCAAATAGCAAGTGCAAGTTTATATCATTTTTTATCAGTTATTGAATTTTCAAATGTGCATATATGGATATAACCTCAAAAAGTCAAATAATAACATGAAAATATCTATATTAAATACAATTTACTTGCATGCTTATTCTTCTCAATCGCATAAATATAAATACTGTACACGTGCATGTAGAAAGTAAACAAAAAATAGTCTTTATGTCCGATTGCATTATAAAGTACTGTTTATTGTATTGTTTTGCGGCAGTGAACTGGCTTATTATTGTACTCGTAAAATAAAGTGGTAGTAGTAAAATAAAGTATGACAACTGTATATTACATGTCAAATTTTCTTCTGTCAAGAATAGATGTCAAATTTATAAACTGATTTTTTTTTATAATTACCCAATTTTAGGAATCGAACATAAAGCTTTGTATACAACTAGGGTTGCCACCTGACCGGTTTTGGCCCGGCCTGACTGGTTTTCTTTAGTGTCTGCCGGGTACCGGGCAATGGGCTTTAAAAGCCGGTTTTTCGCGATCGTGAGCTGAACACGTGGTTTTGTCATTTTGCTTGCGTGTTGCGTGGCAGCAGTCAGCACGCAGAAACGTAAATTCTTAAATTAAAACACGTGCAGCGTGCAACGCATGAATTAGGACAGTATTTACTATTTATGACAGAATTATGACATTTTTTCTTTGTGTAACTACCTTTACATTTTTTCTTAGGGTTTTGTAAGTTGCTAGTGTTAGTGCTAACGAGAATATAGCACCTTAACTACATGAACAATGAGTGCAAGTGATTGTGATTTCGATAGTGACTGCGAAGCATCTACTTCGACAGCTGTACCTGTAACTGTAACTTTAGAAGATAGGGCACCGGCGCCAAAGAAAGCACGTGTTAGAAACTGTAAATTCAACAAAGAATGGTTGCAAAATAAGAACTTTGAAGATTGGTTCGTGCGAGGTAGTGATGATGCTTCAGCAAAATGTTCATTGTGTCATATTTCATTTACTGTCAAATATGATGGAATTAAAGCGGTCAGAGCTCACGCAATCGGAGCTAAGCATAAATCAATAATTAAAACACAAAAAATGTCCAACGTAATGACTAAATTTTTCCCGACAAAAGACTCTAAACAAACAGAATTAATAGTTGCAGTGGAAATAGCAAGAACATTTTACTGCGTAAAACATTATTTAAGCTATGCTTCTGTCACAAACAGAAATATTTACGATTAAATATTATATACAAAACTCAACTTTTCTTCCGTTTGTACAATATAGCGTGCAAGGCCACACTCAGTTGCCCACGCTAGTTAAGCAGCTGCGGTCTCGCCACCGACAACTTGGAGCCATGTGCACGGTCAGCTGCGAGGTCTTCTGTGAAGCGCGCTCGCTTCGCCCACAACTGCATTAGTTGGCATGCAACTTATCCGCCTACTTACTCCGTATATGCGAGGCAACCTACACGACTTGCAAGCAAGTGCACATTCCTTCAAGAGAATCTACCAACACTTCCGCACAGCTGCAGATTCGTGCCAGGCACCAGCAGCGCTGTCACTCACCACTGTCAAAAAATGGAGCAGTTTTTTTTAAATATAAATGCTCCTGTTTTGCAAAATATTGTCAAAATTATTTTATTCATTCCATGTAGTAACGCATACGTAGAGCGAATATTTAGCTTAATGAACCAATTGTGGACCGATGACAGAAATAGGCTATCTCCAGAAATGGTAAAAGCCGAATTATGCATAAGATCTAATATTAAAAATTCTTGTCATGAATTTTTTGAAAACGTGAAAAAAAATAATGAATTAATGAAGGTCGCAAAGTCTAATAAAAAGTACACTTTTAAATTTTAGCCCTAAAAGTTCTTAAGTACTGTACGTTTGTTTCATTTTGTTTTTATAATTTATAAAAAAAATCTACTTGTTTTATCCTTTGTTAGAAGTACCTATATTTTTATGTTACATTTATGGAAATTTTATTTTTGTTTGAATATATCTTTTACTAGTGTATTTGTAATTGCATTTTCACCTAACCCACCTTTATCACTCCCTCATTGACTGCTGAATTTTTGGTATTTACTTTAACATTTACCGCAGCACCACCAAATATGACTTATAGAATAGAGTGATTTGGGATTATTTCATCGGCGAAACTCAAAAAACCATGGGCCGGTTTTGTGGTTTTCAAAAGGTGGCAACCCTATATACAACTCTTACATAATCGGATCTTATAGACTCGCCATTTTTATAGGCCTTGCTCGCTTCGCTCGCTCGGCAATAAATTGTCTATAAAGTCCTACATTATGTACTTGTTACATAAATAGCTATTATATTTGATTTATTTCACACTTTCGATATCCGTCCATAAACGCCAATGTTATGGTTTCCGTCCTTATTTCTCAGTCTACGACCAGAGGTCGCCATGCACATAGCAAATATAAGGGTACTAGATCAACACACTACGTGTTAAGGTAACGCCATTAGTGATTTTTTATATCCATCCTTGTCGCACAATTTTCTCAAGTTGGGGATAAAAAAAACACAGTCTAAAAATGATTTGATGTAACTTTGACAAAAACTACTGTCACAATTGTTTACTGCATAATTACCTTCACTATCAAGATCCATCTCGTTCGTTATACCGTTAAAGTTTTCGATTTAAGTTTGTTTTAAAATAGTAGTTCCATTCGTTTTTCTTTGGTCTCGTTATATTTTTCATTTTAGTTCAGTTACGTTTATTTAAATAGATAGGTAGGTAGTTTAACATGGTCAGCAACAAGTGTTGTGTTAAGGGTTGCTCAAGTTCTAGAAAAAATGGTTCCAAATTGTTTTCTGTTCCGAACGGTAAGTCTCTTGTTGTTTATCCCTTTTACCCGCTAACTAAGTTTAACATTAGGAGCTAAGAACATGGTGCGTAGAGAACAATGGCTAAGAAAATTAAGACTTTCTGTGGCTTCATGTGTCAAAGGTGAACTACAAATCTGCTCAGTAAGTACCAAAAAACATGATTTAGTTTTTGTATGTCTCGTGTTTATGTATTTGGTAAAATATTATTTTAATTTTCAGAAACACTTTAGTAACGATGATTTTTTCTTGGCCGAAAATTTTCAACGGTTGAAGCCTGAAGTTGTTCCTCATCTTTTATTGGAACCTACGGATCATGGTATGTGTCCTGTTTGTATATAATATTTATAAAAAATGTTTATTAGTGGATGAAAATCTTGATTTTTTTTACATTATTTTTAATATGTATAATAAATGTCCACTTATTGCTTTTTTTATGTATAATAGACACAAATTTCATTATCATGCTGTAATAGGTTCTACTTAATTCAAAGATATCATTTTCGTGGTTCTGAAATATTGGAATAAAAGTGGTGATAAAGTATTAGGTACAACCGTTCATTTAATTTGCAAATCGGAATTTGAATAAACATTTTTAGCAATAATTATGTTTTTTTATCCAGTAGTACCCATCTACATTATCTTTTTCCGCTTTAGTTGCTGTAAATCACCCTGCAACTGAATTTTTCCCTCAACTTCCTGTTCCTGAACCTTCCTTTAACGAAAACGCCGCTGTGCCTCCCAATGTTAGGTTTACGATCGATAAGGACAAAATTGTAAATAATGAAGACGATGCGTTAAAAAAAATGAAGGAAGAAAATGAAAAATTCAGAAGGCAAATTAATTCACTTAAAAAAGAAAATGCTCGACTTAAGGAAATCAATCAAAATATTACCAGTGGATTGGCGAAATTACTAAATGAGGATCAAATTAAATGTTTGAAAAATGGTTCTATGAGAGGCTCAACATGGTCCAGAGATACTTTAATGAAAGCATTCAAAATTAGACTGACATGTGGTAGCACTGGATACGACGTCCTTAGGGAAATGGGTCAACCGTTACCTTCCCAGCGTACTCTTCAACGTAGAATTGAACATTTAAAATTTTTGCCTGGCTTACTTAACGAAATACTAACTCGATTAAAAATTAAGACCGAGATCATGAAACCTGAAGAGAAACATTGTGCCATTTTATTAGACGAAATAGCAATAACTCCAAAATACGATTATGACCCAAGTACAGGATTAGTCCTTGGAAAGCCAACTGTTCCTTCAAGCAACGGGCAATTTGAAGAACTAGCCACACATGGTTTAGTCTATATGATAGCTGGAGTTACAACTCGCTGGAAGCAAATAGTAGGGTATCAGTTAACTGGCAATTCTTTTGATGCAAATTGTATAAAAACTGATATAATTAATTTAATTCATGAGGCAGAAGCTATGGGCCTTAAAGTGGATGCTGTAATTAGCGACATGGGAGGCCAAAATCAGGCCATTTGGCGTTTATTTGATATTCATGCTGGAAGGTTCTCAAGAGTTAAGAATTGTTGTCCACACCCTTGTGACACTCTAGAAATTTATATTTTCATCCGGATCCACCACATGTGTTTAAAAATTTGCGGGATATTTTAACTAACGGTTATGAAATTTTTATTCCCGAATATATCTTGACAAACCTAGGTTTACCAAACGCTCCTGTAAAGATCTCATATGTGAGAGAATTATTAGATCTGGACAACGAACTGGACCTAAAGTCGGCCCCTTATTTAAATGAATCATGCCTTAAACCCAGTCACTTTGAAAAAATGAGCGTGGGACTTGCACTCCGCTTAATCAATCATGACACGGCTGCAGCCCTAAGATATTATGTGGAGAAAAATAAACTTTGTGAAGAAGCACTTGTTACAGCGTGGTTTTTTGAGAAAGTGCATAAATGGTTTAATGTTGTTACAAGTAGATCAAGAATGACTGCTATCACTAGAGAGTCCAGCAATTTCGAAAAAAATCTGAAGTTTCTTCAGGAAATAATTGATTTATTTTATGTTTTAAAAATTGGACCGAAGCATGCATGGAAGCCTGTACAAACTGGTGTTATACTGGCTTCAACCAATGCTGTGCAACTTTCAGAGTATTACATAAAAGAAAAAGGATTTTACTATGTTTGTTTGGGCAGGTTCTCACAGGATGCTTTAGAGAACTTATTTTCGATGGTGCGGTATATCAATCCTATAC
This sequence comes from Agrypnus murinus, assembly GCA_929113105.1. Taxonomy (NCBI): domain Eukaryota; kingdom Metazoa; phylum Arthropoda; class Insecta; order Coleoptera; family Elateridae; genus Agrypnus; species Agrypnus murinus. The sequence goes on along the minus strand of OV816025.1, from coordinate 37,406,593 downwards.
CAAGCCCCAAATATTTGAAAATGGCTTTACGGTTAATTTGTGTAGCACAGTTTTTCAAACCAAATAAAAGAGGAAATTACCAGATAGATGACTGTGAATATTTGGTTGATTTTTTCAAAATTCAAATGTGTCATATATGGAAAACGAAGGGGATGAATTTTCTGATGAGAGTGAAATGGATTTAGATTATGTAGATGAACTGGAAATGGACGAAATACAGAGCTTGTACTACCTGTCAGGACGAACTGTTCATCAATACATAAAACTCAAAAAAATTAAATGTGCAACATGCTTGAAAGTTATAAAAACAACTTCTTCCGATCCAACTATTTCTCAGTTGAAAATTTTAACAGAGTTTAAGGCGTATTCAAAGAACATTATTTTTGTCACAAGGTATGATTATTTTTATAAGAAATCTTATACCTATTTTAAATTGAAGATTGTATATTTTCATTTTTAACTTTCAGTGAAGTCTTGGAGCTTTTAAGAAAAGCAGAAATGCACATAAGAAAATATGCCTCAAAATTAATACAAGGAGAAACCAAACTAAAGTTTATAGTGGCATTATTTTTCAAATCAAATGTATTTACTTTTCCAACTTGCCATAACATTGCCTATGAACTTGTAACTATTTATTTTAAGTCAAGAATTTATTTTATGTTGAGGAAAGAAAATAATACCACGGTAAATTTAAGACAAGGATCTGCAAAATGTGACAGTAGAAGTATGGGAATGAGAAGAGCACTTCAAAATATTAAATGATTTTTCTTATTTTAAAACTGATTAAAAATATTGTAATTTAGAACTTGGTTTTATTGGGAATTTTTGATTGAAAACAATCTGCAACCCATAAAACACCTCTGATTGTCAAATAAATGATATAACCTAACATATTTTTTGACGTTACGGTACTTTACAGGTAAGCCATTATGTCAAACAAAATTCCCCAAAACTATTGTCTTCTTTGTTGCACTTGTGTAAATTGTATTTGTTATTTTCGTCTTACAATTTTCTCAGGCGAGGAATGAAATGGCGTTACCTTAACACGTAGTGTGTTGATCTAGTAACCTTAAGCAAATAGACCATTCGGTCAACCAGAAGTCTTACGTCATAATGTGTTACCAACATAAATTCACAACTATTTCAATACTTTCATGCCTAAGAAATGTAATTTATGTTGGTATTACGATTACTACGTTTATTTGCATCTTCCTAGCAAAAACAGTTATATCAATGCAAATATTTTGTCATCTTGGAAAGTTGAAATGTCAGAGAGCTTGTTAAAAAACACATTATTTTTTACCATGCCAAAATCATTTAGTGTACAATTGAAAAACTTATGATAGCCTCTTTAATTAATTATTTTATAGAAAGTGTGATAGTTCTGGGTCTTTATTACGTTTAACTGCAGTTTGAGAAGTGAGTTTTAAACTAGAGTATTTTTAAATTTACAATTCAGTGCTTTGGGTATCAGCAAAAGTGCCATTTACAAGGTATCTGCAACTATTAAAAGCGGTAACCCGCTTAGTGATTCGAAGATCCCACTAGAAATAGAAAAAGGTCAATTACTTAAATAATAACCAAAGATTCACATTAAGAAATGCAAATCAATCTTGAAATATGTAAGCATGTAATATTACAATAATTGTTATAAGCCTCGAAATACCTTTCAGGAATTATACCATGTTCTTTTACGTTGTTATAATATATAAGAAGAGACCAAACAAATTTAGAAGGTGGACCAATGAAAAAACTCTTGCTTTGATAAAGAAAGTTAGGTTAGTTGTTAGTTAAAAATTGGGTTTTCTATGAATGAGTTTATTGTGAAACCAACCCTATTTACATGTAACTTCATAGTCAAAATACACGCCATTTCACAAACACTCCTAACCTAACCTATACCCGGGCCGCCGAATAGATATAGTACAAAAAAATCAAGGCAGCACCAGATTGTTTCTGATAGGTTTTATTCGAAAGTGAAATTTACAATAATAGCATATTATACACCAAGGTGGTGAAGACTATTATTGACCGAGCACCAAGATTATTTCGCGAAGGGCTTTGCCCCGAGCGGAATAAGGTACGAGGCCTATTAATGTCTTCACCACCGTGGTGTATATACTATTTTTTCCACTACTAGCCAAATTTAAGGCAAAAATTAAAATTTTTCTTGTAAAAATCAAGTAGCACAGGAATGCAAATACGCCTTTCCACTAATAAAATAAAAATCAAGTAGTCTGATGCAGATTGACATTTCCACTAATAAAACTTATTTTCAAACAACGTTTGTAATTATCGTGTTTGGGTGTTTTTTTTAATATAATACAGGGTGGAAATAAATGATTTTCATCAAGTTACCATTGCATTGCCCATGTAAAAGCACGACGTGCCGCTCTACGAAAATAGAGAAGGCAGTACCATAACCTCAAATTCAATAAATTCTATGAATTGTTTGACAGATTGATTTCATTTATTGACAGAACTAATTTAGTACTAAATCAAAAAGAGTAGAGCGGTACAGAAAAATTTACATGTGGAAAAATTCCAAAGGGAACTTGATGAAAATCATTTATTTCCACGCTGTACTTGTTTAAATAAAGTTCTGTTGTTTAGATAGTAGAACATAACCAAGCTCCCGCATTCCGCCATGTTGTATTACGGGATGTCATCAGTCATTATTGGTTGAGCGCGAATTTTAAACTAATGGCATTTTTATTCAAATAATTTAATCGTGTTAGGTAATTTCAAGCAGCAAATACGTTAAAGACAATCTCCTAACAATTAGTGCATATTTGCGCCATAAATTAGAACATAATAAACAGCTGGGAAAAAATCGTCACATTTTGCGGCTGGGTATACAAAATTATGTTGCACAAGTTTTTGTTAAACAACTATCCCTGGATTCTCAAAACATTTGAATTTATCCATTATTAACCTAGGTTAATAATAGAAAAAATTATTAACCACTACTAGAGAAATTCAACTTCTCAGTTGACTAGGAGAGGCAATAATTGTCAACTTCATAGCTAGTAGTGGAAAAATAGTAATTTATTTATTTAATGTGTAAAGAGAGCCATTTTGGTATGAGGATGCAACCGAATACCAAAATGGCTCTTTACACACGAAATACATACAAAATTTTTTCTACGGTCCTAGATATCTGATAAAATTGTTACATAATTGAAACTTCTTTATTATGGGCAACCAGAAATACATTTGTGTGTATGCGTAGCATTGTAGGTTGTAACTCCCTACTACCTACTTGCACAAATTGAATTTAAGTGAATTTTAGTGGAACATGAGACATTTTAGGCAAATAAATATCTATTGTTAAACTAATATACATAATAATAAAATTATTTTCAACGAGAAATTGGTTTTAACATTTATTATTAATGGTTACGTTAATAGTAAAATTAGAACACTGCTGGATATTGACCCCAGAAGCACTCAGTGTTTTTAAGTTAGGATCAACGTTGTTTGTAATCGCAGTGCTCATAGAACTTTGAATGCTTTGGTTTTCTGCAGGCACTGAATGTGTCTTAACTTCATTGAAATGATGGATGCTGGATGAGGTCCCCGGAATAACACTACTTGAACTGGGCCCCAAATTTTTTGTGCTGCTTCAATTTTATTTGAAAGGCCTTCCTCAATGTACCCCTCCGCAACACAAGCTGATAGCCAACCCCCGTTCTTTTAATTCTAGTAATATTGGCCCCAGAATTTGCCAATATAGTGGCTGAGGTCCTACGGAAGCAGTGGCCTGTATAAAGGTTGGAATCTTCCAGAGTCAGGTAATGAGCAATAATTGATGGCAGTCTACCAAATGTATTTATGCCAACCACCTGGTTGATGCAACGGCGGTTGGCAAATTTTTTTTGGCAAAACCCGCTGATTTATTGGCACGTAAATTGGCATATTTGCTGAACAGTCCCACATAATCAACCGCAACATTTTCGTCATTAATTATTCTGAATGTTCGCGACTGATAAGTTTTAGTATCCGGAATTGTTACTATAATAATATTTTCCATGGTTTTTATATTTTTAGCCTCTAGTTGATACAACTCCTGCCGGCGGCAAGCTCCAGATATTCCCATTATTAATGCAACCTACGGACAGAAATTAATTTAACAAATGAAGGAATTTGATTGCTTACTTTTATCATTAAATAGGTGTCATCGGGGGCCTCTTCCAAAAATTTCAGTACTTCCGTTTTAGATAACACCTTGGATTTCTTAGGTTTGTAACCAACATGCTTTTGCTTTAAAAAAGCAATCACTTTTTTGTAATTGCCAGCATTCACATTGTGTTTTGTCAGGAGTGTTGCTTTTATCATGGAAAATATGGACCACAATGTAGGTGGCTTCATCACTTTTGATAACTCGGATAGATAAGCCAACACCACGTTTTCTGAATATCTCGTGATTTTCTTGGATTCACACCATTTAATGAACTCGTTGTACCGCCGTTCATAAAGGCCGCGCAATTTGGCCGGCAACAACTCATTGGTTGCTGCCTGGGCCGCATCAGATATTTCCGGCGGCGTGCAGTTATCTTCAGATTCAAATGATTCCATCTTCAAGTCACAAAACTCGATAAAAAATGTTTAGCGTCAGTTACGAAAAACAAAAACACAAAATTAAGAAAAACATAACATTTAAGTAATCAATGTAAACACAATCGTTACTGTTAGTACTTGGTTAAATCTACATATACAAAATATACAACACAAGTAGAAAAAAACATTTTCAATGATAAATGTGTATCACACAGTTCTGACAGTTAGTTAGGTTAACTCCTGATGATAGGGAAGTTTTATTAGTAGAACTTGAAGCTGTAATATTAGAAACGCAATTGGTCTCACCAAGAATATCCGTAGCAATCTTTTTCTTGTTCTCTATTGAATTTTCTACGTATCCTTCCGCTACCGTATTGGACTTCCAGCCCCCATGTCTTTTTATCTTCAAAAGATCGGCTCCAGAGTCCGCCAGCAAAGTGGCCGAAGACCTTCTAAAGCAGTGGCCAGTAAATAAAACGGGATTTGGTATTCCAATTGTTTGAGCAATCGTCTTAGGTAAATTACCAAAAGTATTGATCCCAACCGGTAGAACACCACATTTTCCATTAATGTATTTAACGAAAAACCGGTTGTGTTTAACATTTGGTGGACGCAAATTAATGTATTTTCTAATCATCTCCACAAAATTTATTCCGTCTATGTCCCCAACTGTGATTGCAAACTCACGAATAACTTTTGTTTTTGTATTCGGAATATTAGAAGAAAAGTTAGCTCAGACTTTCCACATGCACCAGCTATTCCAACGATCATTGCAACCTTAAAAGATAGGTTATGTATGTAATAATATAATATAATAATAATAATAATTACTACAACCCATAACCTAAACCAAGGCCCCAGAAGCTATAAGCTTGTGCGGGAGGGAGGGGGCGATTATTATTATGTAGGCCCAATGTGCGGCTGCAGCCGACTTATAGATGGAACAGCGCAAATCCCACATTTGTGTTACAGCTAAGGGAAACTGCAGAAAACCTTAACCAGATCTGCCAGCACCGGGAGTCGAACCCGGGCCGCTTGGGTGAAAGTCCGGCACGCCAGACATTACACTACCAAGGCTGTAATGATGACAATAAGATAATAAAATGCATAGTTATTGCCACTTACCTTTGCCATTAAAAACTTCATATCATCAGCCTCTCTTAAAAACTTCGAGATATTCTCTTTCAAAAAGACGTTCGACTTTTTAGGGAGGTACGCATCTGACTGTCTCTTTAGAAATGATACCAAAGTGGTATATTTCTTAATATCAATATTCCTTTTTAGAGATAATTCACTTCGCAACATGGAATACAGAGTCCACAGTGTAGAAGCTTTTAGAGTCTTCTTTCCCTCAAAATACGCCAGCAAAACTTTCTCATTGATATGCTTTACTTTTTTTTCTTCAAACCACTTTTCAAATATTTCATAAGCCAAATCATATTTTGCTTTTGATTTTTCCGGTATAACGGATAATAGTGCATTTTGTGCAGCCTCTTCGATATCACTTGGAACATCTAAACTTGAATCAGACATTTTTCAAATTTTGTATTCTTACAAAACTCGCAGAAGCGTCAAACTCGAATAAATTAAACAAACTGACAAGCGATATAAATGTATACTACCTACTTGATTTTCAATACAATTCATGAAATTCACAATTTCATCGGTTTTTAAATTTTGAAGAACCATTTTTTATCAAAATTAGAAAAAATCTTGTATGAAACACGTTAGAAAATGCGATTTTGTGTAACTCGTGTGATTTTGCGGGATCTCGCTTCGCTCGTCCCGCAAACATCCCACTCGTTACACAAAATGAGGCATTTCCTAACTGGTTGCATAAATAGCTATTTGACAGTTCCTGACAAATGAGGAATTACATTAATAATCAGGTAGCCATGCGGTGCGTAAAGTAAAATAAAGCCACGTGATCATTTCATTTCGACATTGTTTACGTGGTTGCGATGTTATAATGGCTGCTAGGAAAAAAATGTGTGAATCGCTAACTTTACGCATTGACAATGAGCTTTTAATAGTCAGTTTTAGAGGTGACCGTAGAAAAACATTTTTTCATATGAATTGTGAATTTATTATAAATAATGTCACTTTGAGAGATGCTAGTATAAATAATAACCATATATTTTAAAAAATTGCAGTTTTATTAATTTAATAAAAAAGCCATTAATAGTTCGTGAGTAAGACAGTTTAAAAGTAAACGAGTTGATATCTTTTTGGTACAATTAAACATGCCTCTCAGTTTGAGCGGTATATTTGAATGCTACTAATAGAAAGGTTTTGTTAAAAAGAGGGGGTGCGGTTTTAATTACTATATCTGTTCGGCGGCCCGAGTTAATTTATAAAATTAAATTTTTGGCATTTTTATTTAAACGTGTTTACAAACTACAAAGTAAATCACGTGACTAATGTAAGACCCGGCCCTGGCTGACCGAATGGTCTATATTATATTGGCAGTTTATGGAAAGAGTTCTATTGTATAGATATTGTCCATTATGGAGTATGAACATTTAACCTAAGACGTGTTTTTTTGGGTTTGGTTCTGGTCCCGGTCGGTCAAACCAGTAACCAACCGTGTTCTATTGGAAAACAATGACGTCACATACGACCTGGTTTCAATTTTAATTGCTTTTGGTCTGTCAAATTCAGAACCTGCTCAGGGAGTAGGTTCTAAATCTACGAGCAAATAGAAACAGGAGAGAACATTTCAATGGTCGGGGGTAAGGAACCGACGCGACGGAAGTCGGCCATTATATAAACCACGTTGAGCAGGTCGGGGTTGTTGACGTACGACGTTCGATATTGTCCGTGTTCGATATTCATCGATTTACGATTGTGTGTGGTGTGGAAGTGCAACAGTTTGTTACAGAAATATTTAACGTTATCAAAACATTTGTAAATGATAATTGAGAGTAGGTCTAGGTTGTGGTTTACGACTTAAATGTCACAATGGTGAGCTGCATTTTGTGTGGGTTATCACACAATGCTAGGAACATGGGCATAACCTTTCACCGGTAAGTTTCATGACGATTACCTATAGTGTGAATAATAATATGAAGTTGAAAAAGTTGAAAAATAACTTATAATTAACGTTACAAAAGCCGAAACATGCGGCAGCCATACATTGACAGTTGGCGTCAGTGGCACAGTGGCGTGCGGCCGTGCGCCAATTTGAACCTACAAGGTACAATAATAATATATTGTTTGTTTATAGGTTTCCGAAAAAAACGGAACTGCGTACAGCATGGATAAGATTCGTGAATGAAACTAAAGAGATAAGTGTTCCACCACAATTTGCAGTACTGTGTTCGCAGCACTTTCAGGAGTCAGATTTTAGTACCTCATCATTTCGGAAGAGATTAGAGCGCAATGCAATTCCATCAGTATACGTACACCGCCACAAATATGTAAGTGGTATGCCAGTGGCAACTTTATGGCACTTAAAGTATTTATTGTTCTAGGAAAGAATTGTGCATGATCAAAATGTTTCAAAATCACCTGAAATAGGTTCTAGTAGACAATCAGAAGGGACTGCATTAAATATTGAACCCATTGACCCTCATGAAGAATCACAACATTCACCCAAGAGATCACAATGTTGGCCCCCCTCGACTGCTGATACACCCAGGAAAGTTAAACTTCGACAGCAAATAAGAAACGTAGCAAGTGAAAATCTACGAAAGGCTCAACAAATAAGAAAACTGCAGAAACAAACCTGGTTTCAAAAGAAGCGCATTTTTAAGCTTACTTCAGTAATTAAGGAATTGCAAACCAAGAACTTGCTCAATGCTGATCACGTGAGTACCTTCATGGACGAATTTGGCGAGAATAGAGATATCATCAATCGTTTATTCAATAGGACACGGGGCAGAAGCGTCGCAAAACAATATAGTGCAGAAGTTAGGAAGTTTTCCTTAACGTTACATTTCTACTCGCCCAAAGCATACAATTATGTGAGAGCACGATTCCAGTGTTGCCTACCACATCCTAAAACCTTGTCAAGATGGTATACCGTTGTTGATGCAGAACCTGGGATTACAAAAGAAGCATTGCATATGTTGGAAACTAAATGCAAAAGTTCGGAAAAGAAGTATGTGTGTTCTTTGGTGTTTGACGAGATGGCTCTTAGGGAGAAAATTGACTTTTACGGTGCGAAATACTATGGATTTGTTGATTTTGGTACTGCTATGGAAAGTACTACGACTGCCATTGCAAACAAAGTTCTTGTTTTCATGCTCGTTTGCATCAATGACACATGGAAAGTTCCCATTGCTTATTTTTTTTTAAATACTATCAATAGCGAACAAAAGTCAGAACTCGTATTTGCTCGTAGTTCTAAATGCAGGTAAGTTTTGGTTGTATTCTGGTCCTTAGCCAAGGTCATCTGCTCCATGGAACATAACCTCAACATGTAAACAAAGTATTAAAAAATCCTACTTTCTTATTAATAGCAGTCAAAACATTTTATATTAATATTATTATAACAAAATTAGCTGCTGGATGATATTTAAAAAACTACATCTTACGTACTAAATTAATAATGTTTGCAAACACACACTATTTTTTGTTACACGTTTAATTGTTTGATATTGAATATTGTGGTGTACCTATCCAAATGCTTGAGTTAAAACTTAGTTCCAAGTGTTCTAATAGAGATCATTACGATGAACAATTCTTATTTAAAGTAATTTAATTTTGTAAATTAGGTACTGACTAATCACTGAAATACGAACTTAATTGGTAATTATTTTAGTTATTATATTACCAAAAGAGGTTTTCATCTTGTATTTATTATTACTAGCATGTTTTAATTACAGCATAATAAACTATTCAAACTACCTGGCAGAATTTATACCATGAGATTAAATAAAAATGGGACAATGTAACTTTGGAATATGCGTTTTTCAATGAATGTTATATGGTAGAAATGGAAATCAACATCATTCGATACAGATGCTGAACTTTGCTTACTGAACATTCTAACTGAATGAAATGGCAGGTGCTCCATGACTGGATCAAGAGATTCTCACCATTTAAATTAGTGAAATACACAATTCTAAGATATCCTGCTGATTCACCAGTGCATTTTATGATGTGAAATATGTGGAACTCTGCCAAAAGGCTTGGTTGAAAATTTTATATCATGCATGTGTACCAAACTTTCTTTTAAAGAGAAACTGGACTCGATATCAAGATAAAACAATCAAATCTTTAAACTAAAATTGTACATCTTTAAAGTAAAAGAAAAGTTTCTAGTTCAGCCTGCCAGCAATTATGTATGCTTGAATATTGCAAAATCAATTCATGAGTGATTCATTCCCATAGGGTAGTCAGTCTACCTGAGTTTTTCAATACAAAAATAAACAATAAAACTACCTTTATTACCAATTTCCTGTTTGTAATCTGTATATTATTTAAGTTGCTTTATTGTAGTGTATTTTGTCTAATATTGCCATCTGTAACCCTTTGTTTATAGTTGTTAGAAATACATTATTTTATAATCATCAGACTTTTGGTGGTTTAATTAAAATAGCCCTATATGATAAATAAACAATCAATAATAATATTGTAAAATTACAAATACATACTGGATGCTACAGAGCAATACTAGCTAATATACAATTTATTAGAATAATAGCAAAAATTATTGCACGTAATGTATGAGTACAACTATAATTTAGCAATATTAGAAATAATTGTGAGAAGGGTATTGTTAAGAACTGTGTAACCTATGGTTGAAATGTAACAAATTTTAAAAATTTGTATAGTTTTCAAAACTGGTACTTTGATGATAAATATCTCTTGAATGTGTTAAAGTAGAGAAAATTAGATGTATTTGTACTTCTTTGAGTAGCATAGCCATGAATTTTGTCATTTCCTGTTTGTATATTAGGTATAATAAACATGTCATTCTTGGTGTTTAAAACTAGTAATTATATTTATCCATTGCTGAACAATACACATCTGGCTAAAACCTTTTTAAGAGCAGGGTCATTCAGGCTACTGCTTGTTTGTAACATTTTTCTTAACATTTACAGTTATAATAACCATAAATTGAGTATGCCATAAATTTGGTATTGCACTATTTTCATTCGACTGCTTAAAAGAATTTTGTAGGTAGATGTAAGCAGAGGAACGTTGAATTAAATAATTTAAATTGAGATATACCTATACATATATACGAGTTTAATTTTTCCAAGCTCAATATTAACGACAATACTGATATAGAAAATATTTAGGTAATACAGTCATATTATTGTATGCATGGGTACACTGACATACGGAAGGTTATTAGCAAGCCCAACCAACAGGGTGCTGAATGGGTAGTTAATTGCACAATTTCGTGTAGTCGAATGTATAGGTATAAAATTACGGTAGGTTACGGTACGGTTAGGTATACACGCGACTACACGAAATTGTGCGCTTAACTACCCATTCAGCAACCATGTGGTTGCCCTTGGTTATTAGGGATTCTTTTGTTACATTTTAGAAACATGATGTTGATACTAATAAAACAATTACAAAATGGTAAAAATGCATATGCCTTATACAAAAATAAAAGCATTAAATGAAGTAATCTTTGTTTTTTTTATTTCCTTTCAACCATAATCTCACATGAAATATACATTTATGAAAAGGACAATATTACTTTATCGTAGAAGATATGTATTTAGATGAATTGGGCATTATATACATATTGAATAATGTACTTTTACAAAGATATGTATTTACATAATTCATTTTCTTTTTTATGACAGTGCAATGGGGCTACTACATATAACAAGTAAATTATGCTCCGTCACACCCTATCATTTACATAACTTCCACATCATAACTATTTAGCTCAAATATGATTGTACTGGATTTTTAAGAATCCTACCCCAATTGAGATTTGGATCCGTTCCTTGGATTGAGAGACAAGCTCTCTACCACTTACTCAGGGAGGGCCTTGCCTTTGGAAAAAATAACGTATTACTGCACAAATGGTTATAGAACAGCAAATAGAAATAACAACTCTTAATATTTAATAAAATTTAATGTACAGTACAGTAAATTTTTAGGATAAAAGTTGTACATTTAATAGAATATAATGTTTATACAATATCTTCACATGTATAAAATCCTGCCAAAGCAGTGCATTTTTAGTACCATAGTACATAATACTAAAACTATTCTCACATACAAAGATTTCTCCACAGCCACTATGGTATTTACCGAGTTAATATTCTAACTCGTTAAATAAATATTCTAAAACACTAGCCGTTATGTATTTTGCATGTATTTCATTCAATCACTAGGTATGAAATGAATATTATTACTTATTATGCACTATTATAGAATGGGTATAAAATCCCAATATCTTGTACTACAGTGGATGTATACTTTTAACTAAACCAAGTCAGTATATGATATATAATATAAACTGTTACACATGAGTAATTAATGTTAACAATGAACCTAATATACATAAATATACAGTGGATAACATTAATTAACTACAACTAGATAATGAGCATAAGTCTAATCTTTTTCACACAATGTGCAGTATATTTGTCTCGATTACAGTCTCTTCTTCAATGTGTGGAACTCTTTTAGCCCTATTAGTAAAACAACTATTTTGTTTCTAGTAGGTTTTCATGATTCAATTACTGTAAGTAGCTGGGTCGGTTTGCAACAGCTGGTTGGAAATTATTTAGTTCGTAATTAAATAGTAGTTGCCTGCAACAAAAAATACAATTGTTTTCTCCAAATGGTTCTAAACTTGGTAGACAAATAACTATAGACATCTATTATAACTAGCAGTACTACGTACACATTCTGTAATTATGTTTTTCTTCAACAACCCTTTGCATAATTCTTCTGTAATATCTCTTATCACTGTAGTATTTTCAACTCATATTTGTTTGTACGAAGGTAAGATTATATTGTTCTTATCAATTCTTTGCTGTTTCACTTATCTCTTCCATTTATCATTTGTATTTGAAGTGCCTTCTACTTTGCACGTACCTCACCGGCAGTGTAGTCGGTACATGGTAAACCAACAGACCTAAAATAGTTTTATGTAATTGTTATCCAACTCTGTACATAACAGTATAAAAAAACCTACACTAATCATAGTTTACTTTTCTGTTGAAGTGACACTTAAGACAATGTTAATATGACACCTTTTATGGGGACGTCTTTCTTCATGATAAATGAATACATTATGATAGACTTATTGTCAAGTATGCATTTGGAATTCAAAATCTACGTAATAATAAAAGATTAATAAATGCAAGTTATTGTTATTAATAAAGGTTAGAATACTGTTTGTAAACAATGAAGAGCAACCGATCTCAGAACCAACCCGTTCGATTGAGTTCCTGGAAAAATCGTCACTTGACGTCATGACTCCGAGTGCTTCCGAACCAAACAGACCCGAAGAGCAACCGCTGTCAAAATATCTGTCAAATACCTGTCAACCGCTGTGAACCGAGACCAGAACCAATTGCGAAAAAAACACGTCTCTAAAAAGCCACCATTCAAAACATTTGACCTTTATTTAGAAAGGTCTCGTTGTTATTTTTATTTTTGTTGTCTGGTGTTTATTTTCATGTGATTAAAATTATTGTAGTGAAAATGGATTCGAGTAGTTTGGAATCACGCTTTTCTTCAATTTTGCCAAGAGTAAATAACTCACACATAGCATTCTAGCTTTGATTATAAATAATAAGATTCTTATCTTTTGTGTAGATTGAGTTTATCGATGTACAGGATTTGTATTCATACAATGAGGACTTGGTCTGCAAATATTCATACATCGATTATAATGTGCAAGAAGGAGATAGAATAGCAATATTTAAACTTGGCTGGCAATATGTTAAAGATTATGTGTTATTTGAATGGGTTCCAAAATTTACAATTGAAAATTCCGTCGTCTTTAACAGTACGTATAATGTTTTTAGGTAGAAGTAAATACCTGCTGATAGTGTAATACAATTATTTGGGAGTATTTCGTTAATAATTGTTGATGAAAAGTAGACTAGCCTGTGCATATGGCTATTTTCAAGTTAACTATTAATACTTTAATGTATATTTAATGTGCAGTGAACCACTCCCTTTGTAAATAAAGACGTTATGTTAAACAATATTAATGTAATAGAGTAGAAATAGAGAGTTTATATTTATCAGGGTCAGGTTATGTTGCTTCAAACAAGAAAAAATAGCATAAAGAAAATTACCCCCTCTCCTTGCTTTGTTTTGCTTTGCAGGCACAGCTGTGGCCAAAAGTATCTTAATTCTTTCTAAATATTTTAGTCCATATCTCTGAAATTAATAAATGTATGTAAGTAGTTTATCTTATAGAGCAGAATCTTGGCTTTAAGATGAATTGAGTGGTGCAAAGCTAATAGGTTAAATATAATCAATGTTATGGCGCAATAACAGACCAAATAAACTTTTCTTCAAGTTCTACGACATGATGTGAAAAGATCCTGTGGATTTCTCTCTTGCCCTAATTGAGAGGGAGAGATATGAATTTTGTAATGACCCATAAGTTGGGCATTGGAAAAATTGTTACCACCAGTGACGTAACAACGTAAGATGTAGCCCCTGCAAAACCTACATTTGCACCCTTCATATACAGGGTGACTAATTTTTCATTGTCCCGGTTATATCTACTGAAATAGTAAAGATAGAGAAAAAAATTAAATAAGGGACCTGTTTAGATAACCTGTTCTATAAAATAGCGGACGAAACTTTTTCATGGCCAACTTATTTTCACAGAATAAAGTTCTAAATATATTCTCTTTACAATGATAAATCACAAGTGACTTTTTCTATTTTGCGTCTATAATAAAGCTGTTAAAGCACCCAAAACAGTGCGTTAATACCTCATTTGAGTGCTTTAATAGCCCAACTTTTTCGAAGTTGGCAGCATTGAGAAAATAACGGAAAAAACAGAAAATTGACAAAAACTTCACTCAATTTTCTGTGTCAATCAATGAATTTTCAAATGCCACATCAGTGTTGTCAACTACCACAAAAATCCCTAAATTTGAAATTGTGATTTTTTTAGTTAAAAAGGGAATAAATGACGCTAAATAGAAAAAATAGCATAAAAAACTCATTTCATAAGTCATTATTGCACTCCTCCTTTAGACAAATCGACGCAAGCGGCTCGTTTTCTAAATTTGGACTCGTGTAATAAATCTTGCCTGATGAAACTCATTCTTTAATATACTATGCCATTGAATTACATCTTACAGTTAAAAAATGGAATTACAGCCATCAGATTGGCTGTTTTTTTTATTTATTCTTTCATTACAAAATCATAGCAGCTTTTATTCAATTACTATTTAACAAATTGAAGTATACACAATTACTATTTAACAAATTGAAGTATACACAATTAGTTTTCTTATAATGATTGCTCAAATTGTCCACCATGAAATTATAAACGTATTTGGGCTCGTTTGATCAGGTTTCCTCCTCCTTTTGCAGCATTGTAGGTGTAATTAACAAGCTAACTGCAGTGATTTTATTTTAAAGTCCTTTTTCAGAAAACACCATACAAAGAAATCAAGAATAAACAAGTCAGGTGATTTAGGTCACAAAACAGGTCTTCTGTTACTGATCAATTTTTGACTAAATGCATTATTTAAACCTTTAAACAATTTATTAATGCAGCTCAATTATGAGGTGGGCCTCCGTCGTATTGAAACCACAAGTTTCGCAAAAATAATAAACTCTGTCCTAGGTCACAGTTCCATCATGAAAATGAGGTCCTAATATTTTGTTGCCAAGTACCCCTTTCCATACATTAATTGAAAAACGTACTTGCGCACAAATTTCAACAATTTTGCAAGGGTCCTTATCATCCCAATAATGTGAATTAAGCTTCTTAAAAATTCCATTTCTGCGAAAATTAGATTTGTTGACATTTTTTTTTATACATGTTGGACAGTATAACGTTATGAAAATGCTTTAATGGGTGGTGTAATTTAAAAGCAAAAAGCCACTTGTCATATATCATTGTAAAGAGAAATTAAAGATATTTTTCCGGAAAATAAGTTGGTCACTAAAAAAATGTTTTTGTGTTATTTTATAGATCAGGTTGTGCTAAACAAGTCTCCCATTTAAATTTTTCCTCTACGTTCAATATTTCAGCAGATATAACCTGAACGATGAGAAATCAGTATACAATTATACCTAGGTGGCTTTTGTCACCTTTTATAAAATAAAATATTCAATAATTAATCATAATTCAGTACCGTAGAATAGCCCATAAAATGTTTTTTCCCTCCAATGCTTGTTTTGAAATTTCTATTTTCAATGAAATAAAATTTCACAAATGCAGTGCCTTTTGGACGATTGCGCCCCCTGTGTCGCAAAGTCATACATGCATATATTTATTAATTTCAGAGATATAGCCACTAAAATATTTAACAAAAATTAGGTACTTCATACTTTGTTGTAAAAACAAAGATCAAGATCACAATCAGGGAAAACTCTTTTTTTTTATCTTTGCTTTAGCCTTACATGGTATTTTCATAATGAATGAATGTGAATGAAGTAATGGCTTCTGGTCTAATACTTTTCATGATTGAAATAGTTCATTTACTTCTTGTAGAAAAGCTTCTGCAAGAAGTTACATCAATAAAATTTTAACGTATTTGCATTTAAAGTTGCATTTTTTTGGAGGTTATGTTTTACAGTGCCAAACATAGCGAACATTCTTAATCACTGAAGTCGGTCATTTATTTTTAGTGTAACCCCCAGAACTATTTCTGCAGTAATATTTACTAGTTGTTCAAAGATTTTTAAAATATCAACATTTAAAGTTGCAAATTTTTGGAGGTTAGAAAGCTCTTATGTGCATAAGTTCTGTTTAGGTATCTATTAAGGTAGGTTAATAGAAGTTATTATTTTTATTTGTATTATTCTGCTGTGCTTAACTGCGGTTTCGAAATACACAATGTGAAATCTAAATAATAATTGCTAATAAAAAATATGGTATATTTCTAAGTTGCTGTTTTGTAGATAGTGCATTCTTGTAAGCATTCCAGTATTGTGGCGCACACAGCCTATCTACTGACTGACTACTGAGGACCTAAACATAACTTTTACTATACAGGGTGTCCTGAGTTAGAACGCATTAATTTTAAGGGGTGATAGAAGACATCTAAAGGAACAAAAAAGTCTGAATAATTTTTTTTCTATGTTAATAGGCTTTCGAGTAATTTAGAAAAAACCATTGCCATATCTGGCAACCTTGCTTAAGTATAATCGCAGCTGGATCTTGACCTTGTTTTAGAAAATCAAACAAAGTGATGATGACAGTCTTCATTTAAAAATAATAAACATCCAAAGCAGATTAGTCGGGGACTAGTTCTATGAAAATTGTAATCTGAACTATTTCCGTAAACAAAATTTGTACGTTGTACGTTAAAAACACGCTGATTCATAACAAACCAACTGTAAAAATAAAACAATAACTAACTTACATTTTATATTTATTAATCTCCGGAATATTTTCAAAATGTCTTGACGTATTTGTTTTTTTATTAAAAAATCCTATCTTATGTAAAAAAAATTTTATTAAGGCACCTAATTACCATAAAATTAAAGATTTGCTAATGTAGCCAAAACAAGGTGTCAACAAAATCCCTTAACCTAATTACCCAATTTAAATTAGACAAATCTTCTCTTTAAAAGATATTCTTTTATAAAATCATTAAAAACTGTTATTAAATAATTATTATTTCAAAGTTCAACGAATTACAAATGCAGTATTATCTCAAGGGTATTATTTACAATTTTATTATTTTAACATAGCTGTGATCAGGCATTGACCCAAATATTCTTGAATTGCAAGGTTGTATAAGCAAAACGTGCTCTATTTTCAATGTCAAGTCTAGCAGATTTGATTACAAACTTTACAGGGTTGGCACGTTTCTAAATTGAGTAAAATGAATTTTTAATTGTAAAAAGAATTCAATTTTACGCCGAAACGATATACGATACGATAAAATGTCATTAAGGTTTGTTGTGATAGATGAGATGGATCTGCCGACAAAGCCCTATATTTAAAGTACTACTATTAACGCGGCAAAATGATGTTAAAGTTTCCAACTTTCTTATTTTTTTCTAAAAAGTGGTACGTTCTAGAACAAAGTTGGATAAGACTTTTTTGTTCTTTTTGGTGTCTTCTACGACCCCTTAAAATTAATGTGTTTTATCTCCGGACACACTGTATAATTAATAAACACATGTTCGTAATTGTTCTCTTTAAATTACAATCATTGATTTAAAGTTGAATTAGTTAGGATTGCTAATCATGATGGGGCAACCTAGAATTACAGTAATATGTTTAAAAAGGCAAGTGTTGCAAGTAATATGACCACCTAGTGTATGTGCCTATCACAGCTTTGATCAGATAAAACTTTATTACCTACACTTTTACTCATATTTATTATTAATCATCTACTAATTCACCCATATTTACTAATCTCTAATCAAACAAAACTGATATTACATTTGTGAAGTTCGTTGACGTTGCTGTCCAAGAAAAAAGTTGGTTATGTTTTAACAGCAACTACGACTTTAATAGTTTCTATAAATTGTACAAGAATGTAAGTATGGAACTGCTATGTTTTAAGTTAAAATGAAATGCAAACAGTAACGGCAACGAGTTCATAAATCGTGCTTAAATTTTAACATAACCTCCAAAAAATGCAACTTAAAAATAAATATTTGAAAAGTTTATGGGGAATTCACACATCTTGGAACCTAACTGTAACTTTTCCCCGTAATAATTATAAACACCTGTTCATAATTAATGGATTTTAATTGATTTTTCCCTTCTATTTAATTAAAATAACCTTTAAGAAATGCAAATATTTAATAGGCAAATTTAAATTAACCATTTTAATCATAATAGTTATTTGTATGCCAAGGCCGCGAAATGTCTTGTTAACGTACTAAGAGAATAATTGTGGTCGAGGTCGTTTACCGCCAAGGCAGGACAATATCCAGGACACTAACGAATTTCGCGAACAAGGTATACACAACATTTTACATGCAACCGTAAAAAATATGTAATTACAAATTCCATTGCTTTTAAAAACCGACAGTTTAATTCATTTTACAAAGTTTGTTGAATTTATTACAAATCAAGAAACATGTGGTTGTCATGTTTTAGAAATGTCATTGTCATTTTCATAGTATTATCTTTCATGTCAAATTTCAAAAGTCAGATAATAAAATGACTTAGTTTAAAGGAAGTTACTAAGAGTAACTTCCATTATAATAGTATATTAAAGAACGAGTTTCATAAGGCAAGATTTATTGCACGAATCCAAATTTTGAAAACGATAATAATGACTTATGAAACAAGTTTTTTTATGCTTTTTTTTTTCTATTTTGTGTATTTTATTCCCTTTTTAAATAAAGAAAATCACAATTTCAAGATTTAGGGGATTTTTTGTTAGTTAACAACACAAAAATTCAAATTTTTGGAGTGAAGTTTTTGTTAATTTTCTGTGTTTTTTTCCTCAATGCTACCAACTTTAAAAAAGTTGTTGTTTATTGTTTCCAGCCTTATTTTGTGGAACTCCATAATCATGAAATAAATAAAGATTATTAAAAGTTTCACAGTTTTATTAAAATATACCTGACAATATTATGACAAACAGACATAACAATACCAAATGAATCTTGTCACCACAATACACATAAAATAGCAGCATACAGATCATTAGTACACAGAGCTTTAACTATTCCACTAACAAAATCAGATTTTAGCAAAGAGATATCAACCATTAAACAACTAGCACATGCAAATCATTATAATCCGAACATGATTGACACTTTAATTAAACAAAAAGATTATAGGTTAGCTATCAAAAGAATATATCCCATTGACAATCAAACAGAAGACACAAATTACATATCTATACCATATTTTGGCAAAATATCAGAAAAAATTGCACATATACTAAGAAAAACCAACAATTATAAAATAACATTTAAAACCAACACTAACACTTTTTCATTCTTATTTAATGCTAAAGACAGAACACATGATATCATGAAATCGGGCATTTACCGTTTAAATTGTTCTTTTTGTAGTTCGGTATATATTGGACAAACACTTCGAAATTTTGACATAAGATATAAAGAACACGTACGTCATTACAAAAATAAACATCCTGAAAAATCGAATTACGCCAAACACCTTTTAGAACAAAATCACACAATGACTCCTCAAAATAATATTAAATTCCTACATTTTGGTAATAACAAACGCAAATTAGACATTTTAGAAGCCTTTGAGATATACAAACACAAACTCAGGGTACCTTTAATGAATGAACAACTTGAGCTCAGTAATTCTCCGTTACTGGAAGTATTAGATGTTTAATTATGATTTTTATTATTAATTTTTATTATTATTATTATTTTATCTAGTTACCTATTTTGTATCTACCTTAGCGACGTGTTTGTTTATAATTATATTACCTTTGATAATGACAGCATAGCTGTCGAAATAATATTGTCAGGTATATTTTAATAAAACTGTGAAACTTTTAATAATCTTTATTTATTTCATTAAAAAAGTTGGGCTATTAAGCACTCAAATCCACTGTTTTTGGTGCTTTAACAGCTTTATTATATACGCAAAATAGAAAAAAGTTTTTAAAGGCTGTTCCCCTTAGCCGCGACATTGGAGATTGCGTCGTGTATAGAGCCTACTTCGCATACGGTTGCACATAAAAATCTTTTCTGCATTCTGCAGTAGAATGGACTAGACCCGCTAAATGCTAAAATTAAAAACCCAGCACATGGAACAAAACATTAGCACTTAGCAATCCTAAAATTTTACGACTAAATGTGTGTACTACTGATTACATGTTTCCTGTATTGTGCATTTTGTCTAAACATTAAGCTTTTCCTGTTACTCGTGATTACTTTTGAAATGAAGACAATTTATATTTTTTTTACCAAAAATAATTACTTTTTTATTTTTAGAATTCAGTCTCCCAAAAAGCACAATAGAAATTTATCAGTTTTGTTTCATATCAGGTGAGAATAATGTGCTTGGTGCAAGTGAACCATTTCAATTTTGTGATCGTCCACATTATTACCAATCTCTCTTTACTCCTATGCCAACACAGAAAAAAACCAGCTTAACAGAAAGCGGTGTGTTAGTATGTAATGGTTCACAATTACCTTCTTTAAGCACCACAGATACTCCAGATAAGGACAAAGAAACTGCACAATTAATAGAAGAGAACGAATTATTACGTAATACATTAAAAGTTATTGTTATGCAAAAACAAGCAAAAAATTATGACCCAGATATACAAAAGATTAAAGAGAAACTATTTGATTTGCAAAGTATGGTGAATGCTCAGCAAAGTCAAATAAAGGAATTACAGTTACAGGTAATTCAGTGCAATGACGAACAGAAACAATTACTAAAAGAAAAGATAAATTTGCAAGCTGCATGTGATGATTTAAAAAATAAGTTGGATAGTTATGAGAGTAATATTAGAAAAACTGTAGATATGGAACTTGGAGAGTTAGAATCAATACCACCATTTCCATTCGCGAAGTAGAAAAAAACAAGTTGAATGTTATCGAAAGAAAGGGCGGTAGCATGATCACTAGATTAAGATCGATTAGCAAACAACTAACGATTAACAATATAGGATATAGTCGCTTGCTAATCGCCCTTCATCACATGATTATGCTACCACTCATAGTATTTAATGTGTTAAGTATATTTGTATAGGTATGTATAATTAATAATAATAATTATTGTATATTATTATTGTTTTATAATAAATATAAACTATAATAGCTTATTATAGTTTATATTTTTACATTAATTTTGGAAGTAGTGACTGAAATAAACTGATAGTATTATAATCAAAATTGATACCAAAACTACCAATAAATAATTAACAAAGCACAAAGTACATTCTTTTTCAAATTATTTTAGAATAATAATGTCATGTTGCAGTGCTTTTAAAACTGGATTTCGGGAGGGGTGGAGTCGAGTTGCAAAAATTTACTATTTAAAAATGTATTTATACTTATGCAGTGAAAAGTATTATTATTATCGTTATTTCGTTAAAGTCAATGTTATAAATTTTGTGTGATTACACAGTAAAAGATTTAGTGTTAAAAATCAGCACTAAAGCAACACTATCTCGAGTTTATATAGGTCCCTCTAGACAGTTCATTTTTGAACTACTTTTTGTAAAGTAACTCTACTTACACACTATACAGTTTAAATAAACTACCATAGTAAAGATAATGAGTGTAAATATTCACTAAGTTACACTAGGCAAGTGTAGGAAAATGCTGAGTACACTGACGCAGTGTAAACTTGAAGCGTGTGTACTTTTATTTACACTATTTTTATGCTTTCTATTTGGCCGGTGGAGCTACACCAGAGCTGTACTAGGGTTTCAAACACTAAAGTTTTTACCGTTTGTTTTAATCGGGGCTTCAAACCACTGAGCAGCACTGACTACTTCCCCCTGCCCCCTTATGCACCTACTTGTTGGTTGGTGCAACAAGCACTTTAGTTATATTTAAGGTTATGTTATTGTTTAGATGGCTGATTTGTGTAGTTAATTTGTTTTAAAATACAAAGAAATAACTAAAAATGAATAGTTAAAAAATATATGCTACTTATGTCTTAAATTCTTTTTATGTTTAATAAAACACTTTCTGTTCGAAATTAATATTATTTGTAATATTGTAATGCACAGTGTTACTTTATGATAACTGACAATGAAATACCGGGTGATTTTTTAAATTTCTGATCTAGAAAGCCATGACATAATTTTAAAACAAAAGATGCGGAAAACGTAGGGCGTAGTTTGAATCATTCGATTTGTCACAACTGTCAGATTTCAAAAATGTTGACATAAACATTTTCAAAGAACCAGTACACACAATTGATGACTTGAAACAAAGAATCAGACAAGAATGTGCAAGGATTTCACCAGAAGTGCTTATTAGAGTGTTCGAGAATATGAAGCGCCGAGTTAATTTGTGTATAGATGCTGAAGGTCAACATTTCCAACAGTTGTAAATTTTGAATAAATATTGTGTTAACAATGTAAATTGTTATAATTGTGAATAAATCTTGCTATTTCTTAAATCCAAGGAATAAAAATTGAAGCGAGTTGTAACCATAACCTAAACTTCTCAAGTCAATAATCACATCGAAATTGCACTTAAACTCGCAATAAAATGCACACTTTGGTAAAAGCATCTTTCGCAAATGATCACTGTTTAAATATTTATCAATTTGTTTAATAAATGTAAAAGTAAGTAGTCAATTTGTCACATAAATGACATTTGGAATAGCAGTGTGATCAACGCTACGCCCTACGTTTCGGTGACCTTCGATACGGCGTAAAAATCACGACTTACTAGATCAGAAATTTAAAAAATCACCCGGTATTTGTAAGGAAAAAGATAGTTTTGTTTATAATATATTTCTTAATAGGTTGATTCTTTTAATATTTAGAACTTCATCTATACATAAAAAATAAAATTGAATTGGTCTGTACTAATAAACCAAATTTTATACCAATCTAAATATTATAAATAATCTCAACTTCTAAGGGCAAGTTGTATAAATGTGGTTTAACTGCAGTAACGATTGTTAGAACATTTGTTGTCTAGGATATTGATCCTAGTTTAAAGTTAAGCTGTGTTTATACAACCCGCCCTAAGTCAGTCACTATCAATAATTCTCCCTTTAATGTTTAAATTAGTAAGTATTAAATAACAAAGACAAAAAGTTGGGTTTTATCAACAAATGTAAAATTTCCCTCAGACTCTAAATAAGCGTTTTATTTGGAAGCAACACGGGAGTAACACCAGTGTAAGATACTCTAGTGCGTGTAGCTCTAAAAAGAAAGCATTATTTGAGTGTAACTTGAAGAGTTAATCAACACAGTACATTGTGTTTTCAACTCTGTCATTAGTGTAGAACATGTGAGATACGGGCGTTATATTATAGGCAGCTTGCAATAAATGCTGAGAAAATACTAAAACTTTTAGTGTTAATTATCCCGTGTTGCGAGTTAGCAAATATAGTGTAAATTAACACTAAAAATATATAGTGTTAAATTAAGTGTAAACTGACACTTTAAAGTTTACTCTATTATTTTAACCGGAACACTAAGTTTTTAACACTAGACTGATTTTTTACTGTGTACAGTATGCCCTCTTTACAATAGAGTAAAAGATATTTCTACATTCTTTTTGTTGGGGGGCCACAAATTTTAAAATGTTCCCAAGCGAGGCCTTGGTACTCAAAACTTTGAAAGGCACTGGTGTGGAGCACGATAAAAGAATACAAGATATGAACACAATGTGAAATGTATTTGGCATACATTTAGTTAACATTTTGCTGCATACTATTGGGATTTCTAAAACCATAAGAGTTACAAAGTCGGTTAAATTAGACAATTATAATTACAAGGCTGTCTCAAAAACACTTTCAATATTTCAAGAAAATTCGCAGGTCTCTAGATATAAGCATATAACAATATGGGGCAAAAGTACCCCCCAAAACTTCATATTAGTATCTTTCAAGTTTGATTTAGTTAATGAACTGAATAATTATTTAAAAAAACATGTACCATTCATAATTTTCCTAACTCGTTTTACGCATAAAAATGGTGGGAAATTCCAAATGTTGGTAATACCTTTTTAAATATAATAGAGGAATAGCAGGTAGGTATATAATCCCCTTATACAATTCCCACTGCAACACAGGTCATGAACAAGCAATGGGGGATGGGAGTCTGCTCTTCTATGGATATCATCGTACGACAAAAATACGAAGTACATCGATTACTGAATTGATTTAATAATTTATGATTAATACTGAATTTGATTGTTCTTGTTCATTAAGTAGTTGAACAATTGCTTAAAAAGATATTGGCCAAAATAGTTGGCGTTTTATTTTTTTAAATAAAATTTGTTATTATCCTTATGTTATTTATCCTCACATTTTCAAATATCCAAATATGATGGGGACCGGTTTTAGTTTGTCAGAAAACGGTCTTTAATGTTAAAAAAAAAAGCAAAGTTTGTTAACGTTAATCTTATACAAAATTTTATTTTCAGAATATCTGTTCACTTAAATTAAATTGCGGAAATTCTATAAACTGTATTCTATTTACTATGTACTTATATATATATAAATCAGCGCTACAGGCCTTATAGGCCCTTGGCTTTTTGAACTACTTTCTTCCATGTTTTCCTATCTCTCGCTTTGTCCTCCCAATTATGAACTTCTAATTTTGTTAGATCTTGTTCAACTTATTTTTTCCAGTTCATTCTGTGTCTTCCTCGCCTGTTTCTTCCTTCTGGTTCCATTTTAAGTGATTGTTTGATTAGTCTTGTGTCTGGCAGTCTGGTTAGGTGACCTATCTATCCATCTTATCCTATTTTGTTTTATGATGTTCAGTATTGTCGTATCTTGGTATAAATCTTCTAATTCCTTGTTCGTACGTCTTCTCCATATGTTGTTTTCTTTTATTCCTCCATATATTAATCTTAAAATTTTCCTTTCCCATGCTTCGATTTTATTCTCTTCTTGTTTTGTAATCACCCAACACTCACTTGCATATAGAACTACTGGTCTTATTATCGTTTTATATATTTTGGTTTTAGCACTTTTAGAAAGCACTTTTGACGTTAACAATTTTTTATATACACCCACGCACTTGGAGCCTAACATTAACCTCCTTTTAATTTCACTGTTTATTTTGCCATCTGATGTTATTTCTGTTCCTAAGTATGTTACTCTTTCCACTGGATTTATTTTAGCCTCTTTATCTCTTATACGGATGTAAATTGGTTCGTTTTCCTTTGTCTCGCCCATTATTATGTATTGTGATTTTTTGTCGTTTAACTCTAGTCCTACTTCTTGTGCATTCTTGATTATTGTTGTTATGATTTCTTGTAGTGCGTGTTTGGTTCTTGTTAGGATTAGGACATCATCTGCAAATGCCAAGCATTGATGGGGCCCATTAAGTATATTACCGTTACTTCTGATTTTGGTTTTCCTAATTATTGATTCTAATATTAAGTTGAATAATGTGCTTGACATAGGGTCCCCTTGTTTTAGTCTTGTATTGGTTATAAATTGTCTTGTTTCTTCGTTTTTTACTCTCACTTTACTTACCGTTTCCTTCAGTGTTGGTTCTATTAATCTTTGCAGTTTGTTAGGGCAGTTGAATTGTTTTAAATTTTCTATTATTTTGGTTCTATTTATTTTGTCGAAAGCTTGACGAAAGTCTATAAAGAATGCGTATAACTTAATATTTTTTTTCCAGCTTTTTTCTTGTATTTGTTTGATGTTAAATATGTGGTCAATTGTTGATCTGTTCGATCGGAATCCACATTGGTATTCGCCCAACTTTGAATCTGTAAACGTTTTTAATCTCTGATCAATTAATTGGGCTAGTATTTTGTAAGCTACATTTTGTAGACTTATTGGTACTATGTACTTACCAGCAGTTATTTCTGGTAGCTATAACACTGTGCAACAAGAAATTCCAGCCCGAATGGCTACAACGGGAAATAAAAGTAGGCCAACAGACTAGCAAGCCCCCGCGGGGTGTGGCTATATTAGCTCGCATTTTTTTTTATGACCTCCTGAAGTTGACATGTTGTTAGCCAATTTTTCCACCTTTTGCGATCTGTAAGTCAATAAAATGAATTTTTCAGTTTGGTCTTGCACTCTGCTAGACACTCCCCTTATGTCGCATAATGCAGAGGATTGTGGTTGATCTTGAAATAATTTGTCAATAAAGTACAATTTTGTTTATCTTAAAATAAATTCAAGGTCCAATAACAGTTTTAAAATACAAATTAGTTTTAAAACAAATTAGTTTTTAGTTTTAAAACAGCCTTGGTAGTGTAATGTCTAGCGTGCCGGACTTTCACCCAGGCGGCTCGGGGTCGATTCCCGGTGCCGGCAGATCTGGTTAAGGTTTTCTGCAGTTTTCCTTAGCTGTGACACAAATGTGGGATTTTCGCTGTTCCATCTGTAAGTCGGCTGCAGCCGCACATAGGGCCTACGTAATGATCATAATCGCCCCCTCCCTCCCGCACAAGCTTATAGCTTCTGGGGCCTGCTTTGCAGGTTATGGGTTGTAGCAATTATTATTATTATAAATATCTGATTTTTAAAGAAAACATTTGGCTTTGTAATAAGGTAAGTTAATTAGATTAAGAGGCAATTTATATTAGTGTGGGTGGCATTGAATTTAATTTAAAAAACAAAAACCATTTGGCTTTACAAGCAAATTACAATATTGGTTCTAATCTGCGATGTTAATAGATTATTTACAACCTGAATAATTACTTGATTTCACTCGTCCTTTTCAGTAAAACTGAAACCATCATGGAATGAATAAACATTAAATGCTAGATACTGTTTATGATCTGATAACGATAATTTGTATTAAAAATCATTCTTTCATACTTTATGTTTCTAAATAAAATATTTCATTCTGGTCTATGCGTTGTGATTGTTATGAAAAATCCCTAATTGTTAGTGTAAATAGTTTATTGCGGTTATTAGATTATTTATTAAAATAAAATCAAACTGCACAAGACACTTGTGTATACACAGCATTTTTACGTTCTTTGATGACATTCGAAAATAAAACGGAAGAAGTTCTCCTACTTTTAATCTAAGATTAAAGGGCGATTTTTAATTAAAGTATGTGTTTAAGGAAAATGCTAAATAAAGTGTGGGCATTTCTTACTGTAAATAAATTTTATTTAAAAATAAACACCCTCGAATAAACTTTTGATAATAAATTTAATCAGTTTATGATAGCAAGAATGCTTACGTTGATGTCATCATTTGCAAGACTTGACCTTGACTAATACTGATTGATTAATCAATAATAATTATCGATAACAATTGATAAATTGCCCCACCCCTAGTCACAACAGGGAGAAGACTGGATAGCACAAGCTAACCATATACGCTGTTATTCCATTGTGACCTGAAGTATTCAATTTTATTCTTTTAATAATGGGTGTTTTTTTTTGAGGCGGAGAACTTTAAATTGGCAACACTGTCTTATATGACAGCTGACTTGACAGTTCTCGATTGTTTTGGGGTTTGGTTTGGCAATTCATCATGAATAGTCTCACGCCGGAGCAACGTTTGCAAATTGTTCAAATTTATTTTGAAAAACATGGTTCAATTCGAGAAACTCAATCGGGCATTACGTGCATTTTATGGTGCTCATAATCGTCCATCAGAGCGATTAATTAGAGAAACTGTGGATCGTTTTCGCAATACGTTTACTTTAAACGATAATACGCATCTCGTAAGACGTCGTACAGTACGCACACAACAAACAATTGATGGTGTGCAGCGTAGTGTTGATGATGATCCAAATGCGTCAATTCGTCATCGTGCTCAACAATTAAACTTGTGTCCATCCACTTTATGGAAAGTCTTGCGTAAAGATCTTGGTTTACATGCTTACAAGATTCAACTCGTACAGGAATTGAAGCCACACGATCATCGTTCGCGCCGTACATTTGGTGAATGGGCCGAAGGAAACATTGCTATTGATCCACAATTTCATTTGAAAATTTTGTTCAGAGATGAAGCATACTTTTGGTTAAATGGCTATGTCAATAAACAGAATTGCCGCATTTGGAGCGATCATAATCCACAAGCCATTGTCGAAACACCATTACATCCAGAAAAAGTCACCGTTTGATGCGCTTTATGGACCGGTGGAATCATTAGTCCATATGTCTTCAAAAATGATGATGGTCAGAACGTTACAGTCAACGGTGAGCGGTACAGAGACATGATTACTAACTTTTTCGTGCCTCAATTGGCAGCCATTAATGTTGCAAACATGTGGTTTCAGCAGGACGGCGCCACATGCCACACAGCGCGCGATACAATTAATTTACTGAGAGAAACATTTGGCGAACGATTAATTTCACGAAATGGACCTGTT
The DNA here is from genome assembly GCA_929113105.1 of Agrypnus murinus. Taxonomy (NCBI): domain Eukaryota; kingdom Metazoa; phylum Arthropoda; class Insecta; order Coleoptera; family Elateridae; genus Agrypnus; species Agrypnus murinus. The sequence continues at coordinate 37,377,995 of OV816025.1, read as the reverse complement.
AACTAACCACTTCGTTCGTGATATTTGACGCCATTAGATTATTTTCTCTGGGGGTATGTAAAATCGCATGTCTACGCCGATAAACCAGAAACAATTGAGCACTTACAAGCCAACATTCGACGCGTTATTGCCGAAATACAGCCTGATTTACTGCGAAGAGTGTGTGAAAATTGCACCTCCAGATTACGCCATGTACGCGCCAGCCGCGGCGGCCACATGCCCGAAATCATATTCAAACATTAATGCCATAAAATTATCTTTTAAATAAAGCCAATTTCATGGATATTAAAAACATCTTTCTGTGTTTTATTTCAATTTAAAGTTCTCCGCCTCTAAAAAAAACACCCGTTACTATTGAAATTTTTATTTTATTAACAATATTACTGCATATAATGTTATTTTGCAATATAATAAGATTCAATTTTTTGTTGAAAGGTAAGTTGTTGCTTCTGGCACAACAACATGAATTCTTTCATTTTTGTCGTATTTTTTTTAATATTAATTCAGTTTCTACTAACGTTATTAATTAATATATCTACCTACAAATGTACTAGACAATTATATTTAAAGTTCTATAATGTACTGCACTATGCTAAATTTGGAATTACATATATGGATGACATAATTTGTTTGTTTTGCTCTTGCAACCATAACTCAACTTAAAAAAAAATAAAAGCAGTAAGTAGTGTACATGCCATTATCTACTTGAGGTTTAAAATTAATATCTTTTGGGTAGTCAAATAATTTCCGGATAATCGGATACTTTCAGTAATATTGAAATATATATTCGATTTGCATCTGACCCAATCTGTAATCAACCTAAACTAATTTTGAGCACCCAAGACGCACATCTATTATCTACTTAAGTAAAATTTTGTTTATTTTATCTACGATCATACAAAAAATGACTACATTTCACGCTGATTTTCGTGTAAAAAGTTAACGTTTATTCAACTAGGTTATAAAGTTTTTTTCTGCTCCTGTACTCTAATTTAATTATTATATATGCAATAGCCGTTTCATAATGAGGTTCATTATGCAACGAGTTTCCATTATGCAATGCGTTGTTGACCAATGAGAGTCAAAAATAACGAGCTGTTGACCAATGAAAATCAAGAATATCAAATGATTGCGTAGGAACGAGCCAATGTTAGTATATTACTAAACTTGGGAACGTACCTCATCCTCCATCGTCACGCAGTGAATAATAAATATTACTGATAATTACTATTATTTTAAATCTGTTCAAACAAATTATTCTTACTGTTAGTTTTATTAAATATTAATTTAAAGAAATTTTGAATGTATTTTTTGGTACTTTTATTTATCAATTTCGTAAGTATGTCTTAAAAAGTAATAATTAAATTCATTGCGAATTTTTATAACACAATAAGAGTTTAAAAAATTAGAAGTAGTATAGAAAAGTCCTTGTCTGATCGTCCACTTAGTAGTAACAAATCAGTTAAGGTCGAAGAAAAAATAGTGTATGCAACTCGCACATGATGGTTATTAATTATATATTAAGAACTGAGAGTTTGAACTGTCACAACACAACATATAAACTTAAAGTAATTAAAATAGTGAATTTTCAAATACCACCAAAAGTTAATTTATAAATCACACAATAGCAGTACCCTGGTGACTCAATCAAAACGTTATTCAAGTTACACCCAAAACTGTGAGTAAATTTAATTTACTTATAAATATAACCTCTCGTTCCACCAAGTTATCTAAGAGCGGGAAGGCCAACTGAATTCTGATAAGAGATAACCGCACACTTGGTTGTATGCTAAACCTAATAAATAAAAATATTTAGTATTTTATTCAATATTATATACAAACATCGCTATGCAAGGAAGTAGCGATGGAGGCTTGTATTATGGCCAACAAAACTTCAATCAGCAGTTCGTGCCAGTTAGCTCCAGCGTTGACAGCTTTATACCAAATATTATAACTTACAACAATGCTCCTATGACCCAACCTAGTTCAATGGCACACAAATCAACAAACGCAGTGGCCCCAGACTACACAAATGCAATGGCTCCCGCAGTGGCACCCCCAACAATACCATCAACAAACCCAAAATATCCCAACTTTCCAACTGTCGATAATGGGGCAAATGCAAATGGCATGCCCAATAATGAACAACAATCCAATAAATCCATCACCACAAGCTACAAACGGACACACGAATGGGACCATAACACCTGTACCGTCTCCATCAATCAACACATAATATTCCTCACGGTACAGCGAAAAATATGAAGAAGCTGATGAAAACCTGCAACAGAGGACCGAAGGGGAAAAGGGATTTCAACCCAATGAATTTCAGGAGATCAAATCAAGAAAAGCGAAAAGAAAAAGAAGCGGAGATAGCCCACCCACTCGCCAAACGAAGTTAAAACAAAGCTACACACAAACCACAACGATAACTAATAGATTTGAAGCTTTAAACAAGGGAAAAGAGGAAGAAACCCAAAATACCACAAACAACGGTAATGTGAAAGCTAAAAAAGCTGACCTACCTCCACCTTTTATCTTACACTTTGTCAAGGCAATTCCACCACTACTTCAACTTATCGATCAAAACATAGATAAGAAGGAATACTATTACCAAATAATAAGTAGCGACAAGGTAAAACTACAAGTCCGTACCATAGAAAACTACAAAAAAATCAAAAAGGTTCTAGATGACAACAAGGTCATTAGACATACGTTCATACTCCCGGAAGACAAGCACTTCAGGGTGGTAGTAAGGAACTTACACTATACCACCCCAGTAGAAGACATTAAACTTGCATTGCAAAATGAGGGACACGAAGTCAAGTCAGTTATGAATGTACATAATCGCGAAACCAAAATGCCAAAAAATCTGTTTTTCATAGACCTAGCACAGAAAGACAACAACAAAGAAATCTATAACTTAGACCTGTTAAATGCAGTAGTAAAGTTTGAGCCACCCCATATACGAACACAAATCCCACAATGCAAACGTTGTTAATGCTATGGTCACACAAGAAACAACTGTTCCCGTCCGTATCGATGCGTGAAATGTGCAGGGGGGGCACGACTATAGAACATGTCCTAAAAACCGCAGTGACGGCAAGGCTCCCAAATGCGTACTTTGCGAGGGAAACCACCCCGCAAATTACAAAGGTTGTAAAGTCTACATCGAAATCCTAAATAGAAAACATCCCCCCCAACACGGAAAACTACCACAAGTACGACAAATAGGAATCCAAGAAACACGTCCCTTAGCAAATAACAACAATGCAGAACAAATCCAAAAACCTGGACCAGAAAAACAACAAGCTGGTGGAAATCTTCTTGGACAGACGATATTCACAAATCAAACACCACGTTTGATAAATGTAAGCTCGCAATTTAGTAATAGAAGTGCCATAAACAATAATCCTCCATTCAACGAAAATTACTTTATATCATACTTACAAAGCACAATCGAAGCGCAACAAAAAATGATTTCTGAACTAACATCTGAAATAAAAGAACTTAGGGAAACTATCAAATGCCTGGTATCCAAAATCGGTAACAACAATGGCTCAACTATTTAAAATTGCGCTCTGGAACGCCAACGGATTAGAAAGACACAAACAGGAAGTAGAAGTATTTCTAAAATATAACAGCATTGACGTACTATTACTATTAGTACCAGAAACACGCTTCAATTCCCAAACGCACTTCAAAATTTCGGATTACATTATATATTTTTGTTTATTGTTTCCAGCCTTATTTTGTGGAACTCCATAATCATGAAATAAATAAAGATTATTAAAAGTTTCACAGTTTTATTAAAATATACCTGACAATATTGTTTCGACAGCTATGCTGTCATTATCAAAGGTAATATAATTATAAACAAACACGTCGCTAAGGTAGATACAAAATAGGTAACTAGATAAAATAATAATAATAATAATAAAATTAATAATAAAAATCATAATTAAACATCTAATACTTCCAGTAACGGAGAATTACTGAGCTCAAGTTGTTCATTCATTAAAGGTACCCTGAGTTTGTGTTTGTATATCTCAAAGGCTTCTAAATAATATAATATAATATACATTATATATGATACCCAACATCCAGATGCAGATCGTAGAGCGAGAGGAGGATCAGCAGTAATTATTAGAAAGCAAATAAATCATTGTGTACTCCCAGAATACAAAAGGGATTTCTTCCAAGCAACTAGCATAGAAATAGAAGATTGGTGTGGTTCGCTGGTAATCTCAGCAGCATACTGTCCACCGAACTATCGCCCAGACAAAGAAGGAATGAAAGAATACTTCACATCTCTTGGAAAACGCTTTATGGCGGGCGGAGATTACAACGCCAAACATACCCACTGGGGATCGCGCCTATCCCCACCAGGCAGAGGCCGAGTCTTATATCAGGTATTACACGAAGAACAGTTAGGTCATCTTTCCACCTATGAACCAACATACTGGCCAACGGATCCTGCAAAAGTTCCAGATTTATTGGACTTCTTTGTGATCAAAGGTATTTCCCGAAGACACTTAAATATAAAATCTAGTTTTGATCTGACCACTCTCCAGTTATAGCTACTGTTAATGCAATCATAACACATAGTAGTAAACCACCCCAACTTTACAATTCAAGAACAGAATGGAAATACTTTAGAGTACTAATTGAGGATAGCATAAATCTAGATGTGCCCCTCAAAACAAACGAAGAAATTGATAATGCTCTTAAGATTTGTCAAAACAATACAAAGTGCTGCCTGGGAAGCAACACCAAATTCTCCACCCAAGAAAGTGGAACATATGTATCCTATTATTCTGAAAGAAAAAATAGCCCAAAAACGACGACTAAGAAAAATATGCCAACGTAGTAGGTATCCAGACGACAAAAGAAGATTAAACGGTGCTACTAGAGAACTCAAGGAGCTGATACGGACCCTCAAAAATGACAATTTTGCCACCTACGTAGAAGGGCTATCAGCTGCAGCTAGCACAGACTACTCGTTATGGAAGGCAACGAAGGTCCTTAACCAACCAAATCAACAAGTACCTCCTATTCGTAAAGCGGATGGCGCCTGGGCGCGCAATAACAAAGAAAAAGCACAAATATTCGCGGAACACCTGTCAAACGTTTTCCAAACAGTAGAAATAGCAACTAGAAGTCCGGTAGAAGATGACGACATAAAAGAATACTTAGAAGCCCCTTACCAACTTTCATTTCCAATAAAACTGTTCAAAGTGGGTGAAGTTACAGAAATGATCAACTTACTAAAACCCAACAAGGCACCAGGCTGGGATCTGATCACGGGCAGGTTACTTAAGGAGCTTCCTAAAATAGGGATTACAATGTTAACCGCAATCTTTAACGCTATCCTCAGAACAGGATTCTTTCCTACCCCATGGAAGGTCGCTCAAGTAATCGTAATACAAAAACCCGACAAACCCCCGCACAACGTCGAGTCCTATAGGCCTATCAGTTTATTACCTGTCTTATCTAAGCTACTGGAGAAACTACTACTATAAAGAATCATGATGACACACACCGAAGAAGATCTCTTCCCCAATCACCAGTTCAGCTTTAGGAAAAACCATGCAACCATCGAACAAGTCCATAGAATCGTTGAAGTCATCAATAACACATTTGAAGAGAAAGCTTACTGTGCTGCGGTTTTCTTGGATGTAAGCCAGGCCTTTGACAAGGTCTGGCACGAAGGTCTGCTTTTCAAGCTTAAGCTGAAGTTATCCCATCTAATCTTTACTATCCTGAAATCGTACTTACAGGAAAGATACTTCCAGGTTAAATACCAAGATGAAGTAACAGAATTAATGCAAATAAAAGCCGGTGTCCCGCAAGTCAGCGTATTGCGGTCTGTCTTATACCTCATCTTCACAGCCGATTTAGCCACTGACAATAGCACTATAACAGCGACGTATGCAGACGACACGGCCATCCTATCAAAAACACCCAAATCCAGCAGCTGCTGCCCAACAACTACAGACGCATCTAGATAAAATACAGCAGTGGCTCCAAAGATGGAGTATCAAGGTGAACGAGAATAAATCAGTCCATGTGACTTTCACAAAATGCAGAGGGCACTCCCCAGAAGTAAACATGAACGGCCACCCACTACCAGAGGCTGATAGTGTTAAATATTTAGGCATTCACCTTGATAAAGGACTTACATGGCGTACTCATAAATGGAAGAAGAGGGTGCAGCTTGGACTGAAACTAAAGAAATACTACTGGTTGTTAGGTAGAAACTCTCAACTATCGCTTAAAAATAAACTTCTTATATATAAGGTAGCACTGAAACCAATTTAGACCTACGGGAACCAGTTATGGGGCACTGCCTCTAGATCTAACATTGATATATTGGAGAAGTACCAATCTAAAGTCTTACGTCTAATAACTAATGCTCCATACTACATCCCCAACATTGAAATCCGAAATGATTTAGAAGTGGCTACCGTCAATGAAGAAATTAAAAAATTTAGTGCAAAATATCTAAATAAGTTAGAAGTGCATCCTAATCCTTTGGCAGTTAATTTACTAGACAATAGTGCCCAAACGCAAAGACTCAAAAGACTTAGTGCTATTTAACTTACATTAAGTATCACATTCAAATTAATTAGGTAAACACAGGAGGATCGTCATTGGACGACATCTCCCACACTGCTCAATACGATCAACAAAATTACTTATTGTCAGATGTAATTGACAGATTGTAATTAACTAATAAATACAAAAAAATGGTTATAAATGGCGAGTTACAACACTCGCTGCGCTCGTGTATACCATCATCGTAATAACCATCATTATGTGCTCGTCGCATAATATACTATTATTGCGCGCTGTCAACAATAGATGTATGATAAATGATTTATTAATATTTTACAAACTGGTTGCTAAACAACTTAGTATGTAAAAATCAAAGTACGCTGATGTACTTGACATAAGTTACAAATTTAACAAAAAAATTAAATAAAATTAATACTCTAGTAAAGCGTTATGATCGTAGAAAAAACGTTGTAAGATACACATGTAAAAAGTCTCTTCATTGCACTTACGTCTTTAAAACACTCGCTCGTACCTTGCTTGTGTTTTAAACTGTTCACTTAATAAAGAATGGCTTTTTACACACATTTGCTAATTCAATAAAATACTAATAAATATGTTAGAAAATGTAAGACACTGTAGAGAGTCAATAGGAAACTCAAATTTGGATAGTATCCATGGCAACCAGCAGGTGTTTTGGAGTTTTGAATTTTACCGGAAGAAAATTAACAAGTGAAAATTTTTTAGAAATCATTCATGTTGGTCTAAAAACTAAACCATTCTGAAGTACAACATCTAGAACAGGAATAGAATAAAATAATTTTATTTCATTTCGTATTTCAAACAATAGGGAGAAGAAGTGCATACGTCATACCGTGCCTGACGTCATAATTCTTTCCTCGCAACGCGCATGTACTTCAATAAGGCACATTATATTTTCATTTCTGATTAATGATAGTGTTAAAAAGGATGTTTACAAGCTATAAAAACACTTACCCAATGGCTTTCACCCATTGTTGTTTCAATATTTTATTTGTGATAGTACCTATCTATTATTTTAACCTCACAAAGTAGCGTCACGTTTTCTCTTCCAACTGTCAACAGTGTCAAAACTGTCAAACAAACGGTTTACAGCGAAGTAGAGCGATGCGAACATGCGCGTTGCGAGGAAAGAATTATGACGTCAGGCACGGTATGACGTATGCACTTCTTCTCCCTATTGTTTATATACTACAATTAGTAAAATAAAGTATAACTTGATCTCCGTTTTCAATGACACCGGAGTTCAAGACGTTCTTGATGTCCGTTGTTGTTGGCAACGTAAAAATCATTTGATGTTGCATAACAACCACATGTGACATGCTGCTTTTTATCTCCTTGGTTACGCGTATGTTGACACAGACATGGCAACTTGCTTCATTATATACAATAAATTCGAATGAATTTAAAAAGGGAGAAATTAGCATTGAAATACTAAATAAAATAAAACAACTTATGCAATACGGAGAAGAAGCTTCTTTAAATCCTCGAAGATGTTATAACGCCTCGGCGTTATAATACTTCTCGGATTTAAAGTATCGCTTGATCTCCTAATTACATAATATATATTATTCCTGACATACAGGTATATAAATTATTTGTATTGTAAACGCCAACAAAAGGAAAAATAATTATTGATAATCATGTTTCTGACATTTTACACAATTGTTTTTAGATATAGGTGCTATTTTAGTGTTACACTGTATAAAATGAAGTAAAATCTGTAAAATATTGTTAAAAATTAAAAATGTACTATTTTCAAAAGAGGAGTAAAACTTATTCCTAATGATCATAACATTCATGTCAAATCTTAAAAAGACTTAAATCATCTTCTATCTGTATATATTAAAATCAAAGCCTCAGTTTTGTTCCAGTTCGATGGAGAGTTCTACTGGGCCAATATACGGTATTCCTTTTTAAATTAAAGGATTTTCACTGTAGATTTGTCAACTGTACTTAGTTTTGCAATTTCTTAATAATTTATATTTTTAAAAGCATTACGGAGCTCACTTCGTCGTGTTTCGGAACTAAATATCTCCCTCAACATGTAGGTACTTACTCTACCTGTGTGTACCAATGTAAAGAACATTTTGTTTAGGATTAATTTGTTTTATATAATTATGTAAAGGTATATATATTTGAGAATCTATAACAAAAATAACATTTTATTATGGAAATCAAATAATTTGTAATTTCTATAAGTATTAAAAAATAGTTTATCCATTTTCCAGAATTTATGCTTGTCGAAGATTTTAGAACGTTTAATAAATGAAATCGCTTAAAAAGCAACAAAAACGTTTTCAGAGATTTAACTAAATAGTTATAAAAGTCTTTTAAATTTTTATACTTTTGGGTTAATTGTTGGAAGAATATAAAATTAAAATGACGCATTCTCTTGTTGAGTTGCTAATGATACAAACAAGTTAGACAGAATATTAAGTGTTTTTATAGCTTATACCATAGCATAATTTCTGTGCTAAATCTGTTAAAATACATAAGTGCATGAACTTTTATTATTTTTAATATGTAAACAACTCTCTTTATAATCGTAGTTTGCAGGACAAGACGTAAGCAAAAAGGTAAAAAGAAACAAATTGTTAATTCACAAATGATCTATTATTAAATTATTTTTCAAATTACCAACAAGAATAAATTTCAAAAATATGCTTTCTTCTAAAGAAGACATATTCCCTTTTAAAAGAAGAAATACGTTATTAAGATACATTGTGTAAATAAAATTAAAAATTTAAAAAGAAAGCGTTCTTATTGATACCTTAGGTAAGTATTTTAAAATAAAACAAACTACATTTACCACAAAGAAAAACGTCTCGTTACCTTAAATGCCGTAAAATAATGCATACTGATTAGTGATTAGGAATTACTAAACAACTGATTTGATATTTTTTGGTGGGTACTGTTTGTATACATTGCTTCTTGGCACTTTTTAAATACTGAAGCCTGAAACTCCAGCTTTATTTTGCGAGACGTATAAATATCAAATTTTGCAAGTTGCAATATCTGTAAACCGTTACTAATTTTTGACGTAATAAAAAAGTTCTCGATTGCTTTAATCATATTTTAAATTATGTTATTATAATTTAAGAAAAATATGAGGGCTAGCTGAATTATGGATCTGTTCATACAGCAACACACAGTTTTTCTTTGAAAACATTGTAAGAAGTTTTAAGAGCATACTCGTCCTGTAAAATACCGATATCCTGTCTTGTTACGTAAATATCGATTTTTCAAATACTATTTCAAACTAATAAAGATAAAAAAAGTAAACGCTATATTTCAAACTAAGTTTTTGTAATTCTGATAAATCTTCATTGTGAATCCTTGATAAAATTTGTTTTCCACGTATAAACTACAAAGCTAAAAATCCTAAATAAAATTATCTCGTACCTATACTATGTACAAAATATGAATCATTAGATGAGTGGGGAGCTCTGTAAGTAAACAGATTGAATAATAGGATATTTAAAAATAAATTTCATGATAGTGGCAAGTTTGTTTTCAAATAATGATGATGTTTACAAAATTATCTTTAATGACTAATGAGTTCATGTAATATTAAAAGCATACAAACATTTTAATGGTAAAGGATAATACATCATACATCTTATCTATCCATCTTTGTTTATGACAGGAAAATTCAAATACCTCGAATGTCATAGCATGAGTTATACCAACTGATAAATATTTCATTTTATTAGGTTATGTTACAATTTCCAATGTTGTTTTTCTACAATGTAATAAGAGCTAATTTACGATTTATTTTATTTAGAAGTAATATAGAATAACAATTATATTTTATGCTTTAGGACATTTCTGGTTTTAATAAATAAATATTTAAAATTGCCCAATTAATTTCACACCCGAAATCAGTGGCGTAACTTCAGATGGATATTAAATTTGTTCAGCTTGAAATAATTGCATGGTTTCTAACGGGTGTTTTTTTAGAGGCGGAGAACTTTAAATTGAAATAAAACACAGAAAAATGTTTTTAATATCCATGAAATTGGCTTTATTTAAAAGATACTTTTATGACATTAATGTTTGAATATGATTTCGGGCATGTGGCCGCCGCGGCTGGCGCGTACATGGCGTAATCTGGAGGTCCAATTTTCACACACTCTTCGCAGTAATTTAGGCTGTATTTCGGCAATAACGCGTCGAATGTTGGCTTCCAAGTGCTCAATTGTTTCTGGTTTATCGGCGTAGACATGCGATTTTACATAGCTCCCAGAGAAAATAATCTAATGGCGTCAAATCTCACGAACGAGGTGACCAGTTAATAGGTTCATTTCGTGAAATTAATTGAGGCACGAAAAAGTTAGTAATCATGTCTCTGTACCGCTCACCGTTGACTAACGTTCTGACCATCATCATTTTTTGAAGACATATGGACCAATGATTCTACCGGTCCATAAAGCGCACCAAACGGTGACTTTTTCTGGATGTAATGATGTTTCGACAATGGCTTGTGGATCATCGTTCCAAATGCGGCAATTCTGTTTATTGACATAGTCATTTAAACAAAAGTGTGCTTCATCACTGAACAAAATTTTCAAATGAAATTGTCGATCAATAGCAATGTTTCCTTCGGCCCATTCACGAAATGTACGGCGCGAACGATGATCGTGTGGCTTCAATTCCTGTACAAGTTGAATCTTGTAAGCATGTAAACCAAGATCTTTACGCAAGATTTTTCCATAAAGTGGATGGACACAAGTTTAATTGTTGAGCACGATGACGAATTGACGCATTTGGATCATCATCAAACTACGCTGCACACCATCAATCGCTTGTTGTGTGCGCACTGTACGACATCTTACGGGATGCGTATCCCTAATAGCACTCATTGCCCGATGGAGTTCTTTTTAGGTCCATTGTAGGTACTGTAGGTCCGAGGATGTAAAATGGACGTCTGCTGGACACTCGCACGAGGACGTTTCCAGCGGACGTTCGTTTTGGGCCCATAGTAGGTCCTTGAATCCCAGGACATGATACGGACGTCTGGCGGACGTTCACTTGAGCACTTTTTTCAAAAGTACAGCATAAGATGTCCGGACGTTTGTTTTGGGTCCATAGTTAAGCCCTTAATCCCAGGACAAGATACGGACATTTGGCGGACGTTCACACGCAGACGTTTGTCAGAAGTACAACAAGAGACGTCCAACGGAAGTTTGTTTTGGGCCCATAACAGGCCCTTGAGTCCCAGGACATGGTACAGACGTCTGGCGGACGTGCACATGAGAACGTTTTTCAGAAGTACAGCATAAGACGTCCAGCGAACGATTGGTTTGGGTCCATAAAAGGACGTTGATAGGGGAACATTTTACAGAAGTACAACAAAACATGTCCGGCAGACGTTCGATTTGGGTCCATAATACGTTCTAATAGGAATTACAAAATGATTACAAACAAACAATTTGTAGATTAAGATTAACAATTATTCTAGAAATCTATTTTAACAAAAGATGTCCACTGGACGTTCAGTTTAGATCATGGTAGGCCCGTGACTTCAAAGTCATAAAAAAGCCGGTCTGAACTTCAGATAAGGATCTTTTTTTAAGAATAGTCTGTTACATGTATATATAATTTTGAGAGCTTAACAAGGACCTCTATGAATACAAATTTTTCTTATTGTTATTAAATACTACATTATGTAGTTCTCTAAACAAAGAATTAAAACTATTATGGAATATCCGAAAATTGCTTCTCCCGTGTTTTAAATTAATTATATTTTCTGTACTTTATGGAATACTCTTTAATATACTAAAGTATATTAATATAATAATAATAATAATCGCCCCCCTCCCTCCCGCACAAGCTTATAGCTTCTGGGGCCTGGTTTCCTGGTTATGGGTTGTAGCAATTATTATTATATTATATATTTCATACGTTCATACCATCATAAACTCATTAAAAATATTTTCAGTATACCTCTCTGAAAACATATAAATTTCATGTTTGTTTATTGGTTGCGAAAGGCAACCTTTCCCGTGCAGTGCACCGGAAAACTTTTCCCGTGCAGGCTTTCCCGTGCTCTTAATAAATAGCATTACCAAATAAATATGTATTTTTATTTTGAACTATAGAAACTAACATTTATTGTACAGTTTGTATTATTAAACAAATTGAATCCAGAAGGTAGATCTTGTGAAACTGAAATAGTTTCCTCCGACCTCGAAGTTGTAGTAAAAGTAGTTGGTGTTATAGTGCAAACACTTGTTTTTGCTGGCTGTACTTGGTCCGGAATGGAATCAGTTGTTACTGGTGATTCGTTTGTTGTGTGATTAAACAATTTCTTAGACACCTCATTTTTTCTTTGCAATGATTCTTCAACGTACCCTTCGGCTGTCGCTGAAGACCGCCATCCGCCATGTTTTTTCAACATGAGTAAATCTGCTCCGCCTTCCACTAACATTGAAGCTGAAGTTCGCCGTAAACTGTGTCCTGTATATTCTTGAGGATTTTTGAGATGCAGATATTCCGCAATCTGTCTTGCAACTCCGGCGATAGAATGACAGCCCACATGCTGAGCATAACATCGGCCATTTCGATAGGCAACAAATAATCTTCTACTCTCCGTCACAGGTCGTAAGGAGATATACTTTCGATAAAGGTTGCATGGTTGGAAAGGGCACCCATCGTCGGTAATTATGAAATTTCTAGACCTATGAGTTTTGCCATCCCGAAGAAACACGACCAGAAAACGTCCATTATCTTCAACGTCATCGACAGACAAACGAATTAAATCGTCCCTTCGACAGGCACCGAAAATTCCAAACAATAAAAGAACCTGTACAGAATACACATTGACACTGACATTGACAACGTTAAAATATTTATATCACCTTTATTAATAACCATTTTTCATCCGATGCCTGACACATGAACTGGGTAACTTGTTCTCCAGTTAGTATTTTAGCCTTTTTCGGTGTGTAACCAACACTTTGGCGTTTTAAAAATGCTACACTTTTCGGTAATCTAAATTAAGAGATCGATTTGCAATTAAACATCGCTGGCTTCCCGTGGTCGCCTGAGGCTCCCACGGGAAACTTCCAACTCGCACGGGAAAAGCTTGGTTTCAAGCCTCGTAATGAAATATACTATTTCACTTGTAATTACACGAGTGCTTCGAAATTATCGATTTGTAATACGAACGTTGATTAGCAACCACGAGTGTCATTTTTTGACGTTTTAATTTCCCGACGTGCAACGGAGGGAAATTTGTCAAAAAATGACACGAGTGTTGCGTTTTAATCAACTTGAGTATTACAACAGATAATTTCAGAAGCACGAGCATGTAATTCGGTAAGATTATTTCATGATACAGTTGTTTATTTAAGCATCTACTTATTAACATAAAGATTAGTATTTGACATGAAAGTAAAAAATGGGACACATGTGACACTAGTTTTCAGCGTTGTCACGAAGATAAAAACAGTCGAAAAGGACAATAAAAAATTATCGAATTATCGCTGTAATCCAAAAAATAAAGCCTTGCGATTGGTCAAAAACGAAGTAGAATGAAATAATCACTTATAATATACCAAGTGCATTGATTATTGTCGGAAATTTTTTGAGTGACATTTCTGCAACGTCATAATTGCACGACACGAAGTGGAGTGCAATTACGTTGCAGAAATGCACGAAATCAAAATTTCCAGGCAGAATCAATGCACGAGGCTATATTCGGAAAGAGAATCGCACTACGCACAGAAAAAAATGCATTATGATTAATTGGTTTTATGTAGCTATATATGTTACAAGTATAATTTCCAAAAAATTACTCCTTGGTAGCATATATATATAAATTTCCGGAAAATTGTGTGATTGTCATGGATACAATTCAAATTTAAATTTTTCTATTGGTTCTTGGCATCGTCATGCGATTCTCTTTTTAATTAATACAGCTATTTAAATTTCTCCGCTAATATAAAAATGAGACAGCATGTGTGTGACGTCAGTATGCACGGGTCATAAAAGACGTACTACGCAAACTCAGTGCCAACAGTAAATCCCCGTAAAGCCATTATAAGCCGCCATTCGGTTTTCGGTATTTATTCTCATCGTTTTTGTCTTGCAGTTTCTGTTTGAACCAATTATTTATATATGCTTTTTTAACATCTATTTAATCAGTCTTTTACGTTATGTGTTTTTAGTAAATAATGTGAAGTGAAAGGGTGATTATTAATATTTTATCACATTTCTTTCATTCGTTTATTATTATTATTGTGCAGTAATAACGGTAATAAATAGTTGAATGAGTAACTCACCAGCAAAATATTCATGGTAACCTGCAGTATTATAGTATTTTAGATTGTTAAGTAATAAGGATTTATTATTATTTTCAGAATATCTAAAGCAAATTATATGAAGGTTGAACATGACTGAAATAATGATCTCTTCACTTGAAAAATGAAATATAAGGTATATAAAAAACACAACATAATGAAGAAATCAGAAAATATATGGGAAAACTTGAATTTACCTTTACTATGTGAAAATAATGAACTTCTACTGGAAGTTGAACAGTTTTTGGGAGATCCCTTAAATATGCAAAAATCTGTAAGTAATACTTTTTAGAATATCACTGTACAAAGTCAATAGAAAAACTCTTTGGATAGCATTTATGGCAACCAGCAGTTTTTTTGAAAATCTATGTATATGTTACCTGAAAAAAATTAAAAAGTGGAAATATTTTCAGAAATCATTCATTGGTGTAAAAACAAGTGTTTTATGCTTATTTTGCCGTATATGTCGTATGATACTGAATTTGCCTTCGAGGATTAATTCTTTTTGTAAATTTTACTTTCTGCAACGTTGCAGAAATCTTACTCAAAAAATCAATGCACAATGATATTATTAGTGAGAGTTTGATGTGTAGGGTGTCTTATATTTTTTTTATGTTCGCAATATCATGTCATAACATCCTGCACATACAGACCTTTTAGTTCTATAATTCTTTCTTCTTTTTAGCACAAATTTATTTAACACTACTGAGTGTCTGATTTTTTTTAGACTGATCTGCTTTCCAAAGTTGGAGGAGACAATGTGAACGAATTTGTAAAAAGAGCTTGGAAAAGATTGCTGACAAATCATGATAAAAAATGAAATATTTCTGAATAGGCTTCAAACATAAGAACTTTTCTGCTCTTTTTATGGCCACGCTAATTAAGGGTAAGTAACATTTTTAATGTATCATGATAAGAGGGAAGCGTAACCTTGCCAAATGTATAGTTGATGTTCAATTTTGTGCAGCCGCACGTATAAAATCTTGAAGAGCGACCATCACATCATAATTTTATAGACACAGCTGCACAGGATAGCGTAGATAACTACCCTTTAGCAAGGTCTGCCTCGCTCTGTTTATGATCAAAGATGATAATAAATGTACAGAGTAGATGCTAAACAGTTGTTAACATAGGGAATATGCATATTATTGATTTCTAAAAGATTTAAATTTTTAAAATTTTCAGTTTTCTCAGAAATCCAAGGTAGAGGTAAGAATGTTACTTCCCTATCTCAATTTTCTATTCACTTGTGCTCCTTTCAATTTAACTAAATATAGTATGAAAATTTAAAGTTCTGGACGGACTGGAAATTGGCACCTGCCGATAGAAGATTAGAAAAGCTAGGGGAGGGGCATTCATTTCCCGATGATTCAACAGTTTTCTCTTTGTGGTCGTTCAAAGATCGTAAAGTAGGAATTCAAAAACAAAAGAATATACACGGTAACTTATTAACATTAAAGTGCAAGTCTCTGTGACATAACAGTAGCACACTGCTCAATCTTTTTTTATTATCGTAATCTAGCATGAAAAAATAAAAGTATTTGCTAATTTAATGGATTTCATATTTTTAATAATAACAAAGTTGCCAAAAAAAGCTACGGATCTAAGATTTATGTTTTTCAAATAAAACATCTGAGTTTTATATTGTATTTTTGGATTTTAAATAAATCCATGTATCACCCGATGCCAGCAGAGGTTACTATGTACTGTTTTGAATATTCTGTTAGAATCACGGATGCAACCCGTGTAATCGGCTGCTAAGCAACCAGTTAGTATATACTTGCCGTCTGCTAACAGAACATCCAAAAGTGTACAAACCGTCACTGGTTTAGGCATATGGCATTTTTCAATCTTGAATGCTGGTATTGCATGGATAAAAGCTATGTGCACAATATATTAATTATATTTGCATTTATTTTTAGGTGCTGCTTTAAAACCGTTGCTGAAAAGTTGCATCGAAAAGAAAATAGAAGACACTTTCAAAAGATACTTGAAAAGAATCTCTGAAGTGGCTAAAAGTGAAGATAGAAGAACTTGGATTTTTTAAATTTTGATAATGATTCCAAACAGTTGAATTTACTTTTTATTTTAAGTTTTTATGCTGTATGTTTACATCATGTAATTTATGTAATAATTATATTATTGTAGAAAAAGGATTTATATTTGTTAAAAAATTGATTTTTACCAATAATTAGCTTGCCATTAATTAGATTCCTATATAATTCGAAACAACCTGAAAGTTTTGCAACTTTGAGAGTTTGTAGATTTTGGTGTTCTAAATGAAATTACAAAACTTGATTTTTCTAACGAAAGCCGTCCTTACATCCCTTTAACAGTTTTATAATTTTTTATTATTATCAAGTATAGTTGCGATCATTCGCTAAGGAACGATGAAAAAATAGTGATCGCCAGTTTTTTAGTTTTTTGTACAATGTACGCTGTAACTCGATCTGATTTATGAACTGGGCAATTATAATATTCAAAAATGAAATGTTCTTGCATACCATATAATAAACTTACATTTACATTGTACAATAAATGGGAAAATCGGCGGTTATGATTTTTACATCGTTCTTTAGCGAATGGTCGCAACTGTACATATTGTAACATAGATAAGTTTATATTGTGCTAAAAAAAGGATGTATACTGATAAAAAACGTAGTTAGATAAATCGAAAAATTATTCAATTTTTAAAATATTTATTACCTAAACCTAAAATCTATATACTAAAATCCAAAATTTGTTTGTCAGTATGTTTGTCCCTTCATAAAGTCGCCCCATGTAGGTCTCACTCCCCAAACCACATATGGCTCAAGGCATGAACCAGAGTGGTGCAAGAGATCAGTCAGGAAGTAATGGTAAGTAAACTAGAATTAAAATTGTAATGTCTAATTCCAGTTTATTTTCTAAAGAATTTATTTTTGATACCAATCAACCTGTAATTATTTATTAAATAAAGTGAAATAACTATGAATAGTTGAACTGGAAGAACTTGGGACTGAAGTCCCAAGTTAAAAGTTCGTTCTTGAAAGAGAAACCTTATATAGGAATCGAAATTACTTTTGTGTACAGGATATGACGTTTAAAAATAACTTTCTTTTATTTCCTCTTGTGTGGTTTGTTTATTTTAGATCCGTGCACTGGAGGACTGTAAAATATCTTTGGGATATTCGTCAAGTCGGCGGCAAATATCTATGTGGTGTAGGGCATTGAGTCGAGGATTCATTAGGTCCCCTTTGGACTTAACACTCAACACTCTTAAAATATCCAGCAAATCCTCGGCTGACGTATGCAGAACGTCTATCTGAGACGTTTTAAGAACATCCAAGTTTATGACGATTTAACTTCCCATGGACATCCATAGAACGTCCGACCCAGTATAATCAAAAGTCTATTACGTCTGTTGGACGTATAATGGACGCTTTTAAAACGTCCGCCCGGGACATTTTAAAAACGTCGCAAGTTCGTGACATTTGGACTTCCAGTGGACGTCCATGTAACGTACCACGTTGTATAAATCGAACGTCTATTACCACCCTTTGACGTTTTTAAAACGTTCGTCAATTTCTTGGAAGACGTACGCAAAACGTCCGTCTGGAAAGTTTTAATAATGTCCAACTTTGTGACATTTGGACTTCCCATGGACGTTCATATAACGTCTCACGGACTATAACCGATCGTCCGTTGGACGTTCATTAAGTCCTCCGAGGACATACAAAGACGTACGCAAAACGTCCGCCCGGGACATTTTAAGAACGTCGCAAGTTCATGACATTTGAACTTCCCGTGGACGTCCATATAACGTCCCACGTAGTATAAATCCAACGTTTATTACGTCCCTTGGACATAATATGGACGTTTTTAAAACGTTCGTCAAGTTCTTGGAAGACGTACGCAAAACGTCCGTCTGGAACGTTTTAATAATGTCCAACTTTGTGACATTTGGGCTTCCCATGGACGTTCATATAACGTCCCACGGACTATAACCGATCGTCCGTTGGACGTTCATTAAGTCCGCCGAGGACATTGCTCAAACGTCTATCGGACGTCGGTGTGCTATTAGGGTTACTATTGGAATTAATTTTTAAAAATTTTCAATTAGTTCTTTGTGCATAAATTAATTTAAAAAAACTATACTTCAAAAGAATAAACTTCGGAATTTGAACCGATGACCTGCTGCACAGAGACGCGGTGTGTTGCCGCTGAGCTACACCGGCTTTGCATTTATGATCGTCTTATCTACCTCTTCTTGTGATTACATCTTGCGCTTTTTGGTTTTTAATATTAATAAATATTAAAAACATGTTTTGTTATAGAATCACCTATAAAGCTGCAAACTAAACAAGAAGAATCAAACTTTTCGCTATTTTGCGGATTTAATTTGAAAAGAAATAATCTGAAGAAATAACATTAGGTATAGATTATTTCTATAATAATTAGCGTCATTATAGTTGATTTTCTTTTTATAGTTTGAATATTTGTATGACTAATTCTTGTTCCTAATTCAAATAAAACCGGTGAATTTGATGAAATTTGAAATACATAAATTGCATTAAAAATATTTCAGTTTAAATTCTGTCCTGATATATTTATGCAACCCAGCAATCACCTGTGCGCGCAGCTGATTTTCTAAGTACCTATACGAGTCTCATTTAATTTGTCTTTCAGTTTACAATGTACTATTAGTTTCATAATGATCTAGGACAGCAAGGCTAATATGATGCTGTTTTTTATTATTATATCCTATTTATTTACACCACGACCTCCTCGATTCGACGCCGACGTTTGACGTCTTTATGTGGCCTGTTCATTTGCCAGTTTTCGGCGTTCTCCGCTTGGCGCCACGTCCCGGGGGAATGGGCGCTTTCAACCGTTCGATTTTATCCGACGAGTTCACACATCCAAATGTACACTTAGCAAAATGCTTGAAATGTTTATAATCTGTGATATTTTAAAATAAAATCCGGACTCTTTTGAAGGTTATTGTTAAATATTTGACTTTTCTAAACTTTATTCGGTAATTATTCGATATAGCGCTACGGGTTTTGTTCGAAAAACGTCATAAAAACAGTTAAAGATTATAAAATATTCTTATCAGATGACACAAACACCACTTTTAAGCCATTTTCACGTAAATACAGCCAACTTTTTTACTAACTGTAACCTAACATCATAACATTCTAACCTCAAAATAGCCATTTTAACATTGTTTTTCTTATTAATTACCGGTGACCAGCGCGATGTGTTTTCGGATTATTGTTCTCTAAGTTATCCTCTACAACTCAATATAATTGGTTTACCTGGGTTCAGAAGGGTCCGTATATCGAATAATTAATCTTTATTCTACTTTATAACGAATTTAGTGCGTTTGCTTTTGTTTGATAAGTTTTTGATTTAAAAATAGTAATTTTACTGAAAAAAAATGCCAATTCACAACAAGAAGTGCTATGTGTTACTTACAGAAATTACAAAAATGCAACGAGTTTCTTCGCATTTTCTTCCAGTATTAGCTTACGAAATAGGTGGATTGAAAATTTACATCTTCCTTCTGGTAGGATTAAAACATATACTTTAGTAAAATGTTCATTTATTTTACTTTATACATTTTCTAAATTACATCGTATTTAGTGCATTGTACAGTAGAAAGGGACAGTTCGGACAGTATAGTTAATACCCGAAAGTACTGTTATCTGTAAATTACACTTTAAAAGCAGTTGCTATAAAGACGGATCTTCTGGTTGAAAGTTATTAAAATGTAATGTGGTGCCCTACAGTACATACAGTAATTTCTGAAATATATTTTTAAAAAATCTTTTATTATAACACATTTTAGACATGTTTTTCGAACACTCCTCATGATGTACAGTATGTATTGACCAATTCCTTGAACAATTGCTCCTCAAATCGCTCTTAGGATTAATCAATCAACAAGATCATGGAGATTTGAAATGCCCTAGTAAACATTTCATATTAATAAACCAAATAACAGAACTGGTTTTAAATAGATTTCAATATTTACCTCAAGAATGCAATCATTGCAGTATTTTAACTGATCTTGACTTCAGAATTCTTTATCTTAGAATTCTTCTTTATCTATTCTCAAGATTTACAACAAGTATACCTTTGAAGAATAATTTTAAATATACTTCTAAAATCAATATCAACTAACCTTGCCAAAAAAGCACCAACAACATATCTGGAACGCGATTGTACATTAAACTTCTTTCTAAAAAAGTACTCAAACATTGACAAATAAATACTTTTCATTAAAAAAATGCTTTTTCTTAGAACCACCACTGCCGATGGCATAAATTGTAATTTATTTGAAGTATGTTAACTGTCAAAAGTGTAAAAATTTAAGCTAATTTTCGAACCATTTCAAATTACCGGCGCGGTTCTGATTTCCAATTCCCCGGTAGCTAATGTGCATAATGATATTTTTAAAATTTGAACTGGCCGTATTAAGACGTCAAACGTCGAATCGAGGAGGTCGTGATTTACACTGAAAAATAATAAAAAATGGCATCATATTAGCCTTGCTGTCCTAGATCATTATGAAATCAATAGTACATATCTAACCTGAAATACAAATGAGACTTCCTGAAGTTAAAATGATGAATTTGAAATACAAATGACGCTTTCTGAAATTAAATTTACTAATATGAAATAATAATGACGCTTTCTGAAATCAAATTCACTAAAATGAAATACAAATGGCGCTTTCCGAAATTAATTCTGAAATACAACTGGAAAAGGTGTAGTTTCCAAGGTAAGGTATAGACATAAGAGATTCATAGAGGACACCCCACACCACTTATCTTCTGATCACACCCCTGTCCTGGCAAACTTACATTCCCAGGTTTGTCTCAGATTTAAAATTGTTGTGAAGCTTCAAATTCTTCACAAGATTGAAAATCTCAGGCGGGTCGCTTCAATAGGACACTAAATAATTATATAGATCTAGGGACAATAGTAAGATGAAAAAAAATTTCTAATTTAAAATGACAGACATTTATTTAACTAACAACACAACAAACATTTAAAAACAACAGAAAATAAAATTTGGATTCCAAATCTTTGAAAAATCAATCCCAAGAAATTAAAAAAAAATCAAAGCCACCTAACCTAACTAACAAGAATACGGATTGGGAAATCTTTAGAACCTATATTACCAATTCTTTAAATTTAAATGTACCTTTAAATACCGATGAGGATATTGAAAAGGCGACGGAACACCTCACAAAGGTAATACAGAATGCCGCGTGGAAAGCTACACCGGAATTAACAGAAACGGTCAGGTCTGGATACTGTCATGACTACATTAAGACAAAAATTATTGAGAAGGGAAAGCTAAGAAAACTGTGGCAAGTTACTAGAGCACCTGAAGATAAGAGAATGCTTAACAATGCAGCCAGACAAATAAAAGAATTATTATTGAAAGAAGATAAAAACCGTCACACCAAAACTTTTCTTGAAAACCTATCCCCAACCATAGATACCAACTATTCGCTATGGAAGATCACTAAAAGACTAAGTAACGCTCACAGTAATTGTAACGTCGTACACAAGTTTGATGATGAAAATAAAAGATATTTTCTTTAACTATGACGATTTATTTACATTATATACAAGTAAAGTGTCGCTGTAAGCGACTTGATAATAAACTAAGAAACGAACTCATAATTAACCGAAAATGTAAACATATGAGCTTATGAACTAATGGACTGTACTAATGAACTCATAACATTATGAACTAACTTAAAACATCTTAAAGTAAAGTATATATGTGCCTATCTGGCTCACCCTTGAGGTGGGGGCGATGCGCCCTTAGCGGCGATGACCGAGGAGCGTGAACATCCTCCGGCCCCGCAGAATTTCGAAAAATTGATTTATATTAACTAAATTAATAACTATAACCTTTTAAATATAAACTGATAATAAAGCAAGTACTTTGTTTTAAAATAATTGTAAGATTAGCGAATCAATAAAATCAATGTATAAAGTTTTTCAAGTTAATTGTCTTGGTTTTATGGAAAAGTTTACGGTTCACTACTCATCAACTGGGAGCACACACACTCGATTAACTGCACGTTTTGTCACTCCACTCACTGTTTTCACGGAGACCACTCTCGTAATGTTGTCGTTGCCGGGGTGCAGTTCTACGATGCGGCCCATTTTCCACTGTAATGGTGGCAGATTGTCCTCCCTTAGAATAACCATGGAGCCGACCTTTAATGGATCTTTGTTGATTCGTTTCCATTTGCTGCGGCGCTGTAGTTCCACCAGATATTCCTTGGTCCATCTCTTCCAAAGTTCCTGACGGAGTCGTTCGATTCTTTGCCAGCGGGACAATCGATTTTCTGGCAGTTCCAAAACATTGACTTCTAGTGGTGCCGTTAATGCACAACCAATCAAAAAATGCCCCGGGGTTAGAGGTTGCAGATCATTTGGGTCATCACTTAAGGGAGTTATAGGTCGGGAATTGAGACAGGACTCGATTAATGCTAGCAGAGTGTACATCTCTTCAACCGTTAATAAATAATTTCCCGCGACTCTTTTAAAAAGATTTTTAAATGATTTTACTCCAGCTTCCCAAATGCCGCCTACGTATGGAGAATTTGGGGGGATAAATTTCCACTGAATTCCTTCATTAGCTAGGTTTGCTACAACATCGTTTTGAAAGTGTATGGAATCGAATAAAGTTTTGATTTCTTTTAGTTCGCGATTTGCACCGACAAAATTAGTACCGTTATCGGAATAGAGATGAGATATCTTGCCGCGCCGTGCCATCATTCGTTTAAGAGCATTAAGAAATGATTCCGATGAATAGTCGTGAACTAATTCTAAATGTAGAGCTTTTGTGGCTAGACAGACGAAAACTGCAACGTACGCTTTTGTTGCTTTTTTGCCGCGACCGTGCCGTTCTTTGACTAAGATTGGCCCAGCATAATCAACACCAGAATTCTGAAAGGGCCGAGCTGGTGTCACGCGGTCAAAGGGAAGGTTACCCATAAGTTGTTCATATTTAAATGGTTTCGTGTGACGACACTTTACACAGTTGTGGATAATTTTTCTAGTTGTGGACTTTATTGTAATTGGCCAAAACATTAATCTAACTGCTGCTATGGTTGCCTGAATTCCCCCGTGTAAAAGCGAGATATGTGTATCTCGTATAATTAATTTTGTAACTACATGATTTTTTGGTAGCAATATCTGGTGTTTCATGTCATAGTGGATTGGCGCATTCCGTAAACGTCCTCCCACGCGTAAAATTTCATTTTCGTCTAGAAAGGCATTTAATGTTATTAAACTGCTGTTCCCTGTTAATTGATTTTTAGTTTTTAAGTCACTAATTTCTTTGCCAAACTCAATACTTTGAACTATTTTAATAATTCTGTTGTTGGCTTTTTGTAATTCTACTACTGACAGTTGCCCTGATATTTTGTCGTTAGGATGTCTGCAATTGTAGATAAATCGTAAACTATAGGCTACGATTCGTTTCAATTTAGAAAATTTACTTGCACGATAAAAGACCGGCAAGTCAAGTTGTTTCGAAAGTGTTGTAGTTAACACAACTTTTCTTTTTTCTGGGATATCGGCGACCGCGATGCAAGGCGAAGTTGGCCATTGTTCTTTATTTTGATAAAGAAATGGTGGCCCGCGGAACCAAAATTGTAATTTTTTATTATCGTTTAAGAGCATACATAAGAGTTTAATTTGTGTTAAATTTTGAATTTCAGTGACGCGGTGTGCTACAAAGGCTTGCCATTTATTTGGATCGGCTGAGATCCATGAGAGCGTTACCTTCGAATCCGACCAAAAGTAGAATTTATTTATAATAATGTCCGATATTTCAATTACTTTTGCTGCTAATTTTGCTAATAAGGCTGCTGCACATAATTCTAGACGTGGAATGGATAATGTTTTAAGAGGTGAGACACGAGATTTTGAACAAAGTAAATGCACGTCTATGATTCCCTCTTCATTAACAGTTCGCATAAAAATTGCAGCTCCATAAGCATCCTTGCTTGCGTCGCAAAATCCGTGAAGTTCTGTAAATTTTATAAAATCTGACTGAATGACACTACGCGGAATCTCAAAATTATCTATGGCGGGCAATAATTCACAAAATTTATAAAAGGATCGACTCATTTCTTCGGGAATTTGTTCATCCCAGGATAATTTTAACACCCACAATTTTTGTAACAATATTTTGGCAGTAATTAAAATGGGGCTTAATAAGCCAAGCGGGTCAAAAATTTTTGCAATGATAGAAAGGACGTTTCGTTTTGTTGCTTTATTCGGTATTTCGACCGCGCTAATTTGGTATTTGAGGCAATCTTTTTCACAATTCCATGTTAAACCTA
The DNA here is from genome assembly GCA_929113105.1 of Agrypnus murinus. Taxonomy (NCBI): domain Eukaryota; kingdom Metazoa; phylum Arthropoda; class Insecta; order Coleoptera; family Elateridae; genus Agrypnus; species Agrypnus murinus. The sequence continues at coordinate 37,352,728 of OV816025.1, read as the reverse complement.
GAGCCTTTGTTTCAAAGTTGGAATCGAGTCGTATAATTGCAGAATTTGATATGTTATGATCTTCTGGTAAAATATCTTTGTTGTTAGATGCCCATTTATAAAGTTCAAACCCGCCTCGAATTAAAATATTCGTTAAATCGTTTCGCAATTTAATTCCTTCTTCAATAGTATCTATAAAAATGGTCCTTCGAGCCGGATTTTACATCGCAGGAGATAAAAATTCGCGTTAAGAAAACAATCATCGATCTTCAAAACAATCTTCGAAAATAGCCAACGGTGCGACGACGTTCGAAGATTTGGATTATCCTTTAAGACCGAGCCAACGGTGCGACGACGTCCAGAGGAAATCACCAAACATTCACGGACACCAGGTTAGTGGTCATCACTTAATCCGTTCCTTTCCACATTGTTCTTAATTTATCGATTTATTTGCATCATCCTTTTATCGTTTTATTTGCAGCATCCTTTTATCGATTTATTTGCATCATCCTTTTATCAATTTATTTGCATCATCCTTTCATCGATTTATTTGCATCATTCTTTTATCGATTTATTTGCATTAAACTTTTATCGATTTATTTGCATCATTCTTTTATCGATTTATTTGCAAGCGGAATTTACATCTCATTCGACATGGCAGAATTAGTTCAATTAAAGGCAAAACGTAAACTAATTCGTGCTAGCATAACGCGTTTTGAAAGTTTTCTTAAAAGCTTTTCAGACACCGACAGCATTAAAACATTGCGGTTAAGACACGACGATTTTAAATCAATTTTAGGTTTTTATAACGAGGTACAAGATGCAATAGGGTTAGTTGATGAGGTATCTGCGGCTGACGAAAACGAACGTGTTGCAGATGAGACAAGAATTTACAATTTACTAACGGTTGCTGAGGAAAAACTCGAAAAGCGTACGATCACTTCTTCAGCAACTTCTGCTGAGGTAAAATTGCCCACAATTAATCTACCTAACTTTAACGGGAGTTACACGGAGTGGACGGCATTTTACAATAGTTTTAAGTCATTGATACATGAAAATTTAACTCTAGATAACATCCAAAAATTGCATTATTTACGTTCCTGCTTAGGAGAAGAACCTCTCCGAATAATCGAATCTTTATTAATGACCGCGAATAGTTACAATACTGCGTGGGAATTATTAAAAGACCGTTACCAAAGTAAAAGACTAATTGTTCACCACCATATTCATAATTTGTGCAATCTACCTGTAGTAAATAAACAACCAAATTCGCTAAGATCATTATTAGATCAAACTAATGCGCATTTAGAATCGCTAAAGGCCCAACATATCGAAATTGATAAATGGGACGCAATTTTAGTTTACTTAATAACTTCTAAATTCGATTTTGCCACTAAACAAGAGTGGGATTCGAAACTTACTAATAACGATATACCAACCATGGCTAAACTCAAAGAATTTATTAAACAGCGTTGTCAATCTCTGGAATCTTTTCAGTTCAGTAACCCTGGAATTTCATCAAAACATCAACCATTAAGTATAAAATCAAAACATTATGAGCACACGCGAAAATATAACACATCACATGTTGTACATCAAGACAAATGTCCTAAATGCAAACAGATTCATTCACTTTTTCAATGTCCATCATTTTTACAATTAAATGAAAATGATCGGTACACTGAGGCTAAAAAAGTAAAGGTATGCCTTAATTGTTTACGCGAAGGTCATGATGTTAAATCTTGTAAATCTCAATACTGTAAAACTTGCAATGGCAAACATCATACGTTACTTCATTTTGTTAAAAAAGAAAACACCAATGTAAGCAATCAGTGTTCTAACAATTTGGTTGAAATTTTGTTGTCAACAGCAGTAATTAAAGTTAAGGACTCTCAGGGCGTATATCATGATGCAAGGGCATTATTAGATGCCGCATCTCAGGATAACTTTATTACGGAAAATCTTTGTAGGTCTTTAAATTTAACACAAATCAAGAAAAATATACCAATTTGTGGTATTGGTCAAACTCAAATGCATATTTCGTATGTAAGTAATGTTGTTTTTAAAACTAATGTCGGAGATTATTCTGAAACAATTCAGTGTCTCGTTTTGCCACAAATCACAAATAATCTACCATTAGATTCATTTGATCCCACTAGTTTAAATATTCCGGAAAATTTGAACTTAGCGGATCCAGAATTTTATTCATCATCACCAGTTGACATTTTAATAGGAGCCGCTCTATTTTACGATTTATTGAGAGACGGTCGAATTAAAATCAATAACGACAAAACATATGTTCAAAACAGTGCGTTAGGTTGGTTATTAGGGGGACCCTACAATGTAGCAGTTTTTGAAGAAAAAAGAAGCCGACTTTGTCATTTCACTTCGGCACAAAATTTATTAGAAAAACAAGTTACAAAATTTTGGGAAGTCGAACATTTTGAACCCAGATCAAATTTCACAACGGCTGAACAGCAGTGTGACAATTTTTTTGTAGAAACAACTATTAGAAATCCAGATGGTCGCTTTATTGTTTCGCTACCATTTAAAAATAAACCCAGTAATAATCCACCAATAGGAAAAAGTAATGGCGAATGGGCTAGAAACGACCATGAAAAAGTTCAAGTGTTCTCCGAACTCTTAGGTCAAGTCTTCAAACCGTTCTCGAGAGAAATAGCAGAGGAGAACGAAGAACCCATAAAACAAACTATAGAAAGCCCCTATCAAATGGATTTTCCAAATAAAAAATTTAAAATGTGTGAGATTGTTAGTAAAATCTCTAAATTAAAATCAAACAAAGCGCCTGGTTTTGACCTAGTCACGGGCAGAATACTAAAGGAACTGCCCATTGTAGCATATAAGATGATCCTACATATCTTTAACGCGATAGTAAGGTCTGGTTTTTACCCAAACCAGTTGAAAGTAGCGATAGTTATACTTATCCCAAAGCCTGGAAAAGATCCCTCTGATGCTGCCTCTTACCGTCCCATCAGTCTTCTCCCTGCTTTATCAGCCCACCAAGCCTATATATTGGTAGATCGGGGTGGCAAAACCATTAAAAAACAAAGTCCACAATTGAGGTTGGATTCGATCGGGCAGTGGCTCCAACCCCTGTCTCGGGGAGGAACTTGTGAAGATATGAAATAGGACTGGAGGGTTCCTCTATCAACTGAGTTATGTTGGGGGAATAGTCCTAGCACGGGTGAGCACGTGTTAAGTCGATCGCTCTGGTACTAGCCTGGATAGCTAGTAGAGGGTGGATAGGCAACCTCGCTCCGACCAGTGAGTTGACTGGGAGCAATTGCTATGCAATTCGCATTCAGATAATCTCTGCTTTATCGAAACTCTTTGAAAAGCTACTCTTAGATCGATTAACTGCAACTATCGAAAAGATGAATTGCTAATACCCAATTACCAATTTGGCTTTCGTCACTATCACGCCACCACAGAACAAGCACATCGTATAGCCAGACTAATACAAGCTAATTTTGAAAACAAAAGGTAGTGCACAGCTGCCTTTATCGAGATTACGCAGGCTTTCGACAAGGTCTGGCATGAAGGTCTGATATGCAAGATTAAATCTATCCTACCCCATCCATTTGCCAAAGTGCTTGTTTTATACTTAAAGAACAGGAAACTTCAAGTGAAGTACAAAGAAGCCTATTCTTCTCTAATAGACATCCAATCTGGCGTACCGCAGAGCAGCGTTCTCGGACTTTGCTGTACACTCTGTATACTGCCGACATGCCAATAACACCAAACACACAAGTAGCAACGTTTGCAGATGATACCGTGATTATAGCGTCTCATCTAAACGCCAACCAAGCCTCAAACTTTCTACAATCCCACCTAAATAAAATCGAGATCTGGCTCAAACGTTGGCGCATGAAATCAAATACGTCAAAATCAGCACAGGCCACGTTCACACTCCGAAAAGGGACATGCCAAGCTGTTAAACTTTGCAATTTTGAAATTCCTCAAAAAGATGAAATTAGATATCTGGGATTCCACATTGATAAAAAGTTAATGTGGACCAAACACATTTGGTATAAAAGAATCCAGCTTGGTCTGCAGTATCGCAAAATGTTTTGGTTACTAAACTGAAACTCACTCTTATTTACAGACAACAAGCTCTTATTGTACAAAATGATCCTAAAACCAATATGGAGTTATGGTGCTGAAATTAGGGGAACTACATCCAAGACCAACGTTCTAAAACTACAACGTTTCCAATCCAAAACCTTGAGGGTAATCTGCAGAGCACCATGGTACATACCTAACCAAGTCCTCCATGAAGATCTGGGAGATCCTTATGTGAAGGAAGAAGTAGCTTCACTCAGTGCCAAACATCATGACCGCCTGAAAAGACATCCAAACGTACTAGCTAGGAAACTCCTCAACGCTCCGAGAGTGAAAAGACTAAAGACTTGACCCGTTGGACCTCTCTCGACAAAACTAATATTGTATATCTACATATGTTCTATTGAGTTAAATGAGTAGCAAATTTAAATAACCTGCTTGGTACATTATCTATCTTTGGAGTTTGTCATTGGGCAAATTTCCACTGTCATTTTTCATTATCACTGCCGCTATTTTATTGTATCATTATTTACAACACTATTACTTATTGTCAATAGACAGATTGTAATATTTCATGGGTGTTAATAAAAAAAAAAGCTACAACTTAAATACAGGAACCCCAAAAGCCGCAAGTATTTTTCTAGCTTTCTCTTTTCTAATCAGATTTAAACTTTAATGGCCCGGGCATTTACCAGCCTGCAGCTAATGTCCCATTCTAGTGTTTTAATAGTTACGCCACTGCCTGAAGTTGGTAATTAAATCCCTACAAATTACTAGTCGAGTAATAACAGTTGTCAAGAATCAAGTTCTCAATTCTGGCGATTTTATTTTATATAACATTTTATTTTTGGACCATTTTAATATGAGGTAGGTAAACAGATTTAAAAATACTTTATGTATTTACGTGTTGCATTATCTTTTTGAATTCTCGAATTCCTGTTGATATTTCATCAGAGATTTCTAAACCCTATTATTAGTCTGTAATAATTCTATTTCTGCTTGATTTTATTGAATTATTGATATAATTTTTAAGTGTAATAAGTAGTATCTAAGCATTGAAAATATATTTTTATTCCTAGGTCCGAACGCCCCTTTGACTTCTCCACCTAGAAGGTCACAAACTATATGTGTGATTCATCGAATTAACTGGAATAATTTTCTTCATACATCAATTATTATATTTGGAATTGATGGAATTGGAATGATTTGTTTTTTATAAGTTATTGTTGATTGATTTTGTATACATCAGAGTTGTTGAGAATTTTATATTATAATCAGAAAACATAAGTGCAGTGTGCTGTGAGAGTGAACACCTATCAACTGACATTCAGTAAGATGTCCGAAGATGGCTTTTCCGATTCGTATGATGAGCCTTCCATGGACCTATTCATTGAAACTCTTACTGGAACAACATTTGAAATGAAAGTATACCCTTCAGATACTATACTTGACATTAAGAAGAAAATTCAGCGAGTTGAAGGTAGTTAGTTTTTGTATTTACTTGACTTTTATTAGTAAAGTTGTTTTATTGTAATTTTAAGGTATACCTGTACACCATCAAAACCTGCTGTTTCGTTTAGAAGAGGTAGAAGATTATAATAGACTCTGTGATATTGGTATTGTCAATGGCTCTACGCTTAAATTAGTTTTGGCTATGCGTGGAGGACCAATATCTACAAGAAGACTCTCTTCATGCGATCATCATTTGATATGGAAGGATTTAAAGGAACTTATTGAACATACGCGAGATGAATTAGGTGATAAACTGAGTGCAGGTGCAAAAGTTTCCGTTTTAGTATTTAAAGATGGTGACGTAATTAATCTTATTCGTGTAATTGAAAATGATGATGGTAGTTATCATCCGTATGGTGATAAATCAGCATCGTCTTCGAGATTAAATTCGCGTGAAGATGGACATGGTGTTTATAATAAAATGCAAGAACAGAACTTGATGTTGGCAAAATTATCCGAATTACGAAAGAAGATGGCAGATGTTTCGCTTAAAAGAAATTTTAAAAATAGTAAACCAATTGAGTGTGAAGAAGCATCATCCGTAGGTTGTATTGGAGAAAAGCCTCTTAAAGAAAATGAAGAAGAAATTGACCAGTTAAAGGATGAAAAAAATAGTACTGATTCAGGACGCAGGTATTTATGAAGATTTAAAACAGTGTTGATTCATTACGGTTTCTGAAAAGATTGTGTAAATATTCATTGGCGTGCATCCTGTTAATATGTTATAATATTTTTTTGTCAAACTGATAAGAGTGAATTTACTTTTATTCTTCGTTCTCCAAAGATTGTACTGTTCTGTGTCCATGCCATTCTATATAATAAGGTAGAATGCTAGAATTTATTTTCTGGTAAAGTGCAGTAATTGATGGGTGTAATTTTAAGTAAGATACTAAGCATATAAAAAACTGTATATGCTTACAATTAGTGTGAAAGTTATATAGTTGATAGCAATTTACGATGATAGGTTTGTGAAACCATGTAGAAACATGCTGTTGTAATGTTTGGTTTACCCAACTAAGAATATAGTGCAGTGGTTGTGCTCCGTGCAGTGCCAGTGTGCTTGCTTGAGGTTGCCGATTGAATTTACCGTGCAAATCTTAGTTTTGTGAACTCATATGTATAATAGAAAAGGATAAAAAAGGATAGAAAAGGATTCTATAAAACCAACTAAACGTATGTTTACAAGTTTCTTCTTTAAATCAGTTATTAATTATTCGATATACAGACCCTTCTGAACCCAAGTAAACCAATGATACTAACTTGTAGAGAATAACTCGGAGAACAATAATCTGAAAAATAATCGCGCTGGTCGCCTGTAATTAATGAAAAAATTAAGGTGCTAATTTTTAGATTAAAATAACCGCTATGTTGGCTATGTATTTTTTTTGTAGTTGTCAAATTGGTCACACTGACTGACGAAATGTGACATCATAATGGTTTTCGCAGTCTTGAGTTACTCCCTTCTAAAGTATACAAAAAGGAGAAATTTTGACCATGTTGCCAGTTACATTTCCCTTTATAACTTTTGATAGAAATAAGATAAGAGAATGAAATAAGAAAAAAAAGTTTTAATGTGCATCTTTTGGGCTTTAAAATGATGGGTCGCGTGGCATACTTTAAACTGAAAATGTCCTTGATATCGGCCTCTGAAATCTTTGACCTTGAATTTTTTAAAAAACATGATTAAGAATTTTGAAAAAAATTAGACATAGAGTTGCATATATTTTAAATGTGTGCCAAGCTGCCAAGTTTCAGCTTGGGATCGTTACTAATAAATTTTTAAAACATTTTAAGGACGTCGCTTATCTTCTAAGTATGTATATCTGTTTGCACATGCTCCTTTATTATTTGAAGGGCTAGCCGTAACAACGTTAGTATATCCCGATTGGAAGGTGTTGACTTCAAAGGAATATAAAATATTCTTAAACAGATTCCCAGTTTTTAAAGCTTGAATTTGTAGTATACTGTTTAACAACGCTGTAGTCTGTTGTGAGTTCGTGTTGCAGTTCAATCCTTCTGTTACATACAACATTGTTACAGCCGACCGTTCAATTATCAGTCAGTTAATAAGTTCTTTCCAAAGTATTTCTTTATTTTTCGAACTTCCACTATTGTTGTTTACATTTTCGATATTACCCCATTGGCGGCTACAATAATATGTTTTCTTCAGTTTTTCTTGGCTTTTTGGTCTTTTGTTCAACATTTTAACATAAATTTTTTAATTTCAATATTGAGATAATTAAAGATTTGTTTTATGAATCACCTCTTCCGACTTAACCCCTCCCCTCGCCCAGATTGACTCCTGTCATCTTACCCCCACCCTGACTCACCCACTTTTTAAATGACTGTATTTATCCAACCTCCGCCTTACCCTCACTAACCCCTCCACTCAACTTAACCCCCAACTAACCCCCCCCTTAACTAAAACAAAACTGGAACTCAAACTAGTCCGTTCGGTTGGCACAGAGTTTCTAATTTGTTCCTGTTTGGTTGATGTTTTGTTTTTTCCGGTTTCAAGAAACAAAACACAGACACAACTGTCTGGTGGAAATCCGTCTTTATAATGATAGAAATAGTAATCTGATCAAACTGATTCAATTTTCATCATGCCGATAGTTCCAGGATAATAGATCCTAGGTTTGTCATGGAAACACTTTAATCCCTCTTTTAAGGGAAATTTAGATCATGCAAAAATAGTTTTTGAATAAATAATTTAGTTAGTGAATACGAAGTGTACATTTATAAAAAAAATTTTAAAACCCTTAAATACACATTAGATAATTAAGTAAGGCATACTATCATATGCAGAATGAAGTGAAGAATACATTTCCATGAAAAAATAACAGAGGGTGCAATTTGAAAAATTAAATTAACTTGGCATGATCTCTTATTGCTATGTTTCTCGTAAACATTTCAAATTTGACCACTAATAAATTTAAAAACAGTTAGTTTCACATGAAAAAACAAATAAATAACATTTTCATTATGTTGTTTTTAGCGTGATTTTGAAACTACTAATTGTTGGGTCATTCCACATCAAAACAAAAGTTTTTTTGACGCTCAACCTATAGCCTGGAAACCAGGCCCCAGAAGCTATAAGCTTGTGCGGGACGGAGGGGGCGATTATTATTATTACGTAGGCCCTAAGTGCGGCTGCAGCCGACTTAATATGTTTATTCTTCCTACATAGATAAGTAAGCACAAAAAAATTTGTATCTCATTCGGTTTTCATTTTATAACCCATTAAAGTTTAGATTCATATCTTTCTTGCTTATTAGACAATCTTTGTGAAAATTTACAATATTAATGAAAGTAAGAGTTTTTTACAGGTTTTTAGAAAAAATATAAGTGAACTCTCTAAGTAGACATAAAACCAGAAAAAAAGTTTTATTTCAGTAATTTGTTGTAGAAAACGTGGCGTAACATTAAATTAAATATCAACCAAACGGAAAAGAATAATACAATTTTTTTTACCTAATGATCCTAGAGGTCTGTTCTACCATATAAAAACAGGGTGTAATGACACCATTTTCTCACCATCAGCATTTCTGCAGTGTATTATTACAGGGTGAACAGTACATGAATCAGACGTCCAGTGGAACCCCTGAGCTTGCTTCATCCTGTATTTAGAGATAATTTTCACCGAAGTCTATTGAAACAATCGCAACATCTGTAGGAGAACAGTTAGTAGTTTACACCTGTAGTTTCTTTACATAATAGCAACTTTTTAAGATATTTATATTCTTTATCAGTTTCTGCAGTATGAATAAGTAGGTAATATAACATTTTGTTGAATTGTGCATACACAGACGGAGTGGGTGTCACTTGTACCTGCTGCACCATTTAGGCTGCAGAGAAAAAAACACTTACATCTACTATTCAATATACTTACTCAATATAATTAAATAACTCAAACCTTAAAAACACACTTCGTATACTATTTTAATCAGTGGTGTAACTACGAAAGATGCGCGCCCCTGCTAGACTTACGTTTGCGCCCCACATATATACCTCATATATAAGTAAGTAACTTTTGTAAAAATAAAATATGCAATAACCATGGACTTATTAAACTAACGGACAACTATATCAAACCTTGGGGGCAACAGAAGAGTGGCTTTCGGGGCGAGCAGGGGGAAGCATTGAACGTAAGCAAACTAGCGACGTCATGTAAAAATGATCAGATGATCGCTTGTCAGATGTTTTGCACTTGCCTAAATAAAATACATAAAAAAGCATATTTTACACTTACCAGTGAAACGTAACGTTATTTTTCACTTAATTTACCACTGCACTTTTGTTCTTACATGACCTTTCAACACAAATAACCATTCCTATTAATAATATCAACTGCTGAATTAACACGACCGCATCATGGCCACACAAACAAAATGACAGTTTTGGCACGATCCAAACCACTGGGGCACGACGGGAATGCCTTGTCCGTTAGTTTAATAAGTCCATGGCAATAACTAACAATAATTCGTTACCTTTTCATTTGTTTGTGTCTTTTTAACGAATTTGTTATATATGATTAATGAGATTTAACACCAATTGCAGTTTTCTCTGGGCTTTAACGCAGGCGAATTGGGCAATTAAACTCAAAATTAATTGTTTTTACTATTTCCCCTATGAACTCTCTTAATACATTTGGTAAAACTTTACATTCTGGTCCGCCATCCGCACATTCTATATTCGATGCGTCTCATCGAGATCAAGAATAGTGTCCCAACCTAACCTAACCGAATCTAATCCAACCCAACAGAGCCTAACCTAGACGTGTGTTATTCATCAATTCATACGTGGTTTAATTTAGTTTTTGGTTAGGTTAGATTAGATTAGGTTAGGTCGCATGTGCATTAAAACATGCATTTTTAGATAGGGTGGGGGAATTAACATGGGAGGCTATAGCTTCCCTTCCAAAACAGTCTTTGGCGATTATCTCGAAAACTACTGCCTCCAAATTTAGCATGCACAGCGAAATTGTTTTAGTTATTGTTAGCATCGTCGTCAAAGCAGACACATAATCACTACTTAATAATTTAATTATTCTTATTTGAACACCTAATATCCTCTACCATAATATCCTCTAATTGTTTTGAGCAATGTATATCCATAATTACCTTTTGTTGTTTTCATATAATGTTTTATACCCCCAAGACTTGTTTTAAAATTTCTATTACTAATGAAATAAAATTTCACGCAAGCAGCGCCCTTCGGATGGAACGTCCCGCATCGCAGGGTCTGCGGGGTTGGTAGTTACGCCACTGATTTTAGTATCAATGTATACTAATTACAAAAATAATATATAACCAATAAAGTACAAGAAAATAACTTGAAAAACTAACAAAAAGATTGATGATGAAAAATATACATATAGGAAAGAATGAAATGATCATTAATTTAACTTTTTATATGGTAGAACATATCTCTAGAAACGTTTCAAAGCTCATTCTACATGATATTACCTTCCGAATAGCCATTAACCATATTTTTAGGATAGATAGTATTTGAATTATACGGTGGCGAATATACCTGCTGTCCGAGTTCACAATGAAGATTAGTCTCTCTGGAATGCGTCCTCAAGCATTTCTGCGCTGTACGATGGCATAGTCAATCCTATGTTCCTCAGTTACCAGTAAACCTTCATAGTGTGAAACCTTCATGAAGAAAATTCCTACAATGACGAAAATAAAGTTCTGCTGAAATTTTAAATTAGAAAATCATTGTATTAATATTTTTTTTATAAATGTTGTGTAGAGTAGTTTGTAAAAAATGTTTCATGTACGTTTATTTTTATTATTTTTAGTGGCTAAAAATACTAAAGAACATCGTCTGATGAACTCTTGTTTAGGTAATTAATTTAGTTATAAGAGTATCGGAAAAAAATTAATGGTTGGTCTTTTAAGTTTTAATACACAGACACTACAAGTGTATGAAAAACAAAAACATAACCCAACAAGTGTATGAAAAACAAAAAAATAACCCAACAACATAACAAAAAATTTATAACACTCATTTTTCAGTTATTACTGATTATGCCTGTAAAATTAATACTTTCTGAAATATTAGTGAAATAGCGATTGTGGTATCAAGTAATTGTGCATCAAGGTCCGTAGATGTAAAGCAAGCTTAGAAAGATAGGTCGTCTCATTAGACGTCATTTTCTTGCCCAATGGCATTTCTTGGCGAAGCCACCATGATTGTGTTTTACATTATTTTTGTCTTTTTCATACTTCAGGTACCTGTGTATGTTGTTTATTTTATAACCAAAGTTGATAAATATATCAGCTATCACATTAAAATTTGTAAAAATCACCCCAAGTTGACAAAATATTTAGTTTTTTGTTAAAAGAAAATAGTATGTCATTTGCACCTTGCAAAAATTGTAGATCCATTAATGCAATAACAAATGATGCATCATTAAAATTAAACAAGACATTTCCTGTATGTAAATATCATTAAAATTAGACATACCTATAATTCCGTAATGTTTTAGCACCAAAAACATAGTGTACTATTCTGTATCTAACAGTTGTTTTGAAAAACATTTTATTTTTTGCTTTTTATTAACAACATAAAAAGTTTTCATAGCATTGACTATACCTCAATTTTAAATTTCCCGCCATTTTCATGCCCATTCAATAGTGGAAATGTATGAGATGACCTACTTTTCTAAGCTTACTTAGACATTTATGGACCTTGATCACCCATGCATAGGGAGTTTTGATATGTCTCTCAGCAACACTTTTTATGCCTATATACCAATTTTCAGCTTTCCCCCAATTTTTTCCTTTATATTGCTGAAAATTATTTAATTTACCTGGGCTACAATATCTACAAGCAAACAAAAATTCAAGTTTTTTTTTTAGAAAGTTTGAAATTTGATATTATGTAGATTATTCTTTTTTATTTGATAATATTTTTACTTTATATTACTATGCAAGAACAAGCTCAAAAAAACAACTTTTGAAATAATCCCATGTTTAAAAGTTAAGCAGTTCAATACACATTGCTATAGTGATATACACTGCGTCCCTCCACCCTTTAGTTTAACTTTTGAAACACTAACTTTAGGAAATGAAATTAGAATAATGTTACTTCTGCTATTACATGTTTGTACTATCCGATCATGGAGGTCCGCAAGGGATAGCTCTAGAGGAAATAAGCTATACGGTGCATACGAATGGCCATATAGATACAGAACAGCATAAACCACTATACAAACTTAATAAGATATTTCATTGTTATGCTTTAATAAATAAGCATTTTTTCTTGCCAGCCCAGTGAATAATAGATTATTTATTAGCAAGGCAGTCTGACAAACAAGTATTTTTATATATATATTATCTTTATTGATGAATAAAACTGCCATAATTAAAAAATAGATTCTTAACTATTGTTCTATAACACAGGTATCGTCTACTGGATCAGTTTAGAAGAGATGCAGTAAGTCTTTTAAAATTGCATGAAAGTCAGTTTGGTGATGAAGACGAAGAGGATGAAAACGATAGTGACGACTTAGATGAAGCTTTGCAAATCTGCGAAGATTCAATTGCTCTAAAAGAGAAACACAGAGGGAAAAATAGCTTTTATAATATATTATTTCAAGATCCATCTTTAAGGCCTGAAAAATCTTCGTCTAAATCCCCAAAAGCTAAATATTTTGGTGATGTTCCTATTTCAACAACGTTTTCAAAAGAAGCCAGAGAAAGAGTAAATTTCCATGTGAAGCCTAATGAATCTTTATTGAGAAACACAAAACTAAAAGAGAAACACTCGGAAATAAGAGAAGATAGTATACCTAATACAGGAAAAGGTAAACTATCAAATGATCAAACTGCTGAGGAAAAACTAATTGGCAGTCCTATTCTGTCTCCACTGTATAAATGCATTAATAACAGTAATCGTACTACTAGAAGTCATAAATATGACAGTAAGATTAATTTACCTGATATCGCTTGTGATTTGGATATATCTCCACCAACAACAGCTTCATCCTTAGCTGAATCAATAGCTATTATAGATGAAGATACAGAAAATGATGACAAAGAAGTATTATCCCCAATTGGTGTGCCATGTGCAGGCACATTATCTATGTCAAAGGTATGCATGTTTATTATTCTTTTAATTTTTATTAGTGGCACCTTGTGATATTTTGAGAGGAGCACATTAAAATGATCTCTTAAAATGGGCATATTATGTTGATTTGAAACTATTTGCTCTTTAATTGCTTAAAAATAATAAGCTTTGCCAGAAACAGTATCCGTATCAGCAGCCATGGGTAATTTATTGTTAACAACCCAAATACATATCAAATATGACAACTTCAAGAACATTGTCATGTAGATAGTATATTATGGGACAAGTGGTTTTTTTGAAATTTTATCAGCCACGCGTTCCATATACTATTTTTTCTTCGAATTTTTAGTAAATTAATGCACTTTAGAAAAAAATACTACATTTAAGTGACAAAACATGACATTAAAGTGACATTTCTCTTGTCAGCAATTGAATGTCGAACAGTTTGAAATTCAAAGTCGCGGTAGTCCGATAATTTCAACCTCTAGAGGTTGAAATGCGATTTCAACCATTGTTATCGATTGCAAAATGAGTGATTTCAATGTCATGAGTAGAAAAAAACTTTTTCATTAAGAGTCATAACAATTATGTCAGCTCATCAGTTAAAATTAACAGAACTGTTTCTTAAAGAGATTCATAACTATCAAAATAATTATACCTTACTATCGAATGCAAAAGTTTTGAGCCCTGAGTTCGAATGCGCATACCCAAAAAACTAAGCGCTCAAATTAATTCAAACAAAAACAGTTAGATAGACAATTTATTTTTGTATAAAATAGTAAATTTTCAAGATTATCTGATTTTAGGTTTTTGAATTTTTGCAATTATGTTACAAAAAGTGCGTTTTTTTAAGAGTTTTGACGTAAACCGTGCCTTTAGCAATTAATATTTCAATAACTACGAGACAGAATTAAATGTAATTTTATATGAAAGTAGCTAATAGTGTTTTATGTATGTGGAAATTTTTGTAATTTGATATCTGTATTATTTCTCAAGTTGTTCTATGAAATAGTAATACAGTCAATTTGTGCTCAAAAGGGCCTCTAGCGGGAAAGTTGTGGGGTAGTTTTGATTTCTTCAATTTGATATGTTTTTGGGTTGCTGAATCCAAATCTGACGTTTGTTAACAAAATTTCGTGACGCAACATTGAAGAAAATGCAAAGAAAGTAAACATTTTCATTTTTTGGCGGTTTTTGCTTATAACTCGGAAACTATCAACTTTTCGTAAATAGCCTCTTAATTCAAAATGAAAGTGCATGAGATTTCCTACAAACTTTACTATTTAGGTTTTTCTCCGACAAATCGTTCGGGCTCAAGCGAGAGTTGAAAATTGGCGTATTTTATCTGTCTCCACAAAAACCCACTTTTTCCACTCCAAAACTCTAATTTATTATTAAAGGTTGCCATTTAGTGAATTCCTCCATCCAATACAATGTAGACTGGCTGGTTAAACTATTACGGCATCTCCAGTACTAAAAAAAAAGCATTTTCAAAATCACATTGTATTTAAATTCTGTGCAAATATAATTCCTCTTGTACGTCTTTTCATTTTATTTATTCTCTCCCAGCCTTATCAAATGATTTTATAACTGTTCCATTTGGTTTAAAATCCCTCTTTCCTTCCATTCGATTCCTTCATAGACGAGTCAAGGCCAACTACGTCACCTTGTACATGGGTTTTTTGTATCTCTTCGGGAAAGTGGTCAAAATGACCACCGAAAATTTCGGGGTAAATTTCTGAAAATTGAAAAATTTTGTATTTTTTTTAAATTTACGAAAAAATAAACATTTTTAGCAACAAAAAAAATTCGAAAAATTTTAGGACTTAGAATTTTAGTTTTTATGACAACTAATGTGTCATGTCAACATTAGTTTTCAAAAATAAATTAGTTTATTAAGTATACAGTTGTTTTTGTTCGTCATGGCAATGCTAGTTTATTAATTAATTCGTGAATATTTTCAAAACTAGCATACTACCCGTTGAAATCAATGGTCCCTTTCTGGTCATGTCACTCGTCTGGTCTATCCACGAAGTAAGAAAACAGTTCTACTTATAAAAGTTAATTTTTGGGATCCACCACCAACACTCTCCCACCTATTTTAGTAGTCCTTAACCCCTACCATAAACAATTTTATGTAAACCAGTTTATATGCATGCACTTGATATGCAATACTTGAGCATATTGTTGAGTAACCTTGGTGGACGAACGAACATACGAACCAATGAACGGACATGATTCCTTAATTGAATATTTTGTCATACACAATGTTTGTCGTAATCTTTTCCTTTTTGATTCTTCTTCTTCTTCTTCCTCTCCCTATCAGCCGCTTTATTTCTAATCTCTCAACGTCTATTTCTCTGATCTTCCAACCTTTCTTTTTCGATTTCTCATCTTTCTAGCATTTTTCTTCCTTTCCCTGTCAGCCTCTTTATTTCCGACCTTTGCACGTCTATTTCTGTTATCTTCCAACCTTTTCTTTTCCGATTCCTTATCTTCTTTTTTTGTAGCATTTTTCTTCTTTCCCTTGTCAGCCTCTTTATTTTCGACCTTTGTATGTCTATCTCTGTTATCCTCCAACCTTTTCTTTTTTGATTCCTCACTCTCTTTATCCTTGACTTGTCTCTTTCTTTCGATTGCAATAAATCGATCTTCTCTTGGGCCAGACTCTTTGTTGTCTCTCCATCTTGCTTTCTGACTTGAATCTTTTTGCACCTAATTGTTGTTGACTTCCTTTTTTGTGCTTCTTTCGAACAGACCCTCCGTCTTCTAAACCTTCTTGACGCGGTGTTTCCATTTTCTCCAACACATCAAAGTGACCCTCTGAGGGTCTCCCTGAGAAAAGTAACCTTTTTGTATGGAGGTCAACTTGAACCTGAAGTGAGTCAGATAGAAGAGGCCGCCGTCCCTCCACACTTCAAATACAAATGGGAAGATTTGGGTAGCTGCAATAACTTCACACAGCGAGCCATAAATCCTACCGAGGCCTATCTCTGCCCGGTATTCGGTAGGAGTTAGGTAATTATCATCGTCGGGAGTCGAACTAAGGACCTCAATCTCTTCCCAGTTGTTGCACTCTAAATAGACAATTCTTATCGCCACTTATTGACACAATGCGATGAGAGACTTTACCGTCTTCCATTATCAGTTGCTCCATTGTAAAAATCAAATATTAACAACTCCGTAACAAAGTTTGCTAAATGCAAATTCGAAGTAAAAAAAGTTCAAGTTAAAACAGTCAAAATAAACACGCTCGATGTTGCGTCGCTCCTTATACAGTGTGTCGCATTTAAGATGAATACACTCTCATAGTTTCGTTATTTTAAGGAGTAAAAATTTGAATGTTGGCACAGTGATACATATTCATGAGTTGCATTTTTTGAGGTACTCAACTTAAATGTGAACTGTACACCCAGCCTACCACGACTCTTCAAACAGGGCCAATTCTCGATATTTCGCTTCGCATTGTAGATATCAGAAATTGTTATTACAAAAAGTTGTTTAGAATTCAATTTTGATCCTTAGTAGCAAGTTTCATGACAAAATTCGCATTTTTAATTTTTCAGTATATTAGCGTTGTCTGCACACAGTTTTTACCTTATATCCACCAAGATTAAATATATTTTTTGTCAAATTGACATTTCGTTCAATCAAATTTTATTTTCCATGAAACTCGATTGAAGTAAAAAGTAAACTTGTAATTGTGTGCAGACTTAACGCTAAGCCAGCGTCGGTGGATTAGTGGTTTGCATGTTTGCTTCATAATCCAAGGATCGCAGGTTCGATCCCCGGCCGATCTGGTAATTTTTCATAGCGGAGAAAAATTAAAGACATGCCTTCTTCTCGGATAGGAAGTAAAACTGTAGGTCCCGTGTCAATGCGATGTTTGGCACGTTAAAAATCCCTACTGGGGGTGGAATTCTCCCAGATTCGACTAAATTCTAGTAGGGTCGGCCAAATGATCATAGCAATCGGTGCCATGAGGTACGAAGGATGTTCCGCCATTCTAATTCCTCGCCCAAAAACAAACAAACAAACAAACAAACTTAATGCTAACATACTAAAAAATTAAAAATGCGAGTACCAAGGATAAAAATTGAATTCTAAACAACTTTTTCTAATAACTTTTTTTGACCGCGTAACGTTTGTCCCCAACGTGAAGCGAAATATCGAGAATTGGCCCTGTTTGAAGGGTCGTGGTAGGCTGGATTTACAGTTCACATTTAAGTTGAGCGCCTAAAAAAGTGCAACTCGTGAATATGTATCATTGTGCCAACATTCAAATTTTTACTCCTTAAAATAACGAAATTACGGAAGTGTATTCATCTTAAATGCGACACACTGTATATGAACAGAACAACGCTGTTCAAGTGTCGCCTCGTAGCTCAGGATGTGCTACTCCAATGGAATTTCTATTTGCCTTAATAATAATGTCAATAGGATCATAACATGTAACATTGTAACTATAATTAAAAAAAAATCACTTTTGATTCATAATTACTAATGCCTTTCTTCGTAATTACTAATAAGTCCCAAACTTTTTTTGATCAAATAAATGCTATAAAACACATGTTTGCCATTTTTCAAAATAACTTTAAACAAATGGCAGGCATGTATTATATATGTAGTTTTTTATTATATTATCTACCTTATATTAGCATAATATTCGTTACAAAAACCAATGGCGTGTGTAGGAACCACAGCTTAAAACGCGCTATCGATCGCTGACAATCACCGTGCCCCCATTAACTATGTAGTTTTTGTAAGCTTAGTTGTTGTAAAACTTGTTGAATTTCGAGAACCACTGAATAGATTCTGATGCCGTTTTCACCATTTGATAGCTTATTTCTTAGAGAAGGTTCTTATTATACAGATTGCTCAGAGAATCTTTTGAATGTCGTGTAATAAGGAAAGTGTGAAATAAGTAATTAAGAAAATTGGCTCAAACAGGGACAAAACGCATTACGCTGCAAAAATGATAAAAGATAAAGGCAAACTGTAAGTGAACGAATTGTAGATCTTAAGAAGATCTACAAAAAAGTCCGGGATGGCATGTACGTAGCTCTTACAGATTACTCACAATCTAGATTTTTATAATGGTTATTTTTGCGGAAAACTCTTTTCCCCCTGGAATGTTGCCTTACTCCGCCCCTGGATGAAATACCAGTAATTTCTGTATTTTATAAACATATAAACAAGCACGTCGCTAAGGTAGATACAAAAATAGGTAACTAGATAAAAAGATAAAAATAATCAATATAATAATATAAGATATAAAGAACACGTACGTTGTTACAAAAATAAACATCCTGAAAAATCTAATTATGCCAAACACCTTTTAGAACAAAATTACACAATGACTCCTCAAAATAATATTAAATTCCTACATTTTTGTAATAACAAACGCAAATTAGACATTTTGAAGCCTTTGAGATATACAAACACAAACTCAGGGTACCTTTAATGAATGCGACAGCTTGAGGCTCAACTACAGGATTTAGGTGCCTATCAAATTTACTTTCTAATTTAAACATACATCATGAAATTACATCCTTTTTTGATGTACGGGTATTTATTATGTATCATTACCTACTTTACTGACTAATACAGGACAATGAAATTAAAATGGTCAACAAAAATAAATAAACAATGAGGAGCCTTTCAGTTTTGTAGTACTGTTTAATTTAATATTTGATAAAACAAAATTCGAAAGGTATATAATATAAATCTTAAATAGTCTCTAAAACATGCTATAATCAAAAAACAAATGAATCTACCCTTTTGATAAAGAAATGAATTTTACACCCAAATGTTTTAATTCTAAAACATGATTTTACGTACAATTGAAAAAAATAGCTATTTGTTTAATTAGTACAAAAAAATGCACGTTTTGAGATGAAAAAGAAAGTTGCCAATCTTGTGAGTCCCAAAACTTAGTGAGAAGACTGGTTAGAACAAACAACATGTCGTTAAACTACTTTTTATTTACTGCAGTTTGTTAAGGAATTCTTGTTTCCAGGTAAAAAGGGGCAATTTTATTAATATAATTAAGAAATACTCTCAGGTATGTAATCTCTGTGTAAGAAAAAAGAGGCTAGAATTTGTTTTTTTTTGTGGCGTCGTTGCAAGCAGCAATTAAGATTTTAATATAAATGACAAATTTGTTTTTATGCCTTGTGAAATTAATTTAATATTTTAATATTATCATTTAATATATTATTTATTTGAAAAACATTTAATTCGCATTATTGGTATAAAAGAAAAAGTTTTAGAGCACCCTGAAAAAATGTCACGCGTAACATCAGATTACTTTTTTGTACTATTACAAAAAAATGATTACTTTTTGTGCAGTTGCTATGGTAACGAGTAACAGTTTTTAAATGGTCTACTTTTTATACAAAATAATTTGATATTTATAGTACAGGGTAATTCCATGTCAAGTGATCCAATGAGTTGTAACTCACCCTTTCTGATTTATTTCAAATTTGGCACAACTGTTATACTCCTCAAGATAAGTAAAAATCTAAAATATTATATTTTTAACTCAAGTGGTTCTTGAATTGTGCCCTTCTAAAGTGTACAAAAATGAGTGATTTTGAGCATGTTGGCGTTTACGTTTTCCTTTATAACTTTTGATAGAAATAAGATAAAGGAATGAAACAAAAACTGTTGAAACCATCATTTGGGCTTTAAGATGATGGGTTGCATGGCATACTTTAATATAAAAAAAGAATTATATTGCACCCCTGAAATCTTTGACCTTGAATTTCTCAGCAAAGATATGATTAAAGATTTTGAGAAAAATTGGACATAGAGTTGCATATCTTTTAAATATGTGTACCAAATTTCAACTTGGGATCTCAATGGGATCGTTACTAAATTATTTTAACAAAATAGCAATGTTCAACGTTTTACCATTAATAATGTTTTCAATATTGGGAACATTGGGAGTTTTGTTTTATAATTGACTATTTCTCTTTTGGTAATTACTTAAAAGGAATCTGGGTTAGATAAAACATTAATTAACAAATTCCTGTATGAGTTTTTAAAATTTTTTTAAATTATTTGTGAAACGTTATTAAATAAAATATCCTGGGTACACTTGTCAAGAAAATTTTTCAGTATTATCAAACACGTGCAAATTGTTATCAACTATAATAAATTAAAATCACTATGACACGCAATAAAGAAAATTTTAATTTGATGCACAGTATTAATGTAAAATACTGCATGCTAATTCCATTTCCTGATAACTTAAACTGTATGTACGTCCAATCGCTGTATTTGGATCTACTTTAAAAAAATTGGATGTAGAGTTGCATATTTTCTAAATATGTGTGCTAGATTTCAACTTGGGATCTCAATGGGATCATTACTAAATTATTTTAACAAATTAGCAATGTCCAACATTTCACATAAATATATTTTTCAATGTTGGTAACTATATTATTGGTATTAGAGTTTTGTTTTATGAATGATTACTTTTTGTTCTGAGTAATTACTTGCAAAGAATCTGTGTTAGATGAAACGTGAATTATTCCTGGATGATTTTTTAAAACTTTGCATAATCTTTAAATTCCTATGTTTCCAAAATTTCATTTTGAGATCTCAATGGGAACATAGTGCATAGTAATGTATCATACTGAATACTTTAAATCTTAATTTCTTATGAACGGTTTCATAAAGCAAAAACAATTGTTTGGATACAGAATTTTCACTGTTTTATACCTATCTCAGAAAATAATATATTAATAAAATTCTACTCTTGCTAATGATCAGACATTTATACACTCCACATCTGATGAACTAATTAGACCTACATACATTAAATATATGAAATTACAAATTTTGTTACATGTGAATATGACTGCAAGAGGTGGTTGTCCCATGTGATATCTTCAGATAGTAAAGAATGTGAAGTCACCTCGTCATTTCTACATCCTGCTGGCCCTGCACCAACATTTCTGTAAATACCAAATATCCCAAGAAGATTTTAAGGAAAGTAGATCCAAATACAGCGACAGGTCGTACATACAGTTTAAGTTATCAGGAAATGGAATTAGCATGTAGTATTTTACATTAGTACTGTGCATCAAATTAAAATTTTCTTTATTGAGTGTCATAGTGATTTTAATTTGTTATAGTTGATAACAATTTGTACGTGTTCTGCTAATACTGAAAAATTTTCTTGGCAAGTGTACTCGGGATATTTTATTTAGGTAACATTTCACAAATAATTTTTAAAAATTCTTACAGGAATTTGTTAATTAATGTTTTATCTAGCCCAGATTGTTTGTAAGTAATTACCAAAACAGAAAATAATCATTTATAAAACAAAACTCCCAATGTTCCCAGTATTGAAAACATTATTAATGGTAAAATGTTGAACATTGCTATTTTGTTAAAATAATTTAGTAACGATCCCATTGAGATCCCAAGTTGAAATTTGGCACACATATTTAGAAGATATGCAACTCTATGTCCAATTTTTTTAAGAATTTTTAATCATATGTTTTCTGAGAAATTCAAGGTAAAACACTTCAGGGGCGCAATATAATTTTTTTTCATATTAAAGTATGCCATGCAACCCATGGTCTTAAAGCCCAAATGATGGACTTTAAAACAGTTTTTGTTTCATTCCTTTATCTTATTTCTATCAAAAGTTATAAAGGAAAACGTAAACGCCAACATGCTCAAAATCACTCATTTTTGTACAATTTAGAAGGGCACTCAAGAACCACTTGAGTTAAATATATAATATTTTAGATTTTTACTTATCTTTAGGAGTATAACAGTTGTGCCAAATTTAAAAAATATTAAAGAGGGTGATGGTCAAAGCTTCCAAAAAATTGGATCACTTGATGTGGAATTACCCTACAGTCAAATAATCTGAAATAAGGCGTAAACCTCGGAATGAAAGTAAGAAAGCTGTATTTGTGCATGAACCTTTGCTTTGTCGTTCTGAAGACTGGCTGAAAGGTCTCCTATAATCCTGTGTCCGCGTCACAAGATATTAAAGGTTAAAGGTCACGAAAATTGGTTTTTCGCAATTATCTTGTTTTCTATGCGTCATATGTCATTTAAGGTTATTATAAAACTTGTAGATCATAAAATTATCTACAATTTTTATTTGATGCATTTTGTCTATGATCAACCATTCTGGAGATATAGCGCGGATAGTAGCACGCTCGCATGTAAACTGCGGGGCCAGGTATATAGTTCGCTGTACAAAGTTAATTATTGAATAAAATGGCACAATATTGAAATTATTATTTTTTATTCTTTATTATTAATTAAAAACTGTTAACATTGTAACTGGTTTGCATTACAGTGAAATAATATAGATGCACAGTATTGAAAATGTCGATTTGTGATTGTGTTGTAAATTAGTATCCTATTGTTCATATTTAGATTTCTATGAATTCTCCTGAAAAGATAAGTTTTTTAGAAAGTTTATTTAAAATGTAATTGAAATGTTTCTTAAAATTTAAATTGTTATCAATTTGTATACCTAAGTATTTTATTTCTGTGATGTTATCAAGAACATGATTATTAATAACTACCTTGACATCAGTATTTATAAGTTTTTGTAAATTATATGACTTAGAAACCACCATACATTTTAATTTTTGAAGGTTTAAACATAATTCATTATCACATAGCCACTTATGGATTTTAACCAATTCATTGTTTAAGTTTTGGCACATCACTACAATACCGTTCCCAGCAATATATAACATAGTATCATCTGCAAACATAGTAATTTCACAGTTTTCTACATGTTTAACAATATCAATATATAAATTGAAAAAATTGGTCCCAGGATTGTTCCTTGCGGAACACCAAGATTATTGTTTTTTCAGTTGATGTACTGTTATTATTGTAACGTTCTTTTTAAAATAATAACAAAAGAGCTGTTTAAATCGTCTATTAATAATTAATATTTATTTACAAACACTAATGAATACACTATAAAATTAACGCTATGATTATAAACCATTAAAACTATTATTTACAGACTATGAATTTCTAATACAACATTTATCTTCACATTTACTATTTATTTCGTGATACACAGTTAATGACTCGCTGTTGACTGATCCTCTTTTATCCGCGAAGTCGATTTTATACCCCCATATAATCGTACCAGAAGCCGCTGGAACCTACTAAGTATTTCTGGAAGGCGCTAGATAAACCGCGTCTGGTTTACATGCTTGGTGCGATGCGTCATTCTCTCGAATGCTGTAGAATATTCCATTTGTTGTGTGAAGAAGAGGTTCTTTCTTTTTCTCTCTTGTTACATTATATTTAACTTTTTGTTTTCTGTCAAATAAGTAATTTTTTATCCATTCAAGGACAACTCCTCCAAAACCAATTCTTTTCAACTTCTCTATCAATAGAACTATTGATAGTTTCAAATGCTCACTTAAAATCTAAAAATACAGCTATAATATATTTGTTATCTTCAATTTGCTTGTACCATTCATCACACACACTTAAAACTACTGCTTCACATGAATGCCCCTTCCTAAAGCCAGATTGATTGCTTACAATAACCGAATTTTCATCGCAATACTTGACAATTTGATTTTTTACTTCTGGTTCAATAATTTTTTCCAACACTGACACTGTATTAATTGGCCTGTAATCTTCACATTTACATGAACCCACAACCTTTTGTACTGGAGTCACATAAGAAACTTTTAATTTGCCTGGAAATACACCATAATTTAAAGAAATATAAATTAAATCTAAAATCTGATTTCCTATCACCTCAAATAAGTCCTTTATGATGTTCACACTATAAGGGTGTCACTATCTGTTGTGTTTTTCAGGTTGGAAATAATCTTCCTTAAGCCTGGCATTGTTATTGGAGTAAAAAATCTATCAAAGTTTGCTTTGTATTCGATATGCTCCCAAATATAATCCATATTATCGTTTGAATCTATTGAATTGCATATGTCTTCTATGCTTTTAACAAAGTATATATTAAATTTCTCAGCAATTATGCTATCTTCCGTTTCTGTGTTTTGTCCAAATGAAATATAATTTTTTGTTAATACTTTGCTGTTCGCTAACAATATTTTTAACTTCTTCCATAATTCCTTACCTTTTAAATTTTTTATAATGTCTTTGTAGGACTTTTCTTTATTTTTTCTGATTAACTTTACCACCATGTTCCTTTGCTCTTTAAATAAATTCCAATCTTCTTCATTATTTGGAAGAACCGCTCTTTTGTATCTTATATCTCTTTCTTTTATATTTTCACTAATTTCTCTAGTCATCCACTTGTTTTGATAATATTTAATTGGCATTTGAATTTCTGTTGATAGGACAAATAGTATCCAAATTTATTAAAATGTTTTTGTGAAGTTTGTCTAGTTGAACATTAATATCCGTGGTTGTATTATTCCAGCCACTTGTAAGTAACCTATGTTGAAATGCTTCTTTATTATAATTTGTAAAGTACCTTTTTAATTTTATCATTTTGTTTCTTTGAATGCATCCATTTATTTCAATATCTATGATGGAGTAATCACTAATTTTAGGTGTTAATAATACTGTATGCTTTATATTTACCTTATCTGTAATTATATAATCCAATAATGTTCGTGAATTTTTTGTTGTTCTTGTTGGAGATGTTACTATTTGGCTAAGACCATTTTGAAATATTACCTCCTTTATTTTATCTCCATAGAATGATGATTTAAAATAATCAAAATTGAAATCTCCAGTTATGATTGTTGTTCCATCAATCTCTGTATCTTCAAGAAACTGTTTAAAGTAATCTACAAATAAGTTATCCTTAGTTTTGTGATGGGTGATAAATTACAGTTAATAAGGATTTTTCATTTTGTAAGGTGAACTTAATTTTTAAAATCCATACATAATCATCATTTGTTTCATTTAATATTACCTTATATTGAATTTCCTTCATTATATAAATAACTACACCACCTGTTCTTCTATTTTTTGTATATGTGCATTCTATACTATATCCTGGGAGATTTATGTCAGACATATCAACATTATCATCTAAATGAGTTTCAGACAAGGCTATTATGAATGGTTTGTAAGTATGACCTAAGCTAGAAATTTCTTCTTTATTATTCAATAGTCCTTGACAATTTAAGTATAGAATTTTCCCATAATCACTTCTCTTTAATTGCTACAAGGTATCCTGCACCTTATTAGATTCTTTTTCTATTATTCTTTTATAACAGGGACACATTTTATCTGTTGCTTGATGCTCAATGTTTAATGATATTTTGAATTTTTTTACCGCAATCATACAGTTTATATTTTTGTTTATTGTTTCCAGCCTTACTTTGTGGAACTCCATAATCATGAAATAAATAAAGATTATTAAAATTATTTATATTTTAATAAATACTGTGAAACTTTTTAATAATCTTTATTTCTGATACAGTTTATACACTTAACATGGTCTGATGTACATTCATTTGCGTTATGCTCCTCACCACATTTATAACAAGCTAATTTGTTTCTATATTCTCCTGCTTTATGCAAGAATCCACAACACCTAAAACAACGAGTGATATCAATGAATTCATAAACATTGCATCGTCTCCAACCTATATTTATTTTACCTATGTTGAGAATCTTGTTTTGGATTTCCTCATTCATTTGTAATACAATATTACCATAATTTTTCTTTTTTTTGCTTAAATATTTTTTTATTATCATGGTATTATTATCAATCTGATACTGTTTGTTTTGATCCCTAATTGCTTCTATAATACTATTATCATTTAATTTAATGAAATCCTCTTTGTTCATATTTGTTCCTTAGTTTTTCTTCAACTTTAGTTTTTATTATACTTTTAGAATTTTTATCAGTACAATTTATCAAGATTCCTCCATTCTTGATGTGTTTTATACTTTCAACTCCCACTGCTAGTTTACTTGGATCAATACTTAATTTTAAATCATTTCTTGTAGTTTCATTTTTTTGCTTTTCAGTCTTAGGTTTGATTATTAAAAGGTCGTTGTTTTTCTTAATAACCTCGGAATATTTTGATTTTTCTGATTGAACATTTTCATTTGTGGTTTTTGCTGTAACAATCCTACTTAATAAATCATTATTCTTTTCGGTCATTTCCATTTGTTCATTTACCTTTTTTATACAATTTACTAATAGTTTTTTTAATTCTCTAACCTCTGAAATTATCTGGCTTTTTATACAGATTCTACAAGAAAAATTTATACTAGAATTATTACTTATCATATTGTATGCCTCTGTATTTATGTTTGCACATTTTAAGTGAAGTTTTATATTGCAAATAATACATTTAATATATTTTGCTGACCTTTTAATATCTTCTTCACAATATAAACATTCAGCCATTTTAATATTTAAATTTGCTTATTACGCAGTAATTGTACCACAACATTTGATGAAACTCGCTTCCTTTTCGTTAGATGCCGCATAGTTCCGGTATGTGACGTTATATCTTATCTATAAACACCAATTTGTTATCACGTAACCTATTTATTTCTTCCAATTTTTCTTTTTATCTATTACTTTTATTTTAACACTTTTAATGTTTAATTTTTATCCTATTACGTTCCTCGTTTACGAGGGTAGATTGAAAAGTTTCCGGAATGGGCAAGAAAACGCAGTAATTGAACAGGTTTTTGTTTTTATTTTTCAACATAATATCCTTGCAGGGCGATACACTTTTCCCAGCGGTGCTCCAACTTTTTTAAGCCTTCAGAAAAATATGATTTCGGGAACTCTGCAAAATAAGCTTTAGTGGCGGCGATGACCTCCTCATTTGACGTAAAGCGCTTGCCTCCGAGCCAAGTCTTCATGTTTGTGAACAAAAAGAAGTCGCACGGGGCCAGGTCTGGAGAGTACGGGGGATGCGGCACCACCTCGTAGCCCAATTCAACCAATTTAGCATTGGCGATTCGGGATGAATGGGCCGGCGCGTTGTCGTGATGGAAGAGCCCTTTTTTTCGCTGCAAATGAGGCCGGTTCTCCTTCAAAATGCCGTTGAATTGATCCAATAAATCGCTGTAGTATTGTCCCGTGATAGTTCTTCCCTTCTGCAAAAAGTCGATGTGTATCACACCTTGCGAATCCCAAAAAACGGTGGCCATGACCTTTCCAGCAGATGGGACAGTCTTTGCCTTCTTCGGAGCAGATTCGCCTGGAGAAATCCACTGTTTCGACTGCTGCTTGGTTTCTGGTGTGTAGTGGTGGATCCATGTTTCGTCCACGGTCACGAATCGGCGAAAAAAATCCGTTGGATTACGATTTAACAAGGCCAAACACTCTTTCGAAGTGGTCACACGATTTCGCTTGTTGTCCATAGTCAGCAAACGCGGCACCCATCGCGCCGAGAGCTTCCTCATGCCCAAATGTTCGTGCACGATATTTTGCACACGTTCATATGAGATGCCCGTGGTCTCTACTATTTCGCGCAACTTCACTCGTCGATCGGCTAACACGAGATCATGGACTTTATCGACCATTTCTTCATTTGTGGCCGTTTTTGGACGTCCACTGCGTGGTTCATCCTTGGTGCTCGTACGGCCACGTTTGAACTCGCTCACCCAGAAACTAATAGTCGAAAATGAAGGTGTGGATGTGCCATGAACTTTCTGCAAAATATCTCGTATCTCCGTCGCCGTTTTCCCGTCCATCCAGAAATGTTTGATGACTGCACGAAATTCGTTTTTATCCATTTTTGCAAAAGTGCCTGAATTGCTTCACAAGATATCCTAGTACACATAAACGGACGCACGTGTCTGAAAATTTGACAGCTTTCCTAAAATAGGTTAGCCTTGACAACCATCATAACAATTTCACGATACGCGCGCCATCTCTTGCCCATTCCGGAAACTTTTCAATCTACCCTCGTACCTAATTTACAGGAACTTTATTTTATAATATTTAAATCTTACTTCATTCAAGTTAAACACTTTTAAACTTGACCGTGATATTTAAGACCTGCGCTACATGCGCCATATTCTATCTTAATACCTAGTACAGTGGCATTGGATAATTCCCCCCACCCCAAAAAAAACCGAAATGTTAATTTCTTTACATTCACTTAAAACCAAGAATTAATTTAGATTAGAATTCAATAGCCTGTATAATAATTATAAAGTTTCATGTTATGTTTTCTATACAGTAAATACACAATAATACTCAGTAGTCAAATCTCAAACTCCAATTTTTTTGTGCATAAAGGAATCATACAGTACTGTCAGGCTGAAATTACAGATATTTATCTGGTCCCCCACCAGATATATAGGTTTGAAAATTGCACTTTTTTAAAATTTTGGAATTTAAAAAAAAAAGGGTGCAAGTCTCAGGGCTGAAATTTGCTGTGTGAACACAACAGGCTCTGGATTATGTGTAAAGAAATTTCTGACCTGATGCTTCTTTCCCTTCTGGTAAAATCTTGCCCCTAAACATGGCATTTTTTGAAAACCGGCACCAAAACTTTAGGGACATTTCACCATTTGGAATTGCATTCTAGGTAAAAAATATCCATCTAGCAGTTTTGTAGCCCATTTCATTCTGAACAAACTGCCTTTTGTCCCATGTTGGTAGGATAAGCAGGAGCTGAGATATATCAGTTTCCATAAACCTCAAAAATAGCAAGAAATGGTACACCGTGCGGAACATATATGGCCGCCATGCAAAAACCATACACAATAAAATTAAAATAATGGTCATTTTAGACTACCAACATGTTAGGGTTACTCCACAAAAAAAATTAAATTTTTAAAAAATAGTCGACCACTTGATATGGATTGACCCATAAACACTTTCAGCAAAACTGTAACATCAAAGCATTTAGGGTGCCTTTGTGATGATAGCAGTTACTATATTCAGGATTTTCATTACTCTATATTAAATAATAATAAAAGTGTTTGTTGATCTTTGTAGAATTTTTCTACACCCGACGGGTTGTAACATCTCATTTATAATATTCACCTTCCCATTCCCCAAGAACGTTACAGATTCAATTTTAGTATGTACTATTGCGAGATAAATAATTGATACGATTGAATTATAAAGTAGGCAGGTTTTTAAGAATTTTGGCTTATTACAGGGATGGAAGAGATTACTATGGAAAAAGTTCTGTTTAAACAGGAAAACCTAACGTGCCAACTATCTCACAATAGTACATAGAACTTTCTTGTTCAGATTAAAGAAATTTGTTCAAATTAAAGGGAATTCCGGGTTAAAGAGGTTTGTTCGGATTATAGCTCGTAAATGTTGTTTGGATTACTGGATGTTCCGAATACAGTGTATTCGGATTATAGATTTCTACTGTAATGGTATGTCCATCTGGACTTCTTCAGGTACTTTTATGAATATCGTTATCATATATAGACTATTCTTTTCCTGTATAAGATTGTTTTTGTCTTCTGTTTACAATTTAGCATTAAGTCTTTCTGTATTCAGTCAATTGGGCGTCCAATTCTTTGTAGTAATTTTTTTTAACTTCATCAGTGGAAGCATGCACATTGATAATAGTGAGCCGTATTTGCATCTCGCTATTAAGTTAACAGCATGTTTAATTACCATGGTGACCAATTCTAATCTTTTCCCACCTATTAAAATTAGATAAAGCTATCTCTATTCTTGTTGATTTTAAACGAAACTTTAGTTAGAGGCACTTTTAATCGTGGCTCGTAATATGGCCCAGTGATTTTTGTATTTGCCTTGAAGTCTTATATAGGACAATCTATTATTTATCTATTATAAAGCAATAAAAATAGACTATACATTAATAATCACAGAACTGTCAAAATTATTATTTTTTAATTCTGGTTACACTAATAAAAATAATCACTGCACTTTTCCTTGTTAGTTAATATCAGAATTTCCTATAGAATTTAGAAAACACTATACATTTCATGAGTTTAAAATCACAACATTCTGTTGGACCAAACTGTTGAAACTTATTACTTATAACTTTTGTACCCATTGATATATAAGTTTATTCATATTAGTCATTCATCTTTGTTGGTGAGAGCAACCATGGAACCACAACTTTTTCTGTAAAATAAAACTTTGTGCAATCTGTTGTTGTGCAGCTACATCTCTCTTGTTGATGTAAATTGTATCAGGCTATGTTTAGGAATTATAATAATGAAGTTTGTCTATTGATACTCTAATAGTTTGTATTTACTGAACAATAGTTTATGGAAACTTCAATGCATGTTTCTATAGAAACTAAAGAATGTTGATACTGAATACTGGGACGCTATATTCGTTTAATTCTTAAATCTCAATATTGTCACTTAAATACTCACTTTTTTGTATTTGTAATATAGAACGTCACAATTTTAATTAATCTTACCGTTTGCATTTTTACAGGTACCCACACGAAATAGTGTTAGATTAACCCCACTGCTTCTGCAAAACACTAGTGATAGGCCGAAGAGCAGCCCGGAAACAGTGAATATAGAGGAAAACGCACAAGAAATCTGTGATATTTTTACAGGAGATTCAGCAGAAAATTTTCGTCGTAACAAATTAGGCCTTTTAAAACGTTGGCAAAGTGTAGATTGTTCATCGGAAGAGGTTTGCAATTCGAATGGTTCAAGAAGCATGATAAATTTTAAAGAAAGTGGCGAAAGCTCCGATTTCGAAGTTGTAAATCGTAATTGCTTTCTCCCAACTCTTTTCCCGACAAATTCTGGTGCAATTCCGAGCCAATATATTCCTAAAAATGATTGTGTTAGTGATTTGTATTTTGGAAATCGGGTTAATCAAGAAAGAATCTCTAGGTCACCACTATATAGAAGATATTCACAAACTGCTGGAAACCTTTCGTCTGAAATTGGCACTGCTTCACATTCTTCGGAAGGTGTATCAAAGAGCAGTGATAATCATAGAACAAAATTAGACAGTAAATTTGAAGGTTTGTCTTCAACATGGAGCGCTTCAAGTTTTGCAGATGTTGGACGTCCAAATACAGAAAGTAATTCAAAATGTGATAATCTTTTAAATATAGAGCCACTTAGTGGCACATTATATAATTTGCTAAATGCAAAAAACCCCAGTGTTGGCAGTAGTTTTAATGAAAGTAGACTTGAATTAAATCCTCTTCGAGTTAGAAATGGAGATGAATCAAAGAAATTAGCAGATGAAATAAAAAATATTTGTACCAGTGAAACTGAACATCGTAACACTATTAGTAAGATTGCGGTAGACACAGCAAAATTAGAAAACCTTCCAGCCATTATAGATAAAAAAAGAATGCGATGTGGTTTTTGCAATAAAAGGTTAAATATTACTAATATGTATGACTGTAGATGTGGTGGAATATTTTGCGGACAACATCGGTATTCTGAAGTGCATTACTGCAATTATGATTATAAAACTGAAGGACGAAAACTATTAGAACAGCAAAATCCTGTAATTATTGCCGATAAACTGAATAAATTGTAATTTTCCCTTGTTTGCTTTGTGAATGTATAAAATTTTGAGTGCCTAATTTGTTAATGCGTAAAATATTATGTACTACTATTGATTTTTTTTTTGTTTCTTTTTTGGGAGTACTATTTCTTTATGTATTTACAAATATTTTTTCTTTTTTTTTTTGTATATTAAAATTAAATTTAATAAAGCTTATAACACTGCAAAATATTTCTAAAATGTTTGTGGATGTCCTATATTTTATTGTGTAAATCTAATATGACATTTCTTTACAGGAAATGCACAACATCTTATCATGAAGTAAAGTTCATATTGTAAGTGTGAATAGTATCAATATGAAGCAGTGCAGAATTTTCCTCCATGATGAGCTTTTTTTAGCCTCCTCTGAAGCACTGGCAAATCTTCAAATATTCTATGGCAACTTCCCAGTGCTTTTACCACTGCAAGGTATATTAATATTTGGGTACCTATGAACTATTTGATGTTCAGATTTGCAATTTGAACAAATGTTGTGAGGCTTGGAAACTTTATCAACGAAACACCAATATATTCTATTCACAATCATTCGACTTCAACAATCAAAATTAAAAGTAATTATAAATGATTATTTTTAAATAAATTTTCTGCAAAGTGTCATAATAAATCTCAATCAGCATCATTTATCGACCAAAAGAAATTTTAAGTAAGATTTCATTGTTCCCTGCGAGTTTTTCCAAACAGTTTTAAAAGATTACTATAATCACACCCTGTATTAGGATAGATTTTATTTCCTATAATGTTGAACGCTTTTTATTTGAACGATATAACAATTGAATCGATGAGTATAAGAACAGTACAAGTCCAAAATTTGATTTTTTCACATGTCAGCCATTTTGTTCTAAATACTAAACTGCATCGAATGAGTAGAAGAACAGTACTAAAATCACCTTTTTAAGGCACTTGCCAGAGCTCATCTTACAGCATTGAGAGCAAGAACAGTACAAGTCCAGGACTTGTACTGTTGTTATTCCCAACAATAGGTGGTGCTCTGGGATAGTATTGTTTATTTACGTTCATACTCAGTTTTAGTTGACATTTCATGCTGCTTGAGTGTTCTTATTACAAAGACATACAGTGAAGTCTCACTAATTCGGACTAATTAAAACAAGGGTAATTCAAATCATCGCAGTTTCCGGATTACTGCATCTACAGAGTTACATTGTTTTATTTCTACATAAATGCAATTAAAACATTCTGCAAAAACATTTATTTAAAAATAAATAAAACTACAAAAATATTTACGCAAAAACTGTTAAAAACACAAAAAATAATATTCCGCATTAATATGTCGTGAACCAAAAAAGGCGATGATTTTTGCTTGTTTTGTGTTTTTTGAACTTAATACGTTAGATATTTTTTTTAATCTTCCGGCATCACATTTGTTTAAAATTTTCTACCGCCCATTGCAAAGCAACCGCTTTGCAACTGTTTCTTAAAGGGCTTCACTGCGTGCGAAACTTTGAACAGCTTTTCTCTCGCGATTTTTAACACACGCAAATTGTGTTTTTTTAAAATTAAGTATCCAAGGGTTGAGTTTGGTAAGCCAAGCAGAGCGGACGTTCGGTGTGTACGCGGCGATAATAAACCTCGTAAATTCGAGAATTATCACGTTCAAACGACACCGTATGAGACGAGAATTTGATTCGATTAACGGAAAATAATAGTGAAAAGTGAATGCGAGTAAGATTAAGCACAAGTAGTTTTAAATGTTTATTTAGTTAGAAGTGGAAATAATATTTATATTGGCACAGCAACATAACAGATAAACAAGTCGCCAGACAAGGTCAGCGAAACATAGGCGGCGCAAGAATAAATTGAAAAGAGATCAATTATAAAAAGCAATATGGAAGAAATGCTGAAAATGACAAAAGAGCTTCTGAAAGAAATAAAGGAGATTAAAACAGGACAAAAGGAATATTATGATTATGTAAAGGAAATTAAAGAGGAAAACGATAAGCTAAAACAAGAACTAAGAGAGCTACACGCAAGAGTAGCGTCACTCTTGCGTCATCAACACTCAAAACAAGAGTCATGGAGAAAATTCGGACAAAATATGAATGAAAATTTCAGAGACAATCAGAAACTATTTTACGGCACACTTAAACAACTAAGACAGAAAAAAATATACAGTATGAAAAATGTGAAAGACAAGGACGGAAATATAATAACAGAAGAAGACAAAATAATGAAGAGATGGAAAGAACATTTTAAAGAAATATCAGAAGTAAAAGACACAAGCGAACAGACAAACGAGGAAAGAGGGGAAGGAGAAACAGTAGAAATAATGATCACGGAAGAAGAAGCCACACAAGTCATAAAACAGCAAAAATTAGGTAAAACAGCAGTAATTGATGAAATCACACCTGAAATGTTGCTATATTTAGAGGAAACAGGAATGAAAGAGTTTACAAAGTTGTTAAATAAGATAATAAAAGACAAAAAGTTCCCACAGAGTGGAATACAGGGATCATGGAATACATACCGATTCACAAAAAAGGGGACGTAAGAGAATGCGCAAACTATCGAGGCATAACACTAATGAGTATACCAGCAAAGGTACTGGCTATATTAGTATTAGAAACAAGAATAAACGAACAAATCAAAAATTCATTAGAAGAAACGCAATATGGCTTTAGAAAAGGTAGAAGCACTCAAGACCCAACATTCATATTAAGACAATGTATAGAGAAGTGTACGAACAAAAACAAGGAAATACACATAGTTTTTATAGATTTGGAGTAAGTGTTTGATAGAATAAGGCGACAAGATGTATGGCAGAGTTTACATAGAAATAGAATAGACAGAAACAACGGAAATAATAAAAGCTATGTACGATTCAACAAAAACCATAGTGAGAACAAATAACGAAGAGTCGACAGAGTTTGAATTAAAAAATGGCCTGAAACAAGGATGCGTGTTGAGTCCTTTGCTATTCGCAGTAGTGGTAAACGAGGCAATAAAGAGTGCAAAACGAGAAATGAAACCATTGACACTGGGATACTGGAAGATGCAAAAAGTTGAGATATCCAAGCTGCTATTTGCGGATGATATGGTGATAGTAGCAGACACAGAGGAAAATTTACAGCATAACGTGAACAAACTAAACCAAGAACTGAATAAGATAAATATGAACATTAATGTACAGAAGACAATCAATGGTAATAGGAAACAGCAACAAAATACATGAGATCAGAATAAAAGGACAGAAGAGGTTGAGAACAAGTTGAGGAATTTAAATACTTAGGTACAGTAATAGAAAGAAATGGAAAGTTAGAAAAAGAAATAAACGATAGAATAGCAAAAGTAGGGAGAATATACAACGGATTAAAGAAATCATTCCTTGAGAAAAGAGAAGTTACAAAAGATGTAAAGATAGAAGTGGTAAAAAAAGTAATAACCCCCACACTTATATACGGTAGTGAAACATGGACGCTCACGAACGAAGATAAGAGCAGATTAAACGCAACCGAAATGAGATTCCTAAGGAAAATAGACAGAAAAACTAGAAGAGATAGAATTAGAAATGAAATATTGGAAACAAATTTAAAATTAAACCAATACTGACAAATATCGAAGATAGGCAATTAGGATGGTTGGGACATATCCAAAGAATGACAGATGAAAGACTTACAAAGAGAGTGTATGAAACGCGAACACAGGGAGCCAACAGAAGAGGAAAACCAAGGAAAACGTGGCGAGAGGAAGTGAAAAAAGTGGTGCTAGAGAGAGGAATCCAATGGAATGAAGTCAAAACATTAGCGCAGAATAGGAAGGGATGGAAAAATGATCAACTCAACCCCACAGTCTTACACCTCACGGTAGAAAGATGCAGGAATAAGTAAGTAAGTAAGTATCCAATCTCTACTTGCCCTGATGTCATCGTTTTGAAAACATCTTTTATAAAGTCACAGCATCGTGCAGAGTATACGAGCGTGAAAGCGCATACGTCCTATCGCGACTGCTTCCACTGTTTCGTATGCACACTGTTGGATAGCAAATTTTAACTTTTTTTATATGATGCTTCAGATTTTGTAACAAATCTGGAAATGTTCAATATTTAAAGTTACAATGCGGTCTTTTTACATTTAACAATCTTTAAATTTAGCACAAAATCCTTTTATATGTAGTATGCCGGAGATACATAAAGCCATAATTCGTAAAAGAAGTATCAGTTCTTTTTTTAACTTAAACCTTTGTAACAAATATGAATTACATATAAAGTTGCAATGTAACCATTTTTAAAAAATACCTGACTTTTTAATAATAAGAATTTGTCAGACATAAATATAATGTAAACATAAATAAAATAAAATCTTATTTATCTCGTGTACAACGGTAGTTTTGTATCAAATTACACATCTGAATACCCATTGCATTCGTTACTATAAATAAAACTTGATGAATAAAAACAATTCTAAAGTTCGGATTATTAAAACCTTAAATCCGGATTGCAATGTATTCAATGTAAATAAATTACTGGTCCGGATTATAGTGGTATTCGGATTAACGAGTCTTCACTGTACTTGATTTTAAGAACTGGTGGCTCCCATTCTATAAAAAAACCTGCAGAACAGTTCAAAATAGAGTAAATAAAAAATTTTACAATTTCGAAATACATGCAGTTTGTGTACGATGCATCACTTCCAGGGTATGTTAAATGCTTAGACTTTATAGATGGAGCCTTTTGCTCTACTTTCAAGTTATTAAAACAAAATCAAAATCCGGAGATTCCTACTAATAACGCCTATTCTGAACCAGTGCCAATTAACAACAAGAAAATTAATGGTATAAAACTGGTAATGCAATACATCAAGGGAGAGCAGCTAGAGTTTTACTATCACGTAACAGCCTGGCCAACCACTAATATGGACAATGATGGTATCCAAAAATGATTATTTTTTATTTTTATTTAGTAAAATATGCTTTACCATATCGTATTGTTTTTTTTAGCAAATTTTTCTCTCAATTTTAATAATGACCGATATTGAGAT
The DNA here is from genome assembly GCA_929113105.1 of Agrypnus murinus. NCBI lineage: Eukaryota > Metazoa > Arthropoda > Insecta > Coleoptera > Elateridae > Agrypnus > Agrypnus murinus. Next base: position 37,315,609 of record OV816025.1, on the reverse strand, counting down.
TAAGAACAGTACAAGTCCAAATTTGTTTTTTGTTAATATATAAAAAATGAATTAACTGACAGATTTAATATTTGGTTTACAAGACGTCTAAACTGATAAACTATAACTTTTCTGTACATAGTGAACCTGTAAGAAGCATGAAAAGCCAGATAAACAGTTTTTTTTAATTTCCCAAAATTCGAACATTTGGACTTGTACTGTTCTTAACCTCACCGATTCAATTATAAATTGGGTACCAAATGAGTGAAGCATACTCTAATTTTGATCTTACAAAAGCATGTTTTTGTGATTTTAACAAAAAGTATCAGGTTTACGAAATAACCTGCAATTTCTAATTATAAAGCCTAAACATCCACTAGCATTCAATATAGCTTTATTAACATGACCACAAAATTCAAATTTTTTCGTTGAAATATGCTTCTAAATATCTAATTTCAGAACAACGGGTTGTTAATTGAGTAGTTAAATTGTAGATTATTAGATTTTCTACTGAAAGATATAACTTTACATTTTGATATATTTAGAAACAAATTATTATTTTGGCACCAATTAGCACCATGCAGTCGTGTAATGATTCTTCTTTTTTTATATAATTTATTATCAGCGGATCGGCTCGCAAGGACAATTTAAAGTCATCAGCAAAAAAAGACTGATGTTTAATAACATCCGGCAAATCATTCATACATAAAAGAAACAGAAATGGTCCTAGGATACACACCTGACTTAGCGTTGAATTCATAATACCTACACTCACTATATTCTACAAACTGTATCCTTTTAGACAAATAAGATTCTAAAAATATTAAAAAGGAATCAAAAAATTAAAGTTATTGTCTATAAAATTTAAGATTGTATATGTATCAATTAATAAACGACAATTGAAAACATCTCTTTCGCTCTAAAATAATTCACAAGCAAATGAAAGCATTTATTACCATAGTCATCTGCATACCGTTCTAGCTAAGCACCACCCTGTTAGACGGTCGATATACATTGACGGAGATAAATATCCTTAAGTATGTGTGCACTAGATCAGCGTACAAACGTCTTTTGACGTTTTTAATTTCTGACAAGCTAACAAAACAATCTACCTGTAGCCAAGACGTGTAAAATAATGTTTTTATCTTTACAAAATTGTTGAAAAAGCAATGGAATTAATAATATAGGGAGAAAATATTGAAGATAAATTTATGAGTATAAATTTAAACAAAGTCATACCTGATATCATATTTGTTAAGGTACACCAACATAAAAATTTTAAAATCAATTTGGTGGTGCAATTCAGTACGTATTAAATTACCTTTATTTATTTTGTGTTCTTGTATTTTAGTTATTTGCTAAAATTGTAAATATGCATGGCCATCATATTTGATTTGACATTGATATTGATGGACCAGTTGACCGCAACCATAGGGTCACGAAAGTTTAAAATGGGTCTGATAAATATTTATTTTTATTATATCATTTACGTTCATGTTAAGAATATATGCTATAAGATCCGTTAATTTTAAGTAACCCCTTTCTCCCTCTCGTATGGATTGCCGTATAAATTTATTGATATTTTTGGGTCAGTAGATAAAAAAGATTGCAAAACGCTGTTCTAGACTGCATTGAGTAAAACATGACAAATTTGTAACACAAGAGCGTTTCTTAACAAATCCATGCTGTTCGTTGGATATAAATGATGAAATGTCATTATAAATGTACTAGTATAGAATAATTTCAAAATTTTTTGAAAAATTACAAATTAAGGATGGATTTTAGATCTGTAATTACTAATCAACACTTTAAGTAATGCTAAAATAAGACTTGAAAATAATGTTTAGGTGAAACCTACAATAACTAGTGCCTGTGAAACGTGCATTATAAACCAACTCAATCAACAGAGAGGCTGAAAGCATTCCTTGGGCAATGTGATCCCAGCAGAGCTAGTGGCATTAACCCTAGCAAGGCAATTGATAAAGTTCCAGTTTTCCCTAAGGTTCCACATCTAGATCATATCAATATTTGCTGTTGCGCCGAACATTTTTAAATAACTGCAGATTCAGTGTTTAAGTTACAAATAGTGTAGGTCAGGGTTCAGTATTAGGTCCAATCTTGTTTCTTATAAATAATAAATACTTATAAGTTAATAAAGTTTTTATAAGCATTTAAACCGTGCTCCTGTAAAGTTGCTAAAAAACAGTTTTTCCAGTATGCATTATAGGCTACGATATGTCTACTACTAGTAGTTGCATGGTATACAGCTCAGCCCGCTTTTTGCAGAAAGGAGTTGTATAGGATAAGTTAAAAGTAGGAGATATATTTCTCATAAGAGCGACAAAGATGGAAAGTGGAAATTCACCAATTTCTTAGTCCAACAACTAGTTCAAAATAGCCAATCGCCTGATTTAAAACATTGCTACAACACAACTTTTTCTTATCCTACTCTGTCATTCCACTTTTTTAACTGTTTAGTACTGCTAGCTTTATTTTTAAAGTTAAAAATAACAAAATGTTCCCAATAAATTAGAAAAATTCGGAAAATTGTGAACAGAATACACTTAGGAATAAAAAAAATTGCATCTACCATCTCTGTCGTTTTTAAGATATATTACCGTTACTTTTCAACTTACACAATTCCCATTTTCCGTAAAAAGCTTGTTGAGCTTTATATATACAGTACTATTAAATTAAAATGTAATATACTCTATATTACATTTGAAAATAACCAAGTAAAAGCATTAGGTTAAATTGGTTGGTTGTAAGTACGTATGCATTTTACAATGAACAGATGGGATTTCTCAACCACTTCTTCAAAACAACACTTTTGTCAAATACGATAAAACATCGTCTTACTGAGACCTGGCTGTCATTATCAGTAATTATTCGACAAGTTTCTAAAGAAACAGGTATTAGCGAAAAAACTTTGCTCTCAGTACGTCAAGAAAGTATTTCACCTGATGGAATAAAATCTCCAAGAAAAAGAGCAAAACCCTAATTTTTTATGATGGATTTGGAAAGCAATTTCCGAGATAATTGCTTTTAAAGTTTTAAAACAAAAATTAAAAAACAATCAAGAGTTCAAAGTTTTAATAAAAAAAATTAAAGATTCTTTTAAGAACTGCCATAAATTTAACGCTAAGTAAATTGTTACATGGCTACTGGATTTTTTATCAAAAAATTTGAACTTTGATTGAATAACAATCAAGAGTTTAATTTTCTTAATAAAAAAAATCAAGTATCCATGTAACAAGTGACTTAGCGTTAAACTTATGATAGTTCTTCAAAGAATTCTTTTTTTTAATAAAATTTGGAACTCTTGATTGTTTTTTAATTTGTTTTTTAAAACTTTAAAAGCAATTATCTCGGAAATTTCTTAATGCAGTATCATACTTTTTTAGCATATTTGATCTTACATTATATTATCTTTCCAAATCCATCATAAAAAATTAGGGTTTATATTTAAAAAAAATTTCGTTATCATCATAACTCGGAAACAAAAGACAATCTACAAATAACGATTACACTAAAATATGTTTCCTTTAAGACAAAAATCGACGTGTTCGAGGATTTCTTTTCAAAAATATTTAATAAAAGATTTATTTCGATAGTTCCAGACTTTATACGTGCACTATATGAACAGCAGCAAGTTTTGAAATTTTGTTTTACTACCGCTGTCAGAACTGACTACCTTGAAATATAACTTGCTCGAACAATAGGCATTATAAAGGCTTATGCAGTTACAACTACAATATTTAGAAAGTGTTTTTAAAAGTTGCTTGCAAGATGTTTGGCAACCCCGTTGTCCATAAGAACACACACTGTAGTCTCAACGTGAGATGATCAATAGGTTATGTTGATTTCCGTCAAAGATTTGTTTCAGGTTTAAACATTGAAAAGCTTTGAATAATACATTGTTTCTTACCTTTAGATATTGGTTTGCACTTAATAATTCTGTCCATTTTTAGTATGTGTAAAATTTATGATAAGTTTTTGATAATTAAATATTTGGTTTTTGTATAGATGACGTTGTTAAGCGGGAAAATCTCGAACAACACCAAGGTAATGACAACATCAAAAAAATTATGAAAAGTTTGAAATGGTTAGGTTATAGAGTTACACAGTTACTCTTCCCGGCAGCGCATAGACTATATTATAATTTTCCATTTTGTTTTTATAGAATTTGCTGATTTATCTGTTTTTTTTTTAAGTTTTTTTTTTATCTTTCTAAGTTCTTTTGTAATTATAGATAAAATATTGAATTGCATCTCCTGAGTGAGAGTTTAAATTCACACCATATTACTTAAACTTACCTTTTTTCGTTGAAAATTCATAATTCATTACGTGTGGTACATGCCCTACTGAAATAGTTTAAAACATTTTATTTCAATTACAGTACAATAGAGGTTTGGAGAGTTTATTTAAAAAAGTATCAACGTTATTAATTATAAAATAGCACTGAGATCAAACAACAAGAACACTCATTAATTAAGCGTTCAAATACAAGTTAATATACAATAACTATTATTTAACATAATAAATACATAATTAATCTTAAGTATTAACAGTTTCACTTAAAAAACTTTCAAGTATTTTAATTAAATTTTCTATTCCTTCTAAATAATTTTTGTCCATTTCATTATGTTCCGCTGGGTATACATGAGCAAAATCTATCATTCTAACACTTGTCCACATTTCACTTCTTTCATCATCGACTAAATCATCTAACATATATGTATAATCTTTTCTTAACTTTTGCAAATCTTTGTCGTAATTGTTTTGAAATGAATGAACTCTCCTTAATTTACTAATATGTTTTTGCCATGGATGTTTAGAATTTGCATTAGTTGTAGTTGTTGATGTTGCAAATTGCGCAAGTTTTGTAGCATGTGAAGAATTTAAAATGGGACCTTCTTTTGTAAATTGTCCACTGAAACCAGTGCAGGGACAATCATCATTCAATTTCATTAAACTTAATGGTTTGTACAAATGTGCAGTTTTATTTGCATTTGAACAAGGTGTATATGAGCTGCTTTTAGTCAGACCATTATTATTATTATTTGACATGTACTGTTTTAAACGTCTAGCATCATAGATTAATAAAAGAGATGAAGAGAAGAGTCTATATCTTCTTTGTTTCCTAGCCCAGTGTAAGATTCTCCAAAGATCAACAAGTAATCGTAGGAGAAGTTCTCGGCTAAGACCTGAATCAGCATTCAAAAAGATTTTTAATGCTGAAACAAATAAATCTCATTTAATCATTTCACTAATAAAGATTGGTGAAATATTCATACCTTCTTTAATTGTTTCTGTATTTAATTTCTTTCCATAATCTTTGCCATAACGACAGACTCTTCCATTGGAGACCTTATGTATTAAGAATCCTGGTATACAAATGCCAAGTTCTCTTTTGGTATTCTGGTACTTTTTCTGAAAATAAATAAATGGTACTAAGAAACTTGTTAGTTATTATGAACATATGCATAAGCAAATAAATAGATATCTATTTATGTAGGTGCGTTTGTAAATATACACAAAATAATTAAAAAATGAAATAGACAAAACATTAAATTAACATTTTCTGAATATTAATATTTGTGGTTTTCGAACTAGAATAAAATATTTGTGTATACGTTGTGGTTGAAGTATAAACTTGGGTGGTTTGTAAACTAACCAGCTATTCTGTAAACTATTAATTTCAAGACCTACTAAAATTCAACAATTTTCAGCTTTCAACAACTAATCTAGCCTAATTTGCAACTTGACAATTAATAATTAGGTTGCTTAATTACTAAATATCAGATGTGTATATCATCATCATCAGATAGTTTAGTTTATTAATAATAACTTTCTTTAACCATTGGTAACAAGATCTTGTTCTAAATTTGTATGTCTGTACTTTGCCCAGTAAAGAACAAAGACCAGTGCCATGAGAAATAATTATTCAAAATGGCGTAAAAGCATACGATGTTTACTAAATTAAATGTGAGCTGATTACGAGAAGTCTCAGTACCGTCTACGATTATGCCCGAGAACATCCGACGAACTGCATAAATCTCATGACGTATTGAAATATGTACATCATTACGCTATGAAGATCTCAGCTATAAATACGGTGTATTCTGTTCGTGCATGACAGTTATTTGTCATACGTCATCATGAACACAATAGATCTCTTCGGCAGAGCTATGATGAGCATGACAGATGAAGCAGCGGCTGCAACAAAACGTGGACCGAGAGGTTATGGTTTCAAATTAACACCAGAGGGCAATTTCGATGTTGAGAACCGACGTATAACTAATGTAGGCGCTCCTATCAACGATAACGATATTGTCACGAAGCGTTCTGTACTAATGTTATCAGATAGCGATGAAGGTGTAATTGATGTTAAGAAGAGAAGACTAGTACATGTTAAAGGACAGATTGACGACCACGATGTTTGCACGAAAAAGTATACCAACGAGCTGGCGGACGATGTTGAAAGAAAATTACTCTCTAAATGTTTGAAACGAGAGGATAAAGGACGGGGCTCATACTATAATGCTAAAGATGGAAGAATTTCTAATATAGTGATGCGATAAAGATTGATGATGTACAGCTGATTTCGAATATATCTAGGATAGTCCACATTTCATAGTGTAAATGCTACTTTTTGTTTTCCTTGATGTTTAATAAATTTTAAGTTGTTACCAATGAAAATATAATTTAAAGTTTGATTCTCAGGTTGTTAAAAATGCAAAATTTACTCTCAAAACTTGTCAAAAGAATTATTTGCAATTAGCTGTACATTGCTAAAGGTGGTTATATATTATCCTAGTAAAAAAATATTAAAAAAGTTGGAAACTTTCATTTGTATCAGTATCGTCCATTCTTGTAGTGAAGATGTGTATCGTCAAAATGTGGGTGGAAGGTTATACCTATTAAAGTGATTATTATTGAAGAAAGTATTAAGCAAATTACTCTTGTCAAAAGCTGGAAGATCAGTTGTTCTACACTGATATGGCACTATGTTGTAAGCATGCAATATTCAAATTCGCAGTAATTAAAAATTCGTAGGAAAAACTCCTCATGTGATTTGGAATATAAGAGCTACTAGCGACTGGCAAATATCCGCAGAGTGGGCATGATGTCTTTTTTATATATAGGTTGATAGAGCTTTTCTTAAAACTATATTTAATGGAGTAAGTATTATAATGAGTGGAATAGCATTAGCTATTTCAGTGTCTAGCAGAAAATTTTCTGCTTCAGGAGTGTCTCTAAACTTGTTCACTAAAAACGAATTTTAAGTATGAAATCTCTATCTAAAAGAATCTTAGTACGATCCTGTGTAGTTCATCATACTTCAGTTGGATTAAAAATGCAGACGATATTTCAAATTAACAGGGTGGTTTCTTATGGATCCTGGACATGCCTACTTTCAATTTATATGAATAGATTTTTCTGCACGCAGACAAATAAAAAGCATAGCTTGAAGCCACCTGCAAAATATCGAGTTTCACCCTAAGAAGCAGATTTTAGGCGGTAATGTACTGCGAATTTAAACGAAATATTCTAGAAGGTTTTCACGCGGTTATTTTTTGATTGGCTTAAGAAGTGTGGGCTTCCTTTGGATTGGTTGTTTTAAATTTGCCCGTTCTTAAAAAATATCACGCCACGAAAAATCCGTACCCCCAAGCAGTTAGTTAGCGACAGGCATTCGAATATGGTACAGGGGTCAGTTCGACATATTAGTTTAAATACAGCACGGAGATTTGTTAATGTTGATTCAGTATCATACTGTGATCTAATAAATTGATTAGCCAAGTGATAAAGAGAACTTTGTAAGAATTTGATAAATAAATTGTATGTGAGATTTAAAATAAGTTTGAATCAATAATCTGAAAAGGTCCATGAATTTGCCGTTAAGTGCAACTAGTGGTTATTCATGCAGTTTTAATTCTTCAAGTTCATTTAATTAGTAGATTATCAAAATTTGAGAAGAAGTTTAACCTTAAAATGCATAACGAAATGTTTTAATAACCAATAACATTAGTCTGAGGATTTATAATTTAAAATCTATAAGAGAATGCAATGGATAGCTAATTTTGAAAATAAAGAATTAATCTTTCCGGTTTAGTTGTGCTAAATCCAGGGATATTATTCTAGTAATTTAGAAATATACAATTACAATCACAGAGTACAGTTAAGAGGACATTCAGAAAAACTTGAAAAAGAAAAGACTGTTAAGCTACCACGAAGAAACTTCTTAGTAAACAATGTGGTATACCCCTGGAACTCTCAACAAGAAGGTACTGTATCAGCACCAAATGTGCATTCTTTTAAAAAAAACTTGACAGAGAAAACATAATGACTCTAAACATTGACTATCGATTGTGACAAATTGTGCTATTACAACTAATAAGTCGATCTCAAAAAAGTCTTTCAAACAAAAACTTTTAAGGTAAACATAAACTAAACAAATAGTTTCATCGGTTTCAACCGCCTACTATATACATAATAATAATAATCTTAAAAATCAGTTATGGATTGAATAGAAATGGAACATTGAAAATATTTAATAAAAAAATGTTTTTTTTTTGTTTATTGAGTTATTTCTTTTAATAGAAAGAAGCTCAAGTATCAAGTAGCATACAATTTAATTTTATATTACTGAATACAGGACATTAAATGCAATGCAATCCAGAAAAGACATCCAATATAAACATTTTTTGCAACCTTTGACTTTGAAAATCTATTTGTAAAACCCAAAAATTCTAGAAATGAATTCACTTAAAAATAGAATGCGATGTAATCACATTGGACGATACTATTAGTTGGTTGTAATAAACAAGTAAAATTTAGACTGTAGTGAATATTGTAGATAATACAATGGTATGTGGGTAATAAAATTTGTTAAATTGATATTCAATGATAAAATAAAGCTGCTCTTATTTAAATTTGTCCTAGTCATCTTGTTTATATAATTTTTCATTGTAAACTTGTGACTAAAATTAAAAGATTTAAACTTTAATATAACTTTAAAAGATATGAATCGTATTAGAACTAATTAATATTTTTATAGAAATTTATTAGGTATTTATAAATTAATTTTACCAAGTTTATTAATAGACAAATGTACTTGCCTTTGAAATTGTATCAATTCTTATATTGACTTTTGTTTGTTTGTTTCTGTGGCTAATATAGGATATTCCAGGAGAAAGTCAAATATTTTAAGAGGTAAACTATCTTCTTCCTGGAATAACCTCTATGACATAAAACTGGTCAAAATGTAATGAGGAATTTCCTTAAATAAAGCTTTCATCATTGTAGAATAATTCTGATTTTTATCACTTTTAAATATTAATTTGGATTATGCTACATTGAATATGCAATTTTAGTTTAAGTAATAGCAAAAAATTCTTATCTAGTCACTTGCTTCTTTACATGTTCAGATACAGAAAGATGGTGATTGCCTTAGTTTTTTGATCATATTTAATATGAATTAGTTTTTTGAGATAATGAAAGGATGTTTTACTCAACATATCTTCTCAAGTCGATTTAAAATTGTACAACTTATAAATAAATATGATTTTAAATAAAGGTATATATGTTATTTTATGTCCGCTCGGACGATTATGACTTATTTAGTGGCCTGTTTTTAAAGCGTTAAGTTACTAAATTAGAGCTCTAGGGCAGTAAAACTTTTTTGAGCCCGCTAGAAAAATAGTAACAACAGTAATTATATACCATTGCACCTACCTACTTGAAGTTTTGCAGTTTTTAAATTACTTTTATTTTAAAATTAAATATTAATTTAAACTTAGGCCGGACATAAACTAACGTATGCATTTCGGGTTTAATTAGTGTTTTAGAGCCCTTTATCGTCTTAGTGCCTTCGGCTTTCGCCTCAGGCGCTAACTGACTCTGCGGGCTCTAACACACTCAATTAAGCCCTTAATACATAATATACTATTATCTACGCCTGCTTGGATAAGAACTCATTATGTCATTCGAGTGATATAATGAAGGAAATCATAATCATATTTGCCTGGTTGCTATGGACTCAAATTCTAAGCTGCTCTGATTTAAAATTAAAAATTTCATGATGTAAGTAAAAAAAACTGTTTCAACCTATTAAATAATACAGTTTTCTTCAATTATGGGCAGTCATAGATAAAAAGTTGTATCTTAGCATGTATGTTAAGGCCTACTAACATACTCATGTTCTTACTGCTGCTCTAACTAAATTTTATCTTATCGAAATCCACAAGAAGTATTAAAGTAATGCCAATGAAAATGACGTCAAAAAAGGGTTTCTGTTGCAAGGCCAACTATTTTGCTCGTGTCTCGTCAATTGGTTTTCAATCTGGTAATCACTAGAAAATAAAATAAAATGGGTCGACATACACTAAGTGATAAGTATCCTTTAATTATCAGTATCACAATCTTAATTGACTCAAATGTCAATTTTGGAAAAATTGTACAAATTATGTAATATTTTTTCCAACATAAGATGTTTATCAACATTAGGTTTAGTATTTAATACTGATAATCCGATAAACATTTTATTTTGTGATTACTGGATCAGAAATGAATTCTGGCGACATGTATTCATAAAAAAATCTTGTTAGAAGTAATTGAAAAAAGCGTAGATACTAGGGTGCCTGCTATTTTGGCAAAGTTTGAATTACGTTGAGTACACCCCAAAATCTTTTATAGAATGTAGAAAAACTCAATTTCCCCAAATACCAGCTATTTTGGTCATCATTAACCCGTGCCACCAAAGAGTTAAATTTTAAATGACATTAACATGGGATTTATTTCTTTTCCTGCATTTTTTTAGATGCAATTTCTTCCAGTTACTATATCTTACTCTGAAATTGTGTTTTCCTACCCTTTTGGGATCGCTGAAAACAAATCTAATGTCTAAAAATTTTAACTTTAATTTAGAAATGCTTTTTTATATTTGCGTGTCCTAAAGAAATTTATTAGAGTACCGGAAACAGTAACATTTTCATGTCAAGCTTATCTTATTTACACAGTCAACTTTTGTAACTGGAATGCAACGCTCGCTGAACTATGCAGCATTGCAAGACGCAGTGCGCCGCCGACCGTAGCCCCGTTACAGGCATAACAATTTTTACTTTATTATTAACAAAATTGTAAGTTTTGATACTGTCATCATATGGGATGCATTGTGTTGTGTTTGTGCAATACGCTCACGATAAACTTAACATAATAAAATTCATTTTCATAAAATTATATATCTTTACCAGGCGCGGCCCGCCGGGTGACCTGAGCCTCACCTAAACGAAACCAAATAATTACTAAATAAAATCTAAATATTTTGCCGTCAATTTTTTTTGTTATTAGTATGTTAATAAATTTATTCTATCAATACTTTCTAGATTAAAAATATTGAATGTAATGTAAATAAGCTTATTTATAATAAAATGTATTTATATGGGCATGCCAAAAGCGCGATAAACAGAATAGATGAGGCTCCAGATTTCAAGCTTCAGTTCATGCATCTGTATCTCTGATCTGTATGCATTTGCTGGCTCTTTACAGCACAGCGGCTTGGTTATCGATCGTATACTCTTCCTATAGGCAAAATTGAGGCTCAGACTTCACAGCTTCGTGAATCAATGAAAGATCGAGATTCGTATCATATGTTACTTTATCGTCGCGAATACTACCGAAGACGATTTCTTTCGTGTTTTGTTTTGCTTTTCAAAATCGTATTTTAACATGATTAACTTGTGTGTTATATAAGGTGCTTTTATAAGGTATTCACGGGAACATTTAGGTATATTAGTGAAAAAAGTAGGGGATTTTAATTAAGCAGCTAGTAACAAATTTTTGTTTTAGATGCAAGGAAGAAATGATCCACAATATGATCGCGTGATGTGTTTACTAGAAACATAATCTTTAAGGCGTAATGAAATAGAATAGCAACGCATTTTAGAGCAACATCCGACGCTAAAAATGGATGTTATGTCTGCTGACAAATTACAAAATCGGGCTTTTCATAATTTTTGGTATGCAATGCATAAGTGGCTCTGTGGCAGTAATTACTGAAAACACTGTTAAAAATGTATGGTTAAAACAGTACAGGTTATAATGATTAAAAACATTTTCCAGAGGTGTAGAAAAATACAACGATTCAAAAGAAGGGATTAAAAAATTTCTAGGTCTTAAGCATATTGAACGTAATGCTTCTACAGTTATAGAAGCTTTGCAAGAACACGCATATTTAAATACAATTTTATACAATGAGAATGTAAAAAAAATTGGCAGCTTTATGTGTTATTTAATTGACAATTTGATTAGGCCGTCAGAAATTGCTATTTCGGGAGTATGATGAATCGACTACTTTAGATAATCGTGGCAATTTTAAATAAATATTTGAGTGCTTGATTAAACACAATGTAAAAATTAGCGAACATGCTGAAGAAGTTAAAAACATTTTTACTGGTCAGTCAAAAACTATTCCAAATCAATTAATTTCTTGTTGCGATAATTATTTAAGAGAAGCTATTGACAGTGTAATATTAATAATGCACATTATTTTGCAATAATCGACATAAGTGAAAAATCATGCTCCATTACTGTCCGCGCTAATAGCTAACGTTTTATAACACTTTAATTTTAAACAAAAATTAGTTGCTCAATGTTACGATGGTGCTAGCGTTATGGCCGGAGAGTTAAACTGCCTGAAATTGGATATGGTGCACCGTTAGCATTATTTACACATTGCTGCGCCCACAGATTAAATTGGGTTATGCAGGAGTTTTTTTTTCGAGCCTCACCTTCCTAGGAAGCCACGAACCGCCACTGATCTTTACCTTATAAGTTATAATATCCAAAAGATCCAATGAATAATTATTTTTGTTAACAAAAATCATTCTTTGCTGAAAATACTATTGCACTTATACCTCATTAATTTTTTTAACAGATAAGGTATTTATTCTATGAAATGAAATATAACTATTTCATATTATAATTCCCCGCTAAACGTATCGTTTTCTAAACTCGGACGCGTGCGCTAAAAACGTGTCTTATGAAACTAATACTTTAATATACTATTTAAATATTTAAAGAAAACATTCTAAAACATAATTCAACAAGCATATCGAGATCACCTGTGCCATAGACTCAATTGATGTGGAGCAAAGCCTATTCAGTATAAGCAACTGGTCCAGTTCATTTGTTGAGCAGTATATTTTAATTTTTAAATTACTATTATATAGCTAATAAGCTAACAGTATAAAAGATAAGACACAGATTTTGGTTTTTTGGACTGCTACCAATAATAACAGTGGATACATGGATGCTTCGCCACTGTAGTGTTATTCATTATATTTTGACCACTATTTTATCTTTGTTATTATTGGAAATAAATAAGAATTTTTTATAAAAGTTGCACCTATATTTTTAAAAATATCATCAAAAAAATACCTACTGCATTAGGTCACATGTGTGCAATTGTACGTACATAGTTTTTTTAATTATTGCATTTTTAAATGGCCCTTTTTTTCTGATTCTAAATGTATAACTTTATATAAGTCTATCATTAATACTTTTTGACATATTTGAGTTTAAAAATGAAAAAAAAATCTATTGAAAGAGCAGGGGTGAACTGAATTTACTTTTTTAGCCTGACTATAACCCAGTTCGATTAAAGAAATGTCAACAAAAGATAAATTAATTGTTTCCATAGCCTACCTTGTTATTTTCAGTTTAATCACATTTTTGACAAGCTCTTCCAATAGAGGTTTTTGACATTTTTAAAGTCAAATATGCTAAAAAGTATTAATGATAGGCTTATACAACATTATACAGGGTGGGGCAAAAGTCCCGCAACGGCCAAATATCTCCCGAGGGGAAGGTTTTTTAAAAAAATGTTTCAGGCAAAAGTTGTATGGCTTTGAAAGAGGAATCATTTGCATACAAAACCATCTCCCACCCCTTCACCCCCTCCTGAGGGGTGGGGGTAACTTTTAAATTTTAAATGGCCAACCCTATTTTTTTTTGCTGATTAATATTCTCTAAGAAAAAACAAGAACTTTTGTCCGAAAAATTTTTTTTAAAAAGACGAATTTTGCGATTGACCCAACGAACAAACTTTGGATATTCCAAAATATTCCGACTCTTTTACGCGAAAATGACGGGGTTTTCAGAAAAATTACAAGAGGTAAAAAAGGCTTAGAATTTTGCAAAAAATCTAGGAAAAAAAAATAAACAAAAAAATTTTTGAACAATTTTTGAAAAAAAACATGATTTTTGAAAATGTGCACACGTTTACATTTTACCTCCTGGATTAGCGATGCACACTCAACTCAAGTGGTAATGTGTGTGGGTCTTGTAAGTCGAGGAGAACATCCAGTGATATTGCAGGTTTTCTTAGTCCGGATCTCGACTGATCTTCAACGGAAGCTGCTTGATGAACTCTTAGTGAACGAGGAATCCACAAAACCACAGAAGAGACTGACCTGTCTCCTCATATCGGTTAGCTGCTCGCATCACGGTAGTTTTGTTGAGCGGGCGAGGACGAGTCGGATGCAGCTGGTTACAGAGATTTGCAGTTTCCTGGTAAGAGCGTTGTCTATCTCCGTACCCACGCAATATCAATTAATGATATTAATTTTATTAATTAATTTTTAATTAATTAATTAATTAATTCTCGTTTAATGAGACCCATGCTTTTGCAATACGATTTTGCAAAACAATTTCTTGTGAATTTGAGTTGCAAGAAATTGTTAATTTAAAAGGAGTTGCAAGACTGAGTTAATATCCAGTCGTTGATACGTGGTGATTTTCTCGCAATTCAAACTGCCAGGAAATTGTTTTGCAAAATTGTATTGCAAAACCATGGCTCTCACTAAAAGAGAAAGAATTGAAGTATTGATATTGCGTGGGTACGGAGATAGACAACGCTCTTACCAGGAAACTGCAAATCTCTTTAACCAGCTGCATCCGAATCGTCCTAGCCCGGTAAACAAAACTACCGTGATGCGAACAGCTAACCGATATGAGGATACAGGTCAGTTTTTTCTGTAGTTTTATGAATTCCTTGTTTTCTAAAGATTATTTCTTGTGTTCATCAAACAGGTTCCGTCGAAGATAGGCCGAGAACGGGACGACCAAGAACAGCGACAGATCCCGGAACATCATTGAATGTTCTCCTCGAATTCCAAGAAGATCCACACACATCAAGACGTCGGGTGGCTCAGGCAGAGGATATCAGCATCAGGTCTGTGGGTAGGATTTTGAAGACACACAAATACCACCCATACAAGATACACTTGGTGCAAGAGTTGACGGAGTTTGACTTCGATTTAAGAGTGGAGTTTTGTGAGTTGATAATGCAGCGATACGATGATAACCCAATGACATTTTTCTGGACGTGTTTTTCGGATGAAGCGAAATTTGAATTGGACGGCAACGTGAATCGTCATAACAGCAGATATTGGTCCGATGCAAATCCACACTGGATGAGAGATTCTCACACTCAGTGGAAGCAAAAAATCAATGTTTGGGCTGGCATTTTCCGACATCAGATTGTGGGCCCGTTCTTCTTTGATGAGAATCTGACAGCTGAGCGATATTTGAGGCTGCTTCAAGAAGAAATCGTTCCTGCTCTTCGTGGGATCGTTGGAAATCAATTCAATTTGGTCAATTTTCAGCAAGACGGAGCACCAGGTCATTTTGGGCGGCAAGTACGTGCCTATCTGGATGCAACATTCCCTGGGAGATGGATTGGTCGGAGAGGAGAAATTGAATGGCCGCCACGATCACCAGACCTGACACCCCTTGATTTCTTCTATTGGGGTTATTTAAAAGATCGCGTGTACCAGACGAAACCTGATAGCATAGACGATCTGCGAGGTAGGATATTGGAAACCTCAAATGCCATTACGCCAGAAATGATAGCAGATGTTCTGGAGACTTTCTATCAGCGACTGGCTCATTGTCAAACAGTGGAAGGTGCTCAGTTTGAGCATCTGATCAAATAATTAGCAGGGCAGCGGAGGTTTGGAGTCGATAAATACCGGGGGAGTGACGAACCTCGGGGTCCTTCAATGCTTCCTGATTAAGAAAAACGGCCCTTTTCAGGGCCACTATGATGTGTGAAATCCTCCCTGGAACCTCCACGTGGTACACATTGGGTAACGCTAATCCAGGAGGTGAAATATGAACGTGTGCACATTTTCAAAAATCATGTTTTTTTTTTCAAAAATTGTTCAAAAATTTTTTTGTTTATTTTTTTTTCCTAGATTTTTTGCAAAATTCTAAGCCTTTTTTACCTCTTGTAATTTTTCTGAAAACCCCGTCATTTTCGCGTAAAAGAGTCGGAATATTTTGGAATATCCAAAGTTTGTTCGTTGGGTCAATCGCGAAATTCGTCTTTTTAAAAAAAAATTTTTCGGACAAAAGTTCTTGTTTTTTCTTAGAGAATATTAATCAGCAAAAAAAAATAGGGTTGGCCATTTAAAATTTAAAAGTTACCCCCACCCCTCAGGAGGGGGTGAAGGGGTGGGAGATGGTTTTGTATGCAAATGATTCCTCTTTCAAAGCCATACAACTTTTGCCTGAAACATTTTTTTAAAAAACCTTCCCCTCGGGAGATATTTGGCCGTTGCGGGACTTTTGCCCCACCCTGTATATTTACAATCAGGAAAAAAAAGGCTATTTGAAAATGCAATAATATATAGGGTGTTTCATTAAAGAAATATATGTATGCATTAGAGTGGTCCTTACTTGGGTTATGATGGAATTTCTGTTTTGACAGTGGCCATTTGATTTAAAAAAAAACTAAAGATTTTAAGACCAATACGAACTTCCTGCCGAAAAGAAGTTTCCCATTTAAAATATATGCTTTTTTCAATTCTTATGTATATATTTGACCACTGGGACAAATTGTTGAGAAAAAATTTGAAAATTGATTTTATGGAATTAACCAGGGGCGGCTGCTCCACAAACGCTGCGGAGCTGCAGCACCCCCAAGAATAAAAAAATGAGAATGCATTTTATTATCTTTAAAATAAAATTTAAATAAATACATTCTATATTAATAATTTAATAACTATCATAGAATATGACAATTTCCAAAAAGTTTGCTGTGTGCAACAGTTAATTAGGCGGTAATTAAATTCTCAAACGTCTGGGGGCTATACATTCTTATTAATCCCTGCCAGTGTCTGGCGAATGCCATGTCTGCCAGGTCTGCATATGCAATAAATCGGTATAGTCATTTAATGTTGCAGGGCGCTATTCTTCATGCACATATGCACGTTTATGTGGTTAGTATTATTTAGGAAGGAATGACTCCCAATTGTAGTTTTGTTCAATAATAAAAAAATGTTGTTAACTTAGATGATAGATCAATAGCTGCTTGGTGAACTTGTTATTTCCAAGAGATTTTATTATAAATTATAGTTATTGGTTCTTATATGGAAAATTATATTTTAATGTTAAAAATATTTAATTAATTAATAGCTTAATAATAGTATATATGGTTTGCTATATTTTATTTAATAAAGTTGTAATTTGTAATGTGTTCTCAAAAAATATAAACATGTATATATGTCGTTCATTTGTTGTTGATATCTTAATGAATTAAACATTAATCCGTGGATTCGCTACAGTTTGCAGTGACTTTAAACTGAATCTAATAATGAGATAAATTAGAAATAAAAT
This sequence comes from Agrypnus murinus, assembly GCA_929113105.1. NCBI lineage: Eukaryota > Metazoa > Arthropoda > Insecta > Coleoptera > Elateridae > Agrypnus > Agrypnus murinus. The sequence goes on along the minus strand of OV816025.1, from coordinate 37,297,945 downwards.
AATTATTAACAGTTTCACAAGATTTATTGTAATTTGTATACCTGACAATTATTTCGACACAAAATGGCATTGTCAACATAAATGTCAAAACAATTGTCAGATATATAGATTACAATCAATCTTATGAACCTGTTAGTAATTATTTTTTTTCTTGACGATTTCTTTATGAAGTAAAGCTTGGGACAGTAAACCGAGTCTAATAACTTTAAACCGGTCTGTATCTGTACGTCCTTCATAAATTCGGAGGAATAAATTAAAATTTCCACTGTCAAAAATTTGTTTGCTAATTGGCTACTTGCGAGACAAGTTTGCACTAGGTAAACTGCTGTATGCGCAATCAGCGTATTAATGTTTACATGTTTAACAGCTGACAGATGTCAGTTTTAATATGTTCAAAAAGTTATTTCTTGTATTAACAATATAGCAAATTAGTTAAAACAGAAATATAACTGTGCAGCAAATAACACAAATGTTTTGGTAAATTTAAAGTTGCTGCCAGTTAGCAGTAAGCTTGAGAATTGTTCTAATGGGATTCTATCTGATGTTTCTATTCCTCGGAATTTACAAATGCAGTATACTGTATAGCTTAAACAACTATGATACTACGATAGTTAGACCAGATTTAAATTTAGAGCTTTTAGTGAATACAGAGGATAGCAGGAGTTGAACTTCATAAGTTACTCTTTTTTCCCTTTCATTCCACACAGTATAATGCAGCACCCTCAATCCGATTCTCACCGGCTGCTGTTGGAATTAACAGTCATCGATGCTACTTTTAGGTTAAACTTTCGACTTTTTCCAACTATTTTCAAATAAATCAAAAATAATGTACAGTTCAGTTATTGTTGAAGTGATGTAGAATGTCCATTATAATTTTTTTTTACTAGGTCTTAAAATTTTTGTTTTATTTTGGAATCAAATGGGCACCTGTCAAAACCTAAATTGCAACATGATCCAAATAAGAACCACCCTATTGTCCGTCTCACGTTGGGACTACAGTGAAGGAAAGATAGCCAATGTATTTCTTATGGGAGTTTGTGCTTCGTTGTTGTGCCACCTATTTCACTGTATGAATCTATAGAAATATGGATTAAGATTCCAGAAGTTCTAAACCTTTGAAAACAGTAACCGAAAAAGTGTAATTGTAACCATACAAAAGAAGCATTTAAAAGAAAGTCTTATTAACATGTATTTGTTATTTTATTAAACATTACTTGGGATTTTTACATCGTACATGTATCTAAATATCCAATATTTTATTACTTATACTTTTTTGTTTAATTCTTTCATCTTCAAATTCTTTCAACATAAAAATAACGGCTGGTTAGCTTCTGTATGATCGATCTTTTTAATCTTTTAATTCACAGGTAAATACAGGAAGTCCCAAACGTAATTTTAACGGTAAAATGATTTCATCATGATAAAATCATTCATTTGTTCAACTTGTTTCAAAAGAAACTTGCAAAAATGGAAATTTAGGATTAGCAGCAAATGCAAAGGATTTTAGTAAACAATAAACCCTTCTGGTTTTTTCTACTTTTACTTCGCGGAACTACATAATACAGTTTGTACTTACTGAAATTATAGTATAAAGGTTTTTGTCGGCACTATTATTTGTCACCGAACGCATATAAGCAAATTTCTTAATACAGAAATGTTTCAAATTTTGATAGCTTGTGAGTCTATAGATCTTCGCTTAGTTGTTTGGGTTTTATCGTTTGTAACTATTGTTAACATTGTCGTGTTGTTTGTCGTAACTATTCATATTGTAGTATTACATAACGCACATAGTACATTATACATAAGTACGGCGGATATTGTTAAAAACAGAATAGGTTGTGTACTAAAGGGTGGTAAAAAACAGATTTTGTCAAATTTAATAAAATATCGTCTTACTGAGACCCGGCAGTCATTATCAGTAATTATTCGACAAGTTTCTAAAGGTATTAGCGAAAAAACTGTGTTCTCAGTACGTCAAGAAAGTATTTCACCTGATGGAATAAAATCTCCAAGAAAAAGAGCGAAGAATAAAAATACTTCAAAATCGTGCAATATAACCTACTGTGATAGAATTAGGAGTGAAATTAGAAGAAAGGTGCACGAGTTTTTTTCGCAAAATATACCACCAACGAACAATATTGTAGCAGCTGTAAATGATGATAAAAACTTGCCCAACTTTAGTAGAAGTACGTTGAATAGATTATTACATGATATGAATTTTCAGTATGTTAAGAGAGGACGACGATCTTATTTAATTGAAAGAGAAGAGATAATTGCATGGTGTCATCGTTATTTAAGACAAATTAAAAAATATAGAGAAGAGGATAACAATATAGTTTATATTGATGAATCTTGGGTCAATCTTGGCCACAGCATCAAAGCTCAATTGGTGGATATGTCAATTAAATAATATTGGGACGCCTTCATTCAAGGATTAACACTGGTTTGAAAGCTCCCACAAAGCGTGGCCCTCGTTTTATTTTACTTCATGCTGGCAGCAAACAAGGTTTTATAAATGGGACAGAGTTGATCTTTCTAGCAAAGAAGAACAGTGCGGATTATCATGATGAAATGGATGGAGCTACTTTTGAGACTTGGTTTAGAAATTCTTTGTTGCCCAATTTACCTGCAAAATCAGTTGTAGTAATAGATAATGCACCATACCATTGCTGAAAAATTGAAAAGGTACCAAATCGTTAGAAATAATTGTAGTGACCTGACATAGGGCCAGTACGGTCATTCGTTTGAACAGACCAACACAAATGAAATTTGTTTATAAATAAAAATATTCATCAAATGAAAATAAATTTTATATATAAAAAATTTAGTTGTTTTATTTACTTCAAATCAAATAAATTCTCAAAAGAACTTAATGAACTAAACCAAATAGTTTTATATTTGAGGATGAACTTTAGCAGTTAATTATTATTCATGAAATTAACAAGAATCATTCATTATAACCAACCTTGTATATTACGATATATTTTCCCCTTTTTAAAAGTTAATCCTTTTTATTGGTAACACTGCGATGAAACCAATTAGCTGACTTCTTGTTTATAAAATATCAATACGAAGATCGATGATGAAAATAAATCCAATCAGAATTTATTTGAACAATCACGTTCACTTTGTATTTTTGTTGCACAATTATTAACTCTTCTTTTAATCCTTTTAAAAAACGTTCAGGTAACACATTAATTTATTTTAACTTTGTTTCATATATGACATTTGCGTCATAAACATATGGTTGAAATATAACCTCAAATTTATTACAGATATTATCCGGAGCCGGGCATAGATTCTGCCTTGTACGTTTTATTGACTGATTTTGTTACAATTTGCCCCAGCTTATATAGTTTAGGTCAGAACAAAAGAAAACTGACATTCTTTCAAAACAATGAAACATCGAGTAAGCTCGTGACGTCACTAATCCCGCACAGCTGTTATTTTTTATCACTAATCCTAATTCTGTTACTACAGAATTGTAGCCCTTGAAACAAAGATCAAAAAAGTATAATACATTCATTGTCCCAAAATGTATCGTAACGAAGATATTCAAGAAAAACGATTGACAATGTACATATCTCGTTAAGATCTAATTACATATAAAGTTCAACAAATCAAGGTTCAGTGCCAGCTTAAATATTAAGTCAATGTTTATCAATTTATGCTCAGAATATCCAGCATACAATGCTCTAAGCACTTACATCACAACAATGGTGAGGAAAAACAGGATAAGAGTCTACAAGAGTCATATCAACACGAACGACAGGATTTAATACCTTCATTAATTGAAGTGATTAGAAATTTTATAAACAAATTCAAAAATTAATTGTATTGTATAAGTCACAACAAGATTGACTTAATTAATCTATTTTCAGCTAATTAGCAACATAAACTTGAGCTGGCCTCCTGGAAAATAAAAAAATTGATCTAACGCTAAACATCATAATCTGTAAATTTAAATATGGAAATTACTTCCTCCTAACAAGTGGGAAACCGTCCCAAAGTGTAACTTGGGTTCCATAAACGTATTTATGATCAAGCAATCTAACTAATTGATATCGTTTTTCTAAATTCAAACCTATTTATTTATGCATAAGAAAGCTAGGTTATGTTTGCATGGAATTTTTATTCTTAGTTTAAGTTTAAGTATTAATGAACCTAACTATGGTCCTATGTATAGCCTTTATATTAATTATGCCCTAAATTATATTAATTTAGCGAAAATATTTTTAAATGGAAACCCTAATTTTTTATGATGGATTTGGAAAGCAATTTCCAAGATAATTGCTTTTAAATTTTTTAAAACAAAAATTAAAAAACAATCAAGAGTTCCAAGTTTTAATAAAAAAAAATTAAAAATTCTTTTAAGAACTGCCATAAATTTAACACTAAGTCAATTGTTACATGGCTAATTGATTTTTTATCAAAAAATTTGAACCTTGATTTGAAGTTTGATTGAATAACAATCAAGAGTTTAATTTTCTTAATAAAAAAATCAAGTATCCATGTAACAAGTGACTTAGTGTTAAACTTATGACAGTTCTTCAAAGAATTTTTTTTTATTAAAACTTGGAACTCTTGATTATTTTTTAATATTTGTTTTAAAACTTTAAAAGCAATTATCTCGGAAATTTCTTAATACAGTATCATACTTTTTTTAGCATATTTAATCTTAGCATTACATTATCATTCCAAATCCATCATAAAAAATTAGGGTTTCCATTTAAAAAAAATTTCGTTATCGTCATAACTCGGAAACAAAAGACGATCTACAAATAATGATTACACTAAAATATGTCTCCTTTAAAATAAAAATAAACGTGTTCGAGGATTTTTCTCAAAAGATTTAATAAAAGACTTATTTCGATAGTTCCAGACTTTATATGCGCACTACATGAACAGCAGCAAATTTTGAAATTTAATTTTACTACCGCTGTCAGAAGAAGTGACTACCTGCAATATAACTTGCTCAAACAATAGGGATTATAAAGGTTTATGCAGTTACAACTACAATATTTAGAAAGTGTTTTTAAAAGTTGCTTGCAAGATGTTTGGCAACCCCGTTGTCCATAAGAACACACACTGTAGTCGCAACGTGAGACGACCAATAGTATGTATATTCCGTATGTATGACATGACCTATACATACAATATACAATTGTTTTTTGATAACATTTTAAAAAATATAGTTATAACAATAAAACTTTTATAGATATTTTTTTATCTTCAATAATGGACAAAGATGGTCAAAATATAATGAATAACCCTATACAGTGGCGAAGCAAACTTGATAGAACCAAAAGAACTAAGAAATACTATCTTGCTAAGTACACAGTCACTCAATGTTTCACTAATATGAGATTATCATATTTGATAATAAGTTAAAGTGGAGGTTCCTTTAGATCTTCCTAGAATAATAATAAGTAAGGATTACATAATTTATGTCTTGATAAGATATTTATTATATTTTTAGTTTTCAGTTTCCTTTTTTTTTTCTAAATTTATTTATTAAGCTCAAACTATTTAGAAACCCTGGCCTAAATATTTAAAAATGTGCATACACCTTAAAATCTTAATAATCTAACAAACCAATTATCATAAAACTTTCTCTTTCAACTACAAACTCATCAAAGAAAAAACTTTTACTTACATCTTCATTAATAATCTTTTCATAAGAAGCTAGAGGGTCCCAAGTCCTTTTCCCAATTTTAATATCCATTATGCAAGGCTCTTTAAAATGTTTTGTTAGATCTTCAAGAGCGATACATTTAACTTCCTTATCATTAATGGTAACATTTTTCGTACCATAATATTTAGGAACAAACTCTTTCAATTCCAACATCGTATCATCTTGAGTTTTTTCTAAATCTTCATAAAATTCTATCTCTGTTTCACCATTTATTGGTTTTGTAATTGGCTTCAGAACATTCCCATCTTGTCTTAACATTCCTGCATTAAAGCTTTTTTATTATTTTTTTAAATTACAATTTATTGTTCAGTTTTTTGGCAAGAATTCAAATCACACGACTCCGACTCACCAAGAGTGGTTCCATTGTTCATATGGCCAGCTACTTGATTTGTAAGAGGTTCCATACCAGGCGGAATATTTGTTTCGTTCTTTACCATATCACAATCATCAGGATCTTTCTGTGATGGACCGATAGTAAATAATTTTGGATGATCTCTCTCATCCATCTCCATTCGTCCAGGCTTTAAATGAACAATATCTGATTTTCCCATGATAAATTTGTATCTATCGGCTTATCTTATCCTTACTAGGGCTTCTACAATCAATTGGGATAGGTAAGTATTAATTATTTTGTAATATTTTATTACAAGTGCAATTTACTAGATTTTTAGCAATTGAATAATAAATGCAAATCCGAAATACGCTCAATTTAAACCTATAGAATCTAAGTTCGATATTAAATATGCTACAATCCAATATTACTTACTTATAATAGAACAATAAAAAAAAGGAAAGAAAAAGTACCTATTAGACTTTCAATAAATCAATGTGACTCACATTTTGCTGGTTTTTTCACACACAATTTCATCATTTTTAAAAAATGTTGCATATAATTTAAATTGCAAATTTTTTATATCTGGGAAAAATGATTAAAGAATTAATTTTAAAATTCAAATTTTTCCCTCTGATAATAAACAGTTGTTATAACGAGCGCATACATGCAATTATAAATTATGTATCTACCACCTCAAACACCAACTGAAATATTTAAAGCATTCGTTAACTGATACAAGGGTAACCCTACCTAAATTTATTTTAAACTTCTAGAAAACCTTCACTGTATTAATTGCACAATGTCACAAGAAACACTTTCACACTCCACCATCCGTCGAACGTCCTTCCTGATTCACGTTTGCGAAAATAAACCATTCGACACCTTTTATGTATACACGTGTGTTGCAATACGCATGTGCACATTGTACGATTAGCTTTCGGAGCTATATACCAATCTGTAGCTTTTGAACTGAGAATGATTTTTTTTAATGTACTGAAGTAATCCAACATATTTCCAACAGGAACACATTTCGTTTGAGATGAAAAGGTATACGATATTTTAAATATATTTTTATAAAGTTGGCTAATAAAATTAAAATGAGAAAATTATTTCATTTATGTAATATACCTACTTACGTTTGCATTTTATTTTACTGTATAATAAGGCTTCGAAGATGAGCATATTAGGCGGTTGCTTGCGTCCACTTACACGGATAGTTTGCTGCTCGATAACAGAACATGCAAAAGGGTACATAGTTATCCGCACAGTGTTTGAAAATCGTAAAAGCCTGAACGAAATGGAAATTTTCAACTTTATTGTAGGAAGCTGAAATTTACGTATTTCATTCTTCATGTTGTTGGTCAACTTTGGAAATACTCATTCGTATACATCCTATTGCTCCAAAAGTCCCTAGTCCCTGCACACCGGTAAATGCTGACAGTTTAACATCACTTTAATGCAGTCGACTTCAAAGGTCTATACTTTGAGGGCTTCTCTACTAAAATGAACTTTAAATTTTGCAAATCTATTGTTACAAGTTAGTGTTGTCCTTTTTGTATCAAAATAACATCATAATTCCCAGAATACTTACCTGCTTTAGGGCCTAGAGATCTACGCGGGATCGGGCCTAGGCCCGACCCGGCCCTCGGTCGTACCCTAGGCGGGTTCGGTCGTACACACGTAATGTCGCGGTCGGGTCGGGGTTGGGGTCGGATCTTCTAGAATTAATATTATTTCGGACATCTACGGGTTGTTTTTTAAAAAGACATCCAAGTAAAGCAAAAATAATTTATTTAATATAAAAAATAAGTTGGTAATGCGTTTTTGGTGAGTTACTTTTTCTTCTAAAAATGACAAATTTATTAGTTATGTAAAAAGAGTTTCAGTTTGCTAATGCAGTTATTATAATATACTAAACGTTATGACTAGTTTTCTTATTATTTTTATTATAAGAAATTCGGGTCTGATTCGGGCTTTACTAAAAAATAATCGAGCTTCAGACGGGTTCGGGTAGAATATTTCAGTAGTAGTAGTAGTAGTATTCGGGGTTGGGTCGGGTCGGGCTCAAAATTTATCGGATCGGGTCGGATCAAACTTCCAGAATTTGGGCTGTGCAGGCTTCTAATTAGGGCTATTTAGCTATTACGCCTTTGTGTGATGTGCCGCAAAGTTGGTGCTTGCACCCCCTTCAACTCTATGTAGTTTTTGTGAACCCATTGTTGTAAAATCCTTTCAAATATCATGTACTTCAAAAGATTTTACTACAGACTTGATCTTTTTGCCTTTTAACTTGAATTTCGTTACCTTACCCCAAATCTAGTTTAATTTATTCATATTTTGCTTTTTAGCAAAGTAAAAATTAATATTACAATATTTAATTATTATTTTTTACTTTAGTAATGTTATTATTTTTTACATTAGAATGTTATTAACTTTGAATATTTATTTTTTTATTCCCCCCCCCCCCCATAGTGGGATAAATTCTAAAATTATTGTGAAAATCATGTTACTATTGTATTCTGCTACATAAAAAAAAATCAGATTGAAGCCTTTAATGTCAATAGTTAATTATTTTAGACGCTATGGTTTTCGTTAACATTTTTTCGTATTTCAAACACTGTGCGCCGCTGGTATAAGTGATTCTTCTAAGAGCAGTATTACCGCCTAGACCAACAAGGTCATGGCCTAGGACGCAAAATTCTAAAGAGGCGCCAAATTGTTAAGAAATTTTTCCTGAATCAGTTGCCTGGGATCAGCCAGCTAAATTCCCATTCTCCTTTCATCGTTGGAAACTCCAGAAGTGTTTTTGAACAAAGATGGAATTTTCCTCGCCGCGTTGATGCAGTTGTTGCAAATTATTCCTCCTCCAGACAGTGGTTCATACTTAGACTTACTACTATAACCACTATAAAGGGACACACAGCATGGTTTCAATGACTGCAGCTGATGAAAACTATGCATTCATTATGTGTAACTTAGGAGTAAATGGAAGAATATGAGATGGAGTAGTTATAGAAACTACAGAATTTTACGAAAAACTTATAAACAATAAATACAGAGGGAAGACTATAAGTGTGGGAACGTTGCTCTATGTACTGTATTTGTAGAAGTCATTTGCATTGAGAACCAATTTTTTGAAACTATTCAGTCAAAGAGATTTAAACGACGAAAGAAGAATTTTTAGTTACAGTCTGTTAGGTGCCGACGTATTGTTGGAAATAAAACGGAAAATGGTGAGAGACATAGACATCTGATTCATCCACGTCGTTTAAATCTCGACTGAATAGTTTAAAAAAATGGTTCTTAATTTAAATGCCTAGACTTAGACAAAAGTATGACCTTAGGTAAAACACGTATTATGTAGTAACAAAAATGTCAACTCGCAAGTGTTAACAAGTACGTGTACACAAGTGATAGCACTAAAACAAACTAATTTTAGGACGATGACATTCTTTCTTAAACAGACTAAAAAGTAATTATATTGAATGTAAGAAGTGAATGGCAACACATATATGATACATTTTTCAAAATTATATGTTTATGTTCCCTATCTGAGATTGGAGAGATATTTTAACCCCGGTGGGTGATAGGGTAAGGGCTGACGAAAGCGAGAACGTAAGAAAAAGAAGAATGGATGAGCAACAGATCAAAGAGAGTTTAGATTGCCCACACTATTGTGGTCGGAGAAGTAGAGAAAACTTCAACTAACATTTCAAGATTATTTGTGAGTAATGTTATAGGCAACATGACTCGCTTGACGTAAAGTAAATCCGATGGTAAGACTATTCCCCTAGTTGAATCTCCGATGTAATAAGGCTCATAAACTCAAAGCAAAGAGAAAAGAACACATAATATAGAAAATTAAAGTTTTTACTTGGAACCAGAGACTGGAACCTTTTACAAATATAGGTTTCAGTTCCGGTTTTTGAAAATTCAAAATAAAGGTTTCGGTTCCGATTCCAATTTTAATTTTCTAAACATTAAGGTTCCGGTTCCGGTTCCAGAATTTTTTAGGTTCCTAAGGGTTCCGGAAGCAAAAGTAATGACGTCACATTTTATGTTGTTATATAGCTCCAAATATCTCCAAACAAATATGACCTTGATAACTGACAGTCGATGCATGTTAGGTTAAAGTATTGTTTATAATATAGGTTATAATTGATAAATATATTTGCTCTTCGGTATTTCAACTCTTTACTCGGGAAGCTCTAGTACTATAGTTACAATTATTTACAACAATGGATACCATAGAAACTGAGCTCTTGGAGTAAACAGAAGTGAAGTACCGAACGCGTAGTTCATGTTGTAGATTCTTTTCAAGATGAAATTTGTTTGGAAATATTCAGGGCTACCAATGTAAAACGTGACGTAACACTTTTATAGTCAATTCACACACTACTATTGGTCAATTAGTAGTGGAAGTGGATCTAGTATCAACATCTACTTAGTAAGAAATGGTTATGGTAGCGCTGTTGGGAGAATGTTGAACTCCTTTTTTTATTTACCGGTAGAACCGAAATGTGGAACCGAAAAATACCGGTTCCTTCGAAAATTTATAACGGTTTGGGTTCTCATCTTAACATTAACACGGATTTTAGTAAGGGTTCCGATTCCGGTTTCGGTTTCATAAAAGTAATCGGTTCCGATTCCGGTTCTTTTGGGTTCCTGTTCCAGTCCCTGCTTGGAACACTTAACTCAAAAGGGTTATTAGAAACCCAGACAGCTAATAAATATAGCAAAATTTGTGAAGGGAGAGAACAACGAGGGAAAGGAAACAGGAAACAGGGGAAAAGAAAGAGGAAAAATGGAGGGATGGAGATTACGATGAAGCCGCCTGGATACATTTAAAGTAGTGATGGGATCTCGATACTACCCGGGTATCGCGACACTCGAGAATCGCAACAATTTGCCTAGTAGCCAGTAGAGCAGTTACGAGAACGAGTGATACATCACTTACCAATGTTTTCAACTCAATCAAAAATCGTGAGCAACTTTGTCTTCTATATGGTGACGGACACTTTAAACATACTTTGTAGATCGTTTTTTAAACGTTATAAAAGGTTTTCCAAAATTGACTTTAGGATTTTAAATGCCTACAACTACAAAGTGTTTATTTTATATCCGGTTAAATCTCATACACACTAATTTGAGTCCTACACAAATTTAACCATTTAACTTTCGAAAAAACAGAATACTTATTGAAATCATCAAAACTTATTATATAGATGAAGTCTTGGTGGAAGAAATGTGGATCCCTCCGGGTTCGAGTGATAGAGATCCTGCTTCTCGATCAGAGGAAAATGGCTATAGTATCAATAAATTAAAACCATGCACCAAATAGTTGACTTCTAAAATAAATGAAAAAAATATTCAAAACTAGCAACGGCAGCAACTATATATTTAGCATGTGGAAAGTCTCAACTATACAATTCTCACATAGTAACAAAGAAGGCATTTTATTTTAAATTAATTGATAGGCTACCATCTTTACAAGTTATTTAAAAAAAGTTCTTTTAATCCTGGGTCAGTAAGTCTGAGCCAATACAAGTATTATTTTACGCCACTTTAATTTTATAGCTTTCTTTTATAAACTCTTTATAGCTAGATATACGAAAATTATAATAGACGCCTGAAAATAATTTTATCTACGACCACCATAGAAAGTTACATATTCCGCACAATCTAGTAACCGTGAAAACGACCAATTGCAAACAATCTCCAAACTCAACGGTAAAGTATGTGAGGAAGGAGTTCTCAATAATCCGTAGTTCTATTAAAACGCCATAGATGTCACCACCTGCAATATTTATACACGGCCTACTAAATTCATATAAGCTTCGCTAAGCGAAGCTTATATGAATCTAGTAGGCCGTGTATTTATAATATTATTAATTATTTGAAATATAAAATGTTATAAATTTTAGATAAAGGTTAATTTATTTATTCACAATCATATTGCAATAGGTACATTTCATATGTTGTAAAAACCTTGGAAAGTAAGCTATTGCTTTAGCAACACCAAAGTGGTTAACAATTTCCTTTACATGTCTGTAAAACTGACATGTAAAGTTATGGCCAACTTTTTTTTCTGAATAATTTAAAACAAGACGTTTTATCCGATTTAAATTTAAGTTTTTATAAATATATTTAATGCTAAAAACATATTTTTTATTTAATATTAGTTTTATTTTTATTTTTCCGTATTTTATATTTAATAATTACAATGAAATTAATTAATTTCTAATTTTAAAATACTGAACGCATACACTGCCATCTAGCGGCGAAGATTGAAACCTTACTTAAAATACTTAAAATTTCTATTGGTCGATAGATGGCTCTGATTGAAATTATGACAGTATAAAAAATTTATTTTAAAATTTAAAATTACTTTTTATTTTCATTACGTCTTAAGTCTAATTATTGTGAATAAAATAGTATACATGTTTCGTTGGTAAAGTTTCCACGCCTCGCTATATTGTTTGACCTTGACGTACCGTCTCGGTCAAACAATTATCGCTTGGCTTGTAAAGATGTCCTTTACCAACTCAACATGTAATATACTATTGTTTAATTAATATTTTACATTAAATTATATTTCGAATGGGGCCGGGAATTGAACCCGGATCGCTCGGTTAGTAACTACAGCGTAACCATTGAGCTACCGAGACGCCTTTCAATGATGTTTTTTTCTCATTATATAAAGTTACAATGATTGTTATTCAATTAAAACGTAAAATTAATTAATGTTTTACATTATATAATTTTTTAATGTAATTTTATTTATTATTATTGCTAAATTACAATAAAAACATTGAAAACATTTATAATTTGCTACATAATGCGAGAATATTTGACATTTTGCTCAGAGGTTAATAACCTTGACAATTGAATTGTGATTTTTGTACATATAAATTATTTTTTGAAAACGAGTACATAATTATTTAGCTGTAAGTACTAAATAGTAGATTGACTAAAATTATACAAATTGTAAACGTATTATTACTATTGTCTTTACAAATTTAATGTTTACTTTTGTCGTTTTTAAAATTCTAGATGTATCACGAGTGAATCCGATGAAGGAAAATTGGGGTGTACACTCGTACACCTCCAAACATCGTGGAAGCGGCTCACATTACATCTCTTAATTTATTGCCAAATATTTCACGTAAAAAATATGAATGCGAGTATAAATTCTAGGTTAAAAAACTTTCTTAGCTGTTGGTGGTTTATTACTTTGTTTGTTGCCGTAGATAAAGTATAGTGTGTAACGCGTGCAAAAACACCAATTTCTCACTCGTGTAATTGCGGCATTCGACTACGTCTCATGTCGGAAAATCTTCACACTCGTGAGAAATTGGCACTTTTCTGCACTTGTAACACAATATACTATTGACCACTTTTTGAAACCAAATGCCCAACTGCGCGATGTAGCCAAACTGAAAGTGTACTATTTTAGATATTTACGTTATTTAATTACATATACATATTTGTTATTCAGAGGAGAACAGCTTTTACATTTTATTTACATAATTCAGTAATTCACGTTCAAAAGGCCGTGAAATTATTTCTGTTCATTCCAGAAATTTAAATAATATTGAAAGTATTGTATTTGTAAAATCCTTCAATTATTTTAACAACTGTTTCTGTAGATAAGACAAACCTAACTCACGTCTCGGTACCGTATGACATATTAATTATTTAAAAACTAATATTACACGGAAATAAGAACTAATAAAGCTAATTTGATAAATCCCACGTCAACTGCATCAGTAGAAAATCTAATCTAAATTTGTATTTATTTAAAATAATGAAAACAAATTCACTAATTCACTAATAGTATAATTTCTTAATTAGGTATGTAAGTACTATCTTCCTAGACTGTTCTGTGTAGTATTACCAAACTTATACAATGTACAATTGTCCAAATGAACCTTTGGACACGCCACTAATTTTAGACTACGTTTAGGTAAATGGAGAAACCTTCTTCTCGAATAGGAAGTAAAACTGTAGGTCCCGTGTTTATCTAAAATCTCTATTGAAGGTGGAATTCCCTCAGGTTTGGCTGAATTTAGCCAAATAATCGCAGTAATCGACGTCGTGGGGTACGAAGGATGTTTCGCCATCCAGATCCAAATATAATCGTCCATAAATCGTCCATAATCGTCGCCATCGTCCAAAAATAAATAAATAATAGAAAATATTCTTTAATTATTACACTTTATGTACAATAAAGTAGTAAGCGCCAGTAAACCTGTCACTTAAAGATGATCTTTACCTAAGTATATATTATGTGGTTTTTGATAGAAAATTATTTTTGTAGGTAATACAACAATTTGCAGCAATTATTTCTTTAATAAGTCAAATCCTTGAGTCGACCATTTCAATTTCAAGGTTCTTAAAATGCTACGACGGCCACCACAACCAGATTTCAGTTAGTGGAGGCCCCAGGGCTGAAGTTTAGTGGGGGCCCTTTATCTATCACTGTACAGGGTGTCTCAAAATAAACTAGCAATAACAAAGAGTATTAAAGAACGTCAGATATAGAATCTAAAACTGAAGAAAAAAAACTCTGGCTTTTTTTAATTTGAAAGAAATTGTTTGCAAATAAACAGTACCTAGCGTTTTTTGTTTATTTATTTCATGGTGGTCTCAGTTTTGCTGAAAAGGATTACTGGAATCAAGTAATTAGTCAGGTTGTAAACAATATACTAACATCGCAGATTAGAACTCAGCTAAAACAGCAGCTGCATGTGAATATTATAGCATGTTGCGGAATTTTACAAATATCGCAATAAAAAAATGAAATGCGGGCTTACTTGCAATTTAAGCTTGCTAGCAGTAATGCTAAGTGATATGGAAAGAATTCAAACGTCTAGATATTATACATTCCAAAAATAATGCTAATGATTCTTTTGACAGTAACCTTCATGAAATAAACAAGATTTTGTCGATAGCATTCCTTCTATAGCTGCCGATCAGAACCCTTTTTTCTAAACGAATAATACTTTAAGTAATGATATTGTTTTTAACTTTAAGCTTATAAATTACGAGATTGTATTCAAAATGATTAATTCTTTAAAAATTAGTTCTACGGGATTAGATTGATTAAATGTCAAAATGATTAAGTTATGTTGCACTTATATTATACAATTTTCAGTACATATAACTAATGCTTGTCTTTTGGAGAATAAATTTCCTGATAGTTGGAAGTCAGGTCTGATAACACCGATACTCTCAAAAATATTTAAAAAGGTTCGGCAAATTTAGGAATACTTAGAAAAAAATTATTATGAACATATCAATCAGGTTTTCGGTCTGGTTACAGCTGTTCAACTGCTTTATCTTACATTACTGATAATATCTTTAAAGCTTATGATAAAGAAAAATTTACATTTTTAGTTTTATTAGATTATAGTAGAGTTTTTGATGCAACAAACCATATTATTTACTTCTCAAAATATTACATTACTTAGGTCTCAACGAAAATGCGATTTGTCTGATCCGAAACTATTTGTGTAAAAGAACACTAATAGTCAAAATGTCTAATGCGGTATCTTCGCCAGTCGAAGTTATCAGAGGGATGCCGAAGGGATCCATATTGGGCCTCTGCTATTCACCTTGTACACACACTGTTCTTGTGGTAGTGTGGGGAGCTGTAATGTTCGCATGCATGCCGATGATACTCAAATTTACTTTTCCTTTAAACCAAGTAATATCAAAGAAGCAACTGAAATTTTAAATAATGGTTTCAAAGCTATTTCTGAATTTTCATTAGAACATGCATTAATGTTATATGCAACGAAATCATGTGCTCTATTATTTTAGAAAAATCAAGTGACAATCTTCAAACGCCATCTATTAAAATTGGTGGAATTGAGATACATATAGTAGAAAATGCTAAGGATTTGGGAGTAATCTTTGACAAAACATTTTGATTCGCAAAGCAAGTCTCTAAATACACACAAAAAGCTTATTATAACTTAAAACTTATCTATGATCATCAAGATTATTTAAGTAAAGAATCAAAAATTTTACTAAGTGAATCTATGGTTTTATCATAATTTAACTATTGTGTTCCTGTATAGGGCCCGTGTGGATTGTGAGACAACTCAGCGTATTCAACGTGTCCAAAATTCTTGCTTGCGTCTTATTTATGGAATTCCGAGATATGAGCATATTTCACATAATTTAATTGATACCGGTTGGCTTTATATGAAAAAACGATTTTACTTACAAACAGCTGCATTCTACCATAAGACCCTATTTCTCCAATAAGATTAGGTACAGGACAGATGTGCACAGTATCAATCTGCGTCATAGACAAAATAATTATTGACAAATTATTTCAAGTTCAACAAACTACAATCCTACAATTAGAATGTCTATCAGAGTGCAGAACCGGACTGAAAAATTAGATAGATCAGTAATCAGTTTTTGTTATATTAATTCTAAGGTAACCTGATCGAGCTTCTTATTGATCGCCCATTATATTGTTTTTAATTATAAGATACCTAAATGCAATAAACGTCACGTCAACAATATGTATAATAGAGATATCTACGAAAAGCATGGCGTGCGTTATATTTCCTAAAAAAGCTCTGAGCCTTGTTAAACCATGCAGTATGCACCAAAAAGATGTGATGATCGATTTGGAATACTGTATTTTTGCTTAATAATTATAACTAGCCTATCAAATTTACACAGGGTTGCCATATGCTCGCTATGGTTCCAGGCTAAAAGTGGAAGAGCATTCTTTTTATCAGATAAAAACACTGCCTTTTTTACTTTTTCGGATTTTGCATTTTATCTTAAAAAATATTAGTTGTAGAATTTCCAGTAGCATATCTACTTTGTAAGTCGTATTATTATATGGTCATAATAAATATACTGCTTTACATATCGCTAAATACATGACATACTTATTGTCTTCGTCACTGATGGATACCCTTAATTAATACCTTCACAATTACATACGACTGCTTATATAGCAATATTGAATAAATAAGCATCAATAGCAAAAACAGAACCCCTACATTTCAAATGGTAAATTCTATAATTTAACATTAATTTGCTTTAAAATCGGTGTCTATTCCATATAATTGTATAATATCTTTGCACTGACTTAATAATTAACGAAGAAAATTCTAAATAACAATTAGTTTACATACTTTATAAAATAACTAAAGAAATACATGCTAATAGAAACTAATTTCTTAATATATCATAAAACGTACAATAAATTATAATTCGACATTATCGTATTATGTGTATTAAAAACAGATAATGTACACCAAACTAACATTTAACTGAAAATCTAGTTTTTTAGACAACGAAAGAATTAGATGCATTAATGATTTCGTCAATCGTCATTTTCGAGTGCAGTAAGTTAGGCTTGCGATCAAAACAGACTATTCAGGCATTAGCAATAGCACGACCTTCTAGATTTCACGAGACGAAGTCTCTTATACGGCCTGGGCACTTTTACGATTTCCCATATAAACTTTGTTTCTGAAAAAACGCAAAATTTCGCCGTTTTGGCGCTAGCTGACACGCTGATGTTTATTTGTCACTTGAAGATATATAGGTTAGATAACTCTTACAAATGTCAAGCATTGCATGTTTACGTAAATATTTTGCGAATTAATTAAATAAATTTATATAATTAAATTAATTATGTTATTAAAATTAATTTACAAGTTCAATAACATTATTGAAATTACAATTTTATAACTTCCCGTGAGCTGGATTTAGGATATAGAGATAGTGAGCAGTAAGTACATTATTTGTTCACGTTTTTGTAATGTTTCTGTTTGCCAAACAAGGTTTTAGCAATTTTTAAAGAATTATATTACTAAGTTCCTGCTTGTGGTCGTGGCAAACCAAAAATGTGAAAAAGCAATTGGAGTTAGAAATACCTAGTGATGTTAGAATATTAGACGGATTACATTCTCCAGGTAAATGTAAATCCTATGAGTGAATTTGAACACGAGGCAGCTAACAGAGAATCTAATAGGCTATTGACATTCAATCCTTTCTTCAGTTTTTTTGCAATGTATCCTGCCAGAAGGGCTACAGATGCTGATAGAATTCGCAATCGAAATGCATAGATAAGGTTTGGAGTTCTTTTATTAATTCTGTTATATTTTTAGGAAGTTCGATGTAGAAATTGACTCTTTCAGGTATCTAATTGTTGATCTGTCGAAATAAAGAAGTAAATATTATTTTGCTGTTGAGTGTTGGTGTCCATAACCCCAACGTAAGATTTGAAACCATTTTTCTCGTAAGGTAGGTATAATTTGAATGAAATTCATGAAATGATATTGTAGGATCAGTACTATTACACATTGCATTGCGGCAGTTATACTTTTTTCTGCTAGTGTTTGCCATTACTAAAGTGAAGGAAAAAACAGCAACAAAACTACGAAAATTTAAACAAATAAGGAAATAACGTAATTATATTAAAAAAATAAAGAAAACTGCCTTAAAAGATTAGGAAAATATAATTTATTGACGATACGCGCAAAACCGACAAAAAGTATAAACGCGCGCGAAGTTAGCGTAGTTTGAAATTGGCGTTTACGTGTTATATATCCGTTTCCGCATATTCGTGTTTGGTGGCGCCAGCGGAGAAACACTTGAACTAATGGAGTGCGCAGGCCGGATAAGAGACTTCGTCTCGTGAAATCTAGAAGGTCGTGAGCAATAGTATTGACGGATCGCAAACCCAATTTACACAATTAAAATGAACGCTATGACGTCACACGTTGGACACCGAATAGTAGATTACGTAATTAACTAAATTTATTTCATTTACAGTTATTCTCTTAAGTATATTCTAAATAAGTAACTGTAAATTTATTTATAAATTATTTTGTATTAATAAACACTTTTTTATTAAATAATATTTTTTATTTATATGACTGTTTGCAGTAGTCATATAAATATAATAAAAACGCAATCGATAATAAAATGATTAAAATTCCTGTTAGATGAATAAGTGGATACTCGTTTGAACATTATTCAAGGTAGACTAAACTAATTGTATAACAAACAAGATGTGTATACTAGGTACATACAAGTATTATTATAGTAAAAACGAGTAAATATACGAAATAGTTCATATTATATTTATTTCTGCATATAAATATGACAGATTTCAAAACTTGCTACAAGCGCCAATTAGATTACGCCCATCTCTCGTGACGTCTCGCCAATCTCATGACGTCATTAGTTCACATACTTTATGTCGATCTATACATTTACGCACCAATGCCAATTTAATTTTTTTGCTTTGGGCTACATTAAACGGCTAAAAATACACGTTGGGATTGGGGTAATGTAATGCCACTCTTTTATTATAAGGGGAAAACGTGCTGATCGGATTTTTCTAAAATAAAATTCAACAGAGCAGAAAATATTAATTTCTAGAAAATGAATTACGTTATTTGAATTTACTAGAAAATATTTTGTGTTCTCACCTACTCATTCTCGTTCAAGTTCAAAATATTTACCGCCTGCGGGTATTTCAGTCATTTTTATTCTCTTATTATTGCGTTTTACGTTAATCTATTAAAACACGGGCGTAGTACTTAGAATTTAGAATAATAACAAAAGCAAGAAAATGATTCAAATTGCACGTGCCTGAATAATATGGATTTTTTTTCTTATTCCTCGATTGTCTATAAATTTTATTTTGCTAGTAGGTACAACAAATTAGCAACCACCTACACATGCTTTGTGATAAATAGACTAAGAAATAACATTTTCCTACATAAAGACCAATAAACTAATTAAATTCTTGAACAATAGCCTTGTTAAAATTAGTTTCTCAATTTTAATTATATCTGTCGTATTTCATGTATTAATAGAATTTCTTAATTAGTTTTTTGTGCTAGCAGCTGTGTAAGGAACTTTATTTGAGGAATGAATTATGTACATATATTGCGTCACTTACGCTCTTAGGGAAAAAAGTAAAACAAACTAAACAACGAGTTTATTTACCTTTATTATCATGTCATTTAATAATGACATTTCATATCGAAATACGAGGATAGATGGAAAAATTTCTAGAACAAGACGGAAAAAACAACTTTTTGGGGAATAATCGTATTTATTTTTCTACATAGTCTCCTTTCAGCTCTACACATTTAGTCCAACGCTTTTCAAGACCCTTCAACCCTTCACAAACATAAGAACTATCCAAACCTTCAAAATATCCATTTACAGCTTCGATGATTTCAGTATTCGATGAAAATTTCATTCAAGTCAACTATTTCTTGTAATTTGGGACCAAGAAGAAATCCGACGGAGCAAAGTCTGGCTCAAGCAATTGCCGACTTGTGGGATGGGGCGTTATCCTGGTGGTACAAGACCTTTTTCTTTGCCAAATGAGGCCTTTTAGCTTTGATTTCTTTGTTTAGTCTATCTAATAACCACGCATAATAGTTACTCACCCGTTATTGTCCTCCCGTGTTGCAAGTAATCAATAAAAATGATTCCTCGGAAATCCCAAAATAAGCCATGACTTTCCCAGCAAACGGAATCGTTTTTCGCCTTTTTTGGAGTTGGCTCACCACGTTTTGTTCATTGCTTTGACTGTTCCTTGGTCTCCGGAGTGTAGTAGTGAATCCATGTTCCGTCAGCAGTTGTAAAACGTCGGAAAAATCTATTATTTGTTACTCACTTGTAATAATAATTTAAGTATTAAGGGCGGTAGGTACGCTTTACCAGTCGAGGCTAATAGTGTGGAGACCGACGCGTAGCGGAGGTATTCATATTAGCCGAGACTGGTAAAGCGTACCTAACGCCCGTAATGCTTACACTATTTTTTGCCCGATTGGATCTATGAGTGAATTTTAAATATATAGAGTAAACATTAAACACATCAAACTGAAAATGTGAATTTTATCAAGTCGGTTAATGTGCCTGGTTGTTATGGAGTTGAATAAACAAAAACAATTTTTGTCTCAATCCGGGCGAACTTTAGAATGATAGTGAGTGTTTTCCCACTTAAATGGCGAGGTACTTTATTACCGAGCCTTGGGCGGCAAGCAACCGCCCTAAGAGCAGAGCTTGTAAATGAACCAAAACGCCCGATCGGGCAAAAACGTCATTTAACATAACCCAACACAAACAACAAAATGTTACTTTTACGAGCTACTGACTTGTAAAACTGACAGCTGACTTGTAAAAGTTTTACAAGTTAGTAGAATATAACATTTATAGACCAATTACCATAATAGCATCTACGTCTACGCACACTTCCACTCTTCAACGGCTCATAAATTATTAAAAAAGTGTCACATTCTGTTGTCATTGATAGGACTAAGGCCAGGTTTTATAGATACAATAAATGTTGTGTGTTGTTTACAAATGAATAACAAATAAAATATTGTACATTATACGCAAGGTAACTGTTTTTACTGGCTCAAGAAAGTGACAGGCTCGCCGGTCATCTCCTTCTATCGCCAGTAGAAACAGGTTTACCTTGCTTATAATGTAAAATACTATTTCATTACGTTTGAACATGTATAAACATTGCTGAGAAATGGTCATTCGAACTCGCTTTTGGTCGATTGTCAGCAGACTAAGCTTTCTCATGTCCAAATGTTGATGTAAGATGCAATGTACACGGTCGGCTTACTTTCTCCGCTATCTTCTCAACTTTATTCGACGATCCTTCATCACGATTTCATGGACTTTTTCAAATGTTTTTTCAACGGTAGCTGTTTTTGGTCTGCCAGAAGTGATGCGCGTTTAAATTCAGTAACCCAGTTTGCAACTGTTGCATACGAAAGCGAAGACTCACCATGAACTTCATCTAACTAAGTTTTTATTTATTTAGCATTTAAGCCTTTAAAAAAGAAAATTTGACAACTGTTGTACGAACAATGGCGCTTTCAAAACAAGTGATTAGCACGCGCGCATAACGCCATTGTGTGGTTCATTCTAGAAACATTCCGATGGATCCTCGTATAATATTTGGCAAATGTCAATGTCAACAGGAAAAAATCATAGGAGTAATTCGTTTAATTTTCATTAAAATTGAACTGATAGCGCAAAGAATATTGTATGTCACATAAATAACTGTTTAATAGTTATCAATTTGTTGTTATACAGTAAGAGATATTTGTGTATTTGTTTATACGGGCTGTAAATCTGCCACTAGTACGTACAGTGTTGGTAAAAATGCGCTTTGGGTTTGAATTTCCATGCGTAAGCAAAATAAAAATAGCAAAAGATAGATATTTATTACATACCTTGTCTGGCCATAAGTTTTGAGACTATATTTAAGTTGGTATTCTTAGAATTTTGGCGCGATTTTCTACCACATCATTAAAAAGTAAAATACTCGTGCGCTGTGGCCTTAAGGCTAGTATTTAGTAACCTACCGTGCGGCCGTGGATGACAGTATTTATTGATAACAGAAAGAATTTTATTATAAGTTGTCTATTAGAAATGGAAGGAAAGTTCAACTATTCCACATTTAGATATATTATGTGTAAACGCTTCCACGATTGCCAATTGAAAAAAAGGTTAATAAAATTTGAGTTATTAATATATTTGTTTATAATTATAATTATAAAATTAAGGTCTACTAATTACAATTTCGAAATTTTAAGCCCGTCCAAGTCATCAAGTGTCTACTCCATGCCAATTCAATTACCCAAAAATTTGAAGATTGTTAATAGTCGACGAAAATCTTATAATAATGGATAAACTTGATACACTTTTATTTATCAACTTTTCTAAAGTTAGGCAACACACCATTCCACATGCAAGTACAAGCATATTTACTTAGTCAGCTTCAGGTATAAATAGACTCTTCTTTTAAATATTATAAGAGGATTATAAATGTGCTTTGTTGTAATGTAGAAATGTACACAAAATTACGTTTACTTTGTCAAAAATTGTCATTGCTTCCTGTAAGAGTTTATTAGATCTACAAAAATAGATTATTAGTTTACTTTTTACGGTTGGAAAACTATTTACGGTTATTGTGCTAAGCGACTGAAAGCGGTTCATTTAAATATTGTTTCCTTTAAGTTTTAAACTATTTTTAATGTTTGTTCATTTTTGTGCCTCTTAGCAAATTGTTAAGTAGATAATTTCTGTAAAATTATTTAATACTATTTAATATTGTTTATTGTTTCCAGCCTTATTTTGTGGAACTCCATAATCATGAAATAAATAAAGATTATTAAAAGTTTCACAGTTTTATTAAAATATACCTGACAATATTGTTTCGACAGCTATGCTGTCATTATCAAAGGTAATATAATTATAAACAAACACGTCGCTAAGGTAGATACAAAATAGGTAACTAGATAAAATAATAATAATAATAATAAAAATTAATAATAAAAATCATAATTAAACATCTAATACTTCCAGTAACGGAGAATTACTGAGCTCAAGTTGTTCATTCATTAAAGGTATTTACATACATATTTCAAAAGATATTTACATACAAAAAGTTAATGAATTTATTAATAAAGAAAATTTTGAAACGTTAAACAAAAACCCAACCACAAAATTCCAAAAAGAAATAAAACAAGGTTTAGAAAACTGCAATATCTGCTTTTCAGAATTAGAAAAGCAACAAATCATTAATAAAAACCCACAAATACCTAAACTGTATGGATTAGTGAAGACCCACAAACAGAATATGCGAATAAGACCAGTTGTATCATACATCAATGCACCTAATCACATTTTATCCAAAAAACTGAACCAGATTATTAACACGATAGGTTACAAATCGAAATACTCTGTTAGAAATTCATTAGAATTAGTAGATAAGCTGCAAAACATACATCTTCCACCACATTCAAAACTTGTTAGTTTTGATATTTGCAACATGTTCTCCAGAATACCACCACAAGAATGTATTCCTTTATTAGATAGTTTCTTGATCAATAGTAATATAGAATTAGTTAAAAGGTTAGAGTTAATTCAATTATTTGACCTTTGTATAAGTCAAAATTATTTCACTTTTAATAACATAATTTATTTACAAAAGGATGGTTTACCTATGGGTAATTCTCTAAGTCCTCTATTAGCTAACATATTTATGGACAAGTTTGAAGATCGAATATTTGAATTAAACCTCTCTAAACACATTATCTTCTGGTTTCGTTATGTTGATGACATTTTAGCTTGTTTTGACAGTTCTTTTGAGGTTATCAATGAATTTTTAATTCTTATAAACAATATCCATCCTAATATAAAATTTACACTAGAAACAGAACAAAACAGGGCTATAAACTTTCTAGACTTAAATATCAAGATTAACGCAGACAATCTTTTTGAATTTTCCATATACATAAAACCAACACAAACAGACATAACAATACCAAATGAATCTTGTCACCACAATACACATAAAATAGCAGCATACAGATCATTAGTACACAGAGCTTTAACTATTCCACTAACAAAATCAGATTTTAGCAAAGAGATATCAACCATTAAACAACTAGCACATGCAAATCATTATAATCCGAATATGATTGACACTTTAATTAAACAAAAAGATTATAGGTTAGCTATCAAAAGAATATATCCCATTGACAATGAAACAGAAGACACAAATTACATATCTATACCATATTTTGGCAAAATATCAGAAAAAATTGCACATATACTAAGAAAAACCAACAATTATAAAATAACATTTAAAACCAACACTAACACTTTTTCATTTTTATTTAATGCTAAAGACAGAACACATGATATCATGAAATCGGGCATTTACCGTTTAAATTGTTCTTTTTGTAGTTCGGTATATATTGGACAAACACTTCGAAATTTTGACATAAGATATAAAGAACACGTACGTCATTACAAAAATAAACATCCTGAAAAATCGAATTACGCCAAACACCTTTTAGAACAAAATCACACAATGACTACTCAAAATAATATTAAATTCCTACATTTTTGTAATAACAAACGCAAATTAGACATTTTAGAAGCCTTTGAGATATACAAACACAAACTCAGGGTACCTTTAATGAATGAACAACTTGAGCTCAGTAATTCTCCGTTACTGGAAGTATTAGATGTTTAATTATGATTTTTATTATTAATTTTTATTATTATTATTATTATTTTATCTAGTTACCTATTTTGTATCTACCTTAGCGACGTGTTTGTTTATAATTATATTACCTTTGATAATGACAGCATAGCTGTCGAAACAATATTGTCAGGTATATTTTAATAAAACTGTGAAACTTTTAATAATCTTTATTTATTTCACTATTTAATATTGATTGTTCACAAATTAATATACACCTCGTCAGTAAATACCTATTCCAAAATATACTTATTTTATTCAGACGCAAAAAGCAACTTACGATATACATTTATTTTTCTTTTTTTTTCATTTTTACATAACTATTTCTGATATACATTTATTTTTCTAAAAACAAATATTGCAGGGTATATACGAGGATGAATTGATAAATCTCCGGCCCAACCCATATGGGATACAAATTTTTGCAATGTTTTTACGGCATTTTATTTTTTCATAATTTATCAGTATGGCTGTGAAATAACAAAAATTTCTGTCAAACAATAATTGTTTGGCAAGTTGTCAAAGTCGATAAAGTTTTGTGTGGTGTTAAAATGGAAAAAGCTGAAATTCGTGCGGTTATTAAATATTTTCACATTAAGGGTTTATCCCCAAAAGAAATCAAAGCTGAGCTAGACGGGACATTAGGCGAATCTTCTCCTTCCTATAGCACAGTTAAAACCTGGGTTGCGGACTTTAAACGGGGTCGCAAAAGCACAGATGACGCACCGCGTTCAGGAAGACCGAAAACTGCCACCACAACGGAAATTGTCGAAAAAGTCCATAGAGTTGTGTTGAATGATCGGCGATTGAAGTTGGCTGAAATAGCAGATACCCTGGGCATTTCAACGGAACGAACATATCATATCCTAACCGAAATTTTGGGAATGAGAAAGTTATCGGCACGTTGGGTGCCGCGGCTGCTCACAGTGGAACAAAAGCTGACTCGCAAAACAGTTTCAAGTGAGTGTTTAGACTTGTTTAATCGAAATTCAGTGGACTTTCTGCGACGGTTTGTAACAATGGATGAGACGTGGATTCATCACTACACACCCGAAACAAAGCAGCAATCAAAACAGTGGACTGCCAAAGGAGAACCTGCTCCGAAGAAAGCCAAAACAGTTCCGTCAGCCGGAAAAGTTTTGGCTTCAGTCTTTTGGGACGCCAAGGGAGTACTTTTCGTTGATTATCTTCAAAAAGGTAAAACAATCAACGGAGTATACTATGCTACCTTACTGGATGAATTAAAAAAAAATATTGAAGAAAAACGACCTGGATTAGCAAAGAAAAAAATTCTGTTTCACCAGGACAATGCACCTTGTCACAAGTCGGCAATTGCCATGGCAAAAATCAATGAATTGCAATTTGAATTGTTACCCCATGCCCCTTATTCACCAGACTTAGCCCCATCGGATTTTTATTTATTTCCAAACCTAAAAAAATTTCACGCTGGAAAGAAATACGAGTCCGATGAAGAAGTGATTGCTGCCACAAACGCCTATTTTGACGAGTTAGAAGAAAAGGCTTATAGGGACGGTATAAGAGCACTTGAACAAAGGTGGACCAAGTGCATTGAACTCGATGGGGACTACGTAGAAAAATAAAATTTTTGTTAACCTGATATTCTTTTGTTTTATTGCCTAGGCCGGAGACTTTTCAATTTATCCTCGTAATGAACTGTTTTCCTGAAAAAAACAACTTTCTTCAATACTTATTTTTTATAAATTAACAAACAAAAACCCATTGTAAACTTTTAGCTACTTCTCACTTTTTACAACTGTCAAAATTTCCTCAATTCATAAACTTCAAAATTGCAAATTAAAACTACCACGACCTTCTAGATTTTACGAGACGACGTCTCTTATCCGGCCTGGGCACTTTTACGATTTCCCATATAAAGTTTGTTTCTGAGAAAACGCAAGATTTCGCCGTTTTGGCGCTAGCTGACACGCTGATGTTTATTTGTCACTTGATGATGTATAGGTTAGGTAACCCTTACAAATGTCAAGCGTTGCAAGTTTACGTAAATATTTTGGGAATTAATTAAATAAATTTATATAATTAAATTAATTATGTTATTAAAATTAATTTACAAGTTTGTAAGTGGTTTAATAACATTATTGAAATTACAATTTTATAACTTTCGTGAGCTGGGTTAGGATATAGAGAAAATGAGCAGTAAGTACATTATCTGTTCGCGTTTTTGCGATGTTTCTGTTTGCCAAACAAGGTTTTAGCAATTTTTAAAGAATTATATTACTAAGTTCCTCCTTGTGGTCGTGGCAAACAAAGAACTGTGAAGAAGCAATTGGAGTTAGAAGTACCTAGTGATGTTAGAATATTAGACGGATTACATTCTCCAGGTAAATGTTCTATAATCTGTATTACAAGTTCGATTATTTGGTTGAATAAAAGTGTAAATCTTCTAGTGGAGTATTTTAATGCACCTCTGTCTTGAAGATTTACAAATCCTATCAGTGAATTTGAACAGGAGGCAGCTAACAGAGAATCTAACAGGCTATTGACATTCAATCCTTTCTTCAGTTTTTTTGCAATGAATCCTGCCAGAAGGGCTACAGATGCTGAAAGAATTCCGTAATCGAGATGCATAGATAAGGTTTGAAGTTCTTTTATTAATTTTGTTATATTTTTAGGAAGTTCGATGTTGAAATTTATTCTTTCAGGTATCTGTAATTGTTGATCTGTCGAAATAAGGAAGTATATAAAAGTATAAGAAAATGGAGGTCGCCCTGAACAAGCTTTCACGGTAGTTACTGAAGAGAACATCAGGAAAATGTTAGAAGATCGACGTATTCGATTTCGTCAGACACTGGAATTGAACATGAGCAAAGAACGTATTGGAGAGATCTTACATATGAACAAGGTAACCGCTCGCTGGGTTCCCAGAATGTTAACAACGTTTAACCCACTTCAACGAAAGGAATGTTTACGCCAATTTCTGAAAATGTACGGCGATCCTATTATCGGATCCAATTTATCGCCGCATCGTAACATCCGATGCAACCTAGATTTACCAGTACCGCCCGAAATCAAAGCAAGAGCCAATGCAATGACGAAAAGCCTCATCACAAATTCAAGGTGCAACCAACGTTCGTTAAGCTTATGGCAACCATCTTCTGGGACTGCAATGACATTATTTATTGATCACCTTACACACATTATGCTAGTTTAATTACGATCGGCATTAAAAGAAAACAGAAGAGGAAAATTAAGACGCGGCTTTATGATAATGCGCTACACTGCTCATGTTGCGAAGCGTGCTGTGAATGATACAGGGTTTGAAGAAACCAACCAACCACCATACAGTCCAGCGATGGACAGTACCTTGCCCCAAGCGATTTTTATGGTTCGCAATTTGAAAACAGAGTTACGTGGTAGGGGATTTCAAGATGAAAGCAGCCGTTGAAGTGCATTTTGCAGGTAAATCTTCTAATTTTCTAACTACTTTTTGCATGGGTTAGAATTGGTATAACCGCTGTCAATGTTGCATTATTGTTCAAGAGGACTATATTATTGAAAAATAAAAAACAAAATAACTCACACCTTTGTGTTTTAATACCTTAATATGCTCACTTCCTGTCAGACACCCCTCGTATATGTATGTACAAGAAAATTTGCTTTGTGGGACAATATGGTTATATCGCGGGACGCGGGACAGAAGCTTTAAACGCGGGACAATCCCGCAGAATCCGGGACGTCTGGCAACCCTGTTTGCAACATGATCTTTAAGTTAAAGCAACAATTTTTGAAAATTTTCCACTTTGTGTAGGATAACTTATTTCTTTAAAATAGTAAAGATTCCTGTAATAGTAAAAATTAGGAGAATAAGAAAAACTCAGCAACATTTTTATTTATTTTGTTTATTAAAAAAAGGAAAAGATATATAGTTATTAATAATATTAATTAATAACTTATAAAAAAAAAAAACTGTATTATTACATAGCATGCAATATAACAAAATAGAAAAAAATCAAAAGCTGTGTATAAACAACATTAATCAAAATTGAAAATGCCAACTGATCAAGATCATTCCTGTAAATGATATGACGCGTACCTACATTGCTGAAATCTGCTGAATCTACCTTTTTATGGTATTAATTTACAGTGGCCTAATATATTTTGCCTTGAAACGTTTTAATAAACAATAAATACGTTTAATCACTTATCGCTATTTTAAAAATACGTTTCACTTCATAATAAAATATGAATTCACTGGAACATACACATACAACATAAACATAAAACAAACAATGAGCGACCCATGATTTAACGTCTGCACGATCAGGTGGTACCCGCGCTACTAATGTTTTCCCCCGCACTTTGCAAACAAATTAGTGGTTACATAGTTAAATATATTTAACTATTAAAAAGTGTGATGTAAAATACAAATCACATTATTAATGTCGCATATATGTAAATCTGAAGACACCAGACTCTACATAAAACATTTAATATCAGAAACATATAACAAATGTTATATCACCAAATTTACATGTGGGGTATGTAAATGTGTTTATATAACTTATTTTACTTGATTTTTATATAGCAGACAGTAAATGTAACAGTTTTGTTTACTGGGAAGTTGTATGTATTTTACTAGTGAATCATTTTTGATAAAAAAACGCTAATTTTGTTTAAACCTTGTGCGTATTTCGGTACTATTTTCAATTATACAGCATGATCTGTAAAAAAGAGCATGTAAGAAATTAACAGTTTTTTAAATGGGATACCCTGTATGTCTTCGTGTTATATGATCCCTTTTTAGATGATTATGCTGGCTGCAAGTATACCCATTTATAAAGATTTGTATTTTACCATTTACATGCTATTCAGTTGTTTTCTGCAAAAAATTTGTAAAATTTGGTAGTATACTGTGGCTACTGTAATGGAGATACTGAATTAAGAATTTCACATAAATTAACTTCAATGTATCCTGTTTAAGTACCTCTTAGTTTTTTTAACCCATATTTAATAATTATGCAAAAGAATCCTAAATGGTAAACTATTGTCCTTTTTAATTTTTTTGCAAAGGAAAATAGCCATAGGGGCCCGGAAGGGGAGGCAAGGAAGGGCACTTGCCCCCCCCGGAAGTTGAATAATTTGAATTTTATTGAAAATTTTGTATAATATGCCGTTTCTTCTAGGCTTACCGCCCCTAGCATGTCGATTATTCTAAGCTTGCCCCCCTAGCATGCCGTTCATTCTAGGCTTGCCCCCCCCCTGGACAAATTTCTGCGGGGGCCTATAAAAATAGCTCACGAACACGAGTCTGATCGCTCTGTTTAAATATTGAGTATGGTTTAATAAAAATTATGTAAACTTGAATAAGATCCTATGTTGAAGGTAATTTGTGTATTGATGCCTCATCGCTATTTAATCACAGCATATTTGAGGGGTCTAGAATCAAAGGCAGCAATATCCATTTTTATCAAAAATGAGATAAATATACCTTCTTGTCCAGGTTTAAATTCTCTATTTAATGGTAATTTTCTTTTATACTAAAATCGATTAAATTGCTTTCATTTCTCAAGATAAAACGAGTTGGTTTGAAAACAAGCAATATCCAAGGTAGTATTTGCATTCAAATACGGCAATATTCCATTTATCCAATTCATTTAAACAAAATATAGAAGTTATAGAAAATCCAAAAGAATACCTTGATATAGCATCTAAAAGTCATGTACTTGACTGAAAAACAGAAGTTAAGAGGTTATGGAAACCCCAGGTTCTTTCACTTCCAGTTTAAACTGTTTAAAAGATTCTATTTGAAATGTACATCTACTAGGAATATTTATTTCAGTTAAAGGAGATATTTACTATTACGAGTATAATTCAGTGAATGTGTGTAAACCTGGATAGTTCAACTAATCCAAAGCAAATAAAAATAAGTGAAGTAGTAATAAATCCTATAAAACTATTGTATATAAATAAACTATTAGCCAAGCACTTTGGAAAAGATGGAAGGTTTTGGATAATCTGGAATTCTACACAGCAATACTTCTTAAAGAAATTTTGGAACATAAATTCAAATGAATTTCCTGAGACAATAACTAATTGTGAATATGCAGAAGACTTGCCCACAGTAATGATTTAATTTTCTTTCCTTTTTTATTTTTGAAATAATTTAATTTTTGTAACATTAAATAAATGTTACTGAAAATAGGTGTACTTTTTGTACATTATATATATATATATATATATATATATATATATATATATATATATATATATATATATATATATATATATATATATATCTATAGGGCACCACCAAGCGTCCCCCCATGTAAAATCTTAGGTTCAAGCAGCGTCCGAAGTCACTCGGCGTCCGGATATACGGACGCAGGGTGACTTGTGCCTCAAAATTGCACCACATGAAGCTTAAAGTGTCTAGATGACGAAAATGTAAAAATTAGCTGTGCGCAGTTTGACACCCATTCCTGATTCGTGTATAAAATCGTAGTTCGAGCGTTTGCCACACGCAGCGCTAATAGCGCGGGATTTGTATACATTTGTATACAAATTTATGGCATAGGTTTACCCTGCGTCCGCATATTTAACAAGAATTGTGTTGGTAACACTGATGGCTTCGTGTCTAGACAGTGACGTCATTTCAACGGGACTTCACTTTATGCATTGTATTTCTGAGTAAAGATTGCGTCATTTAAGGTGACAAAAATTTTCTTACATATTATATTTTGTTAAAGCTACTTAATATTATAATTATTATTATTATTATAATATATTTAATATTATTGATTTAAGTGAAACAAACGTTAACCATTATTATATTATCATTTAGTATTTAATCAATCACTGATGCTGTTAGCTAACAATAAATCTGGTTGTTTAAAATACTATCTTATCCCATATTATATTTTAAAATTCTTAAAACTCATATGTTTGTGAGACATACAGTGCCATCATTTTAAACGGGACTTCTTATGCATTAAAATATTGAAATTAAATAACCTTTATAATTTCTAATTTGTTAGATGGCATAGAAACTTGAGATTTGGCACAATTATAGGAATTGGGATTCTTGTAAGGAGGAAAATAAAAATATATATTTATGTCAACCCTCGCACCTCCTTTTAGGGGTTGTAAAACTAGATGACTTAGAAATTTGAAATTTGGTGTAATTATAGGATTTAAGATTCTTATAAAGAAAAATATAAAAAAATATTAAGATGTCAACCCCTGCACCCCGTTCGGGGGTTGTAAAACTTCTAGATGACATACAAACCTGAGATTTGGCACAATTATAGGAATTGGGATTCTTGTACAGAGAAAAATAAAAAAATATTTTTATGTCAACCCTCGCACCCCCTTTTCAGGGTTGTAAAACTTCTAGATGACTTAGAAACTTGAAATTTGGTATAATTATAGGATTTAAGATTCTTATAAAGAAAAATATAAAAAAAATTATTAAATCAACCCCCGTATTCCATTTGGGGGTTGTAAAACTTCTAGATGACATACATACTTGAAATTTGGTATAGTGATAGGGTTTAAGACTCTCGTAATAAAATATATAAAAAAATTTTATCAAGTCAACCCGCGCACTTTATTCGGGGGTTGTAAAATTGTAGATGACATAAAAACTTGAAATTTGGTATAGCGATAGAATTTAGGACTCTCCTAAAGAAAAATTTAAAAAAAATATTAAACCAACCCCCGTATTCCATTTGGGGGTTGTAAAACTTCTAGATGACACACAAACTTGAAATTTGGTATAGTGATAGGGTTTAAGACTCTCGTAAAGAAAAATATAAAATTTTTTTATTAAGTCAACCCCCGCATTTTATTTGGGGGTTGTAGAAATTCTAGATGACATACAAACTTGAAATTTGGTATAGCGATAGAATTTAGGACTCTCCTAAAGAAAAATTAAAAAAAAATATTAAACCAACCCCCGTATTCCATTTGGGGGTTGTAAAACTTCTAGATGACACACAAACTTAAAATTTGGTATAGTGATAGGGTTTAAGACTCTCGTAAAGAAAAATATAAAATTTTTTTATTAAGTCAACCCCCGCATTTTATTTGGGGGTTGTAGAAATTCTAGATGACATACAAACTTGAAATTTGGTATAGCGATAGAATTTAGGACTCTCCTAAAGAAAAATTAAAAAAAAAATAAACCAACCCCCGTATTCCATTTGGGGGTTGTAAAACTTCTAGATGACATACAAACTTGAAATTTGCTATAGCGATAGAATTTAGGACTCTCTTAAAGAAAAATTAAAAAAATATTAAACCAACCCCCGTATTCCATTTGAGGGTTGTAAAACTTCTAGATGACACACAAACTTGAAATTTGGTATAGCGATAGGGTTTAAGACTCTCGTAAAGAAAAATATAAAATTTTTTATTAAGTCAACCCCCGCACTTTATTTGGGGGTTGTAAAAATTCTAGATGACATACAAACTTAAAATTTGGTATAGCGATAGAATTTAGGACTCTCCTAAAGAAAAATTTTAAAAAAATATTAAACCAACCCCCGTATTCCATTTGGGGGTTGTAAAACTTCTAGATGACACACAAACTTGAAATTTGGTATAGTGATAGGGTTTAAGACTCTCGTAAAGAAAAATATAAAAATTTTTTATTAAGTCAACCCCCGCACTTTATTTGGGGGTTGTAGAAATTCTAGATGACATACAAACTTGAAATTGGTATAGTGATAAGATTTAGGACTCTCGTACAGAAAAATTAAAAAAATTATTAAGTCAACCCCCGCACCCGCTTTAGGGGTTGTAAAATTTCTAGATGATATACAAACTTGGAATTTGGTTTAGTTATAGGGTTTAGAGTTCTCGTAAAGAAAAATATAAAAAATTGTTATTATGTTAACCCTCCGCTACCCTTTTAGGGGTTGTAAAACGGGACTTCACTTTATGAATTTAAGTAATGAAATTAAATAATCTTTATAACTTCCGAATTTCTAGAGTACATACAAACTTGAAATTTGGTATATTTACAGAGTTTCGGATTCTCGTCTAGCGAAAAATTAAAAAACGTTACAAAAACCCATATTTATATTTTCAAAATTTTGTTCTGTTTTGGGTAGCAGCCACCTCTTAGAATTTCTAAACACGGGAAAAATAGTAAACAATCTTTGTTGCGTTTCATTTTCTAACGGGTGCCGTTCAAGAACATAAAAAGTCACCTATTTTATAGATTTTGCGAAGTTCTGGGTCTAAGGGGGTAGCAACCAACCCTTAGAATTTTGAAATACGGGAAAAATAGTAAATAATCTTTGTTGCGGTTCATATTTGAATGGGTGACGTGAAAGAACATAAAAAGTTACATACTTTACGGATTTTGCAACATTAAGAGTCTAAGGGGGTAGCCAGCCATCCCTTAGAATTTGCAAATGTGGAGAAAATAGTAAAGCAGTTTATTTGCGTTTCATTGTTGAATGGGTTGCGTGAAAGAACATAAAAACGCACATGCTTCACCGATTTTGCGAAATTCAGGATATAAGGGGGTAGCAGCGAACCCTTAGAATTTCTAAATGTGAAAAAATAGCACGATTTTTGCGCTTCATTTTCATGGTTATCATGCACAAACATAAGAAGTTACATATTTTATGGTTAATAATGTAGAAGATACTTTTTAGATTTTGCAAAATTGAGAGTTCAAAGGTAGTACGAGTCACCACTTCAAATGTTTAAATGTGGGAAAAATAGTAAACACTTAGTCACTTAACGGGTTCTGGCCTATTTAACAGTCTACACTCAATCATTCGGACAAGCTTTTGGCTATAGCAATGGAATTAAAAGAGCTTTGTATATTTCGACCTCTAGTTCTACACTCAATCATTCGGACGAGCTTTTGGTTATAGTAATGGAATTAAAAGAACTTCGTAGATTTCGGCTTCTTGTTTACGAAAACAGTATTAGAATCCATTCACTTTATTATTTCATTATCATTCACTTTAAGCATATAGTAGCTTAATACTTTTTTTATTCAGAATCCCACTTGCTATCGATTTCCATACTTCAAATCTAATCGTTCCATTTAAAAAAATCCTCATGATGATATCCAGCACCAACACAAGTTCTAAGATGTGTTCTGATTTCGTAAACTAGAGGTCAAAGTATACAAAGTTCTTTTAATTCCACTGCTATAGTCACAAGCTTGTTGGAATGATTCAGTGTAGACTGTTAAACAGGACACCCTGTATAGTCTTCAATATCTTCCTCTGAATCACAGGAAAATTAATTTAGTGAAGAGCGGTTTGGACAAAAAATTGGTTTTTTGTTACTGCACTGTTATTGTTAAAATTAGGAACATTTCTTTGAGAAAAATAATGCCTATATGAAAAGTGTTCATTTAACCAAAACGAAATCAAAAAATTAATAAACAAGAAAACACAATTCCCTATTTTTTATATAAATCTTAAATGAATTGCTTTTTGGTCGAAAATTAATAGCTAAGAACCCCAAGGTTTCTTTTTATAACCCCTACAAAAATTTTATAGATATATGGCATGTACTTTCTGAGATAAAAACTAATTTGCTTTTAATAAAATTGTCCCTAAAAATGGGTACCTTTTATTACCTATTGTCTGATAAAAACAAAAGTAGCTATAGCATTTAGAAACATAATATTTTACTAATGTTAAGCTTTATTAAAGTCAGAGGACTCGAGAAAAAAATGGATATTAGATAATCAGGAATAATTCAATATTATAGTAACATATAAAAGACGTCCTTATAAAAATTTTAATGTTGTTGTAAGTCGTAAGTCGTGTTGTTGTTTTGTCCTTGTAAGCATGGATTAAATTTCGCAAAATTCCCGACTCTACTGATTGCAGGTGTGGAAGTCTATAAAGTGACGTAATTTTGTGTTTGCTATAACGCTTACACAGTCATTTTACGTATTTCTTACTATGAACTTGAATATTTTTCAAATTATGCACGATGGTATATTTTATATACTACAATGATTGCTTGAAGCTGGAAAAAGAACTTAAGATTTATAATTTCCACTCTTTTAAAAGTCACTCTTCTAAACAAAAAAAAAACAATTTTAATTCAATCCTTGCAATTTATAAAACTTTTTAACCAAAATTTGTTTCGGGAGGGTTTCAAGTAATCCAGAATAAATTTATGTAACGACTTTTACAATTAAATAAGGTCTACTATGTTTTTTTCAAACATTCTTAAGCCATTAACAGCTTGAAAATACTTTAATAAATAAAATAAATAAAAATACAGTGTTGTAGGTTACATCAGTTATAAATTGGAGTTTAAAGTTGATTGACGCGTGTAAACCCCGTTTATTATAAAAAATGTAAAATTAAATGCAAATGTTTACACTTGAAACCACCAAAACAAATTTTGGTTAAAAAGCCTTGAATAATTATTGTTTTAATGCATTACTAGGATTGAATTAAGATTATTATTTTTTGTTTAAAAGAGTGACATGGAATTATAAATTATAGGGCCTTCGTCCAGCTTCAAGCAATCATTGTAGTATAAAATGTACCATCGTGCATAATTTTTTCTAACAAAGAAGTAGGAAAGTGGCAAACACTCTCTTATACTGCATGCACGCAGGCCCCAGTTTTTTTCTGCCTGTCATTTTCTATGAGTTTCTCAAAATATTTTTTTATGTCACTATATGTAGTTTTATAGCAATTTAAATTTGTCCAACAAGCGTTGATCTTCGTACACTGGTATAACACCGTAAGCGTTTCAAAATAGAAAACAGTATTCCAATTATACTGTCTCAACAAGGATTTTCGAAGCTCCACTGTCTTTGAGGTACAGCCCAATGCATGAGAGTACCACTTTTAGGAGATGAATTCAGTGTTGTAATAGATACATTATTTTGTGTATCTAGATACAGATACAGATACTATCAGAAAAAGGTACCTAGATACAGATACAGGTACTTTTACAGTGAAGTATCAAGATCCAAACACAAAGCTTAACATAATGTATCTAGATACATTTGTAGATATTTGTTTTTCACCCCGAATATAAGAACTTCCTAGTGACAGAAAAAATAGGAGTGTGTAACAAAATCCGTATAGTGCCTTTACTGTACTCAAAGACTCACCAGTGGCTTGTCGTACCTAGAACTTATCTACAAGTCCAGTAAAATAAACATTACTACAACTATTACATGTAATAAAGAATGAATTCTCTTCATATCTGAAATTATGGTACACTTTTATCTAATTGTTGTTGATTGGTACAATCAGTAAATTATGGTACAAGTACCATAATTATGGTACAGTTGGTAACACTGCCCTGGACGGACAAGAATGCTTCTTCCTCACACAATCGGTAATATCGTAATTCTGTAACAATATCCATTGTTTATAGAGTTTCTACATCTAGTCAGCCAGACCATACTGGCGGATCAGAGTAGCGCAAACAACCCCACTTTGTGGCGAGAAAAGCCCGAAATTGTTAATTATTATTATCCCCATTGAATTTAATTAAATCCATGTTTAGTTTAAAAGACTTTTCTACATAGTTTTCATTTTGACAGCCACAAATTGTAATATGCCAAATACGTAAGATGCGATTTTAATTAATGAATTACTATATTTTACACTTCTTTTATCTCAATATGGCGTCGATAGCGAATCTCTGATACGCCAAGTTGACCTGGCTGACTAGATGTAGTGACTCAATTGTTTAACGAGGTGACATATTTGATTTCATGATTTCAAAGCAATTCCAAATTAAAAATTAGTTTTATTATGTTCGGCGGTTTATTTCAAATTTAAGATTCTACACATCATTTATGACAATTTTTGTATTATAAAATCATTAAATTATGAAAATAGTATCTGCACAATACAGATACTCAGATACTACAGAAAATGTATCTAGATCCAAATACAGCTACAAAATTTTAAAAGTATCTAGATATGTATCTAGGTACCATAAACGTATCTAGATACTGTATCTAGATACTTGTATCTAGATACATTACAACACTGGATGAATCCCTCCAAGACCAAGCAATAGGTTGGGATTTTTTTTAGACACACTGAATTACTTTGAGCATATGATGTACTTCTTCATTGCATCACAATGAACCCTTTAGTTCAGTTACATTTGATTTTCTAAGAAATAGAGAAACCATACAAGATCCTTGGGAAGGTTTTTACTTTATTTTCTTCGTTAACGTCACTATTTCCTTTTGTTTTGATAGTACAGTAGCTTTTGAGCAGTACAGTAGTTTTTTTCTTTTCCTTTGCGTCATAATTTTTTGCAGTTTTCAATGGTCCAACACCATAGTGTCTTGTCGAATAATTTATATGAAGAAAAGAAGTTGTCTAGGAAAATATTATGATTATGGTTATTCTCTACAATAGATAGTAGATAAAAAACAAAGTCACCTCCCAACCCAAGTCTTGATTTTTTATTATTTGGAGGATAACTTGTATAAGTACCCTTCATCTGAACAGATATACCATAATTTGAAACCGAATCTCACCGGTTTTACTTTTAGAAGCATTTTGTTGCGAGTGCCGTCCAAAATATGGAACTATCTGTTCATCTAGTAATATAAGTTGCACGAGAATACTCCATACTGCATGAGTTTTTCATTCATGATGTAAAAATCACCTACTAAGATTTACTAAAAAGAATGAAGTGAATATAATCATGGGTGACTTCAACGGAAAGATAGGTAAAGGAAGAGTTCAATATATTGTTGGAGACCATGGTATTTGCAAACGACACGATAGGGGGGATATCTGGTACAGTTCTGTAATGAAGAAAACTTAATGGTAGCAAACACCTGGTTCCAACTTCCAGAAAGGCGATTGTACACTTAGAAGTGTACTTAGGACCAGGAAACAATGAAGGAAATATCATAAAAAATCAAATAGATTACATACTGATTGATACACGATATAGAAACGGAATTAAAAGTGTAAGAACTTATCCTGGATCAGACGTAAGATCTGATCAGAACCCCGTAGCTGAAAAACGTGAGATTAAATTGAAGAAAATCCGGAAGAGAAATAAAACAAGACCTAACTTTGAGAAACTGGGGGAACCACAAATAAAAGAGGAAATAACACGAGTTTTGAATAGTAAGTTTAGGGAAACTGTATAATTGGAAACAGAAACAATGGAAAACTTTTGGCAGTCTATTAAAAATGTAAACATGAAGTACAAGAAAATGAATTGGAAAACCAAGAGCAGAGAGCAAAACAGAAATGGATGACGGAAGAAATCCTTTTATTGATGAACGAAACAAGGAAGTACAAACATAAAGACTATAATAAATATAAAGAAATCCATAAAAAGATTACAAGGCTTATAAGAGAGGCAAAGGAGACCTGGATGGAGAAACGTTGTCAAGTGCTCGAAGAGCTGCCAAGAAAGCATGATTTCTTTAACACACAAAAAAGAAGATAAAAGAAATAACTGGAAATAAAACCTATCAACACGATATCTTAGTCACATATAGTAACAAAAAAACAATAGACCCAGACGAGATAGAAGAGATTTTGACAAGCTATATACAAGAGCTTTTTGATGATATCAGAATGTAACCAGAATCAAGAGAAATAGATCAAGAAGATTAGCCATTGAAAATTATTATAGCAGAAGTGAAACACGCAATAAAACTATCAAAACACGTAGAGTCCCAGGTGAAGATAACATCTATACTGAGATGCGTAAACGTATTAGACGATGAAAGCCTCAACATCTTAACATCTTTCTTAAATAGAATATACTATACAGGAATCGTACCACACGACTGGACCCAACCTATTTTTATTCCGATACCTAAAAAGAGCGGAGTAAAACAGTGCTTACAGTACCGAATGATTAGCCTGATGAGCCATGTACTGTAGATAATGCTAAGAACATGCATCAACTAGTACACACAAAATGCGAACAATATGTAGGAGAAGAACAATTTGGTTTTCGCTTAGGCATTGCAACTAGAGAAGCAGTTCAAGGTCTTAGGACTAGCAGAAATACATAAAACAAAATTAAATAGCTTATCGGTATCTCCAACGTAAGTGACTCCTGCGTACAATGTTGCTTCCTTACGACTTGCTCCAAAATTATAAGTCTGGATTTCTTCAGCTAGTTTGCAAGCATAATTTTCAGAGAAGTCTATATGTAGTAACCCTTCATTCTTACTAAGACTGTTTTTCAGTGTGTTCTAAGCAGCATTTTTATTTTTAATGTTAAATTTATATTTATTTTTAAAGTTTTCATTTCTTCTTGAACCTCTCCCTGCAACTCTCGGACAGGTTTAGTAACATTGATTTTAGCTGCAATCTTAACATTAAATTGAACCTTTTCTTCATTTTATTTTGACATTTCAGAGACCTGCCATACATATGCAATGCGGGGAAGCCTTACTACATGTTACAGGAGTTCATATGAATTGTCATTATCAAGTTTTAGTGGTTTTAGTTTTTGTGGTTTGAAGCTTATGTTTGCGCGTTGCTTGTACAAACAGGTAGCTCTGTTTATTTCATTAGGTTTGCATACATAATAGAGACGGTAATAACATAGGGATGGCATCGAGAGAATGTACTGTAGGATATTTTTGTTTTGTGTGCAAGGCCAATTGTTTTATTTGCTAAACTATAAAGACGGTAGTGACGAATATCAATGGACATCAACAAAGCACTTAAAAATCTTTTCCGTTGGTTTTTTGACCTCCAGCAACTCTCCCAGCGAGTCGTGCAAAACTAGAGTAGGATTGCTTATTTCTCATTGCTTTTTTCTTTTCCAGGTCCAAGTCCAACAAAACGTTTCCGTGCAGTTTTTTTTTATTCAGAGATGGGCATTAGTTTTTCTTCAGGTGTTTTCATAACTGTATTGTTTTCAGTTTTTTTCTACTTAAATGCTTTCTTCTTCTTTTCACATTCTCAAGTTTGCTCAAAACAAATAACCAGAAACCCAAGTACAGAGAGGTTTCTTTTTGTATCTGAACTTGCCCGACGAAGAGAACACAAAAAATTGAACATCTAAAAAATCATTTGGCAGGTCAATCACCGCTGGATATTTTTCTAAAACTTTTTGATGATGAAGTTCAAGATATAGTATTGCGATTTTTTGTAAAGTAGGCTCATGATAAATAATACACACGATTTTATATTTACAAGGGAAAAACTTTTCAGTTTTATTGGCATCCTGTTTTTATTAGGCTATCATACGTTGCCCCAAGCTAATTTGTATTGGTATGTTGAAGAACGCAAAGGAGTCGATATTGTATAGAACTGCATGAGTAAAAACAAATTCAGAAATATTCAGTAAGGTCGATAAAACTGTTACATTTTCTAACTTTGCGGCCTTTTTTACATCTTCTTTTTCTTAAGGTGCTGTCTTCTTATAAAAGGTTAGCAACAACTTCGGCAAATCGTTCACTATCTTTTGCTATTCTTAGTAATAACTGTGAGTTTAGGCCAGTGCAGTCTCTCACAT
Organism: Agrypnus murinus; assembly: GCA_929113105.1. Classification (NCBI taxonomy): domain Eukaryota; kingdom Metazoa; phylum Arthropoda; class Insecta; order Coleoptera; family Elateridae; genus Agrypnus; species Agrypnus murinus. The sequence continues at coordinate 37,256,380 of OV816025.1, read as the reverse complement.
TTCTCAACCATGAGCCTTGTCTCCTGCCAGTTCTCTTCTACCCTCAATCTTGCCCTCCATTATCAGTCTTAGGTATGGTTCAGCAGAAGTTCAAGAGTTGCAGGGAGAGGTTCAAGAAGAAATGAAAACTTTAAAAATAAATATAAATTTAACATTAGAAATAAAAATGCTGCTTACAACACACTGAAAAAGAGTCTTAGTAAGAGTGAAGGGTTACTCCATATAGTCTTCTCTGAAAATTATCCTTGCAAACTAGCTGAAGAAATCCAGACGTATCATTTTGGAGCAAGCCGTGAAGAAGCATTCATTTACGTTGGAGATACCGATAAGCTATTTAATTTTGTTCTATGTATTTCTGCTAGTCCAGATCATGTCCTGCAGCTATTTGGGCACACTTAATCCTGTCTTTACCTTTCTGTCGCAACAATTGCCAAAAATCCAAACAGTTTATTTGTTTTCAGATAGACTCTCCATTCTTTAATAAGGTAGTTAGTTATCTTTAAACTTTGATGCATTGAGTATTCCTTAACTATCTTTGTAGCATAAACGGTTTTTGTATTTAGTCAAAGTAAAACTTCTAACCGAGAAACAAGAACAACGACGAGTGGCATGGACTAAATATGTAGTTATCCTAGACAATGTTCCAGAGAATGACTGGTATAAGGTCATATTCAGCGACTAGTCAAAGTCTGGTGTTTTCGTTGATTACTCTCGCAAAAGAGTGATCGGAGCTAAACATGAAGCATTCCATAAGTACTGCTTAAAACGTACGGTTAGGTTTCCTCAAGGTGCAATAGTTTAGAGCTATATGTCAGCTGGAGGGTTAGAATGATTTCAATCCATAGACGGCACAGTTAATGTTGAAAAGTATCAGAAAATTCTTAACGCTAACTTGTTACCAATCGTTAAAAATCGATCTTGACCGCGATTTAATCTTTCAACAAGATGGTGCTTCTTACCACACATCAAAAACGACCAAAAATGGTTTGAAAATCATAATTTCAAAGTTGTTGAATGATCCTCAAGCAGTTCGGATCTTTAGTGTTATTGAATTTGAAATTATCAGCAAGTAGGGCATTATCCAATTTAGATAATTGTAATCCCCAAGTTAGAAGTATGTCAGCCAAAATTTAAGCGGCGAATTAAGCAAAGCGAGATGTTAAATCTTATTGAATTGTATTTATAAACTGCTATCTGAATATTTAGTTGTCAGCGAGTTTTGTTGAATTTTTGAAAATGGTTTTCTGCAGATCTTTTTTTACAGAAGTTAATGAGACCAAAATTCTTTCGGATCTTGTATTATTGCATTTTCAGTTTAAACTAGGTAATTTTCATAAGCAATCTTGATGGAGTCTTTGATTTTTTTACGTAAGTAAGTGAATTCAGTGTGTACTGATTGAATAATTGCAGAGTTGTTCCTACTTTTCATTTTTTTGCGAATCCTTCCCTTATGTTTAATGTCGGATATGATGTCACGTGAGAACCACGGTGGAAACTTTGAATTTGAAAGTTTACATAATGGTACTGTTGGTACATCAAACACGCTATATATAAATCTATAAAATAATTCAACAGCATCATCAACGTTACTACATTCATAGAGTGGTCGCCAATCTATTAATAACAAGTTACGGTATAATTCCAAAAAATTGGCTTTTTTGAAATTATATCTGTGTGCATTAGACTGTGTAGAAATATTATTATGCTTAATATACTCCAATGTGCATATTACGGAAGGATGATAGGGATCTTCGTTGATAATAGGGACAGGACACCGACAACATTGAGCATTCGAATTTACAAGAATAAGGTCAAGGATACGGTCATTACAATTTAATGTTTGGTTAATCTGAATTAAATAGTGCAAATTCATAAAATTATAAAATTCTCTTTCAATTTCACCGTGCAAATTAACATTCCTAAAATTGGGCATATTAAGATCACCTATTGTGTTTGTTATGTTATGTTTTTTATAATTATGTCAACTCTCCCATCTCCATTGGTGGTTGGTAAACTTCTAAATGACATATAAACTTGAAATTTAATATAGTTATGTGGTTTAGAATACTCGTAAACTGACAAATCAAAAAATGTTAAAAAGTCAATCCTCCCCCGTCTAAATTACCTACTAAAGATTTCTTGGATCTTGAGACAGTTTGAAGGCATTTAGACTTTTAAAGGTTCATAAGACTTTTTAAAAGTAAAGACTTCAGTTAAGTTACCTTCAGAGTAACTAGTACAATTTCAGTTAAGCCTTTTCAAACTGTTGTCAAGTCTAGGCTTTTCCAGTTCTGTATTATTTAAAGTAGACATACGTATATGAGCATAAATGTATTCAGTCTTTGGTTTCGCTAAAACATTCAGCTGGTTATTTGACCAAGGTGGAAGAGGGAAACGTAAGTTATAATTGGTTCCTTTCGAATGTCGCTCTTAGGGGAAAAGAACACAAGGTTTGCTAAAAACATTTTTCTTCTTTAATATTTAGGTATTGAATATCGACATTATATATAGTAACTATATATAAAGGTGACCCAGATATAAAAGTTAACCGTTAAGTGGCAGATAAAGGGATGGTAGTCGAACAAGTTTTCATTACTAAGTTTGGGCCGAAATCGAATAGTTATTTACTTGATATTTTACCAAATATCAATAGTGAGATTTCATTGAATTTCAAATCATGCTCTGTCATTTCTATTTTATAACTACCTTCCTCAATAGGGATTGCGGACATAATAATAATTAAGCAAAACAAACTTAAAAGTAAAAAATATTTCTTATAGAGATCTGGAACGATAACAAACAAATTGATATAATCTGTAAAAATAATCTAAATTTTGTAATATTCTAATCCCAAGAAATTCCCATTAGCTTCTCTGATTAAAATGGTTAAATACCTGACATACTATAAAAATGAAATAATTTATTATTAAGGACTTTTTACTAAAATACCGTAAAATCCCACGCCACTAACAATAACTTATATTTAACCTTGAGCAACATCTTTTTTAATTTGATTTTTTTTATATCAAAGTACATGATATTAAGAACAAAATATACATATGAAAACTAAAATGCTACACTTCGCAAAAAGTGTTTTTAGTGTTGTACAAATTGTAATAAAATGAAAGATCAGTTTACAAATTTTAGAGTAACTTATGATTTGATGACTGCGAAAATTGCAAATCAAAGTTGTAAAATATAATAAACAATCAATGTAGGTATGCCTTATTAGTTAATTATACAACGTTAATTTAATATTTTCTTTTTGAATGATTCATATATTCAATTGTTCAAGGTAAATCTTGTTGGCGCTGTTGTTTTGTCGTTGGGAAATATGATCTCTCAACGGAAAAATATTTCATATTATTTTTATCGCGTGTATTATTTAAATTGAAAATATAAGAAATTTTTGTTGATGTGGATATATCATGTATCACCTTAATGTTTAAGACTGTACATAAACTTCTATTATTACAGCGAAGTGTAAACAATTCCCTCTATATAAGCATAGTTGGCAGGACAAAACGTAAGCAAAACGGCAAAGAAAACCAAACTAATTATTAATTCACAAATGATCTATTATTAAATTAATTTACCAACAATAAGAATAAATTTCAAAAATATGCTTTCTTCTAATTATTAAGAAGATGTATTCCATCTTAAAAAAACATTATTATTATTATTATTATTATTATTAAGATACAATGTGTAAAGAAAATTAAAAATTCACTAAAATTTAGGAAATAACACGTTTTTATTGATACCTTAGGTAAGTATTTTAAAATAAAACTACATAAAACTACAAAACAATGTAGTTAAATTTTTGAAAATATCTAAATCCTTAAGAATGATGTAAAATGATTTTGAAATATTTAAATCTGATCTTTTTTTGATAGAAAATCAAAGATACTTCCTAAAATGATTTTAAATCAAAAATCATTATCGAATAAAAGATTTAAAATAAAATAAATTAAATCATGATTCGTTGTTACAGCTCTAAAAGTAGATGGTCTATATAAGGGTATTTATTAATCTTGGTGTCCATCCCTGAAAATAGATTTCAATACTGCAACGTCATGAAAAAATAATAGTGTTGGAACTGTAGTAATTATTATAAAAAGGTTTTTACCAGTTCAGAAAACATCTTTTCAAATCGAATATGGAGCATTAATAGGTCTTGGTACGTCTAATAATAAAAATGGAATCCCTATTATTGAGTTAAATAATTTACAAAGGGTTATAAAAATTTGCTTACCAGGAAAGTGCTCGCTCACAATTTAATTGTTTTATAAAAGAAGCTTACTTGTAAAGTGTTTTTCATCATTCATAAGAGAAATTCTAAAAGTAAATAAAATCTAAAATGATTTTAATAAGCTATTAAAACTTAAAAATTAAACTCTAATAAAAGATTTATCAAGTCTAGTAAAAAAGGTCTTACCTTATTGTTTTGGCGAAATAAACGAGTTTATGCATTGATCATTCATATATAATAGTTTCCTGTTATTTCAACAAAGTTTGTTTAAATGTTACTTTTATTTAAACGTTAATAAAGGCGTTATTTGAATTCATACGTATAGAACCCATTTTATAAATTCAATAATTATATTAATGAAAATAAAAAAAAATAATAAAGCACATAAACAAATACATTCAATAAATAAAATTTATTAATTTTGAGAATTTAAAAAAAAATTCTCAGATACAACGTTTTTTTATTTTTGAGATATTCGTTCATAATCAACAGTAATATCCCAAGTGCATTAAAATAGCCAATTAAATTTTGACGTTTTCTGTCGGAATGTTTTGCTTGGAAATTACGTGGAGTAAATCTTCTCAACAAAATTCCGTGTGCGTAGCACGAGGGATTTTGGGTGGAAAAATTTTCTAGACGTATTTCGTTAGAGCAAGGCATTTTGACAAAAAACGCCTAAATTAATTGGTTATTTTAATGTGCATTCAAAGTTAACCAAAAAAAACACTTAAATTTTAAGAAAATCGTATGTCTAGGGACTAAACTATTGACAAAAAAACTGTTTCTTGCCAAACAACCTGTTTTTTGTTTGGCAAAAAACAGGTAATAATTTAGTTCTTAGACATACGATTTTCTTAAAATTTTGGGAAAATAGTTCAAATACTATGAAACTTAAGTGATATTTTTTGGTTAACTTTGAATATACAGTTTCTCTAAAATTTAATTTTCCACGTAAAACATGTGAAATAATTTAATTAATAAACATCGTTTTCCAAAAAAAGTATGGTAAACAAGCATTTAACATTCGTAAAATATTAATTTGAAACCAAAGTTATCCATCGTTATATTATTTATGAAATAAACAGCAACACGTTTTTTGGGTACAATTGGACCGTAAGCTAAATCAATAAAGCTTTGAATTACGTGTAAAGATTTCAAACGTGTTTTGGAAACGAATAAATGTAAGGCAATCTTATTAAGATTATCCATCATTTTTAATAGCAAGTAAAACCGTTTTAATGGTTGGTCAGATGTTAAGTTTTATGCAAATAAATCAAATTTTAATTATTATGGCCGCCATATTTCATCCGTCCTTTAAAATTTGCAAACATTGACATCAGATTTGAAATCAGCGACCTGAAAAACCCCTTTGTAGAAAATTTCATATAAATCCAATAATATTTCGAGTTTTATGATGTTTTTATGCATATAGTATTTTAAATCTGAAAGCCTTTTAAATAAAATTCATGCACATACAGAAACGAAACTAAAAGTATTTATTACATAGCGTTAATAAAATAGAATTATTTTTGCCAGTTTAAATGACGCAATCTTTACTCAGAAATGCAGAGAGTAACTCGACACCGCAGACAGGCAAAGGAATTCAAGCAGGCTGGCCAATACTGAAAAAATAAATGGACGCTGTATAAACCTATAGCTTGCATAAAATAAACAGACGCTGAATAAACCTATAGTTTGCAAAAGACGCTGACTGATACCATCATTTATATACACTTATATACGCAGGACGCTGGGCGCTACGCTTTTGGCCCGGACGCATGGTAGGCCTTTATAGATATATATATATATATATATATATATATATATATATATATATATATATATATATATATATATATATATATATATATTGCAGTGATATTGGTTAATTAAAAATAATAAATTATTTTTAATAATTTTATTATATATTTTGAAACTGTGAATAATTGCCGTTCGATCGTAGATAATTACTTTATAATTAAATTGATTTTTAAAATGACTGTGAACTTTGGAAATGCTTCTCAACTTCCCTCTTTTATAATATCTAATATGATTTGAAAATACCTTTTCATAGGTTTAATAATGCAATGGTTATATAAAATTAGTGTTACGTTAGTTCTTGACTAACTCAAGTTTACGTAAAAGAGTTGGGCGCCAGTTAATAACTTAAATTAACAGAATTATAATATAATACAGACTCATCTCAGGGTGAATGTGGTTTCTTGTGGTATAAAACAAATATACAAATTGAAATTTAAAATCACTTTTAAAATTGAAATCTTAATTAATTTTTAACTATTACTAAATTGTTCAAATCACTTTATTTCACTTCACAAACGATAGTCTTTTCTTCACCAAATGCCAATACAAAAAGGAAATAACTTCCTACCTTTTTATAATATTTCTTCTTTCCTTTTTTGTAGATATCCTCTTTCCCAAACCATTGGCAGAGCACTTTATGTTGACCCAGGGCTGGTCTCCAATTCCGGTTGACTTTCTTCCTTTTGCACGGATCTCCCATATAATATCCTCCAAAACTTGATTTTGGTAACTCACTTTTGTTTATTAATTGCGGGTACAATTTCCCTTTTTCGTAGGATACTTATAGTTGTTTTTGTGTTTAATTAAATAAAACACCCGTTTATGGTTTTAACGTAGATTTATTATCTTGCTTAACTTTAGCAAGTAATTTATCTTAAAGGTGTTTCTTTATAATCATATACACTTTTACAATTTATACTTTTTACACTTTCGCCGTATTCAAATCACCAACTAACTTAACTTGTCTATATTAAGACTAAACTATTTAAAATTTTATAATATTCTCAACCACGACTTTACTCTGTCGCTTAATATTGGTAAGTGTTCTTTTATCTTACACGACTTTACTCCGTCGCTTTCTATCAGTAAGTATCATTTACATTTTACTAATGTCTTTTAACACGACTTTACTGCGTCGCTTTATATTACTGACTGCCTTAAACTTATGATTTTCTAAACTTATATACTATTTGCTATTTACATAATCGCGTTACCTAATTCGACGTCACCTTATCATCTAATACAAACTGTACACTCATATGATACATAATAGCAGATTAATATTCTTATAAAAGTGACACATCTATTATACATTAATTACACAATACTTTTACGCAATAATAACGATCTATTTACATTAACAAAAACCTTAAAGAATCACATAACCCGTCGATATACACATTTGAAATTATACATAATTGAATTACATCATAACAAAAACTTGCGAACAACTGGATGTTACGTACACTTAAGTAATCAGTGAGTAAGCTATTTGATAATAAATAATGAAACATGTATTATTTAACCTTATTAAAAAGTATACACATTGATTTCAAAATCAATGACACACCATTAAATAACTTAAATTTACTTTTAACTGTAAAAGTTGATAAAAATATTTCAAAAGTGTTAGTTTTTAGCAAAGATTTTAGATTTTCACAAAATTTTCAAAATTTTCCAAAATTTTGAAACTACCATCCACAGCATTTATCCCCTCCTGTTTCAAATAAAATTGAAATATGCAATTTTACTTTTAAACACAATATAAGTTAAAACAACAACAATAACAATATAAGTTATACAAATAATTAATTTTATATTTTTAAATACCAAAAATCTTTTTGTATTTTAATCTTTTATCCCAATAAACTTGCCCTATTCTAAATCTGCTAACTAAACTATTTACAATATATACAACAATAATTATATCTTATCAATCCTCATCTCCATCATATATTCATCTAATTATTTCATAATTCTTTTGCTTTGTATCGTCCTACTTTTATTTTCATTTTCATAAGATTTATACTTATCATAATCAAATTCATCACTATTCACCTTATAAACTTATATCTTCTTATTATTCATTAATCTTTATAATTTTATTTTAATATCATTTCCTAATCCCCATTTTCCCCTATAAACATTTCATAAACATTTTTCATCTATATTTTAATTTTCAATTTATTCATACACTTTCCCTCTTTCATTTTTAATAACATAATACATAAGTCCTAATTGAGTATAAAATTCCATAAGCCTGTTTATTATATAAAGTCAAATCAGTTATTAAGTCTGAATCATTTTAAATTACGTCATATCTGGGTTTCTTGTCACAAATTGGTTATGTAAATTCTAATTACAATAATATTCTACAAAGATCTTTATTTCTTTCTTCTGCTTTTATAGTTCTTTAGATGAAAATTACTAATTGGTAATATTTGTCTTTTCCAGGGTTTATTTACAATCCTCATATCTTTCCCCTTTCCTCTATTAAACTTTTTATTTTTCTTTTCATTGTATTTCAACTTTACTTTCTTATTCCTACATTTTTTTCCTATAACAACCTTTTTGTTACATTTTCTATTATAATCTACCTTTCCTAATTCCCTTAAATTTTTCACGTTCTTTTTGTTTGTTAATTTCACTTCTATATTATTAATATGTTTAACTACAACATCCTCCTTCTTAGATTTTTTTCTACATTCTAATTTGTCAATCACTATTTCCTCCTTTAAAATTTCCTTATTGGCATTATTTCCTACATCTATCTTTCCTAATTTTATTGAATTTATTACTAGTTTTTTATCTTTTGATTCTGTACCACCACCCTTGGGAAAATGAAAATATACTTGTGGTTGTATCTTATCGTGGTGAGTAGTGGTACAAGCAATTAAAAATTTTCTTCATCGTGTTGCGATTGCTTTTCCTTGAAACTTACAAATTTTTCCTTTGTAGGACTATATAAATGACTAGGCATGTTACGTGATACCTCTCGCTCCGTATTATATTTACTACAGTTACCCTGTTTACCATTCCTAGCGTATCTAGCGTCCCTTGCGCTCTCCTGTTCAGTCTTATCATATTTGTCGTATTTTCTAAACTCATCACGTTCGTCAAACCTATTTTCACTAGCTGTATTTTTAAAACTTTTCCGATAACTATCCCTATTTCTATATGAAAAACTAGAGTTAGACTGTGTAAAATTCACATTTCTCAGACCAGGCCTCGTTGATTCTCTTTTAAGATTATCTAATACGTCAAAGTTTTTTAGTATTTGTAAAAATCGCTCAAACTCTTTTATATCGTCCGTATAGACCTTCTCGAGTATAGGTCTCTCAAAATGTTTAGCTAATTGTTTGATTACAACAGCCTCTTCTATCTGATTGTCTAATTGATTAATCATAAAAATTTTATTCAAGGCATAGTTTTCCCTTGTAGTTCCTTGAAAAGGGTTAAACCTTGCAAATGTTAAGTTTTCTACCACTTTTTCTTGTTCCGATAGACCCCAATACTGTGTCAAAAATAATCTTTCGAAATCTTCAAAATTAAGGATTTTGTTTTCATTTATTGAAAACCATTTTTCTGCTTCTCCTTTCATCAGTCCACGAATAATTGATAATTCGTAATCAAAATTATATGATTGTTTAAGACTTATCTTCACATTACCCAAATAAGATTTTATATTCTTTATAAAGGTCTTGGGATGCATTCTCTTATCCCCATAAAATTTGGTAATATTTTGTTCACTCAAAGATGGTAACAAAATAGGTGCGAATGAAGGTTGTCCTAAACTTGATTCAGTATGGATACTTTTTAATTCATTAACCTGAACAGTAATTTGTTTTAAATCCTCTTCTATACATTCGGATCTTTGAATGCAATTTCCTTGAACTTCGCCTATCTTATTTTTAAAATATACTAGATGCGTATCTTGAATTCCTTTAACTTTAGTTATTTCTTGTAAAACGGATTCATGTTTTTGTTCTAATTCTATAAACTTTTTTTCATTGTCTACTTTTAGCGCTTCTATCTCTTTCTTAATCGTCTCAGTATTATCTTTTAGTTCTTGTTTTATTGTCTCCGATACAATTTTTATTTCTTCTTTCATTTCTTTATCACGTTTCTCTTGATCTTTGGATTGTTTGTCTAATTTAGTTTTCATGTCTTCAGACTGTTTATCGAATCTAGCATCGAATTTAGCATTCATATCCTGCATAAGTGCTATAAGTTGTGATAGTTCAGATTGCGCTGGCTTGCCTTCTTCGCCGTTCCCCTCCATTACTGAACTGGTTAAAGCTTTCTGCTTCTCAGACACAACTAATTCTTTATCTGTATACTTCTTTTTTAATACTAAATTACTTTCCGCGGCAGAATATATATTTTTAACTGACGTCATACATTAACCACTAAAAATCTTTTCTATTTCTTTTAATTATGCTATTATAATCTAAACAAGCTAATATAATCCTAACAAGCTAACTATTACTATAAGCAAAATAACCTACAAAAACTAAATAATATCAAAAGTCAAATAATCTATTAAAACTACTATACGCCTACTATTTTTCAAAAGATTATATAAACCACAAATGGTTATATGTACCACAAAAGGCTATATGTACCACAAAAGGTCCCACGTTGCCGGTCGCCATATATAAATGCAGTGATATTGGTTAATTAAAAATAATAAATTATTTTTAATAATTTTATTATATATTTTGAAACTGTGAATAATTGCCGTTCGATCGTAGATAATTACTTTATAATTAAATTGATTTTTAAAATGACTGTGAACTTTGGAAATGCTTCTCAACTTCCCTCTTTTATAATATCTAATATGATTTGAAAATACCTTTTCATAGGTTTAATAATGCAATGGTTATATAAAATTAGTGTTACGTTAGTTCTTGACTAACTCAAGTTTACGTAAAAGAGTTGGGCGCCAGTTAATAACTTAAATTAACAGAATTATAATATAATACAGACTCATCTCAGGGTGAATGTGGTTTCTTGTGGTATAAAACAAATATACAAATTGAAATTTAAAATCACTTTTAAAATTGAAATCTTAATTAATTTTTAACTATTACTAAATTGTTCAAATCACTTTATTTCACTTCACAAACGATAGTCTTTTCTTCACCAAATGCCAATACAAAAAGGAAATAACTTCCTACCTTTTTATAATATTTCTTCTTTCCTTTTTTGTAGATATCCTCTTTCCCAAACCATTGGCAGAGCACTTTATGTTGACCCAGGGCTGGTCTCCAATTCCGGTTGACTTTCTTCCTTTTGCACGGATCTCCCATATAATATCCTCCAAAACTTGATTTTGGTAACTCACTTTTGTTTATTAATTGCGGGTACAATTTCCCTTTTTCGTAGGATACTTATAGTTGTTTTTGTGTTTAATTAAATAAAACACCCGTTTATGGTTTTAACGTAGATTTATTATCTAGCTTAACTTTAGCAAGTAATTTATCTTAAAGGTGTTTCTTTATAATCATATACACTTTTACAATTTATACTTTTTACACTTTCGCCGTATTCAAATCACCAACTAACTTAACTTGTCTATATTAAGACTAAACTATTTAAAATTTTATAATATTCTCAACCACGACTTTACTCTGTCGCTTAATATTGGTAAGTGTTCTTTTATCTTACACGACTTTACTCCGTCGCTTTCTATCAGTAAGTATCATTTACATTTTACTAATGTCTTTTAACACGACTTTACTGCGTCGCTTTATATTACTGACTGCCTTAAACTTATGATTTTCTAAACTTATATACTATTTGCTATTTACATAATCGCGTTACCTAATTTGACGTCACCTTATCATCTAATACAAACTGTACACTCATATGATACATAATAGCAGATTAATATTCTTATAAAAGTGACACATCTATTATACATTAATTACACAATACTTTTACGCAATAATAACGATCTATTTACATTAACAAAAACCTTAAAGAATCACATAACCCGTCGATATACACATTTGAAATTATACATAATTGAATTACATCATAACAAAAACTTGCGAACAACTGGATGTTACGTACACTTAAGTAATCAGTGAGTAAGCTATTTGATAATAAATAATGAAACATGTATTATTTAACCTTATTAAAAAGTATACACATTGATTTCAAAATCAATGACACACCATTAAATAACTTAAATTTACTTTTAACTGTAAAAGTTGATAAAAATATTTCAAAAGTGTTAGTTTTTAGCAAAGATTTTAGATTTTCACAAAATTTTCAAAATTTTCCAAAATTTTGAAACTACCATCCACAGCAATATATATATATATATATATATATATATATATATATATATATATATATATATATATATATATATATATATATATATATACAGGGTCTTCATTAAGTTTGGAACCGGCTTAATATCTTCAAAACTATTAACTGGATTAAATTGAAATTTGGGGTGTGCATTTTATAAATTAATATCTATTGTACCTAATTTTTTCACCTGCTTTGCATCGTTACTTTACGAGATACACAGCCAACTTGATTTTTTTTAAATAGCAATGGGGGTCAAATTTGACATCATTTGAAAGCTTATTTTTTTCTGAGTACCATTATGTAATACACGTGTTGTATCATTTTGACAAAAATCGCAAAAAAAATTAAAATCAACGAAACATGTTTTATCCACAAAATCAAAAGTGCTGAATAAATTAAAAATTAAAATATCTAGTGATCTTACAAAATTCATAGAAATGTCAAAAGTTACACATTGACAGTAAATATTTAAGTAATTTTAAGTAAAAGTAAATTTTAAGTAATAAATTTAATTTTGTGGATAAAACATGTTTCGTTGATTTTAATTTTTTTGGCGATTTTTGTCAAAATGATACAACACGTGTATTACATAATGGTACTCAGAAAAAAATAAGCTTTCAAATGATGTCAAATTTGACCCCCATTGCTATTTAAAAAAAATCAAGTTGGCTGTGTATCTCGTAAAGTAACAATGCAAAGCAGGTGAAAAAATTAGGTACAATAGATATTAATTTATAAAATGCACACCCCAAATTTCAATTTAATCCAGTTAATAGTTTTGAAGATATTAAGCCGGTTCCAAACTTAATGAAGACCCTGTATATATATATATATATATATATATATATATATATATATATATATATATATATATATATATATACACATGATCATTTTGGAATCAAGCATGGAAATATTCTCTTTTTGGAATCAAATTTGGCAATATGAATAATTAAATTTAAAAATTCTGACAACTGAATGATGTTACATTTAAATTGATCACTGATTTTCGATATTACTGCTTTTATTAATATAATTTGTTTTATATTAATATTTCCATCCTGAAGTTCAGGAGAGTTTTTTGGCCTTCCTGAAAATTTAAAGAAATGGATGTTGCAGCCTTTGATACTAGACCCCTCAATTCTTTTAAAGAAATTGAATTACTCTGAGATTGCCAGGTTTAGAGCTACATAATAGATATTGCTGAAATGAATCTCTAAGAAGAATGCTATAGGATGAAAATCTATAGGGTGTTCGATTTAAAAAGAATTTCTTGTGTGCCGCGATTTCACAGAACACGCTGTATAATTGTGTGTTTGTAATGACGCCTTTCAAGAATTTTATCAACGACTATTCACCAATAAGTTACAAATTTTATTCTATTACAGGTTTTCACTTTGCTTATTGTTTGTCCCGCCATACATAATAATAATATAATAAGGTAATTCATTTAAAAATAAACTCTTTGAAATACAGTTGATGAACTGATAATAAACATTTCAAAGGGGAAATTTCCGACTGATTTAATCGCAAACGGAAAAAACAAGACTATTGTATAAACTTTACTTTATCCAAGATAAATTGCTTTTAATATAATCCTTTTAATATTTCACTTCATGGAAACTTCTTACCTAATAATATGTTTGATGGAAAGGTGATTGTGGGTGTTACATCAACATCAACTAAACATGTTTTTATTCAATGAAAATGATTCATATATGTGCATGCACACATGGTCCGTTACTTTTTAATATACCTATCTTCCTAAAAAATATAAAACCATGATAACAAGAATGACGTTCAGCTCGAATAAGAAAAAATCGCTTTGCTAATAGTCAGTGGATTTTCAAATGATAATAATGCACAAAAAATAGATCAGGTCGCAACCTAGATAGAGATCAAATGAGCTAACTTATCTTTTATAGTTAGATAATAAATTCGGTTTGAACTTTTATGTCCGAATTTATCTAATATATCATTTTAATAGTGTTTTCTTAATGCTTACAAGCAGTTGTTGAATGTTGATGTAAGTAGCTGAAATTACTCCATAATGGACATACCAGCATTTTCAGCAAACACTGAATAATTTTCAACAAAATGATATACATACAACAATTAGCTTATCTATTTCATAGTTGTTTGAACGTCTTGTACTAATATTAAGCACTTGCTGCTGAACAAACTGCATTGTGAGTTAATATTTGTAGCCGGTACGTTTAGTAAGAGCCATTAAAGTAACTTGACACCTTGTAACCGACAACCTGTAATTTAAACATTAAATAATCGAAATATTTGCACACTAAAATGTATCTCCATAAAGTGAGATAGTATCTAGTATCTACCAACACATAGAAGACGTACCTATACTGTACATAGGGTTTCTGGGTCTCGACAAGTTTTCTATTCCCAGTACTCTAGACTTTTTTTCTGGAAGTCCCGGGGATCCCGGAGAGTAATTTCACATAGGTACCTAACACAAAAATCCAAATATTCGTTTTTAAAATTGCTTTAATTAATCATCTAATCACTTTCTCTCAGAAGTTCCGATTGGAAAATAACTGTAGTTAGTTAATGAAAAGCACAGCAGGGCATAAACAAATCTCCTATCATAAAATTCTTTTTTTTTCTCTCTCTCTGTTATGTCAAAACCTTTCCTGTTTAGTAGCGAGGCACCATACTTAACGGTACTTTCTTACTGAAACTAACCCTTTTACCTTTATTGATTGTTTATAAACAGGTTGTAAATAATTTGTATGTGTTTGCAAAGACTGCCCAGTACTTTTAAAATAACTGGGTTAAGAAAACCGTTCGTGCAAAGCAACACTCTTGTTCAGAATTACCTTTTTTAAATAATAATTTGCCCAATAAATTGAAACAAATAAATTCTTAATTCTAAAGTAAGAATTTTAATTAAATATCTTGTATACAAAAGTCCAGTGTCTCGAATTATTTTTCCCGGAACTCCAGACAACAAAAAATAGAGTTTATATAAATTTTTTTAAAAAACTTTTTTACCAAACTTGTAGTTTCTGAGATACATGGATATATAGACGATACGAAAGTATATAGTGCAGTCTCCTTAGAGTTTGAGTTCGGAAATATTCCCTGCAAAGTAAACTCAACGGGATTCTCTTCTTAAACATATTCGAAATAAAGTAAAAAAAGTTTATATCTGTAAATTGTGAGATAACTGCGAAATGAAGGGTTTTTGCAAATAAATTTCTAAATTAACATCTGTTTGAGAAATTAATTTAGAAATTTTACACAAAAAATTCTTTTTAAGACCACAATTAAGAGTTAGAATTTTTTAAATCTTCGCCAGTTCGTCAGTGAACTAGATCGGCGCGGTAAGTACGGAGTGCTTATGGAGAGATTAGTTCCTATCCTAGTACACTTCTAACTAAAAACTATAAAAAATAATTGATTTCGATAAAAGTAACTTCAAACTAAAGGTTGCATATGTTTTAATGTTTTGAATATTAATAATCGGGACATAATATTTTATTATATGAAATTCTTGCTTTAATCCGGTATTTCGCTTGTCATTTTTATATTCTCGTTCTAATTAATGTAAAATTATTAGATATTACTTTTGAAATGGTACTTTATAAGCCATAAAAGTAAAAAAATTACAAAAACTTGTTTTGCAAAAGCTTCGAAAGTACGTAATTCTATTCAGAGCGTAAGACGCGACCACACTTTAAATTAATTTAGCTTAATGTCTTCTTTATTCTATTTCTTAGAAAAACATTTATAGTAAAGAGTAGATTTCTCTTTGTTTATTCTACCGTGCGTTACCTAATCGCTTATAATTCTTCATCATCATTATGTTTTTCGTATATATTACGTGGCCGGCGTGTGGGATTCCGTTGCCGGTTGCAGTCGAGTGCCCTTCTCTGTTCGACTAGTTAACGCACGGTAAGATAAACAATGAGAAATCTGTTCTTTACTGCAGATGCTTTTTTAAAAAATAGAGTTAGGAATACAGTAAGATAAATTAATTTGAAGTGTGGTCCCGTCTTATGCTCTTAATTTCTTATGTTCGGCTACGCCTCGTCAGTCGCCTTCTTGACCACCAAAGTATCATTTCGCGCACTAGATACACAAATAACCATTGTTCTAATAAAATTTTTGTTTCTCCAACCTTTAAGAATCTTTATCGTCAAAGAATCTTACATATTTTCCCCTAAACTATCAATCATAAATACATCTTGTATGTGGTATATAACCTTAAAAATGACATTTAGATAGCACATATTTTCCCTCCATCGTTCCAATGTTTCCAAGGCATAACTCATTTTTGCAGAAACGGAAGTTTTCTTTTCTCTACTTTTTCCTGTTAAGATCAAAGGCAATCAGTATCAAAGGGCATTATTCGATTTTTGACCAAAACTTAAAAAAAAATGTTATTTCAGCTTCATTATGAGGCGAGGCTGTTAAAACCACAAGTTTCAGCGTATAACTAATGGAAGATTGTCTAGATAATCTTGAAAGTAGTTTTGAAAAAATAAGAAATATCTGACCTTGGTCAAAGTTTTATGGTAAAGATGAAGTCCTAAAATTTTGTTGAAGTATCCTTATGCATACATTAATTGAAAAGTTCTCATCAGTGTATTATTGAGCTTATTAAAAATTCCATTCCTGTGAAAATATAACAAATTATTAAAAACCTCCTAGAAAATATTTTTAGTGCATTGCTTGTTCATTACCTCCTTCTCTTTTTGTTTTGTTCTAATTTTGTAACTATTACACACGAATACGAATCACATGAAACATTTCTTCAGTCCGTATGCATTATTGTTTGTGGGTCTTCTAGGGAGAATTGTACCGCACTGATCTGAACCACAATGAATGAAACGATAATTTATATCTTGCAGAAGCTGTTTCTGCAAAAAAATCCCAATTATCCATAAACTTTTGAAATATTTACGTTTAAAGTTTTATTTTTTTCGAGGTTACGTTAATCGGTACGGGAAACTGCACCACTCGGTTCCGGACCTATATGACATTATACTGTATAATATTTATTCAAAATATAAATTACTCACGATTTTTACATTTTTTTCCGCAATTTTACGCTTATTTTACCGCCATTTTTAAATTTTGAAAACTAAAGCGTAAATTATTATTAGTGACACAGTAAAACTTATAATTTATTCTTACTTAAAAATGTTACGATTAAATTTTAAATAAATCTGGATTTTCACTTATAAGTCCGCCATATTGTGTCCACTATTTTGAATTTTGAAAAAATAATATTAAATCCGATTTCAGTGACCACAAAAAACATAACAATAAGTGTTTTCAGAGTTTAATTTTGATAACTTCTCGAGATATTGAATTTTTTACATAAAATTATCAAAAAACCACTTTTTTCAAAATTTTTAAAAAGCGCACATTTTTAATAACTATAAACTTTAATTCTAACATCCATTACAAGATAATCCAAAAGGTTTCATTTAAATTCATGCTGCGGGTAATTATTTCAAAATAATTGATGTTGTCTTTCTAATGGCACTTCACTAAAAATTCTTATTTGTTTCTATTTATGTAAAAATAAATCTAATAAATACTTTTTCTATAACATAAACATATTATGTTAAAACTTTTTATTATATCATAACTTAAGATTTGTACAAATTTCAAACATAAAATTATGTAAAGCAAAAAAATAAGTGTTGGGAGCAAATAACCACATATGAGTTTTTTTTATATCTACCAAACATGATACTATATAAATATAAACAGCTTTTTCGGATTGCTTCAGTTAAACATACGATTTTTTAGCTTTGAAATGACCAAAATCATTATTGAAAAAAAAAAGTTATGCAGGAAATATTATTACTTAAAACTAATTTTATAATTTACTTTTATAATTTTACCTAACCGATATATATATTTTTTTATTTATATGAATATTTTTAAGTACTATTAATTGGTTTCATAGTGACCTAGAACAGCAAGGCTAAAATTAGTACAGTAAAAATACACTTTTTACATGGAAAGATCGTTTATAAATGCCAATAAGTAAAAAAATGCATTTTAGCAATAGAAAACAAAAACCGATGAGATTACAAAAATAAACCAATTTTACCCCCTTTTTTCTAAAGGGGTCTAAAGGGATCAAAAAATTAAAAATATTATAGTACTTTGGTATTAGCGAAGAAATTGTGAATTTTAGCCAAAAACGGGGAACTCGGTCAAATTCGATGAAAAATAAGGTTGCCACAACCGAAATCGTTGTGTTTTTTTTCTCTCCTCTACAAATTGTTTTCTCTTGTATAGGGATATCATAAAATGCGCTTTACCCCCCTACAATTGAGAAAACCCGAAAACCCCCATGTTTGGTTAAAAATCACAATTTTTCGCAAATTTCAAAGTGTTATAACTCAGTCAATCTTTAACCTTTTTTGGACGACACAAAAAATCACATGGGTGAATATCTGCTATTCTATTTTAGTCTGTCTCCGCAAATATCTAATGAACTGTAATTATATACAGGGTGGGATTATAGTATGGAATATTAAAAAAAAAGCGAACTCAACCGGATTTTTTAAAAACGCTGAAACACGTCGATTTTGTTTTTTAAAAATACACATTAATATGTGCGATTCACCTTCCGATTTTCATTTGTTTCTAAGTTATGACGTCATCACAAAAAATTTAAATGACAATATAGATTTTTAGTAGTGGAATCCGATAGTGATTTCTCTTCCCTTTATGATCATGCAAATAAATCATAAGGTTGCATAACAAAAACTCTGATAAAAATCTATTTGATGTATTGATATATTGATACCATAATATCAATAACATTAAATGTTCAGATCGATTTTTCTCAGAATTTTTGTTATGATTTATTTGCATGATCATAAAGGGAAGAGAAATCACTATCGGATTTCACTATAAAACTCTATATTGTCATTTAAATTTTTTGTAATGACGTCATAACTAACAAACATTTACAATGTTCAGATCGATTTTTCTCAGAATTTTTGTTATGCAACCTTATGATTTATTTGCATGATCATAAAGAGAAGAGAAATCACTATCGGATTCCACTATAAAAAAAATCTATATTGTCATTTAAATCTTTTTGTGATGACGTCATAACTTAGAAACAAATGAAAATCGGAAGGTAAATCGCACATATTAATGTGTATTTTTAAAAAACAAAATCAACGTGTTTCAGCGTTTTTAAAGAATCCGGTTGAGTTCGCTTTTTTTTTAATATTCCATACTTTAATCCCACCCTGTATAATACATATAAAATATTCGTAAGGTAGCAATAATTTTGCACTATTAGGCACATTGGAATTTAAGAGAAAGGGTATTCACAACTTTCTAGCAAAAATATTCGAATGCTGAAAATGTCTCTACCCTGGCATCTCTTTTTACCCGATTTGTATAAAAGTTTAATTTATTTGTTAACTACTCACTTTCCAATATTCAATCATTGGTATTATTAAACCAGAAAGTTTCTTAGTATCACTAGAAAGTAAGAAATAGTGAAGATTAATACAAAGTTAAATTATTGAAATTTTCTCCATTGTCCATAAATTGACTATTTTGGTTTGATTTAGCGTCACCCCTCTGATCAAATTGTCACTACCCTAGTTCTTGTGCAACCCCCCTGGGTTGCAATTCTCCCCTGGTCACCATGAAACTCCCAAAATGCGTAATAATTACTGGCCCACATTAAATTAGTGTGTAAATAGGAATAACTTTTTAGATGATAAAACACACAAACTTAATTTTAAGTTTTTTGTTGGTCACAAAAATGCGTAGTCAATACACAAATAGTAGATATTCACCCACATGTATTTTTTGTGCTCTACAAATTTGAGCTGTTATATTTTGATTAAGTGCCTACTTTTCGAGATAATGAGCAAAACCCCCAAAAAGGGGATAAACATTGGTTTATTTTTATAACTTTATCAATATTTGTTTTTTATTGCTAAAATATTCCTTTTTCACTTATCGTTTTCGGCTTTACATTGAAAGTGCATAAGTCTGAAAAGCTGTTTACGGGAAATGTAACACTTTTTATGTTGTTGTCAATGCTTGTGTACTTGTGCATGGTTTTATTTTGTTATTTAAGTGATATATACTAATTATTTTCGGAATGTCTCACATTTATTTTATAGAAAAGGTAATGACGTTAAAATGTTAATGTTGGCAGTTATGCACTTTTCATCTTAAACCGACGATTTTAGCATTTCTGAACGAATTTTTCCATTCTAACTTGCTAAAAATACATCACTTTCTTGTAAAACATTAGAAAATTCAGATTTACTTTCACTGCTGATAATGTTTCAATATTTAGTCTAGATTTATAACTGCTCTAAAAATCATTAATCATAGAAAACACTCCTTCGACAGTGGAATTTGTGCTGGCTAGACAATCGCAAATTCCATTACTAGTATTTTTAAATCTGCTGAAGGAATGTGTTGCGCTTGAAATTGTTTAAATATTTCCATTCACTTCATATCCGTATCGGTTTTGCTATCCATCCATTCATTAATAGTTTCTGCCGAACAATATGTATTCACGCGTTGAACTTCGTCAAAGAGTTCATTATCGCTAACAAGCACTTAATGCTTTTCTGTGATAGTCTATAGTTTTCATAACTTCTTCCCAGCTTATTTTTCAACAATGCAACAATGCCCATTAAAAAACTCATTGCGGCATAGATTTCTAATAACAGTACGAGAAGTCCATGAGACGTAGAGAGCAGTACCGCAGCAGTACATGACAATTGAGTAGTACGAATGTATTACAAAATAGTACTGTAATGTCCGAAGCAGTACGTCTGGTCACCTTACCTTATTTTATAAAATTACCCAATATATATAGGTAAAGAAAAATGGGCAAGTTTTATAATTGGTATTTTTTCTTGTTTCGTTAGGTTGATAACAAATAAATTTCTTGAATTATAAGAAACCTGTTTTGTAATTTTCTGACCCGACCGTTCATGTTTAGAGACCAAAATTAAAAGCTGAAAACATATGAACTAGGTACCCAAAAAGTATTTGCTCTGCATTAATTTGCTTGTACCCCCTATAAGTTCTAAATAAATCCTAGATCTTACTTAGAACTAGTAGCTTCTATACTTTAGAAGTGTAGACTATACACTGTAGAAATAATACAAAATTTTTCTACAAAATAAAAACATCAAAAGTAAACATTTATATTAGATAGGTACTTTCTTGGAACATAGCGGAAATGAAGGTGCATTGAAGTGAAAGCAGGGAAAGAGACGCGTGTTCTTATCAGAATACTATCAAACTGGGATATTTCATCAGATAAGGCTGTTGAACTACTCTCTAATTATTCACCTTTTGCGAAATATTGAAGTTATATAGAACAAGAAATATTGTTGATTTATTCCAATAATCTAATATAAATATATAGATCTAAAATATCTAATTGTAAATATAATGTTGCTCATCGTTGAAAACTGTTTAAATGTTAATACATTCTTCATACACATACATTAAACCATAAACATCCTTCTTACAAACTTGAGTATAGTACCTACATATATTTATTTTCTATATTCTAAAAATACTAGAAAGTAGCTTAGTGAAGTTTTTATTACAGAATTATTGATTTTATATTACATCGCACTTCCGTGATAATATCAATCTGTTTATTTTGATTTTTCATTTTATTTATTTATTTATTTCGCTAACATTTAATTGTGTAGAGGGGATATAGTAATCAGTTTCCAAAGGTGTGATTGTTTTCGATGTCTGTGTACTAATATAATTCGGATAATTATAAATTACGTTTCTACAAATATCTTCAAGGTCTTATAATTATAATTCTTATTTACAGTTTACAAAAGAAATCTATCAGGTGTTTATAGCGTACGCCCCCATTAATTTTATAAACAATGATAATGAAAAACAAAGATTTATAGAACAAAAAGTTGTAAACACAAATTAGCTATAGCTGATAAGATTCCTGTCTTTTTCAACAATGGAAAGGAATGTATTACTAATCAAAAAAACAGGAGGATAAATTTAGAATTTCTTCATTGCAATTAAGCAATTGAAATACAAGAAATTCTCTAAGAACATTAATCTATAAGACTGTGATGAATATGATGATAAGACTATTATTTGGTAGGCTCGTTGATAGATTTAGAATTATTAGTACAGTAATTTTCTAATATTTTACACAACTAAATTGTAAAGAGTGATTCAAGCATTTTTATTATAGTAGCAACAAATAGCCACAACATAGAGGATATTTTAATGTTTGGGTTCATTAGAAATTCACAGAATTTACTACAGTCATTATAAAGCCTCTTCATACTTCAAAGAATCAGGGTGAAGAACATATTGAGAAAGCATTGAACCCGAAAATCTATTCCAAAACCAAAACCTCATATTCGGAACAGTGGCGGTTATTCATACAAGTAGGCTCACAGGTTACTCTGGTTGTCTACCTATGCTATTTGAAAAATCTACGAGTGAATACTTTTTGCAATTTCAATAAAGTAGCTCTATTGGAAAATTTTGATAAAAATGTCTTCATACGATATATGATTTTTGATGTAGGAAAATATATTTCTTTAGAAATTAAGGGGCAAAATTACTATATTTATTTATAATTCTGAACGTATGCATTTATTTGTTATTCATCAATTACATTTCATTTTGTAATAATAATAAAATCATATTAAACGACTTCTGTTCTAGTTAGATATAATTGGCATTTGACGCATAGCCATCTTTAACAACCCCCCTTCGCCAAAATGGGGGGAACCCAAAAATATCACTTAACTGTTTTGTTACTTTCTATATACAGAACTTTCAATTCCCTACTTAACACTCTATATTGAATAAAATTGTACTTAATACTAACATGTTTAACTTTTCTATTACTTTCAGGATTCTTGATCAAGTGAATACACGTTTAATTGTCCTCAAAAATTAACCTTCAACATAAACCTTTACTACCCTAGTAGCACACATATATTATATAAATATACGTTTCGACATCCGCCTAAATATTTAGTTAATATATTATTTAAAATATTTCTTTAATATCATTTTAATATTATTTATATATAATATTTATATTTGTCTACGACATTCTGTCGACATAATAATAATAAAATATTTGTTTGATATTCGTTTCAAAATATTAAAAATTTGACACAAATAAGATGTTTATTTAATATGTATATCAATATATTTCTAAATATTTCATTTTCAATATTTTATAAATATCTTCCTAATCTTTTAAATATTTAAAACACATATAATATTATATTTATATTTTTTAAATATTAAAGAAATATTGTGTGCTACTGGGGTAACAGCTACTCTCAATGCAGTCAATTGCGCTTCAGTGGAAGATAATGCTACATTATTTTGTTTTCTTGTGGTCCATGCTATCGTATTGCCATAAACTTGAAATACAAAACCTGTTATTGATTTCGTATCTACTATATTGCCTTCCCAATCTGCATCTACAAAACCAACCAACTCGTATGAATCATTACATGCATATTGAATTCCAGCATATTAACAGTTCTTTTAGGTATCACAAAATTCTTTAAATAATTCCAAATCTCATCTGTTGCTTTATCTTGTAATCGACACAATACATTTAATGAATAGCACAAGTCGGGTCTAGTATCTAACATTAAGTATCCAACTACTTGTTGGAATGGCTTTTCTGTCAATAGGGTTTTATCTTCGCAAGGTATTAATTTTAATTTAGGGTCAATAGGAATTCTAGATGAATTACAGTTTTCAAAATTAAATTTTTTAAATAACTGTTCTATATGTATTGAGATGATATGGAATCATCTGATTGAGAGTTTACTTGACGATTTGATCATAAACACAAATATAATTATTTCATGCAATAAAATAAAATAAATGATAGACATGCTAGGATATTAGGTTTATTTAATCTAAAAGCTACATGTTAGGTCACAGATACAGTTATCAATTTTTACATAAAAAGTCTGAATTTATAAAAAGGATATCAATCATTTAGATTGTTTTCACAATAATACATGTTTTATGCAACCTAAGTCACATGTTAGGATGGTTTTTTCATTTTCTGGAAGATTTTATTTTCTTGATTAGACCTGAGTTTAACGCTGGGTAACGTAGGGCAAATCGTTTTGTTTCCCATGCGACTGATTCAGTTTCGGGATAATATTTCACTAAAAATATGTAAATTAGGTAAATATTGTAATGACTACATTAGCATATTAAACTTACAATATCCTGAATACTAATAAAGAGTATTAATCCGTATGAAGGTTTTGGCTTTGCTGATATGCTTCGATTTTTCCAAATATTGATTTTAATATAACATTTGTCACCGTTGTTTGAACACAAGCACTTGGAGGACTGTATACTGGACAAGTTTGACTATAATTTAATTTCATTTATGTTGATATTTGTATGGATCTTGTATAAGCATCGTTGAATGTCTAAAATCGTAAAAACAGATTTTACATTTGAATTTTTCTTCTATTGTAAATATATTCTTATGTAGATTTTATATGTATCAGTTACCTAGTGTAGTTATGTATTAATTATTTGTAAAGGATTGAGCTGCAGATCATGAGTATCCATGTAATTAAGTTTTAATTAGATTTTTCATCGTCAATGGTTTTTGTTAATTTTCTCAGTTATGATAAATTTTAGACTATAAGTGTCTTATGTTGTTTTCATCGTTATTTTGCCAGCCAGTTATTTTTTAGATTTAAGATTAGTGATAATTATAAACATATGTAGCGTGTAGATTTTGTTTTTAAAAATTTGTCGTCAATTGTTTTGCTAAAGTACATAAAAAGGTCAGGAAAAATTAACAAATTCAGTCGATAAAACGCTTTGCTTGAATCCACGCTCGACTCAAGACCAAAAATCTGTAAAATAAAGTGAGGTTAACTGATAACCATATGTTTTCATAAACATACGTCAAATGTGAATAAACTATTTATGGAATAGTTACCTGAATATTTAAAACAAAGAAGATTTATTTTCGTTTTTCGACAATTGTATGGAATTGTGAACGATTTATTTTTAAAATAAATTCAAGAAGAATTTTGTTTCCATTATTGATTTGGATAATCGACTTGCCTACATTTTAAAGGTGCTTTCCATTGGGCTGATTTACTGATCTGGTGTTACCCTAGGATCATCTGTTCACTTATTTGTTGTTCCATTGGCCCTAGTTCATGATGATCCAAGCTGATCTGTATTACCTCCCCCCTTGCCCTTCAAGCACGCAGTTTTTGAAGTGTGTATAGTGATCTGTGGAGGGAAATAATATCAGCTGATTGTGATTTTTGAAATAATAACCTCCAACAATCTGAAAGATTTCTCATTTTCATTTGAAACATATTATTATGGTTGGTAGGTACTTAGGTAGTTAGTTAATAAACTCAACAAAGAAATTATATGAATTCAGATTTTTTGTACTATTTAGAACTGTTGTAATTAAAGATTGCTGTTCCCAATTGCAATACCAGGATGAGTTTCTCATTAGATTTGTTTGCACCAGACACTAATTGCCATTATCGGCTTCTTGTAAATGAGGAAGATTTGAACAGAGGTCAGAATGGTAAGTATTAATTAAAATAACATTCAGATATTTAATATCGTGTAAAAGAATGCAATACCCGTTACGAAAATTTTTAGGAATGAGTTTTATTATTGGAGTTACTTCTCTGTGTGTTTCCTTATACAAAACTTATTTACTATTAAGCACATCCAGTTGTGCAGTAGCTTGATAAATTATACAGTTTTCTGCTTTAAACGAGTTAAATTAAACTAATGTTATTTTAATGTTCAGATGTGAGATTGCAGTTTTCTTCAACTTGAATTATCAACAAAATTCTCAACATGTTAGAAGTTTCGATTTAGGAGTTTAAGAGCGCAGAAAAAAACGCTTTAACGTAATATAGATAAGATGCTCTCATTATCAAAATAAATCATTTTTTCTTTTTATAGACCATTGGTGATCATCAAGAATTCCTAAAGAAGCACTAGATTTCTCTATTAGTATTTCGTATTAAATAAGTAGTATTTAACTAGAGGACGTTTCAACCAGTCTAAGAAGTGGTTTAGATAATGATAATCTCTCTCTGGTTGGGCATTGTAGTACTACACTACTATGAGTTAAACATTTTTTTACTTATCTGTTTTAATAACTTGTTACTTAACCTGTTTTTTAAAGAATTAATTCTATATCTGATATATTTTTTTTATTGGTGATTACAATTATTTTTTAATTGAGAACATTGCATGAATGGATGAAGTTAAAAAAAATATAGTTTTTAGAATATATATTTCAAATAAAATAAACATTTGGTCTTTCAATTAGAAGATGACATCCATCGATTGCTCCCAGAACGTTGTTTATGGCTTTCCGTTTCTGCAATGCGCTAACAGTGGTTGCAACTCGTTCATTAGTTGGCCATCGCATATATTGTGTCCTTAAGGACAAAATAAAATTTAAAACCCTTAACAGTACTCTGCGAGCTGAACTTGAGGAGACGTTAAATCTATCAGAAATTTGCCTGAATGTTTCATTATTGACCAAATACCATAAAGTGAGAAGCAATGATTCTTCAGCGGAAATCTTTTCTCTTCTTCCATCCTCACCAGTAGGTATAATGATGAAATAATGCCATAATAATGAAAATGGTTAACATTTACCATTCTACAGATGCTGTAATACTAACCAATTAATATTTCAGCCCTAGTCCTTGTAATTCTAAAATGGCTTTGAAGTTATATCGCTATACTCCTTAACAACTAGCACAATATATCCTTCAATTTTTGGGATAGGTTGGGGTTTTTTTATTAAAATTATTTTCCAAATCACTGTCGCTAGATTCGTTGCTGCTGCTGCTATCATCTGATGCGAGTGCTGATGTTAGAAACATTATATTTTACTGTAAGAAACCTTTAATATAACAGAGTCTAATGTATTTTTTCCCTCATTTATTTACGTTATTCATAACTGCAACAAAGTCTCACTCTTATAATAGCAATGAAAAAGTTACTTGTTTTGTTGCTATAGGTTAGGTTTTATTATCTGTCAAGATTGTGATCTAAAGTTGTTCCATTGGCAAATTATTATGAACTGATCTTAAGATGACCTGATCATATAGAACTGGATCAGTAGATTAACCCAATGGAAAGCACCTTAAAGATCAGTCATCTGAATTAAATGCAGTATTACCAATTGTAAAAGATTGAAGTGGACTCGACGTACTTTATATACAAGGTTGGTTAAAATAAAAGGATTTGGTTATAAGTTTTTCATATAACAAAATCATAAAGACAATCTTAATAAATTCAGAATTTTTTTTTCATTTTAAAAGTTTTTCAATAACAAAATTCTACCAAATAAACAATTTAAATTTGTTTATAAAAATTTAATTGTCATAAGATAAATTTATTTTAGCAATTGTAAATATTTTAAACTGATAACTTTAATTGATATCAGTTTGCTCAAATGGACAACAGTTATAACCCTATGTCAGGTTGATAACGAATAATTTACACATTTGAGCAAGCTCAAGGAAGATTTTCCTATACTTTTTACTGTTTTGTTTAAATAATTTTTTTAATTTTCATTAATAAAAATAAAGACTGTTTATTTTTCAATTTATCTATGTGTTTATTTCCATCCATTTCTTTTCACATATAGAATTTAGTTTAATGTTGTCCAGTTGCAGAAGTCCAAGTGTCTTGGTAGTAAGTTCTTTTATTCCAGGTATAAGAATCAATAAGATTTTATTATTTCATTTATCTCATGCTCTATCGAATTAAACCCGAGTCAGCCCATTGGGAAAAAGAAAAATATTAGGGTTTATTTTTTTATTTATTAAATTTCATTGCATATTAAATAACACTGCATATGTTAATGGCAACCAACGCAAAATTATATTTTTTATAAAATATCACCTCAGTATGTATATTTATTACCTAGTCTGACTTAATCTTAATGTTTTACTTTTTCTATCATAATCAATTTCTATTTCTAAAAAGTAACGTAAGGTTGCTTTATCTTTACCTTCCAAATTCAATAACCAGTTTTGTTTTTATAGCATCAATAAAAGATTCTGGAGGACTTGCTAATATAATATCATCTACATATAACAGCAAGAACAATTTCTTGTTGTCTTTCTATATTGAGTATATGCAATAATCATTCTCAGATCTTATAAAATCTAGCTGCACTAGAATATAGTTATATCTATCATTTCAGCATCTGGAAGACTGTTTTTAGCCATAAAGGGGTTTTTCTCCTTTTTAATATACATTTAGAGTAAAATTCAGTTCCTTTAGGAGGAGCAATATAAACAGCTTCTCTTACCACAAATCTTGCTTTGTATATTTGTTATTTTCTTCAGTTTCATAAGGTTTATATGTAACACCCATTTAGTATTTAAAACTTCTACATCTTTTCTTGCTTCTACCATTTCCCAAGTCTTATTTTTATGTGTTGATTCAAGTTCACGACTTATAGCTTCTAACCATATTTATCTTCTCTTTGTTTTACTTCTTCAAAACTGCATGGTGCATCTTCATTAAACTCATAGCATCATAATATGCCATATATAATTCATAATGGGCTAATTTCAATGGTTTTTCTTATTATTCGTCCAGGTTTCTTAACACTTATTACATCTTCATTAAGACTCAATTCATCATTACTTCTTCATCTGTATGTTTCCGTTTTTCTTTATTTTCATCAATATAAGTCTGAACACTCTTTTTATTGTATACCAGAATGAGTTCTCATTGAATTTAATATCTCTTGAAATTATTAGGTACCTTCTGTTTTTGTATATTCCATAGCCTATATATCCATTTGATGCATATCCTATCATAATGCATTTTTCAACTTTATCATCAAATTTATTTCTAAATTCTTTTTTTGAAAATTCTTTGCATTTTCCGAAATGAAACTTACGTTTCCGAAATTGAAATTGAAAAGGTATAGTACTAAATAGATAACAATGCCATAAATAATATTCTTTATTCAAGTGCATGTATACATTGTTAAAATTATAACCATAAGACTAAGTCACTAACTACGTACACAGTTAAATACATAACAATTATTAATAGATAATACTTCAGTTCAGGAGGTTCATTGACTTCTGTGTGAGTATACACAGTAATACAGTAATTCCCAGGACCCAAGTCCCGAGAATTACTCTATTTTCTGTTGTCTCGAGTCCCGGGAAAAACAACTCGAAACACGGGACTTTTGTTTACAAGGTATTTATTAAAGTTCTTACTTTAGAATTAAGGTTTTATTTGTGTGTTGCTTTGCACAGTTGGTTTTCTTAATACTAAACAGTCTTTGCAAACACATACAAATTATTTACAACCTGTCTATAGACAATCAATAAAGGTAAAGGGATTATTTTCAGTAAGAAAGTACCGTTATACCTAACGGTGGTGCCTCGCCACAGCATTCTTTATAAATAAACTTGCAGTTTCTATTCAATTATATTCAAAAAGGGTCTTCATCTGGAATTTCCTCTCTTATTTATAAACAGTTAAAGTAGTCTTCTTAAAGACCTAAACAGAATGTTTTTACTTAAAAATTCATATTGAAGTATGGTCTTAATCTCTTTAACAACCGGTTGTTTTCAATAGGTAAAGGATTCCAAGAAGATTTTGATAGTTTTTGTAATGATAATAGTATAATTAATTGCTTATAGTAGCGTGTATTTACTAGATTTCAGAATTTGTTCATCTAGCCTTTATTTACCTATTATATTTATAAATAAAATGTTTTCTGTTTAGCTTCAAGATAAAAATAAACCAAATCGTAGTTTGGAATAATTTTAAAAATGTAACAAATCTAAACAAATCTCGTGTATGGTTCAAATTCTAGCGGGCTTATGCGGCATTTAGAATGCATGCACGGATCATATTTAAAAAATATTGAAAAAGATATCGTACCTTGTGTCTCGAAAAAATTAAAAATTAACAATCAATTTTAAAATTTTGCAGAACAAGGAATTTGAGTGCAATGTATGTATCTCAATAGGTCGCAGAAGATGGAATATCAATTCGAACTATTTATAATAATATTTATCAGGTTCATATTCTGGAAAAATGTTTTATAAAAGCTATGAGTAACTTAAAACTTACCGGCAAACAATACAACACTAAACAGGAAAGACTTTGGCACAAAAGAGAGAAAAATAATTTTATAATCGGAGAATTTATTTATGGCCTGCTGTGCTTTTTATTAACTAATTACCGTTATTTTCCAATGGGAACTTCTGCGAGAAAGTGATTAGAGGATTAATTAAAGCAATTTTAAAAACAAATATTTGGATTTTTGTGTTAGGTGCTTATGTAAAATTACTATCTGGGATTCCCGGGACTTCCGGAAATAACAGTCTCGAGTCCCGGGAATAGCAAAATTGTCGAGACCCAGAAACCCTAGTGCATAGGGGGAACCTTAAAATTACCAACTTCTTACGATGAAAATACCAACTATGAGTAAGAAAATATTTTTATTTGCACCTAGTATATGAAGACTAGTATTTTACAAAATCTAATTTTTCTTTAAAATAAACTTATCTATTTTTTAATATACTCCAACATTTACATACCGATTGTTTTTCTGCATAACTGTCATTTGGAATGCGTTATTTGGTGACTACAAATGCAAAATTCATATTTTTTTCTTGAGTAAGTATATTGAAAAATTCTGCGACAGCTTTACATTTCGTAAACTATAATTTGCAAACTGCTTTAAGGAATGTACAAAATTAAATCATGCCATTTAGATAAAAAAACGTTAAAAATTAAATTGTTTTGAACACATTTGCTTGCCTTCTCGATTCTAAATAGTAATCTCTAAACACAATTTCTTAAATTGCCAACTCTTGAACAAAATTATCAACTTTGGGCGGAGCTTCCCCTCCCTTTGGTTCGTCTCTGCTCCAGTTTATGTATATCAAATAAAAGGTTGTTAGACATGATTAGGAATTAACAACTTTATAATTGTAAATAGTTATAAATCAATAACGCCGCTAAATTTATATAAAATATTTATTTATAACTTCTTTTACAATATACAATTCTTCAACTACAATTTCACCAGCTCATATCTTAATACAACAAAACAGAATAGTGGACTAACCTGTTACGTTTTCTTAGAAATTAGTATTTTTTAAATTTAAACTTAATTCCATCATTGTTTACAATCTATCCATTTTAAAACTTCAGTAAAACATTAACATTCAGTTAATGTTATCTGTATGTTACCAGTATAAGTTAACATGTGTCTCTTAAGATAATGACTTAGCAAACATTTGTAGTCGCCACCCGTGACTCGTACGTGACGTGACTCGCCTTTAGGAGGGTTCTGTTAGCGAGCAGCAAGGGTAGTATCGTGCTGTGTGTTGCAATGAAGCAATCAGTTAATGCTCTTATGGCCCACTGACAGAACCTCTTCAAGGGTATGCACAAACCACCGGTGCTAGTCACATAAATTGTCAAACACCAGCGTGAATTCGCATGTGTCTTTTAAGTTGACCACTTCGGGAACATTTGTAGTCACACAAATTGCACTCAAATGGTTTTTCACCAGTGTGAGTTCGCATGTGTAGTGTAAGATCACGATTTTGAGAAGATTTGTAGTCACACAAAATACATTCAAATGGTTTCTCACCAATGTGAGATTGCATGTGTGTTTTAAGACTACCAGTTCGAGAACATTTGTAGTCACATAAATTACACTCAAATGGTTTAGTGTGAGTTTGCATGTGTACTTTAAGAGTATAACTTAGTGAACATTTGTAACCACATAATTTACATTCAAATGATTTCTCACCAGTGTGAGTTCGTATGTGTATTTTAAGACCACCACTCTTTGAGCATTTGTAATCACACAAATTGCACTCGAATGGTTTCTCACCAGTGTGAGTTCGCATGTGTGTTTTAAGTTGATTACCTTGGGAAGATTTGTAATCACACAGATTACATTCAAATGGTTTCTCACCAGTGTGAGTTCGCATATGTATTTTAAGATCGCGACTTTGAGAACATTTGTGGTCACACAAACTACACTCAAATGGTCTCTCACCAGTGTGAGTTCGCATGTGTCTTTTAAGTTGACCACTTTGGGAAGATTTGTAATCACAGAAATTACACTCAAATGGTTTTTCACCAGTGTGAGTTCGCATGTGTGTTTTAAGATCACGACTTTCAGAGCATTTGTAGTCACACAAATTGCACTCAAATGGTTTCTCACCAGTGTGAAATTGCATGTGTGTTTTAAGTCTACTACTTCGAGAACATTTGTAGTGACATAAATTACACTGAAATGGTTTAGTGTGAGTTTGCATGTGTGTTGTAAGAGTATAACTTATTGAACATTTGTAACCACATAATTTACACTCAAATGGTTTCTCACCAGTGTGAGTTCGCATGTGTATTTTAAGACTTCCACTATATGAGCATTTGTAATCACACATATTACACTCAAATAGTTTCTCACCAGTGTGAGTTCGCATGTGTGTTGTAAGATGAGCATGCTGAGAAGATTTGTAGTCACACAAATTACACTCAAATGGTTTCTCACCAGTATGAGTTCGCATGTGTATTTTAAGACCACCACTTCTTGAGCATTTGTAGTCACATAAATTACACTCAAATAGTTTCTCACCAGTGTGAATCAGCATGTGTGTTGTAAGATGACTACTTTGAGAAGATTTGTAGTCACATAAATTACACTTGAATGGTTTTTCACCAGTGTGAGTTCGCATGTGTAATTTAAGACCACAATTATTTGAGCATTTGTAATCACACAAATTACACTCAAATGGTTTCTCACTAGTGTGAGTGTGCATGCGTCTTTTTTTACTATCACTAATGGCTTGTGTGGGTTCTTGTGGAGTACTGGATTTATGGAACAGATTTTCGACTTTCTTAGAATAAGTGTCAATCTCATCCATGGTATTAGAATCATTCATTATTTGTGGTTCGATTTTGATCTCCAATTCTTCTTTGATTGCTGTTAGTACGTCGTCATCCATTGTATCAATATTTAAGGTCACAACCTGCAGCACAAAAATAACAGTACTAAGATGGACCTTTTACTTTTATCCATGGCATAAAAACTTGAATTTAATACTATCGATATTAATTTTTGTACACCCAGTGTAAGCTTATTAGATTGACTATTTCATTCATAACTTTATAAACCAATAAGAATACGCACTTTTCCTTAGATACCACATATTCCAACGGTTATATTGCGGTAATCTTGACGAATCGATTATAAGAACCTTTGTATAATCAGTTTTAATACCACGAGAGCAAACGAAAATAATCGATTATACCTACCGAGCGACGAGACGTATTCTGCGAAACACCACGACAGCGTAGCTGGAGTGGTGTTTTAAGGAATACGTCGTGTCGCGAGGTAGGTATAAGATTATTTTCGGTTGCTCTATTGGTATTCGATACGATTATATAACAAATAAAATTTAGAATCAACTATTATTTTTGCTTTCAAAAGCGATGCTTTTTTGACAGATTAATTTAATTTATTGCATGCACAGGTATGTCGATGACTTCAAAATAATTGTTACTCTGACAACGATTGCTTGAACCAATAGTGTTGCAGGCTTGGAAATACCGAAACGATTATACAACGTCGTGAAGCGTATATTCACTTATCTATATGTGGTAACTAGGATAATTCGCAACTACTATTGGCTAATTTTATTATGAGTTGTATAATCGCTGTAATACAAACATTTGTATACTCACCAGCATGAAATTCAATTCTTAAATTTCAAGATATCCATGAAAACTCCATAACAGTCAAATAATTTATTAGTAAACAACGCAATGATCCACAAACCTCACCAAGCTCTATTCACAATGTCTACAATAATTGTACGTTCAATATAAATAATAAATAAATGTTAAAAGTTGTTAGTATATTTTTTATTCATGAAATAGTCTACCTGTATACAACTCGACGATCTAAAATACTCGAAACTCGACATATTGCCTAATAAAACACCACTCGATCTTCGGTCTTGTGGTGTTTCAGGCAATATGTCTCGTATAATCGAGTATTTTCGATCGTCTTGTTGTATAATATATGAATATATTAAAAGAACCGAGTGCACTCTTAAACCCAATCTTATGATTATCAGTAGGTACTAAACAAGTATCAATCCCTAGCAACTTGCATTTAAAGATATAATAATAATAATAATAATAATTGCTACAACACATATACATCCATACAATACTGGATATAACAGTATATAATACAGGGTGCCCATTATGTATGGAATATAGTATATATCTCGGTAAATATCGACTATATAAAAAAAATTTGTTATATAAAAGTTGTTTAACATTTTGTTTTCCATAATAAGATAGCATTCAATTGTTTTTATTTCAGAAAACAAATGAGTAATGAATAACACTTTAATTTTTTTAAATAGCAATGTACCCTTTCATTAGGCTCATTTGATAGAGATTCTTTTTTCTCTATTCGATGACCTAAAATCTTAGTACCCTTATATCAGAATTTTTTTGAAAAAAACGTAAAAAATGTTTATTAAGTTAATTTCACCAATAACATGAATCTAGATATCCGAGATCGTAAAGTATCTCGAATTATTACCCTAAAATAAACAGATGTGCATCTACATAATGTACAAAACAAAACAAATGAACAAAAAACAAAATAAAACAAATGAACAGAAAATTATGTACGTATGTCTCTTATAAAGTTTGAAGACAAAACGAAATTAGCAATAAAATGGTTTTCAAGGCAATAAGTGTTCAAAATGTTCACCATTAATTGCAAGGCAGTGGCCCAACCTATCACGAAAAGCTTGAAAAGAATTTCTGAGCATCTGGGAGAAATTGCTGTAGCTTCATTTTGTATTCGGCCAGATTCTGGGATCGGTTTGTATACACTTTTGATTTTAAATATCTCCAGAAGAAATCGCAAGGTGTAAGATCCGGAGATCGGGAGGTCACTCCACAGACCCTCTTCTGCCTATCCAACGGCCCGGAAATACCACATTTAAATATTGGCGTACATCTAAATGATAGTGGTGCTCCATTTTGTTGAAACCAAAGATCATCAAGATTTGCTTGGCAAGCTGGAATAATCTGCTGTTGCAATAATTGCAAATAACGGTCACCAGTTAGAGTACCACAAATAAAGAAAGGTCCAATTATGTGATCTGCACAAATTCGCACCCATACGTTTAATTTTTGTGGTGTTTGGGTATGATTTTGGATCATCCAATGGGGATTTTCAGCGGCCCAATATCGACAATTATGCCTATTTACATTTCCATTTAAACAAAACGTAGCCTCATCAGAAAAAACAATATTATTAAGAAAATTTTGATTGTTGTTGATCCGCTCCATCATAAATTCACAAAATTCAACACGTCGATCGTAGTCATCTTCGGATAATTCTTGCAATAAAGTCGGTTTGTACGGATGTAATTTTTCTGAATATAATATTTTCTGTATTGAACCTTTACTTACGGCATGGTTTAAACTTAACTGACGAGTTGAAATGTTTGGATTTTCTTCGATTTCTATTAAAACATCAAGCTTTTCATCTTCATTTGTCGCAGACCTCTGCGGACCAGTCTTCACCAGATCTTTAACATTGCCAGTTTCCCTAAACCATTTCAAGGTTTAGCTAACTACCGACTGGGTGATTGGTTCTCGATGTGGATAACGCTCATTAAAAACTTCACATACTTCTAATTGGGTTCGTTTGCGATCCCCGTAACCAACCATAATTAAAATTTCTATACGTTCAGTTTCTGTCAAATGAACCATTTTTATTTTTCCATGTACCAACAACTTAATTAAATAAACAAACTTATGTCACAATAAAAGCCTACAATCAATTGTTAAGACAAATGAAAGAGATCTCGGATATCTAGATTCATGTTATTGGTGAAATTAACTTGATAAACATTTTTTACGTTTTTTTCAAAAAATTTCTGATATAAGGGTACTAAGATTTTAGGTCATTGAAAAGAGAAGAAATCTCTATCAAATGAGCCTAATGAAAGGGTACATTGCTATTTAAAAAAATTAAAGTGTTATTCATTACTCATTTGTTTTCTGAAATAAAAACAATTGAATGCTATCTTACTATGGAAAATAAAATGTTAAACAACTTTTATATAACAAATCTTTTTATAAAGTCGATATTTACCGAGATATATACTATATTCCATACACAATGGGCACCCTGTATATATACCTCCCTTAAGTTTGATTGAAAAAACTTAAGATAGTTTTGATTGAATATCTTTAAAATGCTACAATTCTTTGCTCAGATTGTATCAAATGTTTATTTTATGGAATAGTGATTTAAAAAAGACAATTATAACATATATGTACTATTTATTGTAAATCCACTTTATAGGATTGATGATTTTTTCGTTACAATTCCATAATTAATCTTAATCTTTTTAAGGTTATTTTCACTTGAGTATTAATTATTAAACATTTACTGGCCTACATGGAATATTAATTTACAAAGTTAACAAAAGAATGTAAAGACAACGGAGCCAAGCAGCTCAGGGGGCAGTCGAGCAGGGTACAGCCAGATGGTCGTGTGTTTTGTTTCTTGTGCTCTGCTTTATTAATGCATTATATTTTATATCGTTTGCATATTACAGTATTTTTAGTTATTTCATTTTGATTAAAGACGGTTACTATATTAAATTCGTATTATTTTATGCCTTCCTAACTGTTACCCCTATTGCATAATGTTACTAATATATACTGATTACCAGTCATTTATATCGTCATATTTACTCAATAGTCATATTTCTCAAATTACAATGTAATAGTGGTAAATTATTTAAACTATTTATGAAGATGTAAAAGTTATAAAAGTATAATTTTTCTGAGCACGAAATAAATTATTAACAAATTACCGAAAAGTAAGTAAATATGAGTAGGTTTAAATACACAAAATATTTCAAAATTAAACAATAATAGTAACTTACAAGGTGATTACGGTTATTACTCAATTATAAAAAAAACTTGACACAGCTGTCAGATTACTCATCGATTTCCAGTAGTGCCAATTGTAGTTCATCGGAAGTCGAAAGTAGCTAACTGATTTGTAAAAGTAGCTATTTTACCACTCAAAATTAATCTTTAGGGTGCGTTCTTTTATGTAGAAACTGATTTCGCTGTAACTTCTGTCACCTGCGCGCAGCGTAGTGGTTTTGTGCAGGGTTGCCTGATTATGGGATTTTCCCCAAAAACTAGGGAATTTCTTCTTTAGGGTATTTTTTGGGGATATGTTTTTCTGGGGAATTCTTCTGGGGAAAAAATATTTACCTGGGAAATAACAGAAGATTTTTAGGACTGACATTCCACTCCTTAGACAAGCACTCAAATCTAACCAGGTAATACTCAAAATCAGATAAAAATACAAAAATCCAATTTAGGACCAAATGAAAGTCGGAAGGTGAATCGCGAATGTGTATTTTTAAAAACAAAATGGACGTGTTTCAGTGTTTTGAAAAAAACCGTTTGAGTTCGCTTTTTTTTTAATATTCCATACTTTAATCCCACCCTGTATATATACATGTGTTTCGTAGAAAGTGGCACCCTGTAACATTTATTTTTCCTTAATTTCTTCTTTTACTGAAAGGGTCCTCGTATGAACTCACCTTTAGATGTATTTATTTTAAATATTTTGTGGGTTTTGAAAATTACTATTTTCTCTGTTTATAATTTTTATATTGATTGATTTTCGTTGCATATATTTAAATGTAGACTCCCTGAGTTTACATTTAATTACTAATAATTTCCTTTTGAATATTATTGTTTAATGGATTTTCTTATTCAAATTTGCATATCGTTATCAATGTTCCTTGGTGGGAATGACGGCCTTGCGCGTTTGATTTTTTCGAGAGAAGGATTCGCTCTCTGTTGTGCGTGCTGGAAAGACCTCTCTTCGGAGGATTGGTTTTTGATCACGTTTTTGACCAAGCGTTCTTCATTAGAAACTCATTTAATGAGCATCTGAATGTAAATAAATTTCTCGGTGAAGAGTATCCACAACTATTTTGTTTGGCCTTTGATTGTTGCTGAGGAATTTCGTTGATGAAGATTTCCCTTTTAAAGGTACGTCTTTTTGCAGTCTACTCAATCTTTTTCCAAATCTTGTTTGAATTTTTTTTATTACTCAACTACGATTTTAGGGAACCTAGGCTACCCTGTAACATTACGCCTACTCATATGCACCTATTTGTGCAGCCGTTTTGTCAAAAAAAAAGGGAATCCAGTCTTCCTGGAGCACGGTTGAATTACACCTTCATCTCTGAGAAGTTATAGTACGCTGAATAGGCCCAGTAGCCAATTTTCGAGGCTATACTGTATCCGCAGTCGGCATCAACCACCGTAGGATTACATCAGACTAACCATCAATAGCAGTGGACATTTTCCTTTGTTGGTATTTTTTTATATTATTTAAATTTGCCTTAATTGATTCTTCGAATCAAGTTAATAATTTCATAAATCTTACATTTATCTAATTATAGTTAAAGATAATAATTTATATTAAGGTTTACGAATCTATAGGGTAATAATAATTTTGTACATGAAATTTTTCTGATATCGCTTTTTAGTGATAAATTTTTATTGCATTTTATTTGTGCCAATTTATAAATGCTACGTTTAGATAAATCGTCGGTATCAATTTTCAAATTTTTATTAAATTTATATTGTTTATTAAATTAAAGAAAAGGTTTAATTAAATTTTTGCATATTTTTTAATAGATTTATTAATTCATTTTAGAGGATTACAATATGTAACAGAAATAGTACTATATCTGAGTAATTAGATTTATTTACATATCTACGTTCACATTGATCTTTTTATTTCTTTATTTTGCTCTATATCTATTTTCTTTAATTTTGTGTATATATGTGTTACTATTAATAAATGCATTTAAAATTTGTGCTTCTTATTGTTGAGGAATAACACCACCATACCTAAAAAAAATAAAAGATAATTTATGCTAAATTGTTTAAGTAATAGTTGTTTAAAATAATACTTACCAAGAGAAATAGGTTCTCCCGCTTTCCTATTTTGTTCAAGTTATCTTGTGCATTAAAAAAGCTGGATGGCGCCCTTTTTTTTCTTTGCTTCATACTCAGGGACGAACCCATGGGGGGGATGGGAGGGGAAGCTCCCCCCTCAAAGTTGATATTTTTGAGCGAGAGTTGGCAATTTCACAATTTGAGAAAAATGAGAAGATAAGAAAATGTGTCCAAAACAATTTATTTTTTTAAATTTAATCTAATTGCCATACATACACGTTGGAGAGTTTTAAATAAAAATAAGATTTATACTAATTTTGCTTCATATAATGTCAGGTACAAATAAAAATATTTTCTTACTAGTAGTTGGTATTTTCATCGTAATAAGTTGGCAATTTTAAGGTTACCCCCCTCCAAAAAAACTCGTTAGGTTCGTCCCTGTTCATACTCAGTGGACCCACGTATCCCACTCACCGATGAAAAGCTGCCGCACGCCAATGCGTAACCTTTTCCGCAAGTAAAAAAAGGTTACAACCCTGCACGATCAATGTAAAAGTGACACCCTGTATATATAATTGCAATATTAAGCTGGGCATAGTGACACCAGCATATATATATATATATATATATATATATATATATATATATATATATATATATATATATATATATATATAAGAAAGTGTTATAATAATGGGATATCGCGCAACAGAGAAGAAAGAAAAAACAAGTTGCAGCCGTCTACACGTGTTTCACACTTATTAGTGATCATCAGGACGGCATAGCAGATGGAATAAATATAAAAGCAACTCACTCAGAAAGATGTAACAACACAAGGTTTCACTGATAGCAGCCAACCGCACATTTGCAGTATCGGCCTGAAGACACTGAGTTTTCAGTGCAACAACAAACGTCACTACGGAGGCAGCTAAAGCCACTACCGTGACGTTTGTTGTTGCACTGAAAACTCAGTGTCTTCAGGCCGATACTGCAAATGTGCGGTTGGCTGCTATCAGTGAAACCTTGTGTTGTTACATCTTTCTGAGTGAGTTGCTTTTATATTTATTCCATCTGCTATGCCGTCCTGATGATCACTAATAAGTGTGAAACACGTGTAGACGGCTGCAACTTGTTTTTTCTTTCTTCTCTGTTGCGCGATATCCCATTATTTTAACACTTTCTTGTATATCTCTACGCGCATTATTACTTCTAATCATTGATTATATATATATATATATATATATATATATATATATATATATATATATATATTGCTGTAATATCTCATTTAAAGAAATATAGTATTTTTCCCGACATTAACAAATGCCCCGCGTTACAGCGACATAAATAAATGCAGTGATATTGGTTAATTAAAAATAATAAATTATTTTTAAAAATTTTATTAAATATTTTGCAACTGTGAATAATTGCCGTTCGATCGTAGATAATATTCTATAAAAAAATGACTGAACTTTGGAAATGCTTTTCAACTTCCCTCTTTTATAAATTCTAATATGATTTGAAAATACCTTTTAATAGATTTAATAATGCAATGGTTATATAAAATTAATGTTACGTTAGTTCTTGACTAACTCAAGTTTACGTAAGAGAGTTGGGCGCCAGTTAAATAACTTAACATTAGAATTAAATTTAATAAAGACTCATCTCAGGGTGAATGTGGATTCTTGTGGTATTAAAAAAATATACAAATTGAAATTTAAAAACACTTTTAAAATTGAAAACTTAATTAATTTTTAACTATTACTAAATTGTTCAAATCACTTTTACTACACTTCACCAACAATAGTCTCTTCTTCAGCAAATGCCAATACAAAAAGGAAATAACTTCCTACCTTTTTATAATATTTCTTCTTTCCTTTAACTATAGATGTCCTCTTTCCCAAACCATTGGCAGAGTAGATCACTTTATGTTGACCCAGGGTTGGTCTCCAGTTCCGGTTGACTTTCTTCCTTTTGCATGGATTTCCCATATAATATCCTCCAAAACTTGATTTTGGTAACTCACTTTTGTTTATTAATTGCGGGTACAATTTTCCTTTTTCGTAGGATACTTATAGTTGTTTTTTGTGTTTAATTAAATAAAACACACGTTTATGGTTTTAACGTAGATTTATTATCTTGCTTAACTTTAGCAAGTAATTTATCTTAAAGGTGGTTCTTTATCATCATATACACTTTTACAATTTATACTTTTTACACTTTCGCCGTATTCAAATCACCAACTAACTTAACTTGTCTATATTAAGACTAAACTATTTAAAATTTTATAATATTCTCAACCACGACTTTACTCGGTCGCTTTATATTGGTAAGTGTTCTTTTATCTTACACGACTTTACTCCGTCGCTTTCTATCAGTAAGTGTCCTAAAATTATGATTTTCTAAGCTTATATACTATTTCCTATTTACATAATCGCGTTACCTAATTTGACGTCACCTTATCATCTAATACAATGACCACACTATTTACAACATATTATACATAATAGCATATTAATACTCTTTATAAAAGTGACACATCTATTACAAATTATTACACAATACTTTTACGCAATAATAACGATTTATTTACATTTACAAAACCTTAAAGAATCACATAACCCGTCGATATACACATTTGAAATTATACATAATTGAATTACATCATAACAAAAACTTGCGAACAACTGGATGTTACGTACACTTAAGTAATCAGTGAGTAAGCTATTTGATAATAAATAAAGAAATATGTATTATTTAACCTTATTAAAAAGTATATACATTGATTGTATAATCAATGACACACCATTAAATAACTTAAATTTATTTTTAACGGAAAAGTTGATAAAAATATTTCAAAAGTGTTAGTTTTTAGCAAAGATTTTAGATTTTCACAAAATTTTCAAAATTTTCCAAAATTTTGAAACTACCATCCACAGCAATATATATATATATATATATATATATATATATATATATATATATATATATATATATATATACAAGAAAGTGTTATAATAATGGGATATCGCGCAACAGAGAAGAAAGAAATCATAAGTTGCAGCCGTCTACACGTGTTTCACACTTATTAGTGATCATCAGGACGGCATAGCAGATGGAATAAATATAAAAGCAACTAACTCAGAAAGATGTAACAACACAAGGTTTCACTGATAGCAGCCAACCGCACATTTGCAGTATCGGCCTGAAGACACTGAGTTTTCGGTGCAACAACAAACGTCACTACGGAGGCAGCTAAAGCTACTACCGTGAGACAACCAATCCCAAAGTATAATATCAATGATTAGAAGTAATAATGCGCGTAGAGATATACAAGAAAGTGTTATAATAATGGGATATCGCGCAACAGAGAAGAAAGAAATCATAAGTTGCAGCCGTCTACACGTGTTTCACACTTATTAGTGATCATCAGGACGGCATAGCAGATGGAATAAATATAAAAGCAACTAACTCAGAAAGATGTAACAACACAAGGTTTCACTGATAGCAGCCAACCGCACATTTGCAGTATCGGCCTGAAGACACTGAGTTTTCAGTGCAACAACAAACGTCACTACGGAGGCAGCTAAAGCCACTACCGTGAGACAACCAATCCCAAAGTATAATATCAATGATTAGAAGTAATAATGCGCGTAGAGATATACAAGAAAGTGTTATAATAATGGGATATCGCGCAACAGAGAAGAAAGAAATCATAAGTTGCAGCCGTCTACACGTGTTTCACACTTATTAGTG
This sequence comes from Agrypnus murinus, assembly GCA_929113105.1. Classification (NCBI taxonomy): domain Eukaryota; kingdom Metazoa; phylum Arthropoda; class Insecta; order Coleoptera; family Elateridae; genus Agrypnus; species Agrypnus murinus. Next base: position 37,213,122 of record OV816025.1, on the reverse strand, counting down.
ATCATCAGGACGGCATAGCAGATGGAATAAATATAAAAGCAACTAACTCAGAAAGATGTAACAACACAAGGTTTCACTGATAGCAGCCAACCGCACATTTGCAGTATCGGCCTGAAGACACTGAGTTTTCAGTGCAACAACAAACGTCACTACGGAGGCAGCTAAAGCCACTACCGTGAGACAACCAATCCCAAAGTATAATATCAATGATTAGAAGTAATAATGCGCGTAGAGATATACAAGAAAGTGTTATAATAATGGGATATCGCGCAACAGAGAAGAAAGAAATCATAAGTTGCAGCCGTCTACACGTGTTTCACACTTATTAGTGATCATCAGGACGTCCTGATGATCACTAATAAGTGTGAAACACGTGTAGACGGCTGCAACTTATGATTTCTTTCTTCTCTGTTGCGCGATATCCCATTATTATAACACTTTCTTGTATATCTCTACGCGCATTATTACTTCTAATCATTGATATATATATATATATATATATATATATATATATATATATATATATATATATATATAGTGCAAAGGGCACCCAAGTGTATATTTTTAATATCATAGATTACCAGTTTGGCACCCTCCAACGTTGCCAAATTAGCGGGTGTTGCTTGTCATATTATTCTGATAAACTGGTGACATTGATATATTTGTTAACTGACATTATTTGTTCCACGAGTGGTTCAGAATAGAAATATTTCATTTGCATGGTGGCTACTTATAAAACAAATTTATATCAAGTCTTGTTTTTAATAAGTTATAACACTTGAAGTAAATTTGAAAGAGCAGATGGACTACATAACGTATATTATATAACTAACAAGTATAGTATAGTGGCAACACCTTATTGTTTAATTTTTACATCGCTTCACTTTGTTATCTAGATGACAGATGTTAACTGCTAGATGCATATATTATCTATGATCACAAACACAAGTCCGCTTATCGCGATGTTATTATCACGAGCTTGTTTAAACCAGCTTAATAATTAAGCACATTCTTCTAATTCACTAAAACGCCGTTCACGTTTCCTGGATTCACAAACGTCGTTAGAATTCCAAGCTTTTAAGATCTCTTCGTTCTTTGAAATTGTGGAACGTGTATTCGGTTGAATTCCAAATTCTTTGGCGATATCAAATTTTGAATCAATCGCCCTTATTTTCAAGGCTTACTTTCAACAAACCGAATTTCATAATCTTCTTTAACAACAAATCAATTAAACACATTATCTAAAAAGGTTTTTATTTGGGGATTTTCTAAAAATTTGTTTAACATTTGGTTTTAAACCGGATGGTAATGAAAAGAAGCCGCAATGAATCATCCCTTAATCCTTTCTTTGAAACCTGTTTACTATGACCGTGTGGTGGTTTTGGGGATGATTTAAAAGTGTACAATATGAAATCAAAGAGGGCGCATGTCATGTTGATATATAGAATTGTTATTATATTTTCAATCATTAATAAGAACGATTATCTTTATTCTGATATACACCGTTTAGTCTAAGTTTACGTTCACGTCATAGATATAATAGTAGTGACGTAACACTACAACCAACTGTGCAAATAATAACTTTCAAAATTGAATTTTATGAAGAAAGATTATTTGCTTTATCGAAAGTAATAAAATTTAATTTTCATATATTTAGCAATACATTTATTTATAGAATAAATACAAATAGGTTTTTAAACCAAAATGTAATTTCTTAATTTAATGAGAAAATACACATTTATTTCAACAGAAAAACAGGTTGGTACACCTGTGTAAGCGACACGCTGTATTGTCAAATTTATTTATTGTGTTTTCTAAGTTCGGTTTACAATAGTTTGTTACCTGTTTTGTACAATTGCATTAACTGAATAGAATTCTAGAGAGTTTCTCAAGCGCTGAGAATATATCTTAAGACTGTTTCCAACATTTCATCTGTGGAAGAAGTTTCCAGTCCAAAGAGGAAACGAAATCGAAAACAAACTACAGATATTGATCCTTTGTACAGGCAAATATTAACAATGAAATTTATGAAATACATATATAAGAACAGTAAGTACCTGACGTTATGTGTGTGGCTGTGCTCTTCAATTGATATACCACATTTTGATACAGGAGAACATGTATCACTTAATATTTTGTCAAAAAAATTGAAATCCAAGCTCATGCATGAAGGAAGTAGAAGTTATTTATCCATTGCCTTACGGCAAATTGGATTCGTATACTATAAGAATGACCATTCAAGACAAGGGGATGATGGAGGGATAGATGGGGATGAACAAAGTTATATTGTTTATAAGAGAATAATTCTTTTAAAAACGTACACTGAAAATATGCAGCAGAGGTGTAGGATCAAACAAGGAATATCCAATTCCATATGGCAACAGCGCATAGAGTGACGTCATAATTTAGTAATGACGTGAACGTAAACTTACACTAAATAACGTATACTTGAAAATAAAAAGAATTAAGTACATTGTGAGCCTCATTGCTCTACCATAAGTAAAGAACCCACGAAGATATTATTTGATTTCAATAATCAAATCATAGTGTCGGCATGACAAGTGACCGGTGCATATAAAATTGGCGAACCAACGAGTGGCAAAAAGAAATCCAGTGCGTTTTGGTAATACTAGAAGAAGCTGGAGCAAAGAAAAAAAATCTTTTAAGGATTTTCATAGGGGTTTTTGAAGAAACTTCAGACATCATCGAAAGGTGGAATAAAGAAGAAAGAGTTGACGCGCGGCAATTCATCGAGGTGACCTGTTGAGAAGTGAAGTATCGATACTTCTCTACTTGGTGCAGAGTGAGATCATCTCAATTAAATTGGCAAGCAAATCCATTTAATACACTTTGCATTACAGTATTACACAAAAGTGGGAAAAATAGAGAGACAGTCATGTCAGAACAAAATATAGATCAAATTTTACAGTAACTCGCATCGGGTATGCTTGATCTGAAGAAAACCGTGGGTTCTTTAGCCCAGAATGTTAGCTAAATTGGAGAAAAGGTTAAATCTGAGGGAGGTCCCTCATCAACAAAACTTGATAGATCATATATAACAAACTGGCGGGAGTTAGGTGGTAGTAATCTTTGTTTCTACCCCAATTCCAAATTACAACCCATGTTATTTTTAAAGAAAATTAATTACTAAAATTTTCGAGGATGTCGGGGTGCCTGACAGCTGCAAGGTGGGTCTCGCGATCTCATGTTTGAGGAGTGTTGCTGCCGACTGGGGCTCCATTAAGGAACCAAGCTTTAAAACTTTTGATGATTTTCAGGAGGCGTTCCAGAATAGGTTGTGGGGGATTGATAAACAAAGGGATTTATTCCTACAATTAAATTATGGTCGTTTCGAATCGGCCTGTAGATCCGAATACTTTGTTAACTTAGTAAATCAAGCGGGATTTCTACCTAAAAAGATAGATGACGAAAAATTGGTCGAAATGCTCTCTAAACATTTTCCCACAGAAATCCAAAGGGGTATTATCACGCTAGGGTGTAAAACTATCGACGAGGTCGACGAACACCTTCGGAAAATCGATGAAACGTATGTCAATGAGTCCACTCCATTTAACCGTATGGGTCCGAACAGAAATTATGCTAAAAATGAAGGCAGGTCGATTGTTACGAACAATAATAACAACCAAAGCAATAGTACAAATCCTAATAATAATAACTTCATAAATTCCGATGTTCACATCATTACTCGTTTTAACCAAGATCCAAATGCCTTTTTGTCAGATTCCGATTCCAACTCGGACTCTGAGGAAAAGATGTTTACACCTGTCATTCCTGTCAAGGTTGGTAATGACGTTATGGATGTATTAATTGATAGCGGAAGTGACGTTACTGCTATTTCGGAAGATTTTTATAATAGAATTAATAAAACAGAGAATTATCTTAGCCTGCCAGTGTCAAACGTGACTATAGCCGTAGTTGTGGGAGGAAGAACAGAAAGAGTTAAATATCAGGTTCTGGTACCGATCGAAATAAATGGGGTTCACTTAGACTTATGCTGTCTTGTGATTCCAAAGTTAAATAAAATTTATCATTTGGATGCGATTGGTTGAGCAAATATAAAGCTCATTTAAATTTTAAGAAATCTGTTTTACATTTTACTGTTAATAATGCAACCCAGTCAGTAGATTTCAATTTTAGAAACGGGGTGGACCATTCTTTGAATATTAACTTATGCTCAGACATTTCCAAGCATAAGTATAACGATTCTGATTTTGAGCGGGCGGCTCAAAGATCACATACTTCCGAGGAAAATAAGAAAAAATTATTCGAGCTTTTAAGGGCAAATGAGGATGTTTTTTCCGAATGCCCAGGAAAAGTTAAACATTATGAACATGAAATGGAAATGAAGGATGAAACGTCATTTAACGTCCCTTCTTATTCGATTCCTTTTACATACCGAGAGCAAGTTAAATCCCAAATTGAAGAAATGCTGTCATGGAGTATTATAAAAAAGGAAATTCGAAATACATTTCCCCGTTGGTCGCGGTCACCAAAAGGGATAAATCCGTTAGTGTATGTTTGGATGCACGTACCTTAAACTCAAAATTATCAAGGGATTTTGTGAACCCAGCTAATCCTAACGAATTAATTTTAAATTTTAAAAAAGGTCAAATAGTAGGGAAAAATTGGGTGTTCTGAACCCACCCCCCACTCCTGACCTTGACCTTGAACCTATCTCTCTCTAACACATGGTGACCTTGAATCTATCTCTGTCACGTAAACTTGGCAACACCGCATTATCAAGGTCAACAATATGGCAACACCGCATTATCAAGGTCAACAATATGGCAACACCGCATTCTCAAGGTCAACAATATGGCAACACCGCATTCTCAAGGCCATCAATATGGCAACAATGTTTTGACCTTGAACTCAAGACCACTCTTCAAGGTCATCAAACACCATTCAAGGCCATGATCAAGGTCATCAAACACCATTCAAGGTCAAGTTTTAGATATATATAGCAGGTCACATGTATTGAAAATTCAAAATGTGTGTAGAAGCGAGCTTACAGAATACGTGCTTGACAGAAAGAGTGTTATCATTTCGTAATTGGAAGGGTATACCAACCCCAAAATCTTTAGCTGAGGCCGGATTTGTCTACACGGGACGTGAAGATAGAGTAGAATGTTTTTATTGCCGAGTGAACATTTTCAAATGGGAACCGTCGGATAGTCCAATCGTAGAACACCTGAAATGGTCACCACATTGCGTGTTAGCAAACGTGTTAGCACCCATAAACGTTGAAAGCGGTAGAGACGTTTGCGGTTAAAAGTAACCAGATAAAACATAGAATATAACACGAGGGAAGATGTTACCAATCAAGGCAGTAATATTATTAGCAACCTTGTACGAGGGCGTAGTGTACGTTGCAAAACTTCCAGACACAACAGCAGCGTTTATTGCATACGACTTCAACACGAGCGTTTGGTTTGGCATGCAACCGGTGACGTTGCAACAAATGGGACTGTTTAAACACGAAATCGGCAATAGAACGCAAGAAGTACGATTCAGGGTCAAATTCGTGTACCCAACATATACCATGGATAGCGAGTGGCAAACCCTCGGGAAAAGTACGGTGGAACAATGTAAAGTCAGCAGCGAATCGTGTTACGTTTCCGTGGTGATCTTGGGCACCCTGTTAATCGCAGTAGTTGGTGTAAGCATGGGAACATATTGTATCACTCGTTATCGTTACCATTAAAGACCATGACCTTGGCTCCCACCCGCCAACTTAGTATATACCATGACCTTGGACCCCACCCCTCAACTAAGGCCATGACCTTGGATCCCACCCTTCAACTCAGTATATATAAACGCATACGCAAGAACAATTCAGTAGTACAGCATACGCAAGAACAATTCAGTAGTACAGCATCTACACAAGAACAATTCAGTAGTACAACATCATGAACGTGGTAGAGGCAACCGTTTTAGTAACATTCGATTTCGAGGACGACCAGGATGAAATGCGAGACGAAGAACTATACGGTAGAAACGTCGAGAAAACTTTAGACCACCACAAAGAGGCATTCGTTAAACGCGTCAAAGAGAAGCGTGTTCTTGAAGCTGGTTATCTGGTGTTTGCGCTAGTGACGTTTGCATATTCAATGGACTTAAATGGGGAAAGGATATGGTTTGACGGAAAAAGTGGGACAGCGCCGAAACAGTTGGAAGAGCCGTTACACGAATGGTACTATGCAAATATAAAAATTCTTATTATGAGATGTATAGAGGAGTATAATTCGGATAAGTTTCGAATGGAACATTTGTGTCGTTTCACCATCTTAATAGCGGAGAGTTAAAGTGTTGTGCTGTTTATAGACAAGTATAAGCCGGATAAGTATGGAACGGAACGTTTGCGTCGTTTTACCATCTTAATAGCGGAGAGTTAAAGTGTTGTGCTGTTTATGCAAAGGTGTAGAAACATCCAGCACATTATGTAGTGCAACGTACGCCGGGGGCATAACTAATGTATTACTGAAATAAATGTACTCTGTAAACAAATACAAGGTGGTAAGTTTGGAAAAATGTAATCCTCTGATATATCAAAGTCAATCATAAAGTGTAAACAATTGCATATGTATTTAGTTAAATAAACCACGTATTTATCCCATTATATCGTTTCATTTAATACCGATCTCCGTCTCTCCTAGACATTAATTTAACGATTAAATCAAAAGTGACACTAAGATTTAAAAATTTCATACCATTTTAATTTCAATTAGACTCTTACTTAACTATGAACGTATGCAGACGAAAGATCAATACAACCTCAAGGGTAAGAACTACACCAGACAGTCAGGAATGTGCAGACGAGAACAAAGAAATTCCACAGACATCGTTGAGAACAGACGAAACAAGGCAAGGTCAACGAGATTGTATTTACACAGAAAGGAGTGGCCAGACAATCAGGAATGTGCAGACGAGAACAAAGAAATTCCACAGACATCGTTGAGAACAGACGAAAGAATGCACAGGAAAGGTCAACACTACCTCAAGGGTAAGAACTACACCAGACAGTCAGGAATGTGCAGACAAGAACAAAGAAATTCCGCAGTCGTTGTTGAGAACAGACGAAACAAGGCAAGGTCAACGAGATTGTATTTAGATTGTATTTACACAGAAAGGAGTGGCCAGACAGTCAGGAATGTGCAGACGAGAACAAAGAAATTCCACAGACATCGTTGAGAACAGACGAAACAAGGCAAGGTCAACGAGATTGTATTTACACATAAAGGAGTGGCCAGACAGGGGTAAGAACTACACCAGACAGTCAGAAATGTGCAGACGAGAACAAAGAAATTCCGCAGACATCGTTGAGAACAGACGAAACAAGGCAAGGTCAACGAGATTGTATTTACACATAAAGGAGTGGCCAGACAGGGGTAAGAACTACACCAGACAGTCAGAAATGTGCAGACGAGAACAAAGAAATTCCGCAGTCGTTGTTGAGAACAGACGAAACAAGGCAAGGTCAACGAGATTGTATTTACACAGAAAGGAGTGGGGGCATAGATATATCTATACCTTCCGAGCTGCACCACTCAGTTACAGTTACAACAACAGTGAAGATGAGTGAAATGAATAATGAAATGAACAACGAAAGTTCGTCGCCGGAGGTCGACCGACCGGCTTCCAGGAGCTCGTCGATTTGGAGTGAAGAGACCGATATAATCGGGGCAGCCAACGATGTTGGCAGCCAGGAGGAGATGGAGGACGAGGAGGAAGACCAGGAGGAGGAAACCATGAAAGTGCTGGTAACTAACTAAATAATTTAACAAAATTACTTTTAACAAAATTACTTTTAACAAAATTACTTTTAACAAAATTACTTTTAAATAAAATGAGGAAACGATGGAAGTGCTGGTAACTAACTAAATAATTTAACAAAATTACTTTTAAATAAAACACATAGATATGAGCCATATATTTTTATTTTAATGTTTATAGCCGGAGATCATTTTAGTAGCGACTTCTCGGCCCGTGCTGGTACGGGGACGGTTTAGCACGCTGGTGCTGTGTTGCGTATGCAGGGAGAACTACATCACAGTCCCTCCGGACTATGATGCAGTAAGGCACGCAGCAACGCACCAAAAGTGTGAGGCATGCACATAAGTGAGTTAAAATTAGTTTATTGTAATAAAATTACGTTTTAATTTACCCCGTGTTTTGCAGGTGCAAAAAAAAAAGTTAGGTTAGGTTAGGTTAGTTGAAACAGTAAACGTCATTATTCTTAAAGTTCATACTACAGCGCCACCACCCCCGTAAATGAATAGTAAGGGGTTGAAAGCGTAGGGGGGGGGTAGGGAGAGATGGGTGGAAGAGGGGTGGGAGGTGGGAAGAGGGGGCGGGGGGCGGGGGGGAAGGTTGAAAAATGAAAAATCAGCGCTCTAGCTCTCAAGGTTAACGAAGGGCAATATTTCGTTTGCTCGATTTGATAGGTAGAGATAAATGAAGGTCATCGCGGGTATGCTGTTGACCACAATTGAATGGTCATAGAGTATTTCCGGGCTACTACAAACTTTTGGTTTTTGTATTTTTTTTGATTTTTTTGAATTTTTTTTTTGATTTTTTTTCAGAGAGTATTGTCCGGTGGCTACAAACTTTTGAATTAAAACAACATAGTGAGTAATGGGTCAGACGGTTTTAGTGACTTTTTGTTTACGGTTATAATATCTACAATTTCTCTTATTGTATATAATCAAATCATCAATTGTAAAGGAAAAATAATTATTTCATGCTATTTTTATTTAAAATGTGTTGGTCCTAACTAAATAATATGAATAAAATTACTATAATATCTATAATATCTATAATGTCTATAATATCTAAAATTACACATCACTGCTGATCCATCTGCATCTCCAACCGTTCATTCAATAGGTGTAGCAGTACGCTTCCGTGACAATTATCATCGCAGGTACACTCATCCGCATCGTTGCCTCCAAATTGGGATACCGGACCGTTGAAATGCAACCGTTCGGAACACACCATTGGGTCGAAGGTGTTGTAAAGCATCCGTTTCATGCAGCCATCACACCAATGGGATGGTACGTGGTAAATCGACCTCAACACCCTGGTGTGGTATTCCTGCGGTAGGGTTGCCGTACTACACACACTGCGTATGCAACCCTTGCATAGACGCTTCTCCTTCCACGTGTAGTACGACCACCACAGACAATACGGGACATCTGCCACGGTAAACCACCCCTGCAATACCGTAGCCACCTGTTGAAACCGTAGGGTTCGGTTTGCACAAGCAATGTCCTCCATGTCACCGAAACGGTCTTCATCATAATGTCGGGCGGACTTAGCGGTTGCATACCAATACCATTTCCACATCACCCATAGTTCGAACACTAGGCGTTCTATACCTATACCTATGGATGATTGCGGATTCATTAGCTCTCGATGGTGGCGGGCGATGGCTACATGTGGACCCAACGAGGCAGCGATGCGGCGTAACGATTGAGCCCGTAGGCTGTGCCAGCGATCCCAGTGCTACGCATCTGGCACGTAACTTCCTTCAGCTGAATGTGGTATACGAGGAGCGATGTCGGACATTGTGATGTGTTACCTGGTGTGGAAAACACTCCCTATTATATCGAAGTAGCAACACCCACGGAGGGAGTGGGGGTCCCTGGGAAGTGGAAGACCTTGAGGTACCTATACACCGACCTATACAGCAATGACCTTGAGGAAATGCAAGGTTTCTGTCTATACACCGACCTATACACCAATGACCTTGAGGAAATGCAAGGTTTCTGTCTATACACCAATGACATTGAGGTACTGTAAGGATTTGCACGAATGCAATGTAAAGTTGTGGGGGTGATGGAGGGGTTCAAGGTGAAGGAGTGGGGGTGAAAGTGGGGTTCAAGGTTAGGGAGTGGGGGTGGTTCGACAAAACCGGAGGGCGACGCAGCGGAGCGTCAGTCTGTCTTCGTTCATCATGGATACATCATCTAGTAGTGTTACCAGTGTTGGTGAAGTGAATAAGTGTCGTTGTGTGACATTGTCCTTCTGGTCAAAATTATCGATGAGGAAAGCGTGCCCGGTACATGTGCCGCGTACACCATCTCCAGTTGCTGCGTGCCCGGTACGTGTACCAACTATCGAGCGTGCACCATCTCCAGTTGCTGCGTGCCCGGTACTTGTGCCAACTATCGAGCGTACACCATCTCCAGTTGCTGTCGCAAAGAAGATCATAGTACTGCAAAATGTGGTAGTAAAGGCGGCAGCCGTGAATGTGGAAAAGCCGAAGTACGACATGCTCAGTGGGCGTTCACAACCTTTGCTGCGAGAGCTGTTGACTTCGACAAATGTGTTTTACGCTGCTGGAAGTTTGCACTTGAGAGGAATCCCCATCGTGACGGTCCAGGAAGCACCTGCGGCATCACCATGGTCGGGTGAGTGGGACTCCCAATTGTTGAATAGTCCACCGGGCAGCGATTATGATATCTCAATTCGGGGGTCCCTTTTGGGGGATGCATCACCATCTGCAACCGACGATGACGAAGTGAACCTGCCCATGGAGATTGCCGCAAGTGCAAATGTAATTGTTGATGAAACGGAGTCGGACTGTTCCACATCAATTGCAAGCGCTCCTGACGATGACGATGAGGAGTTAATCATTCCGGGTACCCCCTGTGATGACGGGGTGCATGACCATTTGGACATAGACACAGCGACACTTATGGAGGTTTCTGATGACACAGCATCTATCCAGTTGTCCGGCTGCATCAGAGACTTCACAACTTCACCGATTGTCTTCATAGATGGTGTACCATGCGAGAAGCAGTCTTTACCGCTTGCTGCCGTTGATGATGCACAGCAGACAAGGATTACACGACGGTTAAAAGAAGTGGCGTCCGGTTTGCGAGGGTGTGAGAGTGAACGCACCGCTCTCCTTCAACGCAAAGCGGAACTCTTAGCTGCTGTGGAAAGATACGAGATCAAAATCAAGAGTATCAAGACGCAGCAGCTACGACAACTGATGACGGAGTTGGGGTCCTGTGAGAGCGAACGCCTCGCACTCTTAACCGAAGCGGAAAACTTGTCTGCTTTGCGTCATCAACGACGTTAACGGTTGGTATAACTGTGACCTCCCACTAACAATAACCCAGTCCTCTTCCTATCCCGGTCGGGTTTGCATAACAGGTCCTCGTCGTCCCGACTGGAAATCAGTATCGCGAACGTTAGTGGTAAAAGTTGACGTAAAAGCTTTATCGTTTGCCAGTGTGTTCCCGTTTACTGATTACTAAGAATATGCATGTGTGTAGCTGCGGTGCGTCCTTCACCCGACGGGATGTCTTAACCCGTCACCGAAGAGAAAGCTGCCGTGGACCGCTGCACTACCCATCCACGAGCGGTAAGTAACCATTCCTGTGAGGTTGTATGATGTGATACGAATATTTTCTTGATTACAGCTCGGGGAGCTTCGGATGCTGTAGGGAATACTGGTGAAGGACCTGCATCTAAGAAAGCGAAAAAAACCTCCCCGCAAAGTACGTGTACACATTGTTAACGGCTTTAGTGTTAGTGATCTGTGCAATTGTTTCAGGAAATACCTCCGCGACGGTGTATTGCGATGTGTGCGAGCTGGATGTTAGTTAAAAGGTTAGAGTTAATTCGATTATTTGACCTTTGTATAAGTCAAAATTATTTCACTTTTAATAACATAATTTATTTACAAAAGGATGGTTTACCTATGGGTAATTCTCTAAGTCCTCTATTAGCTAACATATTTATGGACAAGTTTGAAGATCGAATATTTGAATTAAACCTCTCTAAACACATTATCTTCTGGTTTCGTTATGTTGATGACATTTTAGCTTGTTTCGACAGTTCTTTTGAGGTTATCAATGAATTTTTAATTCTTATAAACAGTATCCACCCTAATATAAAATTTACACTAGAAACAGAACAAAACAGGGCTATAAACTTTCTAGACTTAAATATCAAGATTAACGCAGACAATCTATTTGAATTTTCCATATACAGAAAACCAACACAAACAGACATAACAATACCAAATAAATCTTGTCACCACAATACACATAAAATAGCAGCCTACAGATCATTAGTACACAGAGCTTTAACTATTCCACTAACAAAATCAGATTTTAGCAAAGAGATATCAACCATTAAACAACTAGCACATGCAAATCATTATAATCCGAACATGATTGACACTTTAATTAAACAAAAAGATTATAGGTTAGCTATCAAAAGAATATATCCCATTGACAATCAAACAGAAGACACAAATTACATATCTATACCATATTTTGGCAAAATATCAGAAAAAATTGCACATATACTAAGAAAAAACAACAATTATAAAATAACATTTAAAACCAACACTAACACTTTTTCATTTTTATTTAATGCTAAAGACAGAACACATGATATCATGAAATCGGGCATTTAGCGTTTAAATTGTTCTTTTTGTAGTTCGGTATATATTGGACAAACACTTCGAAATTTTGACATAAGATATAAAGAACACGTACGTCATTACAAAAATAAACATCCTGAAAAATCGAATTACGCCAAACACCTTTTAGAACAAAATCACACAATGACTCCTCAAAATAATATTAAATTCCTACATTTTTGTAATAACAAACGCAAATTAGACATTTTAGAAGCCTTTGAGATATACAAACACAAACTCAGGGTACCTTTAATGAATGAACAACTTGAGCTCAGTAATTCTCCATTACTGGAAGTATTAGATATTTAATTATGATTATTATTATTATTTTATCTAGTTACCTATTTTGTATCTACCTTAGCGACGTGTTTGTTTATAATTATATTACCTTTGATAATGACAGCATAGCTGTCGAAACAATATTGTCAGGTTGTATTTTAATAAAACTGTGAAACTTTTAATAATCTTTATTTATTTCATCACTATATTTCAGTGTTTATAAAATGCATGTTGATGAAATATTTTGGAGAATCTAAGTATGTATGCCGCGATATGTCACAATCATATATAGCTTAAATGAAAGCTTGAAGTGTCTACGTTCCAATACTGCAGTCGATTGATTTCGCACGGATTTGCATGACACTTTTTTTAATTTTCAGGGGGTAGGTTTTGCATTTCCCGCATGGAGTATTTTGAAGTTTGGTACTCTATTTCAAAATGTGAAGTACATGACTATTTATTTGCATACATTTCCAATAAAATAAACCTACTAGAAGCTAGTGGTGACTTTGTACGAAGGATTAAATAAAAGATCAACCAAAAAAAATTAACCACAAATGGAAGTTAGCTGGTTCCCGTAGAAAAGATACTACTACTGTAACAAAAAAAAGTATATAAGAGGAACGTATTTATTGCGTTCGTACTGAAAGCAGTACCAAATGTGACCGTTTCTGATAAAAAGGGCACAAGTTTTTCTTTCGTTCTCTGCAGAAAACTTGGAAAAGTAAATCAAGTTGGGTTTAGTCGAAATTTAAATCTGTTTATATACCTGTATTATATATTCAATTAATGACTGATGGCAGCACTCAGGGTTCTTACGCTTTTGAAAATTGTAAATTCCCAGGCTTTCCCTGACTTTTTCAGACAAAAAACTTTCCCTAACAATTCCAGGTTTTCCAGGTGTGTAAGAACCCTGGCACTGCTGCTCTCATTGGTCTCATTACCACAAATCATTAATTACTTTTTTGCACTCCGTAGACTAAAAGTGCCATTTTAATCTTCCGTTTGAAAGACTAAAGTGTCACTTTTAGTCCCGGAGGGATTAGAATTACTTTTAATCCCTCCGGGATTAAAAGTAAAAAAAATGTTAATTTAACGTCTAAGTTGGCCGCGAAACAGTCATTGTGAACATACCACAAAACATGCTAACCTTACTTTTGTAATGTCAAAGCGTTATTATATGTCACACATTTACACAAAATTACAATAGTAAGGTTAGGTGTGTTTGCGGCATGTTCACAATTAACGTTTCTGGAGGGATTAAAAGTAAACAAACAAATTAATGTTACTATGCCAACTAGTTTATTCAAAATACTAGTTTAACCAAATTCAAAATACAGTATGAGCTAATTATTGTGATTTATATGTACAATGACATAGACATAAGCACAATTAACAAAACTAAATAGTCAATCTTCAGGTTTATGAAATAATGTGGAAGCTGTTAGAATATCAACCTTCACTTCTTCGAGTACAATCGGGATGTCAGGTTGTTCGTAGATGTACGGATAGAGGAATTTGTACCAGATCAAATTTTATTTTAATATTGAATCGTCTGGCAATACTATACTTAGCATTTCCAATCGGTTTTGTAATTGTAATTGCATTTATTTAACAACTATACAATTAGATTGTACATTTTTAACTCTTTTTTATATAATATAACTTTAACTCAATGTATTAGGCAAAACGGAGTGCAAAAAATAGCGTATATACCACGGAACTAAAGTGCCTTTTAATCTTGTTAATGAATGAACAACTTGAGCTCAGTAATTCTCCGTTACTGGAAGTATTAGATGTTTAATTATGATTTTTATTATTAATTTTTATTATTATTATTATTTTATCTAGTTACCTATTTTGTATCTACCTTAGCGACGTGTTTGTTTACAATTATATTACCTTTGATAATGACAGCATAGCTGTCGAAACAATATTGTCAGGTATATTTTAATAAAACTGTGAGACTTTTAATAATCTTTATTTATTTCATGCCTTTTAATCCCTCAGGTGATTGTTGCCCTCGACTACGTCTCGGGCAACAAACTGCACCTTCGGGATTAAAAGAGGCACTTTAGTCCCTTGGTATATAATATACTATTTCTACTTCCATATAAGTAAGTTGTCAAGTACAAACGATTTACTTGACAAGTAAGGTGTCATTGTCAACACTATTATGTAACGCAAAGAAAAACGGGGTACTTACGGGGACTAACGGGGTCGTTAGTGGCAACAATTTTGTTTATCACATATTTGTGTTGGCGGCATTGCCAGTTATTTTGTCAAAATATTTGACAAGCAGAAAAATTCAAACTGTTATTTAAAAAATGTCACAATTTGGGAATCAATTTAATGTGTGGTCGAAGAAAAGATATCGCTCTATAGTTATGAGGCAAATTATGTACGCATGCCATTATGAATTTCCAAGTGTAATTTGTTACTTAAAACTCTCAAAATGTAATATACTATTTCTTTACAACATTATTTAAATCTTTTTGTTAATATTTATAATCTAACTAGTGTGATAAACTACATCTTAAGAAAGAAATTTTGTTTTTTTTTGTCTACACATATGAGCTTATTACGTAAACTTAACTATTTTTTTTTCTAAAGTAGTTAATTATACCGATTGTACTTTAATTACTTATACTGAGCTATATCTATACAAAATATGACGACTACAATCGTTTAAAGTGATATTAGAATTATTTACGTCTAGCTTGTATTAAACGGTCCAGTGTGGCGCGTCGTCGGGCGGAAAGAGCGAATAAGAAAACAACTCCAGTCCGTTTCAATATTGGGGATAGGGTTCTGGCAAGGACGCACTACCAGTCGTCAGCAGAAGCCCGTACAATCAAAAAGTTTTTCTTATTATACGATGGTCCATTTTGGGTTGTCAGGCAGGCTGGACCTAACTCGTACATACTAGGGAATGTGCAAGGACGCGAAGTTTCAAAACAAAATATTATAAACTTGAAATTATATAAAACTCTGCCTCCAGGTTCGGAAATATAATAATTGCAAAAATATATATTTTGTTGGTATATTTGTAGTTTATATTATTTATCTATTTCTACTTTTCTCACTTTAACTAAAATCAGTCACAACACCCATGTTATTTAGATGGGTTGAGTGGTGGTTTAGGGGATGATTTAAAAGTGTACAATATGACAAAGAGGGCGGATGTCATGTTGATAGCACAGTATAATATAATACAGTAGTTTCACTCCCTGTTTTTTTGTCACATAATTTCTACGCGCATAATCGACTCCCGGCGAACAGCGCAGTCAATTCTAACCTCTAAATCGTACTGTTAACACCACGTGTTTTAATGCGATCGGTTTCCAAAGTGTACTAGGTTTTTACGAAGATTAAAAAATAGAAAAATGCCACGATACTGTTCATTTCGTATAATTGTAAAATTTTATCCTATCCATTTACACTGAAAAAATGAAC
The DNA here is from genome assembly GCA_929113105.1 of Agrypnus murinus. Lineage (NCBI taxonomy): Eukaryota > Metazoa > Arthropoda > Insecta > Coleoptera > Elateridae > Agrypnus > Agrypnus murinus. Next base: position 37,196,924 of record OV816025.1, on the reverse strand, counting down.
AAAACAGCATCATATTAGCCTTGCTGTGCTAGATCATTATGAAATCAATAGTACATACAAACTTTCCTTTTAATAATAGATTTCGTTCTATCTACTGGGCCAACATACATACACTAGCGTTTCAGTGAATCCCTTTAATAGGAAATTGTAAAATTGCCCTAAATATAATCAATCTATAGGGCAATCCAAAACAGGTTAGTTTAAAGGGACGCTGAAGGACAAACAAACAGTTTGAAGATCTATCTGTAGTTTTAAAAATATTAAATGTTTTAAATATCTGTTATTCAATGTTTGCTTTAGAGTATATTTTATGTAAATAGAGAGCAATTAATGGTACCATTTGAGGTTATATCTTATGTTTGACCTCCAGTAACTTGATACTTTGACTGCAATCTGGATTGCTCTATAGTGTTTATTATGATTATTCTTTCTACAAGAATTAAACAAGAAATTTAAATTTTGAAAACTTCAAGTCATTAAATTATTTCACAGCATTTTTTGTTGGTTTATAACGGTACTTTTAAAACGATCGTTTTCCGATAAGAAAATATTTAATTCACAAAGGTACAAAAACCATCACTAAAGAGGTTAGATATTCAAATATCCCGCTACAACAGTTTGAAATTGCCGCTAGAAAATAGGCGGACTTATAAACTCCTGGGTAGCTGCGCCAAAACCGGACGGCGACACGAAGATCAAAGACGCCGACCAGAGTGAAAGTATTATATTATACTGTGTTGATAGATAGAATTGTTATTATATTTTCAATCATTAATAAGAACGATTGTCTTTATTCTGATACTTGAAAATATAAAGAATTAAGTACATTGTGAGTCTCATTGCTCTACTATAAGTAAAGAACCCACGAAAATATTATTTGATTTCAATAATCAAATCATAGTGTCGGCACGACAAGTGACCGGTGCAACTGAAACATTTATTGTTTGTTTAGGCACCTTAAATACAATATAACAAGAAAACTACCTAAAATTATCTAAGAATTTACATTTTTGGTTTGAAGTGTAATAAAAAAACCCACAAAAGTTTAAAAAGATATGTAAAAAGTTCGAATAAACGAATATTTTAAAATATTTCGTTTGGATTATAGGAACATTTTGCATTGTAATACAGTGCTAATTTAACGGGAACATCTGGAAACTTCGAATTAATGAAACCTCCGAATTATTGGCATTCGAATTATAGATTTTCTACTGTACTTGCAAATTTTATTGTTATTGCCGTCAGGGTGGCGGCAGTGTCAACAAAGCGTAGAAGTAAATATATAGGTAACAAATAAACCATATTACATGAATGAATACCTACAAATAGTAAGAAAACCATAAGTTTCCAAATGTAAAAATGCCACACTTGTACAATCTTTATTTCAGGTCCTGCAATTATTAGAATAGAAATGACATTTCTACATAAATACTTGTTTAAAGTTAACATTTTTATTAAAATACAGGTTACCATTACTAGTAGTAAACTTTAAGACTTGTTATCATTTATTGATTAAATTCATAATAGAATTTAGTCAAGTTCGGTAGATTTATCCGCATTTCGATAAATTTACCGGTAACGGTAAACGGCTGGCACATCGCTGGGAACATGCACATAACCCATAATGTACAGTTGATATCTGTTTTTCTTATTATTTGGTATTTTAGTATTTTACAAAGTACCAACATAAAAAATCATAGAATCGAAAATCACAAAACCAGAACTACACGGAATTTAATTAAATTGTACAAAAACACTAAAAAATGTATTAGTAAAGGTAACTACTCACAGCAGCGGATTCCTTAAGACTGTTTTGATTTTTGATATCTGAAATTCCAGATTTTTCCCGTAAATCTGTTGTATCCCACATAATTCCCACTAGCCTATCATTTTTCCAGAAATTCGGGAAATTTCCCAGACATTGGCAGCACTGGTATGAGCACTCTACCAACGACTCTACTTATTAAATTAAAAACTGGTTTCCGAAAATAATTAAATGAGAAATCAATAAAACACATCTAGAAATCAAGTCCGTGGTACATTGAAAGGTAAAAAGCTATCGAGTACGTTATCCGATGCTATTTAGGGTGTATATCAATCCCCTAAATTCGTCTGGCGATATCGATGTCCAACACCCCCCCGGGGGGGGGGGACTAAAACAGCAAATCTAGAATACTTTATTTGCTATCCGGCTATATTAAAATAAATACGATCTCTAACGTATTAAGCGAGTTAGAGCTAATTTTCACTCAAGAATTATCACTTGTAATTACACGAGTGCTTCGAAATTATCGATTTGTAATACGAACGTTGATTAGCAACCACGAGTGTCATTTTTTGACGTTTTAATTTCCCGACGTGCAACGGAGGGAAATTTGTCAAAAAATGACACGAGTGTTGCGTTTTAATCAACTTGAGTATTACAACAGATAATTTCAGAAGCACGAGCATGTAATTCGGTAAGATTATTTCATGATACAGTTGTTTATTTAAGCATCTACTTATTAGCATAAAGATTAGTATTTGACATGAAAGTAAAAAATGGGACACATGTGACACTAGTTTTCAGCGTTGTCACGAAGATAAAAACAGTCGAAAAGGACAATAAAAAATTATCGAATTATCGCTGTAATCCAAAAAATAAAGCATTGCGATTGGTCAAAAACGAAGTAGAATGAAATAATCAGTAATAATATAACAAGACCTTGTATTTTAATCGGATAAATTTTTTTATTTCACAAAAACTTTTTGGTGATAAATTTACGAATTTGAATTGGACATTTTTGTTCTGATTAGAGCCCGACAGCGTAGCTGGAGGGCTTTAATCTTTGAACAAAAATGTCCAATTCAATGAGTAAATTTATCAAAAACAAAAAGTTTGAGTAGATAAATAAAAAAATTTATCCGATCGAAAAAAACAAGGTCGAGTTATATTTGTTGAGATTATTTCCAGAACAAAAAAAAAACAACAAACAACGACAATATCCTATTATTTATTAAAGCAATTATAAAAAGTGCAATTATTAAAAATTTGCGATGCCGATGAACTTCCAAATCTTGACGAAGTCATTTTCATTAAATGATAAAATGAACTGTCAAATGTGACAACAGGAAAGAAAATTTTTTATCACTTACAACAGGAAGCGAATTTTTATCCGAGATAAACAAAAATGATTGGTTCAAAAGTCAAATTCTCATTGGACCATTGTCTGTGTTGCTATAGTGATGGAAATAATCATTAGATAAACGGAAGGATACTCACTAGATCAGCTTCTAACTCCCTTATTATGCGTATTTCTATTTCTGCAAACATAGAAAGATGTTTATATCGTGATAACTTTTGGACGACACAAGATATCAAAAAAGTTCAAAAAATAATTGTTATTAGTTCGAGATTTTACAATCCAACGCTTTTTGAAACTTTGAAATTGGCTAGACAGTAACGAAGATATCACCAATTTATTCTGACAATGTATAAATTACCGCTGAGCAGCGATCGTTCTATCTCTATTTTCACCATCTTCCGTCTCATTCTAAAGCACTGCTCTTACCAGGTTCGTAAGTACATACAACTATTAGCGCAATATTGTTGAAGAAAATTATAAAATTCTTACTGTTTTTGTAAATCCGACAGTAACCTTAACACGGAGAGTTCTTCAAGTTATTCTATAACAGACTATGAACTATAACATACATTTAAATTTCTATAAATTTATAAAAAAAGAAACAGATACGCAGTTATAAAAAATGTGTTGTGTAAAACGGGCGAGAAACTTCAGGAATTCACTGCAAGAAGTGCGGAAACTATTCAAAGGTCAGTGAAAATGAGATTAGATATGCAATAACATAATGGAGCATTAATAGAGCTTCTTGATATAACACACAATTCAAGTTTACGCGCATATATAAAGTATTTCCACTTTGAACTTAAATGTACATAGTAGTCAAAATATATAATAACAAAACTGAATATAAAGGTTATTCTGAAACCACTATGTTATAGTAATACAATACTTGCACAAACGTAATTACTGTATATTTTACATGATTCAGATGTGCAGTGATATCTCGACACCTAAGTATGGCTGTCCACAATGTAGTATTGTCCGAATTGTCAGTTATTTTGTTGAAACCATTCCATTGAGGTACAATCTTGGTGTGGTGGCCTGGTGTGGTGTGGTGACGTCAATTACAATTTTGAACTCTACTTAAAATCCACATCAAATTATTTGTATCAGTAGGTACTGACTATTCTTGATTTTTCGGCAAATAACTGATTTTACGTTTCGTTTGCAATGTGGCAAAGGTATTTTAGTCTTGGTATACTGAGAGTTTGACAAGGAATGGAAATTTTGAGGCATAAGTAGTCGCTTTGTATTGGAATTCCTACAGATAATTCGTTTTCTGGACATTGCTGAAAAGTTACCATCTGAGTTGCGTGAAAGGTATTGCAACCGTTGATAGTTTTCTTTAACACGTTTACATTGTCTGCTGCAAATTGTAAAAAATAATGTCCTAAGCAATGCTTAAACTTCTGATTTCTTTAATCACACAAAAGCAAACTTAGCAAATTCAATAGCGATGGTGGAATATTTTTCTTCATGTTATCTTCATTGGTAACTTCTAAGATAGCAGCATCTTCCACATCTCGAACGTCTTTTTTTAATTTGCGAGGCTACTAAATAAAGTACACTTTGCACCATAGGTCGATATTCAAAGTTCAAATCTTTAAACATTTCCACCATGTTATAAATATTGTTTTGTGCTTGTGGGTACATTAAAATAACTTCATTATTTTTATCAGATCTGAAAAATACAACGTATTTACAGTTTCCGTAGAAAATACTACGGGTTCAAGTTACCACCCAAGAGGACATATCGGTCGTAAATTGTAACTGAATTATACACTTTTCTTTGGCTATGTCATGTTTTATTTCCCCAACAATCTTTTCCCAAATCTCGCCACAATTTATCCCTTCGGTTTTCAGAATAACCTTAGTGTTCAGTTTTGTTATATATTTTGACTACTATGTACATTTAATTTCATAGTGGATATATTTTATATATGCACACGAAAAATAACAGTGTTTTCTCATGAATTTACTTAAATTGTGTTATATCAAGAAGCTCTATTAATTCTCTATTATGACTTGCATATCTAATCTCATTTTCACTGACCTTTGAATAGTTTCCGCAGTTTTTGCAGTGGATTCCTGAAGTTTCCCGCCCGTTTTACACAACACATTTTTTTATAACTGCGCATCTGTGTCTTTTTTTATAAATTTAAAGAAATTTAAATGTATGTTATAGTTCATAGTCGGTTATAGAATAACTTGAAGAACTCTCCGTGTTAAGGTTACTGTCGGATTTACAAGAACAGTAAGAATTTTATAATTTTTTTCAACAAATTGTTAAATCACCTGTATTTGAAACTCCAATATGTGCTAATCGTTGTATGTACTTACGAACCTGATAAGAGCAGTGCGTTAGAATGAGACGGAAGACGGTTGAAGATAGAGATAGAACGATCGCTGCTCAACGGTAATTTATACATTGTCAGAATAAATTGGTCATATCTTCGTTACTGTCTAGCCAATTTCAAAATTTCAAAAAGCTTTGGATTGTAAAATCTCGAACTAATAACAATTATTTTTTAAGCTTTTTTGATATCTTGTGTCGTCCAAAAGTTATCACGATATAAACATCTTTCTATGTTTGCAGAAATTGAAATACGCATAATAAGGGAGTTAGAAGCAAATCTAGTGAGTATCCTTCCGTTTATTTAATGATAATTCTTGAGTGAAAATTAGCTCTAACTCGCTTAATACTTTAGAGATGGTATTTATTTTAATATATCCGGATAGCAAATAAAGTATTCTAGATTTGCTGTTTTTCAGTTTTCCCCCCCGGGGGGGTGTTGGACACCGATATCGCCAGACGAATTTAGGGGATTGATATACACCCTAAATAGCATCGGATAACGCACTCGTTAGCTTTTTACCTTTCAATGTACCACGGACAACAAAATCCGCTTTCAGATTTACTCTACTATTATTATATATTTAAGATATAACCCTGATACAGAAAATGTAAAATAAAAAAACAATCAAGAAGTAGGTATAGTGCTTATCAGTAGCTTTTTTCGTTTATAAATAAACTGGAATACTTGAATGAATGGCGAAAAAAAAACATTATTTTTTATAAAGAACACTTCAAACCACAAATCTTGCTTTGTATATTTGTTATTTTCTTCAGTTTCGTAAGGTTTATATGTAACACCGTTAACACCCATTTAGTATTTAATACTTCTACATCTTTTTTTGCTTCTACCATTTCCCCAAGTCTTATTTTTATTTGTTGATTCATGTTCACGACTTATAGCTTCTAACCATAATTGTTTATCTTCTCTTTGTTTTACTTCTTCAAAACTGCATGGTGCATCTTCATTAAACTCATAGCATCATAATACGCCATATATAATTCATAATGAGCTAATTTCAATGGTTTCTTTATTATTCGTCCAGGTTTCTTAACACTTACATCTTCTTTAAGACTCCATTCATCATTACTGTCTTCATCTGTAGTTTTCCTTTCGTGTTTTTCTTTATTTTCATCAATATAAATCTGAACACTCTTTTTATTATATACCAGAATGAGTTCTCATTGAATTTAACATCTCTTGAAATTATTAGGTACCTTCTGTTTTTGTATATTCCATAGCCTATATCCATTTGGTGCGTATTCTACCATAATGCATTTTCCAACTTTATTATCAAATTTATTTCTAAATTCTTTTTTGAAAATTCTTTTCATTTTACGAAATTAAACGTACGTTTCCGAAATTGAAATTGAAAAGGTATAGTATTAATAGTTATTTATGTGTTAAGGGCATAATGAAGCTTTTATGGCCAGAAGCGTTATTTCTAGCCCGATTCGTCAGCCGAGGGCTAGGAAAAGGCTGTAGGGCCCTAAAAGCAAGTTATGCCCGCTATACATACACTACTTTATGCACACATTAAGTTTTTAATGTCAAATCTATTATTGTGTAAAAATATAATTAAATGAGTACGTAGGTACATCAAGCAGCTGTGCGTATACTTATGTGATTATACGAAGTTCGTTACCATAGTTACACTATTCCAAAATATTTAATTTCAGTTTATTTTCATTGGTGATAAGTTTACAATAGTACATTACATACCGAGGCCGAAAGTACTCCATTCCTGTCGAGAGAACAATATAGTTTACCGATAGGCGATAGCCTCGAGGTGAACTAGTTCTCGAGACACAGGAATGGTACTTTTGCCGAGGTTTGTATATTATTTTATTCGCAATCGTCCTTTAAATACCGAATTATCTAAAATTCTTGACAGATGCAAAATGTCATCGGTTGGGATTGGCATAACGTATGTCGCCACTTATATCATCAAATTCGATCGCATAATATTTCGAGGATTTTATTGAATAGGAGTATTTATAAATTAATAATAATACCTGGGTACTCGTTCTTTAGCAGCCAAGGTCCGCAACATTACCAAACATGATTTATACAGCCATTTATACACCGCATTTGGCGATGTAATTTTCTGCGCGCCACCTAGTAGCTGAATTTAAAGACACGTAGAGGTGCGAAAATAGGTCGTTTCGGACCATGAGAATGTCAAAGTTACAAACAATGATGCATTTTCGGACCTCTAAATGGTCAGGAATGGACTCATTACCAATACGATTGCGAATAAAAATATAATTAAATGAGTACGTAGGTACATCAAGCAGCTGTGCGTATACTTATGTGATTATACGAAGTTCGTTACTATAGTTACTATTCCAAAATATTTAATTTCAGTTTATTTTCATTGGTGGTAAGTTTACAAATTATATTAAGAACCAATCCGGTTCTACAAAAAGTTTCTGACATTTAATTGACGTTTCGTTATTGCCCGCCTGACCATAAAGAGACCCTTGGGCCATAAAATAGTTATTTATGTATTAAGGGCATAAAGAAGCTAGGAAAAGGCTGTAGGGCCATAAAAGCAAGTTATGCTCGAAATGCATACACTATTTTATGCACAGATTGTTTTTATCTCAAATCTATTATTGTGTAAAAAATATAATTAAATGAGTACGTAGGTTACATCAAGCCGCTGTACGTATACTTATGTGCATATATACGAAGTACGTTACTATAGTTACTATCTAAAATACTTAATTTCAGCTTATTTTCATTGGTGATAAGTTTACAAATTATATTAAGAACCAATCAAGTTCTACAAATACAGCTCTGACATTTAATTGACGTTTCATTATTGCCCGTCGGATCATAAAGAGGCCCTTGGGGCATAAAGAGACAGTTATGTTTAGATAGATCTATCAATAATAGTCTAATTATAATGCATCTGTGCATAAACACTTTTATGTTTAGATGAGTCTTGCAATAATAGTCTAATTATAATGCATATGTGCATAAAATACTATTAAACATTAATTTAAAAAGTTCTGTTGAGTCCCTCAAAAGAACTAAATGAGTAAGTGCAGTTAATTAAGGAATTTAGTGTCCAAATTATTTCTGTTTTCATTGCATTAACCCGTGCTCTATTATTATTGGGTATCATTTGCAGCTGCACAGGGCCTATTTTTAACTGAGATGGGCCCTAGGCTCAGCTAGCAAATTTCAGGCCCCGTATTCGAGTGAAAGGAGTACCAAACAGCCGTAAAAAAACAAAATAAAATAAAATATATATATTTAAGAACAAAAAACTAAACTCAAGATACGTATTTTGATTTGAAAACTAAATAACTTCTCAAATTGCCCTGGTGAAGGAACTAAAATCATAACACATTTTAACACAAGAATTTAATTTGCTTCTTTAATTTTTTATTTATTTTATTTTTGTATTGGTAACCGTAAATATTTTTATTTTTCCCAAAAAATATATGACATATTATATACTCTCGAGGAAAAACGCAGCACTTGATAACGCACCAAAAATACCAAAACTTCAAACAGTCCTAACTCGGTTAATTTAGAACAAAAATGTATGAACTTTTGCGTGCTGAAAAGTTTAAAGTGTCTAGTTTAAGGGCGTGTAAGCGAATGTTACGTTTAAGTCTTTCCGCTCCTCGCGATCCCTGCAGAAAAAAAAAAGTCAAACCTTTACAGCTTGTATGGTATACCAAAGGAATCGTGGACCCAATCGACTGCCAGGGCAATAAAGTACAGACCTTTTCTGTAAATTCTTTAAAACTTCGAGTACCTACGATAATATGGCGCGAAATTATGAATTTTTGAAATTTACCCTGCATTTTGTCGAAAGTTTTTCGTTTTCTGTCGGCGACATTATTACCGGTTGAGTTTGAACATTTTTTGCCAAACTCAAAAAAATTTGAAAAATGTTTTTAGTTAATAAAAACTTTTTTTTATTAACCTTATTTTTTTTTAACGCAGGGTTGTTACACCTTTGAGATTTCTAAATTCCCTGACTTTTCCAGGTTTTCCAGCGCAAAGTTTTTGATTTTCCAGGTTAATTTTACGAACTGTTTCCTTAAAGTTTAAAGCACTCCCTCAATTGGGGATTTGAAATAAAAAACCAAATAATAATAAAGAACATATTTAATTATTTCAATCTTCACTTGTGTTTTACAAAGACTATAAACATCACACATGACAATTAAATACTACATATTATACCATTTATAATAATAATAATAATAATTACTACAACCCATAACCTTAACCAAGGCCCCAGAAGCTATAAGCTTGTGCGGGAGGGAGGGGGCGATTATTATTATTACGTAGGCCCTATGTGCGGCTGCAGCCGACTTACAGATGGAACAGCGCAAATCCCACATTTGCGTCACAGCTAAGGGAAACTGCAGAAAACCTTAACCAGATCTGCCAGCGCCGGGAGTCGAACCCGGGCCGCTTGGGTGAAAGTCCGGCACGCCAGACATTACACTACCAAGGCTACTTATAGCTTAACAAAACTAATTTAGTAATAAATATTTAAGATTAATATTTAATTTAACATTTAAATTATCTAACAATAAAAGATATTTATCAATAAAACTAAAATATCAGACAAAGATGGCCTCTAATGTATCTTTGATGTAATTGAATGAATTTCATCATCTTAATGCAGCATTTGAGCACTCACAGCTCTTTGGTTCTTTTGCAGTTGACAAAGTTTTTTAATATTGGCTTGCCCGTAAGAAAGAGCAAATGTCATCTTTAAAAATGTCACCAATTCGCTTGAGCCATGAGAATCTATAATTATTTTTTTCCAAAATGTATCTAATTTTTCTTCACATGAATAATTCTGCAAAATGTCCTTCTTGATTGGTTTTGAACAGAAATTTCCGAAGTCTCGATTTTATCACCGGATATCCCATTTATCCACCCTTTGGATACAGTTTTTAATTAAAGATATGAGGCGCCTTTTCGCAACTTTTACAGAATTATTTATCACGTAAGGATCAAAAAAGTGAAATTTCTTGTACACTTAAAAGCCAAAGGGATTTCATTTTCATCTGGTTACAAAATGTTTGCAAATCTGTCAAGCAGTTTTTGCCTAAATTCCAAAACTTCTTTTTGTTTAACCTCTTTCAGTCTGCCAATAGCTGCTCGAGTTTAATGACCAATCTTCACATATTTAACATTAAGCAGATTCTCCTTGTTTGAAACATCTACATCTCGTTATAACGTTACAAATTAAAATTTTATTACTATAATGTCGCCAAATTTGAAATATAATAGTAGTTATTTATGTACCAAGGGCGTTAGAATGATGATAATGCAAGGAGGGCGACCATGTTCCAGCCCGAGGGCCTGAAGGGCCCGAGGGTTGAAAGTCCCCCGATGGACACTATCATCTAGTATCCCTCGTGGTGCATACAAAATTTTATGTTTCACAAGATTATGTAGAATTAGTTTTAATTTATCTAATAATAATAAAATTATGATAAACACGTAGAAATAGTAACCTTGGTGTTGCTAAGATTCGTTTCTCTATTTGTTTTGAAACAGTTGAAAGTAGCGAGTAAAAGTTTGATGTTCCGGAAGGTATTTTGAAAAAAACGAAAAGGGGCACTGAAAACTTATTGCCAACAAAATCTAGAGTAAATTATGAAAAAGAATTTCAAATTTTTGTTAACTGCAAGTTGAAAAGTGGAATTAAAATGGTACACGAGACGGTGATATTGGCCTACTTTCAGGAATTGGTATGTTATTATCGTGTTTTACTAATTAATGACTTCCCTACAATATGTTTGTTTATTTTGTTCCTTCGTTGCAGGCTGACAAATATAGTCCCAACTCGTTGTGGACAAAATATTTCATATTAAAGTCGACTTTAATTGTTAATGACAACGTTGACATTTCTCACTATAGTCGCTTGATTTCATTTCTGAAATAAAAGTCAAAAGGATATATTCCAAAAAAGTCTAGGGTTTTGACAGGAGATCAGGTTTTGAAGTTTATAAAGGATGCGCCTAATGAAACATATCTTCTACATAAGGTAAAAGGCTAACATTTATTTATGTTGCGTGTTGTTACGTAAATGCATAATTACAGGTAGTTTTGGTTATGGGTGTTTTTGGTGCTTTGAGAAGGGATGAAATGGTTAAGATGACTATCGACGATATATGGAAGATTGTTAAAATAAGATTGATTCGTGTTGTTTCGTTTTCAGGGACGTTTCATAGCTGTCAGTCAGTTCCATGTTAGAAAAGATGCTACCAAGTAATGCTGTATATGTTTTTTATGTTGTAATAATAATTACTTATGTGCTATGTAAAAATAAAGTTTTTGTACCGCCGTCCAATTTTATTTTAATTGTACACTGGCTTGCAAAAAATTCGCGTACACCTATTTTTGATTGTATTAAGTCAGTCTTAACTTTTAAATTGTCAGTGTCAATCAGTTAAAATTATTTTGTTTTATTTTCGTAATGACATATTTATCCGTCAAAAATGTAATGTCAAAAGTCAGAAAGGTCATGTTTACATAGCAAAAACTACATAAAAACTCGGTTACTTGATTTTTAAAGTGTATGCGATTTTTTTGCAAGCCAGTGTAATTGTAATATAGCAGATCTCAAAATAGCCCAAAAACTAAGCATGGCAAAAATTAGGAATTTTTATTATGTTTATCGGAACCATGTAACAACTTTTACTAAATTTGCAAAAGTCAAACAGATAAATGACAATTTAAATTCAAATGTTTTTTGTTATGACCATCATAAAAACAAAAAAGCCCTAATGTCATCTAAAATAAAGGTTAATTTTAGCTAAGAAATTTTTGTCGGCACAAAAGAATTCGTGGATCACGCGCCCAGAAACTACGCGCAAATATACTCGTTATTTGTTGTGTTGCAACATACTCGTACGCAGTTTCTGATCTAATGATCCAAATTACTATTGAAGGTAACGCCGGCTCCGATTGTAAAGTAAACCATGAGCGGGCGTTATGAATTGTAACGCCCGCTTATAATGCACTGGTTGTTATGGAGTTGTTTATGTAGTTCGTATCACAGGTATAAACAGCAAATAATATGCAAGTGAAACATAAAAGTAAATAAATTGCTAGAATTATGTAATTAATAATAAAACGATATTTAACATTAAAAAATATGTTCATCTATAAAAATAATAAAGAAATTTTGTTAAATATAATTTTTATTAATTGAATAATTTTTCCAGGTTTGTGGTTAAATTCCCTGATTTTTCCCTGACTTTCCCAGCGCAATTTTTTTCCCTGACTTTTCCAGGTTTTCCAGGATTTCCAGGTGCGGAACAACCCTGTTAACGTGTAACAGTCAACATCAGCGTTGCCCGATGTGCACATTGCGGACGTTGTTGGTCGGAATTTACACATCGTGTGTGTGTCTTTCTTCTTTTTTGCTGGCGCACCTCTTGCAACCTCGCTGGCATGTTCAGAACTGCGCGAATCTCTTTCTGGGGAATCTTGTTCCACAATTGCGTCAGTTCTATTCCCAGTTCTCGGTAGTAGTAGTAGTTGGTGGTCTCTGCAGGTTTCGCAGACAACGCCCGATTTTGTCCCACACATGTTCAATTGGGTTGAGGTCTGGCCTGAAGAGGTGGATGAGAAAGAACGCGTATGCTGTGTTGCTGGAAAAGCTCCTGGGTGACTCGAGCAGTGTGTGGACTCACATTGTCACACAAACGCTTGTCCCATCCGACGTTGCATTGGCAGAACGTGATACCGAAGAATTTCGTTGATGTACCAAAACGCTGTCAATCCAGGAGTTAGTACAATCGTTAGATCGGTGTAACCATCGTAGCTAACGCCTCCCCAAACCATGAAAGATCCGCCGTTGAAATTGCGCGTCGGGCTGACGCAATTGCGATCGAATCGCATTCCTCGACGACGCCAAACGCGAATTCGTGCGTCAGAATGGAAGAGGCAAAAGCGGCTTTCGTCGGTGAACAAGGCCTTTCACCATTACCTCGTAGTCCAATGTCGGTAGTGCATACTGCATTCTCTCCTGATGATGTCAGTGCGTTAAGTCAGAAACATTAGCTCTAACGCGAGAACGAAGTTCACCTTCATGTAGATTATTTCGTACCGTCCTATCGGATACTCATAAAATCAAGTCCATGTCCACTGAAATCATGTGAGCGCTTCTCACAGGATCTCGTCGAGCTGCATTCAGAAGTCTTCGATCCTCTCGACGTTGGTAGAATGAGGGCGATCAGATCCTTGACGACGACGAAAAGTTCCCGTCTCTCGATGCCGGGACCACGTACGAGATACAACACTATGGTAAACCCCATATCTCAATGCGACTTGTCACATACCAACTCCTACCTCCAAAAGAGCAACAATTTGTGCGCGTCGAGTGGCCTCTATTTAAAAAAAATCGAAAGAGGACTCAAAACTTGCATACGGCTATTCAGTTTTTTTGGAGAGCTGGGGTCAATTACTCCCGTTACTGCTTCTACTTACCGCCTTTTTATGAGCGCCACCCAATTTGATCCAAATAAAGTTTCCCTGCTTAAATTGGGAAATAACAAGGGAAATTAGCATTAGTTTGTTAAACAAAATACATAAAAGATTTACTAGAATCGTTATGTTTATTATGACAATATTTTAAATATATATAACATCACTAAATCAATTACAAGAAAATTTAAAATGGTTAACTACAATATAATATTTAAATTTGACTAAAGAGATCTGAAAATCTAACATAAACAGTCTACTAAATAACAGTTATTACTAAGACTATATTGTGTGCATCAATTTGTTCGCCTTTTATTTCAAAATGTTGATAAATAAGTTCAAGATTTTGTCTTACTTGATATAGTTGATAAGGTTGCTCTGCGACGTCGCGTTATCTACGCTTTTGGGTATCAACGCATGTAGTTCGATAGCGGCAAACCATATAATTGGCGGAATCTTTTGGTATTGTTGCTAACGGTAATCTGATTGTCTGGATTTCTCCAGTAGTTGAATGGAAAATTTGGAAACTCCCTAGTAGCTTGATCATACAAATCTGCAGGATCGAAATCAAATCAATGTAATCAATAGTGTTGACTTTTTGATACATGATTCAAATTGATTTAAACAATCTTGTTTGATACACTCACCTGCAATTTTGCGGATGAGCAAAGCATGTAATATTTAATGCTGTTTTATTCTTAAAACATATTATTTATAGGAAGAACAAATACGCCTTGTGGCTTGAAATTCTCTCTCATGAAAAGACTTTACTCCAAGCGTCTCTCTCTCATTTGTCATTTCTGGCGCGAAGTGCGCAAGCTTACCCTTCTTTATAAATAGTACAGTGTGTAAATAAAGGAATAAAATTCATATTTCTTGTATTATCACTGCTTGGAAAAAAAGCTCGCACACGTCAATTTTATTGTTTTCCTGCGGATTTTATGGACGTCAATTTTAATTTTTCAGTTTACATCTGTGGGGCTTATGACGTCATCGACTTTTTTTAATGGAACCCCCTTATTTTCTTGCTAGAAATGAAAAGTCTATTTTTTTCTGAGTTCAGCAATACCCCATATGTGGTATTTAAAATTAGTATTTTTTGGAATATGGAGGACCGAATGTGATAACTTTCACGAAAATAATAATTAATCTTTCAAATCGTATTATTATTTTCGTGAAAGTTATCACATTCGGTCCTCCATTTTTCAAAAAATACTAATTTTAAATACCACATATGGGGTATTGCTGTACTCAGAAAAAAATATACTTAAAATGTAAAATCCTGGGGTTCCATTTAAAAAAAAAGTCCCACAGTAGTAAACTAAAAAATTAAAATTGACTTCAATAAAATCCACAGGAAAACAATAAAATTGACGTGCCTGAGCTTTTTTTCCAAACAGTCATAATACAAAAAATATGAATTTTATACCTTACTTTATTTACACACTGTATATTAAATGTGTATACCGTGTTTATCAATAAAAATGTTTTTAAATTTTGAAAGGTAAATAAAATATACAAATAAGGGTAAATTTAATGTTACAATGTCCGTAAAGATACGGCATTGTAACGCTTCGAATAACTTTGTGATACGATTAATTTCAAAGCATTAGTAAAATAAAAATCAAAACCTTAATTTAGCCACTTGCACATCGGGTAACGGTGGTGTCGTCGGATACACGTTAAAAAAATAAACGTTAATAAAAGAATATTTTTACAAATTCAAAACATTTTTCGACATATTTCAAAATTTTTTAAATTTGGAAAAGGTTCAAACTCAAACGATGATAATGTCGCTCGCAGAAGAGGAAAAACACCCGACAAAATGCAGAGTGAATCTCAAAAATTCATAACTTCGCGCCAAATAATCGTAGGCAATCGAAGCTTTGAAAACTATTGTCCTGGCAGTCGATTGGATCCATGATTTCTTTGGTACGCCGTACAAGCTGTTAAAGTTTGACATTTTTCTAATCAATTTTTTTTTCTTCGGGGAGACGGGAGGCGAAAAGTCTTAAACATAGCATTAGCTCGCACTTCAACTAGACACTTCAGACTTTTAGCACACAAAAGTTCATCCATTTTATTTCAAAATCCGCCAAGTTATGACGGTTTGAAATTTTGGTTTTTTTGATGCGTTTTCAAGTGGTGCATTTTTTTCCTCGAGAGTACAAATATTGTACACAAATAGTATCAATTCTCTCCTATTCTCCATTTGAAACGAATGTGGTGTTACAAAAAGTAAACAAACAAATACATAAACGCCAACGAAATCTCAACAAAAGTGCAGTGGAAACACTAAAATGAGACTTCGGGATTTCGGAGCCGAAAAACTTTTTTTGTGCATTTTTATGATTTTATTTTCCAATTCGGGCCCCTCTTGCCGTTGGGCCCTAGGCACGCGCCTAATGGTAAAATAGGCCCTGCAGCTGCAACTGATTATTTAAAAATTATTTTGCACGCACCAACTGTTTATGCTTTTTCATTTTCACAATTTTCAAGCAAGCATTGCAATAAATGTTATTGTCAACATTTTCCTTTCTTGTGTGTTTAGACATTACAATTCTGCTGGTATCTGTTTGAGTTAGGTAGACTTCGTTAAAATGATAATTCCACATAAAGGGATTATTTTCAACAAGAAAGTATCATTATAACTGACGGTGGTGCCTCGCCACAGCATTCTTTATAAATAAACTTGCACTTTCTATTCAATTATATTCAAAAAAGATCTTCATCTGGAATTTCCTCTCTTATTTATAAACAGTTAAAGTAGTCTTCTTAAAGACCTAAACAGAATGTTTTTACTTAAACATTCATATTGAAGTATGGTCTTAATCTCTTTAACAACCGGTCGTTTTCAATAGGTAAAGGATTCCAAGAAGATTTTGATAGTTTTTGTAATGATAATAGTATAATTAATTGCTTATAGTAGTGTGTATTTGCTAGATTTTAGTCTATTATCTATTATAATTCCTAAATATTTCATATCATCAACAATTTCTATATTTTCTCCATCAATGTTTACCCCATCCGTTAAATTAGAGCATACCTTGTTTGATATTATCATAGCTTTAGTTTTTGAGGTGTTAAGTTTTAGTTTATTGAGTTTTAACCAACTTGTTATATTTGTCATTTCTGAATTTACCTTTTGTATCGCTAGTTTAACATCTATGTCCGATGCTGTTATTAAGGTATCATCTACAAAAAGATTTATATCACAGGCATTAAGTTGCGTGTCTATATCATTGATATAAAGTATAAATAGTAATGGACCTAAGATTGGCCCTTGCGGTACCCCCAGATTGCATTGTCTTTTGGATGAATTGACTTCGTTAAACTTGGTAATTTGATGTCTATTAGTTAAATAACTTCTAAACCATCTATTGGCTGAACCTTTAATCCCATATCTTTCCATTTTTCTTAATAAGATATCCCTATCAATTGTTTCAAATGCTTTTTTAAGTCCAAGAAGACAGCAACTATTTTCTTATTTTTATCCATTTGTTCCTTCCATTTTGCTACATCATATTTAATGATGTTTCACAAGAGTGATGTTTTCTGAAACCTGATTGGTATTCCAAAAGCAATTTATTATTTTCAAGATAATCTACTAATTGAGTTTTAACAATTTGCTCCATAATTTTTTCTAATGTGGGTAACATATTTATGGGCCTATACTCATCGCATTTACTAGTCCCTGCAATTTTCGGCACCGGAATTGTTGAGATTAGCACTAAAAGTCAGTTACTAGGTAACGATAAGTTTGTAATGAAAAGTGTTGATGATATGTTGTTAAAGCTAAAACTTGTAAAATAAAAACTATAAAAACTCTGCATAATAATAATTAAAATCTTAATAGGTTATGGAGGCCCAGAAGAATTAGGTAATTAAAAAGGTACATGTAGTAAATAGAAATAAAAAAGAAAAATATAAAGTAAAAGATTAAAATAAGAAGAAAGAAATTTTGACAGAAATCAAAATGACAGAAGATAGCTTATCAAATATTCAAAAATTAAATAATGCACAATCTTTCCAATTATGGAAATTTCAAATAAAAATATTTTTAAAGGCTGCTAGTGTAATGGATGTAGTAGATGGTTCATTAGATAAAAGTAATATAACTTGTGAGAAAGATAAAGCTACGTTTGATTTAAAAGATGCCAAAGCTCAAAAATATATTGTTTCTACAGTAGACAAGAAAGTTTTGATACACATAATGAACTGTGCGAATGCAAAAGAAATGTATGATACATTAATAAAAATTTATGAAAAGGATAATGAACATCAGAAGTATTTGTTATTGCAAAGTTTCTATAACTTTAAATATAAAAATGAAATAGATGCTATGGCAAACATTAGTGAATTGCAATCAATAGTACATAAATTGAATTCTTTAAAGCAAAATATTGATGATGATATGATAATAACAAAGATTTTAACTGTTTTACCAGAAGAATATAAAATATTTATTACTGCTTGGGAATCAACCACATATGCAGATAAAACATTAGAGAATTTAAAATCAAGAATTATCGCAGAGGAGATTAAGTTAAGAAGTCAAAGAGATGCATCAGCAAATCCAACTGTATTTATAGCAAAAGAAAGAAATCAAGAAAGACGCTGCTTCGTGTGCAACGATACATCACATATAGCAAGATTTTGTTCAAAGAAAAACCTAAATAAGAATTTCAATAGACGACAAGAGAGATATTGCTGGATTTGCAAGAAAAGAAGTCATAATGAGAAGAACTGTTTCTTTAGAAATAAAAACTATGGTAATTCTTCAAGAGTTTCTGGAAACTTAACAGAAAAAGATGACAGAGTAACTTTTATGACAGAAAATGACCTACGTGATGATGATTCTGAACGATGTTTGAAGTTTTATATCGATTCGGGTGCCACTGATCATTTAGTCAATACAAGATGTTTTTTTAAAGACTTCATGGAATTTAATAACCCCATAAATATTGCGGTTGCAAAAGATAAAGAATACATGTGTGCAAGAGGTGTTGGTAATATTGTAGCTGAAATATGTGTTGAAGGAAAGGTTACAGAATGTAACATTAAGAATGTATTATATGTACCCAATTTGAGAAAAAATCTATTATCTGTAAAAAGATTGGAGTCATCTTCAATAAAAGTAATATTTGAAGATGGGAACAAGAAATGGAAGAATTTTTGGAAAAGGTGAACGTAAAAACTTATATAAAATTGTATTTAAAGTAAAGCAGGTGGAATGTTATGAGATTGAAACAGAAAATGAAGAACTAAAAATTTGACATAGGAGATTAGGTCATATAGGATATTCAAAACTAGAAAAGCTTATAAATCAAAAGATGGTGACAGGTATCAATGAAAATTTAAAAATAAATAAAGTCGACTTCTGTGAATCATGTATAAAAGGTAAAATAACAAGATTTCCATTTGGTACAAGAAAAAGAAGCAAGGAAATACTCGAAATTGTTCATACAGATGTTTGTGGAATGATGGATCCAGTTATTATTGATGGAAGTAAATATTTTATTACGTTCATAGATGACTAAGCAACTTTACAGTAGTTTACCTGTTGAAGACAAAAGACGAGGTTTTTGATTATTTTAAAGAATATTTCCAAATCACGAGAACAAAATTTGGTCGACAAGTGGCAACATTGAGATGTGATAACGGAGGGGAATATATTTCTAAGAAATTCCAAACATTTTGTAAAGAAAATGGAATAACTTTAGATTATTCTATACCATATACACCAGAACTAAATGGTAAATCAGAAAGAATGAACCGAACATTAGTAGAAAAAGGACGATCAATGTTAGAAGATTCTGGAATGCCTAAAATTTTTTGGTCAGAAGCTATTCGATGTGCTGCATATATTTTAAACAGAACACCATCAGAAGCTTGTATGGAAAAAGCAACACCAGCAGAGATTTGGTACAAAGAAAAGCCTAGTATTGAACACTTGAGAATTTTTGGTTGTATGGCATATACTCATATTCCCAAAACTCTTAGAAAGAAATTTGATGCAAAAGCTGAAAAATGTATTATGCTTGGATATGCACCTACAGGATATAGATTGTGGAATGTAGAAAAAGGAAAAATAATAACAGCGAGAGATGTAAAATTTAACGAAAATAATTTTGAATTTAAAAATAGAGGAATAAGTAATGAAGAAAGTTACGAAAATGTTAAAATAAGAGAAGAAAGTCTGCAAGAGCAAGAAGGAATAAATGACGATGAAGACGTTGAAGATAATAATGCAACTCAGCAATAAATCAGAGAAGAAATTCATAAAAGAAATGTAAAAATACCAGCCAAGTATGAAGATTATGAAATGTATATATGTTTTAATGTAATAAATGTTTTGGAAAACGTACCAAGATCATATGAAGAAATGCAGAACACAGAAGACACAGAATTATGGAAAAGAGCAGTTAATAGAGAACTTGAGGCAATAAATAAAAATCAAACATGGGAATTGGTGAAGAAACCAAAAGATAGAAGTATTCTAGATACAAAATGGGTTTTTTCATATAAAGTTCATGAAATGAATGAATTACAGTAAAAGGCAAGATTGGTTTGTAGAGGATTTAAGCAAGATAGAGATTTTCAAAGAGATGAAATTTATTCACCAGTCGCAAAACTAGTTACAATAAGAACACTGTTGGCTGTTGGTATTCAGAAAGATTTTATATTTGAACAACTAGATGTAAATACAGCATTTTTAAATGGAAAAATAGATGAAGACATTTATGTTTACCCACCTGAAGGAGATAAGCAAGCAGAAGGATTTATATACAAATTAAGAAAATCTTTATATGGATTAAAACAAGCAGCAAAATGCTGGAATAGTGAATTTGATACATTTATGAAGGAATAGTATATTGTACAACAAGTGTTGAAAAGTAAAGATTTCACACGAGTGTGTAGAATTGAACCACAAGCCGCAGGCGAGTGGTTTAAGCACACGAGTGTGAAATTCACTTTTCAACACGAGTTGTACACGATATTTTTCCGACGACCACAAAAAATGGGTACAAACGTAGAATTCACGGTAGATATTACTGTTTTAACATTTATTTTTATATTTGAAACATTTTTATAACTCATAACAAACAACATACCTAATTTCTAATTAAAATTAATAGTAAAATTACTGCAATTCTGAAAATACACCGGTGCTTGAAGACGGTTGTTAATCATTTTATTTTCTTCACTTGATAAGAAGTTTTGAATTTTTTGTATGCCTCTATCTTCTTGAACTGGCGATGTAGTCACACACTGATCGAGTCCGCGGCTTAAAGTTACATCCGTAGAGGCCGTACTAGTGGAAGCTACGGCCTCGACTATTTGTTTTGAGATTTCAATTTTTTTACTGATAGAATCGTTTACGTAACCTTCAGCAGTTCCACTAGACTGCCATCCGCCATGGCGTTTGAGGGCTAGAAGATCACCAGTTTTATCAGCTACAATTGTCGCCGATGTTCTTCTGTATGAGTGCCCTGTGTAGGTTTCTGGATTTGGTAGATTTAAAAACTTGGCTATGTCTTGAACCATTTTACCAAATTTGTTGATACCAACAGATTGTTTCGTACATTTGCCTTTTTGATAATTGATAAAGAATTTTTGATTATTGTCAATCATTTCTTTAGGTCGGAGACTCATGTACTTCTTGCATATGGTGTAGAAATCATCGGTAATTACAAATTTTCTTGGTTTTTTGGTTTTGGTGTAAGGTACATCCACAATTAGTGCCGAGTTCACATCCTTAACATCTCCAACTTTAACGTTATACAGCTCACCTTTTCTCATACATCCACAAATGCCGAATATGAGTGCAGTCTATGAATTTGAATAAGTAAGTAAAATTTAGTTAGTATAATCAAAGTACCGATTTGTATTCCTACCTTTGTCAATAAATACAATTTATCAGACGCTGTATCCAAGAATGTCTTAATGTTATCAGTGGTTAAAACATTAGATTTTTTTGCCACATAATCAACAGAATGTCTTTTCAGCACAGCTCTTAATTTACAGTATGTAGCAATATTTACGTTATGCTTCACTATTAGAGTACTTCGAAGCATAGAATAAATTGACCACAATGTACTAGATTTATATTTTTCAGACATCTCACCGAAATAAGCCACCAGTATAGTTTCCGAAAAGGAACTAGACTTATTTTTAATCTTCCAGTCCATAAATTGCTGATAAGCATATTCATAGCGCTCCCTGGAAATGTTGGGCAGCAAATTGTCTGTTGCTCTTGAGGCTTTCTCTCTAACTTCAGGGGGAGTGAGAGTTTCACAATCAGAAGAAGAAAATTCCATTTCGATTTGCTGCAGTTTGCAACTGACAAATTTATTGACGTTTGATGAGATACAACGAACAATGAGCCAAACCAAAACCATAGAAACCACAAAATCCAAAAGTGGTCACATCGGCAATCGTCGGTGTGACTACCCGTGTAACAAGAATCAAAACGCACAGTTGTCCACCAATTAGATCACCGAAATGTGTCATTTCACATAGTTTTGGCTTTGGGCTGTTTTCGTCTAGATTTTCGGAATATTTTGTGTAATTCTAAACTTTCACTAACAAAAAACCATGAAAATTTTACTACTTTTCAAAGTGGTCGTCGGAAAATAGGTTTTGAAGATATGCAAAATGATAAATGTTTATATAAGAAGCAACATGAGGGTAAAATGATTTATTTGTTATTATATATTGATGATATCATTTTGGGAAGTGAAGATAAAGAATTAATTCAGAAGATAAAGGAAGAGTTAATGAATAAATATGCAATGAAAGAAAAAGGTAGATTGAAAAATTTTTTAGGATTTGAAATAAAATACAATGAAGAAGAGGGTGTGATGAAAATAAACCAGAAACGTTATGTTGATAAAATTTTAAAGAAGTTCAATTATGAAGAGTGTATTGCATCGGATATTCCAATTGAACCTAAACTGAAATTTGTAAATCAGGAGGAAAGTGATTGTGACAAACCATGTAGACAATTAATAGGTTGTTTAATGTTTCTTATGCTTGGGACAAGACCTGATATTTCGTATTCATTAAATTTCTTCAGTAGATATCAAGATAAACCATCCAATGAATTATGGAAGTATTTAACGAGAATTTTAAGCTATCTTAAAGGAACAAGAGATAGAGAATTAATTTACAGAAAAGATAATACAGGATTGGAAGCTTATGTAGATGCAGATTGGGGTCAAGATGAAAATGATAGAAAGTCAACGAGTGGTTATTGTTTAAAGTGGAATAAAAATATAGTAGCATGGAATACAAAGAAGCAAACAAGTGTAGCGCTATCAACTGCAGAGGCAGAACTAATAAGTTTTTGTAATTGTGTTTGTGAAGGGCTATGGATGAAGAAATTATTAACGGAAATGGAAGAAGATGGTAAAAGATTTATAGTATATGAAGATAATCAGGCATGCATAGCATTGTTAAAAGATCCAAGGAAGATGAAGAGAGTGACACATATAGATATAAAGCTAAAGTTTTTGTGTGAACAGATTGAGAAAAATAACATTGAAGTGAAGTTTATTGAAAGTAAGAATCAAATTGCGGATATATTTACCAAAGGTTTACCGAAATATTTGTTCGAAAAGTTTGCAAATAAGCTATTGAGTTGTTAAAGTAATATTTATTAAAAATGACATTTAGTTAGGAGGAATGTTGAGATTAGCACTAAAAGTCAGTTACTAGGTAACGATAAGTTTGTAATGAAAAGTGTTGATAATATGTTGTTAAAGCTAAAACTTGTAAAATAAAAACTATAAAAACTCTGCATAATAATAATTAAAATCTTAATAGGAATAACTGTAACCGTTTTCCAATTCTGCAGAAATTTTGAAGTTTCAAATGATCTATTGATTATGTTTACCAACACGTCTCCTACAATAGGCATCGAATCTTTAATTATATTTATTGTGATTCCGTCCGTCGAATTTTTATTTTTTATACCGCTAACGACTTTTTGAAGATCTTGAACTGAAATTGGAGAAAAGTTAAAAACTGCTTCACAGTTTTTTCCTATATTATTGAAATCGATTAAACTATTGCTACTAATACTTGCATGAATTTGTTCAATGCTACTAATAAAATAATCGTTAAAGTTTTCAGAAATTTCTTCCGGATCATCAATTTGTTTTTCATAAAAGTGATAGAATTAGAGCTACAATTTTCTTTATTATTTAATAGGCCTTTCAATATTTTCCACAATCTGCCAAAATCATATTTAAGCTTATAGATCTCGCGTTCATAGTATTGAGATTTACTATTTCTAACAGATTTATTGTAATTATTTTTTGCTGTGCTATAGTTTTCCCAGTCTGTTACGTCACCTGTTAATCTAGCTATCTGATACAAATAATCTCGCTGACTTTTAAGAAATTTGAGTTCTTGTGTATACCAGTTGTTTTGCTTACGCATTATTATTGTTTGACATGACATTAAACTATTGACACAGTTTTGTAAATTTTCTTGCAATTCAGCACACATGACATCAACATTAGTGGTGTTTACAAAATCGTACTGTCTCAAGAACGTTTGCATTTTGATTTCCGTGTAAGCTTTTCTTGACCTGATTGTTTTAGTTTCGAAATACTTTGTTGTAAAATTTTGGTTTTGAAAACGAACTCCAACAAAGTAATGATCGTTAATTTTAGGGGACTGGAGTACTATTGCTTCTAAATTGTTGTCATTGGTAATCACATAATCTATTAAAGAACTACTACGTTTAACCTCTCTTGTTGCCGATTTTACAATTTGCTTCATACCATAAAAATGAAGAATATTTTTTAACTTATTACTACTAGATGTTACTTTAAACCAATTAACATTAAAGTCTCCAATTATTACATGTCTTTCATTATTGGATAATTTTGTTCACACCAATTTTCAAAGAATTCGAGGAATGCACTGTCACTTTGATTTGGGGAATGATACAATACCGTATATATGCCGCGAGGGAGACCTTTGGTCACTCTGGCACTCATCCACGCGTTCTTTTCAAGTATGTCTTTTGTTAGAAATTTAAATTTAATGTCTTTTCTAAAAAGCATTATTACGCCTCCAGTATGTCTACTATGAGAGTTACATCTTAATATGTTATAGTTATAAACACTAATTTCACAATCATTAATCTGGTCAGTTGTACACGTTTCACTTGTCATTAGTAACGGTGGTTGGTACATTTCTGCTAAAATTTCGAGTTGTTCAATATGCGCAAGGTACTTTTTCAATATTAGTATACATAATTCCACAATTTTCTACTTTATTGATGATTTTCCTTTAACCTAAAAAATCAACTTTATTATATTCAATTTCCTGATAATGCTGCAATACCGGACACGTTTTATCCCAGGCTTCATGTTCCACATTGAATTTCAGATTGAATTTCCGTACTGCATTAAGGCAGTTAATGCATTTTTTTCATTACTTTTACACTCATTTAAACTATGCAGTCCGCTACATCGTGGACATGTTGTTTCTTTTCTGCACTCACTTGCCTTATGCCCGTAACCGTTGCAATTATAGCATCTTCTTACCCCAAAGCACAGAAATCTTGCACCTGTCCCAACCAATGTTACCAATACCTGCTTTCAATAAAGATCTGTAAGTCTCGCCGTCGACCTCCAAATAACAGAAAAATCTCTCGTATTGTCGTTTTTTTTACTATTCATGTAAACAACCTTAATTTTTGTGTTTTCGTCATTCTTAATTTGATTTTGTACCTTAATTTTCTGAATAATATCATCTTCTTCTCTTTTTGTTGATAATCCTACTATTTTAATTCTCGGTGTTCTTTGTTTAGAAATCTTAACGTTATATTTCTGACCTAAATGATTTTCTGCAGCATCCATTAATTTATTCGTAGACTCTTGATTTTTACATTCAATTATTACACCTCCGTTACTAGAACTTTTAAAACCAGCTATTTGAAGAGTTGTTGGATCGATTTTCTCCTGAATTTCTTGCCTAGTTTCATTGCTTTTCTGATTGCCGTTCTTGGGTTTAATAATAACAACCGGTTCACGTTTTTTATTCTTCAATTTGTCTGCGTAACTTATTTTAGTTGTCTCACTTTTTTCAGCCAGCAGTTGGTTATTTTGTTCCCATTGTACTTTACTTTCCTGTATTATGTTTTTTATCTCCGATATTTCCTGTTTTTTATCTCCGATATTTCCTGTTTTTGGCTGCCTACATCTCTTACCAATTTATTCATTTCTTGCGCCCATGTTTCCATGGCTCTTTTCAGGTTTTCAACAGCAGTTCTAGTTTTGTAATTCTTCATCTCTGCACAGCTATCGAAACACCAAAGTATATTCTCATGTTCCGATATGAATTTTAAACCATCATCACTCAACCTAGCACATTTTTGATGGTACGCATTATCACACCATCTGTAACAGATTATATATTTTTCTGATCTTTTTATATCATTTTTGCATTTAGGACAAACCATTTTTCTAATTTATTTTTCGTAGTATTGTACTAATATAATACTTTGGATTGGCGCTTGCCATATCCAATTGATTGCAACTTATTTCAACGCACTAATTAGGTCACACAACTGCTCACAATAACGACTCAACCTGCACTGATAGTAGGACATCATATACAATGTGAGTATAAAGTAATGCATAAAATTCATATTTTTTTCTCGGGTAAGTTTATTGAAAAATTCTGCGACAGCTTTACATTTCATAAACTATAATTTAAAAACTGCTTTAAGGAATGTACAAAATTAAATACTTTGTCTATGCATGCCATTTAGATAAAAAAACATTAAAAATTAAATTGTTTTGAACACATTTGCTTGCCTTCACATTTTTCTCGATTCTAAACAGTAATCTCTAATGAAATATAATATAAATACAAAGATTAATTAAAGTTTCACAAGTTTTATTAATATCTTAACCTGACAATATTGTTTCGACACTTTGTGTCATTATCAAAGGTAGATAAGATTGATAAACAAACACGTTGCTAAGGATAAATACATACAGAAAATAGGTAACTAGATACAATACATAACAAAAACTAAATATCTAACACTTCTAATAAAGGAGAATTACTAAGCTCAGTTTGTTCATTCATTAAAGGTACTGTGCGTTTATGTCTATATATTTCAAAAGCTTCTAAAATGTCTAATTTGTGTTTGTTGTTGCAAAAATGTAAGAATTTAATGTTGTTTTGAGGTGTCATTGGGTGGTTCTGTTCCAAAATGTGTTTGGCATAATTCCAAATCTTGAATCTGATAAAAGAAATCTTTGAAAAAGGACAAAACACAGAATAAAACATCTAACCTGTCACTACTTCAATCTATCAGACATAAAATTACAGAAAACAATTTAATTTCTGTTAAAGCAGATAAGGGTAACACTTTGGTAATCCTTTCGAAAGATGTTTACACACAAAAGGTTAATGATTTTATTAATAAAGAAAATGTAGATGTTTTAAACAAAGATCCTACCACAAAATTCCAAAAAGAAATAAAACAAGCTTTAACAAACTGCAATATCTGCTTTAACGAATTAGAAAAACAACAAATCATACATAAAAACCCACAACCACCAAAGGTATATGGACTGATTAAAACACATAAACACAACATGCCTATACGACCAGTAGTATCATATATCAACGCACCTAATCACACCTTGTTCAAGAAACTCAACCATATTATTACCATCATAGGATACAAATCGAAATACACTGTCAAAAATTCATTAGAATTAGTAGAAAAACTACAGAACATACATCTTCCAGCACATTCAAAACTTGTAAGCTTTGACATTTGTAACATGTTTTCAAAGATTCCACCACAAGACTGTATTTCCTTTGTTAGATAATTTCCTAGTTAATAGTAATGTAGAATTAGTAAAAAGATTAGAGTTAATTCAATTATTTGATCTTTGTATCAGTCAAAATTATTTCACTTTTAATAATATAATATATTTACAGAAGGATGGTTTACCTATGGGTAATTCTCTATTAGCTAACATATGTATTTATGGATAATTTGGAAGATCGAATATTTGAATTAGATCTTTCTAAACACATTATTTTTTGGTTTCGTTACGTTGATGACATTTTAGCTTGTTTTGACAGTTCTTTTGAGGTTATCAATAAATTTTTAATTCTTATTAACAGTCTTCACACAAACATCACGTTTACACTAGAAACAGAACAAAATAGAACTATTAATTTTTTGGATTTAACTATTACAATTAATACAGACAATGAATTTGATTTTTCCGTATACAGAAAACCCACAAGCACAGACGTCACTATTCCTAACGATTCATGTCATCATAAAATGCATAAACTAGCGGCTTATAGATCTTTAGTACACCGAGCTTTAACTACTCCAATGAAACGATCACATTTTGATAAAGAAATTTCAATCATCAAACAATTAGCACATGCAAACCATTATAACCATAACATGATTGACACTTTAATTCTACAAAAAGATTATAGGTTAGCTATCAAAAGAATATTTCCAATTGACACTCAAATACAAGACACAAACTACATATCAATACCATACTTTGGCAAGATATCAGAACAAATTGCAACTATAATACGAAAAACCACCAGTTACAAAATAACCTATAAAACTAACACCAACACCTTTTCATTTTTATTCAATGCTAAAGACAAAACACAAGATATCATGAAATCTGGCATTTACCGTTTGAATTGTTCTTTTTGTAACTCGGTTTATATTGGACAAACACTTAGAGATTTCGACATAAGATACAAAGAATACGTACGCTCTTATAGACTTAAACATCCAGAAAAATCGAATTATGCCAAACACATTTTGGAACAGAACCACCCAATGACACCTCAAAACAACATTAAATTCTTACATTTTTGCAACAACAAACACAAATTAGACATTTTAGAAGCTTTTGAAATATACAGACATAAACGCACAGTACCTTTAATGAATGAACAAACTGAGCTTAGTAATTCTCCTTTATTAGAAGTGTTAGATATTTAGTTTTTGTTATGTATTGTATCTAGTTAACTATTTTCTGTATGTATTTATCCTTAGCAACGTGTTTGTTTATCAATCTTATCTACCTTTGATAATGACACAGTGTCAAAACAATATTGTCAGGTTAAGATATTAATAAAACTTGTGAAACTTTAATTAATCTTTGTATTTATATTATATTTCATGATTATGGAGTTCCACAAAGTAAGGCTGGAGACAGTAAAAGTAATCTCTAAACACAAATTTTAAAATTACCAACTCTTGCACAAAATTATCAACTTTGGGGGTAGCTTCCCCTCCCATTGGTTCGTCTCTGCTCCAGTTTATGTATATCAAATAAAAGGTTGTTAGACATGCTTAGGAATTAACAACTTTATGATTGTAAATAGTTATAAATCAATAATGCCGCTAAATTTATATAAAATATTTATTTATAACTTCTTTTACAATATACAATTCTTCAACTACAATTTCACCAGCTCATATCTTAATACAACAAAACAGAATAGTGGAAATAGTGGACTAACCTGTTACGTTTTCTTAGAAATTAGTATTTTTTTAAATTTAAACTTAATTCCATCATTATTTACAATCTATCCATCTTAAAACTTCATTAAACATTAACATTCAGTTAATGTTATGTGTATGTTACCAGAATAAGTTAACATGTGTCTCTTAAGATAATGACTTAGCCAACATTTGTAGTCGCCACGCGTGACTCGTACATGACGTGACTCGCCTTTAGGAGGTTCTGTTGGCGAGCAGCAAGTGTAGTATCGTGCTATGTGTTGCAATGAAGCAATCAGTTAATGCTCTTATGGCCCACTGGCAGAACCCCCTCAAGGGTATGCACAAAACACCGCTGCTAGTCACATAAATTGTCAAACACCAGCGTGAGTTCGCATGTGTCTTTTAAGTCGACAACTTAGGGGAAATTTGCGATCACACAAACTACACGCAAATGATTTCTCACCAGTGTGAGTTCGCATGTGTATTTTAAGAGTATAACTTAGTGAACATTTGTAACCACATAATTTACATTCAAATGATTTCTCACCAGTGTGAGTTCGTATGTGTGTTTTAAGAGCACCACTCGTTGAGCATTTGTAATCACACAAATTACACTCAAATGGTTTCTCACCAGCGTGAGTTCGCATGTGTCTTTTAAGTCGACCACTTAGGGGAAATTTGCGATCACACAAACTACACGCAAATGATTTCTCACCAGTGTGAGTTCGCATGTGTACTTTAAGAGTATAACTTAGTGAACATTTGTAACCACATAATTTACATTCAAATGATTTCTCACCAGTGTGAGTTCGTATGTGTATTTTAAGAGCACCACTCTTTGAGCATTTGTAATCACACAAATTACACTCAAATGGTTTCTCACCAGTGTGAGTTTGCATGTGTGTTTTAAGTTGACCACTTTGGGAAGATTTGTAATCACACAGATTACATGCAAATGGTTTCTCACCAGTGTGAGTTCGCATGTGTCTTTTAAGTTGATTGTTTTGGGAAGATTTATAGTCACACAAATCACACTCAAATGGTTTCTCACCAGTGTGAGTTCGCATGTGTCTTTTAAGTTGACCACTTTGGGAAGATTTGTAATCACAGAAATTACACTGAAATGGTTTTTCACCAGTGTGCGTGTGCATGCGTATTTTCTTACTATCACTAATGGCTTGTGTGGGTTCTTGTGGAGTACTGGATTTATGGAACAGATTTTCGACATTCTTAGAATAAGTATCAATCTCATCCATGGTATTAGAATCTTTCATTATTTGTGGTTCGATTTTGATCTCCAATTCTTCTGTGATTGCTGTTAGTACATCGTCATCCATTGTATCAATATTTAAGGTATTTTCACAACCTGCAGCAAAAAAATAACAGTACTAAAATGGGCCTTTTACTTTTAATCATGGCATTATAACTTCCTGAATTTAACAGTGGCGGTTGCTGCATACGTCAAACTCGGGGCACACGACAAACTAGTATATCGCTATCATGCTCGTACGCACACATTAAAGCAGTATATCATCATGTGTTGCACTACCAGTGCCCCGGGTTTACGTATGCAGCGACCGCCACTGGAATTTAATACTATCAATGTTAGTTTTTGTACAACCAGTTTAAGTTTATTGGATTGAATATATTTAAAGAAGTGAATGCACTCTTAAACCCAATGTTATGATTATCAGTAGGTAATAAACAAGTATCAATCACAAGCAACTTGCGCTTAAATATACATCCATACAATACTGGATATAACAGTATAATATATACCTCCCTTAACTTTGATTGAAAAAACTCAAAATAGTTTTGATTACATATCTTTAAAATGCTACAATTCTTTTTTGCCCAGATTGTATCAAATGTTTATTTTATCGAATAGTGATTTAAAAAAGACAATTGTAATGTAAATCCACTTTATAGGATTGATGATTTTTTTTGAGCTCCATAATTAATCTTAATCTTTTTAAGGTTATTTTCAGTTGAGTATTATTTATTAAACATTAACTTCCCTACATGAACTACGTGGAATAATAATTTACAAAGCTGACAAAAAAATGTAAAGACAACGGAGCCAAGCAGCTCAGGGGGCAGTCGAGCAGGGTACACCCAGATGGTCGTGTGTTTTGTTTCTCGTGCTCTGCTTTATTAATGCATTATATTTTATATCGTTTGCATATTACAGATTTTTAGTTATTTCATTTTGATTAAAGACCGTTACTATATTAAATTCGTATTATTTTATGCCTTCCTAACTGTTACCCCTATTGCATAATGTTACTAATATATACTGATTACGTCATTTATATCGTCATATTTCCCAAATTACAATATAATAGTGGTAATTATTAAAACTATTTATGAAGAAGACGTAAAAGATATAAAAGTATAATTTTTCTGAGTAAGAAATAAATTATTAACAAATTATCGTAAAGTAAATAAAAGTAGGTTTTCAATACACAAAATATTTCAAAATTAAACAATATTACTTACAAGGTGATTACGGTTAATAATTATTATTCCACCTAAAAACTTGACACAGCTGTCAGATTACTCATGGACAGCGTTGCCAGATGATTTTTTATTATATCAGTAGAAGAGGACGTAAAATAGCGGTAGAAAGCGGTAGATTGAAAAAACGAGCGTATAATAGTTATTTATGTATTAAGGGCATAAAGAAGCTTTTATGGCCAGAAGCGTTATTTCTAGCCCGAGGCGTCAGCCGAGAGCTAGGAAAAGGCTGTAGAGCCATAAAAGCAAGTTATGCCCGAAATGCATACACTATTTTATGCACAGATTGTTTTTATCTCAAATCTATTATTGTGTAAAAAATATAATTAAATGAGTACGTAGGTTACATCAAGCCGCTGTACGTATACTTATGTGCATATATACGAAGTACGTTACTATAGTTACTATCTAAAATACTTAATTTCAGCTTATTTTCATTGGTGATAAGTTTACAAATTATATTAAGAACCAATCAAGTTCTACAAATACAGCTCTGACATTTAATTGACGTTTCATTATTGCCCGTCGGATCATAAAGAGGCCCTTGGGGCATAAAGAGACAGTTATGTTTAGATAGATCTATCAATAATAGTCTAATTATAATGCATCTGTGCATAAAAGCCAGTTAAAATTAAATAAGTGTAATTTACGCCCGGGATATACTAAATATAAAATAATACCAAAATAAATAAAAATAAAGATTTTTTACTAAAAGAAAGCAAACAAGAAACACTACAACTATATTAATTAATAAGTTTAAAATAATCATTCCTTATAAATATCTTTAGTCATTAGACGACGTAACGTACGACCATCGAGTTTGGCAAGGATGTAGTATTTTATGAGCTTTGGTATTGCAAAAGTCTTGAAATGCTTTAAATTCTAAAATTCTCTTAGGACTATTACTAAAATAATTATATACATTTTTAGTAAGAGTTTCTACAAAATTGGGAAGCTTATTGCATGCATTGGAAGCACACAGAGCAAAACTATGACAAATACGTTTTAAAATAAATATATTTTAACCGATGACATTGTACATCGTACAGATATGGTACTGTTGATGCTCTAGCTACTGTCATGAACGATATACTCAACGCAATTGATAAGAAACAGGTTACTGCTTTAATACTACTCGATTTCTCCAAGGCATTTGATACTATTAATCATGACCTCGCGTGTGCCAAGTTAAGTTGGTACGTTTTCGAAGTTAGTGCTGTTGATTTAATACAATCTTATTTATCAGAGAGAACTTTAATAATTAAAAGTAACAATCAATATTCTAATTCCTTTTCTATACACTTCTGGTGTGCCGCAAGGCTCAATTTCAGGACCCCTACTGTTTATTATTTACAAGGCGGACATTTTAAATTTTGTAAAATTCAAGCATATGCTGATGACACACAAATTCTTAAATCTTTTTATTTTCCTAATAGAGCTCGAGCCTACGAAGAAATCAATAGCGATCTTAATATAATTCATCAACTGTCTTTGGAGAATAACTTAAAACTTAATAGCAGCAAATCCCATTTATTATTTTTTGGGAATAAAAATCAAATTATCACTGTCAGAAGTGATCATAATAATTTATGCATGAATAACCAACTGTTACCAATTATTACTGATTCTGCAAAAAACTTAGGCGTAATTTTTGATTGTAATTTAGCGTTTAAACAACATGTTTGCAGATTACTTCAAAAAGCTTATTCATCTCTGAAATTATTGTATGCCAACAGAAATATTTTAACTTTTAGTCAAAGGAAACTGTTATGCGAATCTTTAATTTAGAGCCACTTTAATTACTGTAATCTTGTTTATGGTCCCTGTCTTGATGCTAGTGATAAATACCGGATTCAAAAAATACAAAACTGGTGTTGCCGTTTTATTTTTAAGTTACGCCGTTATGATCATATTTCACATAAAATTAAAGAATTAGGATGGTTGAATATGGAAAATCGTTGAAAGTGCCAGTTGGGGTCGTTCACACATGCACTACTTACATCGAAGTCTTCTACACCTCTTAGCTCTGAGCTGATACCTCGTTCTAATGTGCACTCAGTGAGTACTCGCTCTAACTATATGCTTACCATTCCACATCATACATCTACCTTGTTTCATCGAGGTTTTGCCTACAACGCAGTAAAACATTATAACACACTACCAGCAGATATAAAAAATTATACACTAAAACAATTCAAACACTACTTAAAAAACTACTTTTTACAGTTACAATAAATTCTTGCGTCTAATTTCATCTCTGTTTCACCTACTTGAACTGAACACACATTATCCTAACTCAATGTTGGGAACATGTCTTAAATTATTGGTTTTCTCTGGGGTCTCTTGGTTAAATAGAGTAGCCTTTGACTCAGTGCTGCCGATTGATGGATAATTATCCGATTTGCGGATAATTTGAAGTACTCGGGTATAATTTTCTAACTTGAATATTACAGAAATAATTTAACTAAATTCCAATTACTTTCTTTATAGTTGTATTAAATGAAAAATTCTTGACAGTGACAAAATTTAATTTAACTACTTATGTTACCGCCAACATAGAAACTTGGCAATATTCACTTTAGACGAACGAAAAAGTGCAGTTTTGTTGTTGGTAATAATGTTAATGTAATTTTGTTGTTTTACTTGGACATTTTTTTTATTAGAAAAATTACACTGAAGATAGATATTTTTCAAAAATCTCCATTCTTATATTAACTTTATTCCTTTCATTTTTATATACTGCGCCTGGTAGAGACAAAATGATATTTTAGTATAATATCAAGAATGTTATAATTAGTAAGTACAATTAAAATAAAAAGTGATGCTAGTAGGATTAGTATATGAAAGTGAAACAAATATAACATAAAACTGGGCTTTTTAAAAAATATTCCAAAAATGTTTAATCTTCTGTGTATTCTGTTTAATGAAATACCTAATCAAGTAAAACAAGAAAATTAGATTACACTTTAGTTATTCCCCAACTTTATTATTAGTAGTTACTGAGATTCCTTTGTTGTTATACAAAATATGTTTATATAGAATTTAGTATTTAATGTAAAAGAATTTATCAACTCGGGATTTAATGTGGAGTTAGAATGTGTTTTTATAATTTAAGCAGATGTTTATTTTTTTGTTAGAATCTACTTGCTCCTCCGAATATTTATGAAAATAAATATAGCATTACAGTATTCTATAGTTTATTTTTATCATTTAAGTTTATAAGCTTGAAATCTCATTCAGAGATGGCACTGAGGTCAGAGGATAAAATCGGATAATTAGGAACCACCCTGTGGATAAATTTAATTTTCAACATTGGTAGCACTGCTTTGACTAGATTTCGCCAGGAGTCCCCCACACTTACTACACACTACAACGATTAAGTAATTACTGTATTACTATTTAATTATCAATTTTAATGTTTATAATACCTAGTATTTTCTCTTTTTTGGGAACTTTGTAAATTTTTGTTTTTCTTAGTACAATAAAGGCGATTTATTATTATTATTGCTTACAACCATTTTATAAATTTGTAATCTTTTTATCTTATTTATGTAAAACATAACTATATCTTAATTAAGGAATTTTTTTTGTAGATTTAATCCTTGAGAATGACTTATTTGCTAAAGTCGAAACTGCAGTTTAATAAATGTGGAAAAACGAGTTTTTCATTTTACTTTACATACATATAATTGTTAATATAATATTATTTATTATCATTGCTAAATTACAATAAAAACATTGAAAGCATTTATAACTTGCTACATAATGCGAGAATATGTTGACATTTCGCAGCAAAGGGGTTAATAACCTTGACAATTGAATTGTGATTGTTTATATAAAATTATTTTTTTGAAAACGAGTACATACTGCTGTGATTTTCAGCACTGGTAATTGGGTGTGTCATTTGGGTTGCCTATAAATTTAGGGGTTTAGATTGAACTTGCCCAAATATTATAATAAATAAATTAATTGTTGCTTAATAGGTAAAGGATACACTTTACATCACTTGATAATAATAAGAAGTAGATCTTAAAAGGATTTTTCACTTAAAATTAAAAAATTATTTTGACAAGTTACGATTTGCATATCGTTGGGTCGTTGGACTTGGTTTTCGACGAACAAAAAGTTCGTCTCTGAATTCGTGAAGTCTGTCTGTCTGTCGCCTTTCTCCATGTTGACTTTTTTGAATTTTCGACGAACAAAAAGTTCGTCTCGGAATTCGTGAAGTCTGTCGGTCTGTCGCCTTTTTCCATGTTAACTTTTTGGAATCTTATATTACATCAAATTCTAAGAAACTTTTGGTTGAAACATTTTTTTGTATCTCTTCGGGAAAGTGGTCAAAATGACCACCGAAGATTTCGATAAATTTTTAAGAAATGAAAGATTTTGTATTTTTAAAAATTTACGAAAAAATAAACATTTTTAGCAACAATTTTTTTTAACGAAAACTTTTAGGACTTAGAATTTTTGTTTTTATGGCAACTAATGTGTTAGGTCAACATTAGTTTTCAAAAATAAATTAGTTTATTAAGTATACAGTTGTTTTTGTTCGTCATGGCAATGCTAGCTCTGCGCATTCTCAACTGGTTCATATTTGAAGCCATCGTAAGGTGTATTTTCACCTGGAAATTGTAAAAGGCATAATTGGAAAGGTGTATGCAAGTAATCACCACAATACTTGCAGTTTTTATTCTTAAATTTCAAGTAAACCCCATGTTGGTTTAACGATGCAACAAATTTCAGCATAATTGCATAATTTTCATTAATCTTTGAACTTGCAGCCAAAATATTTTGCTGCAATATTCTTAATTAGATTCTAAAGCACCTTAAGCAATAGAATTTTCAAGTGGGCAGCTCTATATAGAGAAGGTTTAGCCTGTTGAAGTTTATAATTTGTATCGTTTCAACCTTACCTGATAATATGATAAAATTCTGTTAATATTTATGGTGGTGCCAAAATTGTTGTAAATATTGTGTGATGGAATATGTGGATTCAGTTAATTATTAGAAAAAATAGGGAATAAGGTGTGAAAATGTAATTATCTATAATTTTATAAAACCATGTATTGTCAGGAAATTCAAGATGGTTGCCATTGAACCCTGGAGTAAAATTTGCTTTGTGTTAGACATACAATATACCAAAATGTAGGGAAAATTATCCTCTTTCCGATGATGTAATTTGTTTAAACATTTAATTTAATTGTTTAACAACATTTTGGTTATGTTGTTCTTATTAGGTTAGATGTTCAATTGTTTTTAGTTACCAAATTTTTGTTGGTGGAGAAATGACGATCGTCATTTGTTTCACAAGAAAACATAAAATCAGATCGAAAATCTGGTTACTTGCTTGTTGATTTTCATATAAAGCAGAAGCCACGTTCGATTGTTAAAATTCTGAGGTTATGTGTGGTAGATTTTACGTCAATGAGATGTCAAAAAAGTGAGGTTATGACAAATGTCATACAAATTGAATTAATTTTTTTTAAAGTGTTTAATAATGAAAATAACATTGAACAATTAAAGTGATTTGAATAAAAAGGTAAAGTGAAGTGTTAATTTGGTGTTTGGACTATTTATTTATCAGAAGAAAAATTTTTTTAAAAACGTTTTATAACTTTATTTCTGGATGGAAGCAAATTTTATAACTAGATGTAATAAGAATTTTTGAAAAATAGACAATTGATGTATGTACTCACGTATTGGAGGTAAATTGTTCTATATTTAATAGTTGCAATAAATTACAAAAGAAGACCTACAAGAACAATTATGGAAATGCGTGTTCACCAATGCTACAAATAACCAGGTAAATCTACAGAGAACTGCCAAATAATAATAGTGTGTGCAATAATCCAAGAATGGCGCAAAATTTTTGAATTTAACAATTTATTTTCAAAATTTAACTTTGTTTTTATTTCGTTTCCTTTTTTTATTTTATTATAATTTAAGATTGTGGGATTGATCAAATAAAAATCAAGCAAGACAAAGAACATTAACACTGTCTTTTGATTCTTATTTTGTTAAATCAAATTGGCACCATCAATCAAATGAATCCATTTTAAATAATAAGGATTTTTTTGTTTTCGTTAATCTTTTCATGTGTTTATTAATAAAATATTTAAATGTTTAAAAGCAGATTCATTTGTGTATTTTTCTTGTTTTGTGTCCATTAATAGAATTTCGCAGGTAAAAGTTGAACAATATTTTATTTTTTTGTCAAAGAGCGACCCGCCTGAAATTTTCTCATGTAATTTTCTTGAGCTTGTCTTTGGATTTTAAAATCATAGCCGGAGCAAATTTTCTTTTCATCACAAAGGTAAGTGATGTTTGTTTCTGTACAACTTTTCAGTTTGCCTTGCTACACTAAACATAAGTGAAGTAAATTGTTGGTCAAGTGTTGTAAGGTGTATACTAGTACAGCGCATATCACCATAAAATTTAATGTGATGTTTATTTAAACATTAAAATATAATATACCATAGCAATACGTATGATTATTTAACTGTAAGTACTAAATAGTAGATTGACTGAAATTATACAGATTGTAAACGTATTATTACTATTGTCTTTAAAAATTCAATGTTTACTTTTGTCGTTTTCGAAAATCTAGATGTATCATGATTGAATCCGATAATTGGAAAATAAGGTGTACCCCTCCAAACAAGCGGCTCACATTACATCTCCTAATTTATTGCCAGATTTCACATAAAAAGTATGAATGCGAGTATAAATTCTAAGTTAAATATTTTTCTTATCTGTTGGTAGTTTATTACTATTTTTGTTGTCGTAGATAAATTGTAGTGCATAACGCGTACAAAAACGCCAATTTCACACTCGTGTGATTGCGGCATTCGGCTTCGTCTCATGCCGCAACTTCTTTACACTCGTGAGAAATTGGCACTTTTCTGCACTTGTAACACAATATACTATTATTTGCACCTATATTATGAAAAACTAGTATTTTACAAAATTATATTTTTCTTTAAAACGAACTCTTCTATTTTTTATGTTTCACTTGCACATTATTTTTGTTTATACCTGTGATACGAACTACATAAACAACTCCATACCTATCAGGGCATTATAAGCGGGCGTTATGTTCATAACGCCCGCTTATGGTTTACTTTACAATCGGAATCGATGTTACGATCAATAGTAATTTGGATCATTAGGTCAGGAAGTATATGTTTGTGTACGAGTATGTTGCAGTACAACAAATAACGAGTATTTGCTCGTAGTTTCTGAGCGTGTGATCCACGAATTTCTTTGTGTCGACTTAATTACTGACAAAAATTTCTTAGCTAAAATTAATTAATTTTTTAGATGACATTAGTGCTATTAGGATCTTTTTTGTTTTTATGTTTGTAACAACAACAAAAAACATTTGAATTTAAATTGTCATTTATCCGTTTGACTTTTGTAAATTTAGTAAAAGTTTTTACCATCCGACAAACATAAAAATTCTTACTTTTATAAATATATAAACAACGCGTTGGCAACGCCAACAATTATAAATTAAAACTAATTTTCTACTTATACATATTCTCGTGACACATAAAATTTTGTATGCACCGCGAGCGTTACTAGATAATGCCCATCGGGCGACTTGCATCCCTCGGGCTGGAACATCGTCGCCCTCCTGGCATTATCATCATTCTAACGCCCTCGGTACATAAATAACTATTAATATGCTCCAACATTACATACCGATTGTTTTTCGGCTTAACTGTATTCAAAGTTATTGGACCGCCTTATTTAGCGACTGCAAATGCAAGATTACAAACATATAGTATGATATCATATACAGTGCGAGTATAAAGTAACGCATAAAATTCATATTTTTTCTGGGTAAGTTTATTGAAAAATTCTGCGATGGCTTCACATTTCGTAAACTTGCAACTTTGCAAGCTGCGTTAAGGAATGTACAAAATTAAACACTTTGTCTATGCAATGCAATTAGATATAAAAATTAAATTGTTTTGAACACATTTACTTGCCTTCCCCTTTTTTATTGACTCTATACAGGGTGATCCAAATTGAATGAGGACGGTTTGAATTTCGCGCCTTAGGTTTTAGCGTATTTCACGTTGTTAGTGTAGTACTATTGAAATGTGTTGCGGCAATTACAGCGGCAACTCTCCACTTTCTCGATTACATCGTTGTGCTTTGCCACGTTGTTCTGGGTTTTCATTGAATTTTTGCTTTATTTCGCTTGTTTTCTTATTTTAAAAAACAGTTCTTTTCAGAAAAACGGTTTGTTAAACAATTTTATTATGAAGTAAGCTTATTATTTAAATTTAATGAAGTTTATAAGCTATATTATTTTTCAGACGCCACTGTAAAATAAAAGAAGGATAAGAATATCCGAAAAGTATTCATGTTGCCAACGTGACAATAATTTAACGTGGTGGTAAATTCAAACAGTCCTTATGGATCACCCTGTATATGTAGTTATCTCTAAACACAAATTTTGAATTGTCAACTCTCAGCTGCTCACAATTATCAACTTTGAGGGGAGCTTCTCCTCCCTGGGTTCGTCCCTGCTCCAGCTTATCCATATTGAATAAAATGTTGTTAGACTTGATTAGGAATTAATAACTTTATCATTGTAGTTATAAATCAATAAATCAGCTAAATTTATATAAAACATTTATTTATAACTTCTTTTACAATATACAATTTTTCAGCTACAATTTCACCAGCTCATATCTTAATGCAACAGAACAGAATAGTGGAAATAGTCGACTAACCTGTTAAGTTCTCTTAGAAATTAGTATTTTTTTAAATTTAAACTTAATTCCATCATTATTTACAATCTATGCATTTTAAAACTTCAGTAAAACAATAACATTCAGTAAATGTTATGTGTATGTTAGCAGTGTGAGTTAACATGTGTCTCTAAAATAATTACTTAGCGAACATTTGTAGTCGCCACCCGTGACTCTACGTAGCCTATAGGAGGTTCTGTTAGTGAGTAACAAATGTAGTATCCTGCTATGTGGCCATGAAGCATCCAGTTAATGCTCTTACGGCCCACTGACAGAACCTCCTCAAGGATATACACAAACAACAGCTTATAGTCACATAAATTGTGATGCACCAGTGTGACTTTGCATGTGTCTTTTTAGTTGACCACTTCGCGAAAATTTGTAATCACACAAATTACACTCGAATGGTTTCTCACCAGTGTGAGTTTGCATGTGTCTTTTAAGTTTATCACTTCGAGAAGATTTGTAATAACACAACTTACACTCAAATGGTTTCTCACCAGTGTGAGTTCGCATGTGTGTTTTAAGTTGGTTACCTTGGGAAGATTTGTAATCACACAAATTACACTCAAATGGTTTCTCACCAGTGTGAGTTCGCATGTGTGTTTTAAGTTGATTTCTTTGGGAAGATCTGTAATCACAGAAATTACACTCAAATGGTTTCTCACCAGTGTGAGTTCGCATGTGTGTTTTAAGATCACGACTTTGAGAACATTTTTGGTCACACAAAGTACACTCAAAGGGTTTCTCACCAGTGTGAATTCGCATGTGTGCTTTAAGTTGATTGCTTTGGGAACATTTGTAATCACACACATTACACTCAAATGGTTTCTCGCCAGTGTGAGTTCGCATGTGTATTTTAAGGTCACGACTTTGAGAACATTTCTGGTTACACAAAGTACACTCAAATGGTCTCTCACCAGTGTGAGTTCGCATGTGTCTTTTAAGTTGACTACTTTGGGAAGATTTGTAATCACACAAATCACACTCAAATGGTTTCTCACCAGTGTGAGTTCGCATGTGTGTTTTAAGACTACCACTATTTGAACATTTGTAATCACACAAATTACATTCAAATGGTTTTTCACTAGTGTGAGTGTGAATTTGCCTTTTTTTACTGTCACTAATGGCTTGTGTGGATTCTTGTGGAATACTGGAGTTATGGAACAGATTTTCGATTTTCTTAGAATATGTGTCAATCTCATACATGGTATTAGAATCTTTGATTATTTGTTGTTCGATTTTGATCTCCAATTCTTCTTTGATTACTGTTAGTTCATCCATTGTATCAATATTTAAGGTACTATCACAACCTGCAGCAAAAAAATAACAGTACTAAAAATGGACCTTTTACTTTTATCCATGGCATAAAAACTTAAATTTCATTTTGTTTACTGTTTCCAGCCTTACTTTGTGGAACTCCATTTTGTAGTTTTGTAGTTCGGTATATATCAGCCAAACACTTAAAAATTTTGACATAAGATATAAAGAAAACGTACGTCATTACAAAAATAAATATCCCGAAAAATCTAATTATGCCAAACACCTTTTACAACAAAATCACACAATGACTCCTCAAAATAATATTAAATTCCTACATTTTTGTAATAACAAATGCAAATTAGACATTTTAGAAGCCTTTGAGATATACAAACACAAACTCAGGGTACCTTTAATGAATGAACAACTTGAGCTCAGTAATTCTCCATTGCTGGAAGTGTTAGATATTTAATTCCGATTATTATTATTTTTATCTAGTTACCTATTTTTGTATCTACCTTAGCGACGTGTTTGTTTATATTTATATTACCTTTGGTAATGACAGCGTAGCTGTCGAAACAATATTGTCAGGTTATATTTTAATAAATACTATGAAATTTTTTACTAATCTTTATTTATTTCATACTTCAATTGAATACCATCGATGTTAATTTTTGTACACCCAGTGTAAGTTTGTTAGATTGAATATATTAAAAGAAGTGAGTGCACTCTTAAACCCAATGTTATGATTATCAGTAGGTAATAAACAAGTATCAACCACTAGCAACTTGCGTTTAAAGATGTATGTCCATAACAATACTGGATATAACAGTATATAATATATACCTCCCTAAAGTTTGATTGAAAAAACTCAAAATAGTTTTGATTACATATCTTTAAAGTGCTACAATTCTTTGCCCAGATTGTATCAAATGTTTATTTTATCGAACAGTGATTTATTTGAAGAGTATTAATTATTAAACATTTACTTGCCTACATGGACTACATGCACATGATCTAGGGCAGCAAGGTTAATATGATGCTATTTTTTAGTTTCTTATATTATAACTAGAGACGTGCATTTTAGGTGACCTTCCTTGAAAAATCCTTAATTAGCTCATCTTTCATAAGTTATAGGACATATAGTTACAAATACAAAAGCTGTTATATAAGAGTTGCCACACCACTGACCATTTCTTTAATTTCAAGTTGTTTATTTTACATAGATCCCATTTCCCCTTATATTTTTATGGCAACAGTATTCCAAAGCCACCATTTTCAAGCGTCCACTTGTGTTACGTAGCATTACTGCAGATTAAATTGCTTCGCTCTGTTGACATAGAGGTTTTATGCTTACCAAACATGCACGTCTCCAATTATAACAAATAGCATTA
The DNA here is from genome assembly GCA_929113105.1 of Agrypnus murinus. Classification (NCBI taxonomy): domain Eukaryota; kingdom Metazoa; phylum Arthropoda; class Insecta; order Coleoptera; family Elateridae; genus Agrypnus; species Agrypnus murinus. The sequence continues at coordinate 37,153,490 of OV816025.1, read as the reverse complement.
TTATAGCACATTAGAGTTGCTGTCCTAGATCATTATGAAATCGATAGTATATATTATGTGCTACACTATTTGTTGTGTAGTATTATTACTCCTATTGTATAATGTTACTGATATTTACTAAATCTAGTAATTTATATGTCATATTTCTGGAATTATAATATAATAGTCTAATTAATTATTACTATTTATGAAGACGTAAAAGATATAAAAATGTATATAATGTTATATAATATATGTTTCTGAGCACGAAATAAATTATTAACAAATTATTTAAAAAGTAAGTAAAGGAATCTACATCAGCATTTAAAGACACAAAATTAAACAATAATAATAATAACTTACAAGGCGATTACGGTTATTATTCAGTCCGAAAACTTGAAGCAGCTGTCAGATTACTCATGTGTTTTCAATGGTTTTCTGTTGGAGCCCCGAGATACAATTACCAGCGTTGCCAATTCTAGTTCATCAAAAGTCGCTAATTGATTTGTAAAACTCCCTATTATACCACTCATCAAAGCCCTTAAATTTCTTAACTTAATTTTTAATGAGAATTAAAAATAAAACTGTAGGCCCCGTGTCAATGCGATGTTTGGCACGATAAAGATCCCTACTGGGGTGGAATTCCTCCAGATTCGGCAAAATTCTAGTAGGGTCGGCCAAATGATCATAGTAATCGGTGCCATGAGGTACGAAGGATGCTCCACCATCCTGATTCCTCGCCCAAAAAACAAACAAAAAAAACTTTATTTTACCATTTTATTGTTGTTGAAAATATCTCGGAAATCTGTTCGAACTTGATATTGCAAAATAGTATAGCAATTTCTCAAATTTCTGGAATCAAAGCAACGTCAGGACATCAAAAATTATTTCGAACAACATCTGCAGGGATAATGAGTAATAAGCAAACAATTAACGGCATGCAAGTATTGTAGATGTATTTTGCTTTACATTAGACCAACATACCTGACATTTTTTTAGTATAATAATAATAATAATAATAATAATCTTGTTTATGTTTTCCGTTACTGGAAGTATTAGATGTTTAATTATGATTTTTATTATTAATTTTTATTATTATTATTATTTTATCTAGTTACCTATTTTGTATCTACCTTAGCGACGTGTTTGTTTATAATTATATTACCTTTGATAATGACAGCATAGCTGTCGAAACAATATTGTCAGGTTGTATTTTAATAAAACTGTGAAACTTTTAATAATCTTTATTTATTTCATTAATAATAATAATAATAATAATAATAAGAGGTGTACATTAAAAGGGGGATATACCAAGGGGACAGCCTCAGTCCAACCTGGTTTTGCATTGCTCTAAACCCTTTAAGCGCAATGCTTAATAGAAGTACATATGGTTATTCTATCGACCAACAAACTAAGTTATCTCATTTATTTTACATGGATGACCTTAAAATATACACTAAGGGACCACAACAACTGCAAGGAGCCATGGAGATAGTGAAGCAATTTAGCAACAACATAAAAATGAAACTCGGGGTGGAAAAATGCGGAGTTTTACACGCAGCAAGAGGAAAGATCCTTGATGCTGAATATATGCCCCTTACTGATGGGACGAACATACCAGGCTTAGGATTAGAAGACAAATATAAATACCTGGGCATAACTCAGTCATTTGAAATTCAACACAAGGAAAATAAACAAAACGCCACCAAAGAACTTTTAGATAGGGTAGTCAAGGTGCTAAAAACCCATCTAAATTCAAAGAATAAGTTTGCTGCGCTAAATACATGGGCTATCCCAAGTGTAACATATACCTTTGGTGTACTTGCTTGGACAACCACTGAATTGGAAAATCTTGATAGAAAAATAAGAACAAATCTAACAAAATATAGGTTACTACATCCAAATCCGGCTATAGAGAGATTATACTTAGCAAGAACTGAAGGAGGAAGAGGCCTTATCAATATCAAGCTGCAATATGATAAACAAATCTTAAGTCTTAGACGATATTTTACAAGTAGTAACCTTGAAATGCACCAAAAATTAGTCAACCTCGATCACAAATTATCAGCCCTCAACCTGGCTAATTTAGATGAAGAAGAAGAGAAACCAAACCTTGGCACGATGGTTGAAAAGTGGCAAAACAAGGCTCTACATGGCAGATATTATGGCAGATTACACCAGCCGGATGCGGACCTCACTCAATCCAATATTTACTTAAGTACAGGATACCTGTTTCCAGAAACTGAAGGCACGGTCTGTGCAATACAAGACCACAAGTAGTTCCCACCCGTAATTATAGGAAGTATATCCTGAAACAAGACATTGAAACAACTAAATGCCGCTTATGTAAAAAGGAGGAAGAAACAATACAGCACATAACATCTGCTTACACTTACCTGGCGCCAACCTATTATTCACTAAGGCATAATTCCATGGGAAAAGTAGTCCATCAGTACCTACGGAAAAAATGGGACTTTAGCAATAACTTTACTCCATATTACAAGTACTCACCTGATCCGGTGTTGGAAAATGAGAAATGCAAGCTGTTATGGGATATATCTATAGTAACAGATCGCCCTGTCATGCACAACAGGCCTGACATAGTAATATGGGATAAGAACAAGAAAAATGTTACAGTAATCGATTTCTCTGTCCCATTGGACGACAACATAACGAAAGCATACGAGGAAAAAATAAGTAAATATTATGCACTCGCGTATGAAATTAAAGAAATGTGGAGAGTCAGAACTGTGAGAATACTTCCCATGATCATAAGTGCGAATGGAATTGTACATAAAGAGCTAAAGAAAAATTTGCAAGAAATACGCATAACCGAGCACACAAAGGCAATTTTATGGATGCAAAAGGCGGTATTATTAGGAACAACAGCAATAGTGCGAAAGACTCTCTCCAAATAGCGCACACGTAAATCTTGACTATTACGGTCCGATTACGTGTAACAACCAACCACTAAGTGTGAAAAAAAAAGAATAATAATAATAATAATAACTACTAAGAACTAAAATAAGAACTAAATGAACTAAGGCAAAAAGCTCTAGAAAACAGAGGAAAAAAGATTAATAACAACCGAGACAGAGACAACACACAAACACGACACGAGGAAGAAGCTCAGCAAGTAGAACCAAATGAAACACCAAATGAGAATGATGAAAATACAGAACAACAAGAGAATCAAAATGACCAAAACGAAATTCAAGTAGACAACGTAAGATACGTAAATGGGAACGCAAACCAGAACGAAGGAAACCTACAACAAAGACTACAAGAAAAATTTCAACAAAACTTACAAATATTTAGAAACGTAGATCCTACTACACGGCCTAAGCTGCCAAAAATCAACACAAACCACCGAGTCATAAAAAGTCTAGATGCAATAAACCACATTGTAAGTCAGCATCTAGAATAACAAAGAGAATTTAGCGAAATTCATTTATCTATATACTGCGCGGCAGCCACAATAATTGAGATTAGTGGATTAAAAATCAGACAAAATATAAAGATAAATATAAATAATTCACAAGGAATTACAAAGACGCCCACAAAACCAAAATGGCAAACACGTATCAAAACAAAAATTAAAAACATCCGAGCGACAGTAGGAAAAATTCAGGCTTTCATGACTAACCCAACAAGAAGACTCTACAAAAGATTACAAACAGTATTCTATATAATTAGAAGTAACCCATCACTTCCATCTTTTAATAATAAAATAAACGACTACTTAGACACACAAAAACAAAAAATAAAGATGTACGGAGCAAGACTTAGAAGATACAATAAAAGTATGAAAAGAAAACAGGAAAATAGACTCTTTAATAAAAATGAAAAAAAATTCTACATAAACCTCAACACAACAGACAGACCAACAGAAAGCCCAACCTCAGAAAACATTATGAATATAAAGATCAGAAATAGTATGCCGCAAATAAAGGATCAAACTGAGCCAAGATGGAAAACTAGAATACAGCAAAAAATAAACAGGTTACGCAGTATTTTAACCAAGTTGTACCCATGGGAAAACGGGGAAGGAGGACGAAAATTGAACAGAGAAGTAAATAGATACCTAAGAAGAAGAAACATAACCAGAGGACCGAGATATGAAGAAAAGTTAGTACTCTTGAAAGATCAAATTAAACAAACTATAGCCATGATAGGAAAAAGATTGAGGCGATATAACAAATGTCAAAAACGTAGGGAAGATAACCGAAGATTTTCTACTAATGAAAAATACTTTTACCAAAAATTAGAAAAACAAGTAGAAATTAGCAACCCTCCAACGAAACTGGAGTTAACTGCATATATAAGGGCGACACAATAACGATGCTATATGGCTGGGATTAGAAAGGGAAAAGAATAGCCAAATACCACCCATGGCTCAATTTAATGTAACAGATGAAGATGTGAAGCAGGTATTGAAAAAAGTACAAAATTAGAAGGCTGCTGGTACTGATTACATACATAACTTTTGGTGGAAAAACCTATATTCAGTGCACCAAATACTAGTCAGACAGGTCAACGAGTTAATAGCAAATCCCTCAGAAATGCCTGTATTTCTCACCAAAGGAATCACCTACATGCTGGCAAAATCAGAAGAAACTAAGAATCCGAAGAACTATCGCCCCATAACATGTGTACCAACCCTGTACAAACTGATCACCCCACTAATCGCAAAGAAGATACAAAAACATGTTATGAACAACAATCTATTAGCAGTACAACAAAAAGGTAGCTGTCATAATACTCAAGGCTGCAAAGAACAACTGACTATCGACGAGATCATTACACAGGATGCCAGGCACAGGAAAAGAAACATTTCGGTAGCATGGATCGACTATCAAAAAGCGTTTGATTTGGTACCGCACTCATGGTTACTGGAGATTCTCCGCCTATATAATATAGATATAGATAACGGCATCATTACTTTTTTAAAGCATGTAATGAAGAAATGGCAAACATCATTACGTTTACAGACAAGCCCCATGCAGGTCACAACGGAATCAATTCCAATACAAAGTGGAATATTCCAAGGAGACAGGCTTAGTCCACTGTGGTTTATCTTGAGCCTGAATCCCTTATCTAATATACTTAAGAGCAGTAGACTAGGGTACCTGTTGAAAGGAGATACGAATACATGCAAGATAAGTCATCTGTTTTATATTGACGACCTTAAATTATTTGCTTCTTCGGAAAAGGAACTAAACACGTTAATCAAGATTACCAACCAATTTAGTGAGGATATCTTAATGAAGTTAGGCTTAAATAAGTGTGCTAAACTAATCACAAAAAAGGGTGAAGTAGTAAACGGTGAAAACACACTACAAAATATTAACATCGGTCATCTTGAGGAAAAAACGTACAAATACCTGGGTTATCATCAACGACTAAACCGAACTACAAAAGATATAAAAAATTCTCTCAAACAGAAATTCACACAACGCATACATAGCATACTAAAAACAGAACTTAACGGAAAAAATACTATTAAAGCTATTAACACATGGGCCATACCGCTAATAACCTTTTCGTTTGGGATAATTAAATGGTCGAAAACAGAAATAGAAGAACACAATCGACTAATACGGGTCAAACTTACTAAACACAGACTGCACCATCCAAATGCATGCACCGAACGCTTATACTTACCACGAAAAATTGGAGAAAGAGAACTATTAAACCTGCATCGTCTTCATGCAATTCAAGTTACAAAACTTATAAAATACTTTAATAATAAAAGTCAAACATCAACCCTATATCAAGTACTGATACAGGTTGACAACTATTATAACGTTGAAATTCACAACCCATTATTTGTTTGATGGTCACTGTTTAAAACCAAGCTTCTCCGTTGTTTGGTTGTCACTGGTTTTCCCTTTCTTTCGGTTTATCGTAAAGTCGCTCCTGCGCGGTTAAGTTTCTTTCTCGATAGTGCCGTTGATAGAACAAAATGGCTGGGTTTTGGTACGAGAAGTTGAATGGGCGAGATATATTAGGAAATTGGTTTTATATATAATTCGCTTTAGCGGAATAACTCTCACATTCAACAGAACGATCGCTTGGTTATTTGTGTGCGATCAATCGTCAAATTGACGGATTAAGTTCTGGTGCTAACCATTTTAGGTAAATTATTTTCGTTAAAACCTCGTTGCGCTAAAAAATCTTACAAATGTCTTTTTTATTTTAGGTAATATTTCCCTAGTAGTCACCTTGAGGGAATTGTTTAGTAAAAGACCTTTCAGTTTATAGAAAGGTAAAAATCTTCAAATAATTAAACTTAATACAATATACAGGGTGATTTCTTTGTAGGTCTTTCTTTTGGGTTTTGGGTTTTGTTGTTCGTTGTATTTGTGTTCCCGCTCTCTGATCGTGGGTTCCATTTAGGAGGTCCGTACCTACATCTATACAGGTATCGGGACGGAATTAAACAACCAACATCGAAGGGTGAAGTGATAACCCTAAGCAGGGTTTTAAACATACATCCGTGGATCTTCGAATGGTGGGACGTTTGTGAAAATTTGTATGTATTATATGTCTGTGTTTTAGTTATATATATATATATATATATATATATATATATATATATATATATATATATATATATATATATATATATATATATATATATATATATATATATATCTATATTTATTTAATGTATTTACAATTTCGTCATGCATGTTAATTTTAAGAAACAACAATTTATTCATGCATGTTAATGTTAAGAAACGAGATCTCAACTAGTGGAATTGTAGGGTAGATTTAAGTACAACCAACTGTGATACAGATCACCATTCACCTTTTTTTTTTTTTCTCTATTAAGCATTAAAATTGCATTTAAAGTTAACTTTTAAAATCTGCCAATAGTTTAAATAAAGCCCTACTTAGAAAGTTTACATTTCACTACGTGTGTTTTATTTATTTATTATTCATTTGTTTGTGTGATTTTAATATTGCTTTTCAGTTCATCATTTGTAAGTATATATGTACGGTACGGCCAAAATTGTGGAAGTTGCCCATATTTTAGTAGAAGATCTATTTCTTCGTTTGCCTGATAAGCTTGAAGCTTTAGTAATAAGCATTGTTTTTAAACGAAGTGGCGCTTGTTTTTTTTATCTTTTATATCTTGTATCACCCCGCCCCTCTCCGACTTATTGGGGGCTAGCTGGCAAAAACTAAAGCAGTGTTATTTGGATCAAGCTGATACTTCCAGCACAGCTACATTTTGGTTGGTTAAGTATTTCTTTATATAAAAATAGCCTTTGTGTTTCTGGAGGTTATACTATTCGCCGTTAAAATTAAATGAGAATATGATCGTTACCAGCAAAACAAAACAAGAGATGTATGAAGACTGGCTTGCCAAGCCCTTACATGGAAAGTATCCCAATGTACTTAAGGATGCTTCTATTAACATGTCTATACTTTGGTTACACAAAGGCTCATTGTATGGTGAAATAGAGGGCTTTATGATCGCTATACAAGATAATGTAATTGCAACAAAGAATTACAAAAAATTTATAATAAAGGAAAACATAGAAAACGACAAATGTAGGATCTGCAATGCAACAATACAGCACATTATATCCGGATGCACAATTCTAGCTCCTACTGAGTACTTACAGAGACACAATCTCACAGCGGGTATTATCCATCAGCGGCTAGCATACAATTCACAATTAATCAATGAAAAAAGTCCATACAATAAATATACACCATATGCTGTCCTAGAAAACAACACATCCAAATTATATTGGGACACCCCGGTAATAACTGATCGTACTGTAGCAAACAACAGACCTGATATCATATACATTGATAAACAACAAAACACAGCTTTCTTAATTGACGTCACTCATCCTAACGATCATAATTTACATAAGGCAGAAAGAGAGAAAATCACAAAATACCAAGCACTAGCACAAGAGTATAAAGACATTTACAAATTTCAAAGTGTTTTAGTAATACCTATAGTAATATCCGCTACTGGTCTAATCACAAACAACTTAACAAAATACCTAGAAAAAATAAGAACTTAGAAAGAATAAGACCCACTATCATCACCCATCTACAAAAAAACAGTAATTCTAGAAACCTGCAGAATCGTCAGAAAAACTTTAGATATTCAAACCTAAAACCAAATCTCATGTTTATTCCATGTCCTACGAATGTTCTATAAGAACCCGTACGGCATATTATAAATAAGTTATTATAACGATTGTTCTAAGCAGAACCCGTTATAATGGTTTTCCAGACTTTATCTCTGAGTTAAAAAAAATAAAAATAATAATAATAATAACAATAATAGTAAAAAACTTTAATATAGTGTACATACTAACTTGTAAATTTCAATATTTAAAACATAATGGTATAATGCTTATACAACATCCCAGCAAACACAGCAACATATTATTTACGTAACTGAGAGTAACAATGCCTACATTATCATGTAGCAGCTAAGTAATAAATCCCTTGAATTTATACTCGAGGTACACTCGTGTATACTATGTGGAGAGAACCGTTTAGCGAGCATTCAAAAGAGTCAGTCCTTTTAACGACATTGGCCGGTTTACCTGCATTAACGTTTCGTTTTCATTTAGGTAGCATTGGAAAGCATTTATTATTGTAATGAATATAATAAATAACGTTTCTGGAAATTCTTGAGAGTCCTTGACTGTGGTGTCCTGACTTCCTATTTTCGAAAGTTGTCAACCCTATGGGAACGTTCGCGAACGTGCTTGATTATGCTCCCCAAGAGAACGTTCTTTTGATACGGCTTTAACATGCGCGAACGTTCTCAACAGCATTTTCGAACGTTCTTTCATTTACAACACTACCCGTGTAGAATACTCACTTTTTAAACGAACTATAGTTACAGTTCTTCCACTCGATCTTTACCCACACGTCATCAATTATCTGGTAGCTAGTAAAGACAATTCATATGTTCACATCCTTATTACTTACGTGAGATAATAAAGGATATAGATTAAAGTACATTTTTTAAGTGGTAATGCAATGCTTTCTCGAGAGATGGCGCTAAAAGCAATATGAATATTTTAAAACCGAAATAATTTTTATTTGTAATTACAAATTTATTCTATAAAATCTTGCTGTTTAACAGTTCTAAAAATTGAAAGGTTGCGCAAAAAGCAATATGAAGTGAGAGAGGTAATTTAAAATTTTCGAAAAATTTAATTTTAGTTCTGCTTTTTTAAAAAACTAAAAAGTGCGGGAAGGAGTGAGAACTTGATTCATTTAATAATTTTTGTGTGGTAGCTGTCATTTTTATTTTATTCATACATTTTATTCACTCTTAAAACAGCTTTACTAAATATGTAGTTTGAAGATCATCACACATTTTTTGTAATTAGAAAAAGTAAAAAATAAAACTATTTTTTGGAACAACTAACTTATTAAAAATTGTCGGTTATCCGAAAGCTTACGACTCTTAATGGTTGTGAACTTGGCTAAAATGTCAAAAATATGAAACTAGTCGTTGATTTTATTAGAAATTCTTGTTTATTAATTCGTACGCATAAAATCTGTGACGTGTGGGTAAAGATCGAGTGGAAGAACTGTAGGTACCTATTTTCTGTATTTATCCCTTAGGTGCTTTCGTGGACTAATATACTGATCCAGTTTTACAGGTTAAATCAGCTTAAGATCTCATAACAAAAAATAATAATTTTCATTGGAACAACTTTGGATCACAATTCTTTATGATCTATCTTACTTATGATCATGTGTTTTGATATATTTTTGGCTGTAAGAACAAAATGTATTCCATATCAGAGAAAGTGTTGAAATTTAAACGTTGTGATATGCGATATTAAAGGACGATGTTAGCTTTTTCTTGTCGACTACTTAACTGTAACAGATGTAAATATCTCAGTCCATCAAGGTTTTGGTCCTGATCCTTTCGCAATTTGGTACAGTACAGTTTCAGGATGAGTGCTTATCCAGCACTGTAAATCTCTTTATGCATAGCTTCACGTTTGTTGAAAACGCTGTTTCTCGGAGACTAAGTAAGTCGCTGCCAGTACACTGACGTTATAATGAGATTATTTTTAAGTGATTATTGGTCGGCGAAGTCATATGACTAATAAATGATGTCCATAAGACGTCATGTTATGAGACGTACGTAGACGTCTTCAAAACAACGTCTTTTAGATGTACAATAAGGTCGTATTTAAACTTCTAATATTATTAATAATGATCTATTAAAGTAACCAAAAAGTGATATTCCATAAAATATTTTTTTTCGTGTACTTGATGGAAATGAAGCACACTGTTCAATCAAAAATCATAAAGAAAAGTGGTAGTTTTCTTGTTAGCAACACTTTTCTTGTTAGCAACACTTTTTTTCATTCATTCAATTTATTTGTAGATATGTTAAATGTACAATTGTTCAAATTATTAAAAGTTATATTAGAGGAAGATGAAGATGGTGACTGGAACTCAGCAACCGACAACCTTGCTGGTACTGTTGATGTGAACGGTTGCTCTTCACTTGAACCGCTAAATATTCTTTTCGAAATTTTTACTTTGTTGCCGATGCTATCTTCGACATAGGATTCCGCGACTCCACTTGATCGCCAGCCCCCGTGTCTCTTCAAAACTTGTAGACCTGCTCCACTGTCGGCCAAGAAAGTTGCTGACGTTCGCCGAAAACAATGTCCGGTGTAGCTGTTTGGATCCGGTAGCCCTAAGTACACCAATTTTCTTTGGTACACTGTACAAAGTGTTTATACCAATTGGTTGTACCGTGCACTTGCCTTGTTTATAAAATATAAATAATCTGCGATGGTCCACATGTTTGGGTCTCAAATTCAAATACTTTCTGTAGAGCCCAATTCCATTCATTCCATCTTCCGATGTAACTGTGAAGATACGCTTTTTTTTTGTTTTCGTGTCATGTAATATTATCACCAAAATACGCCCGGAATCTTCTACATCATCCACCTTCAATAGCCGTAATTCTTCCGCACGACAGGCTCCGTGTAACGCAATAATCGTCACTACCTTCATAAGTAGAAAGCTGTCATCAGGGGCTTGTTTTAAAAAATCCTTCACATTATCCATTGAGAAAACTTTCGATTTTTTGGGTACATAGCCGTCATTTTGACGTTTCAGATAGGCCAGTAACTAGGCATAAGAATATTTAAATATTGGTGTTTGAATGTAATAAATCTCATAGATAAGACTAACCTTTTCAAAGAAGTATGCAATTAGAATATTTTCATTAGCTCCTTGCACACTTTTTGCGTTTCTCCAATTACAAAATTGTTGGTAAGTTGTCTCGTATTTTTCTCTGGACTTCAATGGTAACAAACTCGTCGTCGCTTCTGATACTGATTGCAAAATATCTTCATTATCTGCTTTTAATTGATTCATTTTAAATGAACAATTTTTCACAAATTATTATTTTACTTGTTTATTGTTAGATGTTTTGTTACCATGTCAGTCATCTCAGCACACGCTTGACGTACTTTGAAAAATTATTTTTGATGATATTTATTTTTTAAAATGAACGTGATTTCCATCAAGTACACGAAAAAATTGCATGTTCAACGCGTAAGAAAAGTGCTTTACCATTCTCGTGAAATTATTAATCCACTCGCTTCGCTAGCGCTCGCTCGTGAATTAAACAATTAGGGCAAGAACCCCGGTTTTGGCCACCTTAAGAGATTGTGATACTTTACTGGCCAGAACTAGCATCCAATATTAAAAATTTGTTGTGAGTGTTACTTTTTTCTTATGTACTATAGTGTTCGCTCTTATTTCTTACAAATTAGAAAGAGATAAATAACCATTTGTATAAAGGAAAACATTTGAAAGTGATTCATGTCGTTTTCTTCAGTTTTGGCCATGCAATCGCCAGTACTGGCCACAAAAAAATTTAGTTTTGGCCACAAGCATTGAAGTCTTATGTAGGCGAAATAAAAATAATACAAAATATTTTTATAATGAAACCAAATAAACTATTTATTTTTCGAACAGGTAACAGAAAATATAAATACTCAAAAAAAGTAGATACCTAGGTACATATAACTTATTTCAGTCAAAAGTAAAGTCGTTGTATTTTACCATCTCGGGCACAGTATATACCCCTCGGCTATTCTTTCTTGTTGGAGGCTCTATGATTTCTTTTATTTCTTCAAGATCATAAATTACTTCGTCTAGTTTGTCAGGCCATTTCCATCCTTGTCCACTTTTTTCCATGGTTGAGATTAAGTAACCATTATTGTTGTCGATTTCTTTGACCTGACCTGGATAATGTTTATTTTGATAAACGACTATAACGAAACTTCAGGGGTTAAGAGGTCTACGAGTTTTCTTGTAGGGAACGATTCTTCTACCACCTCACTGGACTTGTTCTGTTCCTTTTCCGTTTTTTTACGACTGTCTGTTTCTTCTGCTGGTTCTACCACCTTATTTTTCTTTATCTTCTTATTTTTTTTTAGCTGTGATATTTCTGCTCTCTTTTTCTTTCTTTCATCTTTCTGCAATAAAAGATTAGCCTTTTCCCTTTCTTTTTCTTCTGCAATTCTTAGCCACTCATTAGAAGTTAGCACACTAGGCATTGTTGTATTATTTTTCGTTTTCCCTTTGGTCGTAGTGGCTGATGTTGAAGGAAATACCAATATATCTCCCAGTACTTTTCTATCCTTTTTTTCTGTTTCATTGGTTGGAATTCCGGTTTTTATTATAACATCGCTTATTATGTTTATCGTTCTGTTTTCTTTCATGCTGTCGTTTTCTACTCTGGTTTCATAGTTGACGTTTACTCTTGGTTTCTCTTCTTCCAAAATTATCATTTGTCCGTTCATTTCTTCGCCTTCAGTCTTATGTCTCTCTAAATTTGAATTTATAGTAGTCTTTTCTTTTTCTACTTTTTCATTAGTACTAATAAGATTGGTCCTTTCTAATCCCAAATTTATCACAGTCGTTTCTTTTTCTATAGCTATATTATTGGAAAAACTTGGTTTTTCTAAATCCATAAGTGTCTCACAATCAGTTTTTTTGCTATTTATTTCTTCATTATTAGTAATAAGGGCACTTTCTTTTATCACAGCCTCGTTGAGCACATCAGATTCGTTTGATTTTACATCATGTTGGTCACATTCTATTATTGCACTGTCGTCTATGGCATTACTATTTACATCAGTGTTATGACCTTCATCCACATCCATGACTTCTTCGAATTCTGGGAAGGGAAACTCTATAATATCAAGTGGCTCCATGTACTCATAAACATTTTGTATAAAAAGATCCTCGTTTTTTTGGGTGCTGTGTCCTTCGCTATCTTGTTTGAATTTGATCCAGACTTCAAATAAGGATTCTGACTTCGGATTTTCGGGTCGTCTGTTCTCAGCTTTGCATTGTTTAAAAACTGATAATTCATCTTGGTTCATTTTTGACTCAAGGTATTGAAGATAATCGACCTTGATCTCAACATTTTTAACAATATGGTTTTCGTTGTTAACAGGGTTTGTTGCATCATTCAGTTTTAGCGTGCATCGTGAGTAGTCTACAAAATTGGGGCTAAAGGATTTAAGCCGCACTTTCTAAAGCCGTTGACAATGCTACTGGTAAATGTATGATTAGTAAAAATTTGATTGAGCAGTGCTGGTACATCATGCTTTTTAATCTCTTGGCCATTATGTTCAAATCTCCATTTTTTAAGGGCTTTCCGCCACTGACTCTTTAAAGGAAAAAAGACAGCCACGTCCAACGGTTGCAATATGTGAGTCGTATTGGGCATGAGGCAAGCAATTATAATTCCATTTTCTCGGCAAAACTGACTGAGTTGTATACTTAAATGAGAAGTATGTCCGTCCAAAAAGACTAATACGGGAAATTTGAATTTCTTTTCAATTAAAAACGGGTGGAATACGTTTGCAAAATACTCATAAAAATTTTTTGCCGTCATCCAGCCATTCTCTGACTTTCCAATGCCCCATCCAGGTGGTGCTGCTTTTACATAAGCTAGAGGTAAACGATCGAATTTATAAATGGTAAGAGGTGGTGCCATTTCTCCCAAAGCGTTTACACTAACTAAAGTAGTCACGTTTTCTTTATCAGAATTAGACGAAGTTCCATAAACATGTTTACCCTTTTCTGCAAGAACTAAATTTTTAGCAGGATTCAAATAAACGGAAGTCTCGTCCATATTCCAAACCCGTGATGGATCTTGCAAAACTTCTGCGTCGTTTCCAAGAAGATCTAATGTTTCCTGGAACCATTTGCGAATTTTTTCTTCAGTAATTTGCGCTCTGGCCTTATTTATGTATTCAGACTGTTTGAGTGAAATTTCAGGATGCCGAGCCATGAAGGATTTGAACCAAGTCTTTCCAGGAGTACAATTCTTGAATGGTGTGTCAATACCCTTTTCTTCCACAATTTTTTTCACTGAGTATGTCAAATCATCTTTATTAACCGGAAATCCCATTCTGCAACATGTTAGTATCCACGTGCACAGATCTGCTTCTATGTCTTTGCCTAATATAGCTTCAGGTCCCATTTTACCTGTACCCACTGGAGCTTCACCTGCCATTTTATGTCTTAACGTAGTACGTGGTACATTGAATGATTTTGAGGCTGTAGCCACCGGAATGCCATTCTTAATAGCCTCCAATGCGTTTTTTAGTTGTTCTGCGTTGTAGCAAAATAATTTTCTATAAGGTGATTTTTTTTTCAAACCCGCAGCCGCACCACTTTTCTTTACTTTTGCCATTATTGCCCTATGAATCCTGAAAGATAAAAAACTTAGGTAGATACTTAACCTGTCTGTAAGCACTTTGAATACCTAGATGGGTATTCAGATATTAAATCTGCAGTGGGTGGCCAAAACTGAATAAGTGTAAATGAGTTCTGGCCATCCTGATGGCCAAAACTAAAGTTGTTGAGGAATGCTGGTTCCAGTTTTGGCCACCCGCTATTTTAATGAAAAACTTAAGTATATCATTAAAATTATTGTATTAAACGAAGAAGGAATCCTTAATCAATCTACTGTAAAATTTACATTAACACTGTTAGCTCTTTGAACCGTAGAGTAAACGTTTCAACTTACCTCTATCCTTAAGCAAATTGTTAAGATAAGTTTAAAAACTTGCACGAGCACTTCTCACCCAACGTATTGGCGGCCATTGTCATGCAACTAGCGGCAAAATTGTCTACTAAAATTGATCCAAATTTCAAAATTTAGCGGGAATATCAAGTTTACATATATTTAAATCAGGATTCTTATTAAAACCGTTTAAACACAGAAGTGGCCAAAACTAGGTCAATGGCCAAAACCGGTGTTTCTACCCTACACTCGCTGGAAAACTATCACTTTTCTTTACTTATTAAACAATCTACTATTATTTTTACATTTGCAGAATGTAAATAGAATACATTATTTTACTGTTTTCAATATTCAATTACACTATTTTTGTATTGTCACGTCCACTGATGTACGAGAGACAAATCTAGCAACACTGTTTTACTTTTTACTGAAATGCACGTGACTACATACCGCAATACAAACAGCAACAATGTCTTTCGTGTATTTGTTTTGTTGTATTGTGTCTTTTGTGTATTGTGTAGTTTACCGATAGCTTTAAAATAAGCCATCATTATGTGGAATGCTGCAATATAAACAGATTATTAAATCGCGGATTTTCTGTCGATTTTAAAAAACTGGAGAATGTTGATATTATTCAAAAAGCAGCATCACTTCTCAGAGATGAGATTGAGATATTAAAAATGTAGTCCAAAAAATTGCCCGACAACATCACTGTTAAAATTGTAATTGAAGGAGAATGTACAATATCAGAAAGTCTTTCTGCTTTTTTATGACAATGCTAAGCGGTGCGAAAGCTCGGCAACAAAATATAATAGTATTCATCGAAAACAATTGGCAGAATCGTTCGCACAAGACGCTAATTATGCAGTTTCAAATGGACGCATAGAAACTTCAAAACACGTTAATCTTACAATAGCTCTGAAAAGTGTGACAAGCTGCAGAAATGTTGTGAATATAATTAATAGGTATGTCCGGCCATTAGTAGTGTAGCTGCAGCTACAACACTACTGAAGAACTGGAAACGGAAGCAACTTCCGCCGCTAGTTCTCGATCACAAGTTTGTCCAGACGATATTGTGCAAAAACCAAATCTGTGTACGGGATTGGCCTTTGATAATTTCTACAGGTTCGTTGATACTCAAATTGGAAAAGACACCTTGCATGACACTGTCGGAATTATACTTCAAAATATTGTATCCGATACTACGGAAGACGAAACCAATTCTGAAGAGCAAAGCAGTGTCGAACAGCTCCAAAGGAAGAGAAGACGAACTTATGACGCTGTAACCTTTCACTTGAAACCGTATTTGAAAAGACCAAGATTAGTAGAACCACTGCCTTCTGAAGTGCTTCTAGCCCCGAGCAGTTTAAAAGCGAAGCAGAGAATAAATCTTGCATGGATGCTTTCGCATGCACTCGGAATTCCTAATACTCCTATATGTGGGTAGGTTTTAATAGTTTCATTTTTCTCGATGAATCAATCAAACAGAGAATATCGTACTTGACAACAATTAATTTATCACCGACTGATACTGCTGTCGTACAAGAAACAATGATTCAGTGTCAAAAAGCTGCAGGTGAATGTAACGCATCATATATGCAAGTCACGTACGATTTGGCCATTGCAAAGATTGCTCTACAAATACAATGGATAAAAAATTCGCGATTTAATAATCTGTTTATACATATTGGAGCATTCCACATAATGATGGCTTATTTTAAAGCTATCGGTAAACTTATCGATAATTGTGGATTGTCAAATATAATGATTGATGCTGAGTTATTGGCCAGCGGTTCAATTAACGGTTTCATCACGGGCAAACATTTCAACCGATGTAAAAGACTTCATCCTATTATGAGTTTGGCTATCTCCATTTTACATTTTCAATGTTTCTTGGACGAAAATAATCTTGTAATTACCGCGAATATGAAACTGTATCTTGAAAATTTCCAAAAAGATCAATCTGTATCTCCCGCTACTGACCACGTGCCAGTTTTAAATATTATTGAAAAGTACGAGTACAGCACACGAACGATTAATGGGGAACATGGCAAAACATCTCAATTTTATATGATTTATGTAAACCTCGTTAATTATTATTTATTACTGAATGCAAGTATTAGAACTGCAAATTTCAATCTTTTCAAATACAGTCAAACTTCTTTAAGTCGAACTTCCTTAACTCGAATTTCTCTCTAACTCGAAGCTTTTTGTTTCCCCTTGCATTGCCAATCTTACTTTACATGTGTTTAGCTTTCTTTAACTCGAATTTCCCTAACTCGAAAATTTCTCTAACTCGAAAATATTTTGATGAACAAAGCATGCACGAACTTCTCTAACTCGAAATTATTGTCGGAAATGTTCGTCGTAATTCGGCGCAGTGTTGTGCATTTCCGGGCATACCCACAATTCTAACCTCCATTGCGTGTCAGTACTTGTATTGTTGTTGTTTCGAGTGGTACATTTTGTGGAAAAATGGCATCTAAACGTAAACTTAAGAGTCTAACTATTGAAAAAAAGTTGGAGATTCTGAAAGAAGTGGACAGTGGTGTGAAAAAGAAGACGATAGCTGAAAAATATGAAATACCGTCGAGTACATTATCAACAATTATTAAAAACAGAGCGTCTACGGTACAGTTTGCTCAAGAAATTTGCAATTCTGTCAATATGAAGCGAAACAGACCACGAAAAAACGTAAATTCGGCCGTTTTGAAATGGTTTTCTTCTGTGAGGAACCAGAACCTACCCATATCTGGTCCAATTTTGAAGAAAAAAGCCTTGCAGTTTGCTGAAAGTTTGGGAGAAGAAACTTTTAAAGCCAGTGGATGGCTGGACAAATTTAAGAAACGGTAAGTTAAAGTTTTGTATTGTTAAAGTATCTAATGTAATTCACCTTTAGGAACGATATAAAACATAAAAAGGCATGCGGTGAAAGCGCTGCTGTTGATGAAGAACAATGTAACACTTGGGTTAAAAATATTTTACCTGGAATTTTGGCACCTTACAATGAAGATGACATCTTTAACGCTGATGAAACTGGTTTATTTTTTAAATGTTTGCCAGACAAAACTCTCAGTTTCAAAAAAGAAAAGTGCCACGGTAATAAACTCAGTAAGGAAAGAGTGACATGCTTATTATGCGTTAACATGAGTGGTACCGAAAAATTGAGAGTACTTTTAATAGGCAAAAGTGCTAAACCACGCTGTTTCAAAGGTATCAAATGGTTTCCAGTAGATTACAGGAGCAATAAAAAGGCATGGATGACAAGTGATATTTTTGAAAACTGGTTGCTGTCATTGGATAAAGATTTTTCAAAGCAAAGTCGAAAAGTTTTGTTTCTCATTGACAATTGTGCTGCGCATCCTCAAATTCAGCACAAACTGAAAGCGATTAAATTATGTTTTTTTCCGCCGAATGCAACGTCAAAGTTACAACCTCTAGATCAAGGAATAATCCATAGCTTCAAGTGCCATTGCAAACGTAGAATCTTAACTAAAGTTGTAGAAAGCTATGAACTTTCCAATACGATACCTAAAATGGATCTCTTTGATTGTGTAAAAACTATATCTGCCGTATGGAATAACGATGTCACCCAAAAAACAATTCAAAACTGTTTTAAGAAGGCCGGATTTGGCAAACACAGCTGCTACGACGAGGAGGACGAGATGCCATTGTCTGAACTAAGAGAAAGACTGATGGAAACAGATGAAGAACATTTAAACAATGTTACAGACATATTCGGGAAATATGTGGAAATAGTACATGGTCTTGAGGATGTGTCACTTGACGTCTTTTTGACCATAGATAATGATCTAGCCACCAGCGAACGTCCTACAGATCAGGAAATCATAGAAAGTATCAATACCCCATCTACATCACAAGAGAACATCCTATAAATGATAGTGATGAAGAATCAGTTGAAGAATCATTGCTGGTGAAGCCTTCTCATTCTGAAGTTAGAAATTCTTTTGACACTTTAAACCGTTTTTTTACGATGGAGGAAAACACAACTGATACTATTTACAATTCACTAAATAAAATCGAGAGATTTTATGAAACCAATTGTATCAAAAAAGCTGTGCGTCAAAATCTGATTACAAATTATTTGCATTGATATTGTACTGTTTAAATGTCTTTACCATTCACTCTGCCTCACACGTTCCAGTACTATGAGAAATTTAAAATATATTATGTCAAGTTGTGAATTTTTTCTTTTATAAATCTCAGGGTCTATCTACTATTAAATCATTGAAGTTATCTATTAATTTTCTTTATTAAGCATTAATATGAGACTTGCTTTATAATCCTTCAGTATGGGGTTCAGATACTGAAAGATTAAATCTTACCAGCCAAGAATTAACTTATATTCATACACCTGTATTGGTTATTAGTTCTCAACATTCTCAACAAATAAAGTTTGGTTATAAATCATATCCTTTGACATTTATATTTGAAATGTCAAACATGACAATCAACAATCAAAATAATTTTAAGACAGAATCAATAAATAGAGCATATATGGATTATTAGTTTTATTTATTTTGTATAAATCTTTATTTTAGGATTTTAAATGGAAAGAAATCTTACCCTTTATCAACTTACATATTTTATCTTTCCTTAGGTAAGTATCCCTTGCATGGACATCCAATAGTTTTGTAAAACCTTGACACATGTACCCTTCTTTATGTTCCAACAAACACCTCCACAATCACGACCTATAAATTCCACAATCACTAATATCTGCCAAGCTCCGTGATCCACCGCCTTTGACTCAGCCCAAACCACCTCTCCTGACAACTGGACTGCCTCATAAACGCCTACCAGACTTCCTTCTGATACAGGGCTCGAACGATTGTAGTCAGCACTCCCACACCTTCAGTAAGTATCTACGACACTATATCTTCCTGTTCAAATTACCTTAATAATTGTTTTCCTTTCCAGGTATATTACAGCGACTTCTTTAAAACTTTTACACCTTGGTGATCAACCGACCCAGCTCGAAGACAGTTTCCAAACAATTACTTTACTTTTTCCACAACTCTTACCATGTCATAATAACCTTTCAATTTTATTTTGTATTCTAATGTAATTTTCTTCCTTATCCAATAAAACAACAGACCTTCTTATATATGTTTTAATTCAATAAATTTTCTTCTTGGTTTGTTATAACTTTACAATTTTAGTATACACATTTTGTATTACATAGCTTTTATATTCATAAATTTCTTTTTCTTATCAGTTTTAATTAAATTTTCAACTCATTCATAAAAAAACACCACTGTTTATTTCTTAAAATTTTATCAATTCCCTTTTTTTTTTTTAATCATAATAATAATCATAATATCTCCCTGAGATACCTCTTTTTCAACTATTTTTCCTTTTTTAATTCAAATACTCTCTATCTTAGGTGATTCTTTTACTTTGTTTCTAACTAATGTTCATAACCATAGTAGTAATTGAAATTTCTATTATTGACTACAGAGAGGATTTTAATTATGCAAGAGAAAATTAATATACCTTTAAATTGTTACATGATTTTTATTTTCAGGTTGACTGATGGCTAGATATCCTTTCCTTTTATTATTCTTGTTAAATTTTAGTACTGTATCAAAATACTATAACCAATATATGCTATTACGTTCTATTTTCTTGTTTTATGATTATATACTAAATTTTTTTTTATTCATGGGATACCATTATGACTTTATATGTAAGTTCATTTGTTGAACCTCAATAACCACATCTGTGTAATAATGATCCTTAAAATTTTCTATACTTATGAATACGCTCATATTAAATTTCCTACCACTGATAAATGTGAACATCACAATATATATAAAATATATACATATGTACATAGAAATCTGTAATAATGCTCATTTTCAATAAAAAATTATTTTTAGTTTCTGTAACTCGAAATTTCTCTAACTCGAACAAATATGCGTTCCCCTTGAAGATTCGAGTTAGAGGAGTTCGACTGTATATGTTGCCGTAAATTACAAATTTGTTTTTTTGCTCTAAATCAGCCCAATTACGCACAGTGGCTAGTCCAAGTACCATTATAATTTATCAACAGTTGCCGACACTCATCCAGGGCTTAAAGAATTATTAGAAAATTGTTCTTTTGAATGATTGATTGATTTAAAAAGTTTTTTCGAGTCCTTCGAAAAAACTAAACGTGTAATTGTTAATTAAGAAATTTTGTGTCGAAATTATTTTAGTTATCATTGCATTAACCCGTGCACTAATAGCTGCATGATTATTTGGTATCATTTGTTGTTGCAACTGATTATTTGAAAATTATTTTGCATCAAAACCGTTTACGCTTTTCACCACAAAAATACTGTACAAAGCTCTCAAGTTTCGTTTTTACAATTTTCATGCAGGCATAGCAATAAATGTTATTGTCATCGTTATCCTTTCTTGTGTATTTAGACATTATGATTCTGCTGTCGTCTGTTTGAGTTAGGCAGACTTCGTTAAAATGATAATTTCTCATTTATTCTTCTACAATTGTCTTACATTGACATCTAACTGATTTATATTTGCACTTCATTTGAGAATAAGCCTTCGTGTTTGCCCACACTATGAACTTTTATGAAATAACTATGGGGATGAATGAGCCCTGAAATGTATATAATTATATTATATATAATGGAACATTTATAGCTTGCTCAATTTTTTAAATGTAATTCTTCCAGCTCAGGGACAAGCCAACAGTTTTTGCGGGAGGGGGGGGTCAGCCTTAAAACTACCAACTTCTTACTATGAAAATACCAACTACGAGTACGAAGATAGTTTTATTTGCATCTAACATTATATGAAGAAAAACTAGTACTTATTTTACAAAATCTTATTTTTATTTACAACGAAATCTTCTATTTTTTAATATACTCCAAAACTTACATACTAATTATTTTTCTGCGTAACTGCTATCAATGTTATTGGACTGCTTTGTTTGGTGCAAATGCAAGATAGCAAACATACAATACTATATCATATACACTTCTAATACAGTGTGAATATAAAGTAATGCATAAAATTCATATTTTTTTTTATGTGGGTAAGTTTATTGAAAACTTCTAAAACACATTGATTTTCTATATTAAAAATACACATCCACATTCATTTGTTTCTAGGCTTTTACATCATCATCATTTATTTAAGTATAGTGGAGTTAAGATCTGGGAATCTCACAGGCTAGTCAACGTGTCCTAGACAAACTACATACATACGTACTACATAAAGAAAATACGAATTGTATTCATTACTTTATACTCACACTGTATATTAAACTATGCAAGTATTGTAAACAAATTGCTGTTTGTATTTTAATTATTAAATCAAAACATTCTATTTTACTGAACAGCTGCGACGGCTTCACATTTTGCAAACTACTTTGAAACCTGCGTTAAGGAATGTACAAAATTAGATTGTTTTGGACACATTTGCTTATCTTCCCATTTTTCTACATATCTAACTCTATATAGTAAGTAATCTCTAAACACAAATTCAGAAATTGCCAACTGTTGCTCAAAATTATCAACTGGGGGAGGAAGCTTCCCCTCCCATCTCCACTATGGGTTCACCAATGCTCCAGGTTGTATATACTTAATAAGAAGTTGTTAGTCTTTATTAGGAATTAACTTTATGATTGTAAATAGATAATAGTAAAGAAATCAATAAGGCAGCTAAATTTATATAAAACATTTATTTATAACTTATTTTACAATATACAATTTTTCAGGTACAATTTCACCAGCTCATATCTTAATGCACCAGAACAGAATAGTGCAAACAGTGGACTAACCTGTTGAGCTTTCTTAAGAATTCAGTATTTTTTAAATTTCAACTTATATCTTTCTTTACAATCTATCAGTAAAACATTTGTAGTTGCCGTCCATGACTTGTACGTAGCCTTTTGAAGATTGTGTTTTAGCGAGCAGCAAACGTAGTAGCATGCTATAGGGCCGCCAGTCACATCAAATGGTTTCTCACCAATGTGCGTTTGCATGTGTGTTTTAAGTTGACCACTTTGGGCAAATTTGTAAATATGCAAATTACACTCAAATAGTTTCTCACAAGTGCATTGTGTTTCGATTAGTATATGCTAGGACAAAAATGTATTATTGCTTTTAATGACTTCTAACTTACTATTTTGTCACGGAAAATTATTTAAAAACTTACATAGAGTATATAGTAAAAAAATCCTGTGTTAAACAAAACATGTCATCAATTTATTAAAGTGTGTAATAAAATTTAGAAAATACACTTTAATTTTTACATAGCTCAACTCTTACACTTTTCTTGCAAATATATACAAAGTCTTATCCAATTAGAGTCGAAATTGCAACAGTCAACAAATTATTACCAAACATATCAATTTAATTTATGACTGGTTGACGAACTATCTGAATCCGGTTCTGTTGAATCTGAAATGATATAATCTGCTCCCTCATCTTTAGATATTTCAGATCTTGGAAGTGGAATCATTAACACAATCGGGCTAACCAAGAGTTTCAAGACATTTGCAGGCAAAGAATCACGATTCATTCTTGGTAATTCTCTAAACTTATTTATAATGGGGTTGGATATTATCAAAAGCAGTGTAAGCAAATCCCTTTTTGTAGCTGCCCTGGAACTTTTAAGGGTATATAGTACTTTATATCTACGGCAATCCTTATTTCTGGCTTATTTAGTCTCTTCTAATAATTATTGACCAATAAGCATGATACAGCAACGTGTAATGTCAACACTATGAGTGAGAATTTTATGAACTGTGACTGGCATGCTGTACCAAGAGTAGAAACTTATATACAACGCTCTTGTGTCGGTAGTATAACACTCGAACTCTTGTAAATTAATATCGTATTTTGGGTGCACCCTCATCTACGCCGGTTATTCTGGCACTGTTAGCTGCTTTTCTAAAAAAGGTCCTGGCCGTATTTCCATAATTTGTAGTACCAAACACAGGTTTTGGTTTATCGATGTTTAAATCCAATTCATCCTTAGATTTTGCTTGTATTTTAGTCTTTCTTTTTCAACTTCACTTTTACGTTCAGTATGTCTAACTTGCCAAACCTTAATTGTCATTCTGTAGCCTATATGGAGAAGATATTCAAAAGTCTTAATCAATGTATGGAGTGTCAACAAACCGTAACTGTAATGTTCTTCAGTGTCTCGGTTTAGCACCACAAATGTAACAGTTTTGACTTCATTTAGTATTGGTCAATATGTTGCACATTTTACCATTTATCATTGTTTGCAGTAATATATGTTTGATGACTATATTATCTACAACAGATGCATGTAAATCACATATTTGAGACTGAACTCACGTTTTGCTTGCTTTTCGATTTCCTTCTCAAAAATAAATTTAATTGGTCGGCAATATCATGTGGAAGAGGGTCGAGGACTTTGCCAAAGCAATGTTTTACCTTCATCATTGAGGTGTGGTTTTAATGGAACAAACGAAATCAAGAAAAAGAATTCGTCCATCAGTCCTTGTTAATCGAATTTTTGTTTATACTGACTATGGCCTGAACTTCCATCGCACCCCCATTTGCTTATTAATGTAAACATTTTATTTCCCGAAGGTTTCTGTTTAAACTGCATTCCCAAAGTGTCTAACAAGCCATTCACTGTAAGGTCTAAAATAGCTTGCAATTTGATACTAGCAGATATTTCATTAATATCTACAGAGTCTTCTGGTGGGCAACAAGTTTCTTTGGCCTTTCTAGGGGCATAAAAGGAAGGATATAAGTAATGGCCAACACTGAAAGCTCGCTTTTGCATAATCTTGTATTCATGGGAGGTAGATTTGCTAGCAACATAAATAATCATACATAATCAGCTCTTCAATAAGGCCTCTTCAGGCATTAACCAGCACTGTTCTTTATGGACTTGCCTAATTTTTGTAAGTTCAGTTGCAGTACTGGGGATGATGTTACCTCCTTCATAATATGCGCAGCATGCCGCTTTCCAGACTCTCTATCGGAAAGTTCAGCGACCAAAACTATTTCTTCCGTTCGTGAAGATAGTATGTCCTGTACCTTTCTTTTTTTTAGTTTTTTCGCTGCTGTCTTTGAATGACTTTTGAGGATGACCTGCAGTTTTCGAGGAAGTTGCAGGTTCTTCTTCATAATCAGAAGATGAAGAGACAACACTATATCTTCTCCTTGAAGCCAATTTCCGTATTTTTCATTAAACCTGTTGATTCTCTTTCCACTCGACTTCCATTTTTCAGTTATTCTGGTTGAATAGAGAATTTTATATTTTTAGGGATATTTTTAAAGCGACTTTTACGTTGTTTTGATCTGGGAACTGCTTTGGAAATTAAAATCTACATCAAATTTGCTTTACGACTGTGTACAAGCGGAAACCGTTAGAGGGTGTAAATATAAAAAAAATTTCTTTTAAACTTAAAAAATAAATTTTGATAGTGTGTGTTCGTACTACTTTAGGTCTAAATTTTAAAAGCCAAATTTACAAATTAATGTCAATAAGTTGTATAATATGCAGTACATACCTGTATGAGAAGAATCCATATCAAAAAAATAATAAACCACGACTGATACGTACAATGACAACATTCAAATTACAGTAAAAAACAAGACTAACTTTTACACAGGTATTTAAAATATTATTACCTGGTTTGCACCCTTACCTTTCTTCTAAAAATTTGCTTTTAACAAAAATAAACTGTTGGGATAAGTCACACATTATTTTGGCTATCAAGAACCGGTTAGTACCTATTCTGATTTTACTGTTAATTATGTCCCTTTTAAAATGTACTAATAAAACACTGTACAGTGTGAGTTTGCATGTGTGTTTTAAGATCACAACTTTGAGCACATTTGTAGTCACATAAAATACACTGAAATGGTTTCTTACCAGTGTGGGTTCGCATGTGTTTTTTAAGTTGCCCAATTTGAGAACATTTGTGATCACACAAATTACAGTCAAATGGTTTCTCACCAGTGTGAGTTCGCATGTGTTTTGTAAGATCATAGTTTTGAGAACATTTGTGGCCACACAAATTACACTCAAATGGTTTCTCACCAGTGTGAATTCGCATGTGTCTTTTAAGTGCACCACTTTGAGAAGATTTGTAGTCACATAAATTACACTCGAATGGTTTCTCACCAGTGTGAGTTCGCATGTGTGTTTTAAGATCACCACTTTCAGAACATTTGTAGTCACACAAATTACACGCGAATGGTTTCTCACCAGTGTGAGTTCGCATGTGTATTTTAAGATCACAACTTTGAGAACATTTCTGGTCACACAAATTACACTCAAATGGTCTCTCACCAGTGTGACTTCGCATGTGACTTTTAAGTTGACCACTTCGAGAAGATTTGTAATCACACAAATCACACTCAAATGGTTTCTCACCAGTGTGAATTCGCATGTGTATTTTAAGATCACGATTTTGAGAACATTTCCGGTCACACAAATTACACTCAAATGGTCTCTGACCAGTGTGGCTTCGCATGTGTCTTTTAAGTTGACCACTTTGAGAAGATTTGTAATCACACAAATCACAGTCAAATGGTTTCTCACCAGTGTGTGATCGCATGTGTATTTTAAGTGTATCTCTTCGAAAAGATTTGTAGTTACACAAGTCACACTCAAATGGCTTCTCAATGTGAGTTTGCATGTGTTTTTTAAGAGTTACACTTTGAAAACATTTGTAACTACATAATTTACACTTAAATGGTTTCTCACGAGTGTGAGTTCGCATGTGTAATTTAAGACCACCATTATTATTTGAGCATTTGTAATCACACAAATTACATTCAAATGGTTTCTCACTAGTGTTAGTGTGCATTCGTCTTTTTTTACTATCGCTACTGGCTTGTCTGGGTTCTTGTGGAGTACTAGAGTTATGGAACAGATTTTCGACTCTCTTAGAATATGCGTCAATCTCATCCATGGTATTAGAATCTTTCATTATTTGTAGTTCAATTTTGATCTCCAATTCTTCTTTGATTGCCGTTAGTTCATTGTCATCCATTGTATCAATACTTAAGGTATTATCACAACCTGCAGCAAAAAATAACAGTACTAAAATGGACCTTCTACTTTGATCCATGGCATAAGAACTTTTTGAATTCAATACCATCGATGTTAATTTTTGTACACCAAGTTTATTAGATTGAATATTTTAAAGAAGTCTCTACACTCTTAAACCGTAATAAAGAAGTATCATTCACAAGAGACTTATGTTTAAAGATGTACATCCATACAATATTGGATATAACAGTATATAATATATACCTACCTAAAGTTCGATTGAAGAAACTCAAAATAGTTTTGATTATATGCCTTTAAAATGCTACAATTCTTTGCCGAGACTGTATCAAATGTTTATTTTATTGAATAGTGATTTAAAAAAAAGACAATTATAACATATACGAATTATTGTAAATCCACTTTATAAGATTGATGAATTTTTTGTTACAACTTCATAATCAATCTCAATGCTTTTTACGATTATTTTCACTTGAATATTAAATATTTACTTGTTTACATGGATTACAGGTACTATATTGATTTCAACGTGGATTTCAAGATTCAAGGTTATTTTTTTTATACAACAAATAGCATCATCATATCACTAGTCTTGCTGTCCTTAATCATTATGGAACCAATAGTGCATTATGTGCTACGAGCAAATAGAATTTGCTCGTAGATTATGTGTTACACTCCGCGTTGCCAACCTGAACGAAAACGGAAATAGTACCCTTACCAAAAATCAACTCCATATACTTTACCATAGACGTGTTTTTTTGGGTTTGGTTCTGGTCCCGGTCGGTCAAACCAGTAACCAACCGTGTTCTATTGGAAAACAATGACGTCACATACGACCTGGTTTCAATTTTAATTGCTTTTGGTCTGTCAAATTCAGAACCTGCTCAGGGAGCAGGTTCTAAATGCAGGTAAGTTTTGGTTGTATTGTGGTCCTTAGCCAAGGTCATCTGCTCCATGGAACATAACCTCAACATGTAAACAAAGTATTAAAAAATCCTACTTTCTTATTAATAGCAGTCAAAACATTTTATATTAATATTATTATAACAAAATTAGCTGCTGGATGATATTTAAAAAACTACATCTTACGTACTAAATTAATCAAGTTTGCAAACACACACTATTTTTTGTTACACGTTTAATTGTTTGATATTGAATATTGTGGTGTACCTATCCAAATGCTTGAGTTAAAACTAAGTTCCAAGTGTTCTAATAGAGATCATTACGATGAACAATTATTATTTAAAGTGATTTAATTTTGTAAATTAGGTACTGACTAATCACTGAAATACGAACTTAATTGGTAATTATTTTAGTTATTATATTACCAAAAGAGGTTTTCATCTTGTATTTATTATTACTAGCATGTTTTAATTACAGCATAATAAACTATTCAAACTACCTGGCAGAATTTATACCATGAGATTAAATAAAAATGGGACAATGTAACTTTGGAATATGCGTTTTTCAATGAATGTTATATGGTAGAAATGGAGATCAACATCATTCGATACAGATGCTGAACTTTGCTTACTGAACATTCTAACTGAATGAAATGGCAGGTGCTCCATGACTGGATCAAGAGATTCTCACCATTTAAATTAGTGAAATACACAATTCTAAGATATCCTGCTGATTCACCAGTGCATTTTATGATGTGAAATATGTGGAACTCTGCCAAAAGGCTTGGTTGAAAATTTTATATCATACATGTGTACCAAACTTTCTTTTAAAGAGAAACTGGACTCGATATCAAGATAAAACAATCAAATCTTTAAACTAAAATTGTACATCTTTAAAGTAAAAGAAAAGTTTCTAGTTCAGCCTGCCAGCAATTATGTATGCTTGAAAATTGCAAAATCAATTCAAAAAGAGTAAGTGATTCATTCCCATAGGGTAGTCAGTCTACCTGAGTTTTTCAATACAAAAATAAACAATAAAACTATCTTTATTACCAATTTCCTGTTTGTAATCTGTATATTATTTAAGTTGCTTTATTGTAGTGTATTTTGTCTAATATTGCCATCTGTAACCCTTTGTTTATAGTTGTTAGAAATACATTATTTTATAATCATCAGACTTTTGGTGGTTTAATTAAAATAGCCCTATTGTAAAATTACAAATACATACTGGATGCTACAGAGCAATACTAGCTAATATACAATTTATTAGAATAATAGCAAAAATTATTGCACGTAATGTATGAGTACAACTATAATTTAGCAATATTAGAAATAATTGTGAGAAGGGTATTGTTAAGAACTGTGTAACCTATGGTTGAAATGTAACAAATTTTAAAAATTTGTATAGTTTTCAAAACTGGTACTTTGATGATAAATATCTCTTGAATGTGTTAAAATTAGATGTATTTGTACTTCTTTGAGTAGCATAGCCATGAATTTTGTCATTTCCTGTTTGTATATTAGGTATAATAAACATGTCATTCTTGGTGTTTAAAACTAGTAATTATATTCATCCATTGCTGAACAATACACATCTGGCTAAAACCTTTTTAAGAGCAGGGTCATTCAGGCTACTGCTTGTTTGTAACATTTTTCTTAACATTTACAGTTATAATAACCATAAATTGAGTATGCCATAAATTTGGTATTGCACTATTTTCATTCGACTGCTTAAAAGAATTTTGTAGGTAGATGTAAGCAGAGGAACGTTGAATTAAATAATTTAAATTGAGATATACCTATACATATATACGAGTTTAATTTTTCCAAGCTCAATATTGACGACAATACTGATATAGAAAATATTTAGGTAATACAGTCATGTTATTGTATACATGGGTACACTGACATACGGAAGGTTATTAGGGATTCTTTTGTTACATTTTAGAAACATGATGTTGATACTAATAAAACAATTACAAAATTGTAAAAATGCATATGCCTCATACAAAAATAAAAGCATTAAATGAAGTAATCTTTGTTTTTTTTATTTCCTTTCAACCATAATCTCAGATGAAATATACATTTATGAAAAGGACAATATTACTTTATCGTAGAAGATATGTATTTAGATGAATTGGGCATTATATACATATTGAATAATGTACTTTTACAAAGATATGTATTTACATAATTCATTTTCTTTTTTATGACAGTGCAATGGGGCTACTACATATAACAAGTAAATTATGCTCCGTCACACCCTATCATTTACATAACTTCCACATCATAACTATTTAGCTCAAATATGATTGTACTGGATTTTTAAGAATCCTACCCCAATTGAGATTTGGATCCGTTTCTTGGATTGAGAGACAAGCTCTCTACCACTTACTCAGGGAGGGCCTTGCCTTTGGAAAAAATAACGTATTACTGCACAAATGGTTATAGAACAGCAAATAGAAATAACAACTCTTAATATTTAATAAAATTTAATGTACAGTACAGTAAATTTTTAGGATAAAAGTTGTACATTTAATAGAGAATCGCACGACGATGCCGAGAACCAATACAAAAATTCAAATTTGAATTGTATCCATGACAATCACACAATTTTCCCGAAAATTTATATATATATGCTACCAAGGAGTAATTTTTTGGAAATTATACTTGTAACATATATAGCTACATAAAACCAATTAATCATAATGCATTTTTTCTGTGCGTCGTGCGATTCTCTTACCGAATACAGCCTCGTGCATTGATTCTGCCTGGAAATTTTGATTTCGTGCATTTCTGCAACGTAATTGCACGACACGAAGTGGAGTTATGACGTTGCAGAAATGTCACTCAAAAAATTTCCGGCAATAATCAATGCACTTGGTATATTACAAGTGAATATAATGTTTATACAATATCTTCACATGTATAAAATCCTGCCAAAGCAGTGCATTTTTAGTACCATAGTACATAATACTAAAACTATTCTCACATACAAAGATTTCTCCACAGCCACTATGGTATTTACCGAGTTAATATTCTAACTCGTTAAATAAATATTCTAAAACACTAGCCGTTATGTATTTTGCATGTATTTCATTCAATCACTAGGTATGAAATGAATATTATTACTTATTATGCACTATTATAGAATGGGTATAAAATCCCAATATCTTGTACTACAGTGGATGTATACTTTTAACTAAACCAAGTCAGTATATGATATATAATATAAACTGTTACACATGAGTAATTAATGTTAACAATGAACCTAATATACATAAATATACAGTGGATAAATTAATTAACTACAACTAGATAATGAGCATAAGTCTAATCTTTTTCACACAATGTGCAGTATATTTGTCTCGATTACAGTCTCTTCTTCAATGCGTGGGACTCTTTTAGCCCTATTAGTAAAACAACTATTTTGTTTCTAGTAGGTTTTCATGATTCAATTACTGTAAGTAGCTGGGTCTGTTTGCAACAGCTGGTTGGAAATTATTTAGTTCGTAATTAAATAGTAGTTGCCTGCAACAAAAAATACAATTGTTTTCTCCAAATGGTTCTAAACTTGTTAGACAAATAACTATAGACATCTATTATAACTAGCAGTACTACGTACACATTCTGTAATTGTTTTTCTTCAACAACCCTTTGCATAATTCTTCTGTAATATCTCTTATCACTGTAGTATTTTCAACTCATATTTGTTTGTACGAAGGTAAGATTATATTGTTCTTATTAATTCTTTGCTGTTTCACTTATCTCTTCCATTTATCATTTGTATTTGAAGTGCCTTCTACTTTGCACGTACCTCACCGGCAGTGTAGTCGGTACATGGTAGACCAACAGACCTAAAATAGTTTTATGTAATTGTTATCCAACTCTGTACATAACAGTATAAGACATGTAATATGACACCTTTTATGGGGACGTCTTTCTTCATGATAAATGAATACATTATGATAGACTTATTGTCAAGTATGCATTTGGAATTCAAAATCTACGTAATAATAAAAGATTAATAAATGCAAGTTATTGTTATTAATAAAGGTTAGAATACTGTTTGTAAACATGAAGAGCAACCGATCTCAGAACCAACCCGTTCGATTGAGTTCCTGGAAAAATCGTCACTTGACGTCATGACTCCGAGTGCTTCCGAACCAAACAGACCCGAAGAGCAACCGCTGTCAAAAAATCTGTCAAATACCTGTCAACCGCTGTGAACCGAGACTAGAACCAATTGCGAAAAAAACACGTCTCATATCACAGTATCATATGAACATAGTCGACTAGAGTCACTACATCTAGTTACCTAGGCCGTGCTGGTCGATCAGAGTACCGCAAAACCCCGCCATATTGGGGCAAAGAAAGCACGAAATTGTTCATTATTTGTATCTAATTGCATTTAATCAAATCCACGTTTACTTTAAAAGATTTTTCTTATTCTGAAAGATCAAACCTCTAATATGTCAAATACGTAAAACGTGGTTTTAATTTGTCTATTATTAAAAATCACCATTCTCTGCCCCAATATGGCGGCGTTTTGCGGTACTCTGATCGAACAGCACGACCTAGATGACTACATGTAGTGACTCTATAGCCGACATTTTTAAAGTGCCATCTTCGCAGATGGACGTGCAACTACAATATTTTTCGGTGAGAAACCTGCATCTAATCAAAGAATAATATTATTTTTAATAAGTTTTGGTTTTTTTATTTGTATGCTAGCATACATCAGGTTTAGTTGCACACCACACTGCAAGAGGCGCTATTAAATTTTGTCGCCCGTTTTTCAAAATAAGTTTTCGGTATTAATAATATTAAAGTATTTGTTATAGTACTCAGTCAGTTTTCGAACTGTTCGGAATGTCTATCTTTTCCATGATACTATGCTTACTCATTTATTTCAGGAGTTTTTCTTGTATTTATGGTTTAGGTATAGTATTAAAGTTATTGAAGTGTTTCTAATATGTAGTAATTTATTGTATAAGGGTTTTAGATAGCATTTTATTCACGCAAGAATGTTTAAACGCGAGAGCTTGCTCGAGCGTTTAATTTTCTTAAGTGAATAAAATGCATCTAAAACCCGTATGCAATACAATGTTTTATCCACAGTCACACTCATTTAGAATCAGAATTACCGAATTTTATCAAAAAATTATTTGACATTTTACTGCGACGGCGGATGTTACCTTGAAAATCATTGTTCGTGTTCCATTTGTCGTAGTACCTTTGCTTTACTGGTTGCTAGTGTGTTCAACAATCATTATAATTCCATGTGTTTTATGTATAGAAACCCTAGAGTTTTATAAACCACATTATACGTTGGCAAGGAGTTCAATTATTACCTTATTATATAGTGATTGTGGATAAATAAATTAATACAGTATAGGTTACAAATGCAAACTTTAATAATTTATTGTAAATCTATTTTTTATAACGATGTCCATAGCATGTTAAATAATGAACATTTGAAGTGTACTAATTTCTAAAGAACAATGGTAAAAATCTGCTGATTTTGGTATCGGAGAGGTGAATGGACAAATTATACATCATTTTGTTCGTCTTGCTGTGTGGATTCTAATGGTACCAAAATCAAGAACAGGCTCCCGAGGGAACAGAAGTTATTAAAACATTTGTGGGTTTACACGAAAAGGGACCTTACCGAAGTAAGCCATAGGATTCATTTTCCCGTCACATCTTTTAAATGGCCGATATCAAGTATTAAGTTAATCAAAATAATACGTCGTGTGTATAAAATATAGTACGTAAATGCTTTTACTATGCATCTCTCTTATTCTTATTAATTAAAAAGCATATCTGTTATCTTTTATTAATAGTAGTAAAATCATTTGCTACATTTTATTCACATGACTCATCATGCTGATTCTGGTAAAATAAACAATTCGTCACATCTATTAAATAAGGCCGTTTAATAAATTGAACCGAATTTGATATAAACTGATTCATTGAATGAAAAACTGATGAACATTTGATGGCTAAATAATACTGTAGTTAAAACAATTTTACATAAATAAAATTATTTTTTCAGACAGTATAAAATTCTCAATATTTATTTTCCTATTAAACAAGAAAATAGTGGCATCAAGTGTTCAGGTGACAATACAGATTGTAATTATTATCTTCCAAGGTTATGAGGTTATGACCCATATTGTAAACATGATTTATAATTTAATTACGAATCAGTTTACACCAAATTCAGTTCAATGTTCAATTTATTAAACGGTCTGTAAAAATGTGGAAAAATACTTATTTTACTAGAATCAGCATATTATTTTGATTAATTTAATACATTTGATACTTGATATGGCACCATTTAAAAGATGTGATGGGAAAAGAAGTCCAATGGATTACTTCCGTAAGGTTCCTTTTCGTGTAAACCCACAAACGTGTTAATAACTTTTGTTCCCTCGGGAGTCTGTCCTTGATACCATTAGAATCCTCACATCAAGACGAAGAAAATGATATATAATTTGTCCGTTGACCTCTCCGATACCAAAATCAGCAGATTCTTACCATTGTTCTTTTAGCAAGAATGCAAGAAAATGCAAGAAAATCTTGCTATTCTTGCACTTTTCTTGCAGAAAAGAATCTTGTCTCGTCTTGCAAAACTGATATCGATTCTCGTCTTGTTCTTGTCTTGCAATTTGTGCAAGAACAAGACAAGAACAAGAAAAACGCAAGACTCTCGTGAAACACTAGTCTATTTTATTTTATCTATTGTAATATTATATGTAATACAACAAGTGTGCCATCATAACCTGATATCAGGTAATGTTGGCACCTCCAGCAGAAAACTAAAAAGACATTAAGCATAAACTTTTTTTTTGATATTTTTAGGGTCACATTAGGGTCATGTTAACAACTAATAGAACTAATAATAGAACGAATAATAGAAACAAAAATAAATTTATTTATTTTAACTTTTAAGATTTTAAATTTAAATAAATCATATATTAACTATTAGTGGCATATAACGCCATGTGAGCACAAAAAAAATTAAAAAGTTTAAGAAATATTTTGAAAAACATATGGATTTTTCTTAACAGAAGAATAACAAGCTCTCAAATATGATTTTTTTTTAATTAGTTTGTATTTGTCAAAAATATTATATTATTATTATATTCCATCATGGCTGGAATATAATGCGTCCAACATGCCCGAACTGTATTCGCTATGTGCGTCGGCTTGGAGGGGATGGGATAATCGCCCGAAGCGCGCTAGGTGGAGCAATAACGACGGACGCTTTCAGTAAACTTTGCAAATATAATGGGTGGGAATACTTGTTGCGTAGTGAATTGCAAAAATAATGGTTCAAATAGCAAGTTTATATCATTTTTTACCATATATCTTATTTTCAAATGTGCTTATATGGATATAACCTCAAAAAGTCAAATAATAACATGAAAATATATATATTAAATACAATTTACTTACATGCTTATTCTTCTCAATCGCATAAAAATAAATACTGTACACGCTCATGTAGAAAGTAAACAAAAAATAGTCTTTATCATCTTAAACAGTCAAATATACAAGCATGTGGAAAAATCACTCTCAGCATGTCAACATGGATTCATTAAGAAAAGAAGTACAACTACTAATTTGATGACCGTCTCAGAATATACATCATACCATATCGATAAGGGTGGGCAAGTTTTCTGTGCTTACACAGACATTAGTAAAGCTTTTGATTCGGTGTCTTTTCAGGGAATTATGGAAAAGTTATATAAATTTGGTTTTAGTAAAAATGCAGTAAGTTTAATTGATTCATATCTGGTAAATAGAAGAAACTATGTAATAGTGAATGTGTGAGTTCTGGTGTGCCGCAAGGAAGCTGCCTCGGCCCCCTCCTCTTTAACATTTTCATTAATGATCTGCCTAAAAATGTGAGTAATGCTCAGTGTCTACTTTACGCGGATGATTTCAAAATCTTCCTTTCTGTTTATAGTGAATCTGACTGTGAAGTTCTTCAGGAAGATCTTAATAGTGTCGCTGGTTGGTTTAGTGATAATGATCTTGCACTAAATAGTGACAAGTGTTACATAGTCAAATTATACTAGAGCAAAAAATACTATCCACTACAATTTTGTACTTGATAATAAGGAATTGAAAGAAAAATGTACAATAAAAGATTTAGGAGTGTTGTTCACTAATACTTTCACATTTGACAATCGTGTCAATGATATTGAAAGACGGAGTTATAAGAAGTTATTCTTTATAACCCGAAATATCAAGTATTTCAATAATGTCAAACTATTATGTAATCTTTTTAATATCTATGTACGATCGGTCCTTGAATATGCTATAGTTGTATGGTCACCTACTAAATATGTGTTGATTGACAGTATTGAGAAAGTTCAAAAATTGTTCATTAGGTGGTTGTATAAGAAAATCACAGGTATATATCCTAAATACCCATTTACCATATCTTATTTGGATCAATTGAAATTTATTGGAAATAAGTATAATTTAACATTAATTACTTTGGCAAGAAGGAGGGATATAGCAATGGCTCTATTTGTAAATAAGTTATTAAACAACTTTATTGATAGTTCTATTTTATTCGAACTCATTAATTTTAGAATACCAATAATGCATCTTAGACAAACAACAATGAACTTATTTCAGGTACCAATGATAATTACCCCCTTAAGCCATGTGCAATTAACTGCCAATAGAATACTGGAGGCTTCAGATATTTTTCATGATTAAAAAAAAACAATAATTAATAAATGTTGTTTACATTAACTACTACCGTTACCTGTTTGCATGATTGTATTAACGTACTATTTTGTTTTCCTGTTATTTATAGTATATGTAGTTTTTTTTAAATTGTTGTACACTGTGTAATTTACTCTAATGTATTAATAGTATCATTTTTATATATTATCAATTACATGTAAGGGGCAGCAATGCCGTTTGTATTTTGATCAATAAACCTATTATTATTATTTATAGTTGATTTATTTCACACTTTCGATATCCGTCCATAAACGCCAATGTTATGGTTTCCGTCCTTATTTCTCAGTCTACGACCAGAGGTCGCCACGAGTCGCCATGCACATAGCGAATAAATTTTAAATTTTTCGTGATAAAACCAAAATGATATAACATAGATCCTCTACTACACAATGATAATTAAGGTTAGGTTTAACATATTTGCAGAAAAAAATATTCAAACAAAAACTTCCAAAATTCTTATGAATACATATTTTTTAAAATATAAAACAAACAAGTTTCAGGCCTACTTTTTCCAACAAATTAAAATATTTCAGAAAAAACTTTTAACATTCACAACAAAATCTTTTTCTCGTAAGGCCCCATGTTACAGGACACTCTACCGTGCACATATCAGTGTTGCAAACTCAGGAAATCTGAAATAATACAAGGGTTCCATTTATAGTGATGGGCGACGGGAATATTCCCGGTGAGGAATATTCCCCGTCTGGAATTCAATTTGGGAATTTATAAAAATCACCGATAAATTCCCGAAAAATGGAAATTTATTTTTTATACTCCAGTAAGTGAAACGCAAGTACATGTACGTCAAAGCATACAATTTTGCTCCTAATACAATTTTGCAAGCTAACCCCCTTATTCTGTAACTTTCGATATATATCGAACGTTATATATCGAATTTCGATAAGAAGTGTACTTCCAAACGAAATTCGTTATTTTGTTATTCTGTAACCTGCTTCGTTACGGTCGACTCAAGTATAACGAATGATTTATGTTTTTGGCTCCTGTAGTACGTTTATCGGTTTGTGACTATGATCATGTTATTTATTATAGGTTATGTTCCTGTTTACTGCACGTTGTTTGCGCGCCAGGTTTCAAATTTACGTTGGCTTTCGTTCTTGTATTTGTGTAGTTTATTCAATTTGTATTGTTTTTTAATTGTTGTTATTGTTATTAATATTGTGATTGTTATTATTGTTTTCTAATAAAAATATATTTAAAACTCTTTTTTTAATATTTACCTAGGTAGTAAGTACGTTTCAAGTTTTTACAAAAAGATTAGAAGCAATAATTTGTTTAATCCCTTAATCCTTACTTTATCGGATTTTAAAAACGCTTACGGTAAAATCGAAATACAATAGAAACCCGTAAGCTTAAAGGTACCTAATCACCAATGAAAATTACAAGGATCTGTGGGTGTTATGGTGAAAGAACTGCAAAAAGTAAATAGAAAAACTTTTTTAAATTGTATTTGTTAAACTTTGCACAAAAAACAGAAGTTACAAGTGCAAGCAAGACCGTAATTTGTAAATCATTCCTATTCAAATTTCAATTGTCATTTTTTTCTTTGTCAGTAGCTATTTTAAAAACGTTTAAAGAAAAAATAAAATAAAAATATTCTAGCAAATAGAAAACTACATGTACAACAATACTGAATGAAAATTACAAGAATTTTTGTTTTCTGAAAAAACTACATAATGGGTTTTACACATAAACCGATTAAAGTTTTATTTATACATACACTAGTCATTTTTCTGAGATTTAATTTAAAATCTGATTTCTAATTGAACCGTGTTTAAATTCATACAAATTATACCATTCAGTTCCCGCATAACGATACCTCAGAAGCTTTCGTTAAAATATCGATTGCATGATAGGTAACGATTTTCGTAAGAATTTGTCTTACAGAATACCAAAATAACGAATTTCGATATTATAACGAACTTCGATATTTTAACGTGCGTTATCTCGTAAACGAAGTCTTACAGAATAAGGGGGTAAGACCTGTTACCAACACGTGGCCGGTTCTACCGTTAAGTTAACGTGTGTAGTGTACATTTATCTTTGATGTGCATTAACGTGTAGTGAATTGAACTATTTTGCGAACAATGGGTGCGTCCAACACACCGCTGAAAATGCAGCGCTGCAGCAGCTTTCACAGCCCTCTTAGATTTAAAAACCACTGCATCGGTATTAAACCGCTTGAAATACATCGCCTACTATACTCCAGACCCTGTAAGTTCCGATGCACGTCATCAATAATTTTTTCAAATTCTTTAAGGGCGGTTTTTTGTTGTAAACTTGACAAAAATAAATATAG
Source organism: Agrypnus murinus (assembly GCA_929113105.1). NCBI lineage: Eukaryota > Metazoa > Arthropoda > Insecta > Coleoptera > Elateridae > Agrypnus > Agrypnus murinus. The sequence continues at coordinate 37,114,402 of OV816025.1, read as the reverse complement.
GAGTGCTTGTTTTTAAAGGTTTTTTGAGTTATTATTTTGCACATGTAAATTTTACTGCAATCCAGTAAAATCATCTTATTTATTCCCATCTATTATATTTTGAATTTATATAGTCGAAATAAAAACTGTAAAGGACATGATGACAGCAGCTGCTACGGCGATGGTGGTGAAGACAGTTAGAATTTAACTGCGTATGACTCAGTGTTGCCAACTGTCTGGCGCATTCCACCGCTACATTCAGCTAATAATTCCGCTACATTTTGTAAAAAACCGCTACAATTTTCTTGGACAGGAAAAGCAATAATTATAAGAAACGTGCTTATTTCTTCATTTTTTTATTCATGAAAATATAAACATTGCACACAGGAACAAAAAGAAAACAGGAAACATTTTCGTTTTAAAATGGATATCCAACAAAAAACACAACTTAATCTAAAAAAAAACACCAAAACCTTAATTTTTAAAGGAATACATATTAACGTTATACCTTTTAAAGTGTTCTTTGGTAAACTGGTAATTATAACAACACAATTTATTGCAGTGTAGGTCAAGTTTTATGCGTAATACAGCTTCAAGAAGTGGTGTCAAAAGTTTATTTCTTTTTTTAGTTTTAATATCAGAAATACTCGAAAATACTCTTTCGACGTCGGCATTACCATGTGGAATACATAAAATGGTCAAAGCTAATTCGGCAACGTTTTTAAAAATATATTCGTCGTTAAAATTTTTTAAATTACTAACATATGTCCAGAACTGTATTACATCCTTAGGCAAGGTTGACTTTTCTTCATCAGAAAAATAAGTTTTTAACTGATTATATTCCTTTATGCAATCATCCACATTATCAGGCTTTATTTTATCAGCCACACATTTTATGTCAGTATTTGAGTTTAGGGCAATATCTATTTGAATAAAATTTAAGTTCTTAAAAAAGTTATTTAGAGGGAATCGACTTTGACATTCTTTAAAGGCTTTTTGGTAGAAAACAAGACATTTTAATAAAAATTGTTGTTTTAAATTTTTGTCAAATGATGATATTAGATCTGAAGTCGACGATCCGACTTGAATAGCCTCAATAGGCAAAAGACAGTGAGGATGAAAGCTATTAACATCAATAATTGTATCAGATAAGTACTCTTTTTTTAAGAAATTAGTTCCCAATGTTTTCAAAAATCTTAAACATTCTGAATATATAAAAGGAGTCAATAACTTTTCAGACTGAAAGAATGCATTGAACTGATTAAAAACAGGTAAAATATATTTTAAAAACAACAAATAAGCTTTTGTAACAGGGTTGCATAATTCATTGTATATTATTTTTGCTACTTCAGATTCTCCCTCAAAATCAGCTAATCGGAACAATTCCGTTAACACGTCCCACATTTCAAGAATTCTGTCTACACATCTGGATAAAGCTAACCAGCGAGTTGCACTTGGCTTTAAAATTTTTAATTTTGCATTATTCATATATTCTTGAAACGTTTCCAGTACAGACTGGCGTTTAGGACTTCTTGAAAAATATGTACTAATATTTTGGAGAAAATTTTCCAAATTTTCTGGTAAACACGCCGCTGCTGAAACTGCCACTAAGTGAATAGTGTGACAAATGCAGCCGTTTGGAATCAAATGCGGATTAGAATTTAACAAATACTTCTTTACGCTTTCTTTTGACCCCATCATCACACTGGCATTATCAGCACAATAACCGATGACATTTTTTTCTACAATTTCAAATTCAGCAAAAGATTGTTTCAGCAGGGCGTATAAACCTTTCGCTGTTCCGTGGTCGCTATCTACTTCTTTTAAACCAAGAACTTGAGTTTTAACTTCGTTACCATGAATAAATTTAATCAAAATGCATAGTAACTTTTTATTACTTACATCGCTGGCTTCATCTAATAATACTGATACTTTTTTACCTTTAATTTGCTGCTTTAATTGATCTGTTACCACTGCAGCTAATACATTTTGAACAATCTCTGTGCATTTTGTTCGACCTAACTGCAAAGATTCGGCAATCTTGGAGTCTTTAAAATTTACCTTATTGACTTTTGTGACATGGTCTATAACATTAAAACTTAAATTATGCTCAGCTACTAATAAGGCACTTCTAAGGTTTGCACATATAACATCAATGTGTTCCTCATTTTTGCTTATTTTGTCCTTTAACATTACATCTACTTTTTTTGAACACTTCATTTTTTTAACAGCATTTTTGTGCTTATTTGAATTGGTATGATTTATGAGATCACAATACTTAGCTTTTAAATAAACAATACAAGCACTGCATTTAGCGTACGTGTTATCATGTTCAGCAATTTGAATCCATCCTTTTAATTTCGGATCTTCCAACCATTTTTCGGAAAAGCGTTGAACACGGGAAGTCTGTTTAGTTTTTACCTGGCTACTTGAAGCTGACCGGGTCGGGTTCACAAAACTAGAACGAGAACCAGGGTCTGTCAACACTGTGACTGTAGAGTCAGAATTGTATTCTTCAGATCCTTCTGTGTCTACATCTCCCCTGCTAGTGCTCGCAGATGGTTCCATTACTTCCATTTCCATGGTTTTGTGATGCAGACGGTGTTTTAGCGATTTTCTTTTTTGCTTAAGCATTAGAGCTTCACTGCTGTCGCTTAAGTCTTCAGAATCGCTCATATCTACGTTTTTAAACTATACAAAACACAATTAACATAACAAAATCTTTCATTGTGTCACTTGCCTGAGACATCTAAAGAAAAACACTAACTTTTTACTTGAAAGCTTGGTGAATGCAATGAATGCAACTGAAACCAAAATGGTTTTTACCTCTATTTATAACCTCGGATCCCGATTTTTTTCCGGGGATCTACCGATTTACGTTGAATTAATTCACACTAGAGTTACAGGAAAGACCATATAAACTGGCATGCGAGTGGAGTTAAATAGAAACAGTAACTGAAAACGATTTTATTGTTTCTTGTAGGAATCGTTCATTGTAGAAATTTATCAGAAAACCAGTTAATTAATCTTTCTCGGATTTAGAAGGTGGAAGTACCTAAAACAATAAAAGCAGAGAAATATTCCATAGTGTTTTTAATTTCTCTTGAAATGTTAGTGGGTATGAATGTTGGTATAGCAGTGCTGGCCTCCCGTCATTTAATTGGGACAAATTCCGCTACTTTAGAAAAAAAATGGTCTCGCCGCCGCTACGCCGCTACGAAGGCCAAAAATCCGCCACGGTAGCGGAATTCCGCTACGGTTGGCAACACTGTATGACTTTGGTAATCCTGCTGTTTCTCGTTTGCTCGTTTACATATCGGTCTACAATCAATTTTTATTTTCATTGTTTTCATTTGTGTTTTGGCGTTTGTTGGTTGTGGTCATAAGGTTGAGGTCGATGATTATATTTTTGCGACTGTGCTTCGCGAGATCGTTTGTACACGTGTTTACATGTTGCATAACTATTAAAAACCGTTTTTCAAAACTAAATAATTCGTTATCTTGCGTAATTTCTTCGATTTGCACGAATATTAAAGTGAGGTTAGGATGACACCCCCCGCTTTTTTGACAGTCAAAGTAGCTAATATTATCCTTAGTAAATTATTTTGAGAAAGAACGTAATAATGGTGCCCCAATCTTACCACTCACTGCAGTAAGAGAGCCAGGTACGTTTAAGAATGTTATACAATGGATATGTGTATCCATGTAATTCAATTATAATTTAAATGGTTGTTTACAGAGCTGCAAATGCTCTTAACATCAACATTTGCACAATAAGTGGTATTTCTAAAGCATCAAGAAACAATCAGCTTGTGAGAAGTCCTAAACGGAAAAGAATACGCATGAATCCTGTTAGAAACATAAACAATTTTGACCAAGTAGCTATCTGTAATGTTGTTTATGAGATGCATCAGAAACGTTCGTATAAATAATTTGACTGTTCTCCAGTTCAAGTTCGCCACCCGCAGCCGTACATGCTATATTTCACTCGATGCGCCTCATAGAGCTGAAGAATAGTGTTCATAGTAAAGTTGCAAGGGGGGAACAGTAGTTTTCGAGATAATCGCCAAAGACTTCTTTGGAAGATGAGCTAGGTATGTCGATTGTCATGGTGAAATGAACATAAATAACTTCTTGAAGTGGTTTAAGCACCAACTGCTAAAGAATTTAGAAGAGGTTTTAATAATTACTTTAGACAACACCAGTTATAACCGATGTATTGAAAACAAGCCGCCCAATAAGGACAATAAAAAAGCAGAGATACAAGAATGGCTACAGAAGATGAATATACCATTCGATGACCATCTTAAGGCAGAATTGCTTCATATAATGTTATGTTTTAGTTAATTATATCTAATACATAATATTAATCTTCGCTGCAAAAAGGCTGACTTTGCAGTATGGTCACAGAGTACTCTTTCTTCCACCATATCACTGCATCTATAAACCAATCGAAAACAATATATTAACAAAGACGAACAAACAATAAACAAGCAATGGGAGAAGGAAGTTCGATTTGATATTGATACCCAACCCCTTATAATACATGTCGGCGATTCGAACGATGACAGCAGCTGCTACGGCGATGGTAGTGAAGACAGAATTTAAATGTATTTTTGTATATTTTAGAATAAATGTATATTTCTGTATATTGTTTGTTTATTATTATACTGTATCTTATTTGTCTTTTTAGAAATTAAATAGAATTATGTAGTTGTGTTATTTTAAGTATTTTCACAATATGCTATATACCTACTTAGTTCAGTTACTTATGTTCAAAAAATCTTTTTATTTTGTTTTAATCGCTTTATTTTATCGTTTTACAAACTTAAACACATCTGGCGTTTTGTTAGTTCATGGTAAGGTACGTACTTCAGCAAAACAGACAAATAATTCTTGGAAATGCCTATTTAATCTTAACCTATCCTAATTCCAGTGACACCCAACAAGCTTTTGTAAATTATACGAAAAGCCTTTTTCGCGTTTATTATTCATTTTTCTCTCTTACTTGTATAATGAAAATAGCTTATTTTTCTTTGCACTATTTGTCATTTCAATTAATGATCCAAGTGCCATAACATCCTATATACATGTGGTAAATTGGTTGCATACACAAGTAGTCATTCCACTCATGCAAATAATGTAAACATACTAATTTAATGACGTCATTTGAGGTTATGACGTAGGATGTGACGTGCATTGGAACTTACAGGATTTGGAGTATATAGCAAATACAATTTATTCTCGTAATTTGACCAATATTATGTATCTAAACGTCATCTTATCCAAAAATGGAACAGTAGTTTTAGGCGAAAACCAAGAAGTACTGTTTAATGGAAATAACATAGTATTACAACACCAAATAAGTATATGGTTGTGCTTTGGTAAAATTATATTGCCAGTAAATATTTTTGCCAGTTCAGATTAATTAATTAAGTGCCAGTTGACTGAAAGATAAATTAAATGAGACTCGTAGAGGTACTTAAAAAATCAGCTGCGCGCACAGGTGATTGTTGGGTTGCCTAAATATATCAGGACCGAACTTAAACTGAAATATTTTTAATGCAATTTATTTTCAAATTTCATCAAATTCGTCGGTTTTATTTAAATTAGAATACCTATACGAGTCTTTCACCAAACATCCCAGTTACAGGGTTCGTCAGTTTACTTTTTTTATCTAAGCAGGTGGCATGTCCTTGATCACAACTCAGTTGTAGTATTACTAAGTTGTACTTAGGACAATTATTTTCTGAAAGCATGACCACTATAAGGCACTTTTACCTCTATAGTACTTTTCTTCATTCGAAAGTGCGACACAAATTCTTCATTACATGTGTATGCAATATATCGAGAAAATCTGTAACTTTTGTTGTCGAATTTTCTATTTGAAATTCATTTGAGTTTATTTTTAATGTTTTTGTTTAGCTCCTGTAAACACTTAGTTACAATTGAAACAACTGGCAGAATTTGGATACCTACGGCAGCATCCTCATCATCATCGCCGAATGCTAATATGTCTACTGTCAAAATTGATATCTGGCATTTTTATTATTGACATTCCGTAAATGAGTCATCTAATGTTACTTGTCAGCGCTTTATATGTATAAAGCGATGATTTATTTCAAACGGTTTTAAATCTACGACGGCTGTGAAAGCTGCTGCAGCGCTTTATTTCCAGCGGTGTGTTGGAAGCACCCATTTTATCTATGATAGATCTTTTTTAAAGCAAAAATATAAATTTCCGATAAAGTGGGCAGTTTAAGAATATTCCCAGATATATTTCCAGGAATATTCCCCAAAAAATAAATTCCGAGAATTTACCCATCACTAGGTGCCAACATGGCCAGGAGTCCATGACAGCCCGATCTCCCCTACTTAGAGTAAAAATCAATTCTGAACAAATATTACATTATATCATCTTGAGAACATTATTAAACACATCTGAACGGCACACAATTAAAATATTAGTGGATTATTGAACAACTTATAGCCATCACAACATACTCAATGGTAATTCAATTAGCTTGAATAGTTTACTGCCTCAAGTTTTACTTCGTAATACTACATAATTATAAAAGAAAATAGAATAGTTGATTCATTAAATTAATTAATTAGTCAAAACTAAAGTCATACCTATGAATAACACGTGTGACTAAATTCAAGATAAATTACTTGTTTATGTGTATAATGGCACCGAATACAGCTGTGTGCAATTGTTGCAACAAATCTTATGATGCTGTGACAATGGTTAAATGTTGCATCTGTAAAAAATTCTTCAAAAACCTTGCGTTGAAGTATGTTCTACAGAGCTTCGTACCCTAAATTCAAATAAAGCTTAGTCGTGCAAAAATTGTAGAGTTATTGGTGGTGATATAAAAGATCTAAAATCACTGATTATCAAATTACAAGAAAAAATACAGGAACTTAAATATTCTAGTGTCATTGCAAAACCTACTATAGATTCTAACTTTTTCGAGGAAGTCGTCGCCGAAGTAGAAGAATGGGCACAGCGCAAGTGCAACTTAGTCTTCTTTGGAGTAGCTGAACAAAATCAGCAGGCTAGCAATGACGAACGGTTTGACGCCGATAAGGTTGAGATTTCTGAAGTATTGCATGTTATTAAACCCAGTGGCGTGCGGTGGGAATTTAGGCTAGGGAAGCAACCACGATTTTAATTTTGATATACCTAGGTACAGGTGCGGATTCCTGGGTTTGGGGGGGATGGGGGAAACCCTCCCAAATTTAGAAATGTATACATAGAATACCCCGGCTAATATATCACCGGATTTTTAAAAATCGTTTCTCCATCGGAAGGCAATGGCAAACCACCGAGGTATATTTTGCCCAGGAAATTTCCCTGAAATTAATAAAAAATCCAAGTACTATGTACTGAAGGTGGAGTCCACTTTAAGTTGTAGGTCCCCTATACTTGTGATCACTGAACACGTACAACACAAATATAGGAGGGAAATGCCAACGCTCTGCAACAGAGCACGGCACGTAAAGAAGAAGAATACATAGAATAGAAACAAATAATGTTTGTTTCATTATTATTTATTAAAACAATTATTTTTCCAAAAGTTTGCCCCTCAAAATAATTTTCTGGGTCCGTCCCTGCTAGGTACAATAAAAAAACAGTGTTAGGATTATTAAGCTTAAAAGTTTTTCAAAGAAGAACTTTTACACTTTATATTTATGGAATTTGTTGACTATTATTCTTTATTTTAAAAAAACTACTACTATGTATTTATAATGCAACTCGATTTTCCGGTTTTTTTTAGCAAAATACCGGTGCAGGTTTTAATCTTTGTTGTTAAATTTGACAGTTCTGGTTTTGATCTGCCTTTCTCAATAATTTGTAATTTCTCTCCAAATCTGTATGCAGAAAATTCTTTATTAATAATTTACAAACTAAAGAAAAAATCGTCCGATGTATCGGAAGTACTCGAATCTTCCACCGAAGCAGCTAAATTCGTAGTCATGACGATAAAGCAATTTTAAATTTGCATACAGAACAAACTGAATAGAATTATTTGTCTTTAAAAAAATCCAACTTATATAAATTGACATAATAAAATGTGACAAAATACAGTCTCATTCGCAGATTACATTACTTAAGTAACATTAAATTTAACAAACACTAAATCGAACAAATAACCAAATTATAATAAATAAACATTTGGGCACCAAGCACACTAAAAATAACGACCAAACAATGTTAACCACATCGTCTGGTATTACCATGCCCGCTAATCAAGAATCAAGGTTAGGAGAAGCAGTTATAAGCAAAACACGAAATCAGTGCTTATATGCAATGTATGTAACACATTTGAATCGGTATTACCTCTCCGTGCAAGTTTAATGAGCGTAATTTAAAATAGTACTCTAAATAATTATAGTTTTTGCTGTACGGAATTGGTATTGAGCTTTAAGTTGATTAAATATTACAAATTTAAACAAACGATAACCATAATTCTATAAAAATATTTTTGTTAGCATTGGTTTTTATTTTTAATAAATTCTCAAGGGAAGCACTGCTTCCATGGACAGCACGCCACTTATTAAACCTAATTTTGACATAACAAATGTTAAACCAATCAGGCTTGGAAAATATGATGCTAGAAGAATCCGTCCCATCAAAACTTAAAACTTAGTAGTGAGCAGCAAGTTGTCGATATTATACGAAATGCTAAGAATCTGAAAAATAATAGACTTCACAAAAAAGTATCAGTATCATTTGATTGTACTACCAATAGTAGTCAATTTTTGCAAAAAACATGCCTAAGTTCTTATTTTTTACTATCTAAAGATAGAGACTTGAAATCTTTTGTAATGCCTTTAGTACTGGACCAATATAAAATGCAATATGTTTAAAATGGGGGCACGCCCCCTCGGGGGGTTGAAACCCCTTTTTACACTCCCACACACTTTTTACACTTTCCTCGGGAAGTTCTCTATCAACTTGAGCCAAATTCATGTTGGGGGCGTTTTCGGGGTTTCTGATTATGAATTCAATGAGAAAATTAAGAAATACAAAAAGGCGGACCCAAAATGGCGGTCTTTGAGATTGGAAATGCGATTTACGCCGTTTCTATTGAATTTAGAGAAAAATGCAAAGAGCCAGAAAGTGCTTAGAATGTGATTCTGCATAGGAATACGTAATTCCGGTTACCTTATTATGCAACCTCTTCACTGAGAAGCCAACCAGGGGAGAGTGAAGGGGGTTACATAATAAGGTAACCAAAATAGTGTATTCCTATGCAAGATCACATTTTAAACACTTTTCGACTCTCTGAATTCTTTTCTAAAATTAATAGAAACGGCGTAAATCGCATTTCCAATCTCAAATGCCGTTATTTTAGGACCGCCATTTTGTATTTCTTAATTTTTTCATTGAATTCATAATCAGGAACCCCAAAAACCCCCAACAAGAATTTCGCTCAAGTTGATGAAACTTCCCGAGTTATTAAATTAGGAGTGTTAAATGGGGGTTTCAACCCCCCGAGGGGGCGTGCCCCCATTTTAAACATAGTACATTTTATATTGGTCCAGTACTGAAGGCATTACAAAAGATTTCAAGTCTCTATTTTTAGATAGTAAAAAATAAGAACTTAATGCTAAAATTGACTCTACTACTAGGGCAGAGCGAAGGGGTTACATAATAAGGTAACCAAAATAGTGTATTCCTTTGCAAAATCACATTTTAAACACTTTTTGACTCTTTGAGTTTTTCTCTAAAATCAATAGAAACGGCGTAAATCGCATTCTCAATCTCAAATGCCGTTATTTTAGGACCGCCATTTTGAATTTTTCAATTTTCTCATTGGATTCATAATCAGCGACTCCAAGAACCCTCCCAACATAAATTTTGCTGAATTTGGTTGCGTTATTAAATTAGGGGTACAAAACGGGGGTTTCAACCCCCCGAGGGGGCGTGCCCCCATTTTAAACATAACATTTTATATTGGTCCAGTACTGGAGGCATTACAACAAAAGATTTCAAGTCTCTGTCTTTAGATAGTAAAAAATAAGAACTTAATGCAAAAATTGACTCTTGAAAAATAGTTTCGAAAAACTAAGTATGCCCAACAGTGTAACGGATCTTCATTGTTACTTCCAAAATGTTCGAGGGCTCCACTCTAAATGCCAGACATTTTATGCCTCGGTAAGTAAGAGTGAGTTTGATTTGATAGCCTTGTGTGAAACCAACCTATATACGGATGTGATCAACAGTAAATATTTTCCAAACAATTATGTTGTGCACAGAAAACACCGAAAATTGAATAATGTCAAAAAGGAAAGTGGTGGTGGTGTATTACTGGCATTACAAAACTTTATTCCATCGGAAGTTATGGACACGTCATTTTTAGATAGTAATTTTCCGCTAATAGATGTGCTTATATGCAAGTGTTCTTTGGCACACAAATGTTTTTATGCTGGTGTTATTTATATCCCCCCTTCTATATCTGCGAATACTTATGACTTATTTTGTTAATTCCTGGAACAACTTAATTTTATGGAAACAAAAAACATAATCTTACTTGGTGATTTTAATGCACCTAATTTTATACAATTTGATGGTATCGATAGAAAAGCTTGTACACAGTTGTACAATTACGAATCTGATGAATTTTCTCAATTTAAAACAGATCAACAGTGTGTTAAACAATTCTAATAGATTGCTAGATTTAGTTTTAACCGACTTAAATTGTGTGGTGTCAAGAGATCCTTCTCCTCTGGTACCACAAGATATATATCATCCTGCTTTAATAGTTGATTTTGATGACTTAGCTAATAAAGAAAATGTTTTTAGTAATAATACTGAACATAAATTATACAACTTTAAGAAAGCTAACTTTCCAGAATTGTATCAAGCCTTTCTTCAAGTTGACTGGTCATTTCTAACTAGATATGAAAATGTAAATTTAGCAACTGATCATTTCTATAGTTATATATGAGATAATAGATATTTATATCCTCCAATATAGAACATATAAACATCAGTATCCAACATGGTACACTTCAGATATTATTCACAATATTAAGCAGAAAGCAAAATACGATGAAAAATTTAAAAAAACTGGAAATGTGTTCTATAGCGAGGAATTTAGTAGATTAAGGGTTTTGATTAAAAATCAGATTTCAGCTGCTTACGATAGTTACATAAATAGTGTACAGACTAGCATCTCATCCAATCCCCGACACTTTTGGTCTTTTATACATAATAAAAACAAATCATCTAGAATAGCCAACAAAATTTTTTTGATGATGATATATTTAATACGCCACCAGTGGCGTGCGGTTCATGAAAGCAATGCTTCCCTTAAGAATTTATTAAAAATAAAAACCAATGCTAACAAAAATCTTTTTATAAAATTATAATTATCGTTTATTTAAATTTGTAATATTTAATCAACCTAAAGCTCAATATCAATTCCGTACAGCAAAAACTATAATTATTTGGAGTACTATTTTAAATTAGGTTCATTAAACTTGCGCGGAAAGGTAATACCGATTCAGATGTGTTACATACACTACATATAAGCACTGACTTCGTTTCTTACTGCTCTTTTCCTCGCCGAGTCCGCGCATAGTGATACGGTTGACATCGTATAAGATCGTTATTCTTAATTTGGTTATTTGTACGATTTAGTGTTTGTTAAATTTAATGTTACCTAAGTAACATTGAGACTGTATTTTGAAACATTTTATTATTTCAGTTTATATAAGTTGGATTTTTTAAAGACAAATAATTCTATTTGTTTGCTCTGTATGCAAATTTAAAATTGCATTATCTTCATGACTGCAAATTCAGCTGCTTCGGTGGAAGGTTCGAGTACTTCCGATACATTCGAATCGCGACGATTTTGTTGTTCAGCTTGTAAATTATTAGGTAATGAATTTTCTACATACAGTTTTGAGAGATATTACAAATTAATTGAGAAAGGCAGATCAAAACCAGAACTTTCAAACTTAACAACAAAGATTAAAACCTGCATCAGGTATTTTACTAAAAAAGATCGGAAAATCGAGTTGAATGATAAATACATAGTAGTAGTTTTTTAAAATAAAGAATAATAGTCAACAAATTCTTCTTTGAAAAACTGTTAAAGCTTAATAATTATAACACTGTTTTGTATTGTACCTAGCAGGGGCGGATCCAAAGAATTATTTTGGGGGGAGGGTAATTTTTGGAAAAAGAATATTATACTATGTATACTTATTTCTAAATTTGGGAGGATTTTCCCCATCCCCCCGTGAATCCCTGTACCTAGGTATATTAAAATTAAAATCGTGGTTGCTTCCCTAGCCTAAATTCTCACCGCACGCCACTGTACGCCACAAAACATTGTTGGTGGTTTTGCAGATTATTTTAGTAGTGTCTTTATACCTTCTAACTTGCATAACGTAAGTGAAAATAATTTTTTATACTCCTACCTGTAAATCACCCGTTTTCTTCACGTTTCGCGCAATGGAAATGTATGCAATTCCAGCAAGGTGTACGGATATAATTTCATATCCGTACAGTGTACGGATATGAAAACAACCAATCAACGTAGTCCAATTTGACACTTCTTTATTTGTAAGTAATTTATTGACAACTCCTGTCATAAATATAGAAGTAAAAGTAAGTTAAATCAATGTTTTCTTCTTTCAATAACACTTAAAGCATTTGAAAATAAAGTGATTTGTGAAATTGTAGCTTTAACAATTATACTTTTATAATTAAAAATACATAAATATTAAATCATTTAAATAAGTACAACCTACTTTTATAATAAGTATAGTAGACAGAGTTTGTGATAGGACTTGGTAGCTCAGACGGATAGGAGCTAGGTATAAATAAACTGAAGCTGACCGACGCAGATTCAATTCCAGCTGGGAGAATAATTCTTTTTTAATTTTTTTTTTATAAAACAAAATTTAAAATAATAATTTTCTCTTCGGAAATGTTAATTTCTGCAAAGTTTTAATAATTCTCTTAAAAATCCTACAATGACAGAGGGATTTTACAAACCATATTTTAGCATGGATAAAAGCATAGGTTAATCCTTATATTCGATTTCTCAAGGAGACATACAATCTATTTTGAAATTGTTTTGCTTAGTCGAAGAAAAAAGATACTGTACAACTTGGGTGGAATGCCTATATCGCCCTCGAACGACTGAGGCACTTCGCCTTCGGCGTCGTGCCTCAAACTTCGTTCTCGTGCGATATAGGCATCATATCCACCCTTGTTGCACAAACTACTATTTGTCAGCAATTATGAAACTATAACTTTTTCTAACATAGCAGAAAGCGAAATAATTACAGCTTCAGAAAAATTGAAAAATAAATTCACTTCTGGTCCTGACAAACTTCCGTCATTTTTAATAAAAGATTGTATAGGTGTATTTACAGCTCCCTCATTAAATTTAGTTATAAAATCTAATTCTTTTCCAAACGTATGGTAAATATCCAGAGTTTGTCCCATTCTTAAATCCAGCAGCCGACATTCGAAATTATCGACCTATATCAATATTATCTGATTTTGCAAAATTATTTGAAATTGTTATTTACAATCGTATTTTCGTTTCAGTACAAAAGATTATCTCGCCATATCAGCATGGGTTTATGCCCAAACGGTCTATTGTAACTAACTTAACTCAACTCACGCAATATATATCTGAGCACGTAGATAATCGGGGACAGGTAGACGTTATTTATACAGATTTTACCAAAGCATTTGACCGACTGGATCATTCGATTATATTACATAAACTTCGTCATTTTGGCTTTCATTCCTCTGCTATCTTATTTATTAAATCCTATCTAATGCATCGAGAACAATATGTCTCATACAATGGATTCCGTTCAAACAATGTTATTGCTACATCTGGAGTGCCACGGGGTTCCAACCTTGGCCCTCGTTTATTTTCTTTATTTATTAATGATTTAAATGATGTTATCAAATGTAAGAGATTGTTTTTTGCTGATGACTTGAAAATATTTTCCCCAATATGCAGTAGTGATGATTGTGAGACTTTACAAATAGAATTAGTTAAGCTGCAGCATTGGTGTAATGAAAATAAACTATCTTTAAATGTATTCAAATGTAAAGTTTTAAGTTTTACGAAAAAGAAATCTCCCATCACTTATGATTATACTATTAATAATACTATTTTATCACGTTGTAAACTTAGTAAGGATCTTGGTGTATATTTTGATAGCGAGTTATCTTTCAACCATCATATTGTTGTTAAAGTCAATCAAGCTTTAAAGGCTTACGTATTTATTGTACGCAACTATAAATCATTTACAAATATTGCAGCTTTAGTTTCTTTGTTCTTTGCTTTTGTTAGATCAAAGTTGGAATATGGTTCTATCATATGGAATCCTTTTTACAGTTGTTATAAAATGATTGAAAGAGTTCAACGACCTTCTTAAAGTTTGTATGTTTTAAGGTTGATGGCTTTTACCCAGAAAGGGGTGTTCCATATAACTATTTGACTACTAGATTAAATATATACAGTCTCGAACTAAGAAGAAAATGTGCTGGTATCATCTTTTTATACAAAATATTGCATAATCAAATTGATGCCAGTGACATTTTGTATCAAATTAATTTTTTCGTCTCACCCTTAAGAATGAGAAATTCCAGAACCAATTTATATTTAAAATCTCCTGTGTATGTATACTAATGTGTAGTAATTTTAATGTGATTTGTAACCACTGTGATATACATTATGATGCTTTGAATTATATTGTTAAAGTGGCTCTGCAAGGTCTTGACGATGATGTTATTTGGGATCAAACACTTTAATCTTTATTAATTTATCATTGTTTTATTATTACTGTGCTTGATTAGATCTAATCCTATTAACTACATTTAATTTTTTTTTTCTTAATTCATTTTGTTTAATTTGTAATTTAATTTCTTTTCTTTGTATTTTGTCCGATAATTGGGAAACTGTTGGGCAATAAATGCTATTATTATTATTATCACCTCTTCAAGAGCTTTAATTTTATATCCCATCAATACAAATCAGCCTCCGAGTCCTAAATTGACTGAAACGTAACAACTTTCTACAATTTAACTTAAAATATTAAAAAAATGCATCAAATTTAAAATAATGTACATTTATTATTATTTATAGTACATAAACAATGATTATATGAGAAATAAGTCAGAAATATATTAAGCTAGTCATTAAGTTGATAAATTGATACAAAAGTTGTTTATAGAAACAGTAACAAATAAGTTAGAGAATTAAAAATTTGTAGTATCTGTTGTATATGATATTATGGAAGATAGAACTATGCAGCCTTTTAAGTAGAAAAAACATACAGCTATTGAAATTTAAATACTTTTTTGTTGAACTTACGAACTATAATAAGGCACTTTAAAAACAAAGACCGTTAAACCTTTTATTTCTTGTACTTATAAAAACCTTCACCAGTCTTGACTCCTAATTTACCTTCCTGAATCAATTTTTCAACTGCTGCATTAGGTTTGAATAAGGGATTATCGGGGAATTTCTCATGCCATCCTTTAAGAATATTATGCGAAGTGTCATGACCTACGTAATCAGCTAATTCTAATGGACCCATTGGATAACCAGCTCCCAATTTCATGGCAGTATCAATATCTTTTGCCGATGCATCACCTATAATATTTAATAACAATATACAAAGATTTTTACTCTTTTTTAAAATAACCAACCTCTTTCATACATTCGAATAGCTTCTGCAATATAAGGTACAAGCAACCTATTAACAACAAATCCGGGTGTGTCTTTGCAAGTAATGCAAACTTTGCCCATAGCTTTACCCCATTCCATCATAGCTTGATAAGTCTCTTCTGATGTTTCTGGAGTTCTAACAACTTCTAAAAGTTTCATCATTGGTACAGGATTGAAAAAATGTAATCCTCCAAAACGATCGGTACGTTTTGTAACTGATGCTATCTCTTCAATTCCTAATGAACTTGTGTTGGAAGTAAAAATGGTTTTAGGAGGAGCAGCAGTATCAAGTGATCTGAATAATTTATGTTTAATCTCTAAATTCTCAACAATAGCTTCTACCACTAAATCAGCATCTTTAACAGCATTAGCAGGATCTGTATCAGTTTGTATGCGATTTTTTGTTTCGACTATAAATCTTTCACCATCGGCTGGTTTATCTTTAAAAAGTTTCTTAGCAACTCGTCCTAAGCTGTTTGTAATATTTGCTTCAGACTTCTTTAAAACATCAGAGCTGACGTCTACTAGAGTTACATTATGACCAGTTTGAGCTGCGACCTACAAATATTTAACGTGTTATTTACTACTTATTAACACTTTTTAAAACTTGTCAAGTTATTTGAATTTTTATGTAATATCAAAAAAATTGATAAAAATCGGAAAGTATCGTTTATTTATACTGGAACGAGGCCTAACATAAAACCCTCTTAGGTCCTACAAGTTTATTTTTTGATTTTTATTAAATAAATTATTTATTACCTGAGCAATTCCTGAACCCATAAGGCCGCCTCCAATGACCGTAACATTTTTAATTGCATTCTTTGCAGAAGTAGTTGAAAAAGAACGTTTAACTAAAGCAAAGGGAAGAGCCATCGCTTAAATAATAAAACCTTGTAACTCACTTACACTACTTCGCGACAGTTTTATAATAAATCTATACGTAGGTATGTTTACCCTTCAATTAAGTTATTTATTCCAAAATCTACTACAAAGTACAAAGTTCAGAATTCAAAGTCTGGGGCGGATGATAAATAATGCTGTGTAATTTTTGAATGTTTTGATGATAACAGAAAGACAAACACAATTTCGTAAAAAAAATGCAAGTAAGGGAATGAACTTCCGATAATGAATACTAAAGATAGAATAAAACCTCTTGCATTTAAAACTAGGGTTAAAGTTTGAGAGGATGGCCTTGATTAATATCAGCCGGCCATACACGCAGTGATTGTGGCTGTGGCTTGATTAAAGCCTGCAGACAAATCTGTGCGTTAGTGTGTGAGAACGCAAGTGCACAGTCATTTCATACAGATCAAAAAGCCTTCGATTTATTTATGTTTATTATTTTTCTTTTCGTAAAAAATGACTGAAATAGTTATTTGTTTAATTAGTACAAAAAATGCATGTTTTTGGGACGAATCAGAAAGTAGCCGGACGACGCGTCAGCGGAGTTTGGCAATCTTATAAGTTCTAAAAACGCATTTTTTGTATGAATTAAACATACGATTTTTTCTCCAACTGCTTTACCGCTAATAAACTCCGTGAGAGGACTGTGACTGTTTAGAGCAAACAACATAACGTTAAGCTGCTTTTTATTTACTGCAACTTTTTAAGGAATTTTTGTTTTAGGGTAAAAAGGGGACAATTTTAATATAATATAATTAAGAAATACTCACAAATGTATAATCTTCACTTTCATTTGACTGAAAATTCGAAGAATTTGCGACAAGAGATATGCGTTAAATGAAAATAGGTTAGGATTGGTTTTTGTTTTTGTGACAGCAAATAAGATTTGAATAGAAACATCAAATTTATTTTTGTTTTTTATGTCTTAAAAAATTCATCTATTTTAATAATTATATTTTTCGCCTACCTGATCAGAAAGTGCTTTTTAAATGTCCTGTTTTGAGGGCAGTTAAGGCTTCTTTGCGGGCCTCTTATGTCAAACTTTTTACTGCCCTCTTATGTCAAATACATAACCTCTACACTACTACTAGATGAAACCACGATTTATTTATGTTAAGTTGGAGATACTGTAAAAATTGTAATTGTTTTTTAAATTGTCATACTTTGACCACTCCTGTGCATTATCCTAAAAAGATTTTAATCAAAAAATGAAATCATTAGTTTTTAACATTAAAAATATAACTCATTCGTAAAACTTTTAGCAACAGAATATGACGGAAAATGTAATTTCAAACATATTTTTACATAACCTTTAAAAATATAAAAAACATACGTCAAATTTTTCTAGGCTTCTTAGATCATAACTTTGATTTTCATGTCTTCGTCGATAAATTTGTCGTTTGTTTTTTTTTCACAGTGTCATTGTATGTATAAATGGAGGTTGTGACAATTAATTAATAAAAAGAAAATTGTAATTTCAATAAATTATACAATGATAGATTAATTACTCATCCTAATTAAAAGTCATATCCTGTTCCTTTTATTTACCAATAATAATGAAAACATTTACTATACGGCCGTGTTGTATGTAGTGTAATGATTATTAGGTTAATTTAGTTAATAAATTACTAAAAACGTCTGGCGTTATTTTCATTTTCATTCATTCCCTCTAACATATGCCTATTTAATTTACTAATAAGTTACGTTACTGTTTAACTTTTGGAATTCTTTTTTAAACTTTCAAACAGGTAGGCGAAAAACTTTTGTATGTCACTCGGACCGAAAAGCATTTGTAGCCCTAAGTTGTCCGCTGCCCTCGCTACGCTACGCTTCGCTCGGGCATCAAACAACTGCGGGCTACAAATGCTAATTTTCTGCCCTTAAGACACAATATACTATAATGTTATCAAAAACAGATAAATGATTGTTATTTAATTGAAAATTTCTATTTATTTCGCATTATTAGTGTCGGCTTGCGATTTATCTATCTTTCACCGTATGCGCACGAATTTTCGATAAAAAACAAAGGATCATGCGTTCCAGGAATGTCGCTTTTCGAAAGGATGGCCATTTTTGAAAATATAGGCGAAAATTGCTGTAACGTGATTTTGACATTAACGTGATTGACATTTTGGGACCGCCATGTTGTATTTCTTAATTTTCTCATTGAGTTCAAAATCAGGAACCCCAAAAATCTCCCAACATGAATTTGCCTCAAGTTGATGAAAAACTTCCCGAGTTATTAAATTGGGAGTGTAAAATGGGGGTTTCCCCCCCCCCCCGAGGAGGCGTGCCCCCATTTTTAACATATTACATTTTATATTGGTCCAGTACTGAAGGCATTACAAAAGATTTCAAGTCTCTATCTTTAGATAGCAAAAAATAAGAACTTAGGCATGTTTTTTGCAAAAATTGACTCTACTACTAGTAAAAATACTATATAAAATACTGATCTTATCTTGGAAACTGTTAAGAACTACAAAAAAGGTTGAAAGGTTGATCGGTATGAAATCAGTTTTAATTTGATAATATTTTTGTATATATAGGGTGAGTCATTTCTTTACGGTTGCTATCAACTCCATTATCTTTAACGAAACACCCTGTATATTTTCACAATTTTCGATTCTACACTTTATCATAGGTACTGTTAAACATATATTCGAAATTTGGCCCCGAGGACTGTTGAAGCAGGTGAGACAGCAGGCCGACATACAACGACGAAGCCAGGACCGGGCGCTAGCTCGGACCTGGACTAGTGAAGCAGCTGAGGCCAGGGCCGGGCATTAGGCCGGACCTGGCCGACATATAAACTTCAGGCCAGGTCCGGGCGCTAGTCCGGACCTGGACTAGTGGGAATGGGGAGGCCAGGGCCGGGTGCCACGAGTAAAGGGAGGGTGGTAATGAGTAAAATTTAAATCTCCACTTACATCTATAAATATTATAAATTCTTAATCTTTGATAATTCACAAATAACCTCACGTTCACTAAAAGACTCTAAAATTCATTTAGCATTAGATAAAATAATCAATGCCTCACATTATAAACCTGAAGAAGGTAGGATCGTTAATGTAACTGGTACATACAAGATTAACAAACTGAAGTCCACAATAATTGTTTCATAATTGTAAATTCACCACCCCCTCCCTTCCAATCTCTTAATGAAGGGTTGAATCCATATAAGTTCAAAAAAGCACTCCCATCAGTTATAAAAATTACCAAAAAACACGAGGTTATGTCCTAGGATATGGTAATATTATTTCATTATTGATTTTAACACGACACTCAATTATACAGAGTCTTAACTTACTGCGGCAAGACAGAATCGGAAAGATTAATTCTTTAGTTTCAAGATTAACTAACCCTTGAATTCTCTTTATAAAGTTTAACTTATAACTCAACGGAATAATTTTATTTGTTACTAAAACATCTCTTTACGCGTTTTAATTTTAAACTTCTTCTTAACTTTCGATATTTTACTAGAAATAATTTAGTTTATTAGTTAAATTCATTAAGGCCCGGTTTCACCAACAACAAATAGCTATTTTATTTATTGTTTCTAGCCTTATTTTGTGGAACTCCATAATCATGAAATAAATAAAGATTATTAAAAGTTTCACAGTTTTATTAAAATATACCTGACAATATTGTTTCGACAGCTATGCTGTCATTATCAAAGGTAATATAATTATAAACAAACACGTCGCTAAGGTAGATACAAAATAGGTAACTAGATAAAATAATAATAATAATAAAAATTAATAATAAAAATCATAATTAAACATCTAATACTTCCAGTAACGGAGAATTACTGAGCTCAAGTTGTTCATTCATTAAAGGTACCCTGAGTTTGTGTTTGTATATCTCAAAGGCTTCTAAAATGTCTAATTTGCGTTTGTTATTACAAAAATGTAGGAATTTAATATTATTTTGAGGAGTCATTGTGTGATTTTGTTCTAAAAGGTGTTTGGCGTAATTCGATTTTTCAGGATGTTTATTTTTGTAATGACGTACGTGTTCTTTATATCTTATGTCAAAATTTCGAAGTGTTTGTCCAATATATACCGAACTACAAAAAGAACAATTTAAACGGTAAATGCCCGATTTCATGATATCATGTGTTCTGTCTTTAGCATTAAATAAAAATGAAAAAGTGTTAGTGTTGGTTTTAAATGTTATTTTATAATTGTTGGTTTTTCTTAGTATATGTGCAATTTTTTCTGATATTTTGCCAAAATATGGTATAGATATGTAATTTGTGTCTTCTGTTTGATTGTCAATGGTATATATTGGACAAACACTTCGAAATTTTGACATAAGATATAAAGAACACGTACGTCATTACAAAAATAAACATCCTGAAAAATCGAATTACGCCAAACACCTTTTAGAACAAAATCACACAATGACTCCTCAAAATAATATTAAATTCCTACATTTTTGTAATAACAAACGCAAATTAGACATTTTAGAAGCCTTTGAGATATACAAACACAAACTCAGGGTACCTTTAATGAATGAACAACTTGAGCTCAGTAATTCTCCGTTACTGGAAGTATTAGATGTTTAATTATGATTTTTATTATTAATTTTTATTATTATTATTATTTTATCTAGTTACCTATTTTGTATCTACCTTAGCGACGTGTTTGTTTATAATTATATTACCTTTGATAATGACAGCATAGCTGTCGAAACAATATTGTCAGGTATATTTTAATAAAACTGTGAAACTTTTAATAATCTTTATTTATTTCATAACAAATAGCTAGTTATTCATAGAATAACTTTATTCTCTAAAAATCCATGTTTTGCGTTTCACCAACACTGAATAGCACTATATTCAATGGTTAAATCTACAAATAAGTTAACTGGCGAAATATCCCCAGTTAAACTGCTATTTAGAGATTCATAACCTCAAAGTGAAACCAAATACTTTAATATTATTAATACAGGAAACTTATTTCGAAAAATGGGAGACAAAATTTAATAGCGCCCCTTGCGGTGTGGTGTGCAAATAAACTTGACATTTCTCAAATATTGGGTCATCAAAAAATCGTCATTGTAATGAAAGATTGAATAGTTTAGATAAATCGTAAAATTTTATATATTTTAGCATAACAGTAATAAACCATCGTTTAACATAAATAGTGCTATTTTTTTAATTAGATGCAGGATTCTCACCGAAAAACCATTTGTTAGTTGCACACCCATCTGCGAAGATGGCGCCACAAAAATGTCGCCTATTTTCATATGGTAAAGTATATGGAGTTTCCGGTATTAATAATATTAAAGTATTTGGTGAAACCAAGATATATAAAACACTGGTAGGCCATCTCCCCTATGCTTGCCATGATAAATTTTTCACCCAAAATTGAAACGAGATCATTAGTTCGAAAGTCGCCGCTAGATGCCGCAACAGTGAAACGTGAGCACGGCCTACTGGATTTATATAAGCTTCGCTTATATACGGCCGTCTCACTTAAAGTTTTTTCATTGTTGAAAATTATTACAGATTCGTACGTTAAATGGCGCCCACTGGTGGTAATTTTACAACAAAGATATTTAAAGTCAGAGCTCAGTCGTTAATTTTTAGGTTATACTTTATGTCAATTGTGTCAAACTGCCTCCGATCGAAGAGATCACACTTAAAGGAAGTACTTCACTTTCAGAATACATGTATTTACTCAGACATTAACAGTAGGTAATAACAAAAAATCTCTTAACAACGATCAGATGTTGTTAAATTATGCATTAAGAACAACACTTATGGCTACATTAAAATTAAAAAACATAGGTACTTCAACAACCACTTCACAGGTACACGTATTTTTTATACTATTGACTTGATTTTACAACGATTGTCATGTTATTATTATCAATAGGTAGTTAGTTCAGAAAAGTTCCCGACTCCATCTTCTTTCTGGAACACTTTCTCAGCTTTACTACAAAACCTGTTAAGACATGATAACAAAATCGTTCTTTACTTATCATTACCTATCCTATATTCCTACTTATTACCTACCCTTCAAAATTTTTAAATTCTTTCTCTGTCATCGCTTTTGGTTTATGATATGCGATATCAAAAATTCTATATAAAGCTAATGTCTTATGAGACAAATCTTTTCAGTCTCTTTTAACTGAAACGAGTGGCCTTAGATTCAAGTAGATTTCATCAGCTCTTATGTATAAAAATATTTATTTTCAGTAATGTCTTTCACCGTGAGATTTCTTTATTCCATGGTTATACTTCTAGTCGTAGCTTCAGTTCATAGGTCGTGCATTAACATTAGGTGTCTACATCATCTGCTGTGGTAATTCAAGTGCTACAAATCCCAAAAGAGTATTCGTAATTTGTGAAATATTACACTGTACTTATATTATGGCTATTATGTAGTTATTAAGTTGTTTCTAGTCTAAAAAATCAGTCAATTAGTAATGTTATATAAAATCTAGTAAAACTTACTAAAAAAATAAAATTTTCTTATATGTAGGATATTTTGTTTCCAAATTCCTACTGCAACATATTTTTGTCTTATTTATGTACATTATATTTAAATAGTATGTACAAATGTCAATAAATTAATATCGCACAATAGCAAATGACAATTATTGGTATGAACTATAACCTTAAAATTAACGACTGCAGTCTGAATACAAACCAACTTCGTTGCAAAATTATCGGCAGTGGGCGCCACTTAACGTACCGATCTGTAATTTTTGGATTCTAATTGCAACAATGAAAAAACTGGAAATGAGACGGCCGTATATAAGCGAAGCTTATATGAATCTAGTAGGCCGTGACGTGAGTGTCAAACCAAACCACATCTGTTAACCTTCAAAATTTATTAAGCTTTTTTAATAATAATAAAATTTATATTTTTATTATTGTCATTCGAGAATTTAATTGATGTTTCTTATGCAGCTTTGTTTCTGTTTATTATAATTAACAAGCCAGAATTAATAAAAAATAGCGCGTTCTCAAATATACAGGTAAGTATAAATAAATGAACACTTATTTCTAAACTAATTTTTCTGGTTTGTTTTCGATAGCAAAACGCCATTCGTATCATGTGATAAATTTTACCAGTAAATAGTTTGATGTTTAATTGTTCTATTAAAATTGCTCTTTTTAGGGATTCCACTTTTCTGTATGTGGCTAATGGTAATGGAGTGAGGGCCGTTATGTATTTCTCAATCACAATATAAGGTATTTAGAAAATCAGTTGTCAAATTGTAATTTTTAAATTTATCAAAATGAAATCGCTTTAATCTAAACCTCTTATATTTTCAGGGACATTGCATGGAAGGTCTTGTATGGATTCTCATGGAAGTGACTGAGGTTCTTAAAATAACTTCAAAATTTGGTTACCAGAAAGAATTTTGTTTCCAAAATATGAATATGTCTGTACTACAGGGTCAAACCAATCTTTACGTACATTACATTTATGTTTAGATTTTATTGTAATAGTGATCGATGTCGACTTCACTTTCCTTGCCAGACCACAATTGGTCTGGTATATCATTGACTTCGTTGTTGTCATCATCGATAGCTTTGTTATTTGTTATTTTATAAATGTTTGTAGTTAAATTTTTAAAATATAAATATTTCATGGATAGTTTTGCTGTAATTGATCTTGTTTGTTACAGAGTTAGATGCACAATAATATAATTGTTATCAAGTCAAAAAACTATTGCTTTTCAGTACAAAAGTCTGTGTTCTGCTGTTGTATTTAATATTTTTGTCCCTTTCACATGTGGACCATGTTTATATTGCTATTTAGCTTCTTGTTGCTATAAAAATTATGCTGAGATGTGTGCTTTATTGCTATTAATTACCAGTAACAGTTTTACTTAACCTGCTTAATGCATATAATTAAAAACATGTTTAAGCATTAAGTATATATAATTCGACTTATACCTACTCTTTTTTAATACTTGAAATCTTTAGAGCGTCTAATAGGTTTGAATTTCGCATATAGATTTTTTTATAGTGGCACACAAGGTCTTTACTTGTTAATAAAACTCTTGTTGCATCAATCCATGCTTGCAGTTTATCTGCTTTCCGTAAAATATTACAAAATAATTGATGAATCTGAATACAATTCTCAAAAGAAATGTTGCATAGGTCGATTTGTATTCTTATTATTTAAGTTAAATGAAAATAAAAAAAGATGTTACCTTAGTTTGCTGTAAAAAATAAAATTTCAATTTAGTTTTATTACCAAAGATGTTTTAAATAAAGAAGAGTCACAATTTAGCATTTTAATAGTGCCAAAGAATCTTGTACCTCGATCATCATGAAAAAGTTTATTTAATTTGTATTACGAAAAATACGCCAAAAGCAAATATTCATTATTACAGGTTATGTTGCTGTAGAATGACAATCATGCTTGCGCACGTCGCGCCATCTATCAGAAATTTAGCTCGCGTTAAAATTGGTTGACGAAATGACGGCGAGTTGACATACCATATGTTATATATATCTTGGGTGAAACTAATGAACACAAACAGTAGGTTTGTCCTCGTGTTTATATTAAATTACCAGATAGTTACCACAAATTTTGAGCGTTAGAATAACGTAAATATTGTATATACAATACAATGTGAGTCTAATAAAGTCTGAAACTATTGAAATTAATCTTTTATTAAATATTAAAAAAAAATCCTGGACCACGTTAATTTTTATCTTAAATAGGATATATTTTAGTGTAATTGTTATTTTTATATTATGTTTTGTTTATGAAGAACATAAACAAACGAAAATCAGGTTAAATTATGTTGGTGTCCAACTTAAATTCCCTAAAAATCAATCTAGGGGCCCTAGATTTTGTAAGCAGTAACGGCACATTCACAATGAACCTCGCCTTATTCATCGAATAACTAACCATGTCTACAAATGTGTTGGTGAAACAGTGATTTAGTTAACTTGAGATTAAATTCTATTCATAGAATAACTATTCGTTGATCTATTTAGCGTTGGTGAAACCGGGCCTAAAATAACAACCACTTGTTAACGGTGAATTCGCGGGCGTTCTTGTACTATTTACTTGGAAAAACCTATTTTAAACCTCGTGTGCAGTTCACTTAACGAATTCTTTCAAACTTTTGCTAATCACTTTTCTAATCGTTTGATTAGACTACTGTACTGTACTGAATTAACGTTAACAGACCCTGTACTGTATTCAACTGCCTTGTGCAGGCTCTCTGTACGAGACCGTGTACTTGGTTCTCTATGTGAGACTGTCTGGCTGACTGTAGGGTGCGAAAAATATTATTCTAGCTATGAATTTTTTTAAGAAAGGGAAATTTAAACCAGCCTATCCAAATGAGACTAAAACTTCTTAAACCAATAGGGAACAACCGCAAAATCCTTCTAGAACATTTTATTTAATTCCGCGGGACTTTACCGCCTCAAAATCTTTTTGCAGGGTGAAACTTGATATTTAAAAATGTGGTTTCAGACCGTTTTTTATTTGTCTGGGTTCAGAAAAATCTATTCATACAAATTGCAGAAAAGCATGTACAGAACTATATATTTGAGCTAAATATCTTTTTTGACATTATATTCCTTTGTTAAAAAGACGATATTATTTCTGGATATTTTATAAACTCAGTTTTATCTGTATTTTCTCTACGGGAAAACAATTCGTAACCATGAGAACACTTTGGAAACACCATTGGCTTTAATATGAAGTCTGCACTTTTAATCAACGAAAATGTATTGGAATATACAGGGTCGTACTAAGGTTTTTTTACCATTAATGCATTTAAAATTGTATTTCTATTAAGTCGAGAATTTAACCACGTTACAGTTGATAGGTTTTAATGTGCAAAAAGTTTTTAATGTTTATGAAGTTTGTTTATGCAAAAATTGCATTTCAGAATAACACACTATCTTTTTTAGAACAAACTTTAATTTATAATTTAATGTGTCGCTTTTTCACTACCCTAGAGGCGTATAATTTTTACAAAAGATTTTTTTTGTCTTTTAGTATTTACACAGTAGTATTGTTTTATTTTTAGTAATAAAAAAGCGAGCTGAATTAAATTTCTGATTAGAAGAGTTTTCTGTTTCTTTTTTCACGTTGTTAAGTTTGGATTAGCGACATTCAAAAGTTAAACTTTGTTTATAAAATGACTAATAACTAAAAACATACTATATAAATATTAACTCAACTGTTTTCACCTGTATTCTGATCAAATTAGTATCACTAGAGCCATTATTTAAAGCAAAACTATCTAAGTATTTCTATTTGTCAAAGTAGCACAGCTGACTCGGACTATGCTACTGCAATTTCCTTAACAACTTTGAGAATTTGCAACCGGGCAATAAATGCAATAATGTCATATTTCCAAAGAGAGTTTGATAATACGCAACCTGAATGTTTCGTATTGTAGTTCCCACCCCGCTTGAAGACAAAAATAATGCCCGGAGCCTAACTCTTTGTCGGAACTACAAACGCAAACGGCTGTGTAAGAGACGTTTGTGCAGGCCGTTCTATCACATAATTATTTTTAATAAAATTTCCTAGAATGCAGGTCAATATTTGGCGCGTCCCAATTATTATTAGCCATCGCAAGCAGCGGTAACGACTGTTGACAGGGTTGCCAGATGAAAATTTTTGGTGGCTGTAGAACTCTACGTAAAATAGCTATAGATCTCAGCACCACGGCAGTAGATTTATATATTTAAATAAACGTATTGGTTAATTATTGTTGTTGACTGTTTCTATTTGGGGCTGGACTGATTTTAATATGTACACCAATAAATACTAACTTTATTTAAAACATAACATTTTAATAATACATATAATAATAAAAAGTTTTATTAACAATACAACATACTTTGAAATGTGGTTTATTTTTTATAAATATGTTTGGTCCTTAACCAGCGGAAATCATTGTTATCATGTCATTGTCATGATGTTATCATTGTCATCAACAGGTAGTTGTTAAGAGATGTTTACTATGTAATAATCCAAAAATTGTGACCGTACCTAGTTTATTTCTTTGTTTCGTTTTAGGTAAATTTATTGTTGAAAACACTCTTTCGTCACACTGGCGCTTGAATGAGGCAGGTAAGTATTATTTTTTATATTAAAGAAGAAGCAACTAAAAAACCGTAGATTAAGATGTCAAAACTGGGGAACTGAGCCCGTATTCTCAAACTAACATGACCTACAGTTTCTAAATATGAACTGAGCTCTGTGTTGTTTAGAGTTAAGTCATGCATGTCAAATCTTTGTAGTGACATTTCATATTTTGAGACTATTTATTAGAAGGTTGGTAATCATAAAAATTGGTTTAATAGTTAAACTAATTATATAAATATGAAATTCAGTGCAATTAATACTTTATTAAAAACTATCGTAAAATTAATATAATTATGTACTACAGTAGTTTTAAAAATTCTCTACACACAGTAAATCAATGATAATGTGCACATTAACAATTTTTACATGCATAAGAATAAACATGACAGCATAACCTAAAATTTATAATTGACGGCCGTTGAATGATGTCACTAAAGTAAAAAAAAAGAAAAAATATCTCCGTTTCAGACAGCTTACCTCCTTATTCTGTAAGACTTCGTTGACAAGATAAGGAACGTTAAAATATCGAAGTTCGTTATAATATCGAAATTCGTTATTTTTGTATTCTGTAAGACAAATTCTTACGAAAATCGTTATCACGTAATCGATATTTTAACGAAAGCTTCTGACGTATCGTTACGTGGGCGCTGAATGTTATAATTTGTATGCATTTAAATGCGGTTCAATTAGAAATCAGGTTTTAAATTAAATTTCAGACAAATGATTGGTTGATGTATAAAACTTTAAATCGGTTTATTTGTAAAACCCATTATATGTAGTGTTTCACAGAAAACGAGAATTCTTGTAATTTTCATTCGGTATCGTTAAAGTAGTTTTTTTCATTTCCTAAAATAGTTTTTTTTTTATATTTTGCTTTAAGTGTTTTTAAAATACTGACAAAAAAATGAGAATTGCAATTTGAACAGGAATGAATTACGATCTGGTCTGCATTTGCAACTTCCGTTTTTTGTGCAAAAGTTTAACACAAGTATTTTAAAAAATTCTGTTTACTTTTTGTAGTTCTTTCACAAAAACACGGACAAGTTCTTGTAATTTTCATTCCTGGTTCAGTACCTTTAAGCATACGGGTTTTAATTGTATTTAGATTTTACCGTAAGCGTTTCTAAAAGCCGATAATGTAGGGATTAAAGGATTAAACATAAATTATTACTTCTGACATTTTTTGTAAAAAACTTGAAATGTACAAAATGAGTTTTAAAAATATTTCTAATTATAAAATAATAATAACAATCACAATATTAATAACAATACCAATAACATTAATAACAATAACAACAATTAAAAAGCAATACAAATTGATGAAACTTCACTTCAGATACATTAGGAACGAAAGCTAACGTAAATTTGAAAATTGGCGCGAAGACAACACATGTAAACAGAAACATAATCCATTTTAAATAACACGATCATAGTCGCAAACCGGCAAACGTACTGCAGGAGCCAAAAACATTAATCATTCGTTATACACGAGTGGACCGCAACGAAGCAGGTTACAGAATAACAAAGTTCGTTTGGAAGTATATAACGTTGAAATTCACAACCCATTGATTGTTTGACGGTCACTGTTTAAAACCAAGCTTCTCCGTTAGTTTGGTTGTCACTGGTTACTCCATTCCTCTCTTGATCGTAAATTCGCGACAGCGCTGTCAAGTGCATTCTCAATGAGGCAGTTGATATAATAAAATGGTGGACGTTAGATATTGGATGGGAGATGAAATAGAAAATTGGTTGTGATATAATTCGCTTTAGCGGAGAAAATCTCGCATCCAGCAATATGATCATTTGATTGTTTATATGTGATCAATCGTCAATTAGACGGAGTAGATTCTAGTGTTAACCATTTAGGTAAACCTTTTTTATTTTCTCCCATGTGCTAAAATCTCATAAAATCTTTTTCTATTTTAGGTAACATTTTCCCTATCAGTTGCTCTGAAGGAATCGTGTAATAAAAAACCTTTCAGTTTATCGAAAGGTAAAATTCTGTTCAAACATTTAAAATTAATACCACATACAGGGTGTTTTATTTTTAGGTTTTTTTTCTTTTTTTTATCTTTTGGGTTTCGTTGCTCGTTGTTTTTTGCTGTTCCTGCCCCTTTGACTTTGGGTTGAGTTTAATTTGAAGGTCTTCCCCTTTGGGTTCGTACCTGCATACATACGTACAGGGTTGTATGTAATATACCGGAGGGTGGAACGAAAAACCCTAAGCAAGGCTTTTAAACCGTACCGTATCATCCGAGGGTCATCAAATGGTGGGATGTTTGTTTGAAATTGTATGTAGGTATATATATTGTGTCATTTTATCTATGTGTCTATATATTTATAAAACGTTTATATAATTTATTTATTCATGCATGTTAGTTTCAAATACAAGTTAAAACGAGATCTCGAGTAGTGAAATTATCATAGGGTAGTTTTTAAGATTTACAACCACTGTGATGCAAATCACCATTCTGTTAATTTTACTAGAAATTAAAATTCTTAATCAGTATAATTACCGTTTAAAAGTTGCAATAAATAATAAAGCCCTACTTAGAAAGTTTACATTTCACTACATGTCTGTGTTTTATTTATTACTATTTATTTATTGTGTTTTTAATATTTGCTTTCCAGCTTGTCACCTGTGAGTGTATATGCACCGTACGACCAAAATTGTGAAAGTTGTCTATATGTTAGTAAAAGAGTAGTAAGAATTGTTTTAAAACGAAGTGGCGCTTGTTTTTTTATCTTGTATATCTTGTATTACCCCGCCCCTCTCCGACTTATTGGGGTTATATGTACACATCTTATCGAAATTCGATATATAACATTCGAAATATGTCGAAATTTACAGAATAAGGGGGTTAGTTTTGGCCTAGAAAGAGATAGATTCTGACACTCTAAAATAACACAGTTACCCTCTTATTCTGTAAATTTCGATATATTTCGAACGTTATATATCGAATTTCGATAAGATCTGTACTTCCAAACGAAATTCGTTATTTTGTTATTCTGTAACCTGCTTTGTTACGGTCTACTCGAGCATAACGAATGATCAATGTTTTTGAATCAGGTAGTGCGTTTGTCGGTTTGTGACTATGATCATGTTATTTATAATAGGTTATGTTCTTGTTTACATGTTGTGTTCGTGCGCCAGTTTTCAAATTTTCGTTGGCTTTCGTTCTTATATTTGTAATGTAGTTTTTTTAATTTGTATTATTTTTTAATTGTTGTTATTAATATTATTGGTATTGTTATTAATATTGTGATTGTTGTTTGTAATGAAATATCGTTAAAACTCATTTTAAAAGTATTTACATAGGTAGTAGGTAACTTTCAAGCTTTTACAAAAAGGTCAGAAGTAGTAATTTATGTTAATCCTTTTATCGAGTTTTAAAAACGCTTACGATAAAATATAAATACAACAGACGTCGGATCACGAATAAAAATTTCAAGGATTTGTCCGTGTTTTTGTGAAAGAATTGAAAAACTAAACAAAAAACTTTTTTAAAAATACATGTATTAAACTTTAGTTGTAAAAAGTTAATTAATAATTTAGTTGTTAAAAGTTAAGTTAAAAGTTGTAAGTGCAGGCCAGATCGTAATTCATAAATTATTCCTGTTCAAATTTCAATTCTCATTTTTTTTCCTTGTCAGTAGGTATTTTAAAAAATGTTTAAAGCAAAATATAAAATAAAAATATTTTAACAAATAAAAAACCACATGTCCAACGATACCGAATGAAAATTACAAGAATTTAAAAATAAGAGCTTTATACATAAACGAATCATTTTTCTGAAATTTAATTTAAAATCTGATTTTTAATTGAACCGTGTTTGAATTCATACAAATAAGCTCCCGCGTAACGATACCTCAGAAGCTTTCGTTAAAATATCGATTGGGTGATGACGATTTTCGTAAGAATTTGTCTTACAGAATAAAAAATAACGAATTTCGATATTATAACGAACTTCGATATTTTAACGTTTGTTATCTCGTCAACGAAGTCTTACAGAATAAGGGGGTTAGTTTTCATTTAAGAACTCTAATACGAACGAGTATCGCATACGAGATGACGTAATTTTTACGTCATAAGTTGCAATTTAGCCAATCAAATGTTAGAAAGTAATAGAGTTAGAAAGAACTACGTCAAATCGTATTAGGAATTTTTCGAATGAGTTCAATTATACGGGTCCTGTAGATCATACCTTAAAAAGGTAGAAATACAGTTTTAGCTGTAAATCTGGCAACACTGGTCGTTGAACACATCAAGTTGGCATCGTTACCAACCGTACTATAATTCATACTATAATTGAGTCTACCGGTACTACTATGTACTTTTAAAATGTAAATAGTATGCCAAATGTACTATATTTTTTTAGTTAAGAAGGTAGTTAAGAGGTATACATAAATAATTTAGCGGCAACTACTTTCACGATTCAGCATAGGTACCAAAAACTGCAGCTAACTGCCGCAAGTTTCGCGTTCACGCCCGTCTTTTAATAAAGAAGGATAAAAAGTAATACATATATATTTATTGTTTTGACTACATAAAAACTCCCGAAATAAATGAGTAACATTAGAAAGATTGCTCTTTAGTTATTAAATGCTATTAAATTTCGTTTTTACTTTTAGTTCATTTACGTCAATTATTCCTAATAGTTGGAAAACTGATTGAGGGCACTATAATTTTTGGCAAGTGTACTATAATTTTCAATGCCCCTGTACTATTTCCGTTTTCCTCCATGTTGGCAACATTGGATCAGGGAAAAGTTTTTAAGCTAGGGATCTTTAGATTTCTCCCATATTCAATTTGACAATCGCAATCATTTTAATCTTTTAGACATAATGAAAGGAAAATAATTGCGTACGCGTAATTTATAAAATGGTTAATGTTATGAAAGGAGTGCTTGTAAAATGGTAAGTTTATTAATTACAATAACATGAATTCTACAATGCAAAAAACCTTTAGATACAAAACTAATTGCATTAAAAGTTTATTCAATGTAATCAAAATCGCCAGGAATGCCAAATTGTTTATCCAAAACATTGCTTTCGGTGTTGAATTTCTTGGTGCACCATGATTTCACAGAAAATATATTATCAGTCCAACGATTTGCTGCCTCTTTCAAATCCTAAAATTTCTAAATTCAAATAAATGACTTTCATGGAATTTCTGTTACCTGTGCTTGTTTTTGAAGATTTCTGAATACTTCAGGATCGTTATCTTTATACTTTTGTAAGTCGTTTTTAAGTTTGTCTTGTTCAAGATGAAGATCCATAATTTCATCCAAAAGTTTATTACGTTCTAAAGTCTCTTCTCGCCCTGTCTGTACAACATTGATTTTTAAAGAAAGGGTTTTGAAAATGTAAAATTGATTGATACCTGTAATTCAGCAACACTTTCAGTGGCAACCTTTAATTTCTTTGAATTCTCATTGTACTTTTCAGTTAATTCATTTAATTTTCTTTTTTTGGCATTTATTGCTTTGCTAAATTCAAATCATTAGATTAATTTAAAGAGGGCTGTTAATATCAACTTGTTTACTCACCTTGGAAAAGCCCAATAGTACACTGAGGTCCCAATTTTATCTGTATCAATTGAACCTTCATCCACTAAACTCTGAACGACATCCTTAACAGAATTTACAATTATTCCTTTTTCCTTTGGTGCAATTTTCTCTAATTCCTTCAATTGGAAAAATTCCTTCTTTTCATAAAATAACTGTAGCATCCTCGCTTTCTTTTCTTCAGCACTAACCCCTTTGCGTTTTGACATTATTCTAAAACAAGAACTTTTTGTTGCAGTGATTCGGCTATGAAACAATTTTTACTGCATTTGGATGAAACTTTAAAACTGGGGCGTAAATTCATCATTCAGGATTTAGATGAAACTCATTTATTCATTTCTGCAGATATTTTAGATGATTTACAACAAAAGATCGATGATTTAATGGATCAGATTAGTTTTCCTGTTACAGAGAAGGGCCCTTAAAATAATCAACAGTACTACCATTATTTTCATAAGTTATTACATTAATAAATAAGCAGAAAATGACAATCTCAAAGTTAACACTTCGAGGCTCGGCTCGTTTGAAAGAAGGCGAGAAACGACGCATTGTTGATGAAACATCAAGGAAGCGTCGTCACCGTAAAATGATGGAGATTCTTGAAGCTGATAACTACCATGAGGATCCTCATGCGGATTTGGTTATGAGTAAAAAGATTCCGAAGTTTGATGATAATTTAGAAACACGTACACGCAGTAGAAAAAAAGAAAAGAATCCTGAATATTATCAAACTAAGTTTCGTAAACATATTCTGCAGTTACTTGAAGAAGATCGAGTTGAAGCTGAGTATACCGGACGATATTCTTATACGGATATGGCTTGTGAAGATACGGACTCGCCTTATAGACATTTCTGTGCTGTTTGTGGATTTTTTAGTCAATATGTTTGTCTGACTTGTGGAATGCGATATTGTGGAATTAGATGCATGGATACACACATGGACACGAGATGCTTAAAATGGGCTGGTTGATTTATTTAGTATTTAATCAATGTATTTCGTATTAGGCTATTAGTTTTAGATAATTTTAAATTGTAATATTTACTTATTTCATAACAAATAATAATAAGGATCTGTTACTTTTCTTAATCGTGTATAATTTAAAATTTGTCTGATAATAAATAAAATAAAAATGATAACATTTTAATGCAGTGCAGAGGCTAATCTAAACAAATCCTGTATTACACTCGCAGTTACAATATACATTTCCAATATTGTTTTTAGATTTAAAGTGTTTCATAAAACTTACAAATAAATCACTTGGAAGATTGAACTATTTCAAATCTTTTCTGTTATTTCATAACAAGAATTAGTTTTGCAATGAATAATAGACCTGTTTATGAATACATATTAAATTCGAAATGTGAGGTTAGGAGTTGCAAACAATTTGAAGTTTAGCTTCAGGAGCATTGCCAACCTGGACGAAAACGAATATAGTACAGAGGCATTAAAAATTATAATAGGCTTACCAAAAATTATAGTACCTTCAATCAGTTTTCCAATTATTAGAATTACCTAACGTAAATGAACTAAAAGCTAAAAAGTAAAAACGAAATTTAATAGCGTTTGATAACTAAAGAACAATCTTTCCAATGTTACTATGCTTTATGCTTACTCATTTATTTCGTACCTAGTTGAAACAGTATTTATTAAAAGACGGGCGCGACCACGAATCTTGCGGCAGTTAGCTGCAGTTTTCGATACCGGTAATACTGAATCATGAAAGTCGAGGGGTCAACCACTCTTCCAAAAAATGTACATGTATTGCCGAAATCCAAGATTTCCTCGGAATATTTACGATTTCGAGGATTGCCTTCACAATCTCTATGATTTCCAAGGATTACCTTTACAATCTCTACGATTTCCAAGGATTGCTCTCGCAACACCTATGATGTCCGAGGACTGCAAGGTGATTTCTAAATTGCGAGTTTTTTCTTTATTGACATGTGAATGTTTGAAAAGTGATTTTCATGATGGAACTACCTCTACTACATTCGATTTCGACGTCTGCGATGATGATTGCGGGTTTGCCAAAGATTTCGCTTATTGCCAATAAAGACTGCGTGATTTCCTTGTGATTGCTAAGGATTGCGTGCGATTGCCGCCAAAATGTACTGTAACGTTCTTTTTAAAATAATAACAAAAATGCTGTTTAAATCGTCTATTCACAAGAGAGATATTATTTACAATACACTTAATTAAAAACACTATAACCATAAACTATTTAATGAACTATTTAAATGCTAGATATTTACAAATTTATTTGAAGCTATTTACATAAGAACTATTTATGTATTATTACAATTATTAACATTTATCTATTCACTAATATTCGACTATTAACTAATTATTCAAAGTATATTTCGACACGACGGTTACACACTAACTGAGCTCCTTCTACCCGCGACCTCAATTTATATCTTTCATAAGTTCTAGGATATAACCGATGAATCATACATGCAGGTGTTGATGAATCATACATGCAGATGTTGATGAGTCACGTCGATGAGTCATACATGCAGGTGTTGATGACTCATACATCTAGAATGTTAGATGACGGCGTATATGGGTTTACTATTCGTTACAGTACATTTATTGCGGCGAGTGGTTGACCCCTCGTGCCGAAATCCAAGATTTCCTCGCAATATCTACGATTTCAGGGATTGCCTTCGCAATCTCTATGGATTTCAACGATTGCCTTCACAATATCTACGATTTCCAAATATTGCTTTCGCAACATCTATGATTTCCGAGGATTGCGAGGTGATTTCTAAATTGCGAGCTTTTTCTTTATTGACATGTGAATATTTGAAAAGTGGTTTTCACGATGGCACTACGTTAACTACATTTAATTTCGAAGACTGCGTTGATGATTGCGGGATTGCGAAAGATTTCGCTGATAGCCAATAGTCAATACGGTGAACGATCAAGCAGTCGTTGGAGATGTCGGACTTCATTACTAGTATCCGAGACTAGCTCAAAGATAGAGGGAGGGCAGTCGTTAGAGGTGTCGGGAAGCACTAGGATTCGAGACTATCTTGCGGGCAGACCACACGGCGTTCACCCTTAGAACTGGTCGTTGTCTACCCCATCCCAGGCTTGTCTGGGCAACGGATGACGCGGTCAGAATTAAATGTGTGGTAGAGTTATGCCGAGGTGTTGCGTTTACGTTTCACCGGAGTGTTTCTCGACGATGACCCTAAAACGTTGCGGAGGGAGCTCTGCTAACAAGGGGGTCCGCTGTGGGTGGATTGGATCTTACCTGACGTAGGGCCTTTTATGGAGCTAAGTATCCCGCTGTCTGGCCTAGACGAATGGAGGAGATTCAAGTGAGGTTTATCACGGTTAGGGAGTTCGCTCGCTAACCTATGAGAAACTGCATGCCACCAGAAAGAGTTTCGGAGGTGACAGTACGGGGGTCTGGCACATGCTGTCAGTTCCAGCGTCAGATTCCGAGAAATCAACTAGAGACCTACACTTAAAGGGCGTTGATGCGAAGATATATAGCCTCTCACGTTCAAGACAACTTCACCTTAACGGGTACACACCGGGATGCTACTTTAGCTCTGCCGAGGGCGCACCAGGCCTATAACTGGGAGATCGGGGTTGCGAACCCATTTAAAAACCAAGTCCCGCCACATTGAGGTTGGATTCGATCGGGCAGTGGCACAAACTCTGGCTCGGTGTACTGAACTGACCTAAGTTGGGGGAATAGTCCTAATGCTGGACGAGGCACTTCACCCCGTATGAAAGAGGACGGGAGGGTGCCGGCGGGTGAGCACGTGTTAAGTCAATCGCTCCGGTACTAACCTGGTTAGCTAGTAAAGGGTGGATAGGTAACCTCGCTCCGACCAGTGAGTGACTAGGAGCAATTGCTATGCGATTGCGCGCTGATTGAGCGTATCTCAATTACTTCCTCACAAGGGAAGGAACGTGGAGGTATGTTAACACGGGGACTCCACGTAAAGCATTCAGATAATCTCTGATAGCCAATAAAGACTGCGTGATTTGTGATGATTTCCTTGTGATTGCTAAGGATTGCGTGCGATTGCCGCCAAAATGTACATGTATTGCGGCGAGTGGTTGACCTCTCGGTGAAAGTATTTAATTAGCGCTAAATTATTTATGTATGCCTCTTTAATCAAGTTCCTAGAAAAATTTTATTGTTTGTTATTAGCGATAAAAAAATATAAATGATTTTTATAATGAAGTTTTCCATTTATTTTTGCATGATGTTATTATATGTAATTTAATTTTAGATGTACTGAAGAAATATGGTATATTTGGCGTACTATCTAAATTTTAAAAGTACATAGTAGGTAACGGTAGACCCAATTATAGTATGTTTGTTTGTTTGTTTTTGGGCGAGGAATCAGGATGGCGGAGCATCCTTCGTACCTCATGGCACCGATTGCTATGATCATTTGGCCGAACCTACTAGAATTTAACCGAATCTGGGGGAATTCCACCCCCAGTAGGGATTTTTAACGTGCCAAACATCACATTGACACGGGACCTACAGTTTTACTTCCTATCCGAGAAGAAGGCATGTTTGTAATTTTTCTCCGCTATGAAAAATTACCAGCTCGGCCGGGGATCGAACCTGCGATCCTTGGATTATGAAGCAAACATGCAAACCACTAATCCACGGAGGCTGGCAAATTATAGTATGAATACTATAATTATAGTACGGTTGGTGGCGCTGGCTTCAGGGTAACCAATAGCTTAATGTTAAACTCTCTAATCTTAACATCCCGCGCCTTCTTGAAATTCTTATGAATTATTGGGGCGCACCAAAGATTGATCTGTTGCAATATGTATAATCACCAGTACAGTAATAGTTATTTATGGTACAAGTTAGTTAAGTAAGATATTATCCACAAACGAAAAATTACTCTCGAGGGCCGGAATGCCCGAGTGGGTCAATTATACTGAGTGGATAATATCCTTAACTCACGTGCAGTGGAGGCTCGTGATGCTTAGCAGCGGGTGGGAAGTAATGATAAAAGTCTCATTCGCATGAAATTGTTCTGTACCGCAAAAACGTCTCTGCTTTATAAGTCATTTTAATGCTGTTTTCTTACTACTACGATAATTAATTTGTTTTTGCATTTTAACGATTGCATGAGAAATTGTTTTATCTAGAAAAATTCCCGTATTTACATAAAGTACCGGGAATTCCTCGATTTCTTGTTGTCTCGAGTCCCGAGAAATTAATTTGAGACATGGGACTTCTGTATATGAGATATTTAATTAAAATTCTTACTTTAGAATTTTGAAACATGTAGTTCTGAACAAGAGTGTCGCCTTACATA
This sequence comes from Agrypnus murinus, assembly GCA_929113105.1. Lineage (NCBI taxonomy): Eukaryota > Metazoa > Arthropoda > Insecta > Coleoptera > Elateridae > Agrypnus > Agrypnus murinus. The sequence goes on along the minus strand of OV816025.1, from coordinate 37,075,825 downwards.
GGGATTGTAAGATTTCCTTAACCAGTCTTTTTGAAAGATACTGGTAAACAACCAGAGACTCAGTCAAACTGTACTTTCTCTTCAATTATATTCAAAAAGGGTTTTAATCCGGAATTTCCTACCTTATTTATTAACAGGTACTAATACTTTTAAATAGCAGTCTTCCTAAACAGAATGTTTTTATTTAACTCCAATATTATGCTATGTTATTTATTGAATTCCAAGAATTTCGAGTTTTTTCGTTAAGAAAGGTAAGCAATTCCAACAATACAATTTATTTGTTATTTTACATCCTGTTAGCCAATTATGTTTATTGTACCAATTTGAACTGAAAGTCCTACTATTGCGGCGATTGTTAAGTACCACTATATTCTTCATATTCGGACATGGTTCTAATTTGTGAATACTCAAACTGCTGAACTCATTCTTCAATAAATCATAACAATGTCTCCTTTATTGTTCACCACGTCTCGAATTGTACTTGTACTTGCACTTGTCATTTTAAAATTAAAATTACAAAGCAGATACCACCAACTAAAATTTGCATAACAACGCAAAACAAACTGTAAGGGATTGGATTTTGATTTCTGAGGTTAAATAGATTAATTAGTAGAAATTGGTTCAATGCAACGTATTTGCATATTTGCACAAAAGAAAATCTTTTAGAAATTGTTTATACAAGTTATAAAAATTGTTATAATTTTAATTTTTATAATTTATAAAATTTCCTACACAAAAGTTGACGGCAACATTATAATTATTATTATAGTTTGTAATTTAGACACGAGATGTAAACGTAAATCCAAAGCCATAAACCGAATTTAGCATGATTTAGTGAACGTCTTGTATTGGTTTATTAGATAATAATCAATTTAAAAAATCTAAATGATTTTAAAAAATGCTTTATCGGGTGTTATTTATTGCAGAATTGCATTATATCGAAACAGGGCAAGAATCAAAATCCCCGAACAAACGTGTGCTAGCCCACTGGCGAACTGAGAGAGGCGATACCACAGATAATAAACAGATACACAACCTCTTGAAAATAAATACGCTTACTTTGTTGGTTAGTACGTGCAACTGAACTAGGTGGCGTGACTGAGCTCTGGGCAACTACATTTGTCCATACAAATAATGAAGTAATATTCATTATAGGTTTGGTCGAATGCGAAGTTATTATATAGCATGCGTATAAGCTTACAGCCGGCAGCGCGGCGGTTACGATGCACGTGGTGACTGATACGTGATAAAATTATTCGTGTAGTATTATAAATTCATAAAAGGGAAGACATTTTAACTCTCGCTGCGGAGCAGTTCTTAGTGTGTTTGGCTTTGATATATTGATTGGATTTGCAGTATTTGTGCGGAGTAGATTAATAAATACCAATTTCTCCTTAATTTGTTTAGTTTGAAAAGTTTCTGCTTAGCTTCGATTAGAATATTGTTTAGTTCATTAGCAAATATTAGATTGCTTAAATATTTCATATATCACTTTCTTTAAGTACCTATCAATTTTTTAGATGGGCATTCACTTGGTATTTCTCGCAATTAAGTTTTCTTTATATTTTTATTCAGATTATTAAGCTTAAATAATTTCGCGGACAAGATATTAGCAATATTTTTTGTGCAAGCTTAAAAAATATGTAATTACAAATTCTAGTGCTTTTAAAAAATCAACAATTTAATTCATTGTTAATAGAAAGGCGGCGGCGTATAGGTTACAGCGTTTCTATGGAAATTACATAAAACAATTAGTTTCGTAAAAAATCGTAAAAACGGCTGGAGATCAGAGTTGTGCATCAATCAATTAAATTTTTAATCAATCAGTTGATTGAAGATTTAATTATGATATTTCAGTTGCAATTTGAAACAACACTAAAATCTGGCCCACGTTGGACCGGCAGTGAAACGATGGTTTTTTTCTTACACAAAAGTAAACAATAAACTAACTATAAAATTATATAAAATGATTCATACTTACTTTATCAAAGAAACTCAAAATATTTGCCACAGCTTGAGATTTAAACTCTCTCTTACAAATTTATTATTCAAGTCGTAGGTATTGGTTCCACAGCCGTATAAATTGTGAAAAGGAGTAGATTAAGGTCTCAAAACACAAATAATAACTCAAAAAGGGCGCCATCTGATTATGAAGCTTAAAGTATTGATTATAAATAACCAATCAAAGATGTTAATTGAATAAGCTTTAAAATTTATTGAATTCATTAACCAGAAAATAAATACAATATTAAATTAAATCAAAAAGATTTTGTTTATATGAAATTTTGGAATAAAAATGGAATGAGATGTTCATAATTATATGGTTCCGTTTTTAGATCCTTAATATAAATTGAAAACATTTATTTAACAGGAAGAGAATGAATAAGACAAAACAATACATATGAATAATAAAACACACACTCATAAATTTATTACAAGCATAATCAATATTCTTTAGTAGGTATTGGGACACCTGAGACCAGCCCCTCCAGTTTTTTTTTGGCCACGCCTGCTGCGCTCTGATTGGTTACCCCCACTCCTGTAGCTCCTCCCCCTTCGCTGTGATTGGCTACCCCCACTCCTGTAGCTCCTCCCCTTGCTTCTGATTGGTCGCCGCCATCTTGGATTTCCCCGCCTACTGCTCTCTGATTGGACGTGCGCCATTTTGGAACTTTGGGCGCCATTTTGACCACGCCTGCCCGCCATTACGGGAATCTGTATTACCGGCAATCTGTGTGCTACCAATAGAGGGCGTAATGCTACAATTAGTGTGTATTGCTAAGAGAGGGCGTCATGAAGGGATCTGTATTATCGATGCGTTGTGTACTACTACTAGGTGGCGTGTCATGAAGAAGAAGAAATCTGTATTACTACAGAGAGGCAACCATTTTATATCACAACATCTTGCATGCGCGCGCTAAATTTGAATCCGTCAATTTTAAATATTTGTCATTTTTGCATCTGTCAATTTTGCTTCTGTCATTTTAAATTTGTCATTTTTGCATATGTCATTTAAATCTGTCATTTTAAATATGTCATTCTTAAAGCAACCATCTTACCAGATTTGAATTTTAGCGCTAACTCAGGGATTGGATTCTTTCACTAAGCTGAAACGTTTCCACCACTACCTTTTCTAGAAGAAATAATAAAGTCATATAGGAATTTAAAAAAAATTATGTTTATTAATATAGTGTTAAGGCTACATTTAATTTATAATAAAAAAATGTTGATAGAATGCTGGTGCTTGAGGACTTCAGGACTGACCTCTGTTTTCTATTTGCGGTTCCAGGGGCTGTAACAACAATAACAATAGAACGTTAAAAAGGGGTTTATTGTATAAAATTGATGTTTACTCGTACCTTATTTAATTCAACAAACAGGCAGTCATCATAACAGTGTGTTTTCCCCATGTACATCAAACCTAGAGAAATCGTTTTAGCTTCAATCTGCTGGTTAAGCTCTGTAACCCTTTGATCTGTTAACTTATCGCTGATTCGCTTTGGTAGAAATGTAACATGCTTTTCAGCAACAATAATCACACTTTGACGCTTATCACGGCAAACGACTCTTTTGAATTGTAGTATCTCTGCAATTTCTTTTATTTTGTAATCACATAACTTCTTGATTGGCTTCTGGCTAACGGGAGATTTGTTCAATTGTTGTATTAGCAAATCCATTTTTTTTTCTATGTAAAAAAAATAGACAAAAACTTAACACTCACAAGAATAATAAATGATTATTTTAACATACCTAGTTCAAGCAAACAATAACAATATTACTATCACCGTAACCGATGTCAAGACCAAACTAAAACGGAAGGGGGTTTGACTGAGCTTTTATAAACTTCGAACCTGCGCGAATGAACATGATTTTAGATAAGATCATAATTTATTACCAGAACAAAAAGGGTATTGTTAAAAAAAAACCTGCACTGTCAATTAATTACTTGAGATCAGATAAAAATCTAAATTTATTACCCTCGAAGATCGGTCACATAGATAAGTGCTACCTACATTTACAGCGCAGGTGTTCTTTAGGGTATTGTTAAAAGGGATCGACACCTGCACTGTCAAAGTAACACGAGTAGATAAAATCTAAATTTATTACCGTCGGAGCAAAAGGATATCATTAAAAAGGTAGACACCTGCACTGTCACGAATAGATAAAATCTTAATTTATTACCATTCGGAACAAAAAGGGTATTGTTAAAAAAAAAGGGATCGACACCTGCACTGTCATGTAACACGATTAGATAAAAATTTAAATTTATTACCCTCGGTGTCGTTTTTATAATTTACTATAACATTAAAATTTTAAATTAAACTTTTAGATGTGACTATTGATAACCATTTAATTTATTACACACACACACACAGACCCTGAGCAAAGAAACTCGTTAACGAATAAAAGAACACCTGCACTGTAAATGTAGGTAGCACTTATCTATGTGACCGATCTTCTAAATAAAGGTTGACTGTGTTAGAGCATTAAAACTATTTTTGTCATACTTTAGACATTTTTTATTAAAAATATACCTATTTAAAGAAATGGTTTTTTCGATTTATCATAATCACATTTAACAGAAAAAGTTTCAATGGATTATAATATTGATATACTGTAATAGCAAAATAATCAAACATTTCATCACTCTTTGTATTATTAAGTACCTGTAAATCTCGCACGTTGACGGGTCTGATTTCTAAAGCTATTTCCAGGTAAAAAGACCTTTCTGTCTCTTAGAGCATTTAAAAGAACACACTTTAAATTTTATAGAATTTTCTTTAAATAAAAAAGGCACACAATTAAATCAAACCTCAACTGCTTGCCTCGTTCATTTATGTGTTGAAAAGTTATAAACACATCCTTAAAAGGGAATCATATCGAATTTTGACAACAATCTGTCTATTGCCTAATAAAAATAATATAATATTACCATTGCATTCTCTGTTCGCACAATACGTTGAAATTTATCAGATATCTAAACACAAATAGAACCGAGAAAGACACTAAAGTACAAAAGGCGATATCGAATGTAACCTTTATTTAATACAGACAGGGTCATAACTTATTCGTCACACCTGCGTTCAATAAAAAACGGTATGACAGTTGAATGAATTATATCCCCAGAGGGTTAGAATGGTACACCGTTTTTTATTCTAATAGATAAAATCTAGAAGGTATGTCAACTCTGGTGCAGAAAAAAATTTCAAACTGATTTATGACGCACAGGTGTTCACCGGAGAGAACGCTTTGTTCCTTTGTTAAGCGGGCAAATTGACTCGAGTTTTATTTTTAGCTTATTGCATAATATTGCGCAACAATTCGAACCTATAAAGCCAACCACGGAAGTAGACAAGCACTTGTTTGGGGTTACTCGAGACATCAACACATGTATGTTTTTTATGCGTACTGTTAATTATTACGTTTGTGTTTGAAGTGATTTGTGCCATTCTTGATTGTTATTACCAATTGTTGCTACAGAGTCTATGTGAAATCTACAGCTTTAATCGAACAAAAAGGTAGGATTTATTATTATTATTGTTTTTATAATAATCGGCAATCTCGTTCTCGCATGATTTTTCACGACACTGTAACATAATCGGTTTAAAATAATTATTTAAGTTGCAGGAATAGTTTTATATATTTTTTAATTTCCCTAGTTTGATTATCGATTAAAGTAGTAATTGTTTTATGCGAAGTGTGATCGTTATTAGTTGTTTATCTAGGGGTTGTAACATAGTTATTTAAATCATAATTTGAGGTTATGCTTTTTAGATCAATGTTTATTTAAATTAACAGCATATAATCTTTGTTGTTTTTAGCCGTTCCTTATTTATTTTTTTTATAATAATAATCTATCAAAGGGATTTAGTAACAATTTAAACTCTATATTTGTTTAAATTAGATTGTTGTTAAAAAGTGTAATATCGATTAAAAGGTTTATTAATTTGCATTGAAACTGATCTTTTTTAACTTTTGTCAAAGCAAATAATTTATAATATTTAATAGCCTGCATTGCATTCAGAGGTTATTGTTTATTTTGCGTCAATTTTTTTTACCATCACGTAGCATCTAAGCTTTTTATTTTTAATTAGGGGTTAAGAGAAGCAGTTCGTGAATGGTAAAAGATTTATCTGTCCATTTGTCGCTATATGATTTCTTACCTGTTGCTGTTATATTTCAAACAATTTTAGCTTATTTTGTTGTTGTTTATAATAATAATCTGTCAAAGGGATTTAGTAACAATTTTAAACTCTATATTTGTTTAAATTAGCTTGCTATTAAAAGTTTAAGAATGGCTAAAAGATTTTATTAATTTGCATTAAAATTGATCTTTATAATTAATTTATAATATTTAACAGCTTGCAGTGCATTTAAACTTTAATAATAGTAATTAGTCAATGTTTATTTAAATTAACAACATATAATCTTTGTTGTTTTAGCCTTTGTTAAGTGTGCAAGTGCGATATTTTTTTTTGCTATTGTTGCTGTTACTCCTGTACAAAATGTCTTCTCTCTACGAAATTATCGATGAAAACGTGTCCACCATCAAGAAATTTGGCACTCTGAAACATCGACTGGTGTTTAAAGTAGCCGTTACGCCAGTCGATGAAGATCATTTGGAGCATTTTAAAACGGCTATTAACCTAATTCTAAGGGATGTGCTAAGCCGAGCACGACCAAATGATAAAGTAGGGGCCACATTTGAGTTTGATAGTTTCAAACAAAAACTTCCCGGCTACATGAGCCTCAGGCGCTCTGATGAAATCACCTTCAATGATGTCTGGGGCATTTTAGAATCGATTTTACAGAGCGATCCTGAAGCCCTGAGTTCGGACACCTTCAGACTAATAGCTACTATTGTAACACCACCTGCTGGACAAGGTCGCTGTCGTAACGGCACGTACAGCACCTTTGCCGAAGAGTGTAGCCGTCGCAGAGGGATTGTCACGATTAACAACACCACCAGTGACAATCTATGCCTACCCAGGGCTTTGGTCGTAGGCAGGGCTCACGCAGATAACAGTGCTGATTACGCTAAGACACGTCGAAATCAGACCGTGCAAAAGATAAAGGCCGAGGAAATGATGCGAGCTGCTGGAGTAGCTTTCATTCCACCGGAGGGAGCCGGGGTCAATGAATTAAGGTTGTTCCAGCAGTTCCTGGCCCCCAACTACAAGATAGTAGTGTATAGCCACGGCTCGAGAGGTCGTTCACTTATCTTTGAGGGGGTCGTTGATAATGATGCCGCAACAAAGAACATCAATCTGTTGTATCACGAGCATCATTATAACGTCATAACATCATTGACCTCAGCCTTTGCCTGCGGTTATTTCTGTGAGCACTGTCATGTACCGTATAACAACAAGAGAGATCACCGGTGTGAAAAGTCCTGCGTAGGCTGCGGTAGTTCTCCGCCCTGCGAAAGAACAGCGCAGCTGATTAGGTGTCCGGACTGCAGGCGAGACTTTAGAAGTCAAGCCTGCTTTAACATCCATCAGGAGGGCAACATGTGTCGGGAAGTTAAAAAATGCGAGGGATGTTTCAAAACCATCAACATCAAGACCCGGAAGCAGGCCCATGTGTGCGGGGAGATCTATTGTAAGATCTGTCAGAGCCATAAACCCGAAAACCATTTTTGTCATATACAGCCGGCCGGACCTAGGAACACAAAGCAAGACACCTTGTTTGTGTTCTTCGACCTGGAGACCCGGCAAGAGAAAGAAATTGCGCCCGGCGTCAACCTCCATGAACCGAATCTATGCGTTTTCCAGCAAGTCTGTTCTGAGTGTTACAACAACGACTCATCATCAACTGCTACCAGTTGTGTAAGATGTGGTTTGCGAGAACAGATCTTGCGAGGAAAATGTATAGATGGTTTTCTCGCGCACCTGTTGGAGATGCGTAAAAAATTCAAAAAAGTTGTAGCAGTTGCCCATAACGGGCAGGCTTTCGACACACAGTTTATTCTAAATTACTTGATAACCAACAACACCTCTTTGAAACCGGACCTCATTATGCGCGGTTCAAAAATTCTGCTGCTGCAACTAGATAATCTAAAGATTATCGATTCGCTCAACTTTTTCCCCATGGCTCTGGCTGACTTGCCTAAAGCGTTCGATCTACCGGCTCCCAAAGGATACTTCCCGCACCTCTTTAACACCGAGGCGAATGCCCATTACGTGGGTCCTCTTCCGGACATCAAATTTTACAGCCCCGACACCATGAAACCCCAGGCTCGTAAAGCGTTCCTAAAGTGGTACGAGGCGAACAGGGACGGGATCACGGAGTTCGACATGCAACGTGACCTGGTCGAATATTGTCGAACAGACGTCGATATTTTGAAGAGAGCCTGTATCCACTTTAGGAATCTCTTTATTGAGGAATGCGACGTTGACCCGTTCACGGAAGCCATCACCATCGCCTCTGCCTGCAATCTCATGTTCCGGAGGAAATTCCTCAAAGAAAGCACCATTGGACTGATACCAAAGGGTGGTTATAGACGCGCAGATAACCAGTCTAAGGTAGCTCTCCAATGGCTGTTGCTGGAAGAACATCAAAGAGGTGTTGAGATTCAACACGTCGGCAGGCAGAGAGAAGCTATCGTGGGCGGGTTAAAGGTTGACGGGCTGTATGGTAATACCATATTTCAATTTCACGGGTGTTACTTCCATGGATGTCCCACCTGCTTCACTACCCGTCGCAACGAGCCTCTACACGACGATCCTAGCGACACCATGGATATGAGGCTCGAGAAGACCCGAGCCACAACAGAGAAGTTAAAGTCGCTAGGATACGAGGTTGTTGAACAGTGGGAATGTCGCTTCCGAAGGCAGTTAACACCCGAATTCAGACAGCAGGTTGAGAAACATCCCTTGTTAGTAAACACGCCCTTAAACCCGAGAGAGGCATTTTACGGCGGCCGTACAGGGGCAGCAAAATTAAAGAGAGTTGCAAAAGACGGGGAAAAGATCCGGTATGTAGATGTATGCTCCCTTTATCCTTGGGTATGCAAGTACGCCAAATTCCCAGTTGGCCATCCAGAAGTTTACGTAGGCAAGGCGGCTTGTGAAAATCTAATCAGGGATAAAGGGGGCCTGGAAAACATCAACGGCGTGGTAAAATGTACAATGTTACCGCCACAAGATCTATACCATCCGGTCTTACCCGTCAAGATGCATCAAAAGCTGCTGTTCCCTCTATGTCGCACTTGCGCCGAAGAATTGAACCAGGCCGAATGTCAGCACGGCGTAGAGGACCGAGTCATCAACGGAACCTGGGTCTTGGACGAACTGGTAATGGCCACACGAAAGGGTTACATCGTGCAGGACATACAAGAGATCTGGTCGTACGATGTAACCCAGTACAACAAAGCGTCCAAGACCGGGGGACTGTTTTCGGGTTTCATCGACAAGTTCCTGAAGATGAAGCAGGAAGCCAGCGGTTGGCCATCTTCAATAACTGCCAACAACAACGGCGAGGATGGTATCGATGGAGCCCGGAAACAGTACGTTGATGACTACTTCGAGAACGAGGGAGTCTCCTTGGATTCGTTGAAGATCGTCAAGAACCCTGGTTTGAGATCGTTGGCCAAACTGATGCTGAATTCCTTCTGGGGTAAGTTATAATAACCTTATGTAGTTTTCTTTACTTAATATTTTTTTTCGTATTCTAGGGAAATTTGGTCAGCGCGAGAACCAGGCGAAAACAGCCATAATCAGCGAGTCCAAGGAGTTTTTCGACCTGTTGTCCAGCCCAGGCGTAGAAGTTAATCATGTGCAGGAAATAAATGACGAGGTGATTGCGGTTAACTGGCAGCATAAAGAGGAAGCAGCAGATCCTCTGTCGTCAGTTAACGTGGTCATCGCGGCATTTGTCACTGCACAGGCCCGTCTTAAGCTGTATTCCTATTTGGATCAGCTAGGAGAGAGAGTATTATACTATGACACAGGTAAGTCATTCAGTACTATCAAACATCAACACCGTTTATATTAGAGTTAATTTTTTTTTCGTTGTTTCAGATTCCGTAATATACGTTTCGAAGCCGGGCGACTTCGAGCTACCAACAGGAAGCTTCCTGGGCGACCTCACAGACGAGCTCGAAGAGTACGGTCCCGGATCGTATATTATAGAGTTTGTGTCAGGCGGGCCGAAGAACTACGCCTACAAAGTTTATTCACCGACCACGGGACAGATACACGTGGTCGTCAAGGTCAAGGGCATCACCCTAAACCACGCCGCGACTCAAAAGATAAACTTTGAGTCCATGCTTAGACTGCTGGAAGGTATGGACGAAAAGATTATTGTAGAGTCCAACAACATCCGGCGTACGGCTGACCATCAGCTTGTAACGCGAGCGGAATCAAAAGTCTATAAGATAACGTTCGCGAAGAGACGCCGTATAGAAGATTTTGATTCCGTTCCGTTCGGCTACAACAACAACAAGCGACCACGTGTATAAACAATAAAGCCCCTCTTGTATATATGTAAGTGTATAGTAGTATAGTTGTATTTTTAAGTTTTGTAAAATTTGTATAGGTAGTATTATATTTAGATCTTAAGTAGTAAAATATTATCATAACGTATATAATTATTATACAGTTCAATCGTTGTAGTAATAGATATGTGTATAGTAGTAGTATAGTTGTATTTTTAAGTTTTGTAAATTTTTGTATAGGTAGTATCATATCTAACTCTTAAGTAGCAAAATATTTGTATAGTAATAAGTACATGTACAGTTCAACTGTAGTAGCAGTAGTCGGGGGTTATGTTAATCACAAGAGATCGACCTTCGGCTTGATGTAATTATTATTATTATAAGTGATGATGATGATGATGTCTAGGTTTATACTTTGTGTATACTATATTCGAAATTATTTAAGAATGTAATAATTAGGTAATTAGTTGTTGTTGTAAATTGTTCAATCATCTTTTGTCAGTATAGTGTAGTTATAATAATAATAAGTGAAGCTGACAAGAGTTATACCTTATGTACAGTAACTATTAAAAAAGATGGTGAAACTTAAGGGTGATTGAATGTAAATCACAAGAGGATACTCAGGGGAACATACTCATGAAATAGATCTGATAAACGCGATTTTGTTCTTTTCAATTATGTAGTAGTAGTAGTAGATCAAGACATTGTTGAAAAGAATATTAGGCATAACAAAGCGTACAAAGCATTCAATAGGATGTTTCATGAAAAAACGAGTATGTCTTCATGGTTATCCGAGCAGATTTCGACCTAATAATAATAATTGTTTAGTTATTTTGATTATTGTCTAGTTGTTTAATAATTTTAAGAAACATTGTCGTCGTAGAATAAAAGATGTTCTATCATGGTTATCCGAGAACAGATAGTTGTTTAGTTATTTAAGTATTATTGTTTTGTTGTTTAATAATGTTTTGAGAAAGATTGTCATAGAATAAAAAGATTAATGTTTTATATATGTGTATTATTACTATTCTCACCCAGCTGTACCATGACATGAAAAGTGATAGCTATAACTGAGAGAGAGAGAATGAGGTAATTACCTACGAACACCTGCCTGTGATGATGATGACGTGTCAGCGACAGGATGAAACTTGTCTGCCAGCGATGCCTACCTGTTTACCGTATGCTTGTTACTGAGCATGCGCTGGATCTAGGTAAGTATAGGTGACTATATAAAGCCGACCGTTGTTAGCGTGTAGTAGTAGACAGCACGTGTGCAGCAGCAGTAGCAGCAGCAGCAATTACTATGATGTCAAGCAGTCCTAATTATTGTTATGATAACTGTGTGAGCGAACCCCTGGAAATAGGTAAGTTGTTGTTGCTGTTTATAAAACTTCAAGTTTATATGCTAATTTGTGTCTATTTTGTTGCTTCTTTAGATGAAGAAGGTTCGGATGTTGCAGATCATGCATCATCATCATCAACAGCAAGTGCCGACAACGACGACGGTCAAGCGTGGAACAACGAAGTCGAAGAAACAGGTAAGATGTTTAAGACTTTTGTGTGTGTGTTTATGCTTATATTAATCGATTATTGTATTATTATTGTTTAGCGTTCCTGTCGCAGCAGCAGCCTCTATACTACGCTGATGACGCTGTAGCAGCATCAGCAAACTTTACCATCATAGATACACCGGTAGCAGCAGCTAAACGTGAAGTACGTGTTCAACTGCTCGGGGCTGTCCAGTATCCGTTGTATGTAACGAGACCTCCAGGGGAAAAAGAAAACTACGATCATATACACAACATCCAAGTAGGACTTATTCCGCCCGATGACGACGACCAGGGAGAATTTACCGTGGTAGTGAAGCTCGAGTGCGTGAATAGCATATGTGAGTATGGTGAATTGGTGTTGTCGGAACGGGACTGGTTCGAGCTGTATGATATACGAGTCGAGGCACTGTTTAAAAATTTCTTTCATGGTTGCTGCTGTTGCAACAAGGACAACAGTGTACTACATTGCGATAAACATTTGAAATTCCATCTATGTGACAATTTATACATCGAGATTATTCACAACGAGTTTTTCGGCAACAGGGTTGCCATACATGATACACAGCGGACTATAACCTTAAAAGATTACGAGTTTCAGTCTATACTGCATTTAGCACCGTTGATCAATCATCATGCTCGAACGTTACGTCACCTCGACTTTTCACGTTTCTACCACGCAAACATAGAGAACGTAGCGGAAGGTCAACTGAGACGCCATGAAGATGCCTATAAATCGCTCCCGACATCCGATTCAATTTTATTCACGTCCGAACTGTTATGCGGTTACTACTCAGCTACCAGTTTAATAGACAACACAGCAGCAGCAGCAATTGGTGGTGGATTGAACTCGTTCATTTTATTAGAAATAATAAAACATTATCCGCAAAAGTTTATCGATGCCGTACGTACACGACTGCAATCATATCAGCAACAGCAGCAGTCGGAGACGTCAACGACAACAACGTTTGCACCGTCGTATTAAGAACACCATGGCGGAAATAAACTATCTTAGAAATAGGCTGCAAAAATATTTGAACAATTTGCAAGTGTTACGCGATGATCTCAACTCATACTGTGTAATGAATAATTTGTCCAATCATATGTTACAATTGTCCATTAAATATCAAAATAAATAATATGTATAAACATTGTTGTTGTTGTTTCATTTACTAGCACAAGGTGAAGGGGTTGACTATATAAAAAGGTAGATCGTTGTCATCAGCGAGAGAGTACACGAATAAAGCCGAAGATTTCCGACGGCGAACATCCTAAGCTACAAATCCGGTAAGTAGTCATACTATGAGAGAGAGAGAGAGAAAGAGTTTCAACTTAGTGAAAGAAGGATCCAATCCCATAGTTAGCGCTAAAATTCAAATCTGGGAAGATGGGTGCTTTAAGAATGACAGATTTAAAATGACCGATTTAAATGACAGATGCAAAAATGACATATGCAAAAATGACATATGCAAAAATGACAAATTTTAAATGCATAAATGACATATGCAAAAATGACAGATTTAAAATAGATTCAAATTTAGCGCGCGCATGCAAGATGTTGTGATATAAAATGGTTGCCTCTCTGTAGTAATACAGATTTCTTCTTCTTCATGACACGCCACCTAGTAGTAGTACACAACGCATCGATAATACAGATCCCTTCATGACGCCCTCTCTTAGCAATACACACTAATTGTAGCATTACGCCCTCTATTGGTAGCACACAGATTGCCGGTAATACAGATTCCCGTAATGGCGGGCAGGCGTGGTCAAAATGGCGCCCAAAGTTCCAAAATGGCGCACGTCCAATCAGAGAGCAGTAGGCGGGGAAATCCAAGATGGCGGCGACCAATCAGAAGCAAGGGGAGGAGCTACAGGAGTGGGGGTAACCAATCACAGCGAAGGGGGAGGAGCTACAGGAGTGGGGGTAACCAATCAGAGCGCAGCAGGCGTGGCCAAAAAAAAACTGGAGGGGCTGGTCTCAGGTGTCCCAATACCTACTTTCTTTAAATAGTAACTAACCTCTCTAAATTAATTATACCAAAGTAAATCAAGAAAGATTTACACAAGATCTTTCTTTAATCACCAAAAAATAACCAAAAAAAGTTTATTAGATTGACAAAAAACTTATTCAGTAAAATTTACTCAAGTAGTAAAATCTATGTTGACTCGACTTCGTTAAAAGAATCTACAAACAGATATCTAAAGGATATTATGCAGTTTAGAATAATCCAAATATTATTTTGAAGTTCATTAATATTGAAAATTTCTAGATAATGTAGAGAGCTCTCTTCCTAATAAAAACTGCAACATTCCTTGACTAAAACATTCTTAACTAACTGCTATACTAAACAATCACAAAAAAATACGGTACCTTTGAATTGTTTATCCAACTAAACTCGTAGAATACAACCAAAAGCAGTCTAGTAGAAATTGGAAACTGGCCTCTATTTTGAAAGATCGTAGATGACCTCTACGCTGTCTTGAAGTGTTGATTTTCAGTAACGAACACCAGAAATGAGATTTAATTACTGTCATTTGCACATATGATTTCATAAACGAATTTGATCGAGCACCATTAAAAAGAATCCAATATTTAAAAATGTTCATACATTGTAATGGATTTACTTTTATTTGAAAATTAAAGCGATAATGTTTCTCAAAGATTTTAACTAACTTTTAACCACAAGTGGCACTTCATACGTTTAATTCTTCGCACGTAGTTTTAATTTATAAACGAACGAGAATCTGTCTTTAAATTCTGGATCAATAGTAAATGATTTTTCTTTATGAAAACTGCACTGGTCTTAAAACCAAACGAAACGAAATAATTGTTTTTAATAGTTCTTCACCATAGAGTGAAACAAAACTTTGTTTACTCGCGTTACCAAATTATAAATTTTTCGAACACGATTTAGCGAGACGGAATTCCTTTTAAAACTTGCACTTTGCACAAAATAGCACTGAAACTGTACTGTATTTAGATTTATTTCAATTCTAAGGATTAATATACTGTAATCCGGTCACATTAATTCAAAATCAATCACTATAGATCGATACTCAATCGATAAACTTTCACACTCTTAGGCTTGAGTGGAAAATCACTAATATCGACCCTTTTTACTGGTGGGTCAAGCGAGAATCGTCTAACTCGAGGCGCACAGGCCGGAAGCCAGTCTGTAAGTGAAGCAACGCTACAACCCCAATCTCCGCGTAGGAACACATTTTTATTTCCGCGTAGAAATGCATTACCAGATCAGCCAATAACGAGGTCTCACTCACGATCAAATATTGATTTTTTTTAAATACCCAATCAACAACGAGTCGCGTGTTTTGGCTTAACTAATCATGGCACAGCATCTAAAAAGCAAATATTGATTTTTCCTCTAAAACTGCGAAAGCCTCGACCCCCATTTTTGTTAAACACTTGTATTTTAAAAAGAATGGAAATTTGCAGAGCCGAACCTAAGATTTTTGTAAATATAACTGTAAAATTCTACGTATTTGAAGCCGTTAGAAATTATACCGTTACAAATTATATTTAATCGCAATTAATCTCTGAATTGCAGACTGCAGTTTTATGCAAGTTTTTAAATTTAAATAAAAAAATAACTATGAAGATCATTCTAGTATTTTGTAATAACAGCAGATCGCATTTCAGTCTTTATGCATGTATTGTAATATTGGGTGCACAAATAAACTATGTAAACTATTAAAAATGTATTATCTGCACAATCTCTATAAAAATATAAATCGCAAAAAGTTTTTAATAAGAAATAGCAAAATATATTGCGTCACGCAATTTGCGTGTTGCCTGAAAACGTATAATGTCCCAGCTGTAGTTACAAATAAAAAACATCTGATTTTTTAAGGGATGCATTATTATATTATTATATAGCAATCTGCCATCTTTTGAAGAAATATCAGGTTAATTGTCATAATGAATTTCAGTTGTTAATTGCAATGACAATTACAATTAATAATTTTAACTAACAATTAATTAATTGTGAATTGTCGGAGCAACTAACAATTAATTAATTTTTAATTGCCAGAACAACTAACAATTAATTAATTGTAATCATGCAAAATAAAAAATAGTCACAATTAATTAATTTAATTGTCAATTGCCAGTAAGATTTAATTTTGTCCAACACTGTTGCATATACGGTAGCCTAGGTAAATTATAGTAGTTTACGTTATAAGTAACGTTATTAAGGTTTTTACATTACGCGGGAATATGTTTGAAGAACGAGGGGCGATAGCCCCGAGTTCTTTAAAATTCCCAAGTAATGTAAAACCTGATAACGTTACGTATAACGTAACACGTTTTATTTTATCCTACAACACCAAAAAAATTCATAAATTGTTCCTATAAATTAATAATAAATTATTGATCCTATAAATTATAAACTGGAGAATGCTACAGTCGGCGGTGTCTAAAGTAGTATCTATGACAATCAACTGTTGTTTATTTGAGAAAAAAAAATTACGAAAATGGATGACAGTTGTTCGAATATTAAAGAAAAGGCTGATGCGGCCCGCTTAAAATTAATACCAGGCAAGTCTGCGGGCAGGTACAGAAAAGAGTTGGAATTATTTAAACATTGGAAGCAAACTAAAGGCGTGGTTGAAATAAGTGAAGATGTAATGCTGGCCTATGTTGCTGAGTTGGTAAGTGTTTCCGTTTGCTAATTACTCACATGAAGATTAATTGAAGCGTTTTTATAGTCGGAGAAGTTTGAATCGTCCTCTGTGTGGACAAAAGTTTCCATGTTGAAAAAAATGTTGCTGACGCATGAAAATGTGGATATTTCCTCCTATCAAATAGTTACATCATTTATGAAAACTAATAGTTCGGGATACTCTCCAAAACAGTCGCGAACATTTACAAGAGATCAAATCAATACTTTTTTGAAAGATGCCTCTGATGACTATTTGGCTCTGAAAGTAGCTGTAATTTTTGGAATTTTTGGAGGCTGCAGGCGAGAGGAACTTTACAACGTTAGTGTTAATGATATTGTTGATACAGGATCATCAATAATTGTCTCTGTTCCAAAAACGAAAACCGGTCAGAAACGAATGTTCAGTATCATTGACGATAAAGATGGAATGGATTATCTTGGAACAATTAGAAAATACATAGACAAGAGACCAAAAAATATATCCCACTATCACTTCTTCGTTAGTTGCAGAAAAGATAAATGCACAGTTCAAAGAATTGGAATCAATACATTTGGAGACATGGGGAAAAAAGTTGCAGGTTTCTTGAAACTACCGGAACCTTCTTTATACACTGGACATGCGTTCCGCCGATCTTCGGCTACGCTTTTAGCTGATTCTGGCGCTGACTTAGCCTTACTCAAGAGGCATGGTGGTTGGAAGAGCACAAGTATAGCAGAGAGGTACGTCGAGGATTCTTTAGCATCTAAGAATAAAATAGCAAGAATGATTCATGGTACTGATACTAATACCGCCGATCTTTCCTTCAAAAACATCAATTTTGGACAATCTTCCATGGGCACTGCTTCTTCATTTGGAATTAGATTTGAGAACTTGCAAAATTGTACAATTAACCTGACAATGGGTGACAAGTCTTTAGAAGTTAAAGAAAATACACAGTAATTGATTTGTTATACCTAATGTAGGTAGAAATAGTGTGTTCCATAACTTACCTATTTTATTGATTTTCATGTATACTGTACATTCTACCTAATTTCGATCAATAAAAAAGCAGTGTTGTTAAGAAATTTTTTACATTACTAGTGTTGTTAAATGTATCTTAACAAAACTCGTTGCGAACGTATTATTGGCATGGTAACGATATAGGATAAAATAAAATCATTTATCCAACACTTCTATATAAATACCATGTTTACTATGTTCATTTTAAATAAGGAAAGTGATTGTTTACTCTTATGTTACATTATAACCTACGTTGCCCCTAGCAACGTGGGTTATTTTTAAAAAACTCACTCCTTCAAAGATAACAACCAATCACCAGCTTGCGTTACTTAATATTATTAAAATCCAGTCATCGTGCTAGAGTATTACCGTCAAAACTACAGACTAACTATACATTGCAAATTCGATGTTTAAACTTAAATAAAGAGGTGTTGGATAAAATTTTGTATGGCACGCTTGAGTTAAGGATATTATCCACTCAGAAAAATTAACCCTCTCGGGCCTGCCGGCCATCGAGGGTAAAGTTTTCGTTCGTGGATAATATCTTACTTAACTCACTTGTACCATAAATAACTATTTCAGCAATATAAAGGAAAAAATTGGGGAAAAGCTAAAAATTGGTATATAGGCTTAAAAAGTGATGCTAAAAACCATCAAAACTCCCCATGCGTAGGTGATGAGCCGGCTGGGACATCTTGGTAAAATGGAGGACAAAATTGCTTTTTCGCTAATATTTCAGAAAGTATTAATTTTACAGGCATCAACGTTCAGAATGAAAATGTAGCTGACAAAATTCCCCATAATTTTCTTTTTTATTAAGCCTCGTACGTCCCAGAGTTTCTAAGATAGAATTTCTTCAGCAACTGTCATTTTTCGACATTCCGAAAAAGTGCTGTTTCTTTGCGCGTTTTAAAAATATTTCAAATTTGGCTGCTCCTACGTATAAAATGCATTGTATAAAAGCTAAAAAGATTAAATTTCCTACAAAAAAGTTGGTTATTGAATGTCATGCAAGCAATATTACCTGAGATATTATTTTGTAAAAAATGTATATTTTGGTTTACTCAGTTAATTATGTGAAAATCTTGAGTTAGTGGCGTAATAATAAATAATAACAATAAGAAACATGAAAGCTATAAATGAAATATTACTATTAATATAAATGGACTATTGGTTTCATAATGATCTAGTACAGCAGATCTAATATGATGCTATTTTTTATTATTTTATCCTATGCATTTACAGATTCACACTGAAAAAAAGAATAAAATAGCATTGTATTAACCTTGCTGTCCTAGAGCATTACGAAATCAATAGAACATAAAACATTTTTTACAAATTACTGTACACAATATTTATAAAAAAATTATTACAAATGATTTTCTCTAGAAAATTTGCTGAAATTTAGAATTTCAATAGAATCGGCGTTATCATTTTCGTAGCTGTCAGAATTTTCTTCATGAAGTTTCACACTAAAGGTTTGCTGTAGCCGAGGAATATTGCGTCGACTATACCGCCGTACATCGCCGAAATCTGTGAGAACGCATTCCAGAGAGACTAACCGTCATTGTGAATTGAAGGAGTGAGTCGTCAAGGACCACAGGTATATTCGCCATCGTGTAACTCGAATACTATCCATCTTAAAAGTATGGTTAATGGCCTATTCGAAAGGTAATAATCATGTAGAATGAGCCCTGAAACTTCCGTAAAAATTGTGGAAGTATATATTTTGTGGAAAATATAATTAACCATGAAAATGAGTGCATAAGTGTCACAGAAACACACTTTTCTTCGAACATACTGTAACGAGTGCAACGCATCGTCTGTTCCGGCCGTCAGTGGGTTGTGGAACATTCCGGAGCCGCAGCGCAATGCACTCAACCTTCTAGTGTATTCGATGTATACCGGTATGTTCGAGCGACTTCTAGAAGAATTACATGGGGGTATATAATCGACGGCGGATAAAAGAGAGGCAGTCAACAGCAAGTCATTAACTGTGTATTACAAAATAAATAGTGAATATAAATGTTGTATTAGAAATTCATAGTCTGTAAATAATAGTTTTTAATGGTTTATAATCATAGCGTTAATTTATAGTGTATTCATTAGTGTATAGAAATAAATATTTGTTTGTGAATAGACGATTTAAACAGCACTTGTGTTATTATTTGAAAAAGAACGTTACAATACATTATCGGTCGACATTTATTGCACACCAAAGAATAATATAATACATTTTGTAGGTTTCAACTTTGTTTTGAGGTATTTTATAAATATACCTAAGAGTCCCACTAAAGCCCTTTTTTATATCAAATTTCAAAAAATACCCAGTATTGTAGGGACTGTTATTCGAAAAGTACGAGATAAGCGCCATAAATTCTCGGCCTGATATAGAAAAAAACTAACTTGGTAAAATATAATTTATTTTTCAATATAAAATATCCCCTAATGTCAATACACTTATTACAACGTGGAAATAATAATTCAATGCCCTTGGAAAAATAATCTGAAGTTTTTCCTTCAAAATGTTCAATTACAACTGCTTGCAACTCGTTCTCGTCCTTAAAACGACGTCCCCTAACGTCTTTCTTTAAATTGGAAAATAAATAATATTGTTTCTCAATTTATGCAATAAAGACGCATAATATGTACTGTTAACAGTTGTATTGCGTTCTTTAGAATCAATCAGTAAAATGCCGTCACAATCCCAGAATATTATTGCCATAACTTTCTTTGTCGATAGAACGACTTTAGCCTCTTTGGGACGAGGTTCGTCGGGTCGCCGCCATTCCATCGATTCCCTTTTGGATAGAGGATCATAATACAGAACCATTGTTTCATCTCCAGTGACAATGAACTCCAAAATCACTGCTAACTCCTTAACTTTCAAACGGCGATTTTCTAATACCATTTTTTCAATGATTGCAACTTTTTGAAGCGTTACCGCTTCAAGTGGACGACTGGTGCGCTCATCATCTTCAAGAGATTCTTGCCCCAAATGGAAACATTTTGACTATTTTTTTACAGTGGAATATAAAGGAGATAAATCACCATAAACGTCGTCTAAACGTTGTTTGATTTGATTAGGCGTGTGCCCTTCTTTTGTTAAAAATCTAATGACCGCGCGGTACTCAATTTTCGTTAGCTGCGACATTTTCATTCACTTGTCACGATGCTTGAGTGGCTACTAAAATCTATTACGCTTCTAGCCGTAATACATATAGTGTAGGCAGCGTTGCCAACTTGGACGAAAACGGAAATAGTACAGGGGCATTGAAAATTATAGTACACTTACTAAAAATTATAGTACTCTCAAGCAGTTGTCCAACTGTTAGAAATGCCTAACGTAAATGAACTAAAAGCTAAAACGTAAACACCAAATCTAATACTATTTGATAACTAAAGAGCAATCTTTCCAATGTTACTATGCTTACTCATTTATTTCGGAACTTTTTATGTAGTCAAAACAATAAACATACAGGGTGATCCAAATTGATTGAAGACTGTTTGAATTTCGCGCCGTAGGTTTTAGTCTATTTCACATTGTTGGAGTAGCACTATTGAAAATCGTTGCGTCAAATTACAGCGACAACTTGTCACTTTGTCGTTGACATCGTTGTTCCAGGTTTTCATTGGATTTTTGCTTTGTTTTGTTTGTTGTCTTATTTTAGAAAACAGTTCTTTTCAGAACTACAGTTTTTTAGACGATTTTATTGTCAGTTAAGTTTATTTTTAAAAATAATGAAGTTTATAAGCTATATTATTTTTGAGACGCTACTGTAAAATAAAAGAAGGTAAAAAATGCCTGAAAAATATTTGTGTTGCCAACGTAACAATAATTTAACGTGGCGGTAAATTCAAACAGTCTTCAAACAATTTGGATCACCCTGTATTATTTTTATTAAAAGAAGGGCGTGAACGCGAAATTTGCGGCAGTTAGCTGCAGTTTTCGGTACCTAATGCTGAGTTATGAAAGTATTTACTTACCGCTAAATTATTTATGTATACCTATTTTAAGTTCCTAGAAGAATTTTATTGTTTGTTATTAGCGATGAAAGAATATAAATGATTTTTATAATGAAGAAGTTTTTCATCTATCTTTGCATGCTGTTATTATACGTGTAAGTTAATATTAGACAAATACTGAAAAAATATAGTACATTTGGCGTACTATTTACATTTTAAAAGTACATAGTATATTGGGTAGACCCAATTTTAGTATAAATTCTATAATTATAGTACGGTTGGCAACGCTGAGTGTAGGCCTCTTACATGTTCAGCTATGATGAGTTTGAACATGTTGGCACCTGTAGAAGCCTGCCGGGCCGAGAATTTATGGCGCTTACTTCGTATATTTTCTACATTGATCCCGATGCAGGATCGTTTAAATATCGATATAAACTTACAGAAAAATGATAATATGATTTTTTTGCATCATTGTATGTTGTTTAACAAAAACTCCGATATCATATACGTATGAAATGACACTAAATTATTTGTTCCAGGTCTTTTGGACTAAAAATGGTCGAAGTAGAAGTTTTTTGACTTTCGACACTCTACTGCCCAATTTCACCAACGTGGATTTGACACTGACACCAGGTTTAATCCTAGTGTTAACACCTGCATTGCATTTCACCATTGCGGATCAAACTGAAGTTGGTGTTAACACTCAGATCAGTGTTCAACTCTAGGATTTTGATGGATTATTTGAATAACACTCTCTTTAGACAAAAGAAAGGTTATGACACTTTAATAAATAAAATAGTACTTTGGATTATTATACATCTGATTATCCTACTATATTAAAACGCCAATTGATCTCGGGAACGAAAGATCAAATTTACGCGGCGACCTAGATATAAGCTAGGGGCAACGAGAGAAGCAAAATAACACCAAAATTATGGTTCCTACTTTTATGGTTTCTGAGATACAGAATTATTTTAATATTAGAGGCTTTTGTATGGTTTTTGTCTGATTGGGATGATCGTCAAAAAAACTATTTTTCCCCTCCCGCCCAGCCCTTTTTCAGAGTTGGGAATTTTTTTAAATTAACTGCGTTAATCTGGCATCTCAAACATGGTGAATCGAAAATGATTTTTTAATCATATTTTAATCAATATTTTATAATTAAATTATCGCGCGTCGTAGGCGCTCGGACCCCCGATTTTTTGTAATTAGGTTGTAGAAATAAAATATATTCTAAACGAAAATAATAAATCTTCCAGGACTTGCAGCCTTTTATTTTTTTATATTAATACATAATAAAGTACATAAGTAAAAATTTTCAAAAATTTCTTAAAAAGAAGCTTAATTTGTTTATTATTGTTAAAGCTTATTGAATTTCCATGCTTTCACTTATTTAATCTTACGTCTGTTTGTATTACAGGCAATTATAAAAATGTTTTTATTGTTAATAAATTTTTGATTTGAAAAAGCCTAATGTTGATTATGCGAACCCTTGCCGTTTGAAAATAATTTTTTATTTCATTAAATCATTTGTATTAGTTAATATGAAAAAATAAAAGGGTATAACTTCTTGAAGATTTATTATTTTCGTTTAGAATATATTGTACATTAGATTTTCTGCTATCTTTTTGTTATGTATGATGGATATACCTATTTCAAGTAATAAGAAAGTCTTCAGATTTAACCTCCGACAACAAATTTATTAATAATTTAATTGAAATGTTGCCACGAGAAAGACAACTAAGAATCCGAAGCAACCTAATGGATATGTATGATGATATTGCATTTAAAATGAGGTACAGATTCCCAACAGCATTCTAAAACCGCAATTAGATAACAACATCCAACAACAAGATAACCTAAATAAATACTTCACACGTGTTTGGTGTTTAAAGTTTGGCAACTGTTAGCGCGTAGAAGTTACTAGATATTTAGGGAATTTAAGGAAATTTCCTTCGTGCACCAAAATCATTCCCTTACACTACCGCCAGTGCAGGATTCATTAATCTATCGTGTTTGACACCGGGATTATTTTGGTGAAACGGAGGACGGATTGAATCCGGAATTAAATCGCGAGTCAGTGCTGGCTAACCCCTCGTTGGTGAAATCGGGCATACATCATCTAACTAAACTTGTCATATACCTTATTTTTTGTGTTATCTAGCTCATCCAGGTGTCAGATTAAAGCTAGTTCTTGGATCTTTCAGAGTATATTAAGAAACATGTAAAGACATTGCACAGTAGAAAAGTAGCAGACTCTGAAGGCAAATTTTAGTGTTTTTACAAATTTTGACATTGCTCTTGTGTTATAAATTTTTTGAAAATTTTTTATAAAATCATCTTAGTATATGCTTGATATATTTAAAAAATAAAAAGGGTGTTTTTTGTAGTTTTGGAAAAAAAAATTTTTTTTAAAAACTTGCTTTCAGAGCCTGTTACGTTTATACTGTGCAATGTATTTGCACATTTCTTGATATACTCTGAAAGATCCAAAAACTAGCTTCAATCCGACACTTGAATGAGCTAGATAACTATAAACAAATAAGGGAGTTGTGACAATTTTAGTTAGATGATGCAGTGTCGGATAGCAGTATTTGCATTTGAAATTCTGCTATGCAACACTCTGCAGCATTTAAGTGAAATGGTAATAACTCGCTTATTTAGATTAAATTAGATTTTAGATAGATTATTAGTTATTAGATTATTTAGTTATCTGACTCATTCAGGTGTCAGATTAAAGCTAGATTTTGGATCTTTCAGAGTATATCAAGAAACGTGCAAAAACATTGCAGAGTAAAAAAGTAGCTCTCTGAAAGATCCAAAAACTAGCTTGAATCTGACACCTGGATGAGCCAGATAACTTAAGAAATAAGGGAGTTATGACAATTTTAGTAATACGATGTAGAATTCGGGTAGCAGAAAATCGAAATCTTTCAAAATTTCTACTTCGGATATTTTTCATCCAAAAAATCTGAAAAAATTGATTCAATGTTATTTCGTAGTATCTATGCAAGAAAAAAAAATTGAACACAATCTGAGATATCAAAGACAATCATTTTTTAAATTATGTAATTTGGCATGGAATAGTCTAAGCGGCGATCGCAAGATTTTGACCGTCATCGAACATACGGATAATTTATGGAAAATGTAGAAGTAGACACTATAGGTAACACAAAACCTCTTATAGGCCTATAAGCAAATCTTGGCACGACTAGAGTTAATGACCTAATTAAAGTTAACTCATAAATACCCGTACTTCAAGAATATCTTTGTAGGCCTTACCCCATCCTGGCAGAAGTGCCCAGTTGACCACGACGAAGAGGTGGTTTTGCAGCATCTCCCGTCTGTGATGGAATATCCATTTGCTTTGTTTTTTAGATTGAAGGTTAAACTGCTCAAACAAAAATTTTTGTCAGCCTGAGCAGAACTTGGTATAAATACGCGGTAGACGGGTTTTCTTAAGGGGCTAGAAATACTACTCCTAAAAAAGCTCATTTCTATCAAGTTTTGATCAAGCTGACAAAACTTTGTGTTGTTTGGGCAGCTTAACCTTCAATATAGAAAACAAAGCTAGTGGATATTTCATCACGGACGGGAGATGCTGCAAAACCACCTCTTCGGGGTGGTCAACTGGGCACTTCTGCCAGGATAGGGGAAGGCTGACAAAGATATTCTTGAGGTACGGGTATTTCTCTACAAATCCTGCAAATTTCACCTGGATGTTATGTAACGGACGTGAAATACTGATGAGTTAACCTTAAATAGGCTATTAACTCCAGCCGTGCCAGGATTTGCTTATAGGCCTATGAGAGGTTTTGTGTTACCTATAGTGTCTACTTCTACATTTTCCATAAATTATCCGTATGTTCGATGACGGTCAGAATCTTGCGGTCGCCGCTTGGGCTAGAATTAGCCATGTCGGATTAACTGTTTTTTTAGTGGTTAATATATGTAATTCTCATACTAAGATTCGTAACATCTTCGAAAATATTAGTTACGCGATATTCAATAAACAACTTTTTTGTAGGAAATTTAATTATCTTTTTGTACGATCATGCTATTTCGGATTGTTTACCATACTTGGTTTTAGAACAGTAGGTTATATTTACTGGTTCCTAAGCAAAAACGCGTTGGTAAGTAATTACTTACCGTTCTGTTTTTGACAGAACTGAACGGTAAGTAAATTATATGTAATTTATAAAATACATGCATGATCTTTAGATGTTTCTTTCGCGATCGCGAAAAAATCATTATTTTCTAAATAATTGGAGTATTAAAAAAATGTATGTTTTTTATTTAAATTTGCTCAGGCCTCTTTAATATCCGAATTATGTATATTCGTTTTCAGATTCACTCCTCACAAATTTGACAAATATTGACATTGACAAAAATAAAATTACAAACGTATCCATGGTAACGACAAAACCTACTTAATGTTTATGAAATAAATAAAGATTATTAAAAGTTTCACAGTTTTATTAAAATATACCTGACAATATTGTTTCGACAGCTATGCTGTCATTATCAAAGGTAATATAATTATAAACAAACACGTCGCTAAGGTAGATACAAAATAGGTAACTAGATAAAATAATAATAATAATAATAAAAATTAATAATAAAAATCATAATTAAACATCTAATACTTCCAGTAACGGAGAATTACTGAGCTCAAGTTGTTCATTCATTAAAGGTACCCTGAGTTTGTGTTTGTATATCTCAAAGGCTTCTAAAATGTCTAATTTGCGTTTGTTATTACAAAAATGTAGGAATTTAATATTATTTTGAGGAGTCATTGTGTGATTGTGTTAATGTTTGGTGGATATACAGGGCAAAAATAAATTATCTTAAATCATTGTCGACGATCAGTAAACTGTCTTTACTGTTCTTGATACTTAATGTACTATTAAGGGCCGGTATTATAAAACTTTTTACTTCCTAGATAAAATTTACTTTGAGAGTAAATTTATTTGTTCTATCAATTTCATATGCAAATTGACAGAATAAATTAATTTACTCTCAAAGTAAATTTTATCTAGGAAGTAAAAAGTTTTATAATACCGGCCCTAAATCTATTTTTTTACCATCTTCAGGATATTTCCTTAGTTAATACCTTTGTATTCATAATGGTCGTACAAAAAATAATATAAGCATCTCAAACAGTAAGGAGTTTACCGATCTCCTCCAATATTGTCGTCGATCGGTAAACTGTCCTTACTGTTCTCGATACTTAATATACTACATATTAACTTTCATAAAATCCATTTTGTACGTAGGAGCCGCGTGGTTAATACGATAAGACGTAACCTCCGAGAAAATAGAGGCCACGAACAAGGCTTGTGTCACGTGATCTGACGTCACGAATGGGGGCTGGCGGGACAGACGATGCGTACAAGTCAAACGCCATTGCAGTTTACATTTGCCGTGATAGGTAGTAGTCGTGTGAACTCTTTTTCGGAAGTTTTTCTTTCAAAAACTCTCATAAATAAGTTCAAATAAGTTAAAGTGTTAAATTAAAGATGTAGAATTTCAGATTTACCTGATTTATGTGAAGACAATTTATAAAATCAGTGATTGTATATTGTGTCGTTTACCTATATAAAATACAATTTCATAAATATTTTGATTAGTTAATCAAAAAAGCCAACAGTTTGACGAGATACTTGAGTGAGTCTTGTTTATTTCATTAAAAATGCCTGATAAATGTTGTGTGCCTAATTGCTCAAGCAATTACGATAGTACCCATACGTATGTGTCCGTCTTTTCTTTTCCAAAAGATGAAGAGTTGAAGAAAACGTGGATTAAATGCATTCATAGAGACTCATTTAATCCAACAAAACATTCAGTAGTATGTATTAAACATTTCTCAGAGTCATCGGTTATAACAATCGATAAAATTACCAGAAACGATGGATCTGTATTAGAGGTGCCAAGAAAAAAGCCAGCACTAGTTAAAAACGCTTTCCCTTCAATATTTCCAAATCAATCCTCATACATGACAAAAAAATCAAAAAATCGTTTTGGCAAATGAGCGGGTCACACTTTCATGTTTCAGTAACACAAATTCTAGAGTCAGAAAAAAAACTGAAAGTTTTAAGTCTTCTTAAGTTAAAGTCCGCCAAGTTTGGAACATTTTCATTGAAAGATTTTTCACTAGATGACACAGATGAAAACGATGATGGTTTCTTACTGTTATCTGTAAACGTCTCTTCTTTTTCAGATATATTGAATAGTTCATTTGATGTTGCACTGAATGCTTCTGTATTATCATCTTTATTCTATATACAATCGATAAAATTACCAGAAACGATGGATCTGTATTAGAGGTGCCAAGAAAAAAGCCAGCACTAGTTAAAAACGCTTTCCCTTCAATATTTCCAAATCAATCCTCATACATGACAAAAAAATCAAAAAATCGTTTTGGCAAATGAGCGGGTCACACTTTCATGTTTCAGTAACACAAATTCTAGAGTCAGAAAAAAAACTGAAAGTTTTAAGTCTTCTTAAGTTAAAGTCCGCCAAGTTTGGAACATTTTCATTGAAAGATTTTTCACTAGATGACACAGATGAAAACGATGATGGTTTCTTACTGTTATCTGTAAACGTCTCTTCTTTTTCAGATATATTGAATAGTTCATTTGATGTTGCACTGAATGCTTCTGTATTATCATCTTTATTCTATATTGCTGGATACTGTGCACATTCACTAATTAAATTTGTTAATAGTTGTGAAAATTGTTTAACATCCATTACTACCAATTCAGATTTTGTTATAAATTTTACCAACTGTGGTGAAAATGACTCTGCAGATATTAGCAAATATTTAAAAAATTTAACAAGAGGTGCTCTAAAACAACCATCTGAATTATTCTTTGAAGTCTCTATTCAGGCGTATCAGATATTCAGTGAGCTTATTTCAGATAAATATGAAACTGAATTTCTAAAGACAGGTAAACAAAGGATTATTTTACGGGAATTGACAATGTTAAAATTGGAAAAATATGTACACGAAATCAATGAGAAATGTATTTTATGTAGCAAGACGTTGAAGTCGATATTGTTAAAAAATTGTCATATTCTTGCCAATATATTTCTCAATAACTATTCAAAAATAATCAACGACAAAATTAACATCCAAAACATGGATCTATCAAAGAGAAAACTGATTAAATTTAATGGTTAAGAAGTTATAAAACACATTAACGCATGGAGATAGGGCTATTGGCGAGGCCTCCATAAGAGCCAACGCGTCTATCATGGGTACCTCAACGGTGACGTGGAAAACCCTATTCATTGTTTATCATAATATAAGTGCTTTTTTTGAAATAATATTCAGTTTTACTCAGAAATATACAAGTGTCTTAATGTTGGGTATTTTACGTTTCGCAATTGTTAGCCGGTTTTCGTGACGTCACGATTGCTTGGTCGCGGCCTCTTGATATCTCGGAGGTTACGGATAAGATTAAAATATTCAATCATGCAAAACTTATTTCCTTCTTTAAATTTCTTTTGAATTCTATATGTAGCGCACTCTGTCGAAAAAATACCACAACTAAATAAGCAAGCGGATCTTACTCCATTTGGCTGCGTATTTGTTGTTTATCTGTGGCGATACACAACAACCTGCGTTGAGCGCTCCTTTCTGTGTGTCACAGTAACTAAAAACGGAACTTATGTCATTTTTTACGGCGATGCAGCGGGCTTGCCCATCGCATTAAAATGATACACTACATTCGCATTTTCTCATACTACTGAACGTATGGAAGAAATTCTGAGCTAAAAGCCGGCTGGGTAAAAGCCGTTTAAGCGGTTATTAAATATTATTAATCTACTAATTTAACCTTAGAAATTTTAATTTTTTTAAATTATTTTAAAGATTCATTTCTATTAATCAGCTTCAACGTCAGGGTGGGCACTGTCCATCCTGTCCGCCCCGAGCCGCCACAGCTCACGTGTGCCATACAAAATTTTATCAAACACCTCTTTATTTAAGTTTAAATAGCGAATTTGCAATGTATAGTTAGTCTGTAGTTTTGACGGTAATAGATTTAATACTCTAGCAAGATGACTGAATTTTAATAATATTATGCAATGTAAGCTGGGAGCTGGGGATTGGTTGCTACCTATAATAGCATCCAATCACCTTTCTAAAGTGAGTAACAATGTTTTTCTACCCACAAGTGAGTAAACGTCAACTTTAATTGCTTACAAATATCAAGATTTAGCCTTCTTTATTTAGCGGTGTTGGATAAAAGCTATTATGCTTATGTTTTCATAAACATTTCAGATATATGTATAATGTTTCAAAGATAGATTTCTAAAACATTTGATATGCTGTGTATGTTATTGAAACAACATGGAAGCAAGAGTAAACAAATTGAATAAAAAATACTGAGATTTGTAACAGAATTCATCAAATCAGATGAAAACAATATGCAATTTAATAAAAACACAATATAGGGTAGTACGATAAATATGCTAATGATTAATAATAATTATATCAATTTTATTAAAATAAAAATTTCATTACATTTTAACTGAAGTTTATTTTAGCATAAATCTTAAGTAAAGTACAAGTTATTTAACATAAAGTTATGTATAGAATTATTTTTTAAATACATAATAATATAAACACAATGGTTCTAGAATTTTCTTTTAAATCTTATACATTACATAAACGACCATCTTACCTACTACACTAATAAAAGCACCTTTGTGTTATTGAGTCTATTGCAAAAATAGCTCTGTACTTTTTCTTTTAAGCATTACTTAAACAAACTGACAATGGGACCCAAAACAACATTTGGAAGAGAAATGCAGTTCTGTTTTCTTTAAAATTAAAAAATTCATGAATACTTGAATAAATACATTATTGTATATAAAATCTATCTTATATAAACTTGTAATTGTAGAGCACATTGAATTAAGACTTTCAGTCCCGGCATGAAACTTGCTATCTGCGAGAAATCTGGACCTGACACTAACTGTGTATGCAGTGAAAGGCAACTTGAGTAATCACCAGCTTGAACTAGCTGAACCAGTTGATGAAGTGCACCTAAGGTACTTGGTGAAAGCTGAAAATTAAATTAATATCATTTAGAACTGTAATAATAAATAAAACCAAGTGTATCAATAAATATAATATTTATCAGAAAGACTAATCATATTTATCACAGTTCAATCAACAAATGCAGTTTTCATCATGAAGAATTTTTAAAATGGGATTAGCTATTTTCTAAAACAGGGATAAATGGATGCTCGCAGGCTTCAAAGCTCAAAATCTTGTAGACATCCTTCTTCGGTAGAATATTTAAATATGTTCTTTGTTTTTGTCTTATAATTTATGGTTTTTTTAGTAATAGGTGTCAATTTTTGCATATAATGCAAATAATTCAACTAATAAACAATTAGATGTAGTAGAACGAAATACATAGGTTATGTGACCTGGAATAACAAAACGGACCTAACTGCCAAAAAATCGATTTTCATGGTTTTAGCGACTTTTATATTTTTTCTACTCATACATACATACATACATACATACATAATCCATTCCCCTTTTACCGCATTTTGCAGTGTCGGGGTTATTTTTTCTACTCATGACATTGAAATCACTCATTTTGCAATTAATAACGATGGTTGAAATCACATTTCAACCTCTAGAGGTTGAAATTTTCGGACTACCGGGATTTCGAATTTCAAACTGTTCGACATTCAGTTGCTGACAAGAGAAGTGTCACTCTAATGTCATGTTTTGTCACTTACATGTCATAATTTTTTCTAAAGTGCATTAATTTACTAAAAATCTGGAGAAAAAATAGTATATGCAACGCGTGGCTGATAAAATTTCAACGTCTCGAGTTATTTTTTTCAACTCGCTATCGCTCATTGATAAAAACCACTCTCAACCACTGAGATAACTTATCCCCCCTGCCCCCACTGAGCCTGCTTGTCATTTAAGGCAAATTCTAGCGATGGATCATCATGGATTTATGAACCACATTCATAATCTACAACATTGACGTCATGGGTTCATCGCGAAAACGTGTATGTAATTCCATAACCACTTAAACCGTGTTTGCCTCGGCGATTAGTGGTTTGCATGTTTGCTTCATAATCCAAGGGTCGCAGGTCCGATCCCTAGCCGAGCTAGTAATTTTTCATAGCAGAGAAAAATTAAAAACATGCCTTCTTCTCGTATACATAGTATACTCGTATACAGTAAAACTGTAGGTCTCGTGTCAACGCGATGTTTGGCATGATGAAAATCCCTACTGGGGGTGGAATTCCCCCAGATTCGGATAAATTCTAGTAGGGTCGGCCAAATGATCATAGTAATCGGTGCCATAAGGTACCAAGGATGCTCCACCATCCCGATTCCTCGTCCAAAAATAAATAAATAAAAATAAGCTACAGCAGTTATAACACAAACACAAGAAAAACACAAACGATTACAAATTTGTGGTTATGTTGTGTATATTGTGTTGTATATAAACTTATATAGATACTTTTGCTGATAATACCGTCCTTCTATCAAAACATACTAATCCACGCATAGCTTCCGCAAACCTTCAAACTCATTTATCCCTCCTTGTGGCATGGCTAACGAAGTGGCATATTAAAGTTAACGAGACAAAAAGTACTCGAGTCAATTTTGCATTAAATCATTTGGAATGCCCAGCAGTGTCTTTAAACAACATACAACATTGTTTGCATGCGTTTTTCTCAATACTAAGTGGATTTTAGTGGTTAGGTCGGTTTCTTTATTCTAGGTCAGATATATCGTCGGCTTCACATGAAAAGTGCATAAGTCCGAAAAACCTGTTTACAAGAATTGTAACATTTTTCATGTTGTCTGTCAATGCTTTTGCACTTGTGCCTGATTTTATGTTTGCTATTTAAGCGACTTCAACTAATTATTTTCGGAATTTCTCGTATTTATTTTATAGAAAAAGTAATAATTAACCAGATAACGTTCAAATCTCAGTTTTTTCAATTTTGGCACTTACGCCATTTTCATATGAAGCCGACAAATGTTAAAACATGATGTAAGGAAAGATAATACTGTTGATATAAGAAACAGCAGTCAGATTAACTCCTAAAAAGTGGCGTTTTGCTTAGGTTTTTAGAGAAAAATTTGACCTTTAACACTGTCATTGCGATATGTTAGGCTCATCAATATTTAAAATAGAAATCAAGAATAAAAATTTCATGCAAACATAACCTAAATTTATATGCACATATAAAAAGGTTTGATTTTTATAAAAAAGGATATAAATCATTTAGATTGTTTTATCATAATACATGTTTATACAACCCAAGTTACATATTGGGATGGGTTTTTCATTTGTAGAGAAGTAATCTTCTTGTTTAAATTTAGAGTCTATGATCTTTAACGTAGGATGAATTTTTCTATTTTCCAAGAGACCAACTTAGTTTCGTGCTGTCAGTTAACTAAAAACAGATAATTTGGGTCAATCTTGTTATGACTTATATAGTACAATTAGTTTTTAAACTATGTTATAATAATCATGAGCATTTTCATTATTGAAGGTTTAAATGTTGTCGTTATGATTCAGTTTGACGATTATTAACTCTTATACTGTTTTTCTCACCATTGTTTTTATGTAAACACTTGGAGAACTGTATGCTGGACAATTTGATCATAAATTGACTTTATTTGAATCAATATTAAAGCTGGAACTTGCAAATGCATTAATTGGTTGATTCGATGGTTGTATCGGACTTTAACTTATTTTTTCTTAAATTGTAAAGATGTTCCTGTGGAAAATTTATATGTATTAGTTGTATTGTGTGATTACGCATCTATTTTGTAAAGGTTAAACCCGTTCTATTTAATTTTGTATGTAATTAAGCTATAACGAGATTTGTTCATTGTCAATCGTTTTCGTTTCATATCTTCGTTACGATGCATTTTAGGATATAAGTGTATTACATTGTTTTAATCCTTGTTTTATGAGCTACAATCCTGTGTTTGTGGAATCAAGATTCGTGAAAACTGTGAACAGTTGTGAGAAAATAGTGACGTCATAAATTTTCCGTGCTTCGATTTTTTTTAAAAAAGGTCAGTGCAGGCAGTTGTTTTGAGTAAACCTATATAAGTTGGAGCCAAATTTAACAAAGGCAGTCGACAAAACGCTTTAGGCAAATCTGTGCCCGACTCCGGATTGAAAATCTGTAAAAAAAAGTTGAGGTTAAGGATAATAACCATTGTGTTGATCATATGTTTGATGTCAACTGTAGAAATAAACAAGTTCGAATTAAATTGAAGTGTTTACCTGAATATTGTTAAAAGTTTAAAGAAGATTTTGTTGTTGTTCCACAATTATTTGAAGTGAACGAGATTGTTTAAATAAATTCGGGAGAATTTATTTCCATTATCCATTTACGTATTGACGTATTCAAACAGGAAATCAGTTTACAAATACTATTGCAGTGATACCAATTGAGGATTATAAATAAAGGAAAATCTTTTTATAATATACCAGGTTGGTCGTAATAAAAGGTCTCTTAAAGGACCCCGCAAAAATATTATAGAAATTGAATTTCGGTCAAATTATCTGAAATTTTCAGAATAGTTTCTTGAAGTTATGCTGAGAAAAAGTCTCCATGGGCACAAAGTGCCAAGATGCTTCGGAGCCGAGATATGAGGGATGCGAAGTTGAAAAATGCGTTTTTCATGTCTCAGGCTCCCATAATCGGTTTCACGGCATCTGAACATTTTCACTGGAAAAAAACGTATAACTATAATCACACTAACGCATTTTATACAAAAGAAAACTATTTTTTAAGTCATTTCATACCGAAAAACGTTGAAATCTGATCAAAAATAAGCTTTTGACAAGGTTTCGTTATTGTTTTCTCTAATTGATATTCAGTATTGTAGTTATAAGAGTTGAAATACTTAATATTTAGTCTAATAGAATATTATTCTATTGTAAAAGACCAAATTCCATTCTCAGCTGAACCCAAGATGAACGACGTGGACGTGATGGGAGACTCATCTCATTGGGGTGCTTGTTTATCGTGAGTCCCCTTGCCTCTCACTAGTAAATATTTTTTCACATTTGACAGTAAAGATAAGGACCCCACGGTTCGTCACTCCCGTAGTATTTTATGACTCCAAACCCTCTCTACTGTCTTTTTTATCTCCAGCTTAAAAAATTAAAGCCCAACATCTAATACCCGCTCTAAAACCTGAATAGACGGATATTTGACATAACCTTGTGACGAGCCCACCCCAAGTACCAAATCGCTGCGATCACATGAGCACAAGCTCCTAATGTCCGTGCACCTGACTTGCATGTGCAATAATACCCCTCAATAGGATCAAACTCATTCAATTCATTTTCCACGTATTCTTCATTAAATGTAATAAAAACTTGGTGAAAAATAGCTCTGCGAAAGCGAGGAAATAGTCGTAACCTTAAAAAGCCCGGTAGATTAATATTCGTATCTATTTGTATTGCTTGTTCGTCGTCTTCCTCCTCAACTGCTCTTAGTAAAGTATCTTGGATGTATGAAGGAGCTAAGTTTACCTGATACACCCCACAAGCGATATTCCTAATATTGTCAATGCTTAATTGAGGAAAGAATGGCACATGGCCTTCTGTTAATACAACCCATCTTGCTCGTCTTGCTAGCATATTTTCAACTTCTACAAAGGCTTGAACTGCATTATCATTTATTTTTTCTCGCATTCGTAATGCTAGTTCAACAGTTGCATCAGCCAATCCAATAGGTCCACAGTA
This sequence comes from Agrypnus murinus, assembly GCA_929113105.1. Classification (NCBI taxonomy): domain Eukaryota; kingdom Metazoa; phylum Arthropoda; class Insecta; order Coleoptera; family Elateridae; genus Agrypnus; species Agrypnus murinus. Next base: position 37,040,420 of record OV816025.1, on the reverse strand, counting down.
TCGATTGATTATTGCTCCAGCGATCAATAGAAAATCATTTAGGTTCTTAACATGGGCTACATTAATGACATTTGCGAAAATCTTAAATATATTCTTCAGATGTCCATTGCGAGATTCAATGACAAATCTTGTTTTTGTTACGATTCGCGATAGATTTGCCTCTTCTGTTGTAAACTGTCTCCTACCTCGATCTAGCAATGATGGCATTCTATAATTAATTCCTAATCTATCGAGTAATGGAATCACGTCTCTATACCCTCTATCTAATATAAAAATATCGCCTTCTTGTAACCAATCACGCATTACATCTTCATCCCGACTTAAATGGTTAGCTAAAATATTCGCGTCATTATTTGCTGCGTTAGAAAAATATGGGCCCTGTATATCCAATATATAGCCATTTGGAGCGACGAAAATTGCTGGCTTTAAAAGATGTCTGCCTTTATGAACGCAATACGAGCGTCTTAAAACGTCAAAACAAGAGCTTTTTTCAATATCAAGGTAGGTGCAATCATTGTAGATTATTGCTTTTGGCTCTTGAGGTATTTTATTATACAAATGCGTCGCGAATTCAGTGACATGATTCGCAATGTATTCTTGCCTCGCAATAGCTCCAAATCCTATGTTTTCTGGAGAAAATCTTAGTCAGTGATTGCCTTACTGTGGCGATGGCTAAACTCATAGACTGTCTTGAAGTATAATTGAAAATTACTTTCAAGAATTCATCGCTAACACCTTGCCGCATCTTGCAAAGAAAACATAAAAGATCCTTCTTGTGAACGTATCTATGACCATTCTCCACTACTATAGGATCGCAATAAGTATACAATTCATTATATATATATATAATACAGCGCTAAAGGCCTTGTAGGCCCTTGGCTTCCTGCATGACTTTCTTCCATTGCTTTCTATCTTGCGCCTTTTCTTCCCATCTCTGTATTTTCAATGTTTGTAAATCTTGCAGCACTTCTTTCTTCCACTCGGACTTTGGTCTACCTCTCCGTCTCCTCCCTCCTAGATTTGCTTCCCATACCCTCTTTGGTATCCTAGTTTCTCCCATCCTGAGTAGGTGTCCCAACCATCCAATCCTCTGTGCTTTTGCAACTCCTACTATTGCTGCCTTCCCATATAGTGCTTTTATTTCCTCATTTGTCCTTCTCTCCCATCTTCCTTCCACCAGTTTTCCCCCAAATATCTTCCTCAGGACCTTCCTTTCCCATATATTCAATGACTTTTGGTCTTGTTTAGTCATTACCCACACTTCACACGCATACAACACTACCGGTTTTATTATAGTTTGGTACACTTTCACTTTCGTCGCTCTCGATATCACTTTACTTGCTATGATGTTTTTAAGTGCAAATACGCACCTATCTCCTGCCGCTATTCTTGCCTTTATTTCTGTACTGTTGTTCAGTCTTCTTTTTATAACCACCCCCAAATATGTTATTTCCTCCACTTCCTGGAAACTGTGTTCGGTATTATTTACTTGTACCCTCAGCTGCTGCATCTCTCGTTCCGTGTCGTCCCATACCATGTATTTCGTTTTGTCTTCATTGATCCTTAACCCCATTTTCTCCCCTGCTGTTACAATCTCTCTTACAACTGCTTTTAACTCCGTCTTTGATCTTGTGATCAATACTATATCATCAGCAAATGCCATACACTGATGATAGTTGTTATAAATTAATCCCTGCCTGATGATCTTAGCTTCTCTAATCACTTCCTCAAGTATTAGGTTAAACAGTAGGGGGGACAACGGATCACCTTGCCTTAGGCCTCTGTTTGTCTCAAATGATGTTGTGAGTTTCCCTTCTATTCTGACTTTATTCTCTGTTTTCCTCAGTGTCATCATGATGAGTCTCACCAGTTTCCCAGGTATATTAAACTTTATTAAGGTTTGGTATAGCTGTTCTCTGTCTATTGTATCGTAGGCCTGCTTATAATCAATGAACAGTAGATGTGTCTGCAATTTGTGTTTGTGACTTGTCCTTTGGATTTCATTTATGGTGTATATCTGGTCTACTGTAGATCTGTCTTTCCTAAAGCCACACTGATATTCCCCAGTTAATGCTTCACTATATTTTGTCATCCTGTTTTTTATGCATATGGCCAATAATTTGTATAATGTGTCTAGAAGAGCAATCCCTCTGTAATTTCGACAATTCATTATACTGTTCTTTGTTTATGGGGGAAATTGTTCTAAATTCTTCATCTGTAAAATCGGTTTCGTCACTATACTTGTGATTGGCTACATAATTGACCTGTTCACGAAAACCCTGTAAGAATACATACAAATCTGCTCCTTTTAAAATATAAGGTCGGTTGACGAATCTTAGTCCACGTAATAAATAATTCAATAACAACCCATTAGCATCCAGATGATGGTGGCAGGATAAGCAATTACTTGGAACGTAAATATTCAGCTTAACAAAAATATCAATTCTACATTTTAATGACAGCCGGTGAATGTCTTGAGGGGAGTTGCATATTAAACAAGTATTGGTAGATGTTTGAGCCAAAACATTGAGTCTCATGCACGCCGGGTCATTTTCGATCATACGGATTTCATTTGTTATCGAGATATTGCAATTATTACATATCCGAGTATCACCTAATATCTCCAAAGCAGGCCTACCAGCTGCGTCTCGCCTATTTATTGCAATTTCCCTTTTTTGAACATTGTGATCTCCTATTAATCTTGACATAGCTCGTGGTATGAGAGCAGTATCACACACAAAACATGGGATTCTTCCAGCCATGTCTAAAAAACATATCAATCTGCTAGTATTTCAGGGACACCGAAACTCGCTGTATAGTGAATAGAAAAAATGCTAGGAAACTTATAGTTTAGATCAACTTTCGAAAAGAACGGAGGGTTTTTACATCATTGTTATGAGACGAAGCATTGAATTATTCAGATTGAATAATAAAAAGAAATGATGAATATATAACAAATGATATTTTGAAGAAAGAATGGGATTTGGTCTTTTACAATAGAATAATATTCTATTAGACTAAATATTAAGTATTTCAACTCTTATAACTACAATACTGAATATCAATTAGAGAAAACAATAACGAAACCTTGTCAAAAGCTTATTTTTGATCAGATTTCAACGTTTTTCGGTATGAAATGACTTAAAAAATAGTTTTCTTTTGTATAAAATGCGTTAGTGTGATTATAGTTATACGTTTTTTTCCAGTGAAAATGTTCAGATGTCATGAAACCGATTATGGGAGTCTGAGACATGAAAAACGCATTTTTCAACTTCGCATCGCTCATATCTCGGCTCCGAAGCATCTTGGCACTTTGTGCCCATGGAGACTTTTTCTCAGCATAACTTCAAGAAACTATTCTGAAAATTTCAGATAATTTGACCGAAATTCAATTTCCATAAGATTTGTGCGGGGTCCTTTGATTGACAATATTAAATTTATAAAGTTTATCTTTAATAATTTCAAAATTATTTTGTTTAACCTTAAAGGTTCTTTTAAGAACCTATATTCTTTCAAAAATAAAACAATTCAATTTCTTTTATTCAAATTTTGTAAACATTTTTGATTTGTGTTGGTTTGTTCAAGTGAATGACTGTAATAGCCCTATGTCAGGCTATTACGATTTTTAACTACATTTGAGCAAGCTTGGGAATCAGTTTTTCCCAATGGTCTTATTGTACAAATTTGAACAATTTTTCTTCTTATTTCTTTCATTTTTAACATTTCTATTTATTTTTCTTTTGAGTTAAATAAAGTTTATGTGTTTTAAAATTACTTATGTGTTTAATTGATGCACATACAAGCATCCCGTTTTCTTTCTTTTTGAATTTAGAGTTTAGCAGTGGTTGTCCAGTTTGCAGGACCCCTAGTGTCTGCAGTACAAGTCTTTCTCCTTTTTCATGCATAAGAGTTAATAAGAGTCTCATAATTCAAACAATTTATGCTGTATCGAATAACCCTGAGTTGGCTAATTGGAATAAAGAAAAATATTTGGGGTGTATTTTTAATTTAATCCACCGTATATAATTTATGTTTATTTTGGAACGGTGGGCATATTATATAATTTTTTAACCTTCAATATCACCTCAATATATATAACTTCGGCATTTATTTTTCAATTTTTTTTTATGTCATACTTTTTTTGAATAATTTTTTTGTAACTACAGAATTAACAGAGAAAAGTAGGGGGGGGGGAAGTTAAGTGGATCACCCTGTACCATGGGACATAATAATAATAATAATAATAATAATGGGAGCAGCTAATATTAGATGATGAGGATAATTTAAATCTACATTGTAAATATCAACATTTCTTGAGATCGTAAAAACATCTATTAAGTACAACAAAATAAACGTCAAGGTTGTTGTTGTAACCTCACTTTCATTGTACCGTACGGTATGTATACAAACCATATTTAAAATGTGGTGAGTAAAACAACTACCTACCAGTGACCCAGACCGCTGTGACCGGTAAGTCTGCTGAATGCGCATTAGTATTTGACAGGTAGTAATCTCTGTCTACAGCTATGTGCAAATAATTACAAAAAGGATACCAAAGATCCAACTAATAAAATCCAAACAAAAAATAATAAAATTGCAAATCGTTGGCTTATAAATAAATTCATAGATAAAAGTCAATCAAATTTATTCATATCTAAAATTTTAGCACCATCTAATGAACGGTTTAGAAGTTATACATTTTTTTTCAAAAAAACTGAGTTTTACATTATCCCACTTAACAGTTTACCGCTTTCTCGGCCGCAACTGTGAAGACGAATTTAAGTAGGGATTTTGTTGCAGGGGCTTGTAGGGTGCTCTACTTTAAAAGAAAATGGACCCACCATGTACAGGGTGTTCAAAATTAATTTTTAAATTTAGAGAACTTTAAAGCTAAAATTCACAACTTTTTCAAATGGAACACCCTGTATATTTTGTGCCTTTGTGATGCAGAATTAAATAACGAACATTTTTTGTATGTACGTCCCTATAGCTATCTGTAACCACTTTTGATTTATTGAGAAAAAACTGCAAGAAGTACACAATTAAAAACAATCATTTATTTAATAGGTCAAGGTTTTTCAAATAAAACAAAAGAAAAAAACTATAACAAATGATCCATATGTTGCCCATTTGCATGGACATACATTTCGATGCGCCTTTGAAATGATCTTTGTACGTTTCTTAACATTCAGGCGCGATACTTCTAAAAAGCATGTATTATTCTATCCTTCATATTTTGGATTGTGGTTGGTGTCTCTGTTTAAACAATTTCTTTCACATATCCCCATGAAAAGAAATCCATTTTTGTAAGATCAGGAGATCTCGCAGGCCATTTAGTGGGTCCATTCCTTCCAATCCATTGATGTGGGTAGATATTATTTAGGTGGTCTCTTACTGTATGTAAATAATGTGGTGGAGCACCGTCTTGCTGAAGCCACATCCCATTTCGGATCCTTTGAGGAAGGTTCGCCAATAATTGTGGTAGATAGTTCTCCAAAAAATGAAGATAAATAGCTCCAGTTAATGTACCATCAAAAAATGTTGCCCTATTACATGTTCTCCAATAATTCCCCCCCAAACGTTTATGGACCATCTGTGCTGGTTATCAAGTTGTCTGAAAAAGTGGGGATTTTCTGTAGCATAATAATGGAAATTGTGCCAAATCCATTTTTATGAAACGTTGCCTCATCAGCGAACAAAACATTGTTGAAGAATGTAGCATCGTCTTGCATTTTACCTATAGGTAAAATGCAAGATAAGTAATGGGCCATAGATGGCCCAATTACAAAACTGTAAACGTTTTAGAAAATCGTCATCAGTTAATTTCTGGTGCATTTGAATGTGATATGTATGAAACTTATTTTTCTTTAAGATTCGACCAACAGAACGTCTACTTATTCCTACAGATGAACTCACTTCTCTCTGACTAACCTGGGGATTCTCAATCGTTGCCAGCACAACAGATAACTCATTTTCTTCGTTCACAACATTATTATTTAATTCGTTCACTTTTTTCATACTGTACATTGCTGGTCCTCACAAATCTATCAAGCAGGTTTTGAAAGCTGTGCACTTTAGGGAGCCTCCGTTCAGGATACCTTTGGTGGTAAATTCTGCGGGCAAGCAAACAATTTCTTTCCGACTCGCCCAAAACAAAAGTCATGTCTACAAGTTCTTCATTACTAAAATTCAATTTGGAAAAATAAAACACCTACTAGAACTAAACACTGATGGTCGATAACTGCGAGAAATGTACATTTTGCATACGTGCACAACAATTGCTAGATGCTTCAATGTTTAGTTAAATAATTGTTTTTAATTGTGTACTTCTTGCAGTTTTCTCAATAAATTAAAAGTGGTTACAGATAGCTATAGGGACGTACATACAAAAAATGTTCGTTATTTAATTCTGCATCACAAAGGTACAAAATATACAGGGTGTTCCATTTGAAAAAGTTGTGGCCGTGACAGCGGTAAACTGTTAAGTGGGATAATGTAAAACTCAATTTTTTCGAAAAAAAATTTATAACTTTTAAACAGGTCATTAGATGGCGTTAAAATTTTAGATATGAATAAACCTGCCAAGAGAGGTGTTAAATATGCAAAAATATTTGGGGCATTCTATTTAAAAAAACTACCTTAAGCGTGCCATACTTTTCTGCAACGCCCTGTATATTTGAAAATATTCTAGCTGTTACCGTTTAGGAGCTATCGGACTTACCCACACTATTGCCCCACTCAGTATACAGGGTGTTTATTCCTATACTGGCCATGGCATACGAGTATAGATCGGAATGTTTCTAGAATGAACCACAAGATGGCGTCATGCGTGCGTGCTGATCACTTGTTTTGAAAGCGCCATTGTTCGTACAACAGTTGTCAAATTTTCAAACGGATTGGATATAAACACGCGCCGTTACTATCGATTCAAGTAAACAATTTGTGCATTTTCTTAATCATGAATAAAAACGAGTTCCGTGCAGTGACAAAACATTTCTTTTTTAAAGGCTTATAAATGCTAAACAAATAAAAACGGAGTTAGATGAAGTTCATGCTGAGTCTTCGCCTTTGTATGCAACAGTTGCAAGCTGGGTTGCTGAATTTAAACGCGGTAAACAAGCATAGAGGATGCACCGTGTTCTGGCAGACCAAAAGCAGCTACCGATGAAGAAACAATTGAAAAAGCCCATGAAATCGTGATGAAGGATCGCCAAATAAAGTTGAGAGAGATAGCAGAGAAAGTAAGCATTTCATATGACCGTACATTGCATCTTACATCAACATTTGGACATGAGAAAGCTTAGTGCTAGATGAGTGCCGCGTATGCTGACCATCGACCAAAAACGAGTTCGAATGACCATTTCTCAGCAATGTCTAGACATGTTCAAACGTAATGAAGATTTTTGCGACGTTTTATATCGAAACGTGAATTCACCACTACACTCTAGAGACCAAGGAGCAGTCAAAGCAATGGACAAAACGTGATAAGCCAACTCCAAAGAAGGCAAAGACGATTCCGTCTGATGGGAAAGTCATGGCTACCGTATTTTGGGATTCCGAGGAATAATTCGTATTGATTACTTGCAGCACTGGAGGACAATAACGGGCGAGTATTATGTGTCGTTATTAGACAAACTGAACAAAGAAATAAAAGCTAAAAGGCCTCATTTGGCAAAGAAAAAGGTCTTGTACCACCAGGATAACGCCCCCGCCCCATCCCAAAAGTCAGCAATTGCGATGGTGAAACTGCATGAACTACGATTCCAGTTAATTGAACATGCACCCCATCAGATTTCTTCTTGTTCCCAAATTTCAAGAAATGGTTGGCTGGAAAGAAATTTTCATAGAATACTGAAATCGTCGAAGCTGTAAATGAATATTTTGAAGGTTTGGATAGTTCTTATTTTCGTGAAGGGTTGAAGGGTCTTGAAAAGCGTTGGACTAAATGTGTAGAGCTGAAAGGAGACTATGTAGAAAAATAAATACGATTTTCCCCAAAAAGTTGTTTTTTTCCGTCTTGTTCTATAAATTTTTCGATTTATCCTTGTAATATCAATAAATATTGTGTTATTACCCAACATTATTAGAAATAATAATGAAAAAGCCATTCTCAACCCTGTTACTCAATTTTAGGTTGAGTCTATAATTAAAGCTTTTGCAACCACAACTGAATTTTTAAATAAAAATATTAAAATACAAATTTTCACTTTGTTGCCATATAAACGTAATTAGGAATTTAGCTACTTGTAAATACTTACTTACCTATCTGCTGATAAAGTGCTTTTATATATAATTTTATAACATAACCTTTTAAACAACATACTAACCTTTTGTTCTCGAAGTAAATCATAAAGCATTTCCAATTTTCTGGCCACATCATCTAGTTTTCGTTTAGTTTGCTGAAACAAACATTACATCAATATCAATCAATCACTTTCAAACTATTAAAAAAAAAACATACTGGATTATTAGCAGAACATGAACAACGGTTTCTTAGATCTTCAAACACAGTTTGCATGGTTTTATGTTCGTCTGGAACTGGAGGCTTTTGTATGACCTGTGGCTGTTCAGCAGATTGTGGTTGTTGTTGCTGTTGTGGTTGGAAATTCGAAGTTATTGCATTTTGATTAAAATTACTTTGACTTAAAGGTGGTTGTTGATTGAAACCAAAACCAGTAGAAGACGGTGGTTGGAAAATTTGAGGACTACCTTGTGGAGGTAAGTTTGATGGATTGTATGGTGCATTTGAACTAAACGGTTGAACTGATGGTTGAGTCTGATCTCCAAAACCATTACTGGAAGGTATATTCTGAGATGGTACAGACCCATACAATGGATGAGTTATTGGTTCTTGAGGTGTAAACTCTGTTTTTACCTAAAAAAAGGATATTTGTATCTGTAGCATTTTGATAAAAAATAAAAACTAAGTGTAGAGATTTAGTTCAGCAATTAAAAAAAACTATATTAACCCTTTCCAGGCCTTTATTAAGAATAGAAACAACTAAATCAGCAAGGAAAAGATTAATGAAAGTGCATAAACACTAAAGTCCAAAATCAAACATACAAAAACAATGTCTTGATAATATTAAATATTAGTAGCACTAGATCATGTCAAACTCCATAGTCATAGTACACATAAACAGGCTATACCTCAGAATGCCTAAACCGACTTTTCCAAAATCTTGTACCAGAATGTTCAGCTGACATATTATTTTCACTTCCATACTTTTGAAAGAAATGAATTAATACCTATTATCTAAGGTATTTAAAGTATACATACTGGTGTCCTACTGTTAGGTTTTGATAAAACAGGAGGATCATTCCAGCCAGGTGCTGCAGCTATTGGAGCAGCATAATTAGGCAATCTAGTGCCCGGTAAAGCTGGTTCTGCTTTATCCACACCACTCGGAGGTTGATTCGGGAATGGCGACTGACTTGGTTGAAGTAGAGTTGGCATCATTGGGATTGGATTAGGCATAGGTGGATTTGTTGGCATATTATTAGGCACAAACGGATTATTAACTGCATTAGTTTGATATGATTGCTGTTGAGATGTAATCGGATTTGTGTTGTACTGATTTCTTGTACCATAAAGTCCACCAGACTGTACAGATGGATCTACTACATATTTTGCTCGTGAAGTTAAACCAGAACCACCTGAAATTAGCTTTATGAAAATCTCCCACTCAAAACTTCATAATGAAAGTATTTACCATGAGCAGAACCCACACTAGTAGGTCTTGGAGGTTGAGTAGCTGGTGGTGGAGTAAATGGTTTAGATGGTGGCGGTTGGCTGAAGGGTGTATTTTGCGATTGGTTGAACGTTGTATTTTGCGGTTGGTTGAACGGTGTATTTTGCTGTTGCCATGGTTGAGTTACAGTGGGAGTGTTTGGCAAACCAGTATTAAATTGGTTATATGAGGGTGTTGGTTGAGTTATTGGTGTATATTGATTCGCTTGATTAGGATAGTTTGAGAAGGAATGTCGAGAGCTGTGTCGACTGCGCTGTTGTTGAATTTGACCATATGCTGTTTTATGACCTAAACTAACACATAATCGTTCCCTTAAATTGGTAACTTGTTCATTTTGAGAATTTCCTAAGTATGTCAATGCAGCGGAGAGATTCCCCTGTGAAGCCAATATAGAAGCATAATACGCTAAAAGATCAGCCAAACTACCCGTAATCTGCAAAAAAATTATAAAGTTGTCACATAGAAAATTATAGTTTTTAGTTTATTTACCTCAACTACTCTTCCTTGTCTTTCTACAGCTTTCTGCAGAAATGCAACCAATTCAACTAATTCCTGCAAATCAGTCGACGATTTCTTAACAGAACTACTCCAAGAATCAACTAGTTTTTCAAAATTTCCAGCACATATATAACATAATTGAGCATCTTGTGCTAGTTTTAAATTACTTCTTCCTTCTTCTTCAAGACGACTACCAAGTAATTCTGTAATAAAATAAATACACTGAAAAATAATCTTAGTTTTGATAAGAAAATACAGTAATTACCACACAATTTTGGTAAATCTTCATTGGAAGAATGAGTTAGAGCAGCAACCAGTGCTTCTTTCCAACTATTGATATCACAATTATTAACTACAGAACTCCAGTCTTCAGAAACTAATGCAGAAATTAAAGAGGAAACATAACCATTGCTTTGTTGTAAATATTTATATTGTGTTCTTGCTAACAATTCTGAACCACCTAAAAGTTAAGATGCATTATTTTTTAGATCTATCATTGCACATCAATTAATAGATTAATAAACTCTTCCAAATTTTAACATAAGATATAAAGAACACGTTACACTGTTACAGAAATAAATATCTAGACAAATCTAATTGTGCCAACACTTTTTAGAATAGAATCACACAATGACACCCCACAATAACATCAAATTCCTACACTTTTTTAACAGCAAATACAAATTAGACATTCTAGAAGCTTTCGAGACATATAAACACTTATCAACCATTAAAAGTGTCTAACACATGTAAATCATTATAATCCAAACATGATTGACACTTTAGTTAAACAAAAAGATTATAGGTTAGTTATCAAAAGAATATATCCCATTGACAATCAAACAAAAGACACAAATTACATATCTACACATTATCCAAAAACCAGTCTAACATACAGTGTGCAACAAGGAAGACATACACAGTATGGGTAGCACAACAAAGATAGAACGCAATCATGGCTAGGTAAATTTTTAAACTAAAAATCTCTCTCCAATAACAAACAAGCAAGCAAAAACATCTGTTATAAATATTTTATCTGTCATTAAAAGCATAAAGTGAGGTTAAATTGCTGATCGTTTTAATTTGTGTATTCAAAGTGTGCAGTTTAAAACCGCAAATATGTTATTCAGTTTTGAATTTCCACCATAAATCTATTTAATAATTTGATTTTTTTCTTTCTATGTATACGACATTTTGAATTTTCTAAGATTCTTGACAAATTGTGATAAAATTGATTTTTGCGACAAAAGCAATTTATTTAGTAACATACTATTATATCGACATAATTAGTTTAACCTTACTTTATGCTTTTAATGACAGATAAAATATTTGTGACAGATATGTTTGATTGCTTGCTTATTAAACCTTGACCAAAATAACCTGTCGCAATGACGTAAACAGCCATAAGCAATGCTATTGGTCGGCGCGCACGTGGTCTCATTAATGCTTAAACTACTTCACATAAATGCGGAAACACGTATATGTAATCAGTTCTCGTTAACGTATGTACTGTGCGGTTGCATGCGGCTGCGCGGTGTGGTACGCAAACGCGCATCATCGTAAATGAAGCTTCAAGAGTGAGCCAACTTCAAGTTTATTTATGCGTTGCGACTGGTTAACGTAAACGGACTTTAGTAGAAATTTACCTAGCCATGATTGCATTCTATCTTTGTTGTGCTACCCATATTGTTTATGTCTTCCTTGTTGCACTCATTAATTTTTGTATGTTTAGGCTGGTTTTAGTCAGATAATCTGCATATCATATTTTGGCAAAATATTAGAAAATGTTGCACATATACTACGAAAGACAATTACAAAATGCCTAAGATTTTAAAGGCACTATTTCATTTTAAAGGCAGTATTCGTGTTGGTTTTAAATTAAAACCAACATGAATACTTTTTCATTCCTTTTTAATGCTAAGACAGAACACACGATATCATGGAATTGGGCATTTGCTGTTTGAATTGTTCGTTTTGTAGTTCGGTATATATTGGACAAACACTTGACATAAGATTTAAAGAGACGTGCGTTGTTATACAAATAAACATCCAGAAAGATCTAATTACGCCAAACATCTTTAAGCACAGAATAGCACAATGACTAAATAATATCAAATTTCTATATTTTGTAATAACAAACGCAAGTTAGACATTTTAGAAGGTTTCGAGATATACAAACACAAACTCAGGGTACCTTTAACAAATGAACATATGGAGCTCTGTTACTGGAAGTGTTAGATATTTAATTCTTATTTATCTTTTTATCTAGTTATCTTTTCTGTATTTACCTTAGCGACGTGTTTGTTTATATTTATATTATGTTTAATGACAGCTTAGCTGTCGAAAGAACCGTTAGGTTATAGTTTAATAAATCTGGTGAAGCTGCTTATTAATTTATTTATTTCATCTTGGATATGACGAGCAAAGCAATTATACATATGAAAAAGTTACCTGTCATAGCTATAATAATGGCATCAGCAAATTTTTGTGCTTTTAGACATAACTCGACAGCTGCTTCAGTATTTCCTAACAGAAGAGCTTGGGTGATAAGGCCCTCAGTATCTGTAAAAATCATGAAATATTAATAATAACACATATGAATGAGTTTGAACAACTTTCATCACATACCGTTGGTAGTTTTAATTTTGAATAATTTTTTTGGTTCTATATTTTGTGAGATATTCGACAGTTGATCCACCAAAGAGTTTTCATAACTTCCTGGCTAAAACAAAAAAAAATAAACAACTTTTAATACAAATGATAAGTTGATTTTGATTTCTATAATTAAATTATGGGTTTACTATCTCAAGCCTTACTTTGTGGAACTCCCATGAAATAAATAAAGATTAATAAAAAGTTTTACAATTATTAAATAACATTGAATCTCGACAGCTAAGCTGTCGAACTAACTGTCAGGTTATAATTTAATAAATCTTGTGAAACTTTTTATTAATCTTTATTTATTTCATGAATTATGGGTAGTAAGTTAACTTAACATAAGCCAAAGTTTAACTTAAGGGCCTATACCATGCAGGAGCATTTTTCGTTTTTGACATAACCTCGAAATAATCATCTGTAATATGGGTGGATTCGTTTGCTAAAATTACACGCTCATATTAAGTAGTAAAAATCATGCATCCCTCTCCTACTCATTTCCCCTCTTTGTTATAGAATTTCAACAAAATTTATATTTAGTGAGCATAAATCTTACATGCGTAGATGAATTAATATTAATTGTTTATTAGTTAATGTTAATCAATTGATAAGTAAATGTACTGTAATTAGCAATATTGTAAAAAAGAATTAAAAAGCAAGTAATAATAAAAAAGAACCAACCAAAAAAGTATAATAAATGGACATTCATTAAAGAAGAAATGTGTGACAACTAGTGATGGGAACTTGGGTGTCGAGTGTTGTGATACTATTCGTGGTCGTGACACTTGAAGTGTCACGACTTTTAGTGTCGAACAGTATCGCTCTTATTAGAGTGTAATTCGAAGTTGCTTGATCATTCTTACAAAGAAATTAAAGGCAGATTTGTTGAACTGGCCAACAATCATTGAATAAGATGTACATATAAAAATATTTTGTTGTGGATTTTTTTCTTTTGTATTAGTATAATATTGACGGTGATAATTTTATCTTGGGTTTTCAACAAAATAAATTAAAATCAATAATTGAAGTTGAATAAGTTCCTCATGTACCTAATTATTATTTCAGCTTCTTATATTTATACCTTATAATGTATTTTGAAGAAAGACTACTGTCGAAACACGTGTAAATAAATACAATGATCATTAATTTTAATTAATTCAATTTATTTTGCTGAAAATCCAAAATAAAAGTATCATCTTCAATCTTAACAAAAACACGTTCTCGACTAAAGACCAGCGTCGTCAGCGAAATTACATTTTTAAATAGTTATTATAATAAATCCAATGAATAGACTTGAATTACAGGTTATTTATAGAATTTGTTTCTTTTCTTTTAAATTTCTGTTTCATAATATGTATTTGCTTTTATAAATAATTTAATGTCTTTTAATGTACTTAATGCATAAATATATAACCATAACAGAATTTACTCATATAATTGTTTTTTAATCCATAGTTTGCTTATGATTTAATTAGCTATGAATCTTGATTGCTTCTCGTTTCAATTGGATTACATTTACACTAGCGCATGCATGATGTAAAGCTGAAGTGTCTTTAAAGTATCATGAAGAATCGACACTTCTCCCGCCATATTGTTTTGACTCTTAAGCTGTTAAATTTACGAAATTTTTTAATTCAGAGTCACCTCATTTAATATTTAATTGCAAAGCATAAATAATTAAAGTCTAATATTAGCTCTAATGGTATACAATGCACGTTAGCACATTAAACAACTATCCCCTATGCCTCGAAGGTCGCAGGATCGATTCCTGTCCGGTAGCTTTTTTTATAAGAACAATAATAATAATCAAAAACAAATGACATTAAAAAATATACTCGTAAATCAAATAATTATTCTTTTTAAGAACTAACAAGTTAAAAAATTTAAAAAAAACTACTCCAGCAGGGATCGAACCTGCGATACATGAATTGCAAAGCAAGCACATTCCACTTCAAGCCACAAGCGGTAGTTACTTGTGGAGCTAACACGCATTTTATAGTACCATTAGAGCTGATGTTAGATTTTATTTATGCTTTACAATTAAATATATCATAGTATGTTTAATCGTTTAGTTTTATTTTCAATTAACATAAATATACATAGTTTAATTTAAATAATGGGCAATATGAATACAATGCCGCAAATGCTTTTACTTCTATCAATAAAGGATGAAAGATACGATATTTAATTAGTAAAGCAGTAATAAAGTATAAGTATTTAATTAGCTATGTAATAAAACCATTTGCTACATTTTATTCATATGGTTTATTATCGCACACATGTCTCTAAAGTAGGCGGAACCACGTTTAGTGTTTACAGTATTTAGCAAATGTAGTGGCCTCTTTTGACACCAATAATAACTAAAAAATCCAAAGAAAATTTATTTCCAATTATTCGTCTCCTGATCTTATTAATTGATCTATTTAAATAAAACAAAAAGCAAAGTAAAGTACGATTAATAAGCTACACCAGCGCTTTTGATTTTTTCTTAGAATTACCCTTGGTTAATATTTTAGGACTTTTTTAAACATCAATCAATTTTTCTGTGTTTTTCTTGTAAACTTTGTACCAAAAAAATGTTTTTTCTTAAATCCGAAAAAGCACCTCCGTACAATGGACTTTCCTTTTTATTTTGGTTCAAGTAGGGTGTGAAAATTTTATGAAATAACTGAATGAGAAGTATAGAGCGAAAAGTATTTTAGCTATCATAAATTCCCACGTACTGTAGACCCTTAACCCAATCCAATGATTCTTAACCTTTGGACTATACCAGGTTAGAAATACCGGGTGTCCCAAAATGCTCTTTACACACAATATCTCCCTTATTTGAACAGATAGAAAACTCAACCAAAAAACTATTGTGAACGACTCAAAATGGCCCTTCAGGAAACATCCTTCATCGCTGGCTGCATAGCAACGTTTAAGAGATCAAGCCAAGTTGATTAATTTTTAAAATTGCATCCTCTGCTTTTGTTACGGAAACTAAATTATTTATTAAAAAATATTATGATTAGACCCGCGTCTACGAGGAAACTACTGAGGTGCTTTGAAGTCTGTGTAGAGTCCACAGGAGGGCATTTTTAACATTTGCTTTAAGTTTAAGATAAATTCGTACATTTTCTTAAACCCCTAAATGCATATTAGATAATTAAGTACGGCATACTGCCGTATGCAGAATGGAGTGAAGACTAATAAGGGAGATATAGCAAGTAAAGAGCATTTTGTGACACCCAGTATATTATAGAAAATAAACGTAAATTGTGTCAATTTATGTGGTGTGCAGTAAGTTACCAGTCAGCACTAGGGCCATATTACCACTTTTCCCGGTTTTTTAGTATGTAGTTTAGTAAGTAATAACAGAACATAAAACTTCACTTGAAACCATTTTTTTATTGTCGGAGAAGCCTAAATAACCAAAAAACTCAAAATTCAGATTTTACATTCGTTTTTCAAATTTACAGTGTAAATAAGTTTGACATTTGAACATCTGTTCAATAGTGATTACCGACTTTAAAATGTAAAATGTTACAGTTTCCGGTATTCAAATAGAATAGTATTGGACACGCAAATAGAAAATAGTATATTAAAGTATTAGTTTCATAAGACACGTTTTTTAGCGCACGCGTCCAAGTTTAAAATTTACCCTTCTGTTTTTCTGTTTTTTCTAAATAACAAGTGCGTTAAAACGTCTTTTGAAACGAATACTTCATATGTACTATTTGCGTTATTTTGTAATCATTAAAAAATTAACTTATTATTTGTTAAATTTGTTAAGGAAACTGTGAAGTTTATTGAGAGTTAGCAAAATTGAAAATTCTAATTCTGCATTTGTTTTTCAAATTTACAGTGTAAATAAGTTTGCGTTAAGGACGCTAAAACGTCTCATGAAACGAATCTTTATATTATTTTTTCTATTTGTCCTTTAGTGTCATTGTCCTTTAGCGTGAACTTAGCTTAGCTTTAAATTTGAACGTTTAGCGTCCGCTAAAAACGTGTCTTATGAAATGAACGCTTTATACTATTTTTTAAAATTAGCGTTAATTTGCAATGGCTTTAAAAAAAATAACGTAATTGTAAACAAAATTTAACTTTGTTAACTAGTTTGATAGTTGGCAATACTGAAAATTGTAATCCTGCACTTTGTTTTTAAATGTGTGTAAATAACTTTGACATTCTTCATAACAACAGCTGTTCGACAATGATATCAACCTTAAAAAATAAAATATTACTGTTTCCAGTCTCAAAATGAACTGAATGACTTAATAAGAGATTGACATCTTCCGAAAGATGCGTCAGAATTGTTGGCATCCAGACTTCGTGAGAA
Source organism: Agrypnus murinus (assembly GCA_929113105.1). NCBI lineage: Eukaryota > Metazoa > Arthropoda > Insecta > Coleoptera > Elateridae > Agrypnus > Agrypnus murinus. The sequence goes on along the minus strand of OV816025.1, from coordinate 37,023,191 downwards.
AAATTGGTTGGTTCCTGGAACATCAACCACTTTCTATAGAAATCGAGAAAAAGACTTAAGCCCTTATTTCAGTTCAGATGGATCTTTAGTATATTGTAACAACATTCCTGCTTTAGTTACAAAGTTGGGAGCTGCTTCTTATGACAAAGAAGAATGGCGTCTGTTCATTGATTCAAGCAAAAGAAGCCTAAAAGGTGTGTTACTACATAATGGCAATGTGTTGAGGTCTATTCCTTAAAGAGACCTATGAGAACTTGGAGTTTCTTTTAAAAAAAAAATCAAGTATGTGGAACATAATGCTTTGCGGAGATCTAAAGGTGCTTTGTATGCTTCTTGGTCAGCAATCAGGATTTACAAAGTTCCCCTGTTTTATCTGTGAATATAGCCGTGCAGGAGACAAACATTGGACTGTAAAACAGTGGCCTCTTCGAAAAGATCTCGTCCCAGGTGCAAAAAACATACAACCTACTAAATTGGTGGATCCTACAAAAGTCCTTTTACCCCCTCTACATATTAAAGGCAATGTAGCAATTAGTTAAAGCTCTTGACAAAGGTGGAGGCTGTTTTAAATATATTTGCACCAAATTTCCAACTTTATCTGAAGCAAAGTTAAAAGGAGTTTTTGTAGGGCCTCAAATAAGATCGCTGTGTAAAGATGAGCATTTTCTCAATTGTATGAACACTGTTGAAAAAGATACCTGGATTACGTTTAAAGAGGTTACTGATTAGTTTTTGGGGAATCATAAAAACTCCAACTACGAGAATGTTATCAACCACATGTTAAAGAAGTTTCAGCACTTGGGCTGCAATATGAGTTTAAAAGTACATTTCCTATTCTCACATTTGGATCAGTTCCCTGAAAATCTCGGTGCAGTGAGCGAAGAACAGGGTGAAAGCTTTCACCAGGATATACGGGAAATGAAACGACGTTATCAAGGTAGATGGAGCATATCAATGATGGCAGACTATTGCTGGATGTTACAACTCGATAATCTAGAAAAAACACACAACAAAAAAGCTACTAAGCGCAGTTTTCATACAAAACGTAAAAGATATTAAGTTTGACAGAAAATAAAATCACATATGTAATATTTTTGGAAATATACCTTCATTTTTATTTTATGCACTAAATATACATAATGTGTATAAGTTGTTTTCTTTTTTGTAATTGTTTTGGAGATATACAATCATTTTTATTTTGTGCAATAAATGTACATTATGTGTATAAGTTGTTTTCTTTTTTTTGTAATTTGTAAAAAAACCTGACGTGATACATAAAAATGAAAAGGAATTTCATAATCAGGGTCCCGAAATTGTATAAAATTAGTTGTTGAAATTAAAACATCTTTCAAAATAAATTTTTTTGTAGACCTGTGTAATTTTTGAAACCACCAATTCAGATGATTATAAAACTTCATATATGTGAGTCAGAAAAATCGATGAATTTCAAATTTAAATATTTTAATTCCATTTTCTTTCTGAAAAATCTTCGGTAAATTCTCAATATCTAGATTGATTTTTATAAGTATATAACATTATTTACAGCCTTGGTAGTGTAATGTCTCGAGTCCTGGACTTTCACCCAAGCGGCCCGAGGTTGATTCCTGGTGCCGGCAGATCTGGTTAAGGTTTTCTGCAGTTTTCCTTAGCTGTGACACAAATGTGGGATTTGTGCTGTTCCATCTGTAAGTCGGCTGCAGCCGCACTTAGGACCTACGTTATAATAATAATAATCGCCCCTTGCCTCCCGCACAAGCTTATAGCTTCAGGGGTCTGGTTTCCAGGCTATGGGTTGTAGCAATTATTATTATTATTATTATTGTTTGTTTGTTGTTATAGCAAAAAAGGTTATTTTAATTTCTAAGTAATTTGATCAATGTTTTATATTAAACGTTCCACAGTGCAACGACATTGGCACCTATGGCCATTGGCAACAGCCCCAAGCGCATCTAGCGGATAGCTAGATGCTGTCGCGCTCTCTGCCCTATCCTTACTGTGGCACTGACTATAAGTATCTCTTGAAAGTATACACTTCAATAATTAACATGTAGGCAACAACAGTGTCCTAGTAATACATTGAAAGGCATGTGTGTGAAATGTCTGTGCAACAGGTAGTGTATTCAAGAGATATTCGGTATGTTTCACACATTAAACATAAAGCACTATAAAAGTATAATTTAAATTGGAAGCATATAGTGAGTTATGTTTTGTTATAGCCTACGTTTTGTATATAAACTAATTAATGGTGTTATTTTTATGCCTTTGCTTTATTTCTTATTAATCTCTGTACTAGTACTCATACATCATCTTACCCATAATGCGACAAGACTGCATTATGACATGCATAATTACGTTATTTTCTTTAAAATACCGTATTCTCAGCATACAAATAAGACCAAAGTAAGAAAAATTCCATACTATAACAAATATAGACATGCCAAAAGCTGTTTGTGAGAGCAAAATAAAGTGAAGCATAACATCCTGTACTACAAAATGTTAAATACAAATTATACAGAACACTTAAATGCAAACAAGAAAAAGGCAATAAAAATTAAAGCTTTGTTAACAATACTAAGCTTACCGAAAGATCAGGACTGCCTTTAGAAGAATAGTTATTTTCTCCATCAGAAAAACCACTCTAAGAAGAAAATTAATACAAGCATTGTTAGTTCACAGAATACTAGGCAAACACAAACGCAATACTAAACAATCTCCTCACCATTTCATTAATACATATAAAATAACTTACTTGATTTAAATTAGAAAACTGATCACTCAAACCATCAATATCCTGTTTCAAATCTTGTCCGACATACTCAATCAACTTTTCATTAATATCTTCAATTTTATAACCCAGAAGATTTAAAAGTTCAGCACGAGGATTCTCCTCAAAATTTGCTTTCAAAAAGTACCAGATATTTCTTTTATGTTGATCACTTAAAGTATCTGCTTTGTTACGACAATACTCTGTTGAACAAAGCAATTTACGTTATTAAAACATTAATTTAAATAAGACAAACTAACCTGTAAAATTTCCATATTCTAAAGCTTGCTCTAAAAGAGCCGACTGATTTACAAGTTCAGGTTCCGTTATAACTTGACTTACAAATACTGATCTTATCACAGGGGCAGGTATTTCATCACCTTGTGTACTTTGAGGTATTGATGCATTTTCACTTACAAATGTTATTAATTTTCCACCAAACTAGAATACGAGATATTTTAAATAATGTAAACATAGATAATCATTGTTTAACTAACCCCAAAACTTGCTCTGACAGGCCGTTTTAACCATTTAGGAGGTTTAGTTAAATCAACACTAACTGGAGCACTACTTTGTTGTGGTGCAGGTGCCTGAATGTAACCATCCATACCAGGAAAACTATCAGCAATCTTATCACTAGTTTGAACTTGTTGCGTTTTACCACCCATTAGTGAATACACCGAAATATGACCATCGAAACTCGGACATGCGATTAGTGCAGGATTTTTAGGGCACCAAGCAACATCAAAATTCCATTGATTTGTTTTTGCAACCTCAGACAATACTTCTCCTCCAGGATTGTTAGAATTTGGATTCCAACAAATAATTCGATTATCTTTACCACAACTTACTAACAGGTTAGGATCTTGGGCACACCATGCTAGTGATAAAATACCACGTTGGTGGTTTTCTAATGTCTTTAATGGTGATGTTGCATATCGTAAATCCCATAATTGAACTACTGGTGCTTGGTCTTCCTCTATAAATTATTCAGTTTAATATTAAAGAAAATTCTTGAATATGATACAAGAGGCTGGAATCCTAAACAAACACATCACCAAATAAATGATTTCACTATAGGCAGCAAAAGAACAAAGGCACATACATACATAATGAAATAACTAATAAATATCAAACATACGAAATAACTGCTTGCTCTGGCTCATATTACCAGTGGCGTAGTTAGAGGGGGGAGGAGTATTGAGGGGAAGGTTGAAAACAAACTCATTCCTGATTGAATATTGCCTTTGATAATGACAGCATAGCTGTCGAAACAATATTGTCAGGTTATATTTTAAAAAACTATGAAACTTTTACTAATCTTTATTTATTTCATGATTATGGAGTTCCACAAAGTAAGGCTGGAAACAATAAACAAAAAATAAATTAGTTTCGTACTACCAATACGTAGGTGTGATAACACAAAAAATTCTCTTGTTCTGAGATGATCGAGCAACCAGTACTGGACCACTTGGAGAATTTTTAGGTTTTTCGAGTTTCATCGCATTTCCCGATCTGAGCGTCAATTTATAATTTATAAAGGTTTTATTTTATATTTACAAGATTTTAAAAAAGAATCATGAAAATCTGAGTAGTTTTAACCGGTTCCGAGATAACGATCTTTATTTGCCTAAGGCTCCTCCACTATAGTTAGTAAGAAAAAATGTGGGTTAGATTTTGGATAATACTACTATAAAATCGTTCCAAGAATTTTATCCCCCTTTTCAAATTTCCACAAATTCATTTTTATAGTAGTTTTTAAGTAAAAATGTAGGTTAAATTCTTTCATAGAATACTATTATAAAATAGTTCCAAGAATTAGTTCACCTTTTTTAAATTTCCACGAATTCATTTTAATAGTAGTTACTAAGTAAAATGTAGATTACCTCTTTCTTAGAATACTACTATAAAGTAGTTCCAAAAATTATGTCCTCTTTTTAAATTCCAAGAATTCATTTTAATAGTATTGAGTCATTCCATACGAAATCATCTAAAAAAAATTTCTTTTGTTGCTCCACTATTTTAGATTATGCTCAAAGTTTGTGAGAATCTTTTTTAGGGTTCCAAAGAAGGAAATCCATCGTCATTTAATTTTCGCATGCGTCAGTTGCCGCCTGCCCTAATTAAAGCATAATTAAAGGTGCTGAAAATGCGTGTATTTTACTGATTATTCGTGATTTTTAACTGACTCCCAGTGTCTCGACTGTTGAATGCAAACAGCTAATATTTCTCAGAGATTAAGTGCACATATCGTGGAAGAAATAAAACCTACAATTAACTCGTTCGGCATACTCTTTATAAAAAAATCTCTGCTTGAAATCTTGAAATTTTAAAAAATCGCATTATTTAGGCTAATATGAATGTGTATCTAAGTAATTAGAATATATACTACAGTAAGTATATGTACTACTAAGTAAGTTGTATATACTATATTATGGCAAACTAACATAAGCATTTCGGGCTTAATTAGTGTTTTAGAGCCCTTTATCGTCTTATCGCCTCTGGCTTTCGCCTCAGGCGCTAAGTGACTCTGTGGGCTCTAAACTACTCAATTAAACCCTTAATACATAATATACTGTTGTGTATCAAGAATCTTTGTTAATCTTCCTGTTTACAATCGTTTGGGTTTGCTAAATCATCCTTGAAAATAATTAACACCAGTCAACCCTGGATTGCTTGTATTAAACATATTAATGTTTCTTGAACAGTAATTCCCAAACTTTTAAACTCAAGGGTCACTAAAAATTTAAAAAAAATCAGAGGACCTACTTAAAACTATAAATTTAATAGCTTCTCTCAAATTGTGAAAATGCTCTGAAAATAAATTTAAATATGATTGTAGCTTAATAGGTTTGGTATTAATTTGATAAAGACTTTACAATAACTTCTAATACGAAAAAACAGAATTTAACAAAAATATTATTAGTTAAAACATAATTTTTGTGTTGTTCGCAAACCCCCCTACAACTTCTAGCGAACTCCAATGCTTGTCCGCAGATCACACTTTGGAAACCACTGGTCAGGATATCACTCACGTGCCGCCCTTTAAAATGTTTTGCTTCACTTAAAACCTCAAATCCTGCCATTGAAAAAATAGGTATCACAACGATATCTTTTGGCTGTAAAATGATCTAAAATGAACATCTTACGATCTTCACCTTTCTTCAGATAAAGGCGAGTTTTAGGCATCGACAATGAAGTTATATGGTTTAAAGAAATAATATTTTTGTTATTATAATTAGATTGAATTCCTTATACAGGTCGTACAGTATTGTTTTGCTTACTATTACATGTTTATATTTCTCATTGTAGGTTGTTTATCTCAAACTAGGGTTTTATGATTTTCTCATATGTTGACCTTTCTAAATACCAGTCAGGTTTCCAGAGCCTCTCCTATGTTTGTGTGTGGTGGGGTGGTCATACCACAGTATAATAACAACCAGTGGTGCACTCTCGTAAATATGTTCTGCCGCCACGTGCGACATTGTATTCTCAGACTGTTTAGGCAGTCAAGGTTAATTTTAATGGCAGCATTGGAGGTTAAGCAAAACTTTAAAATGGAGAAAAGTGGAGAAAACATAAGCATTATTCTTCACAAATCATTTATAAATGTAGTTTTACACTTTGATAGTTTAGTAAGAAAGACGATACTACAAGAATTGTTGCGGCATTTAGTTTGTCGCATTTTTGTCTGTTGAAACCAGATCTTGATAAACGATTTTCTTTTGCTTCTTCTAAAGATGTTTTTTGGTAGTTCAAAATGTAATTTTTCTAATTTTAATAAAATTTTTGAATTTGGGAAAAAATGTTCAAACTCAATCCGTAATAATGTCGCTGGCAGAAGACGAAAGACTCCAGAGAAAATGCATGGTAAATTTCAAAAATTCATAATTTCGCGCAGTCATCCTAGGCACTCGAAGTTTTGAGAATTTTACAGAAAAAGAGCTGAACTTTATTGCCCTGGCGGTCGATTGGGTCCACGATTTTTTTGGTACACCATACAAGCTGTTAAAGTTTGACATTTTTTGAATCAAAAATATTTTTTATTCTTCGGGGGATGGCGGAGAGCGGAAAAGCTTAAACGTAACATTCGCTCACACACCCTTAAACTAGACACTTTAAACATTTTAGCACTCAAAGGTTTTGCACATCCATTTTCGTCCAAAATCCACCGAGTGATGATGGTTTGAAATTTTGGTATTTTTGGTGCTTTTTCAAGTGGTGCATTTTTTTTTTCCTGAAGTGTATTTAACACCAGATAACCTTAGAAAGATCTATACTACTTACATAAGATCTACGCTAGAATACTGTGTGCCTGTGTGGAATGCATTCTTCACTCTAAAAAATTCCCCTTCAATTTACCCTAAAAAATGGAGGGAACTATGTTACCTCCATTTTTTTGGGGTAAATTTACTTCAAAGTGTAATTTTCATAGGAAGTGGGAAATTTCAATATTAGGTTAAATTTGCATTGTCATGTTTCCTTTTTAAATAAATTTACAGATTAAAATTACGATCTCAATGCAATCTTACATTTTAACATTAAAATACCTGCGTAAAGTTATAACTTTACCTAATATTGACCTAATATTGAAATTTCCCACTTCCTATGAAAATTACACTTGGAAGTAAATTTACCCCAAAAAATGGAGGTAACTTAGTTGCCTCCATTTTTTAGGGTATAATTCACCGGTAATTTTTTAGTGTTCATAAAAGATGTAAATCTTTTTGAACAAATTCAAAGAAAAGCTAAATAGCTTAAGAAAACTTCCGTATTAAAACTGACTAGAAGTCCTTAAAATTCTGAGACTCAAAGCAAAACGCAATAGAGGAGATCTTATTGAAACATACAAAATAATAAATGGGTATTATGATTGTCCGCTCAAAGAAATGTTTACATTCAATTCCAGTACAATTTTGTGTGGGCATCAGTGTAAACTAAATCGTGATAAATTTTATAAGCTAGTGAGAGAGCACTTTCTTACAAATCGTGTTGTGAGAAGTTTGAATAAGTTACTGAACAGTGTAGTTCAAAGAAACTGTTAATACATTCAAAAATGCATTAGATGCACTCTAATTCCATAGACTAACACGTTGTTCTGCGTGAGCGACCAATGTGGCGAAGCGGACGACACAGGCGAATGGTGGTGCGAACAAAGCGAATTGAAAGTGTTCTACGTAGCACATTTTCGCAATCGCGCGAAAAACTAAAGAAACATAATTATGGACCCTAGTCTGGTGACAATAGGCTGGTGAAACAAATATTGTTTATTTGGAGAGGATAAAAGGACCTCGCACATTCCTTATCGAAAATGGCTTTCACCAGATTGTTCTGAAACTGTGCTTTTTTCGAGTTTTCAAGGTGTAGATCAAAAGTGTCAATGGGCACATAGTCCAAAAAATTGTAGTTTATGAATTACAGCCGTTTGAAGTTGAATAATGCAAGAATTGTCTACTTCAAATGGCTGTAATCCAAAATTTATAATTTTTTGGTGTTGATCAAAGTTTCAAGAATTTTGGCCCAAAGCCATTTCCCATAATGATTGAGCGGGGTACAATTTAAAAATTGCCAACTTCAAACTGCTCTATTTCGAAAACTATAATTTTTTAGACTTTCTGTTCAGTGACACTTTTGATCTACACATTAGGAACTATCATTTACCAAAGTTTCAAGAATTTTAACTGAGACCATTTCCAATAAGGATTCTATCGGCTGTAATTCTAAAACTATAATTGTTTGAACTTTGTGTCCATCGACACTTTTGACCTACACATCAAAAACTATCTTTCAACGTTTCAGAGGAATTTGGTGAAAGCCATTTTCCATAAGGACTCTGCGGGGTCCTTTGGAAAACTTCCATTTATTTAATGCATTAACAAATTTTTCAAATTTATTTCACAATTATTTCAAAAGTAATCATTTTATTATTGGTTTTCCCTTTTAAAATTAGATTCAATCTAACAAAACATTACCTGCTATGCCGACTATTCAGATGCGGCTAACGCGGTGAAGGCGGAAATATCAAATAATTTGATCGCGTCAACCGCCTGAAATCCACGTCTAGCGAAGATCCGGGCGACGCAATCTTACGTAGGACACCTGCATTGTTTGCTTGGTTTTGGTTTTGATAAATCCGCGCCAGCCACTCCGCTCGCTTTGCCCGCAAGCAGTCGCTCACGTAGAACAGTGTGTAAGCTACATACTATCTTATACATTAATATTGCATGACAACTGTTAAATTGGTGTCAAGTAATTTTTTTTACGTTATGATTTTATGCATCACAATGTAACAGCATGTTGATGAAAGTATTATTGCCTATGCCGCCTACTTTCTAATAAATAATAATAATAATTAATTACAGTATGCAAATTCTTATAAGTAAAGCCATTAATTTTATGCTCTTATTATTTTATTCAAACACTTTTTGGCGCAGCATTCAATTTTGGCACACCACAAGGCACCCCCAATAGTACATGGAATTTTGCCTTTTTTGAAATCCTAATTTCCTTTATTTATAAGATCTTGGTATTGAGTAAATTTTTTTCTAGAAATCGAAAATAAAAAACGAATAGAAATGAACACTTTTATTTTTGCCGCGTGTAAAACCTTTTTTGTTGTTGAAATCATTCATTTTTCAAAGCTGCTGCATTGACAATAACGATATTTTGTATATAATATATTGCGAAATATTTCCAACAGAGGTGCCACTATCGATCTGTCAATAGCGTATAATACATGAATGCTTTTAACAACTCGGTTGCCCTTAGAAAATACCTTAGAGAAATTTCTCTCCCATAGTATAGATTATTAAAAGTTAGTGATTTAAGTTACGATCAAAGTACCTTAATTTTAGTTACATGTTGGTTGTAGAGTTATTCGTTAATCTAGGAGCTGGAAATTTGATAAAAACATTACAAAATAACCTAAAATGGATATTTTGTAAATACAACTTAAAAATAATGAAATCACATATGTATATCACTGATGCATATGTATAGAATTCTAGCCTGTTGAACAAATTATAAAACCTGATGCTAAGCAGAGCTGTGTTGCAACTTCAGGATGCCAAGCAACGACTTTCCATCGAATTCTTGATACAGTATCAGTTAATTTTATAATAGGTTCATTTTTACGCAAATCCCACACTACACATTTTGAAGAAAATGTTGATGCTAAAATATGTTGCACTTGACGATTCCATGCTATGCAAAGTACATCTTCGAAAGGTTGAGATTTTACACCTATTAGTATGAAAAGACTTTAATAAGCTGATAATATGTAAATATTACACAAGTTTTTACCAGGTGTCATAGGTGTATTGGTATTGTTTAAATCCCAAATATAAATTTCAGATTCACCAGCACCAGTGGCTAATAAATTAGACTGAAAAGGATTAAAATCCAAAGCATGGACAGGGCCTGTATGTTTATCTTGCCGTGCGACAAGGCCATCTTCACCTCGCAATAATTTTGAGGCACTATAGATTTGAACTATACCTCCATCACAACCACCCACTATGGTTCCATTATTTTGGTCTCGTCCATATGGACCCCATACTAGTTTTTGAAAACGTTGCTCTGCTGGAACTGTAATTTTCAGTTCCATATCCAGTCCCGGTTCAGAGAGATTTAACGAATATATTTCTAATGCTGCATTTGTATTAAAAGAAGCATCTAATTGTTGAGCTGCTGTACCAGCAGCTAGGAGTATCGGGTGTTGGTTAGCAGGTGACCAGGCTATGTTAGCCGTTCTTTCTAAGTCTTTTACTTTCATTTTTAACTTACTATTAAAAACCTGTAATATAAATATAAAGAATTAATATAAAATTCTCACTGTTTAAGTTCTATTTTTAATCATAAATAATAAAGAAAAGATCTTAAAGTATATTATAAATGGATAATTTCTAAACTAATGTGTAAAATAAAGATCACTTTTACAATAGTATATTTTATATATTACCTTAATTAAGAAAATAATAATACATCTGGACTAATAAAAATTACTAAAGATACGGCTTTTTGGACAAATCGACACTTCCAACGTGGCCCTGTCAAAACTAGATCATCTTATCAAAACGCCATCTATGAATTAGATATCTAAATCCCAAAAAAATAATGACTATGCATGTGGTTCAACATACGCCAAAATCAACTAAAATTTAAAAGTAATAATAGTTGGATTACAGAAAGAAATCATATTTTGAAAATTTATAAAAACTTGGTTACATTAATTATTTATTGATTATTCCTAATAAAAATGTATCAAACTCGTTTTCTAAAAACTTGAAAATAACGAAAACAGCACACGGTTAAGCTGTTAGCTGTATTTGATCCACGATTATCAACAATTCACGAAACGTCAGAATTTTAAAGTTAGAAGGTTATGTTGTTCTTTGTAAACAATAATTATTGTCATTGATATTGATATTTATAAATTGATATTGTTGAATAATAATATTAAAATATATAGTGTTAAGTAATGGTGGAAGACACATCTAACAGCAGTAATAAACCAAAGGTAATTTATAGATATTACAATTTTATTTTGTACACGCACTTTTCTGTGAACATTTTATTTATGAATGGGATTTGTTTTAGGGAAGAGAAAGGCCAAAATCTGTATATTCTTGGACAGTAATTGATGTTCAGAAGTGGTTGCGTCGTCATTGCAGTGATTATTATCAACAATATGGAAATTTATTTTTGCAGCATGATATAACTGGGCGAGCCTTGTTAAGACTGAATGACAATTCATTATTACGCTTGGGTATAACTGATACTACACACAGGGAAGCGATATGGCGTGAGATTTTGAAGTTACGGTTAAAAACAGATATAATGGAAATACGAGACTTGCAAAGAAGAGATGCTTATAATATGTCTTACGATTATTACATAGCTTAAAGTATTATTTTAGTTAATAAAATTGTATTTGTTATTCAGGACTTTCATTTATCCTTAAATATGAAATCACGAGTAAAATGAAGGAAAATCGAATCTTTAATGATCTTGTAATATTATAGATTTAATATGCATGCACATGTACTCTTTCTATTCTACAAGATGTTCTAAAAGTCTGGAACTATGGAATTTGCACTCAACCAACTTCTGCAAATGTTTTATTCAGTGTTGGCATGCCTCATTAAGCAGATTAGATGTTGCTTAAGATCATCTGAATTCAAGATGGTAAAGGCAGTCCAAATTGTATTTGCAAAACAAAAACTGACTCTTCAAAGACATTACAATGTACAGGGTTATTCATTATATACTGACCACCCCTTTATATTTGTTATTAGAGATAAAAAAATATTGTACCTATTTTTTTTATAAAATTTGAAAAACAATTGCATGTATACTATTAGGATAGTTATTATTTGGGTCAAGTTGGAATTTTCGGTTTTGCCAGGTGCTTATTTGATCCAAAAAAAAAACGAAAATCTTAAGACCAACAGGAACATCCTATCTATTCTAATCATTCGCTGTAACGAGGAGAAGTTTCCCATTTAAAATATATGTTTTTTTTTCAATTCTTATGCATAGTCTTGACCACTGGTACAAATTTTTGAAAAAAAAAAGAAAATTAATTTTATAGAATTAACGGGCATCAATGCTACTTTTAGGTGAAAAAAAATTATATGGGACATTCTACATCACTTCAACACTAGTTGAACGGTGCATTATTTTGAATTTATTTGTATAAATCCTTGGAAAAAATCGAATGGCCCATATAATTTTTTTTTACCTACAAATAGGATTGAACCTGTTAATTCCAAAAATTCAATTTTTAAATTTGTTCTCAACAATTTGTTCTAGTGGTCAAATAACATACTAACATACAATAACAACTATGGTCAAATACATAAGAATTGAAAATAGCATGCATTTTAAATTTGAACTTCTCCTCATTACAGTGAATGATTATAGAATAGAGATAGGAAGTTTTGCTATTGATCTTAAAATTTTCAGTTCTTTTTTTTGGAATCAAAAGGGCTCCCGGCAAAACTGAGATTCCAACATGACCCAAATAAGAACCACCCTATGACGCATAGTTCATGTGATATGGAATATATGTATATATTTCTTTAAATGGAACACCCTATATATTATTGCATTTTCAAATAACCCGTTTTTCTTGACTCTAATTATATGATGTATAATAATAATTGTCCCCTTTCACAAGCCATGTAGGCCCATCCTGGTATAGCAAGATAGGCTGCTATTACTCGAGTATTTTAGTACCCAAGGGTAGTCAAGTGGTTAGCTTTACGGCTGCCTATTATTACCGCGGTAAATGATTTCTCAGATACCCATTTTCACAGACTGAATCGACCTGGAAGCCTTAGATATTTTTAAAAATACCAATATATCATTTCTGGGAATTTAACCCAGGACTACAAGAATGGTAGTTAGTCAAGTGCCAGACCACTAAGCTACTAAAGCTTCTGATGATGTATAAGACTACCATTAAGATGACAGATTTTTAAAAAGTTTTGATTTCTTGCCTAGAGATGTTGCATCTTTTGTTTTAGCACCATTGCAAACAGGCGTCATAAAACCAAATTGTTTCGTCAAAAGACCCTGATTGTTTTCTTCGGTTTATGGATTTTTAACACTTACAACCTCGGTAACGTCATTTGTGTATATTTTTTGTTTTGATTAACTACGAGGAGGTTGCGCGAGAGGATATCTGACACATCATTGGGCCTTGAAAAGGGTCGATTTATTTGAAATTAGAAAATGTTTAAATCGAAAAATATTGGTCAAATATTGTCCATTATTGGATGGTACTGGGTGCCCCATTTATTTTGACCCTTTATAAACCTAGCGTCAGTGCATCACTCGTGTTCCAAGGATCGTGGGTTCGAATCCCACTTGAGGCGACGGGATTTTTCTAATTGGAGAATTCCGTCACTTCAACTATGGATGTGTGTATTCGTGTTGCATGTTAGATGAGGGACAGATGACCTTAGCTGTTGGTTCCCCTGTAGTGTAGGCGTGAAATAAAAAAAATAATCTTGTTAAAAACTAAAAAAATATTTTATTACTACTTCCGTTATTTAAATCATTCCATACCTTAGAATATAAAACTTTAATAAGAAGCAAAATCATCTACTACATAACACCTGGATGGGGCCTTAATATGGTGGAAGACTGTCTCGAAATGCGCACATGAACTACATAACTTCAATTTTAAAACATAGTATTTTGAAATTAATCTTAGAATAGAAGTTTTATATTTAATATTTTAAACAAACGAATACTTATATTTATGAAATGTAATACACTTCTTCGTATTTGCCGTAGTTTGAGAGAATAGCAGATTTAGGTGGTGTCTAATGGCGGCCAGTGTAACGTTATATCCGTCGCTTTTAAAGCCCATTCCGCCGGGTAGTTGTGTAGGTAGTTATGCCTACAGTTTTATATTCTATGTTCCAGACAAAAACCATTTGCAGAAGGCCCTAATACCGTATCTTAACGATATCCTTCTTTAACCCGCGTTCGGTATTTCAGACCTGTTCGGTTTCTATAGTAAGGACTGCTGTAAATAATTATAACCATAGCAAGAGTTTTCAAAGCAAAAATAGTTGAAATACCGAACACAGCATTATTAGCTACTTTGTTCGATTAGTGGATCGTTTGATATTACATCAAGTATATTTAAACTTGCTATAAAAATGATAAAGGTAAATTTTAGGTTATAGGTACGTGACAGCTGACATATGTATCCTAAAACTAAATTTTGCCAGCTGTCACAAAAACCAGTTGCGTGGTTATTAATTAGATTAATTTATTAAATAGCGAAAGCTACTTTACAGAAATGCAAAGTTCGTCTGTTCAGAGCACGATTATTTCTGGAACGGTTTAATATTTTCTTTGAAGTGATCTGTTGCCTTTTTCGAAGAGAAATGCGTGATGAGTGTGGTATCATTAGAAAGCATTTTAAGGATACATTCTATAAATCGCAATGTGTCTTTTTGCTTCCAGCTGATACAATCAAAATACAACCCTTGGAAGCCTTGAAAAATTCCAAAAATTATTAACGGACTTTCAGAATTTTTTCGCCATGAAAATAAAAAGCATTTTAATTAAGTACATAACCCGCTGAAACTAGAGCTTTTCTACTTTCATAAACAGTCTTCAGATTTGTGATAAGTATTATAGGTTACTCACAATAAACTTTAGAAGAATGGTTTATTTTAACTAAAAATAGGCTCGGTCACCATCTTTAAAAATTCATAAGTTATGTAATTTTCAAAATTCTACGAAGCCTTAAAAAAAATCTTATTTAAAATTTAATTAAAAAGATTTGCATTATTTCGTAAAGAAGTTTATTTAATAATAACGTACTGAAAAGAGGAAAAAATTAAAATTTGCATTGTTATTTTGATCAAAATAGTTTGAGAATTATTTCGAACAAAGAGTTTTGAATACTTATAAATTGTGTTTGTCCAACTTCATTAAATAGATGGAACTTCTAATCTCACTGTAACTCATAGCTGGCTTGTAAGATTGGTTGCATAATAGTCAAGGGATGTCAATGCGTTTGATTTGCTATTTTAATAATTGAACATACAGGGTGCAACTAATATAACTAGAAACCTCGTAATGGGGAGGTAGCTGTAATGATTTAGAGCATATTTTCCTTATCAACATGTGGTCAATTCCTGCAAATTTTTACTTATTTCGTATTTTCAATGTAATGTGACTACAATGGGCGATTTTCTCAAAAAATAGCAGAAAGCGACAACATGTTGATAAGAAAAAGCTGTTCTAAATCATTACAACTATCCCCCCATTATGAGATTTCTAGTTATATTATTACACCCTGTATGTACAGACATTTGCATATTCAAAGATATAAAATTCTTATACATATAATCTTTAACTTCTTATACCTTTCGGTGTCGAAGTGCCGGACACACGGAGCCGCAGAGTGGATATGTGTGTGTGAGACGAGGCACGGAGCCATGTAGGCAAGTACACTGGGCTCGTGGTTTACCCATCCAACTATTGGCCGGCGCGAACTCGACTTAACTATGTTAAGCGATGTAAATCCACTAGTATAATCACTCCGCCGTACTGCCGACTATATAAAATTCTTAATATACAGGGTTGCGATTATGTATGGAACCGGGTTCGTTCTGCTAAAACGGTTTGAGCTAGAATCCTGAAACTTTAAAGAGACTTAGGACTCAATAAAAACTACTTATTAAAATTTAAAAAAAAAATTTTGATCCATAAGTTTTCAAAATGCAAAGCCAACTTGATTTTTTTTAAATGGGAACATGGGTTAAATGGGACATCGTTTTTTTTCATTTTTCATTTTTATTTTTTTTTCTGAAATTCTGTCAAACAAATCATCAAACCTATTATACCATTCAATTCGGAAAAAAATAACCTTTTAAACGATGTCCCATTTAACCCATGTTCCCATTTAAAAAAAATCAAGTTGGCTTTGCATTTTGAAAACTTATGGATCAAAATTTTTTTTTTAAATTTTAATAAGTAGTTTTTATTGAGTCCTAAGTCTCTTTAAAGTTTCAGGATTCTAGCTCAAACCGTTTTAGCAGAACGAACCCGGTTCCATACATAATCGCAACCCTGTATAAAAATAAATTTAAATAGTACGATGATTTAATTTTTTTAAATTGTGCGTCCAAATTTTTGTGTCCTTTCAAAGGAACACTGAAACCGAAAGTATATCATTATCAATTGATAAAATCATCGATTTAAAATCTATTTCAAAACCTATACCAAAGGATGATAAATATTGTTATTGAAAGTTCCTACTATACAGTTTCAAAGTGATTTTGAAGGGTTTGGACCCCTATTTAGATTATGATATCGATGAGAAAGATAGTCAAGAAGTGGAATAAAACATTATACGTTTTATGATTATGTTCATTATTATTTGAGTTCACATTTATTTTTATGTTTACAAATGTAAATGTACTTAATAATAAACATATTTATGTAAATAAATATGTAAATACCAGTAAGCAGAGTAACGTCATTTTAACGTCGATTGTTGTTCAGTCGTTACGTACTTTTCACCTTTGAAGTGACGTTACAATGATGTTAATAAGACGGGTAAATGTCACAGCTTAAACACCTCATTTTACGAAGTAAAAAAAACGTTGTTTTATGACGTTAAGAAAACGCCATAAGGTAGATTTATTAGGTATTTAAAATTCTGAAACACAAGCATAATTTCTGTTACTATATTATTATATATATCGGCCATAAAACCTGTTGTTTTCGAGGCGTCAGCCAACACGTATTAACGAGTGATTATTTCCTCCGTCTTTTTTGATGAATTATATAGCAGTAAATGTCATCCTAATTTCTTTTATCAACCCGAGGAGTATAGTGTATAGTATGTACTTTCAAGCAAGCTAAAGCTGATACTACAAAAATTATCCGAATTTAAATACAATCTAATATATGCAATTATCTTCTGTGGTGAACTTATACATCTCCATTAAAATAAGAAATTCAAGATGGTCCTTAAAATATCGGCGCTTCTGGAGGTGAACATATGTATATGTTATGTTGAATAAGGCCGGTAACGATCGTAAACGATAACGATCGTTAATTTCTATCTAAGTAAATCATCATAATTCCAAAATAACAAATAATAAGCTTTTTAAAGTAACCGCTTGTAAAATCTTTTTTGCGATGTTAGGTAACTCTGGAGGTTCTCCAAGTTAAGGATGATGCTTGATTGAGAAATAAAATAATAAACAAAGTTTTGGGAAAACTTTTTAAATTGAAGAGTTACGGCATTATAAAGTTTTCAATGAAAGTTGATGTTCTTTTCTATCTTTCCGTTACTGCAATATAAACTTTGAAGTGAATCTCTTAAATATCAATATCTTTCCCAATAGATCGTTCATAGGAATTCATCTGACCATTAGAAGTCATTTGTCGACGTTCTTAAAAATGCAAGTGCTGAAGTTAAGAAATAACAATCACAATTTTATTTCTACTGTAAACAAGAATCTTACAAAAAAATCTACCCTCATAGGTTGATTGCAGGCTACGCTCGAAACTGTTACCTCCAATGTTTTCTCGTTAGGATATATACAACATATATCTACATATGTATTAATAAGGTAAAAACTTTTTATATATGTTTCGTTTACACATATTAATTCAAACGCACACTGAGAGAAATATATAGTAACCACAAACAAAAATTCGTTAATGATAAATAAATATATATATATATATATATATATATATATATATATATATATATATATATATATATATATATATATATTTTTTTTTTTTTTTTTTTCAATAAACACCTACATGGTGTTCGGGATATTAAAACTAGTCACAAATGACTAACCAATAATTTGAATCTGATAAATCTTAATAACTAAACATTTATAAGCTAGAGTTCATCCAATGATGTCCTTTAGTTTGTACTGTCTGCGCAAAATACCCTTATACTACTCACTCGCGCACAATGCTCTGCTTTTATACAAAACACTACACAAGGTCAAACGGTTTGGTCCTCTTCAGTCTTCGGACAAGATGTTGGTTATCCAGTAGCTGAAGGGCTTCTGCGTTGACGTGTTGGTATAGACTGGCCTGATGTTTGCCAGCGAACCTTTTTATCTCTTCTCGAACCATTGGGATGCCGAGATCACGATGGAGGTCCTGGTTGCGTACGTACCATGGAGCATTTACCATGTTACGCAGCTCTTTGTTTTGGAAGGTCTGAATTCGTTTTATGTTGGAATCTTTGACACAACCCCAGAGTTGAATTCCATAAAGCCAAATAGGTTTTAAAATCTGATTATAAATAAGAATTTTATTGTGCAATGACAGCTTGGAGTTTCTACCAAGGAACCAATAATATTCTTTGTATTTCATACCAAGTTCAAATCGTTTCTTCTTAACATGTTCCTTCCAGCGTAGCTTAGCATCCAAGTTCATGCCAAGGTACTTAGCGTTGTTTGCATGAGGTACAATTTTACCGTTGATATTAAGCGTAGGGGGGTATGTCAACCTTTTATTGGTGAAGTAGACATGGATAGATTTAAGTTCATTTAGTTTTATTTTCCATTTTATTATCCAATCAAGAACTCTGTTACTAGCATTTTACAGCTTAACGGTAGAGGTTTCAGAATTGTGTCCAACTGCAAGCAAAGCCGTGTCGTCAGCAAATGCTGCGGTAGTCACATCTCTTGTTTCTGGCAAGTCACTAGTGTAAAGGAGGTAAAGTAATGGTCCCAGGACGCTTCCCTGTGGTACACCTGCACTTATTTCTTTGAGATCTGAATATTCGTCTTCTTGTTTGATGCGAAATAGTCTGTCTGATATGTATGATGATAAAACTTCAACATATTGTTTCGGTAGCATTCTTTTTAATTTATGGACTAGACCATAGTGCCAGACCTTGTCGAAAGCATGGGCAACATCGAGGAAGACAGCCGAGCATACTAATTTCTTCAAGAGTTCTCTCAATAACATCAGTAATTCAATGCACTTCATCGATGGTGGAGTGTTTCTGGCGGAATCCAAACTGAAAATCTGGGATTAAACTATTGTTTTCTATTATAGGCCGCAGTCTTTTCAATAGTAGTTTTTCGAACAGTTTCGAGATAATTGGAAGTCGAGAAATAGGTCTATATGATTTGACATCATCTACTGGTTTACCAGGTTTTGGTAACATAATTACTTCTGCCACCTTCCAGATAGCAGGAACGTATCTGAGACGCAATGCTGCATTGAAGAGATAAGTAAGCATCACTATTCCTTTCTTCGGCAGTTGTTTCAAGATTTCTCCAGTAATGAGATCAAAACCAGGGGCTTTTTTAGGATTCAGATTAGTCTTAATTTCATTGGCCAGTTCTTTCGGCGTAACCAACATTATTTCTTCTGAAACTGGATCAAATGTGTTCTCAAGTAATACATCTGACTGGATTTGATTTGGCTTAAAGATATTGGCTAAGTGATCAGAAAACACATCAGCTGTTTATTACTACGAGCCCATGATCCATCTTCCTTCCTAATTGGTGGAATAGATGAAACAGGTCTTGTAATTCTTTTGGTGGCTTTCCATAAGGAATAGTCCGTAGTTTCATCTGCAGACAAGCCTATTAGATATCTTTTTAAGGAGTCCTCTTTCAACTTCTGAATCTCTCTTTTAAGCCTCTGAGTTTTATTATTTAAAATAGTTTTATCCAACGGGTTTCTTGAATGCTGCCATTTTCTTCTAGCCTTTCTTTTATCTTTGACCAATTCTCTAATCTCCAGTGGGTAATTATTCCCTTTGGTGACATATGTAATTTCTTTGGTGTTGCTAGTCGCCGCCGATTGAATGATTCGGAGGAACTTCTCAGCTTCATTATCCAATTGGTCCTTGGACTTTAGATTGACATTCAAGTTGATATTGTTATCAAGGTCAATTTTGAAGCTTTCCCAATCAGTAGTTCTATTAACTAATCTTGGCTGGGTTTCTTTTTTGATAATTCTTTCACTGAGTGTTAAAATAACTGCCGAATGATCAGAGTTTAGGTCAAAGTTTTCCTGTACATCAACAAAGTTTGGTGACACTTTTCTTGTAATAAAAAATCTAGCAAGTCAAGTATTTTATTTAAGTCTGTAGGCCAATAGGTGGGCTTGCCTGTAGAATGAAAATTGCAACTAGTTTCACCTATTGCTTGTCTAAGTTCTTTACCTTTGGTTGTGGTCAGGCGAGATCCCCAATCTACATTTTTAGCGTTATAGTCTCCTCCCAATATGAATCTCTCACCCATATGATGTATAAGTTCAAGATATTCCGGTCGTTTAAGGTTATATTTGGATGGACAGTATACGGCACCCAAATTAAATTTTTGTTGGGCTGATTTGATGCCTACTACAGTAAGTTGTATTTCTTCAGATTGAAGGTGACGTTCTTCATAATGATTAATATTGTTTTTAATTAAGATTGCACTACCTCCTTTAGCTTGGTTTCTTGGATGTATGCATTGATAGCATTGATATCCACTAAATTTGAGGTATGACTGATTAGTACAATGTGTTTCTGAAATTAAGCATACATCAATGTTCTGATTGATAAAGAATATTTCTAATTTGTGTTTACGATTTAGAATGCCATTGGCATTCCAGAGTCCAACTCGTAGGTCATTTATATCCATGAATTATTTCTTTTTGGGAATAGCACCAGTGGCTCTGGCTTCTAATCGGTCTAGTCTAACAGCAAACTGATTAAACATATCCATCAATTGTTTCATCATCTGCTGCATGGACCCATGTTCTTCATCTGTGGGCGAAGATTGAGGATTTGAAAGTTGGACCTTACGAGTTTGAACAGCATTAGCATATGAAATCTCATTAGATACTTTCTTAGTGCTAAATGTTCTGGGCTGCGGTTTTTTCTGCATTTGTTGCATCTTCCGTTTTTGTAATTCTTTTGCAATAACATATCCTCTGTAGCTCGCTGGATGAGCTTCAGCACAATTTGAGCATTTGGCTGGGATACTTCTAGGCTTAGAACAATCAGCTGTGAGGTGACCACCAGCGCATTTGACGCAGACAGGACTTCTTTGGCAGTATTTCTGAGTGTAACCAAATCTTTAGCACTTTTTACATTGAGGTACTAACTTGTTGGCTTTCAACGCTTCGATTTTGACTTTCATGTTAGCCAAATACCGTATTTCAAATATTTTTTTGATGTCCTCCGTTTTATCGAAGGTTATCACGAACAACGGTAGCTTAATATGTTCAACCCTGTCATTCTCCTTAACTTTTTTTAACCTCTCTCTTTTAATTCAGTTGATATTTCTTTCGAATCGCAAGATGGATGCAAGTTTCTGACCATAATCCTAATCGGCCTTTCTTGCTTATTTTCGTATGAATGCCATTGTTGATTAGTTTCATTCATCATTGTTGTCAATTCACGATATTCTGTTTCGTTATTGACGTTAATTTTGACTTGGTTATTGTTTAACAAAGTTGCATTATAAGTTAGGTTTCTTGTTTGGAGCTTTTGTTTGATTTCCTGATAGTTCTCTACATTGCTTACTACTACCGGGGGAGGTTTCTGCACTTTCAGTGCGTTGGTTTTATTTTTGACTGGACTATCCTTGTTTTGTTCAGGAGAAGAAACGGCTTTACGTTTTTTGTTTTTCGGTAACAACCACGCAGTGCGATTATTTACAATTTCTTCTTCTTCGTCAGAATTGATTGGGCTGTAAGATATCTTTTTTGATTGAACTAATGCTAATTGCTCTTTTACAATTTTTATTTCGCTCAAGGCTTTCTTTAACTCCTATTCAAGGTAAGAAATCTTTTCTAGGTCAGTTGAACTTGTAGTTGCTATTTCCATATCGGAATTTTCTGTTCTTGCATAATTTTGTTGAAATAATAATTGCGATTGCTCGTTGTTAACCGGTAGCGGTTCATTAACATCGAGTAAGGGAATTCCTTGTGGAGGTATTGTTACATTATGTTGATGTTGTTGCTGTACATTTTGAAGCTGTTTAGTGGGAGATCTTATAATCTTCCCGCTTTTTGAAAAAGGATTTGATGGCATTTTTTTAAATTGTTGTAATTGCTTTTTACTTACGTTACGTGTTAATAACACGTAAATAAATATCTACCTTAAATAAGCACCAAGTGAGTTATATTCTCAGGGCTAGCAAATCAGTTTTGTTAAAATTACTTAACAGTAGTTAGTATAATCTAGCCACATTGCTGTTAGTATAAACTTATAAAGACTTGCTATTTCAACAGAAGAATTGTTCGTGGTTAATCCGATAAACAAAAGTATACTGATGCTTAATAGGTGACTAACTTAGTATTTTGTAACGTTTATTGATGCTTAACATTTTTCTTTATTAACCGCAAAAAACATTTTTTTTCATATAGCAATGTAAGTCACTTATGACAAGCACAGCATTTTCTTGCTGTTAAATCATGGCTTATTAGTGGTAAGTAGGTTAAAATATTGAATTAAATAAAAAATGGTTTATTGTAAGTAAATATATTTATTTATTAATATTTAGTAAAATTGCAATAGTAACATAACACATGCCCACAAAATAAAAAAAAATCTTGTAGTTGAAAGGTGAGGTACCAGTCGTATGTTTTTTGGTGTGCTGAAAACGAATCCGCGGTCAGAATTGACCCATCACCCAAGGATTTCGACATAACCTCAAAAAACTTATAAAAATACATTTAGAAAAAATCCTTGGGCGATGGGTCAATTCTGACCCCGAATTCGTTCTCAGAACACCATAAAGCATACGGTATGTTACCCTCAACTTTCAACTACAAGCCTTTCTTTTATTTTGTGAGCCTGTCGTATAATAGCATAAAACAGAAAAGTTTACAATTCATGATATTATATTATATAAAACAGCTTACCATGGTTGATTCTTCCGTTTAATAGTTATTGTTGTGTCGTTTCTTCGTCAAGTAACCAAAAACTTTCGTCGTTTATACTCTCCCCTATAAAAAATTAAAACCGTTAAGTTAAAAAAAGACTAGAAAAAAAAGGACAGTAAGCTTATGCGTTGGGTGCAATAGAAAAAAATTGCATACAAAGTCGACTTAACTTTTAATTTCTCTCAACAAACTTAATTAATTAATACAGTAGGTACCTACTTAACCTACTGTATTAATTAATTTACTACTACTATTAATTTACCTTTACTACTTTTACCAATAATGGTAAAAATGCTGACTACTCAAGAGTTAATATTATATCATTTTACTTTAAATGGCTGAGCACTTTACAGGGACAAAGAACTTATTACTTATCCGTATGCATCTTTGTTTAAAAAGATCATTTTACTTATGATTAATGGATAATTTAGTTACTGCTAATAAACTAACTGGATAAGCTAGCCTTTAATAAACCGTCTACTAACACTTAGCAACTGCTAACTTGTAACAATAAGATTGTTTTAAGAAGATTGGTTTAGTAACCCTTAGTTTACAGCTTTGTTGCTATTAAAGAGGCCAATGCAACTATTAACAAAAATCTGCTTGAGGTAACGCAGCTCATTTTAAGTAAATACTTTATTTAACTCATTTTTCTTAGTGCAGTTGAATGTAAGGTACGTTTTTGAAATGATTCTGTGTGGGGAAGATTAGTATATATTTTTACATCTTTTAACTTAATTACAGATGTATATGCGGCAATAAGTATTTATGGAAATGGTGTATAAGGTTTTATAACAGTTTTTGTGACAAAGTATATCTTTCTCGTTTAACTCTGAATTTTAATAAAATTTGCAAATACATATATATGCAACAGAGTCTTTTCCTTGACGGATATTCCTACGAACTTTCGTACATTTAATATTTTTTTGTTTTTTGGATATTTCTTGATATTAACAATCTTTTCACAAATAACACATGATTAACACATAATTGAGAATCGTTTGCTCGCTTATTATTTTTTAACGAATCTCAAATTAATTTTTCATTAAAGTTAGCTGTCAGAACTCGTACTGCTTTTAATATTCTTTGTTAAAAGCAACGTTAGAAACTGTAGCTTTTTAATGTATTATAAAGCGTATGCGGTTGAACCTAAAATCTGGTAAAATTACCCCAGAAATAGTTTTTTTATTGACAATCCAACTCGAAAATTCTTAACTAATCAAATTACAGAATTTTCCAAATTAGGACCAATGAAGTTAGTTTATAGTGAAAAATCCAGTTTTTTCTCAGTGAAAAAATTTATGTCAATATAAACAAAAATTTGCTCGATGGATTGTTAAGCCGAATTCAACTCGTAGTCTAATTTTTTCTTGCAAAATTTGCCATTTAAGACATTCGTAGCTTTTGGAAAATTACACTCGTTTTCTTCGCCGACTCGTGTAATTTACGTTGCAAAAGCTACTCATTTCTGAAATGACAAATTTTGTCGGAAAGAATTAGCCCACTTGTTAAACTATATAATGAAAAATACGCACATCCTCTCTCTCTGCTCAAAGTTTTAATTAACGATTTCACAAAATCATTTAAATAAAAAAAATACACATGACTAATAAAGTCGGGTACCTATTGCGTGGACGTCTATCTGAATATGAACTTTACTCGCTAATCCGCGGACGTTGCGTTAAAATGCGACATGTTACAATTTATATTTTTTCTGCGAAACTATCGACCGGATTGACAATTTAAAAAGGCAGCGTAATCCTCGATATTTGTGCTATAACGTTCATAGAAATGTTTTTGTCAGTTAATTAAAGGGTTTTCACGTTATGACGAGTTAAAGGATATCACAAATATGATTTTTTTCAGGGCGAATGTTTATTTATTCAGGCGTACCAATATAAAAGCATTGTGCAGTGCTAATAAAAATTAAAAAGTAGGTAAATACTACTAATTAAAACATCGATACAGTATTACAGCGAATTATTGTCCACATACCGGGGATGTAAAAAGCGCAAAAAACTGGTTGTCTTTTTTTGAGAATTTACCCATTACTGTCCCCTGCACGGTACGATTTTTGCACGTTCAGTCGATTTTGCATTCTTAAAAGGTAAGTAGTGATATGAAAAGTGAGTCTTATATTTTACCAACAAAGTGCTAACGGAATGACACGATAGAAACAGCTTTTTACTCTACTATTATTTAGATCAGACTAGTGATTGATGTTATGGCCAATTCAGTTATGTTATAACTATGGTTGAGATAGCATAGTTAGCAAGTATGATTTTTAAAACATATTTTTTTATTTAGATATATATAAAACATCCATTTTCAATCGATGTATTGTCAACATCGTTCCGGTGACCTTTTGTAGATTAAAGTAACAGCCTGTATCAAAATAATTTGAAATATTGTGGTCATGGAAAATGGCAAAATTTTGAAATCTAGGTTTAACAGTTGAACTTTCTCCATTATTCCAAGAAAGATAGGTATATAAAAAACTACTATATTTTTCTTCAGTTTTCTTACATTTAAGTACTATTTTTTTATATAAAACTCTTAACAAACGCACATTACAACGTACATATTAAAATAAACACAGAACGACAATAAATTAAATAAATAGTAATAATACTGAGTTAGGAATGTTTAACATAATTCTTTGGCAATTAAACTAAACTTCATTATTTTAATAAATAATAAATAAATAAATAAATTAGAAGACTAGCATAATTATTTAAAACTAGAGTTACTGTTTTCTTCATTTTGTAAACCGCTATCTTCGTTATCACTCTCTTTATCTTCTTCGTCATTTTCATTTTCATCGCCTAGCATATATTTACGAATTCCTTGCTCTAGAACTGTTCTTAAAATTTTACTGTCTTTTAAGATATCAATGTCGTCAGAGTTTTGTCTTTTTCGGCTCTTACCATTGCTAGTACAATTTGAAACGATATCTTCACTAGCGTTAAGAGCAACACGTTGCAAAATTCCTCCAATCATTGGAACTAATGTTAACAATTGTGAACCAACAACTCTGTCAAATTCCAACCGCTGTTTTTCTAATTCAAATCTTTGTTTCTCAATATCTAAATTTTCTTTTTGTACTTCTAAGATTTCTTTTAATACAGCGCTTAGATCTGTAAACAAAAATTATAATATAAAATGAACCTTTTACTTTAAAAAAATTACCAGCAGGAATTTTTTCGTTGGAATTACCATTGGAACTAGAAGATAAGTTTCCTTTCTTGTCTGGTATAGCTTGTTGTGGTTGCAGACTATTAAGAATCAATAAAGGTAATGGAATAGAAGGTACTGTTCCAGGTTTAACGTTACTTGAAGTTATTTGACCATTCTGGGTAGGTATTGTAAAGCTAGGTAGTACGGTGGGCATTTGCTTTGACTGATTATGAAATTCATTCTCCTTGAATTTTGGTTTTAATGTAGGCGCTGGCTTTAATGTTGGTAACGGCGGCTGTTCTTCACTGTTATCTGATCTGTAAAGCAAATAAAATATTAGAAATCGTGTGTTTTTGACAAATTCTGTCAATATATCAGAAACATTCATTTTTGACAACTTTTGGGGTATTTAGATCTATCAAGATTCTTATTTTTTTATGACGCGTTTTAGAAATATTTTGGGAAATAAGTATTTTTCAAATCTTTTGTTGAATTGTTTTGTCAGATTTTAAGTAATTTTAAAGATTTTCCAAAATTTAGTAAATATATAATTAGCAGAGTCTTACCAAGAGCAGAGTTTTTGAGAAAAATAAGGCATTTAAATTAAGACATATCTACCATATTAGAATGACGTTTTATAGCGTTTCTTTATATCAAGTTGTTTACAAAATCATGGCACACATATAAGATTTATTTACCTGAATTTAATAAGGTTTCTGATAAACTCAACCTTGCCTAAATAAAAGTATCAAAGAAGATAGAAAAGAAGGATGCCAAATAAAGATATCATTGTTGTAATGACAATTTTCAAGTGCATCACAATTTGCTTATGATAGTAATTGTACTAGGATAAAATAGTTACTTATCTTTATGAAGATGGTTATCAAAGCTTTGAAAATCATTACTTTTTCATTCGCTTATTAATGATATTCTTAAAACATAACATTGCCTGGAATTTACCAACCTTTGATTTTAAGCACATGCGCTAGTGTCTCCTCTACTATCTCTTCCACTTATTTAATTACTACATATTGGATTGACTAGATACAGTCCATGAGAGCAATAACGAAAGTGATCTATATACGGTATATCAATAACAGAGGTTTGGTATTTATACAGGGTGTTAACAAATGTATGAGTGCAATCTTATCAATGTTAGTTTGTTCTAAAAACAACTATTTCAATTATTAGGTTTCATAGGGTTTCAAGATAGGACCATATTAATTAACGTACTTAAGTCAATGTGCAACTTTTGAAAAAATTAATAATAAAAATAGAAACAAAAAAATATATATGTGCCACGAGCCCTTTTAACTTGATAAGAATCTTTGTTGTAATTTAAAATAAATAAGATTTGATTTTTGTAAATAATATTATTTTTAAATTAAATATTACAAACCCCATGCTATCATTAGTGGCCCAGGACTCCATATCGTCGTTAATATCGATATCAACTTCTTGTTTGATGTCTTCGCATCTAGGTCCTTCGAGTGATCCTTCTGTTAGATGATCTATCCTCTTCTGTCCTTCTTTACTCAAAATGGTGTCCATAGCTTTAAAATGTGGCCAATCAGGATCAACGGTGCCTACACCAGTTCCACTAGCGGTGGATCGCTTAATACGGTGATACAAACATTTCAAATTACGAATGCGTGTCTTAATTTCGTCAGGTGTCCTGTAAAAACCACGCTGCTGCATATTCGCTGCCAAAATACGCATTACTGGGGCTTTCCTATGAGTTAGGTAGAGTTTGTTTTGGATATAGGGACTGCCCCAAAGTTGAATCAATAATTTTGTCTCATCCTCGCGAAAATTCGAAGTACGTTTCTTTTGTAGAGTTCTAATGGATTGCGATTCCATCTCTAAATAAAATAGACAAGCACTTTTTGAAATGTTTGTTCAGTAATCTTTTTTTGTTTAAAATGCGTTTAACCGTTTTTGTTTTTTGTTTTGACTTGTGAAAAACTTTTTCCCAGATAAGTAAAAATGCGAACTCTAGGGTTAAGTAATAAATAACATAAGAAAATATTCTTTGGTAAATATAACGCTTTTTGAAAAGACATTACAAGTTTGGGCAAGAACTTCACTTAAGAAAATCCCTGTAGCGTCGACAGGTTTAACAATCAATAATACTGTCTTGTATACATGTGTTATATTTACGAATCCGTTAAGTATGTTTTGTAATGGAACTTATCCACAGTCAGAACGTTCAATTCTCAGAGCGTATATCTAAGTAGGTTTTCATTGTTATTTCGTGTGCTTTAAACTACTTGTTGTGAAAAATCTAATTCCTAAGTTCTTAATTATTGAAAAATGAAGCGTATGTTGCTAGAATACGAGTCAGTTGGTGTAAAAATTTATTTTTCCAGTGTATCTATGCAACACAACCAAATAAAAAAAACTTAAAAATCATGCAACTTAAAAGAAAATCTTTTGTACTATGACCTCTTTTTTGTGGGTTTTCTGAAAGTGTTTGTCCCGGATATTACTAGACTTATATGAGAAGTAACAAGATGCACCTCTCTCCGTTAAGAGTTACAGGGCCTTTTAAAGTCTTGAAATTTTGTTGTAATAAATTAACTTTGTAACATTGATATTGATATTTTTGTAATGAATGTGATAATAACTAGTAACCAAAATTCATATAATTGCTGTTGTTCATCCCTTTCAATATACAGGATTTATTGATAATTATTATCTATGAATTTAATTAAAACTCACAGCAAAAGTTTTATCATTAACTTTAAAAGAACTTTTATTTAAATACTATCATTGTTAATAAAGAAAAAAAATCTTATGAAAAGATTTATGATATATGATAACCAAGGGAAGAAACGCGCAAACGGGTAGGAACGTCAGAGAGTGCTAACCGTTACTCTCGCCATACTACTCTACCGTCTTCATTAAGAACGTTTTAGCTGTGACACAAATGTGGGATTTGGGCCACCCTAAGTCGGCTGCAGCCGCACTTAGGGCCTACGTAATAATCATAATAGCCCCCTCCCTCCCGCACAAGCTTATTGCTTCTGGGTCCTGGTTTCCAGGCTATGGGTTGTAGCAATTATTATTATTAAATTATTATTATCATTGTTTTTTAATATATTTGTTAGTTACCAAAAGTTCGCGTTTCTCCCCTTAACTATCATCTTATGATAAAAGATGTATATTTTATCTTTTCTCTTTTATTCCCAATGATAATATGCAAATAGGAGTATTTTTAAAATTAATGACAAAACTTTTGCTGAGAGTTTTAAATAATTCGATAATAAACAATAAATCCATAAATACTGGAAGTCGAAAAAAATGAAAAACTTTATTTATATTGATTTTGGTTACTATTGTTTCATATCAATATTAAGGTTATTTAATTTATTAAACAGTGTGTTCATTTTCAAAATTTTGCATCTCACTTTAAAATGTTAAATGGCAACCAAACCCGGGATTGTGATGTCTCATTTTACAGGGAATAAAAAAGGAATCTGTTGTCAGTTTTTGCCACTTCAGCCCTTTATTTACAGTCAACTCAAGTTTTTTATTTTAAAAACTTATTTTACTGAGATACTATCTTTTAGAGCTCTATCCTGCTGAAAATGTAACTGATCGTCGTTGAATATCATGCTTCCTTGATATAATCAAGTTGACTTTTTAATTATTCGGTTATCAGTAGATACATGCATTTTAGTAAAGCATAAAATCACTATGTCAAGGCAGCGACGCAATTTAATCTGTAATAGTATAATGTAACACAAATGGGCGCTTGGAAATTGTGGGTTTGGAGTACCCTTGCCGCAAAAATATAAAGTGAAAAAGGATCTATATAAAATAAACAACGTGAATTAAAAAAATTGTCAGTGACGTGGCAAGTTTTATATAACAGCTTTCGTATTTGTAAACTATATGCCTTATAACTTGTAACGACGGCGCTTATGAAAGTTGAGCTAATCAAGGATTTTTTCAAGCGAGGTCACCTACAATGCACCTGCGTATTTAGTTATCAGGTATTACTGGATCCTTTTTTAAACCAAAATAGGCCAATAATGGCATTACCTAGAATTCCCTCCAAAACATTGACCTTTTGTAGATCCGAGCGTTATCCTCGTGAAAAGTATGATCGTCTTCGTTGCGCCAATGCCTATAATACTGTCAAAAATAATACCACTAAAGAATTTTTTAAATTTATATTGCTAAAGAGCTCTTGAGTTATTTTTTGCACAACTGTTTCAATGATCAAAATCTATGATCGGATAACACTAAGTATACGCAAAAAGTCAATGTTTGGACGGGACCCCCAATCTATTATCCTAAGATCCTAAGATGATGAAAATATGTTTCTTAATGAAGGTCTGTTGCAATTTCAGCTGGAGAGAGCTCCGCCACACTATTATTTACCTGTCTGGAACTGGTTGGATAAATGGTTTCCGGGTAAATTGTTAGGAAGAACAGGTACTTAGGAATGGTTTGCAGGATCGCCAGATCTATCTACCCTGGACTTCTTTCTATGGTTTTATATATTTATATATTTATTTTATATATTTATTTCTATGGGTTCACTTAAAAACATTAGTGTATAAAAGACAACCAGAAAGTTTAGAAGTACTGAAAAATAAAATAACCAATGCCTCGTAATGCTTTCGTAAAAGTTCGAAATAAGTTTGAAAATAAGCTTTATTTGTGTTTAGCTCTAACAATGACCATTTTGAACATTTAAAATAAATTGTAAGTTAATGTTAAAATCTTCGTTAATTTTTTTTGTTAATATAATAATTTGACTTTCTAAAATTGTTGTTTTCATTACAAAATTCTAAGACATAGTTAATCAAAAATTATATTGTTGGTAACCTCTAAAAGATGATAATTTTCTCAGTAATAAGATCAGTTTTTAAAATAATAAATTTGAGTTGGCTTTAAGTAAAGGGTTGAACTGGGTTTTCAATTTTTTTTGAGTCAAACAATTCCTTCTTTTATTCCTTTTAAAATGAGGTTTCACAATGCGGGGGGGGGAAGGGTGCCATTTAATATTTTAAAGTTGGTATGGTGGGAGGGTGAGATGTAAAATTTTGACAATGCTATATTTAAATGTTAATATTAAAAAGAAATTGAGGTGTTTTTACTGAATTCTATATTTTGTGTAGTTTAGGAGATATTCAAGGTGGGTTTTCAAGTAAACACACTGTATAGTTCTTAAGTAGACAGTAGACAGACGTAAGATATCAGGGTGTACACTTAAAAAAAACTACAAAAAAGAGGTCGCGAAACGAAAAGTTGCCTCTTTATACTTCAACCATAAATACATGAAATGAGTCATCGCAAACACGTGTGCGAAAATGTAAAATGCATCTAGAATTACGCGAAGGACACGCTGTTATCTAAATGATAAAATAAACAATAAAAGATGCATTAGCGGAACAAACTACTTTTTAATTAAAAATAAATGTAAATGAAGCAATGAAAATCTTTTAGTTCTAGCGTACGTCACTGAATTCTTAGCAACGTGAAATTTGCACTCTTATCTTATCTCACCTCAGGTCGTATTTGTTTATTCCGGTGTGATTACGACAATGACTCATTTCATGTATTTATGGTTGAAGTATAGTAGTTTAAACTGAATCATCCTATTCTAAAGGAACTTAGAAATAGAATCTCATTATACCACACTTTTTAAATATGACCCAATAATATATCTGGCAAGAATGATCAGGTACATGGATTTTGTTATATTTTGTTTTTTCGTTAATGTTTATACCTTTAGTAAAAGGAATTGTTCTTCAGACCTGTTTCCGAAACACCCATAATACAAGAATATCTGCTTTTTTTAGTTTTTGTTGACCGAATTTTGATATTTATTTAATAAATATCATGAATTCTGCAGCTATGTCAAAAGATAATAACAAAACTGTTATGATTCATAACGTGTCTAGGTACTGTTATAAAAAGAAATAAATATGAATAATACTTTTTGCGCATACTTTAGCAATTTGCAGTAATAAATATTTTGTGTTTCATATGAAACTAAAAGTCGAGTCAGTTCTTACTGAAACGACAGGTTATGTTGTTATTGTTTTTAAAATACGTAATTCTTTTTTCGGTTTCAGGAGATTAAGCTTTTGTTTATACAGGGTATAATAGATATAACTAGAAACCTCGTAGTGAGGGATCGATAACGAAATAGAACATATTTTCAGAACTTGAGGTCGCTTCCTGCTAGTTTTCGTGAAATCGTATTTTAAGTTTATAAGTACGCTCGCTGTACTCACATTGCATAAAACATACTAAACAAGAAAAAAATCTTAAATTTTTCGAATTTTTTGCTTATTGCATATTTTTAATGTAATGTGAGTACAATTGGGACGGGCCTACGTAAAATTTAAACTGCTTCTCGAAAACTAGCAGAAAGCGACCACATATTGATAAGGAGAATATGATATAAATCATTACAGCTACCCCTCCCCCATACGAGGTTTCCGGTTATATTAGTTACACCCTGTATAAACAAAAGTAGACTAGTAACTAAGTAATAACTGTATTTGTACGGTAATATTACCATACTGATGTTGAGAGATCAGTCAACAAAATGAAAATACAATAAATATGGCGTCAAATCAACCCTTACAGACTTGAAAACTTGATAAGAGAGTTTCAAAAAAATAATATTTATTAATAACATATTCATTTTCTGAAACCGATAAACTATTGAATAAACCACGGATTTTATGAATCATAACAAGCCTTAGCTATGTCTTAAATTCAAAGCGCCATCTGTGGCAGTTATGCTACTTATAACATTCCTAGATATGATAATAGCTATAAAATCAAATCTCCAGGTTTCCTAGACCAGTGTTTCTCAACCGGTGGTCCGCAGAAAAACTTTTTTCATATTATAATTCATAAATTCATTTTTTTCATATTTTTACAACCTTTAAATGACTTATTACTCTTTTTTAATGGTAATAATAATGCAAGCAACAAAGGGAATCGAACAGTTGCCTATCGTACAGAGTCGTATGCACTCGTACTGTACGACTGCGCAAAGTCGGCGTTTGACTATTCTTATTCTGTGAATCCTGTCAGTCGTATTTAATTGGTCAATAACATAAATACATAACATTATTCAAAATATTTTACAACAGCGGATCCCAAAGTGGTTCCTACGAACCCCTTGGGGGTTTACGTAACGTTTAGTTAAAATGCTATGCCTGTATTTATTAAGTTATTTCATTTATATACAAATATTTTTTTATTTCACGCCTACACTACGGGGGAACCAACTGCTAAGGTCATCTGTTCCCCATCTAACATGCAGCACGAATACACACACCCATAGTTGAGGTGGCGGAATTTTACAATTAGAAAAATCCCGCCGCCCCAAGTAGGATTCGAACCCACGACCCTTGGAACACGAGTGATGCACTGACACCACTCGTCTACCGCCGGCCCTATATACAAATATTATTGAAATGTTTGTCTTTATAATTTTATATTACCTATATATGTTTCCTTTAACAAGAAAGTTTAATATTTTATTTGTTCTTTATATTATGTAAGTACTATGTAAAGACATTCATGAAAAAAGTGTTTATTTTTTTTATAAATTAAAAGATTTAAAAGTACAAAAGACACTATTTCAAAAGGGCAATTTAAAAAAAATTCTTTTCGTCTTTCCTGGACAAGGGTACCCCCTCCCGGACTCTCCCCCGGTCGTATGCAAAGAGCACGATCTTTACTGAAAATATATGGTCGTTTTATACTACTGTCTGGGCTTTTTAGATAACTGGTCCGGGAATTGCTATTAAAAAACCTGCACTTTCTCCCATTTGGTACGCAACTTTTCCTATGGTCCGCAATATAAATTTTCTTTTATTGCTCCGCAGCATGAATTTAGTTGAGAAACACTGTCCTAGACGATTTTCTTCTTGATCATGTTGTGTGTTGTTTAGTCACTATAGAAACAGCAATCGTCACTTTATCAAAATTTCTACCGGCTATTATGACTTTATATATAGTAAATACATTTTTTATTTTTAAATGGTATCATTAGTGCAAAAAATATACAATAGGTACTCATCTTAAGTGTTTACAACAAATCTCGATAATTGAAAAAACTCGATTCTTCAAGTTGTTTCTCCAACTTTTTCTGAATTATTATAAGGAAAGGCATACGGATCTTCTATCATCATGATATACTGTTTAAGTTTTTCCTAACTCTCAAACTAAAAAATTGGGATATTAGTGCAAAGTTTTAAATGTTATAAAAACAAAGGTTTTCATGCCTTATGATTTAAATCTCGATCTGCGGACTATACATCTTCTATTAGGATTCAATCGGATTCAATTTACTAAAGCGATCTGGTGATTAAATTTTATTGTTAGAAATATAAATGTATAACTTATATTTCATAACCTTCTCTGCAAATATCTAGGAAGAAAACTGCACTCAACACAACAAATAACTAATTTAAAAATTAGTTGAATTCACAAAATTATATCCCTCAAAACCGATTTTAAATAAATTATATTAAATAGACTCTTGATCTTGCACTTAATAGCTCATTGCGTTTTTCTAGAAAAATGCATGTTAATACCCCAAATTTGCTCGATATACACTTTTTCCAACAGAAAAATCCATCAGTATCCAAAAATGCTTTTTATCAGTGGCGTGCGGTGAGAATTTAGGCTAGGGAAGCAACCACGATTTAAATTTTAATACACCTAGGTACAATAAAAAACAGTGTTATAATTATTAAGCTTAAAAGTCTTTTAAGGAAGAATTTTTACACTTCAGTAGTATTCTTTTACTCTATAATGATTAATCGGATTGGTAGTTTTTTAGCACATCTCGTTCTTTTGAATACGGATTAACTCCCACCTAGTAAGATATTTTTAGCATGATTGGTAATCCCCTTACTCCTTTGAATCGTAGAAATTCTGTGATTGACATGATTGAAGCATAAAAGCTGCTGTAACGAAACTTGTAACTATTGCCAACATTCTTTTGTGACAAAGCATTTTCAAATTTTTATGATTGTTTAGATTTAATCACAATGTGCAAAAGAATATGTCTTTTATACTTATGGAATTTGTTGACTATTATTCTTTACTTAAAAAAAAGTACTACTATTTATTTATAATGCAACTCGATTTTACGGTCTTTTTTAGCAAAATACCTGGAGCCGGTTTTAATCTTTGTTGTTAAATTTAAAAGTTCTGGTTTTGGTCTGCCTTTCTCAATAATTTCCTCGGAAACTGTATGAAGGAAATTTTTTATCAAATAATAATAATACTTTACAAATTGAACGGTACTCGAACCTTCCATCGAAGCAGCTGAATTTGCAGTCATGACGATAAAGCAAGTTTAAATGTTGCATACAGAACAAACTGAATAGAATTATTTGTTTTTAAAAAAATCCGAACTTATATAAATTGAATAATAAAATGTTCCAAAATACAGTCTCATTCGCAGATTTACATTGCTTAAGAAACATTTAACAAACACGAAAAATTGAACAAATAACGAAATTATAATAAACATCTGATCACGGAGTACGCTAATAAAATAACTCGACCTTATACGATGTTAACTGTAGCCCACAACGCACCCGCGACTCGCCCGCTACCGAAAGCAAGACGTGCAGGAAGCAACGAAATCCGTGCTTATATGTAGTGTAACTAACACATTTGAATCGGTATTACCTTTTCGCGCAAGTTTAATGAGCCTAATTTAAAATAGTACTCTAAATATTTATACTTTTTGCTGTACGGAATTGATATCGAGCTTTAAGTTGATTAAACATTACAAATTGAAATAAACGATAACCGTAATTTTATAAAACTATTTTTGTTAGCATTGTTTTTTAATTTTAATAAATTCTTAAGGGAAGCATTGCTTCCCTTGCTTCCATGGACCGCACGCCACTGCTTTTTAAATACTATAAAGAATCTAATAAATATGTAAAATAGGAATTTTGTAAATAGGAATACATCAACACATTCTGGTAACTAATTCTGATATCTGAATATGATGATATCTGGTAACTGGTTAAGTGATAAAATCTAAGATAATTGTGTAAGCATATTTGATGGCCATTTTCAGAATTTATTTATCATTCTCTACATACACTCGAAGATAACTGCAGTTTTTGTCTAATGTCTAACATAAACTTTCTCCAACATGTCAAGAAATCTTCAACATGTTTGTTTCAAAAATGACATGTTTTGTTGTAATTGTCACCTTTAGATTAACCTCTGTTTTTGAGTTATGACGTCAGCGATGATTATTTTTAAGCATGCCTTAATTTTTTTATAATAAATTTGAACACAACACAAAATCTTAAAATTTGCTGAAAACCATCATATTGTATTTTTAAATTTTTTGAATTTTAATTAAAAAAGAAACAAAAACGAATCAAAGGAATAATAATCCATGCAACTTCAATAATGAATCAACAAAACTTCCACCACTTGATTTTTATTGAATTTTCTTGCTTTTTAAAAACGATTATAAAATTTTGCAAACCTATCTCGTCTTTCACTCGAAAATTTGAATTCCATATCTAAAATATTTTCAATTTTTGCATATTTTTTGAAAGATGGATCAGTTTTCAGTTTTTAATTTTTTTTAATTAAAGAAGAGAAACATTTTAACTTTTGAATAAAAGGTTTAGTCAAGTGACAATAATATCTGTATATTAAATATTAAAAAAATAATAGAACAGCTAGAAAAACGCAAATTTAAAAAATAAAAGTTTTGACCAATTATAGAGACCACTTCTTATAGAACCACTTATAGAAGTTCAAAGTTTTTTACTTTTTAAAATGTGCCAACAAAGCGTTTTTTAAATTTAAAAGTAGCTTCACTTTGATGCTGTGTGTCGAACTTTTTAGTGTACATTTAAATCAAAAATTTATTTCGGGGATTGATTTAGTTTCATTGTTAATTTAAAATTAGTATGTGGGGAGCCGGGGTAACAATTTCTATAAGAAACATTTGATAAAAGTTTGTTCTAAAAAACTTCGCTTTCATAAATGAGAGACAGAGACGAGATATATCAACAACACCACCACCTATCAATAGTTTAATGTTGATAGTTAAAGTTTTTGAGTCTATTTACATTTTCTAATAAATAAAAGGAATTAAACAAATGGAATCCGATGAAAGCGATGACATCGATAAAAGAAACACACTTACTGCCGGGAAAACAAAAACAATTAGAAGTAGTGCACCAGACCTCTATGAGTTGGCGAAGCCCCAAGAATGGTATCACGTCTAAATATCACAGTTAAAATACCACATAATAAAATATTATAATAAAAAAATCTCCTAGTAAGAAAATATTAATAATATATTATAATCATAGATTTTACACCTAATAAAATATAAGAAATATCTCATATAATTTACTCATAATACAATAATATCATAAAAAACATCCCAAGAATAAAATATCACATGAAACAATATTTAGTAAGAAAATATGAATAATATAATTATATATTTTACACATAATACAATATCATAATAAAAAATACCCCAAAAACAAAATATCACATGAAAAAATATCTTAGTAACTACTACTGTGGTACTATAATATCGAGGTATATATTTAATTGCGATGTTGGCTTAGGTTTAAGGCACTAATGTTAATACACTTACTATAATATAAGAATATACTAGTAAACGTATTTGTATACACTATTGGTAAAAATATGCTTTGGGTTTGGATTTTCATGTGTCAGAAAAGGAAAAATAACAAATAGCAATAATACATCTGAGCAAGATAGTTATTATGGCGTACTTGCCAAATCTTAAAATAAAGTAACCTTTTTGTAAGGTTGGTGCTAGCAATAAAAAAATTCAAGTAACTGAGAAATAGTTTGGCGTTTTGATATAACTGAAAATTTAATTTCCTTACTGAAGAATAATATAAAACTGTTTTTATATAATTATTTAAAATATTAAATTCATAATTGAACAGCTAATTGTTATGTAGCTTAAAATATTTTAAAATCGGACATATTTTTAAAATAATTTGTTGACATTATTTGAGGCACTTGATACAAAAATATTAACATAATAATACCGCTTGATTGTCGAGGTAGTAAAACCGATATTCTGATTAATCATAATTAAAAATGTTTATTTTTATAGTTACTAAACGTACACGTATTGTTGACTTCAAGCACAATTTAGGTCAGAGGGTAAAGTATACAGTATTATATCTTTAGTTGTGTCAAAAAGGCAAACTAATGACTTAAATTAAATTTAAAAATTGTTACCTATAGCACCAACCTTACAAGAAAGTGACTATGTATATTGTAAAGATTGGCAAGTATGCAATGATATCTCTCTTTCTCAGAGGTGTTGCTATTCGCTATTTTTCCTTTGCTCACATATAAAAACCCAAACCTACAGCGAAGTTTTACCAATACTGTATGAGTATTTACTGAATGTCGAAAGAGGTTTTAATTGAAAAAACAAATAATTATTATATTTTAAACATAATAGTGATATTTTTTATTAGGATATCTTTTCATAAGATAATTCTGTCCTTAGGACATTTTTGCATGTGATATACCGGGTGATTTTTTAAATTTCTGATCTAGAAAGCCATGACATAATTTTAAAACAAAAGATGCGGAAAACGTAGGGCGTAGTTTGAATCGTTCGATTTGTCACAACTGTCAGATTTCAAAAATGTTGACATAAACATAACCTACTCCAGTGTTGTTCTCGCTTTTGCCGTCTTTTGTGCTTCACTGTTTCCTCGTGTTTTGAATTC
The DNA here is from genome assembly GCA_929113105.1 of Agrypnus murinus. NCBI lineage: Eukaryota > Metazoa > Arthropoda > Insecta > Coleoptera > Elateridae > Agrypnus > Agrypnus murinus. The sequence goes on along the minus strand of OV816025.1, from coordinate 36,984,065 downwards.
CGTTTCGCCAGATATTATCTCGGTTATTATCAAAAATCAGTCTTTTTCAAGACTAACCTTTCGTTTGTGATTGAACGCTTAGTTTTCAACGTTATTTTGGAGTGTTTTTCATCACAACAAAATGGTGTTCACACAGGAACAAAAAACATTTATGATCGAAGCTTACTTTCGTAATGGTCATCAAGTTAATGGTCAATGGGTGTATGAAGCCGGAGCATGTCTTCGGGAGTTTCAAGAAAAATTTCCAGATCTTGCGGTGATAGAGGCAAATTTTCTCATGACTCTGTCTTATGTGGTGAATCTATTCCGAGAAACTGGCAGTGTTCAGCGAAAAACTGGAAGTGGCAGACCAACAAAACGAATTCCTGAAACTGTTGAAAATGTAAGACAAATAATGGAAGATGACCCTCATACGTCCTTAAGAAGACTTTCACAACAAGTGGACTTATCTTACAGCACATGTCAAAAAATTGTTAAAAAAGACCTGCACATGCGTCCCTACAAAATGCAGGTTTATCAAGAACTTCTGCCGCCAGATTATGAGAAAAGGATATCCTATTGTAATTTTTTCAATCGGACAATGGATAATGATCTTCTGGACTTGAGTTTCTTTAGTGACGAAGCTTGGTTTCATCTTTCGGGGTATGTAAACTCACAAAATATGCGGATGTGGAGTGCAGAAAATCCCCATTTTTTTCGAGAATCGCCTTTACACCCTCAAAAAATTGGAATATGGGTGGCCATTTCACGAAGACGGTTAATTGGACCCATCTTTTTCGAAGAGTCTATCACAGCTGAGCGGTATCAAAATATTTTAGGACAGTTCATCAATCAACTTGACCCTGAAGAGTTACGTGATGGTTACTTTCAGCAGGATGGAGCAACAGCACACACAGCCCATACAACTTTAAATTACCTAAGACAATATTATGACGACCGTTTAATCAGCAACCACACCGAGAATATTTATCCACCTCGATCACCAGATTTGACGCCCCTAGACTATTTCTTGTTTCCGACTTTAAAAAACACCATTTTCAAAGAACCAGTACACACAATTGATGACTTGAAACAAAGAATCAGACAAGAATGTGCAAGGATTTCACCAGAAGTGCTTATTAGAGTGTTCGAGAATATGAAGCGCCGAGTTAATTTGTGTATAGATGCTGAAGGTCAACATTTCCAACAGTTGTTGTAAATTTTGAATAAATATTGTGTTAACAATGTAAATTGTTATAATTGTGAATAAATCTTGCTATTTCTTAAATCCAAGGAATAAAAATTGAAGCGAGTTGTAACCATAACCTAAACTTCTCAAGTCAATAATCACATCGAAATTGCACTTAAACTCGCAATAAAATGCACACTTTGGTAAAAGCATGTTTCGCAAATGATCACTGTTTAAATATTTATCAATTTGTTTAATAAATGTAAAAGTAAGTAGTCAATTTGTCACATAAATGACATTTGGAATAGCAGTGTGATCAACGCTACGCCCTACGTTTCGGTGACCTTCGATACGGCGTAAAAATCACGACTTACTAGATCAGAAATTTAAAAAATCACCCGGTACTAGCATGTGGTATTTTGAGCATGACATATTGCCGTGTAACATTATGGCTGTGATATTTAGACATGTATTGTCAATTCATTCTCTGGGAACATTTATTACATTTGTTTTGGAGAATAATCAGAGGTGTACAAGTCTTCATCATTATTCATCAAAACTGTATAGATTTATTGTACTCCACCTGACAATTAATTAATTTTTATTAATCTGATTTATTCATTTCAGGATTATGGAGTTTCACCAAATAGGACTCGAAATAATAAATAATTAATTGTCTTGGGCGTAAAGTGCAATTCCTATGAAATAGTCGGAGAAAAAGTATAGTATCCTAGTCGCGTGTAATGGCTATTACTCACGAGGATGATTTTCGCGATGCGAGCCGCAAGCGAACGTCGTAATTCATTAAACGCTCGTTGAATAATATACTATTATTCCAATAATTCCAGACTTTACACTCGTGTAAATTTTTAAATCTACTATTCCTGCAAAGAGATCCTATCCAATAAAGTGACAACAAACAAATTGCAATCTACAATAAATTAAGAATAATAGGCAAAAATCACATATTTGGTTCAACAAGCACCAATTCATATGCCTAGTTTTTTTCTGGAACTATAGCTACTTGTTGAGGAGACTGCATGGGTGAATAGTTTATTAACATTTAACGATACAGTTGTTTACGATAAAAAGGAATTGTGACGTAAGTTTAAATTATTGACCTCTGCACGATGTGTTAATTTTCTATGTAAATACGAAGGGCATTTTAACAAAAAATTGCGATGTATTTATGGTTCTTATACCGGGTGGTTATTAAAAAACGAATCCTGTTTCAATCTTCATATCTCCAGCAAACATTTATATAGCGATTTAAAATTAACGATTACACGTTGCTAATTTGATGGCCAGTTAGATTGAAGCAGAATTTTGTTAAAAAAAATGAGTTAAGAGTGACATTGAGTTAGTCAACATTAAATTTAACCAACCTTATGACCATGCAATAACTAACTCTAGTAAATGTCACTCATAACTCAATTTGTTTTAACAAAAGCCTGCTTCAGTCTAAAATGGTTAATAAATTAGCAACGCGTAATTGTTAATTTTATTGTTAAATTTAAAATTTAATAATTTCGTTGTTAATAGACATACATCGTTTCAGAGGAAAAAAAGTATCAAATCGATATCTAAATGTTTTCCGTAGATATGAAGATTGAAGCAGGATTCGTTTTTTAATAGCCACCCGGTATTTAAGGCTGGCGTGTTATATATAGAAAAGGAATAATCAAGAAAAGAAGCAGAAAAATTAGAAAAACAATATTCTTTATTTAAAGTCATATTATAGTTGATTAATTTTAAGCTAGGCAAAAAAATGGAAATATCTCTTAACTGAATAAAAAACCAAAAGGAAGTAACATTTTTATATCTGCGTGTCCAAATGAAGCCATTTCGACGCATTGTCGTGTCTAAAAGCGATTTATTTGAATACTGAAAACAGTTAACTTGAAAAACAAATGCAGAATTATAATTTCCGATGTTGCCAACTGTTAAACTAACTAAGACCGTATCCCTAACAAATTTTATCTAAACTAAGTTATTTTTTTAAATGATGACACGATAACGCAAATATAAATAATATTACAAAGTATTCGTATGAAACTAATATACTATTAGTTATTGAATTATTAATTATAAAAATAATAATTATATAAATCCGATTTAATCTGGTGTTAAATTCTTAGTTAAGGTCTTAAATTTAATCTTGTATTAAACAGTTTTGCCCCAAAGTTCTCAAAAAATAATTTCACACAAAATATAATATATGAGTATATAATAGATTAATTCTGTCACTTTGACTAATAGTAGAGATTATTGTTACTTTCCTTATCTTACCTATTTCTTTCTATTAATCCTTCCTTTTCTAAAAAACGCCAGCTTTAACTATCGAATCTCTTGAAATTGTGGGACATTCTTTCAATCCTGGGCATATCAAAATTTAGTCACAAACAATAATTCTGGTATTCTATTTACATCTACTAAATTTAAGCACACTCGATTTATATAAAGACCAAGATTTCTGTGTTTCTGATTTCTTAAAATTTATATTATTAAGTATGACTTTTAATTTATTAATACATAGTAATATTTTTTTTTACTTTTCAGTAGCATAACATTAGGCTTTGCAGGATTTAATTAAAGACAATACTTTTTTGATTTCAGGTATAAATTCATTCAGATCACGATTTATTAAAGTTGCATAAGCCAATCTTTCTGTTATGGTGTAAATAAAATGTAAATCCGAGTGTTGTCAGCGTAGGAATGATAACTATTAAATTTGAGATGTTCGAGATTAATTAATTGAATAACATTAAAACAAACCGGATCCAACATAGAACCTTGCGGCACACCATTTGCTCGTTTAATAAATTACGAATAATTGTCTTGAGATGTATCATTTACATGGCTTTAAAGAATGTTATTGTTGTATCAACTAAACCAACATAATGGAAAATTAATAATAAAATATTATGATTTGCGGCGAAAAGCTTTGGAAAGGCTCAATAAAATCGGTAATGTATTATCCTGCAACATTGATAATAATTTTATCTGTAGCATCTAAGAGAACAGTACTGCAGCTATAACATGTTCTATACCGAATTGTTTATCAGATTAAGACTGATTAGGTCATTTGGGTATTTACAGTCATTTAATATTAATTAATAAAAAGTAATTACATATGCGATAAACTGGCTATAAATCAATGTTGCACCAAATGTTACAAATCTGAACCATACCACGAAAATAAATATACACTACATTAAAATTAAATTCAGTTCAATCTCAAGCTCTCATCAAAATTTTGTTTAAAAAGTAGTTGGATTCACTTGGAAAAGCTTTTAGTACATGTATTTGTAACGACATTAATAAACTTTATAATAAAAAAACTAAAAATATAATTTGCAACAATCTGAACGATATCTAACTAACTTTTTAATTATGTACTTACTTTTAGTCTTTATTCAATGATAGAATACGACCGCATCATCAAAACTCTACATAGTTCTAAAGTCAATAAGACACTGCCTTAATAAATTAAAATATGCTTTAAAATGTCGTAGATAAACAGAAATGAAATATGTAAATAATAAATCAATGATTATGCTTTTAAATCTAACCACCAAAATCAAGCATAACAAAATAATTAAAAACATGCATTTATGTAAATGAAATGATCCCGTTTCCAAACGTTTGCGCCCGTTTGCGTTTCCCGCTTTAATATTTAACCAAGATTGATTTTATAAATTGTTACCAAACCCTAAAAGTTCACATTCAATAAATAACAGAAACGATATTGAATCTAATTTTTATTTTTGTATAGAATTATAACCCTTAGTTCCTATAACAAAAGCTTTAACGATCAAACACATTTTAGTATTATTTCGACCTGCCTTATTTCATTTTTCATTTCACAAAAAGGGATTATTTGTGAAATAAATAATAAAATACATAATTTTACTTACTTTTAAGTTTAGCGTTTCTTAACGAAGTAATGCTGATTGAAGAATAAATTAACACAGTCACATTTAAATCTTAAGTGAGCTTTTTCGTTAAATGCACCGGACTCATGATACTAAGCTCGAGTGACGTAAGCAACGGCATCGAGCGAAAAGCTGAGCCCTCGTGCAGGGGGTTCTCAACCACCCTACTGAAATGGGATCGATAGGGAAAACGCACGCGTAAAATGTACAGACACTTAAGTCGAAAACTAGGGGATGGGGAATTCTACGTTGTATATACCGAGGTATATACAGGACATACAGGAGGAGAGAGCAACTTTGCTGATCCACATTTGTGTTCGTTCGGTTTGTTCCCGCTCTCCTTTTTGTTGTTGGAAGGGGTTGATTCTATCGACTGTTAGGGGTTGAAAGTAGGAAAAGGACCCCGTTCACCTGGAGGAACATCTAAAATTTTATGTTTGCCACTCTTTTTACTTATTTGATTGATTGACGCAATGATTATTATTGAATATAGCGAGGTGATTAACCTCATAACATTATTAAATAGTAGTAATATTTTTTCCACAATTGCTGTTAATAATTTTATTTATTAAAACGTTTTCATATTTCATACATTAAATTTTATTGTGTATTTATATACATGACACAAATTCCAATTTTTTTAAATAATATATTCGCAACTGAATTATTTTATTAAAAAAATTACCATTAAAAGTTTATGCAAGATATTTTGCACGCAGTGGCGTAACTACAAATTTTAGACTCAAGCAAAATATGCGCAATTGCTCAAAAAAAAACTTGTAAGCATACAATTCAAGTTTTTTAAATTGTGTTATAAGGAAATTTAATTTCAATCAAATAATAGAAAAAAATATTTCAGAAGTAATCAACAAAAAAGATTCTGAACAATGTAAAGAAAAAAACTTACAAAAATAATTTTTACAATTAAAAAATCACAAAAAGAATGATAAGTAAATAATTATTTTAAAAAACATAATAATTATTATTTATATTACTTTAATATAAGTTATTCCGAGAAATGATTGAATAGGTAATTAATTAAATTAATCAAATAGGTAAATTGATCAAAACTATAATTGCCCAAATAAAACGACTGGTCGTTGTAATCAATCAATTAAACACGCGCTTTTAAAGAATATTAATAGAATATTTAGAAGAATATAATAATGCAAGAATTAGGCAAAATGCCTGTTGCTCGATATATAGCTAACACAAATCCGAAGGGTAAGGCTAAATCCGAGATCATTCCTACTTAAAATTTATGATCTATTAGCTTCTTTCTGATTCGTGCAGTAATTAGTAACTTTGTTTATTGTTTCCAGCCTTACTTTGTGGAACTCCATAATCATGGAATAAATAAAGATTAGTAAAAGTTTTAGTTTTATTAAAATACAACCTTACAATATTGTTTCGACAGCTATGCTGTCATTATCAAAGGTAATATAATTATAAACAAACACGTCGCTAAGGTAGATGCAAAAATAGGTAACTAGATAAAATAATAATAATAATCAGAATTAAATATCTAATACTTCCAGTCACGGAGAATTACTGAGCTCAAGTTGTTCATTCATTAAAGGTACCCTGAGTTGGTGTTTGTATATCTCAAAGGCTTCTAAAATGTCTAATTAGCTTTTGTTATTACAAAAATGTAGGAATTTAATATTATTTTGAGGAGTCATTGTGTGATTTTGTTCTAAAAGGTGTTTGGCATAATTAGATTTTGCAGGATGTTTATTTTTGTAATGACGTACGTGTTCTTTATATCTTATGTCAAATTTTCGAAGTGTTTGTCCAATATATACCGAACTACAAAAAGAACAATTTAAACGGTAAATGTCCGATTTCATGATATCATGTGTTCTGTCTATAGCATTAAATAAAAATGAAAAAGTGTTAGTGTTGGTTTTAAATGTTATTTTATAATTGTTTGTTTTTCTTAGTATATGTGCAATTTTTTCTGATATTTTGCCAAAATATGGTATAGATATGTAATTTGTGTCTTCTGTTTGATTGTCAATGGGATATATTCTTTTGATAGCTAACCTATAATCTTTTAGAACAAAATCATACAATGACTCCTCAAAATAATATTAAATTCCTACATTTTTGTAATAACAAACGCAAATTAGATATTTTAGAAGCTTTGAGATATACAAACACAAACTCAGGGTACCTTTAATGAATGAACAACTTGAGCTCAGTAATTCTCCGTTACTGGAAGTATTAGATATTTAATTTTGATGATTATTATTATTTTATCTAGTTACCTGTTTTTGTATCTACCTTAGCGACGTGTTTGTTTATAATTATATTACCTTTGATAATGACAGCGTAGCTGTCGAAACAATATTGTCAGGTTATATTTTAATAAAACTGTGAAACTTTTACTAATCTTTATTTATTTCATGATTATGGAGTTCCACAAAGTAAGGCTGGAAACAACAAACAATACAATCTTTTTGTTTAGTTAAAGTGTCAATCATGTTCGGATTGTAATGATTTGTATGTGCTAGTTGTTTAATGGTTGATATCTCTTTGCTAAAATCTGGTTTTGTTAGTGGAATAGTTAAAGCTCTGTCTACTAATGATCTGTAGGCTGCTATTTTGTGTGTTTTATGGTGACAAGATTCATTTGGTATAATTATGTCTGTTTGTGTTGGTTTTCTGTATATGGAAAATTCAAATAGATTGTGTGCGTTAATCTTGATATTTAAGTCTAGAAAGTTTATAGCCCTGTTTTGTTCTGTTTCTAGTGTAAATTTTATGTTAGGGTGGATACTATTAATAAAAATTAAAAATTCATTGAAAACCTCAAAAGAACTGCCAAAACAAGCTAAAATGTCATCAACATAACGAAACGAGAAGATAATGTGTTTAGAGAGCTTTAATTCAAATATTCGATCTTCGAACTTGTCCATAAATATGTTAGCTAATAGAGGACTTAGAGAATTACCAATAGGTAAATCATCTTTTTGTAAATAAATTATGTTATTAAAAGTGAAATAATTTTGACTTATACAAAGGTCAAATAATTGAATTAACTCTAACCTTTTAACTAATTCTATATTACTAGTGATCAAGAAACTATCTAATAAAGGAGTACATTCTTGTGGGGGTATTCTGGAGAACATGTTACAAATATCAAAACTAACAAGTTTTGAATGTGGTGGAAGATGTATGTTTTGCAGCTTATCTACTAATTCTAATGAATTTCTAACAGAGTATTTCGATTTGTAACCTATCGTGTTAATAATCTGGTTCAGTTTTTTGGATAAAATGTGATTAGGTGCATTGATGTATGATACAACTGGTCTTATTGGCATATTCTGTTTATGTGTTTTGACTAGTCCATATAGTTTAGGTGGTTGTGGGTTTTTATTAATGATTTGTTGTTTTTCTAATTCTGAAAAGCAGATATTGCAGTTTTCTAAACCTTGTTTTATTTCATTTTGGAATTTTGTGGTTGGGTTTTTGTTTAAAGTTTCTAAATTTTCTTTATTAATAAATTCATTAACTTTTTTTATGTAAATATCTTTTGAGAGAATTACCAAAGTGTTTAGGCAGATGTGTTGTACATTTTGTCCTGTTTCAAAGACATCTCTTTTAACAAATTTGAAATTTGGAATTTTGCATAGTTATTATGATCTTTCTTAAGTATAGTTTCGCATTTTCCAAATACAGAATTTTCCATTGAATTCTCCATATACAGAAAACCAACACAAACAGACATAACAATACCAAATGAATCTTGTCACCATAAAACACACAAAATAGCAGCCTACAGATCATTAGTACACAGAGCTTTAACTATTCCACTAACAAAACCAGATTTTAGCAAAGATATATCAACCATTAAACCACTAGCACATACAAATCGTTACAATCCGAACATGATTGACACTTTGATTAAACAAAAAGATTATAGGTTAGCTATCAAAAGAATATATCCCATTGACCATCAAACAGAAGACACAAATTACATATCTATACCGTATTTTGGCAAAATATCAGAAAAAAATTGCACATATACTAAGAAAAACCAACAATTATAAAATAACATTTAAAACCAACACTAACACTTTTTCATTTTTATTTAATGCTAAAGACAGAACACATGATATCATGAAATCGGGCATTTACCGTTTAAATTGTTCTTTTTGTAGTTCAGTATATACAGGATGTCTCAGAAATAAAGGGATTTGAGTTAATGATAGATAGGTGGAATGGAGTAGAGCAAATTTTCCTTATAAAGTTTGTTCTTCAACTGAATAGTTTTCGAGAAAATGAATTTTAAAGTTTCATTGATTTTCAAGTCCGACTCTGTAACACTAACCTACCTTAATGTACTTTAAAAATGTGATACCATTTGTAGATCTGCGTGCCTTTTAAAAATTGTTATTGTATGTCACGTACAAAAGTAATTTACGATATCTGGACGTCTTAAACGTAAATAAAGTTGTTATTACCTATTAGTAGGTCGAAATATGATCTGCTGTTGTAGGTATGCTTTATTTGTGTTGATATAAACAGATGGTCACGCTGCTTATAATATCAAGTATGTTGTTTAATACTTAATTCGTTTTATAGCAATTCTAACTGTTAATTGATTTTATTTTATTTACTTATTTCTAACGATGTCTTGAGATTAAATACAATTCAAATTCATTGAGGTTTTTCAACCTATACTACTTCAGCATGTACCTACTATTAGTTGTAAGAAAAATAACAAAACACCCGGCCACTGTTGTTTAGTCTATCTTTATTTAGGACGCATTTATGTCTTTATTACTATAATAACAGTTTAAATAGTAAACATTTTTTGCTTGGAATAAACTAAATAGAATGAGATCAGCATACTATTTATTATTAAGCTTCACCAGACACCAGGGCCGTCTTCAGTTTGCTTAGTTTTCCGAGTGCCCACAAATTTTTAGTAAAACATTTTTTTTGAGATAGTGCGGAATTTTATGCATTTTTGGCTTCTTCCATTATTCATATGTTACCCATTAACTCAAAATCCTTTATATTTGGGACACCCTGTATTGGGCAAACACTTCGAAATTTTGACATAAGATATAAAGAACACGTACGCCATTACAAAAATAAACATCCTGAAAAATCTAATTATGCCAAACACCTTTTAGAACAAAATCACACAATGACTCCTCAAATAGTTATTTATGGTACAAGTGAGTTAAGTAAGATATTATCCACGAACGAAAAATTTACCCTCGAGGGCCGGCAGGCCCGAGAGGGTTAATTTTTCTGAGTGGATAATATCTTTAACTCACGCGTGCCATACAAAATTTTATCCAACACCTCTTTATTTAAGTTTAAACATCGAATTTGCAATGTATAGTTAGTCTGTAGTTTTGACGGTAATACTCTAGCACGGTGACTGGATTTTAATAATATTAAGTAACGTAAGCTGGTGATTGGTTGTTATCTTTCAAAGAGTGAGTTTTTTAAAAATAACCCACGTTGCTAGGGGCAACGTAGGTTATAATGTAACATAAGTGTAAACAATCACTTTCCTTACTTAAAATGACCATAGTAAACATGGTATTTATATAGAGGTGTTGGATAAATAATATTAAATTCCTACATTTTTGTAATAACAAACGCAAATTTTAGAAGCCTTTATTTTCTATTTACTTGCACAGCAGTAAACCGAGTGGAATTTGTTTTGTATGTATTGTACATTTAAAACAGTTTGAGTTGTCTTTTCTCAACGCACCAGCAATACTTTATAGTATTGTAGTAGTTTTGTAACTACTTTTAATAAAACGCATTCTTATTGCTGAAGAATATGACTGCCAGCAGCGATATTAATAATTTTCGTAGATCCATGCCCATAGGTTAAATAAGTTAATTTCCATGTCAACAAATTGTATTTGACATACATATGTTTGTATGTCATTTAAATCAGTCTAGCATTTCTGACCAATAAAAAGTTTGACTTGTATATATTGAAAATGCCACGCTGCGTTGTGAAAGGTTGCAGTAATACTGAACGGATGTCATGTCGATTTTTTCGTTTACCATCTCGATTAAGAAACTTAGAACGCCGTAATGTATGGGAGGAATTTACAGGAAGGGAGTATGTGGCTGAAAATTCAAAAATATGTGAAGTACGTCTAAAAATCTAAAAAAACATGTTATTAATTTAAAGATGGTACTGAGAATGCTAAAGTAGGTTTACCTATCCTACAATTGAGTGGTGTGCAAATCTAAATCAAAAACTCATTCACTAGTTAATATATGTTTCTACTAATTCTACACATACTATTGTAATTTCATTTTCATTTACAGTTTCATTTTTCCAATAAACAATTTGAAACTAGACGACAAGATAGTAGAAGATTGTTAAGACCTTTTGCTGTGCCAGACATAATGCCGAAGACTATTAATAATTTCACGAATAAGTTATTGGAAGGACATTTTATTCCAGAGGTTATAGTACAAACTGAACAAGTAAATGGTGAAACTGAAATCATATCAGCTGAAACGCAATGTTGTGATAGCTGCAATCATCTGTCTATAATAAGAAATTTAGAAAAAGAACTACAGTTACAGACTAAAAAAATAAAATGTTTGGAAAAACATATAGATTGTTTAAAAAGTAATTATAAGAAGATATTTAACGAAGATCAGGATCTGTTTTTAATGTCAGGGTCGGGAAAGGGTAATATGGTCAGATGATACAATTACTAAAGGCTTAAAATTGTATATGGCTTGTGGAGGAAAGGGCTATGAAGAAGTTCGTCGTCAAGGTCTCCCTTTTCCAGCAATACGGACATTACAGCACAGAATACGTAACTTAAAATCAACCAGGAAAATTGCAAGATATATTTAAACTTTTAGCTGCAAAAGTAATTCCTAGTTTTGTTTCAATCTTAGAAAGTATAACTAAATAGTAAAGGTATTATTAAAAGCCGTGCTCTGATCGTCGCATTGATTACACTTTGTTTTAGAAATCTTTCTATTTCTTAAACATTAAAATTATGTGACATTGAGTAACCGAAAAAGATAAAAATTGATTAGTAATAAAAATAGATGACTCCTAAGTAAAAAAGAAAAACTTCACTATGGTTCCAAACTGCAATAACGCTGGCAGACCACAGTAAAGTTTTGCTTTTTCATTTTTATATTACCTCGGTATAATTAGGTAGAGTATTTCCTCTAAGGTTGAACACAGAACCATATATGGCATTAAGTTATTTACAGTGGTAAAAAATGTAATGTAATTATTATGATATCCAGGTATCTTCAATGGCTTCTGAGGAAAAGCACGCTGCGGAGATATTGGACGAGATCGCATTGAAACCAGGCTTAGAATACGATCCTACAATATGTGAGGTCATAGGTAGACCAACCATTCCACTGTCTGGTAACAAAGACAGTTCCAATGAATTGGCAACACATGCTCTTGTGTTCATGTTGGCTGGCATAACGAGTCGATGGAAACAAGTAATACATATGAGTTCACAGGCAACAGTTACAGCGGAGAAGCAATATATCACCTTCTAGGAATAATTCATGCTGCGCACGAAATTGGAATCACTATAAAGTGTTTTATATCTGATATGGGCTCGCAAAATCAAGCGGTTTGGAGGCTCATGAATATTACCGCTACTCGTCACGGTAAAATACAAAATTTTATAGAACCTCTAATAAATTCTACGGAGAAATTATACAGTATGCCAGACAGTGTTCATATATTAAAAAATATTGCAGGTGCGTTGAGAAAAGGCCACAAATTTGTGCTAGATCCAAAGATTTTAAAGAAATATAATTTGCCATTTAATGAAGTTAGTATAACAAAATAAATTACAGTTAGCACCACGGCTTAAAGAACAAGTATTACAGCCATCACATTTTGAGACCATGAATGTGGCCCTAAGTGTTGCTTTATTAAACAACGATGTGTCATGTGCAATTACTTATTATATTTCTAAGCAAATAATAGATGGTAAACACGAAACAACAGCTTGGTTTTTAAAAACCATTTTTAAATGGTTTTCCATTAAGTCTGCACGAGACGAAACTATGGCGCTATCACATTTCAAAGAAGAAGTTTTCAAGGATACTGTAGAATTTTTAAATAATGTCATAGAAATTTTTGTAAATATTAAAGTGCGAATGGTTAATAAAGAAAAAGCAACAGTTTCATGGAAACCATTCCAATCAGGTGTACTTCTCGCAACTCTAACTGCTTTAAATTTACAAGAAGAATACTTAGAAAGGAATGGTTTTTATTTTCTGATGTTGGGTAGGCTTACTCAAGATGTTTTGGAAAACTTATTTAGTTTGATGAGAAGCAGGCAACCAATTTCAAATTGTCGAGAATTTAAAACGGCGATTAGATTAATTACACTTTCTCAATTTGCAAGTGATGTACGAAAGGGTAGTTACTCCGTTAGTGACAACCATTTTCTAGTCCAGTATTGTAAAGAACTTGATAAAGAAAATGATTTAAAGAAACACACTGTCGATGAAAATGTCGAGAAACAGCTTTATCAAGAAATTATAAGCAATTCTATCCCAATTGGTGATTGTTTAGGCGAACAGGAAAAGGAACAACTATCAGACGAAGAACAAAATTCGTTATATTAATTAATAGGTCTTGTTCTCAATAAATTTAGAAGATCATTTTCTACTTGTTCTGCTTCCTATAATAGCGTATGCACTACCAGAGAAGATGAGAATATAGCTGATATTGCTATATTTACTAAATTAAAAGAATATAATGTAACAAGAGAGAAAAAGAAAGAACCTCTTCTCGAACAACAAATGGAATATTCTACAGCAATCGAGAGGATTACTCATCGCACGAAGCCTGTGAAACAGACGCGGTTATTCTAGAAATATATAGTAGTTTCTAGCGGCTTCTAGTACGATTATAGGAGGGTATAAAATCGACTTCGCCGATAAAAAGAGGCAGTCAACAGCGAATAGTTAAATGGGTATCACGAAATAAATAGTAAATGTAAAGATAAATGTTGTATTAGAAATTCATAATAGTTTTAGTGGTTTATAATCATAGCGTTAATTTATAGTGTATTCATTAGTGTTTGTAAATAAATATTAATTATTAATAGACGATTTAAACAGCACTTTTGTTATTATTTTAAAAAGAACGTTACAGTGTTGTCAGGTGTGGAGTTTTAAAATAAATAAAATCGCGTAATAATTTAATAAAGTGCTGTGAGAATAAATTTTTAGTGTCAAAAATAATTTCAACAAACATTTAAAATGGTGATGAAATTGTTAAAAGATCTCAAAGTAATAGACTTAAAACACGAACTTGAAGAACGAGATTTAGACACAACGGGCCTTAAAAACGTGTTAATAAATCGGCTAAGAGAATGGCTTTTGGAACAGCAAGAAGACCCTGAAAGTTTCCTCTTCGAAATACCTGGACCCGAAATTGATACTAATTTGTTGTTAAGTAAAATGGAAGAGAATTCTAGAAAGTCCGAAGAAAATGTTAGAATGCTTAAAGAAGAATTACTGGAAAAGTCGGAAGAGAATTCTAGAAGGTTTGCAGAATTACTAGAAAAGGCCGAAGAAAATGTTAGAATGCTAAAGGAAGAAATACTGGAGAATTCCAGGAAATCCGAAGACAGTTCTAGAAGGCTTAAAGGAGAATTGTTGGAAAATGTCAAAGCGTTGGAAGATAAAGTTTTCGAAGAATTTTTGGAGAATGCCAGCGCGTTAGGACTATTGGAAGGTAGATTGGCGGAACAAGATAGGGTAATAAAGATGGTAGAAGAGAAAATAGCCCAAATGCAATTACCATCAACAGCTAAGAAAGACGACATAACCGATATGTTGGAAGATAGAATGAGGCAACCACGATTTCCCTCAACTTTTGAGTTTAATGAAGTAAAGAAGCAAATTAAAGAAGAAAAGGGTCCTGCCGTAGGGATAAAAGTAAAACCACCCACGTTCGATGGAAAGATACCTTTGGAAAAGCGCTGATCAAGGTTGGAAAGACAGTACCGGTGAGGCTTATGAACGTTAATGTGGATCCGGTGACATTGAAGAAGAGTACCCTTGTGGGACAGTGTGTGCCAGTATTCCGAGTAGCCAGGTGTATGGCCGATGTTCCAAAACCAGCGCCCAAAGACCATGGTGGAAAATTAGTGGGTATGGTCACTAGTTCGTGCGAAGACCTTAACAGAACGGAAGTGAAAGAGGTACAGGGTTTGGTTCACCGATACCAAGATATCTTCGCTCTTGACGATAGTCAGAAGGGACGAACAAATATAATAAAACATAAAATCAATACAGGCAACTCTATGCCTGTCCGTCAGCAGCCTACCTCTAGCAAGGCGAGCAGAAGCCGAAAAGATTATTACTGATATGGAAGAACAAGGGGTCATCGAGCCATCCAGCAGTCCATGGGCATCACCGGTGGTCCTGGTCAGTAAGAAGGACGGGTCAACGAGATTTTGTGTGGACTATCGGCAGCTCAATGACGTGACCAAGAAAGACAGCTATTCCTTACCACGCATCGACGACACGTTAGATACCTTGTCTGGTTCACGATGGTTTTCGACTTTGGACTTGAAGAGTGGTTATTGGCAAGTTGAAATGGAACCTGAAGACTGGGAGAAGACCGCGTTCACTATTGGTTCCGGACTATGGCAGTTTACAGTTATGCCTTTCGGTCTATGTAACGCTCCGGCTACCTTTGAGCGTCTAATGGAGACCATCCTGAGAGGGCTGTCGTGGAAGACCTGCCTGGTATACCTAGATGATGTGATTGTAGTCGGAAAATCATTCAACAAACATTTCAAAAATCTTGACGGGTAAGACCGGATGGTATAGATCTTGTGGCGGTAACATTGTACATTTTACCACGCCGTTGATGTTTTCCAGGCCCCCTTTATCCCTGATTAGATTTTCACAAGCCGCCTTGCCTACGTAAACTTCTGGATGGCCAACTGGGAATTTGGCGTACTTGCATACCCAGGGATAAAGGGAGCATACATCTACATACCGGATCTTTTCCCCGTCTTTTGCAACCCTCTTTAATTTTGCTGCCCCTGTACGGCCGCCGTAAAATGCCTCTCTCGGGTTTAAGGGTGTGTTCAGTAGCAAGGGATGTTTCTCTGCCTGTTGTCTGAATTCGGGTGTTAACTGCCTACGGAAGCGACATTCCCACTGATCAACAACCTCTTATCCTAGCGACTTTAACTTTTCCGTTGTGGCTCGGGTCTTCTCGAGCCTCATATCCATGGTGTCGCTAGGATCGTCGTGTAGAGGCTTGTTGCGACGGGTAGTGAAGCAGGTGGGACATCCGTGGAAGTAACACCCGTGAAATTGAAATATGGTATTCTCGTACAGCCCGTCAACCTTTAACCCGCCCACGATAGCTTCTCTCTGCCTGCCGGCGTGTTGAATCTCAACACCTCTTTGATGTTCTTCCAGCAACAGCCATTGGAGAGCTACCTTAGACTGGTTATCTGCGCGTCTATAACCACCCTTTGGTATCAGTCCAATGGTGCTTTCTTTGAGGAATTTCCTCCGGAACATGAGATTGCAGGCAGAGGCGATGGTGATGGCTTCCGTGAACGGGTCAACGTCGCATTCCTCAATAAAAAGATTCCTAAAGTGGTCACGTTGCATGTCGAACTCCGTGATGTCCCTGTTCGCCTCGTACCACTTTAGGAACGCTTTACGAGCCTGGGGTTTCATGGTGTCGGGGCTGTAAAATTTGATGTCCGGAAGAGGACCCACGTAATGGGCATTCGCCTCGGTGTTAAAGAGGTGCGGGAAGTATCCTTTGGGGGCCGGTAAATCAAACGCTTTAGGCAAGTCAGCCAGAGCCATGGGGAAAAAGTTGAGGGAGTCGATAAATTTTAAATTATCTAGTTGCAGCAGCAGAATTTTTGAACCGCGCATAATGAGTTCCGGGTGTAATGAGGTGTTGGTTATCAGATAATTTAGAATGAATTGCGTATCGAAAGCTTTTTTTGAATAATTTCCGCGAGTCTAGTAGATAGTTCAAAAGCCGATCGATGCATTTTCCTCGCAAGATCTGTTCTCGCAAACCACATCTTACACAACTGGTAGCAGTTGATGATGAGTCGTGGTAACACTCAGAACAGACTTGCTGGAAAACGCATAGATTCGGCTCGTGGAGGTTGACGCCGGGCGCAATTTCTTTCTCTTGCCGGGTCTCCAGGTCGAAGAACACAAACAAGGTGTCTTGCTTTGTGTTCCTAGGCCCGGCCGGCTGTATATGACAGAAATGGTTTTCGGGTTTATGGCTCTGACAGATCTTACAATAGATCTCCCCGCACACGTGAGCCTGCTTCCGGGTCTTGATATTGATGGTTTTGAAACATCCCTCGCATTTTTTAACTTCCCGACACATGTTGCCCTCCTGATGGATGTTAAAGCAGGCTTGACTTCTAAAGTCTCGCCTGCAGTCCGGACACCTAATCAGTTGCGCTGTTCTTTCACAGGGCGGAGTACTACCGCAGCCTACGCAGGACTTTTCACAACGGTGATGGTTTTTATGATCGTAGGGTACATGACAGTGCTCACAGAAATAACGGCAGACAAAGGCTGAGGTCAACGATGTTATAACGTTATAATGATGCTCGTGATACAACAGATTGATGTTCTTTGTTGCGGCATCATTATCAACGACCCCCTCAAAGATAAGTGAACGCCCTTTCGAGCCGTAGCTATACACAACTATCTTGTAGTTGGGGGCCAGGAACTGCTGGAACAACCTTAATTCATTGACCCCGGCTCCCTCCGGTGGAATGAAAGCTACTCCAGCAGCTATCATCATTTCCTCGGCCTTTATCTTTTGCACTGTCTGATTATCACGGGTCTTCTTGTAATCAGCACTGTTATCTGCGTGAGCCCTGCCTACGACCAAAGCCCTGGGTAGGCATAGATTGTCACTGGTGGTGTTGTTAATCGTGACAATACCTCTGCGACGGCTACACTCTTCGGCAAAGGTGCTGTACGTACCGTTACGACTGCGACCTTGTCCGGCTGGTGGTGTTACGATTGTAGCTATTAGTCTGAAGGTGTCCGAACTCAGGGCTTCAGGATCACTCTGTAAAATGGACTCTAGAATGCCCCAGACATCGCTGAAGGTGATTTCATCAGAGCGCCTGAGGCTCATGTAGCCGGGAAGTTTTTGTTTGAAACTATCAAACTCAAATGTGGCCTCTACTTTATCATTTGGTTGTGCTCGGCTTAACACATCCCGCAAAATTTCGTTGATAGCCGATTTAAAATGCTCCAAATGATCTTCACCGACTGACGCGTCGTTTACTTTAAACACCAGTCGATGTTTCAGAGTGCCAAATTTCTTGATGGTGGACACGTTCTCATCGATAATTTCGTAGAGAGAAGACATTTTGTACAGGAGTAACAGACAGCAATAGCAAAAATATCGCACTTGCACACTTAACAATGGCTAAAACAACAAAGATTATATGTTGTTAATTTAAATTGTTACTAAATCCCTTTGACAGATTATTATTATAAAAATAAATAAGGAACGGCTAAAAACAACAAAGATTATATGCTGTTAATTTAAATAAACATTGACTAATTATTATTAAAGTTTAAATGCACTGCAAGCTATTAAATATTATAAATTAATTATAAAGATCAATTTTAATGCAAATTAATAAAGTCTTTTAGCCAATCTAAAAAGCATAACCTCAAATTATGATTTAAATAACTATGTTACAACCCCTAGATAAACACCTAATAACGATCACACTTCGCATAAAACAATTACTACTTTAATCGATAATCAAACTAGGGAAATTAAAATAAATATAAAACTATTCCTGCTGAAATTCAAATTTACAATTATTATTATTATAAACAAAATACGTTATATATTGTTCAAATGTAACTTAAATAATTATTTTAAACCGACTATGTTATATTGTTGTGAAAAATCATGCGAGGACGAGATTACCGATTATTATAAAGCAATAATAATAATAAATCCTACCTTTTTGTTCGATTAAAGCTGTAGATTTCACATAGGCTCTGTAGCAACAATTGGTAAGAACAATCACGAATGGCACAAATCACTTCAAACACAAACTTAATAATTAACAGTACGCATAAAAAACATACATGTGTTGATGCTTCGAGTAACCCCAAACAAGTGATGGTCTGCTCCCTGAGGTTGGTTTTATAGGTTCGAATTGTTGCGCAATATTATGCAATACGATAAAAAAATAAAACTCGAGTCAACTTGTCCGCTTAACAAAGGAACAAAGCGCTCGCTCCGGTGAACACGTGCGGGTCATAAATCAATTTGAAATGTTATTTTCCGCGGCAGAGTTGACATACCTTCTAGATTTATCTATTAGAATAAAAACGGTGTACCACTCTAACCCTCTGGGGTTATATTTCATTCAACTGTCATACCGTTTTTTATTGAACGCAGGTGTGACGAATAAGTTATGACCCTGTCTGTATTAAATAAAGGTTACATTCGATATCGCCTTTTGCTAACAGAACATTCAAGTATGTCTTGACGTAGTAGTGTCGTTAATATTTTCATCATGCAATTTAAGATAGTTACTTGAATATTTATTAAACTGCCTACACTGGAATAATAATAATAATAATAAGACAAAACATAGGGTTAAATTAAATTGTATTACGCTCAATGTATAACACCGTCCGTCTTTAGTTTGTATATACATTTTTAAAATGACGCACTGGTAAACCTATTTGTAAAAAGGGTTAATAGCCTGCAGGCATATGTTAATTAGACGAAATGAGGATATCATGCCAAAGATTGATATTAAATATTATAAGTTAATTATAAAGATCAATTTTAATGCAAATTTTATCTGAAACAATTTAGGATATATTTACATGGTTTTTATTTTTTAATTTATTTTAAAAGAAAGATTATTTATTGCTTTGAAGGCATGCTTTTACATTGCAAAGGTTGAAAAAGGGATTTTTTAAACGTTTTCCTAGTGATTCATGTTTGCTCAATACAATTCATTTCATTTTTTTTCGAATGTTATATACTAGTAAAAGTACTTTAGTGTCTTTCTCGGTTCTATTTGTGGTTAGGTATGTGATAAATTTCAACGTATTGTGCGAACAGAGAATGTAATGGTAATATTATATTATTTTTATTAGGCTATAGACAGATTGTTGTCAAAATTCGATATGATTCCCTTTTAAGGATGTGTTTATAACTTTCAACTCATAAATGAACGTAGCAAACAGTTGAGGTTTGATTTAATTGTGTGCTTTTTATTTAAAGAAAATTCTATAAAAATTTAAAGTGTGTTCTTTTAAATGCTCTAAGAGACAGAAAGGGCTTTTTACCTGGAAATAGCTTTAGAAATCAGACCCGTCAACGTGCGAAATTTACAGGTACTTAATAATACAAAGAGTGATGAAATGTTTGATTATTTTGTTATTACAGTATATCAATATTATAATCCATTGAAAATTTTCTGTTAAATGTGATTATGATAAATCGAAAAAACCATTTCTTTAAATAGGTATATTTTTAATAAAAAATGTCTAAAGTATGACAAAAATACTTTTAATGCTCTAACACTGTCAACCCTTTGTTTACAAGTATGATAAATCGAAAAAACCATTTCTTTAAATAGGTATATTTTAATAAAAATGTCTAAAGTATGACATTTTTTTTTCGAATGTTATATACTAGTAAAAGTACTTTAGTGTCTTTCTCGGTTCTATTTGTGGTTAGGTATGTGATAAATTTCAACGTATTGTGCGAACAGAGAATGTAATGGTAATATTATATTATTTTTATTAGGCTATAGACAGATTGTTGTCAAAATTCGATATGATTCCCTTTTTAAGGATGTGTTTATAACTTTCAACTCATAAATGAACGTAGCAAACAGTTTAGGTTTGATTTAATTGTGTGCTTTTTATTTAAAGAAAATTCTATAAAAATTTAAAGTGTGTTCTTTTAAATGCTCTAAGAGGCAGAAAGGGTTTTTTACCTGGAAATAGCTTTAGAAATCAGACCCGTCAACGTGCGAGATTTACAGGTACTTAATAATACAAAGAGTGATGAAATGTTTGATTATTTTGTTATTACAGTATATCAATATTATAATCCATTGAAACTTTTCTGTTAAATGTGATTATGATAAATCGAAAAAACCATTTCTTTAAATAGGTATATTTTGAATAAAAAATGTCTAAAGTATGACAAAAATACTTTTAATGCTCTAACACTGTCAACCCTTTATTTAGAAGATCGGTCACATAGATAAGTGTTACCTACATTGACAGCGCAGGTGTTCTTTTGTTCGTTAACGAGTTTCTTTGGTCGGGTCTGTGTGTGTAATAAATTAAATGGTTATCAATAGTTACATCTAAAAGTTGAATTTAAAATTTTTAATGTTGTAGTAAATTATAAAAAAACGACACCCTTTTTGTTCCGATGGTAATAAATTAAGATTTTTTTTGTTCCGAGGGTAATAAATTAAGATTTTTATCTAAAAACAGCTGCTTGATTGACGGCGCAGGTGTCTATCTTTTTTAATGATATCCTTTTGCTCCGACGGTAATAAATTTAGATTTTTACCTACTCGTGTTACTTGACAGTGCAGGTGTCGATCTTTTGTCCCGAGGGGTAATAAATTAAGATTTTTATCTAAAAACAACTGCTTGATTGACAGCGCTGGTGTCTACCTTTTTTAATGATATCCTTTTGCTCCGAGGGTAATAAATTTAGATTTTTTTTATCTAATCGTGTTACCTGACAGTGCAGGTGTCGATCTTTTGTTCCGAAGGGTAATAAATTAAGATTTTTATCTAAAAACAGCTGCTTGATTGACGGCTCATGTGTCTACCTTTTTTTTTAATGATATCCTTTTGCTCCGAGGGTAATAAATTTAGATTTTTATCTAATCGTGTTACTTGACAGTGCAGGTGTCGATCCCTTTTTTTTAACAATACCCTTTTTGTTCCGAAGGGTAATAAATTAAGATTTTATCTAAAATCGTGTTCATTCGCGCAGGTTCGAAGTTTATAAAAGCTCAGTCAAACCCCCCTTCCGTTTTCGTTTGTTCTTGATATCGGTTACGGTGATAGTAATATTGTTATTGTTTGCTTAAACTAGGTATGTTAAAATAATCATTTATTATTCTTGTGTGTTAAGTTTTTGTTTATTTTTTACATAGAAAAAAAATGGATTTGCTAATACAACAATTGAACAAATCTCCCGTTAGCCAGAAGCCAATCAAGAAGTTATGTGATTACAAAATAAAAGAAATTGCAGAGAGTGTGTGAGAGAAGTGTGATTGTTGTTGCCGAAAAGCATGTTACATTTCTACCAAAGCGAATCAACGACAAGTTAACAGATCAAAGGGTTACCGAGCTTAACCAGCAGATTGAAGCTAAAACGATTTCTCTAGGTTTGATGTACTTGGGGAAAACAAACTGTTATGATGATTGCCTGTTTGTGGAATTAAATAAGGTACGAGTAAACATCAAGTTTATACAATAAACCCCTTTTTAATGTTCTATTGTTGTCGTTGTTGTTACAGCCCCTGGAACCACAAATAGAAAACAGAGGTCAGTCCTGAAGTCCTCAAGCACCAGCATTCTATCAACATTTTTTTTATTATAAATTAAATGTAGCCTTAACACTAAATTCCTATATGGCTTTATTATTTCTTCTAGAAAAGGTAGTGGTGGAAACGTTTCAGCTTAGTGAAAGGATCCAATCCCAGAGTGAGTATTGTTTGCTTCAACTAAACAGGTATGTTAAAACTAATTATTATTATTATTATTCTTGTGCGTGTTAAAATTTTGCTACTATTTAAATTCTAACATGTGTGTGTATCTTTGTTTTACGTAGAAAAATGGATTTGTTAAAACAATTGAACCAACCCTACACCAGCAGCCGGAAACCTATCAAGAAATTGTGCGACTACGGGGTCAAGGAGGTCGTCGAAATACTACAATTCCAAAGAGTCGTTTGTCGTGATAAACGTCAAAGCGTGATTGTTGTTGGTGAAAACTACGTTACATTTCTACCTAAGCGAATCAGCGACAAGTTAACAGATGAAAGGGTTAAGGAAGTTAATGAGCAGATTGCAGCTAAAACGATTTCTCTGGGCCTAGTGTACTTGGGAAAAACAGGCTGCTATGATGACTGCATGTTTGTGGAAACAGATAAGGTATGTGATTGGGAAACATCAAGTTTACAATAAACCCCTTTTTAATGTTCTATTGTTGTTGTTGTTACAGCCCCTGGAACCGCAAATAGAAAACAGAGGTCAGTCCTGAAGTCCTCAAGCTATCATCATCACCAGCAATCTATCTATCAACATTTTATTATAAATTAAATGTAGTCATAACAATATATTAATAATAATAAACATAATTTTAATTCCTAACTGGCTTTAT
Source organism: Agrypnus murinus (assembly GCA_929113105.1). NCBI lineage: Eukaryota > Metazoa > Arthropoda > Insecta > Coleoptera > Elateridae > Agrypnus > Agrypnus murinus. The sequence goes on along the minus strand of OV816025.1, from coordinate 36,960,530 downwards.
TATTTCTTCTAGAAAAGGTAGTGGTGGAAAGAGTACAGGGTGCTTGAGAGAGAGAAAGGTAGCAGCAGAACTTGTAGGTCGTAGCGAGAAGGAGAAACAAATTCAAATCTGGGGAAATCCAAGATGGCTGCTTTAAGAATGACAGATTCAAAATGACAGATGCAAAAATGACATGCAAAATGACAGATGCAAAATGACATATGCATAATTGACAGATTTAAAATGACCGATGCAAAATGACAGAATTAAAATGGCAGATGCAAAAATGACAGATTAAAATTGACAGACGTATAAATGACATATGCAAAAATGACAGATTAAAATTGACAGACGCATAAATGACAAATGCAAAAATGACAGAATTAAAATGACAGATGCAAAAATGACAGATTAAAATTGACAGACGTATAAATGACAGATTAAAATTGACAGACGCATAAATGACAAATGCAAAAATGATAGATGCAAAAATGACATTAAAATTGACAGACGTATAAATGACATATGCAAAAATGACATATGCATAAATGACAGATGCATAATTGACAGATTAAAAATGACAGACGTATAAATGACAGATGCAAAAATTACAGATTAAAATTAACATACGTATAAATGACAGCTGCAAAAATGACAGATTTAAAATAACAGATTAAAAATTGACAGACGTATAAATGACATATGCAAAAATGACAGATGCAAAAATGACATATGCATAAATGACAGATGCATAATTGACAGATTAAAAATGACAGACGTATAAATGACAGATGCAAAAATGACAGATTAAAATTGACATACGTATAAATGACAGCTGCAAAAATGACAGATTTAAAATAACAGATTAAAAATTGACAGATGCAAAAATGATAGCTGCAAAAATGACAGATTTAAAATGACAGATGCAAAAATGACAGTATTAAATGACAGATGCAAAAACGACATATGCAAAAATGACAGATGCAAAAATGACAAATTTAAAATTGACAGATTCACAGTACAGATTCAAATTTAGCGCGCGCCACATGCTGTGATATAAAATGGCCGCATGTCTTCTTCTTCTCTAATACAGTTCTCTTTTTACGCGCCCTCTCTCTACATACCGGTAATACAGATTTCTTCATAACGCGCCGCCGCCCTCTAGTAGTAGTACACAGTCTGCCGGTCATACAGATACCTTCATGACGCCCTCTATTAACGATACACAGTCTGCCGGTAATACAGATCACCGTAATGGCGGCGGGCGTGGTAGAATGGCGCCAGGGCGTGGTAGAATAGCGCCAGACGTTCCAAAATGGCTGCCTTCAACCAATCAGAAGCAAGGGGAGGAGCTACAGGAGTGGGGGTTAACCAATCAGAGAGCAGTAGGCGGGGAAATCCAAGATGGCGGCGGCCAATCAGAAGCAAGGGGAGGAGCTACAGGAGTGGGGGTAGCCAATCAGAAGCAAGGAGAGGAGCCATGCCATTGACATGCCAAATGGCATGTCAATTTCCGTCTGGCTCAAGTACCCCAATTCCTACTGCCCAGCTTTCCAAAAATCATTACTCCACCTTTGGTCAGAGTTGATCGTGTAAAATAAGATAAAAGTACATACTTCTCCAGTATATAGTTTTCCACTTCATATTTGGTTAAATGGTGCTCGGAAAAACATAGTATATCCCATGTTGGTGCTTGATTTTTGATAAGCGCTTCCAACTCGATATGTTTGTTTCTTGCCGATTGTAGATTTGCATGCAGTATATGGATACTGCAATTGTTTGTATTTTTATACAAAGTGTTCTTGTTTTGTAATATTTGATTATTAGCTTGTTTTGGTTCCGTTTTTTCTAGTAAAAAAAAGCGGTTTAATTTTACATTATTTGGCCATATGTCTGGATTCATAACTTCCTGTAACTTTCCAAAAGGAAAGTTAATAGAAGAAAGTTTAACATAAAAATGGCTGCTTTCCTGTTTTAGTTCCAAATAAAGTTATATTGTGTGTGTTTGTGTATAAATGTTAATGTAATTAACATTGCCAATCCACTGAAGTAAATACATACTTGTGTATGATATAGGGTTGTGCTATTTTTTAACGATAACCGCAGAAAGATATTTATGTGGTTGTCAAGATCGACTTCTTAACGTACCTATCTGACAGCACGGCGAAGTGTACTGAAGCTTTATTGACGCGAAAAATCTTCTCACCGGTTCCGGGCTGCCTGAGTAAGAATTAGACCTACTTCAGACGTTTCAATTATAGTTAGCTAATAGTATTTTAAAATAGATATTGTGGGATGTTTTTGTTATATGTATCTCGTATGAGATTTTGACTCGGCTACGCTTCGTCCATAGACTTTCATTTTTGACCACCAAAGTAGTATTTCGCGCACTAAATACACAAATAACTATTAACTACACTAGTACATCGTAACTATGCGCTGTTTTTAATTTACCAAGAACTACGATAACGATAATTTGAATTATGTATTTAATGCAACAATTTTCAAATTAAAATAAAGAACAAAAATAATGAGGTTATGTTTTCTTTGTTTACGTTTGGGCTTTTATGTCTACCGTCGTATTTATGTACTACGCATTCAAAAATTATACGTACGATTTCCGTCAAACATTTATACAGTTTATGACTTGACCAACCGAGTTAATAAAACTTGATTCATAACATTTTACTAATGTTTGCGTGACGTAAGGGTCAAGATAAAAAATTTGAACTACACATGAGAACAGTCTTTTTGGGTTCAGGGATATGTTGTATGAAAATATCTTATTTCTCATTTTTTTATATTTGTACTTATACTGTTACTGAAGCCATATACTGTTTATTACTCAAAGCCCCTTTTTTATATAATAACCTTAAATTGTGACAGATCACATATTATTTTGGCATATGAATACACTTATTTACTGATGTCAGATACTACTGTCTGTAGAATGGGGAACTTTAACAAAAAAATATATTAGCTTTAGAAAACAATTCAAAATTAACAAATGTTTGGACAAAGCAATTGTAATCAAAATTTTAAAGAGTTCTGTATATATTTTAAGACATCATTTGTTTAATCGTTAAGTTTGGTTTGAGTTATGTTAATTGTTAATGTTAATTATAAATGTTGTAGTTGAGTTATACTTAAGATATTTCTATGATTGTGTAAATATTATTATTACTGTGTCATAATGGCAAACTAATTATTTAGTCAGTCGTTTAATAAAAACTTTATATATATATAGGATATTTCTCTTTTTCTTTTATCAATAGATAATAAATTATTATTTTAATTGTCTATGCTAAGAAACCTTTATTTTTAATGTTCACTATAGTAAACATTGTATTACGATATTCTCCCTTATTGCAGGTGGTGATATGTAATGATGCTTATATCTAACAAAGATTTTCTCATTATAGCATATGTAATTTGGATTATTTGGATGGTCATTTCAACAATAAAATTAAATTAATAAAAAATTTGAACAAGTTAAAATATTGTATAAATTTGTATAAATATTGTATGCATGGTAAGATACCATGGCAGTATATTAACAAAAATTATTTTTATTATTTCAAACAGATGCGATGTAATCTTATGAAAACGATAAAGGTTTTCTACACCTGCTATTGAAAGTTCATCTTTTTACATAATTGCTAAGCAAGAAAAACAAGATATTCTACCCGAGTGTGCTGCAAAGTTATTTGTCGTGTAGTTTTAGGCATTTTGGAGCATAGTATTTTATGGAAAAATTAACAAAAAAATACGAAATTTGACCATCATTTTAGTAGGTATTTAATAGTTATTTTCGTATTTTTAAGCTTATAGGTTAAGTAAAAGTATATGTGACACATGCTGAAACACCTTTGTCGAACAAATGTCATTATTTTTTATTAACACGAGAATATAATACATTGAATAATGAGCCAATCGTTGCTCCTTAAATTTAAAATATTGACCAATAGGACCTTGTACCGTAGTGACAATAAGCGACTAACAATTATTATCGATTAGGTATTAGTTAAGTTGCGTTTGTTTCACTTGTCAAATAAAATAATTTAGAAACGTCAGATACATTTTTTAAGTGTGTTACGCGCAATGACTAATTTTGTGATGAGTTGCGTTGATTTAAAAGAGGAATATTATGTACTTAATTAAATAAAGCTTTTTCTCTTAAATGTGCATTTGTGGTCCTCATTTTAATTTATTATATTCTCTTTCTAAATATAATTCGTGGTACGCTTAAGAATCGATAATTTTTTTACAAATGTCAACTCATGCCAGCCCCATTGTTTGGAAAATACAACTCGTGCTTCGCACTCGTTGTATTTTCGTCGTTGGGATTGGCATTCGTAACATTAAAAAAAATTATCGATAATAAGCGTACCACTTATTATATTATCCCTGATAATAACGCAATCTTTGTAACTAATTCATGTCTTTGTTCTTGGGCACTGGCGGTGAGCACAACTTTGCTACTGGGCATGTCCGTAAAAACATTCAATGGATTCGACTCAGACAGTTCATAAACTGAAGCTCGCAGCCACTAACTGTAGATAGTTTAAGTTTTTTCAGTTAAAAATGCACATAAAACCAACACAACATAACAGAACAGATCTTTATTAAATAAGAAATAATAACAATAAATTATTGTTGTGCTTAAAACTAGGTTGTCTTTAAGTACTACATTTAAATAAAAGGATAAATTAATGTATCACAAACGCTTTCTATATACCTATATACTTTTAATAAATATACTATAGTTCCCCAAGAATTTTTTCCCAGCTTTTAATCCTGCTCAGAGCTTGTTCAGAAGCAGTTGCTATCATATATTCACTAGATGACCTGGGCTCATTTCCTAAAATTTTGATCACTTCCCGTAAGTAACCCGAAATTTCTTTTAATTTTAATCGAAGTTCGTTTTTCGATATTTTATCATCCTCATATGCTCTACTAGCCATAATCATTAATGGTGCATGGAGTTCATATAAAGTGACACCTTAAATGAAAATATGCTTAGAAATAATAAGCAATTTCAACTGAAATGGTAGATTCTTACCTCTAATCCTAGTAAAACCAGGTTCGATTTTATCAAGTATTTCCATCAGTTCTCTACAGATGTTTATCTTTCTTTCTAAAAGTTCGCGTGGAAGATCAGTTATTATATAACCTTGAATTTTTCCGTAGAGTTGACTTAAAGACAGCTTCAGTTTTATACATAAATAATGTGTTGGGTGTAGAACATTTTCAAACTTTTTTAATAACGATTCCATTCCTACAATATCATTACAATCCAAAGCGTCTATCTCTTGGGTGATCCTAGAAATATAACAAATATATTAATTGTTGTTAAATTAGTCCTTTCTAACTCTACACTATTTTTGTAATCTGGTACCTAAAAGGATGATACTACCTGGTCGTTATAATAACTGTCATGTACCATACGAAGATATTTTGCAAATTATTTTCCTAAGCAGTATCACTTACCTGTCAATAAGTGCTTTTGCTGCTTTTGTCGATATCCGATAACCGGGACATCGTCGCGAGAAAACTTTTGTCAAATTATTGCACGTCCATTCTGATTCAGAGTTTAATGGATTGGTTTGCAATATCCAACCAACATTACATTTTGGGCATCGCATAGCACTCATGAAAGTACCTAGTTCTATGGGATCTGAACACCGTTTACATTGACATTCAAAGAATTTATTCTCTAACAAATGTTTTCGTCTGAGTATAGTGCTCTAGAATTATACAACTATTATTTTTATTTTTATATAAATTGAAAGTAGTTTCTTCCTTACTTCTAATGGATAAGCGTATGAGAGGGTTATGGGTTCACCAACTAATATATCAGTAGATGCTCTGACAATCAACGTAAAATCTTCATCATCTGCATGGTTGGTATTTGAAACACATTCGTGAGACATTAGGAACGCTTCTGGATATATACCTCTCAAGGAAATCCTTTTCAAACCTAGTTCAAAAGCGTTTACCTATAAAAAGCACATTTCATAATTTATTTCTAGAATATTAATAGAGCCAAACCTCTAAGATTCCACAAACTGTATGTATGTCTTCTTCAGTATATTGAGCTAATCCCCAATCTTTTCTAATCCTGTCAACTACATACGCTTGATTACCTTCCCAAATATCAGGATTACATTTTCTAATAGCATTATGAGATTCCATAGATGTTAAAACAGTGTAAGCTGCTGGATCTATTTCTTTCAATAAAAGACATCTTAGAGGTGCTATTGCGTGGTAATGGAGGCTCAGATCATCTAAATTCTTATAATCCATTAATTGACTAGACTGTGCTGTAGCTAAGACTACACATTCTTTCTTAGTATGCCCATAACGTTTTCCTACACCATTACAGCGAGAACTACATAGGGGCCATCCACATTTACATCTGCAATAGTAATTTGAAGAATATACTGTAAAGAATAAATATTTATACTTACAGAAAATGATCTACTTCGAATTTTAAAGTTTTATAACATCCTATGCATTGGACTTTGGTAGAAGTGCAAGGACCGACAACTAAAGGTTCTTCTCTTATTATCACTTCGCCTGGTTGGATTTTCTTTGTTGCCACGATATACCTAAATGAAACATAAGTAAAAAGTTTGTTTTTTAACTATAAGTACTTAGATGTTGTTAACATAAGCAACGAGAAAAAAGAGACGACCCTATTAAGTTTTTGTTATAATCATACTATGCGAACAAGAAAACACGTACGGGTCAATCCACCTGAAGTGGTCCATCCTTCTCTGATCGATTTTTCTAGGAATCCATGTAAATTATATGATAGTTTACATACACTAATTCACGAAATCTGAAAGGCCCAACTAATTGAACTGGTTTTGAACTGACAATACTTAGGGGCGGCAACACACAAAATATTATCGTTTTCTGAAATGGTCGAGCGACCAGTGCTGGACCACTTCATATGGATTGACCCGTACGATGATGACTACATGTCTTTTGTCACAACTTTTGTATGTGTACTAATATAACTTTATGACAAGCGCTAAAAGATTTGTACATGTTTAATAGTCTATTTCCTATGCAGAGTTCTTTTTGTGAGTTTTGTAAACAATCTATACTAAATTTGTTTGTCAGTATGTTCGTCTCTTTATCGACTCAGCACCTGTAAATCCCACCCTAAAACCAACCTATATGGTTGGACTCAGAATGGAACAGAGGGGTGGGTGTGGTAGATGTGGGTTGATGTTAGTGGGAAGGGTAGAAGGCTTTGTCAATGTGTTATTCCCTAGATAGAATCCATATACTTGGTTGGACGAAGCAAGGACAAAGAGGCGCAGATCTGATGGGCGCACGATTTTTCCAGTGTTTCGACGGAACGGTGATAGATAAAGTCGAGGGCCGGAGCTGGGGGCTGTCGGACATAGTCTTATATACTCTCGAGGAAAAATAAACGCACCACTTGAAAAGGCACCAAAAATACCAAAACTTCAAATCTTCGTTACTCGGCGGATTTTGGCCGAAAATGGATAAGCTTTTGCGTGCTGAAAAGGACGTGTGAGGGAATGTTACGTTTAAGCCTTTCCGCCCCCCGCCCACCCCCGAAGAAAAAAAAGTTTTTGATTCAAAAAATGTCACACTTTAACAACTTGTACGGTGTACCAAAAGATCTTGGATCTACCCAATCGATCGCCAGGGCAATAAAGCTCAGTCTTTTTTCTGTAAAGTTTTCAAAACTTCGAGTGCCTATAATGATTTGGCGCGAGGTTATAAATTTTTGAAGTTTACCCTGCTTACATTTTGTCGGGTGTTTTTCCTCTTCTCCCAGCGACATTATCATCGGTTGAGTTTGAACCTTTGTCGCAAACCAAAAATGTCGCAAAATGTTTTAAAACGTTTTTTTATCAACGTTTTTTTAACGTGTAACCGCCGACATCAGCGTTACCCGACGTGCAAGTGTCTAAATTAATGTTTTGATTTTTATTTTATTAATGTTTTGAAATTAATCAGTATCACAGTTAGTTATTCGAAGTTATTCGCAGCGTTACAATGTCCTCCACACACACACACACATACAAACACGATGTGCAAAATCCGTCCGATAACCTCTTGCGGTGCAAATCGGGTAAAGCTGATGTTACACGTTAAAAAAATTAACGTTAATAAAAAAAATGTTTTTATTGATTAAAAACATTTTTCAATATTCTTTGAATATGGAAAAAAATAAGAAGACGAAAAACTCCCGACCAAATGCAGAGTACATTTCAAAAAATCATAACTTCGTACCAAATCATCTTAGGCACTCGAAGTTTTGAAAAATTTACAGAAAAAGGACTGAACTTTATTGCTCCGGCGGTCGATTTCTTTGGTATACCGTACAAGCTGTTAAAGCCGGACATTTTTTAATCAAAAACATTGTTTTTCTGCGGAGGGCCGTAACTTTCGCTTACACGCCCTTAAACTAGACACTTAAAACTTAAAATCAGCCGAGTTAGAACGGTTTGAAATTTTGGTATTTTTGGTGCGTTTCAAGTGTCTTTTTTCCTCGAGGTATAGATACAGTTTTAAACTTTTCGAAACGCTTTAAGCAGCCTTGCCTGTTCTAAGTACGAAAGGTACATTAAGTGCATCCAGTCAATCGCTTGCTATTCTGGTGTAATGGTAAAACGCCAAATTAACCAAAATATTATGTATTCATTCTTACTGATTTTTCCCAAAAACTATTTAAACTTGAATCTTGCACCAAGTTCCTCACAACTTCGTCCTTTGCGTGACCTATATACGAATGGGAAATTCTGAGTCCTGATCTAGCACACCAGATTAAGACTTCTTCAATATATATTTTCTTTTTTGATACTTCAAAATTTCCTGTTATCAGTCTCATTGTTTTTAACTGTTAGACTAAGTAAAATATTTGTTATCAACCACGATAATTACCCTTTCATTATTAAAGTAGTGGAATCTTAAGGTCGGCAACGTCCATATATACTGGCTATTTCGGAATTTTATGTCATTCGACAGAGTACCTATTCCATAAATACCTTCTACGACCTGGCACGTTCAAGATGACTTTGTGATAATTCCGTATTCTGTCCTTGGATGTTTTGTACTATTTCGCTTAAAAAATTTCCTGTTTTAACCTTTGGCTGTTTTACTGTATGGTAGTCTCATACATGGTGTCCTGTCCTGAGAATGTAGCTTATTCTCACAACTTATAGTGGAAGCTGATATATTTTGATCTTTAAATAGATTAGTACTTTTACATTTAGTAAACCGGATGGCAGCTGTGAATTTGAAAGAATGGACACAAACAAAACCGGTAAGAAATAAGTATTCAGTACCGGTAAGTACTCAGGAAAGATACCAGTAAAGCTATTATTGCTTTATTAAAAGTTTTTTAGATTTCGAGAAGGAAAATTAAAAGTTTATACAATAAACTGCTTGAGAAGCATGATGCTTGTGAAGCTAGCAGCGCATGATGTTGCCTTCTTTATCGTTTAATGATAATAGGTCTTGCCTTTGGAATATTTGGAGGATTTGCATATTTTGAGATGAAGTTGATGTTTTTTTTTTCTTTTCAGTCCAAAGTTTTATTTGCATACTGTCCACTTGCTAGGTCTGGTTTTCTGGTTAAGATATTATATTATAGTAGTCAGACGTAGTTAACCAAAATACATCGAAGCAGACAATAATTATAGAAAGTTATTTAGTCACAAACCAAATTACATATTAATCCATGTATTTAACTGTGTTATAATATACGGCTCAAAGACATAAATGATTTTTAGAAGAAAACTAGTAACGTCAAATGCCACAATATATAACCCCTAATAGCCTTAATTAATATTATAATAAGAAATTAGAATAAGAACTATTTGGTTTGAAAATAAAATGTTTAGGGATGTTTATTAGATCTGTTTTAAAGTCTTAATTTTTTAAATTTTGTGTCGTTAGGGACGCTGAAATTTTGTTTTTGGATTATCATAAAATATAAAACAGAAGGTCGCCGTTTGTGTCGTACTTTCTTTTAGGTAAGTATTTGTTTCGTCTTTTATTGAGTAAGTTGTGTGTTTTAAACTCTCTACATTAATTAATGTAAAACCTAAATCTCTCGATTTGAAACTTTTCACTACATTGAGAAACTGCCATTCTTTTATGAAATTTAACACCAGTCTTTACTAAATTTTGACGAGCGGTTTTCTTGAAAATGCCGAATTTTCTTCCGATTGATACTCCATTTTGATTTACCACAGCTTTCTTCATTTTCTGTTATCTTGTCTAATTTTTGCGGACGACATTGTCTTTCAATTTAACATAACATTTATTTTAAATTTTTAAATCACAACCGATGTAAACAAATAATCGATTAACTGTCAACAAAAGAACCGTTAAAATGAAACACACTAAACATAGTCGTGGTTTGAATTTTAAATTTGTCCGACTACTTTATACGCACACGTTACGACACAGTAAGTATTTGTTTTGCCTTCCACTCCAATTTTTTCTATGAATTTATTTATCTACTAGATGGCTGTTGCTTGTTGCAAAAGTTAGAGTCACTGCATTTAGTCACCTAGGCTAGCTGGTCTATCAGAGTACCGCAAACCGCCGCCATATTGGGGCAGAGAAGGGTGATTTTTAATAATGGACAAATTAAAACCACGTTTTACGTGTTTGACATATTAGAGGTTTGATCTTTTAGAATAAGAAAAACCTTTTAAAGTAAACGTGGATTTGATTAAATTCAATACAGAACAAATAATGAACAATTTCGTGCTTCGTTTGCCCCAATATGGCGGCAGTTTGCGGTACTCTGGTCGACCAGCTGGCCTAGGTAACTAGATGCAGTGACTCTAGCTAAAGTTATAGCCCCTTTAGTTTCAAATAGTAGCTACAACGATTGATATCGTCGCTGTAGCAAAAGCACCAGAACGATATTGGCGACATTAAGGGCGGGTTGTATAAATACAGATTAACTTTAAACTAGGATCAATATCCTAGACAACGATTGTTCTGAAAATTGTTACTGAGGCAACTGAACCAAGCTTAAAGTTAAACCACATTTATACAACTCACTCTTAATGTTACAAGATTTGACATTACGTCTTGCAATAAATCTTAGTTTAATAGTAATCATGCACAAAGATATTCATAATTTAACATTAATTTGGGAATGGACATTGGAGATTCATGCTCTGTAAAAACGATCATATTAATATAATATATATTCCTACGCAATTGCAATTTTTAAACTTTTTATTAAATTTCCGTGACAGCATGCATGTAGTATTTTTTTCTTTATTAAAGTTTGTGTCAGTCAGGGTTGCTCCACGATGTCGCTACTATTTGAAATAGATGGGCTATAAATAGCTAAAGTGATGTACTGCTCCTGCGTCTACAGTACCTGGCAGATGAATTAGACTCATTAGACCAGTGGTCGCCAACCTTTCAGACCTCACGGACCACTAAATTCATAATTTTTAATCCCGCGGACCACTAATATGAATTTTTTTAAAACGATAAATACATTTGTAAAATAATGATCAGAGAACTCCCATTTTAATAATATGAAATGCAGTTATTTAATACCGGACGCCCTATTATATTTTGACCCTTTTTAAACCTAGATAACTTTTGAACTAATTGAGATAATGAAATACGGGATTTTACCAGTCTTCTTATTTATTTCGTTTTTTCGTCTTTTCTGGCCCATTTCTGGTTTAACTGGAAATGACAGTGTAGCTTCGGGTATAGGGCAGCTTTGTGATTTCAAATGGAACACCCTGCATATTTTTTACCGTTGGAAAGCCCATTGTTTCCCAGTTTTGAAAGTGCCAGACTTGTCATGGTGATTATACAGGGTGGTGGTTTTATAAGCTCTTAAAATGAATACTGTATGTTATTGAAATGCTACGAAAAAAGATAATGAAACATCATTTGTAAATGACAAATTAGTTTATTGACAACTCTAGTACTTAAGTTTCTTTAAGAAAAATATTTAATTTAAGTGACAAAGCTAAGTGTGTAATATTTTTTGCTGAAACTAAATTATATCGAACAATATAAAAAAGATATAAATAACATGCAGTGTATACATTTTAAGAGCTTATAAAACCATCACCCTGTATAAAAACCATGACCATGCTCCATAGCTCTTTCGGAAGCTCTTTCAGAAAGGGGAAACAGTGGGCTTTCCAACTGTGAAAAAATATACAAGAGGTTCTATTTGAAATCACAAAGTATTCACTCATGAACTTCAAATATTCACTGTTCAGAAACAAACTTTTTGTTTAAATTTATTTGTTACTATTAGTATTCATAATGTGAGTGCCCGTAAAAATGGGTCCAGGGATAATAAGAATCTCTTACAATATTATTTTTGTTTTATTATCAATAAAACATAAAAAAATACAGAAAAATGTCCAGACTTTTTGGCGGACAACCAAAATCTTCTCACGGACCACTAGTGGTCCGCGGACCACCGGTTGGCGACCGCTACATTAGACTAATATTAAGCTTAAGATAAACCTGACACAAGGGTACTTAATCTAAATCTTAAATGTACCCATCAATATGTCGAATTAAATAAAATAAGGTAGTATTTGTTATCAACAACTTAACAAATTATTATTGAATCTTAATACGAGTATTACAATTTTAGTTGAGTCTAATTCACCTGCCAGGTACTATACTTCATACCAAGTCTCATAAAATTTTATTGAAGAAGTTCCCTCACAGCTGCCTTAGAATAGCGTCAAGGTATCCAACAAACTTTGAATGAACAGTATTAGGTAATCTCTAAATAAAATTTCATGAAACTTGAAAGTGCAGAGGCAGTACTTCACTGTAGAACGAGAACTGCTTCGTAAGCTTAAAATGTACGAGGTACAAATCTTCTTTCGAAAACTAACTAACTTATTAACGCAATATTAATAGCTCTGCTAGTTCGTTACAATTACCTGTTTTATTTGTGGCCATCCTTTTAAATTCAGCCTGGATTATATTATTTCTTAAATCATGGTTTGTTGTCATTAAAAATCTTATTAAAAAATATCGGGGGTAAATACACAAGAACTTGATTTTTAATCGGATAATTTTATTTTTACACGAAAATTTTGTTGCAACCGGAAAAAACTCAAGATCAAAAGCATGATAAAATCGCGACAGCTTTAGCTGGAGCGATTTTATCTTATGCTTTTGATCGAGAGTTTTTTCCAGGATGCAACAAAATTTGAGTGGATTAAAAATAAAATTATCCTGATTTAAAATCAAGTTCGAGTGTATTTTAGGGAGATTAATACAAGACAGTTCCACAAACACATTTATTTATATTTTATTGATGCAAATTAATTTGACAGTTGCTATTGTCAAACAATTTCCAAAGTACACTTTGTTTAGATGCATTTTAATCGACCTACTCGCATATTTATCGCTGATAAAAAGCTAGTAGCGTATTTATCGCTGATAAAAAGCTAGTAGCTTTTTAATCACTTAACAAATCATCTGATTGGTCAAATTTTGAAATAATCACCACGGTGATTGGTCGAATATTAATGGAGTGTATTAATCGCTATGAAACAATTCATCTCCTCTTATAGGATCGCGACGCTAAGTTTCTTGAATTATCGTCTTATGACGTATTGAATAGATTCTATTGCTCAAAAACCTTTAAAATATCGATTTTATAGTGCTTATAAAAATCGGTTTTTCTTGTAACTTTGCCGTTTGGAAAAATAGTATTAATTTCAATTTTTAAATAGGATTTAGCGCCTTAATTTTCAATAAAAAGTCCACACGACCACACTAGTATTTTTAAAAAGAGTGTAATTCTTTAAAAGAGCGATTTATCAGAAGCAATACAAAGTCGCTTTAATTTCGCTATAGTGTAAGATAAAAAAAGATTTTTATTGATGAATTGGATGTGCAAGTTTATTCTAGACTCTAGAATGTATTGTGATCTAGATCTGTTAAGAATATATCAGCACATCCATAGACGGGGCTATAGATTAGTAGGTAAGAAGTCTGTATTATTCCGTAACAGCTGTAATGAATTAATTTTGTTATATTCATTTAAAAACTCCTACAATGAAAATGTTTTAACGGAATATGTGGTCACTTTAATGAATCACTTACATAACCATGATATCGTACAAACTTTATTGTAATCATTAATGTTCATTTTTATAGAAATGCTAAACTGTTAACACTTATTGAAAATCATGGCCACCATCCTGTATTTCTTACTCTCTATAGCCCGAATCCAATAGAATTGTTTAGTCAATGGTGGTTTAGTCAAGAGATCATAATCAAGAAATGAGGATCAGTTATATGAATCTATTTGCACAGTAATCGAAGCTATGAGCATATGACGGATTCCACATATGGACCCGTATTCAGTAGGCACTGGAAACCCTAGAAGCATTAGGTGAAAATTGTATATAAATATAATAAACAATGGTTATTTTAAATTTGTTTCAGCAAAAACGACGCTTGTTCATAAGTGACGTAATTTCCCGACTTTAAAAGCTTTGTAAAGCACACATGAATTAAAATGATTATTAATTTATTATTATTTAATCAACAAATACATCTTTCCTTCATACTCGTAACTAACATTGCTCTTTCGTACCTGCCCCCTCTGCCATAAAGATGTTTGCCGCACTCGAATGTTGAATAAGTTAAAAAATAGAAGCATAAACAACCGTGTATTTTATTAAATTATATTTACAATGCAAATTCATAGAGAAAATGTATCACCCCGGCTGGGAATCCATTTCAAGAGCTTCCGCTATCTAGGCATCTGTACCTCTGAGTTACCTTAGGTGCCTATCAGCAAAGTGACAAATTTTTCATATGAATTAGATATTTAAGCAAATGTACAAAGTAGTTAGATTGTTGTTTGATTGATTTATTAATGAAGGTCGACATTTCTCCAAGAACTATTTCACAAAACAAAAGATTAATCTTTATCTAAAAAAATATATAGCAAATATATGGGTATATAATTTCTCTCGACGCGACGTGTCGTTGCCTTCCTTAAAAATCTATATATGTAGATCTATTTTTTCTGTTGAATACCCTTAAAATGTAAACAACAATACTTACAAAAATTTTGATGCCAACTTAATCTATTTCATAATTTTATCAAATGTTTCTATTGAAATCATTAATTAGGTGTACCTTTTTAAAAAATGGAAATCCAAATGAACTTACCGTAATAAAACAAAATTATAATTAGACTAGTCTTCAATACAATGCATTTACATTTAACGTTTACGTTTACATGTAATCGAACCACTAGTATGTTGCCAATAAACATAAAAATTAGTTAATCAATTTGATTTATTGTATACACTTGGCCGTAGTCCAAATTCAAACATTTTAATTGCGTGTATACATTTTTTCATAATGTCTTCAATAAAAAATTTCTAACGATACACAATTTTTTGTTTCAGAAAATGTATAAATACCTTCCCATTATATCTGATGTTTTCACCTCATACTGCTTTTCGTTTGGTTGTGACATCGCTGCATTTGATGATGATTGACCATCTTTATTTGATTTTGTGTGACTGTTCGAATATCGATGTTTCTGAAAGTTGAGTTTTTTTTATTAAGTAACAAAATTTAATCATAAAACATAATGATCTAGATTATTTTTATTTTATGTTTTGTGTATGTTGCAGATGTAACCTTTTTAATAATTGGCAATGTTTCAAATAAACTTGAAAGCATACAATTTAGCTATACTATCTCTTTTCTTTGATGCGAAGGTCTAATGTTATAAAAGTAATACGTGCAAGACATAAACGTAAAATATTGTTATGTATGTATTTGATTAACTGGTCAAATCTACTAATGGATACAGTAAGTTCCTTTTTTTGTGAGATTGAGAATACGTTCTCGGAGCTGATAAGAAGGAGAATCAGGACGAAAAAACGAATGTTGACTGTGTGACAAGAAAATGAAAATGCTATATTATTTGAAAAATAAAATAAAAAAATTAATAATTTTAGAATTTTTCCTGTTTATATTTTCTCTAACCCTAACTCAACCTAACTTGACGGCCTAACATAGTCTTTATTAAGATAAATTTTAACTTTCAATTACTTTCCAATTTGACTTCAAAAATTAAATTTGACAGACACTTTATAAATAAACAAACATAAAACGATAACTTTAATACTATGAAGTAAGCTGGCGGTAATGCCTAACAAAAGGAGTAAATTCTTCTTAAGGCTCCGTTATCGCGTAAGTAAAATACCGCTTAAACAGCTCTGAAGAATTTCATGGCAATTTTTAAAAATTGCACTTGGTTTACATTTATTGTGCATGAGATCTTTTCTTAAGAGTGTTATCTAGTTTATATTATGCTTTACAGCAAATACAAAATTACAAAAGCTATTTCCTTAACGAATAAGAAAGTGTAAATTTATAAAAACAAAACTATAGCTAGCGAGCTTTTAAAAATGGTAAGGTGCACTTCCTACATTATCGTTCAAGTGTTATTTGAGATAAAAATGCCCGAATATACAACAGTATAAAAGAACGGTATGAACTAAAATAAGGTCATATCCCGCGTTTATTCAAACATTTTGGTAAATGACAACTATCATTCTTAATTCAGGCTTTTGCTCACAGAACGCGCTGTACGCGGATCGAGTTAAAAAAGCGGGAAGATTCAACGAGTTTGATTTAACTGTTAATACATTTAACGCATTTTCGTTATTGTTACATATATTTTTGTGATTGTCGATGTAAAGTAACAGATTATTGTTTATATACCTTTCCATATTTTAACTTTCCTAATCTTTTATTGTTAGTTATAATAGTTATTATAGACTATTATTTAATAAATTACCAAATAAATGTTGTTTTTCTTTACTTAAGAGCATGTGACGGTTAATTTTTGAATAAACTATTTCACTCTTAATTAGTCTTGATTAATTTCTTAAAACGAATATATATTTTCAATATTTTAATACTTTTAATATAGTAATACTTTTCTTTTTCTTAAAACCAGCAAGAACAACTGATATTTCTAAAGATATTTAGCAGTTTTATATTCCCCTTTTTAATTTTTCTACCTTAAATTATTCCTTTGCATTTAAAAATTGAAAATTTCAGTTAAACTTAAAATATTTTGAAAGTTCACGCATGTCTGGCAACACTGTAAGCAGACAACTGCGATTTTCAAATTTTAGTTTTAAAGAAATTAATTCCCATTTGGAGACTATAGCGCCATCTTTAGGTGTTTATAGTTAATGAAGCTTCCTATTATTAAAACTGGCGGCGATAACGGACCGTTAATCGATCTTAAAAACAAATAATGCAAAATATTCAAAATATTGGACAAAATATAAGGTTAATTTAAAACAAATAGATCATATCACAAAATATTCTTAAATTATTGAAATCTTTGTTTTATTAAACAAAACTAAACTAAATACATAATCACGTATCCAGTAGAAATTGTGGCTTTGTCGAATCAGGTTCTGAATTTCTCTGATCTTCTTAGAAAATACATAAAGAATAGGTCACACCTCAAAAACTGTACATGGTTTTCTTTCTTCCCATTAAACTAATGCACTGATGCAACTGGTTTTTAGTTTCATTTGTTTCTATTTTTATAGTAAACTAAAGAATTTTAATTTCACTAAACACGTATATTCCAAATTTAAATTAACTTTTATATAGCATTTTACATTATTTTATATTTAAGGAAAAAACCTTATGCATTTCCTGTTCTAGACAGACTCTACGTCACTACCACTCAAGACGGAATGACTTTACAAAACATTTCGCTACCGTTCAGGACGGAATGCGACTTTCTTACATTTTACTATCACTAATATTAAAATGATCACCTAACCTTTTGTATGCAAAATGGTTATGAAATACTATGGACTATACAAGCACTAATTTATATACAAATAATATTGTCATAAGATCGTTTTTACAAATTTTAATTAATCTCATTCTTTAGTTGAGAAGGAATGCTTACATTTTGCTTAATCGTTTCACAGATCAGAAGAGATAGAATATTACATTTATTATTATCTACTATTATGAATAATACAATCATATAATGTGACTCTTTTTAAAGACATAATTTCTTAAAACTTCAGTTTGCAATAAATAACTAATAGATCAATTTAAGTAAATGAATAATAATTAATAAACAAAAATTCAACATGTTTCAACAAACTTAGATAAATGTTAATTAAAACCCTGGCTAAAATTGCCATAAAAAACCCTGAATAGATATGAGTTAAAGGCGAAAATAATCTTGTGAAATCCTTACATTTACTTAATTGAATTACGAGAATTAACATCCATCTACTGCGTATCATCAAAGCCTTTATGATTGAACATCTTCAGTAGACAATCTTTGTTAACAAATTATTTTACTTAATTGAAATTAAAATCCAATCCATTCATCTATAAATAAATACGTATAAAAAAAATCAGTGAAAACATGATATAAATCATTAAGGCTTAGGTCTTATATAAATAAGTTTAACATCTTAGTTTTGCTTCATTTTAAAATTAATTCATATTTAAGTTAGTTAAAAGAAGCTTTATACTTGATTCTTTTTCTGAAAAAAAACATACTTGAGTTAAATAAAGATATATTAAGTTGTCGGTTTATATCAACGATCATATAAACTATTGGTTTATTTTAGTATTCTGGTAATAAATTATAATTCACTATAATAAATAGTAAATTTTATTTTGTAATGATATTAATATTATTTTAATAATGTAACACTCTAAAAGAACAATGATACTTACTGTACTTTAATGCACCGCCGAAAGATCTCTTATTGACAAATTATCACTCAGGCGTAGGTACTAGTCTATATAGCTTATAGATTGTAAAGAAAAATAGGGTTGATAGAAATAATAGATTGTGGGCGCCATTTGCTTGCAAGTCATTAATACATTTTCAAAATCCGCAAATAAAAAGGAATTATGATTGTATTGATTGAATTCAGTGACTAATTGTAATTAGTCAAATTAACATTAGGTAGATTAATGTATTTCAATAACTTACACAAGTGAATGGTCCAACATCATCACAACTGTATTTAGTTTAACTTGATTTATTCATACGTTGAGAAATATTGTTTAATAAGCAATGAAACCATAGTTTAATTACTATGATAACATGAAATTCTTTTAATTATAAGGAAACTTTGTCAGAACAATAAGTACATGCAAACAATTTGAACGTAATGGTTGAATATAAACAATCTTAAGAGCTACAAAAAAAAACAACTTACTTAAGTAGTAATGTGCATCAGATAATTCTAAATAGATGTTAATATATATTTAATCACTCAAGACCTCACTTCACTGTAATAACTTTTATATTCACATCAAATCAACATAAACTGTAAACACCAATTACATAAAAACTCTTGCGATTGACGAATTCTGAATACTGGTGACAATGATCAAATTAATAACTGAACTGAAGCTTGCGGGAAAATTGTCGTTAATAGATTCACTATTGTATTTATTTAATAAAAATATTTGAACTCATATACCGAATAGGAGCAATATTTATTATTGTCAAACGGTAGAATTGTTTCAACGCAACAATATTGAAATTTAGTACGAAATTCTGCACTTCCACAATGTATTTATTGTAACAAAAAATCACCGAAAAAACTTCATTAGCAAAAACGTTCAATTGAATTTTCTACATAAATTGTTAGCTAATGGCACACTGTAACTGTTAACAAATCGATAAAACGAAATACTATATTATAACTTTCATCTGGAAATTAAATTCCATTCGTTATTATTCAACTAACTGCAATCGGTATTAATTGTAAAAGATTATTACGCAACGGACCAAACTGTACTAAAAAGTCTTTAGATTAACTGTTAAATGTGTTAACTTGAATAGCCAAACTGTATTATGATACAATTAGCTTATAATTTTATGGTAAACGAGACGAAAAAATGATCACAAAATATATTCAAACGAAAACCAACTTCTTGTACTTGGCGGAGCGTTTTAGAGCGAACCGCCCCGTAGCGTAGGCCCGAGGCCTGCTACTTGAACTATCCATCACAACCCTCTTCGTAGATTTTACTAGACTTACTGTATTAGACTGATTGAAATTTTGATGCAAAACTAACTTTGCGTTAATATTTTTAAGAAAGGAAAAAATAACCACTCTATCAGAAACTGAACTGACACATTTTGAGCCAATGGGAAATGTTTTCCAGAATGTTCCATTCTTCGATCTTTCGACCAGATCTTGCTTTGTAGCGTGAAACCTGATATTTTAAACTTGGTTGCAGACTGTTTTTTGTATGTCTGTTTTATCTACTCATCTATTCATCTAAAACAAAAATGGACACGTACAAGGAAACATAAATTTGAATTAAATGCATTTTTAGATGTATCATTCCGTCAAAAAGTCAATTTTATCTCGTATTTTCTTACAAAAACAAGTTTCATCTTTTGAGAACGCTTTGGAGGACCTTTGATATTAACGAAAAACCTTATTTGATTTAAAATAACGTCTGCAATTTTAAACCAACGAAAATATATTTGAATGTGCAGGACCATCTCTTTACAATAAATGCATTTTCCAATGCATTAAAATGAATCCTGAAATTTTAACACGTTACAATAACTGGTTTATTCGCTACGCCCATTATAATTTTTGGTTTCTAGTGCACAACATTTCACATTGGCCCCTACGAGAAAAACAATCTAATTAACACTAGGATCTCGGTTAACATTACAAAAACCCAATACAAATATTACATTTTTTATTTCTACACCGCGTTTTCTTAAATAAAGCAAATCTTCGCAAATCGAAAAAATATTCGAAACTTATTAAAGTTTCGTACATGTATTTAGAAGATGTGGGAATGACATTCTTGCAAGTATGTCGATTAAGTGTCCCCACTTCGCGCAAACATCTTATTTATTCCCATAGTTTCCGCTGTACTGCGATTTCTTAACGTGCAATTATTTGGGGCGAAAAATCAAACCGTGCTCATATGTAGATATATTAATTGTTACTTAAATATTGATTTATTTAATTAGTAAAAAATGCATGCTTTTAGGATGAATAAGAAAATTACCAAACGACGCGTTAGCGGAGTCTAGTAATCTTATCAGTCAATTTATTGAGGAATTTTTGTTTCCGGGTAAAAAGGGGCAATTTTATTTATTGTAAATATAATTAAAAAATACTCTCAAATGTGTAATCATCACTCTCATTTCATTGAAGATTCGAAGAACTTTCGATAGACCATGGACAGATGTGTGTTAACGCGTTAAATCAAAACGGTTAGTATTGGTTTTTGTTTTTGTGATGTCGTTGCGTGCAGCAAATAAGATTTGGTATGGAAATGTTTTTGGTTTTTATGTATTAAGAAATTAATTTAATATTTTAATATTACCAAAGAAAAGATAAATATTTATTATTTAATTAGAAATTTCAATTTATTTCGCATTATTGGTATAAAAGAAAATGTTTTACAGAAAACTGCGAAAAATACTTCAGGAGTAAAATCAGATTACTGTTCATATTAGTACAAAATCCTTTTGAGAAATTTTTTGTACAGTTGCTATGGTAACTATATAGTAACAGTAACTGGTATTATAAAATATATTGTTATGATATAGGCATCCCGAATTACATGTATGCAGGATGTGTTGCCTATCTGACAGGTGGCTGGATCTTTAATTTATAAAAATAGATTTAACTTACGTTTTAAACAGATTCTTCACTTAAATTTCACAAACTCAATTTTAAGATGAACGATTTTCTGTCGTTGGTTGATAGTTTGACATTAAGATATTTTAAGGCCATTTTATGGCATGTTTTCACCTGAATATTATTAAAGGCATAATTAAGAAGGTATACACAAGTATTTATTACTTTACTTACAGTTTTTATTATTGAATTTCAAGAAAATATTCTATTTCTTTGACGATTCATAATTTTTCATAGCAAATGGATATTCTTCAATGTTATTTGAATTTCTAGGTAAAATATTTTATTGCAATATTGTTAACCAAGTTCTAGGGTGCATTTGACACTAGAATGTTAAAGTGGGAAACTTGTTATAGCGAAGGTTTAGGCCTTTGAAATCTCAAAATTGTAACGTTTCAGTATGGTCCGATAAAATGTTGAAATTTAGTTTATATTTATAATTTTGGTGTCGAGATTATGTAATTTTTGTTTGATAGGATCTTAGGATTAATTCTATGTTAAGAAAAGGATGTAGCAAGATGTTAAAATGTTTTTATTTGCATTTTTGTAAAGTAATGTTTGTAAGAAAATTCAAGATGGTTGTCAATGAATCCTAACTCTAAATTTGCATTTTGATACCCATATTAGATATCAAAATAAAGGAAAAATTCTCATCTTTCATTTATTTAAACAATTAATTTAATTTTTTATCAACAATTTGGTTAGAAAGGTTTTTGGTGGGAAAGATGTTTTTTGTTTTTAGTAAATTACTATATTAATCTAGTTCCTAACTAGGAAAATCACTATCGATTCGCAATTGTTTTCAATAAAATTTGTTATAAAAACAGCAAGAAAATTTGGTTACTTTCTCTTGAATTTCCATACAGAGCAGAAGTCATGTCAGTTTGTACATTATTTTGATAAAATCTCGAGGTTATGTTGGTGAATTTTACGTCACTTAACTGTCAAGAAAGTGAGGTTATGACAAATGTCATCTAGTTTTTAATTTCTTAATAATTTAATTAATAATAATTATAATGAACAATCAAAGTGAAATGAAAGTGCAGTGTTTAAATTTGGTGTTTAGACTGTTATTATTATTTGGAGAAATTTTTGAAATTTTATTTTGAATGGGACGAATTAAAGGAAGGTAATGGAATCTTGTTGCAAATAACCTAATTAATCTCTGTACTCACGTCATGGAAGATACATGTTGCACCTTTTAATAATTATAATTATCTTCATAAATCACAAATAAGATCAATTTTAAGGATGATATGGAATGTGCACAACTTGTCAACGAATAAGCAGGTGATTTTACCAACTGTAGCAGGAATCTGCTAATCTTCAAGTTAGGGTGATTAATTTTTTGTGTGGCGGCAAATAATTCTAAAATTTAAAATAATTTTCAATTTTTAATTTTTTTTAAATAGTAATTTAAGATTGGTTAATTGATCAGATAGATCAGAAAAGGGCAAATAGCAAAAGGCAAAAGAGAATTAGAATGTGTCTTAATTCTTATTTTGCTAAATCTATTTGAAACCAAAAATTTAATTGATTTTGTTTCACGTTTGTTTAATTGATTTAAATTTAAGATGTTAATGATTGTTTTCGTTTCTCTCCAATGAATTTTTAATTTTTATTTCTTTTGTGTGTTCATAAATAAAATTTATCCATTTAAATGTTTAAAAAGAAATTTATTTGTGTATTTATTTGTGTCCATTAACAATGTTCTACAGATTTAATTTAAATAGCTTCCTAATTAATTAGCGACCCGCCTGATTTCGTCTCATGCATCTATGGAACTTGTTTTCCAGTTTAGAAATTATAGCCGGAGAATTTTCTTTGATGATAAAGGTAAGTGATATTTAGTTGTGTATATTTTCCGACTGTTTTACCATGATTTTGTGTTTATGAATTTTGACAATAACAAATTTATTTTGGAATTTATAACCTTTCATCTTTTATCAAGTGTTGGAGGGTTTATTATTCCCTACAATAATTTTTTTATTGATAGCATATAACAATACCATCCTCCCTATATCACAACAATATGTATTTAGTCGGGGGTGTTAAATAACGCGTCAAGGAGTTCGTCTAATGCTATGCTTAGCATTAGGCTTTTCAACTGATTTTCATTGTTGCGTTTATTTAAATAATCATTTATGGAAACACGATAGATTGTAATCATACAACGAACGTTGTATATAAGTAAGTTTTTCAATAAACTAGTCAAAAATGATATATTAAATAAAAAAAATAGAAAAGATATATGTATTTCATCAATAAAAGTTAAAAAAAATCATAAAATCTACGTGCTACAACTTCAATTCTTTTGATAGAACTGAACTAATAATTTTGTACTGAGTAGTTGGAGTAAATAAAATGGGATCACTTAAATATACACCAACTGTAAAAGTCAACTGGTTTATTTTAAAATAGGTATGAATAGCAGTTAAAATTGCATTAGCGTTGTAAAAAAGAAAATGAGAATAAAAATGTGCGGGAAAAAACTATTTTTTAATTTAAGCAGATCTCTGAAACTGCTAACACGATTGAAAAAGTCATAATCAAAATGATAAAATAATGCATCATTAGTTGTTGACGATCTTACAAATTATTTGACATTATTCATCACGCATGTCAACAAACCAATAATAATCGCCAAAAAGTCCAAACAAGATTTATATTTATAAACTTTTACCTTTTTCTTATGTGTGGGCATTTTTCACAACACAGCTTTCTTTAATTAAAAAAGTCTAAATTATTTAGGTGTGTGGGTACGTAATCACCAATGTCACTTCTTGGCAGGATGCACGGCCAGTTACTAAAATGTTTATTTGCAGATTTAACCTCATGTTTGTCCCTTCCACCAAAAATATAAACGTGGGTGAAATCAAAGCAAAATGAGACAAAATTACATTTCTAATCTCGATGCAATATTAGAAAAAACAATGATGATTTAAGATTAGTTTTTGTTTTTACAAATTTCTTCATCTTTCGGATTGTTCCGAGTTGGAAGTAATAATAATAAAATAGGACATGTTTTCATTAACTTCAAATTTATATCTTTTTTTTTTCAATAAAAGAAGAGAAAGATTAAATTTCTCCTATTTATAAAATTGAACAGGAAAACTTCAACATCTTGAAAATATTTTCTCGTCCAGCTAATAAATAACAAACAACAAAACATGTCAAAGATATTTATTATAATCCCTGAAATAACTTTAACCTTTCCTTAATGCAGAAAACAAAATATAGAAAGCATCTTTTAGATTATTTATAGCAAGCACTAGGGATTTCCTATAGATCATGTGTATATATTCATTAATTTCTTTCACTTCACTTGAATCAAAGGCTAAAAATTAACCATGAATAAAAACACAATGATGTGTAAATTTAAATAATTTAAATCGTAGGTTATTTGCCTTTTTTTTATTGCTAACCCTAAGCGTATTACATACGCATCATAGCACATACCTTTCAAAGCACTAAATCTTGTAAGATTAATTCAGGAGTCTCGCAGGGATCAAATTTGGGGTCTTTACTCTTTCTTTTGCTTATTAATGACTTTCCTGATGTCGTACAACATTCTAAATGTCTATTGTTTGCAGACGACATGAGACTATTCCGCGAGGTCAGGACCGGATTATGTCTTTTGCCGCCTATAGGGCCACTCATATTAACGCACTTAATAAAATAGACGTTATTGTTATGATTGCATGTACCATTTAATTTATTGAATAAGTAAGCATATTGTATATAACAAGTGTTTTTTTAAATTTGACATCCGAGTTAACTATGAATTAGTTATTCTGTGAACGTAACACACCACCGTTACACACATCTATCGAAGCGTGCATCAATGTCGAAGTGTCACTTATCATCTGTCATGTCACATAAATTGTGTTAATTTATTTAAGTTAAGTTCAAAAATTTTAAATTGTAGCACGTTAGATTAGCACAAAAAAAATAGGTAATGACAGGTGACATTTTGATATTTGACGTGCGATTGCGTTAATAAGAACTACATAAGTGGTATTACGAAATGCTATTAAAGAAATGCTACATGCACTAAATTTCAACAAACAAAATCCCATACTTGGGTTCCCACACTTCAGGTAGAAAGCAGGAGTGATGAAATAACAAATAGAAGGGCGCCACCCAAATTTTTTGATGTTAATGTTTAAAAGCAGAAAAATGAGAATCTAAATTCGGAAAATGATTCCCCTTTAATTTACGTTAAATTATTACTTATTGTTATTCTTTTTAATTCTAAGACTCATTTTGTGAATGGAACACCAACAATTTGTCGTGTCAAACTATAGCAATAAGTAGGAGTTGTTTTAAGCTTTGTATATTGAATGAAATTCAAAAATGTAATCCACTTTCTTATTATAAAACATACACACCAGTTAATGATCGTTGAAAATCTACTCGCATTTAGGATCCCATTTTCAATACATAAAATACATTGACATTTACATACACAATAAAATACACTTTCATTAAGATTCTTTAAATAAAAACCAACATATATTTTTGTTATTGAAAATGAAATCTCAAATAATATGGTTACAAATAACTTAGAACAAATAACAGACAACATGTGTGTCAGAAATCATTTTATACTCGTAATCTAGTATTGCTTTAATACACCAGAGCACTCACAAGTAAAGACAAACTTACTTACAAAAAATCACAGACAACACTTGCACACACCAAAATTACCTGGCATTTACAGCTAACTCGAAATCTAAACTTTTTTCTTAATGAAGATGAAAACCTCGAAGGCAGCAATGATTTTCACTTATAAACTGTTTGAAAATTTAGTTTTACTAGGACTGGTCATTATTGGGCGATGATTCAACACAATAACAATACACAATTAACTCCAAAGTTATTAATCACTTATTACGAAAAGTATGGAAGTTAACTCGTGAATAAGCTTAGAAAAACACTTTAACTTTTGAGAACCCAATCAAGACAAATTCTGGAGTGTGTTTCACTAGAAAATTTATTGTCGTTCTTCAATTTAACTAACATTGTTAAAACGGCAAATCATAATCGCAATATTTAATTTCACAAATAAGCGGCTTAAACCAAAAACCTACAAAACGGTAATTTTGTAACAGCCTTGGACTATCTTAACTGCATTCTTCTTTAATACAAGTTTAACGGGGATGAACTATTCAACAAGTGTGTAAAGTCGTGCTACGTGACCGTGCCAGTGTCTATCTTGTACTTGACTTGACTGCACCCGAGAAAGAAAAGGGATTTCAAACTTTACTAAAACTTAAGAGGAGTTAGGTTTTTTAACCAACCACACAATATTTTTAACGTCAGTAACTACCGATGAAGAGTTTGAACGAGATTTCCCTCTAATATGTCATGATTATTTGAAATCATATAAAATCAAGAAATCATCTTAATAAGTTTCTGTTGTACCCAATTTTATTATCTGAAAGCTAGCTTAGTAAAATAAAGTATGCAATACTCCGATAATAATTGATAATAAAATAATAAATAATATAATTTTATAAACATAACCATCAAAAACGTAAACTGTCAGATTCTTCTGAAGCAAATAATTACTGCCCTGCTAAGCCAAATGGTCGTATCAACAAAACATCAACTCAGGAATATCCCATATATTTTCTTAGCAAAGTCTACCTTCCCATAAAGTCTGCCGCCCTAGGCCCGAGCGTCTTGGGCCTATTGGGTAATCCAGCCCTGCGTGAGGTTCACGCTGTCAGTGATGCACTTGATCTTCAACATGATATAGATAGAATAATTCAATGGAGTCTGGATAATAAACTCTTCTTTAATTTAAAAAATGTCATGTTCTAACTTTTGTACGAAGAACAGAGTTTCTAAAATTCAAATATAAAATGTAAAGTTTGTGTTTAGAAAGAGTATCGTGTACCTCCGATCTGGGAATTTTACTCGATCACTAAGTTTCATATATTAATATGATATATGTGACGGGGTGTGATGCTTGCTTGATTATAAATGAAGATGATTGACAATTGATAGATTATTAAAATTGATTTAATGATTGAGAGTACACAGATATATGAAATATACTTCGGTAAAAGCACAATGAAGATATATGCAAAATATAAACCATCTACCTTTACCATAAAAGAAAAATGCTCCGGCTATTATTAAATTAAATTAATTGTGAACCTACACTCGGGTCTATGATACATTATTAACTACACACACAAATTAAAATAAATAAACCAAAGGTTAATTTTAAAATATTTAAATGATAAAATTTATTTAACACAACACAAAAAAATAAACGAACAAAATTAGAATTGAAATGCCATGAATTACAAGAAAACTAAAACGATATTTGGATATCTCTTCTAAAAGAAAAATTAATTCTAATTTTTATAAGACAGTTTAATTCCTTTTATCTTTAAAATTAATATTGCTATTATTTGCATTACTAAATTTGAATAAATACCTTACATTCTAATAAATGTTACAAAAAGCAAATTATTGGCGCCTTTTAAAATTTCTAACTGAAATTAGTAGTAATCTGTAAAATTTCCTGCTTCCATTTGATTCAACATCAAAATGGTTGAAATGCCACAAAAATCCACCTCTCTTCATGAAAAAGTTTTGTATTGTTAAATAATAAAGTTAAAATTATATTATAAATCCATTTAAATTTATAAAATGATTAATTTCCAAATTCTATCCCAATTCCAAGGATCATTATTAATCTTTACCATAAAAAATTATCTTTCCACAAAAAAAATTTAATTCACTAATTAACTTCACATCACTGTTTATTTACTTAATTGAAATTGTTTATTATTATTTGCATTACTTGAATTTAAAAACTATAATGATACAATAACATTTTTACGTAACATCAAGATATAACCTCAAATTTTTGACGTTTGATTAACTTTGACATTTCTACTTATAACATAACCTTCAGATTTTCTATATTTTGCTCTGTACATAAACGCGTGGTTTGGACAACTAAATTCTTCAGAGAAAGCGTCACCAGATTTCCAGCTCAATTTATATGTTTTCAAGAAACAAAAAAAAACTTAGTTACTTTTCTAGTAGTTTCTAATAAATGTTAGTGTGAAACAATTGAATAGAATTGTAACTAAATCTACATAACCATACTGTTATTTATAATTAACTTAATTGTTTAAACAAATATTATAAATAGATAGAAAAGAATCCTCTATTTAATGATATGCAAAACTTCCGTTAATACTTAAAAATAAACTCTGGAGAAAAAGTCAACTAAATCAACTTTACAATGCATTGAAATTTTATTAAAATTTGAAATAATTGCTTAAAAACACTTTGTTAGCTGCTTTTCTTGTTACAAATTCTATCCTTATATCATTGAACAATAATTACAACTTTTTAGACATCCACAATATTAAATAACTATTAAATTACATGTTTTCAGATAATCAAAGTAAAACGCAGAAATATGTGTTTTTTAAACCCATAGCTCTTCTATTAGAAATCATCTGCACATTTACCTATATGTCTCAGTTGTGTCCAAGGAACTACTTGACAACATTATAATGAAATATATAAGCCCACAGGCTTTTTAATATTAAAGAATAACAAAATATCATGAAACTACCTATATCGTTAGGTCTCAAGAAATCTTTTATAATTTTATAAAATAAACTTATAGGTAAGGTAATAAATCTTTGCGTACATCTTCACTAACATGCACCTTGCTTTTCAGGCCAAAACAAACCTTGAAATTGTTTTAATACTTATTTATCTACAAAAATCATGTAAAGATAGATAATCGTCAGCTGACCAACAATAATTTATTTCGTGTTAATATACAAAAGTACTTACAGTTGTCTTGAGAACTTGAGAAAAAATGTACTCAAATGCTTATAAAATAGAATAATAAAAGTATAACATTACAAAAACACAAAATCAATAATAAACAGTATACGAGTATGTAATAATTTAAACAATTTGGCTATCTATCACATGCATCATCTCAGTACTAGAAGTCGCACACATGAAACTCATGGTTTATGTAGTCTTGGCGATCATAAAAGCTTTTTTAATTAGGTAGTTTTTTATAGTTACTTTGAATTTATTTAATTTCGTAAATTTAATTGCATTTGGTAAAATGTTAAAATGTCTAAAGGCCAAAGTATTTGGACCAATTTGAGATTTGTTAAGTCTTGACAATCGTCTTTGTATCCTTTACCATGAATGATACGGATAATCCTTCTCTGAAGGACAAATATCCTTTTAGTTGATGGGGAATGGCCCCAAACGATTAAGCCATATGAGGCATGAATTTAAAAAAGTTTCTTATTAAGAAAATAGTCTGTGAAAGTTTGGATGCCAAGTAATTTATGTGTTCAGTCCAACATAATTTTGAATCTCACAATAAACCGAGAAATTTTATACTAGTTGGATTTAAATTGTGTAAAGATTAAATTTTGAGTTTTTTCATTGTTTAGTGATAAGCTATTTACTGCAAACCATTTAGATAATAATTTAAAAGCATTGTCAGATTTAATAAATAAGTTTTCTAGGAGTTTATCAGACACTTGTGCACAGCGCCGTCCTTTGGATTTTGAGAACCTGGGCACAAATATGGAGTGGGGCCCCCAGTAAATAAGAAAGTGAATAAATAAATATACAGGGTGTAACTAATATAACTAGAAACTTCGTAATGAGGGGTAGTTGTAATAGAAGATTTAGAACAATGCACCAACTTTATTGTTAGTAGGTACTTCCGTTAACAAAATGCTATGACGCGCCTCTACTGTTTATCTTGAAATCTCGAGAAGTGTTAGAATTCTTTTTATTTTAGAAATTTGGTGCATTTTAAAAGTAGGCTTTAACTTGGTGTATAAAAACTTGCATCAAATGCCAGTCTCTCAGTCTATTTTATTAACGCATAAGATATATATTACGTTGTTGATTAAAATAAGGTAGCTCGGTGCGGGGCCCCACTAGCTCTCGGGGCCTCGGGCATACGTCCGGCTGACCGGCCGTAGGGACGCTTCTGTCTGTGCAGTAGTATCATCAGCAAACAGGGTCAAACTCATCTCGTTTGAGTTATGTAACATTGATTGTATGTCATTAAAGTAAATTAGAAACAGAATAGGTCCCAATATGGAGCCTTGGGGAACACCGTGGTTAATAAATAAAGGTTCAGATGAGCAATCGTTAAGCACTACAATTTGTTGTCTTTGTGATAAATAGGATTCTATTAATTTAGAACTTGCAGATTCAAATTTATAATATGACAACTTGTTTATTAAATTTGTATGATGAACACAATCAAACGATTTTGTTAGATCTACGAATGTGGACCTAACAAAATCCCCATGTTCAGAGCATTGTATTGTATGCTGGACAAAGTAATTATGGCATCTTCAGTGGAAGAGTTACATCTAAATCAATATTGTAGTTTAAAAAACAAGCCATTTTGTTCCAAAAAATCAACTAACTGGACCTTTAGGCACTTTTCAAAAATCTTTGAAAGTATTGGTACTAAAGAAATTGGTCGATAATTGGAAAGGTTGGTATTATCACTCTTTTTAAAGATGGGAATTACTTCGGTTAACTTTAAAATGTCAGAAAAAATTTCTTACTCAATGCATTTATTAATTAGTTTTGCTAGAGGAATATAAATAATATTCGCTATACATTTTATCATATTTACATTTAGACCATAAATATCTTTACTATTTTTGATATTTAAGCTAATAATGGCATCTCAAACTTGTACAAGCTAATAATGGCATCTCGAACTTGTACCCTGTGAAATTTAAAGTTATTTGTGGCCTTTTTACTAGACTATTCTGATTTATACCATATGAATTGAACTGTCCGTGTTTGCTAATTAAATCTTTGTGAATATTCTCTGCTATGGTAGTAAAAAACTCATTAAAATCATCTGAAGATAATTATTTTTTAATATATGTGATGGAGTCGTATTATATTGTTTAATTAAGAACAAGAAAACTTGACCAAGAAAATTTATCAAAATTAAGAAAAAATTCAAGTTTAAAATTTATCCTTTTCCTATTTAGTGTGTTATAAAGTGTTTCTTTAAGAAAATGAAACCTATTTAAATTATAGTAATTAAAATTTATCTTAAAAAAAACAATTCCCTTGGAAGTTATGCAACCCAACTAACATTGTTGTGCATAGTGATGCCTAGATTTTCTAAAAGTATGTCATATGGCAATATGTATTTTAATATGCTGTACTGAATCTATGTAATTAGGTAAACTTGCCTGTTTGGGTTTAAAAACTAAATAAATAAATACCTATAACATAATCTGTATTACAACAAAATGAGCCCTTTTTCATAAGGATACGTTGGATGAAATTGGACGAACATCGAAAGGAAATCGCGTGGGTCCGGATACACTCTCTATAGAACAGTGGCGTGCGGTGAGAATTTAGGCTAGGGAAGCAACCACGATTTTAATTATAATACACCTAGGTACAGGCGCGGATTAACGGGGACGGAATAATCCCCCCCCCAATTTAGAAATAAGTTTACATAGAATAGAAACAAATAATGTTTGTTTAATTATTATTTATTAAAACTATTATTTTTCCAAAGATTTCCCCCTCAAAATACTTCTCTGGATCCGCCCCTGCTAGGTACAATAAAAAACAGTGTTATAATTATTAAGCTTAAAAGTTTTTCAAATAAGCACTTTTACACTTTATACTTATGGAATTGGTTGACTATCATTCTTTATTTAAAAAAAAAACTACTACTACGTATCAATTTTCCGGTCTTTCTTAGCAAAATACTGGTACAGGTTTTAATCTTTGTTGTTAAATTTGAAAAATCTGGTTTTGATCTGCATTTCTTAATAATTTGTAATTTCTCTCCAAAACTGTATGCGAAAAATTCCTCATTAATAATTTACAAACTGAACAAAAAATCGTCCCGATTCGGCTATATCGAAGGTACTCGAACCTTTCACCGAAGCAGTTGAATTTGCAGTCGTGACGATAATGCAATTTTAAATTTGCATACAGGCAAACTAAATAGAACTATTTGTTTTTAAAAAATCCAACTTATAAATTAAAATAATAAAATGCGACAAAATACAGTCTCATTCGCAGATTTACATTACTTAAGTAACACTAAATCGAACAAATAACCAAATTATAATAAATAAACATTTGGGAACGAAGCCTAATAAAAATTACGACCAAACAATGTTAACCAGCCAAACAGCATCCGTCTATTATAACACCCCGCGCTCGCTGATTCACGCCAAGGTTAAGAGAAGAGCATTTGTAAGCAGTGCTTATATGAAGTGTATGTATCACATTTAAATCGGTATAACCTTTCCGTGCAAGTTTAATGAACCTAATTTAAAATAGTACTCTAAATAATTATACTTTTTGCTGTACAGAGTTGATATTGAGCTTTAATTTGATAAATATTTCAATTTAAATAAACGATAACCATAATTTTACAAAAGTATTTTTGTTAGCATTGTTTTTATTTTTAATCAATTCTCAAGGCAAGCATTGCTTCCATTGCTTCCATGGACCACACGCCACTGCTATAGAATGCAAGTCTTCTAAAAGCCGTAGGTTACTTACACATAGAGGTAGTAAGAGACACTTTGATCCATAGAGACCAAGTAACTTTTTGTCAGTTTTGCAATATTTGAAAAAACGATTTGTAATTAATGTTAAGCCCAGAAAATTATTGTCATATTCAAGATTTACAAACATTTTAGTAAATTTTTCAAGCAATTGTTAGAAGCAGACGGTCAGGATTGAAATATATGTAAAAAATTACCTATTCAATTACGTTGCGAGCAAACTAAATTCTCCACTCTGCAACACTTCTATAGTATGTAAAGA
Source organism: Agrypnus murinus (assembly GCA_929113105.1). Classification (NCBI taxonomy): domain Eukaryota; kingdom Metazoa; phylum Arthropoda; class Insecta; order Coleoptera; family Elateridae; genus Agrypnus; species Agrypnus murinus. Next base: position 36,926,943 of record OV816025.1, on the reverse strand, counting down.
AAACCCAGAAGCGGAACAATGAGTTGTACAGACAGTCTAGGAAAGAATCACATCCCTATAAACCATATATCGTCATTAGAGACTAAATTCAAATAGCGCCCATAAATCACTAATTTTGTTTGACGGGCACTGGCTTACCCATGGGGGGGGGGGTCGAAACCCCTCCCGAAATTTTTGTATTTATCATAGAGATTTTCCTTATTCTTTTAATAATATACATAAATAAATAAGATAGTATATACTACGCAAACGTATTCAAATAAAACTCTCCTCGACTAAATTTTCTGGGTGCGTCATTGTTTACGGGTACACATTATGGTTGATAAGTGATATACCACCAAAAGTATTTATCTACTTAAATCTATAATGATATTGTAAGGTATAGTTAACTATTAAATGTTTCAAAAACAAGACTCTTACTAAGTAATTTTTAACCACACAAATCTAAGTACACTCCGCATTATTAATAATAATCCTTGAGTATAGTTCCATCTCAAGATTGTGTATTGCACATCATTTTCTATTACACAGCTTTAAATGCAGCCTTACGTGCAACCTTAAAAATTGAAAGAAGCAAGTAAACGATTACACTGAATCCGATTATATCTCTTATCTTTTATATATTTTTTATTTTATAGTTCTACTGTAAATTGCGGTAAAGGTTACAATAGACGACAACACTTCTAAGGAGCTAAATCATGTGGCTCAGTGGTCATCGGCTCACAAACTTTAATTTTAAATCAACCGCATTTATAAACAATAACCAGGTTGGATTTTAAGTTTTATTTGGAAAAAGTATATTTAACGGCTTTTATTCACAAATATCATTAACAAATTCTTTGGGCTATTGTTTAAACAAACATATTTGCTGCTAATTCCCAGTTTAAAGTAACATTATTAAATAGTTATTGAAATTAGTGAAACCGAGCACATTAGAATATTATCGAATTACTTAATGAATATTTTGCCTTTAGTTCTTGAACGGCAATCCATTTTTGGATGTTATCATGGTAAGTGGTAAGCATCTGCATAAAGATGGTCGTGGGTGTCTTTTAAAAACTTTCGACAATGTTACTCTCGAGAAAGAAAATAGTGGATTGTTACGTTCCGTTTCGGAAGCGCAACTGCCAACAGTTGATGCCTTTTAAGTATTGACGATTACTGTGAGGAGAGCAATGACCGTGAAAAACAATGGTAAAGATTTGGATCCTGTTAATAAAAGATATGGTTGTTTTTAGTCCGAATATATGCCCACTGTAATTAAAGTAGCAATTAAAGATCTTGTGTACTACATGTATTATAGGATGGAGCACGCCACGTTGGATACTTTGCTACAAAACCTTCGGGATAGACAATAAAGTGACTTAAGAAGAGCACCGCATTTAAGATTTAAACATAAAAATAGTAATACTAGATGTGTTTTGTGTGAACAGACTTATGTGGTAGCAATGAGAAACTCATTTTAAAGACGCTATTTAAAACATATGAATGATGCATCCACGTCAAGCGTATTCCTCGATAAAATTAGAATTTTTAGTAAGTCCACAACGAAATGGTTAATGGAAGAATTGTATCGGTGATACGGAAAATCTAATAAAAGATGCTTTCAAGAAGGAATCTGTATCAAAGAAGTAATGTCACTAATAATAACCGCGAACACCAGAGAATCCTAAGATGATGCTGAGGATGATAGCGAAAGTGACGAGAATTAGAATATGTTTAAAAAAGTTCTACAAACTTACAAAATTTCCAAAAATAAAAAAAAACACAAGAAAAAAACATCTAAAAAACACGCCAGCAGCTTTTGAAGGAAGTTGATGAAATTTTATGTGTATTTATATTATTTATACAAGGTGTTTCTAAGTTGATCGTTATAGTATATTACTATACTAGACCGGTAAGTGCTTTATAACAGATAGGAAAAAAGTTTTTTTTATCTGTTGTAAGCATTTAACGAAGAGTATCGTATGATTTCTTTGCGCTAACGACACTTTAAAATAAATAAAAATGTATTTATGTTTTTTTTAATTTGACGTCGACGTCGGCTGCGAAACATTCATTTTGGACATACCGCAAAATATGCTAATCTTACTTTTGTAATTTTGTAATGTCAAATTCTAAGCGTTAGCTGTCGCCAAATTATAAAAGTAAGGTTAAGTATGTCTTGTTGTATGTTCACAATGAATGCTATTTTAATCATTTTATACTCATTTATTTTCATAACAGCACCCATACACGTTATGAATTATAACAATTCTGTTATTTTCTTGCTGTCATAGTAACCGGGAACGATTCGGTAGCATCAAATTACTGTGGCAAATAACAAATTGAGAAACACATAAAAATAGGTCGGTAGCACAAAAAATAAAATAAATAACACATTAGAAAGTAGAACCATAGGAATTTTACTTAGGTATGTATATAACAAATGAAAATCGTAGTTTAGTTATAACATTAATTTTACTATTTTTTTAGTGATGTCATTGTTTAGTAATTTACTTTGAAAGTAAAAAATTACTCATTAAGTAATTCGATAATGTTCTGTAATATGTCCTCACTTTCATTAGTAGAATCTCAATAGCTATTTAATTATGTTACCATAAACTGTAGATTAGCAGTGAGTATGTTCGTTTAAATAAGAGCCCAAAAGGATTTATTAGTAATATTTATGAATAAAATCCTACAAATATACATTTTGCAAATAACAATTAAAATCCAACGTGGTTATTATTTATAAATATAGCCTGTTTACAAGTAAGTTTATGATTATATTAAAGTTTGTGAACAGCTAACCATTAGGCCACCTGATTTAGCAACTTGGAGGTGTTGTCGTCAACTGTAATAGTCACCGTAGTAGAAATAAGGACTAAAATCGTATTCAATGTTGATAATCGTTGATTTACTTCTTTCATTTTGAAGGTTAGACTAGTAGTAGTAGTAGTAGTAATTATGGGGAGACCTAAGTCTAGCAAGTAGGCCTCTATGGGCCCTTTTTGCCAACCCCTACCCGTCTCCTTAATCACCTTCACTGCCTTCGTCTTCATCTACCTCATCTCCCTCCGTGAACCTCCTCGATTCTCTAATGAAAGTCAGGATGTCTGTCCATGTCAGGGAGTGTAACTCCTCCTTTTCGAGCGTAACCGTCCCGAAGGTTTTAAATCTTAACCGCCCATATGTTTCACATTCCCCCAGATAGTGGTAGGATGTTTCTTCCACCCTTCCGCATCTTGGGCATATGGGATTCTGTTCTAATCCTATCAACGATAAGTGTCTCCTCAATTTACAGTGTTCTGTCAGAATCCCTACCAATAGGTTTAGGACCCTTCGGCTTTTCCCCAGTAGCCAGGTAGTCTTTTGTAAGTTGAACCCCGCTATATGATACTTTGCCTGGCGACAGCCTCTGCTCCTCTTCCATCTTTTCTTAGATGTCTCGTGGGCCCATTCACATAGACTTGTTGAGACATGTTTCCTTGTTATACCTAGGAAGGTTTCCGGTCCGAAGCATGTTTCCATGGCTCCGCGTTTGGCTAGCTCATCAGCCTTCTCGTTGCCGCGAATTCCTGCATGACCAGGGACCCAAACCAGTTCGACTTCTTTATATCTTGCCAGCTCCTCTAAGGCATCGCCACACTCCTGAACAAATAGTGATGTTGGTCTGGGCGAGCATATTGCCTTCAATGCCGCTTGACTGTCAGAGCAGATGTATATTTTCTGTTCTGTCGACCTTTTTATTTCCTCCTTGGTTGCTACCGTTAGGATAGCAAAAACTTCTGCTTCGTGTAACATCCGTGTAACACACTAAGGTTCCTGGTTGAAACTTAAGCTCTTCTTGACCCCACTCGTCTTTAGAGGGGATTGTAAGAGCATATAGTCTATCCAATCTTAACCTGTCCTCTGCCTCGGTTGCTTTACAACTAGACAAGGGAAACTCCTTCGTCACTATTTCAGCTTCCCTAGCATGGCCCGTGCATACTCCCTGGCCTATCCACAACCCTGCGTCTCGCATTCGCAAATGGGCTGCCATGGCCTCTTTCTTATCCAGGTATCAAGACTTGCAAATCCTAATAGCCCTTCAAGTGCTGCTGTTGGGGTTGTTCTCATTGCTCCGGTAATGCCTATACATGCCAACCTCTGGATTTTTGCCAGCCTGGTCGAGGTGGTAGTCCGTTCTACACTAGGCCACCATACCACTGAGCCATATTGGACTCTAGGTCTGATCACCATTACGTAGAGCCAGTACAGAATTCGAGCACTCATCCCCCAATTCCTGCCTACCGCTCGGCGCAACTGCCAGAAGGTTGCTATCGACATGCCTCGTCCAACTTAACTTACTATCGAGAGTCACCCCTAAGTACTTAACCTCCTGCACTAGTGTGAGAGGTCTGCCGTACATAATGGGTGCTCTGAATTCTTCCAAGTTTCTCCTCCTGGTGAAGAGAATCATCTCTGTCTTCCATGGGTTGACTGAGAGGCCATCCTCTTCACGCCAGCTTTCTATAATTCTACAGGCTACCTGCATTCTGTTGCAGACGACGCCCAAAAACCTCCCGGTTACTAGTATAAGCCCATCATCTGCATATGCTTGGGCGTAGAAGCCCTCTTCTGTTAACCTCCCTAGTAGTCTGTCCATTATGAGGCACCATAAATGAGGTGATAGGCAGCTGACTTGTGGGCAACCTTCCCTCACCCCTGCTTCAACTGAACAGTCCACCAAAGCGGCTATTACTGTCCTCTCTTCTAGCCCCGATCTTACCCACCTGACCACGGTAGGGTGTGTCACCCTGGCCTGCAGGGCCTGGTCGATTGTAGCCAACTTTGCCTTATCAAAAGCACCTTCGATATCGAATAAAACTGCCAGGGCTACATCTTTATAATGAAGAGCCCTCTCAACCTTATGCACGATTGCGTGGAGTGCTGTTTCTGTGGATCTTCAACGTCTGTATGCGTGCTGATATTTGTGGAATGGGTTCTCCACCATTACCCTCTCCACAAGATACCTATCCACAATCCTTTCCAAGATTTTTAAAAGAAAGGACGTTAGGCTTATGGGCCTGAAGGATTTTGCAGCTGTGTAGTCTTTCTTACCTGATTTGGGTATGAAAACCACTCTAGCTGTCGTCCATTGTTGTGGTATGTACCCCATCGCCACACTAGCCCTATAGATCCTCATCATTCTCCTGATAAGGGTATCCAGGCCCCTTTGTAGCAGTGCCGGGAAAATTCCGTCTGGCCCAGCTGACTTAAAAGGTTTAAACTCGTTCACTGCCCACGTGACTGCACCCTTCGTTATCACCCTCTCGGCAAACAGCCAGTTCTCGTTAGGAGCTCCTTGTTGTTCTGCCGTGGGTGTGTTTTGGATGATGCCATTTCCTGGGAAGTGCGTTTCCAAGAGGTAACGCAATGTATCTTTCCTGGAAGTGGTCCATGTGCCATCTGCCTTTTTTAAGACTCCTATTGTTTGCCTTGTTTCGCTACTTAAGATTTTCATCAATCTGGCTGATTCTGATATAGAGCTAAGCTTTCCACAGTATTTTTGCCAGCTGACTCTCTTTCTTCTTCGTAATTCATTTTTGAAAACTTTTCTTGCCGTTCTGAAATTGTCCCATGAGGTTTGTGTCTTATCCCTAAGGGCTTGGTTGAGGGCTCGTCTGGATTGCTTACGTAGAACGGCTAAATCGCCGTTCCACCATGCAACTCTGCGAACCTTTGCCACCCTGGCTGGACACGCCTCCTCATATGCTGAGACTATCAGAGTTGCAAGTTTATCTACTTCCCCGCTTAATTCCTCTTTGGTAGCAATTCTTTCCTCCCGTTGTCCCCCTTGCGAGAGCAGTACAATAGTGCTCCCAGTCTGTAGCCTTAGGGTCTCTGGTGAGGGTTTCTGGTGGGTTGTCCCGCTTTATCTCTAGTCTGATGATCCTGTGATCAGATGTCGAGACTTCCGAGGTCACCCTCCAGTTTTCCAAGTCTGCCAATAACCCTCTTGAAGCCACTGTAATATCAATTACCTCCTTTCGGTTTATATTGATAAAGGCGGGCTCCGCTCCTTTATTCATTACCTCTAGGTCTGTTGATACCAGGTACTCCAGCAAGGATTCGCCTCTGACATTAATGTCAGTGCTACCTCACACTGTATGATGAGCGTTGGTATCACATCCGATTATTAACGGTAGACCCCTTTCTTGTGCAAACGAAATTAACCGTTCGAATTCCTCTGTTGGTACGCGTTCCTCATAAGGGAAATATGCGCTTCTTAACACTACCTTATTATTAACTCCACTCACCTGATATTCTATCAGCCCAGCCGTGAGGTCCTTGGTTCCCAGCTGTGATAATGACACCACATTTAGGTCCTTGGACACCATCATGCAGGTCCTCGGTCTATCTTCTACATACTTTCCCACCAGGGTATTGTGGTTGGGTCCTCCTAGTTCCCTTACTTTGTTTCTGTAAATATAAGGTTCATGAATTAATACTATTTCTCCTTTGCCATCCAGGGTGCTTATCAGCTCAGCTGTAGCTTCTCGGCTGTGCTGGAGATTTACCTGACTTACCCGCAGTAGAGCCATTGTGGGGAATCAATGTGCGGGTGGTGGCCGGCTAGTCTTTCTTGGCCTGCTTTGACTCACAGGCCTCTGGGGGTGCTTGGCGGACTGCTCCACTCCAAGAAGGCACTCTGCGTACTGCAAGAGTAACCAGCTCATAGTAGAGTTGCCTTACAGTGACCTCACGGAGTCGCCACTGACCATAAAGGTCAAGAACCACCTGGTCCTCCTGAGGTTTGGACATGCCTCCATTGCTCCACACCTAATGTGCGGTTCTGCAGCGGGAGCAGTTGTCGCAGCCTAGCGAGGTCGACTTCTGGACTTCTCAACTAGAACCCTATCCTTTCTGGCCATGGTGCTTCTGATGCTCTGGTTGGAGCAAAAGTCACGCCCTCCAAAATTAGGGGATTCCAGCATTCTAAAAGCCATCTCGTGGACGCCTCGTCTTGCGCTGTGACCAGGAGCCAACCAGGTTCTACCAACCCTGAATTTCGGTACCGGAGCTCTGGGCCTTGTTCCCCCCTTCGGGTCCGGCCATGGCCCTTAGCATCTCAGTTACTATACTGGATCGTATGGTCTCTGCCTCTGCTGGAGTTACAGTTCCCCCTTGTCTGTCTGATGTTACGATAACTTGGTTTTCCCTCCTTGCTGGTGCGGGCTCAATAGCTTGCTTGGGAAAGGATTCCTTCCCCCCTAGAGCTTGGGAGTTCCTCTTCATTTGACACGTCTATCATCATCAACTCTATTTCTTCTTGTTCCATCTTTAAGGTTTGTTTAAGGGGTGTGTTATTTGTTTCCGTATGTTTTGTCTTGTGTTTATGGGCGTGTTGCGTGGGTGTTGGTTTTGGATGAGAGGTCCCCCAGCATCCCCTTCCCACCGGAAAATCGTGGTAGGGCTTTTCCCAGTTGGGAGATCTGGGCCGCCGCTGACGAAGCCCCCCGGAAACACGCAGCCGGGCCATAATCCAGGCACCATCTGGCACTGCACCGTGTCCCGGGACTTTTCGACGGTTGATAGGGCAGCCCCCTACGTTGGTTAGGCAAGGGTGGGCCCCTGTACTACCCGTCGGCCCGGTGTGTCACCCCGGTTTCTAAGCCAGCTACAACTGCCAGTTCAACCCTTCTCTGGGACCCCGCCTCGGTTACCATGGTACGGTAGAATGTGAGGTTCTCTCTCTTCCCTGTCTGTGTCGTGTTTGTGCGTGTTTTCGGTGTTCGTGTAAGTGTGTGTAAACAAGTGCAAGCCTGTTGGTCCGCGGGAGGTTTTTAACCCTCCAACCCAAGGTGGTCTTAGAAAACTCGTCCCACCAAGGGCACCCCCTATCCGCCACCTGGGGACGCGCCCGTTTGCGGTTACAGGTGTCCGCCGCGGGAAGGTTAGACTAAGAATTGAGTGTTTGTTACAACAATTGGGACAGTTTAAAATACAATCTAGGCAGTGCCGTACATGTTTTGATTTTGCTTAAAAAATCTAGGGTGAAGTCTATAGTAAATAAAGATTAACTACAAACTCACAGTCCCCTATCCTCTTTCTTTAAGAGGTCTACGTATATCTTCTAAATTTTCGATTTTTGTCATATCAGCATAAAGTTCCACCAGTACAATTCAGTGATTAGCCTAGCATGGGCAGACAAATTCCTGGACGCGTTATTTAACGAACACCCTTGACTTATTTACCGCCTCAACTAATTCAACTCCCTCCGAATTTCACTAATGCTCTGTCTATGTAAACCTGACTTGATCTAAAACAGAGACTGGGAAAAAGGGTGGCGTTAAATTCTCATTACGTTTTATTTTTTATTTATGGCAAGAAAATATGTACCAGCTGCAATTATTAAAAGGAGAAATAAAATCAAAGTAATAAAAAAGACTGTTCTAGAGTTACAGCTTAACGTAAGGTGTATTTATAAAACAACAACTAAAAATAATTTGTTTAGAAGATAAAGAAAAGGTTTTTTTTAACTTTCAAACATCATAACATCTGTTGTTCCGTTTAATAATTCTGGATGGAACAACCATGACCTCTATAATGGTTAGGCTTTATAATAATAATAAAATTTATTTTAAGAATCTTCGGGAATTTTCAATTTCAATTTACGAGTCGTGCAGACGTCTTATGTACTAATTTCGACGGGAACATTATTCTGGCGATGATTTGTGTTATCGTCAAGTAAACGCCTTGTTGCAAATTAAGTTGTTGCAGCCGTTTGTAAATACTTCGAAAATAGTTATCTGAATGCATTTACGTAATATACTGCCTGAGCAGTTTTGAAAACTCTTAATGTATGCGTATTTTCATGTAAATGTTTGAAAAGTATTTTGTTGTTTAAAGCAAAAGCTGCTTAAAGGCTTACACCTTATAGATCAAACATAAATGCCAATTAAAGGATAACCTGACCAGAAAAGCTTTTACCTTTGCTCTAGAATCTCAAGACTTTAGATCTAGCATCCATAATGACAATCCAGGATGTAAGCTTTTATCAAAACTGCCGTCCACTTTCATAACAACATTCTTATTGAGTATTTCGCTATACTCAGTCATGACGGGGAGAAAATATGCCGCCCATATTTACATAGAACATTTTCTTATCTGTTATTGCGACCGAGGCATCAGTCCTCATTTACATTCTTAGGATTATATCCTGCACTTGCAAAATGGGTTGCGGAAAATGATACTGCTGTGCTCAAATTGAATGCCACTACTGAACCATATGCTCTAACCGCTCTTCTAACGCGGGATATTAAAATCCGAATATTAAAGAAAATACGGGTAAGCGTTGCGTTGATTATGTTGGTTGCTGTGGACGAATCTTTAAGGTAACTATGTTTTATACTCGTCTGAGTATAATAGTATATTGTGTCACAAGTGCTGTAAAGTGGCAATTTTTCACGAGTGTGAGATTGGCGTTTTTGGACGTGTTACACATTGTACTTTATCTACGACCACAAAAAAGTAATAAAACACAAAAAGTCAAGAAAAATATTTAACCTAGAATTTATACTAGCATTCATATTTTTTATGTGAAATCTCTGGCAATAATTTAAGAGTTAATGTGAACAGCTTCCACGATGTGTGGAGGTGTATAAGTGTACATTCCATCTTCCCATCATCGGGTTCACTCATGATAAATCTAGAATTTCGAAAACAACGAAAGTAAATATTAAATTTTAAAGGCAATAGTGGTAATACGTTTACAATCTGTATAATTTAAGACAATATACTATTTAGTACAGCTAAAAAATCATACGTATGTACTTGTTTTCATAAGTAATTTATTATGAATAATCAATATTCAATTGTCAAGGTTATTAACCCCTTTGCTGCGAAATGTAAACACATTCTGGCATCGCAGGTATTGTGGGTGACAAGGAAAGATAGCTTTAAGTGTACCCATAGCTCTTGCACTTGTGAATTATCTAGCAAATTATAAAAGCTTTCATTGTTTTTATTGTAATTTAGCAATAATAATGAATACTATTATATTAACAATTATATAACAATGTAAAAATTAATCAATTTTGTGTTTTATATTAACAATTTTATAGTAACTTTGTATAGTAATAATAACTAAATTAAGTCTCCTCGGTAGATCAACGGTAGGAGATCTAGCTTAGCAAGCAGACGGTCCCGTGTTCGATTCACCGTCGGAATCATAATTTTTCTAGATGGATTTGCAGTCAAAATATAATTTAATGTGAAACATTAATTAAACATAATAAATTAACCTTTATCTAAAATTTATAACTTTTATATTTCAAATAATTAATAATATTATAATACTTCATGTGCTGACATCTATGGTGTTTTAACAGAATTACTGATCGTGCGATATCAAATCGCAAGCTCATTTCCGTTCAGAGATTGTGAGCAATTAGTCATTTTATGGTTAGACTGTGCGAAATGTGTAATTTTCTATAGTGGTCGTAGATAAAAATATTAAACGAGGCTCTAGAGTGGTGCCACAGAAATACCACTTATATCTTGCTAGCTAAGTCAGATAAGTCCTTTGTTATATGACGATTGAAATAAAAAAATTTAATTGTTTTGTCTATTTTACATTTTTATAAACTATATGTAATATCTAAGAATCGTAATATCGAATATGTAAGAATATGTAATATCGTGGGAAAGAAAAGAAAAGGCTGTGGATAAGATCGAACATTCTCATCTAAAATTTTAAAAATATCTTCTTTTACTCCAGCAATTTGAAAGTAGTCTTTTTTTACTTGTCATTTGAGAATTAAAGGTGGACGCTTGCTGTAAAACAGTCAGAATTGTTACTTTTCCGCTTATTTCAAATGTCAACGAGGAAAGCGGTTCTTTTCAAGTGAAGCATTTGAGCGAACATATTAGATATAACATTTATTAATTAAACTTCTACATACAATAACAATACAACGTAAAAAATCAAAATACTCAAATCGAATTTGGAGATAACCTGTACTTTTAAACAATCGTACATTTGCATCGGAAAACTGTACGATCTCCCCAAATAAATACAATTTTGTTTATTAGTTTAAACAGTACTCATATCCCGAAAATGAAAAAAAAAACATTTAGTACATTTTTTAAAGAAAATCACATAAATTAGTGTAACTTAAAATAAGTGTGGTGCGCTCAAGAGCCGCCGACATGATTCCATAGTTCAGTTAACCAGAGCGGTGTGATAATAACCGTGGTTATAATAAGCCGTTGTCGGTCAGGTTTAAAATAAATTTTTTTCTTTGGTAATATTCATTTTGCACATAATTTTAATAAATTGTCATTCTGATCCACTGTATTGCACACGAATAAAAACAGGTTAAGTAGAAATGGTGATCTTATTTGTATTGACAACCTAAATAGGTATACCTAGTCAACGAAAATTATTAAATTTGTGACATCTTGTTTCCAGGAAAATGGTTTTCATCGCACTCTGATTCAATTGCTATATAACTTGAGCATTTATTTCATCAAATTAAGTAAGTCAGTAAAATGCATAAAAAAATTAGAAAAACTGTAATAAGCAGTTGAACAAAAACATTTAGCACAACTACCAGTCACCTGAGAAATAAACAAAAAATAAAACTAAGCAAAATAGGACTTCAACAAAAAACTATATGTTTGCATACGAGTGTATTACAACACAACAAATAACATGAGTATTTGTAATGTAGTTTTTAGGTGCATGATCCATGAATTCTTTTGCGTCGACTTCTGCAGAAATTTCTTAGATAAAATTAACTTATTCTTTATATCATTTGGGTTTCGTAGCGTAAAGACGTGCCGGCGATCCGTTTGATTTGTAATACCAAGTGATACAATAAAATATTAACCAGATACGATAAATACATACGTGATCATTTAGTAAGCGAAGAAATGTCGTACTTACCCAACGATTTTACCGTTCATCTGTCGCAGCCTCCTGGTTCACAGTATCATGATCCAAATAGATACTCACAATACATGCTTGATTCAGGTACGCCAGTACAACATATAACGCAAGTATCTCAAATGGCACAAATGCCACCGCAAATTAATTCATTGTCGCAAGTACAACCAAACGTTGGATACATGCCACAACAGCCAATGGAAATTCAGCAGTCTCAACAAAACATGTTAGCAAACACACAGTATAATGCATCTCCACAGCATCTATCACAGACTACATGGAAAATGTAGAACATAAGAAACGAAACAGAACAAATAGTACAGATCAAAGTGTAAAACCGTTAAAACAAACAAAAATGAATGACTACTGGTTATACAAGCCAACTACGTCAAACAGATATGAGACATTATCTGAGAATGACGAAACAGCTAATAACGTGTCAGATAGAAATGATGCAACAGAAAAAGTTCCTAAACCGCCACCAATTTTTGTAGCAGATGTACAATATATAACACCACTTACGCAACTGTTGAATGAAATTGCTGGAAATAAATATGAAATTAAAACCCTACAAAACGACCAAGTTAAGGTCCAAGCAGAAACTCCTGAAGTGTACTCCACTATAATCAAAGCACTAAAAGAAAGGAAAACGGAATTTCACACTTATAAACTCAAGCAAGACCGTAATTTTAAAGTAGTACTGCGGGGAATACACTATTCAACTGACACAGAAGACATCAAGATAAGTATCGAAAAGCATGGACATAAAGTAAGAAATATATACAACATAAAGGAAAGAGGTACCAAAAAGCAACTACCACTATTCTTCATTGAGATTGCATCGGACAATAGTGCTAATAAAGAAATATACAATATAAAACTCCTAATGAATACAAAAATAACAATTGAACCTCCACACCCTAAAAGAGAAATACCGCAATGCACAAAATGTCAGAGGTATGGCCACACAAAGGCTTTTTGCAACCTAACCCCACGATGTGTAAAGTGCACAGGTAATCATTTAACTATCGACTGCCAAAGGAAAGAAAGAAGTAACCATGTCAAATGTGTAAATTGCGCGCAAAACCACCCGGCCAACTACAGAGGTTGCCTTGTGCACAAGCAACTTCAAAGTAATAAATATCCTACATTAAGGAAAAAAGAAACAAATGACAATCAAACAAATCAAACAACAACTATACCACAATCACGACTTCGAGAACGAGAAATATCGTATGCCCAAATGCTCAAAAGAAATAACAGAGACGAAAACAACCACAATGTCAATAATAATCAAATGCTACAACAAGGTACAAATACACAAGAAACAGAAGACTTCAATGACTTAAAAAAGATGATGGCACGCCTCATGGATCAAATAAGTACCTTGCTCAATCTCTTAACCACAGTCATCTCTAAAACTGCTTAATGACCTAGGCATATCATAAAGCAGGAACAGTTTGCCGATTTCTTCAACACACTTAGGAAACGATTTATTGCAACAGGAGATTATAATGCCAATCATCACCACTGGGGATCTCGGGTGATAACTCCCAAAGGAAGAGAATTGCTGCAAACAATGGACGCGAACAATTTATATGCTTTGTCCACTGGTCAACCAACCTACTGGCCCACAGATGTCAAATAAAGTCCTTGATCTTATTGATTTCTGTGTAGTAAAAGGCATATCCCTAAATTACCTTAGAATTGAATCAAACTTGGATCTATCATCGGATCACTCCCCTATTGTAATTACCCTCAATACTCAGGTAATTAATCACTGCAAACCTCCAACTTTATGCAACAGAAAGACTAACTTGGCAGCATTCCGAAGAATATTAGATGAAAATGTCACGCTCACAGTTCCACTAAAAACTGCGGAGGATATTTCAATATCAGTGGAACATTTAACTACAGCCATCCAACATGCTGCGTGGCACGCAACGCCTACTTCACCACAACCTGAAGCTCGTGAAAATCTTCCCATTCTTATAAAACAGAAAATAGCTGAAAAGCGGAGACTCAGAAGAAAATGGCAAAACTCAAGGACACGAGGTGATAAAACCATACTCAATGCAGCAAATAGAAACCTGAAAACACTGTTGCACAATATGAAGCAGCAAGCAATTCAAGACTATCTAAGTGCCTTGTCTCCTACGGAAGCAACGGAACATTCGCTTTGGAGAGCAACCAGGAAACTTAAACAACCACAACAATATATCCCTCCATTCAGATCGCCAAACGGAACCTGGACAAAAAGCGATCAAGAAAAGGCTGGTGTATTTGCTAACCACCTAAAAGAAGTCTTCACACCATATCCAGCTGAAATCACTCCGGAAGAAGAGAAGTTCATACATGAATATCTAGGTACCCCGTTGCAGATGGCACTTCCTCTCAAGAATATACGAGCAAGTGAAGTAAAACAAACTATACTCACTGAATTGAATCACAAAAAATCACCTGGATACGATCTAATAACAGGGGAAATCTTAAAACATCTACCCCCGAGACCTATTAGTCTCCTTCCTGCCTTGTCTAAAGTGTTCGAAAAATATTCTTAAAAATAATAAAACAACAAGACATAATTCCTAAGCATCAATTTGGATTTCGAGAGCAACACGCTACTACAGAGCAAGTGCGCAGACTAATCGACCAAATCCACCAAGATCAGGAAAGCAAAAGATATTGTTCTGCGGCTTTTCTAGATATTACACAAGCGTTTGACAAGGTATGTCACGAGGGGCTATTGTATAAAATTAAAACTAATCTACCTCATCCTTGCTATCTAGTCTTACAGTCATACCTGACAAACAGACCTTTTCTCGTAAAAATAAAAGATGAATACACTCCGCTCTATCCAATCAACACCGGGGTGCCTCAAGGAAGCGTGTTAGGACCAACGCTATATTTGCTGTACACCTTGTAATGAGCCGGGGTCCCTACCCACTAGACGATCACGGCCCATCTTACTCTACCCGCGCAAAATTCAAATATTTAACAAACCGGAAATTGACACAGTATTACCAACCTTACAAATGACAAACTTTATAAAGATAAATATAACAAAAAGAACAAACTTGATATTTAACAAACTGGATCCTACGTTGTGATTATTTTTTATACCATGTGACCAAGGTTGATAACGATTGATCTACTTCATACGGACGGAGAAAGAGAAATCACAAGTAAAAGAACACAAATAAAAGAACAATTAAATATGATTGTATTATTTTATTAATTTATTCTTAATCTTGAGCGAGGAGGGACGTATTTAAACTGATACAAATAATGGCTAGTTCTCTAAAAACCTCCTTGAAATTATTTGCTAGCCCAGCTTAAATACGTACACGCTGCAAGTTTTATATGTGATCAAATGATTATTTAGTTTGGTTACATTAAACAATACAGGTCAATAAATCAATTTATCAAGTTAATACAGTTGTGTGATTATACTAGGCATTTATAAATAGACAAACACAAATCTCTCAATGACATAAAACATCAAAAATGAGTGAAACAGAGTCAATCAAAAAGATTTACAGATAAACTAGGCAAGGTAAACGTGCCAGATTAAAATGAATACACAAGAACTGCTGAACAAAAATTATATCATATTTGACATAGCAACATATACGTTGTGACCAAACCATATATGGTTATATCAGAACACGTCTTTTGCAAGACATAGTTTTACTGTCAACAACAGGGAAAGCTCGTATCTAGATACCTAGACAAGCGAGAGTGTGTTATAAGCACTGAAAAAGAATAACATAGCACATATAAATAATATAAATATGCAAAACAAAACAGTTTGACGGTTCTACGACACGGCCTATCAAATGGACTTAAGCCACCGGGGAGCCTTCGTACCCAACAGTCTTTGGACGGTTCTACAACCCGGCTGATCAATGGACTTAAGCCACCGTGGAGCCTTCGTCTTTTAAATAACAGTTTGACGGTTCTACGACACGGCCTATCAAATGGACTTAAGCCACCGGGGAGCCTTCGTACCCAACAGTCTTTGGACGGTTCTACAACCCGGCTGATCAATGGACTTAAGCCACCGTGGAGCCTTCGTCTCTTAAATACTAAATCAGATTTTCTCTTACACGGCCTATCATGGGTTTTATTACCACCGTGCAGATTAATACACTTTTAAATAATATTTCTAACCTTAGGGTAACATAATCTCTTGTTCCGGACCAAAAGATTATCCCTTCATTTTTTTAGTCACAAAGTAAAATGTTTTGTTAGGTTATAAATATTAACCTAAAAACTCAATAACAACTGACAGTAAAACACATAACAGCAGTAGTCATATTTAAACACTAATAAAATATCAAATTGGCAATAACTAGCTGTAATGCTACGACTCACGTTATAAGACATTATTTTCTAGTAATATTTACACATCAAAAGGATAAATTTATGAATTATTAAAAAGTATCAAACGAGTCTAGTTACTGCCTAGAGCTGGATTTATATATATATTCAAACGAGAGATTTGGGTTTCAGATTAATTAAACAATACAAAAATTACACCACACAACTAGAATCAACATAAATTCAATTAACAGAATACACTTACATGCCTTTTATATTCCCTTTTACAAAACAAACCAATATGGCTCCTTACTACCTGTTTTTTTCCAACCCCTCATCTCTGTTTTTCAAAAACAAAAACCAAACGTTTCTTGACTACCCCTTAGCAACACAAACTACCAACATTATAGAATCTGTAATAAATATCCCTAAACATAAAATCAAGTTATCAACCCCAAAGAAACTGTAATAAACATCCCCAACATTTTATATTTAATCAAATAGTTGTTATTTTTAAAAATAAATTACATATTTTGCCTGAACCTGTATGTAATAACAGAACTAGGTAAATTGATTATTATGAAAATTGTTTTGTGACAAATTGACTTGCTACAGCTACTTTGATAACTTTGGTTGACTGTAGGTCTGACCACTACAACCTCCAATCTTCCAACTACAAACTTAACAGTCACGGCTACCTTTGCTGATGATATAGCTATTATGGCAGCCCATAACAATCCAGACATAGCATCACGCTATCTTCAACACCACTTAAATAAAATCCAAACCTGGCTCAAACAATGGCGCATCAGAGCAAACGAGACCAAATCAAGGCATGTAACCTTCACCTTGCGTAAAGAAACTTGTCCTGCAGTATACTTAAACAACCAACAGCTACCGCAAACAGAAGATGTTAAATATCTAGGCATCCATCTTGACCGAAGACTTACATGGAGGAAACATATATGGGCCAAAAGAAAACAACTTGATACAAAGTTCCGCAAGATGTACTGGCTCTTGGGTCGCCAATCGAATTTATCTCTAGAGTGCAAATTACTCCTATATAAAACTATACTTAAGCCAGTGTGGACCTATGGGCTGCAGCTATGGGGGTCTGCTAGTAAATCCAACTTAGCAGTCCTGCAACGATTCCAATCGAAAGTCCTGCGTGCTATAATAAATGCTCCATGGTACGTGCCAAACTAGCTTATCCATCACGATCTACATATACCTGCTATTACGGAGGAAATCACCAAACACAGCATTCGCTATCGAGATAGGCTGTCCTTTCACCCTAATACCATGGAAATGGAACTTCTACATAATGACGAAGAAACCTGAAGACTCCAGCGCTTTAAACCAATGAATCTACCAACCAGATTTACTCAGGATTAGTTGTAGTTCTCTATTAAGATAATAACTCTACTATAGTTATATTACTTTAAACGACTGCGCCACTGGGTGCTACCGTACATGTTTAGTTTGTATGTTATTATTAATACTAGATGTACAATTTACTGAATGTCTAGCTACAATAAGACATTGTAAATAATAAACGGAGTTAATTAAAAAAGAAATTCTTTATATGACATGTGCTATTAGGATTTTTTTCGGTTTGGTAACGACCAACAGAAAAACATTTGAATTTAAAATTTCATATCTGTTTGGCTTTTGTAAATTTAGTAAAAGTTGTTACCATCCGACAAACATAAAATTCCTAGTTTTATAAATATAAACAACGTCCTTGGCAACGACAACAATTATAAATTTAAATTAATTTTCTACTTGTACATCTTCTCGTGAAGAATAAAATCTTGTATGCACCACTAGATGATAATGCCAATCGGGCGACTTTTATCCCTCGGGCCCTTCAAACTGTCGGGCTGGAACGTTGTCACCCTTTTGGCATTATCATGACACGTTCTATGTATTTGAGACTTATAGGCATTTGTGGTAACTAAGTAAATGAGTAGTTACAGCTACAGCCATGTGAAACTTTACAGGCTCATAATAGAGACGTATAAAATTCTACAATGCTCAATTACAAAAAACTAACGGAAACTAATTTGTTACTTAATTACTTGTACCATGACAAAGTGTTAGATATTAAATTTCAGAGATATTTATAAGATGACAATACTGAATCTTTTCCATCTTGTGCTTAGATATATCTTTCAGATGAGTACGTAATAGTATATTAAGTATCAAGAACAGTAAGGACAGTTTACCGATCGACGACAATGTTGGAGGAGATCGGTAAACTCCTTACTGTTTGAGATGCTTATACTATTTTTTGTACGACCATTATGAATACAAAGGTATTAACTAAGGAAATATCCCCGAATAAATAGATTTAAGATAATTTATTTTTGCCCTGTATATCCACCAAACATTAAGTAGGTTTTGTCGTTACCATGGATACGTTTGTAATTACTATTATTTTTGAATGTCACGATATTTGTCAAACTCGTGAGAATGAGTGAATCTGAAAACGAATATACTTGGGATATTGAAGAGGCCTGAGCAAATTTAAATAAACAACATACATTTTTTTAAATAGTCCAATTATTTAGAAAATAAATGATTTCTCGCGAAAGAGACATCTAAAGATCATGCATTTATTTTATAAATTACATATAATTTACTTACCGTTCTGTTTTTGACAGAACTGAACGGTAAGTAATTACCGACGCGTTTTTGCTTAGCAACCAGTAAATAACGCATGTTCATTTAAATTCGTAATCTAGCAACCTTTGGAATTTTAATGAAAGAAGACAGAGCGACAGATATAATACGTCGCAGATAGAGACAGGCAATAATCCAAAGGTTGCTAGATTACGAATTTAAATGAACACCCGTTATAACCTACTGTTCTAAAACCAAGTATGGTAAACAATCCGAAATAGCATGGTCGTGCAAAAAAGCCATTTTCGTTGCATACAACATTTATTTGAGGTTTGACTGAAAATTAAATCGGTAATAAGGTAGATTTTACACATTTAGAAAATGACAAACACAAAAATATTTTCAATAGTTTATTGAATTTGAACAGGTACATCTGTGTTGTTAAAATGCAAAAAATATTTTACAAACACACTAAAACAATGAATCTAAAACAATGAATCATGAACAAACATAAAATAAATAAAAATAAACATGCACATACAAAAAACAGTTCTACAATCTCAACAAATCATTTTTTGTTTTAATATGATCTGTTGATAAACCAACATTTAATGGAAAGCCTTAACGCTGCATCAATACATCATACGTACGTTTGGGTTCGTGTTTTAAAATGAAACTAGATTCATCTTCATACTCCTTAATTATCATTTGTCGCTTCTGATACTCCTCTTCGGTTATCGCATTGCTTGTGCGAAGGTTTTTTATGTAGGTAAGCTCAGCATCATAGAGTTCGTGCAAAATAACACCTTTAAAGCAAGAAAACATCAAGTACGCGATTTAGATTATGTATGTAGATTTAAAAAAAGAGCGAGTACCTCTAACTACAGTAAAACCAGGCTCCACAATATCAAAAAGTGTCAGCAGCTCGTGGCAGATGCGTATTTTCCTATTTACATCAGAATATGTAAGTCGTTCTCTTTCGTAACCAGAGACTCTTCCATATGATCTTGCCAAACCAAGTTTTACTCTTGTAGCTAAGTAATGTGTAGGATGCAAAACTTTTCTGTATTTGTGTAAAAACGTTTCCAGGTCCATTATATTGCCCCATTCTATACAATTAAGAGTTTGGGTCAAACTGTAAGAAATAGACCGAATTAATACGAAAGGTTTTAGTTAATCCAAATACTTTAATATTATTAATACCGGAAACTCCATATACTTTACCATATGAAAATAGGCGACATCTCTAAGGTGCCATCTTCGCAGATGGGTGTGCAAGTAATGAATGTTTTTTTCAGTGAGAAACCTGCAGCTAATTAAAAATAACACTATTTTTGATAGGCAGTGGTTTATTGTTTGTATGTTAGCCTACATCAACCTTTAACAACCTATCTAAACTATTCAATCTGCCATTACAATGACTATTTTTTAATTACTTTATAAATAATTAAAAAATGTTAGGTTTAGTTGCACACCACACTGCAAGAGGCGCTATTAAATTTTGTCACACACTTTTCAAAATAAGTTTCTGGTATTAATAATATTAAAGTATTTGGTTAGCCTAACTTCATAAACAATAAGAAATAGTAATAAAAATAAGGGTAAAATATTTGTTGAAAACGTTGTCTATAGGAGCATAATATAGGTTTTTCACACTAGGCGATGAGATAAGTGATCAAGTTCAAATGAAGACATTGGTTGCAAGTGTAAAACAGTGACAACGTAAAGATCAAATAATTTAACAAAATCTGTTGTTGACATACAATCTTTGTGTTGGTAGAATGAGAATAATGTTTGAGAAGAATTTGCAGATGTAGGTATGTACTACTGATTCCATAATGATTTAGGACAGCAAGGCTAATATGATGCTATTCAATTGTTTTTCTTCAGTGCAAATGCATAGGTTAAAATATCCTTGATCATTATCAAACAATAGTACGTCTTAAAAGTACAATAAGTAAATAAAATAAAATAATTAAAAGTTCTGGAAATATCTAATTCTACTTACTTGTAAACAATGCTGTCGATCTTTTCTGCTGACATAGTATATACTTTACAGTGTTTATCCGGTTCATCTGAATTGTTGCTGCATATCCAGTCCGATTCTCTCGTAAGTGGATCTAAGGGTAACATCCAACCAGTCTTACATTCTGGACAGAGCAAAGCACCCATATAACTCCCCAATTCTGTTGCATCAGAACATCTTGCGCATTTGCAGTTAAAGAACTTACGATTCAATAAAGTATCTTGCCTGTTAACCGTACTCTAGAAGAAATCTTATTTGCATAAATTAAATAAATTGCAAGTAACTACTTGCTACCTGAAATATAATGCATTTAGATACAGTTATCGGCTGATCAATTGCTATTTCTGTAGATGCTCTAACAGTAAGATTAAAATCGTTATCTGTATCATCTGTATGATAGGTATTTGGAACGCAATTATGTGACATTAAAGCTGCTTTGGCATATAAACCAAAAACTTTACTGTCGTCTTCACCAAGTACAAATTCGTTCACCTAAAATTAAAGTAATATTTGCATTCTCAGACAATTCTAAATAACATCATGGATAATCAAACCTGTAGAATTCCACATATTGTATGAATTTCAGCTTCTGAGTAACATTCTAATCCCAAGCTCTTTCTAATCTTGTCAACTACGCGATACTGTTCGCTCTCCCATAGTCTTGGATTTTCTTTTCTTTTTTCAAAGCAGGAATTTAATCTCACGAGTGCATTATAAGCTGGTGGATCGGTTACTTTTAATAACAGACACCGTAATGGTAGAATAACAGGATAATATACAACTAATTCCCCAAGATCATTGTAATTCAAAAACTGTTTGGAATTCGTAGCTTTTAATACGCTACATTCATTCTTGGAATGCCCAAGGGGCTTTGCTATCCCTGAGCAGTTTATATTACAGACTGGCCATCCACAGCCATTACATCTAAGATTTAAAAAACAAATTATTACGATTCAAGTTTAGAATTATTAATATGATTACTTAGCAAAATCTTCGGGTTTTCTAAATAGTTGATAACATCCCAAACACTGAACCAAGAGTCCACTAGGTCCAATTACTAATGGTTTTTCAGTCATTATAATTGCACCTGGCTTAAAACTTTTTGCAGCAATCACATGCCTAAAAAAAGATTGAGCTATTGTCAAGCGGCAGCCGAGCGTTTTCTTATCAGCAACAGAGGCTGAGTATGTTGCAGCATGTGAAGGGATAAGAATACTATATAGTTGAGTCGTCTGTTCAGTGAAATAGCTTCTGTTCATGCTTATGTTATTTGTTGATAACATGTGTGCGATAAAACTAGCAAAGAATCCCAGTTTTCATAAAAGATCGAAAGATCGTATTAATGTATGTACGTCTTCATTTCATTCGTGAGCTTATAGAAAAAGAGCAGAGAGACATCAGAAAAAAACGTTCAGCGTGGAGCATGTATTAGGTACGGATCAAGTAATCGATACTTTAATAAAGCCTTTACCAGGTCAACCCCTTTGTAGTCCAGTCAAAATAGACACAAAAACGTACCAAACCTGGTATAACTCCGATGCAGCTGATTTTTTATGTGGACCTTCGCATTATTGTTCTAACGAAATGACAAAAGTCCTCAACGGTCGGTATGTCGCTAAAATTTTACGTGGGGTCAAAGGTCACAAAAAACGGTATTTAGCTAATATCCCATTAAAGGTTAGTCTTACGGTATAAATACTTCCTATCAATTCTGTAGCTCATGCAATCTCCCAAAAAAAGGTCAAATGACTTTGTTTCATAGGAATGGCCACTCTCGAGATATAGCAATGTGAAATATTGTAAACAATAGTATTGAAGCTTCTATACGATATGTATAGTTATTGACAGCCTTGGTAGTGTAACAGCCTTGGTAGTGTAATGTCTGACGTGCCGGACTTTCACCCAAGCGGCCCGGGTTCGACTCCCGGCGCTGGCAGATCTGGTTAAGGTTTTCTGCAGTTTTCCTTAGCTGTAACACAAATGTGGGATTTGCGCTGTTCCATCTATAAGTCGACTGCAGCCGCACATTGGGCCTACATAATAATAATAATCGCCCCCTCCCTCCCGCACAAGCTTATAGCTTCTGGGGCCTTGGTTTAGGTTATGGGTTGTAGTAATTATTATTATTATTATTATTATTGAACATTGAATGCAAGTAAAAATATCGAGGTACTGGTTTATGTATGTGTTTCACACCATGAAATATCATAAAGAAATACATACAAATCTTCACTATTGGAATACGTTTTCTTCTTGCTATGTATGTACCCCCAAGAAGATTGATTCAATCGAGTTATAGATATTCAACTTTTGTAAAATGTGCACTAAATTAAACCTATGCAGCTATCTTGTCTTCCTCAGACATCTAGTGCTGCTCAATAGCATTTTTATCGAGTGTATTATCAATTTCAAATATGGTTAGCCAACGAACTGGCCCCTGAAGACTGGGGATGAACATTGAACAACGACGTTTTGGAATTCTGTTCCCACCTGCTCCAGACATACTACAGCAGGGGTTGTAATTATAATTAGTGGAGTAACCTTACGTTTTTATCTCGGAACCGGTTCAAATTACTTCGATTTGAATAATTTTTTTTAAAGTCTTGTAAATATAAAATACTAAAACCTTTACAAATTAGAAATTGACGTTCAGAACTGGAAATGTGGTGAAAGTCGAATAACCTAAAAATTTTCCAAGTGGTCCCGCACCGGTTGCTCGACCATCTCAGAACAGGATAATTTTTGGTCTGTTATCACATCTATGCACTGGTAGGTCGAAGCCACTATTAGTTTATTTTTATTCCTTGCAACTTGGTTATGGTTTTAGGTTATTCGAGTTTCACCACATTTCCCGTTCAGAGCGTCAATTTCTAATATGTAAAGGTTTTAGTATTTTATATTTACAAGACTTAAAAAAAAATATTCAAATCGAAGTAGTTTGGACCGGTTCCGAGATAACGCTCTTTTTTGCTTAGCGTTACTCCACTAAATTGTGTATGCAGAAAAGCTGGTTTGCATTGTTCAACAGTATGTGGTAACTGCCACGGTCAATCTTGCTCGAATGTTATACCCGATATACATGATGATGATGTGTGCGACATCAATAAAGATTTGATAGATCCATCCTGTTTCTTGGCATAGACTGAGTTTCTAGAATAGTATGTATATCCTACAGCTGCCAATAGAAGAAGAAGAAAATATAAACTTAGAAATGAAATCTGAACAAGATTAATTTCTTGTTTCAACTGAACAAATCGTGGATTAGGCCCACGATATAAAAAATCGCGCGGAGTACTCTGTACCTCGAAAGTGCTGTGGAAAGCAGTGCATTTCTGCAAAAATATGAAAATTACAGTTTGTGTTGCTATATCTCGAAAGCGGACACTCCTTTATGTGCAAAATTTCATACTCTTGAAATAAATAGACTCCGAAATATTAAAAAAAGAAGACTATATCTAGTGATTTATGATTTTTTTTTAAATATTGGAACTGGGTTTGAGATGACCTTGATGACTTGTTTGACCTTGCAATTGTGCAACTTTTGTCTCGTTTAGACAACTTTGTATCTTTTACGGTTTCCAAAATTCCAATAGTGTGCAACTAAATGTTAACCACCTTGTATAAATATAAAAATTTTGTTCTTTTATTGTTTAATGGGTTAAAATAAAAATAATATTCATATTGATGTTCTTTTTATTTTTCTGAATTTGTGCACATCGCTTTTAGACGCGGCTTTTTGTGATTCTACATCTGTCATGAAAAATTTAAGAATAATTCTTGGAGTATCGGATACGATCATGGCCTACTCATTTTCTCCTTCAACACTGATTCAGCAAAATTCATCAGGCGATATTGTCGTTACTCTTGGTGCTAGTAGTACCTATCGTAATTTCGTATTGGCGCGGTATTTTATACGAGATTACACTGAGCTAAAGAATTTCTCTATCGAGCTTAAAACGTGAAGGATGTAGTGCCTTTTTGAAATCTTTCTACCTAATTTCCTTTACCTGCAAGATACTGGAAGAATAAAGTTCATTGTTGAATTGTTTTGTTATAGAACTGAAATACACAGTTTAATTCCTTAGAAAGTGGTGGCAACTTGAGTGGGTAGATCAAAATAGGTCAAAATATTAACGAACTGTTAAGGTGTTATGAACCTTGCAAGATAATTTGTGTTTACTGAATACCCTAGACATCCGGCTATTGTGTAAGTTAGGGCTAAGGTATATATGGCATTTTTACTGTTCACCTTTTTCTGAACCTTATGGTGCATTCTATCGACTTGAGTCAGGTGTATCTGTTTTGTGCGGTTGCCAAATCGCCACTAGCACCGAAGAGCAAAAATACAATGCAGCAAAAGAAACTAGCGGTAGTAGTACTTCTATGATTAACACAAAACAAGTACCACCGATGTATTTTTTCACATCAAACACCTTCCGAATGCCAAGTTTGATTTACATACTTACATTCAATGATTAGTTCTTGAATTATAGGTAGTAATAGTAATACCACCACCTAGTAACCCCACCAATAGTAACATAATAGTAGTAGTAGTAATAGTAGTAATTATCACTTGATGAATTTTGTTGAAAAAGTGTTACGGTAGAAGGTGGTTGGCCTGTGATCGTGTCCAGCACTCAACGAATCATTCTTAGCTGTATTACTTGACAACTTCATAACAAATATGAAACACAAAAAGTTGTGTGCAATAGTTGATTACTGCAATTCAGATTGTTGATCTGTATGAAACAGTTACTTGCTTTCTTTGGTTACACAAAAAGAAGACGATGTACATACATCAAAACTACATTTAACCTTTTCTTGTAGGAAAAATCAACTATTGCGGGGCTTTCGTGAAACAGATTCGTGATCCATTGCCGTACTATCTTTTATACTTTTTATTACTTCATGGGCTGCGTTCTTTCCTAGTTCGGACAATTCTATCACACTTGACATTTCGGATGTTTTTCTGTACATTTCCATTACATTATTGGTACAGTGGTCTTGTACATGGACTACGCCATGTAAGAGAGAATCGTTGGAAAGCTTAGGGGTGAGGATCACTCATAGCCGAAGGGGCAAACATAGGGAAGTAGAGGAAATAATAGTTATTTATGTATTAAGGGCATAAAGAAGCTTTTAATGCCAGAAGCGTTATTTCTAAAAGGCTGTAGGGCCATAAAAGCAAGTTATGCCCGCTATACATACACTATTTTATGCACAGATTAGGTTTTTATCTAAAATTTAATATTGTGTAAAAAATATAATTAAATGAGTACGTAGGTACATCAAGCCGCTGTGTGTATACTTATGTACTTATACGAAGTACGTTACTATAGTTACTATTCCAAAATATTTAACTTCAGCTTATTTTCATTGGTGATAAATTTACAAATTATATTAAGAACCAATCAAGTTCTACAAGAATCTTCTGGCATTTAATTGACCTTTCGTTATTGCCCGTCTGACCATAAACAGGCCCTTGGGCTATAAAGAGACGGTTATGTTTAGATGAGTCTAGCAATAATAGTCTAATTATAATGTATCTGTGCATAAAAGTTTTTACTACCTTTAGATGGTCACTCCCTGTAGGGATGTGAGGGGAGTATCATTGGTGGAGGGCGGCACAAGTTAGTGGATACTTAAATCCGGATGGGAAATTACAATTTTGATACCTTTTTATACAGGGTGTTTTGAAAAAGATGCCTTTCCCGTTAAAGGGCAATAGAGAAACATGTGTAGAGTAACATCTTACTAACAATTTCCTGAAATGCCCCTTTGAAATGACAACCCCCCTTATAAAAATGATAGGCACGCCACTGCAACATAGTAGATAAAATGTATGAAAAGAGAATTGTGTCTACTAGTACATACTTTTAAAGGTCGTGGGCAAAAGAACGATAAACTAACACAAGCAGGTAGTGGGATAAATATATAAACTCTCCGAAAAGTAATCAACACCAAATAGCAGTACGTGCTTTTAAAACGTTTTTAACTAAATATAATAACACTCATTTTGAACATCTGTAATAACTGTTACTGACTCAGATCTTTGAGATTTGTAACTGCAGTATGCAGTTTGTCGTCAACTTTCTTTGTGTTAGGTGGTAGTAAACTTGAGTTTCGATTAATACACGTTTTAAATTAATAACTTGCATTAGGTAGTGTTAAGTGTTTGTTTTAGTGATATGTAAGATAATTAGCCAGGTAAATCAAAAGCCGATAATCCAATCTTTATTGTTTAATATAAAAATGTATCAATACATGGACCGAATTCGACCAGTGTTAACTAATAACTAAAACTTCCCTTTCTTTTAATAATCGTCTTGCCGTTACATGGGAGACGTCCAGCATCATTAAGCATTTACGACCTTTAAAAGTTATGTATAAAATCAGAACGTTTCACATGTTTTACAGAAAAATATCATATTACAATATAGGTTCATAATAACAAACCGGCAAGAGCAAACATTAGTAAGCGTGAATTAAAAATAACCAATGGTAGAAATATAAAGGGCTTATTCATTCTCGTATCCCTACAGATAAGTAGTTTATTTAAGTGTATTTAGTTACTGTTTAAATTGTGGCAGAACCAAACACGCCTGCTGAATGAACGTACCGCGAGTGCAATTTTGCCAATGGCTATTGGAACTCAAACAGGAAAATCCCAGTTTGCACAAAATGTTTTACTCGTAAACGGTAAGTTTTACTCATTTTGTTAAAATGACATTCGTAAAATGAAAAACAGGCAATGTTTCCATCACAATTAGGTCAACGAACGTATGTTACATTTTATTTACCGACCTTAATAAATGATCAAGTCATCAAGGTAGTGAGTCACTCGGCAACCGCTGCTGAAATTCAATTCTGTTGTTTCTGTAAATTGATACGTACGTAGCGGAGGTCAGTAATTCAGGGTCGAAATCTTACAAACAATCCATAGTTGACTCGTGACTTGTAAAAAATACGGAAAAATCCGAATTTTTTTTATTTTTTATTTTTATTTTATGAGTTTTGGGGTCTCTATATGGTCACCTTTCACCCCCTTAAAGCATTGAATATTTGTCCGGAACACCCTGTATGATATGTGATAATACCTAGAATTATTGTAGAATTATTAAAAGGTACCAAACTGGTATGAAACAAGTTGGAACATATTCTTATCATAGTTATGTTGTTTAGGTCTGGTACCTTTTAAAACAATAACTGTACTGATTAGCATATCGGTCGATTAATTCAACTAAGAACACTGTACGGCAATTCAATCGGCCACTGCAAACATGCACACTGGATACTGGAAGTGTCGTTGAATAGACCTGTATAGTGTATATAAAGGAGCCAAAACCGACCACAGGGTGTAGAACCGGGTTACACACAATACGTGCATTTTTCTTCAAACCTTAACGATTTTACAATACAGATATTTAGGAATGCTATAAAGAAAAAAAATACGAATCGAATGATGCCTTTGGTTTCGGATTGCATTTGATTGTAACCGGAAAAAATAAAGACAATAAAACTTCGGTTTATGCAAAAATCAAATAAGCCTTGGAAACATTGGAACGACGAAGGGAAAATATTTAGTACCTAAATGCCATATTCAGCAAATATTGTCTCTTTTCATAGCTCCAATGTTTCCAAAGCATAACTGATTTTTACATAAACCAAAAATTTCTTCTTTCCCTTTCTCCGGTTACAATCAAATGCAATCCGTAACTAGAGGTATCATTGGATTCTTTCTTTATAGCATTCCTTAATATCATTATTGTAAAATAATTAGAGGAGATAATATTGAAGTTTGAAAAAATGCACGTTTTGTGATTGCTTAAATTAACAAAGTTTGATATACACATGTTTTTTTGTATATTCATTAAATCATTATTAAACGTGATTGTATATTTTGGAAACTTTCCATGCGTACTGTAATTTATATACCGCTATTGTTTATACAAAACTATAATCTAGGTTTTAGAAATCAAAACGTATTTTATACAAAACTGACTCTTAGAAACATTCCTTTTATTTACCCTGTGACTATGTATAGTATGTATACAGTGAGATCCAAATTAAGTGAGGTCGGTTTGAATTTTGCGGCTTAGGTTTTAGTGTATTTCACGTTGTTAGTGTTGAAATGTGTTGCGTCAAATTACAGGGTCAACTCATCATTTTCTCGTTTACATCGTTGTGCTTTGCCACGTTGTTCTGTGGTTTCAGTGAAGTTTTGTTTTATTTCGCTTGTTTTCTTATTTTACAAAACAGTTCTTTTCAGAACTACAGTTTGTTAGACGATTTTATTATCAAGTACTTAAGTTTATTATTTACAATTAATGAAGTTTATAAGCTATTTTATTTTTAAGACGTCACTGTAAAATAAAAGCAAGATAGAAATGTTTAAAAAGTATTCATGTTGCCAACGCGACAATTATTTAACGTGACAGTAAATTCAAACTTCTTCGGTCATTTTGGATCACCCTGTATATTTCTAATGATAAAATAAAGACGTTATATGAAAGCACTAATAAGGATAAATAATTTAGAATAAAAGTCACCTTCCCAATTCCTCCGTCTCATGCATTTTTACATTAGCTTCGAGTGCTTCCTCGTTGCATATTTCAGCACTTGTGACTTCTTTTAGCCAGTACTGAGGTGGCCGATATTGTAATTGTTGGTATTCTAAAGCTTCCTGTAAAATTACAACCTGTGATTACAGACAGTGGTTAAATTCTAAAAATAAGTAAGGTAAGATAGGGCAGTAGTCTATCTGGGGAAGAGCGTAGGAGGTTAATATTCCTCAAATCTTTAATTTGCAATTCGTACCATTTCGCAAAAATTGAAAAGAGTAATAGCTCAGTAAAACAAGGACTAACATAAATAACCAATTTAATGTGCTAATATTTACAAAAATTTTAATCGAAAGGTTAAGGTTCAAATATTATAAAGGAAATTGGCATAAAAATAGTGTATCAGAAATCTATGTATCCGAGTTGAGGAAAGTCTGGTTGAGTCGCTACCTTAGGAAATATGGCAGCTTAAATAAAAATATCTAAATAAATCGAATTTGGCAAGTTTTAGTTAAAGAATAAACAGAATTTGTTTATTGTTACACAAGAGAACCTCAAAATAATTTTCAAAGAAAAAAAAGAATTCATGGCTCACTACACACTATAACATAAGAATTGATACATCAATATTTTTTCTTTTGTGGCAATTATTGAAATAAACTTGATATAGAGTTATATATGTATAATAGTCGGAGAGTCAGCGAACACGATCGCTTCACAACTCCGTAATGGATAAAATCCCTTTTTTTATCTGTAGTAGGAAAACCCTCGTCTGGCAGGGCATCCCCTCTGATTTATGGACGAAGAGATCAAATAGTATGGTAAAAAATGTTACATTTAAAACACATATGTAATGGTTTTTTAATCTTTATATGAATCAAAATACTGGAAAAAAAAACGAAAGCAAACTTGCCAGACAAGTATTCCTCTGATTAATTAGTGCCAGATCAACATTAATTAA
Organism: Agrypnus murinus; assembly: GCA_929113105.1. Classification (NCBI taxonomy): domain Eukaryota; kingdom Metazoa; phylum Arthropoda; class Insecta; order Coleoptera; family Elateridae; genus Agrypnus; species Agrypnus murinus. The sequence continues at coordinate 36,896,530 of OV816025.1, read as the reverse complement.
TTATTAAAAGATTTCAAATATAAGAGAATTGTTCACACATAGGCAACCAATTATACATAAAATAGCGTAAGTTTATTAATTTTTTAGGGATGAAATCAGTGGAATCTTGATCTGTCATTTTGGAATCACAGTATACAAGGATCAACTTGCTTAGTAAAAAAGACAGACATTACACTTATACTTGAAATCTTTGAATAGTTAAATAATTATGAAATAAATAAAGATTAGTAAAAAGTTTCACAGTTTTATTATAATATAACCTGACAATATTGTTTCGACAGCTATGCTGTCATTATCAAAGGTAATATAATTATTATAAACAAAATAATTAATTATATCACCTTTGATAATGACAGCATAGCTGTCGAAACAATACTGTCAGGTTATATTTTAATAAAACTGTGAAACTTTTACTAATCTTTATTATTTATTTCATGATTATGGAGTTCCACAAAGTAAGGCTGGAAACAATAAACAAAGTTAAATAATTAGTGTTGATCTGGCAATAATTAATCAGAGGAATATTTTTCTGGCAAGTTTGCTACCGTTTTTTCAGTATTTTGATTCATAAAACCATTACATATGTGTTTTTGTAACGGGGTTTTAAATTTTACCTGTGATTACAAAGCGGATCGAAGCTAAATGAGACAATAACAAAATTTAATTTCTTCTCAGGGTCGTATTTATGGGTTTTTTGAAATTTAGGCTCATGCAATTCAGCATTTGAATAGGGTCATATTTATTTATCTTTTCCTTTATTTAGTTTATTGGACTCTTTTCTTTTAGCATAAATGAAAAATGAAATAGAGTGGGATTAAATAACATCTTTTGAACATAATAAAAAACAAAATAAAAACACATTTAAATATCCTAAACGACAAAACATAAGGTTATATTTCAAACAATGTTAAACAAAGTATCGGTTTACTCCTTTTACACAAAATCCACTTAATCAGGGTCCCCTTTCTATAGAGATATATTCAAACCAACACTCATACCCCCTGATCTCAAACAAATGGTTTAATTCTTGTTGGTTATGACTATATCTAACAATAATAATATAAATCTTTAAATAAAAGATATATATATATATATATATATATATATATATATATATATATATATATATATATATATAAATAATTGTTAAGATTTCGTTAACTTCTTTTAAATAATAATACACACTGCCTTATACGTCTAGAAAGTAATTAAAAGTATTTTTTTAATTATTTAAATATAATATAGATCGTTTTAACACAAAAACATATATATATTAATAATCGTTTGTTAATAAGATTTCGTTATCTTCTTTTAAACAAAACGAGTCCAATATAACCAATCAAAAATATAATAATGAATTTTCACTTAAAACAAAAGGTACTTCCCTGAAAGAAAATTTTCACTTCAAATATATTTCTGCAGGTGATTCCCCTGGCCGCCTTTGGTCGCTAATAGCCCCTTAGCCGTTGCTTTCTCGAACTCCCTTGTGTACACCGACTTGTTCTTTGTACGATGCCGCCGACAGAAATTTAGTAAGATTCCCTTGTGTCACTAGGTTTTCGACGAACAAAAAGTTCATCTCTGAATTCGTGAAGTCTGTCTGTCTGTCTGTCTGTCGCCTTTTTCCCTGTTGACTTTTTTGAACTTTTTTTGGAATATTATAGTACATCGAATTCTAAGAAACTTTTGGTTGAAACATTTTTTTGTATCTCTTCGGGAAAGTGGTCAAGATGATCCACCGAAAATTTCGGTAAATTTTTGAAAAATGAAATTTCTTTTATTTTTTAAAAATTTACGAAAAAATAAACATTTTTAGCAACAAAAAAAAATCGAAAAATTTTAGGACTTTTTAGTTTTTATGACAACTAATGTGTTACGTCAACATTAGTTTTCAAAAATAAATTAGTTTATTAAGTATACAGTTGTTTTTGTTCGTCATGGCAATGCTAGCTCTGCGCATTCTCAACTGGTTTATTTTATTTTAATTATAATCACTGTTTGCACAATACCCAATATTGCGGATTAAGAACTCCCCGATAACAAAATTTTCTATCACTACTATTTACTTAGTTTGGCATCCGAAATTTCCGAAATTTGTTAGAAAAACTCGTTTTGGTGTAGCTTCTTTATGAGCAGCTACCCTTCGCTACCACGCTGTCTGTACTACTACTATTTTATTTATTTTTCCCGCGAAATTATATATCCTCCTTTATTTTTTTTGAAGCGCAAATAAACCGATTTTGGTGGCAATTTACAGTTTTTACCACACGATTTGATCTCTTCGTCAATAAATCAGAAGGGATACCCTGCCAGACAAGGGTTTTTCTACTCATATACTATGAATACAGATAAAAAAGAGATTTTATCCATTACGGAGTTGTGTTCAAAAGCGGTGAAGCGGTCGTGTTCGCTGGCTCTTAGACTACAAGCACAGATAAGCATATAAGCAATCTTAGAAATATAGGTCATCCCAATGACGCCATTTTCGCGCTCAGTAACAGTTGGTATACGGTTGCTATCGAAGCTGAAATGATCGTCATGTGAGGCGCGTGACGTTCTCAAACGTTGAATTAATGCTTAGTACCAAGAAGTATATAACTGCAAACAAGTCAAGTTGTCGATTATATCTGCTTCCTCTTAATCAACATGCTCTGCCATTTTCGCGCTAGCTGCACAATGGAAGTGTATGAATTGACCCATCTTTCTAAGCCTGCTGACTTAGACATTTACAGACCTTAATTACTAGATTAGAATAGAGATAGAGACGCGATAGCCAACCCTTTGTTTTTATGCGCGTCATATGATCTTTTATACATATAGTAAGACGTAAAAGTTGTGGTTGCGATAGCATAACAGTTGCCATCGATATTCATGGTAAACTAGATATCCATAGAGAATACCTTACTTTATGTTAGTTATCCTCGTACACTATACAAGTTACGTAGTTAATATTTTTTTTTGGATTAAACAATCACTTAATGTATACGTTAATGGCAAAACATTTTTTTTTGTCGAATTATCACGTATAACTAGAAAAATGGCCAAAAATGGAGTTTCTTCTATGCAACATCTAGCTTGCAATGAATATCGCTGGCAACTCTTACCCATAACTTCATACGTTCTTGTAACATGCACAATAAAAATAAATAAATAAAAAGGTTGACTATTGCCTATCTAAATCAACAGAGGACATTCAGAGAAACACCGTTCTAATTAAACAAAAACCAGCTTTGCCAGTCTCGGTGGATTAGTGGTTTGCATGTTTGCTTCATAATCCAAAGATCGCAGGTTCGATCTCCGGCCGAGCTGGTAATTTTTCATAGCGGAGAAAAATTTAAAACATGCCTTCTTTTCGGATAGGAAGTAAAACTGTAGGTTCCGTGTCAATGCGATGTTTGGCACGGTAAAGATCCCTACTGTGGGTGGAATTCCCCCAGATTCGGCTAAATTTTAGTAGGGTCGGCTAAATGATCATAGTAATCGGTGCCATGAGGTACGAAGGATGCTCCGCCATCCTGATTCACGCCCAAAAATAAATAAATAAAATAAATAAAAAACCAGCTTTACGTTAATGTTTTACATAATATATATGTACATGTACAACCTACCAAAACCGAATTATTTAGAAATCTTCGTTTTAGCCGCCGTGTTTCCTAAAATGACGTCTGGACCAACTCGGTTTTCTAAACAGTAGGTACGTATTCGTAAAACAACTATGTCTATTTTCAGTTTCCTACTAATTTCTTCTTTTATTCGTTTAAGTTTGATCTAATTTTAATGTACCTAAGAAATATATTTCTAACTATATCAGAAGTTGATATCATGCTTTTTACCGACCATAGTGAGCAGTTATGTGAAAATTATCGAGTAAGTTAAATCAGTTAGTTCATAGTTCAAAGCGTAAATGTTTGGGGAGTTTTACACTACACTTGGGGGACATTATTTTAAAAATACATTTATAAAATCGAAAAAATAAAAATTATTCCCTCATGTTGTGCCATACTTTAATCAATACTCAGAGTGACGTACTGAAATCAGATGAGATCAAGTTTCATTTGATTATAATTTGCTGCACACTTACTCCACCTTACCTTACTGAAATAATTATTAGGTGTGTAATGACAAGAGCAGTTTAGAATAAAAAGTATATATAGTATGTGTATGTTGCATATTAAAAAATATGCTTTTTAATATTAATTTCATTTGTATATACGTACTAAATCTTGGTTACTACTACTTGCTGCCATTTTTGAAACACAAAACAATTTTCACGTTACAGGTGTCCGATAAATTGCACAGCTGAACTAACTTTTCTAGTCAAATCAAAACAAGAGGGAAGTATCAGAACACAAGGTTTGATACATACTTTAACTATCTGCATACCTACACTGCAAGTCATTTTTGGTTTAGAATAACATATACCGTGAAAGACAAAAAGAATTTAATTCCAATGGTTTTATGTTCTCATAATTTCCGCTCTCCATTTTCTACATATTATTATCTACATATTACTTCTTTTCGAACAATCACACTAATAATTCATAGGGGAAAGTTGCCCATATTGGACCGAAATTAAGATTAAATTTTTTGTAGGCAGTGTAATTAGTGTAATCGCAACCAAATTTCATCCATGGTTTTGACTATCTTTTTTACGATTTGAATGTGAAAAAATCTTCAAAATCTTGAAAACTTACTTGCTCACGTAACTTGAAACCAGACAATGGAATCAGTCCAATATAGGCAACTAGTTTCTCAATTTGGACCGTATGATTCCTAAATTGGACCTTACAAGAAATAATCGCTTAACAAAAGAAATATGTTTATTATTTATAGGTACAAAGCCAAGTACAAAAATAAAAAATATTCTAGAAACAATTATATATCTCATATCTTGTCACCAAAAAACAGAACGTGAAATGAAAATGTTAACGAACTGGGAAGTTAAACTCAATACCAAATGTAATACTGGCTTGTTGACGTTTTGTTTGACCGTGTTTCTGTGGGATTGGTAGTTTCATCTTCACGTCACTATCATCAACTACAGAAACATCAGGTACAGCCGGAAAGAAAAATGCTGTGTTTAGTTTAGCAGACTTTAGCAAAAAAGAAACTTCAATTGCACCTTTCGATGATTTTTCCTGCACAATTTGTCCAGCATAATAGACATCATTCTTTTTCTCGTCTTGTAAACACACGATGACGTAGTCATTGACTTTCAATTCATTACGATCAAAATCCTTAAAATCACTGGTTCCAATCAAATCATCTTCGAAACCTTCACCACCAGACGATGATCCACTTGCTTCAAATTCCTCAGATGTGTCATCGCTCTCCGACAAATTTATATTTTCTGGAGTTTTTTTATTTTACTGTTATCTAAAAACTCTTTTCGTTTGTATTTAGCTGCTGCCTCTTCTACTATCTTCTGTTGCTTTACTTCCGCTTCTCTTTTATCGCTTTCCAATTTTGTTCTTTTTTTCTTTGGTTTCTCCTGGTTACTGTTATCAGCAAACACATTTCTTTTCAATTTTGCCTCTGCCTTTTCTTGTGTTTTTCTTTTCTGCTGCTCCAAATTTTCTTTGTAAGGGGTACTTGTTAGAATTTCTGCATCTTGTTGTTTTCTTTGCCTCGAGGTACCATCGATTGCCTGCGGCAATGGGGAAACAATATTCAACGACTCTGCGAAACTTTCTGCTGGTGTAGGTAGAACATTATCACATGTTGTGGTTGGTGCAGCATTGCCCCCAGATTTTTCTTTCAGAGCTTCTGAAGCAGCAAAATGGTGATCTTTGAATACATGCCGATTGACAGGCCAGATGCCGGAAGCTTTGAAGGCATTTTCAGCAACGCCGACGGTTGCTGCTCTACCGAAGCTTCTGCAAGTAATGCTACTACGTCGTATTGAGTTATTTGTTTTCCTACATGTTGCCTTAGATATGTTTCTTGTGCCTGGACGTAGTAAATTCCGAGAGGCCGGAAAATGGCAACATCAATTGTAACATAATAATGCCATTATCCCTTGCAAACAACAATGCTTCTAAATTTTGGCTGTGGGTGGAATGACTATCTAAGAGTAAAATAACTGGCTCTTCTTTTGAACATACCACATTCTTTTTGAAATGGCGAAGCCATTGTGCAAAGAGTTCACTTGTGATGTATCCCGAATCAGAAATAGCCACTTCGCTTCCTATTGGGGCTCCCTTCGTCAATTCTGGAGCTAACCGTTTCCGCTTGAAAATAAAAGTAGGCGGTATAAACGAGCCCGAAGCGCTTGCACAACATACAATAGTGGTATTTACTCCCCGCTCACCACTGCTTGCTGCTCCAATCTGATGTTTGCCTTTCAGGCCAACTATCTTTTGTGGTTTTTTCTGGACAGTAGTGAAGCCACTTTAGTCTACATTATAAATTTTCGTGCCAGTGATTTTATGCTTATCTACTAGTTCTTCTAACATCTTAAAAAATGCGTCCACCCTCTCTTTACTGAAACCTCTCATTCTGGCAAGAGATGTTATAGAACCATTTTTTCCTGCTAATCCATTTTCAACATTGAAACAATGTGGAATTCCGTACATTTTTGCAATATCAAAGGCGAGTTTCCTAACATTTTTTATAGTAAGGCCGAAAAATCTTTCTTCAAATTGAAGTATATGTGCCACTAACTCTTTTTCCATTTCTTCGGTAAAAACAGGCCGCCGGCCGGAACGTTTAGTGACTATGGGCCCTTCTTTTTGGTTCTTAAGATATCGTAGGCTCCGTGTGATACCATATCTAGCACATTAGAAACCCTTACTGAGGAGGGAATTAGTTCAGATTCGCTTAAATTAAAAAAAAGACATAAACGAAGTTTAATAGTGAAAGAGAACGCGAGATAGTTATTTAAGTATTAAGGGCAGTAAGTGCTTCGTTGCATATTTTTTATTGTTTATGTCCGGTCGGGCGATTATGACCTATTTAGCGGCCTGCCTTTAGAGCGTAAATTGCTAAATTAGAGCACCCTCTTGTACTACCCTTGTTTACCCAGTCTCCATAGTAATAAAAGTAATTATAGATCACTGCACCTACCTACTTGAAGTTTTACATTTTTAAAATAATTTTAATTTAAAATTAAATATTAATTTAAACTTAGGCGGGACATAAACTAACGTATGCATTTCGGGCTTAATTAGTGTTTTAGAGCCCCTTATCGTCTTAGCGCCTTCGGCTTTTGTCTTAGGCACTAACTGACGCAACGGGCTCTAAGACACTTAATTAAGCCCTTAATACATAATATACTATTATATCTGTAATACGAACTATATAAACAAGTCCATAACAACCAGGGCATTTTAAGCAGGCATTATAATTCATAACGCCCGTTCAATCGTTTATTTTGCAATCGGAGCAGGCGTTACGTTCAATAGTAACTTGGAACATTAGGCCAAAAACTACATGTTTGCATACAAGTGTGTTGCAACATAACAAAGAACATGAATATGTACAAGGTAGTTTATGGGCGCGTGATCCACGAACTCTTTTGTACCGACTTCTGCAAAAAAATTTTTAGATAAAATTAACATATTCTTTAGATGTCATTTGCTATTAGATTTTTCTTGATTTCATGTTGGTAATAACCAACAAAAAACATTTGAATTTAAAATTTCATATCTCTGACTTTTGTAAATTTAAAAGTGAAAGTAAAAGTTGTCCGAACATTCGACAAACATAAAAGTTCCTAGTTTTATAAATATATACAACGAGTGTTACCTACTAGATGATAATGCCCATCGGGCGCTTTCTATCTCTCGGGTCCTTATCATCGCCCTCCTGGCAGTATCATCAACATAACGCCCTTGGTACATAAATAACTATTAGTTGTCGCAGTTATTATTTTTGATAATAGCGTGATTCAAAATTCTAGCCCAGTGCAAAATGCATCAAATTCCAACAGCAATTTTATTATTGGAATTTGTTAGTGGGTTGATCCTGAGTATAAAACCAAGTCGGTGTAGCGGGGGCGAGTATGCATCAGCCAACATCTTGAAAAACACGATTTGAAAAATGTCTGGAGAATGGTTGGTCTTACAAAGAAAATATAAGACACCTTTCTCCTAGAAAATTACCCATCTTTTTTATTTAAAGAATTTTTTTTAAGTAGAATTAATATTTTAAGTGTAATTACACTTCAGAGTTCTCACTTTTCAGTTTTTATTAAATAATTCACAAACGGCTGACACTATATTGATAACAGTTATTATCAAAGTTGTAGAGCGTACGACTTTCTGCTAATTTTTTATTAAACATTTTTTCCCTAAACTTATTAGTTTAAGAGCTATAACGCGCTGAAAGTTGAATAATCGTGCTGTTGTGGTATCAACCTATTTTCTCATGTTTCTTAGATCCATTTCGCATCAAGCTAGTCCAGCTACAGCATGTCAGTCATTGGTTTCACACTTAACCAGTCATGTGCGTAGAAATTTTATCAGTCTGTAGCAGAATTGATTCAAAATGGATGTGCTTGTGTGGGAAACAATTTTATATCGATTGCAAAAGAGAAGAAGAATGAGGAGACAAAAAAGACGTTTTTCGGATTATCCTATAAATAATAGAAGACCCATTTACAGTTCATATTTCAACATTTATTGAACCATCAAAAATAGACCAAAAAGAAATCTCGTAATGAAAAAGATTAAAAAATAAAATTCTAACTAAGGAACTGCCATTTCACCAAAAGAAAGATTGACAGTTTTTGTAAAACCATGTGGTAACTAATCTGTAAGCTTTTATTTTTAATACCTAATCAACTACTGTTTACATGTTATGAAATATTAGATATTAATCTGAATATAAAGTAATTGTTGGTCTAGGTCCATGTGAATTTCCTTCTGTTGAATGTATACTAGCCACTGTCTGTGGACGAGAATAATCAGAGGCAATAAACAAGGACACTGAGTGTGGATTTGAAATACTTTTGGAGCGATCACCCACGGTCTCCTCGACGAAAATAATCTTGGCTTCGAACAAACGGACTCCTGCTCATGCAATTACAGCACCAGTAAACACTTCCCGAAAACTACAAGCTGCAACAAGAGCAGTCTCAGTTTCTGATAACAGCCCCATTACGGTTGTCAATGACCTTCTTTGGAACTACACGCTACGACAAACGTAGTTCCAGTTCCTGATAAGTGCTACCTTCCAGTTACGACTGACTTTCCTCGGCAACTTCAAGACGCAATGAAGAGAGTGTGCTTCGGATAACAGGACTAAAACTTTTCCTTTTTTATTTTTTTAATGTTTAGTGTAAGTGATCAATCATATATTATTCATATGCAAGTATTTTCTCGGATGACCACCAATGAGCTTTTCATTAACCTTAAACAACATGTTTTTGGTGTGTTAGAACGCGACTTCTTATGCAAATATGTAAATGGCTACAGAGTGCTAAGCTTTCAACAACCACACCGTTCAAAAATTAAAACAATACGAACGTTCTATTACTTGCTCACCGAGAGGTTTACAACTTTGCAACTGCTATTGACAAAACTAAAATGTTTTTTCACACGAACTTTAGTAGTTCAATTTTGCAAAAAACTTTTGGTATATTCGGGTGTAAAGACTTTCATACTTACACCATCATACCCAATGACGTATTTTTTGCCGCACGGGTTTTGTCAACTCGACATTAGACAAATCCAAAGACAATCCACGTAAGATACATTGATAAGATTCAGCTTATCAATCCTGGATGGCGTTTGGACTTCCTAAATATATGCGCTACCACGGATCAAGCTTCAAATTTTCATTCTCCTCAACAATCATAGGATTCAAGAAGATTTAACCATACTCTCCAACGGGCAATTCACCGACTAATTCTTCCTACATCCTTAGGCAACTGCTATGAATGCTGCCTCCGTTTACGAAATACAATCCAACTTCTCTCATTCCTACTGGCTACATCAATGCACTCACGTTTATCAGTGTTAACCAAGACTCACTACTTAGGCTAACGCGTCACTGCATCTGTGGCATGCGAGCACAAGTTTGAAGCCAGACAGATGAAAAAGTGTATTTTGAAAATTAATTAAGCATTAAATTTACTCATTCATTTATTTTGTTTGTTGCTCTTCAGAAAAAAAATTGTTAGTTTGCAAAATAATTTTATAAACCTGTATCTCCGAAACAAATAAAAATTGACCTACCACTTTTGTGTGTATTACTATCAGAATTGAACCTACTTCACGGTCTCAAACTTTGAACATGACGATACGGAACACCTTGTATAACGCCAGTCCTTAGTCGAACACCTTCACCATGACATTCTAAATTTTCTATTAATTCCAGTTTCTTATGGTAGGTAGTAGACATTAGAAATAGTAAATCAAGATGTTTGTCATCTTCAGGTTTTTCAGAAATAGCCTTCAAATGTTTGAGGTATTGCGAGTCTATTTCATTTTCTGCTTCAGGATGTCTCTTACTCTGTCTTTTTGTACTTTGCGAGTTCTCAGAACGAACAGAAGATGGTGTTTGGATTTTGAATTGTACATTCTCGTCAGATATCTCGTCTCCTTGGTGAGACTCCTGTGTGGATTTAGTGGTGTTTAATTTCCTGGCTATATTTCTCTAAACACACTAAACACAAAATCTCGATTGCGATGTTTAAGATGCTTGTGATTATAAACTGTTTCTTTATCCCGTACTAATAAAATTAACTTTTTCTATTTGCCTGTCCAAATTTGAACACGCATTTGATCAAACCCAAAAGAAGAATTGATTTTAATGACTAAAAATGAAAGATGCTTATTTTTCTGCTGTAAATTATGTTATAAAATTTGAAAGACTTCTTTTTAAGTCATTTAGGACCGGCCTTTCTATCTCCTTGTAACTTTATCTGACGGTTACAATTGTATTTATAACAATTAATCGCCAGATAAAGTTTTAAGGAGATGGAAAGATTCGCGCTAAGATCATCATCATGACCATAATGACAAGGGAACGAATAAAATGCATGTACAAGAAAAATCTAAAACACTTAGCTAATGGAAAATCAACCTACATCCATACTAGCGAGTGATAGAAATAAAATACCAAATGCAATTGACTTCTGTGTTATAAAAGGTATTCCCACTGACAATTTCTTAGTAAAAGGGAATCTAGACTTGACTTCGGATCATTCTCTAGTCATAAAAACACTCAGCAATACGTACTTAATCGACAAAGCAAACTCTGTATCACATACAAATAAAAAAACCGAGTGGAAGCTTTCAGACTACTGATAGGCAAAAGACTTGAGTTGAAACATCTCGTTGAAAACTGCAGAAAACATCGACACTGCGGTAGAGAATTTAACAAGCAAAATAAAAGAAGCATGTGTTACGCGCTAATTTCGTAGCACCTTGTATAGCTATGCTTTTGTGTTATATTGTATAACGTTTGGGGATTTTCGTATTCTCTCTCCTTTTAGTTGCCATTTTGTTCGCAACTAACTTCCTGTCGATAAGAGAACTTACACTTCGTTTTGTTAGTTCGTGTGAAGCAAATTCTTTAAAAGAATGTGTTAGTGTCATCACCGTTAAATTGATTTTCTCTTTATATTGTGAAATGGGAACTGCATTTGTGCAGATCTATAATTATTTTTTGCTAATGATTTCCAACTTTATTGGTAACCGTAAGATGTTTCCGAGCCAGTTACATTTTTGAGACTTGAAGTCAGATTTAGAGTAAGTAATCCCGTTCGCATGAATTCTCACCCCGTTCAAATGTATATAGAAATCAATAACCTATATTTAATTATTGCCAAGGTTATTTCACCTTGATTGTAACTATCTCACCTGATTTATTTACCTGATAATTTGTGTAATTGATAATAAAGCATTGTATTGAAGATTTGAAGACTTATTATTTATATGTGTGGTATCTGGGGTTTATATTTACAGCCATCGAGGAATCAATATTGGGAAAAGTTGACCACATTCGTAGTAGTCGAAAATGTGTTGTTCTTTTTAGAGTTTGTCGGCAAATACTGGAGCTATTTTAGACGATTCTTGGCGCCCATTACAGAATACAGAAGAAATTTCTGACTTGATTTGATTCAGAAGAAAAAATGTCTAACACAAACGAAATTTACAATTTTGTTTGAGACCATTCCAAAACCGACGGCATTGGCTACACCCTTCAAAAATTATTACGTTCGATTTTATTTTAATGGTAAATTGGAATGTACCACCCTTATTTCAACTGATTTTAGCTACATTCGATGTGTGGGTTTGTATATATTATAAATAAAGTTTTCATTCTCTTTTTATAATGCTCTTTTAATTTGAAATTATGCAATGCTATGATATTAATAACAATCATAATACTGTTTTATTTATGCATACATGCTACTTTTTCTGGGGTTCTCCGTTGTATTTGACTCTTCTAAACCCGTTGTAAACTATAGAAGTAGTTTTAAAATTTCAAGTGAAAAATCTTAAAGGCTCAAATCAAAAATATAAACATTAATTGTTTTGAGTTTTTCACTATATAGAAGTTCAACTGCTCCTCTTATTATAGTTTAAAAACAAATTTAAAAGGCGTCAAATACAATGGGGAACCCCAGAGAAAGTGCATTTGCATGTAATATACCTACTCGTAGATAGTACGGTAAAATTTCAAATTCACATTATTAAAAAAAATTATAAAAAGAACATGGAATGTTTCTGTATTTTGTATTAATAGTATAAAAATGATTCCGAGTATTGTCCGATATTTATTTCAATGTTTTTACTTTTTTAGGTCTGCAACGCACCATGACAAATTGCTTATTAGTTATTATACAATGGTTTTTAATGACAAAACTGGGGAATTATTTTATTTATAATTCTTTTTTAGGTTTCGATAACAAATAATTTATTTGTAGCTTCAAAAATCTTTCCTGATTTACTTGCATCAGAATTTGAAATACAAGATGTAGAAGGAGCTATTGTGGGTTCAGGTTTTATAAATATTCCACCTGCTGGCGTTATATTAAATTTTGTCATTCAACGAAAAGAAGTTGTAAACTTATTAGGTTCGTTTCATTATTTTACGATTTAGTTAATTTAACTAATAAACAATTTTTATTTTTAAAGCAGAAAGTTCACGTTTTCAACATATTCAAAGGCTTTACATGGTACTAATAGAGTAGATGTAGTACTGATACAATAAATATTTACTCTATTACCACCATCCAGTTCATCAAGCAATGCATGTATTAATTTTGATAATAAGAAAAAGTTTTACAGGCCACTCCTCCAAAGAAATGTAAAACTGCTGTTACGTCTTTCCATAAATTAACAAATTATGTAAGTGAATTTGTATATTATTATGATTTTATTATTACCATTAGTAGGCCCTCCGTTGTCGAGTGGTAGAGATCCTACTTCTCGTTCAGTGGGATAGGGGTTCAAACCTCGGTGGCGACTGAATTTTAAAAATTTAGTACTATCGTGTTTGAACTCCTTAGGTTAAGGTATGAAAGTTGTATGAGTAATAAAGTATGGGGGAAAGTAATGTGCTTGCTGCAATAGCTCCATTACCTCCGTTGCATTCCCATAAAAGTTTAGTTTGTGTGGAACCCCGACACTGCAAAATGCGGTAAAAGGGGAATTGATTATGTATATGTATGTTATTACCATTAGTATCACTTTATCATTGTTTTATCTGTTTGAATATTTTGAATAATACCATATTATTGTATTTCAATATCTTAATGTTTATTATATCTAATAAAAATACTAAAAAAATTTTTTTTATGTTATAATATTGTCTTATAGGTAGTCTTTATTATTATACCTTATATTATTATATTTTTATGATATATTTCTTTTGATAGTTACAACATATTTGTATATTATTATTATTTATTTTATTATGACTATTATTATTTTATTTATTATTTTACTTTTATGCTTTTGCATCTTACGTATAATGTCACATATTATTGTATTATAATTAAAAGTTTATTATATGCAATAACAATACAAAAAATTTAATATTTTTTAATTTCTATTTAGGTATCGAATTAATTAACATCTCAACTTGAAATTTACTTTAAATTACATTAAAATGTTGACAGCGTTCTCATAATTTGCTCAAGATGATTAGAACATTATTTTCAAGCAAATATTAAATTTAGTTTTCAAAAAACATATTAACTTTAATTGGTAATAAATTGGAATAGTATAAGTTTTGTTTGTGTAAACATAAAGGTTTGTATGCTTTTAAAGTAATCATCAGCAAAATTATTGTGAAGTTTTAAACTTAAAATATTGGGATGTATTTAACTAATAAGAAAAGCGCCACATTCGGGACAAGCCTAAAATATATGCGATGATCTATAAAAATAAAATAAAATATGTCCACCGTTCCAAATATAAACATAAATTATAAACGATGGATTAAAATGAGAATACACCACAGATATTTTTCTTTATTCCACTCCGCTAGCTCAGATTTACTCAGTAAAGCATAAATTATTTGAATTACGAGACTCGCTTATTAATTCTTATGCCTGGAAAGGAAGAAAAACTTATGTTGTAAACACTAAAGCTCCTGCAAGCTGGACAACTACTGCTAAACTCTGAATTCAAAAGAAAAGAAAACTGGATGCTTGTATTTGCATCAATTAAACACATATGTAAATTTGAAAAACACAAACTTTATTTAAAGAACAAAATTCGAATGAACAAAAAATTCGAATGGAAAGTCAATGTAAAAAAAAATGTTATTCAAATTAATACAATTAATAATTGAGAAATAAATTCCCAGGCTTGCTCAAATGTTATTCATAGTTGTAATGTCCTGACATAGGGCCAATACGGTCATTCATTTGAACAGACCAACACAAATCAAAATTTATTTATAACTAAAACTGTTTGTCTAATAAAAATAAATTTAAATAAAAGAAATTGTTTTATTTACTTGAAAACAAATAAATTCTCAAAAGAATCTAGTAAACTAAACAAAATAAGTTTGTATTATTGAGGATAACTTTATAAGTTAATTATTATTAATGAGATTCAAGAAACCCATTTATTATGACCAACCTGGTATGTTACAAAATATTTTACTATTAAATAATAATCCTTTAGTGGTAACACTGCTGTCATACACATCAGCTGATTTCCTGTCTTCAAAAAACATCAATACGTAAATCGATGTCAAAAAATAAATTCAACCAGAATTTATTTAAACAATCTCGTTCACTTTATATAATTGTGGAACAATAATTATATCTTCTTTCAACTTTTAAAAATGTTCAGGTAACACTTTAATTTAATTCAAACTTGATTTTAAATATGACGTTTACGTCAATCACATGGTTGAAATATCTAACCTCAAATTAAATTACAGATATTTTATCCGGAGTAGGGCATAGGTTTTGCCTTGAACGTTTTGTCGACTGATTTTGTTAAAATTTGCCCCAGCTTATATAGTTTATGCCAGAACAAAAACCGGCGATGACATATTTTCAAAACAAAAGCCCATCATGTAAGCTTGATGACGTCACTAATCCGCACAGCTGTTATTAAACATCACTAATCTTAATTCTATGATTACAGGATTGTAGCCCTTAAAACAAGGATCAAAAAAGTATAATACATCCCATGTCCAAAAATGTATGGTAACGAAGGTATAAGAGAAAAACGATTAACAATATACAAATCTCGTTACGATTTAAGTACATATAAAATTCAACAAATCAAGGTTCATCCTTTACAAACTAGTTACATGAATACTCAATACAAGTAACACAAATAAATTCTCCATAGGAGCATCTTTACAATTTACTACAAACATAAATTTTTACAGTACGAACTACAATGAATAAACCAATTAATGCATTTGCAAGTTCCAACTTAAATATTGATTAAAAATTAATCAATTTATAATCAAAATGTCCACCATACAGTACTCCAAGCACTTACATAAAAACAATGGTGAGAAAGAATAGGATAAGAGTCAATAAGAGTCACAATGTAACAAAACGACACGATTTAAACCTTCAGTAATTAAAATGATCAGAAATTTTATAACCAAATTCAAAAATTAATTGTATTATATAAGTCATAACAAGATTGACCTAACTTATCTATTTTCAGTTAATTAACAACGTGAAACTGAGCTGGTCTCCTGGAAAATAGAAAAATTTACCTAACGTTGAACATCGTAATCTCTAAAATTGAATAAGAAAATTACATCTTCCTTACAAGTTGAGAACACATCCCAATGTGTAACTTGGGTTGCATAAACATATTTATGATCAAGCAATCTAACTGAATGATATCCTTTTTCTAAAAATGAAACCTATTCATTATGCATAAAAACTTAGGTTATGTTTGCATGAAATCTTTTTATTCTTAATTTTTAATTTAACTATTAATGAACCTAACCGTGGTCCTATATATAGCCTTTATATTAATTATGCCTATGTCTATCTTTGTCTATGTCTTATAACATGTCTCTCTTTTGATTTAAATCTGATATACGAAATGTTTGTTTTGACGTTTCCGTTCTGTCACTAATAAAATTTTCAATGAGGTGATTTGATATCACCGCAATATTTTTTACAGAAAAGTTACATTCATATTATATTAGGCGAAAGTTATCAACACGGAGCATTTCCTTGCTGAAATGTATTGTCTGAAGTATTTGTAATTAAACTATTAATTAGTGCATAGAATTATGCACAATATATGAATAGTTTACTTGCAAATACATTAAATAATCTTTTTTAATTTTCCGTGCTTGAAACATTCGATACCTAATATGTAGTACGAATCTATCTTTAATGATGTAAAAGTAACTAGTGTATTTAACAAAATTAGCACTAATAAATTGTAAGTTCAACTTTCTTTTTTTGTTAAAATAAGATTGATTTGTTATCAGCTTATCTAAATAAATGACAAACGTGACTTCTCAGTAATGCATAAGTAACACCATATTTAAGTAAAATAAGCGTTTAAACATAGTAGTTAGTACAAATTTTGATTATTAAAATGAATAAAAAAAGATATTAAAATTACAAAACAAAGAATTAGAAGTTACAATAGTAGGAGTAACAATTGCATTTGCACGTTATTACTATCAACAAAGTTTTAAAATATAAAGTAAACCCTTATGATTGTACTTAGCAATTATAGTTTGTTAATTATAATTAAGATGCAGGTGTTGTTATTGACACTATAGCAGAGTGTTGATTTAACACAAAATTGGAGTGGACCTGTGGGAACTAAAATTTGCAGTTAATTTAACAAAATATTTCCAACAGTGTATGTACCTACTCCTAAACAGAACTGTAATAAATAATACATTTAATATTCATTTGCACGTAATCTATCAGATTGAAGAGTCAGACAACTGCACAAAACGCATGCGTTAAGTCCAGGATGTGTGAGTGATACTCGGGGGCTAGACCCTAGTCTTAATAAACATCTCTTTTAAAGAACTGATTTTGGTCTGTGTGTAATTTAATTCTGCGTTCGTTATATCAGCGGATTCCCTTACAAATCTTATTCTGATCGGTCTGCAGTACCTAGGGGAAGAAGGTGTGGAGTTCAAATGATCTGTCTACTTGTAGCGCAAATTAGTTGTAGTGGTACCAGCGAACTTTGAAAGATATTAGCATCTGAGCCCGGGACATTTTCAAACCTCTGCTTAAATTGTGTCTGTTGAGATCCATTGCATCTCCATTTGGTTATTAATTCCATTTTATTATTGTCACCTACGCTTAGTGTATCCCCTTCTTGCAAATATAACAGTAATCGTGCAGCAGTGTGATCTAACGAATCTTGCAGATTAATCTCAGCGCAAGTAGCTGTCACTTGATAAAATGCAGGAACAGGATAGCAGTATTTTCTAGCTTTTTGCAATTTGGAATAACATGGATAAAGCTTTTTGTTGCTGGTTCTAATCTCGTATTGTCTTCTACAAAAATAGAGAGAGCTGGTAAAGGCGTTAAATGTTTTCTTTTTTCTTCTAGACTGCTACATTTCTTGCACACTTCTCTGAATTTCTTCGGTCGTTCAGGAGATTGAGTAATTTTCTTAAGAAGTTTTGAAGCACCTGAATTATCAGAAGCTCGCAATTTCATGTGGGGTGGCAAACGTTAATTCCTCGGTGTCTACTGTTTGCTGAAGTTTTTCCGTCTTTCTTCTTTTACTACGTTCGCTTGAGTCACTGAAAGAGTTCTTTGGTGGCACCAATCGTGCTGTTGTTATAGGTAGTTCAAAAGTTCTTTGAAGCCAACATTCATTGTTTTTTTTTGTTTATTGCATCTTTCTATACACGCTAATCCATTTTGCAGAATTTTAAATGAAGGGGAAATTTAATTTTAAAAATTTTACCTAATAGTATATTATGCATTGAGTGTTTTAGAACTCGCAAAGTCAGCAAAACGATAAAAGGCTCTAAAACAGTAATTAAACTCGAGTTTAGTTTTCGGTCTAAGTTTAAATTAATATTTAATTTTAAAATAAAAATAGTTTGAAAAGTGTAAAACTTCAAGTAGGTAAGTGGTTTATAATTAGTTTTATTACTATGGAGACGGCGTAAACAAGGGTAGTTTAAGGGGTACTCTAATTTAGCAATTTACGCTCTAAAAACATGCCGCTAAATAGGTCATAATCGCCCAACTGGACATAATAGTTATTTATGTATTAAGGGCATAAAGAAGCTTTTATGGCCAGAAGCGTTATTTCTAGGAAAAGGCTGTAGGGCCATAAAAGCAAGTTATGCCCGAAATGCATACACTATTTTATGCACAGATTGTTTTTATCTCAAATCTATTATTGTGTAAAAAATATAATTAAATGAGTACGTAGGTTACATCAAGCCGCTGTACGTATACTTATGTGCATATATACGAAGTACGTTACTATAGTTACTATCTAAAATACTTAATTTCAGCTTATTTTCATTGATGATAAGTTTACAAATTATATTAAGAACCAATCAAGTTCTACAAATACAGCTCTGACATTTAATTGACGTTTCATTATTGCCCGTCGGATCATAAAGAGGCCCTTGGGGCATAAAGAGACAGTTATGTTTAGATAGATCTATCAATAATACTCTAATTATAATGCATCTGTGCATAAAACAATTTATATTTTATTAATTTATGATACATATATTTATGTAAAAAGCTGAAATCTTAAAGTTTTAATGTCGAAATTTACAAAAAGACTTAGATTATTATTGTCTAAGCGAACTTCCAATAAAGAATACGTTTTTCGATTCCTATCAGAACCTTTTTTTCAATTAAAAATATCTTTACTCCGGTTCTGTATAAATATTTGTTGCTAATTCGTAAATCCCCGAAAAAGGTCAAAGTAACATGCAAATGATAACCCCTCAGAAGAGCAATATTTATATAAAATGAGCAACTCGATTAGCATTTAGCATTTTTAGATACTAGAGGCTGTAGTTGGATTTCATTGTAAAAATGAAGATTCATATATTAGTTTTTGTATTTATTTCAATTACAATAGTGACAGATGCACAAGGTAAAGATAAACTTTGCTTTTTATTGTTTGTTTCTATGAATCTTCAATTTTAGAGCTCGAAAATCTAATTGGGTCGCCAATTCAGAGTTGTTTAAATTGTATGTGTCATGCAAGATCGGGTTGCTGGAGTAGATATAATTGTGCTCGTTACTCAATTTCTAAAGATTATTGGGAACAAGCTGGAAGTCCATTACTAAGTGATGGGACTTCTGATGAGCAAGCTTATAGAGCTTGTATGAGTGATGAAAATTGCATTTTAAATACACTCAAGAGTTATACAGAAAGGTATGGGGAAGTGGTAAGTAGTTAGATTAAGTATATTAGATTAGATAGTATCAATACGCCTAGGCTATTGATTGCAAATGAAAATATACCTTTCCTGATATTGAGTTGTTATAACTTACAAAATCAAAATTGTAAAATCTATATCATAAAATGTGGCGATTTGTTGACATGATTTAATTTTTCCATCCTTGATTATAGGCCAGTAAAATAGAATCCATTGGTGAAAATAAATGTTGGAAAGCAGGAGATGGTTTCGATCGCTTCATTTGACGTCAAATATAAGTATCCTAGGCTTGCACGGTCACTCTTCGGACCTTTTTTAGTTTTTAGCTTATAACTTTAAAGCAGTGCTTTCCAACGAAAACTTCACTATTACAAGAATTAAAGCGCATTAAATTCTACGTCGAATGAGTATCCAACACTTTAAATTCGGTCCAGTGGTATGGTCCAAATCGACGGTCGAAAAACGACAATTTTACAAATTTTCGATTTTCCGTCAGATCGGAGGCCCAGAGGCTTCCGTATAAAAAAACCCATTGGACTCATTCCGTTTGTTAACATAAGTCGAGAAATACCTAAGCTTTGATATTGTACAGGTTGCCGGATTAAACTAATGGACATTTCTTTGTCATTCCCCATCACAGCAATTGGGATCAATCCATATGAAGTGCTGCAGTAGTAATCGCTCGATCATTTTGAAAAAGATTTTTTTTGTGTGTTATCACAACTAAGTATTGGTAGATCAAAACCACTGTTATTTTATTTTTATTCCTTTTGATTGAAATATGGCAGCCATATTTGTTTCGTGGTGTACGCAGTTTTTTGATGTAAACGTAAATCTCGATATTACGTATCATAACGAGAACTTAAAAAGCCCATAAATATCAAAATAGTAAAGTCTCAGATTTAAAATATTTTATACATAAACTACTTCTAACCGTGTACTTTTAAAAAGAAAATCAGCCCTAAGACTTCATCTTCATCTGGATATATGAAATATGCTCCCCTAAAAAGCGGGAATTTTTGTAAAACGTTGTTAAACCTCAGAGTTAAATTGCACCCATAAGTAAGCATCCTACGAAAATTATGTTTAGATTAAAAGATGTAGTCCGACATGGGAGCAATACAATGGTTTCTACCGCTTGTCTCTAGGACCAACCGTTCTTGAGATATCAAGATTTACGTTTACATAAAAAAACTGCAAGAAACGTCGTGCACCACGAAACAAATATGGCTGCCATTTTTCAATCAAAAGGAATAAAAGTTAAATAACAGCGGTTTTGATCTACCAATACTTAGAAGTGGTAACACACAAAAGATTTTTTTTCGAAACGATCGAGCGACAAGTACTGCAGCCCTTCATATGGATTGATCCGAATGGCTGTGATGGGGAATGACACAGAAATGGCCATTAGTTTAATTCGGCAACCTGTACAATATCAAGGCTTAGGTATTTCTCGACTTATATTAACAATCAGAATGAGTCCAACGGGTTTTTTTTTATACGGAAAGCCTCTGGGCGTCCGGTCTGACGGAAAATCGAAAATTTGTAAAATTGCTGTTTTTGTTTTTGGCCGTCGATTTCGACCATACCACTAGACCAGATTTAAAGTGATGGATACTCATCCGACGCAGAATTTAATGGTCTTTAATTCTTGTAATAGTGACATTTTCGTTGGAAAGCACCGCTTTGGAGTTATAAGCGAAAAATTAAAAAAGGTCCGAAGATTTCGTGGTTCTTTTGATGTCCTCAGGTAAGCTCGCGTAGAGGGACCGTACAAACCTAGGATACTTATATTTGACATCAAATGAGGCGATGGAAGCGATCTCCCGCTTTCCAACATTTATTTCCACCAACGGTCCCAATCGGGTCTAATTTTACTGGCCTATTATTCAAGTCTGAAATTTCAAATACGAATTGTTGATAGTCATAGTCATTATTAGTGAAACGCCCACAAATATTTGGAGAATCAGTAGTAGTTGTCCGAATAAACTTCTACTGACACTTCGCCGAGGGACATCTGTCAAATTATAAAACAATTCTCAGCCAAATCTTTCCAGAAAATCAATCACTTTCGATATCAAGCAGTAGTAGTGTGTTTATAGTTAGAATTTGCAGTGACAAATCTTTGACAAACAGCTGAGAGCCTCCAGAGAAATTTCGAAGAATAGATAGTCGTTTTTTTGGGATTCTATGACGGTTTACTAGAGATAGTCTGTATTTCGCCGATTAAGACTTATCAATTTAAATTTTATAAAATATCGATTAACTACAAATACTAGATACAATTTTAAAAATTGTTTAAGTAATAATGCACACTTCGTCTTCATAACATATTTGGGATGATGACAGAATGATGACCGAATCTGGAGCGAATTTCCGGAGGAAATACAGCACTCGGACATTTGCGGAGATTCTCAAATGATTCTCTTCCGATTCGGTGGTGATTCCGTGGTAATTGGTCAGGGTCTAAGAAACTACGACAATAAATACCGCCGTATTAGAAGATTCAATGCTTAGAGATTTTGAAGTTTCCAAAAACTAAAATCTAGAAGTCTGAAAATCCGAATTTCTGGATTTTAAGGCCTTACAAAACTGCTATTTTGAAATAGGTATAATTAAAAAAATGTTGAAACTTATTTCCTCAAACTCAAAATTTAACAATCTCGCGATATTAAACCCTTCACTGATTAAAGCTTTCATACTGCATTTATAAATCTCTTGCAATTAGGATGAAGCTGTCAATAACTGGGAGTTTGAAGGTTTAATATTCTGTAAATACTACAAAACTGCAAAAACGTGTCTCATTGAAGCATTTAGATTTCCCCCACAGCTTTCAAAAATTTTACAGCTGTGAAGCTGAAGACTTGAACTGCTAAAGTTTATTCTAGAATTATTAGAACTTTAAAACGGAGACCCCTTTAATGGTTGAAAATCAAAAATCAAAAGTTTGGATCTTTGGGGATTTCCATTTCTCTTTAATTCATGTATCCAAACCTTGAATCATTAAAACCGAGAATCTCGGAAGCTTTTAAACTTTGCACTGCTGAAATTACAAAAGTTTCAACTGTAAATTGTAAATCCACTGAAATATTTTCTTAAAACTTACAAAACTCAATGACTCATTATCTTAAAATGGTAATATATCGAAACATTCAGATAACTGAAAAATTCTTTGAAATTTCTAGGCTTCAAATTGGAATCAGAGTTTTTAACATTCTTATACTCGAAACTTAAAAAGCTCTGGCACTTTAAACTATGCATGTTAGTCTTTGAGACTATAGAAATTACATAGTCACTTGATAACTGCTAATAATAAAGATTGGGACTATTGGGAGTTTTCGTTATAGTGTTTAATGATGTCTAGAATTTTGAATAAAAGCTATATTTGATTTCGATACATTTGATTTACTTGTTTTAAGACATTTCATAACCAATATTATAAACAAATTCTAGGATTGCAACTGTGATGGCTTCTTCGATTGCAAAGACAGACTTGCAATTCATCTTCTTGGGGAAGACTGTTTGAATCCACAATTTGGTGATGTTTACGCAAGCCGGTTTAATGATTGTGCCAAACAAATTGGAGTAACTAGTATGTCAGCAGCCGAAGGATCATGCGTCATACCAGAAGTAGATCCTGTATAATTTCATAAACCGATTAATTCGCACCTATTATATTATAAATTATAAAAATATAATGTAGCAATATGTATAGTGTTATTTATTTATTATGCAAAATAAATTGTATAAATAGCGTGTTGAATAATTGGTTGATTATTTTCAAATGCAGCATATTGCGTATATTGCATATATTGATTGCATTTTAATTTAATAGCGCTGTATATAAGACTTTAACTAAATGTACGCACTTTTAACAACAATGTAAAATATAAGCATTTCTTGTTTTGTTTTTATCCATTGATGCAGCAAAAGTATACTTATTTTTATTAGCGTACCAACATAAAAATCAAGTTTCCTGCTTACTAGTATGTTATAGGTGGCGGTTGGCGACGGTAATCTTTTGCTACTAACTGTACCTGCACAAAAAGGATACAGGCTGAGATTTGTCGGTGCTGACGTTTGGCGTGTTCAGCATTAATCGCAGCTTTTCAAATACACAATTTAGGGACAGATTTTACTTATAAATTTGAATCAGCTTCGATTGATGCGTTTAGCAACAAGCTGAATATACACAAACATCGTACCTACTTAGTCTTTCTACGGTAGTAACAATGAGAGTCCAGACAGATCTATTCAAAAGTTTTGTTTCTATGGTCAGTTGGACTGGAAATATTTCTCATTCAAGTTTTCAATATCCTATTTACTTCTGCGGTTTGTTCCAACAACGATCACGGGCTAGTTTGAAACTGTAAAAGTGAGTCGCCCAATTTATGTCTCGTTTTAGATTTCAATATCTCAGAAGGACAACTTAACCTTTTAACGGTTTTTACCTAGTTCGTGATCGCTGTTGAAACAAACCTGTTATGCACTTAACCAAGCGTTACGTTCGTTGAGTTCAAGAATTACAGCTTTAAACTATTTCCGAAAGCTTTAGCTATTTCAGCAGCTTTCAAAAATATGAAAGCTCTTATGACTGACATGGTGTAATGGTGTATCTATGAACGATTACTGCAACGAAAAAGTAACTATTTATATAATCTTACACGTATGTTCGTTGTACATTTTAATCTTTGTCAACCCTTTTTCTTATTTTTATATAAATTTAATTTATTTTCCTTTTTTCCAACTAATAAAAATTTTTAACCCTTCAATTTCTTCTTATTTTTCTGCTTATCAACCAAAGTCCCAAGGATATGAAAACACCACAAAATGTTTTGCTATAATTATAACTACAGTTTATTATACAGAACAATTATAATTCATGTTCCTTAGAAATTCATTCCTTGTCGTGTTTTAATTCTAAAGGCTGGCTGTGAGTTTGGTACAGAAAGACATTCTTTCAAATACTTAATATACTACAATATTTTTCTTTTTTTTTTTGGGAAATAGTTGCTTTACTATATTCCATCTACTGGTTCACCCAGAAACAAACACTTTTATTAAATGTAGTAGTTCTATATTAGCTCTATTGAGACATTTAAAACTGATTGTGCCAAATCTTAGATTTGGTAGAAAAGTTCTATTAACTCTGTCCTTATCAAAACCCCGCAGAGTAAAATTCACTGGAGAAATACCAAATGATCAGTTTAGCTTGCCTAATTCATGCGTTCGAGAAAGTCGAGCGAGGTGATGACCTTTATCTTATTCAAAAAAATAACTGTATCAGAGTTTCCATATAGCTAACATTTCTACTTACTTTTTGGTAAAGTTGCACCCATCGAGGTGATCTCTCAATACATTTTGTTAGTAAATTCAAAGATGCATGCACGGGAATTCCTTGTTACAGATCATTTACGTCCAGTTGCTATTGACATATACTGGGTGCCCAAAAATGATTTTCATCTAGTCGCCTGTGAATTTTCCATGTAAAATAAAAATTGCCGCTTTTTGTTGTTACATAACCTCAAAATGATAACTGACATTTGATTGACAGATCAAATTAGTTCAAACTTAAAGAATAGAGCGGCACAGAAAAATTAACATAAAAAAAAATTTCAAAGGTAACTAGATGAAAATCATTTTTGGGCACGTCGTACTTATACTTATACTCCAACCAAAAACACATGAAATGAGTCATTTTCGTAATCACACCGGAATAAAGAAATACGATCCGAGGTGAGATAAGATAAGAGTGCAAATTTCACGTTGCTAAGAATTCAGCGACGTACGTTAGAACCAAAAGTTTTCCATCGCTTCATTTACATTTATTTTTAATTAAAAAGGGGTTTGTTCCGCTAATGAATCTAGCTCATATACTGTTTATTTTATCATTTAAATTACAGCGTGACCTTCGGGTAATTGTAACTAGATGCATTTTACATTTTTGCCCACGTGTTTGTGATGACTCATTTCTTGTCACTTTGGTCACAGTATAGTTAACTTTTAACACTTGTTATTAATATACTTATCTGCAACGTAGATACATATTATTTTCGTTCAATTAAGGTTTGTCACCTATTATCACTGACGCAATGTTGACTTTATCAGGAAACTTGCTTAGCTATAAATTTATGTTATAAAAAGAGAAAAAAATAATAATGATAAAACCAAAAAGTTCAAGGCAAATAAGAGCTGATAATAGGTTAAATACAGTATTAAACAAATTTATTTATTTAGATCATTTTAACATTGTTCATAATGTGTGCTTTAAACACTTACTTACTAATTCTGACAGTATTTTCTACATTTCTCTTGTTTAGTCATGTTTACGGTATGTTAACTTCATATTTTTAGTAGATTTTAATTTTCATTTTCATTTTCAGGTTTGGAAGATCTGATGGGAACTGAAATGCAAGAATGCATCAATTGCCTCTGTCATGCTAGATCAGGCTGCTGGAGTCGACATAATTGTGCTCGTTATTCAATTTCTAAAGACTATTGGAGAACAGCTGGCAGTCTTTCAGTTGGCTCACATTCAAATTCGGATGCAGCATTCAGTTCTTGTATGGATGACGAAAACTGTATTTTGAATACTGTAAAGAGATATACAGGATCTTTCGGGAAACTAGTAAGTGTTGAGTATTCTGGTTTTTAGGATTAGTCTAGTCTTGCAGATCAACTTAATTTTATATTTAATCATGTAAAGTGATAGTAAGACGGGCTCTTGTGTTACATAGTTTTAAGAAACACCGTTTTATTTAAGTTCTTCCAAAACTCGCAGTAGATTGATCTACATCTATTAACGTCTGTATGCTTTCGCACGCTCTCAGAAAAAGTCTAACGCCGAAATATGAGTAGAGCGATCGAATAAAATTTTTTAAAGATATTTAAAAAAACTATAAAGTGATAGTTGTTAAAAGTTGAAATGATCAATTTTGAGATCGTTGGATTTGCTCTTCTCGCTAATCCTTATCATTTGGTAGAATGTACATGTACATTGGATTGTACATGGAGAAAAAATACTAGATCAAATTTCAAGCCATGGATGGTGATGTTTTTGTAATAGAACTTACGATCGATAGATGTCGATTGGATATTATTTGTCACAACCCTGGATATCTTGTACATAGGACGTCCATTTTCGAACGAAAATTACAGTTAAAATTAAAATATACAGTGCACGTTTTCTGTTTTTAATATGTATTCTATTTATTATAAAAATCATTTAATTAATTAAAAAAAAATCAATAACTGATTAAATCGTCGGTTTTTCAAACTCTGAAAGGTTTTAACATATGTAATAAGATTGAACTTTTAATTAAATCCACTTATAAATATGTATATTTGTGAGAAACTCAGTATTTAAATATTTAAAAGAACATCTTTAGATAATCGTTTCGCTATTACTTTGGCTTTACCAGTAAAAAGAATTTAATTTTAAATCCCAGGCTTTTGACCTTACAGTTTCTATTTATTAAAATTCACATTCATAGCAAGAGCACAGCAAGAACATGTCCTACTAATATTAAATGTACACTTGTGTACGATTTCTCTTTGTGATTTTATAAAAATCCACGAAAAGATGAGTAAGTAACTAAATTAATATTTTCATCATTTTATTAGAAAATAATTTAAATCTAAGGTATGATTCTTTTTAATTTTATCTTCTCTTAGTTTACCTATTTGATTTATTACATAAAAATGTTCTATAGTTATACAATATACATACACAGTAGTCCGTAATATAGCTATAGCCTACTAATTGTAAGTATGTGAAACCCTACAGGCGGACGGCATTTATTTATTGGTGAATGTATTTGCTTGTTTGAATTTAAAGAAATAAAATAAAACACCACTGCGTATGGTATGCAATGTGTAAAACACATTAGAAAATATAAATATTTTGCTTACCGTGGGTGAGACCGTAGCTTCATACATGCTTATTAGCGTGTTAAACTCCCCTTCCCTTTATCAACAGCAAAAAGGAGACGTGGCACTCCTTGCGTTGTTTTGAAAATATCTTCGCTTTTATTATACCTATGACAAAAATAAAAACATTTGTGTTCACATTAAGTCAAAGCAAAATGTTTACTGCAGGAATTTTTTAAATAGTATGTACTAGACCTGAAGATAATAACTGTTAAATGTAATTTTGTTAAACCTCAAACGTGCTGTTTCGGGAAATCGACTTTAAAAGTAGAAGTTCTTGTAAGAAATAATGCAAATGCATATCTTAAATATATTTTTATTAACAACTTAAAGGTCCCCTTAAGTCATTGGTCACTCATTGGGTTATTTAACATTTTAATAGTAAAGAATAAAAGAAATTCATTTGTCAAAACGTTTTACAGAAAAAGTTACCGAGAAAAAACGCGTAAAGTTTGAAACCTGTGGGGTGATGACGTAGGTACTACCAGTCAGCACCGAAACCCACTCGCACACACACTGTACTATTATACGTATTGTACTGTCCTGGATTTATGCTGTTTTTAATTTCATAACAAAATATACCTATCAGTATGAATTCGTGTTGTGTGATTCAATATAAAAAACACCGTGATGAAAAGAATAAATTCTGCAATTAAATTTTAGGAATAATTGATATTTGGATTCTTTTTGTATTCAAACCAGTATAGTAGTGTAATTTCCCCAGCCATATGATTTTCCTAATAAAAGTTTAGAACACGATACCATAGACGATACTATGTACACAACTGTGCACTAACTTTTTCAATGTGTAACGTGGAATTTACTGCGAACCCTGTAGTGATTATCAAGTTCGCTAACAAACTAAATGTGAATAAACTTTCGACTCCTTAGTGCGAAAAATTAATGTCATTAATTCCAATCCGAATATGTTTGTGACAAAGATTTTGTTTTGTAAAATATGAAAACAACAAATTCGGCGCTTGAATTTTACGAAAAACTGATATTATATTATTATCGAATTATTTTTGTATTTAAAA
Source organism: Agrypnus murinus (assembly GCA_929113105.1). Lineage (NCBI taxonomy): Eukaryota > Metazoa > Arthropoda > Insecta > Coleoptera > Elateridae > Agrypnus > Agrypnus murinus. The sequence continues at coordinate 36,867,770 of OV816025.1, read as the reverse complement.
CAGCAAAGTGTAGTTTCCTCAGCTATATTATTTTACAAATAAAAATTAGTACACAACTAACGGAACAACGTTAGTTGCTAGCTAATAGCACATAGTGTAGTAATAAAGTTATAGAGATATTCTCAGAAAGACTAACTGTATCATATCTTAACAGTGGCGTGCGGTGAAAATTCAGGCTAAGAAAACAACCACAATTTTAATTTTAATATACCTAGGTACAGGCGCGGATTCACGGGGGGAAATTTAGGATTAAGTATACATAAAACAGAAACAAATAATGTTTGTTTAATTATTATTTATTAAACAATTATTTTTCCAAAAATTTCCCCCTCAAAATAATTCTCTGGATCCGCCCCTGCTAGGTACAATAAAAAACAGTGTTATAATTATTAAGCTTAAAAGTTTTTCAATGAAGAACTTTTACACTTTATACTTATGGAATTTGTTGACTATTATTTTTTATTTGAAAAAAACTACTACTATGTATTTATACTGCAACTCGATTTTCCGGTCCTTCCTAACAAAATACCGATGCAGGTTTTAATCTCTGTTTTTAGAGAGTTTCTAATTTAATAATTTAATTTCTAATTTCTCTCCCAAACTGTATGCAGAAGATTCTTTATTAATAATTTACAAACTGAACAAAAAAATCGTACCGATTCGGATATATCGGAAGTACTCGAAGCTTTCACCGAAGCAGCTGAATTTGCAGTCGTGACGACAATGCTATTTTAAATTTGCTTACAGATACAGAGCAAACTAAATAGAATTATTTGTCTTTAAAAAATCCAACCTATATAAATTGAAATAATAAAATGTGAGAAAATACAATCTCATTCGCAGATTTACATTACTTAAGTAACATTAAATTTAACAAACACTAAATCCAGCAAATAACCAACTTATAATAAATAAACATTTGGGCATGAAGCACACTAACAATAACGGCCAAACAATGCTAACCGCATCGTCTGTATGACCACGCCCGCTGATCCACGCCAAGACTAGGAGAAGAGCAGTTATAAGCAACCAAATTAGTGCTTACATGCAGTGTACGTAACACATTTGAATTGGTATTACCTTTCCGTGCAAGTTTAAAGGACCTAAAATAGTACTTTAAATAATTCTACTTTTTACTGTACGGAATTGATATTTTAGCTTTAAGTTGATTAAATATTACAAATTTAAATAAACGGTAACCATAATTTTACAAAAATATTTTTGTTAGCATTGATTTTTATTTTTAAATATTGATGTAACCAGTCACAGTCTTATCACAAAATTGCGAGTGATCTCCTGCAACAAATAACATTTAATATCACCTGGTTCTTTTTATTAAAACCCCCTCTACCGCCACCCTGTGCGGTTATTTTTCGACGACAACTAAATTTGACTTAACTTAGGGATAGACTACAACATGAGCTAGGTTGGAAATTGTTACAAGTATGCCCAATGGAATGAACTATTTCAACCTAACATAATTCTATAAAATTGAAAACTGCAAATAATGGAACAAAAAATAAATGTTAAAAATATTAAAAGCTAAAAAATGGAAAATTACTAAGTTATTATCATAGATTTAAAATAGTTGATGACCCAAGCTGTGTACGTGGCGAAGAAGAGCAAACAGTGGACTTGTCCCATACTAAGAAACAACAGACGAAGATTAATAAACCAGATTACTTTAGGTGGAGACGATTGGCCAATACAAAAATCAAAATTAATGATGAATTATATTAGAGACTGCATAAAATTTATAAAATCTATTGATTTTAATAAACTGAGAAACTAAATTAACAGTGTTGAGGGATTTTAAAACTACTTATCTAAATCAAGATTATTGGAAATCAAATAGTGTAATATACATGGTCGCTGATATGTATGAAAACGGTCGATATCTTCTAAAGTAAGATAGCTAGCGAAAAATGTTAAATACAAAAGTTTTAGGGTTTTTTAAAATCTATTACAATAAAGACCAATTAAGTATACAGGATCAGTTAAAAAGTCATGACGAAACAAAGTGAAATAAAATATAGTAGTTAACTCTTTTTGTAAGATTGGACTTAAAGTAAAGTACATAAATCTGTATTTTATCTTAATTCATAATTTTGTGACATTTAAAAAACATTTGAATATTTAAATCTTCAGATATGCCAATTACAAAACATACCGTACGAATAGAACGAAAGGATTTGCTTAAAACACTAAACTTGATATAACCCCTCTATTTCAAATAGTAACGACATCGTGGAGCAAACCTGACACAAACATGAATAAAGAAAAAACTACTACATGGATATTGTTACCTCAATTTAATAAAACGTTGTTTAAAGATTACAATTTCATAGGTTTATATTATATTAATAGATTATAGTTTTACAGAACACGATTGTCCGTTATGAAATTAATGTTAAATTGTGAATATTTTCGTGCATGACTATTATTAAACCTAAGATTTATTGCAAAACGTAATGTCAAATCTGGCAACTTTCAGTGTCGTCAACATCGTTCTGGTGCTTTTGCTCCAGCGGCGAAATCAATCGTTGTTGCTACTATTTGAAAATAAAGGGTCTATAAAACCTGAGTTTTGTTATCGCCATCTATTGTCGGGGGGGGGGGTCAACTAACACTCGTGCGGCAAATTTAAAAATATTTTAACCGTTACAGTTAGAAACTTTGAAATTAAAACAAAAAAAGTGCAAACCCTAGTTTCAACTTTCAACTAACCCTGGGGAGAAATAAAACATGCATTTCACGATTATTTTGCTTATGATAAATCAAGAGAGGTAGCCATTTACACATTATCGTCTGCTTAATATGAAATCTATGTACTAAGTGTTAAAATTGAAATTTTAACGTCATCTGGTCAACTAACAAAAATAACTAGACTACTAGAACCAAACTTTATTTTTACGTTATACATGTAAATGTAGTTTCAATAACAACTTTTATATATTGTAATATAGAGAAAAATACAGTTGGCTATAAACAGAACATTTTGCTTCTGGAACCCTTATGGAACCTAAAAAAATTCCGTAAACGAAACCTTAATGTTTTTGAAAATTAAAATTATTTTAGATTTACGAAGAAGAACTAGAACTGGAACCGGAACCTATATTTGTAAAGGGCTCCAGTCCCTGATTTAAACATTACTCAGGAGGAAAAGTTTTATATGTGTGCAAAGTCTTAACCACTTTTAATACTTCTCCTGGCAACGTTTTCGATGACCTGAATATATACTGGATTTGACTTCAGAATCTTATTTAGGGTTACATAGAGATCCGGAATCCGTAATGTAACGAAGTTCTTATGTCGTGGTATAATTATTTATTTGTATATGTAATTAGTATTAAAAACTGCCATGAAAGTTTCGCCGCGTGACCTCACTCTTCTTTTAGAAGAGCAAGTCTCGCGTCCCCACCCGTCCTTTCCCTCTTAGCCATTGGTACTCGCTAGCGCAATGCGCAGCTCCACCTATTCTAGTGGGTATATAAGCTGGCTCGCCGGACTTACCGGACTATTAGATTTTCCCTCCCGAGTGGGGTCGGGGCCGCGGGGGGTGCGGTTCTGAAACATCCCGGTTTTTGTTTTTAAACTCGAACGTCGCCATTGCTCAGTAATCATTTTTACACTTATACTTCTCTGACGCGCCATCCAACTGCCATCAACATCGGGGTGCCGCCTACACCAACACTCCAACCACCGCCATCGGTCAGCTGCCTGCCTGCTTACCTTGCCGCCACCATATCACTCGCGACTGAGCCAGGAAGCGGAATACAGAGCGAACAAGCCATTCATGTCATGTCATTTCATTCGGCTGAAGAGGCTCTAATAGCCATCACCCTGCTTCGCAGGATGTAAAGTAACGTTGATCAGTCAGTCAGTCACTATTAGATCAGTGTGCTGTGCTTGTTTTCTGGAGAGTGAATACGCGTGTGGTTAGCATCTCGAAAGTTGCCGCGAACCCGAGTAGAGTCGTTAATCATCCGGCCACTCTTCAGCCGGCAACCGTGCTCGGTCAGTTTGTGTAGTGTTAGCCGGTAAGTTGATAAAATCTAGTTCCAGGAGGCAACCCCTGTCCTTATATTTCAACTTTTCAGTTCCTAGTTCGGGTGGTAGGCCGGGCTAGGTTCCGATGTATCCACCGGTTCTTCCCAGTGTTGTTGGGGTCAGCACTGGGATCCCGCGCAACCCTCCAGCAGGGGGGCACCTTCCTTCTTTCCATAACAGTTGCTAACACGAAAAGGTAACTTCTGCTGGTTTTGTGTTGTGGCTCGTCTGAGCTACCTGTTAGCGACTGTTAATCCTTATACCCTGAGTCCCATCCTGGGTATCTCCCGAACTCCATTTGTCAGGGGATTGTTAAATGGAACGACCGTGGAATCGACTCACTGCTTAGTGCTACACAATGTACCCTCGAAAGCCTTATTTCGGGGTTGGTTCTGACAAGAGCTATTTTTTTGTTATTACCCATATCTACATACATTAATTCTACTACAATATGCGTCGGCGGCAAACAACAAACAATATCTCTACTTATCAATATCCCATCTCATCTCAACGAAAATACTCTTCACCAACTGCTACATCACTCAACTATCTACCAATCAAACAACGGCAACGCCTACCATCAACTCATCTAATTATTTACCTATGGTAATTCTAATTATAATACCAGCTCAAAAAATTCAAATCCAACGGTTATCGCCCATACTAACATGTTCCACATGTTGGTATGGCCGATAATAACACAAAAGAAGAGACATGAATGCAGAATTATCGAAGAATACAAGTACGGAGCGATTGTGGTTATCATTACCAACATTATTATTAATGCTGCTAATAATAACCACAAAGGTCTTGCTGTTGCCGGACAATTATTATTATTAAATTTATTTAACAATAATTGGACTGCTAACGGCTGGCTGAAGAGGCAGTAGCCTATAACCGAGTGTACTCTCGGTAAAACGTACTGGCGCTCGAGACCGAACCGCATCAACGATACATTCTCCGACCGAAGGGCGTCGCAGTAAGTTGGATTATAAAAGTAAGTTGAATTGAACTTGACTGAGTGTGATCGTTAATCCGCCATCTTGAAGTTCAATGCCAAAATGACATAGTGGTGGATCTGCATAATGGCTGATCCGAATTTTATGTAGTTTTTTTATGTATCTTCTTTATTTTTAAAGATCATTCGAAACGGTAAACGACGTTTGAGTTCCTACAATGCAATAATTTATTTTTATTTGAAGAAGTTTTAAATAAATACGAACAAAAAAGCTGGACACAAATTATTAAAAAGAAAAAATATGCTTTCATTATTTTAGTTATAACGCACTTATTTTTAAAGATACGAAAAAATGTTATACAGTCCAATGGAATTTTATCATTTTTCTTCTAAATTTGTACCCTTGCAAATGTAAGTAGAAATTTCACGTCGAAAACATATTAAAGTTTATGAAGAAAACCAAAAACTATTTAGAAAAATACTTAAAAAGCTTATTGATTTATTGCTTTTGGTAATAAGCTATAAAGAAAAGCTAGAAGCTGTACGCTGATTGGCCTAGCAGTTAACGCATCAGATTCGTAATCAAAAATCGCGGGTTCAAGCCCCATCCTCGTACACTTTTTTAAAATTGTATTTCTTACTAATTATTATTTTTAGAACTTTATTACAACTATTATTAGTTTTATGCCTTTTTTCATTTACTTTTCTGGTAGGTAGTTAAAATTGTACAAAAAGTAACGGTAAACCCCCGTAAAGATTATTAGATATTTTTATCAAATAATTAAAACAACTACTAATAATTGTAATGATGTTCTAAAAATATTAATTAGTGAGCAATACAATTTAAAAAAACTATACGAGAATGAGGTTTGAACCTACGATTTTTTATAACGAATCTGATTCGTTAATCGCTAGGCCAATCAGCGTACTACAGCTTTTAGCTTTTCTTTATAGCTTATTACCAAAAGCAATAAATCAATAAGCTTTTTAAGTATCTTTCTAAATACTTTTTGGTTTTCTTCATAAAGTTTAATATGTTTTCGACGTAAAATGAATTTTTCTTTCGATTGATACCAAAATTTCTACTTACATTTGCAAGGGTACAAATTTAGAAGGAAAATGATAAAATTCCATTGGATTTCCTATATTATCGGTTACAAAAAACACACTGTACAACCTCTGTTGTATTACAAATAATATTTGAAATATAAAAAAGCTACATCAAACTCGGAGCAGCTGTTACGGAGATCCAGCAATATGTCATTTTAGTATTAAATCCAAGATGGTGGATTAATGACTATTCTCTGGCAAGTCCAGCTCACGGATTTCGAACCTCGAATAAGATTCCGAAGTCAAACTTCGTATAGTATATATTTAGGTAATCGAAAACCTGACCAGAAGAAGGATATTTTACTAAATGTCATATTTTAATGTTCTTCATCTTTTATGACATCTGTAGGTGAAGATCTATAAGTGAACAAGCGTTAAATCTAATCCTACAGAGTTCTTTTTTGTCTTGTTAAAATGTGTGATCATTGTAAACTGATGCAATACTGACAAAACCTGGGTATGACGGTACATTTGTAACATATTTTCGTGATTTTCCAATTTTTCTTAATATTCCTTCAACCACTCAAAAATAATGAAATTATATTAAATCAGTTATAGATATAAAAGAGCAGACCCAACCTTCTTATTTTCCATGCAGATAGCTGCACCTCAAGAAGAATAGTATGTAAAGTCACATAAACACGGTTTTTCAGGACCGCGGGCTAAAGAGATTTTTTGCTTTTGATGTGCACTCACTAAAATACTTATTAATGTTTTGCAAACTTTTTGCATTCTATTCGAATGTAATGTCAAATTGCGTAACATTTCAAAAAATTAAGTTACGTGATTATGGAATATTAGTTAATATTGTTTGCTGGTCAATCATGATGTGCGAACGCTATCTATCGAAGAAACGATGTTACTGAGCACTGAAAACTGTTAGCTCTAAGATAAAAATTGGAGTGTAGATTCTTGGGATAATAATAACTCAATTTTGGAAAAAATGCTGATAAGGTGCTGATACTTAGGTACGAAATAATAAATACCTATTATACTTGTGCCTAGTATAATGAGAGTTATATCAACGATATTGAAAAATCTTTCAGGGAGAATGATATTATTGTGCAGAAAGTATTACACACTTCTTGCTACATACACCTAAAGTTTGTATTTAATAAGATATCTGAAACACATGGCATTTTCGCTTTATTGATTTGTAATTTTAATATTAGTAAAAATTAATGTATCCTCATAACAGTAACTTTATTTCTTACAGGACTGTAATTGCGATGGCATTTTCAACTGCAAGGACAGATTTGCAGTACATCTATATGGCCAAAACTGCATGAATCCCCAATTTGGAGACAAGTACGCTAATAGATTCAACGATTGCGCTGATGATATACAGGTGTCTCGTATGTCTTCTATCGAAGGTGATTGTGAACCAGAAACCTTTGGTTTGTTTGTGTAGTTTTATTAAGATTTATTGGTGATAATAAAGAAATAATCTTATAATATTGTTCGTCTTTAATTCTTTGATGTATCTCTGATATGCCTAGATAAAGCTATTTCTGGAGGCTGTTACTCACCCAAACCACCAAGTACTATTTATAAATTTCTAAAATTGAACGAAAAACATGTTGTCGAGGTCGCTGCTGTGCATATTAGTGAATCCTCTTAAACAATTCCACTTTCGCTTCTAAAACAAAAAGTTTAACAAACCTCTAAAAAGTTAATAATAATGTCAGATATTTCACAACAATGTGATGTGTGTAAAAAACCTGCGAAACATATGTGTAGTGGTTGCCACAATGCATTTTATTGCAATAAAGAACATCAACAAACTGGATGGCAGATTCATAAAAAACATTGCAAGCCTTTTAAGGTAAGTAAAATTTAATTGTTAACCTTTTTGCCTTTAAAGATGGTTAAATATAGTGTTTTAGATTTCAGATAATGAAACTATAGGCAGACACCTAATTGCAACAAAAGATATTAAAGAAGGAGATGTTATTCTGCAAGAACAACCATTAATTAAAGGCCCCATGCAATTAACACCTCCTGTTTGTTTGGGGTGTGAAAATTCTATAGATGCTGAAAATTTTGTGAGCTGTTCTAAGTGTGGATGGCCGATGTGTAGTCAATTCTGCGAGAGAAATTTAAATCATACACCAGAATGTTATTTTACAGTAAAAAGAGAACAAAAGGTAGGATGCAAATAAACAGATAGAGAATAAGTTTTTCCAATTTTCGAGATCTGTTATAAGCATGACAATGATGAGTATCGTCTATTTTTGTGGAAACAAAACGTTCATTGTGGACATACCGCAAAATATACTAACCTTGCTTTTGTAATTTTGTAATGTCAAATTTTTGTAATGTCATGTTTCTGTCACCAAATTATAAAAGTACGATTAGGTATGTTTTGCGGTTTGTTCACAATGAATTAAAAAAGAAATAATAGTCGAATATGGACGCCCAGACTCGATGACACAGTTGTTTTGAAAACTGCTTTTTATATAGATTGTCCTACTGAATCCGAATCCTGGGATGCCCGGCGATTTGAAATGGCCTTGACCCTTAAAAAGCCATTTTTACGTAAAATTTTGAAAAATTAAAAACGCGCTACTTCTCAGTTTGTATCGTCATAACTTTGTCCTGGATCGAGCTAGAAAATTCATCTTGGTTTCAAAAAATTTTCCCAGAGTTGTAGCTTGCAGTACTACTTACAATTCAGGTTTGAGGAAAAAAATCTGAGAAAATTATCATTTTGTTATACTATGCCATATTTGTGCACTAAAAGTTTTAACATGCGAAAAACCTTTTATAATTCCGATTATAATCGATTATAATCGAGACTATATTTAGTAAAAGTCCAAAGAAATCTTTGTTAAAAGAATCGCACCACTATCTGTAATAAAGATGAAATTATTGCAATTACGATATTCGCTGCGACTAAGACTCTTGCGCTCTAACAAAGCAGTAAACGTATGTGGGAATGTAACAAATACCTGTGATATGTATGATGATGATATGTGTGATACGTAAAACCAAATATTTTAATATTATTAATACCGGAAACTCCATATACTTTACCATATGAAAATAGGGGACATTTTTGAAGCGCCATCTTTACAGATGGGTGTGCAACTAACAAATGATTTTTCGATAAGAGACCTACATCTAATTAAAAAAATAGCACTATTTCTGTTAAACGATGGTTTATTACTGTTATGCTAAAATATATAAACTTTTACAATTTATCTAAACTATTCAATCTTTCATTATAATGACGATTTTTATTTTTATTATTTATTATTTATTTGTGAACAGCCCTCTCAGCCCCACACCTCTTCCACACTCATCCTCATGACTCATCACCCGCTCCAGAACTAGACGTCATTTGTTTATTTTCTTTTTATTGGGAATATATCGGCACTTGTTTCTTCTCCTTTTGACTCTGTCAGACGTATTTTATGCTGTGTGTTGTGATGTACTCGTAGTAGGAGGTTATGTTTATATGGGTCTTGCAATAATAGCTTAATTATAATGTATCTGTGCATGAACTATAATAAAACTTTTCTCGTTTTCCTACTGGCAAAACCATCGATCATTCTGTCAAAATTAATGTGTCTAGCCAAATCGCATTCCATTGTTAAAGTCCCCAAATCAGGTAATCTACTTTGCGTCATGGTATTCTCCGCTTTATAACCCAATAGTCTCGTTATGGTCCGTCGGGCAATAAAGAAAAGTCAATTGAATGTCAGAGCTGTTTTTTGTAGATCTTGATTAGTTCTTAATATAATTTATAATCTTATCACCAATGAAAATAAGCTGAAATTAAATATTTTGGAATAGTAACTATAGTAACGTACTTCGTATAATCACATAAGTAGGTATAAGCACAGCGGCTTGATGTACCTACGTACTTATTTAATTATATTTTTACACAATAATAGATTTGAGATAAAAACTGTGCATAAAATAGTGTATGTATAGCGGGCGTAACTTGCTTTTATGACCCTACATTCTTTTCCTAGACCACGGCTAACGCCTTGGGCTATAAATAACGCTTCCAACCATAAAAGCCTCCTTACGCCCTTGATACATAATAGTTATTTATGTATTAAGGGCATAATCTATTAGATTATTGCATGAGAGAATGTTTAAAGCCCGACGAAGGAGGGATTTTAATTTCTCGAGGGCCATTATCTTGTTTTATGCCCGTGGTACATACAACGTTTTATTTTATTTTGCTTCATGGAAAGGATAATTGCAAGCAATTGCACATTTCATTTTGAAAAAATGTAATAGTTATAATTATTTATTAAAATTGTTAGAACTCTATAGAAACGTTTTCTTTGTATCTTAGCAACTTTATACGCCCTCGGGCTAAAAAACCAAATTACGCCGACAATTGAGTGCCAATAAAGACGATTATCATGTCAAAATAAAATAAATAACTATTTTTATATTTTGTATTTATTAAATTATCATACTGCACTTAATATAATGTTGTGAATAACATATTTCAAATTAAAAATTATATTCATTAAAAAGTAGTACCCTTGATTTGACCCATCCCAAGAGGGCCCGCTAGTTTATTTTACCCCAGGGCCCGTAACGGCTCTCCACGGGCCTGAACACGCCCGTGACCTCGAGACGTTTGTTTTGCGGCTTCAAATTCTAAGGCGTGAACAAGCGCATCATCAGTTGTGTCAGTTGTCGGGTTTTAAAATAAACAAAATCGGGTAATAAATAAAGTGCTGTGAGAATAAACTGTTAGTGTTAAAAACAATTACAACTAATAATTAAAATTTCGATGAAATTGTTAAAAGATCTGAAGGTAATATATTTAAAACACGAACTGGAAGAACGAGATTTGGACACAACGGGCCTTAAAAGCGTGTTAATGAATCGGCTAAGAGAATGGCTTTTGGAACAGAAAGAAGACCCTGAAAGCTTCCTATTCGAAATACCTGGACCGGCAATTGATACTAATTTGTTGTTAGGTAAAATGGATAATACTAAAGCACTGGAAGAAAAGGGTTTTTGAAAATTCTAGAATGCTTAAAGATGAATTACTAGGAAAGGCCGAAGAAAATGTTATAATGCTAAAGGAAGAAATACTGGAGAATTCTAGGAAATCCGACGAAAACTCCAGAAGGCTTAAAGAAGAATTACTAGAAAAGTCCGAAGAAAGTTCTAGAAGGCTTAAAGGAGAATTGCTGGACAATGTCAAAGCGTTAGAAGATAAAGTTTTCGAAGAATTGTTAGAAAATTCTAGCGCGTTAGGATTATTAGAAATTAAATTGGAGAAACAGGATAGGGTAATAAAGATGGTAGAAGTGAAGATAGCCCAAATGCAATTACCACCAACAACTGAGAAAGATAGCGTAACTAAAATGTTGGAAGATAGAATAGGTCAACTACGGTTTTCCTCAACTTCTGAGTGGCCGTTTAATGAAGTAAAGGAACAATTTAAAGAAGAAAAGGGTCCAGCCGTAGGGATAAAAGTAAAACCACCCACGTTCGATGGAAAGATACCTTGGTCCACCTACTACAAACAATTTGAGGCGGCCGCTGGGGCCAACGGATAGACAGGCAAGGAAAAGGCCGTCTCTTTAAGTGTGGCGTTGCGTGGAGACGCGTTGAACGTCCTGCAAACAATCCCAGCAGGGCAGGAAAATGATTACCAGTTGTTAGTGTCTAGATTGGAGATGAGATATAGAGACGCGCATCTTCAACAAGTGTATCACGCGCAAGTGAAGAATCGTGTGCAGAAGAATGGAGAAAGCCTTCAGGAGTTTGAAGCCGATGTTGCGTGGCTTGTCCGATTGGCGTACCCTACGGCACCCGATTCATTTCTCTTCTATTTCCCCGAGACGGGGAAACACAACAATCATTGAGGCTGGCACGACCACGAACAACTGATGATGCGCTTGCTCACGCCTTAGAATTTGAAGCAGCAAAACAAGCGTCCCGAGGTCACGGGCGTGTTCGTGCCGTTGTGGAAGAAGAAGAAGGTTCGAAAGATCACCTAGAGGACTTAGTACTGAGAGTTCTTCGGAAGGAAGAGTACCGTAAGAAGAATCCTCAAGAAGTTCCAGGGATTTGCTGCTGGAACTACGGCTAACAAGGACATGTAGAACGCCGTTATCCTAAAATAAGAAAAGTACAACCGTCGGAAAAGTTAAAGGGGGTTGGCAAGAGAGGGCGAACGTTGACTGTTAGTAAAGATGCCCCAGAGATCACCGTCCATGCCGTAACATCAAGGAATAGTACCAGCAGTTTGTTCATAGATGGGAAAATTGCGAATCTAATTGTTCCACTACTCTTTGATACGGGGGCGACAAAATCCATTATACGCCCTAACGTTCTACAACAAGTATGAAGCTGTTACAGACAACTACTCAACTTCGTACAGCGACAGGTGAAGTGATACCAACACGCGGAATGGTGAAGATGAAGATTGGCATTGGAAGTGAAGAACGTGATCATGAGGTGCTGGTAGCCATATCACTGATGACTTCATCTTGGGAATGGACCTCCTGAGAAAATTTGGTTTTACGTTGGATTTGAAAGAGGGTGTTTTGAAGGTCGGTAATGAAGAACTTCCGTTGCACCCACGAGAAGATCCTGTTGTAAGGGTTTTGCTGATAGAAGATGTGATATTGCCGGGTCAAAGCGAGATGGTTGTCGAGGCAGGTTTGGATGGAGATCTTCGGGTAGGATGTGTGCGAATGATGGAGCCTGTATGTGATAAGAAGATCCATAGTGGCATACTGGTGGGAAAAGCGCTGATCAAGGTTGGAAAGACAGTACCGGTGAGGCTTATGAACGTTAATGTGGATCCGGTGACATTGAACTAGAGTACCCTTGTGGGACAGTGTGTGCCAGTATTCCGAGTAGCCAGGTGTATGGCTGATGTTCCAAAACCAGTGCCCAAAGACCATGGTAGAAAACTACTGGATATGGTTACTAGTTCATGCGAAGACCTTAACAAAACGGAAGTGAAAGAGGTTCAGGGTTTGGCTCACCGAGAGAAGATATCTTCGCTCTTGACGATACCCAGAAGGGACGTACGAATATTGTGCGATATAAAATCAATACAGGGAGCTCTGGACCAGTCCGACAGCAACCGCGACGTCTACCTCTAGCAAGGCGAGCAGAAGCCAAGAAAATCATTACTGATATGGAAGAACAAGGGGTCATCGAGCCATCCAGCAGTCCACGGGCATCGCCGGTGGTCCTGGTCAGTAAGAAGAACGGGTCGACGAGATTTTGTGTGGACTATCGGCAGCTCAATAACGTGACCAAGAAAGACAGCTATCCCTTACCACGCATCGACGACACGTTAGATACCCTGTCTGGTTCACGATGGTTTTCGACTTTGGACTTGAAGAGTGGTTATTGGCAAGTTGAAATGGAACCTGAAGACCGGGAGAAGACCGCATTCACTATTGGTTCCGGACTATGGCAGTTTAAGGATATGCCTTTCGGTCTACGTAACGCTTCGGTCACCTTTGAGCGTCTAATGGAGACCATCCTGAGGGGGCTGTCGTGGAAACCTTTCCTGTTCTATCTGGATGACGTGATCGTAGTTGGAAGATTATTCAGTGAACATCTGAAAAATCTGGAGGAAGTGTTCCGGAGACTGCTTAAAGCCAACCTGAAATTGATTCCAAAAAAGTGGCACATATTCCGAAGGGAGGTGAAATATCTCGGGCATGTCATATCACAAAATGGAGTGGCAGCCGACCCCGATAAAATTCGTGCAGTTCAAGAGTGGCCAACACCGAAAGATAAACACCAAGTTCGTAGTTTTCTTGGGTTATGTACCTCTACAGGCGTTTCGTTCCTGGGTTTGCCAATATAGCGAAGCCCCTGACAAGGTTAACTGAAGATGGGCGCGAGTATGTTTGGAGCGGAGAATGCGAAACAGCTTTCCAACAGTTGAAGCGTGCCTTGACAACAGCGCCAATATTGAGCTACCCACGGACAGAAGGGAAATTCATACTTGACACAGATGCAAGTAACCTGGCCATTAGGGGTGTACTTTCTCAGATACAGGATGAACAAGAAAAGGTCATCGGCTATTATTTTAGTAAGGTTTTGTCGAAAGCCGAAAGGAATTATTGTGTGACCAGAAAAGAATTATTGGCTGTCGTGAAGTCCGTTGAGCACTTCTACAAATACTTGTACGGACGGAAGTTTTTATTGAGGACGGACCATGCAGCGTTGAAATGGCTTCTACAATTCCGTAATCCTGAAGGCCAGGTCGCAAGGTGGACTTTGACATGGAACATCGAGCGGGCACTAGTCATCGAAATGCTGATGCTCTTTTAAGGAGACCCTGTCCAACGGATTGCCGTCATTGCTCTCGTTTGGAAGAAAAGGTTTGCCAAGTATTAACAACTACCATCGTCAACGACAATTGGTTGCCGGAAGAATTGCAACGACAACAGGAGGCTGATCCCGAATTAAAAATGGTACTGGAATGGAAGCGTGTGGGAGAAAGGCCTGCCTGAGAAGTCGTCAGGCTTTCAACAGAACCCTAAAAGCATATTGAGCCCAATGGGAGTCCTTGAAGGTGGAAAACGATCTCCTGAAGCGAGTGCTGGAGAGTGGAGATGGCACCACTATTAGGTCTCAGTTCGTGGTTGCAAGGAGCCGAGTGGCTACAGTATTGCGACATCTCCATAACGGTGCCTCAGGTGGACACTTCGGTGTGAAGAAGACTATGGAGAAAGTTAGAGAGCGTTTTTATTGGGTCAATTGTAAAGAAGATGTGAAAGAGTGTTGCCGAAAATGCGAACTTTGTGCCACTGGTAACGGACCCTTGGGGAAACGAAGAGCGCATATGAGGCAGTACAATGTGGGTAGTCCTCTAGAAAGAATAGCTATAGATATTGCCGGACCATTTCCCGAAATCGACGATGGGCATAAATACATCTTAGTGGCAATGGACTATTTTACCAAATGGCCAGAAGCATATGCCCTACCAAATCAGGAAGATGCGACTGTTGCTGACGTACTAGTCAAAGAATTCTTCAGTCGCAGTGCCCTTAGAGCTGCATTCGGATCAAGGCCGCAATTTTGAGTCTGTACTCTTTGGAGAAGTCTGTCGAGTGTTGGGCATTCGCAAGACTCGGACCACACCGTTACATCCGCAGTCCGATGGAATGGTAGAACGCATAAATCGGACAATGGGCAAATATTTGGCCAAGGTCGTCTCCGATTATCAACGAGACTGGGAACAATACCTGCATCTGTTCCTGATGGCTTATCGTGCATCGGCCCACGAAACAACCGGTCAGTCACCAGCGTCTGTGATGTTTGGACGTGAGTTACGGTTACCGTGTGATCTGGAATTTGGGTCTCCACCTATAGAGCAGGAGGTAGCCGGGAATGATTATGTCATCAACTTAAAGAAGAAGTTGGAGGATATTCACGATCGAACCCGAAACAATAGTCGAATCGCGAGTGACAAGATGAAGGCTACGTACGATGTGAGAGCCCAAGAAGGAGGGTTTCAACCTGGAGAACTTGTCTGGTTATACAACTCGCAAAGACGTCGTGGCTATTCTCCAAAGTTACAGCGAGATTGGGAGAGCCCATACCTGGTGAAGAAACGAATAAATGACTTGATTTATCGCATCCAGAAATTGCCAAGAGGGAAACCAAAGGTGATAAACTCCAATCGTCTGGCGCACTATGAGGGAAACAATAAATTAGTCCCGGAGCGAGAAGATGATGCTGAGCTGGCTGTCAATACCGTAAGGCCTGAAGATGATCAGCCAACCTTTGGAGAATTTATGGCTGTGTTTTCCGGAACTAGAAAAGCCCGATTCGGAGTCACGACCGAGATGCAACAAGACCTCTTCCGGGTTCCTGGTGATTATTCCATTGCCCACTGTGTCTCCGAGGATTTCCGCATGTCCAGGGGGATCGCAGGTGTATTTAGGAATAAATTTGGACGGCTGGATGAACTTCGAGATCAGAATCCCTCTGTTGACAAAGCCTTGCACTTGCCTGATCATGACCGCTCCATTTACTACTTGGTAACCAAGCAGTTTTACTACCAGAAACCGAGTTACGCCGACGTGTGGAGGGCATTATGGGATTTGAGGACCGAGTTGCTTACCAGGGGTATTAACAAATTGGCAGTTCCCAAACTTGGCTGTGGGCGGCACCAGTTGGATTGGAGAACCGTTCGAAACCTGCTGGAAGTTATTTTTAGAGATACGGATGTGAAGATCTTAGTCTGTAGCTTCGATCTCCAGCTCGCATCGAGTGTAGACTGTTATTTCTACCGTAATGGAACATGTAGTCGAGGTGAAGACTGTCGATACCGTCACGACCCTTTCTACAGAAGCCAGAGAATAAAACCTGTTCTGAGACAGAACAGACTTGAAGAGGGGGGCAGTGTTACGAATAGTAAATCCACATATGACGTCATCAAACATTCTAGATCGTCATCAATAACACCTGCATGTATGACTCATCAATCAACACCTGCAAGTATGACTCATCGACGTCACTTATCAACAGTTGCATGTATGGCTCATCAACCCGTCATCGAACATTCTAGATGTATGAGTCATCGTATGAAAGATATAAATTGAGATAGTAGGGGGATAGTAGAAGGGAGCAGTTAATGTTTGACCGGCATAGTGAAATGTACTCTGAATAATTAGTTAATAATTATTGTAATACATAAATAGTTTTTATATAAATAGTCCCCAAATAAATTTGTAAATACCTAGCATTTTAATAGTTTGTTAAATAGTTTATAGTTATAGTGTTTTTAATTAAGTGCATTGTAAATAATCTTTTCTTTATTGATAGACGATTTAAACAGCATTTTGGTTATTATTTTAAAAAGAACGTTACATTGGCATATATTGGCATTTATAAATACACACAGTATACATACTATTTTCGGTCTGATTAAATTGAAATTTTAATTATTTCTTTATAACACCATCTAGCTTTGGCATTACTACTGCAAAACATCAATTTTTCAGAAGTCTTCAGGCTTCCCTAATCGTCGATATATAATAAAAACCAATATGTAATCTCGACTGACGCTTTGATGCAGCCAATTAAAAACAGTATACTCGTCACGTGATCCACGCTTCTTTTGGCAAGCGAGTCTCTTCTAAAACACCTTCTCTTCTTGGGAATTTCTTGAAAAAGCAAGATGTTAGATTTGGATTTTAAATCTTATGTGATTTATTAGTGAGATTTCCCGTTCGATGGGATAATTATTGTGTGATTAGTGCACAAAATGGTTTTGTGAAATACTGAAAGTATTAATTTATTGTTTAGAAGTTATGGAATAACGAAATTCTAGTTTTCTTTATAATGCGAAGTTACGCTTTGTCGACCATTTTGGATACCTTCCCTTCGAATCTGAAATGTAACATTTTCTTTAAGTAACGTTTCCTTTGGTTTTAAAACTCCGTTTAACGTTAAATTTAGTTCGTCTTTTAATCAAGTTTCGTATCTTGATGCCTGATTTTCAAATTTAGAACTGCAAATTCTGTTCCCGTTCGTTTCGTGTTAATGACAAATGTACATTTGTGTCTGTTAATTATAAAAAGAATCGTAATTGTATATCTTGGAAATTGTGGAAGTTTGAAAGATGCGATTGGATGTAAGGCATTAATAATGGTTTTGTCATCCGCAATATTTTAAGTACCTACTTGTAGCAAATGAAAGCCTTCTCCAAAAGCTTTTTAGCAACCTGGTGATCATCTATTACCGGAAACAAGGTTTGTAGACCAAATTTATTTAATTGAAATAACCAGGTGGGTTCTTTATATTTTATTTTCATGTGGAAAAGTCACTTAGCTAATTGTATTAAAATTTATTAAATTGTAGTAAAAGTACATCTATTTGATTCATATCGAATTTTCATAAAGTTGTAAGTTCTAGTTCCATCCAGAACCAAGTTATGACGATGTAAACTGATGAGTAGCGCGTTTTTGATTTTTTGAATTTTACGTAAAAATGGCTTTTAAGGGTCAAGGCCATTTCAAAACGACGGGTGCCCTTCGGAACTGCTCCCCGATTAGAAAGCAATTGTTACAATGACGGATTACTTTTCATAACTGCATCCAGACATGTTATGAATTATACTAGTTCTGTTATTTTCTGGTTGTCATAGCAACTGGCAACGATTCAAAAACTTCAACTTACCGGGACAAATAACAGATCGGTAAACAAATAAAATTAGGTCAGTAGCTCAAAAAGAGCATAACAGGACTTTAGGACCATATCGAGTTTGGCATGTCTTCTACCCAACATTTAAATTAGATCAAACAGACTTATTTGATAGTAATAATTATTACTATGACGTTATCATGCAGCTTTTTATGATTTTGGAGGAAGTAAAATGCGTGGCCAGTGAATTCTAGGTCCATGACATTTAAGCCATATTTAACATTAAGTAAAGATGCAATCAGAAAACAAGTATTCATTCATCAAGTTTTAAGGTGTTCGCAGTGTAGCGTAGAAAGTAAATACTTATAGTTGTTTTTTCTTTTAAGCAATGAAATCATGTTTTCTCATACTTATAAAATTAAGATAGGGGCACTTGAGATTATTTAAGTGTTTTATGGAATTTAAGGGAGTTAGATAATGTGTTCTAATCAGTTAAGCTCTACTTAATTCTAATCAGAAATCTACCTTCTCAAACATAATAATTATTAAAACAACTGTATCTCTAACAGTACTACTGAAACTTGTATGTATGTATGTATCCCAACTTTTTGCGAGTTGATCTTATGCGTCACACTTACCAAAAACGTAAGATTCGTAGTGCTGCGGAAGCTTCTAAGAAAAAGAGAGCAGAAAGACCAAATACGATACCACCATACGATATTCACCAGCATGCTGGTCATGAGTTTGTGTTTTCAGACGAGAAACACTTTGTCCTGGAACATCCGCACAAGGCTCAAAACGACCGGTTGGGGACAGTAACGATAGAGAATATTCCAGAAAGCCAGAGAATTGTTTACAGAATTCAGAGTGCAGCCTCGGTGATGATTTTGGAAGCAGTTTGTAAGCGCTGTAAGGTACCCTTGGTGTTTATTAACAAAGATGTTAAAGATCAACGCCGAGTACTATAAAATGGAATTTTGAAGAAAATTGTTGCCCCAAACCAACAACGATTATTACGTCTTCCAACCACCAGCCAACACCGCAAAGGCGATTCAAGTGTGGTGTCAGGTCACCCTGACCGATTTTCTGTCAAAGAATTGGTTGCGTCCCAGCTCACCGGATTTGAACCCCTTGGAGTTTCTCATGTTATAATATATGCTTTTAAAGCTTAATGATTATAAAATCCAAAACCTGGGCCAGTTTAAGAAAGTTAGACAGTGCGTCTGGGAAGAAATGCCGATTAAAGTCGTGCGTGCAACATGTGACGGGTTTGAGAAGCGTTTGGAACTGATTAAGAAGGTCAACGGTGGGGTTATTCCGAAACATTTGTTGTAACATTACATTATAAATACACTATCAATTAAATCTATCTATTGACAAACCAAACAATGTCGAAATCGTTTTAATGGATTTTAAAAGTGTATCCAAATTTATTGGACACGGTACACGGCGTAATTAATGTAAACATGCACTAGAAATCAAGAAGCTCAAACTCTTTGTAATTTAAACACTTTTGATATTGCATCTTGCGTGCTTAAAATATTTAAGGATGTAATTTACAGCCCTAGATGTGAAAATTCTCTTATACTATCACTACCAACCTATAAAAATGTCGAGATTTTTAATACTTATTGACTTGGAGATTCAGTGGTCAAGCATGCGTTCTGGTTGCGGCGACATGAACGACACACCATTCTAATAATGCAGATGACCACACTTGCGACCCGTGAGAGTGACAGATCTTGAAAACGCTCGCGACATTTATATGTTGATATAAGCTCTTCATTGTTTCTTAAAGGTACGGTCGCGATGCATTTTAGTCGCTGCGACATGATAGCCGCAAAAAGTCGCGAAGATGTGTTTATGCATTGGTTAAAAACATTCGCGATATAAAATTTCCTCATTGTTTCTTAATGTGATAAATCATGCTAGCGTTTAGGTCGCAACAATATGCGTCTTGCTTGTTTGAATGTGTATTATAAACTTGAACAGAACAGAAAAAGTTATGTTTGTCACCTGGTCTCAGTTCATGTCGCGGCGGCCAGAAACAAGTTTGGCCTTGTTCGTAATGTCTGCGATTGGAATGAGTCGGCGTTCGTGTGGCCGCGACCAAAACGAAAGCTTGGTCATTGCCTTCTTATATATTGGTTGGCATGTATGTGGGCTTACTTGCGACCCTCGACAGTGACAAACCTTCAAAACGCTCGCGACATATCGTGTTACTTATGTAGTAAACCATATTATCGCTTAGGTTATAACAAGTTGCGTATTGCCGGTCCAAATCTACTGCTTGTTAATTACATCAGACATCTGTTGTTCGTTGTGTGCAGGTATTGCACGCGAGCATGTTTAATAATGAATTATTTATAAGTCTGTGATCTGGTTGTGACGATCGTGTCGCCTCGACCAAAACGCAAGCTTGTTCGTGAGCTAACGGAGATGTTTCGTATCTTCTGATCTATTGGTCTAGCAAAAAATATGAGATACATGTTGATATTCGAACATATTTATATATGCGGTAATGTATTCACAATTTGGCTAAATTTATGTCGAAATAGCTACTAAATTGTTAAATGTTGTTGTCAACTACTTTAATAGATATCCAAAACGAAAGCTTGGTCCTTGCCTTCTTATATATTGGTTGGCATGTATGTGGGCTTACTTGCGACCCTCGACAGTGACAAACTTTCAAAACGCTCGCGACATATCGTGTTACTTATGTAGTAAACCATATTATCGCTTAGGTTATAACAAGTTGCGTATTGCCGGTCCAAATCTACTGCTTGTTAATTACATCAGACATCTGTTGTTCGTTGTGTGCAGGTATTGCACGCGAGCATGTTTAATAATGAATTATTTATAAGTCTGTGTTCTATTAAAATTCTGAATTCTATTAAAATTCAAACTGATCGTACAGTTGAAATCACCCACCACACTACTGTTTTTATATTGTTTATTATTTTTCTTCTCTCGTGCAGATAAATACTCAATTCACAAAAATCATCAACAAAAAATACTACCATATGAAAGTGAATTTTAAAATAATTTAACAGAGAAATGGAGCTGATGTTAAGCTTTTTGCGATGATTTAAATTTCTTCATGTCACTTTCACCTCCAGCTTCCCCGCGGTTGCTTTTAAAAATGCTCATCACTGCGAATGGTGAGTTGTGGTGATCTACGATGGTTCGTTTGCTTTATAATTTGCATCAGATACGACTCTAGAAACAATAGTTCTAAAACTGGAAGGCTCCATGGATGAGTTAGCTTAAAATAATTTGTCCTGACATTTGACAATCTAAAACCATTACAGAATATTAAAAAGTCATGAATTGTCAAACGATAACCATTGTTATACAGATCTTGCTGGTTTCATTCAAAGATGCAAACTTTTGTTTTTTTTATGCCAAAAATAAACAGCTTATTTTTTTAAATAGGTTTCTGTTACTACCTTCGATATTCCTCATCCAATCTACGCTTGCGTCACAGTCCTGAGATGTCTATATCAAAAGAAATTTAATCCTGATGTATGGAAAAAGTTACTCAAATTGGAATCTCATTGTGACAAAAGAAAAGACACAGAAAGATGTGAATATGAGAAAACTTACATTGCAAATTTTATTCGTAACTTTTTTAACGTACAAGACGAATTTAGCGAAGAAGAAATCTTAAGAATATGCGGTATAATTACGGTAAGATTAAGTTTTGCTAAGCTTTTGTTTATTTCCTGTAAACTTTCCAAAAACAAATGTATGTAATGATTCCTTTCAGACAAATGGTCTTGAAGTACCATTGACCTCACCACCTCATGTAGCAATTTTTCAATTAACTTCTATGCTAGAACATTCTTGCAGAGCAAATTGTTATAAAACATTTTCTTCTGAAGGGCATGTAATGATTGTTGCAGGGAGATCTATTAAAAATGGCGATCATTTAAGTATTTGCTATACGGATCCCCTTTGGACAACACCCAACAGACAAAAACATCTTCTAGAAACCAAATTTTTCTCTTGTAATTGTGAAAGATGTTCTGATGCCACAGAATTTGGAAGTAATCTTAGTGCAATTAAATGCCGAAATGAGTAAGTAACATTTACAGGATATTTAGACAAGTCACTAATGTCACTTTACTCTAAGTAAATTACCTGTAATAAAAGTGCAAATATCTAACATGTCAGCATTGCGCTAATCAATAACGTGTTTGAAGATCTATTTGACCAACTAATTTCATTTATGTTATGTGGTGTCAGTCGTCTTTGATATAATGTAATTATGTATATTTTTAGAAATTGTGGAAAAAGTATTCTGCTTCCAAAAAGTTTTCTTAATCAAAATGAAAATTGGATATGCAAACGGTGTAAAACAGAATTATCATCACAAGCGGTAGAAAAAATTTTACAAAGAATTGGCGAAGATCTTCAGGCTATGGAAAAGGGAAATGCATCAGCATGCAAAATATTTATAGAATACTATGGAAAGTTATTACCACCAAATCATTTCTATATAATCGATGTAAAATTAGCCTTATCTCAAATTATTGGGCAAGAATTCAAGAATAATTTACAGCGAGTTACGGATAATGACCTCAATCTCAAAATAAAATTGTGTCGAGAAATTAATGAACTTGTAGAAATAGTAACACCAGGTAAAACTGATTTTATTAATATTTTCATAGAAATATTTGCATCAAGTTTTTTAAAAAATAATTACCTGTTACAGCTGAGAAAAGATTAAAAGGGGCATTGCTGTTCGATCTGTATTTAGCGATAACGGAATTGAACCGTAGAAAAGGAAATTTGACTGATAGTGGAGATCTTGTTTCTACATTAATGGTAGTATAAGATATATGTAATTGTAATTTCTATTAATAGACTTCTTGTTTAACAGGAATGCAAAAAGATTCTAATTCTAGTCTTGGAGTGCTTAAAACATGAACCAGATGCTTTGCCAGAGGGGAAATTGTATCGTGAAGCAAAAAAGAATTTAGATAAGTTGGATGTATTGCTAAATAGACTTGTTCATAGTATGGATGATCTTTAAGTTGCAATAATAACGATTACAACACTAGAAATAATAATCTTGTACTTATCTTAGTGTTTGAACATCTCATAGAAGCAATAATATGTTTTTTACTGAGAAATATCTAATAAAAATAATAAATTTTCATCAAGGAACATAAGTATAGTAGTTTGTGCAACAAGGGTGGATATGATGCTTATATCGCACGAGGACGAAGTTGGAGGCACGACGCCGAAGGGAAGTGCCTCAGTCGTCCGAGGGCGATAAAGGCAGTCCACCCAAGTATTGTACAGTATCTTTTATCTTCGACTAAGCAAAACAATTACAAAATAGATTACATGTCTCCTTGGGATCAATCGAATATAAGGATTAACCTATGTTTTTGTCCATGATAAAATATGGTTTGTAAAATCCCCCTGTCATTGTTGAATTTTGAAGAGAATCATTAAAACGTTGCAGAAATTAACATTTTCGAAGAGAAAATTATTATTTTAAATTTTGTTTTATAAAAAAAAATTAAAAAAGAATTATTCTCCCAGCTGGAATTGAACCTACGTCGGTCAGCTTCAGTTTATTTATATCTAGCTTCTACAGACTGACCTACCAAACTCCATCGCAAACTCTGTCTACTATACTTATTATAAAAGTAGGTTGTACTTATTTAAATGATTTAATATTTATGTATTTTAATTATAAAAGTATTATTGTTAAAGCTATAATTTCAGAAATCACGTTATTTTCAAATGCTTTAAGTGTTATTGAAAGAAGGAAACTTTTAAAAATTTAACTTATTGGAAGGAAAAAATTATTTTCCTACGACCATATCAGAAAGTAGCTCATATCGCACAATCAAGTTGCCTAGAAAACCGAACATAACACACGAAAGTAAAACACACTAGTGTATTTTACTTTCGGCTGTGCGATTTACCTTCGCAAATCTCACGGTCGAAATCTATGCAGTAAATAGCAAATTATATAAGTAATAAGAACCCGCTTATATTTTTTGATTATTTTGATACATTAATCATCTACTAACACAATAATTAATTAATTCTAGTTGTATTTTTTCATGAAAAACTATTGATTAGATATATTGAGGGATATTTGACATATTTTCACTGCACCAATTCTCATTACACCAAAACAACTTTTCACTGCAAAATAATTCTAATCTTGTTTTCCATTTCCAACAATATATTTTAATTTAAATTTCTAATAAGTTTTAATTCATATTTTATAGATTTATTGTTAAAAAGTTTTAATAATTACTTAGAGTATAATGAATTTCTAAAAATATTTTAAATAAATAAATAATCAGAGACGGCTTTGTATAATGTTCAATATGCGGATGATAGTCTTTTGTTTAAAGACGCCATAAGTATAAAGGCTAATTTATCATTGTTAGTAGTTAACTGTAAATTTTTCTTTGGTTTAAATGTTTTAAATGTTTAAAATGGTTAAAATATTGAAAACAGATTTTTACACTTTTCACAACTCTCAAGTTCCAAGAAATTTAACTAATTGTTATAATAATCCCTTTACGGATAAAACAATAATACTGACAATATTCAAAACGCACTTACACACACGCTTTCCCCAATTAACTTCACAAATTGTTACAATAATCATATAGTTATAAACTTTATTGGTACTGAAAATAATGATAAAAATAAAATTACTAAATAAAATGTAAATTGTTTTTTGTTAGCATTAAAATAATTTTTTCTTTGAAAAAACTGTATTTTTCTGGTCGTAGGAAAAATAGTGTACATAACTCGGAGGAAAGTGTGTTTCTTACTCGTGTGATTTCCGCACTCGGCTGACGCCTCGTGCGTAAATTTCACACTCGTACGAAAAATGCCACTTTCCACTCTCGTTATGTAATATACTAATTAATACACAGGCATCCATTAAGTTTAATACGAGCCAAAACAAAATGTTTAATATATGATAAAAATGAGGCAGGTAGAAATATCAAGCCTTTAGCAAAATATTGTCGCAAAAATCAGCAAAACAGAAAGCGGATTTACTAGAAACCTGATTAACGATTTAAGTTATCTTTAATAGCATATTACATATCGAGAGTTGCAAGTAGCATATTACGTACAAATGGAAGAAGTTACACACAAGTCGTCAGGCAAGTCTGTATTTCCACGAGTACGTAATTGTCTTATAACTAGAGTGAGATATAGTTAGGTTGAAATGCTGTGGCGAGGTACCTCATGCCGAAAGGGATTAACGGTCATCAGACCTAATAGGGAAGAGTTTCATGCGTGTGGGCATTTGATAAGATGGAAGAAATAATTAAAGAATTAAAGTTACTTATACCTTCATCGCATTTTTAAGTATTAGAAACCATTTTAAAGATGTGTTACCCACAAAATGAGGACTGCTTATTGAGAAACGGTAACAACTATTAACCGCAGTTAAGTCTGTCGGCTAACAGTCAGCTAGTGTGAGGTCGTGGGTCTCACAAGAGGTGTTCTGCAATGGGCGTCTCTAGTATTTGTCGACAAAATCTGAAAAGAACAACACATTTGCGACTACTACCAATGTGAAAATATAAACCCCAAATATCACACATATAAATAATAAGTCTTCAAATAAGGGATATACAGCGCTTTATTATTGCTTAAAACAAATTATCAGACAGATCAATTAAAATAATATAAGTATGGTTATATTTTAATCAAAGACAAATAGCCCTGGCAAAAATTAAATGTAGGTTATTGATTCCTATATACTAATTTGATCGGAGTGAGGATTAATGCGAGCGAGACTATTTACTCAAATCTGACAACTTCAAGTCTTAAAATGTAACTAGCACGGTAAATTAACGCGAACACCTGTGATGTAGATTGTGTAATCGTTAACCTCAGATTTTAATTGTTTACCCAATTCATTACGCAGCAAAGTCATAAGTATTCACTTGCAAATATTCCTAAACATGTAATAAAATAAATAATATGTGATAAAATTATATATATGAAATAGATACCTAGATATAAGTGTTACACGCACACTGGGGAAAACCATTCAACACATAAAATTATAATATACAAATATGCAGAAATGCTTTATATTTACATTAAAGGATTGTTAAACGTTGTTGCTGCTACGAATAGTTGCTATAATATAAGAGACTCACGATGCAGGTGTTCTTCAAATCTGGATAGAAACGCCACCAACTAGGTAACTGTACGTGGGCAAACTCAGCGTAATGGTGTTTTAACAACCCAAACATACAACGAAGTGTATTGAGGTAAGAATATAAAGAATAATATGAACCCGAAAGAAAAAAAAGGTCTGTAACAAACAAAACCAAATTACCAGAATGCACCAAGCAAACATTTTATAAATACCTTAGATAAAAGGTGACCTTCTAAAAGAGTTATACCGCTGTTGTAATATCCAATTGTAATAATTAAATTCAATATCTTATAAATTACGTTTTCCGTCTTTTTATCAACATGAATTGTAAAGTCACATAATCTATTTTCAGAATGTAAAATCATTACTTTGTATTTTTTATGCACTTGCATTCAAGACTCCACGTGTATCCTGTGAAATATGATATTAATGCGTTCCATGAGAACCGCAAGCTTGCATTTTACAATAGCAAGCAAGTCTTAAAAGAACAATGTAAAGTTCAGTTGGTAAATATCGATGTAACGAAAAGGAACAACTCTTTTAAACTTTTATGAAGGTCTATAAGTAAAACCTCAATCAAGTGGTTCACAAAATATATATATTTTGTGAACCACTTGATTGAGGTATTGCTATTGTAAAATTGTAAAAGCTTGCGGTTCTCATGGAACGCATTAATATCATATTTCACAGGATACACGTGGAGTCTTGAATGCAAGTGCATAAAAAATACAAAGTAATGATTTTACATTCTGAAAATAGATTATATGACTTTACAATTCATGTTGATAAAAAGACAGAAAACGTAATTTATAAAATATTGAATTTAATTATTACAATTGGATATTACAACACCGCTCCCAAATGCGATTAACGTCGATTATATATCGAATCCTGTCAAAGAATTAAAGTATAAGACTGAAAGTAAAGAAAAGTTAAAAACAATACGACTTACGAGAACGTGCACCTAACCTTTAAAAAAGAACTAGTGGAAAATCTTTTACGGTTCCAAAAAAATTGGAAATTAGCACCAAAAATTAATTATCGATCTGCACAAATGCAATTCCCATATCACAACATAAAGGAAAAACTAATTTAACGGCGATGTCACTAAAATATTCTTTAAAGAATTTTCTTCATACGAACGATCAAAACGAAGTGAAGTCTCTTATCAACAACAAGAAGTTAGTTCCAAACAAAATGGCAACTAAACGGAGAGAAAATGCGAAAACCTCTAAACGCTATACAAACTAACACAAAAGCATAGCTATACAGGGTGCTACGAAATTAGCACGTAAACGTTGCAAATTATTAGTTGGTCTTCAAGAAGCATTAGAATAGGAATGAGAATTAAAAGTAAGATTCATCATTGAGAACAATTACTGTAAAGATTGGAGTTAAGTGGATCAAAACACCAGATATATGCCGAAATATACTAATTGAAGATGATCACATATGAGTGTCACGTATTAATTATTTGCAACGCATAAAGTATTACAGCTAGGAAGAGCGCCCAATTCCCTTTTGGATGAAACATATATCCATGGAAGCCAGATGACCCTAAAGAGTAGAGAAGATGGAGATCACAAGTCCTATTTGCCCTCTGAAGGGGCAAATCAGAAAGCAACTGGTGACTACCATTTTTGTATGAATAGAGAATTTTGTAAAATGTGTTACTATGTACTTAGCTTTTTAAATCTATGGGAAGATTCAGTAACTATTTATGATAAGGCATCGTATCATAATAAACAAGAATACGTAGAAATCGCATACCATCATCAAAAGTAACAAATCAGATATAATACAATGGTTGTCAAAACGAAACTGATATGTATCGACTTTGAAAAACGTTAGCATTGTTTACTGTTTTATTTCTTCCGCCGTACCTGTTTTATCTAGATCTCAATCCTAATTAATATCTATCTATAATATCTATCTATCCTAATTAATAAATCCAATATTAAAAGATCTGGAGTATCGTAAAACAGAACGTTGGACGAGAAATGTTATATTTAAATTTGGAGAAGTATGTGTTACCCGAAAAAGAATTTCAAAACTTATCGTGGACACATGGAAATATATACAGACATGCATGAAGATAAAAACTTATATTTGGAACGCGTTAGTGAATACCTATGCCTACTGTGATGAGTGATGATTAAAGTGTTGCCTTTCTTGTTTACCTTTTTTATACTATATTATACTACTTTTTCAACCAGACATTATCGATATAGTGAAATTATTAAAATCATTAATGTTTCCCAGCTTTCCGAGTATGCACGGTGTCAATGTGAAAAAAAAATTGACAGTGTAGCTAGTAATGTCGTCAGCACAATGATAACGATAACTTAAATCATATTATTTATAAACAAAAAATAAATGATAAATTTCCTAATCGTGCGATCGTACATTTTACACACGATTATGCGTAAGAAAACGTTTACCAGTTTGTGGCTTGTACAAACTTGATCATTTACAGTAGTGGTCGTAGAAAAAGTAGGATACAAACTTCTTTGGTATATGATGGGTTTTAAAGACAGCCTGAAGACAGAACTTATAGTGCGATCCAGAAACAACACATCGCTTCATTTATTACTTAAATTCCTATAGGGAATAATTACATAAGGAGTTTGCTTTTCACCAAAATAATTTGTTTTTTGACAAACGTTTAATTTTCACAGTAATATCTCAAATATCAACGCAAATAACGTCGAGAAATATCAGGGCAATCCAGTGAAAAAGTTGAATTAAAAACGACTAAAAGTTATATATGAATCTTTTTCCGGACATACACTAAAAAATAATACGTTAGCAACAAAATATGAGTATCTGCAGCAAATATTTTGTGACAATATAGCCTCAGTAAATTTATCATTTGCATATACCAATTATTTTTGCTTAATAATCTTAGCTAAAGAAACAAATCAATTTGTTGGGAGTACTAGTATTATTTTGTTGAAGCGACAATCAGAATTTGCACAAGACGCTAATTAATATTTTCTGGAAGTGTAAAACCCTTACTTACTGTAGCTAATTCCAATTTGTAAAATATACAGCCTTTGCTAACACCAAATATGCTGACTTTACTAATTAATATGTTCTCATAGCAAACTTATAATTTGTTGAATTTGATAGAATATTTGCTATTAGTATTTCATGTAATACGATAACTTAACTAATTGAGATTCGACTAAGTTCAGGGAGTCCCCATCGGTCTAGTAGATTTTCGACTTCTGTTTTCATTGTAATCCTATAATGTATTAGCAATTACCTTATAGTATTCGTAGTACTAATAAGAACACTAATGCGTTCTATTGTAGAGTACAATTATTACGAACGTACGATCTTTTTTGAAGAGCGGCTTCTTGTAGCACGTAATAACAGGTAGTCAACACTCATCAGACAACAGAGATAACATTGCAAACTGCAGAGTGTAGGCAAGAGACAACAAAGGAACGTAGAATCCTGAATTATCATATATATAGAAATCCCATTATAAAATGAGCTTGTTTATTATAGTGGAGTAACGCTAAGAAAAAAAAGAGCGTTATCTCGGAACCGGTCCAAACTACTTCGATTTGAATAATTTTTTTTAAAGTCTTGTAAATATAAAATACTAAAACCTTTACAAATTAGAAATTGACGCTCAGAACGGGAAATGTGGTGAAACTCGAATAACCTAAAACCATAACCAAGTGGTCCCGCACCGGTTGTTCGACCATCTCAGAACAGGATAATTTTTGGTGTGTTATCACATCTATGTATTAGTAGTTCGGAGCCACTATTAATTTATTTTTATTCCTTTTGGTTTAAATATGACAGCCATATTTGTTTCGTAGTGTACGACGTTTCTTGCACTTTTCTATGTAAACGAAAATCTTGATATCTCAAGAACAGTTGGTCGTAGAAAGTCGCGGTAAAAACCATTGCATTCTTCGCATTTCGAACTACATTTATTGTTCTTAACATAAATTTTGTAAGATGCTTTCTTATGGGCGCAAATTAAATCCGAAGTTTAACGCCTTTTTTGCAAAATTTCGGCTTTTTAGAGTGTCATATTTTCAGACAATGCTGAAGTATCAGCGCTCATTCTTTTTAAAAAGTACACAGTTAAGGATAGTTTATGTTCAAAATATTTTAAATCTGAAACTTCATTATTTTGGTTTTTATGGGCTTTTGAAATTCTCGTTTTCTTCATTTTTGAGCAACTTTGGACCTCAACATCTCTTATGGTCATGGATGGATTTTTTTTATATTATATGCATGTGAAGCAGCATATGATGGCAAACTGTGGTAAAAATTTTAACTTTTTTATTACCGTGAGAACAGAGTTATGCTCAGTTGAAAACTGTAAATGTATGCCATTTCCATTAGTATTAGTATTACTGAGTAAATGTACTTTATTCTGGTGCTAATATTGGTAATATTATATACAGGGTGGGATTAAAGTATGGAATATTAAAAAAAGCGAACTCAACCGTTTTTTTTAAAACGCTGAAACACGTCGATTTTGTTTTTTAAAAATACACATTAATGTGTGCGATTCACCTTCCGACTTTCATTTGTTTCTAAGTTATGACGTCATCACGAAAAAATTTAAATAACAATATAGATTTTTAGTAGTGGAATCCGATAGTGATTTTTCTTCTCTTTATGATCATGCAAATAAATCATAAGGTTGCATAACAAAAATTCTGAGAAAAGTCGAGCTGAACTTTGTAAATGTTTTTAGTTATGACGTCATCACAAAAAATTTAAATGACAATATAGATTTTTAATAGTGGAATCCGATAGTAATTTCTCTTCCCTTTATGATAATGCAAATAAATCATAAGGCTGCATAACA
The DNA here is from genome assembly GCA_929113105.1 of Agrypnus murinus. Taxonomy (NCBI): domain Eukaryota; kingdom Metazoa; phylum Arthropoda; class Insecta; order Coleoptera; family Elateridae; genus Agrypnus; species Agrypnus murinus. Next base: position 36,836,531 of record OV816025.1, on the reverse strand, counting down.
AAGATTCTGAGAAAGATCGATCTGATATATTGATATATTGATACCATAATATCAATAACATTAAATATTCAGATCGATTTTTCTCAGAATTTTTGTTATGCAACCTTATGATTTGCGCCATTGTCTGGAAATATGACACTTCAAAAAGCCGAAATTTTGCAAAAAAGCGTTAAACTTCGGACTTAGTTTGCGCCCATAAGGGAGCATCTTACAAAATCTATGTTCAGAACAATAAATGTAGTTCGAAATGTGAAGAATGCAGTGGTTTTTACCGCGACTTTCTACGACCAGCTGTTCTTGAGATATCATATATCATATCATATCATATATCAAATTTTTTTTTTTTACATAGAAAAGTGCAAGAAACGTCGTGAACCACGAAAAAGATATGGCTGCCTTATTTAAACCAAAAGGAATAAAAATAAATTAATAGTGGCTTCGAACTACCAATACTTAGGTGTGATAACACACAACAAAAATTATTCTGTTCTGAGATGGTCGAGCAACCGTTGCGGGACCACTTGAAAAATTTTTAGGTTATTCGAGTTTCACCACATTTCCCGTTCTGAGCGTCAATTTCTAATTTGTAAAGGTTTTAGTATTTTATATTTACAAGACTTAAAAAAAAATTATTCAAATCGAAGTAGTTTGGACCGGTTCCGAGATAAAAACGTAAGGTAACTTCACTATTAATCGAATTAATAAAGTATAAAACTTTCACCACATGAAAATTAGTACATGATATTTTTAAGTCACTAGTCCTCCGGAAATTGAAAAAAATTCTTTTTAGATGAAATTTAAAAAATATTAATACTATTACGTATATTAAGAAAAACTAAATTGCTCTTTGTTAGAGTTTTATAATTTTTAACTATGTATAAGAGAGCGATTGTGGGTCGGTTAGTTGCGTGCGGGACTACCGACCAAGGGAGCCGGGTTCGAACCCCGGACCATATATCACCGGATTTTTAAAAATCGCTTCTCCCTCGGAAGGCAATGGCAAACCACCGAGGTATACTTTGCCCAGGAAACTTCCCTGAAATTAATAAAAAATCCAAGTACTGTGTACTTGGGGTGGTGCGGAGTCCACCTTAAGCTGTAGGTCCCCTATTCTTGTGATCACTGAGCACGCACAACACAAGTATAGGAGGGAAATGCCAACGCTCTGCAAGAGCACGGCACGCAGAAGAAGAACTATGTATAAAAAGAGGGTTGCTAAGTTTGCGATTATTTCACGCCATCTGAAATCCGCCAACCGCAGACCAAAGTCAAACTCAATAGAATTACTTGAGAAGCCTATCGATATTGGTGTCAATCGAAAGCTACTGTCGTATAAGTATGTAGAGATTATAATGTACCTTTGACCACTGTGTCCTGAATTGTGACTATTATCCTGTCATAAAATTTGTTCTGCTTTTCTCTTTTTTTTATGGCAAAACCTTTTCTGTTTATGGTTGTATTGTTTGTTGGCAAGTTTTAAGTCATTCGTAGCTTTTACAAAACATATTTCCTGAATATGAGGATGATTCAGTCAAGCTAGCCTTATTTCCAGAATTAATCTTAAGTTTCAGAATAGTTTTATTCTTGTAAATTGCTTTGCTATTTCTTCATAATTATAGATTATGTGCTACTATAGTCGTTTTATTTCAAATAGTAGCGACATCGTGGAGTAAACCCGACACAGACTTTAATAAAGATAAAGTTACTACATGCATGTTGTTATCTCAATTTAATAAAACGTTGTTTAAAGATTATACTTTCATACTTCGGTGTATATTCTATTAATATCATTTTTACAGAACATGAATGTCCATTATCAAATTAATGTTAAATTGTAAGTATTTTATGCATGACTATTATTAAACCTAAAATTTATTGTATAACGCAATGTCAAATCTGGTAACTTTTAACGTCGCCAACATCATTCTGGTGCTTTTGCTCCAGCGGAGAGATCAATCGTTGTCGCTACTATTTGAAAATAAAGGGGCTATATTTCACACCTGCTATCCATCTATGCATTCAATTTGATTTATCAACATGTCTGCTACCATTCAACTTCAGTCTCTTTTTGACCTGTCAAAAAACTTTCGCGATTCTTGACCGAGAACAATTTTCTGATAATGTTATTATACACAAAGTGAGGATGTGATGGAACATCAACATTTTCACAATATAAACAAAAATGTGAAGACAAAATTGAAAATAGTAGTATTTTCGTAGCAAGTCTAATACCTCTAAAACTTACTTTTGAGAGTACCAGTAAAATTACCTGGGAAGCTATCTTCTTCTACAAGATACTGTCGACAAATAGCGGCAGAAATGATAAAAAACTAGAAGATACTCGTCGAATTGTAAAATGCATTCAGCATCTTTGCATCATCAACAACTATGCGAAGTATGTAATACGAATAATGCCGGTAAAGATTTCTTGCAATACCTACAATAACAGCTTTTAACATTTTATATTGGATCCAGCTGGAATTGGGTTTGATGTGAAATTAGAAACTTACAATTTGTAATTGTAATTGATAAACTCCTGTTTTATTTCTTAAAAATCTACTTTATACATTGCACTCTGGGCTAGCACTAAAACGAATTTCCTGTCATCTCCTTGTTAAAACCTTTCAACAAGTAACCAACCATCAGGGACGAACCTAAAGAGTTTTTTGGAGAGGGGTGGGGTTGCCTTAAAATTGCCAACTTATTACGATGAAAATGCCAACTACTAGCAAGAAAATTAGAAGAAAAGTGAAGCAAAATTAGTATTTTACACAAATCTTATTTTTATTTAAAGCTCTCCAACGTGTATGCATGGCAATTAGATTAAATTTTAAAAAATAAATTGTTTTGGACACATTTTCTTATCTTCTCATTTTTGTTAAATTGTGAAATTGCCAACTCTCGCTCAAAATTATCAACTTTGAGGGGGGAGCTTCCCCTCCCATCCCACTCCATGGGTTCGTCCCTGCTAACCATTTATTCTCTGTTTATCTTATTTAGCAAGATTAAGAGATATTATGCATCTATTAGTTAGACAATCCTAATAACGACTTAAAATCTTGGGTGAATGCATTTAGTTGGCAATCATTTAGTTTGCTTTAGAAATTGTTAAAAAACGGAGACACCAGTAAAAATACATTTATTGCTGCATATTAAAAATAATTTAGAATCTTTTTAAGGAATTATGGCGAAGTTAAGTAATAGAATTTATGATCCAAAACTGCGGCAGATGCAACATGCTTTAAAAATGTATCTTAGGTAATAATGGTCTCCAGGTGTTCACATTGTTATGCACTGAATGGCATATATAGTCAATGAAAGTTTTGGAATAATAGAATGCATACATAAGAGAAGATGTGAACACTATAGAGGATTATTTTTGACATTTTAAAATAAAATAACTGCTTACATTTGCAACGAATCGACTTATTATCTTACTCGGCCATAATTTACTACATACTTATTATTAATTGAGTTTCTCAAAAAAAGGTATTTATAGTTAACTTGTTGGCGTTGTTTAGTAACTACTGCATATAGCAATTTTAGTATCCGTAGTAAAACGAAATAAGTTTAACAAATGTTACGGCAGGTTTTACGTCAAATTTTAATGGTATGCATTTTCAAAGCCAAGTTGTCTATAAAATCTTTATGAACACCAAATGTACTATTTTCATATTTTCGGTTGAACTTAACTAACATAATCTTTTTTCGGGACTTTTAAAGAATAATACACACCTATCAGTATTGTGATTGGAAAAAATAAATTATCAATAAATCATGAATCCTGATTGTTGGCGTATTTAAGGCAATACCGTAAAGTTGCTACACGTCTATTCTCCTATATCTGTATTTATTTTTGTAGTTAATCACCAGCTTTGTAATTGTTGTCTTGCGAAAACCATTATTATCTATTACATCGATACATCAGAGATATGAAACATACTATATCATATAAAATTGCCCAAACATCAGTGGCGTGCGGTGAGAATTTAGGCTAGGGAAGCAACCACGATTTTAATTATAATACACCTAGGTACAGGCGCGGATTAACGGGGAGGGAATAATTCCCCCCTCCCCAATTTAGCAATAAGTATACATAGAATAGAAACAAATAATGTTTGTTTAATTATTATTTATTAAAACAATTATTTTTCCAAAAATTTTCCCCTCAAAATACTTCTCTGGATCCGCCCCTGCTAGGTACAATAAAAAAACAGTGTTATAATTATTAAGCTTAACAGTTTTTCAAAGAAGAGCTTTTACACTTTATACTTATGGAATTTGTTGACTATTATTCTTTATTTAAAAAAAACTACTACTATGTATTTATACTGCAACTCGATTTTCCGGTCTTAGCAAAATACCAGTGCAGGTTTTAATCTTTGTTGTTAAATTTGGAAGTTCTGCTTTTGATCTGCCTTTATTAATAATTTGTAATTTCTCCCCAAAACTGTATGCGGAAAATTCTTTATTAATAATTTACAAACTGAACAAAAAAAAAGATCGATCCGATTCGTATGTATCGAATGTACTCGAACCTTTCACCGAAGCAGCTGAACTTGCTGTCGTGACGATAATGCAATTTTAGATTTGAATACAGGCAAACTAAATAGAATTATTTGTCTTTAAAAAAATCCAACTTATGTAAATTGAAATAATAAAATTCGACCAAATACATTCTCATTCGCAGATTTACATTACTTATTAAATTTAACAAACACTAAATCGAACAATGAACCAAATTATAATAAATAAACATTTGGGCACACTAACAATAACGTCCAAACAATGCTAACAGCATCGTCTACTATATGACCACTCCCGCTAATTCACGCCAAGGCTAAGAGCAGAGCAGTGCTTATATGCAGTGTATGTAACACATTTGAATCGGTATTACCTTTCCGTGCAAGTTTAATGAGCCTAATTTAAAATAGTACTCTAAATAATTATACTTTTTGCTGTACGGAATTGATATTAATATTAATTGATATTAAATATTACAAATTTAAATAAACGATAACCATAATTTTATAAAAATATTTTTGTTAGCATTGGTTTTTATTTTTAATAAATTCTCAAGGGAAGCATTGCTTCCATTGCTTCCATGGACCGCACGCCACTGCCAAACATTCATTATACAAATAACAATATTTTGTATATTAATGCCGCTGACTTAATTGCTTACGTAAAACCATCCTGCCGAAGATCGAGTTGAGTATATATTATATAGAACCACTTTATCGTCTACCTGGATCAAAGGTGGTGGAACCTCAACCGAAGGTGGAAGTCAATGTGAAGCCCGTATATTTAATTGACTAATTACTTATGTTTGTTCTTATCTAATTTACCTTGGTTATTATGATCTTATGAATCAGTAGCAAGCATACAGGTGGCGCCACACCGTTTTCCCATAATCAATCAGACTCCATAAGTGTATATAATACGTGCAGTTAAAAATCTTAAAGCTGAGCTTTGCACAATTATCCTTATGCAGTACCTACTACTTTTTAAACAAGGACCATAAAGTATATCACCAAATTAAATTTTAAAAACACAAGTGCCTAATTCCAATGTTTTTGCTAAACTCAGATTTATAGCACATTAAATAAAAATTAACCTAAACTTTACCACTTATGTAGGTATTCTATAAATCTAAGCTCAAAATCTAGACTGATCTCAAGATTACTAGCGCAAAGTAAAATAACATCATATCATTAATTTTGACTGTGAAATTATTAATTACGACAAACTTGAGTAATCCAAATGAAACTGATTTACGCTATTCATTATTTGCAATTATTTATTGGGAGTTGTAATGGGTGATATTGTGCGTAACGTACTTAGTTAAAGAAAGCAAATTCGTTTAACGTGTCATACGCGGTGCCCAAAAGGTATGGAGTGTTTTACAGCTCTTAATAATCGTTACACAAGCTATTTATAGCACCTTATCAGGCCACGTTCGCTATACATTTCTTCTCAGAACGTTTGGAAATCAAACTAAGGACGAAATCAAACAAAGAAACTCTTATCCGGTGACACCCTGGAAGCACAAGCCATACATACAGCATCTAGCTAGAACATAGCCAGAGTTAACACATCACCGAAGCAGCAGGGTACTTGACCACCGAGTAACGAAAGTGTAGTTTAGTTTGAATTTTGTAATACCGTAGAATTCGGTACAGTTTTATAGATTTCATCGAATTTTATATTTTACCTTATAAATTATCCAAAACATCCAATTATTTTTGTTAACAAAAATTATATTTATTCTATGAAATGATATATGTTTTCCTTTCCTCCAATTTTTTTAGTTTATTAAGTAGCAATTATTATTTATGTCACAATTAAGTATATTGGCATACATTCTATTTTGAATTTATAATAATTTTCAACAGTACAAAAACCTTTTACCTTTAATACACCTGGCAAATTTGAACGAGGTCCTACCGGTTAATGGGCTTTGTGTGTATTATACAAGGATTGGAATACCTACGTCGCGTGGTTGCCTGAAGGGAGGTTAAGCTAAAAAACAAATGCAGAATTAAAATTTTCGGTGTTGGTACCTGTCATACAACTTACCAAAGTATCTTTAACAGATTTGATTTAAAACTAACAAATTAATTTTTTAATGATTTAATAATGGAATAAAGCAAATAGAAAAAAATAGTATAAAGAATTCGTTTCATAAGACATTTTATGAAGAGTTTTCATAAGACAAGTTAGATGCGTGCGATAAAAACGTGCCTAATGAAACTAGTATTTTCATATACTAAATGGAACTGCCGCTTTTCAGAAATGAAGTTGATCATATTTTTTTAAATGTCAACCCACAGTTTTTTGGGGCAATTCTGAAATATATTTCAATCGTCTAAATGAACGTATAAAAATCTTATACCTACCCTACGAGCAAATAGAAACAGGAGAGAACATTGCATTATATTCCACGCGACGGAACTGCTAGAAAAAGTGGTTTATAAGAGTGAGTGAGAGAGGGTACGAGTGAGTGAGAGAGGGTACCGGCACCCGATGAATATCGATCGATTGTATACGTCAACAACCCCGACCTGACACGGACAATATCGAACGTCGTACGTCAACAACCCCGACCTGCTCAACGTGGTTTATATAATGGCCGACTTCCGTCGCGTCGGTTCCTTACCCCCGACCATTGAAATGTTCTCTCCTGTTTCTATTTGCTCGTAGTACCTACCTTAGATGAGAAAATCTTTGAAAAAAATAATCTTAAAACATAAATTTTAATATTATCAACAATAAAACAAAGAGGGGTATAATTTTTTAATACAGACGACAATACTGTTGACATGGTCAACAGTATTGTCAAAAGAGTGTTAAATGAGATCGTAAAATGTGAGCCATCTCTTGGGGAATTCGAGGAGATTCGTTCTTGCTTTCGGTGATATCTGCTCTCGGTAAAAGGAGGCAAATTTAAAAATATAACGGTTTACGAGTCGATTAGTCTACTTACCATATTCTTTACTGCTTTTGAAATCTTTATTTCAAACTTGAGAGTATAATAAAGTCGCATTCGACAAATTTAGTTTTTTTATATACAGGGTGTCCCACAATGCTGTTTACACGCAATATCTTCCTTATTTGAAAAGATAAACAAATCAACCAAAAACTATTGTGCATGACTCAAAATAGACCTTCAGAAAACATCTTTAAATGCTGGTTGCATAGCAACGTTTAAGAGATCATGCCAACTTGATTAATTTTTTAAATTGCACCCTCTGTTTTTTTTCACGGACATGTATTCTTAACTTCATTCTGCATACGGTAGTATGCCTTACTTAATTATCTAATGTGCATTTAGGGGTTGAAAAAAAATGTTTTTATAAATTGTACACTTCATAATCACTAACTAAATTATTTATTCAAAAATTTGATCAGAGCCGTGTCTACAAGGGAACTACCGAAGCACTTTAAAGCCCATGTAGAGTCCACAGGAGGGCATTTTGAGCATTTTCTTTAAGTTTAAGATAAATTCAACTTAGTTTTTGGTTGATTTGTTTATCTTTTCAAATAAGGGAGATATTGCGTGTAAACAGCATTGTGGGACACCCACACATTCTTCAGATCGATAGAAAATTGATACTACACTCGATTAAAAAAATGACCTTTTATTTATGTTATGAAAAAAATTGTTTACGTCAATTTTTCAATTTTCATGAACCATAATGTTGGTGCCTGTAATGAAATAAGAAAAACAGCCTGAAATTAATTGCTTGCTGAGTAGCCTTCAATCAACGATACGGTGAACTCGTAATCGACTATTGAGAGTATATAAACGCTGAATGGGTTGCGTGTTTGAAATAAATGTAGATGAGTTTTGACATACGAATGTAACTTAGAACAAGAATGGCGGGAAAATTTAGTAAGTTTAACTTTACGAATAGTGACCAAAAATATTTAATCGTTTTATATTAAATCAATAAGACATTTTGATCTAAGCTTTCGTATTCTCTAGGTTCGTCTTATAGTTTACTAGTGCCAATATTTACAAAGATAGTCTCATCAGTAAACAACATAGTTAATTATTTTTTACATTCACAGAGAGAAATACTTCATAAGAGCTTTGCACAATATTGTTCAAAACGGTGTTGGAGAAATTTATATTATAATTGTAGAATCGTATTGTCCAGCGTTGTGTAGGATTTCGTTACTGAATTGTCTAACAGGAACTTACGACAATTATTTAACACAGTCAGATTTAGTTCTGCATTCTTTGGAACAATGTTGTAGAGGATAAGCTAGCATATTATGTTGAAGTATAATTGTAAAAAATGTTTAGAAAAATACAATATTTTGTTTGAATGAAATCATAATCCAGTGTTCAAACTGCTTGCTACTAATTATTGTGTTTCGCAAAGTTTATGGATGACATCCTATAGATGTCACCACTTGTAATTGTCGCTATTAATGTAAATTCGAGATTTATATATAAACAGCCGACGGCAAAAGAAAATTTTAGTGTTATACGTGTATATACTACACGTTGTATAGTATGTAAATACTATACATTGTATAGCTATATACATATTAGTTACATATATTTTAATATATGTAAAAATATATATTTTATTTGTGATATCTAGCCTTCTGTATAGAATATTTGTGCCAGAGTATTGCACAATTTGTATAAATGTGAACAAGTAATTGTGTTAAATACTATTAAGCAATTGTGGCATACACTAGCGCAACAATTGTACAATTTTGTATAAAATTGTATGCAATAACATTACACATTCTGTTTTAATAAGTAACACAATTTGTTATGGAAACTTATACACAACTATTCATTTGATTCTACAAAATTACTATTGACTTCCACAAAATCTTGACAAACTAAATGACACAATCTTGTTTTATAATTGTACACAAATTGTCCCTGTCACTTTTTTAAGACCAATTTGTTTTACGATACCACACAATTGTTGATGAAATTTAAATACATTTTTCTCTGTGTTGTATGGCATAGTTCTCATTTACAAAAGGTATAGAGAAAATCAGCCCCATGATTGAGCCTTGGGGATCTCGATTGTTGATATTTAATGTAAAATTTTTAAAATTAGGCTCCGTTATCGCGTAGGTAAAGTACCGCTTAAACAGCTCTGAAGAATTTCATGGCAATTTTTAAAAATTGCACTTGGTTTACATTTATTGTGCATGAGATCATTTCTTAAGAGTGTTATCTAGTTTATATCATGCTTTATAGCAAATACAAAATTACAAAAGCTATTTCCTTAACGAATAAAAAAGTGTAAATTTATGTAAACAAAACTATAGCTAACGAGCTTTTAAAAATGGTAAGGTGTACGTCCTAAATCATCGTTCAAGTGTTATTTGAGACAAAACTGTCCGAATATACAACCGTATAAAAGAACGATATGAACTAAAAAAAGGTCATATCCCGCGTTTATTCAAACATTTTGGTAAATGACAACTATCATTCTTAGTTCAGGCTTTTGCTCACAGAACGCGCTGTACGCGGATCGAGTTAAAAAAGCGGGAAGTTTCAACGAGTTTGATTTAACTGTTAATACATTTAACGCATTTTCGTTATTGTTACATATATTTTTGTGATTGTCGATGTAAAGTAACAGATTATTGTTTATATCCCTTCCCATATTTTAACTTTCTTAATCTTTTATAATTAGTTATAATAGTTATTATAGACTATTATTTAATAAATTACCAAATAAATGTTGTTTTACTTTACTTAAGAGCATGTGACGTTTAATTTTTGAATAAACTATTTCACTCTTAATTAGTCTTGATTAATTTCTTAAAACGAATATATATTTTCAATATTTTAATACTTTTAGTATAGTAATACTCTTCTTTTTCTTAAAACCAGCAAGAATAACTGATATTTTTAAAGATATTTAGCAGTTTTATATTCCTCTTTTTAATTTTACTACCTTAAATTATTCCTTGGCATTTAAAAATTTAAAATTTCAGTTAAACTTAAAATATTTTGAAAGTTCACGCACGTCTGGCAACACTGTAAGCAGACAACTGCGATTTTCAAATTTTAGTTTAAAGGAATTAATTCCCATTTGCAAGGTCCATTCATGTGTATGTATACCTAGTACACATACATAGGTCATCTCATCAAAGTTGAGACGGCCATTTTTGAGCCCAAGTTCGATCTGTCAGTTTCTGACATAAGTGAAACGCCGAAGTCTATTCCCCAAAAAATGACTGGTTGTAGTGCTCCAAACTGTTCTAGCAATTCCCGGAAGGGTGCACGTTTGTTTCTTTTTCCAAAAGATAGGAAAATAAGACAAATTTGTTATAGATATGCGTAGAATTCAGAATTGGGAATTACTGAATACTCAAGATTATGTAAAGTAAGCAAGTTTGAGTCTTAATAAAATTACATGTAGAAATAATATAAATTATTTAAGCATGGAGAAAGGATAGTCTTTAGATTACACACTCTTTTATTACCGTTTTACATTTCCCCTAGTTCCATTTTGAAGAAACGCAGTTTGAAACAAGAAGAAAAGATGAATGGTAAATATTGAAATGAAACGCAATTCCTACGTTATTTAACGTTTCTAATATAGATACTGTTAATAAGAAACGTAAAAGATTAAATGAAGAGATAAATGTAGTTGCAATTAATAAAAAAATTAAAACTTTTAAAGGCTATAAAGGAAACAGGCCATCTAATTGCCAAACACAATCATCAAATAATACTGGATATGTTAAAGAAAAGCCTAAAATGATTGAAGAGTCTGGAAGGATTGAAAGAGAGAGCTTCAATATACTTTAAAAGATAATACTACAGCACAATCTCATGCAGATACTAAAAGGAACAGAGACACTATTCACTTCAGGTTTTAAAAATACCGATATGGCCGCTGGAAATTTTGAAAATGGCAGTACAAATACGATTTGCAGGATAATTTTCAATTACCTACTTAATATATTCTTAATTTTGAGTTGGTTGGAAAGGTTACAAAAGCTTAAAAAATAGTTGCAGCATCCACTTGCATCATACTCCATTCTGTACAGACATTTACAGAAGTTAGATTTCCGTCCACGGCTTTTATATGGCTTTCTGCCATATTTGAATAACAAACAAGAGAAACTCAAATACTGTTTGAGGGGGATACCATTAATAAATTAGTTGTATCACAGTTAAAATATTCGCTTTAGTTGTTATTGTTGTTTTGTTCATATAACTTTTGTTCATATAACTAATAAATCTTCGCCATTTTAGTCCATCATTTTTTAATGTGTTAATGATTTCGTGGTTTTATTCAGTAGTAGTAGTTAATATTACTCAATAACAGAAGATAATTCGAATGCCTAAAAATATTATTTGTTAATAAGTTAATACATAATATTATTGATTTGTTTTAATTAAAATATTCGTAACCTTTTCTGTATGTTATGTAAATATTTAATTAATTTGACAAATTCAAGACAAATTAAAATTGCCGCCAAAAGGGCGCCATTTTTGAGCCCATTTCAAAAGCCAATAGTGGAAATGGGTGAGATAACCTTTATTTTGGATATAATTATGCATGCATCAACGGACCTTGCCTATTTGTATACCTATTTGGAGACTGTAGCGCCATCTTTAGGTGTTTATAGTTAATGAAGTTTCGTATTATTAAAACTGGCGGCGATAACGGTCCCTTAATATCAAGGTCCATTCATGTGTATGTATACCTAGTACACATACATAGGTCATCTCATCAAAGTTTAGACGGCCATATTTGAGCCCAAGTTCGATCTGTCAGTTTCTGACATAACCTAATATAAGTGAACCGCCGAAGTCTTTTTCCCAAAAAATGACTGGTTCTAGTGCACCAAACTGTTCTAGCAACTCCCGGAATGGTGAAAGCTTGTTTCTTTTTCCAAAAGATACGAAAATAAGATAGATTTGGTTAGATATGAGTAGCCGTCAGAATTGGAAATTACTGAATACTCAAGATTATGCGAAGTAAGCAAGTTTGAGTCTTAATAAAATTACATGTAAAAATAATATGAATTATTTAAGCATACAGAAAATGTAGTTTTTAGATTACACACACTTTTATTACCGTTTTACATTTCGACGACATTTAACGGCAACATCTGACGAGAAAGAAGAAAGTAATAACTCGGAATGAACATGAAATTGGAATGGAACATGGAAATAAATTAATAGCGGACCTCGATCGAAAAACCATCAATTTATTATAAAATGCGCAAAAGAAATTTGCATCACCTCAACAGAAACAGAGACACTATTCACTTCAGGTTTAAAAAATACTGATATGGCCCTGGAAATTTTGAAAATGGCAGTATAAATACGATTTGCAGGTTAATTTTCAATTACATTTTAAATTACAGTTACCTACTTAATATATTCTTAATTTTTAGTTGGTTGGAAAGGTTACAAATATTAAAGAAATAGTTATAGCATCTAGCATCCACTCCCATCATATTCCATACTGCGCAGACATTGTCAGATGTTAGAGTTCCATCCACGGCTCAGCGGCGTAACTACGTAAGATTGCGCGCCTCTGCGAAACTTATGTTTGCGCCCCCCGTCTACATTATTTTTCATTTGCTTATATCCCATGTAGCGCTGGAATAGAAATTCATATGAAAATTACGTGCCTTCCATTGTTTTTACCTGTTACAATTAGTATTCCAAAGTGATGTTCAGTAGCATGCAATAATTACGTGTTCAGTGGTATATCTTACACGTTAAAGACGTGAAAAATACATCCTTTTCATATCTTCGTTCTTGCCTTGAACACCTGTTGTTAGTTAAGTGGGCTTCGCCTATTTAACAAATTTCATTTTTGTTTACCAATATATGTGATTAACATTGTATAGATGTCGCTTCGGATATTCGTTGTAATTACTGTTAATTCCGCGATTGTATTTAAGTCGAGCTTTAACGCAGACTGGTGAATTAAACTATCAAAATCAATTGTTTGCTATTTCCCCTATAAAATATATTTCTCCGAGAATTGTCAATCTGTTGTCACTGATCACGACGGAAAGGTATTAGTTATACTTAGCGTCGTCATCAAAGCAGATAAATAGTCTGCAAATTGTTTTGAGCAAGTAAAAGGCAACGCACGATTTGTTTTATAAATTACATATTTATTTTGGAAGTGATTGGTACAGAATTGATAACAAAGTAATCACAACAGCATAGAAAAGTATTCATAAAGGTGAACATGTTCCATATGCACACCGCATTGCCTGACATCTTCAAGACGTGCCCTTACATTGCATCGCATTACGCCACATTTTCGGGATTCCCGTGGTACACCTTTTTTTTAAACCCAAAGGAAAAACCACGTGAGTTGATGTCCGGGTTATGGAGCGGCCACGTTCGGCCACCTTCAGGACGGTCAGGAAATCTGTGTGACATTATACGAAAGCCAAACGTTTCCTGTGAGAAATCAAGCACAACATTTGCAGTGTGGGGGCGCGTTCCATCCTGCATAAACCACAATGTTTGCATTGGTAGACCTCTTGCTATGAATTTGAGGAGAAAAAGATGATAAGATGGCCGGTGATTCCATGACTGAACATTGCCACCCAACACTCTCATTTTTTCCATCTAACTTTCTTTTATGTGGATTATTCGCGGGTTTTTTTGTTTACGCCATTCATTGTATAACACAAACTCTTCCTCGACTAACAATAGCATTACATGGCTGCTTATTCTCCAAAACAGACCGTCTTCAAATTTGCCGGACAATCTGCGTATTGCCTGTGCAATGGGGGCCTGTCGTGTACCAAAGTGATCACGTAAACGTCTCTGAGTCACTGTAACCCTCTTTGTTTCCGTGAACAGTAGTACAACCTTTGTCTTCTGTGCAATGGTAAACCTTTCCGTTGTCCACCATTAACACAAACTACTGTGCCAATGTCAAATGCATGGATCTGAATAACTTGCGCCCACAATTTGGAAGGTGATAGCCCAATACTAGAGCGTTAAGAACAAAATTAAATTGGGTGCATTTAGTGCGCCACGCTGTATATCTATAATTGCCTTTTATTGTTTCCATAGAATGCTTTTTACCGCCAATGCTTGTTTTAAAACTTCTATTTTTAACGAAATAAAATTTCATGAAAGCAGCGCCCTTGGGAGCGTTGCGCCCCCCCGCGTCGCGGGGTCTGCGGGGGCGGTAGTTACGCCACTGCCACGGCTTTTATATATTTTTTAACTTAAATAATGTTTGAAAGGGATACCTACCACCTACCATTAATAAATTAATTAGTATCACAACTACAATTAAAATATTCTCTTTAGTTGTTATTGTTATTTAGCTCGCATAACTAATAAACCTTCGCCATTGTAGACTATAATTTTATTTTTTATTTTTTTTTATTTTATAATTGTTTTCGTGGTATTATTGTAGTAGTTAATATTATTCAATAGCAGAAAATAATTTGAATCCCCAAAAATTTTGTTTGTTAACAAGTTAATACATAGTAATATTGATTTGTTCTAATTAAAATATTCGTAACTTTCTCTGTATTTTATGTAAATATTTGATTTGACAAATTCATGACAATTTAAAATTGCCGCCAAAATAACGCCATTTTTGTACCCATTTCAAAAACCAATAGTGGAAATGGGTGGGACAACCTTACTTTGAACATAATATGCATGCATCAACGGACCTTGCTTAATATAATAATAATAATAATGAGGGTACGAACCTTGAAATTGTTTTTATTGCAAAAGAAAGCTACCTTTATGTCAGGTTTTTTTCTTTGCTTAAACTAACAATCTGCACCGCGTAGTGGCGCTAGGTTCACTCTGTAGGCAGTGTTGTAACAGATACATTATTGTGTATTATCTAGATTCAGATACAGATACTATCAGAAAAAATTACCTAGATACAGATACAGATGCTTTTGCTGTGAAGTATCTAGATCCAAATACAAAGCATAACATAATGTATCTAATAGATACATTTATAGATACTTGTTTTATTGTAATCACACCGAAAATAAGGACTTCCTAGTCCAATTTTTCGTACCGAGAATAGTCATTGAACTAAGCATCAATTCCAGGACTAGTCCTTGGAAAAATAGATAATTATAAAGCAGAAACCAATATCTAAAGATAAATACAGTGAACATTCAAACCTTTCCACCTGTTAGAATTATTATGTGTTCTTCTCACACTTAACTTGCGTTAATATTATAATAAGAATATAAAATAAATCATTATTGAAGCATTCCAAACATGATATTTGTGTTGATTTTCTATCTTCAGTCTTGGTGTTGTGCAAAATATTAATAACTTGAATAAACTCCAATAGTTTTTATTGTTCGAAAACCTAGAAAATGTTTGATCGTTTTAACAGAAACCATCATAGCCACTCTGATAACCTAACTTCAAAGTAGGTGTTGGTACGATTCACACTATAATAATTTTGCAAGTTCCTAGTACTATATTACACCCCAAAAGTCGCTAAATGTGGTTGCTTTTAGTTGATTATACATACTTTTTAACATATGTTCAAAAGCACTTCATTAGGATAGTTCTTACTTTGAAAGTTCTCAAATTGACTGTTGACAGAAAAATAGAAGTGTGTAACAAAGCCAGTATAGTGCCTTTACTGTACTCGCAGTCGCAGGCTTAGAGAACTCATCTGTGGTTTGTCGAGGTACTTATCTACAAAAAATTATGATACATTTTTATCTAATTGTGGTACGTTGGTACAAGCTGTAAATTATGGTTTTCAAGTATGTACCATAATTATGGTACAGTTGGCAACACAACCCTGGACGGACACGAATGCGTCTTCCTCACACAATCAGTAATATTATCATTCTATAATATCCATTGTTTATAGAGTCACTACATCTACTCAGCCAGGCCATGCTGGCGGATCAGAGTACCGTAAACAACGCCATTTTGGGGCGAGAAAAGCCCCAAATTGTTAATTATTATTATCCCAATTGAATTTAATTAAATTCCCTCTTTAGTTTAAAAAGTTTTTCTACATAGTTTATATTCTGACAGCCTCAAATAGATTTCACACTTCTGCTACCACAATGGCGTCGATTGCGGTACTCTAATACGCCACCTTGGCCTGGTGGACTAGATGTAGTGAGTTTAATTATTGTTTAATGAGGTGACTACACCATCTAGTAGATTTCAAAGCAATTCCATAATAAAAAATTAGTTGTATGTTTGGCGGTTTATTTCAAATTTAAAAGTCTACGCATCATTTAAAATAAAATTACGAAAATAAGTACAATGTATGTGTATCTGCACAAAACAGATACACAGATACTACAGAAAATGTACGTAGATCTAAATACAGTTACATAATTTTAAAAGTATCTAGAAATGTATCTAGGTACCATAAAAGTATCTAGATACTTGTATCTAGATGCATTACAACACTGTCTGTAGGATATAAACCCCGAACAAGCTCGTTATATTATATATGGATTGTATTAATCTTTTTATTTTCTTTTCCCTTTGATCATAATAATTTTTATTTGTTAACTTCTATTTCTTTGGTAAGACCCAAACAATGACACTCAAATACCCTTTTTTGTTTTGGACTTATCCAAGAAATAGAAGTTAACAAATAAAAATTATTACGACCAAAAGAAAACGGAAATAAAGAGATTAATACAATCTTATTTAAGTGATACAGAAGTTATCAAATAAAAAAAATATTAATCTCTACTAAATAAGTAAGAATAATAAATAATCTTTTTTCGAATATTCGATTCTTTTTAATATAATAATAAAGTTACTTTTAGAATTAAAAATGTTTTAGTATTTTAAAAGCAATCGATGATCGTAATCCTATTATTAGTAGTTACATCAAATAAGTTTCAAGTATCATCTCAAGAGGTTACATTTAAAAAATTACATTTTGTAAATATTTAAAAAGCAAATTTGTGCGCCATCCTTATTATAGATCAATACTCAATTTTATCAGATTTATACAGGTTTCTAATTCAGCATTTATAGAGCTTACAGTGAGCTCGTACAGAAGGCGCGCATTGACTAGAAAAAAGTTAAATTGAAGGAATTGTTTAATTTTAATTAAAATTATTTATAAGAATAGCAAACTGAGTGCAGTATTTAGTAAATCAGTATAGCTTAGATTTATTGAAAATTTATCTTTGTAAAATTAATACTTCAATTAAACTGGTAGAACTTATGTAATTAGTATGAGCAAAATTTAAATTTGTTATAATAGAGCCTAGTTTCCTTATATCTAATTTCAATTATAACACAGAATACAAGAATACCGAATTCAGAATTGCAAATTACTACACAGTTAACTCCAAATATGAAGAAATTTGCATAACACGTCATGTATTATAATACAATAATGTCACAGTAGTACATTACTGAATTACTGCACGAGTTAGTTTATTAGAATAAATCCAGTTTAATAGTAATAATTACAATAATGTTATAACATTGATTATTAGGAGTTATAACTAAATCTTAATACAGTTGAATTGTTACATTGATGCAATTCTAAAAATAGATTTTCATATAATACAGAACTAAAGAAGGTATGTAGGTACTGTTCAATCTCAAAAAGTCAAGTAAAGGTATTTCCAGATTGTATTGTTGAATGATATGATAAAATTCTTCAAGTCTTTCAAATCTCTTAAATTTATTTTATAAGGTTTATTTTCAAGTTGTTATTAATGGTTCCCTAAAGGGAGAGAAAACAATGTTCTTCAAATTTAATTTTCACAATTAATCTCAAATTAAATTTAGAACTTAGCCTTCTTCATCCATTAAAAGATAAATGAAAATCTAGATTAAATTTTGTTTAACAATTTTTTATCTTTTAATAATTTTTGATAATAAATCTCACCTCACACCTAATACCTAGTATTCATCTGGTAAACTAATAAAATGTCATTTCGGAAATTTTCAACATTTCTTTTATCGATGCAATCAGCTATCGAGATCAAATTGAGAAGCAATTCAATACATTTAATCTTCTTCTATTGTCAGTTTCTATTGTTATTATGTCTGTCCGAAACGTATCCGTATCGAAAAGTCTGGCAAAATAATTCATCAATTTTTATTAAATCCTCAAAAGAAAAAGAGAGCGAATGTATCAAACAGAAAGTTTTTTTATATGAATTTATTAGTTATTGTTGTGCTGTGGTTGCAATACCGAAAAATTATCCCTTGCTTTTGGTTTTCTTTTTGTATCCCTCTTTCTTCAAAGAAAATATAACCAGAAGTCAAGAAAGAAAAAATTATTTATGAAAGAGTACTTTTTCTTCTTTTAAAAATAAGTAAAGAGGTCCTTGAAGTTAATTTAGTTTGAAATCAAAGACTTTTCTGTTCCTTGATTAATGGGAAAAGTGCATAAAAAGATTATTAAATGTCGTCGTATATTTACCATAGATGGTTGCTCACGATTGAACTAGTTAATTAGTACTTGAAATTAACTCGAGTTAGATATCAGATTTTTCAGAAGTAACTTTACAGATTTCATTTTTAAAAAGTATTCCTTCTCTTTCATAATCCGTTCCGTAGACGCACTCAAGTATTATAAATCCAGATGCTTTACGTAAATATATTATGAACATCTACAGCGATAAAAGCAAAATATAACCTACGTGGTATTGTTAAATTGAGGAGTACAGGGTGTTTCAGTTAACTTTCGTGTAAATTTAATGTGTAATAGTATTCGTCAACAGGAACAAAAAATTCTTATGCTATTTTTGATTTTACACACATCGAAAAAACTTGCTAAAACGGTAAACTCTTGGGAACTGCTGGAACGTATAACGATCTACCTCACATATAATATCAAATACCTTGTTTAACAAACGAAAGAGTAGGTTTAAAAACAATATTTGGGCAATTATACACATTGGTGGTACGACATTTCGTTTTGTTTGTGATTTTAGTCTGTACATTGAGAATGAGCCATGACAGACAGAAATGGAATGTTTACATTAATTTAATACTTTATTATTGAATTAGGGACAAGTTTCTTTACTTTAACGTAATCTTGACTTACTTTTTTAGTTGGAAAACTGAACACTAATAATAAAAAACGCAAACCCACTATCTTTAATAACAGTCATTTTTTGGAAGTGCTACATCACAAAACAAGTAACAATTTATAGTTTATTTTTAAATAAAAATAAGTACGAATAATCGTAATAACACGAAATCAATGAATCACAATATCAAAAGAATTTTTTGCAACATTACATCAAATGTGCTTTATGTAAAATGAATTACCTTTACCAAAGAAATAATCACAACGAAAAACTACATTTATTTAAAACACAACGAAATGAAAAAATGGAAAATTGGTGACTGAACCTTTGTAGGAATAAATTCTCATCTGCCTAATATTACAATCTCAAGTAGAACGAAGAGACAGTGATTGAGTTTAACCGTCTTAATAATAAATAAACATCTTAATTACTACTTTTATTTTTCGTAAAACTGCGTGACCTTTGAAGGTAATTTGAAAGTTGATTTGTTATTGAAGGGCTATCTATGAAGGAAAATTGTATTGTGTTTACAAACATCTGTTTTTAATGTTTACGAAATTTAAAAAGATTTAAGATTTAAAAAATTTAAAAACAATGTATGTATTAATGTATGTTGGAAGAGGAAAATCTAGTTAAAATGGCACGAATAAACCTAAACAAGCTAAGGATCTTTTAAGAGCTAGAGGGTTCTAGAAGTTGAGAAACAGAAAGAAATCGGTCTTCGTTGATTTTCCAGACTGGTGATGCTTACATGTATCGTTACTTTTTGGGCACATTCGATTGAGTGTTAGGTTGAAAACAGGTACTAGTAGCCCGAGAGCTGGCGACCAAAAAGTGTAAGAGTTTTGTAAAGGCTAATATTTTAATATTAGCTTATATTTAGGGTGTAAATAAATACCCTTCACAAAAGAAACTCGGATATGGGGACACTCGGCGTCAGCGCAGTTTGAAAGTTGTAACAAGAAGTAGTGTCATGTAAGTGTTTTCTAAAAGCTGAAAATTGATCACTAAGCAGTTTATGTAATAAAAAACTGGAAAACAGTCGTCAGGCAGCGTAATGATCGAACGCGTCGCATCAGCACCAATGCGGTGGCCGCATGTCGTGAATTTATTGTGTTAATTTATTGAATATAGTTTCTCAAAAACAGTCAGACTGCATTTTGATAGAACCGAGCTAGTCAGCAGTCGCTAGAAGTAACCACTGCTTCTCCAGAATTTCTGTAATGTATTCTGCAAAAAATTTATTTTGAATAATTCGTTATATTATATTATGCTTAATTTATAAACAGAACCCAAAACCCAAATATTCAATAAAACAGAAAGTACTTAAAATAATGCAATTTACTTTTGACGTTTCTTTTTGAAAGGTATTCACTAATTAAGGTAGTTACTGCCCTCGTTTTGAAAGACAATTCGAAGTGGATGTCACGATAATGGCAAACGTATTGATTAAAATGCTTACAGAAACTTCGTAATACTGTAACATTTAGTTGAAATGTCTCAGTAATTTTATTTCAGTTATAACACACTTCTAAATAGGAACATTGTTTAAAATCTTATAAATTTTCAAATTGGCAGTGATATTTGGTAAAAGTATTTTTCGTCAATTAATATAGAGAATATTAAATATCTTTAGGACAAGAATAATGCTTTAAGGTTTTTCTAACATTTGATTGCATACAAAATGAGGTTGCTCTTTAATATTATCAAGATATTATGGTAAGGGATAGATAGGTATATAAACAAACGAAACGCATTAAGTCACGGTCAATTACGTTAATGTAACCTAACGATGAAGGTAGTTAACCAATATTATTATTTTTAGAGTTTTGTAACGGGCACGGCTGCGTTCACAGCGTATTATAAAATTCGCAGTGTAAGTGAACAAGTCTTTATTAATTCCTTTCAGTGCCAAATAGTAGTCAAGTGAATACTATTTTTGGAAATAGTACGATACCATGTACATTATACATTCTTCCAGGCTATTTTGGAAGCTATTCATTACTTTTCCTAACATATCTTCAGGAATAGTGACCGCTGCAATTCCTGGAGGATACCTTTAACCTCCAAAACGACCGTATGTCCTCTTCAAAAATTGCGGATAGTCCATTTAACTTAAAGAATGTTGCCCGGTTTCAAAACAGAACGACAGAAAAAAAACGTCAATTAACGTCAGAGCTGTTTCTCGTAAAACTTGATTTGTTCTTAATATAATCACTTATCAACAATAAAAATATGCTGCAACTAAATATTTTGGAATATTTACTATAGTAATGTACTTCAAGTGTAAGCACAGCGGCTTGATGTACCGACGTACACATTTAATTATATTTTTCACACACTTTGAAATAAAAGTTAATCTTGTAACGTGCAGGGAATTTGAAGATTCAATTTATAGAAATAATCTTACCACGGTCCTGTATATAATGTAAGGACATATTCACCTCATTGAAGAAGTAAATGTTCTCTCATCTCATTTTAAATAGCAGTTGCATTTCTATTGCAATTCCCACGGGTAAATATAATATTTAAATGTAAATTTACGTAGAATGATTCTATAGTATGACCAAAAAGTAACTCTATTAAAGGTGCCTTTGGAATTTTTAACTCATGTGTATTATAATACCAGAAATAACCAAAATGTAATAAATTGTAACAACTGTCACTATCAAAGGACTGATTATTTCGAATAGTTTTCTGGTGTTATAATACACATGAGTTCAAAATTAAGTAATAAATTTCAAAGTAATAAAGATATCTAGTCTCCTTTTTCGTTTACAAAAGGCACGTACAGACCTCATATAACAAATCTGCACTATTTTTTGTGATATGTATCTTTCTATTTGAAGCTGCAAATAAAATTTTTTAGTAATCAACAAAGTAATAAATTCAGTTTCATGTGTCTAGGCGTCAGTTTTATAGCTTTGCATTTCCGGTAAAACAGATAAGATTTTTTAAACAGATTCTTGAACTGTTGTTTGTAACAAACAATAGGTTAAGATCCAACGTGTTTCGCGCAAGTGTAGTTTCAGTCAGCAGTCTTTTTGTGAAGTTTTGGTTATGGTCACTGCTTCTAGTTGCAACGGTTTATTCCATTGTTGTGTGATGTTAGTGAAATTACCAATTTTGGATAACTGTTTACAGAATTAAGATCACGTATATTTATTTACCTAAGTTTAAACAAAAATGTTTATTTAAGATGAAATTTGGTATCTATGACTATGAACATTTCGGTTGTTAGTGTTTACTTATGTGGTTTGTGTAAAATCTATTTTGCTTGGGATCCCGAAATGTAACGTAAAACTTTAGTAGGGACGATTTTTGTAGTTAGGAATCTTTGCGACGAATTTTGAGAAATGGTGTTTTATATGAAATTTATTAAATTTTTTTATTCAATATACAGATTTCAAATTTAATTATCATTTGATAAAGTTCGACTCAACAAACTGCAGATGTTTCTTATATTATCAAAATTCTTTATTATTAAAATTATATTTTGATAAATTTAACGTAAATTTTAAAAGGGTGGTCATTTCCCAAATTGTGGACTTCTCGCCTTTATTAAAATGATGTAACATCTATTCAGTTTGATGGCGCCTTCTATTTTCTATTTGTTCCTGAATCTATTATCTAATCAGAAGTTTTGTGATTAACACCTACAACGCTCGAGTATAATTTGTTTAATGAGATCTCTGCCGTAGCATAAGTACAGTAAGTTTTGTGAAAGCTTGAGCATTTTAGTTGCACCATTTTGAGTAAGTACGTACTACCTGTTCAGTATTTTGTGTTTTAGAGAAAAATGTAAAGTTACAATTTACGGCCAATTTTTTGTATGTTATAAATTCAGGGACCTAAAATAAACATTTTTTAATTTAATTAATTTTAAATATTTAAAAATGAAATATTAATGTTGTTATGGATTGTACAAAATATATTTTTGGTATTTAAAAACAATAATTTTATACAATTTAGTTTATATTTAATATGCAATATACATCTATTTGTATACATGGTGTTTCAAGACGTACGTAAAATATTTCAAATACTAAATAAGAAGTTTATTTAGACTCAAATTATTTAGTTTATTTTAATGGTAAGGATTAAGTTAAGAAGAAAGTATTACACTAACAATACTTAAAACAGTTTTATTTTTTTATTTATAACAAGTGCTGATTTCATACATTGTTTTCAACTCAAGGGCGTAAAGAGGCTTTTATTAGGCCAGAAGCGTTATTTCTAGGAAAGGCTAGGAAAAGGCTGTAGGGCCATAAAAGCAAGTTATGCCCGCTATACATATACTACTTTATGTACAGATTAAGTTTTTATTCCGAATCTATTATTGTGTAAAAATATTTAATTAAATGTGTACGTAGATACTATTGATTTCATAACGATCTAGGACATAGAGGATAACATGATGCTATTTTATTCTTTTTTCTTATAAAAAAATAATAAAAAATAGCATTCTGTTAGCCTTGCTGTCCTACATCATTATGAAACCAATAGTACATCAAGCCGCTGTGCTTACACTTAAAGTACGTTACTATAGTAAATATTCCAAAATATTTAGTTTCAACTATTTTTCATTGTTGATAAGTTTACGAATTATATTAAGAAGAAATCAAGTGTTACAATAAACAACTTTGACTCCTCCTGCTACTAAATCTTTAGTGAAAAAGGGAAAAGGAGCTAAACATATTTTTGAAGATTTGTCAGAAACTTACCTTGACTGAAAAGTAGAGGACCTCGTACGTCATGATTGCAGTGTTCTGGTTAGGGAGGTAGCAGGGACAGTGAATATTAGTGTAGAACGGATACATGAAACTATTCCTATCTATAAATGTCTAAGGTAAGCTCACGTTGGGTACCTAAAATGCTTACATCCATCGATAAGCAGCACCGTATCCAATGTTCAAAGCAATTTTTTGATCTGTGCGCGAACAATCTTGATGAAATTATTTGGCCCATAATAACCGTCGATGAAACCCGGATCTACGAATACAATCCAAAATCGAAACTTAAATCTGTGCAATAGGTGGGAAAAAGAGCACCTGCACCACGAAAATTTAAGAGTCAAACGATGCAGGCAAAGCTAATGGCTACAATATCTTGGGATGTCTAGGGTGTTCTCCTAATCGATTGTATCCCGAAAGAATACTGTTTATTATGCAAATTTGAACTCTAATTTCCGACGAATAGTTCTGGAGAGTCCAAGAGGTAAATCCCGACGTAGTATCGTAGAGTTATACCACTAGAATTTCCAAGTAAGCTGTGGTCGATGTAGGATTCCAGGAGAGCAAAACTCTCCTTAAAATAACTGCTCTGACTTGACTCCCAGTGATTTTTCCTCTTTCCTAATTTGAAAAAAGAAAATCATCGCGGAAAGAGATTTCTATTCGAAGAGGAAATGGTGTCGGCTGTAAATCAAAATTTTGTAGGCAATCCTTCCGATTAATTTTTAAATGGTTTAAGATTATTATACACCCGTTGTCAAGAGTGCATTATTTAATTCAAAAACGTTTTTCTTATGTCTTAGGATCGATCATTATCAACATTCCTCGTATATTCGTAATTTTATTCATCATTTTAATTTAATTACATTATTCTCGAAGGGGCACAACAAATCAGGTGCTCTTGGGCTAAGGACCGGGGACTATGATAGCCCCGTAAGCCCATATACTATAAAGACGGCTTTGATCATGCAGTAGCATCACAATTTTTTAATTTTTAATTGGTTTGCAAAAGTTGAACTAACTCATTTTCTAAAATCGGGTCATCAAATAAAATTGTGATTGGTATGACTCTGTTGGTAATAAAACACTTTATGTAATTATATTGTCAAAACAATTACAAATAACAGTTTTATTTGACGACCCGGTATAAGCATTGCAACATTTTTGTATTTTCGGTTCCTGGATAGATCTTCTGGAGGTGACTCCAGCATTTGAAGGTCCTGTGTGTCGCCTGGAGTAGGTAAATTGTTTGCATATTTTCTTGTAATATTTAATATTTGTTAAGTACGCCTTTTTTTAAATAATGTACATACATCCAGTGCCTTGAATTATGTTTCATTTAAACATAATTCTAGGCACTGGATTTATGTACATACACAGTAAGCAGACTGACGTCATTTTAACGTCGATTATTGGTCAGTCATTACGTCATTTTCACCTTTGAAGTGACGTTATAATAAGGTTAATAGGACGGGTAAATGTCACAGCCCAAAAATGACATTTTACGACGTAACAAAAACGTTGTTTTATGACGTAAAGAAAACGTCATATAATGATTTACATGATGTTTTATGGATGTCTTAAGGATCAATTTATTTCTACTTCTGCAAATAAATCACCTTAATTTGAAAAAAATATTTAAAATTCTGAAACATGAATACAATCACTATTATTATACTTACATGGCAGCCATAAAACGCCTGTTATTTTATGATGAAATGCCATCCTAATTTGTTTTACCAACGCCGACACAAAAACTGCAAGAAATGCCCAGAAATAAAATATCACAAACATATATTTTTTAATGAAATATGTACACATCATGCAGCTAAAAGGAAATCAAGATCAATCAACTTTTTGCACGTATTCGGCTCTTTCTTAGTTGCATTGTTTTCACGATATTTACTGATATCGGTCACGTGATGCTAGAACACTCTGAGTTTGAATTTTTGAAACGTATAATAATAATAATAATAATTACTACAACCCATAACCTTAACCAAGGCCCCAGAAGCTATAAGCTTGTGCGGGAGGGAGGGGGCGATTATTATTATTATGTAGGCCCAATGTGCGGCTGCAGCCGACTTATAGATGGAACAGCGCAAATCCCACATTTGTGTTACAGCTAAGGGAAACTGCAGAAAACCTTAACCAGATCTGCCAGCGCCGGGAGTCGAACCCGGGCCGCTTGGGTGAAAGTCCGGCACGCCAGACATTACACTACCAAGGCTGTTTTAAAACCTGCACTGTATGCACCTCATCTGTTTATTGTGTTTATAAAAATGATTGAGTCTGCAACAATAATAAAGGTAAATATCAACTAATATTTTAGCGCTAAGTGTGCAAGATATTTTTAGGTTCATTTTATTTATTCAAATTCAATGACTATATACCTATTAATTGTAAATTTATTGTAAGAATTTTGTGAAAAATTTACAGCAAAATTTTGATTTAAATTTCCACAATTCTCGTATATGTAAAACGGGTCATACTTATATTTTTTAAGAAAATTTGTCGACGTCATTGAGACGTCATAACTCTAAATTCATCATACTGGTATGACGTCAATTTAACGTTATCATTTGGCATTCATCATCAGCGACCGAACATGTCTAAAAAATCACGTAAATAAGACGGCACTTTGCTTACTTGGTATGGGCGAATTCCGGATTGATAAGTTTTGTTATATCGATTACTTTTTAACAGTCTTCTCAATATAATTAATATTTGTAATAAATTATTATATGCAAGACATTTGCATTCAAGACATTCAAGACACATGCAAGCAATTTGCCACTAATGTAATTTGCACCACGATGGTACATTTTCATAGTCGGTGTCCAGCTCTTACAACTTTGGTATTTTCTCAACCTGTGCATATTTGTAATTTTCGGTCACTTCATTTTCATCAGCTTATAATTTCAAAAAAGTTATTTATCTGGATCTATATGCTGCTCTACTTAATGCTGATTGGTCATTTCTTAATAATATTACTGATGTTAATGTAGCATGTAATAAGTTTTATCATGTTTTCTACTCCTTATTTGATCTCTATGTACCACGTTTTTGGAAAACTAAACAACATATCCCTCTTGGGGTATACAATGGAAATAATCCTGTGTATTCGGCTAAAAAATAAATTCTTCGACAAATATAAAAGAAATAAGTCTAATTATAATCTCCAGAACTACCAACACTTTAGGTCATTAGTTAAGTCAGAATTAGATATTGTGTATCGAAATTACATACCGAAATTCAAGAGTTTCTTATTAATAATCCTAAATACCTCTGGTCCTACATTCAAACTAGAAGAGGCAACTCTAGAATTCCTGGAAAATTACATATGGATGGTGAGTACTTTAAATCACCCGGCTTCTATCGTGAATGCATTTAAACAATATTTTAGTAATGTTTACTTACCCTCGTCTAACAATAGTATTCCCGAAAATAGTTATAATATTGTACAATGCTTGCTACAACTACTGATATTCTTCGTTCAATATATCAACTAACAGATAAGCATACTGCTGGCCGTGACCAGATACCATGTTTTTTAAACATAGATTGCTCTAGAGCTTTAGTTACACCATTGTCAATTATATTTAATCTCTCTTTGAAAGCTTCTACGTTTCCAAATGTCTGAAAAGTAGCTAGAATCTGCTCTGTTCTAAAAAGTGGTGATAATAGTGATGTTACTATGTAACTTTTTAAAAACTCACAAACGAAACAACCCCCCGCGATTGGGCGCCAATTGTAACTTTTCGTTTTTTCACACAAGATAAACAATAAAAACTATAAAATTATTCATACTTACTTTATCATACAATACTCAGAATATTCACCACGGCTTGAGATTTAGCTCTCTCTTACAAATTTAGTATTCAGGTCGTAGGTATTGGTTCCACAGTTGTTGTGAAAAGGAGTAGATAAAGGTTTCAGAACACAAATAATAACTCAAAAAAAGCGCCATCTGATTATGAAGCTTAAACGTGTTTATTAGTATAAACAACCAATGATGTTAATTAAATAAGCTTAAAAAAATATTAAATTCACTAACCAAAAAATGAATTAAATATTAGATTGAAAACAAAAACATTTTGTTTATGTTTTAAAATTTGGAATAAAAATGAAATAAAATGTTCATAATTATATGGTTCCGTTTTTAGATCTTTAGTATAAACTGAAAACATTTATTAAACAATAAGAAAATAGATAAAAAAATAACAAAGCACTTGAATAATAAAACACACACGACATAGGTTTATTACAAGTAAAATCAATATTCATTTAATAACGATTAAAGATAATTACACCAAAACAACTCAAAACAGATTTACATAAAACCTTTTAATCAGCAAAAGTAACCAAGAAATTTATTAGATTGGTCAAATAGAATTATTCAGCAAAATTTATTTAATTATTAAAATTATGTAAACTTGACTTCGTCGAAAAAATCGACAAACAAATATCTAAAGGATATTATGCAAATTAGATTAGTCTAAATATTATCAGCATTGATTATTTTAAAATTCTTTAACATTAAAGATTTGAATTTTCTAGATACTATAGAGAGCTCTCTTCCTAATAAAAAATTACAAAGTTCCTTGTATAAAGGATTATTAAACTAAACTGCAATAATAAACAATTTCTTATAAAGTACAATACCTTTCGTTTTTATCCAACTAAACTCGTAGAAGAGAAACAAAAACAATCCATTAGAAATTGGAAAATGGCCTCTATTTTGCAAGATCGTTGTTAACATTAACTTGGTCTGGAAGTGTTGATTTTCAGATAGTAGAATCCAAGGATGAGATTCAATTTAATTACTGTCATTTACGCATATGATTTCACAAATAAGTTTGATCGAGCACACATTAAACAATCCAAGATTTTAAAATGTTTATAAGTTATAACGTATTCAGTTTTATTCACGAAATAAAACGGTAATGTTTCTCAGAAATTTAAATAATCTTAATCACAAGTAGCACTTAATGCGTTTACATTCTTTGCGCGAAGTTCTAATTTACTGTGTTAATTTATAGGAGAACGAGAATCTGTCTTTCAATTCTGGATCAAATTTAAGTGATTTTTCTTTATGATAAACTGCACTAGTCTTAAAACCAAACGAAACGAAATAATTGTTTTTAGTAGTTCTTCACCATAAAATGAACCACTATTGTTTATTCGCGATACAAAATTATAAATCTTTCAAACACGATTTAACGAAACGTAAATCCTTTCAAAACTTGTCCTTTGCAACAAAATAACACTAAGACTGTACTGTACTGTATTTAGAATTTATTTTAATTCTAAAGTATTAATAAACTGTAATTCGATAACATTGATTCAAAATCAACCACTATTTATCGGAACTCAATCGAAAGACGTCCACACTCTATGCTTGAGCGGGGGATTCTCTTTTTTAATTATTTAAACAAGAACGAGGATTCAATAATATCGACCTTCATTACTGGAAGATCAAACGAGAGTCGTCTGCCACGAGGCACAGGCCAGAAGCAAGTAAGTGACGCGACGCTACAACCCCAATCTCCGCGTTCTTATTTTCGCGTGGGAATATCAGCCAATAGCGAGGTCTCACTCACGAACAGTATTGATTTTTTCTAAGTACCCAATCAACAACGAGTCGCGTGTTTTCGCTTAACGAATCAGGGCACAGCAACTAAAAAGCAAGTATTGATTTTTCCTCTAAAACTGCGAACGCCTTGAATTATCATTTTTTTAAACGCTTATATTTTAAAAAGAATGCAAATTTGCAGAACCGAACTTAAGATTTTTGTAAATATAAATATAAAATTCTACATACTTGAGGCCGATAGAAAATGTACCGTTATAACTAACTATAGACATGTTAGCATCCTATCTAACTTCGTCAAACTTTTTGAAATAATAATATACAATTACGCATATTCATTCTTCAAACCACACCTAAGTTCATACCAACATGGATTTATGGAGGGTCGTTCCACCGTCACTAATTTAGCGCAGTATACACAATACATTTCAAACATAATTGATAGAGGAGGTCAAGTTGATACAGTGTACTTGGACTTTTCTAAAGCCTTTGTTCATATTGATCATAGAATTGTAATAGTTAAATTAGAGTTTTGTGGTCCTCTAACAGCTTGGTTTAAATCGTATTTATCGGATTGTCAACAACATGTAGCGTGGATATGTTTCTTGACACTTTTTCGACTTTATTTGGAGTTCCACAGGGCTTGAATCTAGGGCCTTTTCTATTTCTACTGTTTGTCAACGATCTTCCTTTTACGATTTCTTGCGAAAAACTATTGAAACTTTAGGTGAAAGGAAAATATCATATTTTCATATTTTATTAATGAAAATGTCACATACCAAGCAGATTAAAGACTTTGGCACCCTGTTTGACCATAAGCTTACATTTATTATTCTATTCACATTTTTAGCGTTGTCAGTTCATCCTTGAAAGTGCCGGGTTTTATAATAAGGAAGCGCATGGTCTTTACTAATGTAATCGCATTAAAAACTCTTTGCCATTTTTTAGTTAGATCCAAATTTAAATACGAATTGTTAATTTGGTATCCTTATTATAACACCTACAAAACTGAACTTAAAAATGTTCAAACAATTTTTTTAAAGTTATTGTCCTATTGCGTTGATGGTGGTTATATTACTAGAGGCTTTGATCACCTTGCTTTAATTCAAAGGTTTGAGTGTGAAACTTTAGAAAAGAAAAGAGTATTCTGTAGCTTATGCTTTTTGTATAAATTACTTTATAACAAAATTGCTGCTACAGATTTATTGGCACAACTTAACAACTTTTTAGTACCTAGATCAACATCGAGAAGTAGCAATTTGTTTCACTGTGTTACTGCACATATCAATACATTAATTAGGTCTCCTATTGTAACAATATGTGACAATTTCAATATTATTTCTAGGTACTGCGACATTATCTGTTGCACTGTATCAAATATAAAAACCATTATTAAAAATAACTTTGCATAACAATTTATTGTATATTAACTGATATATTTTGTCTCCAACCGCACGAATATGGCACCATAATATCAAATTATTTTGTATAGAAAGTAGACCATTTACGAACTGTTGCTGGTTACCATAGCAACTGTACAAAAAGTAATCATTTTTTTACTGCGACAAAAAGTAATCTGATGTTACGCGTATCATATTTTTCGCGGTGCTCTAAAATATTTTATTCTATACCAAAAATGGAAAATAAATGAAATTTTCAATTAAATAATAATCTATCATTTATCTGTTTTTTGATAATATTAAGATAGTTATTAAATAAATTTCTTAAGACATA
Source organism: Agrypnus murinus (assembly GCA_929113105.1). Classification (NCBI taxonomy): domain Eukaryota; kingdom Metazoa; phylum Arthropoda; class Insecta; order Coleoptera; family Elateridae; genus Agrypnus; species Agrypnus murinus. Next base: position 36,804,953 of record OV816025.1, on the reverse strand, counting down.
AAAAGAAATTCCATGTTTCTATTAAAATCTTAACCTCTCTTAAAATCAATCTTAACCTCTTTTCATTTAAAGCATACTTCTGTCCGTTGCCTACGTATTGAGTATTTCTCAATTATATTATATTTAAATTTCCCCTTTTTACCCGGAAACAAGAAGTTATGTTGTTTGTTCTTAACATTCCTCTCACGGTGTTTACTAGTTAAAAGCGCCCGAGCAGAAATTTGATAAGGCTAGAATCGGGCCCCTATACGGCCTGTCCTAGTTTAAACAAGGGCCAGATCAGAAATGTAACGCCTTGGCAGATCTGAACCCGATCGGGCTTTCAAATATGTCCATATTCATATCCGAGTCTGATAGGGAACAACCTTATAGGTCAGTCCATATTGGAACCTGATCAGGGCCACATATAAATTCCTTAATAGAGTATGCCGTAGTAGAACCTGACCCGGCCCAGATCGTTTTAGGGTTTGCCATAACAAATTTCTGCTCGGGCAGTTGGAGAAAAAAATAGCATCTTTAATTCATACAAAAAATGCGTTTTTGGGACTCATAAGATTGCCAGACTCCGCTAACACGTCGTCCGCTAACTTTCTTATTCGTCCCAAAAACATGCATTTTTTTGTTCTAATTAAACAAATAACTATATATTTATATGCATATGTTATTTGTTGTTGATGTTATATACCCATTTAAATTTAGTTTAATGGTTTTGCGTTGCGCTTAACAGCATTCATACTATATTTACTTGTTTTTATCTATACCAGTTTTTATATTTTTTCTGTTTGTTTTGTCCTGTAAGTGGATCTTTATTCCAGGGTAGGAAGAACGAAAACATTTGATTCGCACCCAAAAGAATTTAATTTTTCATTCGTTCACGAACTTTATGTTTTAATTATCTAGTAGAAATAAATTTCGTTCCCGAGCGCATCTTATTTGCTGATCGTTAATAGTTATTTACATTACAAGCTGCGAAAGTTTACTTTTAGGTGCAAGGTGTTTTTGATTGGCCGAGGCGAAGCGCAAGCGTAGCCGAGGTTAGTTAAAAACACCGAGCACCTGAAAGGGCTTTCGCAGCGTGTAATGTATTAAACTTTTCATTCTCCCCTTGGCATTTATTAACCACCGTAAATAAATAAAATTATGTTTCAGTAATTATAATAAAATAATGTTTGTATATACAACGGTATTGTTATCAAGGTAATGTTGACAACAGCCACCTTATAATATTATATTTAAAAAAAATTACAGTTTTACTTCGTTGTCCAGGGACCGAAAGTTTTTCATACCTAGCAACCACCTCGCATGTTTTACTTTCGCTTTCGGTTGCCTTGTCAAGATAGAAAGTTACACTTTCGTAAAGGGAAGAATGAAAAAAAAATTTTTCGTTCACAAATTTATCACGTATGAATCATTCGCGATTTAAATAACAACGCAGCTTTAATATGCTAAGATGCAGTTTTGTTAATACATTAATACACGGAGAATTGCAAATTTGTATAGCGCTGTCGAGTTTTGTTTGATAATTTATTAATTGATATTCTTGTTTTCGAATTATTTGTTTGCATCAAGAAATTTTAATTGATTATGTACTTTTTGTTTCTGTACCATTTTTTATTTGTTTGTTTTATTTTATTACACACTGACTTTTTCAACTACATGTATAGATTTAATATTTGTCTTAAATTCTTTTTCATTTGGTTGTAGTTTCTTACAAAATTGGTCATCATCGAAAATTCTGAAAGATATACCTTTTACGGCAACAAGTCCAATGCAACACAATAGGAACTCACTTTTATTCATATTTATAGAAACTTGGGTTTGTTTCTGTTTTCGAACCCTGTTTGATAGTTGATTCCGCATTTTGGTTTTCTTTTTCATCAAGAATTTTTTTATTCACTTTAGCGTAATACAGCTTCATGTTTCCAGTTTGATTTCCTTTCAATTTCTTTTCACGCTCTAAACAAGTGGAAGTATTTGATTCATTATCATAATTAATATATTTGGTTAAATTAAATTGTTTGTGTCGGCCCATATCGTATGAAATTGGTCAATAATTTTATATAAATAAAATTGCAGAGTAGTAAGAACTATAAGTATAGTAAGGATAATATAAGAACTTAAAACGAATGATTCATTTTCGTTTGTATACATTCTCGAATGGAATTTTTTAAACAGTCAATTTTGCATTCATTCCCGAACGAATAAAACTGCCGACGTTAAAATTTAATTCTTGAAAGAATGAATCATAAATTCTTAAATATAAAATTCATTCACGAGTGGTAAAATAAGAAAAGAATCGAATTTTTTTCATTCGCGAGTGATAATTTCCTTCCCTGCTTTATTCTGTTGGGCAAATAAATTATTATTATTATTATTATTGCATGTTAAAAGTTTTCTAAATTCTCTATCTGACTATTCAATCGTTGGTGTTCTTCTAATATAGTATTCTTATTTTCTTTATCCTAGATAAATGGACAATTGCATATAAAGAAAGTGAGGATTATATTTTTAATTAAAAAAAAAGAGAAAAATCTCATATAAACAAAAGGGATAAATCGCAACGAAAACAAAAAATTATCTCCATGACATCCCTTAAATTTAAGCTTCCATAATAGAGAGAGGAAAAATTGTCCAACAATATAGCTATATAAACGTTGTTGTACATTACACAATCCAGGCCGAGTTTTCGGAAGTAAAAAAATGTGACACTGAGTGATGTTTTTGGTGGCGTTTATCCCCTGAAATGTCCACTTCCTAATTGAGCAAGGTCCGGTTGTTTCTCAGTTAATGGTCCAGGATCAGAGAGTTGGGGCCCAAACGCCTTTTATATTTAGTTTAAAGTGACTCTTGTGTATATAGAGAACCAAGTCCCACGAATTGCGTGCAAACCGTAAAGTACCTGCCCGCTCGTTATTGTGGCTTTTCCCCCAGTTTTCCCCATTTCGGTTCATTTAAAACTCTTAGCCTTTGTATTTAATTGTAAACAATCTAAACGGGTCGACTTTTGTGGCTTGTTTGTTTTATAATAATACGTTTTTAATTACGTAAGTTTCTAAATTAAAAAATTAAAATAACCGGTTATGTTTTAGTGTTAAGGAATTATCAACGTTAGCGGTTGAGGTCTAGTACCAAAAAAATAGTTTATTGCATACAGTATACTTTACTAAAATTCAACAAGTGTCTTTTAACGTTTAATTTAATAGTACGATGAAGGTAACAATTTTGACAAAAAAATTTATTTCACATGCACTAAAAATAATTTTCCCTTGTCGCAACGTGTTTAACGGTTAAGTAACGGAAGAGTGATATATCGAAGTAATACATACGTAGTATACGGGTTGTAAAATGCAGTAATTGCTTTCATTATTACACCTTGCATAATTTAACACTAAGCGTTTAAATTCTTAGATGTTATGATGCTACATAAAGCGTCCCTTAGCTACGAACGTTGAGCAAAAGCGGTCCTAAGAACATAATGGGGCTATATGTTAAATTCATTCTGAAGCTTGCTGAAATTTCTGAGAATTTCCTTATGAACAAACGTTTATAATTTGCTTTTTTCCCTGCAGAGCTTTTGTATTATTAATGTTGAGTTGTAGTTTGCTTGTAAGTAAGATATTTTAAATGTTTTCAGTGTTGGCGCATTTTAGAAGCGCCACGAGAAGTTGTATTGAGAAACAAAATAAAACTAGCTTGTTCAAATGTCAAGAAATTAACTTTAATAAAGAATTTACAAGAATAAAAAATATACAGTCCACTTATTTGAAGATTAATTAACATATGGTCCTTCGAGCCGGATGAAAAAGCATTTTGGAAACTGTTAATTAAACTAAGAGAAGAGAACGGGAAGTTGGCGAAATTTGTTTGCAGTCCTTTGCAGTAAGAGAAGAATTTGCATCCGAGCGGCCATCGGTCCCACGTGCAGGGACGAACCTAAAGAGTTTTTTTGGAGGGGGTAACCTTATAAAATAGCTTCAATCATTATTGAAAATGACAGAATTAGTAGTAGTGTCATTGAAAAATCGCCGTAAGACGATTAAGGGTCAATTAACTCGTTTAAAAACTCATTTTAATGATTTAAAGGATGAATAATGTGATAGTAAAATAATTAATCAGTTAAGATTAAGGTTAGAAAAGGTTGAGCCTTTATGGAATGAATTTAATGAAATTCAGTCACAATTAGAAATTGCTGAATCTGCTGAGGTTGATGATGCTGAAAGGGAAAATTTTGAAACTACTTATTTTTCGTTAGTATCGGAAATTAAAGGTTTTATTAATGAATCGGATAATAATTCCGTAGGTGGATCTGTGATCGGTTTTGATATAAGTATAGGTCAGATCATCAATATAGTAATTTGGTAAAACTACCGCCAATTAGACTTCCGACTTTTGATGGTACTTATAGTAATTAGTTGGAATTTAGGGATTCATTCAAGGCGCTTGTAATACAAAATAAGCAATTAACGGATATACATAGATTTTTGTACTTGAAGTCAGCGTTAGGTAAAGAAGCTTCACAAATTATTAACTCTATCGAAGTGTCCGCGAATAATTATAAGGTAGCATGGGAATTTCTAAAAGAAAGATTTGAAAATAAGAAATTAATGGTTCATACTCATATTAGGGGAATTTTTGAACACCCTACGGTAATGAAGGAATCGCATACAGAATTGCGCGGGTTGTTTGACGAAGTGCAGAAGCACTTATGGTCATTAAAATCATTAGGTGAGAATACCGATTCATGGGATCGTTTAATAATTTATATTATGACAACTAAGTTTGATAAAACGACCAGGAGAGATTGGGAATCTTAGAAATGTGAAAAGGAAGTGCCAACGATGGCAGACTTAAATAAATTTTTAAAATCGAAATGTGAGGTTTTAGAAAAATTAGAAATTACCAAATCAGAGGTCGCGTATACTCAGAAATCAAATCAGAGCCAAGGGTTTAAAAGGCAATTTAATAAGGGTAATAGCATGACGATGGTAAACGTAAATAACACAAAGAATTGTTCTTATTGTGGGGGAGAACACTTTATTAGAATTTGTGAGAAGTTTTTAGAATTAAGCGCAGAAGATCGCATGGACGCGATAAAAAAACATAAATTATGTTTGAATTGTTGTACGGGAGGTCACTTTTCATATAAATGCAAGGCTCCTAAATGTATGAAGTGTCAAAGGGCACATAATTCGTTATTACATATCAATCGTTTTAATAAAAAAACGAGTAATAATGGTACAAATTCATTAGAGGAACAGACTAATCTCGCATCTGTAGCGGGAACGGAATCCGTGAATGGGCACGCTACGGCTATTTGGGACCCACGGAGGGTTTGTTCAGAAATCTTATTATCAACTGCGGTGATAAAAGTTAAAAATGCAGAAAATAAAGAAGTTAATTGTAGGGCGTTATTAGATAGCGGCTCTCAGAGTAATTTCATAACTGAGAATGCTTGCAAAAGATTAGGGTTCCGACCAATAAAAACGAATCATCTTATTAAGGGTGTAGGACAAATAATCACTAATATAAATAAAAGTGTGAATTTGGAAATTGCTTCATGTGTGAGTAATTTTGAGACTAAGGTTAATTGTTTAATCATACCAGCAATCACAGAGAAATTACCATTAGTTTCAATTAATAGAAACACCTTAAAAGTGCCACAAGGATTCAATTTAGCTGATCCAAATTTTTATGTATCTGCAGAAATAAATATTTTGTTAGGGGCAGAGATATTTTGGTTAGTCCTGGATAAGGGAAAGGAAAGTTTAGGGATTGATCAACCGGTATTGCAAAATACTTATTTAGGTTGGCTTATTGCTGGAAAATTAAGTTCACAGCGCGAATGTTGTAATCTTTCAATGAGTTGTGTAACTACAAACGATGAGAATAATCTAATTAGTCAAGGTATAAAAAGATTTTGGCAATTAGAGGAAATCAAGAATAGAGATAAAATTCTATCAAGGCAGGAAAAGTTCTGTGAAAGGTTTTTTGAAGAAACTACGGAGCGCAGCGAAGAAGGGAGATTTATAGTAAAGATTCCATTCAAAGAGTGAACGGAAAAACTTGGGAATTCAAGTTATACCGGGATACGTAGATTTGAATTACTAGAGAAACGGTTAAATAAAAATTTAGAATTAAAAAGGGAATATTGTGCTTTTATGTCAGAATATGAAATGTTAGGGCATATGCGCGAAACTAAAATAGATGAGCAGAATACGGACATCGTTTTCATGTACAGGTCCGCATAGTCGCCTAGAGTCTGACATCCGAACTCATCCCACACTCGACTAGCGTGGGTGTAGTCCTCGTCGGTTATGCCTCCCCCTTTAACTTGGAGAAGAAGTCACGTTTAGGGGGAAGCTGAGGTTCATCAACACGCCCCCAGGAGTCGAGGTACTCGTAGGGGAACACGCCTTTACGGGTCAAGAGTTCGAATTTGTAGTCATTTAAGTCGGGGAATTGCTGCCTCATTATCTTTAACTCATCCAGGTACGATGCAAGTTTATCGAGGGAGGAAGCCATGAAGCGGAAAGAGTCGATAAATCTTAACTTGATCTCGCTGCCCTCTATCGATTTGGTGAACGAAATGTACTTAGTTTTGTTCACCGGCAGGAGATTGACATTGCCGTCAATTTGTAAAGCTAAGTCTTTGATGATGAATGATGCATCGTACCCGCTGAGATTATGAAACACTACCGGGATGACCCTTTTATCCTGGTAGTTGATGTTACACCCGACGTGCCCGGCTCCACGAAAAGCTCCAGTAAGATGACAATGATCATGGACTTTAACATCATTATCAGTAAACGGCTTTGAACAGATGTGGCAGGTAGTAGCAGCCTTAAAATCTCGCTCTTCTTGAGGAGTAAAACTCATAGGTTTAACCGTCCTGTAGATAGGTTGTACATCCTCAACAATTTGCTTGAGCTCCTCAATAAACCATTCGCGGCAGGGCCCCCGATGACTTTTGTATTTGCTTAGGGAGGGATCGTAGGAGCTGTGAAAATAGTAGCCTACGCTAAAGGCCTCGTGCTCTTGATAGAGCTCGCTCTGCTTCCCTTTTTGTTTCTTTATCGGTTTTAGTAAAGCCTCGAAGTCCGCATAAATGATGAAGGGTACACGAAGAGCGTGGCTGAGGTTCTTGAATTGTATTATTTTCTCATCCTCCCTAGGCATTCGGACTCGACACTCATTGATCTCCCCGCAATCGATTTCATGAGTTTTCAACCTCTCCTCGCTGAAGAAACTTTGAAGGCAGCGCTCGCATATCTATTTCTTATGCGTGTTAGATGATAGTTGTTTATTAACTAGGCGGCTCAGGTTCTTTATCCAAACCCAGTGATATTTTATATCATCCTCATCATGATTCTCATCATACGTACTCTGTATGATGAGGAGGTTGACGTGTCGATCAAGTTTCTTTTTGGTGATGCGGGCGGACACTACTTTATACCCTTTTTTTTGTCGCTCGAGCATGAAGATATTGACAGAGATGTTATTCAGCTTCTCAAAGCGCTTGACTTGATCGACAGTCATTGGTAACCTGAGGCCTTCGACATTCAGAACTTCAGAATAGTGAGGGTAATTGCTGTCTCTATCAGTATGAGAATCATCAGTAGGACGGAGAGCGGAGACAACTGCCCACGCGAAACAGGCATCATAATCGTTCCTGACGTTGATGCATGCCTGCTTTCTCTCTATACTGGGCGGCCGGGGTACGTAAGATGAACCCCGAATGGGTTCGTATCTGTAAACATTTGAAATTAATTTTTGAATTAAGAATAAAGAGAAAGTATATTACCTGTTTACATTGACAGCAATATTAATGATGGACTTGAGTGCCCATCCGGATTCCCGCTCTTGGAAATCCTCGCGCTGAACAATGATGCTGTCTTGAACATACTCCGACCACCACTCTTTCAAGTCGGTCTCCGCATCAATTACGACATTTTTGGACTGAAAATGTTTAACGTCCTCTATGGGGCCCTCTGGGGAATCTTTCTCAAAAACGCCGCAGAAAACTGTGTTAGCCTTCATCTGGGGCATCTTTTTGAGGGCATGTTTGATGCAGGTAGAGAACAAGAAGTATGCGTCCTCGAGAAACGTAAGATGATCTGTGTGCTTGAGGTTCACGATCACCCCCGTCCGAATTCTGCCTTGGAAGGCTGAATTAACTTCCTCCCAACGCAGTCTTTGACTGCGAATTTCCTTATGAGGATTGTAGCCTGCCCCCTGAACATGGCGGGCTTTCATGATTGTTCGGCATCCTAAAAAATATTAATTAGAAAATTGTAAAAATGTGCAAATAATATGCTTACCCTTCATCCGTCCTATAGCGGCTTCTACATGGTGCTTGTGTCCTATGTTTAAATCACCCTTTTTGAGGGCAGCATTTAATAGGCGGATGTTGGCCCCTGCCTGCTTAATCCATGCCTCAAGCTCGGCAGGATTTTCAATAATTAACTGCATTGCCCGTTCACTGGTGTTAATCATTTGAGTTGAAGTCTCAATAATGGTGGCCATTTTTTCTTTAAAATAAAACATATGAAGCCGTTTAATAAAATTAAAATAAATTAATAAAAATTTAACAAAATTAAAATAAATTAATAAAAATTTAACATACCTATCTCACAATAAAAATTTACAACACTTAAAAATTCACGAAGCACTGACAAGAGCACAAAGCAGAGCACAAGATACTTCTACGATAACTGAAGAAGAACTGATAAGCTTTCTGTAGGTGTGGCGCCTTTTTATTCTAAATCTACCTCTCGGCGGTAGGTGTGTTAAAATGGAGCGGAAGTCACATCCTGTTTCAAATTTTGGGGCCCGATGTAAAATTTTTGAGCGGATGTAAAAGACCGTTACAAATGGCCGGATGTAAAAGTCCGTTAAATTTCGGAGCGGATGTCGTGTCCTGTTTCTGGACCGGATGCATCTGAAAATGTTTCGGGCCGGATGCTTGGGACCGGATGCTGCATCCTGTTTCAAATTTTGGAGCGGATGCAAAAGTTCGTTACAACGTTCATGACGTCATCGGTCGGACTCAGACCGGAAGTAATATAGTTTTTTTGGGCCCATGTTAAATCCCATAAGAAAATGGTGTCGTGGCGGCTTAGTTTTACTACTAATAAGCTTTTTAACGACATGAAACTACAAGAAATAGTATGTTGGAACAGATTGATATGATATTTTGATGGGGCTTGATTAATATTTATTGTTGGGAATAATAAACCCTCCAACACTTGATGAAAGTTAAAAGGTTATAAATTCCAAAATAAAATTGTTGAAATTCAGAAACACAAAAATCATGGTAATCATGGTAAACATTCTGAAAATATACACAATCACTTGCCTTTATCATAAAAAAAATTCTCAGGCTATTATTTATAAACTGGAAAGCAAGTTCCATAAATGCATGAGACGAAATCAGGCGGGTCGCTAATTAATAGAAAGCTATTTAAATTAAATCTGTAAAACATTGTTAATGGACCAGACACAAATAAATATACAAATAAATTTCTTTTTAAACATTCAAATTGATAATTTTATTTATGAACACACAAAAAAAATAAAAATTTAAAATTCATTGGAGAGAAACGAAAACAATTATTAACATCTTAAATTTAAATTAATTAAACAAACATGAAACAAAATCAATTAAATCTTGATGTCACATGGATTTAACAAAATAAGAATTAAAAGACATTCTAATTCACTTTGTCCTTTTTAATTTTTATTTGATTAATCTATCAATCTTGAATTACTATTAAAAAAATTAAAAATTGAAAATATTGCGCCACACAAAAAAAATTAAACACCCTAACTTGAAGGTTAGCAGATTCCTGTTATGGTTGATAAAATTACCTGCTTATTTGTTGACAAGATGTGCACATTCCATATCATCCTTCAAATTGATATTATTTGTGATTTATGAAGATAATTATTATTATTAAAGGTGGAACATGTATCTTCCATTACGTGAGCACATAAAATAATTCGGCTATTTCCAACAAGATTCCATTACCTTTAATTCGTTTCATTCAAAATAAAATTCCGAACATTTCTTCAAATAATAATAACAGTCTGAACACCAAATTTAAACACTTCGCTTTTTGTTTTATTTCACTTTTAGTTTACTTTGATTGTTCATTATAAGTATTATTAATTAAATTATTAACAAAAAAATTAAAAACAAGATGACATTTGTCATGACCTCACTTTGTTGACAGTTAAGTGACGTAAAATTCACCAACATAGAGACTTTATCAAAATAACGTATAACCTGACATAACTTCTGCTCTGTAGGGAAATTCAAGAGAAAGTAACCAAATCTTCGTGCTGTTTTTATAATATTTGGAAAACAATTGCGAATCGCTAGTGATTTTCCTAGTTAGGCACTGGATTAATTTAGTAAGTTACTAGAAACAAAAAAGCATCGTTTACAATAAAATTCTCTAACCAAATTGTTAATAATAAATGAAACTAATTGTTTATACAGATTTTCTACTTTCTAACAATACCCAACATTAATGTCCTGATGCAAAATTAACTCCAGGATTCAATAACAATCATTCATAACAATCATCATCAATAACAAATTACATAAATTTTGACACCAAGATTATAAATATAAACTAAATTTTAACATTCTAGCAGACTATGCTGAAACGCTACAATTTTGGGATTTCAAAGGCCTAAACCGTCTCTTAAAAAAGTTGCCCACTTTGACCTTTTAGTGTCAAAAGCACCCCAGAACTTGCTTAACAACATTGCAGTAAAACATTTTAGCTAAAAATTCAGATAACATTAATAAACTTTAATTTACTATGGAAAATCATGAATCGTCAAAGAAATATAACATTTTTTTGTAACTCAATAATAAAAACTGTAAGTAAAGTAATAAATACTTGTGTATACCTTCTTACCTATGCCTTTAATAATTTTCAGGCCTTAAATTGGATTCAAAATATGTAAATGTATGACTATCAACCAACTATATAGGAACGTCCATCATGAAATTGAGTTTGTGAAATCTAAGTGAAGAATCTGTTTAAAATTTATTCCTTCCCATCTCACAGTGTTGTAGTGTGTATCCTTTATAAACTGAACCAAATTTAAATAAGTTAAATTTATGTCCCAAATTAAAAATTCAATCGCCTTTCAGATAGGCAACACATCCTGCATATATGCATTTCTGCACTACTCAAATATGTTATATCATAACAGTATGCATATTATGATATAATAATAATAAATGGAAGGAGAGCGATATTTGGTTAATTAGTTAACAGTGGCAAAGGTATAGAAAAAACAATTTGCACGGTAACTATTCTAAATAAAAACAAAACTAAACTAAAGTATTAACAAAACTTAATAATATGAAAATTCGAATCTGTTAAATTACATAAATTCTTCGATCTTTTGTTTATGGGGTACTGCTAAAAACCGTCGTACAATCTACCGTTTCTAGAATCTAGAAACTCGAAAGATCTTAGAAGTATGTGCCAGAGATGTGTTTCTCGCAATAAATGAAAACACGTTTAGTCGAGTTTGCAGATGAGAAGAAGCAAGTCAAAACCTAAATACCAAGCTGCACTGGAAAATAAATTCTCGGATTTTCAGGCTAAATAATCGTACCCGTACAAGATAAGAAAAACCTAGAATGAAGTTTCTAAAAATATTCCCGGATGTCGATAGCGTTGACTGATGAACCTACTGCTGAATCAGAACTTCTCTTGTATTTTTTCTGGAGTAGGGAGTAGGAAGCTCCCTACGAAAAAATTACAATATATATTTTCATTGGGTGAGCTGCAAGAAAACTCTAAAAGCTGGGAAATTCGAAAAAATGCAATTCCGTGTTGGATAACCCGCCATTCTTGGGAGTTTACACCGACAATCAATCCAAAATTGTCAAATTTCCAAATTTTGAATATCCTACGTCACATATTTGATGAAATTATAAGGGTAAAGCAAAGCAAGTATTGAAAAAAACATTTGCTGTCGACTAATGGTCTACATCAAACCATCTTTTGTTCAATTTTTTCAAAAAGCTTTCTGTAAAATTTTCTAATTTCTTTGTTTTTAAAGGTTTTTCTGAAACTGCAAAAGTTTTAAATTAATGTAATTTTGTTATTTACAACGTGAAATTTGTGAATTTCCAAAATTACTAATTTCTTCCCAGATCAGTTAACAAAAGATACGTATTGTGGTGAATACTCCACAATTTATAATAAGAGAATTTTGTTATTAAAATTATCAGCGCCTTATCTCAGGGATACGAATAAAATTCAGAAATATATAGGTTTTCTTTCTCACACTGATGATAACATTTATTTAAACCGTGTGTTGAAAATAGAGAGACTCCAATCTCTTGTTTTAAAATACCTGGGTTTAAAGATAAAATAAACGTTTAATTTACATGTGTTTTCCTTTGTGTAAGTTTAACTTTCATTAAATTAAATTAAATATAAAATACGTAGTTTGAATTATTTTTTTAAAAGGGCAGGGTTCTGTTTTTCCTTAAAAAAAAACTCAAATCCTCCAATAAATTATAATTAAAGATTAAAAATAGTTTTTGTTTTTACTACAAAAAAGGTCGCCTTGTATTGAGTTAAGCAAGAAAAGAATTATCAAGTTGTCATCAAAATTATAACCTCACTTTACTAGGTACGTTTTGAATTTTGTAATAAATTTTAAATTTTATTTAAAACAATAATTTAATTATTAAACAGGCTACACAACATTTTGAACTTTTTTTGTTTTTCTCTCTTCCTGGGAGACGTTTATTGTCCAATTTCCTTTCGAGACTGCAATTAATATTTAATCAATCGTCTTGAAAGATATTTGGGTTTTTCACCTTTATAAGTTGTTCATCATTATTATTTTTTTACATGAGATCAAATTTCCTTGTGTACCAAAGGTTCTTTATAACCTCACAAATTTTCATAGTTTTGTCATTATATCATGTATATTATGTGTAATGTATAATACAAAAGTTATAATTTTTTTAATTGTCTTTTTGTTTGCTGCAAACCTTGGAAGTGCCAAAAAACGAAGAAGGAAAACTTTTAAATAATGAACAAAACTTCATATTAACAAATTATGAGTTAACAACTACATTAACTTGATAATTCGTGTTTTTAATTTTTAACGCAATGTAATAATTTAATAAATAACTTTAACGTATCCTTTTTATTTCGTAGAAGCTCTGTATGAATAACCCAACGTATGAAAATATTACAGTATATTGAAGAACTTACGTAATTTAACAGATTACAATTAGATTTTTTATATTTTGTTATTACTTAACCTTTTTCCAAAGTGTTTTTCTGTTAAAAGTACTTCGTTATTTGTGTATATTTGCATGTTTTTTTTGTTAACATTTGCCACTGTTAACTAATTAAACAAATATCACTCTACTTTCATTTGTTATTAGCTTCATTACATACTCCATGGCTCACTATTTTTTGTTTCACAAGTAATACTAAAAAATAAAAGAGCTTTTTTCTAAATAATTTCATTAGAATTCGAAATGTTATTGGAAAAGGCTATCACCAAACAATATAAGATGACCGCCTTAAGAACAACAAAAGTTAACGTAGATAACTCACAGATAACTCAAAAACAAAATACGATCGGCGGTTGTTATTAACATACTATTAAAAATTTCTTATAATAGAGTCTCCTAATAAGCAAACGTTTAAACTCTACCAAATCAACAGTTTCCATGTAATACCACGAGACACCAATGTTGAAGTTATTAATTTGAGACACACTGTATATTTATATAATACGATCACGGTCACTATGTTCTGCAAATTCAAGTTCAACAAATTGGACGAGTAATGTACAGTGTACACTAACCTTCCTACGACCTAAAAGAAAGACGAAATTACTACTAGCCTCAGAGCAATTTTAACTTAGGTAAAGCTGGTTTCAAATAAATCTAGGGCAGCTAGTATTCCATAGGTAAATGTTGCTTTTTCTTTTTCTTGGTGTTTTATAAATTTGATGTAATTGCATATAAAAATATAATTTAAAGTCTGGTTCACACATTGTTACACACATACAACATATTTATATGCAATTAGCCTACTTAAAATTCATATTTTTTTAAATTTTGAAATAAACAAAAACGCTAGATGCACATAAAAAATAATTTTTGTTCGCAGATTCTTAGGGCTCCCATCCTGTGCTAACACACTTCTTCCTGCCTTACCTTCGTTATCTTCACAAGAAGTCATGTGAAGAGGAACTAATGTCGGATTGAAAAAATACAGTTGTATCTGCCCGAAACCAATATCCTTTAAATAAAAAATCCTTGAAAAAAATTAAGACTATTATTCTATTTAATCAAGTAACTTCCATTATGGGTACATTAAAAGATTTTAAAAGTTAGTAATGGTCTTATTATTAACTGATTTTAAATAAACTTGTTACGATTTTTTTGGATTTTCCCCAGTTTAATTTTACTTCAGTGTTGCACCTAAAATTTTCCCTATTGTGTTATTATCAATTTTATCACTCGAAATTTGTTCGTGCTTTTTTTCCGTTTTCCGCTAAACGCTATTTACGATCAGTTGACAATGTCATTTAAATCCTGTTAGTATTTTGATATTTAGCTCAATTGGGTTAACGAATACTATATGTATGTTATGAAATCACAGGTATATCATAAAATGTGTTTTACAAACACAATACTGCAAATAAATGAATTTCAATTTGATGCTTAGTGTAACTATTAATATGGACACCCACTCTACATTCAGACAAGACAAGACTACGCAACGTCCTCCTACACACAAAATACCTGCTCAGCTTTTAACTGTATAAACATTATTTTTCTTCTCTTTTTAGGTTATGTATTAAATAGACAAACTTTGTTCTTATTGAATATTTGACTTGCAAAAAATTATTGCGTTTACACAGTTGCTAGATTTAATCTAAATTATCTTTTCAGCAGACATCGTAAGTAATATAATATAATTTTTGTTTAACTCTAAAATAAATCTGATTAATACGGTTTGATTTTATTATCAAAGCTTTACTTAGTAAACTTAAGTTAGTTTAAGAGCTATCATTTAATGCCTTACAAGATTGATTTTACGATTATAACGACTGTATAGTGTATAATTATCGTTGATATTGTATTATCTGATTGTGTGGTCTATTATAACTTTTTAGTGGATTATTTTATTTTGAATAAATTTATTTCTGTTTCGTTTGTATCCTGTATCTTATATTTTCGACGAACAAAAAGTTCGTCTCTGAATTCGTGAAGTCTGTCTGTCTGTCTGTCGGTCTGTCGCCTTTTCCCTGTTGACTTTTTTGAATTTTTCTTTTTGGAATCTTATAGTACATCAAATTCTAAGAAACTTTGGGTTGAAATATTTTTTTGTAACTCTTCGGGAAAGTGGTCAGAATGACCACCGAAAATTTCTGTAAATTTTTGAAAAATGAAAAATTTTAGGACTTAGAATTTTAGTTTTTATGACAACTAATGTGTTACGTCAACATTAGTTTTCAAAAATAAATTAGTTTATTAAGTATACAGTTGTTTTTGTTCGTCATGGCAATGCTTGCTCTGCGCATTCTCACTAGTTATTATTGGTTATGTTTCTGTTCAAACGGTGGCTGTTATCTTGAAGCAAACGTTTGCCGGACCCAAATTTTATTAAAGTTTCAGGTTAATGTTTTGTTTTATATAAATGAGTGTAGTGCGCCGAAGAGCCGCCATGATTCCATAGTTGTTAGCCGAAGCGGAATGATAATAAACTCAGTCACAGTCGTACCAAGTTCGATTCCAGCTGGCAAATAACTTCTCCTTTTTATATATTTGTACAAAACAAATATTAAAATGACAATTTTGATTTTCAACAATATTTATTTTGCACATAATTTTAATAAATTGTAATTCTGATCCATAGTATTGCACACAATAAAATAAAAAACAGGTTAAGTAGAAATGGTGAACTAATTAACAAAAATTATTAAATTTTTATTACCTTGTTTCCAGGAAAATGGCGTGAATTACACTTCTAGTTCTCGAACATTTATTTATCTTATCAAATTAAGCAGGTCGGTAGAATGCATCAGAAAATGCAAAAATTGTAATAAGCAGTAAAACAAAACATTTATAATTAGCAAAACTATGAGTAACATGAGACATAAACAAAAACCAAAACTATGAAATTTATTAAAATTATACAGAAAAACATTCCCGAAAAGAAATATTACATTTTAAATTGTATTTTGTAAAAATAAATTTTTTTTTAGAAATCTGCTAGCTGGAATTAAACCTGGGGAGACTAAACTTAGGGTTATTATCACTCCGCTTCGGCTAACTATGGTATGGTAATATATTGGCGCTCGAACACATCACACTTATTTTAAAAGTAGGTTGTACTAATTTAAATAACTTTTCTTTAAAACAAAGAATCTAAATGTAATTTTCTTCCCCATTTTCAGGATGTGCGTGCTGTATAGGTATAGGTAATAAGTAGTAGCAATTATCATCATTATTATTATTATGATAGGTATGCTCATGAAAGATTTATTGAATGTTTTGCCTTTTTGCAAAAAAGTATCAAAAAAACCCCAGTTGGATAAATGCGTAGACTCCCCTCTTTAGATTTTTAATTTATATTCAATATAACCTTGGTAATGTAGAGACTACCGTGTTCGTCTCTCACCTAGGCGGCCCGGGGTCGACTCCCAATACCGGCAGATCTGGTAAAGGTTTTCTGCAGTTTTCCTTAGCTGTAGCACAAATACGGGATTTGTGCTATACCATCTGTCAAGTCGGCTGCAGACGCACGTTGGACCTGAGTAATAGTAATAATCGCCCCCTCTCTCCCGCACAAGCTTTATAGCTTCTAGGTAGAAGCAATTATTATTAATTTAGAATTTTTATTACCTAAAATATATTAACCATGCTAATGAGGGCTCAGCCCTTTCTACATTATTTTAATAAGGGCTACAGCCTTCGGGCAACCACATAGTCGACGTCTATGGCTGAATCTGTATTTAACAGTTTTTTGTGTCCAATCCTACCGATTCTGCTTTTTACGATTGTTAAAATTCTATCCCTCTCAGAAGTGCTTGCGTAATCCATACCGTTTCCATTTTTTTCACATGTAAAATATGTATACCAGCATATCGTTACCGTTACGTTATACGTGCATCATACCTCATTATCGTTATCAGTTCGGTCGTTACTTTAAGCATTACTGTAAATTCTAGGTAGTTTTGTATTCTTTTATCAGAAAAATGACAACACTTACGCATTTACATGCCGTTTTGTGTGATTACATCTGTTTAACTATCTTGTTTTATTAGTTACTACAATATCAGCTAAAGTATTTTATAAAAATATTCAAAAACGACCTGCAATAATTAAATAGTATTAGAATAGCGTGTTTTTGTCGAATAATGATTGTGAAAACCTTCCGTCTCACTGGGTATTGAAAAGAAAATTTTATGAATTGTATTTTATTGAAAATATATTTTCTGAAACATTACCTGCGTCTTGCAATTTTTAGATTAAAAGCTTAGAACAGGTGTATATTTTTCAAGTATTTGCTAAATCTATACGGTTATTATCGATCAATCAATCAAACTCGAGCGTTTCGTTCTCGATAGCAGCTTTTCGGTGCCTACTAATGTCGCTGTCGAATCCATTCCTAATTGCTATGTCAATACTTTGATAAACTTTAATAAACCAATTTCCTATTGGGAACAAAAGCTCTACAAAAACTTCTTCAAAAAAGAATGTTTCCGAGATGTTTGAGCGGTCCTAAATTTTGTTCTTAAAGTTTCAGAGATCATATAAGCTGAGGGTTAGGAATATTTTAGTTAAAGTAACAAAATAGTTTTAATATAAGCGAGCAGATATAGTTAAATGTTGACCTCTCTTGTTTATCGGTTTAATTACAAAAGGGATATGATGCAGCAGTTAAAGAGGTGCGTCGGTGGTATCTAATGAAGGAAAGGCAGAGCCATAAACGTTTTCATATGTGAGCCCTCGTAAGTTATGCCGGGTTTTCGACGGTTAAATATCTGCATAAAGGGGTGTTTTAGAAATCCCTTTATTATACTGTTAGGTTTTCTAACGGGCGATTTGAGTACACTTTTACATATATTATGAGGAAAAACCTCTATTAAAATTAAAACTACTAGAGGAAGATGCGTCGTGAAACCGCGGACTTTTATTTCAAAACTTTCTACTCCACTAACGTAATGAAGACAACCTTTGGAGTTCTCGAAAGTTCATTAATTAGCTCTTAGTTTAATAAATGATTAACTTCAAGTAAATGGATTTTCAAAGTTATTTGTTTATGAGATTTACATTTGCGATGTCACTCTTGGAACTTCTGTAAACTACAGAAACGGTTGCTGTGATGATAACGGATTCATATGCACTCACAAAATTAATTATTCCTACATTAAACAGGAAGGGAATTTACTAAAAAAATAGCTACAGGAATATCAACGTCAGTAACAAATTAATTTGAAATTGCCAGAATTTAGTTATTACTACAACAAAATTTAAATCTGGATGAAAAATCATTTTAACTGTACCGGTTTTATATTGTAGTAGGTGTCGTAAAATACTGCAAACACCCAGCTTTGCTGCATAATAAAAATAATATTTAAAGCTGTATATAAATTACAGAATTTAATTTTTCTCGATTTTTATTATTTAAGCAGCTGTTTGTTACGGGAAAATAAAATTTAAAATTACATAACGTTCCAGTGAAATATGATTCATATTTATATATAACATTACTGATTTGGTTATTAGTTCATTCGTAAGAAATTTGTTTACGAATTAACTGCTTATTACTCTTAAATGCACATAATTGATGATATTTTCATTTAGAACTGGAAAGTAAGTAAACCGAATTATAAATAAAAAAGAAGTCCTAGGAAAATTGTTTCCTAAGTTTTAATTATCTCACAATAAAGATGGAATATACAATCTGGGAGTGCAACGGAGGTAATGGAGCTATTGTAGCAAGTACATTACGCACCCTCATACAGTCGCAACCGAGGCTTGAACCCCTGTCCCTCTGAACGAGAGGTAGGATTTCTACCACTCGACCACGGAGGGCCTTCGTGATCAAAGGTATTTAATACATAAATAATAGTTTAACTTACATAGCTTTACTTACTTACTTACATACAACTTACATACATTAGCTTTAACAAAATAAAATCCATCAATTCACAGTACCTTAATCGAATAATTCAATTCGACTTTACAGAGCAATTAATACAATATTGCACCTCAATCACAAATAAACACTAATCACCAAACTCAACCGCTTGATGAGACTGACGAAATCTGGAAAACACCTTAATTACTGACACCGCTACTGAGTTTGAACCAAGGAATTAAAGTTCACAATAACTGTCTTTCTTTAGAACTATTGGTTAATAAAGTTCCCTTTTTCTGTTTTAATAACCGGAACAACCATATAAACTCAGTTAATAATTGTTTATTTAAAATGTTCTTCTTGAACCACCACTGGTTAATAATAATGTTCGTAGAAAAAGTTTTTCTTTATTAAAGGTGGCTCCACGCTTAAACGTCCCGTTTAAGAATTATTTAGTTTTAAAACTTCCCTATATGAATTAAATTAAAACGAAATTCTGTAAAAGCTTGGTTTAGGACAAGTTAAATTCAGTAAATATAATTATTCGTTATAATAACTGTATTACTATCAGAAGAAAACATTCAACAAACTAGAATACGGCAACAAAATACTAACTGCACTTTAATTATAAATCGATAAATCGTACGGAACTAATTATTAGGTTTCGGTAAGAGTGATTCTAAATTAATCACTTAAACTTCTGTATCTTTCACAACTGAAACACGTTACTGTATTCGGGAAGTGCCAACGGCGGACACCCTGTACGTATGCGGCATTAATTCGGAGAGCTCCACACTCTGTAGGTGTTTATTTTGGACTCTATTTCACTAAAACTAAACTAAACTAACTGGAAAACTGTAGCTGAAACTATAATCGCGGAATAATGCTCCACTTGATTAATTTTATTCGGTAATAATATGGGAAACTGTATGGTTTGGTTAATTTATTAACCCTGAAAAGTCGACGATAAATTGAAGAAAGTGAGCTTCCGATACGATAACGGAACTAAACACACAAAACGGTAATAGTGCAACTTATTTATACTCTTAAAATGATAACTTTGTTCTATACTGAAAACTGTAATGTTAAAAACAAAAATTAACATAAACTTCACCGGGGCTCTTTGAAGTGAGACGGGCGAAATTACTCTCCGCTCGGCCCGTCTATTCTCTTGTTCACTGTATGAGATTCTATTGTAAACTGTCTTAAACTAAAAATATTTCGGCGGTAGAATGAACTTTAGGAAGGGTAAAATTTTAAATAAACCAATAAAAATATGGTGGAATTCTCTTTGGCCAATGAGGTATATTTAGGTCATTTTGTTCCAGAGCAATTTCAACGAACCTTTCGGGGATTCCCCTTAGGATTTGCCTACTAGAAAGCCTTGATGTTATTTACAGGTGGCCGTCTAGACAAATTTATTCTAGAATATTCTGTTTGTCGGTGTTTTGCTTACTAAAAGAAATTTCAACCCAGTATGTTTTAAAGCTATAAATTCAAGGTTCAATGCATTTCAACCATAAGGAAATTTTTGTTAAGGCTAATGTTATATTTTAGCCCTTATAAGCACGGCATTCCAAAAAATTTTGTTCTAAAACATTCTATTTCTCAGAAAAGAAGCATTTGGTTAGCGAGAACGCTTCAAAATAAACACTCGCACCAATAAAAATTCTGCTGAAATTTAAAATATTGCTTACGAATATATCTCGAGGTGAATCTTTTGTACTTGATGGAAAACATTATTTAGCTTAATGTAATATTTGTAGTTTCGACACAATTAAATTTACTAAACTGCCAGGACCGTACTGGGATTCCTTTAATATTTGTTAGTTTCAAAAAAACGTAACGTTATAATTCTTACCATATTTCTGAAGTTAATGTTTGCTTAAAAATAAATTTGTTTCAACCAGGTATCAAGTTACTCCTCTGGTCACGTATTGAAATCACGTCGGTTATTAATAATAGTCGACAGAATTATGTTAAACAAAGATTATTTTCTTTAAACACGCTAATAAATCTTTTTGTGTCAGAAATGTACAGCAATTTATGATTCCCTTTCAAGCAAATAGTGTGTTTATCTTAAGCCAAACCATTTCGACATTAATGTTCACAAATAAATATATTGCCTTCTGAACTATTATATTTTATAGTCTCAACGTATTCTCTGAATTTCGTTTGGCAGTTATACACCAATGATTTTGGTTGGTTTAATGCCGATGTGGCCAAGCGGTTCAAAAAGATTAGTGATGGAATCTGACCCTTTGATTGGTGAAAGATCCTTACATTTGTTTGGTAGGGGATTAATTCTTCTGTTAATATACAGGGTGCCCATAACACGCACATCAGATGCGGCAATTAGTTAGACATAGATGAGACAAACAAAAAATCCCCATAACATTTTTTCTCACTAGCGTAGTTTTCGAAAAGAAAATGCAAATAAAGAAGGGTATAATGTTCTTAACGCATACAATAGGGTTTGTTATATTCTTCAAACAAGACGTTTTATGGTTTTTTATGTTTACGTTTCTGATTCTGTGACCTGCAACATGATCCTTTCTACAATACAATTTTATGAGGTTAGTCACTCAGATGATAATTTCGCCAACGCCGACAATTAAGAAAAGGATATTGCAGTAGGTCAAGTTATTGTAAACGATGACATTAAACGACGTAAAATTCGCCGGACAATAAATCTAGAGTTTTCATTACCACAGGATTTAAATAATGTACTCAAAACAAAGCGTCATTCGTTCGGGGGATCACCGCATCGCATCACGGATATTAGAATTCGTAAAGTGATTTTAATATCAAGCCGTATGCCTTTTTTGTTTTTCAATTAAATAAAAGCCGTCCATACTATTAAAATCCCATTTAATTTAATTAACTTACCTAATTAGAAAATCAAAAATGATCGATGATCAAAGATGAATCGAAAAAGATATTCTCTTATAAATCAAATTTATTCTAAAGTGGTTATCCGACCTTGAATTTATTTGAAGTCTACATTCTTAGTGTTATGCAGCATAAACAAATTATTTTGTCTGACTCAAGTTTCAAAGCTGGCATTTACAGTTATTAATGAGATCGCCATAAATGCGTTTATAATTTTATATGTATTTTTCAAAAAAGGCCTGTCAAAATTACTAAGAATTTTGACTTTTTCTAATCAAACAACTTTATTAAGATTTTTTGTTCCAAATGCCATCAGAAATACACTGGTCAAGTCTGATGCAGGAGCTGTAATAACCGTGTACGATATAGTAAACGAGGTGTACTTTGTGGAATCTTTACATAAGGAATTTATAATAAACACTAAAATCTTGATAATCTTCAACCCTAATAGGGATGTAATTAAACGCCCTTATGTTTTCGAAAACCAACTAACAAATTCGTGATTCGAAAAATTCCGTGCAATAATACATCTTTCAGGTTATAATAAAAAACTTTAATAACTTAAAAAGTGGAAATGATTGTTAATCTTGTAGATTTATTTAATGAAGAAGGTTCAGAGTTCAACATAAACTGTTCTTTGTTCTTCAAGCGGCAAGGTTAAAGTGTGAAAGTTTTGTAGTGAGGTTCAAAAAAAGGCGATTAAGGCAGCTAAAGCATTTAGCGATCTTTATTCGAATAAATTATCCTTCCTATATGGGTGTTTTTCCCGAAATCCACATCTTGGATGTGAAAAATTCTCGGAAATGAAAAATGTTGAAATCTGTTTTTCTAAGAATGAGTATGATTAACTTATTGTCTAGAACACGTACTGCTGATTAGTAGAGCTTAATCTGTACATTTATGACCTTTACAGTGTTTGAATCCACGTAAATGATCCATATAATATGCAAATTACAGAAAAGATTATATTTAATAGAAAACTGAACTTTAATGTTATAATAAAAAGATGTCTTTAATATAATAATGATTAATAATGCTTGATAACAAGTAAAATAAAAATTAGTAATTTTTATTTTACGTGACAATCATAATGTCAGTCAGTCAGTAATGACAGTCATCATGTTTAAGCTTTTCTATTTGTTTCTTTTCAGGATCATTTCTAATTTTTTCTCTTCTTCTTTTCCACATTTTCTTTGCATACCATAATGTAAGAACATGGATGTATGTAGGATTTGTCATTTACGTAGACAAGTTCTCATTCCGTGAAGTTATAGATTCACGCAAATGACACAATGAAAATGCCGCGCGAATGACTATTAGAGCATTAATATATTTGTAACATAGCGCCTAGATTGTTTTATCTTGATGCTTTGTATTAGCTATAATAAAACAGCACAAGTAGTGTATTTACTTACGGAATTTTTTGTTCAATTCAACACTAGTAAGAAATTATGACAACCACCCAAAAGACACGAAATAAATGTACTGTCACATCAAACCATATAAACTTCCTCTATAAAGTTTATAGATTAACTGAACAAGACACTACATATTAATTTAATTAAAATTGCATGCAAATGTTCTTCTCTTTTAGTTAGGTCCACGCAAATAACAAAGATATCTGGGACAATATTTTATTGATTGCCTAATAGTCAATGCTTAATATTTTATACATTAATTGACTCGGGATGAGAACCCTATACTTTTTTCTAATTATGCTTAATTAGAACGATAATAATTAGCTCATGCCTTAGAAAAACTGCTTTTGACTTTGAGAATACATACTAGAGACATACCACGTAAATGACATATGACATAATAAAGTTTACTTTTTATTGTTAAAAAAATAGTTTAGTTGCTAATATATAACTGGCTAGATAGACCGCTATTACCTCTTCACTGTACTGAACTAACAGATAAAAAAATATTTCTAATATCATATTAATTAAGCAGGGATAGTAAATTTAATATTTCTGAAGAATTACCGGTATAAACCATAACTAATAAGTAGAAATAAAATAATAAAGATATCGAAGATAGTGAAGCACTATTCTAATTATAAATATCATAATCACTCTCAGCATAATTAATTTTCTAACAAGTCTTTTATAATGAAGGCTAGACATTAAAAATATGAATGTAAACATTGATAATTCAAGGTCTTAGTTATTATTATAATCTTTATGGCTAACTACGACTAAATGATTTCACGTGAGGTTTAATATTGACGACACTGGTTGTGTACATCGATATTTTAATCACATATTGTTTTTGCTATTAAAAGTTAAGACTATTAGGAATTTCCTTGTAGTTTGATAAAATTCAAGTTACTAAAATTATTAAAACAAATCTTAAAATAATTTTTAATTAGAACCGTGTGAAAATAGGTGAGATACAGAAGCGTTTTATTATTATATTCAATTCACGGCCATTAAGATAACTATTCAATGGAAAGTCGTATTCTACGTATGATTGACCATGATTATGGCCACTTATTACTTCAGTCGACGTAATAATTGTCTACTCTACTATTTTAACATCACTTTCTATTTTCATCGTTTCTTTTTCATGCTTTGACTGATTTTAAGCACTCTTAAAAGTTAAATCATAAAAACGAGCATCGTTTAAGGATTGTTAAATAAAGACATCAAAGTAAAAAATGGACTTACTGTCTTGCAAGAAATGGAATTTTGTAATATCTAACAAAATATTGTATAATCTGTAAAATGTACAAAAGAAAATAAAAATAAGGTCAATGTTTGCAAAATTTTCAAGTCGATTTCACTTAGTTTTGCACATCGTTAGCTTGGTTAAGTGGGGTGTAAAGCTATTACTATACATTTCTTGTCTGAAGTATTTAAATAAGGTCAAGATGTGGACAGAATATACATGAATGATAAATACTTTATTGATCATAAATTACATTATAAAATTCTAAATCAATAAACTAATTTAAGATTACCTGTTTTTGTGCCACAATTAATCATAATGACTAATAAATCACATATACATTTTATGAATAAACATATTAATTGCCTGTTTCTGTAATTGTGGTGTACAAAACTAAATGTATAAAAGCGTAGTAAATGCAATTAATTTTCAATTTATTTAATACACACAATATAATTAATCCAAATAAGTTTAATACAAACAGTTACATATATTGGACAACTGAGCAGAATGTTTAACATGAATCGGACTAATAAATCTTGTGTACAAGTATTTCCAATGCAATACAAACATTTTTATACACGCACTAAAAAATAATATGCTCTAGCAACAAATTATAAGTAACGCAGCAAATATTTTGTGTCAATATTGAAGTCTTCTCTAGATAAATAAAAATATGAATATAGTGTTAAATTGAAATGGCTAGTTTTAATAAAAATGTAACAGCTTAAGTAGTTTTTCCTTCTCCCAATAGATTAACTCAGGTTTAAAATTTGATAGAGCATGAGATAAACAAACTATAAAAATATTTTTGATTCTTTCACCTGGAAGGAAAGAAACTTACTACCATTGCACTTGGAATAAAAATAAGGAAATAAGAAGAAAATCTTCGTTGAGCTTGCTCAAATGTGTTTTGTTATAGTTGCCACCTGACATGGGGGTTGCAACTGGTCTTCATTTGAACAAACTGACATCAATTAAGATTATCAAATAAGAGAAATATTTGCAAGTACTAAATTAATTTATTATTATTATTATTATTATTACAAATAGTTTAGGACAGAGTTACAATAACTATTATGCCCAATAAAGAAAAGAAAAAGAAAAAGAGTAATTACATCATGTATCAATACCAAATAAACATTAAATTACGAAATTAAAAAGCTTAACATACGTATTTTCCGTTTAAAAGAACAAAACTAAAGATACTACACAGCTTCCAAATTTCCATTGAAGTACAAATTCTGTAATCGGTGATATTGCACAACTACCACAAAGCATAGCGCACATTAAGCTTCACTACATTTATCTAACGGAATTTAATTATTCTTGTGAATAAACAAGTTGAAATTGTCTAAATGTTACGACTTTGTTTTTTTTTAAACTTTTCAAACAAGAAAAAATAAATTCTGAATTTGAATTAAAATGTCTGTATGTTTTTGTTGTTCTAAAGTGAACCAAATCCTTTTAATTTTGATTTACCTTGTATATAAACGTCAATGAATCCATTTCAAATCTTTTACAATTGGTACTACAGCATTGATTCAAACAGCTGATTTAAAAAAATGCATACGAGTCGATTATCCAAATCAATAATGAAAAAAAAAATCTTGTTGATTTAATTTAAATAAATCGTTCACAATTCCATATAATTGTTGAGGAACGAAAATAAAGATTCTTTAAATTTATGTCTCAGGTAACAATTTAATAACATTAACAGTTTGTTAAAATTTGACGTTCGACTTCCAACGCAAATATCTTACTTTTACTTTTATTTCAGAAAATTCTTATACGAGCCGACGTGGATCTTGTTACGTGCTAATTTCGTAGCACCCTGTATAGCTATGCTTTTGTGTTAAGTTGTATAGCGTTTAGGGATTTTTGCATTTTCTCTCCTTGTAGTTACCATTTTGTTGTGGAACTCAATTTCCTGTTTTGATAAGAGATTGCCACTTGGTTTCGATTGCTTGTGTGAAGAACTTCTTAGAAGAATAATTTTCGTGGACATCGCCGTTTAATTAATCTTTTCCTTTACGTTGAGTTATGGGAATTGCCTTAGTGCAGATTTGATGATTAATTGTGGCGTTAGTTTTTCCAATTTAGTTTGTTGGAAGCCGTATGGGATATTTTCCACTTGTTATTTTGAGGTTATAGAAGCACACCTTTTCGTAAGTTTATAGGTTAACTTTTCTATCATTCAGTCTCTTATACTTAATTCTTTCGATAGGTTTTTATATACAATCGTCGTTATATGGAGGCGATATAAATCTCTCTTAAGGTCAAATTCCATCTAAGGTATTTATAAAGTGTTTGTGATGTTCATTCTGCTAATGTAATTCGTTTGTTACAGACTTTTTTACCTTGGGTTTGTCCTTTACTCATTTTATAACTTGCTGTGTAACAAGTATACGTTGTATATCTGGGTTGTTAAGACCACTACGCAGACTTGGTTGCTGTTGTCGAAATTACGTTACGTTCGAGCTTTGGTGACGTTCCTCTTCAGCTCTAAGAACAGACACCGTATCGTGAGTTAGTTATAATATAGCAACTGGTTACAACATCAATAACGTTTGACAACTCTTTATTGTATATAAAACATTTATGTATATTTGCATATTATGATTTTGTGTTAAATGGCTTTTCACCAGTGTACGTGTAGCACTAACATCTAGTATCCGTTTCATATATATAATTTTATCACGTATTATATTGTTAAGAATATTTGCGAGTGAATACGTACATTTTGCTCCGTAATGAACTGGTTAAAGAATTAAAACTGAGGTTACGATTGCGCAATCCACATCACAGGTATTCGCGTTAATTTACCGTGTTTGTTACATCTTTGAGGCTTTAGTTAAGTCTGGTTTAGAGTAATAAATCACGCTCGCATTAATCCTTTTCTCTGTCAATCTATGTATAGAAATTAATAACCTATATTCAATTTTTGCCAAGGTTATTTCACATTAAATAATTTGCTCTAATTGATAATTTAATTAATTAATAATAAAGCACTGTAATAACTTACTCGAAGATTTATTATTTATATGTGTGGTATTTGGAGTTTATATTTTCAGCTATCGAGGAGTCATTATTGGGGAAAGTCGACCACATTGGTAGTAGTCGCAAATGTGTTCTTTTCAGATTTTGTCGGTCAATACTGTAGCTATTTTAGACGATTCTCGGCGCCCATTACAGAAGACCTTTAGTGAGACCCACGACCTCCCACTAGTTAGCTGGCAGCCGACAGATTTAACTGCGGTTAAAGGTTGTTACCGTTTCCCAATAAGCAGTCCCCATTTTGTGGGTAACAATCTTTCAAATACGTTTTGTCGACTGAAATTGTTAATTTTTCGAAGCCTTTTTATGTTTCCTCCAAAAAAGTTGAAAAAAGCGAAATTTCACAAACAACGGCACATCACAAATGTCATGACGTCACTAAAAGAAACATGTTCAAAAATAACACTAAACTAAATTCTACAAAACAGAAATGTAGCTTCCAAAATAACGATTAAAACAACATAAGACACTTATAGTCTAGAATCAACATTAACTGAGAAAATTAACAAAAACTACCAACGGTCAAAAAATCTCATTAAAACTTAATTACAAAGAAAACTCGTTAACTCCAGCTATACCTGTACAAGAAATAATTACATGGCTACCAAAGGTAACTCATACATATGCAGTTTACATAGAAAATATTTACAAAAAAGAAAAACTAAAATAAAAATCCGTTTACACGATTTTAAAAATCAAACGATGTTTTGCAAGACTCCATACAAATAACAAGATAAATAAAATCAAACTATACTCAAACTTGTCCAGCATACAGTCCTCCAAGTGCCTGCATCCAAACAATCGTGAAAAATATCAAAATAGAACGAACATTTGAAAAATTCAATAGATATCTACAAAGCTGATACCTTCATCTTTATGAACTCAATGCTTCTAAATGCAAGACTCCATAAGCAAATTTTAACATTATAAATATCAAATTACTTATCTAATATAACTATTTCCAGTGAAATATGTACCCGAAACTGATTTAGTTTCATGGGAAACAGAGACTTGTTTTACGTTACTTAATCTTAAGCTCAAATCTAACAAGAGGATAACACCTTCCAGAAAAATGAAAAAAACCATCCTAACATGTGATTTGGGTTGCATAAAACATATATTACTATAAAGCAACCTAAATAATTTATATCCTTTTTATAAACTCCAACTTTTTATGTAAAATTTGAGGTTACGTCTGCATGAAACTCTTCCTTCTATAATCTCTATTTAAAATTGATAAATCTATCTGTAACCTAACATGTACCTTTTAGATTAAATAAACCTAATATCCTAACATGTCTATTTTTTTATTTAATGTATGAAATAGTTATATTTATGTTTACGATCAAATCGTAGTCTTAAAATACTTCGAAATTTCAAATCGTAAAGTAAATTTTCAATTGATGATTGCATATCATCTCAATATCGACTCAGCAAATTAATCATTTGCATATATCAATTATTATGTTGGAGTGACAATCAGAATTTGCACAAGAAGCTAATTCATATTTTCCGGAAATGCAAAACTCTTACTTACTGTAGCAAATTCCAATTTGTAAAATATACAAAAAAATTTCAGCCTTTGCTAACACCAAATATGCTGACTCCATTAATTAATATGTTTTCATAGCTATTAGCATTTCATGTAATATGCTTACTAAATTAATTAACATTAGAATAAGTTCGGGTAGTTTTCATTCGTCTAGTAGATTTTCCACTTATGTTGCCATTGTAATCCTATGATGTATTCCAATTATAATACTCGTAGTACTAATAATAACACTAATACGTGGTATTGTAGAGTACAATTATTACGAAACAGCGCCTTCTTGTTGCACATAATAACATGCAATGTAACAGGTAGTCAACACTCACCAGATCACTGAAACAACCTTGCAAGCTCCAGAGTGCAGACAAAAGATAACAAAAGAACGAGTCTGATACGACCGTCACCGAACTAACCGCCGATTGAGTACACGTGTGATAAAAAGCTAACAAAATATATTTGCGATAGAAACTCATTAGTTTTTTTTTAATTTAATTTAATGCCTCGACAACAAGGTCATTGGCATAAATAAGAATAACATTCTACATAGTAATATTATATTTGATGGAACAGTCCTGTTATCTTTAAATAGTTTATTAAGGAAGTAATATATCTTTGGTTATCTTGGGTTGCTTCTGGAATTAGATATGTTGTACTTTCGTCTTGGGTCATTGGATTTTACACAGTTGCAAATCGCGTGCTCTATTGTTATTGGTGCAGCACAGGTATCACACATTGGTTTTTCCTTCTTCTCAAATATATATGAATGGGTGAGTCGCGAGTGCCCAATTCTCACTCTAGTTAAGACGACCGAGTCCTTACGATCACGTGGTAGAAAATTCCAAGGCTGAATTGTTGGCTTGACCTTTCTTAATTTACTTTGGCTTCTGTTCCATTCCTCAGACCATTTTGCTTGTGTGATGTCTTTAATATACCTCTTGAGGTTGTTCTGTAGGACGTTGGATTCGAGTACAGCATCATTAGATGTCACTGCTTCTTTTGCGGCTGAATCAGCTGTTTCGTTACCACGCACACCAACATGGGATGGAATCCCGCAGAAAACCATATTTTTATTTGAGTTATGTGCTTTTCTTATATTTTCTAGAATTCTAGATACAAGAGGATTAAATTGCTGTCTTTTAAAGAAGAGAGAGCACTAAGAGAGTCTGTGGCAAATAAGAATTTTTGAGCACTGGTATCATTAAGGGCATACTCAACTGCCTTGGCAATAGCAAATAACTCCGCGGTAAAGATGCCAGTTATTGCGGGAAGACGATGTAAGTAAAGCTTATTATTATATTACGATTGCGGCACCTACACCAAGATTTGATTTAGACGCATCCGTGTATAACACTTTATACTCAGAATATTTATGTAGAGTTTCATTGGCTAAAGAACGGAGAAGGTCAGGATTAGTATCTTTTTTAATCGAGTTTGGGCGGTTAATTACTATAGAGGGAATGGGTAAGGACCAAGGTGGAGTTTCAGCAATATGTTTAGGGAAAATACTAGTTAGATACTTTTTTAAGTTAGGGTAAGTGGACTGGACTACATTTGTGAGGGGCAGTAGTTAGCAGGAATTGGAAATTAATGATATTTGGTTAAGAATTATGGGAAAAGATGGATTGTTGATATTGGAAAGATACTTGGTTACATGATTAAGTAGTATTTGGTCTCTTCTGACGTATAAGGGGTATATGCCGGCTTCTGCTATGATGCTTCTTACCGGGCTTGTTTTAAATGCTCCGGTTGCTAATCAAATTTTGTATCATATCCAATGTTTTAATATGTTATTGTTGGCAAAGCCGTATACCATACAACCGTAATCCAGCTTGGATCGAATTAAGACATTGTAAACGTTGATAAGTGATTCTCTGTCTGCTCCCCAATTAATATGTGCAAGCGTTTTTATGATGTTTAATCTAGACTGACATTCGGTTTTAAGATGTTTAATGTACGGCACCCACGAGAGCCTTTTATCAAATATTATGTCAAGGTATTTAATAGTAGAAACATATTCAATGGCAAAGTTGTTTAGTAAAAGTGGATTTTTGTCGGATTTTGCAAGTTCTTTGCTTTGAGAATAATATCGCTTTGGTCTTTTGGGAAGAAAATTTAAATCCTGTCGTTGCTGTCCAGATAACCACTCCATAATTGAAAAAGATGAGGACGCAGCTAACGTAATCGGTGAGGTTTTCTGCAGTAATTCTAGTGATCAAAATTATGATTCAGCTTTTCTACAATACAAATCAACCCACGACCTTAAACAGCTGAAAGATACCCAAACTCCTCTCCCAAATCTCTCCTGTCTAAAGGAGAGATTGTTGTTTTTTCGAAAGCCATATTGTTGAGGGTTTAGCAATTTGTTGTGTTCCAGGAACCACATAAGGCGTTGGTTAATGATTTTTTCTACAATCTTACACATACAGCATTTTAGAGATATTGGACGGTAATTTGCGGGGTCCGTTTTGTCTTTGGTAGGTTTGAGAATGGGAATAATTAAAGCCTCTCTCCAAGAGTCAGGATAAAGGTCTTCTAACCATATTTTATTGTATACGTTGAGGAGGTATACCTTAGCTGTGTAGGATAAATTCTGGAAGAGGATGAAGGGAATGTTATCGGGTCCGGGAGTTGAGTGTTGTTTTATGTTATTAAGCACGGAGTTGAGTTCTTCTTGTGTTAAAGGAGCGTTTAGAAAGGAGAGATTTGGGAGAGGAGTTTGGGTATCTTTCAGCTGTTTAAGGTCGTGGGTTGATTTGTATTGTAGAAAAGCTGGATCATAATTTTGATTACTAGAATTACTGCAGAAAACCTCACCGATTACGTTAGCTGCGTCCTCATCTTTTTCAATTATGGAGTGGTACGTCTTTAATATTGCTGTAGGGATGGAATTGTTGTAACCCTTTATTTTCCTAATTTTTCCCCATATCTTTGATAATGGAGTAGAGATGTTTATAAAAGATACAAAGTCAGACCATGATTTTCTCTTACTGGTTTTTAATATCAACCGAGTCTTGGAGCGTATTCTTTTAAAATGAATGAGGTCTTCTTGAGTTCTGGTGCGTCTATATTTATTTAAGGCACGTTTGGATTCTGTGACAGCTTCTTTGCATTCATTGTTCCACCATGGTACAGATTTATGGAAGTTGTTAGATTTAATGTAGCCAATAGTACTTTCGGCAGCCTGAGTGATGGCAGTTGTGAAAGCAGTTATTATATTGTTTATATCTTTTTCTGGTTGTTGAGAGTAATTGGATAAGAAAGTATCAACAGCTTTTTGGTAGAGATCCCATTTTGCATTTTTAAAATTCCACTTTTTATTACGTATAGGTCTTTCTTTGGCCGTTTCTGAAGTTAGGGATGTAATATTAATGTAGAAGTGATCGCTACCTTTCAGATTTCCAGGAGCAGACCAGTTAAGGTCTAGAGCAAGTTGAGAGGAACATAGCGTTACGTCAATAGCCGAAGGACTTCCGTAAGACATGTTCAGGTGTGTGGGACTTCCATCGTTAAGTAGAATAAGATTGCATTGATGGATTAAGTTTTCTATAATACGTCCCCTGTTGTTTGTTTTACGACTCCCCCATAATAGGTTGTGAGGGTTAAAATCGCCTAATAAGATGAAAGGAGTGGGAAATTGATCAATAATATCTGTAAGATCGCTAATGTTAAAGGTAATGGCATTAGGTAAATAAATATTGCAGATTGTAATAGTAGTTCGAAAGAAAGTCTGAACTGCAACTGCTTCAAGGTGGGTGTTAATGTTGATGTGTTTACATGGAAGACTCTGATGTACGTATGTTGCCACCCCACCACTACTTATAGATGGATTTAAGGGATTTTTATAAAATACTTCAAAATTCTTAAGCTTTGTGTATGAGTTATCATTAAAATTGGTTTCCTGTAGACATAATATTTTAGGGTGTAGTTCATTAATTAGTAACAGTAGACACTCTCTTTGGGCGCAGAAGCTATTGAGATTCCATTGTAGGATCATCTTGTTCTGGGGTGTCGTTTTCAGAGTGATCTCCAGATTCTTCGATTATTTCTGATATTAGTGTATTTTTAACTCTCGTAAGTCGGTTTTTAAGTGCAGAATGAGAATGAGGGTATAAGGTATCTATCATTCTTATAAGACCTTTCAGATTTGTGGTATAGTTTTTCAGGATTGACATAGGAGAAGTTGATCCGAGAGCATTTTCGAGGAAATCCATAAATGTATCGTAAGACAGTGTAAATTGGTCTGGAGATGTGTTGATTATGTTTTTGATTTTATTGGAGTCATCTTCGCTTTCTGATGGGGTCTCTAAACTTTCTTAAGAATCCGTCTTTTTTCTCTTGGTTTTTCTTATGTTCTTTACAACTATGGGAGTTGAAAACAAATTAATTGGAGTAGTAGTAGATTGAGAACAAATCTGTGTTTGTTAGTTATGGTCTGTTAAGGTATCTTTAGTTTGTCCAGCAGGCTCAGAAATTTTCCC
The DNA here is from genome assembly GCA_929113105.1 of Agrypnus murinus. Classification (NCBI taxonomy): domain Eukaryota; kingdom Metazoa; phylum Arthropoda; class Insecta; order Coleoptera; family Elateridae; genus Agrypnus; species Agrypnus murinus. The sequence continues at coordinate 36,771,147 of OV816025.1, read as the reverse complement.
TTGTGGGGGAATTACAGTTATTATAAATGGAGATTGTGTTATCTCTTCTGTATTATTCGATGCTTTTTTGGGGCACGCTGCTGCTACATGTCCGTTCATTTTACATGTATGGCAAGTTATGCCTTCGAGGGAGATATAAATTCGATATTCCGTATTATCGTGTTGAATCAAGACAGATGATGGAATATTGATAGTCTCGGTGGAAGCTACATATACTTGTGTTCTGAAGCTAAGAACGTGGGAATGCTTCAAGGATGTTAATCCTTGAAGTTTCAGTACATTTTCTATAACTGAATTTGGAATTGATGGACATGGATTTGAAATGACTAATCGTTTAGCAGGTGTTATTAATCTACGAATTTGTGTTTCTATTCCATTCACATTTTATTTTATTGTGATTTATTAAAAGGTTATCAACCTGTTCTTTATTAGATAAGAAGATACAAATTATATTATTGGATAATCTAGACACGTACCTTATATTTTGTGGTTTTACGATATTTCCGACGGCTATGACATAATCTTGTTGGGGTATATTATCAACAGCAGGAATTATAATTGCTTGATCCTTCGAAGGTAACTGATCTATGGAGGTTTTTAGTTTAGTTGCGTACATTTTTTCCCCGTAGGGTTGGGAGTTTCTGTAGGGGATTATTTATAACAAGGGAAGATAAAATGGAACAAGGAGTTGATATAAAAGTAAATAATTCTTAGGTTCACAAGATAATATGGAAGTTGAAAAAAACATATGCTGATATAACGATAATCGCACAAGCCCGTCCCTATACAATCACGGTCATACAATCAACACCATTCGACTCATTAGTTTGTTCCTGCAACACAATAATTTGTAATTACAACACTTTGCTCTATCAACAAAAACTTATTCAGCAAAGGAAAATTTTTACCAAAGATATTCATTTCTTAGCGTGCTTACGTCTTTATAAATTCTTTTTTCTATTACGCGTTTACAAGCACATGTTTTGTCAAAAAATAGTGCCACACAATTCAACATTGTCAAGCTGTTTTTAGGGACATTTTTATTTATGAGGTTGTAATCCTATTAAATTAATGTTTACATTCTTAATAACACATAAAAGTAAATTAAAGGATAATAGGAAAAATAGTATAAAAAACATGTATTACAATACCCAATTGTAATACCTGTAATAACTATTGTAATAATTATTGTATAGCCCTATCTACATACATCTCACTCACTGTCGTTTTATCGTACTAGGAGTTTAGTGTAGCGATCACGATAAACGTGTACGCATCCTCCTAACCCTGGGAACTCCTCTCTATAAAATCCAAGCCGCGTCTATTTGTTTGTCATTCCAGCGGATTTCTCGTACTTCTCGGTGATCTAGAAAATCTATATTTGGTATTTTCTAAATCTTCTTGTTTCTTGGGCACCCGAGAATAATGTGAAAAATCACATACTTGGGAAATTCAAAAGCTAACGATGTTCTAAATGTTAGGGAAGCGAGGAGTAACTGTGGAATTAGCAAATAAAAAATCCAAAATTGCCGCTCAGGAAGTGCAAATGTTAGGTCGTTAGTTAACATCTTCTCTACAGACGGTCATCATAATATGGCCAGTAATTTTCTCTTTTATATTTATTTTTCTCGGTTATAAAAGGTAGTTTCTGAATTAAGCTTGTGCTTTCTGTCATACAAAGTTTTATGAAAAATGGCATCTTTATTTTACAGCAGATTTGATTATTTTACCACGAATAAATATTAATGTAGTATTCAAACTAGAGCCTGTCCACTATTACCCACAGAAATAATATTTTGTTTACAATAATGGACACGTCTGAAAAAGAGATGTGCATTTAATGTAAATCATTAATTAAACACAATACAAATAAAATAATAAACAATTGTTTTTTTATGTTCTTGCTAAGCGGTAATCAAGGGCGTACCCAGGATCTGAACTAAAGGGTGGCAACTCATATTAGTTTCGAGGAAGGGGAGGGTAAAGTGACACAAGACGATTTCTTATAAAATAAAACTCAAAACTATTGCAAAACTGTTTTTATTAGTCACTGAACATACTAGTGCTACCACTTTATAGTTAATAGGGAGTTACTACTTACAATGCAGTTAAATACTTAACTGAGTTACATTTTTATTTTAGTAATAACACACCACTTTACCCCAACTCCCCTATTTCAATGGACCAAAAAATAAAGTTTGGTTTAATTACTCTGAAAACCGATATTTGGATTGCTAATACTGTTAAACATGATCCTGTTGTTAATTTTTCGAGATTTTCTCGGCCTGGCCTAATCAGTACCTGAATGGTACCTAAAATTCAAAAATTGTTATTTGCCAACTAATTTTCACGAGGCACTCGGGGGTCGGTGGACAATTATTAGAAAACTTATAAAAGCCAAGCTTGTCCAAATATCCTTCCACGATTGTGAGTAAAAAATCCTAAACCTGAAAAATTCTAAAATTGAATCAAATTATGCGTTTAAAAAGGCCCAATGCTGTTCCTATGGGCCAAAAAATGAGATTTGTTTAGTTGCGCTGAAAGCCAATTTCGGGCTTTTTCACACTGCTAAACACGTTATTAGTTTTTCGACTAATTAAGTAAGGTACCTGAAAAATACCTAGAAGTTCGAAGATTGTTTTTTGTCTTGCGAAATTCGATACAATGGAGCACAACATCTGCCTCAGGTAGATTTATCAGATTTAGGTAGGGTTATTCATAATCCTTGTTTGTTTATAAATATTATTATCATTTATATCGCAGTTTAATTATTTATTTATCGATTTATTTATTTTTTATACCTACACTACGAGGACATTAACAACTAAGGCCATGCAACACAATCACATAAGCCCTCAGTTGGGTTGGCTAAATTGTCTATTTTACAGAAATCAAGCCCCTAGTGGGGGTTTGCACTGATGTCCATTAAAATGTGAGTAGTGCTCTCATATAAGTCAACTACGTCTGACTCTTATCAATTTATTATTAGTTTTTACTCTTTAAAAAATTGTAATTAATTCAATTTTTGTTCGATCAACGTAGTTTTGTTCAGTAAAAAGCCTGTCGAATAAATGCAATTAAAAAATTAAATCACTTTTCCGACTTATGGTACCTTTTTTGCATTACGTCACATACTTACTCTTTGTACCAAAGTACATAAATGAAATAAGAAATACTCTTGAAATTCCCCCGTGACGGAATATTTTTAGGAGTGAGGTACAGGGACACGAGTCACTGCCCATGACACGGTCGCTTATATTTAAATAACTGTTGCTTTCTATACAATAATGCGATGGAAATGTATTATAAATATATTAATATGCCGTTTGCATGTACGAATTATCTGTATGCACTAATAATCAATATAAAAATGCTAATCGTGTTAATGGTTTTTATTTAATATGCCTGAGAATTGGGTTACTATAATAATTTTATAAGTATAGCACTTTTAATGGTAGCGTAATATGAATTTTATATTTTTAAGTTATAATTACTGTAAAACCACTTATGTCTCGTGCTTTATTTGAATTTAATCAACGGAAATATTTTAGAAAAAACATGATTTTGTATTTTTTAATCTTGTTTATAATTTATAATAACTTTACCTACATCTTTTGTACAGTAAGAAAATGTGGTATTTTATTTTCATTCATAGATGATTCAGCATTTATAATGCAACATTTTCAACTACTCATACATGTTGGGGAGACTCTCACGATAATATTTAACAGGCAGATTTTATGCAATTCTAAACTACCCGATTTTATGGTTGCATAATCTCACTTTTAAAAATTGAATTTTGAAAAAGATTTTCTGTATAAAAATAAATTTAGTTAATTAAGACTAACACGCACAGAAAAACTCTTTAAGCCGATAAAGGATATGTGGAAATACTGTTTTTCATAGAAAATATTTAATGCATTTTTTTAACTTAATAAAGTTTAGTTCATTTTCAATGTTAGATATCATCTTAAACAGTAATCTACAGTTGAAGGTGTATGCGACTTGTTGAAATATTGTTGAAACATAAAATTCATGCTAACGAGATATGTCTAATTTGCAGTCTTATTGAATTTTAAAATTTTAAAGCTGTTTGCTAAATTGTTTTACTGCAAATAAGTAGAGTAACATTGTATCTACAGAATTGATACACTTTTTCATTTAAAGGTTGGATCTTGTTGATGGAAAAACATGTTTGACAAGCTACGCTTTTCTAACGTTCATTTGAATTATGTGATTTAACTTTGAAATCAAAATTTGATTTCTAAATAATATTCAGATAATATAAGTAATTTTTAATGTTAATTAGTTTTAATTTAATGTTTAGATTCGCGGAGAAAGGTGTTTTTTATTAAATTAAGTTAATTTTTAGTATTAAAGAAATATTGTTCCGTCGATATTAAAATTATTATTCTATTTTTGACCTAAATGTTGTTTATCACTGAATTCATGATTTTATTCTCTATAAGTTTATCTAATTAATTTTTACGCTAATGAAAATTTACAAATGATAATTGGGTTATGTAAATTTTAAAATGTCAGGATTCTTGTTTTTTGGAGTTTTTTCAAAGTCATTTGTTTTCTAAAAAAGTATAAAAAGGAAATTCATTTTTTAACAAATAAGTTGCAATTTAATATCAGAGAAACAAGGTGTTTTCTAGCTGCTTCTAATATTGAAATTTATAAGGTTAGATTTCAACTTTGATTGTGTTAATAATATATGGTTATGTGAAACGTCAAAATTTGATAATTTTGTTGAAGTGTTTTTTATGTATAAAGTTGTTCATCAAATTAAATCTTGTTTTGATTAAACAATTAAAAATAATTATCGTAATAATAAAAATTCATAAATTTTATTTAACCTTGTAAATGATAAATTAGTTGAAATATAATAAGAAAATATTGAAGTTTATATTTACCTAAGTTTATATACCTGTCTAATGAAGAGAAGATCCCTTATACTTAATAATACAACAATAATTTAGTTTTCTATAATTAGGTTGGGAATTATATTTGAATCCAATAATCTTATCGTGGGTCGATTGATATTTTTAGATGTCAGAATAATTTTTGACATTATGGTTTAAAATAATTTGATGTTATTAGTAATTAATGATTTAATTCTGATTTATTTTAAAAATTTATATTAGTATCAACTTAGTTGTTGTAATTTTATTTGTTAATAACCAGTTTAAATCTAAATATAAGAATTTAGAGACCTAAGAGAGTCTCAATATAGTGGGATTGTGTTATTTAGTACTCACGATAATATAATTATTTAGTCGGAGCATCATATAAAGCTTTTAGAAGGTAAGCAAGTTGTGGACTTTTTGTCATCTTTTTGCAATCATATTTTGTTTGTATATTTAAATTTGAAAACTAAAGCCCCATAGTGATATGTAATCTTTTAAATTTCAAAGTAATATAAATACTAACTGACTACGTACAATCTGAAAAACAGATGGTGTACTTGTGTAGTGATTGTTCAGCTTCATTTTAGCCCTACTTAAAATTCGAGCAGTCTCGATTTCACTCGCTACCTATTATATTCCAAAAAATAGTAGTGTGCAAATAGTAGCATTTCTTGTACTTTATGTATTTTGTTTTAGACTAAATTAGAACGTTATTTTATGCAGCGTTGATCCTTACTCTTGCCTCATTACACAAGCTTTGAAATATCATGTGCTTATCAGACCGCCTGAAATCAAAAGTTGCAAACATGCTTAAGATACACTAAATTAGAACTTGTTAAAGTAGTGGCTGCAACTATTTTCCTGTTCGGAACATAAATTTAAATTCCTGCATAAAAAGAACGAAGAGTAATAGAAACGACAAAAAGTAAGTTTTTAATACGAATACCGAATTACTATCTTCAAGACCACAAAAGAAGAGTAGAAGAAAGAGTGTTGAGGAAGAAAAAGAGTTTAGATAAAGGAAAGATCGGGTAAGAGAAATGGGAGAAGACGAGAAGATATTACATTTGTTTACTTCAACCTAGAAGTAAAGTTAATTACGGAATTATTTACTTAAACTTTCATATTCATTTATGTTCAATTTTTATTAAAACATTTGTTCAGCAGAAAACAGTAAAGCACAAAAAAATTGTTTCATTTCTAACAATAATAATTCTTAATAATAGAATAAAAGTGAATAGAAAATTAATGCAAAGTAATTTTAATCGAGGTCCGTATTCCAAAAAAGCAGTCAACCATGATTCTGATGCACGAAGTATTCAATTTTACCTTTTTTATTATACAATTAAGACGAAAGGAATAGCCGTTTTTATTAACTATTGTAAGTTTTTTCATACACTTCTATTGAAATGTGTATTTAATAAGTGTATTTAAGAATTATATGATTTATTGCTGTTAAATGCGATTATCATGTATGCTACTTCGATTTCTTATAATTTTCTATGAGAACTTTCTGGTGCATTGTTACAGACGGAAATTGCACGAGGAATAAACCCTTGCTGCAATTTCCTAGCAGCAACGAAAACTTTCCACGAAAATATATATGAAACTAGAAATCTAAATATCTTTACTATGATCAATTAATTTAGTATGTATGTAGTACGTGCGTTCTGCATATACATTATATTTGCAATCATCACTAATAGCGACAAATCTAATAATTGACAAAATAAACAAATAATAATTATTGTTTGGCTATAAATGTATAATAAATAGTTTGACTTATTGTTCGTGTAGAAATTTTAAGCAACATCTTTATTTCGACTATTATAATGTAACCTTATCTGCAGTAGATTAATAAAAAACGTGATAATCTGATGTGTTCAAATGGGATAGTTCCAAATCCGAGCACAAATCACAAATTTGATAAAAATAGGTAAGTATATGTTTAGACACTATGTAAACATTTAAAAGTTTGTAAAAAATTATAAAATATTTTCTGATAAATCATTTAAGTGTTTCATAGGCAATGAGAATAAAATATACACTGCTTCTCGTCTCAGAACGACACATCCCTGTATCTGTTTATGTGTGATTGGATTAATACTTAGCAAACATTTGTTTCATAAAGTGAAACGAAATAAACCTCAAACAACATTTTTATTGTTTAGATTTAAATATAATATTTTTAAATATAAATAAGTAATGTCCAGCAGACGGCTGCTTTTAAAATTAAAAAATTCACTGATTGTATGTTGTATGTAAAAAAAATCGTGATTAAAATGATGCTAAATTCATATCCGCTCATAACTACGAAAGAGGTACTCAAGCTACACACAATAGTTGAATACTTGAATAATTTTTGTTTATACCAGTAGTATAATTATGGTTAAATGTCAACTTCTTATAAAGGATAAAATGTCCGCGAGATAAACGTTGAAATATAGTGTACAATATACAAACAAATAACATTTATGAAACACGCTTAATAGTTGTTGATGCAATAGGTTTATATTCAGTACCAATTAAACGTATTTTAAACGTCAATGCAGGTAGGTAGAATGGATGTTTCATATGTTTATTTTGTATACTATAATTAAGAAAAGATAAAAACAAAATTGCAGAAAAATAAAAAATATATTTAATAATAAAACGGTTCCATTTTGTTTATAATAAAAGTTATACAAAAGTTATAATAAAAGAGTATTCGTTTTTAGGAACAGCTGATCTTGCAGGTAATTGGAGAACAGCCATGGATGGGATGTAGTATACCTTAAAAAAATTTAAATTCTTACTGCAACATAAAAAAAATGTACATATAAAATAATCTTCAAATAAACTCAAAATTTCAATAAGTAATAAAACTTTTTTTGTATTATTGGTTATTTTTATTGAGAATTTTAGTCTAGAAAAGGAAGCAAACATGGTTCGAAGATTTGCAAATAAAATATGTTATTCAATATTCCCTTAAGTAACATTAATTATTTATTGTATTGTAGGTATTTCTTTAGACTTAAAGAGAAGATATTTTACCAGAAACTTTGACTTTATTATGAAAAAACTATACAAACTAAAATCCGACTAATTTTTATACCGGGTGTCCAAAAAGTGTGGAAACGCTTGAATTTATCGAGAACGACACATCCGATTACAAAAAGAAAAAACACGTTTTCCTTTATTTTTTGAAACCTATTCAGTCATGATATGCAAACATCACCCCCCCCCCTGGGAGGTGGGGCGGGAGTAAGTTGTGAAAACTTAAATGGGAACACCTATTTTTTATTGCACTTTTGCATTCTCCATAAAAAACTGTTCTCAAATTGCAAAATTCGCCTCCCAACCCCCGACCCCTCTAGGTGGTGGAAAGAGGGAAAGTTGCACATGCCCGCAGAAAAACGATATTTTTATACTTTTTCCCTCCAAAATCTCCACCCCCAAAGGGGGGTGTTGGTCAATTTGTAAATCACAAAAAAAAATTTGGGAGGAAAAAAAGTAAAAAAGATCGTTTTTCTGCGACATGTGCAATTTTCCCCTCTTTCCACTCCCAAGAGGGGTCGGGGGTGGGGGTGGGGCGAAATTTGCAATTTGAGAACAGCTTTTTATGGAGAATGCAAAAGGGCAATAAAAAATATATGTTCCCATTTAAGTTTTCACAACTTACTCCTGCTACCTGGGATATATTAAATATTTCATTTATGTGGTCACCTGCCATTGTTACATTCAGATAATGTAGTGAATTTGGAAAGGTTGCGTCAGTTACGTTAGCTGTTGCTTCAGTTACACACTAAAGCTTAATTAAAAAAAAAAAGTAAATTAAAGTAAGAAGATTCAACTAAATACAGCTACTTGTCATACCTTGATGTCATGACTTAATATTACGTGGGTAATTGCTAACTCACAGAATTTTAAGAATTTCCAAATTAGAAAAATTATGTGTCCAATTTTCGTTACGTCAGTGATCCACAGGAATTTAATTAAAAATTAAACCTCCCCTGCCCTAATTCAAAAGTCCAAGTCATGTATCCTATTCTCTCCTTGTATTATTTAAAGATTCTACAGAGAAAAGAAGATTATTTGCACAGTCCACTGTTGTAATTAATATTAATTAAATGTAAAATTATGTTGAAATGTTACATCAGTTACGATGGAATTACCCATAGAATTCCTTCGTTTAAATATTTAACTAATATTGGTAAATTGAATTGAGATAGACCACGGAGGTGACTTATCACGTATGTGACCTAATTTTCTGAAAATTCTTAAAACCTAATAGTATATTTTATATGAAGAATGAAATGCAATACAATGTTTATTGCAAACAAATGTGTCAAGTTTTATCAATAATTAAGAGATAAGGTGAGAGAGAAGATTAGATAATAAGGTGAAAAACCATCTTGGGCATGCAAATATCGTTTTCACAAGAATGACCCAACACCCAAATAATGCAATTGATTTATCCTAGAAATCTATTGAAAGAAATCACATTTCTAAAAATCAACAAATTAAATCTATATGTAAGTAATCAGTATTTGTAGATTACTTGATAAGGTCGATTACACCAAATACAATTAGAAATTTGTAAACACGTCCAATTTAATAGTTCCCATGATCATCTGCTTTAATAAACATATCAACAGAAGCTCTTCTTAACATTAAAATACTAATCTTTGTATAAAAAGTAATAATGATGTAAACTGAAAGAATCCATCAACAACTTTAAGTAAACCATCTAATTAAATGAACAGTATAAACAAACACATTAACTAAATATAGGAAGTAAAATGAAAGTTTGGTTTCTCATTCATTACTTTTAGAAATGGCATTTTGGTATTATCTGTTATATTTTCAAATGCATAATGAGAATAATTAAGTTTGCAAATTGTTAAATGCTTTTTATTCGGTTCTATTGTTTTATTTCATAAACAATAAAGTATTCTAGTGTAGATAAGTTCGAATGATGATCCAGTAATTTTTTCATGAAAAACAACCCTTGTTTATGATACCATTAAAAAAGAGACATCAACGTGTTGGTTATAACATTAATTACAGCTACCTACATACAATTGGTAGTCGTCAACAGTTTACATTATCAAATTGTAGATTACCTCCGAGTGTCAGTCAATATTCAAGTTCACTGGAATAAAAATGTTTAGGATAGCCGTTAAAGTGCATTCACACTTTATAAGATTTTGGCTGTAGTATTTCTGGTTCAAATTGCTAATTTTAGAAAAAGTGTATTACTTTAAGCTTCATTTTTGTTTTTTGTTGTCACATTTTAAGAATATATATTGAGGTGAAATTTAATAAATAAAAATATATAACCGCAATATTTTTCTTTTTCCCAATGGGCTGACTCAGGTTTAATTCGATAGAGCATGAGATAAATGAAATAATAAAATCTTATTGATTCTTATACCTGGAATAATAGAACTTACTACCAAGACACTTGGACTTCCGCAACTGGACAACAGCAAACTAAATTCTATATGTGAAAAGAAAAATAAATGGATGCTTGCATACACATCAAATACACACGTAGATAAATTGAAAAACACAGTCTTTATTTTTATTAATGAAAATAAAAAAAAATCCAATTGAAAAAAAGAAGTAACAGTAAAAAGTATAGGAAAATCTTCCTTGAACCTGACATAGGGCTATAACTGTTCTCCATTTGAGCAAACTGACATCAATCAATGTTATAGATTAAAAATATTTACAATTATTAAAATAATTTTAACGTATGACAATTAAATTTTTTTAAACAAATTTAAAATTGTTTATTTGGCAGAGTTTTATAATTGAAAAAACTTTTAAAATAAAAAAAAATAAATTCTAAATTTATTAAGATTGTCTTTATGATTTTGTTATTTGAAAAATTTAATCAAAACCTTTTATTTTGACCAACCTTGTATATAAAGTACGTCGAGATCCACTTCAATCTTTTTTTAAAATTGGTAAAACTGCATTTAATTTAGACAGGTGATCTTTAAAATGTAAATGCATCGAATATCCAAATCAATAATGGAAATAAATCTTCTTGATTTAATCTAATACATAACTCGTTCACAATTCCATACAATTGTTGAATAACGAATATAAATCTTCTTTAATTCAAATATCCAGGTAAATATTCCATAAACAGTTTATTCACATTTGACGTATGTTTATGAAAACATATGGTTATCACTTAACCTCACTTATTTTCCAGATTTTTGATCTTGAATGGAGCGTGGATTCACCCAAAGCGTTTTATCGACTGACTTTATTAATTTTTCCTGGCCTTTTTATAAGATTTTGCAAAACAATTGACAACTACGTCAAATTTTTGAAAAACAATATCTACACGCTACATTTATGACGTCACTTCACAGAAGCAGATGTTTATAATTATCACTAATCTTAAATCTAAAAAGATAGAATTGTAACTGGCAAAATAACGATTATAACAATATCAGACACTTATAGTCTAAAATTGATCATAACTGAGAAAATTAACAAAAACAATTGACGATATAAAACTCTCATTAGAACTTAATTATACACAAAACTCATTAAATCCAGCTCTACCTTTACAAAAAAGGAATACATAACTACACTATGTAACTGATACATATAAAATTTACATAAGAGCATCTTTACAATAGAAGAAAAACAAAAATAAAGACTCGTTTCTACGATTCAATGAATTCAATGATGCTATACAACCTCCTACACCAAAATCAACTTAAATGAAATTAAATTATAGTCAAACTTGTCCAGCATACAGTCCTCCAAGTGCTTGTGTTCAAACAACGGTGTCAAATGTTATATTAAAATCAATATTTAGAAAAATCGAAGCATATCAGCAAAGCCGAAACCTTCATAAGGATAAATGCTCTTTATTAGTATTCAGGAGATTGTAAGTTTAATGTGCTCATATAGTCATTACAATATTGACCTATTTAATTTACATATTTTTAGTTAAATATAAACCCGAAACTGAATCAATCGCATGGGAAACAGAAAGAATTTCCTTACGTTATCCATCGTTGAAATCAAATTTAATCAAGAAAATTAAATCTTCCAGACATATGGAAAAACCATCCTAACATGTGACTTGGGTTGCATAAAACATATATTATTATGAAAACAATCTAAATGATTGATATCCTTTTTATAAATTCAGACTTTTTATATAAAAATTGAGGTTACGTCTGCATGAAATTTATCCTGCTTTAATTTCTATTTTAAAATTGTTAAATCTATCTATAACCTAGCATGTAGCTTTTAGATTAAATAAACCTATTATGCTAGCATGTCTATCCATTATTTTATTTTATTGCATGAAATAATTATTTTTGTGTTTATGATCAAATCGTCCAATAAATCTTCAATCAGATGAATTCATATCATCTCAATATGTATGTTAAGAAAATTAATAAGAATTATTGTAGCTTGCATAAGAGGCTACTACTGACAAGAATAAACTGAAACAATGATGGAACCTAATAGTTACAAAAACTTTTATATAATTAGACGCTTTGTCCTTTCTAGCATTTTCGGTATCTTTAAGGGACGTGTAAATAGCCTCACCAAAAATAATTAAGAAAATTAAAGAATGATAATGTAACAAAAAATGTGGGAGTAAGATTGGTCTACAACACTATGCTATTGAGAGCCAAAGCACAATGAACTCACCAGTAATTATTCCTACTGCTGCTGACTTCTGGTTCATCCACACCAAATAATAAAAATTGTGAAATTGAAGGGGCGGACGGTTTTATAGGATTCACACAAAAAGGGGCCAAAATACCAATTATGTCAACGTCTTTTTCTTCGTATTTTTTTTCGTTACTAAGGTGCTTCAAAACAAATAGTTGGCGGCCATCATATCCTGGCAACGCCATAGACGCTATCCAAAATAGCGATAAGCGGAAAATTACAAGAGAGCGCCCTGCGCTATATGGCGTCACCTCAAACATGCGGTGAGCGCAGCGCAACCAGGAGATTAACGTTAGACCATTATTTTTTCAGTTCATTTTTGATTAAGGCCACTTAGAAGACTTCACGGAGCTCTTGCATTATCAGGAATAGTTTCTTACTATATATTGGAATGACTTTCGGATAAAATTATATTAGGAGAAAAGCTAATATTGGCTTTGCGTAGCCAGGCAGGTCACAATTAGTTGTTAACAAACATAACCTAAGGAATTATCATTTATTATTAAATACTTGACAGTTATTATTTCAAAAATTCATAACTTGTAAATATCCCTCTAATAAGTTTCAACTAATAATTAATGAACATTATCAATAATTCTTAATAGTAAGTAATCAAAAGTTGATAGAGGTTTACATTTACTAATTATTATCAACACAACATTATTAAGTTATAAATGTAATTATTACAATATTTTATTTCAAAATTTATTTTTTATAAAATATAATTTTAATAAATAAAAATAACAAATGTCAAACCAGAAACCAAAACAACAAAAAATGATAATTTCTTAGGTACTTATTAGGTATTTATTTGTTAATTTTTTACAGTAAATATTTTTATTTGACTTGTGTAACAATTTGTAGTAATTTAATGTGAACCAGTGTTATTATACTGTCTCTGTGGCCAGTTAATTTTTTTAAGAGATTTCGTAATTGGTGCAAAATGGCTCGTAGTTTACAAGAGAAGATATATTCAGTTGCAAGTGGTTTTAAATGCCAATGAAATTATCACGAATCGGAAAGGGATTTTAATGAAACAAGCCACGAACGCCTCATCTTAAGGAAATGGGTATTTAAAGGAATTGCCTTCAAAATTCTTGGAAACTGATTCCGTTGAGGATAACAAACGAACAGGTAGATCATCTTCCACCGATGGGGCAAAGAAATTAACATTTTGCCAGAAATGGTGGCGGATGCTATACAATCCACATCCCAAGTTGCGACACTATACAATGCGATGTATCCCTACGATTTGTTCAGCAAGTATTTAAAAACTTCATCCATACAAAATGAAATTTGTGCATGAGTTAACGGGGGACAATCTAGACAAAAGAGTAGAGTTCTGTGATCAATGTAAACAAACATAGTATAAAATATTGGAGTGACCAGAACCCACACTGTGTAACATACAAAACTACTCTTCTATTTTTAAAAACAAAAGCCCTGCGATGGACCGTCAATTTGTAACCAACAAAATTTCTAAACAATAATACTTTCGTTATACTTAGTTAGGACTCGGCTTAGCCTGAACAATAAGCACGGCTCGCCTTTTTTTTAAAGCAGGTTGTAAGTGAATTGGAATGCCAGTTGATTCATAGAGCTATGGAGAACAATAACGGAGTTCTAGATGTTAACGTGAATCAGTCTCAATCATGCAAGGACCAAGTTCCTTCACTCCGTTATAACACCAGGCTGTCATACAAAAATAAAAAAGAAATAAATAACTCCAATAATATCATGTATTTATTTACGCATAAAAATCTTTATCCAATCATTGGATTAATTGTGAACTGGAAGGTTTTCAGTTGTTATTTAAAAAATGTTTTATTATAGTTAATAATAATAATGTTACAATTAAATTAAGAAAAATATTTAGAAATTCATACTTTGATCGTTATTAAGTTTATTATTAGTTACTTAAAAAAATTGAATTTGGAATCTTATAAAAATTGACTTCTTATCATATCATGGATCTTCCTTAAATTGCAACTTTATGAAGATTCTAGTAAAACACTCGAAAATTTTGATACAACAAACTAAGTAATGCATCACATAAAAGTGAGATATAAAGAACCCACCTAGTTGTTTATATAAACTAAAATTGGTCTACAAACGTTGACTCATGTAGATGATCACCAGGTTGTAAGGAGCTATTTAGAAAAGGCTTCTAGTTGCCACGAGTAGGTACCAAAAATGTTGCGGACGACAAGACCATTAATAATAATATCTTATATTTGATTTCAGCATATATTCGCTATTAACATCAGATGAACAAGGACAAAGCTCGCAGTTTCAACTATGACAACCAAACACCAAACTAGACATCCAAAATAGACACTAAACTTAAATGCCAACTTTAATTGAAGTCTGGATCGATTTTCCTTTCAGATTCGAAGGAAGTGGTTCCATAATGGACGCTACGCATAACTTTATAATACAAAGAATACTATAATTTTGTTATATTCCAAAACTTCTAAACAATGATTTAATACTTTCAACATCTCATAAAGCCATTTTGTGCACTAATTATACAATAATTGGCGAAAAATCGATTATTTGTAGTTGAAATGCCAAACATAGATGGCGCCATCAAAAATATCATTAAAATTAAATTTTATATATACAAGTGGGTGACTTCCAAAGGATGACCCAATAACATTGTTATCAATATACGAGGTGATATTAAAACAAACAAGTAGATCGAAAACACTGTCTGTTACAACTGTGCTAAAGAAAGCCACATCCAGTTTCTTGAAAAAATTAGTGGTTGGGCGAGTATCTTGGGCGACTTTATAGAGCCATTTTTCATTCATGAAAGTTTGATTGGACTTATATATCTTGGCACGTTGTAAAATTTCATTCAGTCTGCACTAACTGAAGTGATTTAAAATAATGTGCATACATTTCAAGAGATGAAAATAACTTCAGCAGGACGGTGCTCCTCCACATTATTTTAGACAAGTTCGAAATTATCTCAATAATGTGTATCCGTATAGGTGGATCGGACGTCGTGGTTCAATAGAATGGGCGTGCGTCCCTCCAATTTAGTACCTTTGGCCTTTTTTGTGGAATTACCTGAAATTCTAAGTGTTTATTACGCAACCTGCGGATCTTGTTGAGTTGCGAGAGAAGATTAATACAATCAATGAATCTGCGTCAATATCACGAGAGATCGATTGCAATAATTTGTACTACTCACTTTTGAAGCTTTAACTAAAAGTATTTTCGCATTATTTCAATTGTTCTTGTTTGGAAATAGTTTAGTATCTTAAATTTTATCGTATAGACTCTATAGGTACATAAAAGCTAAAGACGTCAGCACTACATCCAAAGAAAAGGAGACGTCGGAAGCAGACTGCAGTATAGGCTTTACATGGAATTGTCAGACTCCATCGAGATCACAACTGATATTTCAATAGTAGACTTATGAAGAGAAACGCTAACCGTTTCTCTATATAGTAACAAAGATAAAATCGTAGCATAAACATTTTACGTAATATGCCCTATTTTAATAGTCAGATATACTATATTTAATGCGCTTAAGGTGATAAAGACTCTGATATATGTTGTCTATTATGCATTTCAAGTCTCAATTATATCTTCTGAATTATTAATGGTTGAATTAGTATTACTATTATTACTTGTTAGCGAATATATAATAACAATAAGTGAGTTCTTTATTCGCTAGACGGCAACGTAGCAGCGCTCACAAGATTTATTTTTGACTATAAAATTTTATCACAATTAGAAACCCATTAAATTAAATACGGCTTATATTGAAGCAAACTTTTTGCAATCTGCGGTACCTAATGTCTGTGTGTCCTAATACAAATTAAATTTTAAATACAGAGCACCTGAAGATTGTTACGTTAGTTATATTAACATAACACTTTTAGGGCGAAATTAGTGAAAACTCACAAAACTCTTGAATTAGTAATTTATTAATTATACTACCTCAACGCGACTAATAAATAATGAACAATTATAACAAAGAATTTAACGCTAAATTAAATTATTTACAACACTAATTAATTATGGTTAGTAACTTTCTCGTATTCTTATTCGTATATTGTTATTAATATTGTTTGATGTATACATTCTGATCACTTGTATCGAGAATAAATTCATATTAAAAGGTTGTAATGCTATTTCTAAACGGCAGAATTAAAAAAATATACATAAGTAAACCTATTGGGACGCACAAGGAATGAATGTACAATCTAGCGGAATTTTATTAAAGGTTATTGAAAAGAAATACAAAAGTAAAAAATATATACACGAACAAATTATGAATGATATGGAAAAAAACGAAACGATTAATCAATAATTGTTTTATCGGTAACCAACAAAGAAGAAATAAAACCGAAACTTCATTAAAAAGTAAACGAAGAAGGAATTTACTGACACATTTTGTTATAACATATGTAATTTAGATAACGGCAGCAGTGGCGTAACTATACGTAAGATTGCGCGCCCCTGCGAGATTTACGTTTGCGCCCCTCATATACAGGGTATAACAAAACTATAAAATAATGATTGTCACTTTTTAATTTGAACGATTACAAAGAAATGGTATCTACAAAAGTTTTTTAATTTATCCTGATGCATATTCAGACGTTCTTGATTTGTTCCTATCTTATTTTGTTTTGTTGCTATAACAACTAACTTTGTTTTTTTAAATGGCATTGATACGTTTTTATGTTTTTCTGAAAAGAGTATATTTTCTCTATTTAGTAATTCTAATTTATTATTACAAAAAAATGTTAAAAAAGAATATTTTTTGAAAAAAAAACTCAAAATTCATCAATTAATAACGAGAACTGGCTTGTAGCAAAATTAATCTAGTATGGCTTGATTATCAGTTTTGGTCAAGTATTCTATAGAAATTTCACAAATAAAAACCACTTAAATTTGATCCAGAATTTAAAGACAGATTCTCGTTCTCCTATAAATTAACACAGTAAATTAGAACTTCGCGCAAAGAATGTAAACGCATTAAGTGCTACTTGTGATTAAGATTATTTAAATTTCTGAGAAACATTACCGTTTTATTTCGCGAATAAAAGTGAATACGTTATAACTTATAAACATTTTAAAATCTTGGATTGTTTAATGTGTGCTCGATCAAACTTATTTGTAAAATCATATGCGTAAATGACAGTAATTAAATTGAATCTCATCCTTGGATTCTGCTACTGAAAATCAACTCTTCGAGACCACGTTAATGTTAACAACGATCTTCCGAAATAGAGGCCATTTTCCAATTTCTAATGGATTGTTTTTGTTTGTCTTCTACGAGTTTAGTTGGATACAAATTAAAGGTATCGTACTTTATAAGAAATTGTTTATTATTGCAGTTTAGTTTAAGAATCCTTTATACAAGGAATTCTGTAATTTTTCATTAGGAAGAGAGCTCTCTATAGTATCTAGAAAATTCAAATCTTTAATGTTAAAGAATTTTAAAATAATCAATGCTGATAATATTTCGACTAATCTAATTTGCATAATATCCTTTAGATATTTGTTTGTCGATTTTTTCGACGAAGTCAAGTTTACATAATTTTAATAATTAAATAAATTTTGCTGAATAATTCTATTTGACCAATCTAATAAATTTCTTGGTTACTTCTGCTGATTAAAAGGTTTTATGTAAATCTGTTTTGAGTTATTTTGGTGTAATTATCTTAGAGAGGTTAATCGTTATTAAATGAATATTAATTTTACTTGTAATAAACCTATGTCGTGTGTGTTTTATTATTCAAGTGCTTTGTTATTTTTTTATCTATTTTCTTATTGTTTAATAAATGTTTTCAGTTTATACTAAAGATCTAAAAACGGAACCATATAATTATGAACATTTTATTTCATTTTTATTCCAAATTTTAAAACATAAACAAAATCTTTTTGTTTTCAATCTAATATTTAATTCATTTTCTGGTTAGTGAATTTAATATTTTTTTAAGCTTATTTAATTAACATCATTGGTTGTTTATACTAATAAACACGTTTAAGCTTCATAATCAGATGGCGCCCTTTTTGAGTTATTATTTGTGTTCTGAAACCTTTATCTACTCCTTTTCACAATTTATACAACTGTGGAACCAATACCTACGACCTGAATACTAAATTTGTAAGAGAGAGCTAAATCTCAAGCCGTGGTGAATATTCTGAGTATTGTATGATAAAGTAAGTATGAATAATTTTATAGTTTTTATTGTTTATCGTGTGTGAAAAAACGAAAAGTTACAATTGGCGCCTAATCGCGGGGCGTTGTTTCGTTTGTGAGTTTTTAAAATTTACACACTAACGTTTGTACAGTATGGTTTCTTATCATTTTGGTAGCTTTTTTCATTTGTTTTCAAAACCACTCTGTGAAATAGCTGCGTTATGGTGTTTTAATAGTTTCTGTTTCATTAGGGGCCAATTTTTCTCTACGGGACATATCTCAGGGCAATTTAGTGAATTTCTTCTTTATTAACATTTCGATGTCATTTTGATATGGTACCTTCCACAGCTTGCTTGCTATAATGGCAAGTAGCTAAGTCTGGCCAGAATAGAACAGGAACATTAGCTTTTAAAAAAATGCAAATAATCTCTTCTGAAGTCATTGGCTTAAATAAATGTCCCCGTTTATTGCTTCTTTGATAAAAAAGGGTGTACCAAGCTTACCACAAAAACAAATTAGTTGCCATACAACATTTTTTCTTACAAATTTGTCTATCTTAATAACTTTATATTCATCTTTAATAACCTGTCTATCTTTTGATGAATAGTTATGATGCCTAAATGAATC
This sequence comes from Agrypnus murinus, assembly GCA_929113105.1. Classification (NCBI taxonomy): domain Eukaryota; kingdom Metazoa; phylum Arthropoda; class Insecta; order Coleoptera; family Elateridae; genus Agrypnus; species Agrypnus murinus. Next base: position 36,751,740 of record OV816025.1, on the reverse strand, counting down.
CTGAATTAGTTTTTTAATCCATTGAACAGTAGATTTTTATGTTACGTGTTTTTTGCCAATCTCTGACAGAGATGCTTGGATCGGTTACTAACGACTTCAGTACCTTCTTCTTCAAATCTTTATTCAAAAACACGGACTTTTCTCCACTTCCTATTTTTCTTGTGACACTCTCTGCATCTTTTCAGCACCCTTTGTACTGTCCTGATTAATATGTTTAACTTACTAACTATTCTGTTCGAAGTAATAAATTTGTACAAAATATAATCGCGTACTTGTTCTTCTTTCGACGATATTTTTATGAACAACAAGTAAAATCAATTATTTTTGTTAGTTGACAGTTTGGTGATATAAGCCATTTATGTATTTTCTTTTAATTATAATCATGACCGACACAGCTGTATTAAATTAAGCGACAAATCCACTCGGGACAAGCTTTAACATTTGTGTGTAATTCCACAAGTTAAAAAGTTACAACCATTATTTGCTACTTTTTTATACTCTGTATACAATTATACGTAGGTAACTTTTGTTAAAATAAAATATGCAATAATTAATAATAATCCATTGCCATAGAATAGTCCACATAATGTGTTTTTGTACCTCCAATGCTTATTTTAAAACTTCTTTTCCCAACAAAATAAAATTTCACGAGAGCAGCGTCATCCTGAGGGTTGCGCCCCCCCCCCCGCATCACAGGGTCTGCGGGGGCAGTAGTTACGCCACTGAACGGCAGCTACAATTAACAGCTTAGGAAAACGATTAGTAAATGGGGAATTGGATGAAAAATAATGAAATTCTAGAGCTGATTGTAGCACAGAAGTTGAAGTAAGGATAAAGAAGTACATCAAATACAAATTAATAATATAAAGAAATTGTGTATGCATAAGTGTGAAGCCGTTGGTTAACATTTGAAAAGCCGCGGTCAGAGTTCAGCAAGGTAAAACCTGACTTATTAAAATGATAGTAACGTTTTTTGAACTGATATTCGTTTACCGATCTTCTTGGAATAGGTGGATTGTATAATAAGTGAGATACAAGAGCTACTAATGGTACTATATCGTACTAGTTACTAAAAAGCTTCTAATGACAAACCTTATTAGAAATCTGACGTAAGATAATTACTGCTATAATAAAGCAAAATTGATTATTTGGAATAAAGCGTTCAAATAAAATAGTATCAGAATATATAAATGAAAAACTGTGGTACATTTATAGTACTTGAAGCACCGACTTTTCAGATTTTAGACTACTTACTGTCCAGTATATCATGGTCTTCCTTAGCTGGGCTGGGCTTCCGACAATGGCTGCTGAATAGAGCCGGTGGGTGTACAGATTGATATTTCTATCCAAGTAGACAAGGGCCGATCAACGTAATTCAACATGCAAAGTATCACAGAGGTAAAACAATTTCACAACCATAAGGTCATCATCACGAAAACAATTTATTCTAGAGTGATTGGGCTCTTACAATTAGTCTCAAAACTCTGTTTTCGCCATTTAAAGGCACCATTGCATGTTTGGTTTTTGAAACCCAATGAGTAAGGTTTGGCAAAATCATTTCCTAATATTATAGTTTCTGTGATTTTTTTATATTTTTATTTTAATTAATTTCAAATTACTGTTAGGGTTAGGCTCAAGTTACTTAGGCTCTTTGTTATGTTAACAAGAAGTCCCAAACAGTTATGAGTAGTACTCGGAGTTTTTCAATATGAGAATCAGCACAAATACGTTAACCATTCTTTGCGCAGAATGCTTAGGAATGCTATTTTTAAAATAAATAGATTGCATTTGACATAGGCCCATAGCAAAATAGCTTTTTATGAAAAGCCTGGGCATTTCATGTAATGCCGGCAGCTACTCTAGAATCTATACGCTACAGAATGTACCTGGGCTTTGGGTATTATGATGTATACTTAACACGATCGTTTTGTTTTCTCGCTAGGCATATTGTTATGTAAAAATCAAACAGTTTGGGTCCTTCTCGTCGTTGCTATTGTTTTTCTAATTTAACGAAATAAATAATACTACTAAATTCGAGAAATCGCCATTGGACTACTACTGTAGAGAAAATCGCCAAAAAATATTTAAAAACTTTGTTTGTTAAATAAAAAAATTTATGAAGGACCTTATTATTCTATACAAGAGTATTTACATGATAACCTATAATGAATTGTACATACATATATTTTATTCTTTAATTGCTGAGATGTGTGCATATATTTATAATGGTAAACGTGCAAAATAAAGATTATTGTTATTATTAATAATAATAATGGAAGAAAAACAACTGTGCAAACATTATGAAAAGTACGGCCATGAGATAAAAATCGTTTAAATAAGGTAAGATTATTTATGCTATATAAGATTGAGGTCACCTAGGTTGATTTCAATTAAGTGTATTGTTTTATGTTCTTAGGTTGCTGCTGAAAAGAAGAGAATAATAAATTACTATGATTTGGTTACGATTAGTGACAAATATGCAATTGTAAAAAATGTTTCCGACTTCCGATACATCATTGCTGAAGAAAAAACATATAAGAAACTATTCAGAAAAAATTCATATTAGTTGTGGTCATAGTTTCCGAAGTAAATGATAAATATTGTTTAGCAAAGTTCTATTATACACAGACCTGGTGTAGAAATGCTGTAACCATTAAAATGTTTTATACAATCAAAAGCCTCACAAGTGTAGGCATAGTTTGTTACAATAAAAACTCTTATAAACAATTATATTATAAAATAGAATATAAATACAAAGATTAGTTACAGTTTCACAAGTTTTATTAGTATGTTAACCTGACAATATTGTTTCGACATTAAATGTCATTATAAAAAGTAGATAAGATTGATAAACAAACACGTTTCTAAGGATAAATACATACAGAAAATAGGTAACTAGATACAATACATACAAAAACTTAATATCTAACACTTCTAATAAAGGAGAATTACTAAGCTCAGTTTGTTCATTCATTAAAGGTACTGTGCGCTTATGTTTGTATATTTCAAAAGCTTCTAAAATGTCTAATTTGTGTTTGTTGTTGCAAAAACGTAATAATTTAATGTTGTTTTGAGGTGTCATTGGGTGGTTCTGTTCCAAAATGTGTTTGGCATAATTCGATTTTTCTGGATGTTTAAGTCTATAAGAGCGTACGTGTTCTTTGTATCTTATGTCGAAATTTCTAAATGTTTGTCCAATATAAACCGAGTTACAAAAAGAACAATTCAAACGGTAAATGCCGGATTTCATGATAACTTGTGTTTTGTCTTTAGCATTGAATAAAAATGAAAAAGTGTTGGTGTTAGTTTTATGTTATTTTGTAACTGGTGGTTTTTCGTATTATAGTTGCAATTTGTTGCAATCTTGCCAAAGTATGGTATTGATATGTAGTTTGTGTCTTGTATTTCAGTGTCAATTGGAAATATTCTTTTGATAGCTAACCTATAATCTTTTTGTTGAATTAAAGTGTCAATCGTTATGGTTATAATGGTTTGCATGTGCTAATTGTTTGATTGAAATTTTTTTATCAGAATGTGATCGTTTCATTGGAGTAGTTAAAGCTCGGTGTACTAAACATCTATAAGCAGCTAGTTTGTGCATTTTATGACATGAATCATTTGGAATAGTGACGTCTTTTGTGGGTTTTCTGTATATGGAAAAATCAAATTCATTGTTTGTATTAATTGTAATAGTTAAATCCAAAAAATTAATAGCTCTATTTTGTTCTGTTTCTAGTGTAAACGTGATGTTTCTGTGAAGACTGTTAATAAGAATTACAAATTCATTGATAACCTCAAAAGAACTGTCAAAACAAGCTAAAATGTCATCAACATAACGAAACCAAAAAATAATGTGTTTAGAAAGATCTAATTCGAATATTTGATCTTCGAAATTATCCATAAATATGTTAGCTAATAGAGGACTCGAACTACCCTAGAATTACCTATCTATCTACCTAATCTACTACTAAAATTACCCATAGGTAAACCATCTTTTTGTAAATAAATTATATTATTAAAAGTGAAATAATCTTGACTGATACAAAGATCAAATAATTGAATTAACTCCAATCTTTTTACTAATTCTACATTACTATTAACTAGGAAATTATCTAACAAAGGAATACAGTCTTGTGGTGGAATCTTTGAAAACATGTTACAAATGCAATTATATTATACTTATGCAATAGAGCTTCCAGCTGATACTACTTACCTAATCAAATTATTTTAAAGTATCGTGAATGTTAATCACAAAGGCTTACGAATTTCAGATTAGACACAGGAATAAAAAAACAATATAGAAGACGCCATTCAAAAATTATTTGTTATTATAATAATAACAAAACTTCTTACTTTCTTACTTCTCTTTGCTTTTTAATAAAAAACTAGCGACGGGAATCTACAATTTGGGAAAACAATTTTGCCTGGTTTATGTTTTATTTCTTTTTAAAAGGATTGACTACAAGCAATTTGTGGATCCAATCTACAACAGGTCCTTAGTAGCGACTGGAATCTACAATTTGGGAAAATAATTCAGCCTGTTTTATGTTTTGTTTCTTGTTTGAAGGGATTGGCTACACCTTTTTAATGAGACAGTCTATAACAGGTGCTTGTTTTTTTTGTTTACTTTTTTTACTTTTTACTTTTAATGTTTTACTATGTTTACTTTTAACTTTCATTTATTAAATCACGTTCATGAATTTCAATTAGTTGTAAATAAAGGGCAAAATGTAGCTTATGACAAATATGCACATTTTTCTATTATTTCAGACTGAAAAAACTCAAGAAGAACTACACAGTAAACTTACTTAGGGATTCCCTTCTAACATACAGTTTTATTACTATGTAAATAAAGAACATAAATCAGACATTATGGTTGTTGGAAATTTGAAAATAATCATTTAAATAAATGACTATGAGTTTTCTTTGCCACGACATGATGAAATGGACTTTGGGGACATATGGTTTCAACAGGACGGAGCAATGGCCCATACTTCAAGGGCATCGATGGCTGTATTGCGAGAGCACTTCCCAGGACGCCTCATCTCACTGAGGGGTGATTAGGAGTGGCCAGCACGTTCACCCGATTTGGCCCCTTGTGACTTTTTTTTGTGGGGGTATTTGAAATCACGTATCTATACCAACCGCCCACAGACTCTGGACAACCTGAAAAGAAACATTCAGGAAGAAACGGCCAATATACCCATCGATATGCTGGAGAGAGTAATCAGAAACAGCAGAATTCGCTTCAGCCAGTGTATCGACAATGGGAGTCGTCACTTACCCGATGTGATTTTTAAAACGATTAAACCACAACTTTAAATGTTTAACTTTTTAATAAACAAAAAATTTTAAATATATCTTTACTACTTTTTGTTTTATTGCATTATGAAATAAGGAAGTTATGTTGCCGCACCATGTAGAATATAAATCTGTATTAAATGCTTTAAAATGACATACGTAAACAATGCAAATTGAATATGGCTCCTATGTTAAACTCTTCAAAACAAAATTAGTCACAAAGTGGCAAAACTTTTGACTCAATCTAATATTTGTAAAACTAGAAATTTTTATGGTTGTTGGTAACAACTTTTACTAAATTTGCAAAAGTCAAACAGAGACATGAAATTTTAAATTCAAATGATTTTGTTGTTGGTTGTTATCAACATAAAAACAAAAAAAATCCTAATAGTACATGTCGTCTAATAGTATATTAACGAGTTTACGAGTTTCATAAGGCAAGATTTATTGCACGAGTCCAAATTCAGAAAACGACGAGCCCGATTTCAGAAACGGCGAGTGTTCTAAAGAACGAGTGCAATAATGACTTATGGAACGAGTTTTTTTATGGTATTTTTCTATTTTGCGCCTTCTATTCCCCTTTTAAATAAAAATAATTGTGATTTCAAAATTTAGGGGATTTTGTGGTAGTTGACAAAACTGATATGACATTTGATAATTTAAATTTTTAGAGTGGTGTTTGTCAATTTTTTTTCAGTGCTACCAACTTTGAAAAATTTCGGCTATTAAAGCACTCAAATAAGTTATTAACGCACTGTTTTTGGTGCTTTAACAGCTTTAATATAGACGCAAAATAGAAAAAGATAATTTTATCTAAGAAATTTCTGCAGAAGTCGACGCAAAAGAATGCATGGATCATCCAGAAACCACGTTACAAATACTCATGTTATTTGTTGAGTTGCAACACACTCCTACGCAAACATGTAGTTTCTCGCCTAATGATCTAAATTACTATTAAACGTAAGGGCGGCTCCGATTACTAAGTAACCGCTGAGCGGGCGTTATACTATATCTGCTCGCTTATAATGCCCTGGTTGTTACGGACTTGTTAATATAGTTCGTATCGCAGGTATAAACAACAAATAATATGCAAGTGAAACATAAAGCTAGATGGCGTTTTTTTCCAGTTTTATCTTATAAATTTTATAATGTATAACAGCGCGAGCGCCTTTGCTATTTTGTCTGCTTTTCCTACACTCTCTGTCTTAAAAGTCGCTGTAAAGAAGTTAGGAAACAGAATTTAATGTTATCCTGTTCTTAGTTAAAACCCATCCTGCGTAGACTTATGATATTCTAACTTCCTAAGTTTTATGTGTATGCTTGCATGTCGTATAACGGGTGGTACTCCGCCTGGTGCAGAAGTTTTAGACGCCTTATACGTGACCTAACGACTACCACTAAATTAATAATAATAACCGGGGCCAACTGCCAACTGGTTAGCAAGATGGTACAGTTTTATATTAAACTCAATGTGACAAGTAAATATGTGTTTTGTCTGTTTTAAATGCTCATTCTTGTATCTTAACAGAAAAAAAATACCAAATAGAAACCCTATTAAAAAATGCTTGCTAAATAAAAGTGGTGAAGAGGTAAAGGGAAAGATAACGTGGGGGACCCATAATTATGTCTTTCCCCAGGACCCCCAAGCCTCTAGCTACGGCCCTTTTGCTAATGACACAAATGTCGAAACAGTTGCCACAGGTATAGAAATATTCTAATGAATCTTAAGAAACTTTTATCAATTATTTTATTTTATGATTATGGGGTTTCGCGAAGTTTAGGCTTGAGACAGTAAACTCTGAATGCTATAGCACCTCTGCATCATGGTAAAAACGATTGACTAGTCATATCTGATAAAGCCCAAGAAGCACAGTCCTGGCTCTGAATTAAGACGTACATAACAAGGGAAAACGAAAAATATTAAGATTTAAACCGGATCCTTTTCTTTTATTTGGTTAGATCATGTAAATGGTACTACTACATAATTAACGATACTTAACAAAAGATTAATTGAACGCAAGTTATATTGTATTAAACATCATTAATTTGTTAGAGAAAAAAGTTATGACGTAAAAGTTCTTGTATACCGGATGATAGTGAAGGCCAATATTAGTTTGCGTGTGCTTAAGTTTATGAGATGAACAAATTCTAGAATAAATTAGAAATAGCTACTTAACGTAAGTTATGAATTTTAAATATATTGTAAGTTAAAAGATGATTTACACTATGTCAGTGTATTTTATAACTTGCCAATTGCAAGATTATCAAATAGTATAGTATATAATTATCAAATAGTATATAAGTTTGACATACTCCACAATGGTTACAATTAACTACTAAAACATTTTTTGGGAAAAGCTAAATAGCAACTGAATAATTTATTTGTGGGATTGTGGAAATAATGAAACGAAAGCCCTCAAATTTTTGCAAATTAATTAAACATGAATTTTTCCTAGCTGTCTACAATTCCTATTGTTCTTGTTTATAGTTTTTAAATGTACAACATAAAAACGGAAATTAAAAATATAATTACACAACAAATATTATTTAAATAACATGAAGGTATATTTTCTGCATTTTTTCACATTCTTGAAAGATTATTTTGTATATGAAGGAATAAAATCAAACAGCACTGAAATATCAATTGTAATCACAATCATTAGTTGCTGATTATTATTTTCAACATAAGTACGTATAGACATAATCTGCTCATTCAACTGTTTACTGGGAAAAAAAAAACTTTATTTTTAAAATAAAATGTAGTTTCGATATGTACCTACTATCCGTCCACCGAAAGATGAGCTCTGCGTCATCTTTGCAAGAAATTATCACAGAAAGCGTTTTGTTGTGCTTTACTCTCATTATCCACGAGTATGACGAAGATAGCATTACATTAGCACTTCTCTGGGTCGTTGGAAGTTGATTTGACTAGCTCTGTAGAGTATAGAGTACGGAGTGGCCAACCTTACAAATAAATTCCTAGATTAAATTAACATATTGCCACAAAAAAAACAAAAAAAAATAACTACATTTATTGGCAAAATTATCGTGGAAAAATTGAATGTCGTGATTACAGATAAAGTTGATCTATTTTAGGGATTTTTTAAGGTATTTCACAGATTTCTGAAAGAAAATGCCAAAATTATAGGCAATGCTGTATGCGGTTATGAACATGTGACTTTACTGTAAAACATGTCACAGGTATCTCTGATACCTGTAGACTGTAGATTTGATTGGCACAGGTGACATTTGCTGAAGTTATTTCTTATTTACATGTTTTTCGTGAGTGTTATAGTGTTTCAATAATAATAAGCAACAGTTCTCAGAACTGGCAGAAAATCGCAATTTTACCTAATATAATACATATTAATATTATGTCAGTATAAGGGAAGACACTGCATTCGCAGTCTCATCAGTTATTCCTGAATTTACTAAACTAGTTCGAGAGGGAAAAAGGAAATCGTGGAAATTTACTTCCTTTATTTTGTGTACAAGAGGTAAGAAACGTTAATTATTATTTATGATCATATTGTACTATAATTGTTTGTTTATTGCAGCGAGCAGCTGAGGCTTTAAAAATTTGTGTTCAACTGTTAAAAGGGCCCGTAGTAGAAACCAGCGAGTTTGATCGAGCCCTGGTAAAAAAGACAACGCAAGTTGAAAACTGCAGGCCTAGCAAGTTCTTCTAAAATGGTCGCCAGAGAAACTGTATATAAGTGAAAGTAAGACGTTTGATATTTTTTGATTTTATAAAGTCTATGTTTTGTATACTTAGTTTCAGAAAAAGCGAACATACAGAACGACAGACAAATAGACGCTGCGTTTTATGTATTAATGTATAATAAATATACAAAAGAGATGGATAAGCAAAAATAGTGTTAATTCTATTATAATTAAGTACTTTAATAGCATTTAAATTGATTAAAATATTGAATAGCAGAGTTTTGTTAAATGTAAAACTGTATTTGAAAAGAATATATTTCTGCATATTGAAGGTGTTATACTGTTACAAAGGTTATAAATGAGTTAATTTCTTAAATATAAGTAAAAGTGATTTCTTGTTTTTTAGTACTTGGTAGTTCTGTAAAACTAAAGAACGTACAGTACTAATAGGTATTCGCGAAAATCTAATTCTTAGTTACCTACTGAAAATGTTTTAAAACTTTCCAAAACAACAAGTATCTATGTTAAAAATCTAAAAGAAGGTTACAAACGTCCAACATTCCTTATCCCTAACCTCAAAAAATTACCTGCTATGACATTTTCGTAACCACGGTAAAAATCAATAATTGTCAAACTATGGATGCTGATTTGACTAGGAATTTTTTAATCTTATACCCCACAGAGAGCATTGATGACATGCGTTCATCTTTAGTTGGACGGATAATATATTAAGTTTATACGACAAAAAGCTTTCAGAAATCAAATGAAAGAATGTCTCAATGATCTTCCAATAAGGCGATCTTGCATTTTATCTAATTTTGTTTCATATATATAAAACAATGAACCATGCTATAAAATTCAATAGCTACTACGAATTGGACTAATTGTTTCAAGTGGATCTTGAATTTCAGCTTCAAATATTACATCTGGAAAAAATTATGTAGGTAATAGAAATGTTTTTAAGTCAATTTACTTGCTAACGACCAAACTGACTTGTTTTTGGCTGGATTTTAAATACGAGGGTAGATTGAAAAGTTTCCGGAATGGGCAAGAAAACGCAGTAATTGAACAGGTTTTTGTTTTTATTTTTCAACATAATATCCTTGCAGGGCGATACACTTTTCCCAGCGGTGCTCCAACTTTTTTAAGCCTTCAGAAAAATATGATTTCGGGAACTCTGCAAAATAAGCTTTAGTGGCGGCGATGACCTCCTCATTTGACGTAAAGCGCTTGCCTCCGAGCCAAGTCTTCATGTTTGTGAACAAAAAGAAGTCGCACGGGGCCAGGTCTGGAGAGTACGGGGGATGCGGCACCACCTCGTAGCCCAATTCAACCAATTTAGCATTGGCGATTCGGGATGAATGGGCCGGCGCGTTGTCGTGATGGAAGAGCACTTTTTTTCGCTGCAAATGAGGCCGTTTCTCCTTCAAAATGCCGTTGAATTGATCCAATAAATCGCTGTAGTATTGTCCCGTGATAGTTCTTCCCTTCTGCAAAAAGTCGATGTGTATCACACCTTGCGAATCCCAAAAAACGGTGGCCATGACCTTTCCAGCAGATGGGACAGTCTTTGCCTTCTTCGGAGCAGATTCGCCTGGAGAAATCCACTGTTTCGACTGCTGCTTGGTTTCTGGTGTGTAGTGGTGGATCCATGTTTCGTCCACGGTCACGAATCGGCGAAAAAAATCCGTTGGATTACGATTTAACAAGGCCAAACACTCTTTCGAAGTGGTCACACGATTTCGCTTGTTGTCCATAGTCAGCAAACGCGGCACCCATCGCGCCGAGAGCTTCCTCATGCCCAAATGTTCGTGCACGATATTTTGCACACGTTCATATGAGATGCCCGTGGTCTCTACTATTTCGCGCAACTTCACTCGTCGATCGGCTAACACGAGATCATGGACTTTATCGACCATTTCTTCATTTGTGGCCGTTTTTGGACGTCCACTGCGTGGTTCATCCTTGGTGCTCGTACGGCCACGTTTGAACTCGCTCACCCAGAAACTAATAGTCGAAAATGAAGGTGTGGATGTGCCATGAACTTTCTGCAAAATATCTCGTATCTCCGTCGCCGTTTTCCCGTCCATCCAGAAATGTTTGATGACTGCACAAAATTCGTTTTTATCCATTTTTGCAAAAGTGCCTGAATTGCTTCACAAGATATCCTAGTAAACATAAACGGAACGACGCACGTGTCTGAAAATTTGACAGCTTTCCTAAAATAGGTTAGCCTTGACAACCATCATAACAATTTCACGATACGCGCGCCATCTCTTGCCCATTCCGGAAACTTTTCAATCTACCCTCGTAAATGCGGAAATATTTACTGAAGACGTTGAAGACAAGTGATAATCGAGTTTATTGAGGTTGCATTCATGTCTATAGGTAAGCATACATAATTGTGTGTAAATTATTATATTAAATAGATTCTTATGAACTTTAAAAGAAATCTTATTTAGTGCAGGGTTAACATCTGTGTAGCGTTTTCCGATGAAGATTATATTTAGAGCACCTTACCAAATTATTTAATCAATATCGCGATACACTACTTAGCATGGGTTCATAATAAATAAAATTACTTAACGTCGATTTATATTTAAAGCAGGATAAATTAAAGTATCCATTAAATTAAATTAATAATACTATTATTAAATTATATAATTAATTAATAATACTAAATGTAGTTTTTACTAGCAAATGTAGTGAAAATTGAAACATTCATTTAGCGACTTCGTTTCGATTACAAAAAAATTATAAACAATCTTTCTATTTGTAACTTATCAATTCAAATCGTTTAGCTTGTGGTCAAAAAATAATAAGCAACATCTCACATTAATGCATTGAAAAATAATTTTTTTTATGGATTTCTCTTCTTATAATTCCCGAATCCTTTTCAGGTAAGTCACCACCTGAGGCTTTTTTCATGCATCATTTATTTAAATAAATCTGCTAATGTTAAATTTAAGCAAACACTCGTTCAACAATATAGCATAATTCTAGTTATGAGGAAAGCAAGTACTGTATTTGTGAGCAAATTGATCATTTGGATAAATAATTAGGTTTTGACAACTGAAATTAAATGGAGAAAACATATTTAGTCTTCTCTAGAGACAGTGCCGGCCTTAACCCTTTGGCAATCTCGGGCAGAGTCTTCAGAGCGCTCCTATTAACTTTAAAAAGTTATTGTTACCGAAAAAAAATCGATTTTACCAATGAAGAAAACCGTTATAAATTAAATCAATTTATTAAAACTAAATTTACATAGATTAAATATACATGGACATATTTTATAAGCACACAAAATTTTTTTTAAATAATTTGTATTAATCATGGACTGTAAGGATTGTGGTTTATCGCAACACTATAAATAACGGTGTCTCCTAACCACACATTGTGTTTGACTACTTGCCAATACGTATTTCGGTAACGATGTTACTTTTTTCTCGGCATAAAACCGTCTGAATATAATTCTAAGCGTTATAACCCTCGTTTCAGTGCATTTTTTAAAAGGCCAATCAAAAACCATGCAAAGCAATTTTAACACAAACATGCAACTAAGGATAAATACATCTTTTTATACATGAAGGAAAGAGAAAAGAGAAGGAAAGCTTAACAAATATTAAAAATAAATTTACATAGATTAAATATACATGAACATATTTTATAAATACATAAAAAATTTTTAAAATAATTTGAATTAATCATGGACTGTAAGGACTGTGGTTTATCACAACACTATATAATAACGGTGTCTCCTAACCACACATTGTATTTGACTAATTGCCAATTATTATTTCGGTAACGATGTTACCTTTTTCTCGACATAAAACCGTCTGAATATAATTCTAAACTCTGAGTTCATTTTTTAAAAGGCCAATCAAAAACCATGCAAAGCAATTTTAACACAAACATGCAACTAAGGATAAATACACCTTTTTATAAACGAAGGAAAGAGAAAAGGGAAGCTTAACAAATATTTTTATGACACCAGTGGCGTAACTACCGCCCCGCAGACCCTGCGACGCGGGGGGGCGCAGCCCTCCAAAGGGCGCTGTTTTCGGAAAATTTTATGTCGTTGAGAATGAAAATTTTAAAACAAACACATTGTATGGAAACAATAAAAGAGAATTGTGAATATACATTGCTTAAGACAATTGGGTGATATTGTATACAATCATATTAGGTATTTAAATAAGATTAATTAAAACATTTCCGTCGTGCGTGCTTCGTTCTGTAGCTGTAAATTGTAATAAAATTTGAAACTTGTTTAAAAACTTCAAACTAAATGTGTTAACTTGTTGGATCAGCGACAGCATTTTGATAATTATCGAAGAAGAGGTTTATGGCGGAAATATTAAAAACAATGGATTTTGTCAGTTAAATTGACCAGTTCGCCTGCGTTAAAGCCCAGAAAAACATGAAATTGGTGTTAAATCTCATTAATTATATAAAAACATTAGTTGAAGAGATAAAAGGAAATGAAAAGGTAACAAATTATTATTATTAATTAGTGCTTATTTTATTTGAACAAGACTTACCTACGTATTGTAGTAGTATGGTTCGACGTCTTAATAAGATGAATTAAATTGTTCGAATCAAATAAGAAAATTAAATTGATTCTTCATATTTTTGATTCACATCAAATAAATTGATAGAATTTTATACAGTAATGATAATTTTCTTCAGAAATCAAGTATTATTTAAAATTACATTTTCATCTATCCTTAAGTTTATTTTAAATTGTTTATATATTTTTTAGTATTATCAATTTATAAATGTTAGCAAAGGTTTATTTAAAGTTTATAAATCTGTCTCTCGTGGCTTCTTTAACTTTCCTATTTTTCTTAAAACACAAACATAGATAAAATTACCTGTGACTTCCTGGTACACATATGTTGCAACAGAGCCACCATTATTTTTCATTTTGTGTTGCCGCACATTCCATTGCCTAACCTCAAATCATAACCCTATACCTTTTATCTTTAAATAAAGTTTTCTTGATGAAATATTTAATAAGTCAGTTATTTGTTATATTAAAACATCAAATCGTTGCTCTTTTTTATATTAATTTTCCATTCCTTATTATAGTTTCATTTCTTTTATTATATTACATTTATATATACATAATTTATATCCAATTAACATTTTATTTTTTTTACATTTTTGTGCAGATTTTTTCTTGTACAAGTTTTTATTGATTCTCATCTCCATATTCCTTATCGACTTTTTTTTATTATTGATCCTAAGCTCCACTTCTTTTATTTTTTTAATAAGTAATTATCAACAATATGAATGCATCCTTGGTAACCAAAAATGTTTATATACTTCCAACAAACAAAAAGAGTTGAATTTTTTTAAATCATTAATAAATTATTAGTATTAAAATAAAATAAACCAAACATTGACACATCCATAACGTCAAGGTAAATAAAGAAAACCTAACCAAATCACCACTCTATAAAACAACTACAGTATAATTAAATCGTTTATTGTAGAAAGGGACCAAGTAATATTTTACAGTTTTTGAAATAAACAAGAAAAACGTTTTTGTTCTTCAATAACATTTTTTATTGCTATTTCTTTATTTTAGGAAATCTTACATTGGAATTTTATAACACATGATCAAGTAATTCTTATAAAAAAATTATTTTGACAAGCATGAATTAAAAAATACCCTTTCAACAATAAAAACAAAAACTAAATTAACAATTCATCAAAATATTATTAAAAATACAACGATTCATCTGTATATATATGAGGGGCGCAAAGGTAAGTCTCGCAGGGTCGCGCAATCTTACGTAGTTACGCCACTGTATGACACCCACATATTTGAAACCGAGGTCCGAGGGTAGCTTATTAAAGCAGTTTAATATTGTTAGTTTTAAAAATCGTCCGTCCTATTTCCTATATCAGCGTTAATAGTATCGAACTGTCTGTATTTCCCGGATCTTTGTTTAGTACATTCTTGTATCCTTTTAATAAAAATACTTTCATATGCATCAAGTTCTCTGGGCGAATGAACATTTTTAAGCAATTTCAATTTTTCTACTTCAATCCCGTGCGCTGGTTCATGTAAAGGTTTAGCTACACTTGATTCTTCTATGCGATTGCATTTAAAATCCGCTATATGTTCTTTGAACCTAGTTAAAATTGATCCTTTTGTCCTTCCAACGTAACTCATATTACAATCATTTAATTTGGTATATTCCCGATTTTAATTTTTTATCAGTTTTATTTTTTGGATTACCTAACAGGTTTTTTAAAGAATTATTTGACGAATAAGATACTCTCATGCCCTCGTTTTTAAAAACACCATTCAAACCTTTGGTGATTGGATGAAAAGGTGGTTTAATAAACTTCTTTGGCTCATTTTCTATTTGTAATAATCGCTTTTCGAATGTTATGTTTGTATTTGACTTTCTGTAACAATTTGTCAATGTTTTTAGAATAGTAGCCATTATATAAGGCTAATTCTTTTATAAAGCTTAATTCCTTGTTAAATCGATTTTTGTTTAATGGGAATTTCACTAATCTGTTCAGAAGGAAATTAAATGCCGCCATCTTATACAGCTCACAATGATTTGATTCCGCTATTATGTACCTTTTAGTGTTGGTTACTTTTCTATAAACATCAATTTCTAGTTCATTGTTATTGTTTCTAACTACTAGATTGTCAAGGAAGGGCAGTTGCTTGTTCGCTTCTTTTTCTACGGTGAATGTAATGGTGTTAAATTTTGAATTTAATTTGTTAATTCTTTTGTACATGCAATAAGTCTACTGTTGTATAGATAATAATAATTTCGTAGTTGTAGATAAAGTAGACTTATTGCATGTACAAAAGAAAGGTAAGAGGTTAGATTAGCAAAAACAATTAGAAATTAAAGAAATCCTATAATAAGAACACATTCATTGTAAACAATCTGTACCAACACCCATAAAGTTTTCTCGATGAAATATTTAATAAGTCAGTTATTTGTTATATTAAAACATGAAATCGTTGCTCTTTTTTATATTAATTTTCCATTCCTTATTATAGTTTCATTTCTTTTATTATATTACATTTATATATACATAATTTATATCCAATTAACATTTTATTTTTTTTACATTTTTGTACAGATTTTTCCTTGTACAAGTTTTTATTGATTCTCATCTCCATATTCCTTATCGACTTTTTTTTATTATTGATCCTAAGCTCCACTTCTTTTATTTTTTTAATAAGTAATTATCAACAATTTGAATGCATCCTTGGTAACCAAAAATGTTTATATACTTCCAACAAACAAAAAGAGTAGAATTTTTTTAAATCATTAATAAATTATTAGTATTAAAATAAAATAAACCAAACATTGACACACCCATAAGGTCAAGGTAAATAAAGAAAACCTAACCAAATCACCACTCTATAAAACAACTACAGTATAATTAAATCGTTTATTGTAGAAAGGGACCAAGTAATATTTTACAGTTTTTGAAATAAACAAGAAAAACGTTTTTGTTCTTCAATAACACTTTTTATTGCTATTTCTTTTTTTTAGGAAATCTTACATTGAAATTTCATAACACATGATCAAGTAATTCTTATAAAAAAATTATTTTGACAAGCATGAATTAAAAAATACCCTTTCAACAGTAAAAGCAAAAACTAAATTAACAATTCATCAAAATATTATTAAAAATACAACGATTCGTCTGTATATATATGAGGGGCGCAAAGGTAAGTCTCGCAGGGTCGCGCAATCTTACGTAGTTACGCCACAGTATGACACCCACATATTTGAAACCGAGGTCCGAGGGTAGCTTATTAAAGCAGTTTAATATTGTTAGTTTTAAAAATCGTCCGTCCTATTTCCTATATCAGCGTTAATAGTATCGAACTGTCTGTATTTCCCGGATCTTTGTTTAATACATTCTTGTATCCTTTTAATAAAAATACTTTCATATGCATCAAGTTCTCTGGGCGAATGAACATTTTTAAGCAATTTCAATTTTTCTACTTCAATCCCGTGCGCTGGTTCATGTAAAGGTTTAGCTACACTTGATTCTTCTATGCGATTGCATTTAAAATCCGCTATGTGTTCTTTGAACCTAGTTAAAATTGATCCTTTTGTCCTTCCAACGTAACTCATATTACAATCATTTAATTTGGTATATTCCCGATTTTAATTTTTTATCAGTTTTATTTTTTGGATTACCTAACAGGTTTTTTAAAGCATTATTTGACGAATAAGATACTATCATGCCCTCGTTTTTAAAAACACCATTCAAACCTTTGGTGATTGGATGAAAAGGTGGTTTAATAAACTTCTTTGGCTCATTTTCTATTTGTAATAATCGCTTTTCGAATGTTATGTTTGTATTTGACTTTCTGTAACAATTTGTCAATGTTTTTAGAATAGTAACCATTATATAAGGCTAATTCTTTTATAAAGCTTAATTCCTTGTTAAATCGATTTTTGTTTAATGGGAATTTCACTAATCTGTTCAGAAGGAAATTAAATGCCGCCATCTTATACAGCTCACAATGATTTGATTCCGCTATTATGTACCTTTTAGTGTTGGTTACTTTTCTATAAACATCAACTTCTAGTTCATTGTTATTGTTTCTAACTACTAGATTGTCAAGGAAGGGCAGTTGCTTGTTCGCTTCTTTTTCTACTGTGAATGTAATGGTGTTAAATTTTGAATTTAATTTGTTAATTCTTTTGTACATGCAATAAGTCTACTGTTGTATAGATAATAATAATTTCGTAGATGTAGATAAAGTAGACTTATTGCATGTACAAAAGAAAGGTAAGAGGTTAGATTAGCAAAAACAATTAGAAATTAAAGAAATCCTATAATAAGAACACATTCATTGTAAACAATCTGTACCAACACCCCCTTAATAGATTTATTTTCTAAGAAAAAAATTTAAAACTAGATGGGCAACTGCATTGTCGAATGCGTTAGTTTCAAATCAGAAACTTACGAGTATCTCTTGAGAAGGGTCTAATAAACCGAAACACGTGTAGAGAGCATTCTACATAATTTATAGAAACATTTAAATACAATAGCTTTTTTTAAAAGTATTAAATTTTTATATGTTTGTCCAAATATCTATGATATAACAAAGATTTAAATATAATTATATAAAGGTAAAATAAAGATTTAATAAATATTTTTTATGTTAAAACATTTAATATTTAAAACACATTTAGCCTGTATTTATTAAATATAGTATGCTACTGGGGATTATAGTGCTTGACAATTGTTTTGAATATAATCACTGCATTATTTAGAGGATTACTTGGTGCTCGTGCTTGGGCGAATTGTGAATTGAAACTTTCTTACTGTGTGAAGAATAGGAAGAATAGTTATTTATCTATTTCTCACAGTAAAGAAGTTTTAGGCAATCTTTGCTTATTTGATAAATTAATTTAAATTAAATAGAAAACAGCAAGAAATTCATTACTCGCAAACCAGATGAGACCGGGAAAACTACTTTCCACTAAACAAGGTTTCATCCAGTACCCAGACTCCATCCCTTATTTTTATATACAGTGTTATTCAAGCTATTATTATTATTTGCTAAAGAATAAAATCGTGACAGTCTTGCTTTAAAGTAAACTAGTTTGTAAAATTTAAACAATTTAGCTTAATCCTCGTAATGGACATATCGGATCCAAAATAATGTTGATTAAATTTTATAAGATAGATAAGATATAGATTTTACTAATATGTGGTTATTACATGCAGCATAAAATGAGTTCGTCCACGTAGTACTGTTTATGAGACATTCTGATGATATAAACACTTTTAAGAAAATTTAGATTAAGTTCTAATAAATTTATCAAACTGAAATATACTTATACTATTAAACGTTAAATAAGAAAAAAAATCACTGATTTATATTCAAAGTACTCAACTTTGCTTGGTGAAAGAAAATGTAGTATCAAACATATATTTTAAAAGTGATTATTTATAGAAATAACTTTTTAATATTTCACTAGCAGTCAAGCTTAAAACGATGTTAATTAATGGAGTTTACTACAAGGGACACCTTTCCAACTGCTTATTTCATGAATCTTTTATCAATTATTATTATTAGTGATTGAAAATTACCATTTTGACTCTAATATTATTCGAATACAGTAAAACTGTGTAGAAACTTAGATTCAATAATTTTATTTTAGAAATTAGCGTTTTATAGGGTTATTTTAGAGAGACCATTACAATACTGAAGTCTTTTAGGTTTAAACTAAAGCTTTTTCGTGTAAAGCTCTATACATCTTCTATGTATAACTTTCCCAAGAGTTTCCATAGTATTAATACCATGAAGTACTGCAAACAGTCTTCGTTTATTGTACATACATTAGAGATTGTTACTCAATTTAAAGAATCCATTCGAGCAGGGGTGTTCAAGTGTTCAACCCGTGAATCGCCATCTGTACTAGGTTGTACAGAATCTTGATCTTGATGTCTTCTTCGATCCAATGCCTTGTAGTCACTTATATATCAATCCCTTCATGCTAATACCACAGTGAGATTATTTTAGATATGACAGGAGAGATTCCACAAGAAAAAAAATGGTTTATAAAATTTTCTGATGCTGATAATAGAACTATTGAACAGTGGTCAAAACAGGTTCGGAAATACTCTAAAACTAATTTTTCGTAAAATTCTTATAAGAGGTATTAGAAGAGCATCGATATGTTGAGTCGTTTCCAGTTATTGCAAAATCTGCTATTAGGGGTTTGCTTTAAAAGCATATATTAATAACCTATGCTTACGCACTGCAGCTCCCGGCTAAGACTACTTACTTAATCAAATTATCATCAGGTGTCGTGGATGTTAACCACGAAAGCTTACGAGTTTCAGAAATAGGAATAAATAAAAATTAGAAAGGGCGCCACCCAAATTATTTGTTATTAAGAAAAGTAGGAAGAACAGTAAAAGACAGGAATCTACAATTTGGAAAAGACATTTCATCTGATTCATGTTGTTTTGAAAGGACCGACCACAAACAATTTGTTGGGCCAATATATAACAAGTGGTTGTTACTTTTCATTTTGGTTTATTAGTTTAAGTTGGAAATTGTATAGTTATAAAATACAATGCGCAATGCACTAATGCATGACAAACATACACGTTTATTGCTCGGTTGCAATTAAAAAAAGCAAAAAGAATTATACGGTAAACTTAGGGATCCCTTTCTAAAATGAAAGTTTATTATGTTTTTGAAATTCAAGAATATCCTTTAGCAACATGACTTACGATAAATTCGATTTTTACATTAAAAGCGCCGACGTTGTGTATTTATGTTGTTGATTTAATGTCCGATTTCTTTAACAGTTAATTTCTTGCGTTGATACGATGGGTTTTCCAAAAAGGTGATTATTACGTTTCTACATTACGTCATTATGTCGTTGAAAATAGGTGTTTTCTAAACCAGTAGTTAACATTAAATTCCAGTAGGCACAAATACACATTTTATTCGTTGAATCCACGATTAGGGAGTTGAGATCAGGTGAGTCAGGGATTGTACGTTTAACCTCTCAACGTCTAAAATGTACGTTGTACTACATTGATGTTGAAAGTTTGACGTAAGAGTTTATGATTACGTTTAAAGCACGTTGAAAACAAGTTTATCTTCAATATATTGTTGAACTTAAACGTTGAAACCACGTATTAATGAGATGTTTTTCTCACGTGTTTATAATAACGTTTTAGTAGCGTGTCAAACTGTGTTTGTGAAATCATTTATCAAAATTCATTATGTAAGTGTTGGTTGCATGGCCTAGCGCTTGACTACTGGTCAAACAGTATTCAGGCCGCATGTTGAGCGTCGAACCTGGATACAATTGTTATCATTGTACCAAGTAACGTAAAATTACGTGATTTCTATTATTTCCAAACATCTAAAATATATCGCTTTTCTAAGTGACAATTCCAATATCAGATTGGCATTATTAAAATGACCTAGAATCGACTGCATGACCTTGAGAAAACGTTTGATTATTGCGACACCTCCACGTCAATATCACGTTTAGCGTGTGCCTACTGGGAAGTTTAGTACTCACTCAACTTTCCCTTTAATTTCTTATAGGTACTATAAATAATTATAGTTTTTTAAAAAATTTTATAATCAGTCATATTTAGGTTTTGGGAAATAATAATACGATTTTTAAATGACCATTTCGGATTTTTAATTTTATATCCTTCTTCGATGAAATTAAATTTTAATTTTTAGAGCTGCAATGTAGTATAATATAATGAATTAGAAAAATTTAGGTATGTAAGAGAATTTTTTTACTTACTTTTTGAAATGTTTTAGAGTGAATTAAAATAAAGTATTAAGTGGTGCAATTAAGCACACCACTATTATTTTGTTATTCCATCTTAATTGGTTTTTTTAAATTAAATTATTTAAATGTTGATAAAAACCTCGACACCGTAATGGTAGAAGAGGAACGATTATGTATGTATGTATAATTACTATTATGATTTAACAATAGTAAAAAATAAAACTATCTATATTTTATTTTAAGTATTGTTATTTAATATTTTAAATAACAAAAATTACTTTAGATTGATTTATTTTAAAATAAATTATTATAAATAGTATAAAATACTATATCGCATGGTCGGATAATGCGGTGTAATGATAATGCAATAGACAATTTTCACAATTTTAATTAATTAATTATTTTAATTAAGTTCCCCAAAAATATTACAAAAAGAAAAAAAATGAAAAAAAAAAGATTAATATAATGAAATGTAGAAATAAAAAAAAATCCACAGCTATCAATTACAAAACAGATATTGAAAATTTAAACATTATAATCATTTATTTTAAAATACAGTAATTTTTGTTATCTAAAATATTAAATAACAATTAAATACTTAATAAAATTAGATAATTTTATTGTTTACTATTATTAAATCATAATAAGAATTAAATTCAAGTTGTTTCTTATTCTATTCCTCGTTTTAATATAATGAAATAAAATACCATAATAAAAATAAAATTTAGTTAAACAAAAATTAAAAAGACAACAATACATACAGTGCGTACCAAATGTATGGAGCCGCCGGCCTTGTTATTTCAAAGCTATTCAAGCTAAATCGATAAAATTTGGTATGCATGCTGTTTACAAAGCCTCCTATTATTTCCACAGTTTTATTATTTTTTTAATTGATAATGTCGGGAGCTGCACAGCCAACTTGATTTTTTTTAAATAGGAAGGGGGGTCAAATAGCATACCGTTTGAAAGGTATTTCAAGTAGAATTCAGCGACATGCTTCGCTATTGTACATTAAAGATTGGGAGTTGGTATTAAATGGATAACTAAAGATCCAGTTAGCATGGGGAACAATGAATTGTTTTATGGTGTTTAATGTAACATCAGATTGTTGAAACCGTGTTTTAAGTTTATGAAGTTCATCTAGTACAAGAATGGAACATTTATAAGCGATGCTCAAACTGTTCCCCATTCGCCTCTTGGCAGTAATAAATTCGATTAGAAAATCCTTCAATTGAATTCAAAATGAACTCGCGAGGAATATTTGCTGTTTCTTCTCGAATTCGTTGCACTAGTTCATTCAAGTTATTTGGTTTATCGAGGTAAATACGACTCTTCAGGTAACCCCACAAGAAAAAGTTTAGTGGGGATGTCAGGTGATCGCGGTGGCCATTCAATACGTCCTCGGCGTCCAATCCACCTTTCCGGAAAAACGTTGTTCAAACAAGCACGAACTTCGTGGCTACAATGCGGAGGGACTCCATCATGTTGAAACCATAGCGTGTTGCTAACTACGTTAGGATCGTTTTCATCGGGGTATAATCTTGTTAGATGAGGGATGATATTTTCTTGCAGTAGTTGCAGATATTTAGCCGCATTAAGATTCCCTTCAATCAAAAAGGGGCCTATAATGTTCTGTCCAACAATACCTGTGAAAGATGAATGCATTTTATGTTAGGCGCAAATTAAAACATAAGACTATTCAGTTACATTTATTGTTACGTACATGCCCAAACATTAACTTTTTTTGGAAATTGCGTGTGAGCTTCATCCATCCAATGAGGATTACTGTCTGCCCAGTATCTGCAGTTTTGCTTATGTACTTTGCCATTTAGCAAAAACGTAACTTCATCAGAAAACACGATATTATGGATGAAATGTGGATCAGCATTTATTCGATGCATAATTTCTTCACAGAATTCTAATCTTCTGTCGAAGTCGTCTTCATTTAATTCTTTCACCAAGTGTACTTTATAAGGGTGAAATCTTTGACGCTTCAAGACTCTGCAGACGGAAGACTTGGATATATCATGATTTGCTGCTAGTTGCTGTACCGAAGTCCTTGGCGTATTAATAACATCCAACATAACATTTACAGAATTTTCATCCTTTGTTGCTGTTTTTGGACGGCCAAATTTTAGACGATTCTTTACAGTACCTGTTTCCGTAAAACGCTTCATTGTTTGAGTAACCGTAGATTTGGCGAATGGGTTGCGGTCAGGATACGTCGCATTAAACAAATCGCGTACTTCTGCATGACTGCGTCTTCTATCACCGTATCCTATCATCATCAAGATTTCTATACGTTCTTTTTCTGTAAGATGCTCCATAATTTAGTACTTCGGGCACAGTTTTAAGCTTTTGACGTTTGATAAACAACATAAACTAACCATTGTTTTCAGCGCTAACTGGATCTTTAGTTATTCATTTAATACTTACTCCCAATTTTTAATTTATAATAGCGAAGTTATCTTTAGAGATAACTATGGCAAGTGGCATGTCGCTGAATTCTACTTGAAAATACCTTTCAAACGGTATTTTAAAAAATCAAGTTGGCTGTGCAGCTCCCGACCTTGTCAATTAAAAAAATAATAAAACTGTGGAAATAATAGCAGGCTTTGTAAACAGCATGCATACCAAATTTTATCGATTTAGCTTGAATACTTTTGAAATAACAAGGCCGGTTCCATACATTTGGTACGCACTGTATGTGTGAAATATACTTCTTATCTAATATTGACAGAAAAGAGAAAAATAAATTATTTTAACACA
Organism: Agrypnus murinus; assembly: GCA_929113105.1. Taxonomy (NCBI): domain Eukaryota; kingdom Metazoa; phylum Arthropoda; class Insecta; order Coleoptera; family Elateridae; genus Agrypnus; species Agrypnus murinus. The sequence continues at coordinate 36,727,717 of OV816025.1, read as the reverse complement.
ATACATATTATATTGAATTATATCAACATAATAATTTAATAAAACAAAAAAGAAAATTAAGATGGAATAACAAAATAGAAGTGGTGTGCTTAATTCCATTTTAATTCACTTTGAAACATTAAAAAAAGTGAGTAAAACAGAAATTCTCGCACATACCTAAATTCTTCTAATTTATTATATTATATGATATTAGAGCTCTAAAATTATAATTTAATTTGACTGAAGAAGGATATAAAATTAAAAATTCGAAATGATCATTTGAAAAATCGTATTATTATTTCCCAAAACCTAAATACGACGATTATAAAAATTTTCCAATAAAAATATCATTAAAAATCAAAGAAGTTGTTATTATCAAAATCAAATTATCATATAAATAATTATTATTTGCTCTTTTTATGTCCCTAGATTTTTAAATGGGTAATAATTTGTTTTGTTACCATTTTAACTTACCAACATTGAGAAAAAAATTTAAATTTGGAGAGTTTACCTAGTTATCCAATCTGTAATATGTGATCTGTTCATATTCTTGGGTATGTCCATAGTTGATATCCAAGCAAAGATAAGGGTTAGTTCATCTTATACCTAGAAAATAAGTGTGTTTTGGCAATTTTATTTTTTCTTTTATATAATATTGTTATTTTGTCACATTAAGTTTTAGATGTGAATTTAAAGCAAAAATCAAATTATTATAAACGGTAATTTTTTGTTGACTAATTCACTCAATGTTATACGAACCAATAAAAATTTATCCTGTGAACGAAATTCTCTCTATTCCGGCGACTATTTTTTGTTTATAAAATTTTCCGAACTTGTTCTACCAATGAAAACGTTCAAATAAGCAACCTACCCTTTATTTCACCGACAATTTTTTTGCTATAGTAACGATCCTACAAAAATAGTATACACAAACTGTACGTTTCATTGAAATAAATGTTAAATATTTTTATTATTTGTGTTGTTTATTCGCGTAATAGTGATAACGAATAACATACGTGGTAAAATTTTGTCTTGGCAAAATTTTCTTTTTGATTTACTCGTGTTTGTTGCCAATTCATCTCGTGACATTGATCAAAAACCACTCGACTGACGTCTCGTGGTTTTTAGTGACAATGTCACTCGAGAAATTGCTATGCAACAAACGCTCGTAACAATAAGAAAGTTTTGCCGACAAAATTTTACCACTTATGGTATTATATATGACAATCCAACTCGAAAATTTTTAACCAATCAAATTACAGAATTTTTCAAATTGGGACCAATAAAATTAGTTTTATAGTGAAAAAACCACTAGTGGTTTTTTCACTAAGAAAAAACCACTTGTCAAAATGAAATGTCAAATTTAATTAAATTAATATTAACTACACACGCTAAATAAAAATTTGCTCGGTGGATTGTCTAGCCGAATACAACTCGTGGTCTAATTTTTTTCTTGCAAAATTTTTCATTTAAGACATTCGTAGCTTTTGCTTTTGGAAAATTACACTCGTCTCCTGCGTCGACTCGTGTAATTTTCGTTGCAAAGCTACTCATATCAGAAACGACAAATTTTGTCGGAAAAAATCAGACCACTTGTGATATTATATATGATAAAGTAATAATAAAAAGTTTTCTTTTTGTTCCAAACTCCCATTTGGAAACACATTTTATAAGGTCAAATAATTTGACCAGGTTCTGCATAACATCTTGTTTAGACATTGGTTCGGAGTTCCCTGTGTGAAACCTATATTAATTTGTAAGATGGTTTAATGTTTTTCATTGCCATTACTGATTATAAATTGACTATAAAATTCAGCACTTAATAAAGATAATATTAATGAATTATTGTTAGTGGAGGTTTTAATATACTGATGTTATTAAGTTATTATTGAAGTTGAATACTCTATAACTTAACTGGAGGTAACAGTATCGCCAATGGATTGCAGTTCTTTTTTATACGTATACACCCTATACAGGGTGTAAAATCGCATCACACTCAATACAGATTTACGTGCATTTTTCTGAAAATCTTAATATTATTTTCCCTAATTATTTTACAATAAAGATTTTAAGGAATGAAAAATAATACCTTAATAAAGGAAATATTACGAATCGAATGATGCCTTTGGTTACGGATTGCATTTGATTGCAACCGGAAAAAGTAAGGAAAGAAAACTTCAGTTTATGTAAATATCTTGGAAATGTCTTGGAAACATTTTGGAAACAAAGGAAAATATTTGCTACCTAAATGGTATTTTTAAGGTTATATTGTCTGTCAACCAGTTAAGCCTTAAAAATGACATTTAGGTACCAAATATTTTCCCTTCATAGTTCCAATGTTTACAAGGCGTAACTGATTTTTTGGATAAACGGAAGTTTTATTTTCTTTATTTTTTCTGGTTACAATCAAATGCAATCCGAAACCAAAGGTATCATGCGATTCGTTCTTTTTCTTTCCAGCGTTCCTTAATATCTGTATTGTAAAATAGTTAGGGGAGATAATATTAAGGTTTGAATAAAATGCACATAAATCTGTATTGTGCGCAACCCTGTTCTACACCCTGTATGTTCAAATACAACTATACAAATATTTATTCATTTTAGAATCTTGGTTAATCACTGTTATGCTTATGTGTATGTGTCGAAAGGCATATTCCTAGATTCTTAAGAGGAATTACAGTTACAACTTTCCTTTTATATACGAGGGTTGTTTGATAAGTCAGTGACTTTTTGAATTTTCCGCGCAGTAACTTTAAATGCAACACTGCTCCCGTCAACTGCCATCTATGAATGGACTACTGTAAAATTTTGAGAAGGCTGCGCCATTTAGTTTGTGTTTGACAGCCATTGAAAGCAAACAACCCCGTGAATTTTAACGAAAATGAAAAAAGTGAATTTCGTGTGCTGATTAAGCATTATCTTTTGCGTAAAGAAACCATCACCGAAACCAAGGAAAGGCTTGATAAATACTATGGGGACTCTGCACCATCAATTTCAATGGTTAAGAAGTGGTTTACTGAGTTCCGTTGTGATCGTACCAGCACAAGTGACGCCCAACGTTCAGGTCGCCCAAAAGAGGTCGTCACGTCAGAAATCGTCGATAAAATCCATGGAATGATATTGGACTATCGGAGAATGAAAGTGCGGGAGGTAGCTGAGGCTCTAGGCACCTCAACTGATCGGGTACATCACATTTTACATGAATATTTGGATATGAAAAAGCTATCCGCGCGATGGGTGCAGCGATAGCTCACACTCGACCATAAGCGCAACCGTTTGACCACTTCAAAGGAGTGTTTGGCGATGTTGAGCCGCAATCCGAACGAGTTTTTGTGGCGTTTCGTTACCGTAGACGAAACATGGATCCATCACACTACACCAGAGACCAAGGAACAATCAAGATAGTGGGCTTCTGCGGGTGAACGTGCACCAAAGAAGGCCAAGATGGGTCTGTCGGCCAACAAGGTCATGGCCACAGTTTTTTTGGGATGCACGCGGTGTCATTCACATCGATTACCTTGAAAAGGGTAAAACGATCACCGGCGAATATTATTCAGAGCTTTCGGACAGATTCGATATTGATTTGAAGCAGAAACGATCGCCTCTGGCGAAGAAAAAAGTGCTATTCCATCAAGACAATGCACGGGTGCACAGGTGTGTAGTCACCATGACAAAAATCCATAAATTGGGCTACGAACTGCTACCCCATCCAGCATATTCTCCAGATTTAGCTCCCTGTTACTATTTCCTGTTTCCAAACCTGAAGAAATGGCTGGGCGGTAAGAGATTTGGGTCGAATGAAGAGGTGATCACTGTAACAAACGCCTATTTTGAGGGCCTTGAGAAAACCTGTTATTTGGAAGGAATAGAAAAATTGGAAAAACGGTGGACTAAATGTATCTAGCTAAAAGAAGACTATGTTGAAAAATAAAACGCTGATTTGCCGAAATAAATATCTTTTATTCAAAAAGTCACTGATTTATCAAACCACCCTCGTATTTTGCTGGTTTTGCGCTTCGATCGTTAATCATGATATTCTTTTAGTGATACTGGTTTGATATAAACTATGAGACTATATATCTATGAGAGATATGAGACTTGTGCATTTTTAAGCATATTAAAGCATTAGGAAATAGTATGTGTAAATGGAATGTAATATATATGACACTGCATCGCAACCTTGGTGACCACAAGGTTGTGATTGCGGGCCTTTGCTATTTATAAATTTTATTATCGATCAGACAATAAAACTCAGATTTGATTTCTGGATAATATTATTTTTGTTGAATTATAGTTTAATTCATACATTATACTTACCTCAAAACATTCTTAATGCGTTTTTAAGGATATTAAGGCTCTGAGGCTACTATCGTTTTTAATTAATATAATTTCATTCTTATTTATTCTAATTGTAAGAATATATTTGAGCAGAATTTTTTATTTGTTTTAATAAAAACACATAAAATATTATTAATACCTAGTATATGTAATGTTTGCTCCTATTATTATTAATCGAGCACATGAATATCTGTAAATTACTTCCTTCACGTCCTTTCATGATTAAACTTCTAGGAATATGTTCTTATAATAGGAAACTGTTAATTTACTCATAAATAACAAAAGTAGTAAGTAGTAAGTGATGACTCTTGAATATTATTAATCATATCACTGCGGTTAATCTATTTGAATATACACATACTATGTGGTCCACCAAAAATGATTCACTGTTAACATTCCCAAAACAGATCCAGACGCCAAAAGGATACAGAGTGTATAAACGTATTCATACAATTTGTTGTATATTAAAGAACAAATTATCATAATATGACAAAATGTTCGTTACTAAATAAAGCTGTAAAAAATTAGGAGTATCAGCAGGGCCGGTAGTTAACGGTAGGCTGTGGGGTCTGCAGCCTTGGGGTCCCCACCAATAGAGGGGCCCGGCCAAATGAAAAACAATACAAATTTTCTAAATTTAAAGATTTGTTTTATTTCTTTATATTAAAAAAATATTGTCGGAGAAAGAGACCGAATTGATACAGTCTAATAAATATTATCATAAAACCTTATTTAGCATTAAATATTTATCAATTTGATACAATTATTATAATTTAACTTTTATTGACTTGAAATACTTAGTTTATAAAGTATATTGAATTTTTATATTTGATCCTGCTTGAAATATTAATTTAACCATTCTTACGCTCGCTACGTTGCGCTGTGTATCGGTAGTGACAATTTAGTCTAAAATTTTTAAACATGTAAATAAAATATATGTTGTTCAAATCAATGCATTGAGCAATTAAGTCAAACAAGTTATTTTATACGTTAAGAGAACTTTATTTATTGTTTCCAGCCTTATTTTGTGGAACTCGATAATCATGAAATAAATAAAGATTATTAAAAGTTTCACAGTTTTATTAAAATATACCTGACAATATTGTTTCGACAGCTATGTTGTCATTATCAAAGGTAATATAATTATAAACAAACACGTCTCTAAGGTAGATACAAAATAGGTAACTAGATAAAATAATAATAATAATCATAATTAAATATCTAATACTTCCAGTAACGGAGAATTACTGAGCTCAAGTTGTTCATTCATTAAAGGTACCCTGAGTTTGTGTTTGTATATCTCAAAGGCTTCTAAAATGTCTAATTTGCGTTTGTTATTACAAAAATGTAGGAATTTAATATTATTTTGAGGAGTCATTGTGTGATTTTGTTCTAAAAGGTGTTTGGCGTAATTCGATTTTTCAGGATGTTTATTTTTGTAGTGACGTACGTGTTCTTTATATCTTATGTCAAAATTTCGAAGTGTTTGTCCAATATATACCGAACTACAAAAAGAACAATTTAAACGGTAAATGCTCGATTTCATGATATCATGTGTTCTGTCTTTAGCATTAAATAAAAATGAAAAAGTGTTACTGTTGGTTTTCAATGTTATTTTATAATTGTTGGTTTTTCTTAGTATATGTGCAATTTTTTCTGATATTTTGCCAAAATATGGTATAGATATGTAATTTGTGTCTTCTGTTTGATTGTCAATGGGATATATTCTTTTGATAGCTAGCCTATAATCTTTTTGTTTAATTAAAGTGTCAATCATATTCGGATTATAATGATTTGCATGTGCTAGTTGTTTAATGGTTGATATCTCTTTGCTAAAATTTGATTTTGTTAGTGGAATAGTTAAAGCTCTGTGTACTAATGATCTGTAGGCTGCTATTTTATGTGTATTATGGTGACAAGATTCATTTGGTATTGTTATGTCTGTTTGTGTTGGTTTTCTGTATATGGAAAATTCAAATAGATTGTCTGCGTTAATCTTGATATTTAGGTCTAGAAAGTTTATAGCCCTGTTTTGTTCTGTTTCTAGTGTAAATTTTATATTAGGGTGGATATTGTTTATAAGAATTAAAAATTCATTGATAACCTCAAAAGAACTGCCAAGTCAAAATTATTTCACTTTTAATAACATAATTTATTTACAAAAGGATGGTTTACCTATGGGTAATTCTCTAAGTACTCTATTAGCTAACATATTTATAGACAAGTTTGAAGATCGAATATTTGAATTAAACCTCTCTAAACACATTATCTTCTGGTTTCGTTATGTTGATGACATTTTAGCTTGTTTTGACAGTTCTTTTGAGGTTATCAATGAATTTTTAATTCTTATAAACAGTATCCACCCTAATATAAAATTTACACTAGAAACAGAACAAAACAGGGCTATAAACTTTCTAGACCTAAAGTCACTAGATACAATAAGTAGCGCAATCAATTAGGCCTATAAGATAGAAAAAGATAGCTATCGAAATCCCAAACATGGCTGCCGTTTGACAATATTTTTGACAGTTGGACATGTGAAATAATTTGAACTAAAGTTCCTAGGTAATTATAGAGACTTTAATTTTAACCTGTGATTTTAACCAGGGATTTTAACCTAAAATTTCTTAGTTGTCGTCACGAGCTACAAGAGGAAGATGAATTTTATTCATATCTTAATTTGTCGAGCGCAGTGCAGGCCGGCTTATATTATTTGTTAGGTGCTGTTTTACATAAAATAAAAAAGCATTATGCAATATGCGCTAATTGTTATAAAGCAGTACAGGAGGTTCCAGATGAAGTTACAGTTTTAACTAGATTTACTAAATTGAGAGAATATAAATCTAACATTTTAGTATATCCTAAATTATCATTATATGATTGCATATTTAATATAGAACTTAGTTTTAGAGCTCATCAAGATGACATTTTAGAAAATAGATTAATTTTAGATGATTTTATAAGCAATGCTATAAATACTTTTATGTGTCCTGATAGCATTCCGAATTGTCATGACATTTTTGAAAAAATTGTAAAATTATTTTTTAAGTGTCGGGTCTATTTCTTGTTGAATAACAAACATAAAAAACCAAATTGTAATATTTCGACGCAGAGTAGCCGCAGTATGGCAATGCGAGCTTCTGTAAATAAATAATTTTCCATTACATATTCTGTGTTATTGTCCAATTCACATTATGCTCTGGTTCTTTTTCAGTCATTTTTTTACTAATTTTCCTCATTTTGATGAAATCAAAGATTTTTATCTTAGGGACAACAGCAATTTCACTTGCAGCAAGCAGAAAGTGAAATAAATGTTTGAGACATCTCATTTTGAATTTTCCGCTTTAAAAATCCCAAACATGGCGGACGATTGCGCTACTTATTGTATCTAGTGACTTTATCTAGACCTAAATATCAAGATTAACGCAGACAATCTATTTGAATTTTCCATATACAGAAAACCAACACAAACAGACATAACAATACCAAATGAATCTTGTCACCATAATACACATAAAATAGCAGCCTACAGATCATTAGTACACAGAGCTTTAACTATTCCACTAACAAAATCAAATTTTAGCAAAGAGATATCAACCATTAAACAACTAGCACATGCAAATCATTATAATCCGAATATGATTGACACTTTAATTAAACAAAAAGATTATAGGTTAGCTATCAAAAGAATATATCCCGTTGACAATCAAACAGAAGACACAAATTACATATCTATACCATATTTTGGCAAAATATCAGAAAAAATTGCACATATACTAAGAAAAACCAACAATTATAAAATAACATTTAAAACCAACACTAACACTTTTTCATTTTTATTTAATGCTAAAGACAGAACACATGATATCATGAAATCGGGCATTTACCGTTTAAATTGTTCTTTTTGTAGTTCGGTATATATTGGACAAACACTTCGAAATTTTGACATAAGATATAAAGAACACGTACGTCACTACAAAAATAAACATCCTGAAAAATCGAATTACGCCAAACACCTTTTAGAACAAAATCACACAATGACTCCTCTAAATAATATTAAATTCCTACATTTTTGTAATAACAAACGCAAATTAGACATTTTAGAAGCCTTTGAGATATACAAACACAAACTCAGGGTACCTTTAATGAATGAACAACTTGAGCTCAGTAATTCTCCGTTACTGGAAGTATTAGATATTTAATTATGATTATTATTATTATTTTATCTAGTTACCTATTTTGTATCTACCTTAGCGACGTGTTTGTTTATAATTATATTACCTTTGATAATGACAGCATAGCTGTCGAAACAATATTGTCAGGTTGTATTTTAATAAAACTGTGAAACTTTTAATAATCTTTATTTATTTCATGATTAGTTTAAAGGAATTAATTCCCATTTGCAAGGTCCATTCATGTGTATGTATACCTATACTCCGGACACTGAACAGATATAGTTAAAAAAAATCAAGGCAGCACTGATTGTTCTGATTGGTTTTATGTGAAAGTTAAATTTACAATAGAACATTTTTGTATATGAATTGTTAATTCGTTATAAATGATGTCACTTAGAGAAATTTATACTAGTAACTTTAATTTTTAACAAAAGCCCATAGAACAATATAACAACAATAAAATATAATAATACATAATTATACCTTATATAGATGGTGTAAGGACTTGATAGGTAAAACTCTCCAGTACGGTGTTCTAGGACGAAGACTGAGTTAAAAACTTTAATAACATTTTCTTATCCGATGGCCCCTTTAAAACGTACAAACAGTTAAAGTATTGCCCAAAATTTCTTTATTTTTAAATTTTCAGACTTTTAGTAGTAGATGTTTGGATTGAACAACAATATTGATATATTGTATAAACACTATTAAACCATCCATAAACCTTTTCAACAGTCTTCGAAGTGTTAACTGCTTTAAATCACAAGAATTCTATAAGTAAGAATACATGTGATCATACTTTTTAAAAATATGACAACAGCGTATTGTTTCAACAGTTTTACCTATTGAATCATTATATTCTAGTATATACATCGTTTGCGTGTATTATATTGCTAAATAGAAAGCTTTTACAATATTGGTTTTTCGAAAAAAGTCACCCTTTAAAAAAGTTCGACCTTCTAGATTTCACGAGACGACGTCTCTTATCCGGCCTGGGCACTTTTACGATTTCGCATATAAACTTTGTTTCTGAGAAAACGCAAAATTTCGCCGTTTTGGAGCTAGCTGACACGCTGATGTTTATTTGTCACTTGATGATGTATAGGTTAGGTAACCCTTACAAATGTCAAGCGTTGCATGTTTACGTAAATATTTTGGGAATTAATTAAATAAATTTATATAATTAAATTAATTATGTTATTAAAATTAATTTACAAGTTTGTAAGTGGTTTAATAACATTATTGAAATTACAATTTTATAACTTTCGTGAGCTGGGTTAGGATATAGAGAAAATGAGCAGTAAGTACATTATCTGTTCGCGTTTTTGCGATGTTTCTGTTTGCCAAACAAGGTTTTAGCAATTTTTAAAGAATTATATTACTAAGTTCCTCCTTGTGGTCGTGGCAAATAAAGAACTGTGAAGAAGCAATTGGAGTTAGAAGTACCTAGTGATGTTAGAATATTAGACGGATTACATTCTCCAGGTAAATGTTCTATAATCTGTATTACAAGTTCGATTATTTGGTTGAATAAAAGTGTAAATCTTCTAGTGGAGTATTTTAATGCACCTCTGTCTTGAAGATTTACAAATCCTATCAGTGAATTTGAACAGGAGGCAGCTAACAGAGAATCTAACAGGCTATTGACATTCAATCCTTTCTTCAGTTTTTTTGCAATGAATCCTGCCAGAAGGGCTACAGATGCTGAAAGAATTCCGTAATCGAGATGCATAGATAGGGTTTGAAGTTCTTTTATTAATTTTGTTATATTTTTAGGAAGTTCGATGTTGAAATTTATTCTTTCAGGTATCTGTAATTGTTGATCTGTCGAAATAAGGAAGTATATATTATTTTGCTGTTGAATGTTGGTGTCCATAACCCCAACGTAAGATTTTAAACCATTTTTATCGTAAGGTAAAATTTGAAGAAAATTCATGAAATGATATTGTAGGATGACTTCCTACTATTACACATTGCAATGCTGCATTTATACTTTTTTCTGCTAGTGCTTGCCATTACTAAAGTGAACGAAAAAACAGCAACAAAACTACGAAAATTTAAACAAATAACAAGGAAATAACGTAATTATATTAAAAAGTAAAGAAAACTGCCTTAGAAGATTAGGAAAATATAATTTATTGACGATACGCGCAAAACCGACAAAAATATAAAAGCGCGCGAAGTTAGCGTAGTTTGAAATTGGCGTTTACGTGTTATATATCCGTTGCCGCCTTTTGTAACTCGTAAGACATTTGACCGTCAGTTGTGACGGTAGCGATGGGGAGATATCGAGAAAATGCAAAACTTGAAAAAAAAGTTTTTTTTTACAAGTTATTTCATACCACTTCAAAATTTATATTATGAGTTTTCCATAATAATCATTTGAAAAATAATAAGCAGCTATAGAATGGAGGGGGGATTATATGTCATTATAAACCTGTATAGAAATATTGGAGTATATGGACTCACATGACTTTTAATACATTTAAAAGTATAAAAACAAGAATCAGCTGTGTTTATAGTGGGTGGAAGACCCTCAGTTGCCGTAATAAACATATTGTGACCAATGAATCTGAGCACAGATATAGAATAGCTGTTATGGGATCCCTGACGATCTTTATTCCTGTAAACATTCAGCCGACTATAATTGTTATTAACAGTTAATAGTAAAAATACCATATATTTATATTTCAATCGGTATTGCATCAATTTTATGCTAATTTCGTCACTTCAACATACTCGTTGGTTATACTAATTACTATAAAAATTTGTATTTTCAACATCACTTGAGTACATGCAATTTCTTAGTGAAATAGCAAAAAGTACTAGATTTATAAATAAATGACAACAACAACCTCGTTTGTATTTAATTTTTTTCTATTTCACATCGTACAAACGTTAGATAATATAAGAGAAATATGAAAAGTGTTCTAAATGCCTAATATAAACGTATGTTATATATACAGGGCGATCCAAAATGACTGAGGGCTGTTTGAATTTACCGCCACGGTAAATTATTGTCACGTTGGCAACATGAATACTTTTCGGATATTCTTATCTTTCTTTTGTTTTACAGTGGCGTCTGAAAAATAATATAGCTTATAAACTTTATTAATTTTAATTAATAAGCTTATCTGATAATAAAATCGCCTAACAAACCGTAGTTCTGGAAAAAACTGTTTTGTAAAATAAGAAAACAAGCGAAATAAAGCAAAAATTCAATGAAAATCCAGAGCAAAGCACATCGATGTAAATGAGAAAGTGACGAGTTGCCGCTGTAATTTGACGCAACATATTGCAGTAGTGCTACACTAACAACGTGAAATATACTAAAACCTAAGGCGCCAAATTCAAACCATCCTCGTTCAATTTGGATCTCACTGTACATATTACATGCCATCTAAACAAAATAAGTTTCAACTGTACCTTTAATAAACCATTTATATTCGTATATTAATAAATACGTTTAATATACACGTTTATCCAATATACGTACCTTAAATATACCGTTATTACGTTGAATACACGTTTATAAATGAATTTTCCTAAACGACTATGTTTTTAAATTAAAAAGTTTAGTTAGTTTGTTACTTTAATAAAAATATTTTATAGCAGTAGCGTAGCCACGTAGCCAGTAAATCATTGTAATTTCTCAAAATTAAAACCAAATCAGGAACCAATAAAAAAGATCTATATACCAGCTCGTGCCGAAATTTTTACAACTCTTCCAGCAGTTGAAATCAGTTTTCAGCTATTGTTAGATTACACAATAATGACTTTTAAACAAGCCTTATCAACACTTCCGATTTTCCTTTAATTTTAGAAGATTATACCACTTCAGATGATTTAATCCAAATTAATAATTTCAATGTAAAACCCCCTTCAGAAGTTAGACAAATTTTAAACCAAAATTTAAAAAACAATTTAAAATTAGAACACCTTAATGGAGCGGAAGAAACCATCTTGACAAATTTTTACTATGAATACAAAGACGTATTCTACTTCCCAGACATACCCCTTTCAGCAACATATTTATCAAAACACTATATTAGGACAAAAACAGATGTCCCAATTTACACTAAAACATATAGATATCCCCAGATTCACCATGAAGAAGTCAAAAACCAAATCAATAAAATGTTAAAAGACCAAATCATTGAACCATCAGAATCCCCATTTAATTTTCCAGTTTGTGTAGTAAAGAAGAAATTAGATGTATTTCAAAAACAGAAGTGAAGGATCGTCATAGATTATAGAAAACTGAACGAACAGACTATCAAGGAGAAATTCTCATTACCCCAAATAGAAACTCTGTTGCTGAAACTAAACTGTTAGATAATTTAGGAAGATCAAAATATTTTAGTATCTTGCCGAAAACCGAAAAAGGATACAGAGAAAACAGCTTTCTCGACAGAAAGTCATTTCCAATTTAAGAGAATGCCTTTTGATTTAAAAAATGTAGCACCAGCTAAATTATAGTACTATCGAAAGAGAACTATTAGCAGTTATTTGAGCAACAAAACAATTTAGACCCTATCGTTATGGAAAGAAATTTACCTTATTTACAGATCATAGGCCATTAGTATGGTTAATGAATTTGAAGGAACCAAATTCAATGTTAACTCGTTGTACAATGAAATTAGAATCATTTGACATTACTGTAAATGCATACAGATGCATTATACAGAATTCAAATTCACTCCTTAAATATTATACCTGCATCGATATCAACCCCTAAACCAGAACAAACTATTTATGACAGTAGACTAGCTAGCAGAGCAAGTACCGCCGACATTCCAACTTGTAATCCCCCTCAAACTAACCCTAGTGAAAATATTGAAGACCCAAACAACGAGGAAAATAATGATCAAAATTCTTATATTGACACAGTACATTCTCAATAATCTTCAACTGCTGCAATTGATATTTCAGATAAACCTTTACAGCATTTCAAAATTCAGATAGAATTTATTAATGCTCAAATTCCAACATGAATTAAAATTACAAAATACGACGGTCAACCCAAAAACCATTACTATTGTTATTTCCCAGATGATCAACTTTAGACTCTTCAAATTTCATTAATACAATCACAAACGGAAATACTCTCAAATTTCATCGTTGTAAGGTATAACTCAAGTAACCTATATTTTAAATCCCGAAGAAAGACAAAAACAAATTCAAGATTACCATTTAGGAAAAGTCAACCACCGTGGAATAAATGAAACTATTGAATATCTCAAAAGAAAATATTATTGGACCTCTATTATAAAAGATGTTACAAATTATATTATTAACTGTCAAATTTGCAAACAACAAAAATACAAAAGAAAACCTATTAATCAACCTTTTCAATTAACCCCTACCTCTTCCAGACCATTCCATACAATTCATATAGATATATTCCAGATCAAAAATAAAAGTTATCTAACAATTATATTGATGCTTTTTCGAAATTTGCACAAGCTTATCCTTTATAATCCCGAAATTTAACAGAAGTAACTGAACTGTTATTGAAATACATTTCAACATTTATAACTCCTAATGTCATTATTGCCGATGGAGAATTTAATGAAAATATCTTTAAAGATTTTATAGCCTTGCACAAAATCCAATTACATACAACACCTCACCACCATCAATCTAATTCACCAATCGAAAGATTGCACTTTACAATCCTTGAACATTATCGGCTATTAACCAATCTACCTGAACAGCAAAAATCCAATATTGCCTTTTAGAATACAACCATACTAAATATACATTCAAATCTTCATTTAACCCATTTTGAAATTGTTTTTAGACATACTGAAAGTGAGAACCCCTTTGACTTTGATTATAACAGAACATATTATCATGATTACTTATATAAACATAAAAATAAAATAAAACATTTACATGAATCCCTACACAAAACGCAGATAAAAACTAAAGAAAATTGGAATTCCAAATTAAATAAATCCAAAACAAATAAACAATTTAATTTAAATAACAAAGTATTTATAAAAACCAATCTAAGAAATAAAAAGGATCCAAGATTTGACGGACCTTATATTATCTCAAAAATCTTAGAACGTGACGTTTACGAATTAATGGTAGACCACCACTTCAAAGACATGTTAACGAAATGTTACCTTTCTCAGGACAACAATACTCCTTATCCTCTTCTGTGTTATCGCATCAACAATCGGCGATGTCACATAACAAATAAAGACGACAATCCCAAACTTTATCCCCTAAATTTAGGCAATAAGCCAAAACTTAAACGAACTAAGCGAAAACTTTAACTATCCCCTAACCTACTGATCCTGAAAATATTTCCATTTATAGAAACAGTTATCATTACTAAAGTCTAAGTTATCATTACTAAAGTCTATCAAATTAGAGATTCCATTAATAAAATAATTTCTAAAATTTTAAAATAATTAAACTTGTACACCTTATCTGCTTAACCTTACCGACATAAAGATTTCTCAAATTAATTCTGTAACCTGGTTAATCAGTTCCCCTTTCAGATCCATTTTAGACATTAAATGTAGAGATCAAATATATCGAAAAGAACTTATTGATTCAAAACTTATACATACGAGAGTAAAGTGCAAATTAAATATGAATATTTAATAAATCTTATCAAGATCTAAAAAGTATCAGTTAATTACCTGTTATATTAAATAGATGTTTTTCAAACCTACAAATATTGTTTCGAGTGACGACTACAGCAGTGCTGTATAATACCCTACTATAGTAGTACAAGTGATTTTTCTAATAATATTCTTTGTAGGCAAAAGGGTCTAAGCGTATTTTATACAGGGCATCTCCAAAAATAACGAACAATACTTGAACACCAGGTAATAGATGATTAGTGCAGAGAAGATTTTTATTATAACTTTTATTCTAAAATGTTTACTTTCCTTAGAGTTCGAGTTTCCAGTCCGGTCCTGCACGTTCTGCAAGATGTTCTCCTTATGTTGCAAAATGCTGAGAATTGTTGAACTTGAAATAATTTGTCAAGACAGCTCGATTTTGTCTATGGTGCAGAATGAAACTGTTAATCTTGGAATACATTCCTAAATAAAAAATTAATGTGTAAATGTCCTTTTTACTTATGTAGCAGTTTGTTTATCTGAAACGAAATTCAATGTCTAATAACAGCTTTAAAATACAAATAAATATATGATTTTTAAAGAGAACATTTGGTTTCCTAATAAGTAAGTATCTCATTAGTGCAAATAGCTTATTGCGGTTATTAGATTATTTATTACAATAAAATCAGACTGAACAAGACAGTTGTGTATACAGAACATTTTTATGTTCTTTAATGTCACTCGAGAATAAACAGAAGAACACCGAAGAATAAATCCTACTTTAAAGGGCGATTTTTAATTATTATAGTACGTGTTTAAGTAAAGAGCTAAATTAAGTGCCAGCGATTTTACTGTTAATCAATTTTATTTAAAACAGAAAACATCATCGAATAAACGTTTGATAATAAATACAGGGTAGGATTAAAGTATGAAATATTAAAAAAAAAGCGAACTCGACCGGTTTTTTTAAACACGCTAAAACAAGACGATTTTGTTTTTAAAAATACACATTAATATGTGCGATTCACCTCCCGACTTTCATTTATTTCTAAGTTATGACGTCATCACAAAAAATTTAAATGACAATACAGATTTTTTATAGTGGAATTCGATAGTGATTCTTCTTCCCTTTATGATCATGCAAATAAATCATAAGGTTGCATAACAAAAATTCTGAGGAAAATCGATCTGAACATTTAATGTTATTGATAACGTGTGAGCAACGGAATTTTGATTGAGAGTTGGCCTTGAAAGAAAGAGATAGACATATCGGTCATGTGCAATTTTGAATCGTATGAATTAGTTTATTTAAACATTTTAAACTGCCACTTTTTGAAAAGAGCTGTCAGATTAACAGTTTTTGAAAAAAAAATTGTTTTTAATTCATATTTAATGAAGTACAAAAGAGAAATATGGTAGAAATTTATCTAACAGAATTAGCAACAAAATTAGAGAAATTAATAACACACCTTGTATCAAGGCCGTGCCCATGGGGGGGGGTTAGGGGGGTTAACACCCCCCCGAAATCTGTAAAATATATCTGGAATAAAGTGAAAATCAGGTAGTTTTATGTACATCCCATACACTAATTCACATTTTTCAATTTTGTTTAAACACCCTTAGTTTTTCTAAATATAAACTATTCATAGTAGCCCTGGACTGGAATGTACTAAATATTAAAATATATACAGCTGTTTTTTATATAAAAATCAAGTTACAACAAACATTAACTTAATTTACCAACTTTAGTAAAACAGGTCAAGGCAAATTTGATTTTCTATTGTGAATGACATACAGATATAGAAAAACAGGAAGGAAGTACGTTCGAGACCATATGTATGATAAGGAACGCGCTAATAAAATAAAGAATAGTTTATATCGGGTCACGCTTTTGCTCGTCTTAGTTTGTTAGTGGGGGAACATTCGAGCATTAAACTTGTTTAGTAAACCACAAACCGAACGTTGGTGTAGCTCCCCAACCCCACTAACACAAACTAAACAAGAAGAGCAAAGGCGGGGCCCGATATAAACCCTTCTTTATTTTACTAGCGCGTTCCTTATCATACACACTTATGGTTTCGTAGATACTTCCTTCTTGTTTTTCCACACCTGTATAACGAAGTTTAGATATTCTACAGTGATGCAAATAGCATATACAGTGAAGTCTCGTTGATCCGAATCGACGTTAATCCGAATATCACTATAATTTGGACCAGCAAGTTATTTGCTTTGTTTTTATTGTAATCCGGATTTAAGGTTTTGATAATTCGAACTTTATAATTAATTGTTTTTATTCATCAAGTTTTGTTTATAGTAACAAATGCAATGGGTATTCAGACGTGTAATTTGATACAAAACTACCGTTGTAGATAAGATAAATAAGATTTTATTTTATTTATGTTTACGTTATATTTATGTCTGACAAATTCTTATTATAAAAAGTCACGCATTTTTTAAAAGTGGTTACATTGCAACTTCACAGTTCATATTAGTTACAAAGGTTTAAGTTAAAAAAGAATTGATACTTCTTTTACGAATTATGACTTTATGTATCTCAGGTATCTCGGCATACATAAAAAGATTTTGTGCTAAATTTAAAAAGTGTTAAATCTAAAAAGACCGCATTGTAACTTTAAATATTATACATTTCCAGATTTGTTACAAAATCTGAAGGATCATATAACAAAGTTAAAAAAGAACGTTAAATCCTGCGGAATATCCGGAGATGGAAGAAAAGTTGTTTGCATGGTTTTAAATACGATATGTCACTGATATCCTCCGAAATTTTGGCAGAAAAGGCAACCTTTATCCAGCACTGTGCGGTGCATACGAAACAGTGGAAGCAGGCCCGCTTAAAATCGCGGGAAAAAACTGTTCAATGATTCGCACGCAGTGAAGCAAGCCATTTAAGAAACAGTTGCAAAGCGGCGGCGTTACACTGGGTGGTAGAGAATTTGAAGCAATTGTGATGCCGGAAGATTTAAAAGAAAAATCATATCTAACGTATTAAGTTCAAAAACACGAAACCAGCAAAAATCACCGCTTTTTTAATGACATATTAATGTGGAATATTATTTTTTGTGTTTCTAAAACAGTTTTTGCATTTATATTTTTGTAGTTTAATTTATTTTTAAATAAATGTTTTTGCAGAATGATTTAATTGCATTTATTTACAAATAGAACATAGTAAACTCTACAGACTCGGTAATCCGGAAATCGCGATGATTCTGATTGCCCTTCTTTTAATTAGTCCGAATTAGCAAACTTCACTGTATTTTATATGATGTGTAATAAAATTTGGTAAAATGTATTTATTACATTGCATTATTTACTTTAGAACCAAACCCCCCCCGAAATTTTTCTCTGGGTACGGCCTTGCCTTGTACCCTCCATAATGTTAGCGATTCCATTAAAAGGAAAGTTGCATTGTGTAGAGATGTAGGTGGGGGCCATACAACTGATCTTTAATAAACTTTTAATTTAATTGTATTATTCAAAAATTTCTTGATTAAAGATTGTTGAGAGCTCCGAAATCAGAACTAAAATGCTAAAATGCGTTTAAAGTAGGTCTGACAGTTAGTGACTGAGAGTAGTTCTCAATGATCTGTAGTAGTGTCACAAACGGAATTATTTTAAATGAAATCCCTTTTTGTAACATTTCAACTTGCATTCATTTAGTAAACTAGAGTAGTGCGATACTCGCCCACGCGCCGCCACGCGCGGTACACAATCTGCATAAGCCTTGAGAATAATTTATACAGATTGAATCTCATTAGAATAAAATATACAGATTGAATCTCATTAGAATAAAATATACAGATTGTATCTCATTAGAATAATTTATACAGTCTGCAGAATAATTTATACAATTTGTATCTCATTAGAATAATTTATACAGTTTGAATCTTATTAAGTATTCATGTGTTCTTCGTATTCCACTTAATGTATTCAATTAATTCAGTAACGTTTCCGCCTTCAGCAATATATAAACCCGCTTGTTTTGGCTTCAAATCAGTCTGTGCCAAGACTCAC
The DNA here is from genome assembly GCA_929113105.1 of Agrypnus murinus. Lineage (NCBI taxonomy): Eukaryota > Metazoa > Arthropoda > Insecta > Coleoptera > Elateridae > Agrypnus > Agrypnus murinus. The sequence continues at coordinate 36,708,609 of OV816025.1, read as the reverse complement.
TAGAAGCCTCATCAAGAACAAGCGGGTAAGTGTCTTTTGATTAATTATGGCTTAGTTTGCTTAGTTGAGTAGGCGGCGCTTAAATCGCCTACTCTATGCGAAATTGTGGGTGGTTGTGACCAGGCTACCCGGCTTAGTTATAATTACCAGGAGTCTAAGCTCCTACGCTTAGTTAGTAGATTTAGTGCTAGAACAGGGTTGGTTCCAACCTCCCCTGTATTGTATTAGTTTAGGAGGACATATACGTCCTCACAATATGTATCAATATGTCAATATGTATGTTAACCTTTTGTACTCTGTCTATTGTCTTTAGTATATAGTTGTTTTCTACAACTTGTGTTTAATTTCTCTCTACCTCTGACTACGTTCCCCAGTCACGAAAACCCCACGTGACAGTAGTTCTAAATGATCTGTAGTAGTTCTACTATACCTACTTAAAATTAATATCAGATGTAGTCTAAAATTTCCAAGGCCTTCTCTGAATCAAAATTCCGTTGCTCACACCTTATTATCAATATATCAATATATCAGATCGATTTTTCTCAGAATTTTTGTTATGCAACCTTATGATTTATTTGCATGATCATAAAGGGAAAATAAATCACTATCGGATTCCGCTACTAAAAATCTATATTGTTGTTTAAATTTTTTGTGATGACGTCATATCTAACAAACATTTACAAGGTTCAGATCGACTTTTCTCAAAATTCTTGTTATGCAACCGTATGATTTATTTGCAGGATCATAAAGGGAAGAAAAATCACTATCGGATTCCACTATAAAAATCTATATTGTCATTTACATTTTTTTGTAATGACGTCATAACTTAGAAACAAATGAAAGTCGGGAGGTGAATCTCACATATTAATGTGTATTTTTAAAAAACAAACTCGACGTTTTTCAGCGTTGTTAGAAAAACCGGTTGAGTTTGCTTTTTTTTTAATATTCCATACTTTAATCCCACACTGTATAATTACTTATCAGTTTATGATAGCAAGAACGCTACTTTTATGTCATCGTTTATAAAGACTAATATTCTTCTTCGGAGAATTCTGTCAACTCGGCGGGTTAAAATTAAATACATATCCCATATGTATCATTTTATATTGTTCCGGTCGTCTCAATGCTCGACCACTTTTATTTACTACTTAAATTGAAACAAAATATAATAGGACTGCATTAGCAAAAAGTATTGAAAGCAATTTCTTACAAAGTAAAAACTATTTTCAAGCCAGAGTTTTTTTCTTCTGTTTTAGATTCTATATCTGCGACGCTTTAACTCTTTGCATTATTCTTTGTTTATTTTGAGATACCCTGTATAAAGAATATGCTACTCGATAGTTTTATTATTAACTGTAATTCAATATTATGTAACACTCGCTTATCCCTTTTTAAACACTTTTTCAAAAGTCTACGCTAGATTTTACAAAATGAAAGACACCTTAAGATCAATTTTTTCCAATTTTGCTATTGATTTCGATTTTCTTCCTGATGAGTGATTTCCAGCCGTCTGTTGTGGTTTCCTGTCCAGTCTATTATGAGCAAGCAAATTCTGAACTGGCGGAATGAGTTCGAGTCCCGATTCGAGAAAAGTTGTCTCATAACCTAGATGTTGGTGTCTATAATTAAATAAAAACTACTGGTTTATTAAGTATATAAGTTCTGAATTTGGTTTGCTTGTGATTCCAGCTTAACTGCGTTCCTTATCAGAACGTGTTAGTAATATCATTATACGTTCTAGCATTCAGAGCCGCCCGCGACTGAAAAAGTTTTTGAACACTATTACTTACTAAAACTAATGTTTATTAAACTGCTCTATTTTCTATTTACAATTAAATGTCATGTATATCTATGTATAGTCGTATATAATAGTATTGTGTATCCATGGAGGCAATCCATACTTGAAGTACATACTCGATTAGTTTTTTCGTAGAACATTTGTAAGTAGGTCACGGAACATCGTTTTCCTGCTGAACATTGCTTTAAATTGCAGTAACTCATGAAGAATGAAAAAGAAACATTATTTAAAAGACTATTATAGATTTTTAGTTCTCTTGGTGCCACTGATAATATTTAGTTAATTTGTAATGTATTTTTCATTTCAAACAAGTAATTATTTGGAAATAATGTTCATACTTATATTCAAATATTACTGATTCTGAGGTGTTTGATTTCCGTCCATAGGAATTACTATATAAATATAATTGTAGCGACTTCATCGGGGTAGCGAAATAATATGTCAACAAAATATGCTATCGTTATAAATAATAATTAGCCTGTATGTACTACATGAATGCATGGTTCATTAGACCTTTTAATACAAAGTTGTTAATAAATTACAAGTACGCAGAATATTATATCACTGCATGAAATTATTGCAGACTAATTAAAATTACTGTTTATTAAAGGGAGATGATTGCTATCGAATAAGGTGGCTAATTTTAATAATACATTTATTTTTCTAAATTATATTTACATAAAAATGTCTGTTTAGTAATTCAGCAAAATAATAAGGCAATAAACTTTAAAATGGTAAGCTTATTTACAAAACAATTTTAATTTGGGATTTTGCTTTTTATATGTATCTCAAAGTGGAAAGTTCAAATTTTTATCATAACGAAAATAAAAAGCAAATAAAAATAAATGAAAAAATCTTCACCAAGAACGATATATACCCAGAGGAATATATTAGCAGGAAAATTCAGCAGGAATATTTCCTGAAGAACAGCATATGAAGGACTAGAAAGATACATTCAATGTGCGATTGAAACCGAACAGGTGTCGGGAAAAGCCGACGTTTCGCGGTATTATTGTTGATATTCCACGGAGAGACGGTAGTCTTCAAAGCGTCGTTGAATAGGCGCTCGGGGGGCGTCTCGACGGCGGCGTCTTTACAACCGCGAAAACGGCAAGTTAGAAAAGTGGCATGCGCGCGATTTTTAATTAACCCACAAAAAAGATTTTGTTGTAATTCTTCGGTTGCTTGGTTACATAGAATATTCATACCTACGTAAGTTGGTTCTTACATGCACAAACTGCTTGAATTGACTTTTGTAAAAGACCTTTAAAGTAGTAGTAAAGTAGTTGTGATCAGTGTTTACTGTAATATTCTGCAGGTGTATTTGCTTGACTAGTCGCTTTTATACAAGGTAAGCAACACTTACTTTAAGTTCTTTTATTATATATTGGGTGTGTTAATAATATTTAAATATTTTACACTTGACTTTGTTCTGTGGTTTAATTTATAATTTTTATTGTTTGCAATAACAAAAGAAATAGAAATTATTATAATTAGTTATCAGACATCAAATCAATCAAAAATGTGTATTGATTTGATATAAATCTGTTTGATAAAACAATTTCAGTTGGTACTTGAAGAGCAAGCAAAAATTATTTCAGCAACAAATCTAAATAGTAAATAGAACTAGAATTTTTCCACATCCAAATTTTACGTAAAGATAATTTTATTATTTTTTTGGTTTCCTAATTTCAGAAATCACTCAATATTAATCTGAACACCTATAAGTTTAACTGCATAATATTTAATTCTGAAGTATAAAAAAAGAAGCAATTGTGTATAAATTTATTAACTTAAATCTTAACAAGATCATTCATTAGATTGAATTCAGTAAACAAATTTTGGCAACAATTAATAATTTAGTCGAGGTAACAAATTTAAAATTATAAATCCAATTAATTTTATGATCAAATTAATAAAAAAAAAGCAAAAATAAATCCAACTAGTTATAATTATCTGTTTTATTTGTTTAATGCTAAAAATAATGGGAATCTGTAAATTTATATCTCTTTTAATTCAAGGTAGTATCAGCAATTATTACTCCACTTTCATTATGTAATTAATTGAAAACCTTATAATAATAAATATCAAAAATAAACTTTTATTTATTCTCTTTTAAATGGAACGTACTAAACCTGATATTGCCTACCACAAGATAGCAGTTTGAGAATCTCTTGTGTGTTCATAACGGTACCATAATATAGAGAGTTCAGGTTTTACTTCCTTATTTTGCGATCAACTTTTTATTGTAATTTAAATCTTTTTTTAACAAACTGATATTCTGCAATGGAATGAAGATTCCGCACTGCAAAATGTAAATCGAGTAGACGAGTAAAACGCTTTGAAAAAGGATGCACAGTGCACTCAATAAATTGTCCCATAGGGAGTAGAATAATATCACATAACAGCAACGATGTAAAGTTCAATATTTTTACCTTTTGTGAGGTATTCATTAATAAATCTCTGATAACATGCAATATTGTATGCTATAATTAAACTTTCAATATTTTGAGAAAGTTTTCGTTATAGGTATCTAGTAGAGCAATAAATTATGCACAAACTATTTTATTGAATGTAATAAGAATTTGTAATGGACTTGCTTAACAAAAGACAAAGAGTTTCTGCTTTTAATCATCATCATAATTGCAATAATGTACTTGGCAGTTGACCTTGGGGAATTCAGTTTGTAGGCATTTAATAAAAAAAAGAAAAAAAAAAACTAGAAATAGCTGTTTAATGCTACCAAGATATCAATCCATTTCGGTAGTTTCATCTGATTTATTATTAAAGACAAAATAATAATTTGTATCTCTTTGTTTATTGCCTTTTAACGTTTCTACCACCAGTACTCATTCATAGAAGTTAATAATCTTAGATGGTATTTAATAATTACTGATGATTTAATAGTAAAAATAGTGCATTATTACTTAGCCAACCTATTTTACTTGAATATCTCTTGAAAGTATACACCTCAACAACTAACATGTTGGCAACAACAACAGTTTCCTATCAACACAACGCTGTATATGTGACACGTCTGTGGATAGGGAAGTGTATACTTTCAAGAGATACTCGCGGTATTATGCAGTACCCAAAACCTAATCAAACTTTAGATTCATGCTTGACTATCTACAATAACTTGCGTAAGTTAACATAGACAAAGTTGTTTATATTTTGAGGATTTACTGAAAGTTAACGATCTTTTCAAACGATCGTCATTCAATTCTTGTCGTTTAACTGTATTTTATTGTGTTCTAATAAGCCCACATGTGACCATAACCATTAATATTATTCACATTGATATTCTTCCTGATTAATTTATTTTAACTTAAATAAAGATTGTTTTCATATGAAGTATTTTTCTAAACTTAATCGGTACGATCACAATCTGATAATTGTTATATTGCTAATTATACTATCACTTTGATTTGCTTATTATTATCAGAATTGTTTTGAAAAATTATAGTATATCAGCTTTACAGAAATCGATTTGTTATAAGGTGAAAAAACAGATAATGTTGCTGCAACCGTGAAATAGCAGATTCTGCTGAACATTTGGTTTTAAAGTTACACGAATACTAAGGTGGGCTTTTAGACCGTTTGGAGTATGCAGGACCAGCGTTTCTACTATAGTTGCAGTTACAGGTCTATGGTAGATCTTCTCATCCATCCAGCACCCAGGACTCAATAAAAACTATTTCATCAAAATATTGTACAACTTGTTTTTCTATGGATATGGAGAAAGTTGACAGTTGACACATTTCTATTTGCCTACATGCCTACACATATTTCGATAACAAAATCTTATATTCTTATATCTTATATTATAAATCGATATTCTTAATCAGACGGCTCTTTACCGTGATACTTTGTTATCGAAATACATAGTGGCATATAATGAAATATGTACAAATGTGTGGTTCGGAGACAGCTTTTTAATATAGAAACTGGTATTTGTATATACAGTGTGTTTTTTGTAAACAATAATATAGGAAATCAAATGGAATTTTATGATTTTCCTCGTAAGTTTGTACCCTTGCAAATGTAATTAGAAATCTTGGTATCAATCGAAAGAAGAATTCATTTTACGTCAAAAAAATATTAAACTTTATGAAGAAAACCAAAATCGATTTAGAAAAAGACTTAAAAAGCTTATTGATTTATTGCTTTTGGTAATAAGTTTGGTAATAAGTTGGTAAAATCTGGAAGCTGAACGTCGATTGGTGTAGCGGTTAACGCTTCAGATTCCTAATCAAAAATCGCGAGTTCAAACCCCGTCATCGTATACTTTTTTTTTTAATTGTATTGCTTACTAATTATTATTTTTAGAACTTTATTACAACGATTATTAATTTTTTTTATTGTTAGATATTTTGGCTACGGTGGTTTACCGTTACTTTTTGTACAATATTAACTACCTATCAGAAAGGCAAATGAAAAAAGGGCATAAAACTAATAATCCTTGTAATAAAGTTCTAAAAATAATAATTAGTAAGCAATACAATTAAAAAAAAAGTATACGATGACGGGGTTTGAACTCGCGATTTTTGATTAGGAATCTGAAGCGTTAACCGCTACACCAATCGGCGTTCAGCTTCCAGATTTTTTTAATAACTTATTACCAAAAGCAGTAAATCAATAAGCTTTTTAAGTCTTTTTCTAAATCGATTTTGGTTTTCTTCATAAAGTTTAATATTTTTTTGACGTAAAATGAATTCTTCTTTCGATTGATACCAAGATTTCTAATTATATTTGCAAGGGTACAAACTTACGAGGAAAATGATAAAATTTCATTGGATTTGCTATATTATCGTTTACAAAAAACACACTGTATGTCTTCTGGCATATTATACACGTACACAGTGCATATTAAGGGAAAACTCAAATATGTCTGAAAATAAGATATTGAATGCATTAGATTTGATGCATTTTTCTTCTATTTTAAATAACTTTTCCTGAATAGGAAATTATAAAATCTGAGAATTGTTTCATTGCACTAACCTAACAAATCATAAATGATGATACCTAAATATTGATCTTATTAAAATCAGTATAAAATTGACTCAATAATAGTAATGTTTTTAATGCATAATCGAGCGATCATTACAACGAATTACCACTAATTTGGGCATTATTTTGAATGAAATTTAGCGAATCTTGTGAATCAATACCTATACAGTACGTCTACAGACTATAGAGATACGTTATTATAGAGATTTGGTTAAATGGACGAAATACTCTTTAGGTAAGATTCTAGCAAACCGCAACTATAAACTTTGGATATCGTCGTAGTTTGGGAGCTAGAGTAAACAAAGTGAATTTTTAATTTTTTAATTTGTATCGACTACTCATTTATTTTAAGAGTTAGTCAAATTTAGTTTCCATTTTATTAATTAAAATCCCATGGTGTATTTAGTTCTTTAAAAAATGCAATCTTAACCGAGTTCAATGATCAACTATGACACCATTAAACGGAGGAGATTTTTTGTGTTTTTCAAAAATGTATAATTTGTTATGCCTGATGCGATAACTAAATGCGAAAAAATTAAAAAAGGCTTATTTTATGACAATTATTTATTAAGAACACAGACGGCGTTGAAAACAAAAGTTAGGTAGGGTTTTTGTGTTTTTCAAAAATGTATTATTTATGACATGCTTATTTTATGACAATTTTATTGTTTATTAAAAACCCAGAAAGCTTTGAAAGGTCTTACAAAAGTTGTTCGAAGTCTTGGCCATTGTTTTTCAAACATAAATATGATCAGCGAACAGTAGATTGTACAGGCTGTTGCCCGAAATGATTGAAGCACGCTTTCATGGAGTTATTGCATGTAGGTGCGTACACAGGCTTTGTTTTTAATGAATTCCCATAGAATAAATCGAACGAAGTCATATCAGGAGATCTGAGTGGTCAAGCAACTGCTGCATGAATTCCGATCCTGTTGTCACTATAAAGATCAGGGAGGAAATTGGTTACGACTCTACAATTATGTGCTGGTGCACCATCCAGATGGTTAAATCCAAAACGAACTTGGTGTTTAGCAGATTTGATAACATGAGAGTTTTCTGCAGACCAAAACAGTAAAGTTTGTCTATTGAATAAAACTTTGTTTGTAAATTTGGTTTCATCTGACCATATTATTTGATTAGAAAAGTTATTGTTATCGTCACATTCTCTAGTGTACCATTTACTGGGATTTGCAAAAATGCTTTCAGTAAATGATCCATAATTTATTATGTTAATCCTTAAATTCCTAACTATAAGTAGACAAATGAGGTTGGCTTCATTCTGGATACTGCTCAAGGTACATTTCGGCAGCTCTTATTGAGTATTCGTGAGATAGACGGCTTGTTGAAACAATTGTATCCATGGTATTTAGAATCCAGTTTAGTTATCAGTGACTGTGAATACCGCCAAGAATGTAACAAGATAACATTTCAAACTCCTCATTGTTACTAAATGGAACCATGACAGCGCAATATTTAATAATTGAAAAAAAAACCTAATTTAAGATTTAAACTCTAATTTAAAGACTGCTTATCAAACTGGTAAATTATGAATTACGCTTTATGTGAACTAGAAACAAAAAATTTTCACAGCAATTGCTTAGATCACTTTTGTTTTCATAAACCATTTTTTGCTTATTTTTTGGCTTTAGTTTTCATTATTTATTAGTTATAATAAATAATACATAATTTTTGAAAAATACAAAAACACTACCTTTTGTTTTCAAAGCCTTCTATGTTTTTAATAAATAATTATCATAAAATAAGTCTTTTTGGTGAATAAAGTATCGGCTATTGAGGATGATAGCAGCAAGAGGCGCAAAAATGATATTTTTTTATTTTTACAATTTTTAATCTTTGTTTCATTAGATAGAACCTTTGTTGGAAATTTAAAAAATATTCCGAAATACTATAATAATATTAAAATAGTTTGCATCTATTAAAAAAAATATTTACAAACAATTCGTTTAATTTGCTCACGGGAAAAGTTACTGTTAGGGTCTTCTGATTTATGTTTTTAAGCATTTAAAACTAATTGTTTCAAATTTTTAGTAACTTTATTGAAATTGGCAATAACTTGGCGTTTGAAATTTTCCCGCTTAGGAACATCATCTGGAAAATAAAACGATATTTAATTATCAAAAACGCATCATAAACATGTTATCTTCAACTTTGACGTTGTACAGAATGTGAATAATTTGAATCCATTTCAATAGGTTTGCAACGGTTGAACATTAAGCAAAAATTTGACAAAAACCAACATAACCTAGATATTATTTCTGGTAAACTATAATAAATTGCAAAGTAAGTGTTGGAGCAATTCACACTATAACAATTTTGCAAGTACGGAGTACTATTACACTACAAAAATCACTAAATCCGGTTGCTTTATGGATTTATATTCTTTTTGTATAAAAAAACTGAACAAACGTAAAATGAAAATCTCAGCAATTAATAAACTACTTGTCTAAGATTTTAGATTCGCTTAACATTGGTATATTTCTGAATACACACTTTATAAAACATGTTCGGTATAAACGGCCTTATTTTGCTGGAAAACGTTCGAGTTCTTTGTCTTTTCAAATAAGGATTAATACTGTCACAGCTAACTATTCACATAGTTAGTAAACAAGCTGAGTGGCAGTTTGAAAGCTAATAGAGTTCACACATCAAAAAAATCCAAACAAACTTTAACGTTTCAAATATCCAAAAAACCAAAAGCCAACCTTTTTTTATCTCATTAGTTAAGCACACTCTTTTCAGGTCATTTAATAACTAACTCTGAGTTGAATCCTATGAAATGGCAGCATCTCTGTGAATTTATTATTCCACGTAAACGTTGCGGGGTTGCATCAATAAAACAGAAAACCAAATCGAAAAATTAGCATAGGTTTCTCGTTCGCACAAGAAGCACTCGAAATTAGTCATCAACGTCTTGGCAATGCGATTGCCGATAGCGCTTGCATGGTTTCTCACCAATGCAAATAGCACAATCCTTTATGGTCGTTGAGAATTTTATGCAGATTATGAACTTTTCACTAGTGAGCGTTTTCGTAGTAACTGTAAATATTTTTTCAATAAAAGCTCAACTAACTGATTTGTTTGTGTATCAATACCAAAAGGTTCTTAGTTAAAACATCTTGATAGACAATTAGGTAGGCAATTATTTAGTTTTTCTACAAGTAATTTTTAATTTTTGAATTTGATTTATCTCTACGATGCGTATAACTGTTAAAAGATATTATTTTGTACTTTATAAACCAATACTTGTTACTTTACCGTTATTAAATTATTTAATGAAAAAAGAATATGCAATTATTATTAATTAAATATTATGTTTAAATAAGCAAAGACCGATCCTTCTGCAAAGACATTGGAGCTGGTATTGATAATGAAGAGAACTACCTTGAACCTGACATTATTGGAAACTAATGATGAGTAGCCAGCGATACTGTTGATAAACATAAATGTTTATTTCTCAAAATTCCTTATTGTTTTCGTCATTAAGTTGTCTAGATTGATTTTAAATAACCTTCTTTGATATGCTTTTATTTATTAGATAGTTCCAAAGTTTGACAACAACTTTTCTGACAAAATGTCTACGAAGGGATTCTTAAGAATTAAAGATAACGCTATAAAAGTCTAATATGTGAAAAACTTGATAAACTTTGAATCAACTCTTTGTAGATAATAATTACAAAAAAAAAGTACTCTATTGATGAAATTTATTGCCAAAATGGTGTTTTAATGTAGAAATTCCTTCACTGTGGAATGTTCTATTGGCAGATAACTGTAGATTGTTACATAATTTTTGGACTATCGCGTATTTATGTACTTATGTGGTATAATGTTTCTTTTTTACCTATTTTAAGAAGTTGGATAATAGTTAGATTATTTACTAATGGAATTTATATTTTCGCTATTTTGGGATCAGTTCTAATTGAACTTTAAAGATTGATATTTGTTTCTTTCTAGTATATCTGGCTACTTTTCAATGAAGATAAATAATAATTATGAATTGATGTTTGAAAACAAGAAAATACTTCTTAATACACTTTACAATTTAAACATATGTATTTCTATTTTTATAAGTGACTAATAAGGTAAGCCAGTTTAGACCAAAATTTTAGAAACTCTTTTCTAACTCTGTATTCAAGGTTGTTTTCAAATTTATAAACATAAATAATTATCTAAAATAAAAATTTGGAGGATTTAATTCTTTTTTTGATCAGTTTTCAGAATGAAGAAAAAAGATTTTCATTTGCTTCGGTCACATTTTGTAAATTCCCCAAGAATCAAATACACAATAAAGAGAAACCTCAAACAATTTTTATTCGTTTTCGTGGTTTTAACGACCAGCAAAAGATTTTTCCTGCGTAAAGCACACCAGCTTACATTAATCCCCTGAGAAAACATTCTTAATACCAGAAAATTTAATTAAAAAATTGTTTCGATCGATACCTTCCAATTGTTTGCGGTATATTTGGCAGTTTCAAGCTTCTCTGTTGTTTGTTAGATGCTAATACAACACGAAGTAAAATCTGCATTATTTATGAGATTCGACATTGTTCGTTTTGTCATATTTTATTCCAATTTGAAAATCTCCCCAAAAAGTTATTTTTCTGGCGTATAAACCAAGTTTTGGAAGTTTTGAAATCAAATTTCCTCGTAAATTTAAAATTTGTTTATTAATTGGAATAATTTACTATTTAGCATGTTAAATGAGTTAAATGAACCTTGCAAAGATTCCAAGGCTTTTTCTCCCGAAAAGTTTTACTTTCAAATTCTAAATAAATTATGTTTTATACATTTGTTGTCATTATTAAACGAGACGCAGCTTTCAATACAGATTGATGTTCCAATCAGAAATTCTATATATTTAATGATCTTTGAAATCTAGTATACCTTACCAATCTCTAAAGCTTCTTTTTGCAAACCTCTAAGCTTCATTAAAGCTAAATGAAGTAAACCTTATTATGGAACTCTTATGTGTTTATAATTAAACTTTCCACTTAATTTAAGAAGTTAATATACTTGTTTTTCTTTTTGAGTGCACTTTAACTTGAGATTGGTCAAATTAATGACTCTTATCTTGTATAAGAAGTACAAGTTTAAAAGTTGTTTTTCTTATCAGTATACGAAAAGTTTGCTTGGTCTAGAAACTTTTTGACTATATTTTTATATTAAAGGTTTTTCTTTATTTTTTAAACGGAATTTATGTACGTAAAACGTTTGAAACCTTGGAATGTTTTCAGCTCTGAAATCAAGAATGAAAATTTACCATTCTTACAGATCCTCACAATAATGCCGTAACATAAAAACAATAATTAGAGTAATATGGTGCTTAGTATTCTAAATTTGCAACTAATTTGAAGCGTTTTCATGCGCTCACGTAGGGGTGTAAAACAAAATGGGACAATTGCACTCATGTAAATGTACAGCGTTTTACAATTTTAAATTAAATAAAATACAGAGGAGGAGTTTAATTTTTTGTAATGTCATAAAAAGTTTTTATGTCAAGAATGTTTAACATTAAATTATTATGAATACTAGCGGTACTTTATAATTAAAATCTATTCAGCTTATTATTTATTTGCATTTATTTGTTTAACGAAAAATGTATCATTATTACTAGGAAAACATAGACAATTTATATATTTATAAAAAGCAACTGACACTGTAACTTTAAAAGTTTTTAATTAAATTCTTTTTAGCCAAGTAAAGTTAACATAAGACCTATTGAAACTGTTTTCTGTAAGAAATACTTGACTAATATTGAATGTCTATTTAACTATCTAAAGTAGTGAAATGACTAAACAACTGAAAGCTGTTCGCCTCTATTGTAGCTTCATCAATAAACGTTTGTAAATCCCACACACACACACACACCATATAGAGTTCCTGTGCAATAATAATAAATTATAATATACTACTATAATACAGGAACGCTAACACTATCTAGAGTTCCTGTATTATAATAATAAATAATAAAAAGAAGAGTTGGGACATGTACGATGTCGGACTTTAATTGGCTGGATGAAATGTCAAGTAAATTACGTTACATCCTAAAACACATTTTTTTTATTGGCATTAAATTTTGTTAATAATAATATGCATTTTTCAATCAACGTCAATAGTGTTATAATAATCTTCACTAAAATAATTTATTGCCATTTATGTCGAACAACTGAAAGCTGTTCGCCTCTATTGTAGCCTCATCAATAAACGTTTGTAAATCCCACAGACACATCATCTAGAGTTCCTGTGCAATAATTATAAATTATAATATATTATTATAATACAGCAACTCTAACACTATCCAGAGTTCCTATATTATAATAATAAATAAAAAAAAGAAGAGTTGGGACATGTACGATGTCGGACTTTAATTGGCTCGATCCAATGTCAAGTAAATTACGCTACATCCTAATACACATTTTTCTTTATTGGAACTAAATTTTGTTAATAATAATATGCATTTTTCAATCAATGTTAATAGTGTTATAACAATCTCGACTAAAATAATTTATTGACATTTATGTCGAACAACTGAAAGCTGTTCTTCTCTATTGTAGCCTCATCAATAAACGTTTGTAAATCCCACACACACACACACTATCTAGAGTTCCTGTGCAATAATAATAAATTATAATATATTATTATAATACAGGAACTCTAACGCTATCCAGAGTTTCTATATTATAATAATAAATAATAAAAGAAAGAGTTGGGACATGTACGATGTCGGACTTTAATTGGCTGGATCCAATGTCAAGTAAATTACGTTACATCCAAATACACATTTTTTTTATTGGAATATAATTTTGTTAATAATAATATCCATTTTTCAATCAATGTCAATATTGTTATAATAATCTTCACTAAAATAATTTATTGACATTTATGTCGAACAACTGAAAGCTGTTCGCCTCTATTGTAGCCTCATCAATAAACGTTTGTAAATCCCACACACACCATCTAGAGTTCCTGTGCAATAATAATAAATTATAATATATTATAATAATACAGGAATTCTAACACTATCTAGAGTTCCTATATTATGATAATAGATAATAAAAAGAAGAGTTGGGACATGTACGATGTCGGACTTTAATTGGCTGGATCCAATGTCAAGTAAATTACGTTACATCCTAATACACATTTTTCTTTATTGGAATTAAATTTGTTAATAATAATATGCATTCTTGAATCAATGTTAATAGTGTTATAATAATCTTGACTAAAATAATTTACTGACATTTATGTCGAACAACTGAAAGCTGTTCGCCTCTATTGTAGCCTCATCAATAAACGTTTGTAAATCCCCCCCCCCCACACACACACTATCTAGAGTTCCTGTGTAATAATAATAAATTATAATATATTATTATAATACAGGAACTCTAACACTATCCAGAGTTCCTATATTATAATAATAAATAAAAAAAAGAAGAGTTGGGACATGTACGATGTCGGACTTTAATTGGCTGGATTCAATGTCAAGTAAATTACGTTACATCCTAATACACATTTTTCTTTATTGGAATTAAATTTGTTAATAATAATATGCATTCTTGAATCAATGTTAATAGTGTTATAATAATCTTGACTAAAATAATTTACTGACATTTATGTCGAACAACTGAAAGCTGTTCGCCTCTATTGTAGCCTCATCAATAAACGTTTGTAAATCCCCCCCCCCCACACACACACACACTATCTAGAGTTCCTGTGCAATAATAATAAATTATAATATATTATTATAATACAGGAACTCTAACACTATCCAGAGTTCCTATATTATAATAATAAATAAAAAAAAGAAGAGTTGGGACATGTACGATGTCGGACTTTAATTGGCTGGATTCAATGTCAAGTAAATTACGTTACATCCTAATACACATTTTTCTTTATTGGAATTAAATTTGTTAATAATAATATGCATTCTTGAATCAATGTTAATAGTGTTATAATAATCTTGACTAAAATAATTTACTGACATTTATGTCGAACAACTGAAAGCTGTTCGCCTCTATTGTAGCCTCATCAATAAACGTTTGTAAATCCCCCCCCCCCACACACACACTATCTAGAGTTCCTGTGCAATAATAATAAATTATAATATATTATTATAATACAGGAACTCTAACACTATCCAGAGTTCCTATATTATAATAATAAATAAAAAAAAGAAGAGTTGGGACATGTACGATGTCGGACTTTAATTGGCTGGATTCAATGTCAAGTAAATTACGTTACATCCTAATACACATTTTTCTTTATTGGAATTAAATTTTGTTAATAATAATATGCATTCTTGAATCAAGGTTAATAGTATTATAATAATCTCGACTAAAATAATTTATTGACATTTATGTCGAACAACTGAAAGCTGATGATGAAAATACGTTATGAAAAATCAAGACGTTCTTAATATTTGATCCACATATCTTAACTCTTATCTTATATAACCTATTATAATTATTATATAAGAACTCTAACACTATTCAGGCTTGTGCGACATACATACACCAACAAGCGAACCATTTGCAAAATATTGTTAAAAATCGGTCGTCACCAGACTAAAATAAATAAACGCAATACGTATAAATATGTATGTCTATCATGTGGGTTAACATAACATTCAAAATAATTGAAAATAATTAATTAAAGATTTATTGATAGAGCCCACAAATGAATGTCTGCCAATGGATTCTTAATTGATTAATTTCAATTATTTTGGATATTATTATATTAACCCACATTATACATTTATATCTATTTAACTAGCAAACTTTTAAACACTCAAACACAGCCCACAAAACAAGACATGAAATATCCAACTCATTTAATTACTCTAGTTTAAAAACCTTTAAGAAAATAGTAGGTTTATGGAGTTAAAGTAAATAGGTTCAGTTTTATTGACAACTGAATTATTAAAATTGCTTTTCTATTTTGGATCTGTAATAAAGCTATAAAAACACCCAAAAACAGTGCGTTTGAGTGCTTTAATAACACAATTTTTCAAAGTTGATTGCATTGAAAAAAATTAAAATAAAAAGATAATTAACAAAAACTTCACTCCAATAACCTGAATTTTCACATGTCACGTCAGTGACGTTTCCTAAATTTTGAAATTGCGATTTTTCTTATTTAAAAAGTGAATGAAAGCGGGAAATAGAAAAAATATCGTTTCATGAGTCGTTGTTGCACTCGTCCTTATAATAATTATCAAATTAACTTTTCGTAAAGATTGGCATTATTTCCAATTCATTTGTACAGAATAAACTTATTTCTGGTTTAAAGCATTTTATACACAAATATTTCGTAATATATAAATCGATAAATCGAAATTTAATAAATTATTTAATTAAAATCATTGAAGTTATCATCGAACGCAAACAAAAAACAAAAATTAAAAATCAAAATAATTGTTAATAAATTGGTTGGCAATCACCATTAACGATTAGGCGGTAACTTAACCTAACATTAAAATTTTCTAAAGAGATTGATTTGCAGATACCGAGATAGTATATCTAATTTATTCCAAACAGCTATGGAACCGTATTTACTAATGTGTGATATACGTAATGTGACGAAGCACCATCGTGCTGAAACCAGATTCCAAATGTGTATAATAAGTGCCCCTTAAAAGTTTTTCAGTGTTAAGAAATGATTTTTTATAATTCCACAGTCAATAAAATAAAAACTATCTATTTTAAAATCTACAAACTACGTATTTGAATAATAATAACGACACTAATTTATCCGCATATTATTAAAACTACATCCAATACAAGAATAAATAGCAACAAATGTAATAACAGAGCAAGTAAAGCGAAAATAATGAGAAATGTCATCTAAACAACATCACGACTTCCGACTATACTGCAATATAATATTACCAACACACACACACGATTTTAATTCGGGCACATCTTTGCTTTACCAGTTCTTATTTTAATGGTCCATGTTTGAATTTGCATGATACTTTCTGCATCTTTGCACTCTATTATTCAGCGGTATCCCACGTAATAACTCATGTGATGAGTACTAAAAGCGTAACATAAAATATTCTCCACTTGTTTTAGTGTCAGAACCGTTAACATTGCCAATAAAGCACACATAAAGCAGAGGTACACATAAAACACATTTCTCGTATCACTCAGTGCTGAACCTATTACGGCTTATTGTTTTTGTTTAGATAGAACTGTAAATCCTTCAAAGCTTAGATCGATTTTTTCAAGCGTTATTAATAATCGTGAGTGCAGACACTTTTTTTAGTGCAGAATTGTCTAATTTACTATTGACTTCCTTTAAAAAGCTTTACCCAAAAGTCAATTGGTTCTCTGATAAAGGTTTATTCTTTTCAAGGAAAGGACAAATGCTGTGGTTTATGACTTCGAATATAATTCTCATGTTGGAGGTGAGATGAAATATGCCGGTATGGTCGGTTTTAACTCGGTTAAAATGTGGAATAATAGTTTGTTCTTGTCATTAATACATCTCTTAATATACAAACCACAATCGCACCAATTAAACACATTAATCTATATATAGGTTAAGCATAACCAGGACCTAAAGAAGTACCTTGGGGAATGCCGGAATATATTTCAATGTATTCAATTTTTAATACTTTTACTAGGTGTTCATATATTTCAAAATCGCCCAATAATGTTTATAAACTGTCAAAATTATCAAAGTTGCAATTTCAAATGTACTGGTTTAACTTTCTGTGTAATAATGTCTTTACAATGTGAGTCAGCTTAATTAGATTCAGACATGTCATAAACGCATTACACACACACATACATTCATACATATATCTTGGCATTTACTGTTAGAGATATTAATATCTAATATATGGGAACCATTCGGAAGTTAGGAGATTCTTTTCCAAGCGCAACAGCTGTTGTTTCCCTTTGCTAATATGAAATTGTTCCCTCGTAGGAGGTTATAAACTCTTATTAACAATTGATTTCTCACACATGAACGTCAAGATAAGATTGTCACGTTTTTGCGTTCATACGTTAAATTATTCTGTTTTATATAATACGCAGATTATTGAAAAGGCATGTAGGGGATAGATGGTTGTTTGTCATGCGAAGGGTGTAAATGTGGAGCATTATGGAAGATCGTCAAGATTTTGCATATGACCGTTGAAGAAATTACAAACGTGATATAATTCAATATAATTTCTTGGCGCATCTTTCAATATTTTAGAAACATGCATGCATGTACGCCGGGGTAAGATTGACACGTTTTTTGCATTTGGTATATTAAATTGTTCTATTTTATATAAGAAAAATCATGTTGGGGATTGTGTGACTGTTCGCTGTGTGTAGATATGGAGTATTATGGAAATACATCAAGACTTTGCCAGCGTAAATACTAGTAGTATAATACTTATTACAATTTTTATGAAATTACAATTCAATTAACGTAATCGCATTATCGGTGCGATAATGATATCATTGTAGCACAAGAGCAGTAATAAGTCTATTAGCGCCCTAGTAAATTATTCGGTAATGTAAAGTGTGTTATCTTCTTGTTGACATTATTGTTAATTATTAAATAAATGACAATAGATTTCAATGAATGTTCAAACAAGTTTAAGTGAACGATATCCATTACATTAGAACAAAGGCGATATTATCAGATTTTCAGATATGATAACTTTTAGAGAATGGTTCAGTTTTTGTATAAGCTTCAAGATAATTAAATAACAAACAAACACAATTTGTAATTATCTGAACATTTGGAACAACACATTAGAAGCAATAGCCTATGTGTATTTGGTTTGATTTGGATTTATTTATTAGTGGTAAATCGATGTCACTGTCAATAGGACATATAGTTTAAGGCGCACCTAAGAATATGTTTTGCTCCTATCTTCTTTTATTACAATATGTTATGTTTTATATACGGCATCCGGCTATACGGCATCCGTATCTTTTTTGCATTTCTAAATATGTTCCTCTATTTAGTAATGCTAATTTATCATAACAAAAGTTAAAATTAAAAAAAGATTTTCAAAAAAAACACGAAAATTAATCAATTAATCAATGAAAAATAAGAAGTGGTTTGTTGCCAAAAATTATTCTAGTAAGACTTGATTATCAGTTTTGGTCAAGTAGGTATGCTATGGAAATTGTAACAAGCAAACAAACGCTTATAAACAAAAAACTACATAATTAATACTGTATTAATTACAAAGTATTACAAATTAATTACAAATTATAATGAATTATTAAGATTAATTAGACGTTATTGTTACAAACCAGTACTTGAAGTTATTGTGAAGCCATAGTTCATTTAAGTGAGAAACAACGCATTGAGATTTTAATCATGTATGGGTATGGGGCTAGGAGGAGGACTCAAAGTGATGTATGCAATTTATCCAATCAAATCTATCCATATCAACTCTTGTTTCTCAAGGCGCGATGTCTTAACTAATTAAAAAAAATCGTGGGACTTGTGGTGTTAAAGGTATGCAAAAAAATGGCAACCCCAAATCTGCAAAACGCTATGGATGTTTTATTAAAAATGAAGAAGCGCCAAAGGTTTTTACAAGCGAAATAGCAGAAAATTTAGAAATTAGCCATACGTCTGTTTATAGAATTTTAAAGATAGCAAAATGTCGTCCCTACAAGTACCATTTAATCCACAAACTAAGAACTCGAATAAATGCGATTTTGACAGAAGGATGGAATTTTGTAAGGTAGATAATGGAAATATGTAATGTGGATGAGACTTTTGCTTCGAACATTGTGTTCTCCAATGAAGCGACATTTATGCTAAACCGAACGATAAATCGTATATAATTGTCGGTATTGGTTGAACGCATCCACACTGGGCGAAAAAAGAGCATATACAATATCCGCAAAAGTCAATGTATGGACACTTGAACAGGAATTATAGCAGGAACTATCATAGGACCTTTTTTTCTTGAATCTCTTACCGCTAATTGAATAAACAGACTCGAAAGAAGGGAACCTATGGAATGGCCTGCGCGATCTCCAGGTTTTTCGACTAGATTTCTTCCAATGGAGACACATAAAGAATTACCTGCATACAAAGGGAACCACTTAATTTTGATGACATAAATGCTAGAATAACTGCTGAAAAACGCAAAGAAAACGAAGGAACGCAATCGAAAATTTGTTATCATATGAGATGGAAAGAATGTTTGGAGGAAAGTATCACCAATCATACAGCACAATTTAACTCATACACACTTATATGCTACTGCTTAATAGAAAAATGTATACAACTTTGTTGAAGATGTCTCTAGAAAATGTGTGTAGCTTTTTGTTGCTTTCAGAAGACGCTGATCTTTAAATATCAAACCACTAATTATATTCTACGATGCCTAAATAGTACTACAGTACTTTGCAGTAAAGAAAAGCTGTGATGGTACAGAATTTGTAGCTTGAAGTGTAAAATAAAGTAAACTTTCGTATATAAGAGGCAAATGGAGAAAAGGTGCCTCTTGCGTCATTTTAGTGACTTGCTAAATCTGATAACATTAACCATCTATACTTTATGTATCGTTTTTTAGGTTGGAGCATCTTAACATTTATCCACACCGAGAGTGGTACACCCAATACAGTATAGTACTGCTAACTCGAAAATAAATGCTAGTTTACCATGCGTGGACTTCATATAACTATTTTCGTAGCATTCTTTTACGATCTAGAATCGTTTATAATTCATTGAACACGTAATGGACCTTTAAGAAAGTAATGGTATTTATATAAAACTTTACACAATCATAATGTAACGTTCTTTTTAAATAATATTAAAGGTGCTGTTTTAATTATCTATTATCACAAAAAAATATTTACACTAACACTAATATTACAAGCAACTATAAACTATTAACAAACTTAGACTAACTAATTTACACAAATATTTATTTCAGCAGGATTTAGGTTAGACTAATATTTATACTACCCACGATGCGCAAACGTGCCTGGCTGGTTGACTAATCCTTTTCCTGCGCGGCGGCGTTTTATATACCGTATACAAGATTTGCTGGAACGCACTAGAATCTTCGTTGATGCGCCATACATTCCGCCGCCAATCTAAAATGTTTACCGACAATGCATAGGGGTTTTCCCGTTCATTACAATAATAATTTCAGTTTATTATGAGATCTGTGTCACCTTGATTTCAAAGTGTTTACAAGGGAACTAACATATGAAATTCACATCCTATGACGTGAATGATGAATATGAAGTCACATTCCAATAAAGTTATTCGTTTCATTGCGTATAAAAATTACATGAAGCCACAGGAATTCAAATTATTGTTAATGGGATTGTTTACCTTTTATAAAGATTTGCATTATTATTGTCTACGTATGAAAGGTCAGCAGTTGTGTTTATTTTCCTGAGTTTTGATTTCATTAATACTAATTTTAATAACATTCAAAATTTAGTGCCATAGAAGATTCAGAGAAACAGAAGTGTACATGTCAGTACCATTTACCAAACGTTCAGCGTTCTTTACCTCCTCCAATATAATTTCTTGCTTTTAAGGCTCTTTATGGAGATTTTGATATCCCAATCAATAAATTGGCCTGATCTTACTCTTTTCTGAATATTATGAAAATAACATAACTGGTTAAAGTGTTTTAAGGAAATGTTTACTAATAAAACCTCAAAACTGTAATATAGAACATAAAGAACATTTTGTTCAAAATTGTTGCTGAAATCAAAAAACTTTAACAGCTCCTTTTCGGATGATTTTTCATTTGCTTTAAAATGTAAATGTCATGATCAAAAATATAATTGTTGGAAAAAACTAAATAGTTCCAGGAAATACCTATTCGGTGTTAACTAATTGATTACTTTTAATTGCAAAAAGTTATTTGGTAGTACAATCTTTTTTTGATATTATTCTAAATGAATATTGATCAGCTTTAAAAATGTTAATGGGTACCTTGATTTGATATGAGAAAGAATATCGTTATGAATTTCAATGATGACAGTATACATTTTAATGAACACCTGCGCCATCATCGTAGCCCTTCACTTTATGAAAGATAATCTGTGAACCATAATTGAAGAGAGGATCACGCGGCACGACCTTGCGCTTCAATCGAACCTTGAGATTGACATTGCAAGAACATGCTAATTTTACCTCCTTTTGTGTTATTGTTTATTGTGAATGTCGCAAAAAATTCCACTTTGTAAAAACCAAGACCGAATTGTTATTTCATAATAATAATCCATCCCACAGATGTTTTATCGAATATTTTATCCTGTTACTGCTATAATTTCTGTTTTCCATGATGATGAAAATAATGATTACGAGAGTTATCGGGGATAATTAAAATGTTTGCGTGTAAGGAGAGCGAAAAAATATTAATCTACCCTTTGGGTAAAACGACTTTTTCCAGAATAATTCAGCGAAAATTAACCACGTTCAAGATCGCGTTACGATTAGGCAAATTAGATGCCTTGAAGCAATGGAACCAGAAGGGTTGGTCCAGCGTAAAACCGAATATTTATAAATAACCGGGAGGGCAGATGCTTCTACTATAAATAAAGAGAGATAATTGTCCCTTTTTGAAAACCCATCTAAATTAAACTCGTTCTGTAAATTGAAAAGTTTTAAAATGTTGTAGGTAAGGTATTTTCGAATTTTATCTAATGGTTTTGTTTGCATTAAAATATGTATATTATGTTTTTTCAAGCGGCACCTCTTTTTAAGGGTTGTTTTATGTTGACAATCCAACTCGAAATTTTTTAACCAATCAAATTACAGAATTTTTCAAATTGGGACCAATGAAATTAGTTTTATAGTGAAAAAACCACTAGAGGTTTTTTCTTAGTGAAAAAATTTATGTCAAAATGAAATGTCAAATTTAATTAAATTAATATTAACTACACACGCTAAATAAAAATTTGCTCGATGGATTGTCAAGCCGAATACAACTCGTGGTCTAATTTTTTCTTGCAAAATTTATCATTTAAGACATTCGTAGCTTTTGCTTTTGGTAATTTACACTCGTCTCCTGCGTCGACTCGTGTAGTTTTCGTTGCGAAAGCTATTCATATCTGAAATGACAAATTTTGTTGGAAAAAATTAGACCACTTGTGATATTACATATGAAAATATAATCTTATAAATTAGTATTTACTGATAAATTATTAAAATGTATAACAACCTGAACACGAATTTTTATTGATCTCCAATATCTAAAATTGCTTATTCTTGCCTGCAAAAACCACTTATTACGCTAACCTGAAAACGATCTTGAAGTAATCTTGGTGTACCTCTTCCTTAGTAATTAATTGCTTTGAATAAAACGCCTAATTAACAAACTTCTTTATGTTGAAAATTAGGTCAAAATACGTATTTATAGTTATATTTACGAAATTTCAATAGATTCAGACAACTCTTTTGGAATTCTGCCAAGTTTAAATTGGACATATTAACTTATTCCGTGACTTTAACTTAATTATGAATTTAGCTTCAAAATATTTTTCGAAAATAATACACCTACAAAACATTGAAATATAGCGATACTATTAAAGAAACGCGAAATGGCTTAAACAAATTCCTCCACAGCAGTTTGTATTTTTTTATTAGCAACTTAGAAGCTTTCTGGAGTTTCTATGTGTTCTAGGCGTTAAACATACGAAGATTTGAATTAGTTTTTAAAAACATTTACATTCCTTAGAAGTTTCAGAATTTTACAATAGGAAAGTCAAGTTTGATCTTTATTCC
This sequence comes from Agrypnus murinus, assembly GCA_929113105.1. Classification (NCBI taxonomy): domain Eukaryota; kingdom Metazoa; phylum Arthropoda; class Insecta; order Coleoptera; family Elateridae; genus Agrypnus; species Agrypnus murinus. Next base: position 36,685,064 of record OV816025.1, on the reverse strand, counting down.
TCAATTTAGGTTTAATTGAGTTTGTCATTCGTTTTGAAAACAATAAAACTTCAGGCCGATACAGAGAAGAATAGGTAAGTAAAACTTATAAACTTTCGTTGAAAACTTAGGGGGTCATTTCATAAAATAAGGACAATTATCAAATGTAATGGGTTTTGGATTGCCATCAAAATCTTGGCGCAGCAACTATCGGATCTCAAGTGATCAAAATCGATAATATTAGATTTGCATATTTCGTAGTTTCGTCTGTATAAGTGTCATCGACAGTGGGAGCAACTAAAAACATCATTCTTTGAAGATTAGCAGCTAGATTATTATTGTGTGTCTCACATATTGAATGTAGTTATTTGGTAAGGGGATTTATACAAACTTATATGAACCTAGTTGAATCTACCAAATTCAATATCAAAAGCCCTTGAGTTAAAAATTCACAAAAACGCATTTGCAAATTGTTTACAAGGATTTATATTCAAAGCTATTCAAATCTATCCAGATTCATTCAGATCTATTCTGTTTCATTGATGCACGCAGTCCAGCTAGATTTACATAGCAAAATATAAGTTTTTCATTTAATAAATGTTATACAACAAGTGAATTAAACCATTGTTTATTTGCGAGAAGAATGTTTAATTCCACGAGCGCGTTAGCGCGAGTGGATTAATTCTTCGAGCAAATAAACTGGTTTAATTCACGTGTTTTATATATCTTTTTATTCAATTTTGACGAAATGTATCTACCAAAAAAATTGAAATCACACTGAACGGTCTAGAGAAATCATGTAGGTAGGTTGCGAATTAAATTTCCATGACAACGAGTTGTTTAATTTTTCTCAAAGGTGCGAGAATTGTCAAGTGTATGTAAAAATATTCAAAAAATGGCCGGAATCTGTGATGATAAAGAGGAAAAACCAGGTTTTTGTGCCTGAATTGGTCATTCAAGAAGCCTCACAAGCTATAAATAAAATGGTGCCAGCAAAATCTAAACAATTATACGAAAAAGAGTATGCGAATTTTTGTGAATGGAGGAAGCGGAAGGATGCAAGGGGAGTACACGAAAGAATAATTTTGGCTTATATTTCTGAACGATCCAAAAATGCGAAATCTTCGTCCTTGTGGGCATATTACTCTCAATTGAAGAAAATGTTATCCGTGATAGAAAATATTGACATAAGCAGGTTTGTGAGGCTGATTTTATTTATGAGTTTTGAACTATTAGATAACTGTTGTAGATTTCATTAGGTGTCTGCTTTTCTAAAACAACGATCTGTAGGGCACAGACCAAAGAAATGTAAGGTGTTCACATTCGAAGAAATGGAAGGTTTTTGGATACTGCTTCCCATGATGAATATTTGCTGCAAAACGTCGTTCTAATTGTGGGAGTTTTTGGAGGATGTAGAGTTGGTGAATTGGTTGCTATGTCAGTTGATCATGTTGATGACAGAGGCAACGTAATTGTGATCAATATTCCTGACACGAAGACGTTTAAGCCCAGAACATTTACTATCATCAATGGAAGTAACTCTATTTGTGCAATTGACGTTTTCCGGAAGTACAGAAAATTACGACCTGACAGTATTTTACACAAACGGTTGTTCATCAATTACAAAAACAAAAAATGCACAGTACAACCTGTAGGAATAAATACTATTTCAAAATTTCCCGAAAAAATTGCACGATTTCTTGGTCTCCAAAATCCACAACAATATACGGGCCATAGCTTTAGACGTTCGAGTGCAACTTGACTGGCAGACTCTGTGGCAGATTTAGCAGTTGTAAAGAGACACGGCGGTTGGCGTTCAAATAGTGTTGTAGAAGGATACATAGAAGATTCCCTTAATAATAAAATTGAAATTTCAAGGAAAATCATAAACCATTCAACAATCATTCAGGGGAGATCGTCCTCACATTCGGAAGCATGTACTTCCGCGTCAACATCAATCATTCAGGAGAGATCGCATTCAAATTCGGAAGCATGTACTTCCGCATCAACATCAGTGTCAAATCAAGATATAAATTTGCCCATTAATAGTGCATATGGTGTACATTTCAGTGGTGTCAGTAATTGTAATATTTATTTTAAATAAAAATAATTGTTCTTCGTTAAAGGTTTTTTTTATTTCTCTAGTTAAATAATTTTTAACTCACTAGTGAGTTAAAACGATTTTAATTCACTAGTGAATAATAGACTGCTTATAAGCGTTACTATGGAGTTCATAATGTCCCATTATACTGTCAAAATTGAATAAAATCTAATATTGCCGTATTAGAAGAAACTCAGTTAGAATTCTGTTAGAATGTGTAAAAAGATATTCATAACTTGTTGAAAGCTTTATCTTTCTACAAAGTGAAGCGTTTCCATAGAAATCCATTAGGGTAAACATTTTGTTGGCATTGAACAATGTTTCCCAAAAGCTATATATTCTGTTATGAGGAGTAGAATAAAGAAAGAAATTTATATAAATTCATAACTCATTCAGAAAAGAGTTCTTTAGAAGTTTTTCTTGAATTTGTATTTATTTCTCTGTGAAAAAATAATGTAGAAAAGTAAACATTCAACAGGTAAAGAGTGGCAGGAACTTCTATTAAAACTCAATTTCAGCTGTCTAATTTATTATCCATTGTGCAAAGTTGTAACAATAAGATAAACTTTGTCAATTAAATAAAATTTACCTTGACTTCAACTGCCATTTCCACAGGCAGAATTTTTTGTTTAAAATACTTCATGTTAAATTGTAAGGATGATATTTGTTATTTAAGTTGTTGTTATTCTTTTGATTTAATGACCGTAACAATAAAAATATTAATTTTCTTCAAAAAGTGTTAACACGGAGTGTTTATTTTGTTTTTAATTATCTAATATTTATCAATAAACTTAACCTTCAATTTTTTTAATGGAACTTATTATCTCTTCAATGTCAAGGTTAGTAGTTTTTGTTTCCCAGACAGACAATACAAGTTTTTGTTCAGTTAGCTATTGATTGATGTTAATTGTAACAAACAAGAGGAAGTATCACTTTATTGTTGTAACAAAGCTATCTATTAATAGAATAGTACTTCAGAGCGCGGATTTCTATTATTTTATATAATCGTAAGCTAAATCGAATCGAATTGTGAAAAATCGACAAAAGAAAAATAATAGAACCAGAGTTTTGAAATTTTGACTAATAGTTGCAAATCAAGAAGCTAAATCTATGGTTCCTAGTTTGATTTTTAATCTCTCCTCATTCTTAATGTGTCGAGGTAAAAACATAAAATTACTATTGCAAAAGACTTAATTTGAACAAAATTTTCTTAGCACATGTATAAATTACTACAACCTTATTATTGTTCTTTTTTTCGGCAGTCGTTCAAGGTATTTAGGCAAAATTATTTTATGGTGGAATACCATCCAACCAATGAGTTATGATAAACTTTCTTGCATAACAGCCACTTATTTTTGCTGTTATTTATCCAAATGACAAGTAAGTGCATCCAACCATCACGCTCTTTATAATTTAGTAACTATTCGCACGCAACTTGTAGTTGCTGTCTATTATTACATAGTAGTACAGGGAGGAGATTTAACTGATTCTATTACAGAAAACGCTGGCAAAAAATGCTGCTTAAAGAGAAAAAACCTAAAGTTTGTAAAATTTATTTCTATGGTTATAAATTAACAAGGAATTAGATTTCTAATTTTAATTAGATTTCTTTTTGTTTAAAACCGTGGTTTTCCATTTAATCTAATTGACTGGGAGCAAGGATTTTGCGGAAATTAGTGATCTCCTGCTTAATCAGTTGATAAATTTTCGGGTTATTGTCCGTTTTAGTTTTATTCAAAACGCAGTTTAAGGTTATTGTATCGACAAGGTCAAACTTAACATTTTATTACTATTTTATTTACTTCTCAACCTTTTTCGTACAGAATATTATATTGAAAACAATGAAGATATTTCTGCCTTAAAGAGCAAGGCACATAAATTTTCAAAAATTGAAATTACATAAAAGGTCGGAAAACCTTTTTGGCCATGATGTATAAAATGATGTTACTTTCATATTCATGTGCTCGTTTAAAGTTTACAAGGTTGCTAATTCAATTTTTATCTGTAAATACAACAACACAAGCTCTAGCTCAACGTACACAGATCATTGTGAATGATATCGTTGTTAATTACAGGAAATTAGTATTAGAATAATTAAAATTACCTTAAGCGTGTGAAAAAGATTAATTCTCAATTAGCAAAGGGAATGGTTACAGTTAACTACTATTCGTATAAATTCTGAATAAAATCTGTTTTTGCTGAAAAACTTTTTCAGAATTTAGACTATCACAAGAAAACCTGATTCCAAATCTTTAAAATCAAAATTGAAACACTTGGCTGTCCACTAAAGAAGCAAAAAAGTCTACATCAAATCATCATTAGAAAAGATATATTACATGCACAAATGAAGATGTTGTCCTTGCATAGAATTCTAAGATGGTTATCACTTGAATCGGTTCTCTTTTGTATTACACAGTATATTAATTATACAAACATATTTTATTAATGTCACTGTTTGCAATATAACTAATCCGTCTTGCTGTATCGTATTTTTGCTTTAAATGAAATCTTCATGTAAAGTTACTTTATTCACCTTCACGCTTTTACTTCTATCTGATATCATTTGTTGTCATCAATTACTTCGTTTTTTTTCTGCTGAAATACATTCTTCCTCGCGAAAGAATATTTCTACAATACTAACTATAAGTTATTCGTCGTGTTGTATTTACATGCCTTAAAACATTTTTTTTTACTCAGAACCTTGAAAGTGAGATATTAAGCACGCTACTGATAATCCGAGAAGTCAATTTATTTCATACTGTGTCGTATTCTTTTATTTGCAGGACTAATTTTAGTTAAGAAAATGAAGCATCACAAGTCGGGTAAAAGATTTTAAGGTACTAAAACGCTTATTGAATGTAGGGTTGATGTAATCTTGAAAGTAATAGTTCAACGAACATAATTCGTTAAACTAAAATAAAACCATGTAGTATGTTATACGACTGGTAAATAATTCTACACAGTACTCGTTTTTAAATTCCAGACAACTTCCAGACTGTAAACAATAAACTTAAACAGTAAAATATCATTTACGGACTTATAACGTAAATAACTATTCCCGGTGAAGTCGATCGGAAAACTTGGCAAAAAACACTGCATTCTACCCGAGCATTCTATAACTTAGCAAGAATTTGTTGCTATGATTTTTTGCTGCTCTGGCCTTGCTGATTTCTATAGTCTTAAATTTTATAAGTAGGTATTAAAATAAACATTTTTAGGTAAACTGTTCCTCTCTAGTTGTTACAAAAAATATTGTACGAAGTTCTTGCGGCAAGACTTCATTCAACACTTTAGATATTATTAGAAATAATGGAGGTTTTTCATAACGTTGAATGCCGTCAGGGAGGTATTTTAATAGTTTTTTATAATAATTAGCGAAACTTTAGCGAAAGCATAGCTTTGTTTTAGCGAGTTGCGAGAGCATTAAATTTGCAAATTTCTACAGCAGACTGTATACTGCAATCAATTAAAAATAATAATGCTGTGCTTTTCTGGATTGCCTAAATAATAACATTTTAAATTTGATATAAATGCATAATTAAGTTATAGACTATAATGAATTATAGACGAAAAATTGTATATATTTTATGTAAACATTTATTTGAATTATAAAAAAGAGCAAAAAATGCATGCTTGCCAACAATTTTTTTGACATGTCTTTTTAACATACAGTTATATATGACTGCCGCAAATAATTTCCATCCACCACACTACATGCTGGCGCGAGTCGGTAGTATGCAGACAGCAGTTCTGTTTCAAACACGCAACAGAACGTATCGAACTTACCAGAGCCGGATAAACCCACAATCGTGCTGTATTAGTGCCAGTCGTTGTGCCGCCAAAGGCTGTAAAAATACCTCGGAAAGAACTACAATTAGTTTTTTCAGGTTTCCGATTTCAGGTTATTTTTTCCTACATACTTTTATTTTTTAATAAATACGCTCGTTAAAACAATGCCGTATTTAAGAATTCACTTTTGTATATATTTACCAATTGCTTAAAATTGAATTACTAACACGTAATAGAACAAATAAGCGATTACGAAATCCTACATAATAAAATTTTTTATGCTGATTTATTAAAAGAGTTCAACAATCTAGGTCAACGCCTTATCAACAGGTGTGAACTACAGCGTCTTTTGTTACTCTCAACTGTTAAAAAAAGTCAAAGCGTGCGTTAGGATTGTACTTTTTAGCATTTCGTTTGTCATTGTGTCTTTAATTTAATATGAATGAAAATAAATTTTATTATTATTAATTATTATTATTATAGTGTAAATTGATTTCATCTCCCGTATTTTGTACGTATGTGATTTCGGTGACCTAGATTCTCTATTTGTTTGTTGAACAGGTATTCAAATTGTATACAGCTATGCATTTGTTCGTAATTATTTCTAAATAAAATGAAATGACTATTGCAGCGCAAGAATATGGTTAATGGCTTGAAAGAATAATGTAACTTTATTTGGTAATTAACGATGTAACAAGAAACAACTCTTCTAACTTAGTTTAATAAATGTTTTAAATATCTAAATTGATTATCGTTTTATTTATTAGATTCTATAAATAAAACAACTTCAATCAAATGGTTCACTACACATAATTCTACTTCATATTTTACTATACTATTATATAACAAGAGATTTTGTTTACATATTTGTTCGAGACATTTTATTGAATGCGGCTCTGCGTTTTATTTACTGGCGATCCCGACCGATAAACGTCGGTCCACTACTTCGTTTATGGGCGTGATATTCGAAGGTGGATTAATAAAATGAATGGTGTCGCATGCAAGTGAATCTACTGATTGTTATATATACTGTGGTAATGTGTTAAGACAAATAAAGCTTACAACTTTTAATCTACATATATCTGAATAATAGGCGTGACAAAGATGGAACGTAACAATATTAAGCACAAACGAACACGAATGAAAAAACGGGCATGTATTTATTTTTAACATTTAGTTATTGTAACTATATTTACAGAGCGTTGTAAATGCATCAATTGTTCTCGAAGTATACATATTTAGTACCTCTTTTAGTAAAGGAGATACTGTCACTAGTCTTCTTATGTTTTATGTGCCAATGATATTTAGTTTATTAAAACAAAATGTAACTCCGTTGACTGTGGTTTGTATTTAGATGAAAAGCAATGCAGTTTTAGTTTTACATACCTAACAAAATAAAAATTTCAGAAAGGAGCAATAAAACTTTAATATTTAGTGTTTTCTTTATTATACACTAGAGGAAAAAAACGCACCACTTGAAGACGCTCCAAAAATACCAAAATTTCAAACAGTCATAACTCGGCGGATTTTGGACAAAAATGGATGAACCTTTGAGTGCTAAAAAGTTTAAAGTGTCGTGTTATCGAATGTTTCGTTTAGGCCTTTCCGCTCTCGGCCATCCCCCGAAGAATAAAAAATGTTTTTGATTCAAAAGATGTCAAACTGTAACAGCTTGTACGGTGTACCAAAAAAATCGTGAACCCAATCGACCATCAGGGCAATAAAGATCAGCCCTTTTTCTGTAAAGTTCTCTTTTTTTCTGCAGGTGGTCGCTGGAGACGGAAAGGCCTTTACGTAACATTCGCTCACACGCCCTTAATGTAGACACTTTAAACTTTTTAGCACTCAAAGGTTCATCCATTTTCGTCCAAAATCCGCCGAGTTATGACGGTTTGAAATTTTGGTATTTTTGGTGCGTGTCATTCTTATAGTATACGAATCCAATTTGTCGTAAGGCAATAGATAAATAACTTCTACTTCCTTCATACATAAACTTGGATTTCAATTTTTTTGACAAAAATTAAGTGATACATGTTCTCCTGCATCCAAATGTGGTATATCAATTGAAGAGCACAGCCACACATATAACGTCAGGTACTTACTGTTCTTATATATGTATTTCATAAATTTCATTGTTAATATTTTCCTCTACAGAGGATCAATCTCTGTAGTTTGTTTTAGATTTCGTTTCGTCTTTGGACTGGAAACTTCTTCCACAGATGAAATGTTGGAAACAGTCTTAAGATATATTGTTAGTGCTTGAGAAACTCTCTAGAATTGTATTCAGTTAATGCAATTGTAAATACAAAATAGGTAACAAACTATTGTAAACCGAACTTAGAAAACACAAGAAATAAATTTGACAATACAGCGTGTCGCTTAGACAGGTATCAACCTGTTTTTCTGTTGAAATAAATGTGTATTTTCTCATTAAATTCACAAATTACGTTTTGGTTTAAAAACCTATATGTATTTATTCTATAAATAAATGTATTACTAAATATATGAAAATTAAATTTTATTATTTTCGATAAAGCTAATAATCTTTCTTCATAAAATTCAATTTTGAAAGTTATTATTTGTACAGTTGGTTGTACTCATACGTCACTACTTTTATATCTATGACGTGAACGTAAACTTAGACTAAACGGTGTATATCACGAATTATGTTACAAAAAGTCCGGCATTTTCCGAGTTATGGTGTAAAGCGTGTCTTTAATAATTAATATTTCAATAACTACTCGATAGAATTGAATGCAATTTTATATACATGTAGCTAATAGTGTTGTATGTATTTGTAATATGTATGTGGAAATTTCTGTAATTTGATATATAGATTATTTTTCAGGTTGTTGTATCTTCAGGTAATGCATTCTGGTATTCTGGGGCCTTAAGCAAAATCGTTTTTTACAAAAGATAGTATTTTTTAATAAAACAAGAAATATACGTGAAGAAATTTTGAAAATATAAATGAATTAATCTATATATTTAAAACACAAGGTTTATTTTTGTTCCAGTTCGTTTGAGATCCACCAGGCCGATTTACGCGTTTCTTTTTTTTAAATTAAAGCTTTCGCTGTGTAGATTAGTCAACACTACTTAATTTTGATATTTTTTTAATGTTTATATTTTTAATTTGAAAAACTCTAAAATGTTTAATTTGAGACTTGAGAATTAATCGGACATTCACTGGGGGCGCCCTCTCACCTTCCACGGTGGTCAGTTTCGTAAGTACTCTTCGTTTATAAATATAAAGGGGATGCAGCCGTCCACTTTCATCATTAATAAGTGGAGATAAAATCCGCACAGTTGAAAATTATGAACAGACGAATTATACAAATAATAGCTGATGGGAATTATTGCTTATTCAGGGTAGTTTCATATTGTTTGTACAAAAGGCAGGGAATTTGCCAACACTATGTTTATATCATGTTTTTGAAATATGTACTGATAGACGTTTTCAAGAAAGTTTTAAACAAGATCGATTGTTGATTTTATTCTTATCATTTCGTAAGATAGAATTTCCGTATGTATGCATTTATGTAGAATAAACAGGCAGGGAGGAATAAGCCAGAGAGAGCAGTGCTAGGCTTAGAATTTTCAACTGGTTATGTTTGGTTGCGTTTATTTAAATAATCGCCTATGAAAATCCAAAGGATTGTAATCACACATTGAATGTTGTATATAGGGAAATCCTTCAATGCTTTTGACCGTCATGTCTTGACGAGGTTTCCCTTGTTAATAAATAATTCTTTAAAGAATGTGCACTGTCTCCAATGCAAATGTTGCGTGTGCACATTCTTTAAAGAATTATTTATTAATTAATTCATCAGGTAACGTTATTTTATAGTTCCGTTCTTTATTTACTTACAGTTTGGTAGACTTTGATATACTTTTTTCTAAAAAGTAGAGGGTCTTATCTGTGGTGTAATTTCAAACTCTAGCTGTAAGTTTTCGTTCAATTTTATTGACGTTTTTATCAACTATTTTTTTGAAATTTTGTAACTTGTTTTGTAAAAGTTTTTATCTAACTCCACCTAGAGTGTCAATCTTTGATCAAGTCTTGTCCACACCTGGGATGGACTTGACCGCGCAGTTGGTAAAGTTCGCATGCTGAGCTAGGGATGAGGAGACTCTCTAGGGGAGCTGGACTCCTATGGGTGAATGCATTAATAGTTCCGGTATCAACCTGGAGACCTAGTAAAGGGCGGATAGTAACTTCGTTCCCACCTGTGAGAACTGGCGGGACTCACATAAGAGAGTGACGCGCTAATTGAGCGTACCTCAATTTTTAACCGCTGTAGTTAACTAAATAAAAGACAGCTATGTCACGTAAATCCGCGTAGAAATATTATTGATCCTACCCCTTGACTGCAACACTCTACTTGTTTAATAATTTAACGGCATGTTAACCCATACAATCGTAACCAAATATAGCCTAAATTAAACAAAAAATAGAAAGGTTCTACAATGAATTTAATACACCGGACTCTGCTCATGCTATCCGGATCGGATATTTGCTCATGGTATCTATGCATCTTGCTCTGGTTATATTTTAGTCTAGTTGTTAAATTATTTATATACCAATAATTACCACAAACCGAAGCAACAGCTTCAAACATTGCAAAAAAAGTTAAATATTTATTAAAATAATATATTGGAAAGCTCTTTGTGTAAAGTTAACTTCGCAGCTAGTTACTACTGACCAATACTTCGTCAAAAGGTAATGTTTTGGAAGCTGCTCTTATCATTATCAAAGTTTGGCAATGAGATTTATAAATACGTACATATATGTAAGGTGTTTGGAAGCCAAGAATAAGATAGGTCAACCACTTTTTACAAAATTTTGATCTTGATTAGGTTACTGAACAACTTTAGAAAGGTTAAATGTGGGATCCTGAAAAACCAGATTTTTCTGCGTTTTCAAAAACAATCTTATTAAATGCAGTAAAATTAGTAACTTGATTAAACAAATAACGACATAAAAGAAATTGTGTTGTCTAATAGTGGTATTGTTATAAAAAATAATAATGATTAGACTCAAAATGATAACTTGCTGACGAAATACGGTCTAAGTATCACTAACATTAAAGAAGATTTTTAGTAATATTAAATTAGCAATCAGAATTACATCGTATTCTATAAGCTAATGTGTTTTTTTTAATTATATTTAATTGTGGCGTGATGGGAGTGGACGGGACATCTCCAGTGAGTTGCAGCGCGTTAATCTTGTTTCAGGTCTGCTGGCCAGGTACGTTTGAGCCTTCTTTCGTTGCGCGCATCAAGCAGGGGATGTAGGAAAGGGTTGTCGTGGATTTCCAATTTGTTGTGATGCCTTGTAATTTTTTCTTTGATGGCGGCCCTCACGTAGGGAATGTTTAGGTCACTGTGAAGCGTTAGGTTAGAGACAAACCATGGTGCGTTCGTGATTATACGTAGTATTTTTGATTGGCTTCGTTGAATTATGTCTATGTTGGAGTTACTTGCACATCCCCAAAGTTCTGTTCCATACAGCCATATGGGTTTAATGACAGTGTTGTAGATTAGTTTTTTGTTTGCTAGCGAGAGCTTAGATTTGCGACCGATTAGCCATTGGAGTTCTTTTATTCTCAAGTCAATCTGTTTACGTTTCTTAATTAGATGTTCTTTCCATGTTAATCTGTTGTTCAAGTGTAATCCTAAGTATCGTACACTTGTGGACCTCAAATACAATACCTCAAGGTATTGGTATTTGATTGAAGTATACTGGTGGACATAACCCTTTACGTAACGTGAAATTTACTTGCACAGATTTCGTCTCATTGATCTTGATCTTCCATTTATTAGTCCGTACCTGTATTTGGTCTAAATGACTTTGTAGAGTGGATGATGCAAGGAGTGGGTCGGTGGCTGTTGATAGGATGACCGTGTCATCGGCAAACGTACCCATGGTTGTGTGTGCATTAGAGGGAAGATCAGCTGTGTAAAGCACGTAGAGCAGGGGTCCCAAAACACTGCCTTGGGGCACTCCAGATTGAATTGGTCGTTGGGCCGAGACCTCGTCGTTAACTTTGATACAAAATTCTCGACTACTTAGATATGATTTGTCAGTTTGAAGTAAGCGATGGGTAGGAGTTCTTTGACCTTGTAGGGTAAGCCAGGATGCCATACTTTATCAAAGGCTTTACTGACATCGAGAAATACTGATGAACAGTATTGCTTTTGGTCTAGTGCTTGATTGATTTGGTGGGCGATGCGATGGACTTGCTGTATTGTGGAATGATGATGGCGGAAGCCGAACTGATGCATAGGTATCCATTCATCTGTCGTTGGGTCGAAATTGATTCGCTGTAGGAGGAGTCGTTCGAGTAGTTTTGAGAAGATTGACAACAGACTTATCGGGCGGTACGAGGAGACATCAGTGGGTTCTTTGTTAGGTTTAAGGATTAATATTATTTTGGCGCTTTTTAGTTGTTTTGGCCATTAGCTTAGTCTTATGATCGCATTAAAGATGTAAGTGAGTAGGACTAATCCTTTCCGTGGCATCTCCTTCAAAATTTTGGTAGTCACTTTATCTATTCCTGGAGCTTTACAAGGATTTAAGAGGTTGATTTCCTTCTCGACCTCTTTCGGAGTAAAGGGCTTTATCTTTGGGATATTTATGGGGATCTCGGATAAGCGTCTGTCTATATCATGATCCACAATGTCGTCATTAGGCGTAAATACTTCGGCAAAATAATCTGCAAATTGGCCTTTTCTTGGTCACTTCTAGCCCATTGTGGATGTGCTGCAGTAATGTGACGAAGGGGAGGTATCGGTGTCTTAGGTTTTTTATTGCGTTTTATGGGCTTCCATATGGTGTTATCATATCGGTTGAGGTTCGTTACATAGTCATGGAATGACTTTTCCTTCATTTCGTGTATTTGACGTCTCAGTTGGTTACTTATTCTACTGAATACAGTTTTATCTGCTGGTGAATGGGTACGTTGCCACTTTGCCCTGGCTCGTTTTTTTTCTGCTATAAGCTTTTTAATGACCGTAGGTAGGAAATACTTGTTATTCTGAATTGCTGGATAAGGAGTAGCATGTTGAGCGGCTTGTTTGAGGATGGTGATTAGAGTATGGAGAGCGGAGTCAATTTCATCCGGAGTTTTGAGACTTACGCCCAGGTTTATGTCGCCTTGTATCTTCTGTCTGTACTCTTCCCAGTTTGTATTTTTATTGTGTAGTCTGGGAGTCTTTTTGGTATGAATAGCATATTGGCTGATTGTTGCGATTACCGGCGAATGGTCAGAAGAGAGATCGTAGCTTGGTATTACGCTCATATACGCTGGCGAGATCCCGTTGGTAACAAGGAATTCTTTTGTTGTAGTTAGGTGAGATCCCCATAAGGTATGCTTACTGTTGTAATCTCCTCCAGCAACAAATTTTGGCCCCAGTGTCTCAAAGAATTCCTTGAAGTGATCTTTCTTGATATTGTGCTGGGGTGGGCAATACACTGCTGCTACGGTGATTTCGTACGGGAGCATTTTAACTTTAATGGATGTGGCTTGCAAGTAGCTGGTTTCATATTTCGGTAGTTCGATGTAACTGATAGTGCTTTTGATTAGTATGGCGGTTCCAGCATGTGCAGCATTATCTGGGTGATTGGTTGTGTAGGTTATGTAATTAGGTATGCGAAAATATGATTTGGCTGTGAAATGAGTTTCGCTGACTAGCATGATGTCCACAGAATTATGGTGAAGAAATATTTCTACTTCATTTTTGTGCTGCAGAAGGCCGTTGGCATTCCACAGAGCTATTGTTATGAATTTAGTGTATTTTACTTATCAGCGTGGTAAGTAGGTTCATCACCATACTGTTCTGTTGTACGAGTTGCTGGAACATAGTCTTGAACTCATCCAGGAATTTGCTCAGGCTGATGTCGGGAGTTCCAGTGGGGAGCTCATTGTGCTCTCTACTCTCAGTTGAGTGTAAAGTGTTTTGTTCGTTGGTTCTAACATTTTTTACTGCTGCTGCATAGCTTATGTTATGTTGAATATGTTTGGTTTGGGAGAGGTTATCTGTAGGGATGGCTGCTGGCGGATAAGATTGGATGTGTTTAGTCGATTGTTAGCGTTGTTGGATTTTCTTAATAAGCCTTGGTAGAATTCACAACCTATATAGCTGGCCGGATGAGGACCATTGCATAATGCACATTTTGCAGGAGTGTCTTTGGTTTTTGTACAATTAGTCGTGCTATGTGACCCTCCGCATTTGACACATACATGGGGTTTAGTACAATAAGCTTTAGTATGGCCATATTGTTGGCAACGCATACATTGTGAGATACCTTTAATTTTTTTGGGTGGTTCGACAGTAATTAGTTGGTTTAGTATTTTTTGTACTTTATAGACAAGTTTGTTAGTTTCCGCCCGTTCCAGATCAACAAAAAATAGGTTTAATGGTTCTTTTGTTATTCGGTTTCTTAAAGAAGAAAATAGAAAAAGAAGTAGAATAAACTTTTAATAAATAGATTCTGTTTACATGTTTAGTACATAATAATATTTTGCAAATCGAAATTCATGTGTTAAATAAAAAAATGCGTAACTATTTGGTATTAATAACCAAATACTAACAAAAAATGTCAACAAAACAGAGCAGAAATTCAAGGTTGTGTAAATATTACAGAAGAGTTAGCGGTGTGGCCACATAATGAAAACTATCCCAAATTTAAAATTCTAGTAACTACATAGTAAGTTTGCATACAGAAATATAGTTCGATAACTTGGAAAAATTAACATAAAATATTTTATTTATTGCTATTCTAGATAGTCTTAGTTGTAATTTATAAAGAATAAGTGAAATTTTAGTATATTTAACGTCCAGGTTGTTGTCTTCTGATCTTTTGGAAAAATTTAACCGTAGGTCGATACGATGCGTGGTTTACAATTAGTAAGATCTATGACGTTTGCCAATGACTCATGTTTTCGTCTTCAAATCCCAAACTTATTAAAAAACATAAATTTACCCTAATAATCTACTTTACTATTGATAGAATGAGATAAATAAATTATTATAATTCATGAGCATGCTTTTATTGTTGTTTATTGTTTCCAGCCTTATTTTGTGGAACTCCATAATCATGAAATAAATAAAGATTAGTAAAAGTTTCACAGTTTTATTAAAATACAACCTGACAATATTGTTTCGACAGCTATGCTGTCATTATCAAAGGTAATATAATTATAAACAAACACGTCGCTAAGGTAGATACAAAATAGGTAACTAGATAAAATAATAATAATAATCATAATTAAATATCTAATACTTCCAGTAACGGAGAATTACTGAGCTCAAGTTGTTCATTCATTAAAGGTACCCTGAGTTTTTGTTTGTATATCTCAAAGGCTTCTAAAATGTCTAATTTGCGTTTGTTATTACAAAAATGTAGGAATTTAATATTATTTTGAGGAGTCATTGTGTGATTTTGTTCTAAAAGGTGTTTGGTTTTTATTGCATCATTGACGTCCTGTTTTACAGAAAAGACACTTACCCCTCCTGTAACTGTGCATTAAATAGTAAAAATATTCTAAAACGAGTATCCCATACATGTCAATATACATTTCCTGTAAGGTAATAAAAAGTACATAAGTAATTCACTACAAAAGAACAGGCTTCATTCAAAATCACGTTGAACAATAAATTAGAAACAGAAAATTTTCCGCAATGTTTATTTTATTGTGCAAAAAATACCATTATGCAATCAAAATCACGCTTGTTCGTCCTCATTATCACAATATTTACGTCTTTTGTTTTTCTATCTGTTTTTGATTACGTTTGTTTAACAACATTATACCATATCGTCAAACATTTGCTTTTAAGCAACGGAAATACCAAAACATCAGGATGTTGTGCTAGTCAATCTTATGTAAATTTATCTAATAGACGAGAACTAGATATTTCTTGTGATTCACCCTTGGATGAATGTTTTGTTTGCAAACACAATACAGATTTACACTTTCTTTGAAAACGTTCCTTGATTACCTTGAACTGAAAATCTTGTGTTGAATATTGGACTTCGATTTGTGGTATGTACGTCAGCCTATTTTACATATGCAAGTTTATATTACATCACAATGTTTATAATTGTTTCTTACATTTGCATGTACCAGATCTTTTATTTTTCTAATTTAAATATGTTATTTCTTTCGTTCTGTATGTATAGATATTATAAAAAATTAACAAAAACATTTTGTAATAATTTGGTAAATATCACAACCCAATTAGTGCAAAAATAGGTAACAATTTCGTAAGTAGTATAAAAGTAATTTTTTGTCCTCATAAACGTATAAAACAAGCACATAGTGGTATTGCAATAACTTTCTATATTAGTCTGTTAAAAAATAAAGAAAAATTAAATTAGTATAAGGTCATACACAAGTAGGTAAACTAGATAAACTAAATAAACTACGATAAATATTTCTTTAATATATAAAGATATTACAAACGTCCAGTACCCGCTTACCATTTTGTTTACCATGAAATTGCCTGCAAAATTTCCATTTTATACAAGTTGCAAGTCACCTCGTATTTTATTTTTGCAATATGACGATCCTAAACTGCTTTTAATAAAAGTTGAAATAAAAAGATTCTAAAAGAAATTTTTTCTCGTTAAAGCGATTAGTTGCGAGAATGATCAACGCGTTACTAAAGCCCTATTTTGGCAATTCCGCACAATTTATTGCAAATGGAATTGGAAAACTGCATAGTATGTCAAGTTTGAATGTATACAGCCATTTATTTAAACTTAAGAAGTTTTCAAGACTTTGAATAACCTCACGAATAGTTGCCCTTAATTGCTACTGATATATACAGAAATTATAGATACGTAAAGGCTAAAATATAGCGTTTACTGTCTCCAGCATTTTTTTGTGGAACTCCATAATCTGAAATATAAATACAAAGATTAGTTAAAGTTTCACAAGTTTTATTAATATCTTAACCTTATAATCTTAAAAACACAAAATATAATCTTACAAAGGTGAGAATTCCTTTAGTTTATCTAGGCTGCAATAATCTGAAGGTCTCGTATTTTGTGGTTTTGTTTTGTCCATAGCAATATTATGTAATATAATATTATCTTATAAATTGACATTGTAGCGGTTTAGATCTTTAGAACAGCCACCTTTTTTGTCTAAGTTTTCTAACTATTTTCAAGGCGTTATTGGAATATCTGGGCATATTGACACAATTTTGTGCATAAAATATGTATTAAAGTAGTATTTTTTTCAGATATTACATGCCTCCTTAATTGGCCGTTAATGAATTACCAATACTTTTAATAAGCTGAAACCTGGAAAAGACAACCTTATGCTTTGATCTATAAGACCTAATTATCTTTGAATCGTGGCAACTTTAAAATCTTGGCACTTCAAAAATCGTTTATCATTCTCTATAAGCTGAATTGCTATAAATTAGAAGTTGATTCTTTAAACCTTTTATAGTATGAGTTTTTGAAACATGGCACTTCGAAAATCCTAACACTCTGAAATTCTAAAAATAAGAAGCTGCAAATGGGTTGAACCTTGCACTTTACAACTTTAGAAACGCTTGAAAATATTACTTAGAAATTGTTATTTGAAGATCTGATATCCTAGAACCTCCCTGTAATATCGGAATTTTAAAAATGAGCAATTAGAGAGTTCAGATACAGTTAGGATTCTAATATAGGGTAAGACACTTTGATACCTTAATCAGTGGCGTGCGGTGAGAATTTAGGCTAGGGAAGCAACCACGATTTTAATTATAATACACCTAGGTACAGGCGCGGATTAACGGGGAGGGAATAATCCCCCCCCCCCCATTTATAAATAAGTTTACATAGAATAGAAACAAATAATGTTTGTTTAATTATTATTTATTAAAACAATTATTTTTCCAAAGATTTCCCCCTCAAAATACTTCTCTGGATTCGCCCCTGCTAGGTACAATAAAAAACAGTGTTATAATTATTAAGCTTAAAAGTTTTTCAAAGAAGCACTTTTACACTTTATACTTATGGAATTTGTTGACTATCATTCTTTATTTAAAAAAAAACTACTACTACGTATCAATTTTCCGGTCTTTCTTAGCAAAATACCGGTACAGGTTTTAATCTTTGTTGTTAAATTTGAAAGATCTGGTTTTGATCTGCCTTTCTTAATAATTTGTAATTTCTCTCCAAAACTGTATGCGAAAAATTCCTCATTAATAATTTACAAACTGAACAAAAAATCGTCCCGATTCGGCTATATCGAAGGTACTCGGACCTTTCACCGAAGCAGCTGAATTTGCAGTCATGACGATAATGCAATTTTAAATTTGCATACAGAACAAACTAAATAGAATTATTTGTCTTTAACAAAAAATCCAACTTATATAAATTGAAATAATAAAATGTGACAAAATACAGTCTCATTTGCAGATTTACATTACTTAAGTAATATTAAATTTAACAAACACTAAATCGAACAATTATAATAAATAAACACTTGGGAACGAAGCACAATAAAAATTACGACCAAACAATGTTAACCAGCCAAACAGCAACCGTCTATTATAACACCCCGCGCTCGCTGATTCACGCCAAGGTTAAGAGAAGAGCATTTGTAAGCAGTGCTTATATTAAGTGTATGTATCACATTTGAATCGGTATTACCTTTCCGTGCAAGTTTAATGAGCCTAATTTAAAATAGTACTCTAAATAATTATACTTTTTGCTGTACAGAGTTGATATTGAGCTTTAATTTGATAAATATTTCAATTTAAATAAACGATAACCATAATTTTACAAAAGTATTTTTGTTAGCATTGTTTTTATTTTTAATAAATTCTCAAGGTAAGCATTGCTTCCATTGCTTCCATGGACCGCACGCCACGGCCTTAAATTAATAAAAATCTAAAACTTTCTAAATCCCTTAATCTTCGACCCAAGTTTAAATTTTAAAGCGTATATAATACATCTTGTCTCTCCCAGTTAATTATGCATTAGTGTTTCACATTGATGGATTAATTGAAAACATATACCATGCCCAATTTACGGGAACATAGTTGCTTATTGTCTAACTCTAGATTATTAAGATTATTCTGGCATATAACAATAAAAGTTATTATTCATTAAATTAATATTTATAATGTGCATTGTGATATTCTATAAAACAATCCATCTTTATCCCTCATTTCTTTACATGTATAATTTGTGAATTTGAACTGTGAATCAATAAGTACCTCTAAATATTTAATCTCACTAATAGGTTCAATTATCTGTTTATTTATATACTGTAACGGGTACATTTTCCACCGGCATTTAGTACATAGAATTTTGTAGTAATTCTTGTTAAAAATCCTAAGTTCGGTCCTGTGGACGTCGCTTAATTTAAATTAGCCTGTCATCAAATAAACATCTTAAATAAAAAGCACCTTTTAGGACGGGAATGTTTAATATTTGCTATAATGGATTAATGTAACGTCATTCTGTTGTCGTTTTTCGTATTTTGCGACCTGGCATTTTAGAAAATAATATCAATTTCCTTAAAAAGAAACCTTGAAAAGAAATCATGAGACGCGCTTCGTCATCTCATCTATTAAAATATTTCGATAAATATTTGGAGTGTATACGACTCGTAAATGCATTTTTCCTTTGTCTGTTATTTGCGTCTTAAATTTCAAGTCAATGCGGCGTAGAAATTTTCGTCTCGACAGTGGCAGTATTGCACACGTGCCTTTCCAGCGGGAAAGAACGTTGGTACTATTTTTTATACGTAAGGTCTAAAATCCTATAGTAGGCCATGTAATAAGCGCCCTAGCCGCCGAATACCAGATGTTGAGCCGCGTAGTAGTCCGAATCGAAGGTTATAAAAAGGGCTTCGCTCGTTTTGACGAGACACTAACTAACACTAACAAGCAGACAGATTCTTGAGACGGGCTGTCTTCCAAAATCACACGCCGAGAGCTTACGTTCGCTCTTGCGTTAAAAATGCCATTTTGTTGTAGTAAAATGGAGTTTGAAAGAAAACTCTAAATTCAGTTTTTGATATTGTTTGAACAATTACCGGCTTTCGGATGGCCGGTGCATTTAATTAAAATCAATATGTAATAGTTATTGTTTAAATAAGTGATCGGAAATTAACCAATAATTCGTGGTTAACAAAAGTTACAGTTATTCCGTTAAATATTTTTGCGGACGTTTGTGCTTCAGAAAAGTGGGAAATTTAGTTTCCCTTATTACTGTGTAACATATGTTACGACAGTCTACCGTACCGTAATCTCGTCTAAATAATTATTTTACAGAAATAAGATAATAATTACAGACGCTTTCTCTGTAATCGAAACTTCGGTTAAATAATAATTCGTGCTGTGTGCCTTCTAAATTCAGTTCAGAATTAATGTTTATGTGTATTGTTTTATTGAAAACAATGAAATTATAAAATGGTTATCAAAACTAATAGCCAAATCTTTTATGGAACTCTTTGGTTGCATTTTGTTACTGCCATTTGGGGTGAATTTGCAAATTATAATTCGCCATATCCAGTTTCTACGAGGGTTATCTCGTACATCTTTAATGTATGAAAGAAAATTACCAATATTCCAGTTTCCTGTTGCTGTGACGTTGTCGTCAAATTTTATGCAGTTTATCGTTGATTTTGGTTTGTGACTTACCAAAAAATAAAAGGTATTGTGACTATTGTTTTAGTGTTATTCATTTAGATAAATTTCTTGCTTGAATTTGCAGTCATTTTTGTTATTGTTTCTCAATTAATAGAAGTTCATTATAAATTTTTGCTCATTAAATTCTATTATCAATAGAACTCTTGTCAGTTGTTATTTAACAATCTTTAAGCTTTAACTTAATTGCAATTCATTTATTTTGATACTGTTGAACTGCTGTAATTTGTCTAATCTCCTTTAGAGATTTGTTTATAAATTTTGTCCAGGAAAAGCTCAGTCAATACAAAGGTTATTATTTAATTTAAATTGTTTTGAATAATTTTTATGGTTGATCTAATCGATTCTTTTGAAATATTTTGCGATCATGACCTGTCAATGTAAATTTCTAATATTGGTAGTATGTGTTTTGAACAATTTTGTGGTCAATCCGATTTTTTTATTGTTTGTTTTCTTTATGAAACGAAACGTTCTTGGTGAATTTTTGTATTGATTAACTTTTGGACATAATTATTATCCAATAAATTTAGATTGGATTAGCAATAAATATACAAGGTGTGTTTTATTTGTTTATCTTTGTATGTGTATTTCACCCCTTCTTTGTTTAATAAATGTTATTATTGTAAAACTGCTGGATCTCTAAAACGGAACCATATTGGTTATGAAAGCTTAGTTTCATTTCTTTAACAATTGTAATAAACAAAATTTGTGTTTCAACTAAATACTTTATTCATTTTCTGGTTAATGGATTTAATAAATTTTAATGCTTATTCAATCAACATCTTTGAATGGTTAATAAATCATTAACTAAGCTCAGAACCAGATGGCGCCCTTTTTGAGTTTTTAATTGTGTTTAAAACCCTTATCTATTCCTTTTCACAATTTATACAGCTGTGGAACCAATACCTACGACTTGAATAATTAATTTGTAAAGAGAGAGTTTAAATCTCAAGCTGTGGCAGATATTTTTTGAGTTTTAAGATACAGTAAGTATGATGTATTTTCATAGCTTTTATAGTTATATTTTTGTGGTTTTATGTCGGCTGAAAAACTCGTGTTTCAATACTTAAATGGCAAAATGTTGTGTGATATACTTTAAACAGTTCATTTTAAAACCCAGCACATGTTCTTTGTTTTCCACGCATTTATTATTTATACCTAACTAAACCAGTCATATAAAATTCAAATTTGTATTTAAAATTCGTGTTATTTCGGATAATAGATATCACAGTAGCGATAGTAAATAAATTGACAAATTATTTTTTTAACTGATTCTGTAAATCATTCATATAAATATTAAACAGTAGTGGACCCAACACGCTATCCTACGGTACTCCATAAGAACTAATATTTTATTATAGATAATATCTTAGTCTATAAGATCTTGTTTTAGCCTTCTGATATATGTCACTCAAGTAAATTTTTATTAATTCTAATACTACATTTATGTCGGTATATTTGATAGATTTTTTTCTTACTTTATGACGCGCGTTCTGTGTAAACACCTCTTTTATTACAAAAAAATTAAGCTTTGTACTTACTGTATCATGATCTGATGAGCTCGGAAAGTATCTAGACAATTCACATAAATTATTATTAGTCAAATCAATGTATTAATGCAGAAGAAGTTTTGGTTGCTCGTGTTGTTTTTTATTATTTGTATACAATTTTGATGGTTAGTTAATGCCAATGACAGTAAAACCAGCTCAGTATTTGTATTTAACTAGTTTTTAACCTGATGTAGCTCAATTGAAATTGTGAACCATTTAACAGGTAGAGAAAAGAATAATATAATATAGAAAAAACATTGTTGTATAACGTATAATTCCTATAGAAAATAATTCTTATGTTTTTATTTCTAATAATTATAGTGTCTTAAACATCTATTTTTAAAAATTAAACATAATAATTTAAAGGAATTATTGCTATAAAAAATAGGTTTTTCTCATGAGATTTAATTTTAATGGTAAACATAATCAAACCTCTTTTATACCCTACGAATAAAACATTCGTTGTTTTTTCGCACATTTGCATAATTTTCGCAATCACCTTGTGCTATTATTTGCTATAATATCTATATACTACAATAATCATGTGTACTGGCCCTGGCTTTAAAAATCTCTGAATTGAAGTATCGATCGGAAATTAAATTCCAAAATTTCCACTGAAACCTTAACATCCGTTGTTTTTAATGTTCAATGCGTGATTGTAAGATTTTTACTTTAATTATTACAATTTAATTCAATTAGTTCTACGTTTATTAGAGAAAACTATTTTTATCTAGAAAAGAATCATTAATACTATTTTAGATTAGGGTGAAGTGGTGCCTAACTAAAATAATAATTTCATAAGAACAGCTGATGTACTGCAATTAACTGACTGGAACCCGGGTCTACATCGAGGATATTATTTAACTCTGTAGTCCCTCTCTTTTATGCGCAGAGAATCAATCCACTCATTCATATGTCGAATACTAATAGTTGTACTGTATATAGTCATTACAGAGCGCTAGTTCATTGTTAGCATAAAATCAGGTAGCTACCAGAGTTTTAATAAGTTTCTTCTATGAACTCTTTAAAGAATTCTTCAATGAATTAAAATTTTGTAATTATGTTGTAATTATGTTAATTAAATTAAATTTTTTTAATGCACTGGCATTTCGTCGGCAAGACTTCAACTGTCAAAGTTAATCTAGGTTTTTCAATTTTTTAAGTAATTTTATAAGGAAATTAATTTAATTTAAAGTAAAGGTTAATTTAATATTTTAATTAATGTTTTACATTAAATCTGAATAATTCTGAATGCAAATCCCTGCACAAAAATTATCACCGGTCGATACAATCATCGATACAATCGACTAGGAATCGAACCCAGGAACATGAATTATCGTTGCAAAATCTGTATGCAATATGGATCGCCTAAACATGTTTAATGTTTATTGTTGCAATGAAATACTAGCAAACGTTTTAATTATACAGGATAGATAGATTAGAGTTTAGTTTAAGTCGTTTGGGAGTTATTTAGAAATCTTCTCTTATCGATAGATACCTACCTTTCCTATCGCCGTCTTATGAAATTCTTGATAACATTGTTACTCATATTGCAGGAGTGTCATTGCTTGCTCGTTAAATTATTTCTAGATCAATCATATCCTTTTAGTCACGAAACTAATTTAAGATAGACTTGTGTTACTTATTTTAACAAAGGTATAAGTAATAAAAACCATTTAGGCTTTTAAAATGATGCGATCAGCATTTTTAAATAACTGAGGCATTACTCAGTACTTAATTTATATTACCCTTAATAATATTCCTATTGGGATATATTTATAGGTAGTGGAAATTTGAATTCGACAATTAGGGTAAAACACCCAGTTATTCAACAGCATTCAATTGAATGGTTATCTTTATTTTATAATTTCCTTAGAACGGTTTGACCACTGTGAAAAATGCATACGGAAATATGTAAATAATCAATGGCGAAGGAACAGGCGACTTCACCGATTGACATTCGTCAAGTTATAAAACATCCGCGAGTAAATAATTTTTACTAAATCGATCTTATATCAGCACTAGTATAGAAACATATCCTTAAATCATATCTACTATTTCCTTCTGGCGAATGTTTAATACCTTTCAGCTTGATTAATTAACAACGTTTGTTTTGGAATTAACCTCGCCAATTATTTACCAGTTCGCTTGAACTTAAGACTGAAGTCTGTCTCCCCATCATGCACTGAAATAGATTTATATTGCATTACTGTCAATCCGCCAATGGAAATTTGGGATCCTTTGCAACAGAATGTCACCATCAGTTAAGTAGTCACTCCATCACTATTTTGCAGTCTCATATCATTCCGCAATTATTGTTACTATCATTGATACTCTACAACAATAATAACACATGTTTAGTCTATAACTAACGAAAATCTAAATAATAAAGTGCACGGAATCTAATATCAAGGGTCATTAAATGGGAGTTTAGTCCTTATTTGGAATCATCAGTATGGCATATTACTTGATCGTGAAAACCAAGCACTAAATTATTTCTCTATTTGTAATTTATATAATTCAGGAAACAACATTAACTATCAGAGCTACTCGATGCCAAAAGCCCCATTAATAGAGTGACCTACATTTTTGGATCAAAATCGGAATCTCTAAAATGATCCTTCTGTGGAAGATTAATTTGAGATATCTTAACTACAAAATCGTAAAAATGTACTTTTAAGTTTTTTTTTAAGAGCAAAACAATATAAATCAGCGGTTCCAAAAAAAAGATAACAATTTAGTTTTATGTTCTTATACTGAACCATATTTTCATTTTATCCCCCCTTTTACAACGATAACACTGTCAATTTATTCTTTCTTTTTTTTCTTAATAAGTCCATTCTGCTTCCTTTCAAGGCATATTTATAATAGAAGGGCTTAAAGTTGCCACGTACTACACTTGCCATTGCACCTTATTTAGCCTCTCATTAATATAACGGAGCTATTCGCTGCGCCATGAAGCTTCACCCCTAATAGAAGAGGGTGTTAAATTAATTAAAGACTTAAAATTGTGCAGAGAAATTCTTGAAGCGAAATATTATGATAAGATACCGTGAATGCATAGTAACTTCTATTATTATAAGCAACGTTTTAAATCTTCCCTTAATAATAATAGCGAACTGGTAGTATGTAAATGCGAGTGTTATTTAAGTTTAATATAGAAACTGGTTTGGAAAATTAATTTCGAAGTGTGAAGAGACGTTAAAACAAGTCTTCTCCTTGAAAGGGTTTTTTACCATATTTAAAATTCTAATTCATTTATATAAAAGCTGTCAAGTGATAATTTATATACCTAGGAGAATAAAGTAAGTGACTAGGAAAGGTCGGAAATACCTAAAAACGGATTTTGTTTAACAAGATTTAGTATATTATATATTTAAAATCGTCCCTCCCTTCAAGATAGTATTTATTATTAATTAATCTCAAGTATTCAGTTAAATATTGTTTAAACCTTCATTTTAAACAATTTCTAAGCGATTTAAATTAATGAGGACCTAACAATACATTTTATCAAGCTTTTTTTTAAGTGTTTTCTGATGGATACATTAAAAGGGTGGCAAATTGAACTGTCGGTTTAAAGGACATTTATGGAGCTCAAGCTCAACAGATAGTAAATCACCTTTTACTATTACGATATCATTTATTTCTATTTTCGTGGGCGTATTTATAGACTGATACATACATATCCAGGATAATAACGTAGGCGATAAAGTTGTAGATTTGCTTAGGGCTATGGATGACCGTCAAGCTATTCATATCTTGACGATTACTAAGCATCATTGGTTTTAATTATAGTAGCAGTATTTTATGCATTTAAGAGGTAGTTCTTTTTTGTTTGATTGTTTTGCAAACCTCTACCTGGCGAGGTGGCAAATCTACAAATAACATGTTGCGATGAAATTTAAACACTTTAATTGTAATGAAGGTATTTATAATGAAGATGTGAGATGTAGAGATTCGCAAAGTAACGAGAATGGGAGTTCAGTTTGTAAGAGTTACTTATCTAAGTAATACCTATTAGTACTTTGTCTAAAATACTTATTTTTATGTGTATTTAATATTTCTTACAAGCTTGAAATCAACTTGAAGTTTCTTTATATTTCAACATGTATTTTTCATAGAAAAAAGTTTACAAGAAAAACATAAAAAACCTGATTGATCTTAAACAAATCCTAAAATTCTGAAAAAAAAACCAAAAACGCGGGTGTAGCTTATTAATTTTATTTAAATTTGCTTTTTGTTTCATTTTAATAGATGGCTTAATAAGATCAAAATTCAGAGCACGCTAGATTTGTGTTTACAAAACTAATCCCAGTTTGGGTAAATTTTTGTTTAGAAATATTTAATATGTTTTATAAATAAACAATTTTTTTATAAACATAATACTTATAATTATATACTTTCAAGTTTTATTTTTAATTAATACAAATATACATAGTTTAAGGACGGACGGTACAATCTTTAGGTGAGGAAGTGCAGTGAGAGGAAAATCGAAAAAATTTGTTAACTGCGCAAACACACAGACCCAAAAAATATATTAGTTTGTTATCGCACGTAACGTAGTATAGCAGAAAACACTTCGTTTTAAAACTATAATTGCTTTTATAACCTTAATACAAATGTTGCGTCGACCTGTAAATAAATGTTAATGGAAAGAAAAATTTATACAAATTTAAATTCAAAGTCGAAATTGTTAATAGTGTGCAACAGTGTTGTGTGTTTTTGATTAAAAAATGAATAAAATGTGTTATGCTATAAAATGTTATAAAATAAAAAGCACGCGACATATTGTTCTGTATTTAAAATAAAAAAATGTAATTTTACAATATTCATATGGATTTAGAATAAAAAATATAAACAAATTATTTTGTTATTTTAAAAAATATACATTGCAAATAATAAATATGTTGAAAAAAATAATTTTTTATTATATATTTATTATAGAACTTCAAACAAGCATTACGTAGTTTACACTTATTAAAAAAAACATCAAAAAATTGAAAAAAGTAAATATGTTAATATATTTATTGTTATTTAATTAATCTTTGTATAAAATATTAAATAGATTTTAGTCGTTTTCAGGTTTTAAATTTCGAAAAAATTGAATTTTAAAAATCGATTTTTTCAAAATTTTATCTGGTAATGTTAAAATAAAAACATCACAAATTCTTATATGAGTTTAAAAACATTTTACTAAAGCTTCATGAATTTCTATGTACTTTTCATTTACCTACCGTTCTTAAACAATGACTATAAAATTAAGGAGTAATTTTATGTAATTATTTCTTTTTATAAACATTAAATTTATAAAAAAAATTTACCTAACCTGGATTAGAACTCGGGCTTTTGAATTTAAAATCTAGCACGCCCTGTATTTGACTATGGTAGCTGTTTATTTAATTATTTAATGAATGTCCATTATTCAGACTTTTTTGGTTGTTTCGTTTTTATTATTAATTACTTTTTAATTTTTTTTACAATATTACTAATTATAGTACATTTACCTATCAATTGATTAATATTAACCAATCAACAATTAATATTAATTCATCTACGCATGTAAAATATGCTTTCATCTTCGTTGGAATTCTATAACAAACGGGGAAATAAGTAGGAAAGTTCCCACTGTTCAATATAGGTGTGTATTTTTAGCAAACGAATCCCCCCACATTACAGAAGATTATTTCCAGGTAATGTGTAAAACGATGAATTTTCCTGCATACTATAGGCCCTTGACGTGTAAACCTATTTCAGTATCGATATGTAAAGTAGCCCTTATTTAAACATATTGCCATAAATACATTATATATTGTGTTTTTACTATTTTAATTAAATTCTAGAAAGTCTTAGCAACAGATCAAATGATTACGAACAATCCGTATTTAGAAACAATTTTCCAAAAACGGAAATCGTCATCGTATCCACTCCCAGAGCTAAATACATAGCCGCGGCACTTATTCTTATAACGCCTTCACAAAACCAACACTATTCCAATTATTTTGAACACTTGGCGAATAAAAGCTGTTATAACCTTCTAAGACTTTTTTTAATTTTGAGAGATAATTTAGTTTTAGAACATGCGGAACGTTTCTACGAAGAAAACAAATACTAAATGTAATGCCTATAAGTAATAGCAAAAGATTTCTCATTTGTTTCCAATTTTTCAATATTCATTAATAGGTCATACAAGCAACATGAAATAAACAAAAACCAGTTTTGATAAAATTACAATAAAAGTTGATTTTATCAATTAATAATAATAATAATTGCTACAACCCATAACCTGGAAACCAGGCCCCAGGAGCTATAAGCTTGTGCGGGAGGGAGGGGGCGATTATTATTATTATTATTAATACGTAGGCCCTACGTGCGGCTGCAGCCGACTTACAGATTACATAATTATTAGCAATAACCAAATTGTTCATTTGCAAGTTCTGGATACTAGATTTATTTCATAGCCACTGGGCACGTCGTATTGGTCTACAGTTCGGAAATACAAAACCAAACTAATTATAATTGGATTTTTAAAATGTAACAACAAATACATCCTTGGAAGCTTTTGTCATCTTACTTCGCCTCATCATGTGTAAAATTAACTTAACGATAATAAATAATTTTATTGTTTATTCGTTTGGAGTTATTGTTT
Source organism: Agrypnus murinus (assembly GCA_929113105.1). Taxonomy (NCBI): domain Eukaryota; kingdom Metazoa; phylum Arthropoda; class Insecta; order Coleoptera; family Elateridae; genus Agrypnus; species Agrypnus murinus. The sequence goes on along the minus strand of OV816025.1, from coordinate 36,656,335 downwards.
TTCTACACAGGCAATTACATTATGTAACAAATGTTATTGTAAATTAATGCGTTATTTGCAGTGCGGTTAGTCATTAATAATGGATATAGTGTATAACACATTTCAGATGTGCATACTACTTGGAATTAAAAATTTATAAGCTTGTCAGGTCAAATATTTAATTCTATCTTCTTTTTAACAGGCGCATTAGAATATGTTATGATTTTAGAATTAAAATTGATATTGTGTACTACAATTTTCTAATCTTTAAATAAACTAGTAATAAGATTTAACTCAAAACCACTACTTGTTAGATCTGCAACCTGTTATTATTACATTGATTATAAACGTGAATGGAAAGTCCTTTACAAGAAAGTAGCATTTGGATTCATTTTAATACACCATAAGACATATTAAAGTAACTAAGCAGAAAAGAAAGTGCAAGTTCCTATTTGTAAGAGACCATAGATAAATGTCAGATGGGTACTGCGCTGTCAGATGGGCACGTTAAGCAGTCGGTCTCGACACAAGCGCCTAGACGGAGCACGGCGGGACGATGTGATTGGCCACGCGATGACGAATCAGATTTAAATTCTCAACGGCGCGCGGCGGCAAATTGGAATGTAAATACCTCTTATATGATTGTGTGTTGTGCATTTTACATACGAATTGATTGAAATTATTGACAACATAATGTCCCGCATGATTTGCTCTTCATTAACCCTTTCATTATCTATAATAATTGTAATTACAATGCGTCAAGAAATAACCAACAATATGTTAGAAAACTGAAAATTTAGACTCTTTTTAACTCGTAAAAAACACGTAACAATACGGGCCAAAGCAATAGAAAATACGTAGTGGCATGTTTTGATATAAAACAAATAAATCAGTTACTTCAAAAAATTTTTTTTTTATATTGATTATGAAAGTTGACTTTTTTAACGAAAAATCGTAAGGAAAGTAGCATTATTTTAATTATTTTGTAATTATGTTTCTAAAAAAAAAACAAATTTCAATCTCCTTGGAGATTATTGTCAAAGAATACTGTTTTTCTAATTTTTTTTAAATTTTGCATAAATCCTTTTAGGGCAAATTTCTAAAGTTACAATATGCAAAAGAACCGTGTACCCAAGTTACGAAGTCTGACTACATAGCTACATATTTGCACAATATGCATGTATACTAATTTGAGTTTGCGAATTTTACGAAAAAATAACATAAATTCATTCATAAATAAATACAAAATCTGAGAAATACAGTGCTGAACATCTGAACGATCATACATATTCATAATTGAACTATTCAATCAAGATTACACTGAGGGGAACGCTAAGAAAGAGTGTTGTAATTTATTGGAGCAGTGCATTTTTTACATTTTGTCTTTATTTATGAATGAAAGTATGTTATTTTTTTAATTATTAATTATTTTATTTGTTTTTGTAAAAACATGCCAGGTATACCACTACGCATCATTTATTAAAGCTATTGACCCGTATGATTTATCTTTCTTTACGCGATAACAAGAGTATACATTTTCAGTTTTTTAACATATTGTTGGTTATTTGTTGACGCATTCTAGTTTACAATTGTAAATAATGACAGGATTATTGAAGAGCAAATTTATTATGCCCATTATGTTTTCAATAATTTCAATCAATTCGCATGCAAAATGCACAACACACAATCTTATAAGGAGGTATTTACATTCCAATTTGCCGCCGCGCGCCGTTGAGAATTTAAATCTGATTCGTCACCGCGTAGCCAATCACGTCGTCCGGCCGTGCTCCGACTAGGACCTTGTGTCTCGACAACAACGTAAACATCTTTCTTTGTTTGTCGTTAAAAATACCACCGCCCTGTACCTCGCACAAGTATGTAATTACTTCAGTAGTTTGGCAATGTTAATTACAATTAACATTTATACAATACAACTATCCAATTAATGCCTTCCTAGTATTTACACGGTATACAAAACGATAAAGATTGTGATAAACATATTAGGATGGATAAAATTTAAATGAGACCTGCTTAAACAAATATTTATTACCATAATATTAGTCGGAAGACTAATCCCATACATTTCAGAATCTTCTCTGGTGCTGTGCTAACTTTCCAACGACGCGCGTGGCGCAAATTATGAACTTGTTCACGGACGCTAAGAAACAATTTGTGGCACTTTCCCGCCTTCCATATAATGTTATTATATTCATAAAATCTCGGTCAGTTTAACACCTTTGTTGCTTAAAGATTTAATAATAATGCATTGCGTAACAACGCTAGGCACTTGCTGTTTATTTACCGTTCTTATTGCTAAACAGATAATTGCAGAAACAAAATGTTTATGAGGATCAAGATTTTAATCCTATCAATGTGCTTTATCATAGTATTTATCTGCTCAACGAAGAGTCTTGTTTAGATTTGATCCATTCTTTTAACAAAGTTTTATAAATTTAAATCGTTAATCTAAATATCCCGAAACACAGAAAGTGGTTGCTAAACAAATAATAAAACTTATAAGCATAAACAGATCTTATGAAGTAAAATGCAGAGTGTAGGTATACGGTTTACTTATCGAACACAAAACATTTTTTCTATAATAAAAGAAATTGTTTGGATACTTGAAATCTAGACATTGACAATTGATAAAAACTTTATTCAAAACGTCGATGATTTTACCTTAAAATAAATAGTTATGGTCCCTAACTTAATGAATATTATATTGATTTGATTTATTTATTAAATGGTTTAACAGAGAAAATTTGATAGACTACTCAAATATTTATCAAAAATACTTTTGTGAATTTTAAACAGAAATATGACAGGGTATATACTTAAAAAATTGATTTTTTAAATAATCCTCTAGTTGAAAGACCTTGAAATAGTTAAAAATTATCTCATTGAATTGTAACAAAGAAATATTGGATTGAAAGATCCCTATACCAGATTAATTAAAATCTTTATAACTTTTCTTAGGAGTGTAGGTTAATAATAGGTAATAAAGACATTAGTCATTCTTGATTTACTCTTTCTGAAAAATATATGTAACTTATTCAAGATGCCGTTGTACGTGTCAAGGTACGTTGTCAAAAAAATCTTAAAAATTTTAAGTGTTTACTCCAAGCTAGTCTCCACAGTTGTCGTTTAATTGAAAACTCTTATTTGGAATTGTTCATATTTTTAGAAGTTATTTTCAGAATCGTGTCTCAAAAAAATCTCTGCTCTCTGAAATCTCTATTGAAATCAATTAAGGTTAATTGGGCATGTGAACGAAAATAATAATTTTAAATATACATATATTTTATAAAGAATCTTGCATACTCAGACAAAAATAGTATTAAATGTCAATAAAAACTTGCATGTCATTGCATTGCATTAAAAAGATAATCATAATTCCATTACTACATAGCAAACAACTCAGCAAACAAAAGCGCGTCCGCAACAATTTACAGTACAGGAAATGGCTTAAGCAAAATTCAATGTCTGGAACATTATTAATAGGCAAAAGGATTTGTAAATGTTAAAATCGATATGCTAATTACGACGATCTCCACCACTTGGTGATGACTGTACAAGTCTTTAGTTATGCTATAAGTAACTGAAATGAAATGAGATGAAATGAAATTATTATTATTAATTATAATATAAATTAAAAAAAAAATGAAATTAATTATTAGGGTAAATAATGTATACAAAATTTTAACAGGTAAAGAACATCCAAGTTATTTGAAATTGAATCATATAAAATATGAAATTAAATTTTAACAAATTTGGTAAACAAAAAATATAATTTGAAATAAAAGTGTTTCGTTGCTCAAAAAATTATTTCGTTAAAAAGTTCAAAAACTTTAAAACTTAAGAGTCTTTCAATTAATATACCTTTTCAATCTAGTGGAAAATATTTTATCATCAGGACTGCCAAACAATATTTATTATACAGTTCCGTATTGTATTTAGTACTTTTACTAATTTAATAATTTTACTAATCCGCTTGTATCTAGTTCTAGATGAATATGAGTTATTGGAATTAGAAGAATGTAATCTAATGTCAAGATATGTAGTGGTATTTGCTTGTTTATTGTGAGCAATCTGTTCTCTTTTATATACAGTGATTGTGTAAACTAATGCAATAGTTATTTATTGCATAAGTGTAGGAGTTATTTTATCCACAAAAAATGCGAATAAAAAGAATGCGATAAAACGTAACTAAAACACGCCCAAGTAACATTTGAAGTCATCGCTTGCTACGTACCAGCAACTACCGGTGGAACTATTAAGTTTTTGCTACTGTTCACAAGTACGTAATTGCTACGGTTTCTCTACGTGCCTGGAACCAAAATTGGGAACAGTTTTTGTGTAACAGATACGTTGCAGTAATCTCTCTGGAACTTGTCCAGCTACATTTCGGTTACGTTTAGGCTACGTAACGGGAACGTGGCGGTGTAGTAATTGCTACTTTCGTAGAACCTCTTTTCTCTTTGACACATTGTATCGCGTGGTTCTCTCTCTGTTACCATTGTAACTTAACAAATATTCTATCATTTTCTATACTATTGCTGCGATCATGTCACAAAATGGATTATTATTTTATTTGTAATACGTACTTAATAAAACAAAGAGCAATAAAATATTTGATTATTTTGTCATTCCAGCATACCAAAATTATAAACCATTCCACTTGTCTGTTAGACGTGATGATGATAGATCGAAAAGTAACAACGCGCCTTCTTTAAATATATTTGTTACTAAAAATGTTTTTAATAAAATATGACAAAAATACTTATAAATTTATACACATGATAGAAACCATTTTATATTATTCCTAAGGCACATTTGGCACCAATTTCTTATTTTTATTGAAGGTTATATAGTAAAACATCTATTAACAATCATAAAATATTGCAAATTGATTAATGGCCTCCAACATTTTACATGTAAATATGGAGATGGAGTAGTTTACGAAAAATCACTTTAAAGTGATTCTCCTGGGAAGCTAAAATTTAAGTTTTACTTTAAGTAAGGTTTCGTTACTTTAAAGGGTTAAGAAATGATTTCAGACAGGTGGCAGGAACTTTCAGCACTACTTTAAAGTTTTAAAAAACTTTAAGGTAGCTTCGGGCAAGTTACTGCTACAATCATAATACCTGTTTGCAGTTGCAGCGACTTTAAAGTAATTATACTAAGTGGCAATACCGTTCCACATACTTTAAAAGTTACTCAGAAGTAATGTAACAACATAGTTCCAATAAATAGTAGAAACAACTACATAATCATTAAAATATTCCGAACTGAAGTAATTAAACTAATAAAGTCATCAATTTAGTTGTAGTTACGTAACAACTACTCAAAGTTCCGATCTCAGTTACTGCTACTTAGATGCTGCTTGGGCGAATAGTACTCACAATCAAAACTGTTATCCAAAATCAGTTCATATTTTTAATTTTATAATTTATTAAATTCTAGTTGAAATTTTACTGATTTTTGTTCATTATGTATTTATTAATCTCACAGTGCAATAAAGTAACTTTATTCCACTAGTGAATAATATGTCCTGTTATACAGTTGTAATGAGCATAATTATGAATTGATTGCGGAGAAACCTATTTACTATTATAGAATATGATTTGCATGCTGTTATTTCTGCCTGTGCGGCATTTGAAATTAATTTAAAGTAAATTCAACACGTTCCTCCATGCATGCAAGCATGTTGTAGTTCTTATGGATAGTACATGTTTTCTTTTGACTGCCTACACCTCACCCATAACATATTCATAAAAATATGTACTGCTTTGCAGCTAAAACTAGAGTCAGCCGTTGAAGCAGAAAAATGATTTAGTTTGTGGTTTGTGGAATGAAGTGATCTGAAATGTCTTGAGAGCAAATTTGAACATAAAAATATCACTTTCAAATATATAAGGCTGAAGAAACCAGCAGTTTTTGTCGCGGGTCAAATTCATCAACAATATGTTTTGGTGGGCCACAAAGCGAGGCTTAAATAAACATCCTACTCTCCAATAATTTTAGCTCCTTTGGACAAATATCTGCATTAAAGACAAATTAGCCATCATGGGCAGATGCCGATCAATTTTTATTACAGGAGGAAGCATAATCATTGGACAACATGACCCAGTTCAATCTTCAATGCGTTTAAAATAACGGTAAGAACGGTCTTTCTGAGTTCTATCTTTTTTTAAAAAATCTATAAATTCCCTAAAAATTTTAATCTTACTAATTATGTACTTAAAGAATCTATCTTAGTCTTAGTGACTGAAATGTAAAGAAAGATAGAGAAATAAGATATAATATTTATATAGTCATCTAGTTTATGGGCTTCCGCCAAGACTTCCATTCTATTCCGCTTACTGAAGTGCACTTTGTACTTTCCATTTATGACTAAAGTCGATATCTTTAAAGAAATGTAATTAAATTATGAAATTGGAGAACAACAGTTTTATTATTTCAGCATCATCGTCAATGGCCATGGCCCAGTTAAACAGGGCATAAAAATTCTTTAACACTAATAGCATAATATTCATCTAGAGCTTACTTAGATGGAGGGAATTTTTTTTTGATAAATCTTGTTTATCTTCTATAACAGTACCTACTACGAAAAAAATTAATTTGTACAAATCTATTAGCAAAATACTCTACCAGGCTAATATCTTTTTGAACGAAAATCCAATCAAATTACATGCCATTACCTTTTTTATTCCTTGCTTCATTCATTGTTTTGTTCGTATAGAAATTCTAAAATGTTTTTCAATTGAAACGATTCAAACGAATGCTGTATTGCTAACGCATTTCATTCAAGTGGAGAATGCAAAAAAATAAACAAAGCAAGGATTTTATTTTTGCAGAATTCATTACGTTTGATATCATAGGTAGTCATTATATCTGTACCATTGTTTCTCAAATGCTTTTGATAAATAATCAATATAAGCAAATGTAATCATATTATTGCAAATGAATATTATTTGCAAAATAAATCAGTATTGCTGCATAAAGGCATTTGAGGTAGTTAATTAGATTGAAATTTTCGATGAATATTCATATACTTATTAAAATGAAAGCATGTAAATGTAAAGTTTGGTATTCGATATCTCAAAATTAGGAGGATATGTATGTAACATTATTAAAAAAAGAACCTAAAAAATTATTTTTAATATAATTAGCCGACAATATCCCTCACCTGTTCGATGCAGTTTATAACTTGGGGAAAAGACTAATATTAAATCGATATCATTGTGCTGGTGCTCACTTACAAAGCTCGGTTGGCTCTGTGTTCATTCATTCAGAAATTGCTGATTACCTCCCGGAATATTATGTTCTGTAGTTTATAAGTATAAATAAAGGCTGTTCAACTAACGGATTGATTGAAAAGCTAGCGAATCACCGACCAGCACAAGTAAAACGAGACATGTATTAATAGGTCATAACTAATAGTTAAACAATCTTTAAATTCAGTCTTGTAGCTGTAAACTTAAATTTTCTTTAGCATTTCTTAGGATCAGTTTGCCATGTAAGTCTACTAGGTTGCTTAATGAAAATAAGATGATGATCATTGCAATGACAATCAGTGCTTCACCAAACTGCATTTGGGAAAACTTGAACTGAACGTCTGAAAGAATAATTAAGGTTCTATTTTAGTTTCATAGGGTTACATTTTAATGTAGTGCACAGTAAAGAATCTAATGTAAAACTCGGATACCAAACCAATCTAAAAAGTGTGTGTTTAGGTCCAATACATTTAGAGTAAAATATCTAATCTGTATCTTCGTGTAGACCATAGAGTTAACTTCAATAGAATATTAGTGTAAATTTATCACACTTTAAAAACAATTATATCTTTAATCATTTATGGTAACTTTTTTACACTAAAACAGTCAAACTTCTAATCGTTTCCAAGTAAGACTTTACTCTTGACTTTTGAATCTTTTACTTTTTATGGGAAAAATATTGCCTATTTAGAGTGGGTTTGTTGTAAAACTTTTGTATAACTTGTTTCCTATTTAGATTGAAATTTCAGAGTGAAAATAGTGTACTTTTCTAAGATCAATAATAAAATAAGTGATTTATTTATTTAATTATTGCAATGCCAACATACATAAAAAGTATATCTGTAGATACAATTAAGTATTGAAAAAATATTTGCACGAGTCCAGCTGTGACACTTCTATTTTGGTTAAGGAACACTCCGGAATTTTTACATCAAAATTGCTTTTCTTGGTCCAGGTATGGTTCTTAATTATTGCTAGAGTAAACTACTACCTGTACTCCATGCCAACTCTGATGAGATTTTTACTAGAAGATTACCTTGCAGCACTCTTTGAGCTCCGTCAAAGTTCAAGATTACTACAATTATAATATACTCTTTTGTTCTTCAAATTAGATATAATTATAATTATTGCTTTAACTTACTTAATTTCTCGAATATCTTTGTTTAATGTTTGTAAATAAAACACTGAATATGAATTATTGAAAAAAGTACAACTCCGTTGGATATCAATATTAAATAGTTTACTGTTGAACATGGCTTATAAGTTTCAAGTGGTCCCATGTTACTCATCATAAGTAATACTAATTATTAAAATTATAAAACAATATATGTATTAATAAAATGTTTAAAATGTAAAAATTGTTTTAAGTTACCTTATTAATTAATAAAACAAACGCCGTGTTGTGAAGTTTCACATTCACACGCAGTAAAAGGACGTGAACATATTTACACTAATAAGTGCTTAGTTATAACTAACTGTTAATACATTGCAATTTGAATAGTTACGAAGATTAGCGGGAATTTAAAAATTTTACATATCTAAACTTAATGTAGGTACTATTATTTATGTACGGATACGTGTTTTTGGTCTAGTCAATATAATTCTGATCTCTAAAACTTACTTAGTTCATTACGTTTTAAATCGTACAACTGCATTAAGTTATTTAAAAATTTGTAAAATTTTGAAAATCCCACCAAATTTAGTAACTTTTAAAATTGGAACGTTTGAACAGTTATAACTAGTCGAAGTCGAATACATCAGAAGCTGATTATAGCCATTTTTGTTAGTGTCGTTATTGCGCACACGCGTCTTTTTTCAAATACTCTGTCCAGTGTATATTGGTGCCAATTCGATTTATTTACTCTAACCAGAGTAATGTGTACACTAGCAAACATTTCTTTACCAATCCATTAAAAAGTAATCTTTTTAATGGGTTTTTCTCTCTTAAAAAATTTAATTAGACTGGATTTTGGTATTCTTTTAAAGTAGAATACTATTAGATTGAATATTCAATCTATGTAGAGTTAATTAATAATATAGAGAGAAAATCGATTTCAATAGTAAAGAATTGTTTTTGTTATAAGAATAGAGTGAAAAAACTTTTTCAACTCTAAAATCTTTACCGAGTAGGTACTCTAAAAATTACTCATGGAGCTAATTTTTTACTGTGTACCGATGATAACATGCAAGCAGTACAAATACACTTTTTCTATTTGACACCGTTACTAATGCCTACGTCAAAATCAGAGAAAATATTTATTGATTGAAATTACTGAATCCATTCCAATTGAAAGTGCGTTACAAATGCAGTTTCTAGTATTCTTGTATTACGAGTGCATTGAAAAAAGAAAGGTTAAGAATTCTAAGCTGATGAATGAAATGAACAGTGGCAATACTTAGTAGACCCAGGTCAAGATCATGATCTGTAGGTCAGATAGGTATTAGAAGTAAGTTGATGCAGTTTATTACGCAATACCGATATTGATTATTATTATTAAAAGATTCATTCATATTTAGTCGTAATAAGGACTGATATTTATTGTTACTTAAGACTTGATCCGAAACTTGGCCTTACGAGAACGTAATGTTTGTCATTAAAACTTTAATATTAAAAAAATACAGGGAAAAATAGGAAAACTAATTAATACTTGTTCATTTAGTGACGGAAATTAATTCAAATTGAATAATGGAAAATATTTTGTTATAGCAGGCGCATGAAACTGTTGTCAGAGTTATTACTCAGAAATCGCTTTTGTGTAGACTAGAACAGTGGACCGCAATCATAGGGGCGCGAGCCAATTTTGGGTGGTGGAAATTTAAAAATGGGTTCGCATAAATATTTATTTTATTATATCATTAAGGTTCATGTTAAAAATATATGCTACAAGGTCCTGTAATTTTAAGTAACCACCCCTCTCGTATGGGTCGCCTCATAATTTTCTTGATGTTTTTGGGTCGCTAGTTAAAAAAGGCTGCGGAACGCTGGACTAGAAAACACGTAGATGTATTTACATATCCGAAAGCTAAATAAATCTCTAACAGAACGCAATAATTGGTATTGATAAATAATAATAATTAATTATATATCAAATAACAGTATTGCCAAATATTATTTATACAGCAGTATTGAAAACAATTTGATATCGTTATAGGATCTAAACCGTCCTAGCAAACTTGATAATTAGGTAGCTTTTTTATTTTACTTAAGTTTTCTGTATCACTTACAGTCCAAGATTACACTTTCCAATATATTGTAGCATTGATATAAACAGCGACAAATAGAGGACCAAGGTGAGCATCCTGCGGTAGTCCCGAGATAACTGGCAAAATGAAAAAGATATATAATCTGACAGCTTAGAATGTGTTCGAAATGTGTATTTTTTCCAACGTAATGTATGTATCAGGATATTATAATTTATAATAGTTTTTATCAAACTATGTGGAATATTTCCATTTGTTAAAAAAAATGCAATGAAATCTAAATATTTGGAGTAGGAATATTTAGTAAATATGTCCAATTTAAGTAATTATTTCCATTTTATCTCTTTAAATAATTAAAAGGCAGGCCTCTTGTTATTATTTTAAATATTGCCTACTCACAAAAATAAACATGGACGATTCTTACTTCTATTTAATATTTACTATTTTAGAGCTCCTAAATAGTAAACATGACAAAGATGACTCGATTTTATTTTTGTTTTTGTTATATACTTTTTTAATATATTTTTTATTGAAAATTACAGTTTCTGCTCGAATTTTTTTTTATCCTAAATATAGACGACATGTGTTAGAATTATTAATATTTAGCAACGACAAGTTTATAATAATTAGGTTTTTGTTTAGACGCATATCATTCATCCATCCATCAAACTTTTTAGGGCATAATTATTTTACTATATCAAATTTTTTGTGTTGGACCATTTTTTGCGAGCAGCTACTCTCAATTATTTAATACAAAATTGAAACTTAAAACTGTTGCTACAGTTATGAATTACTACTAAATAATAGTAAATGTATTCCATTTGTAAACAAATTTATTAAGGCTATCATCCATGCTTGATGTAAATAGAAAAGTTGCAAGTTCAATATTGAGTAACGTCATTATCATTACTTTTTAACTTCTTAAATCTTAACTTCAAGAAGCCATTACTCATTAGTGAAACGTAATTAATAAAAAAGTAACATCTTAAAAGACACTTAACACATCTGTATGTGGTTTAAATATTAAAACTAAATCCGTGTATTATGTAATATATTAACATCAATTTATATTAAAAAAATAAATGCATGTGATCAAAAATCCGTATATTCCAAGGATTTATTTCGGTTAATAACACTTTCATTCTTTCTTTTAAATTTAAAACGTAAAATTTGAATCATCAAAATGGATAGGTTTTCCTCATTCCTGAAATCATAAAAAAATCTTTAAAATGTCAATGTTAAATTTTATTAAACAAACTAATATTTATTATTAATACTATCATCGAAATTATAGCTTCCTGTATATTATGTTATGGTAATATAGTGAATCCAGTTTTTGATATACAAAATACACCATATTCTATTCACCATAATATTCCTGATCTGACATTTTCAATATTATTTATTGACCGCAATTTAATTTAAACAAAGTCACGACTAAAGAAAAATTACACATAGTCGAAAATGTGCGAAAAGAAATGCCACACCTATTTTCTGATTTTCTCAACAATAGAAATCTTTAAATACCTCTTGGTTTCTCAATATTGAAGACTCAATAATAGCATTGTTAGAGTAGTTTGGGGCTTGGCTTACGCACAATTAGTTCATTCATTTTTAGGAAAGAGAAATTTATAAAAAAATTTAGTGCACAAGTTGTTTTGTTCGTTAATAAACAAAAGAGAAAACTCAAGCATGAAAAAGGTAAACTTTGTTAAAAATTATAATAATATAAGGATAAAGACAAAATCTAAATTCTAGTGAAAAAGAGCTATTTCACGTTGTTATGAAGTATTTAGATTTAATTTTAATGTTAATAATTTTAAAGCCTAAGAAATTAAATAAAATTTAAATTAAAATGCAGATTAACTGTTGTTTATTACATATTTCTTATAATAAATATTAATAATTTACTATTATTAAGATCTCTATGTATCTATTAATTTTATCTACTTATGGAAACGTTCATCTGATTTATTTTTTTTTAAATTCTGGTTAAGATGAAATAACCTCAAATTAATTTCTAGCATGAATTTGTTTTGCAACTGATTTATCGCGTTACTAATCATTGCTGTTAATGTCTAATTTTGATGGGATTATATGTCTGCATTACCTTATTTTATATTTATTATTAATATTATTAATTTAGATCAACGCTTTTGATTCAATTGAGGATTAAAAACACCTACAATTTGGAAGAACTACGCGATGAATTAATTTTGAAATGAATTATAAATTGAGAAAATAGTTCTAGAACATTACGCGGCAAACTGTTACTATTACAAAAAACGTTTTATTTAGTCCAGGTCCTTGTTGGACATACATACTAAATCAATAATGAAAATCAGAAGAACAAAACTTCATTGGATATGTTGTTTGTTTGTTTGTTTGTTTATGGGTGAGGAATCGGGATGGCGGAGCATCCTTCGTATCTCATGGCACCGATTGCTATGATCATTTGGCCGACCCTACTAGAATTTAGCCGAATCTGAGGGAATTCCACCCCCAGTAGGGATCTTTATCGTGCCAAACATCGCATTGACACGGGACCTACAGTTTTACTTCCTATCCGAAAAGAAGGCATGTTTTAAATTTTTCTCCGCTATGAAAAATTACCAGCTCGGCCGGGGATCGAACCTGCGATCTTTGGATTATGAAGCAAACATGCAAACCACTAATCCACCGAGACTGGCATTGGATATGTATTCATCAGAAAAACCTAGAAATCCGTTCGAGAGACAAACAGGAACATTTTAATACGTTGGAATTAAAGCCATAGCTATCTAAATTATTAACTGCATTATTTAAAGGCTATGTAAAATTATTTTTAACATGTTATTTTTTAAGCAAATTACGTTACCAAAAATGCCGCATGCCACATTCAAAGCACATTTGAGGTTCTAATAATTTTACGCTTTCTTCATCACATCACAAAATTTGGTAGTTTGTTGAACACTGAAGTGTATTTATAATTTCTTTCCTGAAATCCACTCACACTTAGGATGATAATCATCTGTTCATTGCCAAAGAATTTCAAACATAAAAATTTATTTGCATACCGAGTGTTTCTAGTTCGTGCTTTTGCATTGACAAGAGTCATTTCCAAATTCTCCACCATTTGAATTTTCCTTAAGTTAGCAAATCGTTGGAATAATTTTCATTACTATCTCTACGGGGTGTAACTATTATAACTAGAAACCTCGTAATGGGGAAGGGGGATAGATTTAACGATTCATAATATATTTTGTACGCCATTGCACTCACATTACATTAAAAATAAGAAACAAGAAAAAAAGGAATTTTTTATAATTTTTATTTAAATTTTTTTCGATACTTGGCAATATCTCGGTTATTTGTGAAGCTATAGAAAAGTTACTAACATGTTCTTGAGGCACTTTTTTGAACAGACGAGAACAGTGTTAACAGAATTTGGATAGGTTTCTTTTGGTTCCAGAGTTATGATATATCGATTTGTTTTCTTTAATAGAAATCATAGTTGGCTGTGACATATTTTAATAGAGCCTTTTTAAGCTTTTAAAATAGTTATGTCCATTAAAAATACTCAAGTTACCTACCGAGAAAGCACCAGAACAACTTATGAGTAATGGTAAGTGTTCGCTTAGCCGCAGCAGTGCAGCAGTAATATGTGGAAAATCTTAAAAAAGTCGTTCAAGTTGCGATTTATCGCGGTACCTGCCGACACTGAATGAGTTACCCGATAATCGATTTCTCAGATACTCTAGTAGCATTAAACTATTTAACCCATTAAACATACCGCTTTTTATCTTAAACACAAAATTTCAAAATTTCCAGATTAACTTGCCTGTCTATATAGGATGGATCTACATAGGAGACTCGGCCACGAAAGTTCAATTCTGGAACCAGATTTAACCTTTAACAAAGGTCAAAAATCAAGTCGAGATTTTGCCTCTTAGCATATACATTGATAGTGGAACTAGAGATAATTGACCCTTCCGAGTTCGAATCTGTGCTCCGATTTGACTTTCGATATAACTCCACTATTAAGGAGGCCACATTTTTGCACATTCTTTAAGCTCAAATATTCCCTTCTCATATGTTTAACAACATTAATATTAATAAAGATTAGTTGTATTACTTTCCCAAATTTATAAATAAATAGACAAACAGTGAATAATAATTATTATATAAAATTCAGGGCAACTCACAACTTTAAAAGAATCATTGTTTAGTTCATTCTAAATTCCACAAGAGTAGGATTTACACTAATTACTTTTTCCTAATCGTTTATTCATGCACGATTTCTTTTTAAGAAGGAAATCATGTACTATTCTGCAAGAATTACCGATTACGTTGGATAAGGAAGAGTCAGCCAAACACCATTTACATATTAACTACTGAAATAGATGATTGTGTGAATAAAATCTTCGAAACTTAATTTACAGCAAATCCCGCGACGAAAACAAAACCATTACGAAAATGATTTAATTATCCTATGGTCCTTAGTACGCGTCGTCGCTTAATAATAATAGTTCATATTTTAAGACCGTCTGCATCTCTAAATTCACTTTATTCAACATATTTAATATTATAATATACTAAAGATGTCGGCGTTTATTTAATGCTTATGCACAAAGCTTTTGCGCTTAAAATTCAACATGTCATACGTCTTTCTGTGATGCATCTCAAACTTGCTCTATTTTGAATGTTTTAAAAGGCTTCAACTTGAGTTCTTATGAAGTTAATGTTGAAAGCGGAAAGGAAAGAGATTGAGTGGTTTATTAAAGGATAGAATGGGAAGAAGAAAAAGTTAGGAGTTGATTATTTTATATAATGAACATTAAAAGCTTTTATGAGGAAATTTAAGCTCAGGTTTTAATGAGTAATTAAAAAAAGCAATTGGAAATTATTGATGATATAACTTTATTTTTTTGATATAGAATTTCAATTTGGGGTTTAACCATTAAATTTCTTTTAAGAGAAAAAAACAGTAGACTGTGCTTTTATTTCAGTCAGCAAAACTGAAGAAGCGTTAAAATATGTAGGATTTACGGAATTCTGATTGCGCTCGTTTCTTCGATATAGACAATTTTAAAGCTATTTAAATTTAATACAACGCTAGCAAAAACGTTAAGAATAAAAAAAACACAAAATTGGTAGTTAACTAATACCTTGAAGCGTGATTGCCTGCGAGTTTGTGTAAATTTAACAGGAGAATACCTTCTAAGTAAAAACAGTATACCTACTGTTTTTGCTTCACCAGTGTAAACAGATTTTATGTCATATCCCGTCGTTTATAAGGCCTGTAACCTAAGAATATTCTTCACTCAGATTCTGTTTATATATCAACTATAAGAAAGCCCCACGATTGGAAGCTAATTGTAACATTTAAAATGCACTAAAATATGAACAGGTCCGCACTTACCTAATGTTGCTCAACGAAAATACTTAAACTTGCACTAAAGGTACTTAACTTACTAGACTTATTTGCTCCGGCAGAGACATCTTATTCAATTGAATTATACTCAGACGTCTAGGTATTGGTTTCTTAAACTAATAAATTGCAAAGGGAAAGCAAGAGATATAGGTAATAATTAGAAATATGGGCGCGACTTACTTGTATCTGTTTAAAAGCCATGAAACCCACAAATGAAAAGATGTTTCTACATTTTTATTTGTTTGATTCAATAAACTAATCATATATAGTTACTTTGCCACTGCATTAAATTGATTGCGATCTAAAACTTCAACAAATGACTGGTTCTATAAGATAACAACAACAAAATGTTATTGAATACTATTTATTTATTGAATAAATATCATTTCAGTTATAAAAAATATCTTAGTTGATAGCAAAATAAGAACCCCTTGGAAAACCTTGAGTTTATGACAGGATAGATTACTTAACACTAAAAAGACATGAGTTATTAAGTGATTTACATATTTTCAACTTACTTAAATTATGAAAGAAAGCTGCTAAGTCCTTGTTAAACTTAATTGTCTGATAATGCATGAAAAGCACAAAACTGCACAATAATGACATCAATCACTGTACCCTTATAACACTAATAACAATTCAAACAATTCCTTTATCGTAAGACTCTAAAGACTGTACTACACACAACTGTCGTAATGTTAACTATGAACTGATTTTTTTTTTTATTAAATCGTTTATAACTCCGTACATAACACTAGAAAATGAAGTATAAATGATGAAATTATTCAAAGGTACTCACTCTGGCAAACCATCCAGACTAACTCAAGGGAATCGGACTTCAACGTTCTATTTTTAAAACTTAGAGTAAGGTAATTCGAATGCACTTATCCGAGACTAGAAAGATGTCAACTTCAACAAATAGTATAAAGGCAGAGTTTATCTACGTGATTATTTTTTTGAAATAAGCCTGTTATAAATTACTTTACTAGACTTACAGTGTGTTTTTTATATCTGAGGATTGAATATGAGAAACAATCTTGACTGTTCTTATCTGCGAACTTTAGATAGCATTTCATCGAAAAAACTAGACGAAAAACAAAATTTAACTTAGAACGGACACAAATTAATCTAAATATCGTTTGCACCTGCCTTTTTAGCTATAATAGCCCAGTTTATGTATAGTTTAGCGAAATTAACGTGAATGTTGTCTGCAAAAACAATTTTATCCGTGAGAATTGAAATGGAAGTTTTATCAACTTAAACTGTTTATAACTTTGAATGTATTTGTCTGTAAATATATTGAAACAAACTCGAGTTTAGCGTGGGAAATGAATTCAAATCTAACCCGGCCAGAATACTGCGATATTATACAGAGCCGAAGTAGGATTATTTTTCTTAAATGCATATCCAGATTTTCAACACGTTGCAATTATTAGATGTTGTATGGTTTAGCAAAATCGTGTGGCAAATACAAATATTGAATTATTTTATAAAGTTAGAATTAATAAAAGAAATCTACAGTGAACAAATAATATGTCTACCCCAGACATCTAATCATTAATTATATGATAGCAAAATTGGTGGCAGGGAATGATACAATCTGGGATAGTTTAAATTGCAGCCGGGAAGTCTACTGAAACATTCACACTTGCGTAGATATGTGGACAATGTAGTTTAGCTCATGATGTTGATATACTAATGTGAGTGATATTGTCTGATCCATAAATTCAGTGTTAGTTGTTTGTACTACTAACTGTTTGGAATAATTAAGTACTAGTTTTCATGCCAAGGTTGATTAAATGGTTTGCAAACTTAAAACTTGGAACATTTTACGAGAATCGCCAACTATTTTAGGTATTGTTATTGAATTTCAAGATACAGTAACAACCACATAAAATTGATTCTTGATGTACTTTTCATTTGAAGATAACCACGACGGTAGTGTTAAACAAAAAAAGGTTAAGTCAGAAGACCTATCTAATGCAGTAAATTATAGCAGAAATAACCAGAGATTGCTAAAATGATGAAAGTGATGAAGGAGGTGATGGTCAAATTCAGTATGATACAAACAAAAATAAAGTATCTACCTAAAATTCAGACATAACACTTTCTGCAACACTTCTAACGTAGGTAGCGCATGTTGCTGAATTATATGTATTTATTGAGTTTCTTATTAAGTATTAAGTTGCTATTAAGTACACCTATACGGTAATATATTACCAACAGTTTGTGAAGTACTTTCCTCGCCAATTAATGTATTTTAAGATTGTTTTCCACCATTTTAGTAAATGATCTACAGGATCTAGTCCTACTTACTTCCTGTGACAATTTAGTTAGTGACAGTTAGTTAAACGTTTGCGTACATCATTAAGGATTTCCTCTATAGGTAGTAATAGACGACCCTGGATCATTTTTCGTGGATGTGATATGAAAACAAATTGTGAAAATCTATAAAGAGCTTTATGTTATGAACCCTTTCACCATCTAACTTGTTTACCAGAACTACCCTTATTTATTTGCGATCATATTGCATTTAAAACCTAAAGACGTCAACATAATATTTAAAAACAAACAAAAATCTCAGTAATTCATTCGTTCATCGAATTATATTCTGGATGTTTCACAAAAATATTTTTATGAAAGATTGTATGGTATGATAACTTAAATCTAAAAATATTCAACCGTAAGCTGTTGTTTTTTTATATACAAGAAAACATTAATTTTTTTAATATTAATAGTAGGTTGGAGTCTTTTTTAATATTATTTTATTTCTTCTTATAGTAATAAATAAAAGTGGAAATGCTAACATCATTTTCAGACTTAACGAATCGAATTCATAGTAGGCGATTAATTAAAATCGACAAACCTACATCAAATCATCTAAAAAGCAACCCCTAAAAACGGTATACCCTCCCTTATGCATTTATCTCTGTGGAACCCTCTTTGGTATGTAGCGTGGCGTCTTTCGTCGTTGGGTCGAAGAGTGATTAAGGATAGAAACCAAACGAGGGGAAATCCTCCATTTTTTCGTATAATTTCGCACATCAACCGTGTCCAATAATGGAATTTACTAACAATGATTTTAATATGTTTTGAAAATAAATGATATCTCAAAAAAATCCAAACTAAAAAGCTTCTTTAGTAAAATTCAGAAATCTGCGAAATTTCCCCCAATAAACGCAGTTAATTGCTAATAGAGCAAACAAATCCTAAATTACGACTCGTCAGTTCATCAATCAGAGACCTAATTTCATTTTACGAACTAAACGAGTTGTTGAGGAAATTATAAATGCAATTGACTAGAAGTTCGTTAACCTAAACGTAAAAGCAAAAGGGGACAGAGCAATAGAAGTAGCAGCAGCATCATCAGCAATAGCTAGGATAGTCTGTCTACTGCTATTTGTAATAGTAGTAGTGCCTGACAGTGAAGAGTTATCTAGATTGACCTCTTGAATTGACCGCGACTGACCTTAGCGAACATCTAACGCCGGCGCTATTTTTTGAACCAAATTAAAATCTCGATTTTAGTGGATCGGTTCTTAATAAAACAAAATTTAATTTAATTAAGTTCCGCCTTTAACTTTTAAGTCGAGGTCGACTGATATAATGGAGATTCCTTGCCCACAATTTTAATGGTAATCGATAATAATTGGATATTGAGATCCTTCATACAGAAATTAAAAAGTCAAAAACACGTGGATTTTTTTAAGTAAAGAAAAACCTAGATAATATGTTAATCTTTCAAAATTAATATTCTGTTCATGAATTATGTTACCTTGCGTGAAATTTGTTTTACATAATGTTAGGTCCTATTTCCTGATTTTTTGTTTATTGTTAAATAATCTGATCTTGATTTTCTATCACGAAGGTCGCGTGATTACCGAGATTTTATGAATGCGAGAATTTATAATCAGTTCGTGTGAAACTATTTATTATTCCCACGATAAAATTTCTTAATGACACCTGAATTAATTTTGTTTATCCAGGGGTGTACATAAAACTGGCATTGTGTCACTTATACATGAAAACCATTTTTTCTAGTAAAATCTGAAATATTCTTTAATTTTATTAAAACGATGAGCAGTTAGGCAAAAACGATGCTTACAATTAATTTTAAAAGTTCCTCTTTTAATAACTCTGCACAATTTTGATTTGTGTGTCCATTTGTATTTACTCTACGTAGGTACATTTTAAAGCACCTTTTTGCTAAATTAACCAAGTTTTTAGATATATGCACTTAGCTTTCTTTTTAGTTCCTTACTAACAAATACTAATGTACTACTCCGCATCTTTTTCATTCAATTCATTTTAATGAATAGAATTGTATTTATATGTACCTATATATAAATTGGAAGCAATGACTACATTGTTTTATTGGAAACAAGAGCTTCCAGCTCCAGACGCGGCCAACTGGGCGCGAGATAAGTGGACGCAGGGACAACTTGGCGCGAGCAAAGTGGACGCAAAGACAACTGGCCGCAAAAATCTGTTAAGTATACATGCTACGTAAAATTCTTCTAATCGAAAAAAATACATAGTTATATAATAATACTCGTAGAATCAAAATAACATCATTATAGACGAATACGTATAAAATCAAGCGATTTCAATACATAATAAATTGTCTATTAACATAAAGCCAAGTCAAAACGTATCCAGAAAGTGGATGTATTTGAAATATAATTGCCATTATAAAATACAGTGGGAGCGTAAAGTCTGGAACTATCGAAATGAATCTTTTATTAAATATTTTAAAAAATCTTTGTACATATCAATTTTTATCTTAAATGAGACATATTTTAGTGTATTTTTTATTTAACGCCTACATTACGGGAGGAACCGACATCTAAGGTAAAATATGTCCCCTTCTAATTCCGTTGGCTTCATATGAAAAGTGCATAAGTGCCAACATTGAGAAAATTGAGATTTTAACGTCATCTGGTTAAATATTATTTTTTCTATAAAATAAATGTGAAAAATTCCGAACATAATTAGTAGATGTCGCTTAAATAGCAAAAATAAAATCACACAAAAATAAAAGATACACTTGCAAAAGCATTGGCAGCAACATGACGAAGTGCTACATTTCTTGTAAACAGTATTTTTGGACTTATGCACTTTTCATGTGAACTTCCAACTTAAAAATTTCCAATTTAAAAACATCCTACCTCTGGAAGTGGGACTCGAACCCAGGACCCTTGAAACACGAGTGATGCACTCGTCTACCGCCGGCCGACTTTCATGTAATTGTTATTAGTAGATTGCCCTTTGTTTATGAGTTATGACGATATGCAAGTTTTTTTTAAATGGAAACCCTAATTTCTTTATGATGAATTTGGAAAAAGCATAACATTCTAAGTCCAAATATGCTAAAAATCTATGATACTGTATTTTGGAATTTTCGAGATGATTGCTTTTAAGTGTTAAAACAGAAATAGAATAACGATCAAGAGTTTATAAATAAAAATATTTATAAATTTTAATATCATAAATATTTAAATTTTAATTAAATATAAATATTTAATAAAGAAATTAAAAAACTCTGGGAAGAACTGTCATAATTGTTATGCTAAGTCAATTGCTACATAGCTACCTGAATTATGGCTGCAGTGCATGGCAGACAAATCAAATTAACTTCTTTTTGTCTATACTACGGCAGATAGCAAAATGGATCAAGAACAAAAAATGTTTGAAATTAGAATGTTAGTGTGAAAAAGTCTGAAAGACATTCACAAAACCATTAAAAAGATATGAGCTTCTTTGCATGTGAATGATTAACCACCACGTAACACCCACGTGCTTAAATGACGTAAAAGACCCACATTTTTCATTACAGACTCGCATCTCAAATTTAATCCCCATCGCTAAAAGCATTCTCTTATTATTTCAAAAAATCAAAGATCTTTGAAGTTCGATGGCGCTTTTGGACAGAAGTAAGTTTGGTGAAAGACCTTTTAAAGACACCCTGTATTTTAAATGCAGCCGCTGTCATGTTATTAATATACTAATAGAAAATTTAAGCAACAATATTTACATACATGCTGTATGGGTTGTATAAACTTTCAGGCGAAACGAATTTGCATTATTTTCTTTTTAAAAATTTAAATAAATATGTTTCAGTTATGTTTAAGAAACACTCTTATGACACACTAAGTAGAAAAAGAATAAGCTTTAAAGTGATTTTTCTTTTAATTATAGTAATTTTTCTTGGTTAGTGACGGTTTACTATGGTTACTTAAAATTTGCTTATAATTAGGTATTAAAGCCATTTCGAGATTTGTTTTCAACTGGAACATGGTTGTGAAAATGTACAAGATATTTATTACTTAATCTGTGGAATTTTATTATGGAGAAATTAAAAATTTTCTTCAGATCCAACGATTTGGGATAGTTTCATGTTAAATGTGTAGTTTTCAATGTTGATAAGTCTTTGAACTTAAATATTTTATTGTAATTTTGTCAAGCAAGTTCTTGGGCACAATTGAGACATAATCGCCAATGTAGGGATCACTTATTGTAGAAGATCTGGGCATTTGAAAATCAAAGATGGATGCGATTAATCATTGTATTCTGAAAGTATGAAAATTAGCTATTAATCAAAGTTGGGTACACCAAAATCTATGAGATAATTGTTCCATAGGATTTAAGGATAAAGTTTATAACAAGAAAAGGAAGCAACAAAGTGTTTTTAAACATTTATTTAAAATTTTAATAATGTTTCTGTGTAGGGGAAAATTGAGTCGGTAGCCATTCAATCCGAAGTTTGTATTTACATTTCAGTATAAGGGTTTTATATCATTAAAGAGAGGAAATGTTTCTCTATCCATTTATAATATTTGTTGAAACAATTAGCTTAATTTTTAATAACAATATGGTTATATAATTTTAGTAACAAAGCTTCAATTCAATTACTTGAATTGAATTGATCTTGCAATTCAATTGTTTCACGCTAAAGATTTTTAGTTGGAACTAGAAAAATTACCAAGTTATTCAATTGTTTTTCAAAAGTTATAAATTGAGATCGAAATCTGGTGACACTCTCTCGAAAAACTTCAGTTGTACAGAACACGCGTTTACATGGAGAGCAAAGATTAGAAAATCTTCAACCTCCTGTCAAAAATTGAAGGTGATGTTTAATGTTACGTCAAAATGTTAAGAGTTATAAAGTTTTTTTTTTTATTTAAGTAGTGCAATTAATAATAAACTATTTTAAATTAAATAAATAAACAGTGCCGTGAAGTTAATTAGTGATTAAATTTTCTTTTGTGAAATTTTTTTTATGATAAAGATGGATTTTTGTCATTGGAATTGTGACGGAATTTGGAAAATTATTTATGAATAAATTTGAATGGATGTTTTCACTGTACTTTTGCCAGAATCTGTTTTATGTGGTATTGATTCTAAACAATTATAAATCAAATTTAAAATTTATCTCTTTTCAATCATCATCGGTTTATTTGGGACTTTTCCAATTATTTACTTATTAACCCGTATAAAACATTTTATCACCCAAAACGTGGGGCTTTATTAAATATCAGCATCCTCTGTCTATAAATCATATCAATACATATTAATAAACTATGCGAGTTATGTAAAATACGTGTTATACAATTTATTATGCATTTTAAACCATCTGTCGTATTTGTTCGTGGGCAATGCTGTTATTTTAATCTTACAGATATAATTTGTATCGTATATCTTTTTTTTGTGATCAGAAACATTTTAATATTTATGTATACTTAATAGATCTTCGTGTCCACTTGTCTAACGCCAAGTTGTCCCAGCGTCCAGTTGTCAGTTTGACAACAGTTTATATGAGAACCCAATCTACAGAGAAATGATTCTGAAAAGAAATAAAATTTCTGTAAAACACCATCAGTATTAACTAACTGATTTATTGTAATGCATCAAAAGAAGCCATTACATTCTTATAAAATTGTGGATTGAGAGCGCAGTTGGCTTTCACAGAGTAGGACCTTTGGGGTCATATTTTATATATTTTCTTAGCCTTTGATTTTCGAAAATAAATAGTTCTGATATTGCGGAAATAAATAATTTTAATAAGTTTAATTTTAATTCCGGATTTAGTTTGGGAACTAACATAGTTCATTTTTCAATGGTACATCTCTTCAACTACTAGTTATTTGGTTAATATAGTAAATAAGCAAAGACGGCTAAATACGACCATGCTAATACGACCCTGGTTGAGATTTCACATCACATTTTGAAAGTTACATTTTTAAGACTGATATATTTAAACTTACGTAAGTCATTTATATGTATTATCTATTATTAACAAATTAGTGCTTTGAGGTCACAATAACTTTTCCATCTCAAGATGATTCCAAGATTACCTACAATGTTCCATGATAACCGCAACTTCATTAATATTAATAGTTTTATTTACACTTCTAACACAAAACGATGTTGTTATCTAAGTCGATATACGTACAAAGATGCAATTATTTAAAGACTTTATGTTACACTTGAGTTGAGATTATCTTTTATACTTTTTGCATACTGTTGTGTCGCCTTATAAAGTATTTATGTATGCCGGTAGGTTTTTATGGCGTTGACGCAGACGTTATACTAATAATCTAAGATCTATAATATTTGTATTTATGTAATAGCTAAAGTAAGAATTATTTAGTATGTGTTTCACTTTTAATAAATGACTGTTATTTTCAGACTAATCTACATCTTTAAATTGAGGAAGCGTTGTATGATCAAATCTATTGGTAAGTAATTTTTCTCGACTACTTTTAAAATTGTGTAAATCTTGATTATCAAATTAATTTATAATTTTGAAACTAACAGATTTAAATATTATACAGTTCTCCAAAATTCGAGTTACCATTAGAACCACTATCAGAGATATTAGGAACGTTTCATGTAAAATAAAAAAGGGCGCTCCATTTACTTCCACTACATTTTTTACATTTGACTGCTACATGATTTCGTGAAGTTGACGATTTATGATACCGGAGTACATATCGCACCACTAATTCATTTTCTACACGACTATTTCTTAATTAGTAGAATAATAAAGAAATACAAAAAATTATTTTTGTTTTCAAACATTTGCTGCGGGGCCACAAACGCAATTGATTACTATTCTGTTAAATATTTCAAATAAATTAAAAGTCAATCCAAAAGTAAATAGTAAATTTCTAGTAAATTCAAAACATTCAAAAACGATAATAAAGTAATTCAGAAATAAAAGAAAATTAAACTAAATTAGATGAAAAATGAAAATTCTAAATAAATTAATACAGAAAACCTCATTATAAACGGACCATAAATAATAAATTATGATGATAAATTTTAAAGCTGTCAAAATACTCACAATAGATTAAAAATACCTTTTTCTAACTAGTCGATTTCGTGTTAGTTTTGATTTTCTGATGAAGTCCTGTCTGTTAAGAAGTTTCGTTCTTTTCTGCTTCTAGAAAATCACCAGTCTTAGAGTCAAGGTCATTTTCGTATAGAATAGAATTTGAACATCCAGGACGGTACATTTTCGGAATCAAAATCAGCGCTTAATGAATTATGTATGGCAATGTGGTGTCGAAAGCATCAAACTAAATGTCTATAATAATAATATTTTCTATTGGTATCAATTGCTTTGCTAAAAATGCTTAAATATGGTACGTTTTCTTTCAATAACTAAAATTTAAAACAGCTAATAGAAAACAGGTTTACAAAAAATCATTTTTCATTTATTTCATCCAGTTTAGTTTTATATTAGAATTAATTTTGGTTTTTAAATATTGAATTTTCCCGGAATTTTTTAATTGATTTTTAATTTATTTCAGATATTGAGCATGTTAATAGCGTTTATGATCCAGCAAAGGTTTGTAAAAATATAATTAACTTTTTTTTATTTAGTATACAATAATTGTCGTGTAGAAAGTTAACTAGCTAGGCGATGTGTATTCCGGTGTTATAAAGCATCAACTATCACAAAATCAGTAGCCACTCAACACGAGTGCAAACATGGAGGGTGAGGTAAAGGATTGCATTCCAAATATGTTTTATTTTAATGATAATCCATATCTTTAGGTAGATATATTATTTTACATGAGGCTTTTTAATGGGTATTACTTAAACTACTTACCTGTGGATTAATTTGACGGTACTGATGTTGAGCAGAAATTGTTTGCATTTTTAAAAACTCACAGATACACACGATTTTTTTTAATATATATAATTACTCGTAAAAATTAAAATTTGAGGATACTTCTTACGTTATCTAATTACACACATAGCTACTCGTATAACTGAACTGTAAACCGTTGCAGATGGAAGACATTATTGGATTTACTGTTCCATAAATAAGCAGCATCCTATTATACGCAGGGACTAACCCAGTTTGTATGCTTATGATAACCAAGTTCACCCTGTATATCTCAGACTTTATTGAATCGATTTGGTATTATTTTACTAATTGATATTAATTAATGTAGTCTCTAATTTATTGTTATTTTACAGTACAATATTTGTAAAGATATAATAAAGTTAATTCTCCGTCTAGAAATCTGATACACCATGTGTGTTTACAGACACATTTGTACGTGTGCCCAAACAGATATTTCAATTGAATTATTCGTTAAATTGTGCATGTGAATTACATAAATTATTTTATTAAAGTCAATTCACAGCTAATACGGTTAACATTAATTGCGGCACAATTCCAGGCAATTTAAATAAGCCTCTGGTGTAATCAAAATCTGTCATGAAAGAAATATTAGAATATAAAAAACGTTTTCACATAATAAATTTTGACACCTAAAATTTTAAAATTCATAAGTTAAAACAGTCATTTAAAAATTCCGCCTGTTTTACACCAGGCAAGGAGGGAAAACAACATAAAACTTTAAAAGAGGCACTCGAATTTTGTTAAGACTTCTCAAGAAAAGTTTTCCTGGTAGGTTATTAAGGCTTCAAGCTAAGGGAAAACTCGAGAAAAATTAAGGTATTAATGTTCTTTTTTTTTCCTTTACTTATTATAAGAAGATTTTTTCTCTTGTTCTTGTAAAAGATACTTATTTGTCATTTGGTGTCCAAGCGATCGTATATTTTATCTAATATAGTCGACGACATTTCATGAAGTTTTCTTTTATTTATGATAGTGTTGGATAGCATATAGGTGGTATTATGGATGTCAAAAATATAAAATATGACCAAGATGTACATTTTATGGCTTTAAAAAGGCTTTGTCTTCTTCGTTTTATTGTTTGGTTGCGTACTACTCTTTGGATATTTTATGAATTTGCATTTGATAAAAAAAGGAAAGAAGATCTTATGTAGTTCTATTTTTTCATGTGGAAAACCTTTTGTTTTTTAAATTATACGTGCTGCTTTCTTGTACCCACAATAAATTCAGGAATGGTGAAGCTAAAAAATAAATCACAAAATAAGAGGAAAATCTATTACAGCTCTGAAGGGGAAGATAGATTTTAATTTCCTGAAAGAATTCTCTTAATTTTAACGGTTCCCAGTTTAATACTACTAACAAAAAAATACACTGGATTTGTAGAATGCCGTCTGCTAGGTATACGAAAGAAAAGGACAGATATATGTTTTTTTGCAATAAGAATTGTTATTTCAAGGAAATGTTGTGGTTTAATAATAATAAAAACAAAATTGCAACATTAGTATTCAATTAACAACCATAATTTGATTACTAACAAAGAATGATAATGAAGAAATAATTGAACTCTACAAGTGATTATTTGCAGTAAACAAGCAATAACTTTTGATTTATTTACAATAAAAGATCAGGGATCAATAGATGAACCTGGGTTTCTAAACAAGTCGAAATAATTTAATAAAAATTATATGTTGTAACGTTTTGGCAATTGTCGTTCCAAGGACAGCTTTGCTTTTAAGTAATACTTGGGCAGGTATTACTTAAACATTACGAAAGTTTTCAATTAAGAGAAAAATTTTGATTAAAGTGCAACAAACCTAATAAAAGGAAGAAGAAAAATAAAGAAATCGACAAGTAAATTCTTTAAACACTTTCCTAAGTGTACTAGTATCGAACACATCTTTACCTCATACACAGCAAAACATGCACGATTTATTTTCTTACAAATATTATTTATTTGGTCCTACCATGTTAATGAGACATCGACATATAGAGTTATGTAAAATATCAATGAATAATTCAACTAAATAATATCAGTTTGTCACACACACACACGCTCAGAAATCAAATGTTATAACTATTATCTACTTTTAATAATAATAAAGAATCATAAACAATAATCAATTAGTTACCAAAAAGGAAGCAGTATTTCATTTTTAAAACAAACGGAAAAAATAGTACTTGCGAATATTTTTTCTGCAGAAAAGGTAGCATTCATTTAAACCGTGCAAAAATGTAAATATTTTCTTAGACAGTATGGCAGATGTCTTGTTTATTAGTCACATAAGCTAAAGAGTAAGAGAAAGGAGACTCTTGCAAATAGTATAGTAGGAAAGCAGAAGTAATAGCAGTTCAGGAAAACAAATGGTGCTCTCAGTCTTCCTTCTGGTGTTAATGAAGTTACTTGATAAGCACTCTGGGTTAACTACCTTGCTCTGGTTAACAGCTTTGATGTTCTAGATGTTTCGGTGCGTTCAAAACTTCAAGGAAAATTCTACAATTGATCAAAAGATTTTCATAATGAATCAAGTAATACCGAACAGTTAGTCTATGGTAGACTTAAACTTAAACTTAACTTAAGAAACCATAAACGTTAACTAAACGCACTGGAAAATATTATAGCCTTCACACACTTAAATTACACACAATTTTATAAAGTGTATGGAAAACTACTACTTCAGATTTCAATTACTAAATGGTTTAACAGGACGTGTTTCTTTAAAACAAAATTTCCAAGAAACAGTGACAAGGCAGAATTACCCAATAAAGAATCCTAAATTCAAACATTTCCATAAATGGGTTAGGTGTCATTAAAAGAGGCTTAAAATGCAACTTTGAGTAGAACAGTAGAGAAAAGTCTTTTAAAAAAATTTGTAGGTTACAGTATAAATTGTGAAACCCCATTTTGATATTCCTGTGATGAAAATCATATTTTCACCGCTTTTATACGGATTTTTAGTACATTCTACAAAAAACCAAATCACTGAAAAATGTAAAAATTCAGCTGAAACAGCTTCACCTTCAGTAAAATTAAACTTTAGTTTAAAATAATTAATAATATCCAAAAGAAAGATTGCCGAGAGAAAGAGGTTGCTTTCTGCGTGCTGTTGAGAATGGCCTAATAAGCCGAAACCTTTTACTGACATTTCTCAAAACGTTTAAATTCGACAGTTTTTCTTAAAACTATTCGAAAAATATTCAAAAAATTCTTTATTCGCATTAAAAAAGGTTACTAACATTCTCTAACCAATCAAAAGGTAATGAACTAGAATACCAGCGAATATAAAAGGAAAAAATGTAGCCATGAAAATCTATTTTAAGCGAATACAATGTGTTGTCATAAAAAAAGACCAATAAAATTATAATGAAGCTAAAATAATTTAGAATAGATAGCAGCTTACACAAATGATACAGATACAATCGAAATAGGGATTAGTAATTATTAATATTAGTACTAATAATAATAATGAGATAAAAAAGGCACAATAACGTTACATTTTACGTTATGTTCGTAAGCAACCTAAAATACCTTTAGAAAGCTTGGAGGGCACCACTACATTGGTGGCTAAACTTCTTAGAAATAAAATAGAATATCATCACATAATACCACCAAGAACTTTTTACAAATATTAAATTATATAAATAAACGAAACTCTTAAGGAATTATATGATTTATATAAATTGTATATTTTTATTTACTTGATCATTATATATAGTGTTAGAGTGAATAAACATTCCAAAAAAATATATAAATATTACTTATTAAATATTCAGATTGGAATCTTATTTTAAATTGACCAAATTGCTTGAAGAAAAAGTGTGTCTAGTTTGATAGATATTTAAAAAAAATACATTTAAACTTTTATAAAAGTTTATAAAAAATATAATAGAAAATATGAAGGACAAAAGCTACTGCAGGTATTAATTGTCAAGAACTTGTTGACGAAAAAATTAAAAGTTTAAATTTTTAGATTTTGTAAAGAATGAGTAGGTCAGAACAAAATGACTTAATTTTCCAAAATTTTCATAATAAATTCTCTTAACTTTAAATACATAATTGAACTAATTAACCTATTCTATGCGATCACGCATATATGATTTACAAGATAAACCTTACACTGAATACTATTAATACTTTAATTATCTATCTCAAAGAGAGTTCATTAACCTCACAACAAAGTAAGATTTAACAAATAAATGGTATATATAGCTATTAATGGCATCTACTAATGTTACTACAAAAACCTTAAATATGAAATACCAAATTTATTTTATTGTATCAGAAATCAGGTAAATCATGGAATTTACTGGACAGTAAGGAAGAAGTAAGGAAGAATAGAATCTTAACAAATCATGCTGAAATATTTTAATTTGTACAATTTTATTGACATTAGTTTAGCAATACGACATAGTCGAAAAATCAAATAGGTGTCCCAATTCAATAAAAGTTGTGATCCTGAAAAGGGGCGTTGTTTTAGAATAGGTATATAGTGGAGAAAGTATGTCTAGAAATAATGATGGGCTTTATTAATAAGGATAAAAGACATTGAGATCTTTAGTTTCAGCTTAAATGCCATTACAAGAGATGTTCAAACAACTATCCATTAACAGCTAAACAATATCCTAATCGGCCATAAAAGTGGTTTTGAGCATTGCTGCTGGAATATTAAGATATACTTTAGTTATTTTATCTTTTAATGATTCTAAATCTGTATGCACATGATCAGATTAGACTTTCGAAGCTATGTAGAGCCACAAAAAAATCATTTGGTGAGAGATCTGGCAATACCTGGCCCAGGTGACCACCTCTACCTATTCAACTTTCATGAATAATTTGTGCATTGTGCGTTGGACAGCCACCGTGTTGATACCATACCACTGAATTGACTTCAGCCACTTCACTTATTAAAACTGGAAAATGCTTTCGATTAGGAGGTCGCCATACTTTTCTGCTGTTAAAGTTACGTCAATAAAATATGGTCATGTAATTGTGTTTTGGAATATTCTTTATATTATACTTTATGAGCTGATACAAATAAATGGGGATTTTTGGACTCTAAAATCTATAATTTTGATGATTTGGTGTGCCATTTAATGTAAATGAAGACTCGTATTTAAACAGATATTTCTTACAAAATTGTTGTTTTCGTTGCACCGTGTTTCTATTTTTCTTCGCAAAATCTGGCACGTTGTTTAGTATCGCTGATCTTTATCTTTGGTGCGATGAGTACTTGTATTATTAATATTTATGCTTTTTTAAAATTTTGTTTTGTATAATCCAGTATCGTTGCTTATATACCTCACATTATGTTATGCTGTTTCTCTATGACACTCTGCTTGAACAACTTCACAATCCGTGCAATAGTGCTAACAGTAAGTATCGGTCTATCATTGAATAATGCTGCGAATAAAGCAGAGTCATTTCGGTAACTCTCTTCACTATATACCCATTTAATAATTTTTCAGCTGTTGTATACACTCTCATTTTAACTGTTAACTAACAAAAAGATCTGTATCTAGGAATGAAAATGCACCAATAAAAACAAATTCAGTTAATGAGCATTTGTCATTTATTTATTTTATATTACATACAATTCAAAAGTGCATTTAGCAAAATAATTACAACATAAATTAATAAATCTACATCTATCCAACCAGGTTATTAATACTTTGTTACACATTATTTACTATGTAGTATGTTTAAATCTCTTTAAAACAATGACACTTAAATTTTGTACAATATTCGGAGATGTACCTACAACCGTTTTTGAGCAATATTATTATCTGCTTAAATACTTTTTATACAAATGAAATAGTATAAATTTTATTTGTTAGTCCGTTTTATAACAAACATGCAAAAACACCACCTGAAAAAGCAGTAACTATTTAAAATTTATCTTTACCTGTAAAATAATAATAGCCGATTCTCAATAAATAAAATATATATATCGGTCTGTAAAGGAACACCAACTTTTAACAATAACAAATTTTCATATTTGTAATTAATTAATGTTAATGGTTTGGTTAAAATAAATGTTATGGCCTGAAATCTATTAATAAATTTTACGTGTATATAAAGTGTATGTTCTGTAATCCCTGGGACATATGCCAAATTAGATATTATTTAAGTACCTGCAAGAAATGTTTTATCTAATATTAATCAAAGCAAACAATACGTTACTGAGGTCTGTATGCATACGTGCGATACTTTCATTAAAGAACTAAGAAAAATTAGTATATAATATTTATTTTATTTTGACATGATAATCGTCTTTATTGGCACTCAATTGCGGGCGTAATTTGGCTTTTTTAGCCCGAGGGCGTATAAAGTTGCTAAGATACAAAGAAAACGTTTCTATAGAGTTCTAACAATTTTAATAAATAATTATAACTATTACATTTTTTCAAAATGAAATGTGCAATTGCTTGCAATTATCCTTTCCATGAAGCAAAATAAAATAAAACGTTGTATGTACCACGGGCATAATCAAGATAATGGCCCTCGAGAAATTAAAAGCCCTCCTTCGTCGGGCTTTAAACATTCTCTCATGCCATAATCTAATAGATTAAGCCCTTAATACATAAATAACTATTATGTCACGCTTTTATCAAAGTTTTTCATAGCTAATAATGGCAGATATTTTTTCAGAATAAAACACCTATTTTATTTATATCCAATATGTTGTTATTTCCTAAACATAAATAACTAAAGATTATATCTGAATACTTTCTATTGTATGTTCCTCATAATATCAGATTGTTATTACTGTTACTGTTGTTAGTGTGTTTATCTACGTATATAATGCAACGTCGTTAGATATCCTTATCAAATTCCTTTTATTTGTGTACAGTTCTCTAAAGGATATTCTCTAAATTTTCTAAAATTGTTCTTCACTTCTTCATAAATGTGCAGACTTGTTAAAATGTAAATTAACGGATATGTAAATAACATTTCAACTTAAACAAAAGAAAGGTCGACCTTAATGTTAAAATCATCATCTAACAATTAGAAAAAAGGCTACAATGCTCCGGAGCTCCAACACACCTAACAATTATTATTATTTACTGATGGCTTGTATAACACAGACCTTGACAATATAATATGGAGAATGCGGTTTACGTGAGCGCATTGTTACCAATACCTTATTGTTTTAAATATTAAACAGCCCTAACCTTGCTCTTCTTATGGACATTTAAGAGAAAGAAAAAACAAGAAAAAATTCATTATTGTTACTCTTAACGTCTATATTAAAAACGATAATTGAAATTTTTATTTTCTACCTCATTGAGTAATGACGTAAGTGCCTTGAAAACTAATTTAAAATCAGTGTAAATCACACCTTAAAACCATTTTGTATTACAAAATAACGAAAGTAATTGTCAATATTGTTTTTTTCTCTACTGTTCTTTTCTATGAGTGTCACTGTGTTCACGCTTTCGATTTTTAAGGAAACGAATGTATGAACTGTTATATATAGTACTACTATTGCTTTTGTTACAGACTTGCAATAAATAACAGAGCCGTGTATAGAATAACAAATAAATTCTGTTGTGATGTTTAAGACTTTGTAGGTTTATGCTAATTTTGTTAAAATGTAGTAATGTATTATATTTCATATACAAGTAAGGTTTATGTAAATATTGAAATTTGGTTATGTATAAAAGCCAAATTGTACAATATAATAAAGCAACGAAAAGAAAACTTTTAGTATTTGAATAATAGAGTTTGTTTATTTTGAAAACAACAAGCCAATTACAATTATTTTTGAAGCATTTTGAATATTTACATCCTGTAATTTTTAATCAGCAAACCCAAATTATAAATTTTATGTTATTATATTACCAACGCTAACAAACTGAAATTATACAATCTTCCCATATACAAAAGGAAAAAGATTGTAAATTTTAAACCCGAATTAACAATTCAATTAGTTGAGTAGGCAGTAACATTTACAGTGCGCTTCCATTTGAAAATTTTATTCCTAAAATGTCGAATTAATTAATTTAAGTAACCAAAGATAAATAATATGAAATCTTGAATTTAATGCCAAGAACGGAATGTCGTAAAGTCGCCCACGATTTTAAACAAAGGTTTATGTTTATTTAAATTTAATTGTTTACAAGAACAAGGTAATTAAGAAAAAAATATTAGGTTGACCTTGAATATTAAAAAAATTATTATGTCAATTTATAATAATTGGTATAAGAACTGACATAACTAGCGAGCATTGCCTTTTAATAAGTAAATACCTTTTATAGACCAAGCATAAAGTTTTAAAATTTCTAAAACTCAGGAAATGTTTCAAAAGGAAAGAAAATTTTAGGAAATACTATCGAAACTTTTAATAAGAAAAATCTTGATCCTTTTAAAAAGGACTCTGAGCTGAAAATATTACAAAATTAATAGAAAAGTATCCATAAATGCAGGCGATTAAGCAAATGGGACACTGATTATTATTGAAGAATCAGATGTCTGATGTCCTCTACCTTCAAAATAGCAAATTTTAAGTGACACTGATAAATGTATACAAAAACATAATAATCACAAACAAAAATTTACGACGAATGTTTTGCGAATACACTCTTTCCTTTTTTTTACATTCCGCTGGCCTTGATATTTAATCCACTAAATTGATATTACTAATATCACTATATAAATTATGATATAAAGTAATCAGGAAGGTGAAGTAACAAAAAGTAAATATACGAGCTCAAATTCATAGTATTATTAAATGCCGCTTGTATTATTATAATAATAATAATAATAATAATTACTACAACCCATAACCTAAACCAAGGCCCCAGAAGCTATAAGCTTGTGCGGGAGGGAGGGGGCGATTATTATTATTATGTAGGCCCAATGTGCGGCTGCAGCCGACTTACAGATGGAACAGCGCAAATCCCACATTTGTGTTACAGCTAAGGAAAACTGCAGAAAACCTTAACCAGATCTGCCAGCGCCGGGAGTCGAACCCGGGCCGCTTGGGCGAAAGTCCGGCACGCCAGACATTACACTACCAAGGCTGTATAAAAGGATTAAAGTATTGTATAAAGGATTGTATTAAAAGGACAGCCTGCAATTTTAAGTTATTGTTAGAGTGAAGTACTACCCTTCAAAGAGTACTTCACAGTTTAGCAACTAGAAACAACTACATCGTCGATAAACAAAATTTTTCCTGTTCTTTAACAAAAATATTATGGATTTGGGCTCATATAATAAAAAAACACCAAAGTGCATATCGGTAGAAATGAAACACTAAAAAAATGATGTGTTATATTACTGTGTGCAGTCTTACTCCGTGAAACTCTATAAGCATGAAATATAATAAAACAATTATTAAACAGTTTCATTAAACACTTAAAATATTTATTACCTGCAAATTGTTTTGATATCTATGTAATTTTTTTACCTTTAATAATGATATATATACCGAAATAACTGTCAGGTAACTAATACAATTTAAGGGTATTCTATAAAAGTAGGTTAGCCAATAACAAATTTCCCTTCAGACAAGCTATTTAACAACACCACCGAAGAGTGAAACTGAAATCTTTAATTTCAGTTTCAGTGAATTTCCAAAACCTTCAGTATGACCTAATAGTTTTTCAGAATATTTTTTTGAATTTGTCAATGTGAACGTTTTAAACCTAGAGGTTATTGTCTCTAGCCTGACTTAGTAAAATTTCATAATTGTGAAATAAGATACCAATATCAGGCGCATCATGCTGTTGCAGCTAGTTAGCCATAGGGCTCAAACAATAAATTTGTTGTAAAATCTATTGAGATGATATCTAATCATCTTGTTGAAAATTTAACAATTTAATAATAAATAAAGAATATTTATTGCTGCTATGATTAGGATCGGAAGCACCAAAACAATCAGGATTATGTTATATAAAGTATGCATGCAAGAAAAAGAAAGATAGACATGCTAATATGTTAGTTTATTTATTGAATAGAGATTAATCAAGTTAAAATAAAATTTATAGGAGATTCTCATTTAAACATAACCTAAACTTTTATAAAAAGTTTTTATAGTTTTTAAGAAGGATATGAATTAATTGTGTTGTTTTATAATAAAACATGGTTTATGTAACTCAGGTTACAAGTTTAGGATAGTTTATCCGCTTTTCTTGAATGGTTATCTTCTCATTAGATTTGAGATTGACGTTAGGTTAACGTAGAACAGAATTTTCTTTTCCCACAAAACTAAATCAGTTTCAGGTAAATATTTCACTGGAAATAGTTAAAACAGATCATTGTATTAATGTATACAAGGTTTCAATTAACTTACGGATTCCTGTATTTGGTAGAAGTCATGTCATGTAAATGAAGATATTCGGCAGTATTGATGTTTATTGATTTTGGAAATTTTAATATTAATTTGATGATTTGCATCATTGTTTTGAGTCAATCACCTGGAGTACTGTATTATGAATGAGAATAGTTGAAGTTTTATTCAGTGTATGTTTTTATTTATTTAAAACTTGCAGGTGCATCTTTTGATTGCAAGAACGGCGTAGTCAGACCTGTAAATTAAGTTTTTTTTAGTATGTAATTATAATTTGTGTAAACTCCATATGATTGGTTGCCTTGTGAAACAATGTAAATATTCCATGTACTGAGATAGCTATAAACCATATAATTTCTATTATAATTAAGTTTAATGAGTTTTGGTGACAGCTGATCGTTCTTATTGATTTTCTTTGTAATTGTTAAACTTAGACCATAAGTATGTTATGTTGTTTTGATTGCCTTTCTACCAGCTATCTTTTCATCTAGTTAGAATTAAGATTGGTGTTAATTATTAACATATGTTTTTATTTGTGACGTCATGATTTTTCGATGTTTAGAATTTTTGTACGATTTCATTGTTTTTTTTCATATGTTTTCGCTAATCCTCGAAGATGAACAAATTCAGTCGATAAAAGCATAAGGGTGAACCCACGTCGACTCCGAAAGAAATACCTGAAAATTAAAGTAGGGTTAGAGTTGACCTACGTGTTTTTCGTTTGTAAACAAACGTCAATTCTATTCAAGTTGATATTTACCTTATGGTTTTGGAACAAAATTTTTTTTTTCATTTGTCAACAATCACTGCAAATTGTAATTGTTTTGTTTTCAATCAAAGAAGATTTATTTATTTCCATTTCAACATTTTGTATGGATTTTCGATAACAGCTGAGGTTGGAGCACAGCTCAGTGGAACCTAATGGGTGTTTGTTGTTACCAATTGTGTACAACAAAAATATTTGTGAAGTAAATTTTAGCGACACGTATGTTTTGCATTATTATTACACTATATACAAGGTGGGTCGAATGTAAGATTTCAACATTCTACATTCTCAACTTCTCACAAGTCTAATTGTTTTGACTACATTATGTAATGTCTCTTACTGAGTAGATTTCAGGTTCTTTTGCATATGCTAGTCGTACTAAATCCCATCAATATTTCAAGAAGTTAAAATCAATTTTCTAAAAGAAGGAACCCATAGCATTAGTTCCTGGTTAGATGGAGATCGTACTGTATCGTACTAACAAAAAGCTGTTAATTGTTGAGAACTCTTAGATGTTGTACATGTCTCCTGTAAGCTCCAAGAAGTAGTTTATAAAATATACATTACTTTATATTAGCTGTTCTTTTTTATAGAGTTAGGTTGAGAATATAATATGGACTATTATTAGATAGAAATTTATCATTAACATAAGTCTAATGATTTGAAATATACCTATCACATTTAATATAATAGAAATCGTACATTCATGATAAATGATAACTGTAAAAAGGGAAATATTCAAAGCATACTAAACTAATCTGGCGAGTTACTGGCATAGGTTATTTGGTGTCCTAAAATCTAAATAAAAAGAGGTTTGTAGAAGTAAGGTTAGGTTTAATACTTAGTAGAGTTAGGAAAAGTAAGTACATGAGTGGTGTACTTAGGAAGATATTTTGTGCAAGTAGCAAGTACCTGGAAAGTACTTGAAGTAGTATAGTCAAGTATTTGGTTGAATAATTGATGTATTTAGAGTACTTCAAGTGTAATTAAATACTTCAAGTACTGAAAAATAAAATTATAGGTATTAAAAACATATCAAAGTTGTTCCTAGGTTGTTTTTATACAATTATACCTGTTTATCTTTATTTAAAGAAATGAATACTTTATAAAAAAATTATGTGTAGCAATAGGCAAATATTTTATTTAAAGAAATGAATACTTTATAAAAAAATTATGTGTAGCAATAGGCAAATGTTTTATGATTCATTTGGTTTTTGTTCGGAATAATGCCACCACGGGCAAGTCCGTCCCACATATAATTATTACAAAAAAATTCTTTTATACAATAAAATAAACTTTAAAGTGAAAATAATCGCATATAAATGCTTCGGGGAGGGGGGCAGCCCCAAGAGCCTCAGTGTGACATCGTCACAAATTGTAAGGTTACGAGTTTTCGGAAATCATATATAGCAGCAAAGCCTCGTTGCCATTTTTTAAACTTGGTATGTGCCACAATGATAAATCTATAATAGTTACCAATTTTCCAATAAAAAAATTTTATTTTTTCTGTTTTTGTTGTGGAATAAGGTAGATAAAACTGAACAAATAATGAATATCAGTTGGAAGCTTCTTAATTTTTTTTATTTTTATGAGTAATTTATTTTCATAAATAATAATAATAATAATTAGACACCCGGCAGCACTACTTTACAGATTTGCTTGCACGGTTATGCAACCATAAAATATTAGTTGTATTCTTTTATAAAAATAAAATATGGCCAACCCATTTATCTTTTTACAAAGTGAATGGATAATAGTTGTGTGAATACACCATCATTTTCTAAAATGTCTGAACTAAAAACCTATCTATATGTGGAAGGGTTGTGCAGATTGAAATAAAAATTCTGTGAAGTACTTGAATGGAATGTCTAGTAATTGAAGTACTTGGTGATATTTTAAGTACTTGAAGTAGTTCAAGTAGTACTTTAATGACTTGAAGTTATAAATACTCGAAGTAGATAACCAAGTAACGCATACCAACTACTCTTATCTACTTTGTTAAGTAGCAAGTACAAAGATATTTGAAAGTACTTGAAGTGCATAAAGGGCTTGAAGTAGTTCAAGTAGCTGTTTTAATTGAACTAGCGCCCAGCTCTGGTTTTAGTTTCTAGTTTTTGGATAAAAGATTAGTCGAAATGTTCTAGGCTAAATCTAATACCCTATTTGCATCAAGTATTTTTTCTTCGAAAGGTGGCGGTGGTGACTGTAATTGAATAGAGTTCCTGTATAATAATAAATAACCTATTATTATTTTACAGAAACTATATAATTAAATAGATTTATCAGAATACCTATGTGCATAAGAATGAATGATTAATGATTAATGAATAACTATAATAAGAACTATAGCACTATGTAAAGTACTATAATAAGAAACGAACAGTGAATGAAGGACAACTTTTCATAAACCTTAACCAAAGTTGGTTTAATATAAACGTCCACTGCATAGATTAGTGCTAATTTGATAGACAACTGACTTTCAAACAAGTTATGGAACAATTCAAAAAGTTATTCGAAATGGCATTTTTTGATATGTATTTGTTCTATAAAAAAATTTAATTTTTAATCTAGCAGAAAACTAGACAGATTCTGTTAATACGAACTGCTTATATTACAACAATGTACTAAATTGTTTTTATATGGTTCCAGCTATTACATTCAATTACAAAGTTGACAACTTGAAAATGGCTTCAGGGGTGCAATATTATCCGGGCGTGTATCTGTTTGAAGAGAATGAAATGCGCTTGTGCCCTCTAGTATTAATTAGTTTATTGTAAAGATACAAACTATAAATCGAATGAATCCACCTTTTTTTACACGAGCAAAACGTTGTAATCTATTTCTGCGGCGATTAAAAAGGGCTCTTTGGGATAAATGCGGCGTTTTTGATCTTATAAAGATGAAATCGCAATTAAACAATGTTTAATAAATTAGTTAAAAAAGTTAAAAATAATTTTGTTTATATAATAAGTTAAGGTTGATGATACGATTTCACTCTTTTGCCTAAAGTCCTTGCCTAGAACCGAACTTGATGCAAATTACCATATGCCTACCCAACTAATACGATTTCAATCTATAAAGCTAAGCTGCTAAAGTAATTCTATGGGAACGCTCCTTTAACCTTATTAAATAGTGAATTATTAATCACGAATAGAATTAATTTATGCAGATAACATGGATAGGATTTTCTAACCATCCCTGAATAGCACACAGTGTAGATTATACGTTCTCATAAGGTTCATAAAGAAACCATTATAATTATAAATGCATTTACTGTGATTCAACTATCAAACGATGCAGCAGATTTCGTAAGATGATATTAAAGAAGTATAAAATCTGTTTTAATTATCAAATCGTCCATGACACTTACTTTTGTAGGTCAGTTCAAATTACTTTGTATAGGCATAGTCTTCTTCGTTTGCGTCAGTACGGAAATTTAGGTATTTTTTGTATATAATGAAGGAGAAAAAAATAAGCAAAATATAAGAATCTGTCTCGTTTAATCTGTATTTCAAAAGTAAGAGAAATTGCTGTGATGGAAATAATTATTACAGTTGGTGCGTCAAAATTCTTAAATTAATGATTAACTTCCTTCTTATTTCTTCTTAAATGCTACCTCCAGAGTTTAATGAAATTTTCAAAGTTTTCCATGTTATTTCAACTTTTACTAATTTTCTCCAAAAAGTACAGGAAATTCCTTTTTGCTCGCAGAAAAACACAAAAATGCAAAAAAATATTCAAAAGGAATACATAAAATAAATTGAATCCTACAGTCGTTCCTTTGTTTCCACATTACAATCCAATAAAAGATCCAAATCTAATCTTTCCCCGCAACTTTGTAATCTGAGTGCCGTAGTTAACCGCCACTTTAGGGAAGGTTATTTTTTTCTTCCCTCCGCTTTATCCGTTTCCGGTTGCAATATTACATTCTTATGCATTATGCATACCCTAAACTCGAGACTTTAAAACTTATTATTTTAGGTTCTAATATAATTTTAATTTGCATGTTTCTTTATGTAGATCAAAAACGTCTTGCTCTTGCTCTCTACGGTGTATTTTTTTCTTCTTAACAGCAGACGAACTTTTCATCGAATTAGTCTGGCTTATGTAAATCCATCATTGAACACTTCAGATTCTGATTTTACCGTCTTAAGGGTTTGATTTAGAAATAGGGACGATTCGTTCTTATCTAAATGGATGTTATTGTCGTAACCAATATCTTCAAATTAGAAACAGTCTTATTACTTTAGCTAAGATTTTACAACGATATTTTTATATTTGCGTGTCTTAATGAAGCCATTAGACGCTTTTTGCGAGTCCTAAAGAAATTTATTTGAATACTGGAAACAGTAACATTTCATTTTTTAAAGTCGATATCACTGTTAGACAGCTGTTCTTAGAATGTCATGTGCTCAGAATCCATACTTATTCAGGTCATTGCTAGTATGAGGCTATTTCTGGGCATCAAAGCTATTCCTATAGATTAGTACATATAAAAATGGTAGTCTGTAATTGAACATTAAAATTAAAAAGTTTCTTATGACACCACAACAATAAGACATGAAAAAGGTCTGGATGTCCAACATATTTTTGATGTCTTCTTCATCAAAAATCTATTATAGTACTACTATTAATTAATTCGAGCATGGCTACGGTATTAGTATTTTTTTAGAAAGATATCACTTCAAACACAAATTTGCAGAAATAACAAAAAATGTTCCACAAAACGGTAAATAGCAACATAGGGTACACAGTGCAATGCAACAAATTGACTACCTTGCAGCACAAGCCTTAATTACACTACTTCGTGGAAGACTTGTGACCTCCAGGAACATCTTGGCCTTCTTAGTACATAGTAAAGTAAAAAAAAGTTCCTCTGCAGTATCATCGTAACACTTGCTGTTTACACAGCAGTCGGTGCATGTTATGGGTTGCATTTTCTAACAAATGCTTGTTTGATTTACTATTTAAAATTAATGCTTCTACAAGGCCTCCCAGAAGGTGTAGTGAGGGATTTTCGTAGTAAAACTTTAGGATATGATTTTTTTCTCAAATAATTTCCTTCTTTCCTTGGAGGTTATCAACAAAATTATTTTTTCCGTTCTATACGTTTGTTGAAGACAACATGGTGCCATTCGAACTATCTTTTTTGTTCAAGTGCGGACACTCCTGGAAGCACATATATCTTCAATTCTGTAATATGCAATTCTTCTCTCAAATTTGTTTAACTGGCAAGGTAAGTTTGGCTTTAAGTTGCATTTTTGATGTTTAATCAGTACCCAATATATCAATACTCAACACAATCTGTTTACTGTTGGATACATTCTACGTCCTAGGAAATGTCTATTGATAACATGTCCATTTCTCTAAATAGTTAATTAGAATTCTTGGTTGATGGATTTAATTTTTTTATTAAGATGTGATCTTATACTGTAGTCAAACAACCCACTCAATGAAGTAAGCGTATGTCATTACGTTGCTAAAAAAAATTTCGTATCGGTTTCATGAGCTGTACGGCAGTATGGTGAAATCGTTGTATCTCCACTAGTTTTTTTTAGTATACATATAGGTACATGATAATACACTTTAGAGAGAACTTATCCACGAATCCCGATTTTGATATGCTATATGACTTACTGTGAGATATAACGATTGTTACCAAATACAATGTCGATATAACGGTGCAGCATTGAACATTGTATCGATTGGCACAAGAGTGTATACTATGATCCACGTAAACTGTTTGGAATTTGCATCGATCGCGTATGTGGAAAACTGGATACAGTAATAAAGTATTGGGTGTAAATATGGAATTACATCAATGTGTACTATAAAAGACCAGGTTAATAAGACTGCTCGCGTTAATTTAATTGATATACATATATATTGACGATTATTTGATGTGAATGCTAGATGGCGTTAGAGGCACTGAAATCATAAAGTCACTGCATCTAATCAGGCAGGTCGCGCTGACGGATTGGGCGGATCCCTAATTTTACATCCACGTTTGTATCCACGTTGTTCTACAAGATTTCTATTTTGAAGACTTCAAACCAAAAACGCAATTATAATTTGCCCTAATTCGGCGTCGCGTCGTTTCAAGTACTCTGCTATACCAGCGCGGTCTGGCTGGTTAGGTGCAGTGACCCCGTGACAGCCTAAACAAGTCCATTCTATTGACAAAATTTGATTTAATAATATAACAGAAGTTGTTTACATTAGCAGTGTTTGGTAATTCACATCTATTTACTCAAAAAACTCGGTTTTCATAGTATTCGCTGTAAAGAATTGTGGCTACAGCAATAGAGCTTTTCCAGCAAAAAGAGTTGAAAAATCGAACGCAGCAATTAATGACACTTTTAATGTCAAACCGACAAATTCAAAAGAGATATTCAGAAAAACTATGACAATTTTTAAATACAATTGTTAAT
Source organism: Agrypnus murinus (assembly GCA_929113105.1). Taxonomy (NCBI): domain Eukaryota; kingdom Metazoa; phylum Arthropoda; class Insecta; order Coleoptera; family Elateridae; genus Agrypnus; species Agrypnus murinus. The sequence goes on along the minus strand of OV816025.1, from coordinate 36,612,823 downwards.
GGGGTGGTCTGTTTTATTTTAAAAATGTGTTCAGCATGGCCAACTAAAATCCATATAATCAAGACTATATGATCATTCTGCGCCCATTTCAAGCCAATTCTCTACTGGTTCAGTCGCATGCTTCAGATTCGTTTTTCTAGTATGGGAAATGTCCATAAACGCTCCAGTATCCAATGCACCAGTAACGACGATCTCTCTGTATAAATGTATAATACGAACCCTGTCTCACATAATTAGGCCGCTGCATGTTTTTGTAATTAATATTTATCATACAACAAATATTATCAGCGATTAAACGATTATTTCTTTGATTGTGCATGATATTAGCAACAAATAAGTCAAATACAAATTAAAAACAAAATTTATTCCTTGGTCCAGTTTATGTGAGAAAGGTCTCGTATATATAGTATAGTAGAAAGCCTTTGATGGTGATATAGCGCTTCCACCATAACAGAACATGATTCGTGGCAACAATGACCTGTATTATGATATCTAAAATGTTCATTATAATCAAATCTGGCTCCTTATCCCATGGTGGGTATGAGTGATCTAGTTAGGTATCAATGATGTAAAAGCATTATTTCTAAACATAAGTGTAGCCTTGATGATTAATCCTGAACTTCACAGAAGTAAAGTCAATCAGATCAACAGCTACCCTCAACGTAGCGTTGACGTTTACCTTTGTTTGAACTTCCAAAAAACATAACCTTAAAGCTCTAGAAAATCTTGAAGCATGACCCTGATAAATGGTTGATAAAAAAAGTATCAAACTGTTGATACATCGAAAAGTATTACTTAAAACACCTAAGAATACCTAACAAGACAATCAGAATACGATTATAACAAAATCTACCATGTCCACATTTTTGTTAATAGGGGTAGAACTGTTAGGGTATTTGAGATAAACATTTTGAGAAAAAAAGGTATGAGGTTTTTTATGCTCATTTGGTAGCAGTACCATTAAGTAAACTTCCTCACCTAAGGGGACCGTAAATTCGGAAAAATTCAGTAGTAATGTATTCTGGACATACTGACTTCTGAAGTTTTGGTATTAACTTTGAAGTAGCCAATTGTTGCTTCAATGGCTCGTGATAGACACTAAAAATTACAGGTAGTAGACCTTTGGCCGTGCTATTATTTAAGTCACTCCTTATAAGTCCCTGAAACAAAAAGGGTAATAAGATAAAGGGATTGCATAACTAAATATTTATGTAGATCATTAAATTAAGTGCCAAGTTGCAAATGCGAAAGCTTTTATTGGATCAGAACTTTTTATGTTTTAATATGTGATTGGTCAAGAGTATTTTGGAAAAACATCACTACCTTTACTAGTGATTGCATTGAATGCGTCCGCTACAGCCAAAGTTCATAACTCATGACCGACAGAGAAATTTCTGAAAAATTCCCATTATTGTATATCGACGTTATTTTCATCATGGCGTGTTCTATGTTCTATAAAGAAATGTGCGAATACATTCTAAATAAATCTATGCGTTTTCTACAAGTTTTGAGTAGGCTAACCAGGCCTGTAGTGATTTCAAGACTTGATAAATCATTTTGTATATTCTTTTCCAACAAAAAATGAATAAAACAATCCAAAGAAATTTCCCTACATTCTGCCTTTAATCACTAGCGCGTATTTATATATACATACCTACGCCTTCATTGTCCCTATTTCTGAACGAATCCATTACAGTGGCGTGTGGTCCATGGAAGCAAGGGAAGCGATGCTTCCCTTGAGAATTTATTAAAAATAAAAACCAATGCTAACAAAATATTTTTATAAAATTATGGTAATCGTTTATTAAATTTGTAATATTTAATCAACTTAAAGCTCAACATCAATTCCGTACAGCAAAAAGTATAATTATTAGGAGTACTATTTTAAATTAGGCTCATTAAACTTGCACGGAAAGGTGATACCGATTCAAATGTGTTACATACACTGCATATAAGCACTGCTTACAAATGCTCTTCTCTTACCTTTGGCGTGAATCAGCGAGCGTGGGGTGATATAGTAGACGATGCTGTTTGGCTGGTTAACATTGTTTGGTCGTTATTTTTATTGTGCTTCGTTCCCAAGTGTTTATTTATTATAATTGTTCGATTTAGTGTTTGTTAAATTTAATATTACTTAAGTAATGTAAATCTGCGAATGAGACTGTATTTTGTCGCATTTTATTATTTTAATTTATAAGTTGGATTTTTTTAAAGACAAATAATTCTATTTAGTTTGCCTGTATGCAAATTTAAAATTGCATTATCGTCACGACTGCAAATTCAGCTGCTTCGGTGAAAGGTTCGAGTACCTTCGATATAGCCGAACCGAGACGATTTTTTGTTCAGTTTGTAAATTATTAATAAGGAATTTTTCGCTTACAGTTTTGGAGAGAAATTACAAATTATTAAGAAAGGCAGATCAAAACCGGAACTTTAAAATTTAACAACAAAGATTAAAACCTGTACCGGTATTTTGCTAAGAAAGACCGGAAAATTGATACGTAGTAGTAGTTTTTTTTTAAATAAAGAATGATAGTCAACAAATTCCATAAGTTTAAAGTGTAAAAGTGCTTCTTTGAAAAACTTTTGCTTAATAATTATAACACTGTTTTTTATTGTACCTAGCAGTGGCGGATCCAGAGAAGTATTTTGAGGGGGAAATCTTTGGAAAAATAATTGTTTTAATAAATAATAATTAAACAAACATTATTTATTTCTATTCTATGTAAACTTATTTCTAAATTGGGGGGGGGGGGAATTATTCCCTCCCCGTTAATCCGCGCCTGTACCTAGGTGTATTATAATTAAAATCGTGGTTGCTTCCCTAGCCTAAATTCTCACCGCACGCCACTGATCTTTATATAAAGTCACTCAGGAAGGTTAGGGTCGGATTCCTTATAATGAAGATTCTGAATTAATGGTACTACTGAAATAAACCATTCTGTATAACACATTGCATTCTATCTGTCCTAATAACTTCTACAAAAAAAATCAAACTTGTTGAAGTCTTGACATCATTTCCACAAAAAATAAAATGTGTGCATATATGTTTATAAATACTATTTAGCGTGACAGTTTATTTACTTCTGGAAACCAATTTACCATATAGACGTTAAATTATTAAAATAAATATTTTCTTGCTATTAACTCTTGACGATAATTTAATAAAAGTCTAAAGGCTACGCTCTTGAAATCTATTTAACGATTTTAATAAACGTAAAATGTAGTAAAAAGGACATATGCGATAAAACATCACATTTATCATGTAATTTAATAGTAAACAGCAAAAAGAGGTTTCGCAAAAGTTAATTAACAAAAAATGTCAATCAATATACATATGTTATGACCACATATTTCAAAGTTTGCTGTAATAATAATGTGTTATCCCTTGACACCATTACACAACAATTGTGTTTGTACATATGTGTGTAAGTACATACTACATACGTAGTATGTACATTTTACTGACCTACGTTAATTGTTTTAAATGTAAACTTCCAATCTGTCAAATGGATACTGTTTTAAAATTCTGCTCAGTCCTCAATGATTGCTTTTAGTTTACAAATTTGTTTATTTTACTTTTTTACAAAATCATTTACTAGGTTACGAACAGTAAGTACAATTTTAATTAACCAATACCATTTACACCAATTATTATTATTTTAAGTCGACGACAATTATTTAAAGAAAACTATTTTTTTTCTTTTCATAAATGTGTTATCTTTAATTGTGCTGTCCAAAAGCAGATTCACAAATGATCTAGTAGATGAAAAACCCTACTTTAAAAACTTCTTGATTGACTAAAGATTAAGTAAAATATATAAATGCCCAAAAATTATTGTTTTTAAAATACTTATAAAGATTGACTGTAAATTTGCGATAGCAGAAGAATTTCATGCCATTTGTTACATTGATAGTACACATTCTTTATCTTGTTCTGTTACAGACAAGGTATACACCAAACTCCAACACATAATCACCATGAAATTCTAGGGCATCTGTATACATTTTACTAAGAATAAATAATAATAACGCCCAACTAAACTTATTTTCTGTATGAAATAAATAAAGGTTAGTAAAAAGTTTCACAGTATTTATTAACAGCCGTACTCATAGAGAATTTACACGCGTGTAACAAATAAGAAATACTAGGTTGTAATACCTGCTACGCGGGTATAAAGTTTTGTTTATACAGTACCAAAAAACTTTAGGAAACATCTAAAAATGACTTTAGAATATTTTAGAAACCATTAAAAACGTAAATAAAAAAAGCAAAAAATAACGTCCCAGCCAGGGTTCGAACCCCCAGGGTTCGAAACCCCAATAGAGTCACGCCAAGAAAGAAAGAATATAGAGAATCAACGTATATATTTCTTGGATTAAGGTTACAGGCGTGTAATTTCTCTATGAGTACGGCTGTAAATGTATAAATACTGTGAAACTTTTTACTAATATTTATTTATTTCATGATTATGGAGTTTCACAAAGTAATGCTGGAAACAATAAACAAGATTATTTTCTGTAACTTAGATTAAAGTGTATTTTTTTATACTGAATCTATGCTTCAGAATTCCACCTTATTAGTTGAATTGCTCAATTACACCACATTTTTTAGATTAAATCTGGAAGATCCAAAAATGCCGTTTTTGGAGATTTTGGTTCATTATATCTTTATAACAAGATATGATAAAAATCTTTTATAATAGCTCAAAATGAATCTTATTCCTTTTTGAAGTTATAATCAAATGCAGGTTGAAAACAAGTTTAAATTTGTTGCGCAGTGAGTGTTAGATTAAAAATGGGAATACATGAGGATTATGAAAACTAACACGACTAATATTACTTTAAAAAGCTTGGGTCCGGCGGTGGACGAGTGGTGTCAGTGCATCACTCGTGTTCCAAGGGTCGTGGGTTTGAATCCCACTTGGGGCGACGGGATTGTTCTAATTAGAAAATTCGGCCACCTCAACTATGGGTGTGTGTATTCGTGTTGCATGTTAGATGGGGGACAGATGACTTTAACTGTTGGTTTCCCCGTAGTGTAGGTGTGAAATAAAAAAAATTACTTTAAAAGGTTTATTACTGATAATTTTTATGAATGTTATTGTTCAAAAATGGTATACTGCAGTGTTGAAACCGATTATAGCTTTCATGATCATCAACGACTTGGATATAGTTTTGGAAGATGATACGTACCTATACTATTGATGCCTGAGCTGTTTAATATAAAATCCACAAAATGGACGATGGAAAAAAATGCTTAGAATGGCAGTTTCCGGATTATATATTTCCTTTTGATAGTCGCATCCTTCTCTGATAATCTTTCAAAAACCTTATCTTGATGATGGCCATTTCAAACTGGTTAACCTCACAATTAATTGAACCTTTTTGAATAATAAATAATTAGAAATCCTAAAATCTATTAATACTAACAATTCAACGCGTTATTTATAAACCAATCAAATAGCACAATTTTAGTCAAACAAATCAATAGCATGGTAATTACAATGACAATCACCGTTGGTTGTTGATTCCCAACGCTAAAAACTTTGAATTTCATGTTTTTGATATTTTTTAATTCAAACTACTAGATGCATGTTTCTACTGAAAGGATTAAAAAAAAGTTAATTTGTCACACGAATACCACTCTTGGTCCTAATTTCTCGATAATTTTGATCGGCATATTACACTCGCAGTTGACGACGTCGTCGCAATTTTTGTCTCAATCAACTGCTCGCGGTATCACTGCCAAAATTGCCGGCGAAATTGGGGCCATTTATTGTATTATATATGTAAATTATGCACATTTGACTCAATGCCACTATTAATTCCATAACTTAACTGGTAAGCGGTCACAAAAATAAACCTGTTTGGATAATCGTTGCATATCAAAACATCGAAATTAAACTTATTTATTGTTTGTTTAGGTGTATTACAATAACAACTATTTATAACTTGCAGAGCAGGGCAGTGCTGCTGTAGGTTCATTCTGCCTCTTTTGGAATAAATTCAATAATTGAGACCATTTTCACGCTGTCTTGCTTACCTCGCCCTGTCCTTTCCACTGTCCTTTTCGGTTGGCGTTCATGTTGCTGGTAATGAGAGTGAAAACAAAAACGAATGGCGAAAGTAAAGCAAGCTGGCCGATGTTTGGTGGCAGCTGTTAACGATAGATGTGTTGGCTTCGATTGCAGTTAATGTTGATAACACCGACGGCGTTGTTATTGTGTGTTGATAGCGACCTTATAACAACTTAAAAACAAGGCCTTCGTTGGATCGTCATTTATAACAACGATAATTAACACAACAAAAATACCCCGCGATCAGGCGTCATTTATACTTACTAAACAACTGAAGAATGCCTCGACTTGAGATCTTTACCTTACAAATTTAAGTTTAGGTCGCAGGTATTGTTTCCACAGCTCGCTAATTATAAAAGAAATAGATAAAAGTTTAAGACACAAGAAAATACATATTGTTGAGCGCCATCTGTTTAGGAAAGTCCAGGAATTTTGTAAATATAATGATCCAATACTCGCAAACTGAAATTAGATCCATTAAATTTAATTCAAATATTAGTCATAATCAATTGTGTCAAAGTTAGGTTGAATAAAAAATAGTTAAAGACGTTCATAAATATATGGTTATGTAATATTCAGTTTAGTTAGTTTCAATAATAAATTTATTTAAAAACCAAAAAGATAAGAAAGTTTCATATAAAGCATCGTTATAAATAATAATAGAAATGATACCCAACGTAAGAATTCTTAACGATATGAGAAATAATATAAAAAACGTAGGTCGAAAATATTTAATACAAAATAATAGTTCTTTTATATTAACATTAACAAAATAAAATTCATTAAGTCACAATACCTTCTTGAATTAGTTCACTCCAATGTCACCTTACAAAGCAATTATTAGAATATTGCCTTTTAAATCTGAACAAACACTTATCACCAAGCTCGACCGCCAGATGAAACAGAAGAATCTGGAAAACACCCTAATCTCTGATACGACTATGAAATAGTTGAACCAAGGAATTAAAGTTCGATATAATTGTCTTTCTGTAGAACTAATATTTAATTGAGTTTCCTTTTTAATTAGTTAGAACAACCATATAAACTCCGTTATTAACTATTTAAAATATTCCTCTTAAACCACCACTGATTAGTGAAGTTGGTCGTGGAAATGTTTTCCTTTATTACGGAAAACACCACACATAAATGTATCATTTAAAGGTTATTTAGATTTAAAACTTCCATATACAAATTACTTTAAGACGAGATTCTGTTTAATATTAATTTATGATGCATTAAATTCAATATTTATAATTTTTCGTTGTACTAACAGTATTAGTATCAGAACAAATTGTTCATAAAACGTAAGTTCTGTAACAAAACTATGGCCTACACTTTAATTATAAAACTGTAAATCGTACGGAACTAATAATTAAGTATCTTTACGGTAATTATTATAGCAATTTTTAAATTTAATCACTTGAATTTCTACCACTTTAACGGTAATTAAACACGGTACTGGATATTTGGAAGTTGCCGACGGCAAAATCAACCCTATACGTAAAATATAATAGCCCAGAGCTCCGTGCCCTTTTAAAGTTTATTTTGGACTCTCAAAAAAGGATTCAAACTTAGATGATGACGAGCAATCTTAAGGGGGAGCATTTCGAATAGACCAATAAAAGGACGACATGGCTTGTTTAAACCAACCAAAATTAATATTTTTACGCAAAGAAAGATTCAGAGCCCGGGGTTTCACAACGACAAGATTTGAAGACATGATATCTTTCGAGGCGCAGATGTGTTTATTTAAAATTTACCAATAAGCACGTACAAGGAAATCATAAATTAAGGCAAAATAGTTTTAATATTTTTTCATAGAATCTCAACTTATACATATATGAGAATATTTAAAATGTTTGTTCCCATCAACTGGAATCGCTGGCCTTTTTAAATTTAGAGGGCAAATTTATTCGAGAATATTCTTTTTCACGAAAACAAGAGATGGTGGATACTAACATTTGTAAAGACGGTACCTTTGTTTAGAGCGGAGTCTATAGATTTTTCTAGAAATAATTTTATTAGTCTGGAATATTTCTTTTTAAGTAACCATTGATATTTAAGGACTCACATTTATACCGAATACCAACACAATTTTAAATTAAGAAAATATATACATTAATATGCAGAACCGCACTAAGGGTTTTATCATTTATGCAAATAAAATTGCATTTCTCGGAAGTTAAAAGAAATGAACCCTTACAACCTGCGCTTGAGATTTTTTTAAATTAATTTCTGCACCAAATAAACAAAATGCTTATTTCCAGAACAGCACCCCCGCTCTGAATATACCGTCAATATCTTTGAAGCTTATTGTATAAGTACATACAGTAAGTAAAGAAAACTATATAAATCCTTGAATGAGGCTTCTTTATTTTATATTTCAAGATGATTGAAGAAGAAATAGGTTATTTAAAAGAAAGCATTATCAATACTGCGTATTGTACAAAGTTGCAATTGTGAATCCGACTTCATGCTATGAAAGATATAATAGAAAAGTGGAAGGATAATGTTTCTGATAAGTACATTCAATGAAAATGCAAGAATCCAGATCGCACACTCAACTAGTAAGCTTGCCAATGTAACTAGTAAAAACCTATTTATTAGTGTACTTATTAAATGAAGTAGAAGTAAAAATAGCCATATAGAAAGAACAACGAAAGGATGTGAATCATTATTAATACCTGGTGTTTGAATTTTCCTTTACTATTTTCAGCGTCTTTCACTGGCTTGTTATCTTATTGTTTCAATAGGTTCATCTATGTATTTCCTATGTATGTATCTATGTATCTATGGTATATCTTTATTACACTGTAAATAAATAATTAATGAAAATACGATTGTCACTTTAGTAATAAAATTTTCTTTCTTGTGGTTTTCCTAAACAAAGATATCAAAATACCATTAGAATTGGTATAGAAAAAACTTCCACGCCTAAACAATAATCTTCCATAAATATTAACACGGAATCAATAGGAAAAGATAAAAACTTATTGTTTTCTTTACTTGGAAAAAGTTAGTGCATAAGCTTTTTAACTAACAGCTCTTAAAATTTTATATGATAAAAACATATGTATGTCACAAGACTGTGATATATTTGATCCTGTGCGGCTCAGTCAGTGGTCCCTGGTGATCTGAGCAAAATCTTATAGACCAAGAGCCAGCAACGTATTTCGAGTTGTCATTTCAACAGTCGTGAAAATTTGGGTACTAAATCTTATATACCTGCTGAACACTGAAAGTCAATTCTGGTAGCCCCCTGCGGCCGGGTTATACTACCCCAAAATTACTAAGAGTGTGAGAAATAAGATTCTCTCTCTAACCGCAGGCCGCTATATAACTGTCTCGCTCGCACTAAGATGTAAACCTACATATACCTACTTTATTTATTGTGTCAAAATTTCAAGACTTTTAAAATACAAAAATGTCACTTTTTTAAATCAACATTTATAGCGTTCTGGCAACATTTAGAAGGGAAGGAAGTGTTCTGGCAATATTTTTTATAAATAAAGAATACTATCGAAAGTAACCTCCTGAAATTTCATAACTTATAACGTTGAAATTCACAACCCATTATTTGTTTGATGGTCACTATTTAAAACCAAGCTTCTCCGTTGTTTGGTTGTCACTGGTTTTCCCTTTCTTTCGGTTTATCGTGAAGTCGCTTCTGCGCGGTTGAGCTCCCTGCTCAATAGTAGAGTGAAGTAACAAAATGGCTGGTTTTTGGTACTAGAAGTTGGATGTACGAGATATTAAGAAATTGGTTTTAAATATTAATTCGCTTTAGCGGAATAAATCTCACATTCAACGGAATGATCGCTTGGTTATTTGTGTGCGATCGGTCGTCAAATTGGACGGATTAAGTTCTGGTGCTAACCATTTTAGGTAAATTATTTTCGTTAAAATCTCGTTGCGTTAAATCTCACAAATGTCTTTTTATTTTAGGTAATATTTCCCTAGTAGTCACCTTGAGGGAATTGTTTGTAAAAGACCTTTCAGTTTATAGAAAGGTAAAAATCTTCAAATATTTAAACTTAATACAATATACAGGGTGATTTCTTTGTAGGTCTTTTTTTCTTTCTTTTGGGTTTTGGGTTTTGTTGTTCGTTGTCGTATTTGTGTTCCCGCTCTCTGATCGTGGGTTCCATTTAGGAGGTCCGTACCTACATCTATACAGGTATCGGGACGGAATTAAACAACCAACATCGTAGGGTGAAGTGATAACCCCTAAGCAGGGTTTTAAACATTCAGCCGTGGATCTTCGAATGGTGGGACGTTTGTGAAAATTTGTATGTATTATATGTCTGTGTTTTAGTTATATATATATATATATATATATATCTATATTTATTTAATGTATTTACAATTTCGTCATGCATGTTAATTTTAAGAAACGAGATCTCGACTAGTGGAATTGTAGGGTAGATTTAAGTACAACCAACTGTGATACAGATCACCATTCACCTTTTTTTTTTCTCTCTATTAAGCATTAAAATTGCATTTAAAGTTAACTTTTAAAAACTGCCAATAGTTTAAATAAAGCCCTACTTAGAAAGTTTACATTTCACTACGTGTTTTATTTATTTATTATTCATTTGTTTGTGTGATTTTAATATTGCTTTTCAGTTCATCATTTGTAAGTATATATGTACGGTACGGCCAAAATTGTGGAAGTTGCCCATATTTTAGTAGAAGATCTATTTCTTCGTTTGCCTGATAAGCTTGAAGCTTTAGTAATAAGCATTGTTTTTAAACGAAGTGGCGCTTGTTTTTTTATCTTTTATATTTTGTATTACCCCGCCCCTCTCCGACTTATTGGGGGCTAGCTGGCAAAAACTAAAGCAGTGTTATTTGGATCAAGCTGATACTTCCAGCACAGCTACATTTTGGTTGGTTAAGTATTTCTTTATATAAAAATAGCCTTTGTGTTTCTGTAGGTTATAAACTGTTACTTTACATAAATTGAATCTTATTTCTCACCCTCTTAGTAATTTTGGGGTAGTATAACCCGGCCGCAGGGAGCTGTCAGAATCGACTTTTAGTGTTCAGCAGGTATATAAGATTTAGTAACCAAATTTTCACGACTGTTGAAATGACAACTCGAAATACGTTGCTGGCTCTCCGTCTATTAGGAAAAATTTTGCAGAAAATCTGATTTTCTGTCTGCTGAAACCATAGAAACAATCTCCACTATTTCAATTGAATTTTACTCTAAAGCATTTTAATAGATTTGGACCTGGAATTAAAAATACCTCGTTATGTATGATGTTTATTAGTTTCATGAGATGTTCTAGTAAAGATTGAGTATAAATTTTGTTTATTGTTTCTAGCCTTCAGTGGCGTGCGGTGAGAATTTAGGCTAGGGAAACAACCACGATTTTAATTTAATATACCTAGGTAGTGGCGCGGATTCACGGGGGGGAGATGGGGGAAATCCCCCCCCCTCAAATTTAGAAATAAGTATACATAGAATAGAAACAAATAATGTTTGTTTAATTATTATTTATTAAAACAATTATTTTTATCAAAATTCCCCCCTCAAGATAATTCTCTGGATCCGCCCCTGCTAGGTACATTAAAAAAACAGTGTTATAATTATTAAGCTTAAAAGTTTTTCAAAGAAGAACTTTTACACTTTATACTTATGGGATTTGTTGACTATTATTCTTTATTTTAAAAAACTTGTACTATGTATTTATAATGCAACTAGATTTTCCGGTCTTTTTAGTAAAATATCGGTGCAGGTTTTAAGCTTTGTTGTTAAATTTGAAAGTTCTGGTTTTGATCTGCCTTGCTCAATAATTTGTAATTTCTCTCCAAAACTGTATGCAGAAAATTCTTTATCAATAATTTACAAACTGAACAAAACAATCGTCCCGATTCGGATGTATCTGAGGTACTCGGACCTTTCACCGAAGCAGCTGAATTTGCAGTCATGACGATAATGCAATTTTAAATTTGCATACAGAACAAACTAAATAGAATTATTTGTCTTTAAAAAAAATCCAACTTATATAAATTGAAATAATAAAATGTGACAAAATACAGTCTCATTCGCAGATTTACATTACTTAAGTAATATTAAATTTAACAAACGCTAAATCGAACAATTATAATAAATAAACACTTGGGAACGAAGCACAATAAAAATAACGACCAAACAATGTTAACCAGCCAAATAGCATTGTCTACTGTATCACCCCACGCTCGCTGATTCACGTCAAGGCTAAGAGAAGAGCATTTGTAAGCAGTGCTTGTATGCAGTGTATGTAACACATTTGAATCGGTATCACCTTTCCGTGCAAGTTTAATGAGCCTAATTTAAAATAGTACTCTTAATAATAAAACTTTTTGCTGTACGGAATTGATGTTGAGCTTTAAGTTGATTAAATATTACAAATTTAAACAAACGATAACCATAATTTTATAAAAATATTTTTGTTAGCATTGGTTTTTATTTTTAATAAATTCTCAAGGGAAGCATTGCTTCCATTGCTTCCATGGACCGCACGCCACTGCTAGCCTTATATGGTAAAACTACATAATCATGAAAGAAATAAAAATTAATAAAAGCTTCACAAGTTTAGTATAATGTACCTGACAATATTGTTTCAACAGCTAAGCTGTCATTATTAAAGGTAATAGAAATATAAACAATCATGTCGTTAAGGTAAATGCAAAAAATAGATTACTAGATAAAAAGATAGAAATAATAAGAATTTTTGAATAATTCTTAATAATTTTAAAATAATAATTTTTGTCAGGTACTTGACATTATAATAAACTTGTGAAACTTTTATTAATCTTTTATTTATTTCAACATTAAGTATAAATACTTATTAAATCTAGTATACATATTTACTTCAAATATAAATATGTATTTGTTAAAGTCAATAAGTCACACTTATTGATAGTCGATTTGGTCTTGGAACAATCATTAATTTAAGAAATATGTTACATTTGAATATTGCTTATTATTCACTCAACTCGGAGCCTACTAACATCATAATAAAAGTGATAACAGTCTGGTGGAAAGGACTTGGGATATATTATTGTGGTTCAGTTGCCTTTCTTTTTATATAATTTAAAACTATTTATTTGTACCTTTTTTTTAAATTATATTTTTTGAAATAAATTTTCTTTTTATATTAAATTTATTTCTTTGTAGGCTGTTATTTTATTTATAACATTTTTTGGTTTTTCAGTGATTGAGGACTGGCAGCCTTTAATAAAACATTTATTTTAAAATCAATTTGACGTTTCGCCCCTCAATGTGAGCTTTTTCAAAAATATTTTATTATCTTTTGTTATATGTATAAAATTTTGAACATAGTTTTTATTTTTTTATTGAAACACTATTTTAAAAAGTTAACCTTTACATATTTTACATTTGTTTTATCAAAATCTTTGATGAGTAGTTTGGTTTCGTTTCCAAAGGCCATGTTCAAAATTTTATACATATAACAAAAGATAATAAAATATTTTTGAAAAACCCGCATTGAGAGGCGAAACGTCAAATTGATTTTAAGATAGATGTTTTATTAAAGGCTGCCAGTCCTCAACCACTGAAAAACCAAAAAATTTTATATTTATTTGTACCAAATCAAATATGGCTAGCTCAAACATAATACTACCTCTTCTCGGTTTTTTGGGGGTTCATAAATTGATTAAATATTATTTGATCGCTTTCTTATTGTTGATTAACATTATGAAGTACATATTTTTGAAATTATTATAGCTAGATTAATAAATGTTTATCAAAATTTTGCTAATCGTATTAATTGTATTAATAAAACATTTCACACAATACCTTTCTTCCAAGTAGTCTTAAAGTTCCGTAAATTATTTTGCGCCAGTCGAAGCACCAGGGTCTTTCTATAACACTTTTGACAACAATGTGGGTTCATCAACTACCAATTTAACTTCAATTTTTTTATTTATTCTTTTATTATACTTTTTTACGCGTCTTTCTTTCTTAAAAAAATCAACAACAAAATCTTTTCTCGATTTTCTTCTGTTTTTATATTCAAAATAAGAAAATTAAAATTATTGAAATGTAATAAAAATATAGTTAAATAAACCTATTTAACCAAAACTTAATAACATAATTCAAACTATAATATTATATGGCTTTTATCACGCATAACTACAATTAAAAAAATATTAGAAATAAAAATTTGCTAAACGGTACTGAGTTTTTATTAATTGATGTTGTTGAAATAAAACCAGACTTCCTCAAAAGTATTATTGCAAAACCAAAGACTAATAAAGATTTTTCAAGTCGATATGCAAAGCCTTAATGCTTTATGTTTTATTTGTAATTAATTACATATCTCATTATCTCTAGATATTTTGTACAGCATTTTTCATCTAGCAGAGGTTTATAAAGTAAACCCATTATTGATTTTAAGTCATACCTAGAAAGTTAATTATTTATTAAATTAATTAATTAATTTATTTATTTCCAGAATTACTAAAGAGAAACCAAATATCATTTCACTTACCAATTGAATTTTGAAGCTTATGTTAGCACAAATACTTTATTAAAAGATAATATAATCAATTTAACCCTGAGATTTCTATAATAAAAGTAAAATTCATAACCATAAGTAACATTAAGTTTCAAGAAAGTTTCAGTTTTTTCAGTTAAGTTTAAGAATATTAAGTTTCTTGTGTTGATTTGGGGAAAACCAAGGTGGAAAATAAATAAGAATCCAGTATACTTAAAATTTGAAACAACCAAATACTTCACATATATATCTCCGGCCCAACTTGGTGCAATCATAGATAAAAAAATTAAATCAATGCATTTTAAATATGACACCCAACACGTTTGGCAAGTCTCAGATCTCAGAAGTGTCAGCATGCTATATAGCTTCGTTTACTATTCCAACTCATTATTTTCCGAAAATTGTATTGGAATTATTACCGCTACAGTTACTGTTACAACATTAACAACATTGCACCTATGCAAATAGAACTCTTTGAGGACATTAAAATGCCAAACCTATTTAAAGCATTTACATTTACATTACTGTAGAATTTTTATCAAAGCGATAAATAGAAAATCTCTTTGAACTACCCCGTTGCGAACAACTCTGAAGATTAATTTTACGTTAATTCAAGATAAATTGATTATAATCAGAAAAGTTTGCTTTATACAACCTATCCTTTGAGGTAATTTATAATAAAGTGTACATATACATACTCGTATGTCAACACGCAGGATAATTCTTTGATAACATTTTCAAAGGATTTTTACATTCTGTTATAAATCCAGGAAATTAAAATTTAGGAAGGATGGAATTAAAACTTTTAGCATAGATCTGATACTTTTGGCGGCGATTATTTAGAAATGTATACTGTGTAGTCCAACATGTGGACCGAACTGAGAAGTTTCTGTAATAAGTGTGCAGATTTCTATTTATGGCTCGTTATTGTCTCCATATCTAAATAAGGTACATACGTTTTTTTGTTTAGATGTTAATCATTCTGTATTGCACATTTATTGCTCTTGATTACTGATCAATAAAAATCAATTTTCGAACTTGCTACAACCTTTTTTGATGCTTGTCTTTATACAGTCTTCCAGAAATTAGTCTTTAGAAAGGATTTGTACATAATTTGGCAAACTCGATACACCTTTAGAAAATCCAAATGCACAGAGACTGTGAGTTCGATGCATATACCTTGTGCACGTTGAGATTTCACGTTTTAAATAGGTACTGTATATAAATATTCATGTAGAATTAGCAATTACAATTGATAATTTATTATTTAAGTTTATTGATTGTTTTGTTTGAAGACGTTGTAATTTGTATATTACATTAATCCTGATGTTACTGTCAAAAGGTTCAGCTACTTTTATTGAGTTGCATCCTGTTACTCTTCCGTAACATTCTTCTTAGCGGCAATCAATCCGTGTATGTTGAGTTGCCGAAATATTGCTTCGTCTAGAATAATTATTATCCATTTCTTTTTCACTTACAAGTTTTCCAATGTCTAATTTTGCCGAATTAATTGGATTTTCCTGTTATCCGAATTAATTAGTTTTTTTGTAATTAGCGTACGGTTCTTCAGTAACAGTAACTGATGCTTCGTTTCGTCAATTGGTAGTTTTCTGAAAAAAATCATATTGCTATCCACATACATTCCACTTTATTTACTTAAGCTAGAGTTGACTGTTTATTTAATCAAACTTAACTTTTTGTAACTTGCTTTTGTCTCCATCAAATATGAATTTTACTGATTGACCTACTTCTCAATTACTATTTCTTAAGTTACTATTTATTAATAAATAATTCACTAGACGAAGAATTTTAGAACAATTAAAATTTTTGATTTTTTTGCTTGTTTCGTATTTTTAATGCAATGTGAGAACAATGGGAGTACCTAAAATTTAAAATGCGATTTACTCGAAAACTAGCAGGAAACGATTATAATGTTGATAAGTATAATATGTTTTAAATCATTACAGCTACTCCCCCATTGCGAGGTTTCTAGTTAAGTATATCAGTTACACCCTGTATATTTAATTGAAAATTAACGATAACATTTAAAATGTACATGCTAGATATTCCTGATTAGAACTACATAATTGACTAGTAGTAAATACTTTACTTTCTTCTTGAAAACATTAATTAATTGAATATTTTTCAGATCTTCGAGTAAGCGATTAAAAAGTTTAAATGATTAAATTAAATGACCTTTACGAATTTTTTCTAACCTGGCATAAGGAATATAAAATGTCACTGGTATATCTAGTAGTGTAATTATTAAATATCACCGCATTTGAGAAAATCATCTAAATTGCTTTTAACATAACAAACGCATTTAAAATATATAAACTCGGCAGTAGAAGTATTGCATATTGTTTGAAAAAAGGACGACAGGATTCTACTACCGGTAAATTAAACATAATTCGCAATATTCTTTTTTGCATGATACGAATACTTGAAAACTATGTGATCCGTTTCCCCAACTCATTAGTCCATAATTTAATAATGACTGTATGCATGCAAAGTATTAGATTATTAGCACTTCTTTGCTTATAATACTTCTTAACTTAAGAATAGCAAAATTCTTAGATAGTAATTTTTTTACCTAACTAGATATTCTACATGAGTATTTCATGTTAGATTTTGGTCCAGAAACATTCTCAAAAATTTAGTTTGTGGACCTGGTTCTAATATTTGCTCATTTGAAGGAACAGGAAGTGGGAAATCCAATTTTGTTGTATGTTCGGTTTTTTGGGAATTTAAGGTTAACTCATTTTTATGACACCAAGTTTCCATTTAAGCAGTCTAATAATTATTTGCCGAGACAATGACAGTTGTCTGCACATAGCGTCAAATATTTAGACGAGCATCGTTTATAAATAATATAAAAAGTATCGGTCCAAGGATTCCTCCCTGGGGCATACCGAACGCAATTGGAATACTGTCAGAAATAACTGTGGAATGATTTCTTGAAATTTCAGTGACCTGTAATCTGTTCGTGAAATATGATTTAATCCAATATTAATCCAAGTCCTCGAATTTCATAATTAAATAGTTTTTTAATCAATAGTTTGTGCTTGACAGTGTCGAAAGCACGAGGCAAGTCAAAAAATAAGCCAGCACGTTTTTGTTTATTATTAAAATTATGAAGAATGTGATCATAAAATGATATCACGGTTTTCCCAGTGGTATACTTATGGCGAAAACCAAACTGTTGGGGCGATAGAATCGTGTGTTGATTAAAAGGCAGTCAATCAATCTATTGTAAAAGACTTTCTTAAATATTTTTGAGAGGACTAACAACAAAGAAAGAGGTCTCTAAAAAGGAATCTTCCCCCTTTTTTTAAAATAGGCAGAATTTGAGCGAATTTCAGGGAGTCACGAAAATATAGTGGGATGCATATTTCATCGCAAATTTCCTTTTATCAAAAAACAGGAAATTCGTGTGTTCCAATTCCTTATTCATTGAGTAATTAATACTTTAATTATATTATCCGGCACAATGTATAATTATTAAAGTTTAAAGATAAAGATAATTAAAGCTAAAGATGCAAAATAGTTTTAGGTTTCAGTTTTAACAGCAAGCTTTACATAAAACAAAATATCCTTCTCATTCCTTTTTTCATAATAATTATGTTTATGTATTTTTTAAATTTCCCACTTCTCAGACAATGAATTCTGCAGAAAAATTAAAAAAAAAATTTTTCAGTTAGATAACTTCAAATGACATAATTTTATCTATTTTTATTGTCCTATAGGTGGCTTTTTTTGTTTAAAGGCCAACAACATACACATCAAAAATGCAAACAAAAAATTATCCTTGAAATTTCTAATAAGATTTTGTAGATTCATTCCGCATTTCAAGGTGAAGTATGATTTTTCCTTATTTCCTCTTTTGCTTTTAGCTAACACATTACGTAACGCCAGAGAATTGAAATGCATTCCTTGTTTTCTTAGTTTTCGATGCGTTTGTTTTCAAAACTTTGGTCATCTATACAAATAATATTTGTTTTATTTTTGGTAATCTACCAAATGTTGTCACAGAATGCTTCTACATAATGCAATAATAACAATTCACAAACCTTTTGCTAAATTGTTGTGTTAGAATTAAAACAGATGTGTTGCTATTACGTATCTGAGAGCCCTCAGGGAAAAATATCTTAAGATTTTATCGTAACTTGTTATCCTTGATAGCGGTCAACCATTGGTTGTTATTGGATTCTACCTTCTTTTATGTGCTTATTTGTAAATACAGCATACTTACATATAATCGTAATTAACAACCAAAACATTACTTTATTTTTATTTAAATTTTCAAATATAAAGATAACTTTGATTCCGAGCCACTTTTCACAGCCATTCTTTAAAACATTGAAACTGAAGGAATTGAATTTTCTGTATAAATGGTAGTGTTTTGCTGATACAACGTCTATAAAGAGAAATACTTCAAAGAAAACTCACTTTCTCGAATAACGAGCTTCAATAAGCTCCGAGAAAATTGGGAGCGTCCTAAAATTGTTTACTAAGTTTATTTACAGTTTTATTTTCAAATAAGCTTTGATTTCCTTTATATACGTATGTAACTTGATTTTCTGTCACCAAATCGATAATTTCCTAAACGACTCACTCATCAAATCAATCAGGAATCGACAACCCTCACGCGTAAAGAGAACAACAGCCAACAGCTCCTCATTAGTCTCTGCCATCAAAGAGGGACTAAAAGCTCGTTCTGTTAGTTCTTTTGCACACAAGAACACTTAATTTTCAGAAGCATCTCGCTTGAAAGCTCCAAGAGAATTTTTCGGTGCGACTAAACCAAAAGTGCTGAAGCTTGCAATTCACTTAAAGTTTTGGTCTTTTCAAATGTCTGCACTTTACTGCATTTCCCTTGGATTTTATACCTGTTTGAATTTGTTAGATAAGAAAGAAACGTAAAATTCACACAGAGTAGTATGGATGGAGAGAATTGACGACGGTGGTGTTTCTGTCATGCAATTTGAAATTTAGATCGATTGTATATGGTAATGTTCTAGAAGGACCTAAAGGAAATAAAACAAGAGCTGTTTCGAAGTGAATCCGGAAATAGATTTCAATGTTTTCTTTATTAACTTTTGTCGGGGAGGTTTTGATTTTTCATGAGTATAGCGCATTGTACTTCATTTTATTAAGAAAGACCGGGATAAAATGGGTTAATAGGTTGTAAATATCGAATAAGGGTTGCTTAGAATGGATTTACTTAAAAATATATAATTATCCATTATTTAGTCTGAGAAATAAATCATCTCAGCGTGAAATTTCTAAATTGAAACTTTGAAATGTTACGCTGAGATTGAAGTTACCTATCACAAAATCAACGGGAAGTGATTAATACATTAAGAACGTAATATGCTGAATAAAATGAAGCATTTAGCGGCCTAGTTGGTGTCTTTCCTTATTAGAGTGAATAATCCAACATACAAAGATGTATGTATACCGGATGTCTCTTAGGCAGCCGGACATAATTCTTAATATAGTAACGTATATTAATACAAATTTATTGAAAGCCTCAGAAAGTTATGAAACCAGGAAACGTTGATAATACTATTTTTTATGAATATAGTGAAAACTGCCTGAACCATATCTAACCGAGCCAAATATATGATGCAAAGATATTTTCCGACTGATGCATACATATGATTTATTTTAAATAATGTAAACATGCTTTCACTAACGAAACGTGCTTTAAAATGAACAAAACTTAAACATAAAAGCTATGTATGAGATTCCGATACTAAAGTGTTCGGTTGGATTTACTACACACGGTATGTAAGATAGCTAGGCAATCGAAGGGGTTTTTAGCAATTCTCATCGATACTTATAAAAGTGCTAATATTAACGTTCCTTACTTGTTTCACGATTATAAGGTAGAGAGCTGCTGATATAGTATGTAGTAGTATATGTATGCTGGAGCATACATATACTGATGGAGCGGTATACATTTATATACTGGATTCATATATTCAAATTTCAATAATTCAGAAAACTTTGGTTCACGAAAAAGGTCGCATACCATCTAAAAGAATGAAAACGAAATCTTCCACAGCAGGTGCAAATTGACCTACCTTCCATTTTATGGATATTTTAGCTAAAATTACATATCAAAAGTCCAGCTTATTAGTACTGTTATTTCAAACCATTTTCAAGCATGAGCTTCCAGCAAGGTGGCTAATTTTAAGTTTGGAGTTGCACACATTTGTATGTGGTGCAGCAGTTTTCTGGGCATCATTGGGTTCAGAACAATTTTAATTTAATTAAGTAAGAATTTTTGAACCCAGAACGTAGAGCTTAAAAATCATTGCTCAATATCAACCTACAATTGTAAGACAATGCAGAATTAAGTTTTATTTATTCATTACACGTAGTTCAAATAAATTTTAAAAATATTGCTTACCTCAAAATGTAGATCACTAATTGGGAAACGGTAGCAATCTTTAACCGCAATTAAAACTGTCGGCTGCCAGCTAACTAGTGTGAAGTCGTGGGTCTCACAAGAGGTCTTCTGTAATGGACGCCAAGAATCGTCTAAAATAGTTACAGTATTGGCCGACAAAATCCGAAAAGGACAACACATTTGCGACTACTACCAATGTGGTCGACTTTTCCCAATATTGGCTCCTCGATAGCTGAAAAATATAAACCCCAAATACCACACATATAAATAAGACATCTTCAAGTAAGAAATATACAGTGCTTTATTATTAATTAAAACAAATTATCGGGTAGGTCAACGAAGATAAATCAAACAAGGTGAACTAGCCTTGGCAAAAATTGAATGTAGTTTATTGATTTCTATATACAAATTTGATCAGAGTGGGGATTAATGCGAGCGTGGTTACTTACACTAAATCTGACTTAACGTCGAGTCTCGAAAATGTAACTGGCACGGTAAATTAACGCGAATACCTGTGATGTAGATTGCGCAATCGTTAACCTCAGATTTTAATTGTTTAACCAATTCATTACGGAGCAAAGTCATACGTATTCACTCGCAAATATTCCTAACAATGTAATAAAATAAATAATATGTGATAAAATTATATGTATGAAATAGAATACCAGACATAAGTGCTACACGCACATTGGGGAAAAACCATTTAACACATACAATTATAATATACAAATATACAGTACTGCTTCTTATACAATAAGGGTTGTCAAACGTTATTGTTGTTGTAAATAGTTGCTATAATATAACTGACTCACGATACAGATGTATGTTCTTCAAACTGAAGAGGAACGTCACCAACCAGGTCGAACGTAGCGTGATCCAACGAGACAGAAGTCAGCGCAATGTTCTTTTAATAACCCAAATATGCAACGTAGTGTATGAAGTTAACGTAAGATTTATTAAAGAAAAAGGTCTGTAACAAATAAAATCAATTACCAGAATGCACCTTTAACATCTAATAAATATCTTAGATAACAGGTGACCTTCTGAAAGAGTTATACCGCTCCCAAATGCGGCAAACGTTAATTATATATCGAATCCTGTCAAAGAATTATAGTATAAGAGACTGAAGTAAAGAAAAGTTAATCTATAAACTTACGAGATCGTGCTCCTAACCTTCTTGGCAATCAACACCAAAAATTAATTATAGATCTGCACGAATGCAATTCCCATATCACAACATAAAGGAAAAACTAATTTAACGGTGATGCCACTAAAATATTCTTTTTAAAGAAGTAGCTCCACAATCGAACGAAAACGAAGTGAAGTCTCTTATCAACAGCAGGAAGTTAGTTCCAAACAAAAAGGCAACCAAACGGAGAGAGAATGCGAAAATTCCTAAACGCTATACAACCTAACACAGAAATATAGCTATACAGGGTGCTACGAAATTAGCACGTAACAATTTATTATAGAATCTGTTAAGCGTCTACAGTATGTAGGAATTTATGATCTCTAAAATACTTTTAGCTCTATACTTCTCATTCAGTTATTTCTTAAAATTCTCACACCCTATTTGAACCAAAATAATGCGAATTTCCGTCCATTCTATCCTCATGCCTTTTCGGATTTTAGGAAAAAATACGTTTCATGGAAAAAAGTATACTAGAAGAAAAATCAATTAATTTAAAAAAAATATTAACTAAGCGTAATCTGAAAAAAGTCAAAAACGCCGGAGAAGCTTCTTAATCGTACTAAAATTAAATAAAATTATGAATTATGAAATATTTACTTAATATATTTTATAAATAAACAATTTTTTTTATTTCAACGATTTAATTTTAAAACATTTCTTTCTGCGGGGATGATCTGTATAGAATGAACTTCACAAAGTATAATCTACAATTACAAATAAATATAAATCACTATGTATCACCACCATAGCCGAATGTAGGGCACGGTCGAGTTGTAATTACAGTACGTAAATCCCAGTTTGTGTAAATTTCTTTATAAATATTTAATATGTTTTATCAATAAACAATTTTTCTATAAATATAATATTTATAATTATACATTTTCAACTTTTATTTTCAATTAACATAAATATACATAGTATAAACAATAACTATAAAATGAAGGGATAATTCTATGTAATGATTGCTTTTTATAAATATTATTTTCATAAAAAAAATGTTTATTTAGAAAATATATTAAATATTTATAAAATAAATTTACCCAAACTGGGATAAGAATTTGGGTTATTCGGCTATAGTGGCTGTCATATACATTTCTTTTTTTGGTTGTTTCTTTTTATTATGAATTACTTTTTTTACAATATTACTAATTACAGCTTATCAATTGATTAATTAATTTATTAACATTTAATATTAATTCATTTACGCATGTAAAATATTCTTTCAAAATCTAAATTTTGTTGTAATTCTATAACAAAGACGGAAAATAAGTAGAAAAAAGATGCATGATTAACTGATGTAACTTTAGCAAACGAATTCACTCACATTACAGAAGATTATTTCGAGGTTATGTCTAAAACGATGAATGCTCCTATATACTATTAGGCCCTTAATATAAATGCCTTCACGAAGAAGTCATAAGAAAAAGAAACGCTTTTTTGTAGTTCTTAAATTTTACTTATCTAAAATTAAATTTAAATATGATTTAGTCTTTAAAATTTCCAATAAATTATATCTTAATGACATTAAAACTATGTAGTTGGTTAAAGGTTTTTTAAATATAGATAGTACTTAAACTATTATTACTAGATCTTAAATTATAGACAAAAAACAAGAATCATTCAAAGTATAAAATGAAATTAATAGATATTTACGTGGTAAGCTTTATAAATAAATCTTTAGGGGCAAGCTGGGAAGTTTGTGGGGCGAGCGATGAAGGAGCGAGTCTCTATAAACCAGTGATCCCAGTAAATATTAATTGCCTAGCATGCAGCGTACAAAGTTCTATTTCCATCTTCACCAGCGTTTGTTATTAATGCGTTGTATATTTTGTATAAAAATACATTTTATAATCAAAGGCGGTAGGACAATTTGTAGCTAGACGTTATCATGGTGTTGTGATTAAGTAACAAATAAGTTTTCATTAGCTTCTGTTGATGAGCATTGTAGAACTTTACAAGTCTCTTTTAGGAGCTCCTAAAATCTTACAGGGCTGTATCTGTAACTACTCATTTACTTAGTTACCATAAATGTCTATAAAGTGTCATTTACATAGAAAGTGGAAATAACAACAATTACTTTGCAAGTGCCTGGTACTTAGTAAGTTGCAATGTGCAATCGTTTATGAAGGCGTTTCCTGGTGAATTTGATTTCGAGTA
The DNA here is from genome assembly GCA_929113105.1 of Agrypnus murinus. Classification (NCBI taxonomy): domain Eukaryota; kingdom Metazoa; phylum Arthropoda; class Insecta; order Coleoptera; family Elateridae; genus Agrypnus; species Agrypnus murinus. The sequence goes on along the minus strand of OV816025.1, from coordinate 36,588,466 downwards.
AACAGCTCCTACACTAAAATTTTTCTAATCAAAGCTCTTGATTCCGTTCCCAACATCTTTAATTTATTTTCTAGTCGATTAACAGCTCCCACGGTGATAAACATTAAAGAAGGATATGAGAATTACGCGTCTTATTAATTTTGCTTAGAAGAAAATAAAAATGAAAACTAAATTAACCTTATGTGGGTTTTCATTGAATTAAGAAATAAATCTAAGTTTACCTTTACTTTAAATAAATTCACTAAAATGTTGCTGATAAAGCAATGGCAAACGAAAAAATGGGAAAAAGGATTTCCACAAGGTAAATAATTGTTGGTGAAATAATTAAAATGTTTATTACCTGTTGATTTCAATATACCAACTCAATGGGGTACAAATAGTTTTGTATTTGTAGATACAAGAGGATTAATCGAAAACGCTATGAATTTAACAATTCCTCATAAATACCAAAGATAGCGAGTAAACCATTATTGAATGACAGCACGAAAAAGTAGTACCTCGCAGGCGCCTGCTGGGTCAATTCTAGGGCCCGGGAAAATATTACCTTAGAGGGCCCCAACACCCTATGGCCCCACCACCCTATTTCGGTTAATTTTTAAAGGATAATATATTTATTTAGATTAATTATTAGATCATCTATTATATGGGATTCATTAGTAACTGTCAGTACAACTTTACGTTCCTCGTTGCGGAAGAAACAGAGAATGAAGGTTGTTGTGGCCATGAGTCTGCGAGACGAGAAACTATCCATCGCAAACTAAGATTTAGCAATTGCGAGGGCAAAAATCTGGTGAGGCACTATCAGCCGGATTATCTGCTGACGGAACGTAATACCATGACGAATTAAAGCTACTCGGTTAGCCACAAATGTGTTGGAGTCCGAGAGTCTTCCAAGCGATCGTATCATCAAACGTGATCTGCTTTTTCTAAGCATCAATGAGACTTTTTGCTGCCAATACAGAACGTACAATTCCAAACGTGGGATGGAGATAGTTTTGAGAGGTACAACTTTATTTGTCCTACTCATCAAGAATATCAGAGCCGTCAGAATATTGTACCCTTAAATACACTACAGCAGCTAACCGCAACCATAGGGTCGCGACCCAATCTTAGGTCGCAAACGTTTAAAAGTGGGTCGCATAAATATTTATTTATACTATATCATTTAGGTTCATGTTAAGAATATATGCTATAAGGTCCTGTAATTTTTAGTAACCCTCCCCCTCTCCCACTCGTATGGGTCGCCTTATCATTTTATTGATATATTTGGGCGGCTAGAAAAAAAGGTTGCGGAACGCTCCGTTACAGCACTGTAACCAAATTCAGACGCATTGCAGACACATCTCCGAGAATGTTTGAAGGTTCTTTTCTGATGGCCGAGTCTAAATTAATAGTCCAGGAAAATTACTATTGGTACTCAATCGGCGCAGAATTTGGTGATTGTTTTTCTCAGTCATTTCTAGATTCCGTAGACTTGTAAAATCGGTATACTGCTAGGTAATGGATTTTGATGTAAATGATGTAAGCTAGGTGTTGGATTTTGAAATAAACACTTATTATTTTTTTACATCTAACAAAAAGCTTATACCAACAAATCTATTTAACAACTTAAAAAAGTTTTGTGTAGTTGTGCATTGAAATTGGTCGTGAAAGCGACAACAATAAGAGACTATATGTCTACTTTGCACAGTAGGGGCGAGGGTTATCTATGACCTCTGATATAAGGAGAAAAGTTTTCATCATGACTTGGTTTATTCATAGGAGAATTTTGTCTGGTCTATTTGGGAATTATTTTCAAGAGTTCTACTGCCTCAATTTAACGAATAATCTAAATAAGAATTTGTAGGAAAAATGAAAATTATATAAATAATGTAAAATGTATTTTTTATTTTCTGATATTAAGTACAATGGAGAATCAAAGACTCTGACTCAATTTAGTAAATTAAGTTAGCTTTTATGTTTGCAACTCTTAAATAAGTTACAATTAGTTCGTTTCATTTTTCCTCGGGATTACTAAACAGAAAACATTAAACTGAGTATTTGCTGTAAACTTTTTTAAATTTTTTTATTCTTTCCTGTCACAAGTTACATACGTAGTATTCTAAAATAGAGAAATTAAAACCCTCGGGTTGAAATTTCCATTACTATCCTCCACTGTTATATCAACTAAAACAATGAAAAAGACACAAACTATACTGAAACAGTGACTAAAGTTTCGCAAATACTTTTCCATGCTTTATTTTGCGGAAAAAAGTTGCCTACGAGAAAAGTATCGTTTTTAGCCCCAGTAGGCTCAAACTCCCCGGCGTCACGTTATGAAATATGGTATTGTACTTTAGGTGCATTATTCTTATATTTCTCGACAACTTATAAATTTCCAACTGGGTAAGAATAAAAATTTCTACTGTAATTCAATGGAAATGCATGGCGGATTAGGGTGGTAAGCCGATGTTAAGCCTTAAAGGCCTCATTCATATACCTTAAGATAACTTTTATTAGATTTCTAGATATGTCGGGGCGTGTTATGATGTCTAAGAATTCTTTTTTCGAGGGGTTTAAGGTTGCGACAGATGTGAAACAATGTGAAAGGAAAAAAATGTTTCTTGGAGATATCTCGACGTAGAAAAGCCAACGACGTATGTTTTGGGACGAAATTAAAAAAGGCCCTGAGTGCCTTTGTTTTCGTAATTAATCCGCTTTATTGCATAGCAGCTTTTATTTCAGGACCATCACCACAACCACAAATAAAAGTAAATGTAATTTTGAGCTTTTGCTTTTTATGGCTTCTTTTTAAGCTTCGAGCTGTGAATCTTTTGTGTTACCAGAAAATCTCTTTTTAATGTTATTTAATATTCAAATTGTTAACCATAGTTCCGCTTTAATACTAATAACCAATAAGATTTGTTCTTGCTGGGATGCTGAAGGTACGCAACGTGAAATAGAGTAAAATCCCGCAGCTATAATGGGGAAGTAAGCCGTGAAATTGAAAACATCAAAACTAGCTATTTCCATCCTTTGCTATATTTATTTTTCAATCCCCGTGTCTCCTTTCGTGGAAATATCTCCAAGGGTTACAAAACAAAACGGTGAACTCGTTTACAAAATATGAATTTAACTGACAAAAATATATATGAGATACAGTTTTGGTTTGCCCTTTACGGAAACCATCTGGGAGAGCGCGAAAAACAATTCTTTCAATAAAATGGAAAATTTATGCAGCAGAACTAGTTTTTGCGGGCAACATGTGACGGTAAAATATTTTACTATCCATACCGCGAAGTTGGTAACTTATTAACGATTTGTTTTTGCTGCCAGTTCTGCAGATTTTTCGCTGGTTTTGTTCGTCAAATTGCTTTTTCCAAAAAAGAATTTTCTGATGGATTTTCTCGTATATATAGCATATACCTATGTGTTAAATCGACCATTTTCTGTCGTTGATGAGATACTATACAGGAAACAAATGAAGGCGTAGTAGTTTCTTTGTTAAGAGGATTTCATAATCTTAAAAAGTAAAATTCGTAAATTAATTTCAAGGAAGTATTAAGTACTTATAAGAGATAACGATATTGTTATTTAACTTCCTGGGTTAATAATTTATTATTATTAATCAATTAGCAATTTCCTCTGACCTGCTGGAAACTTTACCATTCAGTTTTAACAAGAGCCTAAGGCTCTGACTAAACCAAATGAAATATGCTTTGAAACCAAGCTTAAAACTAAATTGTGTACTTTATAATAAGTTTTTGCCCAAAATGTTCCTTTACAATTTATTTGGCAGGTCTTGCGCTAATTTCTAATTACTAAATATAGCTTTAGGTCACGCTTTCATTTTATAGTGAATATTTTAATATCTAAAGTATTTTTGAGAAGAGACATTCACGTTTTACAAGATCAACTAACTTCCATGGTTTACAACTTCGGTACATGTACATATTGTACATTGTAGGCAGTTTGTTTATCTTTTTCTGATAAATTGATACGGAATTTTACTAATACTTAGTTCGCCAAATTTTTATTAATTTATAAAGAGAAGTGGATGTAATACAGATCCTTGTGGGACACCTTTATCTGTAGTTCGTACTGTGGATTTCTTACTAACGAAAATACCATTTCCGTGTGTTCAGGTCAGCAACTAATTCACTATCGGTGGTCGTATCACGTCAGAAAAATTATTCTTGCAGAAACATATTATCTGATCACCGGCACATTTAACACAGATTCAAAAGTAGAGCATCATACTAAAGGTGCTGTGCAAATACTGTAAGTTAATAAACGCCTGTGACACAGTATAATTTAAAATATAATTAGCGCCAAAGAATTTTAAAGTGTTTCTATGACGACTCTGTTATGTAGTTTTGATTTCAATTGATTTTTGTTAGGAAATTATTTTTCTGCATCTATAAAGAACCTCTGTGTGTATTGGGTTGCCTACTGATGTATTATTATGAATTTTTGTAATTTTGAATTTCTGGTTTAAGGGAAGTGATTTTCTTTTTTTGGTTTTCTAGAATATTTATTGCTTTAAATGCACCGATAGGTATTCAGAGCTTCTTCTTGTATAAGCACTTTGCATGCGTGTATCAGGCCATTAATTTTGTTAAGATTAATTAGTGTCAAGTGGTCTGCTAGCGATTAACTCTGAAAAAGTGCTTTTGCATTCGTTAAAGTTTTTTACTTTACTTGTCTCTTTCTCAGATGAAGAACTGTCTGATTTTCAACTTCAAAGAAGTGTGCTCGATTGGTCTTCGCGATGGAAGTAAAAATTTGGAGTTGCGCCACTGATCAGGACTTTTAACTACAAAATTTGCATGTTTATAGACATTCTCTTTGGGGTATATTTTTTGATATATGCTTTAATTCCGTGGAACCCAAAATCTAAAATATCAATCACATTGAAAAAATAATTTTTGGATTTGTTTGGGCTCATTTGTACCAGACCAAGATTAAAAAAAATTCTAACGGAAACTTTTAAAAATGCCCCTGAGTGACCAGATAACTAGTTGAACTGGGCTGACTACCAGTTCAATTTCTAAGGGAGTTTCGATAATCATTTTGATAATGTTTGTCTAGATAAATTCATAAATTCAGGTTCATCTGCTGCAAATGACAGTTGACTGTCTAGACATGCCCGGAAAATGGGAAGTTTTACAAATTTTCAATAAATCTTTCACACTATTTTATATTGTGTTTTTTCCGTAAAACATTTCCCTGCTATACGAAAATATTTTGGATATATTTTACAAATTTATTTTGGATTGTAGGTATATTATCAGAAACACTCAGCTGTTTAAATTTTATCTTGGCTTTCGACACTACAGTATTATTAGCAATCGTTAGAAGTTCTTAGCAGCACAGCTGAGAAGCAGTTCTTAGTGTTAAAGATGGAAATAGATTTTCAAAAGTAAACGGTATAATAAAAAGTTCTATGTTGTATATATGGGTTAGATTCTTAGAGTTATGACAGCAATACATGGAAATATTTTAAAATAAGAATATAATACTCCAAAGTAGACATATAAGCTTACAATTTAAGTAAATGTAAGCTTAGTTACTTTTGATAGCTAGCACGATTTAGGATTACCTGCTATTGACAAGTGCTAAGAGTCAATGCACTTCAAGTTTTAAATCCGAGATTTAATTTTCGATGCGAGAGTTTGAACAGTTGAGGATTAAGGAAACTGGAATATAAATACAAATTTCAAGATCCAATCAATTCAAACGTTTAATGTTAGATCTGACTTATTAGGACAGAATCACCAGATCAGAATATTGACAGATACAATTGTACTTATACTGTATGTAATAAGAATTATTATTTCCTATTAATTTGCATTCTCAATCGGTTGTGTTTCTAAAGTTATCTTTAGCATTTTCTCGTAATAGTTGTCAAACTTTGTTTCATATTAGAAGAAATCCAAGAAAAAACTCCACTGTCTTATTTTACCACAATTACAAATATTAATACATGTTTTTATTCTTTCGGTTTGCATCTTGCTTACAAAGTTATCAAACTAAAATCCTTAAAATTATTCTAGCAAACTTTGATAATCCCACCGCTTCTGAAATCTTCGGACGTGATTTGAGGTAGGTACCGACCGAGAAGGGTGTTGCTGTGTTAAACTGTTCTACCTAACCTACCAAGAATAATGATGCATTCTGTACAACGTTTAGTTTACAAACACCTGTGCAAGCATTTATGTGTTTAGCACATAATTTTCCCCTAGCAGTTCTGACCTTCTCTAATGAAGCACACAATCTAAGATGATAAAGTTCGAAGTTGCTGCTTAGGTGGAATTTTACCGAGTTTGCGTGCTTGAAGCAAACATGTCTAAATAGTAATAAAGTGTACGCTAATAAAAGAGGTTGCGATATGAGGATGATCGAATGAATTTATTATATAATTTAATTTGCAATCTAATTATTTACTTGCTGCTATTTCCCGGATGGAATTGCGTCGCCAATGACAAGCTATCAGCATTCTAATTGCCTATTACTGCGATATGGAATAAATGAAATTTTGCTATATAACCTAAAATGAGGTTAAAGAAATCGAATGCTTTGATTTTTAAAATTTTATGTTCCGTTTTTATAGCAATCTTACACAAAATTTCGAAATTTTAGCTTTAATGATATAAATATATAACATTATATAATATGAATTATTTTGGTTTTAACCATCAGCAATTACTAAGACAAATTATTACTTCTAATACTTATTATTGCTGCATATAAACAAGTATTAAAATTAAATCTGTTGACAAAACAATTTCTCTCCGAGTGATTATAGCACTTACAACAATGACACATTATTAACAAGTGACTATAACGTCTATAACAGGTGGTGTGATATCTATTATAAGAAACTCTTATTATACAATAACAGCAACATTCAAGTTTTATTGTCATTGATATTGTATGCATGCGATTAAATAATTATCAACTGCTATAATGAAACCCTAATAATTTTCGGAGTGTATATCTAGAGCAAATTCAGATATCCATACTTACAATTAGTTATTGTCCATCACCATTCATTAAACGATTCATAATAAATGTTATTCCTGCAGAACTGTCTATTTTACAGACATTTTTTGATATAGCTATTTATTTATATTCTTCTACAGTGCTATTAAATTAACTTGCAATATGCGCATTGCCCTATGTTGCATTTTAAATTAATTGAGTCAAAGCATTATGTGCACATAGGCAACCAAATATACAGCACGGTATTTTTATCATTTCATTCAATCTAAAATGCCGGTAAAATCAAACAAATGAATTACTTAGTAAACTGTTAAATCAATTATTTAGTATTAAATTATTTAGTAGGTATTAAAAGGTACACTAAAGAAGAATAGGTGCAAATGTGTCTGTGGTACCAAAACCAAAATAGCTTACAAATGGCTTGTGATTTATTTGCTGCTGAATTTCCAACTCGCCCTCTCACATCCTTCTACAGTTTTGCGGACATTTAATAAATTAAAAAATGAAGGGTGTATTTGGTCACACAAATCGTAAGCGAGCAAGAACTGTATTAACAGAGGAGATGAGACTGAATATTTAAATGTACAAAGAAGTGAAACCTTTTATTTCATTAAGTTACGTTGCTTCAATTTTTGAAATCTTAGCCTGCAGTGCTCGAAATACTCAAGAGTTAAAAATACAAAATCATCAGCAATTATTTAAAATTAACAAAATTAATAGGACAGGTTTTTGCAAAAAAATGTTAAATTTATTAAATACAGATGAACAGTTATTACACGAGATTTGTTTTACCGATGAAGTTCTTTTCTCTAAATGTAAAAGTAAATTCACAAAATTACAGGTACACTTTATAATTCTACAGTTCAACTAACTTCAGCGTAACCTATTATCACTTATTACAGATATTGGGCACAAAGAAATTTACACAACCAAAATTGAACTCATATACAGTATAGGGAGAAAGTAAATCTCTGCTTCGGTATAATCAATAATACACCAATTGGCCCATTTTTTATTAAAGGCATTTTAAACTCCTATTCTAATTTAAATATTCTCCGTAATTCAATAGTTCTCAAATCCAGCAACTTGCCATTGAAAATGACTGGTACCACGCCTGGTTCTCCATCTCACTCGACAGTGGAAGTTAGATACTTTCTTAATGGAAATTTCCCTGAGCAGTGGATTGGAAGAAATGGGCCAATAGTCTGGCCAGTCAGATCCCCTGATTAACTCCAAATGATTTTTTTATTTGGGGTTACCTCAAATCAAAAGTTTATACCCATACACCCATACAAAACACAAACGAATTAAAAGAAAGAGTTGTTGCAGAATGTGATAAGCTCAAAAAAACTTCCATCAGGATTCTAATGCAGTTCAGGATTTTTATCATAGACTAGGTTACTGTTTGGAACAAGAGGGTGGGCATTTTGAAAAAATCTAAAATAAAGTGGTGATTAACTTTTTCAAATAAATAATTCTATTTACCTGTTGTTTAAAGTTAGGTTAAGTTGGTTGGTTGTTAAAAGTATGCATTCTTCTCTTGAACAGACGTGGTTTGTTATCAAAATACACCTCTGCATCTTTTATTTTACAATAAATGTTACTTTAATTTACTTCTGTATTTCTAATAAACTCGATGTTAATTATTAGCTTAATGAATGTCAAATGGAAAAAGTCAAACCGCTAGCACATGATAAGCGTTTATGTATTGTTGGTTGCATAAACATACAGCCAATGCAATGGTTTGATATGATTATTTCAAAATGCAATATGGAGCATATTGCATCTTAATTTAATAGCATTGTATGTTGACATATTTTTTCCATTGATTGATGTACTCGTCTATCAGTTCATTTACTGATTCATATATTTATTCATGCATATATCTGTGCGCTCATACACCGATTCATTCATTTATTCATCGACAGCTTGGTACACTTATTGACGACTCATGCATTCCTTTATAAATTCATCAGCTTATCTATTAATTGATGTACTCATCCTGCAGTTAATTCATTTATTTATTGGTTCGTTTATTTATTCGTGCATAGATTCAAACGCTCATACACCAATTTATTCAATTATTCATCAGCTGTTTATTGACAGTTTCGTACATTTATTGACAACTCAGGTTTCGTTTTATAGATTCATCAGTTTATCTATTGCTTAATGTATTCATCCATCAATTCATTTTTTTATTCACTGATTCGTTTATTGATTCATGCAGAGCTTCGTGCACTCGTACATCGATTAATTCATGCTGTTTCGTTTACTGACAGTTTCGGACCCTTATTGACGACTCATGCAGTCTTTTACAGATTCATCCATTTATCCATTTAGATGTGCTCATCCATCAATTTGATCATTTGTGCATCTACTGTTTCGTTTACTGGCAGTTTTGTACACTTATTGACGACTTATGTATTCTTTTATAGATTCATCGGTGTATCTATTGATTGATGTACTCATCCATCAATTCATTCATTTATTTATTGATAAGTTTATTTATTCATACATAGATTCGTGCGCTCATACACCAATTTATTCATTTATTCATCAGCTGCTTCGTTTACTTATTGACGACTCATGTATTCTTTTATAGATTCATCAGTATATCTATAATATATAGCAGCTACACATACAGGTGTGGAAAAACAACTTGGAAGTATATGCGAAACCATATGTGTGTATGATAAGGAACGCGCTAGTAAAATAAAGAAGGGTTTATATCGGGTCCCGCCTTTGCTCTTCTTATTTAGTTTGTGTTAGTGGGGTTGGGGAACTACACCAACGCTCGGTTTGTGGTTTACTAAACAACTTTAATGCTCGAATGTTCCCCCACTAACAAACTAAGAAGAGCAAAGGCGTGACCCGATATAAACCCTTCTTTATTTTATTAGCGCGTTCCTTATCATACATATGGTCTCGTACGTACTTCCTACCTGTTTCTCTATATATGTATAGCACGGAGGTGCATCAATTGTTTACTTGCTTGACATTTGCAGGTTCGTTTGCAGTAGCGTCGGTCATTTTTTTTGTTAATTACTGATTAAGCCAAAACTAAATCCTTTGTTATTAATTTATTAATTTAATTGTTATTAATCTCTGGTGTAAATTGTGTAGATAAAGGGTTTTTAAGGACGAAGTTGTCCTTTTTGTTTGTATCACGGAGCCTTACAATTCCTAGTAAACCTTTAAATTCCCAAGCACGATTACTATAGTAAACTGCTATTAGTTAAATATATATTAAATAAGTAAATGTTATACCATTCGCACTCGTCAGTTTATTTATGCATTCATCGAGTGAATCATTAATTGGTACATTAGTCAATTTCTTCAAACTTTTGTCTATTCAACCGCTCATTCCCGATTAAATCATTCTTGATCGATTTATTCGTCGATATTATCGTTCATTTTTTTACACATCCATTCATCCAATCGTTCATCTATTTGACTGTTTATTGACGATACCAACGTTCAGAGAAGTTTTTTTTAGATCTGTTGACGACTCCCGTAGTTAAAAGGTTAATACTAAATAAATCTACAATCGGGCAAAATTCTAAGACTTATATGTTAATAAATAATTCAATATAGTCATGGCGAAATAGTGGAGCTAAATGGGTCGGTTATATGTAGAAGGTGGTCAGTTTTTGACTAGGTTTTTGTTGTTTTGCCTTTGTTTTGGGTAACAAAATAATGGCATTTACAGATCTTAGGAGTTGTGGCAATTCATAATTATATTTTTTGATGAAATGAAAAATGATACGTTCAACGATAAAATAGTTACGAGATTGTGTCATTTAAGATAAAAAGTATACATTTTTACCGTTCCAAATTGCGATTCCTTCAAAACATTTGATGCAGATTTGAAATATGTATATTTAAATATGTAAAAAAATAGTATAAGATAAAATGTTGCTTTATGATATAACTAGTATATATTTACTATGTCAAAAATAATGAATATTATAGACACCTATAAATTAAAGTACGACAACTTGCACTTGCAGTTTTGGTAGGTACTACATCCAAAGGTCACATAATTTCTTGATGTTAGCCCAGCACCTAAACTCTGAAAAATATGAAACCTATTACGAAATGGAATCTATATATTGTGATGTTCACGTTTATGTAAAGTGGAAAAATTAATATGATCATGTACATAAGATAAAGAAAAATTTAAAGAATAATTATTGCACAGATGTGGTTATTAAGGATCAATAAATAAAAACATAAAACATATAAACTTACATACAAAGTCATAATGATATCCCAAGAATACAAAAATTTAGTATATAATTATAAAATAATAAAACAGAATGGAATAGCATATATTTATTATAGTATTTTGATACAATATTAAAATTAACAAGGATAATAAAAGGAAAGGATATCCTAGCCATAGGTCAACCTGAGAATTAAAAATCATGTATATTAGGTAAAGATATCATGGCATCAAAAAAAATAATTTAAAGGTATATTGATTTTCTATAGCATATTTAAAATTCTATCTGTACTTCAATAATAATGTATAAATCACTTCTATGACTAGACATTGTTAGTAAGGAAACAGAAAGAATTACCATAGGTAGGGAGTATTTTGATAAAAGGAAAACATAACATACAAAATAGTTGAAAAGAGAGGTATCTCGGGGAGATGAAAATAATAATAGAATTTTTGAGTTAGTTGAGAAAATATAAAGAAATTTTTTTACTAAAGAAGAAATTTGTATAAATAATAGAAAATAAAATAAATGTGTAAATAGAATTTGTAAAATGATAAAGCTCAATAAATAAAATTGTTAAATTAATAAACATAAAAAGAAAGTCCAGCGTTTTATTGAATAAAGGAAGAGTTTCAGTGTATTAATTACAGAAAGCAAAATTAAAGGGTAATATGATACAGTAAGTGTAATGGAGGGAAGAAAATAAAATTAAAAAACTGTCTTTGAGCTGGGTTTGTTACTCATCAAGGTGTGGAAGATTCGAATTCTTCATTATATTCCTGTAAAAGAAAAGAATCATTAAGGTAATCATAAGAAAAAGATTTTGAAGATACTTACTGAGGTGTTGGGGAGCTGGCAGTCATCATTCGAGCCATAGATAAGAAGAAAACCATGAAAGCAGTTTTGAGACAGTCCAGTAGTCCGGTGATGAGGTCTGAGGTGGTGTGAGGTCTGCAGATTCGACAGCTGTGATCACGGTTCCTGGCGGAAAGTGCATATTGTGGAAATTGTAGGTTTTGTGAAAGTAAAGTAATTGTTGAAAAAGGAGTAAAAGATACATATGTCAAAATTTTAAGAAACTATTGGAGAGACATACAAGGAAGACTTACCTGAAGGAAAGATTAATATGTAAGTTGACAGGGTTAGATTTCTTTCCATTTTAACATCCTAAAATAAAGATTTATAAAATAAAGAACTAATAAAAATATATGCTATACTTACTTATTCATTCTTGGGAAATATTTTAATTGATAACTGTCAGATTTGACATTCCTGATATGTGTCAATAATTATTAGTAATAATCAAACTTTATTTATTGAGAAATACTAACCACTGTGTGAGTGTGGAAAATTTTAAATGTTTTATTTATGAAGTTTAATCTTTCAATAATTGAACCCAATATTGAAAGATAATCATTAGAGTCTCATGTTAAGGTAGATAATAAAAAATTTATAGGTAACCTTTACTATTGAATATCGAGTATTAATTCGACCCTGAGATATATAAGATTTATTGACAATTTGCAATACACAAAAAAAACTTACAATATATACAAAAGCAAAGTAAGACCAAAACATATTTTTGGTGTTGATTGGAATTAACAGATACAACTTTTTGACATAGTTGTTGGGGAATCTTTAAGAAATGAAATAGAAATCTGAAAGTACTGCCTATATGGATCAGGTTTAGCCGGTTGAGCGCTTGTTTATTCAGTTTGTTTTGTAGAGAACTTCTGATTTTGGCGTTTAAATGCAAGCTGGTGTCCATTCGAAGGAACATGTTACGTCTTTTGATGCCATAGAACTCTTTACAGAAACAATAGATCATTCGTGACTGAGTCATATTTTCAAACTGTGTGATATTCTATAATATTTCACTTCCATGAAATTGTTTTTCTTTTGAAATCTAGTTTAGGTTAGATTGAAATTAATATAATTGTTAAAACTGTCCATAATTTACTAAAATGTTTAATAGATTAACTGTGAGAATTGACAAAGGTGTTTAGAGTATATCAACCAACTATAAAGAATTAACCTTGTGTAGGTTTAATTGAATGGCTTATGTAAAAATAAGTTTTTTGCGACACTCCTCTGTTGATCTAATGAAGGGAATGATTGAAGATCCAATGGCCGAAAGAAATTACCGTCTAGAAAATCCAGAAGTTAAGTAACACGAATTCAACTATTACTACAAAAATAAGCTAGCACAATAAATACCTATCCCATCATCTATTCTAAAATTCAATTATGCTTTTTGTTTGTGTCCTAGAAAGAAAAATGCAAAAGCTGTATCGAAGTCGCATCGTTTTCTCTCACCCCTCATTTATTGTACAGGAAAAGTTGATTTCGTGGAAATTCAAGTTGTGACTGTTGCGCCATTTTTATTTGAACATCGTGTAAAAGAATTTAGTAGCCTCAGCTCTAGGAAAGTTTGAATTCTTAGTTTTCGCATTGGTGTTTGCGTAGGTTTCGTATTCTAACATTTCCGATAGACTGGTGAAGTTAGTCAACATATTGCATATTGGATTACATACCATTGAATGGCAGAACATAACGTAACAAAGTTTGCATACCCAATGCCGAAACGAGTACTGTCCCTGTCCCTAATGTAAAAGATATGTAACCATTGTTCTGTTGCTAAATGTTATATTTATTGTCCTTTAGTTACTAAGAGATAGTGATTTTCATTATTTACAGTTGTTATATATGGAGAAATTAGAAAAGGCACGAATATATAGTTAAGGGATAACATAAAAAGTTTAAATTTATTGTACAATAGGTATATGAAAATTGAAAAAAGAAAATTCAAATCAAAAGAAAAGTCTAACAAGACTTTATTTTCTAGTATATTATATCACGAATGGAATTATTGCCTTCTCTTTTTCTAATGACATTTCTCTTATATTAGGTATACATACAAGTCAAGCCATAAAGTGCAAAACTATTTTAATTAAAAGCTATCCTTTATAAGAGTCGCAACTAAAAGTTACTTTTTTATATAAAATGTAACAATAGTGTTTTATAGATCCTAACTTTTTTATTACCTCCATAATATCTTACGTGATACAGTATAGTGATATACGGGTAAGCATGTCTAATTTCGCAGCAATCGTAAATTAATTGAGGATAAAATGTTATTATTATTGATGGTGATGCTTAATGTTAGGATATTATAGGGGATATATACACATCATATACACATATAACATACATCTACACAGAGTTTACAATACAAAGAGATACACAACTAATTCCTGATGCACTATGCCCTACTCCAAAATGTTTAGTTTCTTCTGTGTTAGCTATTAGCTGCAAACAAAACGTATAATTGCTTAGGTGGGCTGGAGATCAAGTGAAGAGTACTCACTACCGAGCACAACAAAACTGAATTATTACAGTATACTAATAACTAGTCATTGGCAAGGTCATCCAGGCATGACCGTGCCGATTTTGTAGTTAAGTATGTACAATTTATTTTATCCATATGTATAAAATTATGAAGAGCGATTAACGACCCGTCGTAATTTTACAACCGCACGGAATTATGTACAGCGAAGCACACAGAAGTTTGCAGGTCAGTTGCGCACAAGATAGACAGACACGAATTAAATACAACAAACACAAAACAACCTGATACGTTATCGCCGACTAGACTGTTCGCACTCGAATGCAAAGTAACAAAAGAGTTGTACTTTTCCACCCTCTGAACTTGCTACTGCGCATCCTACGGCCATACGTACCGTTGTATGTGTTTAACAGTACTAAATTACACAATCGTCAAGGTCACGACCGGGCCTAACCTTTCACTAGCATTCAAACCTTATAGGCGCCTGGACAGCATAACACGTTCGCGCTTTATCCAAGATGGAAGCCAGCAAGTGATGGAATGATGCAATAGTTAGTGCAATAATGTGATGCAGATTGCTGGAGGCGCTGGATAGAACGCAGTATATGAGTTGACATGATTTGATATAGAATTTCCATATTCTACATAACTTAAAGAGAATCTAAAAAAAGGTTCCACTCTTACATGTAAATCGTTTGCGTTTCCGTACGCCTCACGGATATAATTTCATATCTACAAGCGTATGAATATGAAACCAACCAATCAATAAAATTCAATTGATTTCATTTGTTATTGACAACTTCTATCATAAAAATAAAACTAAAAATAAAAATAAAATTTTGCCTATTTTAATAAGGCCTAAATCATTTTAAAATAACCATTATTTGTGAAATTATAGCCTTAAATATTGTACTTTTATAATTAAAAAAATAATATTAAAGCATTTAAATAAATACAATCGACTTTTAAAATAAGTGTGGTATACACGATCGCTGACGTGGTTTTGTAACTCAGTTAGACGGAGTGAGGCGGTAGGAAAGTCGTCGCCGCCGCAGGTTTAATACCAGCTGCGAGATAGCTATTTTTAATTTTTTTACCCAATTCAAAATAATCATTTCTCTTTGAAAACGTTTAATTTCTGCAAAATTTTAATAAATCTCTTCAAATTTCTATAATTAGAGGAAACCTGCAAAAAAAAGTTTCAAAAGCACGGGTTAATCCCTACACTCGATTTCTCAACGAGACGTTAAGGTATTTTTTTATTGTTTTGTTTTGTAATGCCCATATCGCTCTTGAACGATTTCAACGATTTCGCCTTCAGCGTCGTCCCTCAAGCTACATCTTCTTGCGATATGAGCATTATTTCCACTCACATTGTACAAACTACTAAGGTATTACTCGTTTTTTTTACAGATAATTAAGAAAGTCTGTGGTAGGGAGAATTATGCGGAACAGTCCAAAATTTGTAGCTGCGTCCCGGTTATAGAATAAACGGAAAAGCGTAATCACCTTAAGATCAAATAAGAATTATTGAATTCTTTAATAGTTAGAATCATTAGGTTTTAAATAAAAAATTAAAATTCCGATCTATTCGTTTCTAATAGAATTATTCGGTAATTTCAAATCACATATATATGTACTGAGATGATATAGGATCGTGGATTAAAAATTTAAAACGTTAATAAAAACATAAAAAATATTTAAAGGCTAAGATTAGGCTCGGAAAACACAAAAATAATCATATCATGCATTAAATAAAAGATAAACATGCTAGGATACTAGGTTTATTCAATCTAAAGGCTACATGCTAGGTTACAGATAGAGTTATCAATTTTAAATAGAATTTATAGAAGTATCATGCAGACATAACCTAAATTTTTACAAAAAAGTTTTGAATTTATAAAAAGGTCAATTATGTTGTTTTATAGTAGAGCATGTTGTATGTAACCCAGGTTACGTGTTAAGATAGTTTTTCCGATTTTTCTTGAAGGTTTCATCTTTTCATTAGATTTGAGTTTGACGATTGTTGAACGCAGAATAGAATTCTTTTCTCCCATTTAGCTGAATCAATTTCGAGTACATATTTCGCTGGAAATAGTTGAAACAAATCATTACTTTGAAGTTTCAAAGGTTATAATTAACTTACTAATTGCTGTGTGTGGGAGAGTTGAAGTTTTGTTAATGGAGATATCAGCTGTGCTGATATTTTTTGGTTTTGTCAAATCTCTCTCAAGTTACAGCTCTAAAAATAAATTTGAAAATATAACTATTGAATTTTGGTATAGTGGGAAGTGCCAAATCATATTGATGAAATAGCTTTTGATAATCGTGTGATGTTTTCAATACTTTATGTATTACGTGTATGCACTTATGTATTCTTAATTGCATAATTAAAAGCTTATAAATTACCTATTAGCAAAGTGGGTAACAATTTTATCTCAACCATAAAAAAATGTATTTAATTTGAGGTCACAAAAATACGTTACATTGCAAACAAATAAGAAAATGAATTCTTTCTACTGTCCTTACTTTTGTCCTGTATATTTAGAAATTCTGAAAATATATTGATTTTAAAAATCTATAAAAAATTACAAAAGGTCCCAAGAGAAATTTGGAGGTTAATCAATCCTACATTTGTTTAATAATAATAGAAGAAATAATTTATGTATTTCTTAACAGCAAAGAGGCTAGGCTACTTAGATTTTGGACGTCTATAAATTGTAGGTACGCCATCGGGTATAACAAGGATCTTCTAAAAAGCGTGTGGTAGCATCTTTCAGTTTTGGCAGTATATAGATGTACTCAATGAAGAGGCAAGATGAACCAGAGAGCGAAGTACTACTCAGTCAGAACCTACCGATGTAGTAACTATCCGATTTACTATCCTGACTTGAAACGATATGCCACTTCTTCTTGCTATGCCGTCTCAAGTCCTCTTAACGTTGGCAATCAGTATGTCAAGTTCTTCACGATCCTGGTCTGAACAGTTGTTCTGCACATGTTATTTTGGTTCATTGTCGGATGTTGTTTAGCCAAGAGGCTTGTTTCCTTCCAGGTCCTCTGCGGCCTTCGATTTTGTCCATCATTACAAGTTATAGGATATTGTATCTACTTCTTCTGGGAATGTGTCCGAAGTATGCCACTTTTCTGCATTTAACGGTTACCAGTAATTTGTGAGTGGTATTTGCTGTATTCAAGACGTCGTTTTTTTGACTGACCACGGTATTATGAGTATTCTTCTATCTGTCTATTCTTTTTCCTTTCCATGAATACATCCACGTCTCTAAAGCTTCTAGTCGATTGGTTTGTAGCGACTTCCAAGGTCTAGATCTCAACCGCGTACAGCAAAAGACTATATATAACATTTAGCCAAGCGTGGTCGTATTTTTAAGTTAAGACTATCGTTGCAAAAGAGTGTCCTTTTTAAGGTCGTGCGTGCTGTTTCTATTCGCTTTGTCAATACAGTATAGGAGATGTTGATGGCCGTTTAAGTCATTGCTTAGGATAACCGTATTATCTACATATCTGATTGTATTGATTAAATTGTTAATGTAATTGCTGTTCATGTAGAGCTTGTTTAAAATTTTGTCAGAATATATATGTAAAATAGGAGTGGAAAAGTATACAGCCCTGTCTAACTCCAGGCTGGATCTGGTACTCCTCTGTTATTTTTCCGTTTACCCTGGCAACTGCTTTTTGTTGCCAGTATAGATTTTCTATAATCCTTACGTCTTTACCATCGACATCACTGATTTTAAAAATTTCTATTAATTTTGTATATTGTACCCTGTCGAAATCTTTTTTATAATTGATATGCCATTGTTTAATATAAAAATATCTACGTTTAATCTCCCACTAACATTGAGATATTCTTATTTAGGTTCACAATTATAAGAAAAGCATTGCCATAACTATTGTTACAGCTATTTTGATTTGGATCATATTTACCTGTAGTAGTATCTGAAAGCAGTTGTACTAGAAACTGGGCTAACCATAAATAAAAGATCTCTCTGAACAGTATTGGTTTACACTAAAGGAAGATTTTTCTGTTTATCTCTATGGATTACACATCCCCACAAAAACAATAAATGTTCTGACCTGGGAACGTGACTATGGTATCCCGATGTATTTTTTTACGCCGAAACCGAATCCGACCTCAGAAGAGCAAATATAACATCACACCTTGCGCTAGAGCCAAAAACAACCCCCAAATAGAATAAAACACTTCTGACATATGTAGACAATAAATACATGCAAAAAATGGTTGAAAACCGCAAATGTTTTGTATTTGGAAATAGACCTCTAGTATATGGCCAAGAACCCTCCTCGCTGAGGAGGTTAAACCACCCCAGAATGGGTCAAAACTACCTCTTAGTACATAATACAATAAATACATGCAAAAAATTATTGAAAACCGCAAATGTTTTGTTTTTGGAAATAGACTTCTGGTATATGACCAACCCCCCCCCCATTTGTTGAAAGTGTATAACCACCCTTTACATCAGAAGAGTTACAATAAATAATCGCACGCCAAATAAAATACATGCTAAAAAATAAATTCAATAAAACCCCGTTAGTCCTCTAGTGTTTTGATTTATATCTTCGTTTTATTTTTAAACGATCTGCGTACAGGCTGCCTCTTATGTACTTAATTACTTTTTCGTTTTTATTTTCATAGACCAGCAGCAATCCGCCATCATATGAGCATTCCATATTCTTCCATAACGCCGTTCCATTTCTTTCATATCTTAGTGGAATCGTTCCTCTTGTTCTTTGCTGTAATCCCCTAAGTTATCTGGAAAGTAGTCAAAGTGGAATAGAGGAAATGTAACTTCACATTCATCTTACAATTGAATTTTTTATAATTCTCCAACAAACCTGTAATGATTTCTTTATAGTATTGTGCAGCCAGTACGCAGATCGTTTGAAAATAAAAGGAAGAGATATCATAAATCGAAAGACTAGAGGACTAACGGGGTTTTGTTTATTTCCATGTATTTTATTTTGCGTCTGTCTATTTATTGTAACCTTGATGTAAGGGTAGGTTATATCCCGTTTTGGGGTAGTTTTACCTTTTAAGGGGGGGTTGGTCATATACCAGAGGTCTATTTCCAAAAACAAGACATTTGCGGTTTTTAATCATCTTTTGCGTATATTTATTGTATTTTGATCTAAGAGATGGTCTTGACCCATTTTGGGGTGGTTTAACCCCCTCTGGGAGGAGGGTTATTGTATTTCCAAATACAAAACATTTGCGGTTTTCAATCATTTTTTGCATGTGTACATTGTATTTTAATCTAATTGAGGGTTTTGACCCATTTAGGGGTGGTTCAACCCCCTCAGGGAGGAGGGTTGTTGGCCATATACCAGAGGTCTATTTCCAAATACAAAACATTTGCGGTTTCCGGCCATTGTTTGCTGTATTTCTTGTCACCATATGTCAGGAGTGGTTTCATTCCATTTGGGGGTTGTTCTTGGCTCTAGCCAAAGATTTTGAGGGTATATGTGCTTTTATGAGGTCGGAATCTAAGTACACAGAATAAAAAAAAAGAAAAAGTAGAGAACAAACACCCTTAGGCATATTTAGGCATGTATAATTGCATGCTGTTATAAAGAACAAATTAGGAAAGCCACTCTTCAATAATACTTTATTTAGATTTGCTTGCGTATCGGTAATGAATATTTAACATAGTATGATATTGCAAATTCAAGCACGAGAACTCTTCTTCATGCAGAAGAAGTGAATTACTTAATCTTTTTTGCTAGGGCTACATATTTGGTAAATTCATAGAATTAAAAAGCTGCGTATATGATGGATTTTAGAAAATTCTATACAACTGTTAAGACCATTGTCCAAGATCAATACTGATATATGGACATTCTGCCGTAAATCTTTCAAAACTAGGTATATGGAGATTTTGCCTAGGAATAAGAATTTCTACTGAAATATGGATTCCATATTTTAATCCTGAGGCACCGTTCAATCCAACGAGTACCCAATGAACATTTGCGCTGTTCTTAATGCTTGCAATGATACCGCATCTGAACTGTGGATGTGGATGTCCAGGTTGCCGTTGTTTGCTTCGAAACTGAAAAAAATTAAAACAAACCGGTTTTTACTAGTTGTTCTGTATGTTTTTCAAGCATGCTATCTTTTAACGTCGTGAACAATGTTGATATTTCTCATTAATAATTTATATATCATCAAAAAAGGTATATTAAGGTATATATGTAGATTATTGAGTATTTATAAAAACCATTAGAAGAATTGGGTATGTATAGTAAACAAACAGAACAAGGTATAGTAAATTGTTCTCTTCGCCCTTTCAGAAACTGGAATCAGATTAAATTCACTTCTCCATTTTATTGTCTACACATTGCAGTGTACAATATCGAACCAAGCTCAAGAAGTATTTATTAGTTCTCTCGTACTACTCCCTGCTTACCTCTTTCAAGAGCGGTTAATTTAATTCCAATTTATTTAAATACAAAAAAGGGTTTAGTGTCCAAGTCAGATGTTTAAACATCGGGAGGGATTCAACTGGAAAAGAAGAGCCCCTAACAAGGGTATTAATTATCCCGTTTTAGGTAACGAGTTTAACACAAGAGGAAAATTAGATACAGCGTGTTTGTCATCAGGGAGGAGTTGATAATAAAAGTAATTTTTTGAAGCACGTTTTTAATTACAGATTGCAAGTAAAAAATTCCTTCTCTCGATTGGAGAAAATTAAAAAGGAGAGTCGGAAAAGGACCACCTATAGAAAACGTTTTTAAACACGTATACCTGTTCATTTTGCACATTCTGTCGATCAATTTTTCAAATCAAAATATTTTAATAAAGTTGATTTAGCCCTAGTCACGTTCATCCCTTCAAAATAAAATTTGCCACCTTTAAATTAGATATTTCGACTCCTGCCCGAAGACGATAAGGTATCAATTTTACCTTAGGCCTCCTCAACTGCACGTGTTCATTAATTTTTCCACTTTGTGATTTTCCTTTTAATAATTTTTGCGCGAGGCGATAATTGTTTTGTTTAAGGGTTGTCATAGTGTAATAGTCACGGAGAGATCCCGGAAATCCGCTTTATGCTGACAGAGGTGCTCGTTTGGCAGGCAAAGGCAATTCGTTATCCTTTCCAGGCTCCAAAACCACCGCCGAACAGAAAATATGCAAACCACAACCTTCCACAAATAAACATCACCCCAACCGTTTTTCACTGCCAAATTATCCCCGCCATTTCCAAACTTTAAAATCAATCTCTTAAAACCTCTTCAGGCGAATTTATACCTTAACAGATATTTTTCTTCTTATAAAAAAAGAAACAATTTTTTGAACGTCCTATTAGGTGGATTATTACAAGAAACCCAGACAACCCCATTTGTCAGATCTGAAATGTTTAGAATTGCGAGGGTTGGGATTTAGGGATTCTTAAGCACATGTAAGATTGCCCGAGGACTCAAAAGAAATCAATGGAGCAAGAAGAGATGCAAAATGAAACTGGGATTGCTGTAGGCAAATTCTTAAGCTTGATGTCGCGGAAATCTAAAAGTGAAATGAAACTTTTTGGACAATAAATGTTTTGACTTTATAAACAACTTTTATTTCTTTGGAGCTTTTTAAGAGCTTTAATGCAGATTATGTGAAGAATTTTAATTTTATTATTTAATTAGGACGTCCGTAATATTACCTTAATTCCTACGTTTTTTATTTCATTTCTTGATGGTCATTCCATTCATATTAACAATTTTTATAAATTTAGCCCTTAAGGAAACCTGAATTTTATTGATATTTCAATTTATGGAGCAAAAAAATTAAATTTTAGTAAAAGCCAAGAGATTATTCAAGCAAAGAACATAGGAAAGGACGTAAAAGCTGAAGGAGATTTTAGGTCTCGTTATTCCACAATATTTATATTCAAAGCCCCAATGCAAACACGGCAATTGTGTATGGAGATCCCCAGGGCATTTAATATGGTCCTCTACGTAAAGAAGGAGATCCGTAAACAGACCGTATTAGATCATCTGAGTTGGCTTGACTGGGGCCTTATCCTGAAACGAACCCTGCGCCCGTTATTATGCTAGGGCTTAAGGATTTAACTTTTTATGTCTCGGTTACTAAACGTTTCAAACTTTCGGAATTGCCTTTTTATTGAAAAAAAAAGAACAGTTTTCTAGTTTATCCTGCATTGTTTCTATTCGTATCAAAAATGAACAAAAAGACACCTAAGATTATTTACATAATTAAAGAAGTTTTCTTAGTTGGTGGAATTCTAACCAGAAAAGGTAAAGTCGTGATTCTACTGAACTTTTGAGGTTATGTAGCTCTCTTCTCCATGATGCGATTTGCAATGCAAATTAGCGCATTCAAGTCACGTGGCATTGGTACTTACGTTATAATGAATAATATCATTATTCATAAATGGGGGTAAACGTATTTTCTCCTACAAATCTCTTGCACGTGCCGACGTCCTTAAAGGTTCTACAGTTATCACCAAAACGCCTTGTGAAGTTTTAGAAAATTCTTTAGGGATGCCGAAAACAATAGTATTAAACATGTATAAACATATATATGTCATTTCAGTTTGCCCACTTAAAATTTCATGTTTCATAATCATAATGAACTGAGTTTGTGAAATGAAGCAATAATTGGATTTATTTTTGAAAGTAATTGAATGAAACTTTAATTTTGATAAGTTACTATAAATGATACTAAGAACAGCATTCATAAATTTCAAAAAGTAAATATTTGTTAAAGAAGCGTACCTAATAGGAAATGCAATATTATAACTGAAAAAGCATTTTAAACAATCACTAGACGGAGAATGCTTCAGTTCAGTTTCAAAAGCTTTACCTTACTTTGGTTGAACAATAACTTCGACTGTTTATGTTTACTTTCTACTACCCTATGTACTGCAGGCACAATGTGTTTAACTTATTTAAAGTTTAAATAAACAAGGTTAAAAACAAAGTATTTTCTTTGGTTTAAGTAGTTGTCGATTTTAAACCCTCTCTGTAAGACGCAAGTTTCCTATGGGATCAGATTTACACAGCTGAAATAAAAAGAATACGGTTATCAAAATAGTTTAATCAAATTTGCATTTCAATTTTATAACAAAAATTGATAGTGAGCAGGCTATTTACTATTTAAATCATAATAAATGTTCAAAATGACCTCCACGGGCAGTAACACACTGCTGAGCTCGTCGGATCATGGACTGTCTCACGCGCTCAAAAAATACTGGTGTGTTCCAAATACACTGGCATCCACCTTCCACTCTCTGTCGAAGATCTTCAACGCCTTAAACTGATCTTAGATGTCCCCATACGTAAAGATCGAGAGGATTTAGATCGGGAGACCGTGCAGGCCGCACTACGTTCACTACGACCAATCCATCTTTTAGAATATAGTGCGTTAAAGATTTGCGTACTGTGTGACTGAAGTAAGCCGGTGCACAGTCATGTATGAATCGCATGCGCCTTCTAACATCTAGTGGAACGGCTGCCAACAAACCTGCTAAGTCATTTTCTAAAAATACCGATTCTGGCCAATCAAGAAGTCGTCAATAATTCCTCCTACACATTTAATTAAAACTGCTGTTGATGCCTCAACTGAATAATGGCATGAGGGTTTTCATCTTGCCACTGACGTAAATTGTGAAAATTGACGATACCATCCTTTGTAAAGCCAACTTCATCAGTAAAGAGCACAGATGGCAAAAAGAAAAGATCGGCGGCGCATGTTTCTAACAACCATGCACAATAAGCTTCTCGTGTTGGGAAGTCATCCTCACTAAGTACTCTTTGCACGTGGTACGGATATATTTAGTTGATTGGTTCTTAAAATCTGCCACACAGTCACATGATCGACACCTTCCGCCAATGCAATTATTTGAGTTCTCTCACTGCATTTTTCTCGATCCAACTCACGTCCTTCCAAGTCCAAAGTTCTTGTAGTTCGTGATTTGCCGCAATCTTGGACTACCGGTTAAAAATATCCTGTTCTACTTAATCTAATATGAAGCCTTTTAAATATTTTCTCGTTTGGTAAAGGTCGGTTTAGGAAATGGTCTGCGTAAAGTGTTCTTGCTTCCGCCCTATTACGATGTGCCAAACCGAACATTTAATGCACGCCCAACATCTCTTCGAAAGAATAACCTGCCATGTTTGTATAATTAATTAGAACACAATACTAATGACTTAATCAATTGTCATGACTGAAAACAAGAAGTCTGAGAAGCTTAAATGCGTGTTACCAGTAATTTTCTTTAAATTCACTGCTGTAGTAACAAACCTTTTTAGGACATATGTTTATATAAACTTTATATGATGAATAGTAATAGCAATAAATCGCAGAATTTCTGCATTGATTATCCAAGCTCTTCCTAAAAACGAAGAGTTGTTGCAATCAAAGTGGTATCAAAGTGTTCAGATATGCAACGAAGGCCTTAATAGGATCCCTTAGATGTTAATGTAATATGGTAATAAGGTATTATTTTTGTATATTCCGTGTCATATATCATGTGTTGCTACTTTATCCAGCAAAGTACTTTACAACTTTACAAGTAATCGTACTATTGATCAGTGTTTTACTTCTGGTCGCTCAGCTTCTGAAGGTCTACGATAATATACCATATTCTCCATTTACTTAGTCCTGCTAAGTTACTGAAATCAGAACAGAACAGAATCAAGACAGCGAACATAGTAATTTATATTTACTACCTGTATCTATAGTTCCAATAAAAACTATCCACTCTAGATATTTTTCTTCTTGGTATGTTTTCAAAAAAATCCTAAAACACCTCAACTTTAACATCACGGGACACACAATATAGCACAAGATCTATTGACGTTATTTAATCTCCTTTTCTCTGCAGCTAGGATAAACTTGTTTATATTTTAATTTACTTACCTACTTATTTCAGAGAGTCCAATATAAAGCTCTACTATTTCAAGAAAGAACTATTATTAACGAAATTCTAGCGCAACAAAACGATTTACTTACAACAATTAAGTATTTTATGATATATTCAAAATGATGGAATATATACTTTCAAACAACCGTCTAACGTTATAAAGCACTTGTGGAGTTAATTGTTGACATTCTTGAATAATTTTTTGTTATAAATCATTTAGCGAATTTTATTGAGTTGCATGGACTTTTGTTTCCAAGTATCCCCATAAAAAGAACTCTAAAAGGCTAAATCTGGTGACCTATGTGGATTAGGACATATTTTTATCCAACGGGCGGAAAATGTTTAGTCTAGGGACTGACGAATAACATCAACAAAGTGCTCTATCTTGCTGAAACAGAAGTAGATTTTTGAAAAGATTTTCGTGATTCTTTAATATTTGGGCTATGTGTGAATCTACAAGTAATTTTAGGTTAGATTCGCTAGTTACGTGTCAATTTAGAAAGAAGGGTCAAAGCAAATTCAATAGACGATTTACGCCCAAAAAATAGTCAAGAATGTCAACAATAAACTCCACAAGTGTTTCGTGATGTTAGACAGCCGTTTGAAAGTAGACTATAAATGAAGGAACTGTATGGAGGACAACGGAAGTCAGTTTGTAATTTCTTGAAATACCAAACTATTATTTTGGATTCACTGAAAGCAGAATAAAAAAAGTGATAATCACATCGATAATTGAAGGACGTTTCAAACTACAAATCACATGACCATATGTGCCACTTAAAACCTTATAGGGGACGATGCCAGAGAAAGAGGGGTTAAGTAAAGTAAATTAATCTTATGTTTGTATTGTTTCCCCCTCAATATTAAACTTGGTACATATCAGGATTTCTCTGAATATTTACTAAGAAGAAAAACACTTAGGGTGGATAGTGTACATATATAGGATACACTATATATAAAAGATTTCAGAAATTTTTTTCTGGTTCGTAGAAATGTCAACAATAAACATCTTTAGTTTTTCTGACACCCGGACCGCCGTATTCAAGTACTCCATGCCTTTCATGAATTCTCTAGAAAAGCGCAGGTTCTAATTGAGCTGTCAGTCTGGAGTGTAGCACTACGACTTGCATATCGGAGAGTTAAAATGAGCTAATTAACTTTTAAAATGGTCAGTTCAAACTACTGCGAAGTGTTCTTCGTACATTTGAATAGATCTCGTAGTAGCTTTAAAACAATTACATGCATAATCCTGTTGCGCCCACGGTTGCCAAGATAGTCTGAGTCAAACGCACGATGTATTGCACTTTATTTAGGAATATGTTAATAGGATTACTGTTCTGTATGTATATTTAACGATATGACGATTTCAATTGGGGCAAATTTTTGTTCAAACGATCGTAAGTCGGCTCATACTCTCTGCATAATTAGACATAGTCCTACATCAAAATTGCTTCGGTACTTCGTTTTACGATTTTATAGGTTTGTTGTTGCGTTTTACCGACATTGGAACAAAACGTGATGCTAAATTCTTGCTCTATTGTATTTTTCTGGTGAGATACACTGCGGCGCACTGTGATACTGTGATATTGAGCCTTGAGTTTTGTATGGAATGTATCCAATCTTCATAAATGGCAAAATGAACTCATATGACACCTTGTTTGGAAGGCTTTTTAATTTTCTTTCTAGTCGTGTTTTGTTTTCCGATCGTCTACTAGTTTTCGTAGTGGCAGTTTGAACGTAAATATTCAAGGTTGATAACTTCAGAATTAAAAAATTTAAAATGATAATTATTGTCACTGTATGAAAACTAGTGAGCCGATCGAAAAAACAAAACATGACTAGATAAATAATTAAAAATATCTTTCCAACAAGTATCATTCGACTCTATTGCTATTTAGGTCTTTCATCAATGACGTCATAGTGCACAGACCTAGTAAATACGTCAAATAGTAGGCATTTGAATTTAATAAGTGACGTATTCCAGTAATCTTGTGAAAAATATTTGAAAATATGAAATGATTTGATTTATTTCATACTTTATCAGCAACTGCATATTATGATGATGTAATATATTTATGTACATAAAATATATTATTATACCAGAGTATTTCCGAAATCTAGTTATAATTGATTACGACCATAATTGGTTGTTAATTGAGAGATCAGCGAACAACTACGGTAGTTAATTCCGTCGACTGCCAGCTAGCTAGCCGTAGGGGTCAGGGTTCTCACAAGATATCCTTTATAAGAGGTGCCAAAGCCGACTGTATTAAAGCTTTGAGTCTAACGCCAATAGTGACTACTTACTATGTTCAAATTGTATTTGCGACTATTACCAATGTAACTGAATTTTCCAATCAAACTTATTCGTAAATGACAGTTAAGTTAAAATGAGTAAACAATGATAATTATACTAACAGCATAATCTTATCAAACTAATTATCTCTAAATAATAGTCTATTTAAAACTGAAGCTTTTAAGAAAATGAACCACTATGAGTTCTGCAACTTTTAGATGATCTACAAAGTCATTTCAAAACACTATCAAAAGTTGACAGTTTCAGAATTGGTACTTGTCAAGTTGCCTTTCTGTTTAGTTCATCAGTCCTACAGGGAAAATCCACTCAAATACGCATACACATAAACTATTTTTGGTCAGTGTGTTTTACTGTTCCTATTTTTTAACTTTAAGAACTTGACATGATTTATTTAATATTTATCACTACCGCATTTTATAAATTTAAAAACGATTATTGCTTGAATTAGTGTTTAAGCTAATTAAATTTAAAATTGCTTAATTTTTTATTAAACCTGCTAATTACTATATTTGCTCAATAACCCTTGTAACTTGAATTTTCCATTAATCTCTCTCCCAACGGAGATAAATAATTCTTTTTTCCTTTCCAGGTTCGACAAAAAAATTATAGAAAGGAGGATAAAATCAATACCACGGTGAGTATCTACTTCACTTTATCTTTTACCTTGCACAATTGATTTAATGAACATAATTGACTGGATGTGGCATGACTAATTTTAATTAGCAAGTACTCACTTCATTATTTTGCTGGTAGATATTGTTGAATCATTCTTAGATATTTGCGCACATACATATGCATGTATACTGCATGTATAACGTAACATACACATTAATTATTAACGTTAGTTTTTTTCAAATTATAATTACTAATGTTCTTGTATCAGTGAAATTAATCTATTAGTGGGGTTTTAAAAATAGAAGTGATTTTTAAATATTAATTTTGTACTAAACAATGTTTGAGAATGCAATAATTAATACTTGGTATAAAACAAACAGCAAACTAAATTTTAAATGATTACTTTGATACCCTAAGCCTTCATACTTCCAATCAAATTAGTTCCATAATACATTTTATCTGGCGTATAATTACTGTTATTATGAGGATTAATAAAATATTTTCAATCTATCATATTTTATATTCGTGTGAAAAAGGTCAGATCCATCAGATTATCTTCGACATAAAAAGTTTTTTGTTCATGGTATATAAAAACGCCAATATTTTTTAACAGTTTAAAACAAAGACAGAAATAGTGAGAGCACTGACACATAAAATTACTTTTGAGTAATAAACCTTTTAATATTCAAGTTCTTAAATAAAATTACTGATTAATTTTATCATTCATTAAATCGTAGGTCGTAATCATAAGTTGATTTACTTAATATAATTAAATTTAAACACAGCCTTACATATTGATCATTTCAACTGGATGGTAAGTGGGCTAAATCAGTGACTGAAATTGATTTTTGAGACTTCGAAAATTATTGCAGAAACATGTCTCGAATGAAACATGTCATGAATAAATGATGAATAAGATCTTAAAATACATCATCTATTTTAAGATGTAAGCGTTTCATGAACTGTTGCCACTGGATCTTTATAGCTGTGTTGTATACTGTCACCGAATAAAGTAATAACAAATCACTTGACGTTTTCTTAAAGCTTATTTACTTACTAGTTATGTTAATTGGTTGCACTGTATAATCTTTAAAGAATAAATATTTAATACACAAAATAATACAAGTCAGACAAGTATAAGATGTGTTTTTATTGTTCCACTGCACTGAAGAGTAGAACTATACCCCTGCAGTTTGTCGTATTAACTGTCTTGTTATTATTTTTGGAAAAATTATACTAATAAAGTAATATTTAAAAGCATATACAGGGTGATACAATTTAAATACATGCTGGTTGATGAGGTGGAAAAATGAAAATTAAGGTGGATAGATAACAAAAATGCAAAGAAAATCTCTATCGCAAAAAAATGTTTGCATTAAAGATTTTGGGAGCCTTAATAATTCACTGAACTTAAGCCGTCCCTGGTAGTATGGTTGTATACTATTATGATAGGTTTCGTACTAGATCGTTAAGGTAAGATAACACGCTAATAGATATTTGTAAAACTGCAGCAAAAGATAACAAACACAAACGTTGACACTTTAAAAATACTGTTTTAGAAGTGCTTATTGAAGGTCATCACATGGTATGAATGGAAATGGGGTTATGTTTTAATACATCTTGACATCTGCTTATATTTTAGAAGAGATTCATTACTCATTAGCATTACGTACCTAAATTATGTATTTGTCCTAGATTACAATACCACCATTTGTTGCAGTTTGAATTATTTTTTATCCAATTTGTGTATACTAATATTTTTTAAACAATGCCTGTACATACCGAAAACTTGTCAATAAAATAATATAGGAACAATTGAATTTACGTAACACTGAATGTTAGAGAAATCTGATTAACATTTAAAATAATACTTTATATTAGAATATTTAGCATTAAGTGTAATTAGATATTTAAGGGATGCATGATGCTGGCTGAGTGTCGGCCTTCTACAAAGGTAATATAAGCCTTTGCAGGGTTTGAATGGTTAGTTAGTTCATTAGTTAGTTCAGTTAGTCAGTTTGTTAAAGACAGGGAGTCTTAAATAGAGTAATAGTTGATACATTTAAATAAGTTTTTAGTTAGTTGGTTAGGAACATTAAGAGAAAACAGTCGGTGTGGCCGTTCGTGTTTATATATATTTTCAATAGTTTTAATAAATACAATCCTGATGTATTTGATTTTGTAATTATTGTAATATTATCGTTTCCTGATATAAATAAGTAGGAAAACTAACAATAAAGAAAAAACTACAAGAGTTAAAGGCGAAAGTAAATTATTAATTACTTACTTACACATAAATATTCTTGCAGTGTCATTCAACAATAACATAACAATAACAAACTACGATCTTTTATTAGTTGCAGACAAAACATATCACATTTCTGTTTTCAATAACAAGGTTAACATTCCTTAATTAGGTCAGTTATGAATGCCAGGACCGGATTCAAAAGTCAATAAAACTTCAAAATTCATTTTCTGGAAAATTATTAATTTTTGACCTATAATAAACTTGTCAAGGTAAACTTGCTCTACTACCTTATCTTTACCTGCCATTTACAGGATATCTAAATCACCCTGCATACTAACTAATATGCCCACAAAAATGTTCGCAATTTAATTCTGCAGCATTTATGTAAAGGGATAAAGAGTGTTCAATTAAAGAAATTCACAAAAATCAATGTACACGCTTAAATCACAAAACTTTTTTTCGGTATTTTTCAACCTTTATAGGAAGTAGTTGAAAATGTTTTCTTAATTTGAACATATGCCGTTCAAGCACTTTATTTAAGGTATATAATATTTAATTGAGGTTTATAATACTCCAAGTTTTATAAAAAATATGTTCAAACAAATAATTAAAAAGTAAATAAGTAAAGTAATAAGTAAAAAATAATAGCAGTCAGGAAACATCTCTGTGATGCTTAAAATAAATTAAAATAATTCTGGGTGTTCCATTTAAACGTTCATTGACAAAGTATATTTTTCCAGAACACTCTGTGTATTTGAAAAACAAATCCAAAAATGAGATATCGACTCTCATGCAATTTAATTTTTTTTAGTTAAATTATAACTGTTATAGGAACAAAAGCATCGAAGACCGTAGATGAAGGACATGACTCTGTGTTTCCAAGTTAATAAACTGAAATTAATTTAATATAAATATGCTTTGTTATTTAATTTAGTAGTTTTTAAATTAATCTTCAACAGAAAGAAAATCTGATATAAACTTAAATGACTGATAACTTTGTAATCTTAAATAAAATATGTGAACTTTGAACGTTACTTTAAAACGTTTGCAATTTATTGTCTCGGATACGCCTTGGCTGTCCATAACTTAATTAGATCCGAAAAACATTGTCTTTTCCGACTAGATTCATAAAATAGTATTATTTCTCCAACTGCTCGAATATGGCACTAAAATATCAAATTATTTTGTATAAAACATATTCATTTCTTGTACTAGTACAAAAAATAATTTGACGCAGCGATTTACATATTATTTTTTGCGATAAATGCTTTTAAAACTTTTTTATACCAATAATGTGAAATAAATATAAATGTCCAATTATATAATAATAATTTATCATTTCTTTGGCAATATTAAAATTTTAAATTAATTTCTTAGACTTAAAAAATAAACTTTACGTTTTTGTTAAACTGCTTTATTGTAAATAGCCCTCTTGCAGAGTTTGCTAGATAAGGACGATCGAAGTAAAAATAGTTAGTACTCCTATGTTTAATTTAATACTTTTAATATAATTCCAATAAGTGAGTTTGGCTGACGTTGGTGATGTAATCGGTAGCTGCCCAACTGCCAGTTCTCATATAGGAGTGACTAAATTAATACTAAATTTGAAAAGCTTAAACTATGCACCTTTGGTTTAAATATGAATCTTGCAAATCAAAAGTTCTCTTGACATTTTGTGCGTTATAACATTATAAAGCATTTATCTTTAAAGGTCATGATTTACCATTAATTAAGATATATAACTAATGAGTAATAACAATAACAAACAAATAACAATAAACAACCGAGTGATCTTAAACTGGGTTACATTTGTTTAACAATAAATAAAAATCAATCGACTCTTAACCTACTTGTCTGTAGTTAAGGGCATTATTTAATTTTATTTCTAGGCTAACAATTTTTTTTTTCGTTTTTAAGTTGCTCTTTATTTTGCTGCTTTCAACCAAAACATTTTAAAATAAGACAATTTTAGCAGTTATTGGGAGTTCTGTACGTACTGACTTATAAAGACAACTGTTTTTTAGGCTGAAGAATTGTTAAAATTATATGAAATAACAATGTGAGAGATGTGTGACAGAAATTCATAAAATGTCAGCATGACAAAATTTGAAATTAACCTCTAACATAAATTTTTAAAGTATGTTAAAGTAGTTGAGCGCCATAGTGACCATTCCCAGTTCCACAGACTGTGTATTCACCCTTGAGTTACTCGTGTCAATTGTTCCAAAATGAGCAATCAGTGCGAATGCAAACATAAATATTTCTAACAAGCAACATATTTATTTATGAACAGTCAAAGAGTTGAAGCAACCAAAGCTCATATGAGGATAGTCCATACAGTCTGCACAGTATGTAGCTGTTATATAAAACTTGCCACATCACTGACAAATTCTTTAACTCAAATTGTCTATTTTAAATAGACCCCTTTTCACTTTATGTTTTTGCGGCAAGGGTACTCCAAACCCATCACTTTGTGTTGATCTCCATTGGCATAGTGATTTTATCCTTTACTAAAATGCATGTCTCTACTTATTATAGATACAGTTTTTGATACAGTCATAGGTTGTAGTTACTGCGTATTGTATCATCAAAATTTGTTCAGTAGTTTGTAAGCTATTCAAAGAACTGCATTTCGGCTGCTAGGAAAATTCAAACGTTATCCTCCTCTTCCAAAATGTTATTGCAAATAATCACCTCAAATATATACTCGAACAGCCTATTATCACTACTTTCACTATCACTATTATCTCTAACTATCACTATTATTCGGGCCTGGTGTAATTCAAAGGGGGAAACATAGTAAATGGTGGAATTCGTATTCTTCTTTTACACTAAATACTGTTAGCAAGAATATGAAATGGGAAAGTGTAGTGTTGAAGTAACAAGAAATAAATTTTAATGCGAATAAAAAACGTTAGCCGCCTTGCCTTACATATTATAACAAGTTATAAAGGATCTCTTCAGTCGCGATATCGGGCTATCCAATAATCATTGTTATTTATAAACAATAACCACAACCTTTCGATTACTAAGTTTATATATAACTTGATAATACATTTACATTTCAATACAGATTGAAAAATTGCAGTGTATTTTTTAAATTTTCATCCACCTATAAATACATTAAAGTAATATTATATGTCTTTAAGTGATATAATGTCAGTGAAAGTGTTATTATTACAATATTTTGATTTCAGTTTTGAATTTCTCGCTTTAACTAGGGCGTTGTGTTTTACTTGTAAACTATAATTTTTCAGTTGTCGGCCAGTTGGTATTGTCGGCAAGTTAGAGTATGGTTGATAAAAATTAAGAATGAAATGATCATATTAAATTCCAAGTTTTTGATAAGCGATTATCAATAGCTTATGAACAAAAAACATATGACATATTGTAGCCATGCTTAATTATAGTATCTAGTATTTATAAAAGTAATTAACACCACCGCTATATAATTCCACAAATATTAATTTTATAATGAGTTACTGGTAAACCTTTGTATATATAAATATAAATTTGTTAATATATATGTACTAGGGTAACAGTTACAATAAGTTTTATAAAATAGTGATGGGAATATTCGTATCACTTCATTATATACCTAGAACTTATAGTAATATTATAAAACTCTAATAAACCTGCGAACTTTCTTCTATACTTTCGATACTTTTATATACCCTTTATATAAACGTGTTACCATAAGTAATGAAAAATATATTTATTGGGTATGAACGCTAGAACATATTCCATTTTAAAATGTCGCTTAACCCGTAACATAAATTACCATACTTTAGAATTAAAGTTTATAATAGCGACACATTTATTTTCTGTTCTTCCCTTAGATTTATATTTGCTGTCACATAGGTTTCTTGAATTAAAATATTATTTTATTAAGAATACAATATAATATTTATTTACAACTTCAATATTTACAGTTTACGTCAGAGTTACAAATTAAATTAAATTACTACTTATAAAGTTATGAAACTTGATTATCCTGTAGAAAACCTTGTATACTAATATATTTTTAGTTTCATTCAAGTTAGTTGTATTTAGACGGTGAAAATTTAATTGTGAATGATTTCTTTACTGAGTGTTGTGGTCCTGCAGATCGCTTCGTGCTGGGGGTATGAAGCTTTTTTCTTTGTGTCTTGGTGCGGCAAAGAATACGCCAAATATGGCAGGAAGGAAAGGTTAAAACAGTAGTCATTTTTCCTACTCTTGCAAAAATTCTTACTGCTTTCTTTGGCACAACAAATACTTTCTGTGTGCACTGAATAATTACAGGCTTCAATAGCCTATATCATGGTTAAATATAAAAAGGCAAAATAAGTATTTCTAGCTGCTTCTTCAGTTGCAGTATAAGCTTCCGATATGTGCATGTCTAATATGTCCATATAAGCAATTTATTCATCCATAGTGTAACGTTCTTTTTAAAATAATACCAAAAATGCTGTTTAATAGTCTATTAACAAGAGAAATATTATTTACATACACTAATTATAAACACTATAATAATTATAAACCGTTAACGAACTTAAACTAGATATTAACAAACTTAAAGTAGGTTATTTAAGGACTGTTTATACAACATTTATTTATATTCACTGATATTTGGCTACTAATTACACAACGCACATATTCAATTCACAGGTTGAACAATAATGATCCTTTTCTGTGCGCGACGGTCGATTTAAATATCCCATATAATCTTTCTAGAAAACACTAGATTAGACTGGTGTGTGGTACCTCGTCTAGCAGCCGATGCGTTATATATGCGGCCAGTGTCGAACATTGTAGATGGCCTGGGAACCTTCTAGCTTGTTCGTCGCCCGTGCAAGGGTTTTCTCATTCGTTACAATGTTTATCCCCAAATAGACTGTTTCTTTTGAATGGATAATGATTTACAGTTAAGACCGATTCCGTGGTTTTGTTGTAATTTAACCTCAACTTGTTCACTGTAACTGTAAAGCAATTTAGCAAGATCTTACTATGTTTCGATTTAATAGAGCAACAGCTATGTTATCTGCAAACAATGTCGTTGGAAAATCTACACTTTTTGATAGGCCATTCATATAAGTATTGCGATGAACCCGAACTATAAGGTTAAATAAAATATCACGCAGTAAATTTCGTTTACCCTTGTAAGCTAATTCAGGTTTAAATTAATAGAGCATGAGATAATAGCTATTTATGTAACAAGTACATAATGTAGGACTTTATAGACAAGCCCAGTTTATGGGCGAGCGAGCGAAGCGAGCAAGGCCTATAAAAAGCGCGAGTCTATAAGGTCCGATTATGTAAGAGTTGCATACAAAGCTTTATGTTCGATTCCTAAAATTGGCTAATTATAAAAAAAATCAGTTTATAAATTTGACATTTATTCTTGACAGAAGAAAATTTGACATGTAATATACAGTTGCCATACTTTATTTTACTACTACTACTTTATTTTACTAGTACAATAATAAGCCAGTTTATTGCCGCAAAACAATACAATAAACAGTACTTTATAATGCAATCGGACATAAAAATATTTACTTCAACCTTAATAATTCCTGTACCTGGAACAAGACTTACTACCAAAGCATTTGGACTTCTGCAGCTAGACAACAGGAACATAAACTCTGTATAAAGATAAGAACAATGGATACTTGTATGAACATCAAATAAAAAAATGAATAAATTCAAAACACGAACTTTTATTTTTATTTTGGTTAAAACGAAAATCAAAATTCAAATTAAATCAAAAGAAATTCAATATTAGAAAAATCTTCCTAGAGTTTGTTCAAGTGTTTTTGGTCTTAGTTACAACCTGATAATGGGGGTTGAAACGGGTATCCACTTCAACAAACTAACACAAAATAAATTTATCAGTCAATAAAATAATTATTTACAAATGCTAAATGAATTTATTAAACTAGATTGAATTATCTTTGATAATAAACAAATTGGTACTACAGCATTTATTCAAACAGCTGATTTTAAAAATTCATACGAGTCGATTATCCAAATCAGTAATGAAAACAAAATCTTCTTGTTTTAATTTAATAAATAAATCGTTCACAATTCCATATAATTGTTGAAGAACGAAAATAAATCTTCTTTGATTTAAATATTCAGGTAACTATTTCATAAATACTTTGTTAAACTTTCGGTTGTTTACAAACAAACATATGGTTATGACTTAACCTTACTTTCTTTTTAGCAAAGCGTTTTATCGACTGACTTTGTTAATTTTCCCTGGCCTTTTTATGTTTTACCAAAACAATTGAAACACAACACGAATTTCCAAAACAATCGAACATCAAAATTTTATATTGACGTCACTCTCCAAAAACATGTGTTCATAATTAGCACTAATCTTAAATCTAAAAAGACAGAAATGTAGCTGGCAAAATAACGATTAAAACAACTAGAGACACTTATAGTCTAAAATCAACATTAACTGAGAAAATTAACAATAACGACCAACGGTCAAAAAATCTCAGTAAAACTTAATTACAAATAAAACTCATTGACTCCAGCTACACTTCCACAAGAAGTGATTTCATGGCTACGTAGGTAACTCATATACATATAGAATTTACATAGAAAAATATTTACAATAAAAGAAAAACTCAAATGAAATATCTGTTTGTTCGTTTTAGTAGTTCAACGATGCTATACCAGATCATACACAAATATCAACATAAATGAAATCAAATTATACTCAAACTTGTCTAGCATACAGTCTTCCAAGTGCTTGTATTCAAACAATGGCGAAAAATGTTCTATTAAAATCAAAATTTGAAAAACCTTCAACATATTCAAAACAGCTCATTTTCGTTAATGACTTAAGCAAATCCTTTTATTACAGGAATTAGTAAGTTAATTATACTGCAATAGACATAATAATAATAATCTGTTTTACATATTTTCAGTGAAATATAATCCGAAACTGGTTCAGCTTACTAGGATAATGAAAATACTATCTGCGATCCCAACATCGGCACATCAAAAAGAAAAGATAAAAATCTTCTATAAAGAATGGAAAACTATCCTAAACATGTACCATGAGTTACATACATCATGTTTTAGTACAAGACAATCAAATTAATTGATATTCCTTTTTATAAACTATCCTTTAGAATAAAATTAGATTAAATATTATCGATACCTATTATGGTCCTATTTTTACTATTTTTACTTGATAAAACTAACTATAATCAAGCATGTAGTCTTTAGCATGAATAAAATTACCATCCTAGCATGTATATCCTTTCATTTGTTGCATGTATAATTATATAAATGCTATCTGGCTAAACCCGATACCTATCGTAGCTTTTTGGTTATTTTTAATAAGGCATAAACTCATAAAATTTTCGAATAGATGATCCATATCATCGCAGTATATTACATGAAGAGGGGGCCCAATGAGTACCCTTGAGAAATTCAGGGTACGTATAGTTTTGCAAATACGATGCTTGTAAGTGCGATCAATCCATATAGCTCCAATTTAAGTAAAAATAGGTCATGATTCATTAATTCAAATGCTTTGCTAATGCCCCACATAATGACGCAACTGTGTTTGTATGTTTCAAAAGCTTCGTAAATGGTGAATAAAAACTTGATCGCAGCTACTATATTTACATTTTTTTCTAAAGCCAAATTGTTCTGGCGAATAATAAATAATTACATGGTACAAAAAATTTAGTTATTCTAATTGTGATTACAGTTTCAAAAACTTTTGCTAACATTAGTAAGATGGAAAAAGGGTGATAGTTTGTAACTTTTTAATTAATGTTTTAGATATATTATTAATTGTTTCATCATTTGATTGGTTTAATAATTTAACACTCCATTTATGAATAAAGCTAATATAGAAATTAAAGTTTCGTAACAGACCCTTAACTACTTCTTAAACTGCTTAAAGTTTCTAAGTAAGCGATTTTGTTCTAAGCTTCTTTTCTTTTTAAATTTTACTTACAGTTTCAACTCCATTTAGGATTACGTTGAAAACCTTTTCGCTCCTAGAGCAAATTTCGTTAATAGATTAAACCATCAAATGTCATTATTTATAAACTAAGTACATGAATGACATTTATGGACATAACAAAATGAAATGTCCCTTTAACATTATGTATTCAAGTCGCTAACACAAATATAATACGTTGCACCGCTGGGAGCCCATGAACTAGGATGTAAAAGGATAAGTGGGGAAATTGGTTACAACGAGCTTTAGATGACTAACAATTTGTTCTTGAGAGTGTGACTCTATTTATATATAAAATTTACTGATAAGGAAATTAACAGGAGGTTCTAAAATGTTTTCATACCCTTTGAAGTGTTTCGTGTTGATGGAAATGAAATGGAAATATTATTTTAGGTTAGCTTTTCCATTATCTTCATTTTAATTGACAAAATCAAAAATGCTGTAGGTTGAATAAAATTCTGCTTTTGCACTTGGGAAATTTCGGAAACCTCAAACAATTAACTTTTGATCGTTTTGATTACTTTTAATCCTTATTTAGTGGTAAAATATAAACGAGGAGAAACAACGAAGGTAAAATAGCAAATAACAAATCTCAAGAGAATGAGAAAACCGCGAAGTAAATTTCCAAGGGTAATATTGATTAGGATTAATTTAAAACTGGTGCTAACGGCACCTCAAACTGCATATTTTATACACATCATGCCCCCCCAGAAGCAGAAGCAGAAGCATAAATTACCTTTTTTATATTATTTTTCGTTTTGGACATTAAAAATATTTTAATAAAAATTTGTGGGGTGCTTTTGATGTTTGTCACATAATTCCAAAACGATCTTTCTTGCAAACGTGGCATATTTTTTATGCAGCATTCACTATCGGATATTTTTTTCAGTTTTACGACGTTGTTGATACTAACGAGGGAAATAATTACTAAAAATAATGAGAAAACTTGTTACTTCTTTCGGAAAAACGTTATTAACTACGAAAAGTTTTATGTTTAATGGTTGTTTGTTGGAACGACTGCAATTTGGAGTTAGATTACACGAGAACGCCCAAAAATATGCTAAAACTAATTGCCCTTAGTATCATTAACTTGTATTTCCATATTCAAATGTATCTCTTTTCAGCCTAGAATTCTTGCTTTCTTATTCTATAACTACAGAATGTAGTACATCGAGTTTTATTTAAATCATAATAGATCCAATAAGATAAAGCTTACAAACTTTCGTATACAACAAGAAGCGATTGCTGCAGTTTCTATCGCACTGGTTCATTAAAGTTTTATTTTTTTAATCGAGAAATAAATGGAACAATTTAGTTCAATCGGAAATTCGAAAATGCACCAGGCAATTGAATTTTGTTTTATTTGTTAAAACTAAGCTATGACTAAAGTAGGGAAGATTTTTCTTCTACTGAAACATGAGTTCGGACATGCATAAATTTGTGAAACTTTTTACTATAATCGCATTTATGTATTTATTTTATTTGGAACTTTAATTTGTTGTTATTGTGACTAACCCATGCAGTTTAAAATGTAGGCAAGAGGTTGCGGTGCTGAAAAAGAAACGGCAGAGCTTAAAACCGGCAACCCATGGGGTGGTTGTCTGAAGCTTCCTCCGTGCGGAAGGACGGAGGGAATTGGGAAAAATTACTGTTGCTTCTAATAAATAGTTTTTAACAAATATAATTTGGTAATTATATGACTAAATGGGTTGCACTTCTCGTATTTGCTGGGAATAGTGGGAAATAAGTGGGAAACCGATGATAATACTCGAAGGTGCAGGGTATGCTTATAGAAAACCAGAGCTAAGAAACCATTGTAATGCTCGTTTGATTAAAAACTGGTAATTCAAGTTGTTCTGAGTAAATACTCAGCTGCTGCAAATGCAGGATTAATACAGTGAGGTGTGAAAGGTTGGCACGAGTTGATAACTATCCCATAAGGAGTCGGTTGTGGAGTTTTTAAACTACCAGTATCTCTCAAATGAATATATATAAGAAGGGCCCCTCTAGCCCAACTGCTAAACAAAAGATCTTTTAATGGCTTCGCGACACCTGAGCCAGACTGTATAAATAAGTACCAAGTAATTTTCCAAATCTCGCATATAGACTTACCGTAAACCTCTGCTGTAGGACCCAATTAAAACGTGACTAGGACTGGTCAATACTATCTTTCATGTGATTATATATATAATTTTATCCGTTCACGTTTTTGTCAAATTAATGCAGGGTTGGTTTCTCATCTCGCCTAGGTTTGGGTTTTCCCATCGGCTGACTTCAGGAGAATCGTGGCCTACTGAAATGCGGAGTGGAGATCCGCCCAACAAGAGGGAAGTTTCGCTCAGAATTTACAGCACGGTCAACCCTAAAGGTGGTAAATAGTGCAATTGAAAGAAAAAAGAAAAAGCCCTGAATACTAGAGAAGTCTAATTATTCTAAAATCTCAAAGAATAGACTATATCTGACGATTTCAATCAATAGAAAATAAATCATTCATTCGAGATTTTAAACGTCTTGCATGAAATTCTTGTAATCTGGCGTATTAAGTCGTTTCCAAAATCTTGTAACGAGATATGACGAATTTCTTGATCAGACACATAAAAACTATGTAAATTTCAATTAAAACCGCGCAAATGTGATTTGCCATGTGATGCCAAAATTTTCCAACAATTGAAAAATCTAAAAGGGTTATCACATCCATACCAAAATAGCAAAATCTTTTCAAAATAACAAAGAAAGAAACCTGTAACAGGAAGAGCTTATCTTGTATCGTTTAAAAGATCTTGAAATCTAGTGTTACAATTTTTCTTTAAAGGCTTTTTCCCAGTTCAATTTCACTTAATGTTTAGCTTAAAATTTTTCTTTCTTAAAAGGCTTTGCTCTAGTGTATTTATCACATTTCAGCCATTCCATATATGGTAGTGTTTATGGGCACACCCTTCTATTGGATTTGCCTTATTTGGTTATATTTCTGTTCAGGCTACCTCATTAGTGAATTCAGCTTTATCTCGGTTTTCTTGAACCTTTTTTATAAGATAATCACTTTTAAGCTTTTAAAAAATTAGTTGTAATTTGACTTACAAATAGAGTGTTTACTTCATTCCAGTTTTAGGAAATTTTGATAATTTCTCTCTTTATGAGTTTATTGTGGAATGTAGTTTAGTCCTGGTGATCAGTTTTTCACAGTGGTGATTGTTTGGGTCACAGGAATCCAATTTATTGGTCTTTTAAGCTCTGCTATAAGGAATACCTTTTCAATACAAATACAACAAGAGGTGATAATCCACCCGTATCTATCGTTTAAAGCCGATGAAAACATCTTTTCCGGCTTTTTTTCCCTTTTTTCGGCTGCTTTTTTTTGCGGCCTTGACCTTTACCTCCTTCTTCACGATCTGGTCATAGCAGCGTTCTACCTGTAATTAAAGTATTTTTACCAGCTACCTACAAGTGTAAAAGAAGACAAACCAACACCAACACAGAACTCAACACCTAAACAAGATAAACATCTTCTCTTCTTAACTTTTAGGTTATGTAAACAAATTAATTCATAAAATTCTTTTAACAGATTATATTAAAAGCGCGGTTGCCGCTTGCATTACTTTTCTGCAGAAAGCGTAAGTCTGATTCAAATATTCAATTAAGTCAAGATATGTAATTAAATAATTGTTATTTTGATTGTGTAAATTTATTGATTGTAGAATTGTTTAAGATTTCCGATTTCATAAAGTAATATTGATTTACTTTTATTATTATTACGGGTTTATTTACAAATACTTTTGTGTTCTGTATAATCATTGCATTTGGTGAGTGGTGTGAACCACACAATTTCTTTTTTATGTTTTAGAATAAATAACCTTGTTTCTTTTATATCTGTGCCTTTTATTTCTATCTACGCTTGTGCCGAGTTCAAACGGCGGCTGCTATCTTAGAGCAGACGTTTGCCGGACCCAAAGATTCAATCAGTTTAAGGTTAATGTTTTGTGTAATAAATTTTAATATAGCTGGGACTTCTTTTAACACCGTGGGCTAGCCGGTCAGGAAGTTCCCGTTATATTTTGGCGCCCAACGTGGGCCCCAGTTTATCACGAAAGTAGAATGAAAAGTAAGCTGAATAATCAAGCAAAGCCATAAGAGGGGGTTGAAACAGACCACAAAAACTTTTAATTAAGTAACCTAAAAAAATTTTTATAAGTAAAATTAACAAAGTGGGGAAATTTATTAATCATAGAAACCACCATAATCAGATGAATAACTAGTTATTTAATAGAAAGATATATAAAACTAAATAATTGTAGGAGACGTTAGTAATTATATTAAAATTGCAATAAAAAACAAGGCTAAGAAATAAGCATTGATAACGTGGCATTTGGGGAGCACAAAGTGTTGCCTACATCCAAAGAAAAACAAATTCCAGAAGCGACCTAAAAATAAAAATGCTGAAAAATAAATAAAATATGACCTGTAATACATTTTCTCCATAATTTCTGTATAAAGAATTGACTAGACAAAGTAGATCAAAAGAAAAATAAATTATCAAAAAAAGTGAACTTTATAATTTACGTTTTAGGCAATTCTTGCAATGCTATATTATGTAATTCTATGTACGTAATTTGGAATAATTCTAGCTAAAATATACACATTCTGAATAGTATGTACTAAAGTTTGATCACCCTTCTGTGTTTAACAGGGGCAATGAGCAGAGGAACATGTAAAAAGCGCCGACTTTAATAAGCTTTGTTTCGTGTTATTGAATATACCAGAAAACGAAGTATCAAAACTAGTAACTGACTGATAAATGCGACTGCAACTGGCCACAGGTGATAAAAAGGATCCTCTTAATTTTAATCAAAGACTAGGCATCAACATTTATATACGCGAATATTTGCTATCAAAGTTGTA
This sequence comes from Agrypnus murinus, assembly GCA_929113105.1. Lineage (NCBI taxonomy): Eukaryota > Metazoa > Arthropoda > Insecta > Coleoptera > Elateridae > Agrypnus > Agrypnus murinus. Next base: position 36,544,949 of record OV816025.1, on the reverse strand, counting down.
GCTCTCTTCCTTAGCTATTCACATAGTCCTGTTGAACATGGTACGCGTTTGCTCTTCTAACACGTCCTCTGAATAAATAAATAAATAAAAGTTGAACGATCAGTATATGTAGGTATGAATCCCCAATGCGTATCGGTAATAAACATTACATTTTTTTGGCTAAATTAGAATTTATTATTATGAAAATGTCATACCATTCGCAAAAAACACTCTCTGCAAACGTAATGAAAACTTATGATCCGATTTGATGTACGAGAGAGGCAAAACCCCGTTTTTTCCCCTATTGATAACTCAATCTCATGTATCCAGAAAAAGAAATAGGGAACTTCAGATTTATATACGAGATACGAGTTAGTAACGATAGTCGGGAGACCGAATTATTTCGACGATCTGCAGTTGATGACTCTCGAGTTTCACCTTAAAATATGGACTATGATAACGAGCAAAATCCTTTACCTCTAGGTTTAGTTTCAAGTTATTTCAGGATTTTGAGAATGAATGGGTCGTAGATGTCAATTTTAGAATCAAATCAAACGTAGCATTCATGTAATTGTAAATATACTAATTGTAGTTTGATCCTATATAGAACGAAAACTTAATAAATAAATTTATTAAACGTATAAAAAGAAACTGGAAACGCTTCTGTTCTATGTGTTTACAACAAAATAAATTTTATACACTAAAATGAAGAAATAAAGGAAAAAGGACAAATCAAGAGATTATTATCAGTCCCCTTTAGTCTGTAAGAGTTTTTGCATAAGCCGCAAAGTACAATGGTGCGGTTGGTTAGAAGAGGCGGAAATTAAGGACGATCGGGAAATTTGTTCGTGCGTTTTTTTTGCCGCGCTCGAGGTGGAATTTAAGGGTCCACTTGACTTTCCTACATGCATAAAAAAAATTTTTACTATTTTGTTTTATAAAAAAGGTGTTGCTGGAATGTGAAATAAAATACACGAGTTGGTTCAAAAAGCTGAAATGTGTGTAAACTTTGTAACATATTTTAAATTTTAATTAAATTTAAAGAATTTTAGACAACTATTTATTCAATTGAAAAACAATCCTAATGAATTTGGCTGGATAATTGTGGACATTGATTTATTTCAGTGAATTATTATATTAACAGATTTTGGACAGAATGAACATTTTGTTATTAGAAGAGCAATAACTGCGTTTTGTTAAAAATTAATTAGAACAACATAGGGATTCTTTTGGTCTTACGACAAAAGTCAAATTAATCTCAGTGAAATGAATCCCGCTTGTGCTACGGACGGAACGAGTTCATATAATTGAGAAATCGATAAACAATTATTAACCGCAGTTAGTTCTTTTGTCGGCTGCCAGCAAGCTCGTCGGTGGGGCAGGAAAATGCATTATTCCAAAAATAATACTGGATTAAGTAAAGCAAAAGCTTCAAATATACTGTTATTGCACTGCTTTATTATGTTAAACCTAAAATATAATAACAGTTGAATTAGCAATCGATGGCAGTTATTACTCCTTAATTAATTAAGTAATTTTTAATTAGAATAATCATTGAAAAAAATTAATTAATTGAATTATTGTGAGAAAAAGGTAAACAACATAATAAATAAATAGAAAAGATGATTTAGATAGTATTTAATTAGCATAAATTCTCTGTACGATTATAATATAAACGAGTCCAGTCGGTATTGGCATAACAATTCTAGCGTATACAGACACTTTAATATGCAATCAATTCAGAGTGACAAAAAGCCACTTTAAAATAAATATAAGCTAAGTAAATTAAATTAATTAATTACAGTGGCTAATTAAATATTTAGCAATCTAGAATAACGATCGTCTATTAATATGAGATAATTAAATGCTTTCTTAATCATAAACTGAGCCTTAAATAAAAAGTTATAACGCTATCAGTTCCTCAACTATTACATACTTTTATATAAATATACATTATAGCTACAAATTTATATTATAGGTATATACTTACAAGTTATATTCACAGTAACAAAAAGTGTTGTAAATATTGATCTAATATTAAATTAACACATTGATGTACATAGATGTGTTCTGACATAAAAATTCACAGTCATTGACTTTTAAATATAGCTATAGCTAGAATTGCTTACTCTCAAATGTAAAATCCAGCTGATATTGAAAACACAAGTCAATTTGAATATCCAATGCAGCCAGAACGTAATCAAATACAACTAACCCGATTATTTTCATATAAAATGATATAAAAGAGACCAAAAAAAGAAGAAAGGAGCGCTTGATATCGGACGGTCTTGAAAAGTAAACGGATATACGGTACTAATCGGATACCAAAATCTCCAAATTATCCAAACCATTCGATTAAAATCATTTGCAAATTAAACCACCGAAAAGCGTTTCCAAACACAACGCCAAAATGGCAACCGTAATATTATACAGATGCATCCAAAAAAACTTTTAAGGGAATTTAATATACCATAATAATTTAGGTTATGCTAAGCTTACCATTCTCATTTAGTATTTGCGTTTACTTATGTTTATTAAGCTAATTATTAGTCATTTGTTCTTCGTTTTAATCTGTTATGTTATTGATGCATTATTCGTCATTTTAGTCTGGGTTTTTTCTAATCTATTTCTTATATCAAAATGTTGATTTTTTAAGCAAGTGGTTACAAATTTCTTTTACTGATTCTCATAAGCTTTAGCATGATTTTAATTGCATTATTAATTTCATGATTATTATTTAGTATTCAGTAGTTTACTGAATAATTAGGTTTAATAAAGTCACTGCATTATTATCATGATATTACTTTCTGAAAATTTGATTGCGTTCTGTGAATAATTATTACCTATTATGAATTACTATTATAATTATTTTTTATTGGCGGTGATTGGACGTTTTGAAACTGATACAATATGGGGAACTTTCACATATTGCTAAATTAGTGTGCCTGTAACAAGAGGATGCTCTAAAACAGTAGAACATACCAGTTTAAAACTTGGTAACTTCAAGCTAAGTGTGCAAAAGGAGCTACTATTCCTGGAAATCTTTTATTTCAAGAAATGATTTGATTTTATACTGATCTCGAGTGTAGATACAACAATGAGATCAATAACAATATTAAAACTGTGTACTACCAATAAAAATATCAAAAAACATCTGTATGAAAGCTATTTAAATCCTTTTAACTTTCTACGTAGCTCTTCTAGATATACCGGGTGTTGCATGGAGAAACTCACCATAGGGAATCAAACGCGACACCTCAGATGCTGGAATATTTTATTCAAATCGATTTTACAAAGTAATTTATTGCATATTCTTGTAGAGGGGCAAAACATCTTACGATTTATACGTATTTTTCTTTAATTTTCCATTAAATCTTGATAACAATTATGTATAATTAAAAGGTAAATTTTAACTTGTATTGAAAGAAAAAATTCTACCTTAAAATGCAAAATATCAAGATCAAATACTTATGAATCAATGCTTAATTCTTTGCTCTACAAGAATTTCACATTTGCGTTTCCTATGCGGCACCTTCCTAATCAACACCCGGTATATCATAACTACTAGATTAATGGAGTACTTTTATTTATCAGCATGGATTATTAAATAATTACATATTCTGCAATGTATTTATATAATTTTTTTAATATTACTACTCGTAAGTATCAACGATATTTTATGATTTTTTGTTCATTTTAATTCAGAACCAAATGATACAACTATTTTTCTATATTTAATTATTATTATAATAATCATCATTTGCATTCAGAAAATAAAATACGTAAACAATAATCTCATATTTTCATCTAATTTGAAAAACCCCTTTATATGCTTGGTAAGCCTTGTTTATGCGAAACGGGTAATTTGTATTTCATACATTCTTGTACAACATGTTCACTTAAAAGCTTTTCTTTTTTATTCAACGTTTAACATTCCATTTTTTATTCATGCTGCCCACATGAAATAATTACAGTTCTACGCAATTACTTTGATGTAAAACACGTTTTAAAGAGCCTAAAAAATTGTTTTAATAACACTATAATAAAAAGCTCAGTAATCAAGAAACGTGCTAAATATTACCCCGAACTGGATTGAGCATAAATTTATAATCTCCGGTGTAATAAAGAGCAAGTTGGCGTGTTATTATTATTATTAATAAAAGTAATATGAACTAAGAATGACGTGAAGTAACCTCATATAATCAGCTGAAAATCTGATATAGGAGAGAAAGCAAGCGTTAGCATAACAAAGATAATAATTAGGACAAACCGAGAACTGCTCAATTTTAATGAGCTCCATGTTACCCTTCTATTGTTTTTATCAGTACAAAATCGGAAGCTGAACACCCCTCTTTTCATTGAACAATGCCTATCTTGAATAAATTTCCATACCACTAATTTATACAATGATGTTGCTTATCCTTGGCGTTTTGTTTCACAAGTGTGCTGCCGTGGAGTTATCGTTTTTTATAGAATTTTAATTTAGTTTTCCTGCATTTTCTACAAATCGTACAGTGTGACAAATTGTTTCATCCGTGCTATACAGAATCGATTTTTCCTCCTCCAGAATGCTGTTTGACAGCTAGCTCTGCAATTGAAAATACAGCTCGAGTTTTATGCAAGACCATTTTAGGTATTGGAAAACAAGTCTCTTTTGATTTCTACCTACTTTCTGAAATGACCTTATTCTTCCTATCCTAAGAAGGATTAATAGAATTGTCTTATTTTGAAAATGAAAGTCTTACTAGTATTTTAATTAAATTTTTGCAAAATTCTACTCTAAACAATTTTGCAAATATAAAAAGCACTTGTAGATTATTCTATTTCAACATTTGATCTCATTACCTTGCTTTTCTTGTTGGGATCATAATCTAAAATTGAGCTAATAAGTTTGTCAAAAATCGCATCATAAACTAAAACTGAAAACTGAAACACTTCGCTGGAAGTGCTTACTGATTTTAGATAGGAAGCAAGAATGATTAAACAATAGAAGGGCGCCACCCAAATTGTTGTTGTCATTGTTTAAAAGCAAATGTCCACAATTTTGGAAGACTCCCATTTAATTTAAGTTACATTCTATATTACTTGTTGTCATTCTTTTAGTTCTACGATTTATTTTATTAAATGGAACACCAACACTTTATCGTGCCAAGCTATAGGCAGTGAGAAGTAATTTTAAACTTTGTTTATTAATTTAAATTCAAGAAAATCGTTTACAACATTTCAATCCACACTTCGTCTTATAAAACATACACAACAGTTATCATGATTAACTGAAACCTATTCGAAGTATGAATTTCTACATTTTAAGTTAATTTGAGATCCCATTCTAAATTAATTTTCATTAAATTCTACACCAATATAACTTTTGCTATCGAAAATGTGAGTGTCAGTAATAAATTTATACTAGCATTCTAGTATTAACGTCAGTTCACTTTAGCACTTGCAGGTAAAGGCTTAAACTTACTATAAACATAAGCCTAGTAATCGCAACACTATCCAGATTAAAGTTGCTGGAACTTGCAGCTCGCTGTACTCTGAACTTGTATTTAAGAAAACTAAAGCCTCGAAGGCAGCAATTATTTCCAATTACAAATCCGTTAATTCTTAAGAAATCTACTTTCACTAACTTTGACAATGCTGTAGTTTAATATCAAAACAAACACAACTTCACAGTTATTAATGACTCCTATTACAAAAATTATGAAAGTTGATAAGTCTGGAATTAGCAAAATCTCATTTCTTTTATTAAGTACGATAGTTCTCATAAAAGCACTTTATCTTTAAAAGGTAGTAACCCAATCAAGACAAATTATCGAGTTTAATTAGAACGTTTATCCCCTCTCTTCAATTTAACTAACATTGTTAAAACAAGCACACGGTAGATTATTGGAACATTTAATTTCACAAAAATGGTTGAAATATTAACCCCGACAAAACGGTAAATTAATAACAGCCATTTACCACTTAACCGGATTCTTCCATAGTACAAATTTAACGGGAACTAACCGTTCTGGACTACTTGTCGCATGTCAGTCAAGTCATGCTATTTAACCGTACACTCGTTCTGTTTGTACTGTACTGCCCTAATACATACCGAGAAGGGAAAAAGTGTTCTAATTTTTTGGTATGTGTTAGATGGGGCGATTTGTTCTGGAATGCTTCACCCATTTACACGTTAAATATGACATCAGGTCTCAGCATAATTTTACACCGAATTCTCTGTCTCGTATTTTTATTACTAAATGCTAGAATCATGAAGCTACAGGGTCAAACCAGGCTTATCAGAAAACAACTCCATTACAAAACTATAAAATTGTATCCACAAAACATGAATTGTGTTTTTAAAAGCAATTCGCCCTTTTATAGAACTTTTAAGAAACTTGACTCAACAAAAGGCATTATTTTTCAGAGTAAAATCATAAAATAGAATATGTTTCTGTTAAAACAAAACTTATTTCTGCCAAGGTTTCATCTGATTTTTAGATGATTTTAAATTAGAATTAGAATCGAAGTGGATACGTGACTAAAAACAAAATACCATTCTGTGAGAAATAGATTTTATTTACACAAATGTTAACTTAGTTTGAAATGGATTTTAATTTTTAGGTACAGCCTGTCGCACCCAAAGACGAAAACCTTTTATATTTTTACGTCAAATTAAATTCAAATAAAGCAGAATAAACATTTCTTTGCTAACAAAGCCACAATAAACAGTTCATTCAGAAAGGAATGGGGTGGAAATTCCCTTCTTCATCACAGGGGTCTACCCGTACTACTCATTGCGACTTTTATCTAGTGGGTTGTTTGCTACAGCTCTCTAAAGTAAAATACTAACAAGATCTAGTCATCGCCATTTTTTCTGACATTCAAATATCCTTCACCTGTATTCTTATAAACACTACTCCGAGACAACTTCCAACTTTTGTGTGTAGCTGTTATCAGTTAAGGTTGACATCGGAAACATAAACGTCGCAGAACGTACAATGCATTCGCATAAATAAATGTTGGCCCCATTTCGGAGGCTTACCACCACAAACATTAAATCAAAAGAAATTTCTAATAAGTGTAGAGTGCTTATCAAAGTTAATAAAGCAAATATTACAGGTACTTCTAAATAATTTTCTTTCTGCGCACTAATTACTGCCACTAAGTACACGTGTTTTACACTTCACATCTAAGGGAATAACTAAGCAAGCGCTAAACGATTCAAAAATGTTTAAAATTATACGAGAGCTTCAAGGATTTGCTCTCGTATACACTTTTTCTTCTAAAAAATTTCTGCTTTTAGTTTCTGAAGATTAATGGTCTGGTTTGGTTATATATTATTTGAGAAATAAATTTTACAAAAGACGTTATAGACACATGAGATATAAGAGTTAAATGTTTTTGCTCTCTAAAGCACACAAGCATTTTTTAAACTTTAACAAAAATAAATAACAATTAAGCATTACAAAATCAAATAATTCGAAAATGCATTAATTTATTCATATTATATTATCTTCCAAGAATGACAAAAATTATATATTAGCAGGAGAGAGTGAGTTATTAAAAATTGCTATAGTGTTGGTAGAAGCTTACCTTCTGCATAATATGTATTTGAAATATTTTCACGACCTCCCGAAGGACGTAATAGATGTGTGTGGGTATATGCGTGTCCGTTTTATCGGAATTTTCAATTTTGATTTCAAATTCGAATATAGATTTGAAAAAAATAGAATAGGAACGTCTAAAAAAAACTATCCTGTCTCTTATGGAACATGGTCCACAAAGTTTAGATAGCTGGTATATTAAGCATAATTAATTAGGAGTATGGTATATGAATACAAAGTAGAATTTTAGAAGAGGTGGAGTTGGAGAAGGGGGTAAGTCGGGGATGTTTGTTAAACAACGCGCCTAGGAGCCCGTTTGAAAATGCCAAACTGAGCATTTTGAACCGGTTAGATATGGTATCTTTAAATTCCTTAGTTACATCCCCTAGTAAATAACAACATTTTTAACAATAATATACATGTTTACATGGTTATTGATGATTGTGTATGAATTTTATGATCATTACTTAGATTAATATCTTAACAATTACACATATGCACAAATACTTTTAGCAAGATGTGAGGACGACAAATTTGTTTGTATAAAGTACCTATTGTACACCTGTACACTGTAGAATCTGAGATGATACGTAGTAATATAGCCTGTTAAAATCGTGTATTGTATAAAGAGACAAGACTTTCCCATCGGTACGTTGCAGTAAAGTTTAAATTGTCGATAATAGTCTATGTCTCTTTAGACAGATAATTAATTTAATAACTTTATTTCAAATTATTGCTCCAGACAAAGTTTATTGCTTTAAGCAAAACAACTTCTCTTCATACATATATCAACTTATTTTCTTGGTCAGGTGGTATTAAATTTACTTCATTTGTCGTTAGCAGTTTTAAAAGTTAATTCCTTTAAATCTAATAATAAATTTTTCGTATCAGAAATATACATTCATTTATGACATCCTTCCCGGAAAATAATTTGGTTGTTTCAAGCCAAAATTTTTAAGATATCAAGTGTTCACAAGAGAACATTTTGTTTTCAGAATCATATGTTATATTTTATGAGACAGAATCACACTGAAGTGTTGGGTACCACTTGGTTAAATTCAGCCTTCCAAAGGCTTTTGACAAATTTTAGGGATAATATACCATTGGTTCAGAATGAGAACAGGCATACATTTTTGTTGGTCGGAATCTTCTGAAATGATACGAAAATCTCCTGTTTCGATTAGGTATGATTTTTGAGAGTAGCAACTATAAATTCGAACAAGACGGGCAGTCTTAAGACTTTAATCGTAATACTTACAGCATATACATTAAAATGGAAATTAAGTATCTCTTTATGTCGTTCAGTGTATTCTTACGTCCGCATTTTGTTTAATTTAATGCCGAGTCGGAAAACGATTTAAAAATTAATTGGCAAACCTTGTTTGTGGAATTTTAAAGGATCCTTAAATCTACTTGTTCGGGATTTAATATACTGTTAATATTCGGTAAACCTGTGGTGACTTCTAATTTAATAAGGACGCAATTAATTATCGTCCTTTTTAGGTAAATTCAACTAACAAGTGGTTTGCTCCAATACTAGTTAAATCGATTACGTTATAAACGAAACGTTAGTAAAGAAGGAATCAGAACTGTGAAGCTTAAAGATTTACTTAATAACGAAAGATTATGGTGAGTTCCCGCATCAAAAGAGCTCAGAGTTTAATTTAACTATGTAATAGTTCTTATCAAATGTTTGAAAGACATTAGAATACTACTAATATATGCATTAGTATACTACTAGCCATGCTAGAAAGAGATTTTTAATAACCTAGTGTCCATGTAACTTAACTTTAAACTGTTTAACTGTTAATGAACTTGACTCAAAAGGAGAAATTATTAATTATAAACTACCAAAATATATTGGCACAACAAATTGTTTGCAGTCAATGATTCTAAATTACAAGTAAGTCGTATTTCTTTTCCCAAGTTGAAGATTTCTGTCGCAAACTTTTTGAATAATAACAACAAACAATTTAGGTGGTGCCCTCTATATGGTGTTCATTTATTCCTGTGTTTAATCTGAAATTAGCGAGCTTTGAAATTAACACCTACGACATCTGAAAGTAATTTAAATAAGTAAATCTGAGCTGTAATTTGAGTTCTCGTAACGTAAGTATTACCTTGATTATTATTTGTGTGTTATATAATTTGACAAATACTGTGAAACTTTTTATTAATCTTTATTTATTGATTACGATGATCATTTGGCCGACCCTACTAGAATGTAGCCAAATCTGGGGGAATTCCACACCGCAGTAGGGATTTTTGGTTCAACAGATAATTTATTTCAACTATTTAATATAAATCTGCGCCAAAAAATCGGTAAGTTGTTTATATGACATAATACTGTATTATACCGTACCCAAAGTTATTACATGGGAAGTTCTCTCGCGGAACCTTTTTAGCAGTTGAAGTAAGTTCGGCGTGTGATCTCACTAATGACATGTACTCTTATACAAATTTATCTTTAATAATTTAGATTTTTGATGATACACAATATTTCTTAATGAAATATTTAAAACATCATCAGCAAAGACTAGAATTAAAAGATGCTAATGAAATAAATATTAAATAATGCAATGTGTGTCCAAAGCAGTTATTTAGTTATAAATTCAATAAAAACATGTAAAGGATAATTTAAATGTGAAGTTTATACACCCCTAATCTTGCTTCATAAATAAAGTGCTCATATTCATTTCATTTATAAAGAAAACCCATGACCAACCAGGTGTTCCACTGCAGTACATGTTTGTACTGAATTTCTAAATATAATAAAGTAAAACAATGACGTGGAGTTTTTATATAACACTTTTATTCTATTCTAAATCCGATAAAAAACATTATTAGACAAGATTATTGGTACGCCAATGGTCCAACATATTGCACAGTCTTATCAGCAAATCTTTTTCGTTTCTGATCATAAGTGATAAAACACCTTGTAATATTGTTTATAATTTATTTCTTACTAATCAAAAATGAATTCTAAGTTAACTACAATTTACTAATAGAAAAAAACTTTTGAATACAAAATAGTAAGAAATGGTGTACTAATTTTGTAGAAGTAACCTTTATGCTATTAGCATAAATTGTTATACATTTTGGATAAAAATAATTACAATTCTATTAGACATACGGGGTTGGTTTGAGAAGTAAGTTAAACAAGGAGAAAAAACAATTTATCCGATTAAAATGTTTTTAGTTTTTCAACGTAGTCCCCATTTAACTCGACACATTTGGCCCATCGATGTTCCAGAGCGCTTATGCCATTTTTATAAAAGTCTTTGTCGAGCTCTGCAAAATAGCGATTTACAGCGTTGATAACTTCATTATCGGTTGAAAATTTTCTTCCGCCAAGCCATTCTTTTAGATTTGGAAATAGGTGAAAGTTAGATGGGGCAAGATCTGGCGGGTAAGGTAGATGTGACAACAATTCGAATCCCAACTCGTGAATTTTTGCCATGGCAATCACACTGGTGTGAGCTTATGCGTTATCCTGATGGAGCAACACTTTCTTCTTTGTCAAATGAGGCTGTGCCTTCTTGATTTCTTCATTCAGTCGCTGCAATAAGCTAGCATAATACTCGCCATTGATGGTTTTTCCTTTTTCAAGGTAGTCGACGAATATTATTCCTCGCGCGTTCCAAAAGATAGTCGCCATCACTTTGCCAGCAGATAAAGTCCTTTTTGCCTTCTTTGGTGCCGTTTTTCCCTTCTCAATCCATTCTTTCGACAGCTCTTTGCTCTCAGGAAAATAATGATGGAGCCTAGTTGTATCGACTGTTATGAACCGATCGAAGAATTCGTTGGCATTGCGCTTGAAACGATTCAAACACTCAATTGAAGCATCTTTTCGACGTTGTTTCTGTTCCAACGTGAGTAATCGCGCACAGAACTTTTTCATTTCTAAATTTTTGCGCAAGATGTTGTACACGCGTTCAGTTGAGATGCCCACCATGTCTGCTATCTGACGCACCTTGAGCCTGCGATCCTCCAGTACGATCTTGTGGATTTTATCGGCCATTTCTGAGGTCGTCACTTCATTTCGACGTCCCCTGCGAGGTGTGTCTTCACAGCTCGTTCTACCACGCTTGAATTCGGCCACCCATGTGTCCACAGTCTTAAATGACGGAGAAGACTCCCCAAGCACTGCATCCAATCGACCTTTAATCTCCGCAGACTTTTTACGAAGAGTTTTATCACCGCACGAATCTCCTTTTTTTTCCTAATTACAAAAAGCACCGACAACACTTCCTTTAACAAACTGCCAGACAAAAGCTAGCAAGAGTACTGAAATAAAAATTCACATGTAAGCTTCTAAAGATTGACACTTGTGATCAAGGTCCGTTGATGCATGCATAATTATATGTACTAGGTATACATACACATGAATGGACCTTGCTTGTGTAATTATCAAACCAGCCTCGTATAAACTACAAAAAAATCAGAAAAGTCTTTGTAGCTAACAGACTAGCCTTTTTTCAATATTCATGAGGTTCTTCGCTGACTTAAACGCTTTTCAACTTTTACAAAATAAATCTCTTGATACTGATCTTTTGAATACTCTGTATTCCAGCACTTTATTAACAAATATATCAAAAATAATTGAGTAAAAGTCAATAAGATTGTACAAACACAACTTACGACTAGAGTTTGAAATTAAACCACAGTACTTTTATATTTTAAGAAAAGTATATTAAAATTAAATAGGTAAATAAAGAATGGAACTATAAAATAACGTTATCTGATACCCGGAAAGTAAAATAGTCTTCTACAACAGCGACCTAACAATATAAATATTGTTCAATTCATTCCTAATGCTTTTTTACTTAGTATTTTTGTAATTTAAATGCTGCTCGTATGAAATCGTCCCTTTCTCTTACAACTAACCGCTTAAATTAATCCAAACAAAACCAGTTAGATAAGATAATTTATTTTTGTAGAAAATAGCAAATTAGTAAAATTGTCTAATTTTAGGTTCTTGAATTTTCGCAAAAGTTTCGTTTTTGCAAGTTCTGACTAAAGCTTCTTTAATAATTAATATTTCAATAACTACTAGACAGAATTGAATGCAATTTTACATGCAACTAGCTAATAGTGTTGTATATATTTGGAAATTTTCGTAATTTGATATATGGATTGTTCCTCAAGTTCTTCTACAAGCGCAACATTTGCATTGGAGACAATGCACATTTTTAAAGAATTATTTATTTAATTAATTCCTGAATATTTTCAGATTTTCTTGACGTATTTGTTGTTTTATTAAAAAAATACTATCGTTTGTAAAGAAGAAAGATTTTGATTAAGACCCCAGAACACCAGAATGCTTTACCGTATATTTCATGGAATAACTTGAGAAATAATAAGAAATAATAATAATAATTATATACATCAAATGTGGCAAATTTGCGATATACATACAGCACTATTGGCTACTTGCATGTAAAATTCCCTTCAATTCTGTGGAGTAGTTATTAAAATATTAATTATAAAGACACGCTTTACGACAGAATTCGCAAAACACGGGACTTTTGTAACAGACTTCGCGAAAATAATGATATATTCGGTAGTAAAGGCCACCAATGTCGTCACGTAGCCGTCTCGCTGTTCCCCTTCTATTACTCTTTTCCGTACCCGCATTTACATGGGTTGTATACGACAGTGAGGCAACTTCACATATAATAACTTATGAACCGTAACTTATCAGGTATGTAAATCTAACCTCTCAAAAATCCTTTGCATCTGCAGTAGTGAAAGATACCCCAAATCGACTGTAACTCTATTATACTAAACTGAGCTATTATTTAAAGATATCTTATTAACTATTTTAATTGTATGTCTAATTAAAGTCGTCTTTACATAGTTTTCAAATGAAGTACTCTTAATTTTAGCAAATAAGAGAAGATTAAATATATTTATAATAATTACATGTAGTAAATGTCGCACCTTTTTGAAAATGTGTTACAATTTAAAAATATTTTTGAATTAGACGAAACTTGTTAGTTGATAAAAATTAACCCATTAACTTTTATGGAATGAACGGTTAACGACATTTGGTGCCAATTTAAGTGCTTATACTAATTTAATTCCATAATAAAAATAATGTTACATTAAGATCTGCTGTAACAGCTCTATAATGTAAGATATGTAATTTAAAAAAGTTACTCCTAGTTATTAATACGTATCCACATCTTTCATAATTTTATAAATTTTAAGTTCATGCAGTAAGTTCACCTTTTGTATTTGCCTTGTAAGATTTAAAATGGATATTAAATTTGGCCCTGTTTAATTATACATTACTTTTATTCTATTTTAGAGAATTTGTACACAATAGGAATGATATTTTTATCCGAGCTCGTTCTATGTAAGACAAAAAAAAATCGCAATGAAACTTTGCTTTATGTTTACTTTTAAATGTTTCAACAAACTTGACAAAACCGAATATAATTTGCGATACATAATAAAGTTATAAAATTTAAATTTGTCTTTAAATATGTCGAAGAAAAGCTTTTAACTCCGTTAAAAAAGAAAGCAAATACACAAAAAGGTAGAAAGAAAGGATTACATTTATATTATATAATAAAATATTAAAAAGTAATAAAAGTTTAGCTCGTTTTCACATTCTTCTTTTCACATTTATTTAGAAAAGGGATTCGCTGCATTCAAAATATTTTTTGATAAATGACTTTTGCTTCATTGAAAGAGAGCTTTGTTGAAGCACACGGAACAGGCTTTTAAATAGATACACACACACGCTGTAATATACGTATCTGATACTTTTGTATCACATTTATCACCTCCGCAAAATGCAGCAGGCTATGAATGTCCGAAATGATTTAACAAATCGCCCCTAAAAGCCGATGTAATTGCTTTCATGGCGAAAAATTGAAAAAATTATGAGCCGTAATTTTAAGCTTTGAAAATTTATTAAAAGTTAAAAGCGTTTTGTAATAAATTGATTCTTTATTGATTTTGCTTTTAAATGTTTCCTCAAAATAAATTGAATCATAAATTTACATATTTCATACAATATTAGTTTGGGAAAAAATGAGAAAGAAAATTTTGGTAGATTAATTACCCTTTTTTTGGCATTTCATTCTCTATTAGCTGGATGAAAAAGGATTAATTTTAAAGCGATAATCTCATAATCTTTTATTTATTGGATATTTGCGATGCGTTATATGAGAAACCATTTTTTGTTAGTGGTCGATTTTGAAAATACACCTTTGGGTTTTTGTTTTATATTTCCAGCTTTTTTTAAATAGATTGTTCTTATAACAACCTGACGTTAAAAGTATAAGAAAATATAGTCGCTTTTGTAGAAACACGCTACAAGTTTTGTGCTGAATTTTTTATTGAAATGCCAGTTTTAAAACTTTTGATGTTGAAACTACCGAAGTAAAGTCAATACAATAGTGTTTACTTAATAACGTGCTGCTTTTTCTTTATTTTTATGCGGTGTTTAAAATACATTGTTGAAATTATTTTGGATAGAGTAATTTTAACTACTGGCTATTTTGGTTTTAACCATTCCGGTTAAAATTTATTTATCGTGCCTGGTGCTTAAAAGGAAGAAATATTTTAGTTAGAAAGTAAATAAATAAGAAGATACAGAATATAAACAGGTATTTCATATCCTACACCAATTAATACTCGAAACACAGCACAAGCAGCAACTACTGTTCTTTTCAAATATATTGATCCGACACTATGAATATGAATTACAATCTTTTGAGTTACTGCTTGAAGATGTATTAAGGCCCAAGTGTACCCAAAAACGTGTGTTATTTGTTTCATAAATAATATAATAATGTGATCACTTTGGTTTTAAGTTAATAGTCTAGGAATTGTAAAAACTTGCTTACCTAACTTGTTTTAGAAAAAAAAAATTTTTATTTAAATATTTCACATGTTATACGTGAAAAATTAATTTTAGAAAAACTGTACATTCAAAATTAACCAAAATAATACCACTTATATTTCATAGTATTTGAACTATTTTCCCAGAATTTTAAGAAAATCGTATGTCTAGCGACTAAATTATTGCCAAAAAACCTGCTTTTTGCCAAAAAAAACTGCTTTTTTGGCAAAAAGGAGGTAATAGTTTAGTCCCTAGATATACGATTTTCTTAAAATTTTGGGAAAATAGTTCAAATACTATGAAACTTAAGTGGTATTATTTTGATTAATTTTGAATGTACAGTTTCTCCAAAATTAATTTTTCACGTATAACACGTGAAATAATTTAATTAAAACCTTTTTTTTCCAAAACAAGTTAGGTAAGCAAGTTTTTAACATTCCTCGACTATTAACTTAAAACCAAAGTTATCACATTATTATATTATTTATTAAACA
Organism: Agrypnus murinus; assembly: GCA_929113105.1. Taxonomy (NCBI): domain Eukaryota; kingdom Metazoa; phylum Arthropoda; class Insecta; order Coleoptera; family Elateridae; genus Agrypnus; species Agrypnus murinus. The sequence goes on along the minus strand of OV816025.1, from coordinate 36,529,026 downwards.
AACAACACGGGTTTTTTGGGTACACTTGGACCTTAATATCTTCTGTAAGTGTCAATATTTATTTTTAAACTTATCAAGTTTGGCATTATCTAAAAATGTACCGGATAAAGATTTCACTTTCAGGCCTAAGTTTTTTGCCATAGAAGAACTGTTGCAACACTGTTTATCATAAATAATGTAATGTATAGATATAATTTTTACAATATATTAGTAATAATATTATGTATTTCGAATTGATGTATGTAAATTATCATAACAAAAAGTTAAGAGATGTAGAAAAATAAATGTTAATAATCTTGTTTATTGTTTCCAGCCTTATTTTGTGGAACTCCATAATCATGAAATAAATAAAGATTATTAAAAGTTTCACAGTTTTATTAAAATATACCTGACAATATTGTTTCGACAGCTATGCTGTCATTATCAAAGGTAATATAATTATAAACAAACACGTCGCTAAGGTAGATACAAAATAGGTAACTAGATAAAATAATAATAATAATAATAAAAATTAATAATAAAAATCATAATTAAACATCTAATACTTCCAGTAACGGAGAATTACTGAGCTCAAGTTGTTCATTCATTAAAGGTACCCTGAGTTTGTGTTTGTATATCTCAAAGGCTTCTAAAATGTCTAATTTGCGTTTGTTATTACAAAAATGTAGGAATTTAATATTATTTTGAGGAGTCATTGTGTGATTTTGTTCTAAAAGGTGTTTGGCGTAATTCGATTTTTCAGGATGTTTATTTTTGTAATGACGTACGTGTTCTTTATATCTTATATCAAAATTTCGAAGTGTTTGTCCAATATATACCGAACTACAAAAAGAACAATTTAAACGGTAAATGCCCGATTTCATGATATCATGTGTTCTGTCTTTAGCATTAAATAAAAATGAAAAAGTGTTAGTGTTGGTTTTAAATGTTATTTTATAATTGTTGGTTTTTCTTAGTATATGTGCAATTTTTTCTGATATTTTGCCAAAATATGGTATAGATATGTAATTTGTGTCTTCTGTTTGATTGTCAATGGGATATATTCTTTTGATAGCTAACCTATAATCTTTTTGTTTAATTAAAGTGTCAATCATGTTCGGATTATAATGATTTGCATGTGCTAGTTGTTTAATGGTTGATATCTCTTTGCTAAAATCTGATTTTGTTAGTGGAATAGTTAAAGCTCTGTGTACTAATGATCTGTATGCTGCTATTTTATGTGTATTGTGGTGACAAGATTCATTTGGTATTGTTATGTCTGTTTGTGTTGGTTTTCTGTATATGGAAAATTCAAAAAGATTGTCTGCGTTAATCTTGATATTTAAGTCTAGAAAGTTTATAGCCCTGTTTTGTTCTGTTTCTAGTGTAAATTTTATATTAGGATGGATATTGTTTATAAGAATTAAAAATTCATTGATAACCTCAAAAGAACTGTCAAAACAAGCTAAAATGTCATCAACATAACGAAACCAGAAGATAATGTGTTTAGAGAGGTTTAATTCAAATATTCGATCTTCAAACTTGTCCATAAATATGTTAGCTAATAGAGGACTTAGAGAATTACCCATAGGTAAACCATCCTTTTGTAAATAAATTATGTTATTAAAAGTGAAATAATTTTGACTTATACAAAGGTCAAATAATTGAATTAACTCTAACCTTTTAACTAATTCTATATTACTATTGATCAAGAAACTATCTAATACAGGAATACATTCTTGTGGGGGTATTCTGGAGAACATGTTGCAAATATTAATAATAAAATATTAATAATATAAAAAATGTTAATAATGTTTGGACTAATGAGGCCCTTTTAAATAAAACTCATGTGGACTGTAATAAACTTAAAAGAATTTATTTTTCTTTTCTAACAACTTGCAACCTCAATTTCGAGGTACTACTAATCGAGTTTAAATCTAGTTAACAACTGATACAAAAAAACTGCACTTAAGTTGGGGTAGCTTTGCGCACCCTTCTCCCACCACTTTATACTGAACAAAACGAAACTGGCGTTTGGGTGTAACATTCCGCCCGCCTTGAAAGATCATACTTTCAACAGACTTAAATTGACATGAAATGAATTAACAATAAACAATAATTAATATTAATATACTACATTATCTAAACTAATCTAAACAGTTTTTAGTCAATGGGAAGAGCACACACGCGATTCACTGCACGTTGTATTGTTCCACTGTGCACTTTAATGTCCACAACTCGCACTACACCATCGTTGCCTGGATGAAGTTGCGTTATCCTGCCCATTTTCCAATTCAATGGAGGAGCATTATCGTCTTTGATTAACACTAAAGAGCCAACTTTTAGCAAGTACTGAGATTGCTGCTTCCATTTTGTTCTAACTTGGAGTTCGCTCAAATATTCCTTATGCCACCGAGCCCAGTAGTGCTGCATTATATATTGTAGCTTCTGGTAGCTATTCAATCTGCCCTCCGGAATTTCCATTATATCGTCCTCAGGGATCGCGGTCAATGACCGCCCAATTAAAAAATGCCCCGGTGTCAAAGCTGATAAATCTTCTGGGTCTGAGGATAGGGGACAGAGGGGTCGGGAATTTAGGATGCTTTCAATTTGAGTCAATACTGTATTATATTCTTCAAATGTCAAATGCCTATTGCCTACCACTCGTTTAATATGATGTTTAGTACTCTTTATACCCCCTTCATAAATACCTCCAAAACTAGGAGACCTTGCAGGCATGAAATGCCAACTTATTCTATCATCAGCCAAATATTTTCCAATATTAATTGTTTCAGTGTCGAGAAATGTATATAACTGCTTCAATTCATTATTGGCACCAACAAAATTCAAAGCATTGTCCGAGTAAATGTTTTTTGGTTTTCCGCGTCTACCTATAAATCTCTTTAGGGTCGCCATAAATGCCCTTGTTGTTAATTCCGATACTAATTCAATGTGTACCGCCTTTGTACTCATGCATATAAACAAACAAAAGTACGCCTTTATTATTTTGGCTCCCCGTGTACTCCTATCCTTTAATAGTATAGGTCCTCCGTAATCTATCCCTACATTCTCAAACGGCGCGTAGTTCTGGACTCGTATTCCTGGTAAATTACCCATTAAATAATTAATATGTCTTGGTTGTACCTTGAAACACGTCACACATTTTCTGATAATGTTTTTACATGAATTACGGCCGGAAATCGGCCAGTATTTCTCCCTTATTGAACATAACAAACCTTGGGCACCGCAATGCAATAGTTTTTCATGGGCGTGTTTTAAAATTAAATTCGTTAACGGATTTCCTTTTGGAAGAAGAATGGGGTGTTTTTTATCATATACCTCATTTGAATTCTTTATTCTTCCACCTACTCTTATTAAACCATCTTTCATGAACGGGTTCAATGATAAAATCTTACTCTTTGCCCTAAGTTCACGATTATTTAGCAACCGGTCATGATCATCTGGGAAACTTTCAATTTGTGTAAGCCTTATTAAGCTTCTCAAAGCGTTATCAAGCTCTGTAGGCGATAATTCGCCGAATTTACGTTGTTTGTGACTGACCTTAGCATTTTCGATAAATCTTACGATATACGCTGCTACCCGCTGTAGCTTAATTAACGACGAATATTTATTAATCAAACCTAACTGATCACCCGATACGGTCACAGAGCAAGAAATAGACCGTTCTTCGGGAATATCTAATTGCGATTGTTGAAATACAATCCATTCCGATCTGTCTTTACAAAGCCACTCGGGACCATTCCACCATAATTTTAAATTTTCTAACTGCATCGGAAAAACTCCTCTGCTTAATAAATCCGCTGGATTTTCATTTGTTTTGACATATGCCCAATTGCTAATGTTAGTTAGTGATTGGATTTCAGCTACCCGGTTTGCCACGAAAGTCTTCCACCTATTAGGTGGTGCTCTGATCCATGCTAGCGTTACTTGTGAATCGGTCCAAAAAAATGTTTCGTTAAAATTGATTTCTAATGACTCTACTGTTCTTTTAACCAAATTTGCTAATAACAGCGCTGCACTCAGCTCTAAACGAGGTATACTGATTTGCTTCAGTGGTGCGACGCGAGATTTCCCGCAGATAATATTTGAACTAAAATTTCTTAAATTGGTAATACATCGTATATACAAGCAAGCACCGTAGGCTCTTTCTGATGCATCGGAAAAACCGTGTAATTCAATTGCAATATATTCGGATATTAGGGCGTGTCGCGGAATTTTGAAATTATTAATAATAGGTAATTGTTTTTTGAAATTTAACCATTTTATATACAAGTCCTGAGGTATCTTATCATCCCAAGAAACCTTTGACTTCCACAATTCTTGCATGATTAGCTTAGCTATTATAATTATGGGCCCTAAAAGTCCTAATGGATCAAATATTTGGCATATGATTGATAAGATCGAACGTTTTGTACCAGATTCTGCATTAAATGAACCTGTTGAATATTGAATGCAGTCAACAGTGGGGTTCCAATATATGCCTAACGTTTTATTAGGTTCGTCGTCGCCTATGCGCAGAATGCTTGCTTGCAGCTTATCATTAATATTAAACTTGTTTATCGCACTTACATCATTGCAGAGCCACTTGCGCAACTCAAATCCAGCCGTTGACAATATATGCGAAACTTCTTTTTGAATTTTAAGAACCTCCGCCACTGTGTCTGCTCCTGTTATCAAGTCATCTACATAAAAGTCGTTACTTATAATTTGGCAAGCAATTGGAGCTTGCCCTTTATTTTCATCTGCTAATTCTAAAAGGCATCTTATTGCTAGATACGGGGCTGACGCAGTGCCGTAGGTTACCGTGTTTAACCGATAACATTTTAATTTACTACTCGAATTCGACCGCCAGAATATTTTTTGGTATTTTCGTTGGTTTTCATTAATCAGAACCTGTCTGTACATTTTAGAAATGTCTGCGCTAATTACAATTTTGTGCTTTCGGAATCTCAAAAGAATTGAAAAGATATCTTGCTGTAGGGTGGGTCCAATAAACTGGACATCGTTTAAAGATATTCCGGAATCCGTTTTTGCCGACGCATCAAATACCACTCTACATTTCGTGGTAAGACTGGTAGTTTTAATGACCGCGTGATGTGGCAGATAATAACCGCCTGGATTAGCATCTAAATCTTGATCAGTAATTTCACTCATATGATTTAAATTTTCATATTCTTGCATAAATTGAAGGTAATCATTTTTTAACTCTGAGTTTTTATTCAATTTTCGTTCTAATGAGTAGAACCTATTTAAAGCGACTTCTCTAGAATTACCTAATTCTTTTAGTGACTCCTTAAACGGAATGTTGACAATGAATCGGCCGTCACAATCGCGAGTTGTAGTTTTATGAAAATTAATCTCACAATATTTTTCGGATGGGGACAATAAGGAATTTTTACTTTGAACTTCTTCTATTTGCCAGAATTTTGTGATTTTATCGTCATTCGATAAATCTTCACTTAGACTTAAACAATTAATCGATCTATTTGAATTTGAATTAACATTCAAATTACCTGCTACTATCCACCCGAATCTGCTATTTTGTAGAATAGGTAAATTTTTCCCAAGACTTTGCTGTCCGTTACATATTATAGACCAAAATACGTGCGAACCTAACAGGATATCAATATCACTTGATGTATTAAAAGTTGGGTCTGCTAAATTTATTTTATTTGAAATATTAAGAAAATCTCTATTAAATGATATGGATGGTAGCTGACCCGTTATTTTCGGAATTTCTAAACAATTAATGTACATTTCAAATTCATTATAACATGATTTAATCAATAGATTGACTTGAGTGTTAATGTGTGACAATGATTGACCTAAACCCTTTACTACATGATTAATTTTAAATGACTGTATATTTAATTTCTTGCGAAGGTTTTCTGTGACAAAGCAGCTCTGGGAACCACTATCAAGGAGTGCCCTACATTTAATAAATTCGTTCTTACTATTTTTCACCTTAATGATTGCAGTTGATAACAAAACTTGTGAGAAAGGTATTGATACTGCATTGTTTTCTAAAACGTGGTTACTAATGGAAATTTTTTCAATTTCGTCAGTACTTAATCCGGGTTCCTGTGAAGTACCGCCCGCCGAGCCCAAGCTGTTTACAACTATTTTGTCATTCTCAGGATTAACGGTAATATTGTTAATGGGTTCTGAATGCAACAAAGAATTATGTGGTTTAGCACATTTAACGCATTTTTGAACATTGCAATTCCACGAAGAATGAGAGGGTCGCAAACAGTTCAAACAAAGCTTCAAACGTTTTACTGCCGATATTCGTTGATTTATGGAAAGTTTTAAAAACGAGTTGCATTTGTAAATAGCATGTCCTTGGCTGCAATAATAACATTGAGTAATGATTCTTGATCAATCCTATCAAAATAGTTTTTTAATCGTGTAATTAGACCCTTTATGATGCCTCGTCTAACTCGCAATTGCGCAAAATTTTCTGCCATTGTATTGACTCAAATTGATAAATAGATAAAAGGAATTATGAACAAAGGAATTGACTTACAGAAATAAATTTGTAGGCTGTTTTAGCACTGGACTGCTGCTGGAAGTTCGGAACTGCAGAAATCTGATACTGAGATGGATTTTTCTGGTCCTGATGTATTCTTGCACAACGGCCGGCTTCTTAACTCGTATTATATTAATACTTTTAAAATCCGGCTCGAAGGACCATGTTTGGACTAATGAGGCCCTTTTAAATAAAACTCATGTGGACTGTAATAAACTTAAAAGAATTTATTTTTCTTTTCTAACAACTTGCAACCTCAATTTCGAGGTACTACTAATCGAGTTTAAATCTAGTTAACAACTGATACAAAAAAACTGCACTTAAGTTGGGGTAGCTTTGCGCACCCTTCTCCCACCACTTTATACTGAACAAAACGAAACTGGCGTTTGGGTGTAACAAATAATAAGAAAATGATAGAAAAATTAAACATCAAACAGCAATGTTGACATTATCATTTTTTAATTATTTATTTCTTGTAGTATTTTATTTGTTTTTTGATAAAACTATGATTTTATTTAAACAGTGGGTCCAACAGCCTTGGTAGTGTAATGTCGAGGGTGCTGGACTTTCACCCAAACGGCCTGAGATCGACACCCGGTGACGGCAGATCTGGTTAAGGTTTCCTGCAGTTTTTCTTAGCTGTGACACAAATGTGGGATTTGCGCTGTTCCATCTGTAAGTCGGCTGCAGCCGCACGTAGGGCCTACGTAATAATAATAATCGCTCCCTCCCTCCCGCACAAGCTTATAGCTTCTGGGGCCTGGTTTCCAGGTTATGGGTTGTAGCAGTTATTATTATTATATAGAAAAATATAAATCCGCTATAATAATACAAATAATGACTTACTTTTATGAAAAATTCTATGATAGGTCAAAGGCACATTTTTTTATTGCATTTCTTACATTACACTCAATATTTCAAAACCTGCAACACTTGGAGAAATGGTTTACCTCGATCGCCTTCTTATTTTTCAGTGGGCATTTAAAGTGACAGCTCAATGTATTTAAAACGGATAATAGCAAAAATTCTTTTCTTCAACCAAATTCCACCGAGAAAAACCGCTACAGACAGAGTAGGTAATCCTATTTCGTATTTCTATTTCCACAGTCCACTACATCCACCTTTGGTGAAAAATTAGTTATTTTGTCAGCAACCAGTAATCCATTGTCCATTATATAACACAAAATATAATTAAACCATATTAATAATAAATTGTGAACGATGAATATGACGAAAAATTATTTTAAATTATTTGGACTGCTTACTTGAACAAAATGATAAAATAGTTTTTTAACAACCCCTTTAAAGATATCTTATCTCGTGTAAACGTCGTTTGATTCATGTCTAAATTGGCATTGAATTGAAACAGAACTAACAGGTTACTTGCAGTGACCTGTTATTTATGAGTTCCAGTAGGAATTACTATATTAATCTTTCTCACCACTAAAACATTCTTTAAGAGCAACGTACAGCTTCCATAAACTACTTTGTAAATTTGCGTATATTAGTCCATTTTATTATTACGATCGAGTACCATTTATTTTTCTTTATTTATACTTTTTAAAATGCTTCGATAAAATATCAGACAATCTGGTAATTTTCTCATCACTAGAAAAATCAAAACATTGTATTACGATTTAGAGGAAGTTTGAGGAATACATGAAACTGTTGCTATTAAGTGTCAGGTGTAGTACGTACCTTGTTATAAAGAAGTCCTAGTGACCAAGAATTATAATTTGGTTCCGTTGACGATGCAAATTTATAAAACTTTATATTATTATTAGAACTATTAAGGTAGCTAAATATCTAACCAGCAGTTTGAAACCTTTCTAATTTCTTTATTGTTATTTGAGGTAGATCAATAATATTTTAGTTTTGCATTACTAAGTATATGTTTAAGGCTACGTTGCGGTTTTGATTATACTTTTTAAGTTAATTTTTAATATGACTGTGTTACAGTTATATTCTTTTCGTAGCGGCAATGTTATGATATTCATTCATACGTTTTTAAAAGCTATAATTACAAAACATTTAGAATGCAAATAGAAAAGTCGCGTTAACGCGATCACCTACGTAACACATCACCATTCTGCACAGTTCGGTTTCATGTGGTGGATAAGGTCACTATGCCAGTCACAACGTCCTTTATTCATTATAAGACCAAAAAATCTTAGCTAGACAGCACCCTTAGTAATCGTTGCCAAAGGAGAAAAATAAGTATTCTTGCTTAAAAATTATTATTTGTCCTAAAACAATACTTTGTATTTAATAACAATACAAAAAGGAATGACAATAAATACTAGTAACAGTTAACAGTTTAGTAAGGTATTAAGCAATAAGATCCAACTCCAAGATATTGGTAAAACATCATTGTTTGAAGCAGGAGAAAAATAAAAGTTTCTGTCAGCTCATAAAACGAATTACAACTTCACCAAGTGTTCCTACTACAATTGAACTTGAGTTTACAAGAATCGTAAGGATAATTCTTCCTGGTAAAGGACTATTATAAACTATCTATTCTGGATTGCATGCAGTCATTTATCCGAAACTGTAAGAAGGAGGTATTCAGTTGGGAAAGCTATAAAACCACCTGAGTAAATTTTGCTTATAAATAAAATTCGTAGGGTAAAGTGTTTTTGATACTTAGAGAGGTATGTCAAGTAAAGTCGTTTAATTACTAATAAAGTTCATTTCTGAAAATAAAGGAAGGTTAATTAATTTATAACAAGGATAAAATAGGAAAAGAATTATACTTATCTTATTATCTAAAATTGAGTTTATGTCATTAAATTCTTTTCGTAAAATGATTTTTGGCATACCATGGTTATTTTATGTGCTGCATTAGATTCCTGCATTGCTGAAAAGTAACCAAAGCAGCTCCCCTTCAAACTCACAATAATACAAGAGTTAAAGTATAAGTTAAAGTAAATTTTCAAAAAAGTGTAAAACTAGAACACATACAGTATCGAAATTTTAGAATAATACACAATCACATCAAGAAATAATTATAACAAACCAACCATATAAATATATACAAGAAAATCACATATACAAAACATGTAACAAACCGCAATACTGGCAGTTTTAAATAAACAATATCTGCATTCAAATAGTTTAAGTGAATAAAGAATTAAATAAATGAATATTAAAAATGAATTAAAACTAGGGGTTTGCTACAAATCGCGTCGTTATAAATCTCGTCAGGGAGTAAATAGAATAACCAATAGAAATAAATAATTATTCTAACTTTCTTGCGTTTTACAGAATACCCCGAATAGAAACCAGGTGACCTTAATTTAACACCAATACCTAGGTATTGTCTTACAATTTAAACTAGGATTCTTATTAAAGTTAACTGCCCCAAATCAACGGTAACGCATTTTCTGTAATAACCTTCTTTGCTTTGTTCGTCTATAAAGTAAAGCGGAGACTTTCAAATTTCATGTAAAGGCGTCTATGCACCACCTTGTTAGTATGTAATAAATGTAATAAATATGTACCTAAGAAACCATTTGGTGTAAAACTGAAATTCGGTTCGTGATAGCTATGCCAATGCTATAATAGTTTAATGTGATTAAAATCATCAAAATAAACTCAACTTATAAAATTTAGAATTTTTGGTTTATTAACTTTGGATGGGATTTTGAAAGCATTAACTGAATTGAAAAATCTTTCGGGGTCACTAAAAAACTTTTTATTATAATGATGCTTGAAGTTTATAGAACGCAGGACTCTACAACATTTACACATGGAAAATACTATTAGTTAACTCCGTAACGACTAAATGGAACGGTGGGCCTATGGTCTATAGGTACATAGAATCTAGCTTTAACTGTTAAAAACTTTCAAACTAAAGGCTCTTGTTGCGCCTGTTGCACACTCGTATCCGTACTTGCATATTTCTGCCATACAATGAAATAACATTTTATGCGTACATAATGCCAGAAAATTCTAACAGTGAAGATAGTGTTCTTAGGGGTTAACAGCGTGTAATCAAGAAATAAAGTACTACCCTGAGAATGTTTACAGGAAGCGGATGCGAAATAGACCAGCATGTTGCATGTAAGATAATAATCGCGTACGAACACTTTAGCATCTAACACTATATTGCTTTTTAAGGTACATAAAATGTTGTCAGGTGAACTCATCTTGCGGATCAGCTTTGTTTCGCTTAACAACGGTTAAGAACCACTATACAGTAAGTAAAGAACTGCTTCATTCTAGCGTCGACTGCAGCTTACTTTATACCAAGTTCCCGATTAATATTTTAAGTCACATAAATGCACTATATTTAACGGTGTCTCCTAACCACACATTGTACTTGACTAATTGCCAATACGTATTTCGGCAACGATGTTACGTTTTTCTCGGCATAAAACCGTTATAATACTATTCTGGGTGCATTTTTTAAAGGGGCCAATCAAAAACCCATGCAAAGCGATTTTAACACAAACATGCAACTAAGGATAAATACATCTTTTTATACATGAAGGACAGAGAAAAAGAAAAAGGAAGCTTAACAAATAATTTTATGAAACCCACATGTTTGAAACCGAGGCTCGAGGGTAGGGTGACCTAAAGCAGTTTAAAATTGTTACTTTTATAAAAATCGTCCGTCCTATTCTTAAAGAATTTAACTTTAATTGAAAATTACCTTATTTTAGAAGCAAACTGTCGAGAGTAATTCTTCATTTCATACATTTTCTCTGAAGAAAATGTATCCCACCCAGTAAAATTTATTATGTTTTTCAAACTGTTTTTGTTAACTTTCCCCGGATTTTATATCAGCGTTAATAGTATCGAACTGTCTATATTCCATGGCTCTTTGTTTAATAAATTCTTGTTCTTTTTAATAAAAATACTTTCATATGTATCAAGTTCTCTGGATGAATGAACATTTTTAAGTAATTTTAGCTGTTTTACTTTAATCGCGTGCGCTGTGTCATGTATATGTTTCGCTACACTTGATTTTCCTATGCGATTTTATTAAAAATCCTCTATGTGTTCTTTGAACCTAGTTAAAATTGATATTTTAGTCTTTCCAACGTAACTCATATTACAATAATTGCATTCAATTTGGTTTATTCTGGATTTCAATTTTTTATTAGTTTTATCTTTCAGATTGCCTAACAGGTTTTTTAAAGAATTATTTGACGTATAAGATACTCGGATGCCCTCGTTTTTAAATACACTATTCAAAGCTTTGGTGATTGGGTGAAAAGGTAGTTTAATAAACTTCTTTGGCTGATCTATTGATAATAATGTACTCGCGTTTCGAATGCTATGTTTGTATTTGATTTTCTGTAATAATTTATCAATGTTTTTAGAAGAGTAACCATTATATAGGCTAATTCTTTTATAAAACTTAATTCCTTGTTAAACCGATTTTTGTTTAATGGGAATTTCACTAATCTAGTCAGAAGGAAATGAAATGCCGCCATCTTGTGCTGCTCACAATGATTTGGTTCCGCCATAATGTACCTTTTAGTGCTGGTTACTTTTCTATAAACATCGATTTCTAGTTCATTATTATTGTTTCTAACTACCAGATTGTCAAGGAAAGACAGTTGCTTGCTCGCTTCTTTTTCTACCGTGAATTTATGGTGTTAAATTTCGAATTTAATTGGTTCATAAACTCATCTATGTCGCACATTTTTGTATTAAACACCGCTAAAATATCGTCCACGTACCTTAACCACACTCTCGGAAAATATTTAAATTCCTCTTTTATCAACGTTTTAAAACTACACGTTTCAACGTTTAAAAATTACACATAAATGCATTAATGTGTTTTAATTATTTAATAATATTGATCATTTGACATTATCTGCTAACAATATGCAATTACCTGCTACTAATAATAGATTGTAAAGACTGTGGTGTATCCCAACACTATATTTTAAAATTTTCAAACGGTGTCCTGCTATTTAAAGCTGCCTCAGACTTGCTGCTCCAGGTAAAGTAAATTAAAAGTAAACAAATATAGATTAACACATGAAAAGGTAATGGTGATACCAATTACTATACTAAAACCAAAAATACAAAAATGATTACTAAATTACTATCTGTACCATTACTAGACTAAAACCAAAAATACAAAAATGAGTCATCACAAACCACGTGGGCGAAAATGTAAAATGCATCTAGAATTACGCGAAGGCCACGCTGTAATCTAAATGATAAAATAAGCAATATATGAGCTAGTATGATTCAGTAGCGGAACAAACCCCGGATCGTATTTGTTTATTCAAGTGTGATTACGAAAGTGACTCATTTCTTGTATTTACGATTGAAGTATAAATTACTTATAGTTCAACCAAAAATACAAGAAATTAGGCATCACAAATTATGTGCTGAAAATGGGTAAAGCTATCCGGTATCACATGGATATCACTCACTGCGAGCGTGTCATTATTACGCGGGTGGCTCATTTCTTGTATTCTTGGTTGAACTATAATATAGTATTGATTTCGTGACTGATTTATTGCGTTGCTGATGGCGGTACGTCGAAGAAAATGCAAAAGAAGTATTTCGTTGCTATATGTCAGCAATGTAATGATAATTAACAGTACACTGTTAAACCTCTGTACAAACTGTCAGTTCAACATATAAAAATTTCAGTGATATATGTAGTTGAAACTATTGACCATACATTGCAGGTTCTCTAGTTTATACAATTACAAACGAATTAAATTAAAATACAATCTTTCATTGATATAATAGATATTAACTAAGGGAAGAATGTCAGGATAAAAATAGAACATATGCACAATACAAGGTACGTATTGGACGTGGGACAAACACATCGGTGTAATCGATTTCTGGGAATGTCCGACTACTCTAACCTAAAAGTTCATTGAATGTTGCACCTGCTTCCACAGAAAATGTAGTATTAGGTTTTTAACGGTCTGTTATATATAAAAAAGCTCAATTTAAAAAGACTTTTGAATTGAGATGTTAAAAAGCCTGTTAGTGCGTTTTCTTTAGGCGCGCTTGGTACTCTGAGTGACTGTGCATCTGTGTACGTTTGATTTTTATAATAACTTTTTATAATGATTTGCATAAAAACTGCAAAGGTTAACATTTCCTTCTTTAATTCAATGGGTTTTTTTATTAATGTCGTAGATCAAGATATTTTCCTTTAGTTTAATAACATCACTATACCATTCACTGTCTACAAATTAACGGTAGGAGCACTAGGCAGGAGTTCCAGCTCGGCTACCTCAATAATATCAGATCTGGAAAGTTTTAAAATAATTTTTGGGCAATTATACAATGCGATCAATAATTTTCATTTTAACTAACTGCTACTATTTGGTAACTATATTTTTATTTTAAACTACGATTTGAAGTATGGGAAAAGAAAGAAAAAAGTTGTTTTATTACAGATTTCTAAATTTCAGACTATTAGGTTTAAAGTTTCATGATCATGATAGCTGTCAAAAACCAGCATCTAACTAATGTCGGGGGCAAAAAATTGAATTCTTAGTTGCAACATATTGCAAAAGTCCTAGTTCTTTTGTTTTCTACAACATTTAGGTTACATTTATATAAAGTTATTTATTAGAGCAAAACAACTTTAAAGATTATAAATTGCTATCTTAAAACAATAAAAATTGTAAATTACTTTAAAACAAACGGTTTAACAATGTAAGAAAAATAAATACGTAGTAACATTTAATGAATGTTTTGATTAAAAAGTATGCATTGAATAATTTTAATTAAGTTGTATTAAATACTATTTGTAATTAAATGTGTAACGAATTTAATTTGTACAGTGAGTCACCATAATTAAAAAAACAACTGATAAACTAACTGAATTTTTTATGGGGTGATAACGGTGATACACATTGTAAATTAATAAAAAATTAAATAAATAATTACTTTACAATTTGCTTTGTCGACAACTAAATTTAAAAAGGACAAAAGATGTTGATAAATATAATGGAATCTATTTAGCAAGCTAGCTCGTGGTGTTAATAGGGAGTTCCGCTATATTTCACTTTAATTTCATTTCAATTTAGAAAAACAGAAATTTAGAGTTTTATAAATATACACCGAAACCGTGTAAAAAAAGATCACTCAATCAATAAATCATAGTCAATGATTTATCAATTATCAGTCAGCACGCAATCAGAAATAAATGTCAAATGATCTACAAACTATTTTCAATAATCAATCATACTAAATATTTATTAGTTTATAAATTACCAAAAAGAATGATGAATCTTACTTTTAAAACAAACAAAAAACTCTTAACTCTTACTTAAAAATACTTTTTCTGCAGAAAAAATAGCATTAAATTAAATCATACATATTCGGTCAAACTTGAGTTTAAGTTTTGCTAATTAATCACATAGCCTAAGTAGGAGATTTACAAATTATTATTGCAGTACGTAAACAAAATACAACAGTAATGAAAAGTGAAAGGTGCTCTAAATAAAGTTTAATCATAGCGGTTTTGTTAAGAAAGTTGTTTTCTAGATATTCCTGTCAGTTGTTTACAACCGGAAAAGCAGAAAAGTCTAAAAGTTTAGAGTAAAAGAAAAATCCTGAAGAAAATTCGACAATTTTCATAATAAACCAGGACATAGCGAACAGCTGGTCCGCACTTTAGTATAATGAAGTAAGGTCCTCTATGAATGATTTTATCTCTTGCATATGATAATCAAATGATTTCTTACAAAATCAAAAGAATGTATTGAAATAAATCGCATGAAAAACACTGAGCAATAAAGTTAACCTTGTTTTATGTAACATCGGACAAGGTATGATTTCTAAACCCAATTTATGCTTCAGAATTCGACTGTCAGTTAAATTGGTTTATTACGTTATATTTTTGAGATATTGTGCCTATAAAATACAAAAGGTGCTGTTTTTGAGGGTTTTTGCTTCATTATGTCTATATGTCTAGAAACAAGACATAATACAATACTTTCATATACTCAAAATTTTCTTTCTTCGAGAATAACTATAAAATTTTGATCAAAGTTATTATTAATTATTGTTAAACGCTTTAATTGATTTTTTAAGGTATATATATATATATATATATATATATATATATATATATATATATATATATATATATATATATATATAATATTTTGAATGCAAATTCATAGAGAAAAATTTATCGACTCTGCTGGGACTCGAACCCAGGACCCTCCACTGTCTAGGTGGTATCTCTACCAACTGAGCTACAGAGCACGACTATCAGCAAAGCGAGAAATCTTCCATATGAATTAGATAGTAGGCAAACATACAAAGTAACTAGATATTTTTTGAATACTATTAATGAAGATCAGCAATTCGCATGACAACAACATCAATATTCAAAGCATCTAGATTATAATGAATCATTCCGAAAGGAAATTAATTTATATAAATTTTTAGATGAAGTTAATTTTTATTAAGTTGCATAATGATTTTACATTAAATAATATTTTGAATGCAAATTCATAGAGAAAAATTTATCGACTCTGCTAGGACTCGAACCCAGGACCCTCCACTGTCTAGGTGGTATCTCTACCAACTGAGCTACAGAGCACGACTATCAGCAAAGCGAGAAATCTTCCATATGAATTAGATAGTAGGCAAACATACAAAGTAACTAGATATTTTTTGAATACTATTAATGAAGATCAGCAATTCGCATGACAACAACATCAATATTCAAAGCATCTAGATTATAATGAATCATTCCGAAAGGAAATTAATTTATATAAATTTTTAGATGAAGTTAATTTTTATTAAGTTGCATAATGATTTTACATTAAATAATATTTTGAATGCAAATTCATAGAGAAAAATTTATCGACTCTGCTGGGACTCGAACCCAGGACCCTCCACTGTCTAGGTGGTATCTCTACCAACTGAGCTACAGAGCACGACTATCAGCAAAGCGAGAAATCTTCCATATGAATTAGATAGTAGGCAAACATACAAAGTAACTAGATAGTTTTGAATACTATTAATGAAGATCAATTCGCATGACAACAACATCAATATTCAAAGCATCTAGATTATATGAATCATTCCGAAAGGAAATTATTTATATAAATTTTTAGATGAAGTTAATTTTTATTAAGTTGCATAATGAAGTTTTACATTAAATAATATTTTGAATGCAAATTCATAGAGAAAAATTTAGTCGACTCTGCTGGACTCGAACCCAGGACCCTCCACTTCTAGTGGTATCTCTACCAACTGGAGCTACAGACGTTGTTGTCATGCGAATTGCTGATCTTCATTAATAGTATTCAAAAAATATCTAGTTACTTTGTATGTTTGCCTACTATCTAATTCATATGGAAGATTTCTCGCTTTGCTGATAGTCGTGCTCTGTAGCTCAGTTGGTAGAGATACCACCTAGACAGTGGAGGGTCCTGGGTTCGAGTCCCAGCAGAGTCGATAAATTTTTCTCTATGAATTTGCATTCAAAATATTATTTAATGTAAAATCATTATGCAACTTAATAAAAATTAACTTCATCTAAAAATTTATATAAATTAATTTCCTTTCGGAATGATTCATTATAATCTAGATGCTTTGAATATTGATGTTGTTGTCATGCGAATTGCTGATCTTCATTAATAGTATTCAAAAAATATCTAGTTACTTTGTATGTTTGCCTACTATCTAATTCATATGGAAGATTTCTCGCTTTGCTGATAGTCGTGCTCTGTAGCTCAGTTGGTAGAGATACCACCTAGACAGTGGAGGGTCCTGGGTTCGAGTCCCAGCAGAGTCGATAAATTTTTCTCTATGAATTTGCATTCAAAATATTATTTAATGTAAAATCATTATGCAACTTAATAAAAATTAACTTCATCTAAAAATATATATATATATATATATATATATATATATATATATATATATATATATATATATATATATATATATACTATATATATATATATATATATATATATATATATATATATATATATATATATATATATATATATATATATCTTATATGTTAATAACACCCAGCAAGTTTTGTAGACGGAGCATCTCTAGGCTGCACCCTTCCCCTGTACAATAATTGATTACTTACTAATGAATTCCTACTAAACACATGTATGTGATTTAAACGTTATAATAAAAGTTAAAAGTGATTAAACGCTATTCCTTGAATCAGTAACTAACGTTTTAGTTTAACGTCTTTTTTATTATTAAAGAGCAGTAAATTTATAACACGAAGGGTTACTTTACAGTTACAGAATACCGGTCCAATTGATCTCATTAATCAGTTAACATAACATATTTTTGGTTGTAATACAATGTTACTTCATAAACCGTTTTTTATAATAAAAGATAACTTTTACTTTTCAAAATGAAATAAATAACGCAATTAAAACAGTAGTTAAATTAATAAAGCAAATAGCAAAGAGCGTGGGTGTGGATAAGAAAAAAAACTTACGCTCTATACTGTTTGCCTATAGAGATGGAAAAAATGTACCTAATTTACACACACACAATGTATAACAACAGAAAAGCAATTAAACGTTTAGTTTAGTTACGAAACATTTCATATTACCCAAATTGCCCAGATTTTGTTCATTTTTTCCTTACATAGATACATATGAAATAACATAATTAATTTTTCCAAATTTTTTGGATAAAAAATGTCCGAAGTAGACATTTTGAAAAATCTCGATTTTGATGCAAATTCTGTTACTCGACATTCTACATGATCTAACTAAAATTGTCATAAATACCTTATTTCTTGAGTTATCTGGCACATCCAGGTGTCAGGTTAAAGTTAGTTTTTGGATATTTTAGAGTATATAGAAATGTGCAAAAGACATTGCACAGTAGAAAAGTAGCAGGCTGTGAATGCAAATTTTACTGTTTTCGCAAATTCTGACTTTGTTTCTGTACTAGAATTATCACCCGTTTCAAAACTTTTTTTATAGAATCATCTTAACATATGCTTGGTATGGTTGAAAGATAAAATGGACAAACAACCTGAATGAGCCAGATAACTCAAAAGATAATGGAGTTATGACAAGTTTAGATAGATGATGTAGTGTCGGGTTCATTGCAAAAAATCGAAATTTTCAAAAACTTCTACTTCGGTAATTTTTAATTCAAAAAATCTGGAAAAATAATTTATTGTCATTTCATATGTATCTTTGCAAGGAAGAAATCTGAGATATTAAAGCACATGGATCTAGTTGATTTGGCATGAAATAATAATAATTATAATAATAATAATAATTGCTACAACCCATAGCCTGGAAACCAGGCCCCAGAAGCTACAAGCTTGTGCGGGAGGGAGGGGGCGATTATTTTTATTACGTAGACCCTATGTATTATTATTATTATTATTATTATTAAAATTAGCCATATGTATATGAAAAAAGAAGATTGAAATAAACGAGAGTCTTAAAACCTCGATATATGGAAACACTCTTTCTGAAAAGGATCTCTTCTGAGATGAGGGACGCCTTAAGAAGAAATACCGTTGTCAAACCTACAGAATTGCATATAACTCGTTCGAGTTAAATTGAACTACGAAACCACGATGTTGCAAATGATGCAGATGTGTAAAGCTTAAACGCTTTGAGTGACCTTTTCAAAAAGTTGAAATTGTTGATTTCAAACCTCATAACCCGAAAAAGTTGAATACTTGTAACCTAAACGTGATTGTTTTCTGGAGATTTGAAACTGAACGTGAATTGTAGTCATTTGAATATTTTGAAATCAAACTTTCTAAACTTCTGAAACTTACGAATTCAAGCGAAACAGTGCAAACCTCTGAAACTTAATCGCAATGTCCTGCAAAATTCTGAATTTATGGCCCTGAAAGTATCAAGCGTGGAATAATGATATATCTTCTCATATCTTGTTTTAGAAACAGTTTACAGAATGTCTCAAGTAGGAGATGATTGGGTGGTTGGGTAGGGGTACTGATCACATGTTTCTATTATGAATCAAAAGACAAAATAATTGAGTGAGCTAATAATTTGAGTGAGTCGCCTTAATTTGTATTTAATTAATAATAAGGATGTACTTATTAACTGAATAACATTTTTGCTATAGAAACATAGTTTTACTTCTACTCCATAGGCCTAACGTATTGGAGTTGCATAAAAGAACTTTGACCACTGAAGATACTATATTGGATAGATGGATCAAAATCCACAAATGTTCAAGAGTTCCAGATGGTTGTTTAACAAAGTCATATGATTGGAAGGGTAGAACTTTTTGATAAATGGTTACTGTTATGGTTACTAACTAAATATTGCCATAGACTCACTAATATGGATCCTCATTTAAGCCACTTGTTAACGTATCATAGTAAGCTAAAAAAGAATAACTCTTATCATAATCTTATCTCTTTGGCATTTTTGCATCTTAGGCATAAATTACAAGTTTTTCATCTCTATAAAGAAACAGGAATTGCACGCATTTACTACATTTAAATGCAAATTGTAAAGTTTTTTACCGCATTACATTTTCCCAGTTCGTTTTTCTTCATTTTTTATGTATTTCTCTTTTTGATGTCGTTAAATGAAAATCAAGTCAAGCTTTCCGGGCCCCACATAAAAGTGTTAATGTTTCACTTTTCACATTTATATTGGACAATTTAAGCTTTAGTTACAATATTTCAGGAGTCATTTAATTTTTATTTTACTGCCCTGACATAAAAATTAACTGTCGAAGACTCTTTCCCTGCAAATAATGTGCGTGTGTGGTCGGTCCTTTCCGTTGTATATTAACAAAAGAAAAACCGACTGCAATGCCCTAATAATAAAAGTCTTTTTCCTCAGAATTTCCGCAAGTACTAATAAAATCTTTTTTAAAAGGCGAATTTTATGACAATCTTTGTCTGCTTAAGGGCACATATAAGTATAACGTAAAGATCCTCATTTTCTTTTGATGTTCTTTTATGTTGTTTACTTACAGTAAGCGCTTCCTAATTCTGAAAAGAACGAAGTTAAAAATGTATCTTGAAAAGTTCCTTTTATTTCTTTTATTTAGTTATTGTAAAAATATTTCAAGATGGGGAAACAATTTCCAATCAATCACTTTAAACGGCTAAGAGTATATCAAGGAATTATATACTTCAAAGCTACTAAATCGCATAGTTGGATCCAACTGTGTGGAAATAATTTTAAGTGCCCTATTTCAATCAGTAAACTTATTATGAGAGAATGAAAAGGCTTCTTTATACAATGATCATCCTTGTGTGAAGTTGATACAAGGCGGTTTTTCTCTATCTTCGCCCAAGTAACTCCGGGACTGAAAGCGAATACCTCGCCACCACACATACTCACTGAAAGATTATCGAGTACTGAAACCGTTCTGCTGAACAACGAACAATGTATGGTATAAGCTAGCCTTAAAGAACAATGAATTTACCAATTTTCGGATGATTGAGAGCTAGCTGATAGGTCTGGACAAAATTGACCACACATTTGTTAAAACTTAATCTTCTCCAAAGCATTAAATCATTTTCGCTTTTTTTTAAAATAAGAATGCATCCCTGGCTTATTTTTTCATTTTGCAGTGAACGAACTTTGTAATTTTAGTGAATATTGCGGGAATTCCAGGTTTAAAACTTAAATATTAATTCCTGTCATTTAAATTTAATTCAAAAGTTTCCAGTACGACATTAATTAAACTTTGAATTTTTGATGATTACGCACTCGTAAGTCTTTACACAATTTTCTTAATTAACTCCCAGGTATTATACTTCAAGAATATGATTAATTTGAGCGTAATATGCATTGGCGTGTTGAGAGATAAAAAGAAAGTAGGAAATAAGTTAAGTCGTTTTTCAAGTATAATTTTCTTGGAAGATAATATATTCATGACCAGCAAATACGAATATAAATAAATGTATTAAAAATTAAATAGTATTAAAAAATAACGATTTATAAATTTATATACATTTGCGAATAAATCATTATGTTAAGTGCTAATGTAATATTATCTTTCTCTATAATAGTATCATTTAAATTTGATAAATGTGTATTATGTGGAATTTTTGACACAAGGGAGTTAATGTCCAAACGTAAAGCGCAACTATAGGAGTTAGATACAAGTCTACGTACTGGTATCTAAGCCCAACAAGCCAGATTTTTGTATGTAGGTTTATTTGCAGGTTGGAAACAAGCTCTTATGATGCATATCGCGTGTGCAAAATCTTTTATAAGGAGACAGGAAAAAAATTACTTTTTCCAATTATCTCAAAAACTATAAGGTTTTCTGTTTTCGAAAAACTAGTATAACAAAAATTGTTGAGTGTACCCAAGCAGCATTTTTAGTCGTCGCTACGTACCAGCAACTACCGGTGGAACTATTAAGTTTTAGCCACTAGTCATAAGCACGTAATTGCTACGGTTTTGTTACGTGTCTGGAACCAAAATGGGGAACAATTTTTGGGTAGCAGGTACGTGGCGGCGTAGTAATTGCTACTTTCGTGGAACTTCTTTTCTCTTTGACACATCATGTCGCGTGGTTGCTCTCTCTCTTGCTCTTGCAACTTAACAAATATTCTATAATTTTCTATACTATATAATGCTGGATCGTGTCACAAAATGAATTACCAGTTTATTTGTAATACGTACTTAATACAAAGAGCGATGAAATGTTTGATTATTTTGTCATTCCAGTACACCAAAATTATAAACCATTGCAACTTTTCTGTTAAATATGATGATGATAGATCGAAAAATAACAACGCGCCTTCTTTAAATATATTTTTTAGTAAAAAAATGTCTTGAATAAAACATGATAAATATACACGAAATACTTGATAAGTTGTAAGTTGTACGAAATAAGTTGATACACATGATAGAAACCATTTTTATATTATTCCTGTTATGTTCTTTTATGTGTTTAAATAAAAGATACTCAATTATTGTCATTAATTAACTTTATTAATATTGAGTGAGCAGGGCGAATTACATACACAATGCATAGACTGTAGAAGACGTGTATCCTCCAAGCCGGCTCGAGTGTTACTGACGCTCGCCGGCGACGCGGGCCAGGATTGGTTAGTTACATCACTACAAATAAATGTTGCCAACTTCAAGCTACATACATAACAATCCCTAAGGCACAATTTGGCACCAATTTGTTATTTTTATTGATGGTTATATAGTAAAACATCTATTAACAATCATAACAAAATGCAAATTGATTAATGATTATTGATTAATCCAACATTTTACAAGTAAATATGGAGATGGAGTAGTTTACGAAAAATTACTTTAATGTGATTCTCCTGGGTAGCAAAAACGTAAGTGTTACTACATTCAATACTACTATAAGGTTTTAAAAACTTTAAAGTAGCTTTAGGGCAAGTTACTGCTACAATCAAAATACCACTTTGAAGTTGCAACGACTTTAAAGTAAGTATACTAAGTGGCAATACCGTTCCACATACTTTAATAGTTACTCAGAAGTAATGAAACTACCTAGTTCCAATAAATAGTAGAAACAACTACACAATTACTAAAATATTCCGAATTGAAGAAATTAAACCTATAAAATCATAAATTTAGTTGCAGTTACGTAACAACTACTCAATCAAAGTTCCGATCTCAGTTACTGCTACTTAAATGCTGCTTGGGTAAGATGTACTGCAGAAAAGATCCTATGACTTTCCTTCGTAATACTGGTATCAAGGATCCGCAAAATCCCTTTGGAAAATGGCTCGCGACCAAAAATATTGAAATTTTGGTAAGTGATAATTCCTAATGTGCCGACCAAAAATATCAATGGGCGCAAAGTCCAAAAAATTATAGTTTTCGAATTACAGCCGTTTAACGTTGGCAATTTCTACACCCTGAGAATTTTTATGGGAAATTGCTCTCGGTCAAAACTCTTAAAACTTTAATGTGAATGATAGTCCCTAATGTGTAAATCAAAAGTGTCAACGGGCACAAAGTCCTAACCATTATGGTATGCAAGAAAATTACGTGGCAGTCGAAAATGATTTACAACTGAGAAGTTGTTTTACAACTTAATTGTTCTACATTACAAATAATATGACAATAAAGCCTACTGCAGATACCACATAAAAATCTCCGCGATGGTGTGGAGAGGAGTGAATTTTTTGCAAAAGTACAATAATTCGAAATTTTCACTCATTTTTCTCCAAAACGGTTAGTCATACGAAGGACCTTTTTTGTAGTACATTTTACGAGCAATAATTTTCATTATAAGTACTTTTTCCAAAACCCTGATAGTTTAAGAGATAATTGGAAATAAGTGAATTTTCTTCCTTCCCACCACATTCAAACCGTAATTGCACCGAAGTCTGATGTAGCTTCAATAAAATTACAGAATCATAGAAAGTAGAATGTATATAATAAGATAAGGTAACATAACATAATAGAACATTATTAACTGCAGAAACTGGAGTGATATACTTAGTTTTCCTAATAATAATTAATTGTCAATTGACTTCTCAATAGTCAAATAAATAAAATGTTCTTTTACAAATGCTTGATGGTAGAATTCAAGACCACTGTTATAGGTTGTTCATCTTGTGCCAGAATAAAGGCGCCATTTTCTATGGATGCCAACATCATCAGTAACATGTATCACAATCAAAATATCGACTTAGCATAAATTAAACGGTGGCGTAGCATGTATTAACTTGTATTAATCCAGGTATTTCTGATTCTAACTTTATAAAACTGTTGACAGTGTTTTGTACTTAACGAAGAATAATCTTTACTTTTTCAAACCTTCCAAGGCATAATAAACTTTGTTCAGCACATACGAACTTTACTTATTTAATGCTTCAGACTGAATGATTGAGTTTTAACTTACATCCGAAACTACTCCTACTAAAATGATTACCTAGCCTACTAATGATTTTAAAGCATACTATACATGACTAAGAATGCACATAAGTAATATACAACTCGTCGTAAAACCAAAATCGTCCTAATAGTTTCACCAGGATAAATTTCATCTAACGAAAAATGCTTTTATGTTATACTGACTTGTAAACGTGTTCATTGAGCTCTGTCTATAGGGAGAGAGATTCTTTTTATGAGCTAATCCGTTATGAAGCCTGCAATAGTTATTTACATTGCAAGACCATTACTTAGAACTTTACGTGCGAGCATGGTACCTAACAGGCGAGCGATTAGCGAGCTTGTTATCCGTGCGAGCACGTAGTGTTCGTGTAACGGTCGAGCATTGTACAATGTTTTATGATATACTGACTCGTTAATCTTTAATAAATAATTTTTTCATTTACTAAAGCAGTACAGGACAATACGTAAGATATATATGAACGTTTTAATTAAATATGTATGTTGCTATGGTATTGATGATAACCAGCCCGTAATAATTTTTATTACTTCATAACGGGCTAGCCCGTAAAAAGAACCTTTACTCATAGAAACAGAGCTCAATAAATAGATATTTACGAGTCAGTATACCATAAAAATTATTACAGGTTCTTTGTTATCAATACCATAACAACATACATATTTATTATAAACATTTATATATATATATATATATATATATATATATATATATATATATATATATATATCTTACGTATTGTGTGGTACTGCTTCAGTAAATGTAAGGATTTTAATTGAAGATTTACAATTCAGAATACCATAAAATATTGTACTATAGCGTATGAGGTGTGTGTAGATACACTGTCTTTATGATTAGACTATTGTAGGAATAGCTCAAGCAATAAAAATCGTGCAGACTTATAGAATCTTTATTTATTACTGGTTATTTATTCTGTTGATACGACAATCCATATGCTTCAATGGCTTCCTGATAGAAGTTATGATGTAATGATATCGTGGTGTTCATTTATATAACAAGATCATTACATAACACTCCTCGTAAAAAAAAGGTTAAAGATATTTTAAACGGTAATTGAGAATAACTTAGAAGGTCATTCTACGCATCCCTCAAGAAAAAGATAGACTGTATTGTTACGAATGATAACTTTGTTACGAATGATAATTTTATTGTTACTCCACCATGTTATGAATAAAAATAAATGCACTCACTCTTCATCTAATCTATTAATTTTATTTCTTAAATTTACTTAACTTATAACTAAGATTAATTCTAAATATAATTAACACAATTTCTACTTACCAACTAATTATAACTTTTAGGGCCATTTCCCTCACACTTGGTATGACAATCAAGAAGGACTTTACTACTTTCATTTCACCATCTAACTCTGTAACTGACTATCCTTTTCGATTGTCACTTTCCATCTTGACTCTTCATCCCTACTATCATTTCTTCTTACAATCAAGCATGGCCAACTTGTCCCAATTAATCAGGGCAGTGTCATAATGCTAGAGTCAGCATTACTTACTTTTGTGAGCAATAATGCTGTGCTAGCATTATGACACACTTTACAAATTGCAGAGTAGCTTCATGTCATACTTGAAATCAATTTGTTTATCTTTATTACTGGGTCAAATAATTTAGAAATGAGTTCTGTAATAATTGTTGTAACATATTTTTGGAATAATAAATTTTTAGAATAATGAATTGATTTAATTTTGTTATGAGTTTTTTCTTTTATTTTATACTTCGTCACATGACCCGGCCTGGTAAGCGTGACGCCCCTGGCACGCACTCCGCTCCTTCAGCAATTAACTTCTGTAGCCATCAGCCTGATTGCAAGTTTGTCTATACATACATCAATATGGATGTAACTGAATTTGAAATAATTATTGTTCATCTAAAAAGAATTGAGAATTGGCCCTTTACAATTTTAATTTAAAACCTATCCTAAAAAAAAAAAAATCTTATAATTATAACACAATTATCATGAAAAAGAAAAAAAATGGAAATAGATGCGATTACAATAACAAATTAAAATTAACAGTATCTAGTTTTACATTAAAACGTCTATTAATAATTTTAAATTAGAACTTATTAAACTTAATATTTATCAGTTTATGCATGGAACGCAACCTTTGTCTTTATGGTCTACCACTGTACATTACGGAACGCACTACATTTTTCGTGTTCAGTCATTCTGTCTATTGCGCACACGCGACTTATTCAAAAGTGCAAGATCAACAATTTCAAATGTCTTTCTACGTGAACAGTTTTAGTAAAAGTTTTTCCACGCAATTTTTCGAGAAAAGTTGCACAAAATCACACACGAACTGGTAAGTTGAATAAGTTTTTTGTTTTCGTCCATCACTAATTCAGAATTGAATAATGCATGCCTTTAACTGAAGTTAGACATAAAAGCTGATGTCGTTTACCAAAGTATATATTTGTATGACACGTTGCAAATACAACGCAACGATTTCTACGAAAATCCATTATTTCTTGTCTTCAGGTGCCAATATGTGTATGCCAAATCCCAATGCACATTGAACATGTTAAATGTGCGGTAATTATGAAAATTCATGAACAGTCCATCCAGAATGTGAAGTGATGCTGCTTGAAATGAAGATTTGAATTGCCAACACTGATTTGTAATGAAGTAACTGGCTTCCTCATACAATGTAGACAAACATGTGTCTACTGGATTGTTGACTTCGGCATAGGTAGGTATGATTTTATCTGTGTTCCTTTAATGTATTGGCAACATTTCAGCTGGTGTTTATCGGTGATGAACTTCAGAAGGCGTTTTTTCCACCCTTAGATTGGTTGCATTATGGTTATTCCCTTTTTGTGATGATGCGATCTTGGTGCTGTGTGGTATGTTGTCTGCTCCACTTATAGATGGTAAGTTCCATGCGATTGTCATTTCATGCAAAGAAACAAGTGTGTTACAAATTTGTTTTATCTTAACTTAAAGAGTTATAATATTTTTTCCTTAATTATTTTATTAATTACCTACTTATTCTATTAAACGTCAAATATTACCTATTTCAACTTTTCTGTTAATGTTTAATAATTATATATCTTACTACATTTTAGCAAAAGTAATACCAAGCACTATAAGAATTTTATTAACTAATGGTTTGAAAATGGTAATTATTTGACATGGAATGCTTATGAATATTGTTTGACCTTTATTGTTTAATTAGGTGTTTAGAGTTTTACACTATTTGGTGTATCTAACACATGTTTTACATTTTTAAACAATTTATACTTGCCTTCTTGGCTAACTTTAAAAACCTAATTTGTTTTATCCATGATAAATCTTTGTTAAAATTTAATAATTTAAACATTGAAACTGGACTCTATTCACTCTTTATTTGCTCTCATCAGTCATTTACCTAAATTTGTATCATTTCTCACACATTCCATTTGAATCCTCTATCCCAAAATTTGACACCTATGTCCAAGTATATCTCAAATTACATTCATTCATCTAATTTCTCATTGTCTCACATATTACTCAGTGGACATACTTTATTCATCTTTTTTCCTATTGTCCCACATATTACTCAGTGGACATACTTTCATTTGTGCATTTCTTCATTTATTCATTCATTCATCTTGTATATTTTCTGACTATCAGTGAATTATAAATTGTTTCCACAGCATTTTGTATTTTTTTTGTAAGATGTAAATTTGTGCGCACTAAAACACAAAGAGCTGTTGGACAATTTGCAATGCAGTGATGTCATGGGGTCCCCATTCTTCAATGAATCACTCTTATACAAATTATTCTTATTTTGACTTTGACATTATTCCTTTTTGCACATTTCGATACATAATAAACATAAATTATAATTACCTTTTTTATCTTTAATTGATCCAGTATATAACCAACACCTGATACAGTCCAAGGTCCTATCCTAGAGGTGTCAACCAAGGTAGGCTGTTAAGGTACTGCAGGTTATTGTATGACTTGAAAATCTTCATCCATACTGCTCAAGGTTACACTGATCGCTCTTCACTTTGGACAGAGATAAGAGGTGCTTTCAAATAACAATAAAATAACTTTTAATACAACTTTCTTCTCATCTTCTGAGATCTTTGCTGGCGAACAACATTTTTTCCTATTTCCTTCCTCGTTTATTAGAATCCATTTTGTTTCATATGTTAATGATTTTGTAGCTGTTCCTTGGACACTATGGTCCCATCTGGGTCATGAATCTTCTAAAGAGAGTCCTAAAACAAACTTATTTTCTTCCCTTGTGCAGTTACCCCCTATTGCACTTTGAATAAAAACTTTATTTAATTTTTTGCTGTATATTCTATCTATATCCTATCTATGCAATGTCATCCTACTCTATTTATTATAACTACATCCCTTTTTATAGTTAAATGTCCTATAAAATTAATTAACCAATTCTAATTCATAATTCTATACTTACAATTTTTTTTCCTTTTATTAATAAGATTTTATCCCTACGAGCCCTATCCTCTTAAATTTGGTTCATGTGTCTTGATCTGGGTCTGTAGTACCCATTTCTCTCTGTTCTCCTGCTAACGAATTGTGGCCTGTTGCAGCATGATGCAGCATATACTCCTTGCCTGCTGCAGTTGAAGTACTTGGGTTTGCCATCCCTTGTGATGCTGTTTGACCATGTATGGTTATACCCAGGGATTTCCATAATTACTTCTTGTTATGCTTCACCAATATGTACCATGTACCCTAATCTTCCTATCTATTTAATTATACTACTTTATTAATACTAATTACTTCATGTTATGCAAGTGTACCCTAAACTTCCTATCTACTTAATGACACTATTTTAATTCATTTTCATTTTATTGTAATTGTAAGTGCATTGTTTAAAATTATGCACTAAACTAAGAAATTCATGAAAACATTAAACTATGAACAAACTGTTGATGATTCTTAATATTAAAATTTGTTTTCTTTGTTTTAGAATTAACTGATGCACTATGCAAGAGGTGTCTGTTGAAGATTGCGAAGAATCCTCAACACCGGAACAGGAACTCGGCGCCTCCACCATGTTACGAATGATAACTTTGTTACGAATGATAATTTTATTGTTACTCCACCATGTTATGAATAAAAATAAATGCACTCACTCTTCATCTAATCTATTAATTTTATTTCTTAAATTTACTTAACTTATAACTAAGATTAATTCTAAATATAATTAACACAATTTCTACTTACCAACTAATTATAACTTTTAGGGCCATTTCCCTCACACTTGGTATGACAATCAAGAAGGACTTTACTACTTTCATTTCACCATCTAACTCTGTAACTGACTATCCTTTTCGATTGTCACTTTCCATCTTGACTCTTCATCCCTACTATCATTTCTTCTTACAATCAAGCATGGCCAACTTGTCCCAATTAATCAGGGCAGTGTCATAATGCTAGAGTCAGCATTACTTACTTTTGTGAGCAATAATGCTGTGCTAGCATTATGACACACTTTACAAATTGCAGAGTAGCTTCATGTCATACTTGAAATCAATTTGTTTATCTTTATTACTGGGTCAAATAATTTAGAAATGAGTTCTGTAATAATTGTTGTAACATATTTTTGGAATAATAAATTTTTAGAATAATGAATTGATTTAATTTTGTTATGAGTTTTTTCTTTTATTTTATACTTCGTCACAGTATTACTGTCCTTGCATATGCATGTAGAATACATTCTAGCTACAAAAAACTTGAGGGTGGGTGTTTTCTTTTCTATGGTTTTCTGTCATAATGCTTAAATTAAATTTGATTTAACCCATCTAGCATAAAATATTTAGCAGTTTTTTTCAACACTTTATAGGGGCCGATACAGGTATCTTTAATGTTCATGTCATGTGCACCGTTTCTTATAGAAATGTATGTGCATGTATGTAATTCTTTGGGAACGAAAGAATTCGATTTATAAGACCTTGTGAAAAAAAACTCCCGATTGTGCATACGATCTTTCAATTGGCGAAGAAATTGAGGTATGCAAAAATGCTCATCGGGTTTTTTTCTCAAAAAAGAATCTCCAGGTAAACGAAGTATAACATTTCTGCAGGTGAAAACATCTAATTCGGATTTTATCGTAGCTCGTAGATTAAGTAATAGCCATGGTAGGTTCTTTAACCAAGAAGACCTACCACTGGTGCGTATGGCCTGTTTGAGTCTACTATTGAGTCTCTCAATTATTCCTTGGCTTATGGGATGATATGCAGTGCATTTAAAGTGATTGATTCTTCAAGTACAGTTATGACGTAATGATATCACGGTGATCATTTATATAGCAAGATCATTACAGTACAATGCTCGACCGTTACGAATCCTTGCAATATAAACAACTATTATGTGACATTCATTTAAATTTACTAATTAAAATAATTATTTAACAAACGATAACCGTTACATACACTTGAATATTTATTATATTGCCTACTATTATCATTTATACAATTACTTAAAGGTAACTCATTTTAAATGCATAACATTTTAGAAAGTTAAAAGTTTGTTAAATAAATAACAGATGATTTTACGTATAAATTACATATAAATAATGATTAATAAGTAAACCTCAACATGTTTTAACAATTTTAAATAAATAATGAAAGCCCTACATAACCAAGAAACACTTGAAGTGATCTAGGCATCTTTTGACTGAAAATCATCTCGTTTAACTAAATTAAAAGAAGTAACATCCAACTGCTCAATATTACTACTCAATATTACAGTATTACTCAAGCCAGTGTCAATGAATAATCTACGATTTCCGATACTAGATTGTGTACTGTTGAAATTAAATCAACGATTCGCCGGCAATTGTAATGGGCCTTTCGGGAGAATGAGAATAAGAACCATTTTTTGTATCGAATTAAGATCGAATAAATTTGAACATATAACTGTTACTGAGATAACAGTGTCAAAGTGACAGACTGCACTTTTTATGATCTTCCCATACTGCAAATCTAACAGTAATAAAGCAACAGTTTTTAACACCTTAGAAAGAAGTAGCAGGCATATTACATTCGAAGAATGGAAGCGAAGATTACAAAAGTGTGTTGACTCTGAAGAAGACAATTTTAAACATAAATAAAAAATATATATATCTTAAACTATCGCTTCCAGTTATTTTATATTTCATAATATATAAAGGGACCATCGTATATACACATCTATTTTGAAAACTACACAACTCGTGAAAATAATCCCTACCTCTACTCTTACACTATGCACAAAACTCTCTACCTTAAGATTACTGTAAGTTGTACAGTGTACACTCAACGAAATATCCAGAGATTTTATTGGCAGTTGTTTAGTAATTTTAATTTCTTTCTATCTCTATTAGACCTAATATGGGAAATTGACCCAATACAGTTAAATTATTTAAAAAGTAAGAAAAATTCAATCCTAGAACTTTTGCGCGCAGCAAAACAACAAACTCACTGGAGTGGTTCAAATTATGATTTAAAGAAACGAATGCTTTTCAAATGCTCGCTACAAGGATTTATCATAGACATCTGAAATGAAATGACAAGAAGCGGAACAGTTTATAAATACATATATCAGTGAACACATTGTTTGCTCGCTGTATACATGTGTAATCTTCCAAACAATATTTAAGATTAGTGTATTTGAGAAAGGGGAGCGTGATGACAGCGAAGATTCTAAATAGATGCTTCTAGAGATACGGCTTTGCATTAGCTGTGATCACTTTAAATTGCGAATGCAAGAAATTTGTTGGGTAAATGTTTTTACATTTAATTTACTTATTTTTTAGATCAGCGTATATTGGATTCTTAACATTGATAATAATATTTCTAATGCATATCCACCATGTTCGTAACTGAAACTATGCACCTGGTATATAAACAATATAATATCCCAGGTAATTAATTATTATCGATGCAGTTATAATCCATCTAAGTAACGAGGTCTTCTGAATCAAAAGCTTGAATAGTTGATATTACAGTCGAAAAAGATCAAATAATTGCCCTCAAAATGGCACCGAAGGCAGAGAAATGAATATAATAAAGGATAATGAATAAATATTTATGGGAATGTGTAAACGAAAAATGAGATATTAACTGATGTGTAATTAACTTACCCGTATATTTAACCCGTTCATTATCCATATTTTATCCATGTGTGTATAACATCAAAATAATGTGGTAAGTGGATTCTAGCTTAATAAATGCTTATGGCCATCTTTTAATTAAATTTTTAGAATTTAGTTAGTGCTTGGTCATTTTCTTAATTTGTGTACTTAGTTTCAAAATTCTGAAAAAAAAAATTCTTACATTAATGTTTGTTGAGATAAATCTCAACTTCTATTAGTTAAGTAAATTTATCCACCAAGTTTTTTACAGATGTTTAATTAAAAACTCTTTGATGTTACGTAGTTGGATGCTATTTCTCTTATTTAAATCGTTAAGTAGATGTAAAACATCTAAGAGATTGTTTTTTAGTTAAA
Organism: Agrypnus murinus; assembly: GCA_929113105.1. Classification (NCBI taxonomy): domain Eukaryota; kingdom Metazoa; phylum Arthropoda; class Insecta; order Coleoptera; family Elateridae; genus Agrypnus; species Agrypnus murinus. The sequence continues at coordinate 36,496,191 of OV816025.1, read as the reverse complement.
TTAACTCAGATCCATGCGATGTTCTTTAAAGTTAAATAACTTTTAACTTAACTGCTATAAGAAGTTATGCATTTCGAATGAGTCACATTTATATAATTTGATTAATTATACCAATAGGTAGTTTAATAAATGTAGTATATAATAAGGGTATTTCATCTTTATAAATTGTTAAGTAATGTATGTATTGCATTTGTTTTATGCAAAAGTGATTTACACTAGCGAAAAGAATAAGATCACTTCGCAGTTGTGAAACTGCTATTATGGCGACTATGTTTTGTATAAGAATTAATGATTATATAAATTTTTATTATACGATAAGTTGGTTTATACTTTTTGTCTATTTCTATACACAGTTTATGTAATATATTTGTTCAAGTATAATTCACTACCTATCATGTATAATAAAGATGCTTTATAACCATTATGTACTATATAGTAAGTTAAATGTTAGCTAATCATTTCAGTAGAATTATTTTCAGTCATAAGCTAGAATTCATTGTCTGCTTTGTTCGGTTTTAATCCATAAACAAGTAAAGTTGATTATGTCTCACCCCTTCCCCAAACCACCTATATGGTTGGACTCAGCCTGGAGCAGAAGATTGCAATAGATGGGTATGGTGGTCGTTGTAGATATTTCTGTCATGTGTTCGTCCCTTTATAAAATTCACAATCAGTGAGAATTTCTCCAGTATCTCTCTGAACATGCCAATCTCTTGCATATAAAACTCTTATGTTCAATTATTAAACTAATACGTCAAATTCATTGTCACTACTGACAGTTATGCAACCAACGTTACCGATTTTGACAGAATTAAAAACAATAAATTACTTAAACGAAATTTAATAACATCATTTACAAAAATGCGCATTATTTGCCTCCCGAACTCGGGAAGCAAAATGGTACTTTCCTTTTTACGAAGATAAACCGTATACTTTTCTTTTCTAGGGAAACAAAGTGTCTCACAAACAAAGTGTGAAACACTTTGTCTCCGTAGGGAGCTCCATAGGAATCCATTTAGCTCCCTGATTTTGGGGAGCAAAATAGAACTTCCGTTAAGGTAGTAGACAATTTAATTTATATCTTACGCTAGGTGAAAGCCGGTTTTTGGTACCTGTAGAGGCGCCCAAAAGTATGCGCTTGTAGTATGTCAACTGCAAGAAAGTTTGATATCCTTACAAGGTGGTACTAAAAATGACATTTGTATTTTTTTTCTTATTGTCATTATGTCTTTAAATTTCTGTTTTTAAATTTGTGATTAAAAATAAATAACTCTTGTTATTGAATGTATATCTAACATATTAAACTTATTTTATTTTATTATTGAATTGCGTTTATGTTTAACATTTTTGTTTCTTTCCGTAAGAGTTCTTTTTATTTAAATCAAAAACTTGTTTGTCAGTAGCTTTATCTCTTTATATGTCCACCTATATGATTGGAATCAGCATGAACCAGATAGGTGCAATGGGTGGATTTGCGTGGCATTATATTGGTTAGCGTGGTTAGTGGGGTAGTGCCTCAGTCTATTTAGGTCCACCTTCAAACCACATAAATGGATTACGTATAAACCAGAGGAATGCAATGCGTGCACGGAATGCGTCCGGTAGGGGTGGTTTCATGTTAATGGGTGTGGCAAGTAAACCAGAAATTTCTATGAAGTGCAATATAAAAGAAACACAAATTCGTTTAATCTATGATTGATATACTTTTTATTTTCGTTTAGCAAATTGTGCTTCTTTACTACATACAGTGAGATCAAGAAGTAAAAATGTATTGGACAATCATGTTTTGTTTATATGTCAAATAATTTGTTTAGGCGGATTTTTTTCCATTCGAAGGACGGACTTAAACCTAGTTCTACGTAGAATCGCTGAGAATTTTCTCTTATGGAAATTTACTTCGTTGTAGCCCGTGCAAAAGACTGTCAAATTATTTATATTTTACGGAGTATGGGACGGTTTTCTATTTAGAGGCCATGTTCTTTAAAGCAATATTTTTTGTAGAAATGTAACCGTCGATTTCTACAATGTACTAAAAGCGGAAAATGTAAATAAAGTAAAAAGAGAAACTTGTTGCTTATTCTTGAATTATGCCGATAGAACTATCTAAGAAGCAATTTCAGATTTCAGGATTCCTATCCTACTTTGAACTTCCTTTGAGCTTATTCTTTCATTGTGACTGTAGGATTCAATCGGAGATTTATTTAACTGCGACAACACTCTAGCTTGTACACACATAAACTGCTTAAAGAAATACAAAAGTGCAAATACAATTTATATAGTTTTTAAAAACAAAGTATTTCTCACTACGCCATAAAATGTCTTATACCTTATATAAAGGAGTCGGTCAGAAAAGGTTACATAAAGTTCTATAAAGAGAGCGTCTCTTGATCCATGCACTCGAATCCGACATCTTTACAAGCCCTTTGTTCACAAGTCTGTGCTCGCCACTTCTGCCAACCCATTGTTGGTTTCTTTCCCTAAAAAAATTCGGTTTTTATCGTGCCTCGAGAATTTTTATTGTGCACGGGATTCGGTTCGCAATATTTAAGCTAAATGCATCTCGAAGCGTTCCTCCCGTTATAATAATAATCGTTATATCTTTAGTACCATATCAATAGAGGCATTTTTATCACCTCTTTACTTCGTGTGAGCTAAATTTTCATTCCAAGTGTTTTTTTCTTATCTTTTTGCTTCTCTTTTTTCCATTCCCGTCAGAAACAAAAATTTGTATTCATGATTATATTTTCTTTCAGGTGTCAACAACACAGAATGCTTGTTGAATGAAAATTGAATAAAGATTTTTAGAAAAGCACAAATACACTGAAATACAGTTTTAAAAAATCCCTTGCACACCACGATATCCCTTTAGTATTTTAATACCAGATATCTTAATCAACCCAATTAAGTTGTCACTCACTTTGCTTTGGGAAGTTAGAAACGCATTTGAATAATACGTCTCTCGAACTTAGGGAACAAATCCGCCCTGGAAGTGCTAAAATCGGAATCACGTCATTGTTTTTCATCAAATGTACCGTGACACAGAGAAGGAAGAGCATATCAGACGTTACGTTTGTCGTGGAATTTAAGCTGTGGTCGAACTAAGACAGTCCTATAATGAAGTCCGCTTGAGCCAGCTGCGGTTAGTGGAAGATTTGGAGGAGAAATGTTAGGACCTACCTGTAGTATTAAAGAGAAGACTAAGTAAGATTCTAGAGAGAAATAAACTTACTCGCTGAATGAGTAAAACTTGGAATTAAATGGAAAAATTATTACATTAACTTCAGACAGACGCTAGTAATAAATCAATGTCACTTTTGAACGGAAAGGAGAGCAAGAGAGAGAGAAAAACGGAGAGTAAATTTTTTGATTATGGAAAACGCATTAGTCTCTTAAAGTGTTGAGAGAGGGGATATCGAAAGGCGTGTTACACGTTTTTCTATGATGAAAATATAAAGCTTATTTATCGAGTTTTCGTTTACCAATTTTCGCGACATTGGCTGTCAGCTCTTTGGAGAAAATACGCTCGAAAAGCTTTCCTCGTCGTTGCTTCACGCTCCGAAAAACAACTACTCGATAAAAGCCTAAATATAAAGACATAAATCTGTTTTAAAAATAGACACCAACTATCTTACAGTCTGTAGAATTTTTATTATAAGTAATAATCTGCACTTGTAAGTTTACAGAAAAGAAATCCTAGCCCGTATCTGCACTGACAAAAGATTTTTATTTATGGTAACTCTGCAGAATTAGCAATTCTAACAATAGACAAATACGGGAAGGTGCAAACATAAGAAACAAACATTCTTGATGATATGTACACCAAGGAAACAGGAAAGCATTTGGAGAATAAGGTATTAGATGCCTCAGGAGGTGTAAAAATAACAAGTGTTTGCTCAAGGATTCCTTATGTTTTGCGCTCTGAATAGAAAATTCCGAATCCACCCTTTCTGTTCTACCTCAAAGTGAGCTTTAATTACTTTATTCTTGACTAAAACCTTTTAACGGTGTGGCAAATTAGTAAAAGACGCAAAATGTTCAGGATTAAATGAATAATCTCTTTCATTTTTCTTATAATTAGGTAAACGCAAATAAAAAGGAAGAGAGTGAAAAATAAGGGGGATTAATATCCTTTACGGGAAAGTTTAAAATACAAAAATGAAAGAAGGGGTTAGACTATATAAACAAAATAAATTAAAAATTTAAATATAAAGAAGAATTAGCATATTAAGTATTCAAAGCTGGCCCATACGTAAAATGAACAACAAAGGGGATTAGAAGAATATACTATTTTAAATTCAATAAATAGTAAATAAACATTATTCTTAAAATATAGGTTATTGTTTTAGTATGTAAACTTTATTTATGGCCTTCCATTTCGTTGTAATAATTCTATAAATTGTAATTTTGTCCGAATATATTATCAATTCAATGAATCTTTAAAAGTTTTTCGTATATTTTATTGATTGCCAATATTTATTTTGATTACAAATGGTACTGTTTACGAATTACGAATTTTTAAATACAACTGTGATGCAGTAGAAAAAAACCGCTGTAGCAGTAAACCTTTTACCGTTAAGTTAACAAAATTAAGCGATAAAAACCACTTATCTTTATGTTTTTGCGGTCGCTAAAACCGAATTTGATATTTTTTTTATTCTAAATGGTGGACTTGTAAATAAAAATTTCGATTTCTTTCAATTTAATCGTAAAATTTTTCAAGTAATAATAAATCATAAGTTTTATTGGATCACTAACAATAATTTTAAAATGGCGGGCATAAATGTAAAAATCGTGAGTTATTTTATGTTTTGTATAAATATAATAATGACTATACTGTATAATGTCATTGAGGTTCGGAGCCGAGTGGTGCAGTTTCCAGTACCGATTAACGTAACATCGAAAAAATCAACTTTAAACGTAAATATTTCAGAGGTTTCTGGATAATTCGCAATTGGTGTTGTATTTTGATATAATCTTTTGGTATTGAGATATCTTATCATCAATTTGAAAATTTAACTATTTAATAACACAAAGAACATTTAAAGGCTACGATAGGATTCGGAAGCATACAAATAATCAAATTATGTTTAAATAAAGCATCATGCAATAAAAAGAACAATACACATGCTAGGATACTAATTTTATTTATGTCCGATTGCGTTATAAAGTACTGTTTATTGTATTGTTTTGCGGCAGTGAACTGGCTTATTATTGTACTTGTAAAATAAAGTGGTAGTAGTAAAATAAAGTGTATAATAGTAAAATAAAGTATGACAACTGTATATTACATGTCAAATTTTCTTCTGTCAAGAATAGATGTCAAATTTATAAACAGATTTTTTTTATAATTAGGCAATTTTAGGAATCGAACATAAAACTTTGTATGCAACTCTTACATAATCGGACCTTATAGACTCGCCCTTTTTATAAGCCTTGCTCGCTTCGCTCGCTCGGCCATAAACTGGGCTTGTCTATAAAGTCCTACATTATGTACTTGTTACATAAATATCTATTATTTTTTCTACAGCTGTCAATTATGCGATTTATGCATATTTGAGCAATGTCGTTTCCGTAGCAACAACGGAAGTGTACACTTTGCGATAAAATAAAAATTTCCTTGTGTTATTTTTTATGATTTTTTCTACTTTTTCGGTTATTTCAATAACGCTGTAGAAATTCGATTTCCGAAACTCGGCTGCGCCTCGTCAAAAGACTTTCATTCTTGACCACCAAAGTGGCATTTCACGTACTAAATACACAAATAACTATAAAAGGTTACATGCTAGGTTACATGTAGAATTATTAGTATAAAACACAATTATAAGAGTATGATTATTTCATGCAGATATAACCTCACTTTAATAAAAAGGATTAAGTTTTTAAAAACACATATGAGTAAATTATGTTGTTTTATAATAAAACATGCTTTATGTAACATAAGTTTAGATAGTTTATCCACTTTTCTTGAATGTTTATCTTCATGTTAGATTTGAGCTTTGACGTTAGATAACGCAGATGAAAATTTTCCTTGTCCCAGAAAGCCAAGTCAGTTTCGGGTAGAGGCTTCACTGGAAATAATTAAAACAAATCATTACCTTGAAGTCTATTAGGCTACACTTGACTTACTGATTTCCATATCTGCGTATAATCATGTTTTTTGAATGAAGATATCGTAAGAGTTGATTTTCATTGATTTTTGGAAATTTTTATATTAATATGATGTTTTTCACCATTGTTTTAATTCAGTCACCTGAAGTACTGCATACTGGACAAGAACAGTTGTAGTTTTTATCAGTTTACGTTTTTATTAGTACAGGACTCTCATTAGCATCATTTAGTCATAAACCGTAATGGTCAGATTTTTAAGTTAAGTCTTTCTGTAGTATTTAGTTATAATTTTTGTGAATTCCATATGATTACGTTACCTAGAGTAACAATGTAAATATTCAATGTACTTAAATAGCTGGAGATTTGTGTATTTTGAATGTAATTGAGTTTTAATGAGTTTTGTGACAGCGAATCGTTCTTGTTGTTTTTCTTTGTAAATGTTTTATTTTGTGCGTCATGATTTTGACGATGTTCAAGATTTTCTTGTTTTTTCGATTGTTTTTGGCTAAACATATAAAAGGGCTTTCGAGAAAGAACAAAGTCAGTCGATAAAATTTAAAGGGTGAACCCACGCCGGCTCCGGAATCAGATTCTGTAAAATAAAGTAGAGTTATTGTGACCCACAAGTTTTAGATATCAAAAACAAATGTCAATCAATTCGGAACTAAAAATAATTTCATTTTTTTCATTTTTGAACACAATCCTAGGCGTTTGTGATTGAATCTTATTATTTAAATTGTTATTATTTAATTTAATTTAATTTAAATTTGCTTGGATTATCGTCAACAACTGAGTGTAAATCAGTGTTTGTAGTTACCGATTGTGTACAGCAGGGAATTGTGAAATGAGTATAGCGCCACATATTTAGGATTATTAAACTATATAAAAGTAAATCACTTTAAAGTTCGTTTTCTGATCAGAAACTTTGAAATATTTTTATGCAACAATTTTAAATAATCTTGTTTAATAATTTAAGGAGTTCAAATAAGAATAAAGTTATTTGCTTTCATTAAATTTAATGTGTTTTTTATAAATTTTTTTATAAATTTGTTCTATGTTGATCTATTCAAATGAAACTTGTTTTAACCCATATGTCAAGTTATCAACAAAATAATAATTCGTTTGAATAAACTTAAGAAAGGTTTTTTTTCTATAGGATTTATAGGTCTTTGATTTTATTACATTTTTATTACAATTTTCTTATAAATAAAATAAAATCTGTGTTTATAATTTTTAAAGGCGTTTCTTTATTATTTATGTGGGCTGCAAGTATCCATTCATATTTTAATACAGAGTTTAAATTTATTTCTCGTCCAGAAGAGAATTCCAGGTGTGGTTTGTAGTAAGTTTTTCTTTCCAGATATGGGGATTGATCAAGTCAATTTTGACATTTGTCTTAGTCTCATGCTCAACTAAATCAAAACTGAACTAGCCCATTGGGTAACGGAAAATTATTGGAATATTGTATACTATTTATAATTATTAAAGCTAGTCGAATTTATTTCATTTTTAGTTATACTTATTTATTTTAAGACTTCATCTCATAATTTATTGTTGACCGAACGTGGGCCTCTCTTATAAAATTTTATTTACCTATTTATTAATATAACATTAATATAACGTGTGCCATTTTAAACATAATTATTAACTCATTTATTTATTGCATATATAACGCCTCAGTATATTCGGGGATCGTGAGATGCAGCCCACCCCCCCCGTGCGCTCCACTGATTAATTAAACAATAAATCTTCGAGATCTGTTTATTACATTTATTCGAATGAACGAATATTTTGTGTATACAGGGTTGCCGATTTTTCATACAACTATTTTAAGGTCTTTACGGTCCAATGGTGGTTTTTCAAAACCTCATACTGTCCAAAATGTAAAGAGAAACGACAACGATAATGAGGTTATTTTAGTTTACTTCTTAGCTAATGCTAGAGCTTTTACAAGACAAGCATCTTCTGAATTGAATATTATAAGGTACGAAATTCACAAAGTTTTAAAATTGCACAAATTAATACAATTTAAGTTACATTTAGATCAAACATTGCATACTAATGATCCCTACAGCAAAATAGAATTTTGTAAATAGTTAATGAATGTGGAAAGACATCTCAATACTATCAAATTGGACAGACGAATTTGATTTTCACAAAAGTAAAATTTTTAATGAGCGTAATTTGCATTATTGGTTTGATCAGAACTAATCAATTAATGTATGTATAGGGATACCTGGCAACGAAATTTTAGGACCTCATTTTTACCATGAAACTTTGACCCCTGACAGATATTTCTTATTTTTGCAAAGCGACTTCGAAGAGTCCCTAGATGATTTTTCATTAGCTACATGACGAAACTTGTGGTTTCAAATTCAAATTGTTTAAACAATGAATTTGGTCAAAAGTGGATGGACGGAATAGAGGACCCATTTTGTAGCCTGTTAGTTCACCTACTTGTTCATTCTTCATTTCTTTATATGGAGTTTTCTTAAAAACTAAGTGTATAATACTCCTTCTCAAAATGTTCAGGAACTTCAAAATATTCTTTATTATAATGTGTATTTTAAAAGCAAAATATCATGTGTGGTACATCACTGTAAAGACAAATTTATTTTGTGGCTTATTCTGCAAAAATATACATGGTGTTCCATTTTAAAAAATTAAAGTTGGATATTGCTCCGAAAAATAAGTACGCCATGAAAAAGATTTTTGTGCAATTCTTTATATAAGGTTATGCTTAACAATTACGTCTCTCATTTAATCTTTTCTTCTACCTTTAATATTTTAACAGATATAACATGGACAATAAAAAATTAGGCACCCTGTATACTATGTATGTACATAATAATTTACTATTTTCAATGGAAGAAGCCATATTATATTTTTTATATTCTAATTTATTTTATGGCAAATATTTCGAAGAACGGTTTTCATTTTCAATAATATGTTGCATTTATGTGGTATTCATTAAATTCCCGTTAAATGCTGTGTTCTGATGCAGGAATGAATTTAATTAAGGTCTACTTTTCAAAAGTATACCTAGAATTCATACTCGCATTAATATTTTTTACGTGAAATCTTTGGCAATAAATTAAGAGATGTAATGTGAGCCGCTTCCACGATGTTTGGAGATGTGCAACTGTACACGTTATTTTCCAATCATCGGATTCACTCATGATAAATCTAGCATTTCAAAAATGACAAAAGTAAATATTGAATTTTTAAAGACAATAGTAATAATATGTTTACAATCTGTATAATTTCAGTCAATCTACTATTTAGTACTTACAGGTAAATATTCATATCTATATACTCGTTTTCAAAATTTTATATAACAACCACAATTACTATTAAACCCTTTGCTGCGAAATGTAAACATATTTTGGCAGGTATTGTGATGACAAGAAAGGTAGCGTTCAGAGTACCCATCGCGCTTGCACTTGTGAATTAAGCAAATTATAAACGCTTTCTTTGTTTTTATTGTAATTTAGCAATAATAATAATATTATATTAACAATTATATAATAATGTAAAAATTAATACATTTTACGTTCATTGAATAAGAATTTTTAATAACTTTATGTAGTAACAATAACTAAATTATGTTAAGTCGTTATGTTAATTAAACAAAATAGATTTACCTTTATCTAAAATTAATAACTTTTATATTTCAAATAATTAATAATATTGCATAATATGTTGCATGTGTTGACATCTATGGCGTTTTAATAGAACTACTGATCGTGGGAAATCATCCCCCACGGCCATTATCGTACAGTTTAGAGATTGTGAAATTTAGAAATGTGTAACTTTCTATGGTGGTCGTAGATAAAAGTATTTTCTGATTATTGTAATCTAAAACATTACAAGTCAAAAAAGTTGAAGAAGCTATGAAAGAAAAACGATTTAATAAGATTATGTACTTTCCAAGCTTCATATTTTGCAAAACAAATTTTTGTAATTCTTTTTAACCTGCAGAGCTTATGAAGCACCATTTCAAAAATAATATCCCATAGTTTTAAATTAATCAGAACGAATGTATAAGAACGACAAGCGAGATACTGAATTAAGCCGAAAATTTTATATAATAAAATATTAAGTTTGGATTACTAATATTCAAAACATTAATAAAATATTCAATTCCAATAGGGTCGGCCAAATTATCATTGTAATCATAGTAAGCCATGAGGTACAAAGCATGCTCCGCCATCCGGATTCCTCCAAATATAAATAAATAAATAAAATATATGAAACTTTTAGTTTGAAGTAAGTTTTATCGAAATCGATTGTTCTTTTTGATATTTTTTTAGTTAGAAGGGTACTACTAGGAACGTGTTTGTCCCGAGAGCGTGCGCTCCGCACTTAGCTTTAGCTCATTGACAAACTGGCAAGACTTTCAAAAATTTTAACTCTTTTAATTATGTGTCTTAAAAACAAACTTTATGTATATCTTTTGTCTGAAATTTCCTGCTCTTTTGATTGGTAGCATTATTTCTTCAAACAGATGTGAATTAAAATTTATTTGCAAAAAACCTTAATTTCGCAGTTATTTTGTTAAATAAAAATAAAGGCTCACTATTTACAGATATATTTTGTTTACTTTATTTCTAATATGTTTAAGAAGAGAATCTCGTTGAGAATACTTTACGGGGAATTTTTCCGAAGTCAAAATATAATGAGACTCCACTATATTCTATCTAACACAATCTCTACAAAATAGACTTTATTCATGTTACCAGACACTCTTGAGTAGGGCGGGGAGTCATGACGAGGATTTAGGAGAATTATTTACAAAATTCAGATCAAGCTGAGTCGAGAAGTTACAAAATTCAGTGTCAAAGGTTCATCTGATATGTATATGTACATTAGAATGCGTCTTATTATTTCTTTTCAAAATGTGAGACATTCAGGTCAACATTAACCCGTTTCGCTAGAGCCCCAAAATTTAGCTAATTTCTAAAATTTTTCTTTTTTCTAAAATAACTTTTTTTTCGAAACATTTAGACAATTTTAAGAAAAAATATTCTTTAACTTTTTTTGTTTAAATGCAACCGTACGCCATAAAAAACTCATGAAATTTGAAACTTTTACAAAAAAGAAATATATAAGGATTTTCAAAATATAATACTAGATATTTGTATTATTAAATATTCAAATTGGGGAAATTATTTACAAAATAAGTCAAAGTGTGACAAAATTAAAACCCACATTTATAAATGAGATGTGTATAATTCACAGGAGACACCCTAGGACAGCTGTTTCGATTTTTTTAAGATCTGTTGAGATCTAAAAAAATATATATTATATCATATTTGGGTCAAGGCCTGATCACAGCTGTGTAAATAATACCTTTTTAGAGTTAGATAATGCTGAATTTGTAGTTTGTTGAACTTAAAATAATTTGTCAATAAAGCACGAGTTTGTTTATCTACTACGAGTTTTTAATGATTTTATAAGAAAATATCTTTTAAAGAGAACATTTATCTAACTTAAATTAGGTAATTTGGTTAAGGGATTTTGATGGCGCTTTGTTTTGTCTACATTAATAAAATCTTTAATTTTATGGTAATTTGGCGACTTAATCATTTTTATTACAAAAGATAGTATTTTTTAATAAAAAAACAAATACGTCAAGAAATTTTGGAAATATTCTGGAAATTAATAAATATAATATGTAGGTCAATTATTGTCTTATTTTTACAGTTAGTTTGTTATGAATCAGCGTGTGTTAAGTACGTGCAAATTTCTACAAGTTTGTTTATGGAAGAACAGTGCTGATTACAATTTTTTCATAGAATTAGTCACTCGACTAATCTGCTTCGGATGTTTATTATTGTTAAACAATGGCTGTCAGCATCAGTTTGTTTGTTTGATCTTCTAAAACTAGGTCAAGACCCAGCTGTAGAATGCGATTATATTAAAGCAAGGTCGATAGATATGAAATGGTTTTTTCGAATTAGTCTAAAGATAATTAACATAAAAAAATGTATTCAGATGTTTTTGTTCCTTTTGATGTCTTCTATCACCCCTTAAAATTAACGCGTTGTAACTGCTTCCACCATGTATAAACGATACATTTTATGTACTTCTATTAAATATACTACTTACTATAATATGATTGAGATAGAAATAACTAATATATCTTTTCTGTTTATTTCAGTTGGACGAGTTGGTGGCAGTAAATTTAAAGGTATGTAATTTAATAAAATATAAAAACCGTCCGTTTCTGTTTTTTTGCTGTCAGATATATCATAATTTATATTCCTTATATACTATGTTAGAGAAATTTTGTTTGAACAATCAAAATGCATTAAATATACAGGTATACAATTTCCAACAATAGACGGACATTTTGCACATAATGTGTACACGACATTGTATTGTGCACAAACAGTGCAAACCAAAATGTTATGTAGATTTAGTAAATAAAGCAAACATTAGCATTGCAGAATTTTATAGTTTAATGAAGTAAGAATCGCAATGACCAAAAGTAAACTCTAAGTCAGAAATATATAGAGGTAGGTTAACACTTTATGGGAAACTTTGTTTTTTTTCAACAGATCTAATTATTGGATTTGTAATATTATTTTATTCTATTTTTTTGCTGACGTGTAATCATAAAAACATTAATTAAATCGAAAAGTGATCGTACTTTTCCATTCTCTCTTATTGATTTTCTGCTGTTCTAAATAACTTTAGTTTAGTGACGTAACTTCATTCTTATGGTCCCTTCAACAGTATAACGTAAAGAATCCCCCCCCCCCAATACATTTCATTATCGGTTACAAATTTACGACTGGTGATACTGGCAATCTTTGATCATTTAATGCAAGAATCCTCCCTTACTTCAAACGGCCTTCTCTAACTATAAGGTCGACGAGATGAAACGAGTGTGAAATGCTCTTCCACGCTAGTGGCATGGAGAGTGAATTTATTGGGAAAATTATAAAGTTCTATGAGATACATCTAATCCACATAATTTACGTAACCTGACTTTTGAAAATTTCATTACTGATTTACATCTTTTTAGTAAAATATTGGGATAGTATGAAACTACTTAGTTAGTTTAAAATGTGCCCTAGCAATCATTAATAGCTACGCCCTTAACTAATTTAGTTTACTTTCACCTTATATTTTTATTTGTAATCAAGATGAGACCTTGCTATTAGAGTCATAAATATAGAATAAATAAACTCTATAAACAGTTAAATGAAGTCTTAAAAATTTAAAGGAATCTCCGGAGGTTACACAAGAAATACAATGATTTATTAAACAACTTTAACTAAAGAAATTACTAATTAAGAAAAGTAAGGGTACTAGATTTTTAATTAATATTCTTATTTCGAATATCTCGTTTATTGAATAATTATAAGGTGCCATCAAATAATAAATATATGCAACTATTTTTAAGTTAGCTTAGGTTATTTTAAACTGAGATCTTTTAATAATAAAACAGCACCAGAAAGAATGAGTACTTCTTACACAATAAATCAATTATTTAAGTAATATACATTCAGTATTGTAACAGATCTTGGATGAAACTAATCTCTACGATGCTGTAATTCACACGAACAGTCAATTTCCTATGGTGCAGCACATTCGTTAATTGCAAAGAAAAAGTAAGTAAGAACTACAGTGAGAATTAGAAATCATTATAAAAATAAGAAATAAAACTATTTACTAGAAGCTGTGAAATCAAAAGTCTGTAACGGAATATAATATCTTTCTATTAACCGAAAATTAAGTATGTGTTTAAAGTAGAACTCTTCTAATTGTAAGTAGTTTTTATAATTCCCTATCAAATGGAAGTTAAAGGCTTCAACCTAAAATAGAGTTAATTTAAATTAATAATCAGGGCTAATAATAAATAAATTTCATAAAGCTAAATATCTAGAAAAATATGTATGGAGCGATGACTCCAATAATCAATTCCTAAGTAACTTATACTGGCAAACTAGTAGTTGCAATGCTAGAAAGCTGTAACTTAAACGAATTAATTTAAAGTAAGAAAGTTGAAAGAAACGAACAGATTTCACAGTACTATCGAAATAAAACATGAAAGAATCAGGATATGATTCTGATTTTTCAAAAAGTCTTATATAGTCTCAAAAACTAATGTTTGGAAGTGAAACGTTAAAAGGTATATTGAATAGAACACATAAAAAATATATAGTAATACAAAAACAGAAAATTGCAGTAAAGAATAAAATATTCAATATTAATTGGCTTGGGCAATTATATTATAATTTGTGAAAAATCTTTTCTGCAGTTCTTACCTTCTTACACTTTCTTATTGGACACTATTCCTCGTATTGGACATACTGTATGTACATTGTTGTACAATTCAATGCTAAGGTTAAAAGTTAGCGAAAATTCGATTGGGATCAATTTAAATAAAATACTAGAGAAACCCCGTCAAGTAATGACGGGCACAAGGTAAATTTATTGAAGGACTTCCTGGTTACAATACTTCGGATTCTCATGAGTGATTATTTCAATAAACACAATCAAACATAACCAGTTAAAATAATACTAGCATTGCCTAGCACTCTTCCAGCTTACCATCCTTTCTCCAGACACATCACCCTTTCTACACGGGCTTATTCTCCTCTCAGACACCACCCCCGACTTACCCACCCATTCTCACCATGAAATTCTACACTGAATTAATATATCGTATGCTTACTTAATATACCAACTTTCTAACCTTTATCCGTCATTTTGTCCATGTTCCTTAAGAGCTAGGGCATTAGTTCTTGAGACATTCCCATTCTACTTTTTTATCAAATATTCGAATCTGAAATGAAACTTACTTAAAAAATTCAGAAAAAATGGACAGACAGAGAAGACGCACATCGAATTTCATGAAAATCCTCCACGGCAAATAATTACTATAACACTTGGCCGAGAATTGTTTGTGATATGATTTGTAAGCAAGAGATTGATTGTAATAATCGAGTAGAGGAAGGATGTTTAGTACCGACACGTGACGAAGCGAATCAATCGTATAGAAGTGCATCGATTTTAAATAACGCTTTTAAAAATAGAAATGACTAAAACATTACAAAACTAAGGACCTGCCAAATCTACAGCGTAAAACCTTTAACTTGGAATTGCGTAGAACTCTCAAACGAAGCGTAACAAAAATAAGCCTTGTGTTTTAAATCAATGCTGTAATGGTATAAAGTATTTTAAATTTATGGTTTTAAAAATCTAAAGACTAAAGAAGATATAAAGCCAAAGCTTATAAAAAAAGAATTAGGAAATCTGTCTTTTGGAACTCGTAAAGGAGAACTATGTTGGCATGTAAGGGTTTGTCTATACATCGAAACAATTAGAATATTAAACACTTTATGAAGGATGATGGAAGGCTAGCCTCTAGGAGCTGCAGCCACCGACATGCGCTATTGCTATTTTAAGCATTTGTAATCAATTTATTATAGCACTTTTAAATACTGCGTCCGCATAAATTAAGAAATGATGAGAATAAAATCTAGAATCGATATTGTTTAAAAATATTCTTGAACACCTCTATTAGTATTTCAAAGACATCTTACTTATAAAAAATACATTTCTCAAATCGGCAGTTCATTATTCATTATTGTATGTTTTTAATAAGTTGAAACTTATTTTAAACCAAAATTGTTTAATTATAATAAATATTAATAAATGGCATGTTTATAATATAAAATTATTGAATTTTATTGCAAATAGTTTTTATAAATAGGATTATTTATTGTAGTTTTTATAGTTAGTTACGTGAAAGCATTAACCTAAAAGTTAAATGGTGTTGTTTTAGAGCTTTAGAACTAACTATTTTTCCTATTTTGAATTAATTTTAATCTTATTATTTTAATATTTCTTGAGAATTATAACCACTAAAATATAAAATTACAACTGCTAGAAATAGCTACAGCACATACCGACTGCTTCAGTGACGAAATTGAACTGTCTGTGTCTATAATAAGCGTGAGTGGCAATTCCAAAAGTAACTAAGAGGGCGCTGCCCCTTGAAGTGGATGGTTGATCTCGTGTGTCTCAAATTTAAACATTTAACATTTAAAAATATATAAAGATTAAGTAATGTTGACTACGCAGCGAAAACAATATAAAACAAGAATCATTTAAATCGACCCAGTGGAACTCTCAAACAAACTGGAACTAAAATAAGCCGTGTGTTTTAAATATAACACATGTGTGCATTGACATTAACAAAACTATAATTTCAAAAATTAGTAAAAGATGAATTTTAATACAAAATAACCTAACTAAAATAGATTTATTGTGTTCATAGGTGACTCCTATTAAATATCCACTATAGCATGTGGTCCAAGGATTTTAACATAACTCAAGAAAAAAATTAAATCTTGGGACAATTTTAGACTAAAATACTGAAAACTAAATACTTAATTTTTCGCACTTGCAAGTAATTATGTCAAGGTGCCAAAACAGATGCTGAGTTGTACTCAGTAAGGCACGGATTTCGTAAAACTAATTTCTTCTTCTTGCTGATTAAGGCAAAAAGTTATTTTAATAAGTATCTCACTGCCAGTGGTTTTTGAGTGCAGTGGATCTTGACGAAATGAACCTACTCCATTTTCTGATTCATACTTTTAGAGCGTTGCACTTTTGTACTGGAACAATCAAAGATGTCTCAAATATGCAGATATTTAAAAATTTCTGTTAAAGATTCTTCATGTTATCTATCCTATTTAACAACAACATCTTTTTGACCTTTTAAAATACAACGATAAAAGGAGACAAAACCGAATGTTTTTTGTTAGACTTCGTAGTGAGTGGCCAAGCACTCACGTCTCCTACTTAACACAACACAATAATATTTTCAAAAACGATGACTTAATTACCTGCTGAGTACACATGTCTGGCTACTGCATATCAATAAAATCTCAAAAAGGTTTTCATTAATATATAATTTCTTGAATAATTTAATGAATTAGAAATTACGTGAATTATCACCGAGATTAATGTAAATTAATTAAGAAAGTTATTAGAGAGTCCCGGGTTCGGTTCCCGTTCGGTCTGAGATGTTAATTTTTCTATATTCTAATAACTTCTTAATTAATTCTTGAATAATATTTTTTTGATGAGTCCATGCTTATCATTTCCTACATATGGCCTTACTAGGTAGCTCATTTGTTTTCTTCGATCTGTGAAATATTCCTCTATATTCATTATTTAATTAACAATCTTGTTTACGACATTTTGTAACTTCAGTATTCTTCTTCATCCACGTTCCTCTCATTTTCATCCAGTTCTTACGGTTTAGTTCCTAATAAAAGTTCCTATGGGTTGCCAGCGAGCTTGAAAAACTCGATAGTCGGTTTTGGTTAGATTAGGTTAGGTTTAATTAATATAGGTTAGGTTAAATTGCCTCAATTATTTTGTGTTTCCGATTACTTAAAATGACTTCCGAGTGAAGATCAACATATACTGAACCATAACATACAATAATTTCGGTCATTTAATTGGTACCTGTATAGTGGGAATAGTCCTAACTTTCTGAGAGAACGATCTATCTTTATTATATTCAGCACTTGAACTTGTTTAACAAGGAATTGTCTTTTAATAAGGCTGAACTTAATTGACTCAAGATGAATAATATTTTATTTCCTATTTTATGGACGAAGTATAAAATGCGTCTGCCATTGACACAGTAATTTTCAGTCATCTCGATCTTCAGTTAGGAAAAGTAATCGCCAATAAAGAACAATCATAGAGCGTATCTATCATCTTCAATTTGGATCTTCAAAGACCGACATTTTCCCTTTTTCTTATCATTTCCTCCTAAAAACTTTTTTTGCTTTATCAACTCCATACGTACCTATACTTTCTAAACCGTTTAATATTTTTTATTTTTATTTGGTATATATTTTCTTTACATGAAGATTACAAAAGAGTATTACGAAGGCAAGTAATAAGTCAGTTAAAACCAAGTAAAAATGAACAAAAACGTATCAACTCATTCTAACATGTTACTTGTAAATACTAAAAACTAAACTGTCCCATTATCTGATGTTGCTGGCTTTTATACAACTTTTAACCATAAATCTATATAATTTGTAATCTACCAGGGCCCATTTCTTGTCGTCGTATATCCACGCTTTCTTATCTCTAGATTTTATATCTAGTTATTTCCTGATCTATTATTTCATTGAACGTTTAGACCTCAAAAATTACAACGCACTATAATTGACACTTTAATTAAATTAACGAAGTGAGTGGTGAAAATGTTTAGGTTTTGATTAAACAAAAAGCAATTTTATTTATGAACTGTTCAATAATAATTATTCAATTATTGAGATTATTTAAACAAATTGTTATTAACTTTTTATTCACTACATACTATAAGAAACATCAAGGCTACACCTCCTCATCTGATTAGTGATCTCAAGGGAACAGAGGCTAACCCTGCTGTCGATGTGGGTTGAAGATGAGCAACCCTCTACCCACGTTTATTGTTCGTTCTGCAGTACAACACACCTAGCCACACAAGTGTGCAACAATCTTAATTGTTAGTACTACTTTAAATAAATATTAATCAGATATAGTTAATAAATAGAAAGCTGCATTTGTAGTTATTTAATAACCACTATAAGGTTTTTAAGGTTATTTATTTTTGCAAAAACTATAATTTTTCACTCGACCAATAAGTAACGTAAAAAATACTTTTAAGTGTATGAATACATATTTACACGTGCAGAAGAGCTCATTTCCACTTAAAGTCGTGTAAATCTTGACGTGTACAACTTTACCTATTTAGAGTTTCTTAGGTTTGCGCTGTCAACCTCAAGTGTCTTCTAGTGGTGGAGCTAGCACATTCCTACTTGAAACACGATATCATGTGACAAAGCAAAAGTTGCTTTTCTGCAGTAACATAAACATTACATAAAAGCGGTTTATCGCGCTTCTAAGTTTATTATTTACAACCAGAGCCTGGTCTTATTTGAATCGATATTTATTTAATTACGGGAAAATTTTAAGAAGAAATTTCTTTGTTATAAGTACCTAATTTTCAACTTAAAACTTCTCCAATATTTCATGAAACGAACTTTTATTATTACGAAGTTTGTCGGTATCTGTCTCTTAATTCAGACAAGGGTACTTTATAATGGAAAAAGATTGTAGAAGGAATGTAAAAGCTCGAAATTATAGAAAAATTTTTAATGGACCCGTGTGAGCTTATTTTCCTGTAAAATATCAGTTGTTTTTTTTTCTTCATTTTGGGTATTTTAGGATTACTAAGTGAAGTAGCACAGTTTTGCATATTAAAGAATTCGAAGGAAATCACAAGGGGGAAGAAATATGTTAAGGAATCTTATAAATTGGAAGGAATGAAATTCATTCAGTTCGGCGCTGTTAGAGATTACCTTCAGTAAGGTATCTTTGCACTGAAAAATAGAAATCATTTTTCAAAGACTTTGTAGGTGCATTCGTCTTGTTTAAGTTTCTATGTTCTACGTAGATAACGCGAACAAATTTATTCTGTTAGTACTACTTCTTAACCTTTCTCTTTTTTGCATTTTATTCCTCATGTAATGTACTAGCTTTGCGTTTTTCCACAAGTATAAACGACCCCTTTGGGAATTTTCCAAAAGAAAAAAAGTTAATGGTTTTATAATGCGTTAAATTCGATTTTTCATCTTTTTGCTTGTTGCTTTCCTTTAATATCTGCCCACCCGATTTGATCTAATCTTCTTTGGTTCATGGCTCCTAACCTACTTGATTATAAAGTTGTCAGGTATCTCTAATGTCAACTGCAAAATTATGTCAAGAAAACTTGTTTTAACACTTTTTTTTCCTATTTCCTCGACCTTTCAAACTTTTTATTGTTGGCGAGAATTGGAGAATGGACGATGGAGGTCACGTGATAGATTATACTAGGTCAGTTTTATACCTGGACTTTTTCCACTTAAGAAATTTTTCCTTTACGAGCACTTCAACCAGACGTGCTTAATTCAATTTAGTACACTAGCCAATTATGGAATTAACTATTAACGGTGAGAAATTTTTAAGTCTGTTTTCATAACGACTCGATCATAATTTATAAAAACTGCAAAACCTTTTAGTAGAGGGATACAATGTGTATAATGCAGAACTGGGTAGGTTATCAACAAAACGTCGGAAACAGACTTCGCTCTATAATATTAAACAGTATTTTGATTGATCACCCCCATCATCAGTACGTGTTTCCAGATCTAAATTTTTTATTTCCAATGATTCAAAAAAAATATCTAATTATCCTTAAACTGGAATTATATTTCTAACTGTCATCCAAAGGATTTTCCTATAAAACGTTTTTCTGATGGTTCACTTCAAATCCGAATCAATATCATTCACATTCAGCACGGAATTTACAATTTGATCTGCAAATATTTGGATTTCGTGATGAAAAACAACATTAGTCTCTGGCACTTTTCAGGAGGATCTACTCTCGAGCTTTTTTTGTAGTTTAAATAAACCCGTCCTGTGACGTCGTTTATGAATTGTAAAAAATAATGCTTGTTCCAGTATAAAAAAACTTGTAAATAAATTTTAGATTTTGGCACATAGGGTAAAAACAAGAAAATGGAATAAAATTCGTATTTTATGCACTTAAATGAAGTTAAATTCGTTATATAAGAAGAAGTTCTGAACTCATTACGAAAGGGATTCTGAATTCCAAAGTCCATTACAAGAATACGATGACAAGATTTAAAGGTATAAGATGTTGATAAGGAAAGTTAGGAAAAATTTTCAATCACTGATAAAACTGTAACGAGTTTTAAAAGTTTTATTCATAACTCTTATAAGGAGCTACTACATAGTTGCCATTCCATAAAATTTTATATTCCCTATAGTTTTAATCTTTTCAAGTTGGCTATTGGTATTAAAGTTTTTTGAACAACTCAAATGAAGAAAGTTTAAGTAGTTGAACAAGATTCAACGATATTTGAACCCTTTAAGTATGTGCTTAAAAGCTGATAATATTGGACAGTTTATTACATCATGATGTCACGCAGAGATGTTGTTACGAGAAGCAAAGTTAATTATTAAGTTAAATGAAGCAGTAAAGCATATACAATATAATTCTAGAGTCCACCATGTAGACCATACAAAAGCAAATATTCCACAGAAATTACAGTTGTAGACTATTTAAGAAGAACCCTCTTTATCAGTAGGTTGTTCTTAATTCCAAACATCTGGTTTCAAAGTAATTTCAAAATCGGCATGATAGAAAAACAATTAATTCACAATGAACAGGCTCAGTTTAATTCAGATCACATTTACAAATAAAACAAATTCCCACTTATCTTTTTGGTAAAGTAGTAGAGAGAAAGCAGAAACAGGAAGACAATAGGATAAATAAGGTTAGAACGTAAAAATCAGCTCATCGTAAGGGGTAGCTTCAGTTGCTTGGAACTCCATTGATTACACTGCCTCTTCATTCTGAAATATTTAGTTATTGACTGCGCCATGGTTTAAATGGAAAATGGCTATTAAGCTAGATGCTTGCTACCCCAAAATAAGGAAAAGATAGAAACATCGTCCAGACTGCTTTTTGGATTTTGACTTCACCTTTGCGACTGACACAACGTGAAGTTACTGGTTCGACATCATGATCGCGAGATGGCTACAAGAGTGGTATATCGAGCCTATAGTGGTATTTAATGGCATTTTTCGACGTTCTAAGAGAAGAACGTCTACTAGATAACTGATCTCGAATCAGTCTGCACTAAACGCTGGATGTGAATGGATGTCACAGAAGCAGCTACTCGAGTGTAACTATAAATGCTGGATTCGATAGTTTCAAATACACTTGTTACTTATTAATCTACACTATTTATTACTGTTTAGATTTCCATTGCGTCTAACCTTGATTTACCGTATGAAGAGAAATAATTCAAATACAAATTGCGTGATTTGGAAAGAATAGGATGAACTTAGGGGTAGGACAATAGAGACATTTCACTATAATTTGAACTAAACGACCGAATGCGTGTTAGTACGTACAGGGTGATCCAAATTGAGTGAGGACCGTTTTAATTTCGCGCCTTAGGTTTTAGTATATTTCACGTTGTTAGTGTAGCACTATTGAAATGTGTTGCGTCATATTACAGCGGCAACTCGTCACTTTCTCGATTACATCGTTGTGCTTTGCCACGTTGTTCTGGGTTTTCATTGAATTTTTGCTTTATTTTGTTTGTGTTCTTATTTTAAAAAACAGGTTTTTTTTCAGAAAAACGGTTTGTTAAACGATTTTATTATGAAGTGAGCTTATTATTTACAATTAATGAAATTTATAAGCTATATTATTTTTCAGACGCCACTGTAGAATAAAAGAAGGATAAGAATATCCGAAAAGTATTCATGTTGCCAACGTGACAGTAATTTAATGTGGCGGTAAATTCAAACAGTTTTCAGTCATTATGGATCACCCTGTATTGTTATCCCCTGAGCCGGACATTTGGGCGCGGCCGTTTAGGCGCTGCCACTTCGACGCAGGGACACTTCGGCGCGGACCACTTAGGCGCAGGGACAGTGTCGGCGCGAGAATTTGTCTAGTATTATTGTAATGAGCGAAATCTGTACTTACAGGTAATAAATACAGTATGATCGTTGATGGGAAAAAAATCTTAATATCCGCAATCACCAAATTTTAAAAGAATTAATTGTTCTAAGCTACTAAAACATTAAAATCAAAATTCTGCAAATCTCTGCATAAGGGAAAAATTTGTAAAAAGAATTTTATTGTCTCCAAGAATATCATGTTTGATAATCATCTTAATAACTTTTATAAAATCAAACATTTTATAAAATCAATTAAATGACATAGGAAAATTAATATTAACATTGAATATCGTACCACTGATAAATGGTACGATATAAATAAACGTGTCCCACGTCACGAATTTTGTCTCAGTAGGCAACACTTATAAATGGATACTGCTTAGTGCTTATAGTCCAGCGCTTAAAGACAAAAAGCACTGGAATAACTTAACCAATCCAAGCGAAATTCTTGAATCAAGAAGGTGTATGTATGTACAGGGTAATCCACTTAATTTCCCCCCCTACTTTTCTCTGTTATTTCTGTAGTTACAGAAAAATTATTCTAACAAAAGTTGTAGGGCTTTTTCTAAAGTTTTTAAATATGACATCCAAAAAACAATTGAAAAATAAATGCAGAAGTTATATATAAATTGAGTTTTTTTAAATGGAACACCCTGTATTTTATTGCCTTGTTCGACGTAGAATTTCAGTCTGATTTGATCAATATAGAATATATACTACTTACTTTTAGCAGTTTTTAAAATATTTGCTTTTAAATATATAAATTAACACTATCGCATATTCAATCGAGAATGCTGTAATTTTAAAAACATTTGCTTTGAATTGTTACTTTGACATTTCTAACAATAAAACAAATGGGCATTAGTGAATTTAGTGAGTTTATACTGTAAAAATGTAAAATTATTGTTAAGTGTTATTATTTAATATTATTTATTTATATATTTAAACGTAAATAATTTGGAAAGTATTAGACGTAAATACTATGTGTTCTGTATTGTTGAAATCAGACTGAAATTCTACGTCGAACAAGGAAATAAAATACAGGGTGTTCCATTTAAAAAATTCAATTTATATATATAACTTCGGCATTTATTTTTCAATTGTTTTTTGGATGTCAACTTAAAAATTTTAGAAAAAGCCCTACAGCTTTTGTTAGAATATCTTTTTGTAACTACAGAAATAACAGAAAAAAGTAGGGGGGGAAAGTTAAGTGGATCACCCTGTACATAAAAAAAGGTTACTCTGATACTAGGGTAGCTTGTGCCACAAAATTAAACTAATGACCCAAAAAAAGTTTTGTTTAAAGATCTCCGAAAGTTTTACTCTAATTTAATACTAAGACGAAGTGTCTTTTCGTCGAAGTGCCTATTGCCTTTTGGGACGTACATAGTTTTAATTTCCATAAAAATAATATTTTTATTTATCTACGAGGGTGGTCCCAGAAGTACCCGACCCAACAAAGAAAACACAAAAATTTTGGAAAAAGATTTATTTATTTTTCAACAAAATCTCCTTTCAGCTCTATACACTTTTCCCAGCGGTGTTCAAAAAGTTCGATACCCTTTTTATAATAAGAACTGTCTTGCTCCTCAAAATAGCCATTAACTGCTGACATCACTTCTTCATCGTTGGAAAATCTTTGACCACTGAGCCATTTTTTCAAGTTTGGGAACAGAAAATAATCCGAGGGGGCTAAATCTGGCGAATATTATCCCGGTAAAAATAAAACAATTTATTTTCAAGGCACAAGGGGGATAACAACGGTCTAGGACATTTGGACGTGTGGCCGTTTAGGCGCGGTCATCTCGGCGCGGCCGTTTCTGCGTGAGGACAGTTCGGCGCAAGGACACTTCGGCGCAGGCCCACTTCGGCGCCGGAACACTTAGGCGCAAGAACACTTCGGCTAAAAGCAGTTCGGGGCATGTAAATTTTTCGCGGTAAATTGGGGTAAAACTTTCGGAAATCTTAAAAAAAAAGTTTTTTGGACCATTAGTCTAATTTTTGGGACAAGCTACCCTATTATCAGAGTTACCTTTTTTATTTTTGTGTAAACACATACACCTTCTTAATTCCAGAATTTCGCTTCGATTGGTTAAATTGCGTTATTTTATTACGTTTTGTCTTTAAGCACTGGAGTATAAGCACTAAGCAGTATTTATAAGTGTTACCTACTGAGACAATATTCGTGAAGTGAGGCACGTATTTATCAGTGGTACGATATTCAATGTTAATGTCAATTTTCCCATTTCATTTAGTTGATTTTATAAAATATTTGATTTTTTTAAATTTATATTAACATGGTTATCAAACAACATTCTTATAAACAATAAGGGATTTACAATAAACAAATTAAGTTCTTATTACAAATTATTCCCTTTTGCAGAGATTTGCAGAATAATTTTGATTTTAATGCTTTCGCAGCTTAGAGAAATGATTTTTTTCTTAAATCTGGCAGGACATACGAGCTTTTGTGATGGTAAATATTGAGTTTGTTTCTCATCATACCGTATTTATCGAATGCTGTACTTCATCAATTATTCTGTGTTTATTACCTATAAGTACTTACATATTTCGTTCATTACAATAATACTAGACACTTTCTCGCGCCGAAGTGTCCCTGCGCCGAAGTATCCTCGGGCCGAAGTGGCCCACGCCCAAACGGCCGCGCCCAAATGTCCGGCTCCGGTCATTTGAAGACATAATACAACTATTGCCATATTGAGAAATTACTTAGTATTCGTCTATAACACGATCGATGTTTAATACTAGACAGTGTGCAAGCAGTTATAAAAAAATTTATGTCACATTAAATGATAATGTACAGTCGTGTGCAATAAGGTGTTGTACAGCTAGTTCAGATGTGTGTGCATCGGATTTTAAAAAAATTAAAACGTAACCATGGTTTTAAAAAATGTCACACTGACACAGCTTTTCTCATCAAGTAATTTTGAAATGCCGGCAATGAATATAATTGATAGAGCACATATTATTGCATATTTAGATGATGGATTATCCATCAGAGAAGTTGCAAACATTATGCACACCAGTAAAAACACCATTGCAAAAGTGAAGAAACGATGGGAAATCGACGGAACTCTGGAAAAGAAGAAGTCTACGGGTAAGCCAAAAGTTTCTACTGAAGAAGAAGATAACGCTCTTTTACACCATCTCGAACAAAATCCGTTTGATATTATGAGACATGCCATACAAGAAACTGGCTTCCCAGGTTCTAGAAGCACCGCATGCCGACGGATTAAAAAGTCACATTTGAAGAATAACGTTGCAGCAAGAAAAATACGACTAACTGAACACCAAAAGCAAGCAAGAATAATATTTGCTTTAAACAATAGGCTCCGTGAAACTTGGCATCAAGTAGTTTTTACCGACGAAAAGACTTTTCAGTCATCATTTAATGGTCATGTAAAAGTATATAGACCATCTAGAACAAGATATGATGAGCAGTATGTTACCAACGGAGATAGAGCAGGAAGATTTTCTGTTAATTGTTGGGCATGGATAAGTATCCATGGACCTGGGGT
Organism: Agrypnus murinus; assembly: GCA_929113105.1. Taxonomy (NCBI): domain Eukaryota; kingdom Metazoa; phylum Arthropoda; class Insecta; order Coleoptera; family Elateridae; genus Agrypnus; species Agrypnus murinus. Next base: position 36,469,972 of record OV816025.1, on the reverse strand, counting down.
GTGTTGGAGTATTGAAGAGAGATTTAATGCTATGACATATAGAAATATCTTAGAAAATGTTATGTTACCGTCAGTAAGGCAACACTTTCCCGAAGATAATTTCATATTTCAGCAGGACAACTGTCCCATTCATACCGCAGGCCTAATTAATGAATGGTTTGTTGATAATAATATTGAAGTATTGGTCTGGCCCTCCAGAAGTCCAGATATAAATATAATTGAAAATTTGTGGGCATTAATGGCCAAGAAATTGAGTCAGCGAAATTTCCGACCACAAAATAGAAACGAATTGTTAAATGAAATCAATCAAATGTGGGAGGAACTTACCGACGATGTTAATTTAACAACAAATCTATATGCGTCAATACCTGATAGATTGCAAGAAATTTTGGACAGAAATGGGGCTATGACAAGATATTAACGAAAAGATTGTTTTAAGTTATGTTAGTTCGTAAACAGTTTATTTATTAGCTATGTTATTTAATTTCGAAATAAATGTTTCTGTTTTTCTGTAATTAAATTACGATTTGCTAGGCAACATTCCTTGTACAACATTTTTTTGAACTTGATGAAGTAACGGGTAAGTTCATACACAACAAATTCTGTACAACACCTTATTGCACACGACTGTACATATATTATTTTTAGATACCTACTCTGTTGGATATAATAGTTATATATAAACAAGCCAGTTAGCCTTTTATTCGAGGTCATATACTAATGCCCTAATTAGAAAACCTGTGTATGAAAGATTAAAATATTAGGAATCGTTTAGTTGTTTAAGAGAATATAATACATTGAATAATGAGCCAATCGTTGCTCCTTAAATTTAAAATATTGACCAATAGGACCTTGTACCGTAGTGACAATAAGCGACTAACAATTATTATCGATTAGGTATTAGTTAACTTGCGTTTGTTTCACTTGTCAAATAAAATAATTTAGAAACGTCAGATACATTTTTTAAGTGTGTTACGCGCAATGACTAATTTTGTGATGAGTTGCGTTGATTTAAAAGAGGAATATTATGTACTTAATTAAATAAAGCTTTTTCTCTTAAATGTGCATTTGTGGTCCTCATTTTAATTTATTATATTCTCTTTCTAAATATAATTCGTGGTACGCTTAAGAATCGATAATTTTTTTACAAATGTCAACTCATGCCAGCCCCATTCTTTGGAAAATACAACTCGTGCTTCGCACTCGTTGTATTTTCGTCGTTGGGATTGGCATTCGTAACATTAAAAAAAATTATCGATAATAAGCGTACCACTTATTATATTATCCCTGAAAATATATCAATAATTATGTAACATACGTAGGTTAGTAGACGCCGTACATGTAATAAATGAGATAGGTATACATTACTAATATAGGTCTCATTTATTACTTATTTAAAACTGCTCGTGCACAAATAATCTAACCTTATTTAAGTTCATAACAAAATGTCATCTGATTGACCCATCACATTGAATGTAATTATATTCGAATAATTCAATGCATAATCGATTTTTTTAGAGCTTCATCCATTTTTGGAACTTGTAACCTTTATGAGGCTTTACTCATCAAGGCCTGCTGGTTGATAAATATATCTTGACTGAGCAGGATCTTATTTCTAATTAAATCTACCAACGCAAAGTGTTTAATCAATTTCATTCTCCTTCTGCATTCATGGTCTTGATGTGTCATTATTTATTTATTTACATTTGTATTTAAATACTTGTAAAAACATCTTAATATTATCCTAATTTAAAGTGTACAGGGCTTATCTATTTTTGTGTTTTACAAATTTTCTTAGACATATGACAGCAAAGTTTTTATTTCGGAACAAGTAAACCTACACAGCTACAAGTCAAACCAGGAATCCCTGCTGTTCTTTGAAGTCTATTAAAAAGTACATATTAATTTAATCCACATTACAGACAGAAGAAAAACTAGCAATAACTGCATATAACGAAAGAGCAGATATAAGAACAAGACAATGTCAACAAAGCCCGCTGATATTGATTTTGCTGCAAATCTAATTAATTAGATTATAGTGAACAATGAAGTGCAGGCTAACAATGATTTATCGTTTTTCTTATAGCTGTTTTTTAACTTATTTAAAAAGGAATCTATACCATTGGGCCTTTTAAAACTAGCAAAAAATTACATTTACAGTAAGAAAAAACTAAAGACGAACGATTATGTATTAGAGAAAGTATTAATATGTAAAAATAAATTTATTGAAAGAATTATTTAGTTGCTTTCGAATTGATCGAAAAAATTGTTGATTAGCTGAAATTAAGAAATAGCTACCTTGTAAGTATCCAATACTTATAAAGATATAAAAGATATACCGCGAAACCAAACTGTAAATAAGTCGATAGCGACCTTATGGCAGTTGCGCCGAGCGGTTGGTAAGAACTGGGGAATCAATCCTCAAATTCTGTATTGGCTCTACACACTGGTAATAAGATCAAGGGTCCAATACGGCTCATTAGTCTGGTGGCCTAGTGTAGAAAGACCAACCATTTCCGGAAGACTGCCAAAGGTCCAAGGACTGGCCTGTCTGGGGATTACGGGAGCAATGAGAACAACCCCAACGGCCGCACTTGAGGTTACACTGGGTCTCCAGGGCCTTGACCTTTGGATAAAGAGAGAAGTTATAGCAACCCACCTCAGAATGCTGGGCTATGGAGCAATTAAGGAATATGCAGTGGTCATGCAAAGATTGTCCAGGTGATGGCAAAGGACCTCTACCTTTGTCAACATGCAGGGTAACCGAAGCAGAAGACCGGCTAAAGCTAGAAAAAGAGTATTATCTCACTATTCCAACTAGAGAACAGTGCGAGCAAAAACAAGTCAAGTTTCAGCCGAATGCCGTGATGTGTTACACAGACACATCAAGGCAATCCCCTGGAGCAGGAATTTACGAGGAGAATCGAGAGGTACAAAAAAAGCTTCGCTTTAGGAAAGTTTTTTGCGGTTCTTCAGGCAGAAGCTTACGCCATTCTATCGGTGGTAGCCAAAATGAAATTAGGACAGCGCCAGAGAAAAAAAAATTATATCTGCTCAGACAGTCAATCTGCACTAAAGCAATCTACTCGTTTAGGACGAGATCTGCCTTCGTCCAGGAATGTGAGGACGCTTTAGCAGAGTTGGCAAGGGAAAAACAGGTGGAATTGTTTAGGTTTCAGGGCATACCAGGGTCCAGAGCAACGAACGGGAGAAGGCTGATCAATTGGCCAAACTGGGAACCGAATGGGAAGGAGCCGAAGAACGGTAGCTCTTCTGATAGGGATCTTGACAGGCTACTGTAAACTAAGAAGACGCCTATCTTTGATAGGAGTAGAGGAAAACCCCATTTGCTCAAGATGTGGGCGAGATGAAGAAACATCCTATCACTACCTGAGAGAATGCGTAGCTTACCAGCGTCTGAGGTTTAAAACCTTTGGTGTGGCTACGCTTCAAAGGGAAGAGTTGCACTCGCTAGCGTGGTCCGATATTCTAATCTTTATTGGAAAATCGGGCAGGTTTACGGAGGGAGAAGTGGATTTTGAAGAAGGCGTACTTACTAGACTTCGGTCTCCCCATAACTACTACTGCTACTGAGTAACCATAAGGAAATGAGTTTTATTATTGTTGTTACTAACTATATAGTAAAGGCGAGCATTCATACCAGTTTTCTAATGAAGTCTCTCAATTCTATTTTTCTAGGCAATTCGGTTATTTGCCGATTAAAAAGAATTTTTCTGAAATAGTCAAGTCGTTTGAAAGCCTTATTACGTAATGTGGTGAAGTATTCTTTCCAAATTCTAGGTCCGCATGAGATGTTTCATTTTTCAGAATTTCGGAAGGCACTTCAAAGTGCCAAACTTGAAAAATTTGTGCCAATTTGTAAAAGAGTTCAAAATGTTTTGATTGCACAGGTCGTGAGTGGTTATTGCTTGTCCAATTTTGTCAAATTTGACATTATGAATGGCCGCCATGTCGGAGATGCTAAGTGTAAACCTGTGGAAAACGATACAAACCACGATGACCTACCAACCTACGTTTCACTGAAACCGGCGATATGACACTTTTTCCAAATTTACCATCAGAAAATCTTACCATATTAGAAGTTAAGGAAACACTAATCCGTTTTGTAAACGTGTCAAGAGGTTTTTTCGACTCATATCTATTCAGTTAAAACTGAGATAGTATCAAACAATGTTCATCAAGTGCAGACTGTTGGTGACCACATTGGCGCAGTTATTATAACTTCAAAAATTATAAAAGATTCACAAATGGTTTACACTCCGAATCTACAGAAACGATCATTAAAAAAATCACATCCACATTAATATAGAATCGTATACTGATCTGATATCTATCCAGACAGTTGTTAATCCTTTCAGTAAGTAGTAGTAAAATTCGTGCTGTTAGTTAATTCTATTAAACTCATCATGACATAAGTCGGTCGCTGTTCTATACAGCAACAAAAGCTATAAATTCCAAAAATGACCAGCACCCAAGACTTTGATCAAATCAGAATGTTTATCTCCATATGGAGGTAAAACCATTAGAGAAAATAGTACCACTTGCGCTATTCAAACTATCTCACCACATATTTAATGGTGCAATAAGCTTCACAAAATGCCATGTTAGGTACAGGAACGTTCCTGGCATGAATCTATTGCCATTTTAACAGGGATTTATCTATCCCGACCGAAAAATTAGTGTTTCTAGACTTTTCTTAGACTGGAAAATAGATCTCTAGCAAACTAGACCGGAAAAGCTACATAAGGGACACATAATTATTTAAGTAGCAATCCCGGAAAATAGTTTTTACTGGCCGCGAAGACAGTTTATAACGTACACGTAGACAGTCCACTAGACCAGTAAAAACATTTTCCGGGTCTGTTAAGTTTAATATTTTTTCCGCGAACGTCAAAATAACAGTTAAGAATGTTATTGTTTAAAATAATTATTAAAAGTTTAAAAAACTGTATAGTATTCGATGAACAACGATATATTCAACCACACTTCAAACAAAAGCATCTATTATTTACGTTTCACATAACCTTACTTCTTTATTATTTGTTGAATTCTAACCTTACTATTTTAATTTTAGCAGCAGCTAGAAACACACCTTGTTCCCCTGACAGAATATTGCTACTTAATTGTTAAAAAATGGTTTCCCTCTTTATATTCGTTTGGGAAACAAAATAATTTTCTGAAAAACAAAAATCTTGACATTTCAGATTTTACAAAACCCAATTATAATTTATTAAATTTTATAAATGTAAAAACTAATTATACAAACTTATAAAAAAGAAGATTTTGAATCCAACCATATACCTACAATTTTTGGGTTGAAAAATAGAATAATATTCTTAATTTTAATGGCGACAATAGGACATTTTCTTATAAGTAATAAATGGCTTTGTTTCATAAAAACACCTTTTTACACGTTTCTTTCACCACAAATCTAAACATTTAATCATGAATATTATCTGAATGTTTTTATATGCCAAGCAGTTTGACGTACAAGCCAAATTGCATAATTCAATTGAACGTTAGAAAAGCGCAGCTTGCCAAACATGTTTTTATGTGATTCCATCAACAAGATTTGTATCAATTCTGTGGTTATACTTCTACTCTACTTATTTAGTTATTTCCACTAAAACAACTTTGCAAGCAGCTTTAACGTTTGAAAGTTCAATAAGACTGGAAAATAAACATATCTCGTTAATATATATTTTATGATTGAAAATGAACTAAACTTTATTATATTGAAAAAATGCATAAACGATCCCCAAAGTTATCTTTTTAATATGAAAATCTGGATTCCCACATATCTTTTATCTGCTTAAAGAGTTTTTGTGTGCATGTCTTAATTGACTGATTTTATTTTCATTAAAAAAATCTTTTTTCAAAATTTATTATTTTAAAAGTGAGGTTATGCAACCATTAAATCGGGTAGTTATTAAAATGCATATAATCTGTCTATTAACTATCGTGAGAGTTAATTCTCTCCAGAATGTTCAAATATTATGACAATATGTATTTCAATTTTCTAAATTCGCCAGAAAAATTCATAAACTTGCCCCCTGAAACAAAAATTATTATTATGTCAGGATAAATGTTAATAAAAGTTCATAAACCTGCCTTTAAGCATACTTGCATGTTCTCAAATCGGAAAACATTTTCTAATGGTTTCAGACGTGGATTTTCAAGACATAGCTACAGGCTGTTACAGATTAATGTTGTAGTAGGATTTGTAGTGCCTCATGTCAGATATCTGTTTGTTTCAAATTTTTTTCTTTATCTGGACTGAATTTAGGATTTCTGATCATGTATACGAATTTTTTGGATTATTTAAAGATGATTTAAAGGAATAATGAAGTTATGTTAGAATTTTTTTCATTATCTTATCATGTTGAAAATAAGATTTAATAATTGAGTTAAGTTTATTTTAAAGTTTTTTAAATTCCATTACTTAATTTCATTCGTGACATCACAAATTACATACTATAACCATTTTATGTAAAAATTGCACGTTTTACTTATTACTGTAGCCTAAAGACTAGCAACACTAATCGAATTGTTGGCTAGAACTAAAAACAGCAAAAAAAAACAAAAATAGTACTTTGTTTTGGTGGCAAATTTAGGATCACAAAAAATAATTAAGTTGTCAGAATAAAAATGATTGATGTCGTGTTTTGTGTCAATTTGTTGCGATCCGTTCGTCCGCCGCCACAACATCGTATTTGCCTTGCTTTAGGGTGAATTTTGTACAAGACATAATTCCCATAATAATTCCTGTATCGGTGGTAGAGTATCCCTCAGGTATTGGTAGTTACTCTTACACGTAGTTTGTGACACCCGGGAGCCATTTCGGTAACTACAACAAACAAAACAAACCCTGACACCTCGAGGCTCCTTTTAGAGCGTGCCGAGTTGCGAAGTATAGGCCTGGAGAATTCTAGTCAAAGATATTGGAAACTCCTGTGACCTCATCTTTATTATGCTCTGAGGGTTTTGGTTTTGTGTGTGTATGTGTGTCTTGTCCTTTAACAATAGACCGATGTATTGAGAGCTGGCAGTTTGAAAATTAAATTCGAGACTCTCGTTAACCGTAAATTTACTCAAATCTAGCGGTAAATTTGATTCGTATCAAAGGTACTCTGGTCTAATTATTATTGAGACCCAAATTCATTTCTTGCTCCCCCTTCAAACCCTTTGAACCGGAAAGACACGCGAGTCAGGATGTCAACTCTCTCTCGAGGACCTTGCCTGGACCACAAATAGTAACGACGTTCGATCCAATCGCAATCGGGGGACTTTAGTGACTCTATCGTGTACTACTCGACAAGGTTACAATCTTGAGAGTGCGTTTATAGCTTTCAAAGCACCCTGCGGTGAATTTTAGAAATGTCGAGAAGAAACAAGGAAAAGACGATCATAAACAATTGTAGTAAGACATAAATCTTTGGCTAATTAATTAATTCGTACTGACGTAAATTCCTAGCACGCGATTGCGGTCGAAGCCGATCTACTCTTTTATCCTAAGTTAATTGGAGTTCTCAATTCACTCCTGTCGTTCTCTTTGATCCTTTTAATCCCTTCGTTCAAACTTTTAATGGGGAGAAATCAATTTCTTGCGACTAAAAACGATGAGAAACTGAACATTTTGTACAAAGAGAAAACCAAGTACATTAGTTAAATATTGAGCTGACGTTTTTTGTCTGATTATATCCGATAAACGGAAAAGTTTTTATTGGGCTGTATTATTTTATCATCAATTACGTCGACTTACGTTAACAACAACGAAAATTTCGTTACATCTTAAAAAATAAATTAATTTTTATTTGAAACTAGAGCTGACCAGACTTTATGTGTTCAAATTATCAGCAAATGATGATGATCATGAATAATGGTTTTACTGTACACATTTTTACATAGAAGTATTCCATTTTTTATTTTAACCAATGGCATACAAATTGTAAATGTATAAATGATTTGTTACAATTTAATTTCTGTTAAATTAACTTTCTTAACAAAGTTTCAACGTACGTCTCTCTACCAATATTTCATATGTGAAATATGTCTGTATTTTCTTATCGAGAAAAATAAAACTCTTGTTATGACAACGTTGTTACTTTTTAAATTCCATTTTTTGCTGCTTCGCTCGTTACATTTACATATTTGCGTTGTTCTATAATAAGATAATAAAATTGTCGTGGTACTCGCATTTCTGTAGATGGCATTCGAGAAATATTTCCCAATAGCGCTAGCGTCTACGCAGTCAGGATAACTAACTCCCTTAAACAGGGTACTCCTAACTTGCTATTGATAGATATGATAAAGCACACTGAAAAAATTAAAACGTATTTAGATAATTAGAAATTAGATATTAGAACGTCAGTAATACCGTTATTAAATGACTACTGCAAGCACAGACTAAATCACATCTCAATATAATCAGTACGTATAATCCACTTGTTTGGGCTCGCGCATATACAAAAGAATATTGTCACGTTCTCGTAAACGGTCTAGGAAGGAGGTAAACGGGAGAAGAGGATTCATTGGGGGGATGGGGTATCCCAAGCAACATCTAAGTAGCAGTAACTGAGATCGGGACTTTGATTGAGTACTAGTTGTTACGTAACTAAAACTAAACTTATGACTTTATAGGTTTAATTCCTTCAAATCAGAATATCTTAGTAATTCTGTAGTTGTTTATACTATTTATTGAAATTGTGTAGTTCCATTACTTCTAAGTAACTTTTAAAGTATGTGGAACAGTATTGCCACTTATTATAATTACTTTAAAGTCGTTTGCAACTTTAAAGTGGTATTATGATTGTAGCAGTAGCTTGCCCGAAGCTACTTTCAAGTTTTTAAAACTTTAAAGTATTTCTGAAAGTTCCTGCCACCTGCCTGGAACTATTGCTTAACCCTTTAAAGTAACGGAACCTTACAGTAGTATTGAAAGTAAAACTTACGTTTCGCTATCCAGGAGAATAAAACTATAAAATAATTTTTTGTAAACTACTCCATCTCCATATTTTCTTGTAAAATGTTGGAGGCCATTAATCAATTTGCAATTTGTTATGATTGTTATTAGATGTTTTACTATATAACCTTCAATAAAAATAACAAATTGGTGCCAAATTGTACCGTAGGAATTGTTATGTATGTAACTTGAAGTTGGCAACATTTATTTGTAGTGATATAACTAGCTTATCCTGTCCCATACGTCAGTACCACTTGAGTCGGCTAGGAGGACACATCGTGTACAGCGTATGCATTGTGTATGTAATGCTCCCTACTCACTCAATATTAATAAAGTTAATTAATGACAATAATTGTGTATTTTTTATTTTAAACACATAAAACAACACAACAGGAATAATATAAAAATTGTTTATATCATGTGTATCAGCGTATAAGTATTTTTGTCATATTTTATTCAAGACATTTTTTATTAAAAAATATATTTAAAAAAGGCGCGTTGTTACTTTTCGACCTATCATCATCACATTCAACAGAAAAGTTGCAATAGTTTACAATTTTGGTTTCGTGGAAAGACAAAATAATTAAACAATTCATCGCACTTTGTATTATTAAGTAGTACGTATTACAAATAAAATAGTAGTCCATTTTGTGACACGATCGCAGCATTAGTATAGAAAATAATAGAATATATAAAATGACGCTATAAAAACCCACAATTATAATGAGATTTATAATTATAATGCACAATTATTTTGTATTATATTTTATGTTTTTATAATAGAGTATTTGTTAAATTGCAAGAGTAACCACGCGAGACGATGTGTCAAATAGAAGAGAAGTTCCACGAAAGTAGCAATTACTACGCCGCCACGTATATGCTACCCAAAAATTGTTCCCCATTTTGGTTCCATGCGCGTAATGAAACCGTAGCAATTACGTTCTTGTGCCTGTTGGCAAAAACTTAATAGTTCCACTGGTAGTTACTGGTACATAGCGATGACCAAAAATGCTGCTTGGAAAATTGGGAGACGGGAATAAGCCGGATGGGAAGAAAGCTTAAGAAAGAGGGAGTTATAAGTCTGGGAAGGGTAATTCGTGGGATGGGTAGGTAAGTCGGATGGCGAGGGTGTTTGTTAGATAACGCGTTCAGTTGTTCGCTAGCAATGCTAACCGGAATATAGGAGGAATATAGTCGTGAGAGAGGAGGGTAAGCAGGGAGAGAGGAGTGCTAGGCTTAGAATTTCCAACTGGTTTTGTTTGGTTGCGTTTATTCAAATAATCACTCGTAGAAACCGGAAGGATTGAAATCTCACAAAATAGTCTTGTATATAATAGTTATATAAATCCTTGAATAAATTAGCCCTTTTCACAGTCATGTTTTGAAGGGATTTCCTAGTATAGTTTTTATTTATGTCAATCGTTATTAATTGCTGTTCCATGGAGCATGTTGTTTCTTGTAACAGGTCCACTAAATTGTGAAAGATCAAACTAAACACTTTTCCACCTTGAAGAAGACTTTTTAAATCATTTTAATCTAAATTTTCTTCCCCTTTTTCGCCAATGGTAGTTTCAAAAATAAATCGCTCGGCCAATATTGATGGTGTAAATGCAAAAAAAATTTGAAAGTACTATTAAGAAATATTTTTTCTTTGGGTGCAGGAAAAAACTTTTTTTTTTTAGTTTGATTTTAACTTAAAAAAATTGTTGCTAGGCTACTACACTTAATTTTGTTAATAAATACTAGTTTTAGGTATAGTTATTTATGTAGAAAAAGTCGAAAGAAAAAGTCTAAAATACGCTCAACTGGATCTAAATGGAATGGTCTATTCTCTTTGGAATATCTCCACACTAAAACTTGTAACCCACTATTAGGTGGCGACAAAAACGACCGGGTGTTTTGTCTTTTTAGAGCCCTCCCGGCGTAATTTTGTAGTTTCGGTAAAGATAACTAAAATATTTTGCTCCAGTTGTGCGCAAGTCGTTTTCTCTGTGAATTACGACTGTCACCCAAAGCTATAAGGTCGGCGGAGCAGATCACACGGCGCCTATCAATAGAACTGGCACCGACATATCCAATCCCAGGTTTCTGGACAACGGATTACTCAGGCTAGAAATAAATAAATAAATATGTGGTAAAGTTATACGAAAGTGTATCTCGACGAATACTCATAGGACCGCTATGAGTGAATTCGATTCTTACCTAGGACAAGGTCTCTTATGGTGTAAGCGTTTATAACTTTATAGAGGAGAATTGAAGTGAGGTTGATCCCGGTTGGGAGAAGTAATTTCTGGACAATGGGAAACTGCATGCCATTAGGTAGTACGTTCTAGTAGCTATTCGGATTCCTGTGATCTGAAGAATCTCGAGTCATTACGCTTAAGGGGTGTTGAAGCTAACACATAGCCTCCCATGCTCCAGATAAATTCATCCCAACGGGTACATACCGGGAGTCTAAAACGTGTAGACTTATAAACAAACTGCGGTCAAAGGCACACCGGGCCTATAACTGGGAGATCGGGATGGCCAAACGAAATCCCGCCACATTTGATGTATTCGATCGGGAAGTGGTCCCAACTACGTTGGGAAATCTCCTCGGAGAAAGCGCCGACGGGTGAGCACGATGATAGCTCCGCTAGTAGCCTGGAGAGCTAGGATGGATGGTAACCTCGCTCCCACCAGTAAGTACTGGTAGGATTGCATTAGCAATTGCGCTCTAATTGAACGTACCTCAATTCGTTTCTGCGGACAGTAAGGCAATACCCGGAAGTTCCAACAAATAAATAAATCAAACTTCTATATATCAACCAGGGCTTACTTTCGGTTTTGGTTGGCATTGATGGTTTGATGTTTGGTTGGTGGATTCAGCTGGTAAGCTAAGAATGAAACCAAACATTCATCATCAAGTTGTGATCCAATGCTTTGGAAATGAGGTTTTTAATGTTGCCTTAAAGCCTAAATCTGCTAGGATACTCGGTGTGCAAAACGGTGTAAGTAAAGACTATCAGTAAATATGATTCATTGGGTACAAAGACTGAAGTTGAAGAAAATTAAAGTATGTTTTCCAGTCTGAGGATAACCGAAGATGGCCAAAGCATAGTTGGCAGAAATTAAAATGTATTTTCTGCAACTTTTTTACAATTTATACTCATAAATTGTAACAATTTTTGCTCATAATCGTGTGACAGTTCTTCAGAAAAAAAAATAAATCCAAAGAAATGACTGGAGATTGTAGCAAAGGAGACGCTATCATAACAACAGGGGTTGCAGGGAAAAAATAAAGAAACAAAAGGATCGCAAAAAATAAACTCAATATGTAAAATTTCTTCTATTATGGAAGAGGAATTATTCACTAATTTCTGAATGTTCCATGCAATAGTGAGGGAACTGTGCGTTCTTTTCTCATTTTCAACATGACACTGTCAAAATTAGAATGTCAAAATCACAAACTGATGGCGTTTTCAATTGGAGTCCTCAATTGCAGATTGCTCTGCGGTTGCTCACAAAACGGGTATGGTGTCATTGTTCTTATGTAGATTGACCTTAGATTGATCGAAGAGTGATTCACAATACACAACCGAATAAAATCATTTCGATCGCCGTATGCTTGTGTGACCATTATTATATAAATTAATATAATAATAATAAAACACCTGGCAATACTAACTGTTTTGAAACATGGTCAGGAATTTATTTATTAACCATGAGTCGCAAAAATGAGCAGAATCGATTAATAAAATGTTGCATTGCGTGCCTATTATTATAGCAAAACTTACCGATTCGTCAGAAAATGAATTTATCGTATCCAGGAAATTACGAACTTTGCATAATGGTTGTTTCTGATTTAAATATTCAATAATAGCTTCAATTTCTTTATCCTTAGACGAATCTGATGATAAAGATTTCTAATAAAGCCAAACGACACCTTTTATCGTCCATAATAATACTTTGAATGCATTTTTCCAGTTGAAGTAACGCAGATCGGAATGAATTAAAGGTTAGGTTTTTGTATTGATCTTAATTGATCTGTCTCGTGGGACAGATCAATAAAGAGCACTCTCGGTGTGATTTTATTCAGAGCACTTGCCGCAATCGAACACGCAAATCTCGATGACCGAAATGTCAGGTGAACCAATCGAATACGGAATTTGCTCTCAGGGCATTCTAAGAGCACTCTAGAGCAGTCAATTGAAAACGCTATGAATCAGACGTTTACAGAGCAGATCACGTTATCGTGTTCACATTCAGGAAAAAAATTCCTTAAAAAAGCTATGAATAACTTAAGACTTACCGACAAACAATACAACACTACAGGACAGGTTTTGGCATAAAAGAGAGAGAAGAAATAATGTTATGATAATTATAAGAATTTATTTATGTACTGCTGCGCTTTTCATTAAAACTTACAGTTATTTTCCAATGACAACTTCTAGAAGAAAGTGATTAGAGGATTAATTAAAGCAATTTTAAAAATGAATATATGGATTTTTATGTTAGGTACCTATGTGAAATTACATTCCGAGATTCCCGGTACTTTCGAGTCCCGGGAATAGCAAAATTGTTGAGCCCCTGAAACCATACACCAGACGGTGTCACGGAAAAAGAATAATTACAGTCAACATTATATTACATTGGAAGGAAAAATCCAGACGTCTGATGTTCTCCAGTTAATACATTTACATGTAATTTGAAATTGAGATGGCTACCTATGTCATACTAGTTGGAGAATGAATAGACCTTTATAAAGCTTTTGCTGATGCAGGATGTTTTAAAAATAGGTTAACGCATATACAGAGAATTTGTGCAAATTCTGTATTATGTTGCAAAACCTTTTATAATAGTACAAGAAATAGAATTAAAATGAAATAAGTACTAGACAATATAAGCCCACATGTTTTCTGTATTTCTTAATAAAACTCTTTCTAAAAAAACAAGAATGTAAAAAATGCCAACAATTTAAGAAAAGAAAAAAATCGGCGAGAAACTTTCGTTAACTTTCACAAATTTTAATCCGCATTTTATAAAACAGCATATTTAGTTAATAAAAAGGACCTTTTTAAATCCTCTTATAGAACTGCTTAATATATTTTTAACAAGATGTGCTCCCATTTGAGATTTTAAATCCGATGTAAATCATTGATCCAGAAGATACTATCCCTAAAAAATCGTAAACCTGTCGAGCGAAAGGTGGGTAGTGGAATTGCGAATATTTTCCATATGGGAATATATATATTCGTTTCATAAATTGTATATCGTCTGTTATGTCTTCTCCGTTGGTAAATCAATAAGCACCCCGTTGCTTCTGCCAAACAGCCGAGTTTGGTGAATTCAGCAGAAAACGAATCATCATAGAGAAGCTGAGGTGGAAACTGTTTACAGCTGTCATTTTTACCGAACGTGCTGCTTAAAATCGCCCGAAAGAGAGCAACTTGTAAAGTTGTAAGGTCAATTGATCATGGATCCTTAGAAAAGTATCTTTACGGTTCCCGAATTTCCTGTGAAATTTTTGGTGAAAATTCGAAATTTGAGCACGTAAACAGACAATAAACGGATAAAGGATGAGCTGAAATCTTGTTTATTTTATTTATTTTGTAACTTATTTTGTTTCGACAAGTTTTGGACGGGTTTTGTACAAGTTAAATTCTATTTTATTTATTAACATACATTTTACTCCTCGTCACATTGTGGTTGTTTTAACGCGTACATAATATATTTCACCGAGCTTTTCAGTGTCAGAAAGAGGATTGTAATAATTTGTGGTGAGCTTACACAGAATTTGGGTAATGGAAATGCATGTTAAATTAAAAGTCTGTCACGTATTTAATGCGAAAAGCACAGATTACGTCTTGGAACGTGATCTTTGTCGAAATTTCCAAATTTTCATATTTAAAATGAAAACGTTTTGTTTTATTAAAAGCTTAAAGCACACTACATTAACTCCTTTTTGTTCATTTTTTAGAATCTACCATAAACGAAAATTATCCTATACAAAAAGGAACCGTCTAAAAATAAATATAATACGACTCTGGATTTAACGCAACATTCGATACTTCGCATGGTTGACCTTTTGTCTCATAGAATTCTACCCGACCTGAGTACAAAGACGATAAGAGAACTCATTTTCGAAACAATGAGGCATACGTGTACCTGGAGGTACATAATCGTCGCCCAACGCAATGGATGCTTTTGTCACTTCCGTTATTGGATGCGGGGTTGCAGTCTACGTGGAATTAAAAATACAGAACGATACGACACTTTTTTGGAGTCTACTCTTTTATTTTTCCAGCAAACGTGATACCCCAAACTCTGTTGTTTCCACACTGGGGTTCAAATAGTTTTCCCTTTGAAAATATTAAGCTAAATGAAAAAACGAAATGGTTTTTCAAATACGAGCACATTGTCTGTTCACACTTTACTATTATTGAAATTGTGAATGTTTTGTTAATATTACTTTTTTTGTTTTAAAGCTTTAGAAAACAATTTTGGAAACAATATAGGAAAATTTAATGAAATGTAAATCTGCGTAATGCATTTCAAAGCGTTTATTACAAAGTTTTATTCACCGTCAATTTAAATCTTTAACATTCATTATTTACTGCAGAGGATTCATCAATATTTGAAAGAGCAATGGTCCAATATTTAAACACTGTGGATTCAAAATCATTTTATATATTTTTGGTTTCCTAATTCAATTTAGACCTATATTAAAATGTAGCCGTATTTTAATCGCGCAATCGACCCTTATCCTACTCTACATCGCTGGTTTGCAAGTCTGATATCCCGAAAACCCAATATTTGCTAGATATGTTTTCGTATATTTTTCTTTTTTCTAAATCAGTAAGTTGTAAACTTGTAAAGCTATGAAACTTGAAAGGAACCAGTTTCTTAAGCTTTGAAACTTGAAAGCTATATCTCTGAGACTGTAAATCTCTGAATTTTCAAAACTTCGAAATTAACCGAAATTACAACTCCCTTAATGCATAACCTTCAACTCTTAAAACTTTCGAATCTACTAATTAAAATATATCTGTATCTACTGGATATCATTATTTATTGGAACATATTTTTTGGGTTTTCAAACTTATTTGTATTTTATCATCAGTTTGAATATACACTGAAACATGCACAATAAAAAATAGTATATTTCGTAACAAGTGTCGAAAGTAACAAATATCACGCGAGTGTTTATAATAGATATACGAGTGCGTAGCGAAGCGGAGCACGAGTAGATCTATTATAAACACGAGCGCAGATATTTGACTTTCGAACGAGTTACGAACACTATTTTTTAGACGACTGTAACACAATAAAAAAAATGGTGAAAGACTGAAAATTGAAATTATTAACCAGGACCTATTCAACTTAAATGAGCGTACTCTGCAACCCTCAAAACCAGCAATTTATTTCCTGTATAGACGCATATGACGTATTTAAGACGATAAAAAGTTACTAATACGATAAGAAATTACTAGTATGATAAAAAAGTCACTAAATAATGACATTTGTAATTATTAATCAGCTTCTATTCAACTTAAATCGTTCTCTGCATCTCTCAAAACAAGCAGGTTTGATCTGTTGCATAGGTACTTTCTCGTCACATTTTTATTTGTCATTACCTATTATGTTCTGTGCTGTAGGTATTTATTTCTCTTTTGCTTGAAAAATACAACAAAGTGGGATAAAAAGAAATAAAATCATCATGTTAACATATGAGCGAAAAAATTAGTTTAGTTTAGTCGGAAGTGGTACCTACCTGTGTTGCTTCTTGTGGTTTGTAAAAAGATTCCTGAAGGTAAGTTAATTTAGGTATTAATTTATATTAAAGTACTTGCAGTTTGTGGGTTAGGTTTATTATTATTTTGTGTTATTAACAATATTAATAGTAATTTGATTGTTACTACACTTATAAAAATTTACAGGATGGCGCGAGTCATGTAAATTTTGTTCAGAAACTGCTGAAACATGGGAAGGTGGATTCTCTGGTGTCAGAAAAGAAGAACCATAAGCTGTTGGAATTGGTGAACTTCTCGAACAAGATGCAATTGGTGAACTTCTCGAACAAGATGGAATTGGTGAACGTCTCGAGCAAGACGGAATTGGCAAACCTCTCAAGGAAGATGGAATTGCTGGTGTTGTTGATTCATTGACAGAATTCAAGATCGTATTGGCAACTTTAAGTTTGTTCTGCAATGAATCATCAATATAGCTTTCGGCAATTGGTGTTGATTGCCAGCCACCATGGCGTTTTAGTGTGGTAATATCGCCACCAGCATCCACCAAAATTGTAGCCGAAGAACGTCTATAACAATGACCTGTGTACATTTGTGGTTCTTTTAGACCCAAGTAAGTGGCAATTTGTTTTGGAACACTTCCAATTTTATTGATGCCCACAGGTTGTTTGGTGCAACGATTTTTTTGATAATTCACGAAGAATCGTCGTTCAGTTAAGTTTGCGGGTCTGAGAGCGGCATACTTTTTATATATTGTATAAAAATTTCCTGTTACTGTGAATATTCTTTGTTTTTTTGTTTTCGTGTCTGGTATTCTTATAAGTACTGCAGAATTGAGATCTTCTATATCATCTATTTTCAAAGTCAGTAATTCTTGTTTCCGGCAAGCCCCACTAATTCCAATTATTAAAATTACCTGTGTAAAGAAAATAAAGAGATTGTTAACCTATTTACGTGTTTTATTGTAGACTTACTTTTTGCAGCAAATAAGTACTGTCAGGGGCTTGATTAATAAATTTATTTATTTCTTCTGCTGTCAGGGTCTTTGATTTCTTAGGCTTGTAGCCTGCCGATTTACGTTTCAGGAGTGCTTTTAGTTTCATATATGAAGCAATATTTATATTTTGGTTGACGAGTAGCGTCGTTCTGAGCATTGAATATTGGACCCACAGCGTGGTTGGACAAATTTTATTGGATAAAACTCCAAAATACGCCAGAAGAGTATTCTCAGAAAATGATGTTACAATACCTTGTTCTTTTCGCCACTCCATGAATTGGTTGTATGCATAGTCATACCTCTGTTTGGATTTTACAGGGAGCAATTCTAATGTGGCTTCTTTTGCCGCTTCCAAAACTGTAGGCGGTGTACAAGTCAACTCTTCTTCACTATCACTCATTATTATTTGGCTTGAGAGATGAAATGCATGAAATGTCAAATTGACCTATTTACCTGCTTGATTTTTTGAAATAATTATAATTATTCCTGCATAAACACACAGGCACTAAGGCGTATCTAAGACGACAGAAAGTTACTAACACGATAAAAAAATTACTAATACGATAAAAAAATTACTAATACGATAAAAAATTACTAATATGATAAAAAAGTCACTAAATGATATTCGGAACTTTCATACATAAATTGTAGTGCCGAAACTGTCTGTTTCGTAAACAGTCGTCTAAAAAATCTATTTTATGATAAAGAATTGTTGAACAGTTGGTTTCCTTTCTATATTTTATTACAGTTTAAAAACCTGGAATCGCCGTAATGTTATATGTATACATTCGACTACACTAAATTGTGCACTTTACTACCCATTTATAGCAAGGTCGTGGTTGGCCCTACTTATAACATAACCTTAAATTATCTTATGCTCTCCAAAAGCTTGTGCCCTTCTAGAAAGATGCAATTGGAAGAGAGTTATGAAAAAATGGATGTCCTTTTTATACAATTTGCTTGAAACAATTAAATCTAATGCAATTTTTGTTTGAAACAAGTGAACCTTTGACAAGTCGTTGTAACTAACCAGATTATTGTTTATAAATATTAATTAATCCTAAAACTAATTACCTTATAGATAAGAAATTCCCAATTTAATGGTATACAACACTCTTATAAACAAACAACATTAACTTATTACATGAACGTCAATAAACAGAAACTCCTTAAAAACTAAATAATGTCCTCCTTAAATTCATTAAATCCGCAACAAAATTATATGTTGTTTATCTGATATCATTAATAAAAAGCATCCCCTACATTTAAGATAGTAGCAATTATATGGTAATGAAGCAGCGTTACAAACTTCTATCAAAATAATTTAATCAAGAACTGTCAAATTTTGAAATATAAAAAACTTTAAAGAATCTTGTTAACATGAAAAGACATTTTTTAACTATTAATTGATAAGATAAGAGGATAAAAAATACTTCTATACCTCCCTATTACAATAGACCTTGTCTGTTTTAGGTTAAAGCTTTCATTAAATTTGATCTAAACTTCATTAAATTGAACAATTATACAATCGTCTCCTACAACGTTAATGGACGAAGAATATTAACTAAATTTGCGAACTTTGCCAGTCGTCCTCCAACTTAGCTATACTTTCTTCTACTGCTTCACATACCACTGTACTTCTAGAAACTTTTCTATAAGCAATCTCTTCTTCCTGTTTTGCTGCTTCTTTTGCAAAGTTTTCTGCTTTTTCATTTCAGCCGTGAGCCTTATCCCATCTGAAATACATTTTCAATTTTTTTTCTAAATTTAATATTTCTGCTCTTATTGTGTTATCCACAGCCTTGGTAGTATATTATCTAGCGTGCTGGACTTTCATCCAAGTGAGCTAAATTCGACTCCTATGACTGGCAGATCTGGTTAAGATTTTACTGCAGTTTCTCCTTAGCTGTGACACAAATGTGGGATTTGCGCTGTTCCATCTGTAAGTCGGCTGAAGCCGCACGTTGGACTTCCGTAAAATAATAATCGCCCCCTCTCTTCCGCACAAGCTTCATAGCTTCTGGGGCCTGGTTTCCAGATTGTAGCAATTATTATTATTATTGTTGTAATTAAGGTCGTGTGGTCTCTTCTGTTTTTGTTCTATCATTATCTTGTAGTTCATTTAGCTTCTGAAGACCCTTGAAAAATGCCAATTGTTCAGCCTGATTGTTGGAACATATGTCATCTAGTTTGTGCATCGAATTTTTATTATCATACCTATATTGCCACTCCTGATCTAATTTTTCCTTCCATTCTACTACTTCTATGTGTTAAATATTTCAATTTTTGGTTGAAATACCTCCTTATTGATAGGGGGTATTTCAGCTGGGTGTGTCCATTTACTGCCAATGACCGGTGAATCATATGACCTTCTGTTGATGGATCTTGCATTTATACATAGTCTGTTTGATGTAAGGCGCTCCCCTTTGCAGCAACTTTATTTTCAGTAAGAAATGGTATAAACCATACTACTATATAATATTAAATGGCATTAAATTCTCTGTGTTTTGATTGAGAAAATTATTTGCAAATTTCCTTATGTAAGAGTATGAATATTGATTATGGTTGAAAAGACAACACAATATTATATGAATTTCAGTAAAAAATACCTATTATGTAATTTTAAAACAGTCAATGACATCATCACTCTCACGCCGATTTAGTAAATACAAAATCCGAACTAGAACATAGATAATTTTATGTCATTTAATATTATATGTGGTTTATACCATTTCAAAACTTTTGAAGTAGCAAGTTTTATGCTAGAATCCTAAGACATATAGCCTCTTGTGTCCGTCTTCTATGGTCTAAACAGGAAATTGGGACTAATAAACAAAAGTATTGTATTGATTATTCTATAATCCAGGTCCGCAACACGACCCTTGAGTACAACCTTATGTTATATTAATTCTAACTATTGAGAGTTTATCTTAAGTGCCACTCTGACTTGAAAGTAATTTTTGCGAAATATATATAAATTTTTTGGGCAGTTATAGCGTTTTAAAGCGATGTCCAATGCTCTCTTTGCATCCAAGCTTATTACTATCACCACCTTCTTTTGCTTCAGTAAATTCTTTAACCACTACAGCGGTATCGACAGTGCCTTTTTGGGGCGTAAATCCAGATTGAGTTGTAGCCTTGAAGTTATGAGAGTTATAAGGTCCTTGTGTAGATGAAACACGGTAATATTGCGAAAAGAGAATAATGCTATGGTAGCTAAGAAAGAGGATTAATGCTAATTAAAACAACATACCACACGGTCACTTTGTTGCTGCTTATGGCATTTTTCGCAATCTCGCGCAAAATACAAGATCTTAATAGCAACTAATGATTACAAAGTATACAGGATAACCATTTTGGCTAAATTTCCTTCGATAAAGATTATAAACACTACACATAACAGTGACTAATAGTCTATAACACCAAAATATATTTGTCCTTACGAGAAACGGTAAGATACAAAAAATCTCTAGAAACTACCTAAATACAATACTGCCTAACAAACGAATGAAGTACTGCGCGGGAAAGATACCTGAAATTCGTGTCGACGAAATAAGTAAATTCAAAAATATATCCCTTTTCCTTATTCAACATGACATGTGACCAAATAAAAAGAACATATAACTTAGATTATATCCAAGATGTAGTGGATAGTCCTTTTTTGATGCATATTCTATTACCCAACCTCTTTTTAGTAAGGTTTCTAGTTAAATGGAGCTT
The DNA here is from genome assembly GCA_929113105.1 of Agrypnus murinus. NCBI lineage: Eukaryota > Metazoa > Arthropoda > Insecta > Coleoptera > Elateridae > Agrypnus > Agrypnus murinus. The sequence goes on along the minus strand of OV816025.1, from coordinate 36,448,542 downwards.
TAAAAATAAACTTGGAATATTCTTGAAATAAAAAAGGTTTCTTTTCAAATGATAATCCTGATATAGGGTTTTTGGTGAACTCGCAAGGGCGTCGTATTAATAAATTTTAATCCATTAGCATGGCCGCATTAAAGATAATATGAATAGACATGTAGGTAAGATTATATTTAGCTTGTTGCCCAAATATACTTTTTCTAAGCTTGTATGTATTTTATGTATTAAGGATTTGATAACGATTACTTACAAAATGAAAATTAATTCAGTAGTAATAACTAATGACAAAGTCAGAAAGCACACAAGCAAAACTTTTCAAAGTTCAAGAGAGGAAAAACTTTTTGATATATGTTGAATCATTTACATATTCATTCAACATGAATAGCATAGAGTGCCATGTTCGTTTCAAACTAATTGTAAACGTAGCCTGCAACAACTATTTTATCCACATCTTGACTGAATTAAATTAAAAGTTGTAACAATGACAACACCACAAACGAACATCACACCTTGCTTATCAAACGCTCGAAACTTTAACAAAATACTAAACAAAAGCCTTTCTAGACAGAATTCAAAATCAACTTTAAAATTAGTTCATATCACTTTCATATTTTCTGATTTCACTTTACTCAATGCGAGACGGAACTGTCGACTGTTAACGTAGCTCAAACATTACATGTGATAGGACAGAATGCTCTCTATCCAATTATGCTATTATAACTGCAGGTATTTTCAGACAATGGAATTGTCACAATTGCTGAAATCAGTTCCAACTGCATTCACTGCATGTAAATACTACAGAAATGAGTGACATTGTTGCGCATACAAATGACGGGTCGTAAAGTGCTATATTATGTTTTGTTATAATTTAATTCATTAATATTTTATTGTGGTCATGTTTGAATTAAATAAAAAGATTGTAAATTCATTTTAACTGAAGAAAAAAGCTGTCCCGTGATGAAACTATTTTTGACTTACAGTTAAAATCGTTCAAAATAAAAATCCAGAACAGAACACCTTTTTACTCTTTCTCTATTAATTGGTGTTGATTACTGTAAACTACTTATGCAATACCAACAATAGTGACGTGACGTCTAAAGATTCTCTGAATCCTTTTTCAATAATTCTAAATCTAAACTTGCGTATAGCTTTTTTCATTAAGCTGTATAATTCTGTTACTTCAGCATAATTGTCTTGTGGATGTGAAAATTTGGTGTAGTTTATGAGTTTATGTCAAGATTAAACCCATTTAGTACGCTAGGACCAACAGATTTTCATTACTGGTTTTACCTTTATTTTTAATTAAAATCAGTTTGTTCCGGTACTGAATCTTTCTAGCTCATTCTTTATTTATCTTATCATTTAGATTGCAGCCTGCCGTTCGCCTAATTCTGGATGCATTTTACATTTTCGCCCACGTGAATTGTGATAACTCATTTCTTGTATTTATGGTTGAATTATAAGAGAACAAGGCACGTAATTCAAAATTGAGTTCGAAATTCAGATCCCTGGCAAGAAATAAGATTGAATAGCATGTAAAATGCTGACAGTGCCTTGCTCGGTGTCTGTGGAGTGAACACACGTGTGGTTAGCACCTCGTAAGGCGCCGCGAACTCGAGTAGAGGTGCTGCAGGAAGGAAGCAGCCCCTGACACCACTTTTTATTCTCCGGCGTCCCTTATTACTGTTGGTGGCAGTATAAGGGTCGCCGATGTTCTTCCAGAAGGGCGTCACCTTCCCTTTTCTCCCTAACGGTAGTTAGTCATTAAAGAGGTAACTCCTTCGGATCTTGAAGATGGGCTCTTGTGAGCTTGGCTAGCGACTGTTTCGTCCTTTTTTCTCCTTTTCCATCCCCGGTGGACCTTCACACTCCAACAAACAGGAGCCTGTGGAATGGAACGACAGTAGATTCAACTCATCGCTTAGTGCTACATAAAGACACCCAGAGAGCCATATTTCGTTGGTGGTCCTGACAGAGTAGTAGTTTTTACGAATCTCATCCCAATGCTATTACTTACTAACTAAACCAATCAGCCACTAATATATCGGCCGCAACTACATTCAACAACTACAACTTTCATCAACCTCAACATATATGTACGATAACAATTACATACCATTCACCTACGAACTTCGCTAACTGCAACCACATCAAAATCATCAATCTTCCATTATACAATATCGCCAAATTATACTTCGTTCTACATACCAACGGTTATCGCCTATACCAACATGTTCTGCATGCTTGTATGGCCGGTAACAATTAATAGAAAGGTCATGATTGTGGTTATCGAATGTGCAGAGCGATTGTGATTATCATCACCGATAGTGTAGTTTATGTTGCTAATTATAACCACAATGAACACCCCATGAATTTGGCTATTTATTATTAAATTATTTTTTGTACGACCATGCTATTTCGGATTGTTTACCATACTTGGTTTTAGAACAGTAAGTTATATTTACTGGTTACTAAGCAAAAACGCGTCGGTAAGTAATTACTTACCGTTCTGTTTTTGACAGTACTGAACGGTAAGTAAATTATATGTAATTTATAAAATAAATGCATGATCTTTAGATGTCTCTTTCGTGAAAAATCATTATTTCCTAAATAATTTGACTATTTAAAAATTGTATGTTTTTTATTTAAATTTGCTCAGGCCTCTTCAATATCCGAATTATATTCGTTTTCAGATTCAGACAAATATCGTGACATTCAAAAATAATAGTAATTACAAACGTATCCATGGTAATGACAAAACCTACTTAATGTTTGGTGGATATACACGACAAAAATAAATTATCTTAAAATTATTTTTTTACCATCTTCGGGATATTACCTTAGTTACCTTTGTATTCATAATGGTTGTACAAAAAATAGTATAAGCATCTCAAACAGTAAGGAGTTTACCGATCTCCTCCAATATTGGCTTCGCTCAGTCGCCAAACATTGTCGTCGATCGGTAAACTGTCCTTACTGTTCTTGATACTTAATATACTATTAATAATAAATAAGTCACCCCACAGGCTGAAGAGGCGCAAGCCTAAAGCGGCCAGTACTCCCTTTGGGTGTACAAAGTAACGTCGAGTAGAAATGCTGAAATTTCAACTTTTTGCTAATAGACTCGCTAAGGGTGTACGTTTTTGCTCAGAATCAATATTAGGAATAAATGTAGGGTTTTGAATCGCTTTTAAAAACATCACGTACGAGAAACTTAGTAAAATGTTGGACATTTTGATGAAAGTTCCACTAGAAGTCCAACACTCTATCTATTTTCCCACAGTGCGCCTTTTTGAAAAGTGATTTGAAATCCTATATTTCTTCTTAATACCTAAGTAATTTCTTAATTCTTAATCTTAATTAATTAATCTTAATTCCAAGTAAACGTTTTTTCTTTTTTGATCCTGCCTTTCTTCTAGGGTCCATTGGCAAAAGGTTCTGTGTCGTTTGGCTACCCAATTCCACAGGATGATACGGATACGGGTCCTGAACTCATTTAAAGCCCTATACGATCACCTCCCAATATTAGCAAAAAAACATAAGGCAATGGCTTGTTTTCTTCTTGACAGATCTATATTTGGTATATTTATTTTATTAAAGGGTATGCTTACGTGAATATGAAAACAAATAATTTTCTAGTGCAATTAAAGGGAAAGAACCATTATTTATTATCTTGTACTGAAAAAATGAGCTCTTTCTAATTTCGTAAGAAAAGGTTAGGTTGCTATTTAAAAAAATGTCGATGCGATTAAACATTTCTATTTATATAATGGTAACCACAAACTTAGGATCGCTAAGTTTATATAACTTTAATTTATATAATTTAAATAATATTATAAGTGCAAATACATTATAGAAAAATTACCGCTCTACAGGGGATCGAATCTAGGTCCTCGATTTTGTGCCAACGCTCTTAGTGAACTATCAAAAACAACCTGCAGTTGAATGACAATTCTTCTATATGAACTAGATAAATTGTCATTCTACTGCAGGTCGGTCTTGGTAACTCAGTTGGTTAGAGTGTCGGCCCGGAAGGCAGGAGACCTCCTTCTTTTATACCTTATTATCTCTAAATGTTTATAAAAATAATTAACAATACCACACCACTCCAAAAATATTAGTTTTATAATAAAATAATGGCAAACTTTATATACACATGTTAATATACAATATGAAAATAGTTACTGTAACTTTATAAAATGGTGATGAAAATATTTATATCACTTCATTATATACCTAGAGCTGGCAGTAATCTTATAGAAAACTCAAATAAACCTGTAACCTTCTGATATACTTGCATTGCTTTTATACAGCGTTTCTATAAAAGACTGTCGTCAGTGTGCATTGGAAATATTCGTTTTGCCGCTCTCTACATAAAAAATTAGTCAAATTATTTGTCTGTCAACTGTGACATTATCATTATCATTAGTTGTGTTGTGTTTAGAGAATAATGGTGAACATTTTGAACAGTTTTTGTAGTTATTGTTTCTATTTAATTTTTTTTCTCGTTACATTATCCAGTTTATGAAGTACCTTAATCTTTTATTAAAACTGTTTAATTGGTTGCATAAGCATTAATTTATTTCTATCCACTATAGAGAGCAGGAGGCAAAATTCATAAACCACTAGACCGGACAATCTTTTATAGAAACCCTGTATATACTTTATATAACCAGGTGTTAACATAAAGTAACAAAAAATGTTTATTGGGTGACGTCGAAGGTTTTAGGAAAAATGCCTAAAAATACAAAAGTTAAGTCAAAAGGCGACAATTAATCAGAATCTCTTTACTAACCCGTGCGATGTTTCAACAATAATGTTTTAACTATTTTACCGAATGTGTATTACTTTTTGAAAGCTCTGTGTAGAAACTGTTTGCATTTCTAAAACTTTTGACCTTTTGTCACAATTTGTCCCAATTTATTAAAATTGTCAGTAGACAAACTTTGAAACATCAGCAGTTACAGAAATATCAGCTTCTAACACAATAAATCAAAGCTGTTAAATTTTGATCGCAGCAATCATATAAACGCCCTTAACACGTCAGGCGATTTAAACTCGACGCTCGAATCATCTTTGTGCAAAATCTGTTGAACATAACGTTCCATTATCCTGCTCCTTCAGTTCACGTGAGCACATCGTGCATGATTATGCGAATGGAGACATTAGTCGAATCGCTGGAGGAAGCAATGTACTGTTAAACTGTTATTGTATGAGATACATTCGTTCAAATAACATCTGACGCTTTTACTGTAAAAAGCTATAGGATTTATACATACGTACATATATATGCATACATAGTGTATTTTATATAGGTACGCGTTTTGTAGCAGGATCGCGCGTAGTAGAATAGTAGGAAACGCCCTTTTTACTCATAAAGCGAATTACTACAGTAAAAAGTTAACTCGGTGTTTTAAACATAAAAAGAAACTTTTACTCGCTGGCGTGTGGACTAAACGCAACTTCAGAGTTAAAATTTCAGACACAAAGAAAGCTTAAAATTATTAAAACTAGAAAGTAGGGATTATAACAACCTCCCCTTTTTAATAAACCGCGTGCTAGATTTTCTTCCTTGATGTTTACCTTATGCATGGAAAATGTGTTGCAGCGGTAAACAACAGGAAGATGCATAAATGCAGATAATTTAAGTGTAAATTAGTTTGCAAGGTGTACTAATAAGGGTTAAATATTAACATGTAGTACAGTTTAATCAAATATTTATCTAAGTCCTAATATTATTAGAAATTTTTGATTTTGTATAAAATTATAAATTAATATAATAATAATAATAATAAAAAGGTAGGTACAGATAATTGTAATCTGCATAAAAGTTGGGAAAAGCATTTTAAGGGTAAAAACTTAGATTTTGGAAAGCAATACCAACGAACATTACATTACGCAATTAGTGGAATACAGATATTAATCACCTCTCATGTGGAAACTGCACAACAAGAAACCGCAGGTCGAGTTCGTGTAATCAAGTGCAATAATAATTTATTGCCTACAAAATCTTATCTACAACCCCTCCAATTTTTACAAACCGATACATTTTTGTTGATGTGAATTAGAATTTTAGATGCAACTGGTCCTGATTTTTAAAATGATAACCCGGTTAGCAACCACCTAAACAGTAAAAAATGTTAACGTTTAAAAGCTTTAGAAGAGAAAATGAGTTCTTGATACGAAGATTTGCCATCAGATATAGGAGAAGCTGCTTCAAGTATTATTTCGGGTCTTGTTCCTGGAAATATTCAATTAGTCTATGAAAGATATAAAAAATGACCGGAAGAAAAAAAGGTTAAAGATTTGACAAATTCAAAGATGGTGAGATTTTTATGCATGAAGGTATCTTTTTAAAGGGATTTTGTAGATTCACAAAATTTAGGCATTTTTTTAAATTTTTCTCCGCTATGAAAAATTACCAGCTCAGCCGGGGATCAAAACTGCGACCTCAGGATTATGAAGCAAACATGCAAACCACTAATGCACCGAGGGTAGCTAAATTAGTTACATAAGTGTTAAACTTTTGTATTTAGTTACACAGTTTAACAAAATTGGAACGTTTTATGTAAAAGAAAGAAGAGAGCGCTATTTATGCTATCCCCATTTCTACACTGGCGTTGACCGCTACATGATTTCTTACCAGTTGACGCCATGGAGCACACATCGCACCGCTAGGTCATTTTCTATACGGCATTTATTGTTTAGTAAAGAAACACAAACATTTATTTCTGCCCTCAAACTTTTGCTGGGTCATAAATGCAATTTATTATTATTATGTTAAATATTTTAAATAAATTAAAATCAATTCTATGTATCACTTTTCACATTATAGATCTGACAAAATAAATACAAAACAAATGTTTTATGTCAGAATCGAAATAGTTTTAAAAAATACAACTTATTAGTGGAATTGAAGTCGCGGTAGACTTCTTTTGAAACATTCTGTGAAATTGTTTTAGAAAAAACCGTTTTATTTTAAATGCTTTCAAATATTATGTAGAATGCTAAAAGTAGACTATTAGGTACTAATAGCATTCATTTAAATCATATTATTGGGTGAGATGCGTGGATGTAATATTGGTTTCATAATAATCTTGGACAGCAAGGCTAATATGATGCTATTGTTTATTATCTTATCCTAAGCATTTGCACTGAAAAAAGAGAATAGAATATTAGCCTTGCTGTCCTAGATCATTATGAAATCAATAGTACTTAAAAATATAGTAGTATCCCAAGGAACACAGTGTCATCTAATAAACATTTACTTAACATCTAGCATATATGTCTATCGACTGTATTTTCTAGATGCATTGTAGACCACTAAATGTCCGCAACTTAGATTGTATATACGACGTCTAAGTTATACTATTTTTAGATGTTCTAATAAGACTGCAAATCTGCAGCTGCTTAGGACCTATATCTGATGTCTAAGCTATACTACTTTTAGATATTGTAATAGACTACAAATTTGCATTTGCGTAGACGGAATATCCGACGTCTCACTTATACTATTTTTAGATGTTCTAATAGACTACAAATTTGCATTTGCGTAGACGGAATATCCGACGTCTCACTTATACTATTTTTAGATGTTCTAATAGACTACAAATTTGCATTTGCGTAGACGGAATATCCGACGTCTAACTTATACTATTTTTAGATGTTCTAATAGACTACAAATTTGCATTTGCATAGACGGTATATCAGACATCATGTTAAAAATAATAGGTACAATAATCTGTATAATTTTTATTAAAAAAGTCAAATGGAATCTTAACAGTACTCAATACTTATAAAATACATCAAATTATGTTTGATTTTTTTGGTGTCGTTGGGGTGTCCTCTCACGGTTCCATCTCCTATTATAGCCAGTCTGTTTTTCTGTAAATTAAATATTTCTTATTAGAGCATAAAATAAGAATTTTTTACAATCTCAAATATAGAGAGGATGTTCAAAAAGTAAATATTATTGATATAATAATAACACTTACCTTAGCAAGTTTACAACAATAACTTTTTGATGTTATATTATAAATGCAAAGCTAGATACCCAAAGCAGCAGAGATATTTCTGGTAGTTCTACAAACAAATTGAGTACCGAACAATAACGGTAATTCAACAATAACTACCCCCTGCCCCAATCCAAAGTTCACGAACTTTGGCCGCATGGCCATCACGTGGGTGCAGGGTTGCAATATTGGGGGTTTATTGAGAAAGGAGATGTCCTTTCTGATTATGTTTGTTATTAGAATGTTATTGTTATTTCAATATGAATACAAGTAAAAATACAAACAGGTACCGACAGGCAAATGCCGAGGAATCGGGGTCGGAAAACCCTGATCTTTTTCAGGAAAAATACTAATCTCCAAACGTCCCTCAGGCAAGGTTAATTGAAAATGTTTGGTGCATGTATGATAATTAAAGTTTGAAAAGACTTCCGCCAACAGAAATATTATTTCTGTTATTTTTACTGGAGGCGATTGGAGTGTCAAAATTCTTACTTTAGATAACATTAAAAAAAATAAAATTAAAAATAAAGATTATCATTATTTATAGAACCATTTTTAAGCAAGGGTAGACTTTTTATCAGGTTAATTTAAGCATAATTAACAAATTTTTGAAAATTCTAGATAATGTCTAATACATGTCTAAAATATATAGCTTTATAGACCAATAAAGTAGCATGTTTAAACTACATCTATTAAATGTAAGACAATAGACTCAGTTCCGATTCATCTAAGTTAGATTGTAAATAGATGGTATATATTTTAGCATGTGTTTTCGGTCAAAAAGTTACATCAATTAAACGCATTTCAGATAACATTAAAACAAATTTTTTATGAAAAATTAACATTATTTTCCCTAACAAACTATTTTTAAGCAAGAGGCTAAACTTTTATCAGGTTAATTTAAAGCATAATAACACCTTTTTTTAAATTATAGATAATGTCTATTACATGTCTAAAGGATATAGCGTTATAGACAGAATAAATTACTGTGTCTAAACTACATCTATTAGATGTAAAATAGTAGATGTAGATGAGATTTAGATGAGGTAGATGGTAGATAGATGGTCTATAGATCACTATGTGTTTCTTGGGATGTATGTAGATTTATTGTGGTGAATGCCTTACAATTTGGTACAAGACAATTTTTTATTAAGACAATCCAGCGGTTTGTCTCAAATAGACGAATAATATTCCCAAATATACTTTTTCTTTAACACATAAATGATAATAATATTTAGCATGCATATTTTATAAAATACCTTGGTTTAACTTTAAATAAACTAAATTTAATATTTATATATTTTCTTTTGTTTGTAGTTAAATTCTCATTATAATACATTAAACGTAAAGGATATATTAAAAATTTATTTAAAAAAGGGACGAGAATTAACTTTTCTTCGCGTTGAGAAGTGTTTTTAGTACAATAAGATATTTATTCGTTGTTAATTACGCAATATGCAATTGCATAATAACTTAAATACTATTACATAGTTTCAACATTAAACTGGTACTAATACTCAGAAAACCTAGGTAAACAACATCCCTGGATGTCAGTTTCTAAAGCTTCTGAGTGTAGTTCGAACGGCTAGGTAAACAACATCCCTGGATGCCAGTTTCTAAGCCTTCGAAGTCGTGGCAACTCGAACTCGTCGCAACTCGAATTGATTTATCCTGCCAAGTTGCGGTGTTTATATACTATTCTGTGGTCGTAACATTCATCTACATGGCGTATATTAAGTCGAATTAGAATAATGCCTACATTAGTATTCTAATAGATACAACCGTTTGGATATAGTAGAATAATATTAAGATAAGGTTTCGAAGTACGGGCATACATTTACATACATTATGTAAATTGGAATAATATTAAGATAAGATTCTGAATATATTACCAACGTTATCTTATATGACTGCATACAGTTTATGATGTTAACTCGGGGTTCTGTTTTTTCTTCTTTAAAGATTGAATTGTGCAAATAAAGCATAAACTAAATTTGAAATAGTTTCTACTACCAAAAAGAGACCGCTACCGCTCTCTATTGAGTTAAACAAGAAATATTATCAAACTGTAAAAAAACACAACCACCTTTAAGTAGGTAAATATTGAATTTTTGTTGTTGGTTAAATGAGATTTAATTTTTATTTAAGGAAAACGTTTAATTATTAGTCAGGTTTGCAACTTATATTATAAAAACTAAAATTACTAACCTGAAACTATTCAAATAACTTCTAACGATATTTTTTCAAATAATATCTAGAAGCTCTAGATAAAAAATGATATTTAAATCTTGTTGCGTTATTAGCAGGCCAATCCATTGAATAATTGACCATCTTTTGTGGTAAATTGAGTACTTCTATTTAATAAACTTTCCATTATATTTACAGTATTTTACAATTACAGTAAGTTACAATAATTTTTAAATATTCTCCTTACAAAAATTATACTTGTACTCTTTATTTACAAACTTTTCTCTTTTGTTTTTAACTCTCTCTGGGAGACGTTTATTGTCCAACTTACCTTTTAAGACTATCCTTTCTAACCTTATATTCAAATTGTTTGACTATCCAAAAGATACACAACAAAGACGTAACGTAAAATATGTAAATTATAAAAAGTGTATGTAATACCAATACTGGTGACAGACATATCCAAATAATATACCCGGGTAATATTCTTTACGAATTTGTGGTTTTACGTGTTGATCCCCTATTTCCACACTACCTTTTTAAGTACTAGAATTGGTTTATTCTACTGCGGAATACTGTGCTTGCTATGGCTCTACAGCACTTATTTGGGAAAAGTGGTCGTTGAGTTAAATAGTACAATGCTTGTTATAATTAAATGAAACAATAAAAACAACCCTCACTCATTGGCTTCTCATATTTGAGTCATCTTCTTCCACACATCACCGAAGACAAAACACATTCACCAAAGAATACCAGAGAATTATAAATAAGTCCCAATTCCCTAATTCCCTATACACAAGAACATCCACGACCTTTAAAGAACACACTTCGAGCTAGACATCCGTCGCTACCAACAACAAAAATCGTATATCAGAATGGTTTCAACCTCACCGAATCATGGGAGAAAGACTGACCGGGGTCAAAATTACTACATGGTAGTTACAACATTCCATAGACAACACAAAACCACCGGACTTTGACCTACCGCGCCAAACATACTTAGTCAATCCTGAATACAATCCGAACGAATCGTGGAGTTTGAGTGTTAATTTCTGCAGCCATACTTTTCATTAGTACGCACATGATCTTGAAAAAACACAAATAACAATTCCGGATAAACGTTTATAGTTATTTTTTGAAATTTTATTAAATAATTATCAGATGGCTACATAAAATTAACGAATCAGTGTGAAATGTCGAATTTCATTCTTAATGCAAGAATCAAAGGTTCTCTACAACTGAATCAAATGTTTCTTGATTGGACACAACTATAGAATGTTTGAAGGATACATACCTTTCTTTATTAGTCTACGAATATGATGCCACTGTCTACCATGAATTTCAAAGTGTCTAGTGCATAGTGACATTACATATCACCATCAAAGTGCACAGTGAGCTGTGGTTATGTCCGGTTAAGACAGCGTAGGAATAACGAGTTTGCAGATAAGGGGGAAGAGCTGTTTTCTTAAATACTCTCTAACGTATAATCCTGTTGAATAATTCTTGACTGAAGAAAGACGCTCTTTTTAAGTCGCACTGACATGTTACACACCTCTTCTTCATATTTCTCTATGGTGATTGAAGTTACAAAATCTTAATCTGAACAGGTGCTGTAGTCTAGAATCCCAAAGTGGACAGATTAATTTTTACAAATGTCTCACCGTTTATAATCCATAGTCCATAATCTCATCCATTCTGGGTCGAGTTGAGTGGTATTAGAACAAGCAAAATCATTCATGTGAAGGAAGTATAATCCCATCTGTATTGTCGGACCATTATAATGGAAAATCTTCGCCACATTTATAAAAATTGTGTAGATAAAATGAGATATGTATTTGAATGAAATTGATAACATCTGAGTGATTGCTATTTCTTTAACTCTTATAACATCCATTTTCTCGTCATGAAATATAGAACAGTAAGCAGTATAATTTATTCTTTCCGAATTTTTAATTTTATTTTACGTTACATTTGTTATGTGTTTGTTGAAATTTTCTTATCATATGATGAAAAGTGTTTGGCTATTCTTAAAAACACCACAATAGAGTGCAGCATCAGACCCAGATTTGATAAGCATTGTTAATTATTAATCTCAGTCCCACCAGTCAGCAGAGATGTTTTCATTTCCGTATACCGATTTATCAGTGCGTTTAGTATATCCTTGCTTTAATAGGTTAGTGTTAAAGCTCTGGGTAAATGTTTTAATAAAGATACATCTATTTTAACAATCACTAAAATAACAAAGGGAATTCTTCATAATGCGAAGAAAATATTTACTTATGCAGCATTGTTATATACAAAGACAGTGACTCTTCATTTTTAAATTCGGCTGCTATATTCCATAATAACATATTCAAGTTCTATTGAATGTCAAACAATAAAAGATTTGTAAGGGTGCGTGTTTTCTGCCTGACTCCGTCCGACTGAATTAATTTGAGGGATAAGAATAACTTAAACTTTGGAAAAATAAACTAACCTGGAAAGGTTGGTCAAAATACGTTTGAACATGAATTATTGACGAAATTGAATTTCTTTCTGTAAATTTTTCAAACACAAACCATCCAGATTACCAACAATAACACTAGATTTTTTGGAAAGAACCAATATTAAATATGCCAATATTAAATTAATTATGCCCTAGAAAAAAGCAGGACCAACCTCAATTTCTCAAAAGTTACTTTTGCAGTTGATTTTGCCTTACATCCAAATACAAATTTTATATTAAGTGAAATCCGCAAAAGTTTTCACAATTAAAACCAACGATAATAGATGGACACCAGCAAGGTAAACCTTTTATTTCTTGGATTTACCCCCAGCGATTTACCAAATTGTATTCAAAGACTTGTGATTACATTTTCATTATGAATTATATAGAGAAATTCCTGACAGGTTAGCTCGGGGTGTTACTTGCAAAACAAATAATAACCTGAAAATAATAATAATAATAATTTATTTAGGTACGACAAGCGTCTGCTACAAAATAAATAGTCGCCGTTCAATTCAACGTAACCAAAATAGAAATAAAACAGTCTAGTTTGCAAAAAAACAAAAAGTATTTTATTTATTTAAACACAGAAACAATGTAAAAAAGAAAAACATTCAATCCAACAATAAATTAAATCAATAATAAATCAGTTTGTTGTCAGTAATCAAATGTTAACAATAGCTATAATTAATTTTTAATAATAGTAAATCACAAACAATAATCATTTAGTTCATAAATTACTAAATAAAAAGTTGTATCTGGATTTTATAACAAAGGGAAATCTAAAATCAGTAGTACCTACGAAATACTTTTTCTGCAGAAAGGTAGTATGAAACAAAAACGTCCAACAATGTAAGTATTCTATTAAACGGTATCGCGTAACCTAAAAAGTGAGAAAAAAGATTTACAACATTTACAATCGGAAACAAACGTTAATAGTAATGAGAAGCAAAAGGTGTTGTATGTCTTTCTCTTGGTATGTTTTAGCTTGAACTAATTAAAAGGTTTGTGTCTGTAGATATTCTGGTCAGTTGTTTACAATAGGAAGAAGACAATTCAGGATAAAAACTAAAAAGAAATTCTTACAATAAACCAACATACTGAACAGTTGGTATTCGGTTCTAATCTAGTCAAAGGTCTTCTAGTAACGATTTTTTGAATTAATTAAACACTTATTAGTAATAATTTTTTGTAGTTTATCAAATACCTTGAAATAAGTGATGAATAAATCCCAACAAAATGATATTCAGTGCAAATAAATATAAACGCACTAGAAAATATAGCTCTCTTACACTTGAAATCCTCGAACAACGAAATCACTACAATTCTCAAATTGTACGGAATACCTACTTTACATTTCAATAAAATCAATTATTTTCAAAATGATTTGCAGAAAGTATTTCTTTACCACAAGATTTTGTAAGATATAGCGATAAGGCAGAATCAACCAATAAATAAATCTAAATTAAGAAATTGCCATATATAGAATTAGCCAATAAAATAGTTTAAAATGCAACAGATCCAAATAAGAAAAACAAAATTGAAAAGATAAAAGTCTTTTAACTGAACTTGTGATGGAAGTCAAGGTATACATTGTGAAATGGAACTGAAGAGAAGACAAAAAAGATTGTAACATAATCCTGATTAAGTTATAATTTTTTAACACTTTTTGAAGGACCATATAAGGTCTGTAAGTATTCAGGTAAGCATTATACATATTGATATGATTTATAATTGTTTAGAATTAAAACTACATAAAACAGACTCAGACAAAAGTAAAGTGAAAATATACGCAAAATATAAACCACTTACCTTTACCATCAAAAAAATGCTCCGGTTATTATTAAAGTTGGAAAATAAGTTCCATGCATAAATGAGACTTCTCATGCGGGTCGCTTCATTAGGGCACGTACTAAGATGAATTTATGAAACATTGTTAACTGACCAACACAAATAAAATAAATAAACTCAAAGTTGATTTTTTTTAAATCTTTAAATGACAACATTTTATTTAACTCAACATAAAATCAATAACTAAATTAAAATTAGAAGAGAAAAAAAATTACTTAAAATTACGGAAACATAAGAAAATTGAATATCAATTAAAGAATGAAAGAAAAATGAATTATAAGACAGTATAATTCCCTTTACCTTGTTAATTAATATTTCTATCATTAATAGATCTCCTTAAAAGAAAATAAACAAATACCTTACATAAGGTAATAAATTGAAATTTTGGCGCCTTAAAATATTTACCCACTTGAATTAGTAGTAAACTGTAAAGTTTTCATTTTTTCCACATGAGACAGAATGAAGAAAGTTGACATTCCACAACATTCCAAATTACTTCAAACAAAATAAAAAATCTTAGATAAATTAAAGTTAATTTATAAACGCCAGCTGTATTTCAGTGATGAGGTAAATTCTTTAATCATTTAACTTTGATTATAGTTAAATTTCCATTTTTTATCCCCATCCCATTGATTATTGTTAAACTTCATAAAAAAATTCTCATTCTAGAAAAAGAAAATTTTAAACACTAATTACCTTCATAGTACTGTTTGTGTAATTAAATTTTAATGGTTGATTATTATTATTATTATCACTTCTTAATTTCAAAATACTTTATAATTGCAAAAATTTTGACGTAACATTTAAACATTGACATAATGTTGACTTTGACGTTTGTTAATACAACATAATCTTAAATTTTTCTAAATTTTGCTCTGCAAGAGAACGCTTTGCTCTACAATTAAAATGTGTCGAGAACGCTTGTCACCAGATTTCCTGCTATATTTATACAATTTGAAAAAACAATCGAATAATTTGGTAATTTACCTGGTTCCAACTAAATTTTTTTAGTGTTTTTTCTAGTGACAGCTAAATCTTTGTTGAAGATCAAATGAATTAAATTCTTACGAAAACTATATAACCATATTGTTAATGAATATTAAACTAATTGCTTATATTAATATTATAAAAAGGTAGAGGAAAATTTCCTCCCTTTAATGATTTCAAACACTTATACTAAAATGCAAGTTTAAGCTTAGGATTTAATGACAACCAATTTGATTTTCACCTAGATAGAAACATTATTAAAATTTGAAATAAATGTTTATAAACACTTTACTGCTTCCTTTTGTTATTATAAACTTTTAGTCCTAAACTCCTATAAAACATTTATTACATAAATTTTTGTACCTAAAACCTAAATAAAACTTTCAGAAAACTATGCCAAATCGAAGCAATATTTGTTTTAAATGCCCAGATCTTCTACAATAAAAGATCTACATATTGACATTTACGTCTCAAATGTACTCAAGAACGTATTTGACAACATTACAATAGAATATTTAAGTTCAAAAACTTCTCAACAATGGAAACTATAAATTCATTATCGAAATACCCCGAAAATCGTTGGGTCTGAAGAAAATTTCCTAATTTTCAACAGTAAAAACAGCAGGTAAAGTGATAAATACTTGTATACATCTATAGTGATAAATCATAAGTGATAAATGTCTGTGTACAACCATAGCCTTAATTTGCTTCAGGTGAAAACAAGCCTTGTAATGGCTTTAATATCCATTTATAAGCAAATTTCAAACGATAGAAAATCGTCAACCAATTTAGAAAAATTATTAAATTTGAAGATAAAATCATTTTAATTTATTCCTTTTCCACTTAGTGTGTTATAGAGTGTTTCTTAATCATAACTGAAACATATTTACTTAAGTTTCTATATAAAAAAATATTTCTCTGAAATCCCCACACAAATTAGGCAACATAAAAATATTAGATGTAATTATAGATGACAATAAATAAATGAAATATTTAATTTTCAATATTTCAAACATGGTGTTCGAACACCATGTAGGTGTTTATTAAGAAAAAAAATATTTCAAACATAGAAAACGATAGATTTATTTTCCTTTAAAACGTTTGATTTTTAATATTACATAAATATTGAATTTAGAATGTTGTTTAAATATTCAATTTAAAAAATTGTAACTACGGGAGAACCAACACCTAAGGTCATCTGTCCCCCATCTAACATGCAACACGAATACACACATCCATAGTTGAGGTGGCGGAATTTTCCAATTAGAAAGATTCCGTCGCCCAAGTGGGATTCGAACCCACGATCCTTGGAACATGAGTGATGCACTGACACCACTCGTCCATCGCCGGCCCTAATAAAATATACGTGTTTGGCGTAATGTTGGTATTTGAGAACATGTACATAATAAGATATAACTTTTTTGTTTAAATTCAATTTTTAACAATATTTATTAATTATGTACTTGTTACGTGTACGAGTACTATGTTCCATACATGTGCGAAATAAATTGTTTATGCGGATTTAACAGTATCACTTGACAATGAACTAAAGTTTTTTTAAATTTATTATATAATTATTTTGAATTAGTGTGATTAGTAATGTTAATATTTAATATTACTAATATTTATATTTTGGGAATTTCCTAGAAAAGAACGGGAAAAAAGGAATCTAACCTTTTCACGGAAAAATAAAGAAAGATATTAGATAGTGGGAAGAATTTAAGGCTAAACGTAATCGAATTCGAAATTACCAAAAAATTTTAAAAAAATAAAAAACAAATTAAAGAAATAGCAAAATTGCTGAAATCAGCTAAGCAGCTAAGAAACGCTGAACGACAGCGCCAATTACGTGCGAACACAGATACCAAATCTTCAACCATGTGATTATGTCACAGCTTCTGCTAACTGCTAACTATTTCACAGCATACTATACATATGGTTCACAAAAAATTAAAATATTACAATTTATTAATTACCACTTGTATATGTACGCAACTAAAGCTCGACAGTTACATCGGTATCGGCGCCGACTGTTCAAAAATTCTAACATCGGCATCGACATCTGCAAAATGTACGCCGATGGTGCCGTTGTATTTTCTCTGCACGAAAGAAACATTCAAAAATTATCTTGAAGTAAATATCATCAGTCTTTGTTGGCAGCGCATTAAGTTCGGCAGAATTAATCATTCCGCACGTGAGGTATGAAGTTGCATACCATATACGTTGTAATGTATACGTAAACATTACTCTAATGTTTAGGGTATTGAAAACAAAAAGCAACTTTATGTTTTATGTCATTTGTAATTTTTTTTTAATTATTTTGTTTTATTTCAACTAACTTTAAACATCGGTCATTCCTTTAGAGAATATGTGTAAAACATACATTGTTGAAATTGGCATAAAATATTAAACAAAATATAGTTAAGATCTTTTAGGAGAAAAGTAGAACTTCGGTATGTTGAATAAAATTGTCTAGAAAACGTTGAATTACGCAACTTGGAAATCGTGATAAACTCTGATATACGAGGTGTGTAAATTAAGTAATGAGACTGGCAACGTAGCGTTCGATCTGGCGACACTTTGAAAGCGGGACTTGGAGGAGCGGCAGGTGAACATGTGATACGCCTTCAGTACGAGTTTGAACTCGCTAAAGTCATTTGGTTGTCCGTAGCGAATTTTTTCGTGAATCAGTTTTTTCTAGTGCGTTCTAAAAATAAGTGACATCAATTTCGAGCAACGGTGTGCTATCAGGTTTTGCTTCAGACTTGTGCACAGTGTAACGGAAACTTTTGCAAAACATTCAGCAGGCCTACGGAGACAGTATTTTGTTAAGGGCACAGGTTTTTCAGTGGTTTAAAGTATTTTCAGAAGGAAGAGAGTCGATTGAAGATGAACGACGAAGCGAAAGGCCTTCATCTTCAAGAACCGATGAAAATAGCCAGAGAATCGTCCACAAAGAGTTTGTGCCTCAAGGCCAAACGGTCAATCAACACTTTTACCGCGAGGTTCTTGAAAAACTTCGAAAAAGGGTCATTTGTGTGAGACCAAACATCAAGAACAACTGGGTGTTGCATAACGATAATGCGCCTTGTCACACAGCAATTTTAATAAACCAGCTTTTGGTCAGTAAAAACATTCCTGTGGCTCCTCAGCCTCCTTATTCGCCTGACTTGAATCCTTGTGACTTTTTCCTCTTTCCGAGATTGGAAAACCTCAAGGGATCTCAAACGGCTATAACCTACCAGCTGAAAGCTATTCCAATATCCGAGATCCAGCACCGCTATGAGGATTGGACGAACTGTCCCCAGCGCTGTGTGGCTTCCCAAGGAAGTTCTTTTGAGGGAGACAATATTGAATTGTAATTCTATTCGAATAAAAAAATTGAAAAAAAATCAGCCTCATTATTTAATTTACACACCTCGTAATATAAATATATCCCATAAATATTCAGTGAATATTTGTCTGGCTAAATTCTGCAAGAACGAAATAAAACAAAAAAATAATTTCTTTGGTTTCTTTTCAGGGAAAATCTACAAAAATATAAAAAATAAAATAATGTGTAGCATAATTAATATGATGTAATATTATGAAATATTATTAAAAACTTAGAACACAAAGTTATACCTTGGTTATACACATAAGGTTGCATACAACATTCAATAAAAAATATTACAGTACAATAAAAACTACCAATAATTCGTTAAATACACTATTTTATTTGATTTTGCACCACCCAAACGTTTATTAGCAAACAAATACCATCTTACACTTTATTCGCCTGATGTAATTCCAACGGACTAACGTCGATTGGGCAACCAACATTGCCGCGTATGAGCCTCAAACTTAAAAATATAATTATACTTTTCATAAACCGTTTAAAAATGTTTTGTGACCTACTAGGGTGTAGAACGGACAAAATCAGTATATATTTTTATCGAGAATTATGTAGAACTTGATATACTTAGGGGAAGTAACAAGAGCATGCTTTTTTAATTAATTATAAATTTTATTTTGTAAGTTTAATTTACCCTTTGGAATCCCCTAATCATGTTAAATATAATTAGACATTTTGGTGGAGGCATTCAACTAATTAGAGAGCTACACTTATAGTAGATAATGCAGGAGATCTATAACAATATGTAATTAGAATATTTAAAAATGTTTTAAAAATGAATTTCTACATAGCCATACGTAAAAAAATAAAAACAAGAATATGGTTTCTAAAACTACGTAAGTTTGGAATATTTCAAGAAATATTTCCATTGAGAATTCTAGTATGTCCCCATTCCCGTCGAGATTTCTATATCAATGATAAGGGCCGAATTTGCAGATAATGATGTGCCATGAAGACTCTACCAAAACTCGGCGCCTTTATATAATTCAACATTTTTTGTTTTCATTCTTTGAAAAATTTATTTGCCTAGTTAACTAACTTTTAATGGACAATTTTTGCTTTGGGGGTTAGAAATCATATAAGTTTTAAATCCCATATTAGAATCCAGTGAATTTTGTAACAGTTCTTACAAAGAATGTATCGTACATAGGTGGATCAATAAACATTTTGCTAACTGTATTAAATCCGGGATAAATCAAACGGCATTCATTTGTGTACCTAGACAGAGTTTTCCATTTATTATTTTATAGAGAAGTCGATACGGAAATTAATAAAAAATTTACGGGCATTGCAATCAAGTTAAAAACAGTTTCCACTCATAACTAAAACATTAAACACGCAATCCTATATCTCCATTTTATTTAACATTTAACTACTGGCAAGCTTATGAAAGTTACTTAAAAGTTAAAATTTCAGTTTGTAAAGCTCATAATAAATATAATCCCATAGAGGTTAAGCAAAACTTTTTTCGTCTGATACAAAACTTCTAGTCTAGTAAATTCAATTTGATATTTAATAAAGCGCTTGTATAAAATTGCATACAGTGTTATTATTGCTGTACACAATAGGCTTGAAAATTTATTAAATTTACGAACGTACACATATATTTACTCTTAGTAATTTTGTTAACATATTGAAATTTTAATTAAATTTTACACTTGTTGAATTAAATGAAGGTCCAGTTCTACATAGTAAAATGTAGGCAAAGTATGTATATTTGCATTTAATTTTAAACTTCTTTATTTATGTACACGATTCTGTATTTAATGGTATTTAATTTAAAATTTAGTTTTACTTTAAATTTCCGAAAGCATATATAAACAAAAATAAGTATCACATATCAAAAGTAGATTCAAGAATTTTAATTACCATCCTTGTATTTAAATAGCTCATCCTATTAAAAGTTTTGTTCGTATTTCAAGAGAATTCCTGCATTTCATATTTCGCACTTCTACACGGAAGGATGCTCTTAAATTTCATGTAGAATCTCTAACAGCTTGGTTAATTAAAAATAAAATCAAATCAAGATGTTGCTCGAATACAATGCAAAAAATCTTTCGCTGAATAACAAAACAATATTATTAAAATCGAGCAGTGGAACTGTCAAAAAGTATTACAGTAGGACGTGTTCTTTGAAAAGAAAGTTTTTGTTCAAAAGCTAAACTGCAAAAGTAATTTCATTAGCAGACAGGGGTGGGTTGGTGGGTCCATTGTTAAACGAAAACTTCTTATACTTATTGTCAACGTGTTTAACAAGATGTATTTTCCTACCGACGTGCGTGGTTTACTTGGTTTTTGGGTACAATGGAATTACTATGGGTTTGTTCCTTAGGGTAAACGTATTATAGGAACTTTATGATTGTTTCATTTCTCAATTCGTGCTATACGTTACGTGTTGCAAATTATAAGTTCGCAAATTGCTTCGTCTAATTTTAGTAGTTAGTGTTTCTAATATCAGATGAGAATTCAGTTTATAAATGAGGTAGAACAATGTTCTCTATTAATAATAATAATAGTGTTTACTTTTATTTTCAAAAAAACACACCCGACAGACGCCATTATAAAAGTTAGTGTTAATTTGAGGCTTACATTGCAATTCGACTAGCATCCAAATGAGCAGCCCACTTTCATGTTTTTGGGAGAGAGTAAAACCAAAGCTTTAAATTTGCTCAATGAAAACTGGGAAGTAATGCTTTGATGATAGCGACTGCTTGATCCTTCCTTCCTAGATGTATTTGATTAAAAATTAATTGCATCATTCACTCATTTTAATCTCTTCTAATTGCTGTTTTAAATTGCCAGCTGCAGTTGATACAATTTGGAATACTTCCAAATGGATCCCAATATTTAAGTTTAAATACAGATTACTTAATGCTTCTAATAGATTCAAGATAGTAGATCTTACTATTTATAAACGATTTTATGTTTTATTAACTTTTCGCAAATGGTATTTTTATATCTGTAAAATATTTACAATAAAAGACCAGACAGCCAGCCATAAACAAATGAGAACATCTTATTATGAATTTTTAAGGAAGAGAAATAAAACCGTCCCTGAAAATGTAGATTCCACACTATATAAAACAGAAAAATAGCTTAAAATTTCCTACTCGTCTTGAGAAAAACTATATATTTTTTAATCATAGATAATTTGCAAGAATCCAATGCTGATTGACTATTCGGCATTCTTAACAGCTACATTGGAAGTAATTTATGTACTAGATTAAACTAACAACCAACCTTAAAGTTTTTTTAAGGCACTTTCCCTGTACTTCAACTTTGCGAGTCAGTTTTGATAGATAAGTGAGAACCATTTCACTCTAGTTCTGAAGTTTAAGTCCAATTCTAGAAGTTTTCTTGTCGATTCTTATCTCTACGATATCTGAAATTCACAGTATGAACATTTTTGACACATGTATCACGTTACTTTCTTGGTTATGTATTGTAATCGGTCGCTTTCTTTGTCGTTAGCAGGTTCCAAATAAACATATAAACACATTAATTTATTACATCCTTACAGCTGAAACATACTTATTTTAACACAAAAAATTGCCACGAGACCAGGCGTCATTTATAACTCTCAAAATTCCACTAAACACAAAATATTTAATACTTACTGTACAACCCAAAAATGCACCGGCTATTGAGATCTCTATTATGCAGATTTAAATACAGGAGTGGGTGTTAGCCCCAAAAGCTTCTAATTAAATAATGGAATCAGGAACAAAACAAGAAACATGTTGAGCGCTACCAAATTGATAACAAAATCTAGGAATCTCAATTTGGAAAGATTCCTCATTTAAAATTGACGTTAGATTAATCAAACACGTATCAATCGATGCTACTGAATTTTAATAAAAGAAAAAAAGATATCAGCAATTTGTTGGGCCAAACCATATCATACGATAAATTCTTTGAAATCTGTATATTAAAACATAAAAAAATTTGAAATATAAAGAAATTGAAAACACTAAACTATCATAATCAAAAAGTTATCATACTAAAACTTAATTAAATTTCGGGATCCAAAATAGACTTTACATTAAAAACTTAACTAAATAAAATAATACCTTACATTTTCAATAAGCCAACAAAGTTCAAGATTCCTTACACAAATAACTTCAAACACTAAAAACACAATATTGACATTAACTTAATTTTCACAACAAAACTGCTGACCTGAAAAACTAATACGGGAACAAATCTTCTGAATTCTGAACTATTATTATTTTTCTCGTTTAACGACGAACTTCAACACACGATAATTTCCAATAACTAATAATTCTTTATTAGCATTATCATAACTGGAAAGGTAATTATTTAATTAACACTAACTTCCGAACGGAACAAATTCTCAAGAATTATAACGGTAACTGTACTAAAAAAACTGTAAATACTAAAAATACTAAAAATACGACAAGAAGGTATTATTTTCTTCGTTAAACTAACAAATCTTTACGAAACTATTCTTATTTTGGATCTATTTCCAAACAACGGAATTAATACGATAAAATACTAACTTAAATTGAGACATTAACGATAGTACGGAATATTTTGTCAAACTTCGAACTAAATATTTATTAATAAGAGTGTACAATCATTGTAAATACCCTCTTTGTATCACCGGAGCGCAGAGCGCCCGGAAATGCCTTAAGGCACCAGCCTTCTCGATGGTGGTCTATTGCAATACTTTTCACTAAATAAACTTCAACTAGAACTCTAGTTGCGGAATAATTTTACTCGATAATAACAGAAAACAAAATACTGGAACAAGCCCGTTAACTTGGGGTAGAACACCACCGTCCGAACGGACGCCACATTAGGGTACGAGACCCGCCATCCGACTGACTTGAAAATTCAACTCAACAAAAAGATCCGAATTCTTAAGGGAGTGACTACGTCATATTCTTCTAGAACAAATTATTTTAGTCTACCAAACGTCGTCGGGATAACTCAATATCATTCACAGGTGTAACCTGTAATTATTAGCCGGTTTTGGAACAAGTGTTCAACCACCATTTCCTGAAGCTATAAATTAAAAGCCTTAATGGATTTTTGACGTGAAAACCTTTAATAAGGAGAATAATCTTACTTTTTCAGCCTTTATAAATACAATATTGAAAACAATTTTGTTCGAGAATATTCTATTCCACAAGAACAATTCTTGTTGTCCATCGGAACATGAAATGGTAAACGGTAACACGTGCAAGTACGGTACCTTTATTTTAAAACGAAGTCTGTAGATTTTTCTAGAAACAAATTTTATTAGTCTGGAATAATTCTTTAAGGTGACCTTTAATATTTTGTAGGACTTATTTTATGCAGTATACCAACTGTAATTTTAAATCGAGAAAAAATATAAGAATACACAGGGACTTATACACAGGAGCATTTAGGATTATTACCAAACATGCATACTAAATTACATTATTTGAAAATTAGAAAAACGGACACGTTACACAGCCAACTAATGTGTTTATTTTACGCCAAATCTTTGTGATGTTAAGTATACACAAAAGAGCATTTCGTTACTGAATCATGTGTTACTCATCAGACATCATCACACTAAAATATTCGGTTTCACTTGGTTAAATTTAGTCTTCCCACGGTTTTCAAAGAATGTTAGAGGTAATTTACCATTGATCCACATTGATGGTTAACATCAGGCATACATTTTTGTTGGTCGGAACCTTCTGGAATATTCTTTTTCTTTCGTACTACGAAAATCACCCGTTTTGATTTCGCATGATTTTGATGGTAGCAATCATCAATTCGAGCGGTGACAGTCACTCCGCTATGTGCTCTGGTTCCAAGTAGTACGCTAATTTTGCATAGCTTCTCCGCTAAGGCGGACTTACGTTGTCCGAATGATTTACGATGTGTTTTAGTTAATTTTGCTGCGCTGTACCCCAATACTTATGACCAAAATATTTAAGTGAAAACTATTTTTTTATAGCATATGTTTAGTGTATTTGTACGTCTTCATTTTGGTTAATTTAATGCCAAGTTGAGCATGCGATTTAAAGATTAGTTGGTGAGTCTCTATTCGTGGAATTTTTAAGGATCCTTAACTCCTGGAATAAATGTTCGGAATTTATTATCCTGTTAATATTCAGTGAACCTGTGGTGACTTGTGATTTAATAAGAACGCAATCAATCATCATATTTTCTTATCTAAATAAAAATGATGGCCAATGCTTTTAACTTATCTGTAGAAAAAATTCTTAGCGTTAGCGTGTGGTAGTCTCAGGTATTTCCTGATTACGGTACGTATCTGCTTATCGTTTCTTTTTAGTTTACCAACAGTAGTCCCACAAAATACCTAGCCATGATAGTTGTGTATAAGGAAGACCTTACTATTGTCAACTTTTACTGTGATTTTTGCGTCGCTCTAGCTACTTTAAATAGGATGCTCTTGACCTCAGCATGGCTGTCAAGTACATTCCCAGATCCCTACGATCTGTATTTGGGGAATTAGTTCGCGTTCTTGTAAATAGTTAGAACTTGGGTTCTGTACAAACTGCTTACCTGGTACCTTTGTCTCATATCGATAATATTGGCGTCTCGTATTTGATTCACTAATATCTTATTGACTTGCTTTATAATCGCAGACGATATTGTTGTTGATCTCATTTTGAAAGGGATTCTCATATCTTCTTTCGCTTAAAGACTGTGTTCCCTGTTTTCAAATGGGTTTCCTTCCTCAATATGTAATTAACAACGCAACTCATGGATTTATGCCACATCTTCTAGACTCTTGCGTATTTTGCTTTGCGTTTTTGTTTTCTTCTAGTGTTAATTAGTGTACATACAGTGACCGCTGACTCTTCTTCGATCGTTTTGTAGAATCTCCTAATTCTACAAATACTATTAACACCGCTGACACGCAAAAAGAAGATAAAATCGCAGATATACGGACTAGTGGGTCATTCCATATGAAATCATCAATTTATTCTTAAAACAATTAGTTGCTGCACCATTTTTGATTTTGATGAAAATGGACTAGCTTGCTACCCTAGTCTTTAGATGAAAGAAAATATTTTTTTAAAGTTTTTACTGGCAAGTATTTGATAATGGCGGCCACTTTTCATCAGTGGAGTCAATAAATTTTACCAATTTCAGAGGTTTATGC
Organism: Agrypnus murinus; assembly: GCA_929113105.1. Lineage (NCBI taxonomy): Eukaryota > Metazoa > Arthropoda > Insecta > Coleoptera > Elateridae > Agrypnus > Agrypnus murinus. The sequence continues at coordinate 36,422,500 of OV816025.1, read as the reverse complement.
ACTTGATCACAGTTTGTTGTGCAGTTGACCAATTTGGCATATTATTATGTCATTTTAAAGCTTAAGATATGTACTGCGATGATATGGATCATCTATTTGAAAATTTTATGAGTTTACAACATATTAAAAATAATCAATAGGCTACGATAGGTATCGGATTTAGCCAGATAGCATTTATATAATTATTCATGCAACAAATGAAAGGATGTACATGCTAGGACAGTAGTTTTATTCATGCTTAAGACTACGTGCTTGATTATAGATAGTTTTATCAAGTAAAAATAGTAAAAATAGGACCATAATAGGTATCGATAATATTTAACCTAATTTTATTAAAAAGGATATTTTACAAAAAGGAATATCAATTAATTTGATTGTTTTGTAGTAAAACATGATGTATGTAACTCATGTTATATGTTAGGATCTTTTCTTAAATTTGATGTGCCGATGATGGGATCGCAGATAGTATTTTCATTATCCTAGTAAGCTGCACCAGTTTCGGGATTATATTTCACTGAAAATATGTAAAACAGGTCATTATTATGATGTCTATAATAGTACGTTTAACTTACTAATTCCTGTAATTAAAGGATTTGTATTAATCATTAAGGAAAATCAGCTGTACTGGATATGTTGGAGGTTTTTCAAATTTTGATTTTAATAGAACATTTTTCACCGTTGTTTGAATACAAGCACTTGGAGGACTGTATGTTAGACAAGTTTTAGTATAATCTGATTTCATTTATGTTGATATTTGGGTAGGATCTTGTATAGCATCGTTAAACTCCTAAAACGTGTAAATAGATTTTTCGTTTGAGTTTTTCTTTTATTGTAAATATTTTCCTATGTAAATTTTATATGTATGAGTTACCTAGTGTAGTTAAGTGTTCATTTCTTGTAAAGATATAGCTGGAGAAAATGTGTTTCCATTGTAATTTGAGTTTTAATGAAGTTTTCATCGTTAATCGTTTTTCTTGATTTTCTCAGTTATGAGTGATTTTAGACTATAAGTGTATTACATTAATTTGTTCGTCTTTTTACCAGCTATATTTCTGTTTTTCTAGATTTAAGGCTAATGGTAATTTTAAACATTTTTTTGTCATAGTCGTCAATTGTTTTGAGAAAACATATAAAGGACCCTCGGAAAAATAACAAATTTAGTCGATAAAACGTATTTGAAAAGTCCACGTCGACTCGTATAAGATTTTTGTCATAGCTAGTCGTTATGGGTATGAAGAGTAATGCATTTCTTTTTGATTATAGATAACTAGATATAGATTTTAGATAACTAAAAAACATAAAAATAATCAAAAATAATATAAAAATTAAATATCTAACACTTTCAGTAACGGAGAATTACTGAGCTCTAGCTGTTCATTCATTAAAGTACCCAGAGTTTGTGTTTGTATATCTCAAAAGCTTCGAAAATGTCCAATTTGCGTTTGTTATTACAAAAATGTAGGAATTTAATATTATTCTTGTATTTACATTAGCGACGATTTTGTTTATATTTATATTACCTTTGATAATGACAGCTTAGCTGTCGAAACAATTGGCAGATACATTATACTGAATTTGTAATAATTTTTAGTAATCAGCATTATTTATTTCATGATTGTGGAGTTTTGCCAAATAAGGCTCGAAACAATAAACAATTAAAAATTTATATTTACATTTTTTAATTATTCTAAAAAGAAAATAAATTTTCGTACCATAAAACCCTTCCTTAATGTTAAAAATCAACAAACACAAATATTGCTTTCAAAATACCTACAATAAGGAAATATATTTTTTCCAAATAATACATTTTTCGAAGGTGACTGTTTTCGTCTTATATTTAAGTTTAATGCAGTAACTCACCACGGATAAAAAAATCACCATGCTCAGATTGGTGATATCTTCATCCCTAAACTTTTGCGGTTTTCTCGAAAAATACTTTTAGTGACTTTTTGCATTTTAATAAAGTTTTCAGTTGATTATTTTTCACGCTGGTTAATCATTTCTTATATCTTAAAGTAATTAAGTATGTATCAAACATGCAATCATTTCAATATATCATTACATAGTCTAGTGTAGAAAGTTTCCGTAATGGAAGTTGTAATACACAAAACATGTTTTAACGCTTTACATGCCATGTTGCTTTGTTCATGAATAGTTGCATTTAAACATTGCATTGAATTAATGCAGTAATTCCAGTACGCTAGTAATTCTGATGAAATAGAGAGAATAAATATCGGATTGTTGCGTAAAACCTGTAAGTGCAAAGGTGGATCTTTCCAGTTAACTATTTAACTATTTAAAATATGGGAAGTTAAAGATCATATTGATTTTTAATATGAATTTCATCAAAGAATAAAGTACCAAACTAAACACAACGTTTACAGCAATCTCCTTGTGTAAAACATAACAGTTTTCAGAAGTGTGTTAATGGTATAGTAGGCTTTTAATTCTCTTCTGTCTCACGACTATTAGAAATGCCAACAAACTTATATACAAAGTTAATCTAAATTGTTTAAAATATAAAATTTTTATTCAGAATAGAAATAGGATACTGAAAATTTAGTTATACAGTTAAAACACATTCATCTTAAATTTTATGATTTTCTTTTAATTCTCCTGTTTGTAAATCCAAATAATCTTACAAATTTTCTTTGTTCGGCAGATTCAAAAAACTTAAAGACTATCACTTACTTTTCTGATTGTTCGGTAATTCGAAATAAAAATATTAATTATTTGAATAAATGTCTTTAAACAAATTCGTTGCACCATGTCGCTCTCAATTTGGTTTAACTCGTCAAATTTATTTTTTAAACCAAGCAGATTGTTAATATTGTCATTTGTTAAACAAAACACCAGGTTAATCCAGCGTTTAAAATTATTTGATTTAATCCACCCAAGGAGACGCTCTCAAAACCATGTGTTCAAGGTCATATAAGATTCTAAGTCAAGAAACAGTGTATTTGTGGTAACCGGAACTGCCAGTCAAAACCCTCTAACAAACGAATTCATTTTAGCTGTTACAGAAATAAATATCTGCTACACGTTCTACACAATAAAGAGCTGAACATTAAATAGCTATCCTACCTTCAGTGTTGTGTAGTAACTGAGTAGAAGTAACTAGTTCTAATTACTTTTCAAGTAGCTTGTGAGTAATTTAATTAATTTTCAATTTTCAGTAACTGTATATAACGCTTCACAAGATAATAATAACCTGCTAAAGTGGAAATGTGTTAATAGCACTACCAGATGAGGTTCTTAAAATGACAAACATACATCTGCAGTAAAATTTTACAGCTACCCACTCATAAGTTTAAATTGAAAGTAGATATTACAGCTATGTAGGTATAAAGTATAAACACTTATAAATCAATAAATGACAACCAAAACCAAGTAATTCTTGTACATAGCTCAGTGAATGACATCTTTATTTACGAATGAATATTTACTGTAGCTGTTACAACTTTTAGTTATTGCAAATTCCAATTTTCAATAAAAAGCTTTTAATGTCTTCTTTGACGGTTTTCTGAGAAAATGATTCAAATAAGATTTCAGTGCAGATTGGGTATTATTTGCATTATTTTTCATTGCATTATTGGGTATTTATTTGGACTGTTAAAAGATAAAAAGGATAAGACAATGTAACTGAAAATAATGATAATGAAAGAAAGAAAGCAATATTTATGAGAAGAAGTTTCTCTAATAATGATTATTTATTCCAATACCAATTCATTTGAGTCATTCAATGCATTTTTATTTTTTGTTAGAATTTGTAAATTGCAACAGTTACAAAGAAAACCCGTAACAGCACTCACTTTAAATTCATCACTTGACCTGGCGGTTTAGGTTTGCTTTCCTTTTCTATTTAATATCATTAATTCGAATAATTTAATATTTCGAAAATTATTAATAAAAATGAATTAGAGGAAATGTGAACTAAAAAAGTAACTTTAATTGTACAAGTTACTCTATGACAACTAACTGGGTAACGTATTCAGTTAGTTTTCTGTAAAGTAACGAAATAACTTACTTAGTTACTTTTTCTTATTAATTTACCCAACACTGTCTTCGACGCGCTATGTGGTACCTGTCATACTACCAATTAGGGTTTCTGGGTCTCGATATTTTTGCTATTCCCGGGACTCGAGACTTGTTTTTCCGAAAGTCCCGGGAATCCCGGAATGTAATTTCACATAGGTACCTGACGCAAAAATCCATATATTCATTTTTAAAATTGCTTTAATTAAACCTCTAATCACTTTCTTCTAGAAGTTCTCATTGGAAAATAACTGTAAATATTTAATCAAAAGCACGGCAGTACATAAATAAATTCTTATATGATAAAATTATTTTTTCTCTCTCTTTTATGCCAAAACTTATCCTTGTCAGTAAGTCTTAAGTTATTCATAGCTTTTCTAAGGAATTTTTTCCTGAATATGAAAACGATAAATATTATTAGCAATAGTTCGAATTAATATTCCATCTTCTGCGACTTATTGAGATACATACAATGTCACCCAAATTGTTTGTTTACAAAATTTTATAATTGATTGTTAATTTTTAATATTTTTCGAGGTACAAGGTACAATATCTTCATACTATTTGTTTCAATGCGATCCGTGCATGCATTCTAAATCTGCATGCGGCCTCTAAATTCCAACCTTACACGAAATTTGTTTGAGGTAATAATTACATTGGGCCGTTTCGACATTTTTAAAACAATTTCAAACTACCATTTGGTTTATTATCATCTTGAAGCTAAACAGAAAACATTTTATTTCTAAATTTAATAGGTAAAAGTAAATAAAAGTCAGATGATATAAATTGAGAAATCTAGAAAATACGCAATTAATTATGAAACTATTGTCATTACAAAAGCTTTTAAAATTTTCTTGGAACCCTTTACCTTTTGAAAACGACAGGTTCATAAGGCCATTATGAACGGTAAGGTGTTTTGGTGTTTTGTTAAGGTGTTTTGATGTTCTCTCTTGTATGACCTGTGTTATAAGTGGGATACCTAGGTCTTCGTGTAGCATTTGGTTGGTTATGTACCACGGCGCATTGGTTATTAGTCGTAGAATTTTGGACTGACATCTTTGCATAATGGCGATGTTTGATATGGGCTTGATGATGGTTTTGTAGATTAGAAGTTTGTTATCCAGTGATAACGGTGATCTTCTTCCAATTAGCCAATGGGGGTTTTTGAGTCGTAGTTCTATGTGTTGCTTCTTTTGGTTAATGTGGCCCGCCAGGTAAGCTTGTTGTCCAGATGAAGTCCCAGATATTTCATGGAAGTGGAATGGGGTATCGCGATATTGTTTAGGTATATTGGTGGACATTGTTCTCTTCGTAGGGTAAACGTCACGTGGCTTGATTTCGTTCCATTTACTCTTGTCTTCCATTTCTTGAGCCAGTCTTCAAGTAGATTAAGGTGGTTTTGCACTTGTGGCTCGCGAGCATAATGGTGTCGTCAGCAAAGGTACGTATCGTTGTGGTTGGGGTGGTTGGGAGGTCTGAAGTGAATAGTAGATATAAGAAAGGTCCCCGTACACTACCCTGGGGTACGCCAGAGCTGATTGGGCATAGTGCTGAAGTTTTATCATTGACTAGTGTTCGAAATTGTCGGTGGGTTAGGTAAGATTCTAGTAGTTTGTGGAATGAGGGTGGTAGGATTTGTTGAATTTTATGGATGAGTCCTTTGTGCCAGACCTTATCGAAGGCCTGGCTTATGTCTAACAGGATGGCTGTGCAGTACGATTTTTCTTCGAAAGCAGTATTAATTACTTGGGTGATCCTATGACACTGTTGTATCGTTGAATGTGATTTACGGAAACCAAACTGGTAGTCCGGTATCCAGTTAGTAGGTGTAAATTCTGGATCAAGGGTTCGTAGCACAAGCCTTTCGAGAAGTTTGGAGGTTACCGATAATAAACTGATGGGGCGATACAATGTTACGTAGCTGGGGTCTTTACCTGGTTTAGCGATGAGTATTATTTCAGCTTTTTTAAATTCTGTAGGTCAATACTGAAGTCTAAGGATAGCATTGAAAATGTAAGTCAGCAGTACAATTCCCTTTTTGGGGAGCTCTCGTAGCATTCTGGGTGTAATTTGATCCTGCCCTGGCGTTTTATTGAGCTTTAGACGTTGTATCTGTATACGCATTTTATGTTTTGAAAACGATCGGTTCATACTTTAATATGAATTTTTAAGTAAAAGCACCTGTTTATAAATAAGAGAGGAAACTCCGGATAGAGACCCTTTTTGAATATAATAGAAACTGCAAGTTCACTTATAAAGAATGCTCTGACGAGGCACCATACCTAACTGTACTTTCTTACTGAAACTAATCCCTTTACCTTTATTGATTGTTTATAGACAGGTTGTAAATAATTTGTATGTGCTTGCAAAGACTGTTTAGTACTTTTAAAAAACTGGTTAAGAAAAACATACGTGCACAAAGCAACACTCTTGTTCAAAATTATCTTTTTTAACTAATAATATTTTGCTCTAGAAATTGAAACAAATAAATCCTTAATTAAAGTAAAAATTTTAATTGAACACCTTGTATACAAAAGTCTCGTGTGTCGAATGAGTTTTCCCGGGACTCGAGACAAGAAGAAATAGAGTAATTCCCGGGACCCGGGTCCCGGGAATTTCCCGAGTCAGAAACTCTACTACCAATGTCATATTACCATTTCGTTACTACTCAAATATTTAATTGCCAAAATGTAAAAGTAGAATTCTTATAAACTACAACCTCATACAAAAGATTTATTGAAAATTATGCATTGACGGCATACATAAATTAGAGACCAAATTTGTATGCACTGAAATGAGCGAACTGCTTAATGCAATTATAATAATATGAATACGTCTAATTATGATTGGATTCGTACCAATCGACCAATTGAACCCATTTTAAAGCATCCAAAGATTTAATTAATTGTTTATTACTTACGGTATATCGAAGGGCTACTTGAGGTCTTCAGATTTATGTACAGGTTGATTATGATCTTGAAGTACTTTACCTGCCCTCACGATTTGCTAAAACTCTCCTTAATTGAAAAGGTAATATTTATTTTGGCTATTAGTACATATACGGGTTGGTCCAGACCACCCGTACACCCCTTTTAAAATGCGGGGGATTAAAAGTTTTTAACAACACGATGGGTGATCTTGCTAATGTCCATGTGCTCTATCGAATGACGAAAAAGAAACCCCCCTGATCCCCCTTTGTAGGGGATAAGGGGGGCAACTTTAAAAATTCAAATGGGAATCCCTAAATTGTATTGCATATTTAGATTCTACTCATCAGAATATGAATAATTTATTTGAAACATTTTTTTATCTTGGCAACAGGTGACGCTGTAATCGCAAAAAACCGACTTTTTACATTTTCCGCCGTCTCTGGCATATTTATAGGTGCAAATAACAGTTTTTCATATTTTTTACTAAATAGTGATGAAAAAGTTTTGCTAATGTGTACTTTCATGGGAAAAAAATTTACGTTACGATGAAAAACAGAAATTCTCTCCCTAAGGTGTTTTCGACAAACTGATTTTTTTTCTTGCGTTGTACGCGACAACAATTTTTTTTCTGAAATTTTTTGATCGTTTTTTAACCTTAACGTCTACTTACTATTTAGATATTGCTTAATCTTTTAAATCTTTATCTGAATATTTATTTTAGGCATATGTAATTAATAAAAATGATCGATAAAACATTCTAAATTGTAATCTGCTCTGCGTATGGAAAAATAATATTTAAATCATACTTATTTAATATTTAATTTTAACAGAAAATAACTTGCTACAATTCTTTACTTACAACTTTACAATCCAAATACTTTACAAATCAACTGTTCAAATAAATAATAATTTTTATTTCACAATTTAAAATTTTATTCGTTTAAATTATTCTTACTTTATGGCCTGAGCGGATGAGATATCCATATTTCATCATTCATTGTTATACGCTAAAAGAAAGATAACCACCGAAATTTAATAGTGAATTACAAAGTGAAATTCTCGGCAGATTTTTGTAATGTACCGTGACTTGACCTGTTTTGAAGTAAAACCATCTTCCACAGTAGAATCTTGGAAAATGTTGTTAGAATGGAGCACAAATTCTAACAACATTTAAGACAAAAAAATATTGTTATCACGTACAACGTTAGAAAAAAAATCCGTTTGTCGAAAACACCTTAGGTAGAGAATTTGGGTTTTTCATTGTAACGTAAAATTTTTTCTCATGAAAGTACACATTAGCAAAGGTTTTTCATCACTATTTAGTAAAAAATAGTAAAAAATATGAAAAACTGTTATTTGCACCTGTAAATATGCCAGAGATGACGGAAAATGCAGTCGTTTTTTGCGATTACAGCGCCACTTGTTGCCAAGATAAAAAAATGTTTTAAATAAATTATTCATATTTTGATGAGTAGCATGTAAATATGCAATAAAATTTAGGGGTTCCCATTTGAATTTTCATGGTTGCCCCACTTACCCCCTACAAGGAGGAATCAGGGGGGTTCCATTCTAGGGTCATTCGAAAGAGCACATCGACATTAGTAAGATCACCCATTGTCTTGTTAAAAAACTTTAATCCCCCGCATTTTAAAAGGGGTGTACGGGTGGTCTGGACCACCCTGTATATGATATATATGTAGTGAGTTATTTTTGCAAAATCGAAGTAGAAGCACCAGGAACAATCATCGGTAACCTTTTGGCGGCAAGGTTTTTAGATCATTCTTTGACTTCTTGACTACTTTTTAAAATACTGCATCTACCAAACAATTTTAAAAATTCATAACTTGCTACTATGCAAAAACTTTTCGTAAGCAAAAGAATCTTCGTAATAGGGAAGAGAATCTTAAATCTCTACTATAGACGAGAAACTATTGCTGTTGCTACGTTCATAACCAAGATTTCCAATTAAAGCAAGTAGTAGATCAAAATTTTACAAAACAATTATTTTTAACAAAAATACAAACTACAAAATTTGTCCATTAACTACTCTTCTAAAAGCAACCGGACAGTGATGATCGCTATATAATAAAATTTTCGCAACTATGAAGTAACAAACCCAGAATAAAAAAATTAGTTGTAAATAGTTTTTGGCACGACCTACATACATATAAAGCTCTACTTTACTCCCGCAAAAGAGGGAGTACAGTATATGTTTTAGTCCCTAGGGTGTAAACTAAAATAGTCGCGTTATTCTAAGGAAGCCTGACCTATTTATTCTGAAATGACAAGTGAGTTTGATCTTTACAAAGCTCAATTGTCAAGATGACATTTAACAATATTTTCGAAAATTTCGGATATTTTTACGATTAAGTATGCAAAAAATAGTGTACATACCAATTGTTTTCTAAAGATTGTACTCTAAACGAATACAAGGAATCCTGAAAATTGCATGTTAGGGGAGTTTACTTTATTCTGATCATTAATGCTTGGGTTGTTGATAAACTAAATAAATCAGCGTCTTGCTGTTAAAATTCCGTTTTTAAAGGTTAGTGTACCTTGATCTTGATCTTTAAAATAAAAAAACCGAACCAAATGAAAAAAAGAAAATATGTTTTACTTAAAATTTTGTTAATGTCAAAAAACTGAAATTGACTAAAATGCGCATTTTCTTGCCGTTTTTGTCCCGGAGATGAAGCAATATCCATAGTTCATTTATTATCCCCTGACAATATCATATCTGCACTTTCATTATTTATAACTACACCAACTAGAAAATGGGTAGATAAGCCCTTAATGTATGTATAATGAAATTTATCTCTGGTTGGTATATTATATAAGAATAAGAAAAATGACAAAGGTTTTCACTTATTTAATTTTTCACAAAATTATTAACACGCAACTACATCGCAATGCACTGCCAAAAATTCTTATCAGTTTGAAGTGAATAAGAAGCGAGAAGAAGTGAAAATCATTGAACAGTTGAGCGGAAGTTAACCGTCAGTGCTTTTGACAGAATGAAAGCAGACTTGAAAATTCAGAGAAATACTTGAAAATGGTTGAAAGAAGTTTATTTCTGCTAGTTTCAGGGCAATAAAAGGATAACAATGCACAGAAGACCTCTTGTCATTTCTTTATTTTCCACTTTTTATTGCACTTTTCTTGATGACTTTAATCATAATTTAATTTCTTGTTCCTAAATCTCTCTTTTAAGTTAATATCATGTTTAATTACTAAATTCTTTTTGTCTCTATATTATGGTCATTAAAAGAAGTGACCCTAATAAAAATTTAAAGCTGTTTTTATGCGGTAAAAAAAAGTTTTGTTTATACTTCTGTTTATTTAATTTAAAATGTATACTCTCTTTCAGGATAACTGACTGCAAGGTCGCTAGGGAAAATGCAGGTTCTTTTATTTGTGATGGCGTGTGCTGCGCTAGGCCTGACCTCGGGTGAGTACATTATTACATTATTTATGGACCCATTTCATGTATTCTTAAAAAATATTGGCGTACTTTTTTCCTCCCTTGGCAACTTATTACGTTACAACAAAGAGGTTTTTTTGTGGATAATTAATGTCTCAATTGAGAAGGAAATTTCGACGTTCACTTTCAGATGGTGTTAAACTTTATTTACAGATTTTTCAGTTGAAATATTCATTTTGTTCAGCAAAGCAAACATAACAAGAATGATAAATAGGAATCATTCTTATTTTTTTATCTTAATGTTTCTCTCTACTGAATTTATTTATTTCTTAAAAGCATAATACATGAGATCCTTCATGTTAACTGTTTATTCTATCACACTTTATATAAAACAAATTCAGATTTGGAAAACTGTATTTGTGATCAAAAAAGACTCATACTAGATTGATAAGGATGGAAGAAACCCTTAATATAAAACTAATGGAAAATAAAAGAAGAAACTTTTAATTTGTAAATAACTACATCTAAAATTTATAGAAGGGTCGCTTTTTAGGAGGCCAAAAGAGTAGATAGCAGAGCACTTCCCATCATGTATTTCCCGCTTGGGCGACCAGCATACAAGTTGTAAAAGATCCAGAGATTGACCTATGGATGTCCTCTGTGAATCAGAGTAATTAAAGCCATGTATTATTCAAGTACAATGCTAAAGTTATACGCACTGACAAGGGGAATTTGTGTGTGTGCTAGGTTTCATAAATTCATCTCACACCGTCTCGTCTGTTCCATATAGAACTAACTACACAGTCGCCGAAATTTCAAACTTGCTAACTTTCAAAATTTTAAATATTCAAACTTCTTATTCTCTAAAGTTAGAAAATTTCGAAGTATTGTTTAATTGTTTCAAATTTTAGATTGAGACTCCCTTATTGGCTCAAAAATTATCGAGGTTGATTTTTAGATATTTAAAGATTACTGCATATTAAAATTTCATAAGTCACCAAAAAAAAGTATGGAATCAGCTAAATATTTTGAAAATTTGCTTACTGCAGCTTCCTAAGATTTTTCAAGAACTATGAAATCTTAAGGCTCTACATTATATAACTTTTTCAATTCCTTTCCATCTTTATTAATTTTTGAGGTCTAGACTTTTTCCATATAATATATAATAAGCATCGTATTTGACACCATTAAAATATACGATTTTTTTAATTGAATGCTGTTAAAAGTATTAATTAGATTAATATGCTAATTGGTGAGTTATTAATTGAGCTATTTCCCATTTATGGGTACGTTTTTATTTACGCAACGTTTCGAAAGGTAGTCCTCCTTCCGTCTTCGGGCATATTAGCAGTCATAGAACTGAAATCATCAGAATTCGATTAGGTCTCTGGTTTGAACCCCTAAGTGGTCAATTAAGTATACAATAAATTCGAAGTTAATATAATATTGGGGCGCGCACCACCGGAAATGGAAGCTCTCTGGCTAGATCGCGCATCCAACCTAGGACAGTTCGACATATTTACAGATTTCCGTAAATCTGAGTATAATTACGTATAGTTCTGAGACTTAATTAGGTTATAGAAACCGTTTTTCCTTTCGATTGGTACATAGATGAATATTGAAATCGATCGAATAAGAACAAGAAATTTTGTACCTAAATTATTTTGCTACTAATTGAAGAAATAGAACGTGCGCTGGAAACGTATGTGCCATGGCATGCCACATTAGATAATTAGTTAATTATTAAATAGCAAATTTTAAATAATTATTTTAATCCAGTTATGCTTTACAAAATATTTAAATTTGAAAGTTTTTACATATATTACGCTACTTCTGAGCGTTCGTATAACAATTTGATATATTATCACAGTCGAAATAATTTTAAAATAAATCATTCAATATTTTTCAAGAAGCATTTCAACTATTATTATAAATGTTCTCCAAGGTTGCACATATAAAACTTTTCTCGTTCGAGCTTACTGCTAAAAATAACCTAGAATACTGCTGCCCTGAACACCTGCATCCGGTCTTAGCCAAATGCTAGAGAGAGAACTACTTACGCACGTGTGACACATTGAACACGACCTCGAAGTCTTTTCCAATGTAATCTTCCACTTTGCAATGCCCAAACTCGCCAGTTTTGCTTAACTTGCATTTACTGAAAAGGTCTAAAACCAAAGGTTTTGCTCCAAGAAAACTTTAATATTCTTTTACCGGTAGGCAATCTAGAAACTGGTGTAGATACACTGCTTACCTAATTTCCCTACTGCTTATTTAGAAGGTATAGAACTTGCCAACGTTTATTGGTGGTTACCTGGCTGCCCTAATGCTTTTGTATTAGCTAGTTAGCGGTAAGTTAGTTAAGTCTTATAGTTGTGGTTTGTCATATTTCAATGCTCAAAATTCTAAAGTCTGATAGTTGCAAATTTTAAAATTTTGATCCATCAGAGCAGAAGATCTAACGAATACGTACGATATAAATCTTTTGGCGGGAACATCGCAGCCGATACAAGTGTTGGAGTCGTAGTAAGACCGCGTGTTATAACGACCTGTTTCAATTTATAATGTGAATAGGTTCCCAATTTTTTAAGTATCTAAAGCAGCGTCACACGTGCGGTATTTATCGGATACCGAATGTTTGCTATTTGGCGAATTATTTGCCAAATTATTCGTTACTGTTCGAATTCTGAACATTTGCCTAAAATCGTCCATCCACACTAATAGGTGTTTACCGAATAACAAACATTCCTTGCTCGGTATTCGGCAAATATCGGTGTGGCGCCGCCTTTACAAACCTCTAGAATAGAAAGTTTTATCGGGCTATAAGAGGGATTTGCAATAGAGTAGTGTTGAGTAGATCAAGCTTTTGGCAGAAACTCATCAGAAACAAAATTTCCATTAATCATAGTTTTGTAGTTTTGAAAGGGTATTCTTCTTGACAACATAACAAGACGAGACTGATAGAGGGTAATTCGAGCTCAACACGTACAAGTATCACTTCGGCAACCGGAGGCAACTTCAGCTGCTTGTACAATGACTTTTAATAAGTCACTCACCCAAGAATCCTCCCAAAAACTGAAAAGTAGTAGCAGTGGTATAATTTACATGAGTGGCTTTTCCACAGTTCAGAGGCAAGCAGAAATCCACAGAAATCCCATCCAGTGTTTATTGCCACTGGCATCTGACCCACACACCCAAATATTTTCCCCAAAAAGCTGTTTATTCCGTCGCTATCGCCGAGCAGCCGCTTCAGCTGACTCTTCGCAGCTCAAGCCAAGCACTTCGCAGTCAGAGGAAGTGGGACTGCAGAGATGACATTACTGTAAATTTCGCCCCTGCCTGTCACAAATCAAGTCAAACAAAGACGGCAAGCTGTTTATCCATCTTTTTAACATCTAGTCTTTCATTCAGTTGGCGACATCATGACAATGAAACTTAAGTTTCTACTGTAATGGAGTTTTAAAACACCCAAAGGCATAAGAAGAATTGATTCGATGTAGAGATGTGCCAATGAAGCTCACATGAATTGTGTGAGTGTGAGTTCAAAAACAAAAACACACGTATATCATTTTATCCCCACCGAAATGGCAAAATGGCACACTACTATACTGTGGGCATAGCAACATTCTACTAAAACTTTTGTTTTGAAATTATAATTCTGTATTTGAAAAGTAAAATGACTTTTTACGCATTCTTCACAATGTAACATTTATGTTCACATTTACAAAATGTAAGATCAAAAATGAAACTAACGAGAAAAACTACCGAAGAAAAAGACTTGCTTGAAAGAAACGGTCCTATGTACCTAATAAGGTCCTAACTTATTTTTCGTCATGAGCTTATTCAAAACTAACCCTTTGGGAAGCTGACGTAAAAACCGCTATAATTCAAAACTTGATTACTGATCAAGACAGCTCAGTAAGCAAGCCCAGTCAAAATGAGTTTTGAAGAAGTTAAGTGAAACTAAGAATCGCTACTTATATAGCTTACTGATGAAGCAGATGGAATAGTGTACTAAACCTAATTCTGTTGGTATTTCTTGAGTAATCTACAGATTTACACTACAAATACCTTTAATACTCGCTCATCTTCGAAATATATTATTGTCCACTTTCTGAAGTTTCTCTCCCTGAAGTTTTAATTTTTCACGAGTTTTGTGAATTTCATCCAATACAGTCCCATAGTTTACAAGATATAACAAGAGTTAAAATGTTATACCGCTTCCTGAACTGAACTGTTCAAATGTAGCGCTCACAAATTAAATTGCTTAAGAACTGCTATTCCTCTTGGTTATGGCACTAAGAACATAAAAACTTTTTAATCTTATTGGTTCAAAAACATCTTTGCATCTGAAAGTTCTCAGCTAATGGTGTGCATCTATCTATGGATCGTTTGAAAAGATAAAGACTCAGAACGAAGACCTTTCTGAATGTCAAACACATTTAGTTATAGTACTTAGTTTTTGGTCTACATATAATTTACTCTTCAACTGTTGGAATTGATGATGGAATTGATTCAATTGGAAATGAATGGCTTATGAATGTCCTGAGACAGTGAAAACTTGAACGGCAGTTTTTCCAACTTTCGACATTATAATACGGTCATTTTGGAAAGACTGTAAATGACCGAATGGAACAATTTTATTAGTTTTCTTCCGAGAATGGAGACCATTTAACTACACAATATTTGATATGATATCTGAAAAAGATCAGAAAGCACTTACTCGTAATTGTGTTTGCAGCACTCGTAGCATCGTAACAATCTGGAAATCATTAAATGGCATGTGCAGCAATTATACGAAAACAATTCGCTTTAACACCCCCTATTTGTATTTGTCACTTAAAGTTTTAATTTAGAGCTGCATTTACTTCTGTCATATACGTACCAGTTAAGTAAGATAAATGGAAGAGGAGGAATATAGTAGATGATGTCGACTTGCGTAGACGTTGCGCTTTAGCTATTTATTAATAAAAAAACCAAATTAATTCCTAAATTAATGTCCAATTCATTAATTTCCATGGAATCTGTAAGCAAACGCATACTCACATGCTTAAAATGAGGCGTGCCTTAACTTCTAATTTATTCTTAGTTAGTTAATAATAAAGGCATGATTAAAGATACAAAAAAGATCATGCTAAAATCAGTTTTAACTTTAGCTTTGGTATCCTTTGTATACCGTTTAAATACAAAGTAAGCAACTAATTAAATAAACGTTTAAAATCTTAAGATCTAGTAAATAATCCTAATTTACTTGGGGTATTATAAATTAAAGGGTAAATTTATTCAGCAATTCCCATGTTTCTCGTCAACTATTTAACAAAAGAGAAAAGCAAGTTTTAACAAATAACGTTTAGTTAATATTGCTAGAAGAGCATTATTTATGATTTTGAACGTTAATATCTTTTGTATACAAGACAAGATGTTGGGAAGGTACTTTTTTCACAGACTATACAAGGTGTTCAAAAATACCTTTGAAGTCTGTTATTTCCACAGCCTATTAGAAGATTATCCAGAATACTTTGCCAGATTGCAATCAAATGAACAACTTTGTCTAAATACATCGTTCTTTTCTAATTTCAATAATAGCAGAGATATACAAATTTAAAGAAAACGATCAAATTGAAAAAAGCTTCAATGAATTAGACTCTGAAAACCACATCTTCCTGCATATGTATAATGAATCCCTGAACACATCAAAGATTTTTTATGTTGAATATAAAATTAATTTATTTTTGAAGAATATCCCCGGAGCATAAATGAGAAAAAAACAATAATACATCCTCAAAAATGGACAGACTGAAGAATATATTTGCAAATGCCAAAAATATAACCGAAATAAGGACAATTTTAAAAATTTTAAATACCGTTCAAGTGCTGGAAATGCTCGAACGTTCTCGTTTTCTTCAGAAGTTTTTCGCTAATAATTTTGTTTGCAGTTAATCTGCTTGCTGTAAGATAATGTTCTGAAAACAGGTGCGGATCCACACTTTCGACTAAAAACGGTTCTGTTTCTTCTCAATTATTATTATTTTAGGATTTGTCGTTGATGCTATCGCTAATGCGCTGCCACCATAGATTTTTGAGATTTTTTCGAACCAGTACTATCCGAAAGAAAAGGTAAGTGTTTCAAGCCCCTTCCTGGTGTCATTTCTTGGTCGAAGAAATTAAAAGATTTTTTGTCCTCATATGGTTTACGAGATATAATGATGTGACGGGCAGACAGGTTTACTGATTGTAGATCTAAATACCTGAGTTTCATATATGTAGGTTCTACAGAAAATGTTGAGTACAGCCCAGTGCAGTCAGATTTATTACAAAATGAATAACCTGGCGTGAATGAACAGTGTGCTCAATCGCAGTCAAATATGCTTATGATCGATGACAGGTATAGTAGTTCCTCCATGCAGATCTCGCTGGTGATCGCATAATTTGCCTATAACGTACATGTTTTTCTTTTTTTGTTCCCTGGAAGAATATCAAAAACCCTCTACGTCTCGAAACTAAAGAAACACTTATCCACACTCTTGCTACATTCTCTAAGCCAACTATAGCACGTTGGTCAAAACCCGTTGGTCAAAAACAGTCAAAACCCGAAACTTGTGGTTTACTGCGAGTGTCCGATCAACGACTTTGCTCGTTTTCATAGCGATGAAGATTCCGACCACTCAGGACTAGCAGAATCATCAGGAAATTGTTGTGAAAAGAATTGTGGAGAGTTTAATGAGAGTTAAGGGAATTTCCAAACATTTAGAGGAATTACGTGGAATATGGCATATCGGGAAGTTGTAATCAGAGAATTTCCGTGCATATTCCAAACAAATGGGGATAACTACGGTTGTTGAAAGAATCGTTGTTTGGAATTTAAAGGAATTGTGGAGGAAAAAATTGCTGAAAATTATACCGAGTTAAAGGAATTATGTGGTACGTGAAATATAGAGGTATGGAGAATTTCGGTCTTTGTTCTGGAACAACATGGAAAATCATTGTTCAGAATCTCAGATAATTACGAGGAAAATAAACGTTTCCAGATAGCACTGTTGGTTCCTAGCAGACCGACTGCTTAACGTGCCCATCTGACAGCACAACGAAGTGTATTGAGGCTTTATCGACGAGAAAAATCTTCTCGCCGGTTTCGGGGATCAAACCTTTAGTAAAACTCCACCAAAACTATTCTACAGTACAAAATTTTAAGTACTTACCTACTTATTTTTCTTACTGAGAAATATACTGATAGCTCAGTAACTTTATCAGTAAATCGAAAAAATCTGATAACTATTTATAGTATCATGTCAGATGTTTTTTAACTGTCAATTCAAAAGGGCAACCAAAATGTTTCGTTGTTGCTTGAATACTGAATTCATAGTTTGTATACTTGTGTACAATAAGGTAGCAACACAGCATTGAATAATTTCATTTGCTTACTTATTGGTAAAGTTGAAAGTAACTTAGGGAAGATAAAAGGTTAAGTAACATTATGATTGTTTACCAAAAAGATATTTCTTTACGAAAACGTTCGGTAAGGAAACTGTTTGCGAATACTATGGCAAAATCTCCAAAGTTTCAATTATTTCTGTGGTTACCCTTGAGTGCTCGTGCCAATCTATCTTTAGCACCGTATTCATCTCGAAGAACCCACCCACGGAAGGCGAACCACGCGAATGTCGAAAAATGTATCGAAAACAACGATAAGCGAAATTGGAACATTTAGAAGGCCAAGTGGTAAAATATTTTGTTGGGTATCTTCTGGGATTTATTTCCCTTCCTACTGCCGCTATGTGTAATTCACAGAGAACCCACTAATTAATTGTGATTTGTGCTTTCTCGTTTCTTTGCTAAAAATTTTAAACGATGTTACTGAGCCAATGTCACCAACTGAGATTTCCAAATCGGATTTTCAACCTTTCACCACCATTTTATAGACAACGGTTAACGCAATATACTCGACTACTTCTCACCTATAATTTTTATCATTGGTGTTCTATTCCTTAGGTGAAAATGGCCTATATCAGATTTAAAGTAGAGCTTAAAATACAGTACCATATAGAAGGCTACAAATTTTGTAAATTTTTTTAAATTCAAATTTTTGTTATTTATAAATGTTATCTTTTGAAATAAATTTAAACTTTTCTAGTTAAAAAAGAACGCAATCTATTTAATTTGCGTGACATTTATTGTACAATCCGGATCAATTTAGCACCAATCTGAGCAATACAAGAAACAAAAAAGTTTTAGATTTTAATGAAATGAAATCTTATGAATGGTTAAGGAATTTTTGAACTGATGTAATATTTATCTTAGATGTGTGATAAGTTTATGTTATTCAATTTTAGAAATCGTTAAATTACATAAATGTTTGAATAATAAAATGCGTAACAGACATGATTCATCTATTACCTAACCGTATTTTATAAACAATATAAGGTTTTGTAAATAAGATTGTATGTTTCTATTTGAGTTAAGCCTTGTACTACAAGTTTGTATGTAAATATTATGTATTAATTATATTATGTAAATACCTGCATATAAGCAATAAATCGGTCATTCTTGAGTAAATCGTTAAAGAGAGCAAGCTCTTTTAAAAATGTAAAAATTTAATTAATCTTCTTATACAGGGTGTTCCGGAAAAACATGCAATGCTTTAAGATCGTGAAAGGTGACCATATAGAGACCCCAAAACTCATAAAATAAAAATTAAAAATAAAAAAAAATTCGGATTTTTCCATATTTTTTGCAAGACACGAGTAGACTATGGATTGTTTGTAAGATTTTAACTAGGAATTACTGCAAACAATGATCTCACATCTGCACTATTAAATTAAAAACTGACCTCCGCTACGTACGTATCAATTTACAGAAACAACAGAATTGAATTTCAGCAGCAGTTGCCGGGTGACTCACTACCTTGATAACTTGATCATTTATTAAGGTCAGTAAATAAAATCTAACATACGTTCATTGACCTAATTGTGATGTAAATCCCATTGCCTGCTTTTTATTTTACAACTGTGATTTTAACAAAATGGGTAAAACTTACCGTTTAGATGCAAACAATCGTTATAACATGTGTTCAAATAGGTCGCCCTATGTCTGCACACACACTAGCGCACGACGTATGATAGATTCGTTTATGTTAACAAACATGTCGGCATTTGTACGAATTTGTTCTGCGGCAATTTCAATGCGTGCGCGTAGCTCTTCCTCGGTATCCACTTCTGTCCTGTACACTAATGTTTTAAAATATCCCCAAATACAAAAATCGAGGGGAGTCAAGTCCAGTGATCTCGCAGGCCAGGCGACGGGTCCTCCACGTCCTATCCACCGGTTAGGGTATTTGTTATTCAAAAACTCCCGTACCTGGCGAGCAAAGTGTGGTGGTGCTCCATTATGCATGACCAAAGCCTGGGCAATTCAGCTAGTGGAAGTCCGTCGAACACTTTATTGTCCAGAAAGTGTAGGTACCGATCACCGGTTAAGCGTTGGGGCAAAATAAAAGGTCCTATTAAACGGTTCTGATAAATACCCGCCCACACATTTACCGAGAAACGCCTCTGGAAATAATGTCTTCGGACAGCAAGATGATTTTCGTCAGCCCAAATGTGGCTATTGTGTGAATTGAAAATTCCCGCGCGAGTAAAACAGCATTCGTCTGTCCACAGTACATTTTGTGCAAATTGAGGATTTTCCTGATTGCCTGATTCCAATAGCCATTGGCAAAATTGCACTCACGGGATATGATCTGCAGGTTCTAATGAGTGTACTTTTTGAAAATGATATGGGTGTAAGGATTTTTTTTAAATACGCCAAACGCGAGTAGAAGGTACACCAGTTTGTGCTGCCAAGGTACGCACGCTAAGAGTGGGATCCTCTTCAACTAACTCTAGAATGTTCTCTTCCTCCGCGACATCTCCGTGGTGTGGATTGCGTCCTCTCCCACCAGCTCTTGGCATAACCGATCCTGTATCGAACATTCTCTGTATAGCTTGTACGATCGTACGTGCATTTGGATGACGGCGGTTAGGAAACCGAAGGGCATACTCTCTGGCGGTGGCAGCACCATTGCGATGACATTCGCCGTATAAAATAATAAGTTCCGTCCATTCAGCAGGTGTATAGGGTTCTGCCATAATCTAAACAGTAACTAAATACACTTAAATACTTATCACTAAAACAAACACTTAACACTACTTAATGCAAGTTATTAATTTAAAACGTGTATTAATCGAAACTCAAGTTTACCACCACCTAACACAAAGAAAGTTGACAACAAACTGCTTACTGCAGTTACAAATGTCGAAGATCTGAGTCAGTAACACTTATTACAGATGTTCAAAATAAGTGTTATTATTTAGTTAAAAACGTTTTAAAAGCACGTACTGCTATTTGGTGTTGATTACTTTTCGGAGAATTTATATTTATCCCGCTACCTGCTTGGGTTAGTTTATGGTTCTTTTGTCCACGACCTTTAAAAGTATGTACTAGTAGACACAATTTTCTTTTCATACAGTTTTATCTACTATGTTGCAGTGGCGTGCCTATTATTTTTATAAGGGGGGTTGTCATTTCAAAGGGGCATTTCAGGAAATTGTTAGTAAGATGTTACTCTACACATGTTTCTCTATTGTCCTTTAACGGGAAAAGCATCTTTTCCAAAACACCCTGTATATATCGCTGAAGTTTTTGTTTAAATATAAATATGTAACGCATTCTTGTATAGGTACATCGTGGAAGTTATCAGTCTACTATGTATTAAAATAGCAAGTTAAGCATAATTTATTAAGAGAAAAATGTTAAATTATTATGGCAGGTATGTTAAACTAGTACTATACATTTAACTACAATAAATCTTTGTAAATACGTAAAATGAGTTTTAATCTTTTCTTAAATATAAGTAGTCATTGTTAATAAAATAAAATATCCTACGACTAGAAAAGATGCAGAATTTAACCATTTTATAAAAGCTAAAGCATACATGATTTAATAACTGGTATTCACAATTGAAAAAAGTTGATTGGATGGTGGATAGTTATGGTATACGCAAAGACAAAGATACTGGAAGTGGAAATGGTAATGGTTCTAATTAAATTATCTATTAAGTTAAAGCAGTATACTGTTAGATACTCTGACAATGTCATGGGAGAAAAGTTATGAAAATTCAAAACAAAACGGAAAGGACTGGTTCTACTAAGAAATAAGGTAGGAAAACGTTATTTGGAATCTTGTGGAAAAAGAGATTGGACATTGTGGAGTGAAAATTAATTAATTAACAATTTGGACAATTGAATTCTTTTATTAGTTTTAAATTAATACTTCGTTGATTTTAAATTTTGTAAGATTGTAAGATTTTCTTGAATATATGTAAGTTAGTTTTTTAGAAGTTTTATATGACACCCAACTTAATTGCGTAATGTTAAAGTTATGTTCCAATCCCAAGGTGAATTATTATTTTTATTAATTAACGCATGAATCATGCTGAATTTTATGTTGTTCTCTTAAGTACATACATGATATTTGACGTAATCGAATCGAAACTGCAACTTGAGACGTGATAGACAACATTCATTAGGTGGCGCTTAGTAATGCTTGTATTGATCCATTATTGCTTTAATAATGTCGAATTATTAAAGGGTAGAAATGTCCACGTGATACAGAAATAAAAAATGAAAACTAAACAATTAGTAACCCTTCGTGTTACACGTTAGGACCCTAATTAAAAACTTATAAGGATTCAAAGCCGGACTTTTTTTTACAAACAACAATTTCACGTTTAGGATTGGGGTTAGCAAGGCTTACACGGAAATTTCATTTAATCATAGAGCCCCTTTGCACATGACCGTACAAGCATCAACCACTAGTTGTTGCTCTCTAGAACATGATTATTAAACGTCAAGATTGGTGTTACATGTACGGAAGGTCGGTTTAGTGATGAAGTGTTTAAGCCTTCGACATTTTCTTATTGAGATTTCGTGCCACTTTAATAAATTCAAAAGGGGGATACTGGGAAGTTAAAGTAAGTATTTCACACTAGCCAATCGTAAATTTGTGATAAACATGACTATAACCTAAAGCTAGGGGATTAATTCTATAAAGTGCACTTCATATAACTAAGTACTTTCATGAAATGAATATGGATGGTCAAGTGGATACGTAGGTTAACAGTATGTGGGATATTACAAACTTCGACATTTGTTCCCTGCATAAAATAGATTTAAACCAATTTCCGCACTACTTATCGGGTTTCATAGTTTTGGTACTAAAAGCCAGACGATGAGCACTAGAATAAGGTTAATCTAAACTAATGTGCTTCTAGAAGCTAAATTTTAATCCCCATTAAAAAAAATAAAAATTAAACTGCATTAGAGATAATGAAGTGCAAGCAAGCTACGATAAAATCGAATTTCTGGACGAACAAACAAAGTATTATATAGACTGGAACAAGGCACAAAACCATTAACAGCAGGAAAGGAGAGAATATCAAGGCACTGTTATCAAGTTTACTAAAGATAATGGTACAATAGTTGATGTTGTAGTTCATAAACACGGTATTGATAGCACTGCCAAAAGTTTCTATTGCATTTCTCTGCCAAGTTGGACATAATAACAACGTGGTAGTCGAACTCATGCTTGTTATGTCTACAATCCATTCTATTGAATCGTAAACCCTTTAGAACCCTCGGATATAAAAAATCGAACCAGAGAAGACAAATAATTGTAGCCATCAAAATTAATAATGTGTTCTGGGTGTTTCACATCATAAAATATACATCAAAATTATTCAGCTTCAGGGTAGTTCATCTTTGTGTACATCTCTTCAGCCCAACTAAACTTGCCCTTTCAACTTTGAATCTGCCCTAGGCTAGGCAGATTAGTCATGTCTGACAGCTGACCACGGACTCGACACTAAGACAGATTACGGCTCGCTGAAAGGGACATTAACGCGATATCAGTGTTCTCTATAAATTTAACCGCCTATTCTAATTATCTCGAAAATTCATTTGTAGAATGAGAGGGACGATATTTTGTTTATTTAAGTCTTAATAAATACGTTATTATCACAAAAATAGAATTCAAAGCTAAAGGCGTATCTTTTAAGGTGCAATGAATGTCTAAGAACTATTTTCAAAAGCTAAAGGTTGTTTTCTACCGTATTCGAGCTTACGCTTTCAAAAACAAAACATTTACTGAGCTGTTTCTATCCTGCAGCGCTTGGTTTAGCTATTGGGACAAGGCAAATGCATTCTGCAACTCGGAATATCCGGAAGGATAATGCGGGATCAGTAAAAGTAACATACCACTCCCACTCAGAACACATTTAACTAAAACCTGCAATAGTTGCGCTCATAGAATTTAAATTTCTAAATTTGCGTTACAGATTTTTAACAGAAGGATAATTTTTACATAAAATGTTAGATAGATAAACAGTTACTGCAAAATTTAGATACAAAGAAGACTACGGATGCAATTTAATACGAGTATATTAGAGATAAGTAAAGATTTTCTGAATGCCTTTAAATACTAGTTATCGTATTAGGGAGATTTTATCGATACATAACATTTTTCTGTTCAGCCTTTTCTGAAAGGAATAATTTACTTATTACATTTTTATTAAAGCCATGTATCGAACAATGCTATGAATTTTAACAGTTATAGCTGAAGGAAATGATGCGAGCATCCTACACTTCTTGTTAGTAGACGATAGAATTACAAAATACGGGTTGTTTTCTTGTTTTCATTCACCCATAAAAGTGCAATATTGTGGCTTAAAATGTTTACCGGATTAATTCTGGGGCTAGTTGCATCAAATGAGTAGAACACAAAACCATGCCAATTCTAGCAAATTATTTTCACAGATCGTTGACTATGAAGAATGTTAAGTTTGTACAGGGTTGAAACGATTGGTTATTATCACTGTTTTTCAGTTGTCACCATTTGATCACAAATTCGTAATAATATAACTCGATTAAGCCTACAGAATTTCAGGACAAGCTTCATTACATTGTGAATAGCAAAGCTTAAACTGCGCAATAGCAACTATAAATACAAAAGAAAAGTATGTAAACAACTAAGTAACTGATCACTGGTTGTTCAAATTGAGGTTAGTTTAGGTTTAGTTAGTATGGAACACATTTTGACTAGCGCATAACTGCATATTGTTGCCCCACTAGACTCTAACCTAAACAGCTGTTCGTCCGATCAAAAACTTTTTCCAAGCATAGCCTTTCAGGGCTTGAAGTCAGATGAAACCAAATCTGGAGATTAGAATCCAGTAAACAACCTAGATATGGCAGCAAATATTTAAATTTTTGACACTGTCAACTGTTATACGGTTGAAATTCAGCCTATTGCCGATTTCAATTGGTTCCTGTTAATTATAGTCTCTTTTCCTACAGCTTATGACCCATTTAGAAAACTCTGATTGGTTGCAACCAAATCTTTATAAATAGAAGTAGTGTGCAAGATGAGTTGCCTATACATATACTTAAGCAATTTTTGGTTCCACCTAGGAAATTTGCAGTTTTAGTCTTCTGAGACTTGTTTATTTATGTAAATGATTTTAATTATGGTTATCAACATTCTAAGATTTTTACACTTCCTTTTTCTATTTTGAAAAAGGAAGATGTATTTCTGAGTATTTCGATGTAAAACAATTTGGCTTCTGAATTAACCAAATCCTGGAAAACCATCTGAAATGAGATTGAGTTTCTGTTCAGTCATCAGTCTGAGATATCCAAGATAATAAAGCTTCCAAAGCACCTAAGATCAGGTATGGAAAAGATTGTTTCTGCGAAAAAAATAAACAATATGCTACCCATCTAAAACAACCAAATTCAGGTTCTTGTGATCAACATAGCGTTATTAAGTAGGGGCACTTAATAGATCAGTCGATTTCCTTCTTTTTATTTTATGTAAATAATTTTACTTGTAATTTGCTTGTAGAAATTTGTTTGGGAACTACATTTCATTAATAGGTAGGCGCGTTTAGAGAATTAGATTGTTAATGAATTAAACTGTTAATAAATCTTTGTAATATTAATATACTTAAGTATTATTTTTATTAATAATAATATTTATGTTTTTGTTAATTGATTTATCGAAGAGATTCTGGGGGTTGAAGGTTAATTTGGTTTAATCTTTGATACCGTTGAGTTATAGCTATTCGATTTACGCCAAGGCCTTAGCAATCTCTGATAGTTTCTTTATTTTTATCTCGAACGTTAATTGTTAGGTTTGAAAGCTTGTGGGGTTTTATAATGGATTACACTTCGCTAATTAATTTTTAACTTTTAAACAATGACTAACATCCATATCTGTATGTTTATATGTTTTGATTTTACGTTACATTATTAATTATAATTGATTATATTTGTTTATTACTTGACAGTTATATCAATATTTATGCAGTTTTGATGATTATTGAACATTTAATTGTAAGTGTTGGTTATTGATTATTATTATCGGTAACGAATATTATATTTTGATTATTATAGGCTATTTTTGCTTCTGTATGGTTAGATTGTTTAATTGTGAATTATTAACATTCTGATTTGATTTAATTGAATTTATTGCTTTTATGGCCTGTGGGTGTGCTGAGGATATAGACGGAATTAGGCTTGGCTAGCTAAAAGATTTATTAGGAAAACATGTTGGTAAAAAGTTATCGGAAATCACTCGTATGTGTAATCAAATACTTAGGGGACTTGTATCTAATTTAAGTTGCATGTGTATTTTGCTACATTGTCTGTCCATCTTTTACTACATCAGTTAGGTTTTGGAGTTAAAAGTGGGTGTGAAACTGCTGTTCATGTTGTCAGAACATTTATATCGAAAAATAATGCAGCTTTAGATACTTTTAAAATTAGATGTTAAATATGCTTTTAACTCAGTAGAAACAGATAAGACGTTATCCAATGTTAAAGATAAAGCACCACAACTCTCTCCATATCTACAGACCAATGTTAACTTCCGTCTCCAATGTATTCTATAAGGATCATGTCCAGGAATATTGTGTAGCTGGCTTAGTACTAAACTTTAATAGTGAATTATATTTTAGCAAAAATTTTGAACATTACAACAAATCTGATCGAACGAACTTTTTCTTCTTGGTGGTTCTTCAACAGAAGAAGCTTTGCCTACTCTTGCTTCAAATTTATTACACAAGTTTCAGCTTTATATCGTAATTTATACATACCAATTGAATGGTATATTTCTTAAATAAAAAATTATTCTTATTAAAAAATTTAAAAATTGCCTTTGGTTATATCTTACTTTGTTGTACGTTTTGAAAATTTAAAAATTTATGTGATTCTTTTAATAATATTAATAAATTTACTTTAAGAATAGAAATATTGATGCGCGTAAAAATATACATAACACAGGGATAATAATGGGCATTCGCGCAATAGAGTAACAAGAGAAAGTGAAATTTACTTTAGCAAATTTACTTAATACTAAAATGCTTTATTGTCATGGCGACAAATTTGACTATCCGTTTCATTTGATGGTTTAGGATTTTTTTTTCTTTATTTGTGGTATCTTTGCCTTCTTTTCTAGCCTTTGTTAAATACACTTTACATCTTATTGATACTAGTTATTGTTATTCTATGCAGATCAGTTGGTTGCGTGCGGTACTACCATCTAAGAGACTTGGGTTTGAATCCCGGCCAATATATCAAGTAACTTTGAACTAACTACTTACCTAATCAACCCACTATCCAAAAGAACTGTAATATGATTATGTATTAGATGATTATTCTCTCTTCGGTTGTAGATACGCATAAAGCTGTCTTACTCGTAGTATCTCAACATGGATCCAGTGCATGGTTAAACGCGTTACTTTCTTCCCACACTTTTAGATACTCAGACACTCCTGATTGCAACATCTCTTCGAACTGGCATTGGGATGTCAACCTCATAAGTAAGTGCGTCGGTGGCAGCTTAGTAGACAAACTAGGACATCATGGGTTGTCTTTTTAAAAAGCGCTGGAAGAATTACACGCCTCAGCTCTCTCAACTTTTACCGTCGAACAACATTCCGTGCATGTTAGAACCAACCGGTTTATCGTATGAAGATGGTAAGCGATAGTAAAGGCCGTAAACAGAAAAACTATATAAAACCCTCTAAAGTTACTATTGCGGCTTTTCTTCGCCAATTCTTGAAAAGTGCTGGAATGCTGCTGGTGTTGTGAAGGCTTTATAGAAAAAGTGCTACAGCTAGCTTTGGGTGTGGTTACGATCCAGCTTTGGCCAATAATTACACTGTGCTAGTCGAAAATAGAGACAAACGGGGCACCTAGTGCACTTTCTTGTGAATATACTGAGTTCAGATCCACCGGCATTTGGCTGGATTGGCTCTAGTTTAGGAGAAATCCGTCTTTGAATTTTGCTGATTTCAGTCGGGTTCGTCGCCATAAACCAGATATTTGCATGTTTATAGGCCCTAAGCCGTTTTGAATAGGCGAAAAATTCAAAAAAATCGACGAAATAGTGGGGTTTTCTGGACATTATAGTCGAAAACACTGTTTGAATGTGTTTGTTTTGTATTGGTGTGTTCAGCAAATTTTTTGGCCGTAATAATAGCTACAACTTTGCCGCAGACAGTAAAGTGATATTCAAAACGGTTTAAGACCTATAAACATTCAAATATCTGAAGTCTATGGCGACGAACCCGACTGAAATCAGCAAAATTCAAAGACGGATTTCTCCTAAACTAGAACCAATCCAGCCAAATGCCGGTGGATTTGAACTCAGTATATTCATAAGAAAGTCACTCACTAGGTGCCCCGTTTGTCTCTATTTTCGAGTGTCAATTTCAAGCACAGTGTTATTTTTATAAATTTTGCTAACTAGAACATTTGAAGAGAAAATCGCTATTAGTTCCAAGATAGCTAATAACTCATACAGACCAGCAATAACCAACTTGCCTATAAGGATATCCTTGCTAAACTTTTATTTAATAGGTGAACGCAAAACTAAAAAATTAACGCTAAGGCACATATACTTTAATGCAATATCAAAATAAATAAATATACACAATAATAAATGTTGATATTAATCATTCAATAACGGATACCCAAAATGATAAAAACAATGATGTAATCAATAGTCAAGAAAAAGAATTATTATCAATCACTATTAATAAACACACAAAAATATTTACACAATAATAATCCAAATTAAATATTATTTAGTGAAGTGTCGTCCCTATCTTACGTGTTTTTTTTTCAAATACCAACAAGCTAAAAACTATTCCAGTTCTATCACTTGTCGACAGAAAACGTAAAGGCCTTGACGTAACTCTGTAAATATTTTCCAGTATTACAGGGTACTCCTTTCGAAATTATAAGCAAATCCCTTTGCTAACTATAATCTAACCAAAACAATATATGAATAACGATCAGTTATGTAATACTATTATCATGCTTTAACACAATATTCTAACTACCAAATTATATAACATATACCAATAAAATTCTTAAATTAAAATGAGTATCGAGAACGGCACAATTCAGTAAACATTAATTTATTCTCATTAAAATGTTACATGTTTCGGAGAAAAATTGCTCTCCATTATCTCCATTTGTCCGAAACATGTAGCGTTTTAATGACAATAAATTAATGTTTACTGAATTGGCCAGTTCTCGATACTCATTTTAATTATATACAATTGGCTGATACCATCACATTTAAAATTCATAAATGAAAACCTGCCAAGAAGCTACCAGCTATACCGCTTTAAATTTTGTATTTATTTTTGGGCGCGGAATTAGGATGGCGGAGCATCCGTCGTACCTCACGGCACCGATTGCTATGATCATTTTGCCGACCGTACTAGAATTTAGTCGAATCTGGGGGAATTCCATCCGCAGTAGGAGTTTTTTTCGTGCCAAACATCGCATTGACACGGAACCTACAGTTTTACTTCCTATCCGACAAGAAGGCATGTTTTAAATTTTTTCTCCGCTATGAAGACTCTTGGATTATGAAGCAAACATGCAAACCACTAATCAACCGAGGCTGGCTGTCAGAAATCGAAATAAGTCTTTATGTGACGATGACATGCGGCCAAATAGAGAATCTGTTTTTGAAATAATATATCCTGGAGCTTCCAGACAACCGAAACTATTACTAAGCCTAAACTCAAATTTCGATCGATTCCTACTATTTGTTGTATCCAATTTTGTCAAGTATTAGAAGCACACTTTTTTTAAGATTTATTAATCTTCGAAGAGCAAAACTTATAACCTTATAAAATTATGTGTATCACTTCAACAAAGCAGAAGGAAAGTATATTTTTCCAAAAGGAGCAGGAATGGAAATATGAAAAATTTACCAAAAAGATAACCAATAAAGTCAACTAAAAATCTCAAGAATGGCCACTACAAATTCCATAATAAAGAAATTTTGAAATTTTTTAACCGTAATACTGCGAAAAAGCGTTAAAAACTCAAACAACAAATTTAACAAATTTAAAAAGTGGATTTTCACACCCACACAACTGCGTCAAAAAACATGTAAAAATTTCTTTGGGAAACGAAACAGAAGCCGGGAGTCTTTTTAAACCTTTTTTAAAAATTACCAAATTTAGCCAAGTTTGCTTCTAGAATAACATGAAAAGGAACTAGCATAAAAGTCATAAATAGTGCGGAAAAGATTACAAAAATTATTGATAAAGCAACCTAGAAAGTCTTTATGAATACCACTAATAAAACCAGAAAATTTATTAATAGATAGTAATTCGCAATAAACCTAATGAGCTAAATTATTTAAGAAAAGATAAATAAAGCGAAATTAACCCGTGAAACGCCATTGAACATATCAAGAATTGCGATAAAAAACAATTTGTAGCCGAGAAAGATTAATTGAAATAGTCATTGATAATAAGCCATTTGGAAAGTATAAAGTGTTGCCTAAATCCAAATTTCAAAAATTGGTTAAAAATTTAGATGCTTTAAAAGTAAATATGTCCTATAACACATAGTACTGAATAATTTTGATATGCCAAGTTCTAGTTGAGAACGTTTCTGTTGTAAATCTTTGTAAATAGAAATAGGATTGGTTATTGTTGTTATATAACCAATTATTGATGATATTACATTAATATTTGACATCGATTCAGTGCATTAATTGCCACTGAGCTGTTCTTGGATTAGGTAGTGGTGGTTAGGAATATATCATAAAATTTTGATCGGCATAATTTAGACATCCATTTAATCATTTTCTGGTTGAACACAGAAGCAAAAAAAGGCAATAAAAGTATACTTACATTTGATAAATATAAAGAGGAAAACTAAAAACTGGGTAAAAAGTAAAAGTACCAAGCTTTACAGCCTTGGTAGTGTAATGTCTGGGGTGCCGGACTTTCACCCAAGCGGCCCGGGTTCGACTCCCGGCGCTGGCAGGTCTGGTTAAGGTTTTCTGCAGTTTTCCTTAGCTGTAACACAAATGTGGGACTTGCGCTGTTCCATCTATAAGTAGGCTGCAGCCGCACATTGGGCCTACATAATAATAATAATCGCCCCCTCCCTCCCGCACAAGCTTATAGCTTCTGGGGCCTTGGTTTAGGTTATGGGTTGTAGTAATTATTATTAAAAAAAGCAAGTTGCAAATGGAAAATAAAACAACAAAGCCACAAATCACCT
The DNA here is from genome assembly GCA_929113105.1 of Agrypnus murinus. Classification (NCBI taxonomy): domain Eukaryota; kingdom Metazoa; phylum Arthropoda; class Insecta; order Coleoptera; family Elateridae; genus Agrypnus; species Agrypnus murinus. Next base: position 36,391,478 of record OV816025.1, on the reverse strand, counting down.
ACAAAAAAGATTTTGACAGTTGCATTCAAACAATCAGCTTACAACCAACAATAATTTTAATTTTAAATAGAAATAAGGCTCATGTTAATTATCTGCTCTCACTGAAAATCGTCCTTACGATTTTTCACCAGAAAAACAAAAGAAATAATTATATTATTCTAATAACATTTCGAATTAATTTTGAACGTCGTCGGATATTCTTCCCCCTGCAAACAAAGCCATAACAATTTGTCAAATCAATAAAGACACAATTCAAAAGCTGCTTTAGGTATTAATAAGGGAAACAGAAATTTTTGACAGGATGACGTATTTCATCTGCACCCCTTAAATCTAGTTTATATTGTAGGCGCCACATCCTTCCTTTGACTAGCTTTAGGAACATTCACGCGGTTCATCATTCATTGTCTTCTTAATTGACGTCCTTATAATGCTCTTAAGGACTACAATCCTTGCTAGTTTCCCGGTGATGTGATTTTACCCCTCTAAGTAATTAATGATGCCTGATATTGTTACAATGAATACAATTAAACTTTCATTCATTCAAATTCGATTTGAATGTGTTATGACGGGTGAAAAAGATTTAGGCACTGTCGAAGCCAATATTGATCCTTAAGTGGGAGTTTAAGAGATGCGTATTATAACCCAGAATCTATTTTAATGAAGTGCACACAGATTATATGAAGATAACCATGGACGGAATTTATCCTTGTTCAGGACTCATCAGTGTGACATAACTCATATTAAATTTCTGCGCTTCTATTTACTACAGGCCCGCAAGGTTGACGCAGCCGCAAGTACGGGCTCAAGGTAAAAAGACGAATTTAATTCATTAATAAGATGTGCATCATTAATAAGACATTGGTTTATATTTTTCTCTATTTTTCAAACGCATCGGAAACAATAAGTGAAATAGAAAATAAAAAGTGACATGTGCAAGATCTAAGAGAAACTATGTGACATCCAATTAGCGTTACAATATTGGTTGCAGCGGACAACTTCTTTTTATTTCTTTATAAAGTTGATTTATCTCCGTTCTTTTCTAGCACAACTAAAGAATAGAAAAAAGATAAAGATGGAGGAAGTACAGGTACAGCGAGAACAAAAAAAGAAATTCTCCAAGGACTTGGCTAAAATCCAAAGCTCTAATTTGCGGGTGAAACTTGAACTTTAGCCTGAAGGGTTGTAAAGTCGGCGTTAAAATCACGAGAAGAATTTTTCTATCCATGTTTGAAGCAAAGAAGAATATCAGATAGAAAGTGTGTTACGTGAAGTGCAAATTTGTTACGTTAATATATTTCAATGCTTCGACTCTTTTCATCCGTGTGATATATTTAAAAAGGGGACTTTATTGGATTGAATTAAATGTCTTCTTGTGTTTTGTTCAGGTTTAAAAGGTTAGAATTACGAACAGCGAATTAGATGCGAAGGGGGGGAGGGGGTGAGATGGGGAAAACATTCAAATGAATGCCGGGCGTTTTGTGGCTCGCTTTTATTATACAATTTAAAAGGGAATGGGACACTTTGCTACAAGCTGTTATAGAAATCCTGTCTAGTTAAGGAAAGTTTCTAACGTGTTTTTGAGAAGTTGCTAATTTTGACTTTACATTCCGTGCTTCCTTGAATCTTTGCTGCCTTGTATTTGTTAAGCTTTTGTAAAGCTTCTAAAACTTAAACTACTATAAGAGTTACAGAAGGTACGAAACAGACATAAAAGAGGCTTTCTCTTTGAGTTTTATTTTTGATCTTTTTAATCTTTAACACGAGAAAAATTGGTAGCAACAGCAAGAACCTTGGAAATTAGTACTGAGCTGAGACATTAAATATTTAAAGCCTACTATTAATCATAATTATAAAGGTTGAGATCGACCAAGAAATTCATATTAATACCACTTGGTTCCTTGTGTCTTACTCCATTTTACTTAATCTTGCTTTAGAATAGTTTTCCTCGATCAATAACAACACCAGTAGCTAACTATTACTTAGAGTAAATTATTTACATCCTGTCGAGCTAATTTCTAAACAGATTGATTAACAGATACAAATGGTTGCGTTGACGCAATTCCCGTGCAAGATTCTGTTTTGTGATTGATTGAATTTACTTCCGACGTTATGAACTGATCAGCTCAATCAATTTTGCTGACTGTTAATATTAAAAAAAAGTGAATTTTCATTACAGTAGAATTATGTTGTATATATGCTGGATGGACTTACTGTTCTACAATTTCAACACTCAAATAAAAAACAAATCATCCCTAGAAAGCTTTAGACGATCCATCGAGGAGTTTTTTAGAAAACGACTTTTGTACTCGAGTTGAACAAAAAGGTTTTTGTCAACGCTGAAATCCTTTCAGATTATTTTCTTACATTAGTAGATTTTTGAATAGACGCATAGTGGTTTCAATTGGAAATTCAACAAGGCAAAATTGTTTTATTTCATATTGTTGGCTTCTATTGTTGAAATATGGAAGGTGGCTAGAGCCAGAGTCAAATTAAGCTCAATGTCGATTAAAAGAACATATTTAATCGTACTTCATAAAATGAGAGTTAATTAAAAGATATTTCAGATACTCTAAAGTTATGTCCTGGATAAAAATAATTGTACACAAATTCGCCTACTTACTAAGTAAAAATTGATTAAGGAAGCTATAAATTAACCTAATTAACAAATAGCCAGTTTTAACAATTCTCATCATAAAGTAAACTATTTCTAAACGACTTTCGCCTTATGGCAAGTCTGCTTTGTCGTGTTGTTGCTATATTTTAATTTTAACGACAAAATAAGTTTTAAAAAGAGAGAAGTCGAAAATAAGAGTTTTTAATAATTTTTCATTTTTTAGATGTTTTTTTTTTGTTTATAAATACTAATAGTACATAGCAACGAACAAACATATGTAATTATACATTTAACAGGTTTAAGTTACTACACTACTCTCCCTCATAAAAAAAGTGAACGTAATAATTGATAATGTAACGATAAACTGATAACTGATAAATAATGTAATTAATTGATTGCAAAACTGACTGAATGTCGAGAATGACTAGCAAAATTGTCTGTTGGAAACATTTCATCAAAGAAATATGCTGGTTTAACTTGATCAATGCTAATAGGAATTGCTTGTGAATTTCTTTTAATATAAATTACTTTTTCAGTTCGTTTTTCAACTTTAAAAGGTTCCTCATAAGGAGGAGTTAGGCTAGTTCGTCTAGTAGGTGTATGTCTAACAAATACATAATCGCATGTCTTAAGATCCAGAGGTACAAATGGTTTATCTTTACGATGCCTGGCAATCTCCGCAGGTTTTAAACGTGAAAATACTTCACGAATTTGAGCTAAAAGAGGATAAACATCAATTAGAGTATCACTAGTTGATACGAATAGTTCGCCAGGAAGACGCAACGGTTGGCCGTAAACTAATTCGGCAGAAGAACATCCTTAAGTCTTCTTTGACAGCGTTGCGGAGACCTAATAAAATTATAGGAATTTTTTTAACCCAGCTGTTAGTGTTGCCTCTAGCCATCAATGTTGCTTTCAAACTTCGATGAAAACGTTCCACCATACCATTACTTTGCGGATGGTATGGTGTTGTATGTATTTGATGTGAACCTAAGAAGCTAAGAAGCTGTTTTGTCATTTTAGCTTCAAATTGGCCTCCTTGGTCTGTAGTCACTGTCAATGGTACTCCAAAACGAGGGATATAATGATTGAATAGAGTTTGTGCAACATTATGAGCTGATATGTCTTTTAAAGGAAATGCCTCGGGCCATCGGGTGAAGCGATGAATAATTGTCAAAAGGTAACTATATCCCTTAGAAGGTTTTAAAGGGCCAACTAAATCTAAGTAAATATGTTCGAAACGGTCTTTTGTAGTATTAAGATTTGAAATAGGTGATTTGGTGTGTTTGTAAACTTTGGAGGTTTGACAACCTATGCAAGTTTTTGCCCACTGATACACATCAGTGTTCATGTGTGGCCAGAAATATTTGCTGCCAATTAGCTTACATGATGCTCGTATACCTGGATGGGAAATTCCATGTAATTTCTCGAAAACGTGGCGACGAAGCTCATTAGGTACGTAAGGTCTTGAATTTGAATTTGACGTTTCACAATATATTTTTAAATTAGTAAATGGAATTTGGCATTCTTTTAATGAGAATTTAGACGATTCGTTATGATTATCAATTAGATTATGCAGTTCAACATCTTTTTGTTGTAGATCATATAGGTTGGTAATATCTAAATGAAAATCTGACGTTTGAAGTGTATTAGAGCAAACGTCAGTGCGTGAGAGGGTATCAGCAACGACATTTAGTTTACCTTGTACAAATCTTATGTCAGACGTAAACTGTAAAATGTATTCCATATGACGAATTTGACGAGGACTTCTTTCAGATTTGCAAGAAAGTGCTGTGGTCCGAGGTTTGTGATCTGTAACTACTACAAAATCTCTACCTTCTAACATATATCGGAAGTGTTTTATTGAAAGATAAATCGCTAGCAACTCTCTATCCAAGGTAGAATAGCGTGTTTCAGCTAAGGTTAACTTTTTTGAGAAGAAAGCTAATAGTTTAAACGAATTATTAGTGAACTGTTCAAGCGAAGCCTCTATTGCAGAATTTGAAGCATCTACTGTCAAATAAAGTTTGGCATTTCTATTGTCACAAACGGAAATATTTACAATTAAATATTTTATATAAAACGCAACTTCTCTTCCGTTTGTACAATATAGCGTGCAAGGCCACATTCAGTTACCCACGCTAGTTGGCAGCTGCAGTCTCGCAACCGACATGTGCGCGGACGCCTGCGAGGTCTTATCCGAAGCGCGCTCGCTTCGCCCACCATTGTATTCGTTGGCATGCAACTTGGTCGCCTACTTACTCCGTACACGCGAGGCAACCTACACGATTTGCAAGCAGGTGCACATTCCTTCGAGAGAATTTACCAACACTTCCGCACAGCTGCAGATTCGTGCCAGGCTCCGGCAGCGCGCATGCAATCTACCCACAAGCCTGCTGCCAGGAAGCATGAACTTCCTTAGTTGCTTACTGAGAACTTCTGCTACTGATTCCCACTACGATACTAATTACTTCCTCGTCCAGCAGTATATAACCAGCTTGCTTGAGCTATTCAAACCAGTCAGTGACCATGGCTCGAACACAACAAGCAAGCTGGTGAGTACCTTTCAATTATTTTATGCTTAGTGCCTAGTTGAGTGGGCGGCGCTTAATCGCCCACTCTATGCGAATTATGGGTAGTTGTGACCAGGCTACCCAAAGCTTAGTTACCAGGAGGTTATCTCCTACGCTTAGTCTGTAGACCTAGTGCTAGACCAGGGGTGGTAGACACTATTAGGACGAGTTAATAATGTTACATCGACTAACATATCTTTAACTTTATAGAATGAGTTTTCACAGTCTGAGGTCCAATTAATGACGTTTTTGTTATTTTGTTGCTGTAAATGCGTAATCAAAGCATAAATAGGAATTAAAGTTTCTGCAAGGTTAGGTAAAAACCGATGATAATAATTTATCATTCCTACAAATCGTTGCAATTGCTTTAGTGTTTGTGGTTTAGGAAACTCTTTTATTACTTGTATTCTTTCGTTTGATGGAGTAATGCCTTTGGAAGAGACAATATGACTTAAGAAATTTACTTGCGAAACTCTGAATTCACATTTTGTCGGTTTAAGATTTATACCATAAGATTCTAATCGTTCAAATAAAAGTTGCAGATGCTGAACGTGCTCATATTTATCTTTACTAGCGACCAAGATATCATCCAAATAGGAGAATACAAAATCTAATCCATGCAATACTTCATTCATAAAACGCTGAAACGTTTGAGCTGCATTAAGCAATCCAAAAGGCATTCTTGTAAATTCGAACAGGCCAAATGGAGTTATCACGGCAGTTTTGAAAATGCCAGTTTCTGCTACTGGTATCTGGTGGTATGCACGGACCAAATCGATTTTTGAATAGATGGTGCAATTATGTAACTGCAGATTAAAATCGTGAATATGAGGTAAAGGATACCTATCGGGGATAGTTGTAGCATTAAGTAATCGATAATCACCACAAGGTCTCCAATCATTTGGTTCCTTTTTGGTGACCATATGTAAAGGAGACGACACAGATGACGATGAGGGTCGACATATACCGAGTTGGAGCATATGATCGAATTCTAATTTTGCGATTTTTGGTTTGGTTGTATCGAGTCTACGTGGCTTTGTATACGGAAGTGAGCCACTGGTTTTTATAGTATGTCGAATGCTATGTTCTATAGGAAGGGAAAAAATTCGGTTCCGACGTTAAAGTAGGATACCTTTTAAGAAGTTCTAAATACTCATTTTCTACTGTAAATACTTTAGGTGTTGGAACATTTGACAATAAACTAACACCGTTAACAGTCAAAGAAGTCTTAATATCCACCAATCGTTTGTTTTTGAGATCTATAAGTAATTCGTATTTAGAAAGAAAATCAGCTCCAATAATAGGTCTAGATACTGCGGCAACTGTAAAAATAAATGTAAAATTACGACGTAATCCTAAGTTTACGTTAAGAAACTTTTTTCCGTAAGTAGAAATGGAAGAGCCATTAACAGCTGACAGATAAGTGTTGGTGTCTTTTTAAAAATCCTTAAAAACATCCCTCGGGACAACCGAAATATCGGCCCCAGAATCAATTAGGAAGTTGAATTTGTTTTGACGATCAAAGATAGAGAGACGACGCTGGTTTTTAAGACAACTATTACTGGTCGTCATAGTAACAGTTTTGTTCAGTTTTTTGACTGATTTCTTGTGACAAGATGATTTAAAATGCACCATTGACCAGCACATTTATTAGCATTTTTTTTAAATTTTCGATGATAAAAGCAAATTGGAGAATTATTGTTAGAAGTAAACCTTTCTTTTGATCTGTTTTTGCTTCTACACCTTGCGCAGAAATTATTAGTAATGTAATCTCTATTTCGAGAACGTGAATTTCTTAAAGTGTCAATTTCTGATTATATGCAATTAATTTTACTTTCAAGCGCTTGATGTTTCTGCATTAACACATCAATGGTTTGGGAACATTTAAGTGACAGATCTGAGAAAGATTTAAGAACATTTTGATCGAGTTAGGAAGCAGTAATTTTTTGGAGAGACAACGTAGAGGGAACATGTTTATATGATGATGTAAACACATTGGAATCTTTAGAAGTTTCCCAAATTTTATCTGCGATATCTAAAATTTCATCGATTCGAGTTTTACCGCAAGTAGTAAAAGCTACATTAATTATTTTTGGCAAATGACATTTCCAAATTTTGATAAGTAACTCTAAACTTACTACTGACGAGTCCCCTACGAGAGCTGTCATATCTCTATAAAACTCTGAAGGCTTACGATCTCCCATTTCAATGCCGATGATAAAACGTCCAATCGTTCCTCTTCACTGGCTGTAAGTCTTTGAATAAGCTTAGATTTTAAATGATTATATAAATCTGAATTAGGAGAATGTTCAATAACATCGTAAACCACAGAAATAATTTCTGGAGGAAGGCATGCAATTATGTAATCGTATTTTGTACGATCTGAATTAATTTTGCCTTACATAAATTGAGCTTCGGATTGGAAAATTGAGGTAATTTAATGTTGTAAGCTGAAACCTGAGTGTGAAAGTTATCACCAGCATTATCATTGGTTATGTCTCCAGAATCATTCATGGTTCAATAAGATTGTTTAATACTACGAAAATGTAAAAAAATAGTTTTATAAATTTATAATTAACTAGGGTGATGGAGGTAGTGGGGTACTTACTTCAAAATAAAAAGGATATTTTATAAAAATAATTGTGTTATCTAATAATCAGGCTGTATTAATTAATAAATACTCCTATTAGAAACTAGAATGGTATTGTTCAGAATCCAATTATGGCACAAAAGGATGATTTGCTGGCTATCTGATTGATCCAATTGATGATACTTATTGACGGCTGTCAAGAAAAATAGGAATTGTTGGTTTGAGCGGTACTCCATTAAACTTGTAACATATCAATTGTATCCATGCTGGAACTATTTCTTCTGTAGATACGATGCGATATGCAAATCTTGATTTAGTTAATTGAATTCATTTTCTTCATAAGCACAATGTCTATTAAATGAATTTTCTTTAGTACCTCAATGTCTATACGTCCATCACGTCGGGGGGTCACCAAATTTTGTCGTGTTGTTGTTATATTTTAAGTTTAACGACAAAATAAGTTTTAAAAAGAGAGAAGTCGAAAATAAGAGTTTTTAATAATTTTTAGTTTTTTAGATGTTTTGTTTGTTTATAAATACTAATAGTACATAGCAACGAACAAACATATGTAATTATATATTTAACAGGTGTAAGTTACTACATACTTGACATAACCTTATCGGATGTAAATAGAACTAAACTAGGTTTATAGTCCAGTCAATAGAGATGTGAAGAGTGTATTTTCGTGTTAACAGCTATTTTATTGCACAAACCTATTCAGAATAGTGTGTAGAATAATATATGTAGTTGCGTACTAAATCGTAGTGACAGCAGAAAAGTTATTAACAACTTAAGACGCCATCAATCGTTTTTGAGGAGTTTTTCTTCCATAGATCATCAAGATGACTTCCTACGAAAAAATGTTCAGTACATGATTTGTTTATAATAAAAATATCTACAAAATGGCACCAGTTTGGTTATTATAACTGAAATAATGAAGTTGCAAAATCGAAGAAACTGCCAAAATCGCGTATGTTTTTTAAGTTGCCATAAAAATTTAAATAGTACACCAATATTGATAAAACTTTCGTTAAGTATAGTTTAAATTATGTACAATAAGCATTCAAAACCCGTATGGCAAGTATGCAAAACTTTTTGTTTAACAAGGTTTTATAAATCTACTGCGTCTACAACTTTGAAAGTTTGCAAAAGCTGTTTGAAGCTTTGCATACAATTGCAAATGTGCATATATACAGCTTAAGTCATTAGCAATCGAACGCAATTTGTAAAATTCGATTGCGTTTATTTTTGCAATTTTGGTGACGTTTTACATCTCTTCATAGTTTTGCTACGTTTATAAATAATTAGTTTTTCGGTTCGTATACGTAGTCATTTATGAAATATTCCATTGGGTTCGAATAGACGGCAAAAAATACGCAATTTAAAAAAAAGTTCAAGTTTTGATGCTTGGATCCTGCGATTTTTTGCATAAATATGCATTAGACTAAGTAGGCGATTGGCCGATTTTTGAGTGCGCGTCTCATTCTATTGCAATAATTTCTATTAGAAATATGCAACTAATAATTTTGGGCAATTGCATACTTATTCTACAAGGTTCACTCTATACACACGATTTTGATTCATTTCAATATGATAAATAATATACGAGTAGTGCACACTTACGCAAAAAGTTTAATATCTCAGGATCCAAGTATCGAAACTTTTTTCGAAACGAGTTTCTTTTTTTTTAATTTCATGTTTTTTGCCGTCCATTCGAATCCGATGAAATATTTCATAAATGACCACGTATACGAAGCAGAAAACTAATTATTTATAAACGTAACAAAATTATGAAGAGATGTAAAACGTCACCAAAATTGCAAAAATAAACGCAATCGAATTTTACAAATTGCGTTCGATTGCTAATGACTTAAGCTGTATATATACACATTTGCAATAGTATGCAAAGCTTCAAACAGCTTTTGCAAACTTTCAAACTTTTAGACGCAGTAGATTTATAAAACCTTGTTAAACAAAAAGTTTTGCATACCTGGCATACGGGTTTTGAGTGCTTATTGTACATAATTTAAACTATACTTAACGTAAGTTTTATCAATATTGTTGTACTATTTAAATTTTTATGGCAACTTAAAAGACATACGCGATTTTCGCAGTTTCTTCGATTTTGCAACTTAATTAATTCAGTTATAATAACCAAACTGGTGCCATTTTGTAGCTATTTTTATTATAAACAAATCATGTACTGAACATTTTTTCGTAGGAAATCATCCTGATGAGCTACGGAATAAAAACTACTCGAAAACGATTGATGGCGTCTTAAATTGTTAATAACTTTTCTGTTGTCACTACGATTTAGTAAGCAACTACATATATTGCTCTACCCACCATTCTGAATAGGTTTGTGCAATAAAATAGCTGTTAACACCAAAGAACCAAAAACAGATACTTTTGGTTCCCTGCCGACTGGACTATTAGTCATCCTGACCTAATCTAAGTAACCTAATAGAACTAATTTTCGTCTAGAAAGCTTTAACAAGTTCTTGTACTAGATGAAATAAAAATAGAAAGCTAGAAATTTGAATTTCCCGGTTCATGTCTATGCGATTATCAAGTTGCAGTTCGTTTGCGCAAACTCGTCGAATTTTATCAGAAACTAGCAGTAAACGCATGTTGATCAGGAAGATATTTTTACATCATGAGCTACCACCTTCCCCGTTAAGAGGTTTTCAGTTATGTATGTTGGTTACACCCTGTATCAAAATTTGCCAAAACTTTGGTAATAAACACAAATGCGGTAAAGGCCAACCCTAAATACAAAAACAAGTTTTTGATATTTATTTAAAAGAAATTAATAAAAACAACCGTCAAGATGTTTGTCAATTTATATTGATGACGTTACAAGCTTGACACAGATGATGTCATAAATCTGGTAGATACACCACCAAATGCGTATTTACAAATAGAAACCGACCTGTCTCAAAAATTACCTTACTGAAGCCGCCGAGGGGCGTGGTTTTAAAAATAGCCTTTTTTAATATTTTCTGAATATACCCTTTTAACATAAATCAGTCTTAAACAATAATAACCTTTTAGCCTTTTCTGAAAATAGCCGTTTATGTGGCGCAAAACACAAAATACTTTAAAAATAATAATAACAATAATAACACTAATCATGACAACAAGACCGAAAGGAAAGAGCCAACATCAAAAACATCACATACATCAGAAGCGCAGGCCGACCATACAATCAATCAACTAATGAAACCACCAAAAGCAACTGTAGTCCAAAAGTTGTTTGCTTGAACCTTTGCCTCGCCAGGATCTTGCAGGGAATGGAGCGAGTGAGCGAATACACTACCATTACTATTTTACTATTTTAAATCACCACCTAGCTGAAGATGCCTATAATAGCAACTGCCGTGTTTAGCAGAGCAGGACACAACATTGACGCTGCTGATAATGACTATCCGCCCAGCTATCTAAATTTTGATAGCTGTGAAGCAGGTATCAATGCGACGAATCTTGAAATCCGAGAGCACTACCGAGCTATGATATTTCACGGCTTTGAAATTAGTTTATCTGAATGCATGCAGTGGCTTCATCTACCATTTGGCTATGAAATCCATCTCGCCTTTAGGTGGTTTACAGATTATTGCAGGAGATGCATTTCTGTACATGATGATTAACAAGGACAGGTCTTGTTCAGCAGTAATCCAAAATAAAATGCAAATGATAACAACTTGGCACAGATTTAACTAAGTTAGTCTTGGCGACTCTTAGTTACTTAGGTTCTTCTGTATTCACTAAGGTTAGGTTGGGTACTATGCTACTGATCTGGTGTGCTGCTGAAATATTTTTAATATAGAATTTCATTTAAATATTTTTATTATTATTTATTTTTTCTCAATACATATTTTTACAATTTATAGTAAGTGCTCGGGATAATTTCCAAGAACATTACGGTGCAGTGGTACATAATGTGTAGTTACATGATGTGGTTTTATACAGATATTCACAGCACTTCGCATTAATCACTTAATATAAATTTCCGTACTATTGAGCAGGTATCTATTACTATTGATTTTTGCATGTCTTTAAGTAAATGTTCAGGTAAGTTTAGAGTCTTAAGATTTTCCACATATTTCTGATCTCTTCTGTTAGCGGTTTGTATTTTTCCTATTTTTCTATTTCTTTTTGTAGAATATTGTTCGTATTTGGTACACCTACTTCTATTAACCACGTTTCTTTCTGGTCTTTATTTTCCAGCACGATGTCAGGTTTATTCGCTGGGATTGTCTTGTCAGTGATGATTAGTCTTTCGTAGTATAGTTTTACGTGATTATTTTCTAATACGGTTGAGGGCTTGTATTTGTAATAAGGGACTTTGGTATCTATAAGGTCATATTTCATCGCTACTTCTTGATGTATTTTTTACATATGTTGTTGTGCCTCTGAGTGTAATCTGTAGAAGCGAGAGAAGAGCAACCTGCTGTTATGTGGTCGATGTTTTCCCTTGTGGTTTTGCATACTCGACATGTATCACTTGTTACTGTTTGGTCTTTTATAATATACTTTGAGTAATTTTTTGTTTTGATTACTTGATCTTAAATCGCTATCATAAATGCTTCTGTTTCTGCATAGATGTTTCCCTTTACGAGCCATTCGCTTGATTTTTTCTTGTCTACGTGTGGTTGAGATATGTGGTGATGGTGTCGTCCATGGAGTTCCTTTCTTGCCCAAGTCTGTTCTTTATGTTTTTCGTCTTCGATTTCGGTTGTTGGGTCGTAGTTGAAATTTCTTAAATGTAGTGGGGTGAAGTTGTTGCCTTGCCTTACAATGGCGTTATGCAGTGGGCTCGTTTGTTGTTTATTGTAGAAGTACTGTCTCAGAATCTGGATTTGTTGGTGATGTAGGCTTTTAATATCCACGTATCCCCTCCCCCCTTTTGCTCGTGGAAGATGGAATCGTTCTGTTGCAGAGTGAGGGTGATGTACTCTGTGTTGGGTGCAGGTTGTTCGTACAATTTTGTTGAGTGCTTCTAGTTCGCTATTGGACCATTTGATCGTTCCGAAGGAATAGGTTAGGAGAGGAATGGCAAACGTGTTGACTGCTTTTGATTTATTCTTTCCATTTAATTCAGTTTTCATTATTGCACTAAGTCTTTCTTTGAATTTTTGTTTGAGTTGTTTTTTTCTTGAAGCATGATGAATTGAATCTGATTGATGATAACCTAGGTATTTATATTGTTCATCTAAAGTGAGTGCATCTATGTGTGTATCTTCAGTAATCATGTCGTAGCCCGAGTGTTCTGCTTTCTTTCCTTTTTGCATCTTCATGGTTTTGCATTTATCTGTTCCAAACGTCTTTCCGATGTCTTTGCTAAACCTTTCAGTAAGTTGTAATAGTTGGTGTATTTGGTTTTCTGTTGTGGCATAGATTTTTATGTCATCCATATATAGAAGATGTGTGATACGATGTTTATGTTCAGTTTGTTTCCTATCGTGTAACCGTAATTTCGTAACCGTAACATTTTCGATAGGGGATTTAGTGCTAAACAGAACCATAATACGCTGAGACCGTCTTCTTGAAAAATACCGGTATTTATATCTATGGTATCGATGCGTATGGTTTCAGTTAATGTGCTCACATATAGTTTAGTTCTCCATGATTCCATCGCGATTTTAAGAAAGTTTATCATAGTTTTATCTATTTTGTAGATTTTTAGTACTTCTAAAAGCCAGGTGTGTGGGACACTATCGTAGGCTTTTCGGTAGTCTATGTATGAAGTATACAGGTTGTTTTGTTTCTTCTTTGCTTCATTCAGAATAGTGAAGTCAATAATAATTTGTTCCTTGTATCCGTATGTTTTCTTTCTGTATCCTTTTTGTTCCTCCGTAAATATTGAGTTTTGGGTGATATGTTCATCAATGTATTTTGTGAGTACTGAGGTTAACAGTTTATACGTGGTTGATAAGCAAGTTATGGGTCTGTACATTGCTGGATTTTCTCTCTCTGTATTTTTTGAAATCATGAAGGTTGCTCCTTCGATGAGAAACGGTGGGGTTTGTTCAGGATGTTCTAATACGTAGTTAAACGCGTTTGCTATAGGTTGGTGTGTTGAGTTGAAAGATTTTATCCTGTAATTTTGAATTTTGTCAATTCCGGGTGCTTTCAAGTTGCTGGTCTTTGCGACTACTTGGCGTAGGTCTTCCTCGGTGATAACGACTTTGTTCATTTGGTAGATGTTTTCAGATTCTTGCCTTTCAATTTTGAGCCATGTCGCTTTGTTGTTATATGTTTTATTATTGTTCCATATTTGTTTCCAGAATTCTTCAAGTTGTTTTTTGTTGGGGGGGTATGTCAATTTCCTTGTTTTGTGATTCGGTTAAATTTCTGAAGAATAATTTTTGGTTGTTGTTAACATGTAGTTTTGATCTTTCCTTTTCTTACTTTTTAATTATTATTATTTATTTATTATTTATTTTTTTATTAATATTAATTTCATTACCTCATCAGCAAAATACGGGGCATAGGCTATGTATGTCAACCAACTTTAATATTCTTGTAAGTTTGTATATTCTTTATAACTATCCTGATAATCATTTATAACGCCCGCTCAGTGTTAATCGGCACTTTGTAATCGACAGCGGCTGACGTTAGGTTCAAAATAAATATAAAAAATATTCTTTTCAACGCCAACAATTATAAATTAAAACTAATTGTCTACTCGTGCATATTCTCGTGAAAATAAAATGTTATGTGTATCACGAGCGTTACTAAATGATAATGCCCATTGTCGCCCTCCTGGCATTATCATCATCATAACGCCCTTAGTACATAATAGTTATTTATGTCATAAGTCCTCTAAACAAGTCTTTAATTTATATTTAACATTTAAAAAAGAAACTAGAATGTCGTAGTGAGGGAGTTAACTATTATAAACTATTGTATTGTATTAATTGTTGATAAATCAAATGCGGCCGATACATTTTTAACGTTCGCTTTTGAACTTTAGCGGCCGTTGGTATGTAAAAGCACATAAACGGTTATTTAGCGGAATCGTTGCTAGTTATACAAATGAACACTTAAGTACGGGTATACCAAAAATAAATATAAATGCTTTATTTAATGATAGCAATAGTGGTTTCGTTGGTAATTGAGCAGCTATAAATAAACAATGTACTTAATATCAACCGAGTAAAGAATACATTAAATTTTGAGCACCCTGTATACATAAACATATTTGGAGGGGTTGTTTACACCCATAACTACACCTATGGTGCACTAATGGTCAGTTATTGTAATCTAAAGAAGTATCGCAGCGTCAACTTTCTCTTAATCTTTATCATAACTGTATGATTGCTCTAATTGCAAGTCTGTGCAAAAAGGTGCATGACTGGTTTTGATAATCAGTTTATTGCTAATATAATGAGTACATAATATCCAAATTAGTTTAAAATCACTGGTAATCTATTTCGATATAGGTAATACAGTTGGATCTTATTAGAACGCGATTCGGGCGTACCTCATGTCGCATCATGAGTGTTAGCCCCCTAGATGTAATGCATCAACTCTCTCTTCCCAACTTTCTGCACCGTTTCACAATAACTATTGATAGAGTATGCATAAAAACAAAACATAAATCTCAACTAACGGCTACAGAAAAAGTTTATGAAGACTATCAAATCAACAATGCTCACCCAGACACATGTGTCAGCACTGCATAAATTGCATTAGCTGTCAGGTGTAATAATTGTAAGCCAAGACGGAGAATTAAAAATATATTTATAGAAAAATAAAATTCGAAACTAAACGCAAAGAACCTGCCACAAATCTTATGACCGGTGGTTTTCTAGATTTTTCTGACTTTTGATATGTTGTAGAATACAGCCAAAGAAGCAGAAATCATTAATGTACCAAACATGCGGCACTGAGCTTTCAATCGCCATTCAAGGACTATAGTCATTATATTAAAACATGGGTACGGTTACATACGGTAGGTTAAAAGTTTGTAGCATACTGTAATCATGTGTGTGTAGGTCAGAAAAACGCAGTACTAAATAGCCTGTAAGCAATATTGCGTGTTCTAGGTTACACCAAAAGTAAAAAATATGATTCATATTGCAACACCCAACAAGTCAGATATCGTTGGAACAATCTCGTGGAGTAGGATAAAAAGATGAAACATATTTTGGCTCAACGGCCATTTTCACTGGAATTTTCAGTCACATATCACTGGATGGATGTGATTAACTAGGTTAGTAAAATTAGAGACTGTATGTGTCGCCAAATTTGTAGGCCCGCAGATCGTACTAGGAGTCACAAAGCCATAACTCTTCACAAATCACCAACTTAGTGACTAAACTGCAACATATGAGAGCTGTTTGATCAGATATCCCGCTTTATTAAAGCTCATACAATTGTACGTCGTAAAATAGTACCTTTCTCTTGACAGTTTAATTACTTTACACAGTTTCAGAACTGCTCAGGTCTTGCGGTGCCCAATGTCTGATCCAAAGAAAGTTGAGGCTTATTGGCTTATATGGCGATTATGCGACTTACACACGGTGTCCATTTGGTGCACAATTATTTGATATCTCTTAACCTACTAAATATCGAAAAACCTTCAAATGTTTCTTGGTTGTCAATGATACATACTTTAAAAATATTTACAACTATATAGGGTGTATCACAAAAGCGGGGCAAATGAAATACGCTTTTCCTAATGGGACACCCTATATATTTTATCCGAAATTGATTTCCCTATCATTTGTTTATTCAACAATCGATTCTTTTTTAAATCAGTTGCGACATTGCCCATTTATAAATTATCATCTTAAATTTTTGAGTTTTGTAAGGCCGTAATAAGTAAGTTACAGTTTATTCATTTATTCGAATACTAAAAGCATTCTTTGCAAACAGTATCATCAGAGTCCTACAAACGCAATTACAATTTTTCCAAATTTTGTTAATGCACAGGATGTTCCAATTGTGATGTTCCAAATGTATGTGAATGCTGCATTTTACTTTTTATTTTTTTTAATTTCCTACATTTGACGTGACCTGTAGGTCACAGGAATGGCCACAGACCCATCGTGTTCTGTCATTATCAGTGTACCAACTAATTTATCAGTAGTGACAATGCCAAAATATATAAAATGAGTTCTACGAGGAAGAGATTGACTACCTTAAAGTGCTCAACAAATCATTTTATAAAAAGGTTTCTTTGGATTAAATAAGTGTGTTGAACTAAAAGGAGATTATTTTCCATTCGCCAAATAGTCTTGTCAATCAGAATGCAAAAACTTAAGTCTTATCAACATCCAGATTCTGATAAAAATAAGTTGCTGTTACACTGAAAGACAATCAGCAATGCAAAGAAGTATTAACAAACCGCATATTATATCTGTTAATGCATAAACTCTAAGCATGATTTCTAGGTTTAGAATCTTTTGTAAGAAGAATAAGAATTTTTCTTATTCCGTATCGTATACCATGAAAAGCTACTCTAATTTAATATCCCATTTTATTCTTTCAGTCTGGAGTAAATAGTACTGCAGTTAAAATGTAAAACACAATTGTATCAAAGTTGTAATTACCAAATCTAAATCCCAGATAGTTAAGACTTGGCTTGATGCAATTACAGAGACGAGTTTGCAATTAAATGAGGTATCTCTATAAATCTTTTACACAAAGTAGATCTGTAACAGAAATTTTACCAAATGCGGTTCGTTGGACACACTGCGATTGCAAATTCCGATATAACTTGAAAGCTAGCTGGAATAAACTGCAGGAATCCTCGCGTCCGTATCAAGAGGTAACCAAAATCATTTATTCTCGAGTGCATTACCTGTGGTTTTGCATTTTCACCAAAATGTACGTAGCTGCCGTTATAGGAAAGAGGGATATTTGTCCGTTTATTCCGCAAGCCCATCGAACGGTCTGAATTATTGATATTGGAAATGACTTTTATGAGTCCGCCAATTTGTACGTGCCACATAAATGGGTATGGATTTCAGCCATCAGCAGTTTTATGCGGGGAAGTAATTTTTTGCTTGTTTTCTCTATTTTTATTTTTTCAGTTATAGCAGTTGTAATTTCAAATATTATCGATAAATATATATGATTGCAAGGCTCTTCATGTTTTTACGTTGATTAAAAGTCGAATAAAAAAAAGGAAGTCCCTAAAGAACCCTTTTTGGAAAGATAAAGTTTCTTTTATTGAATTATTCATGTTCAACACGCGACACCCTGTAGACGTTGAGGGTTGTCTGTAATTTCTCACATTAAGGTATGTAACGAGGACCTATTTGTAACTGCCAAGAAACAAGTAACTACAAGCATATATTTAAGACAAAGCTAAAAGCATCCCGTAAAACAATGTGGCATTACAGTGGAATTACTCTCAGGTAGGTCTGTTCATCTCTGATTAATCTTAACTCTAATTAAAGTAAAGTCTTAATTTGCACCAATATTTCATTTTTAATTGTCCCTAGACGGCAGAGGAAATTTATACCTCTTATATACAGGTATTGTAGTCATAAACTAGAAGGAAAATTTTTCTTCCGAGAGTTTTAAGCCAAGAAGTAATAGTGAAAAAGTGGACTTTTTCGTATCAGTTTATGACAACGACGTAACAGATGATGGATCACTCAAACTTTCCCAGGAAGGAATTTTTAATTTTTTTACATTTATCAGAGAGTCCTTAAGTACTTTCAAATGATTTTCAAAAGGCAAATGGGCTTTTTTTCTTTTTCAAACAAACTGTCTTCCTTTCAATAAAATCGATGACTGTTGGTTTATGCATCGAGACATTTCAACCGGTAAATTACATTGAGTGTACCGAATAAAGAATGACATCGACAAATTTAAACTGGGTTTTTAATAAACTCCCCATAAACCAAAAGCTCTGTAATGAACTGAAAGCTCAGGTCGTCGTGAAGATTTATATACTTACATTTACAACTGAAATACGCTCTGCTCTGTCTGGTCTCTCTAACAAGGAAAATAATTTATACATCTGCCTCCTACACGTGAATTCAGAAAGAACAATTTTAAAAATCGTCCCGACGAAAATTACCTCATTCAGTGGAAAAAGTATTCTATTACATGACTTTTAAAGCTTAAGAATGAATAGAAGTTCTTCGAAGTTCGGAAGTTCCGTACACGCAAAAAGTAATTTTCATCTAATCCTCATCATTATTTTCGAAAACCAAGCGTGTTAAAAATATAAAAACGTAATACCTAATATCAAAATGTATGAATTCTTGAAAAGGCGTCTGCGCTGCGACGCCTAGATCTACGCTTGCTTTGATTAATCTTAAATATTCAGAGCATATCGCGTTCTGGATGTTGTATAGGTGAGATAATCCTACATTATGCCCGACTCGTTCCTTTTACATTCTTCAGATTCGCTACAGGCTTGCTGACAATTGCGTTATAAATAAGAAATGCATAAATATTTCATTTTCCATTTTAGTTTTTATACTTGATTGCAAATATTCATTTTCATATTGGAGGAGATTTATGTATAATTATTGAATAGCTACGAATCCGGTTTTCTCGGGAGTCTACAAAAAAGCGGAATAAGATTTAAATATTTCACCTTATTCTTGCTTTAAGACGACTTTAGAATTTATCAGTCTTTTAAAGCTTTAACGTGCGAAAGACTATTTTCTTTAATTTTAACAGATTTATGTGAATTGCTATTATTAGAAACCTTACCTTGAGAAACTTCCTAACAAAAAGTATAATAAGGAACACATAAAGCGAATAAGTAGTATAAGCACATACAGCACATAACCACAAAACATAAAATGAGGTTTGCCAGAAGAATATATTATCTAATCTACTGCTATGAAATCAGAGATATTAAACACACATTGTCGCAAAGAAATGTTAAATGTACTTATGCCTCTTGCAGTCACCCGCTCTGCTTGGTACTGATTCACAATAAATATCATTCTCAATAGATATTAATTGTATTTTCAATTAATTTGTATTCCCTATTTATACATTACCGAAACAAGTAAAATCAAAACTTTCAGTCTAGAAATAAACACTATATCCTTGACATTTCATTGTATTCCTCCAAGAGTTCTTCTTTACTAGTCTTATGATCTAAATACCGCAGTTTCGTTCATTGTCGACAAATAACATCAAATAACATAATAATAATAAAGTCAAGCAGAAAGAAAAAAAAGTAAATGTTCAAGGACTTATTTCACGACCAGCATCCTGAAAAGATTGAATCTTAACCGAGTCTCGAAAGGAACTGATGTAATTATCACAGAATAGCTTCAATATTATATTTATCCGTAAACTCAATTAGTTTATGCAAGGTATATCTGCAAATAAAAATAAATATATCTGGCATTGTGTCAAGTAGCGAATTGATTCACTTGATGCAAAAGGTACCTAATAAACATTTTTATTTATATAATAGTAATCACAAACTTACGATCACTAAGTTTATATAACTTAGTAATGGCAATATCTTCATTTTTTTATAAATCCCTTGAAAATCTTAAATGGAACAGTTTATAAGGATTTTGAACACTTTTGTTTAGTAAAGTACTTTAGTGCGTTCTTATGCGTTATAAACTTCATAGTTCATAAACAATAATAAGAGAAACGTTTTCGTTGCCGCTATATAACCTTTAGTAATAAACTGTAGTTACTATAACTTGGTATTATTTCGGTAACCAAATTTTCTTTACTTTCCTACTCATAAGCACATATTTTTCTTTCTTGGATACTTCTGTGTTGGAACCCTGAAAATATCCAGTAATAGTAAATATTAATTTACAGATTTGAAAATGTATATGTACCTACTATTGATTTCATAATGTGTAACGGTATAATTTCTAACGGCTTCAAATACCTGGGATTTTACAGTTATATTTACAAAAATCTTAGGTTCGGGTCTGTAAATTTCCATTATTTTTAAAATATAAGTGTTTAACAAAAATGGGGATCGAGGCTTTCGCAGTTTTAGAGAAAAAATCGATATTTGCCTTTTTAGATGCTGTGCGCTGATTAGTTAAGCCAAAACATGCGACTCGTTGACATGCGTTGATTGGGTACTTAAGAAAAAATCGATATTGGTTCGGAGTGAGACCTCGTCATTGGCTGATCTAGTAATGTATTTTCTACACGGAAGTAAAAATGTGTTCCTCCGCGAGATCAGGTTGGTAGCGTCGCTTCGCTAAGAGACTTCTGTTCAAGCCCTTGCGGCAAGCGGTCGATTGCGGTCGATATTATAAAAATGCCGTTTCGTTTTAGTGATATAGAATTTGAAAGATAATTCTAAATACAGTTCTCGTTTAGTTTAATAAACGGCCGGTTTTCGGGTGACCGGAGAATCTAATTGAAAGAATCCACAGTTAATAATATCGTTTGATAAAGTGTTCGTATAATAATCGAAATATGCGGTTTATAAAAATATCGTTGTACAGTTGGGGACTCTCTTGGAAGTTCGTGCTTCTGAAAAGTGGAAATCCGATTTTCCCTAATAAAGTGGAATCAAGCTAATACAGTTCCAGTTTTGTAATTCCGTTAAATACTATACCGTACCGAAATAAATTAATATTTATAGACTTTCTTCTCCGTAATCGAAATCTCAATTAATAAATAACTTGTGCTATGTGCCTTCTAAATTCAGTTCAGAATTAAAGAATATGTGTGCTGTTTTAGTGAAAACAATGAACTTTGAAATGGTTATCAAAACAAATAGCCAAATTTTTATGGAACTTTTATGGTTGCATTTAGTTATTGTAGTTTGGGGTGAATTTGTAAATTATGATTCACCATATCCAGATTTTACGAGGGTTATTCCCTTGCATCTTTAATTTATGAAAGAAAAATCCAGATATTCCAGTTTCCATTTGCAGTGACGCTGTCGTCAAATTTTGTGCAGTTTATCGTTGATTTTGGTTTGTGATTTACCGAAAATAAAAGGTATTGTGACTATTGTTTTTTAGTGTTGATCCTTTATGTAAACCTTTGTTTGAACTTGTAGTAATTTTTTATAGTTGTTTCTCATTTAATAGAAATTCAATAAAAATTTTTTTATCCATTAAATTTTATTATCAACAGAGCTCTTAGGCAGGGACTTATTGTTTGAATTCTTGTATGTAACATTTGTAATCCTTTTATATTTTTTTTATTTTGGTTTTTCTAAATAAATATAATTTTAAAGTTAATAATAATTGGTAAAACGGAACCATATAGTTATGAACACCATATTTCATTTTACTTCAAAATTTTCAAATAAACAAAATCTTGTTTGTTTTATATAATATTTTATTCATTTTCTGGTTAATGGATTCAATAATTTTTAAAGCTTATTCAATTAACATCATTGATTGTTTGTTTATAATTACTTAAGCTTCATAACCAGATGGCGCCCTTCTTGTATGTTTGTGTTTTATGAAACCTTTATCCATTACTTTATAAATTAGACAACTGCAGAACCAATACCTACGACCTGAACTTTAAGAATTTGTAAGATAGAGCTAAATCTCAAGCTGTGGCAAATATTTTTGAGTTTCTTTGATACAGTAAGTATGACATCATTTTTATATAAATTTTATAGCTTTTATTGTTTATTTTACCGTGGCTAAAAAAACTTATGTTTCACTGGCGCCCAATCGCGGGGCCCAGTTTTGTTTGTGAGTATTTTAGATGTTTCAAATGATCTAGTCTAGGATAATGTGATGTTATTTTATTATTTTTTTTATAAACCAATAGTACATGTCTCTTAAAGGTTTATAGCCTACAGAATCACAAAGGCTACTTATATATATATAAATGCCAAACCTACCAAAATATAGCTGTGCTGGAAGTGTCAGCTTGACCTAAATAACACTACTTTAGTTTTTGCCGGCTAACTTCAATAAGTCGGAGAGGGGGCGGGATAATACAAGATATACAAGATAAAAAAACAAGCGCCACTTCGTTTTAAAACAATTCTCCTTACTAAAGCTTCAAACTTATTAGATAAACGAAGAAATATATATTTTACTAAGATATAGACAACTTCCACAATTTTGGTCGTACGGTGCATATACTTACAGGTTACAAGCTGGAAAGCAAATATTAAAACCACAAAATAAATAAATAGTAATAAATAAAACTCAAACATGTAGTGAAATGTAAACTTTCTAAGTAGGGCTTTATTGTTTAATGCAAATTGTAAGCTATTATTGTAATATATTGTAATTATACTGATTAAGGATTTTAATGTCTAGTAAAATTAACAGAATGGTGATTTGTATCACAGCTGGTTGTAAATCTTAAAAACTACCCTTTGATAATTTCACTACTCGAGATCTCGCTTTAACTACCACTTAAAGCTAACATGCATGAATAAATAAATTATATAAACGTTTTATAAATATATAGACACATAGATAAAATGACACAATATGGATATACATGCAGTTTCAAACAAACATCCCACCATTCGATGACCCTCGGATGATACGGTACGGTTTTAAAGCCTTGCATAGGGTTTTTCGTTTCACCCTCCGGTATAGTTACATTCAACCCTGTACTTGTGTATGCAGGTACGAACCCAAAGGGGAAGACTTTCAAATTAAACCCAATCCAAAATCAAAAGGGGCAGAAACGGGAAAACAAACAACGAGCAACGAAACTCAAAAGAGGAAAAAAACAAAAATACCTAAATATAACGCACCCTGTATATGGTATTGATTTTAAATATTTGCACAGAATTTTACCTTTCTATAAACTGAAAGGTCTTTTATTACCCGATTCCTTCAGGGCAACTAATAGGGAAATATTACCTAAAATAGAAAAAAATTTTGAGATTTTAGCACATTGTGGATAATAAAAAAGGTTTACCTAAATGGTTAACACTAGAACCTAATCCGTCTAATTGGCGATTGATGTCATATAAACAATCAAATGATCATTTTGTTGAATGCGAGATTTTCTCCGCTAAAGCGAATTATATCAAAACCAAGTTTTTAATTCATCTCACACATTAAACTTCTAATGCAAGCCAGCCATTTTATTATATCAACTGCCTCATTGAGAATGCGCTTGACCGCGCAGGTGCAACTTTACGATAAACACAGGGAAAGAGAAAACCAGTGACAACCAAACTAACGAAGAAGCTTGGTTTTAAACAGTGACCATCAAACAATCAATGGGTTGTGAATTTCAGCGTTATAGGTTCATTCAAAAAAGCTCAATAAAAGTGTTGCCCTATTAAGCTACCCTAAACGAATCCTAATTTTGAGCACAAATTTGTTATAATGAGTTAAATATGTAATTTTAAATAGTACTCATTGTAAAGTATTTCTTTCATTTTGTCATATACCGTCATAGCGAAAGGCAATAAGCACACTTATAAACGCTGGAAACCATAATAGCACCCATAGTAGCCTTATCTATATAAAAAGTAACTATATGGTGTTGTTACAGAACTGTCGGATTACTGCATATCCTTAAGTAATATAACGCTACTGAAAGTGTTATTATAAAACTAGAAAATCAACAGAAGTATTTTAAAAATCTTACAGTAACCGCAATTACCTTAAGTGATGTTACATATACTTAGCAGTCAGCTGCACTAGATTAACGGTTAGCAGGTTTGCTTCATAATCCAAGATTCGCAGGTTTGATTCTGCGCTTGAGTTAGTAATTTTTCAGAGGGAATTAAAAATAAGATTTCTTAAAAATTATAGGACCTCACAAATTACATTGATCTTAAGCTTGCTCCGTCTCTCTAGTTACCTTGTATTGTTGAGATTAATATTCTTTTTAAGCTAAAAAAAGATTTTCAGTCAAATCTTTTACACTGTTGTTCGTAAATATTGATTCATTTTCTCAGTCGGTGGTTCTCTTAAACTATAAACAATAATAAACAGAAAGGTAACTAAAGTACGTTGTGTTTTTACGTTTCCTGGAGAATAACTTTTGATTTACTATTCTGTGTTTAAATGCGTTACTAGATAAATCCCGTCAAAACAAAACGGTCAAAAGGCTAATGTATTGAAGGACTTCCTTATATAAAAGTTCTTTTGTGTGATTACAATCTTTCGGGTTTCCATGAGTGATTATTTGAATAAACGCAACCAAATAAAACCAGTTGGAGATGCTAAGGCTAGCATTGTCAGCGAATTATTGGATGCGTTATTTAACAAACATTCCTGACATACCCACCAAATTTACCTATCCCAAGTTACTCCTTCTAACAGCTTATACCCTTCCACCAGGCTTATCTCTCTCTCTCTCTCCAACTTAACGCACCCATTCTCACCATAAAATTCTGCAACAAATTCATATGGGTACATATCATTTGTCTAATATCTATATCAACCTTCTAAACTTTATCGGTCATGTTCCTTAAGACATAGGACATTAGTTCTTCCGAAATCCCTATTCTAATCTTTCATCAATTGCGAATCTGAGGTCAAAATTTAAAAATTTCTAAAAAACAGACATTTACATACCGAATCTTGATTTATCGAAGATAAATCAAGTAAACCAATAGATATTTGTAATTATAGTTGTAAAAGCAGTTGCATGACAATTTACAGTACACAGAGTTTCATATAAATTGGTAACGTGTCGCGAAAGTGTCTCTAAAACTGAAATTTTATGTTTTAGATGTGACAGACAATTTGTGACATTGTACAACCTCCAATAAATCACTGCTGTAGTACTATATGGCAAACTTTTTTCAGTGTTTAGTGTTAGTGAAATGTTCATCCGAAAGTGATAGATGGAAAATCTGGTTCTTAAACTTTACCTACGTATCCTTTGAAAATAATTAAACGTTATTCATCATCAACTCTAAACTATACAAGATTAAGAAAGTGAACTGTAAACTTTCAGAAATAGCAGTTATATCAATCACTATTTGAAAACTCATGTAATTTATTTTTCAAATTTTGTTATAAAGCAAGTAATTTGTTGTATATTTTATTTTATTTTTTTATCACCTTTTTTTTAAGTTTTGTCTTGTTATTCATCATTTTGTTATAATACGTCTTCCTTACTGCTATACTACAAGAACATAAATACCTATTTAAAAACTGAATATAGTGAATACTTATAAAAATCTGAAACATTTGTTTCAAAACGAAGTTTTACTTGAACGTTTTATTTACTGAGTGGACAGAATAATATAGCTTTCTAATAGTGCTCAACGACAACTCACTTAATATTTTAAATTTAGTGTTCATATTATGATAATTTGCTTTTAACAATGAGCCAGGACATATATATTAATGAAACACCAAAGGACTTTCAAACTGCAATAAATAACATATATGATAAGCTAAATATAATTTTAACCTTTGTAATCTCAGCAAAAGAACAGATCTCAAAGAAACGAGAATGCAATTCGGCTATAACTCAAATTCAGCATCATATTGGATTTATCGTGCAAGAACATATTACACTGCAGTCCAAACCATATCCTCAAATAGAAAACGTTGTTCAAATCGCTGTCAAGGAAATTATGACTCATAGACCACCTCTTACATATTCACAAATAACATCTATTAGCAATTCGAATACATCTGTTTCTAAAATACAACTAAATAAAACCCCAACAGAAAGAAAATACAAAGCTTTAATTTTTCCTAAACCAAACAGCAATATTAACTGTTCTGAAGACACTAAAAAAAGCACTTACCCAAATAAATCCAAGGGTTTTAAACATTAAACCAGATAGAATTATTAAGGTTAAAAACAAAGGTGTTTTGGTTGAATCTTCGGACAGTGAAATATCTAAACTAATTGGAAACCCAAATTTAACAGCACTAAACCTAGAAGCAAAACTTCCTGATAAACTTTGGCCGAGAATAGTATTCTATAATGTACCAAGCAATTTAGAAAAACAGGAGTTTTTAGCAGAAATATTTGAAAATGTAAATGATGAAACTGATATTTCTGAAGACTGGCACAAAAACACCTTTAAAATAGGAACGAAAAACAATTCTACAACTAATTGGGTAGTTGAGATTCATCCAGAATTTAGAAATATTCTTTTGAAGCATAAAAAAGCTTATTTTGTTTGGATTGTTTGTACAGTAAGTGACTTTATACGTGTAACCAGATGCTACAGATGTCAACGTTTTGGCCACGTTGTCAAATTCTGCAAAGCTGATATATCCTGTGGTACATGCTCATCTACAGAACATGAGACGAGAAATGGTTCCCATGCTAATAATAAACACAATCATAAATGCACAAACTGTCTAAGAGCCAATAAAAACGAAACGAACCATACTACAAATTCAAAAACTTGCCCAATTTACATAAAGAAGCTAAATGATTATCTGCAATCGATAGAGTACAATGAATAAAATTAAATTCCTTCAATGTAATCTTAACTTTTCTAAATTGGCAACACAAGAGACATTAAATTATATATATAATAATAAAGTTGATATAGCGTTTCTACAGGAACCTTATTGTTACCAAAATGGACAAAAATATCACATACCATCCAGTAATCGTCTTAAAGTAATTGCAAAACAGAACAGCAGATTTTACTCCTGTATTCTGATTAATAACATGACTCTCGAGATTTTAAATTACATTCACCTGTCAAACGAATTTTTAACCATAGTCGGTTTATTTATAAATAACCAATCTATATACATATTCAATATATATAAACCTCCCCCAATGAATACGCAAAACTATCTGTTTGATCTACAGAACAAAATTAATACTTTAGAAGGCAGCAGATTGGTTATAGGTGATTTTAACTGCAGATCTATTCTATGGCATGATAGAATCACTGATGCAGATGCACATTCCTTAGAAGATTTTATAATAAATAATGAACTTTTTATCATAAATAAAAACAACCCTCCTACTTTTGAAACAGAATATGGTTCCAGTAATATAGATTTGACTTTATCATCTGTAGATTTACAAAATTCTATAAAAAATTGGTATGTGATACGAGATATCAACTGCTCTGATCATAATGCTATTCTATTTGAATACAAAACCGGCAATGCCCCTATAAATTTAACTACCAAGAGAATACTAAATCCAAATAAATTAATCTTCAATATGGTTAATATTGCCTTACAAGAATTTGTAGAACAAGAAAGAATTTATCAGGAACCAAAGAACAAAAATGAAATTGATGAAACTTTAAACAGATTCTACCAATTTATTGAAAGAAATATAATCAAAATTTCAAAACAAAAAATATATCCAGAAAGGCCAGAGTGGTGGACTCACAAAGTTGAACGGTTTCGGAAAATATATCTTGCAAAAAAGAAATTACTATATAGAAATCCCGTTATAACTGATAGAGACTATTTTTATAATGAGATGATACAAGCTAAAGAAAAATTTAAACAAGTGATGTTTGATGCAAAAAACAACTCTTGGAAAAAATTTGTAGAAGATCTAACAGTAAATCCATGGGGCGTTATATACAAGATGGCTTCAAAAAAGTTCCATTCTAAAGGAGTAATTGCATCTTTCAGGACTGAGGAAAACTTTACGAAAACCATACAAGAAACTGCTGACTACATTTTAAATAGTTTGCTTCCTGATGACAGTAATGTGAACAACTCAATTGAGCAAGATAGACTCAGACAGGATTGTCAATTACTTGTTCCATTAAATTTTAACCATATTTCAGAACTTACGTTGCCAGAACTTAACAGTATCATTTCAGAAATATCAACAAACAAAGCACCAGGAAAAGATTTATTAAAAGGAAAATTTGTTAAAGAAACTTATCACGTTCTGCAAAATGTTTTACTAAAAGTTTACAATAGTTGCCTAAAATTATGTTATTTCCCAAAAATATGGAAAATTGGTGTATTAAAAATATTAATTAAGTCCTCTAGTGAAGAAACATCTGACATAAAAAACTATAGACCGATTACTCTTCTGCCTGAATATGGAAAAATCTTAGAAAAGATCATCAAAATTAGACTAATAAATTTACCTGGCAGATTACATTCGCAAAGGCAATTCGGTTTTACACAAGGATTATCTACTATCCATGCACTTCAAAAATACATAAATATAGTTCACAATAATGATAAAAAAATATGTAATGTCTATTTTTGTGGATATAACAGGAGCCTTCGATAATTTATGGTGGCCTTCTTTGATTTCTGCAATGCGTCGTAAGGAAATCCCACACAATTTAATAGCTATGATAAAAAGCTTCCTAACATGCCGTAAAGTTATCTTTCAAGAAGAATCTATAACAAGTATGAAAAGCTGCACTAAAGGATGCCCTCAAGGTGCTTTACTAAGTCCTACACTCTGGAACCTCTAACTAGATGGTCTTTTACATCAAGAGCTACAACAAGGAATAAATGTAGTTGCCTATGCAGATGACCTTGTGTATATTATATCTTCAAACAGTAGAACTGAAATGAAAGAAATAGGACAAATGTGCATGACAAATTTAATAAACTGGGCTGATCGCTGCAAATTAACCATTTCTACAAGGAAGACTAAATTAATGATAAATAAATCGCCTCCAAGGATACATGATCGTGACATAAGAATTTACGTGAAAAATACTCGAATTGATATAGTTAATGAATTCAAATATTTAGGAATAATCATTGATAAAAAACTAAATTTTATTTCACATATTAGCAATTGCTGTTTAAAAGCGAGGTCTACAGTTTTAGCATTGCGAAACAAAATTCAGAAAACATGGGATGTAGATGTTAATGACTCATTGAGGGTTATGTATAATTGTGCCATTATACCAATCATATCGTATGGCATTGAAATTTGGGGCCACCGTTTACACACTAGGAATATTAAAAACAAAATTTCTTCGTTGTATGGAGCTTTCTGCAGATTGTTAATCAAAGGTTATCAATCTGCTTCAATTGCTGCCGCTGGCGTTTTAGCCTGCATTCCACCCTTATATTTGACCTTACAGAAAATTCTATGTTTAAAAATTCTTCAGCATAATCAATTTGGCTATTTTATAAATGAAAACATTAACCGAATGGATTTTGATTCTACAAAACACATCGTGGAATATTTAAACATCAAAATTATGGATCTATGGCAGCAACATTGGGAAATTTCCGTCAAAGGGAGAACTACTTTTACTTTTTTCCCTAACATCCCTGATAAACCACCATTACCTTTTAAATATTTAACTACGCAGATTTGGACCGGACATGGGCCTTTTAAGGCACATCTAAAAAGGATAGATCAAACAGAAGATGATACATGCCCCGTATGTCCTTTGGAGACTGACGACCCTATCCACCGTATATACGTTTGTCCACGTTATGCGAACGCAAGGCAAATATTAAGTGATAATATAAATGAATGGCCAATCCCCCCCAGAAGAAATTCCAAAAATAAACAACTATGATCTTTTGCACCCATTTTTAAGTGATTTCGTAAACTAAAACTAAACGTTTAAATTCTTTAAGCACCAAGATCTTACGCTTGTTGCGTTATCATACCAAACACTACTATATTTTTAATTTTCAGGACAATGTAAATAACTCTACCTTTTCTTTAAGATATTTCATGTTAAATCTTAACATTTTGTTATTAATGAATCATATATTTAATAATTTTGTATTGTTTTAATCTTCTATTTAATTTAGCTTTAAAATATTTTGCCCTAACTATATTATTAACTTCGTCTTTTGCTATTTTAATTTTTATAACCTAGTTACTAATTTATATTTGGTTAGTATTTATTTATAACGTTGTTTATTATTATTGTATGAAGTTGTATCAAGTATGTTTACAAGAAGCCTTTATGTTGTAACCTATGTAAATAATGAGTGTTCAATTTGACACTATTTTTGTAAATAAACGTAAAAAAAAACACCGAATCTTGTGAACATGATCCACAGCAAATAATAGGAAACTCAACTGAAAATTGTTGGTGATATAATTTGTGAGCAAGCGATACAATTGGTGGCGTAGTACGCAGGTAGAGAGACGATGGATGAAAACTAAGGAGAGCTTGCAAACTTACACCGTAAAGTCTTTAACTTGGAATCATGTAAATCGGTCCAGTCGTCAGTGCATGTAATGATGAAAGTGGCTTATTTGCGTAACTAGTTGCAAAATTTAACATGGGGTCCACTGAGAGGGCACCCCTAGTGTATAGGCTTTCTAGACCATATGTATATATTATTTCGAGTTTGTAGTTTTAAAAATCTAAAACCAAAAAAAATAAAACGTAAGTATTGTTGGCTAATCAACACAGTGAAAGTTTCAGTATAAAAAGGACCATGCAAGTCGGTATTGCAACTAAAACTAGTAAAGGCGGCCTATGAAAGCATGCGCCGTGTCATCTATACATCGGAACAATTGGAACATTAAACAGGGTACCCTGACCGTTGTTCTTCTATAAGCTTTTATACTCATTGTTGGTATTTTATCCGTACTAACATAAACAGCAAAATATTCTTGTACGTATCACACAGCGAAAAAGCAATAATATTATCTCTTTTTAAGTTTCAAGCTTATCTTGAACGACGTTGACAGACAGAATTAATAATACTACATTTCAACTCTCCATGACAAGATTATCTGTTGAGGAAGATGGCAGGATCAAATTCAAAATTAAATGCTGTTCCTTTCCTCTATTTGCCATTTAATGGATAACTTTTATATCGTGGTCACTCTGTATATAGAAACACTATTATTTTTTAGGATTTATAAAAGGAATTAACAATACCACTATATATAACTCGACAAGTTTTATAAAGGTGTAGGAAAACTTTATATAAATTTGTTAATACATATATATGCTGTTAACGATTATTGTAAGTTTTGTAAAATAGTGATGGGAATATCTATATCACTTCGTTATATAGCTTAGAGCTACAAAACTCCAAGAATCTTCTGGAACCTTCTTATACAGATTCAATAATTTTATATACCATTTATATAACCATGTGTTACCATAAGTAGTACACGAGGTTTATTAGATAATCAACAAGTGACCTCGCAAAGTATGAAGTGTATGCAGTGATACGTGTTTGTCTTTTCCAAAAATAAAAAAAAACGGTACTGCGCTGATTCGTAGATTACTGTGATGCTGTATTGCCGTATGATCCAAATATTATGAATGAAGAAGTAGTAGTTAGTAGGATAGTGCTTATTATTGAAAATATCCGGACGACTGTCCAAGAGTCTAAGAAGTAGAGCGTTTCAGCGTGCCTATTGTTATGACAGAAGAGCTTGTGCATTCACGTAAATTCAAAACTTTTCAAATAACTGGACTTTCATGTAATTTGAGGTAGATTCCATGTTCTCTTCTGCCGGAAATATTAGAGACACAATTTACAGACACAAATTGTGCTTTCGATGGATTCCATGTTTCACTCATTTGCTTAGAGAAATACTTTAAGCACTAACAAGGATTCTTTGATCATAGTGTCATAGGTGATGAAGCGTAGATCTCGTAAGACAAAATCGATACCAACAGATCGATACAATGCACTGGGCCGATTGCATAATGCAATGAGTACACTTACAAATTCGCCAAAGCCAAGAAAGTTAAAACAAGCATTGTGCGACGGAAAAGTTAGCAACTATCTTTTGGAACAGAAAAGGAGTATTGCTTGCTGACTTTTTTTACCCAGGAGCCAGAATTACTTCTGCAGTATACTGTAGAAGCTTTGGTGGGTAATTAAAAACAAAATACGCGGAATGCTGACTTCTAGGTTCGTTATACTTCAGCGGGTTCATGATATCTCAATTTCAGAGGTGACTAGGTACATAGACAATAATTAAAGATATAGATACTTTTTTTCTTAAGTAAATTTTTTGTTAAATATCTTGCATTTTTATGACTTGTTCTTCATGACTTTGCGGTTAAGCATCGTATTATTATTAGCTATAAATGTACCACAACTTGGTTTTGGATGGAATGCATGGGTGGATGCAACACTAACTTCTTTAACTATAGCTTTCTAGTTACATGTAGTTACCATGGAATGCAAGCATTTATCTGGCCTTGTATAGTTTATTTTAATTTCAAATAAGTTTTTTATATAACTGTATTTTTCATAGAAATTACACATAAATCAAAATATCTAAAAATCATAAGGTTTACCTTTATAAAAAGGGTGACTTGGTGTATGCACATGCATTTATTTTCAAATTCGAAAGGTATCTCTTGTTACATATTTTTTCTGTGCCCTGATTTAACATTTGCCATAAAATTAAACATTACAGTCTTGTGTTAATTCGTACATTCGGTTGATTGTAATTTTAGATTTGTTGTGATTTTTAACAACACAAGCATTTACATTTCACATTGAAAAGGTTTTTAGAGGTTTGTTTGTACGTAGTATTTCGTCCAATCCTCTCTGCACATAAAAATGTTTTTTGAACTTATTCCAGCGTCACTTTAATTCATATTTTAAATTGATGATATGTTTTTGATGTCATATTTATGATGATATGATATGATATTTTGTGATTTTAAATCCAATTAATTTTTAGAGTTCATCAAGTTCTTTAAAAAAAAAACACTTGCTAATTTACATTCATGTTCTTATTCGTGTGAATTTATTACTGAAAAGCACAATATCGGGTTTTTGATTAATTTAGCTGCAAGTCTAAACAGAAAATCTAGAAATAGGAAGAGGCTTCCATAAACTTACAATAGCTACCTTTTAATTATGGAAATGTACGTTATTAGACGTTTTAGCTTTGCAAGCAAAGTTTTTGAGAGTTTCTTCTGTTCTGTTGAGTAGATGTCATATCATATTCCATCAGTTATCAAGGTTTCTTATTTACAAGGAAATAATTGATTTCCCAGAAAATAAATTAATTCTCAATTCTGGAAGTTCATGTTCAACAACCTTCCTTCGAAAGATTCATACAAAGAAATGAACTTAGGACCAGTTTACTTACTTTTATTATTAGAAATATCCATTTTGTTAACTAATAAACCCCTCATTCTAACTTAAATTATTTCATTGATTGTCATCTTTATTCTAAACTATCTGTAAATAATCCAACTTCACTTTAAAACTGTTAATAATTAAGTTAATTAAACAGTTAATTATTTTACATAAACTGCTTTCAGTTCACACTACGATACTTCAAAAACGTCTTTTACGCATTTCAAGTATTTATAGTTATTGCGTCTACTACAGTACCACGTCGTTTGCAAGTAGTGAAAAGTCAATTTAGTTCACGGTCATTGAAATGAATAATTTATAGACTGCTGTATTGCACTAATTGTATTAAAATGATTAATTTAATTGATTTAATTTATTTTCTTTTAATTCTCTACTCACATTATTGAAAGAAAGAAGAATGAAAATGTTTTCATTTCTTTGCAGTTATAGAACTACCTGATATGAGAGAATATTCATTAATTTTTTTTAACATAATAACTGTTGATAGATGGAATCTGATGCTGTAATGGCTGTATTAGATTACATTTGCATGAAAAATTATAATCTAAAAAAAATACTTAGTATAGTTGTTAAATTTTTAATTATACTTTCTTAACTTTCCTCGTTACAGTTCTTTAAATTTTGTTATTAAACTATTTTCTTTTTTTTATAGGTAAGTTTCCACCAGAAAATGGTCAATGATCGCTTGTTGGTTGGTAAGACAAGTGGGAGTATTTCTCAGTGGGTCATATGGACTTTTATTTTAAACAGGAATTAAGATTATTAGATATTTAAAGATTTTGCTAATTCTTAGGCTATCTATATTGAAAATGAAAATGTTTTTGGAAACGTTGTGGTTAAAACGTCAATGCTTTGTAATAAAGAAATTTTTTAAATGCTGTTTTGGGTCTCTCCTAGGTTGATAAAAATTTATCCCAATCTAGTTTTATCTAAAATTGTTGATTAGCATTCAAAGGTTATCTAATTCAAATATTCGATATAATTGATATCTTTGGGGACGCCACAATGACTATAAAAAGGTCACGACTCCAAAAGCAAAGTTTTAAATTCCTCAATTCGTGACTTTTTAGACCTGAAGTAGCTGCAGTGAGTCATATTGTCAGTTACGGACTATGATTGGTTAGTTGCATTTGACAGGAAGGATTTACTAAGGAGGGCTAATATAATTAGCCTGTAGTAAAAGTCGGAAAATGAACAATAATGATCAAAAGTGATGAATTTTTTAAGGTTTAACAAGGTTTTTTTCAGTATGCAGGGTGTAACTAATAAAACTGCAAATCTCGTAATGGAGGGTAGCTGTAATGATTTAGAAAATCGCATTTTAATTTTAAGTAGCAGTCGCATTTTTAAAAATTTACAAAGGTACAGATGTTTTGCTTGTTTAGTATTTTTAATGTAATACGACTGCAAACTTACTTAAAATTTAAAATACAATCAAATATACGGAGATAAATCGACTTTATTTCGGACACCTCCTGAATTTAATAAAGAAAATAATAAAAGGAATCTTTATGGTTCAGCAATTTAATCTCTAAATTTCAATTGTGCTTAGTACTCTTAAGTCCAGGAAATAGAGCTTCGAATCACGTACATTTGGCTACATAATATAAATAAATAAATAGAAATGGTACACGTGCATTTATCTCATTTATTTAATAATTAAAATAGTCGAAAAATTGAATAACTAAAAAAGGCAAAACAAGGCAAAGTATGTCTATCAAAGTAATTGAAAACTCTTTTACTTAAACTATTTCGTAAAGGCAGAAACAATATCAGAGTAATGAAGTAAATATTAATTTAAATCTGGTAACATTTGTTAAAACAATTCTTCGGCTAACACAAACTAAAACCTTCTTCTGCTACAGTTCATAATTATTTTAAAGTTCAATAAAACAATTCTTATGTAAACTTGAATAACAATCTAATGATGTTACAACCAACAACCTTCAAAGAAATACATAGTTACTTAATCACATTCGATACTTGATTAACTTTAATAGCCGTTTCGGCCCAATTGATATTAATTGTAGAAGTAATTTTAATACGCCGAGGTTCAGTTTCAACTTTGTTAAAACAAGTTTGCAGCTCCTTCAAGACGATTCCATCTTTCAAGTAATTTCCCATTTACCAGTAGACTCGTAGCCATTTTTGTTGTGCCAGAATTAAATCAATAGTACTACTAATACTGCCAAATGAAATTTGGGATTCTGATCTTACTCACTCTTAAGTTTGCATCTCTACGAAACCTGTCTCTTCCAAGTTTCTTTTACAAATTACAACCACAGTTAAAAAACATATTTAAAGAAAACTACACACACTAATTGAATGATCAAACCACAACAAAATTCAAAACTCACCTTTTTGCAATATAATTAACAAAGGAATAGAAAAACAAGACAACCAAAACTTCACATGATATAAAACACAGTCAAGATAAAGACGTGTAATTCTCTATATATTTGGACAAACACAGGAAGGGGAAAAAGTGTTCTCCTCCCGAGATGCATATGATTTTTTTCTGTTACCTTGGAAAAAATTAAATTGGAAAAAGGTTAAATTTTAGTAAAAACAAATACCTAAATTTTTTTAATAATTTTATAAGAATTACCCTAAAGAGATTTTAGTAGCTTTTTTATCTCTTTTTATTCCATCGTCTGGTTTTAATGTCGGCAAACACATTGTATGTTTAATATTCAATTACAAACTAAAATTACGTAATTGTTGCTTGCTCTGTAAATATGTAGAGGTAGATTTATTTAATAAGGCCCAACACTTTTCCTCCCCAAGGAGGCAAAGTACCATTTTGCTTCCTGATTTCGGGAAGCAAAATGGAACTATACGAGGGGGTATTGATAAATAGTTAGCCTTGAATAGTTCTAGCAGGCAAAAATAATTCGCGTTGCTATGAAAACAAGTTGAAACTTTGACAAGTGCACGTGCAAAGTCTCAGCCCAAAAGGTGATGTTATTTTGAAATTGTGATTAAGAAAAGTAAACCATGTCAGATGAAGATTGGAACTTCAGCAAAATCGAGTATCGTTCGGTTATCAAGTACCTGTTTTTGAAGGGATTGTCTTGTAAAGAAATTTATGATGACATGTTAACAACGTTAGGAGATCAATGTCCATCCTATTCAACCATTAAAAACTGGGTTGCTGATTTTAAACGTGGAAGAAAAGATGTCACCGATGAGAAGAGGTCTGGGAGATCGATTTCTGTGCCAACGCAAGAAAACATTGATGCTGTCATGATATGATTTTGGATAATAGACGAATCGGCCTAAAACGCACATCAGAGACTTTGAATATCTCATACGAACGCGTTTTTCATATCGTTCATAATGAATTGGGAATGAAAAAGCTATCCGCAAAATGGATACCCAAATGTCTCAATGCTGATCAAAAGCGATTGAGGGTGACACCATCTCAGTGGATATGCAATCAATTTAACGATAGAGAATCAAACTGATCGCCTTGTTACAATGGAACTTGGATTCATCATTATGATCCAGAAACTAAAGAAATGTCTAAGGAGTGGAAACATTCTGGCTCTCCTCGGCCCAAAAGTTTCGTGTGCAGAAGTCTGCTGGAAAAGTTCTTGCCTCCATTTTCTGGGACAAAGATGGTATAATTTTCGTGGATTACTTGGAACATGGAAAGTCAATCACGGGAGAATATTACGCATCTCTATATCTCTATTAACCAAACTTCGAGCGAAAATTGTGGAATCACGGCGAGGAGAACTTACCAAAGGCGTCTTGTTTTTGCAGGATAATGCGCCCGCCCACAAATCACTTATTGCCCTACAAAAAATCAATGAAATCGGTTTTGAAATTGTCGACCATCCGCCATATTCTCCCGATTTGGCCCCATTGGATTATTATCTCTTTCCGAAACTCAAAAAGTCATTGAAAGGACGAAAATTTACATCAAACGAGATGGTAATTGATGCTGTGGAGTCGTGGTTTGCAGAACAGGATAAAACTATTTTTTCTAAAGATTAGAATTACTCTTTGATCGATGCATTAAATTTATAGAGTTGAAAGGTGATTATGTTGAATAAAATACTATTACTTCAAAGACGTGTAGTTTTTTTCTAGGCTAGGCCAACTATTTATCAATACCTCCTCGTATGTGAAGGTGGAAGAAAAGTAAGTTTTTATGAGTCATGAGTTTTTAACTTTAAAGCGGAACATGCACTGAAAATTAACGAAAAGATCTGTTACCTGTAAAATAGTAATTCCATATTAATTTAGGGTGCGTTTTCGCAGGCTATACGTATAAATTTAAGCAATCTTTGGAAGGCAGAATCTTTAAACTAATCGCTTAAGTAGGATTGCTGCTACTGCTATATGGCCACCTTTGCTCTATTTTGAGTCTCACTGTACCAATTTCTTTTTAAACATCTTGCCATAACTGGACTTGATATTACCTATGGAAGAATGATGCTTTGCAGCATCGCTTCGAGCAATCTTGCAAAACATTGATAACGTATTTTTTATCTATTGCTCTAAATAGTTCTCCAGCATAAGCAATGGAGTCTGGTTTTTCCTGATTAAAAAAAGAAGTGTGAAGAAATAGTATATTGTTTGAGACGATTTTCTAACTTGATAAACTTGCGAATACAATTGCTGCAATATCTTGCCCATTCCCGGCTTACAAAATAAACTTTCTAGCAACCAGCACCCAAAACTGTAAGGAGCACCAAAAGACCTACATTTCCAATGATTATTGCAGAATCAATATCGAGTCCTGTATTTACAAGAAGCGTGTCTGCATCTTTCGTTTCTTCCTTGGAAGAAAAATTTGAATCTTCGAATATCTTTTTTAACATAGAGATTCTTTTACTATTACTATTTTACTTATATAGTATGTATACACTCGGCTTCAAAATATAACTTTGTCAATTTTTGGGTTTTTTAAGAATTCCAGCGGCAAGTTATTCGAGACCCAAGAATTGGCAATACTAATATAGTATGCAATAGAAAGTGTTAATCTTTACAGCAAACATATTGCCATATTATATGGGGGGGGGGTTGTAAATATAGTACTGTAATAGTTTGATGGTTAAATGAAGTTAATAAAATTGTTAAGTTGATTTTATAATTGAGAGTACAGATATATAAAACAGACCTCGGTAAAAGCACAGTGAAGACATATACAAAATATAAACCACCTACCTTTACTATAAAAGAAAAGATCCACCGGCTATGATAAATTATTGTGAACCTAGACTTAAGTAACAACTGAGACTCTACCAGGCGAGTCGCTTCAATAGGGCAATAAATAAATATGGATCTATAAAACATAATTTATTAAAATTTAATTTATTAAAATTTAACAGACAAAATTTATTTAGCCACACACAATAAACAAATAAACAAAATTGAAATTAAAAAATTTAAAATAAAAAAAATAAGATTTGTCTATATTGAATAAAAGAAAGATTAATTCTAAGACAGTCTAATTCGTTTTATCTTCAGAAGTGATATCCTATCATTCATATAATCTTAAAAACTAAATTAAAATTAAAATAAATACCTTAAAATATTTACAAATATTCAAAATTACCGAATGAAATTAGTAACAACTTGCAAATCCCCTTGCATAACCACCCATAAGGTTTAATTACAAAATGGTAGAAATGCACAAATTCATCTCTCTTCATTAAAAAAATCCAAATAATTGATATTGCAGAAATTATTAAAGACCAGCTGTCTTCTTGATTTAAGTCCATTTAAATGTCACGTTAACCAATTCCCTTTGATTCTCCAAATTAAATGAGGGTTAATAAACTACCAACCTAAAAAAATTTCTTTACAAAAAAGAAAATTGAATCACTAAAAGAATTCGCAGCACTGTTTATTAGGTTAATTAAAATTGTTTATTATTAAAACAACTAACTAAATTTAGAGAACTTTAACAAAGATCAAACACTTTGACGTTTCATCATAACATTTTAATTTGACGTTTGGACTTTGTTTATTTTGAGGTCGTCACAGAACCATTAAGTTTAACATTTTGCTCTGGGCATATGTGCACTACTTGAAACCAATAAATTAACAGAGAGAGATATTGAGAGAGAGAGAGAGAGAGAGAGAGATTAAAAAATAACAAAATCATAAAGAAACTATCAAATCGTTAACTTCCAAGAAAATATTTCCAATTTAAACCTGCAGGTAAAGTAATAAATCTTTGCATACATCTCCACTAACATGCACCTTGTCTGCTTCAGGTCAAAGCAAGCATTACAATTCCTTCAATGCTTATTTATCTACAAAAATTAAGTAACCATATGCCATCGTTGTCCTTCTAACGGAATTTTATCAAGATAAACAAAAAATCAACTTTAAAATTTATCCTTCTTCTATTTAGAGTGTTATAGAGTGTTTCTTTAAGAAAATGAAATATATTTATATATTTTGATTAAGAATTAATTTGAAAGTATTATTTCCCCTGCAAGTTATGCAACCCATCTGACATGTTTGTGCTTAGGGATGCCTATATTCCAAATCATGTCATAAAAATCTTTACAATATATAGGGCATATGTTGTAGTTAATTTAATGCTCTTTTGTGTTTACTCCAACTTTTTTGTCGTACTAACTCCAAGCGTAGTATTTTAAAAAAGACTATTTTGACGCTATTTTTCCAAGATATTTAATGATTACAAATTTTAAAATTTTAACACACTAATTTTTATAGGGTTGAAAAGTTATTTTTAAATGTCAATTGTAAAATAATGCAATACTTTAAGTTTGGGTACCCTTCAATTATTTGTTTTTATATTTCCTGATCTTTTTTTTCAGTAATTTATTCTAAATATTTTTTAATTTTTGTCGTCAAGTCAAAGTTAATCCTAGCTAGAAATACATTTCCTTGGGATAGTTGCTTTGTGAGCGTATGCATAACTTATGTGCACATAAAAAACACAACACTTTAAAGTTTGGACAATAATCTTTAATCTAAAATCCTTTTTTTCTGTTTTATCTAATTGCATCAGTTAATATCGTGTTATTTGGACAAAACCGCTAACAACGGAAATTCAGTCTTGATGATTTAGGGGCCTTATAGGATAATTAACAGAACAAAAGGCGATATATTTTGTACTACATATACCCAAATAGTCTGGAAAGAACAAACGTCATTGTTTTGGCTACACTTTGGAATGTAGTTTAGTGCCTGTTATAAT
This sequence comes from Agrypnus murinus, assembly GCA_929113105.1. Taxonomy (NCBI): domain Eukaryota; kingdom Metazoa; phylum Arthropoda; class Insecta; order Coleoptera; family Elateridae; genus Agrypnus; species Agrypnus murinus. Next base: position 36,350,650 of record OV816025.1, on the reverse strand, counting down.
AAAATTAAATGGTACAACTGATTGTGAGAAGGATCATAAAATGGGTATCGATTTGCGTTGAAACCGCAACAACGTATTACGAGCATTAACTAGCAACAATAGAAATATTAAGAACAGCTGCCAATAGGCAATAAATAAATTTACATAAACAGTTGTGACCAAGAACAAAACAGTTACTATTTTATAGCCACTTGTTTACAACTGTGTCACGATGAAGTGGGCTGTACTGTACGTATTCGATGGAAAATTGCGCCTCCCATCTCAAATTAGGTTTGAAGTTACCCTGGCATCAAATGCGATAATAATGTATCAAGTGTCGTACTTTATTGATCGAACTAAAGTTTTATAAGCAAAATGATTAAAATTGATGCTTGTGAAAGCCATTTTTAATCCACACCTGGGACTATAAAAAACTACTTATAGCAGTTATCTGTTCTCTTAGGTGTAGTAACTTTAATCTAAAGGAGGGACATGTTAGGAACATTTTATTTCTTCCAAACTCCAGCCATTAAAAGTCGTTGATGCCAGTAATAAACTTTGAAAAATCTAGGTTAAAATTCAATTTTCTTAGATTACTTTTCACACTCATTTGAAGTTAAATACTAGGGGGTTAAATAAGTTTGAAATTTTAAGAACTTAAAATTGCTTTTTCATTTTAAACAAGAAGATGCTTCTTTTTTTTCTTCACGTTGCTTTTTAATTTAAGCATCGGCGGCGCCGCCCTGCGAGGTGATCTCAAAAATTAAATGCAAAGATCGCGGCAGATATTTTAGTTAAATGCAAATTTACATCTGTTTTTGCAGGATGTAAGGGTTTGAAGAGGGTCCGTTTGCGGTGTCATGGCTTTTAAACATATGCAGGCCCTTTGTAACTCGCCCACCTCAATCACCATCTCATTTTATAAAACATATACACTACCTATTTTCGTTTAATAATTTGTTTACATGGAATTTTCCCTGGAAAATTAGAAATAAAATCCCCACTTTAAAAGCGGAATGTAAAAGAGGTAAACGTTGGTACCCGAATGCAATAAATTACATTCCGCGAGAGGTTTAATTAAGCTCCACCTGCGTTTTTCTGCTATTTACTATAATTTTCTTGTTCTCCTTTCTAGAGTAATAATAAACCCGGATCAAGTTTCAGAAATTCCTTAAACCCAAAATTAAATTATTTCTATTTCCATTAAAACTTGCTGGCCACACAAGGAAATAGATAGAAATTTTAAGGGCACTTGAAAAGTTTAGTTTATATTCTATTGTTCAAGTGCTACGTTAGAGGGATCGTTTAGTGTTTTCTCAACCAATTAAATTGTGGACAGTCCAGTGCCAGTTCCACGGTTAGAGCCATAAAACAAAATCAACCTTTATTTCTGTTGATTTTGTAGAGCGAATTGCTATAAATTTTAAAACCGCTTCAAGAGGGGAATGTAAAGAGGATAAATCTCACTACATTTAATACTGTATCAAATCAACTGCAAGAGCGCTCGTAAATAATTTAAATATTATATGAGCCGGCAAGGACGGATAAATTTAGAATCAGTCAAAATTTTGTGTGCGGTAAAATAATATTCAAAAATTAAAAAGCAATTTGCGTGGATTACTGACATTTCCCTTCCAGTGTTACATTCAAAAGCTTTTGTCAGAATTACTGTATTTCCGAACATTTATCAAATATAGCCACTCAATCTGCTCAATAAATTTTATTGCGAATAGGTTTTATATTCTTTTTAATTAACATAGAAATAAAAGACTTACTTTGTTAATACTATAAACATAACGGGAGCGAACTATTACACCTTTATAAGTAAACTAGATCAAAGCGATTTTTAAAGTTTAAAAATTTTGTAATTTAAAGAATACAGTCAGGATGATTTAAAACGCCCCACTTTGTAGCAACTTTATTTTCGACCAGAAAAGGTATAAACCATACATCATATATATTACGAGTATTAAGTGGCATAAAATTCTCTATGTTCTGGTTTAGGGAATTTCGTATTTACTAAATCGGCGAGAGAGTGATGAAGCCATCGAACTTTTTAAAATTACATAGTAGGTATTTCTTTACTGAAATCGATAGAGTATTGTGTTCTCTTTTCAACTATAATAAACTTTTATACTCTTGCATGAGAAAATTTTCAAGAAAAACGTAAAAAAGGATTTACGGTTAGTAGATTTTGAATTTTGGCTACTCCAAATAATAAAACCAGATTATCTAGCAAGCTTAAAAAAATAATGAAACTTTAGTTATTCTGATGTTGCACATCTGTCAAAATTTAGTTATTAAAATTTTCTTGAATCGGACTACAAAAGGTTTTTCTACTAGGAATAACTCTTTCAGGATACCGTTGTCAGTAAAGTTGCAAAGTATAACTGCACTATTCTTTCTGTACTCAACATACACGTCATACATATTGATATGATTTAGAGAAAGAGGATGCTGCTGTTTAATAATGCCCCACGTTTGGGAGCCAAGATGATATGATGTTATTATACGCGACTAATAAATAAATACGTGAGAAAGTCCCAAATAAATCGATGATGATTGAAAAGTGATAAATTTTAAATTTGATTTATAATTGTTTATAATCAATAACAAATAAGACAGACTCTAGCAAGAGTACAGTGAAAACATACACAAAGTATAAACCACATACCTTTACCATTAACGAAAAATGCTCCGACTATAAGTCAATTTGAAACGTAAGTTCCTTACATAAATGAGACTTCTCAGACGAGTCGCTTCAATAGGGCACTAAGTAAATTAGAACTATAAGAGATTGTTAACTGACCACACATAAACAAAATAAATAAACCCAAGCTTACTCTTAAAAATATTTAAATGAAAAAAATTACTTAACACCACACAAAAAAGAAGAAAAACTAATTAAATTAAAATTGAAAAACAAAACATTTAAAATTAAATAAACAAAAAAGAAAATTGAATACCATAATTCCCTTTGGCTTGTTAATTAACATAATACTTCTATCACTACCAGAATTACTTTAAAAACTGAATAATTACCTTACATTAAATTCAGAATTCAAAATATTGGCGCCTTATAATATTACCGATTTGAATTAGTAGTAATCTGCAAAATTCTCTGTTTCTATATGATTCAGAATGAAAATGGTCGAGATGCCACAAAATTCCACCTGTCTTCATTAAAAAGAATTTGTGTTATTAAATAAAGTTGAAATTATTACCATCTGTATTTCAAACATAAGGTAAATTCGTTTAAATTTATTCATAAATAATTTTCCAACTTCCATCTCAATTCCAATAACAAAATTCCATCTTTGTCATAAAACTTTTTTTCCACAAAAGAAAATTCAATCACTAATTAACTTCACGGCACTGTTTATTTATTTAAATTAAAATGGTTTATTATTAATTGCACTACTTAAATTTAAAAAAATTATAACTCTTAACATTTTGTCGTAACATTAAACATAACCTTTAACTTTTGACAGGCTTTGACATATCATAATACAACATAAGCTCAAAATTTTCTAATTTTTTGATCTCCATGTAAACGCTTGTTCTGTACAACTGAAGTTCTTCGAGAGAGTGCCACCAGATTTCGACTCAATTTATATCTTTTTGAAAAACAATTGAATAACTTTTAATTAATTTTGGTAATTTTTCTAGTTCCAACTAAAAATTTTTAGTGTGAAACAAATGAATAGTTTTATTACTAAAATTACATAACCATATTGTTATTAACAACTAATTGCTTAAACAAATTATTTTTTTAATGATATAAAACACTTATACTAAACATTTTTAAAATTTGAAATAAATGTTTAAAAACACTTGTTGCTTCCTTTTCTTTAACTTTATCTCTAAATCCTATAAAGCAATTATTGCATACATTTTTAGTACTCAACTTTTAATTAATAGCTAATTTTAATTCATTCAGAGTACAATGATAAATCGCATCAATCTTTGATTTTCAAATGCCCAGATATTCTACAATAAATGATTCCTACATTGGCATTTGTGTCCCAGATGTACTCAAGAACTTGCTTGACAAAATTACAATGAAATATTTAAGTTCAAAGACTTCTTTCTCAACATTGAAAACTACAAATTTAACATGAAACTACCCCAAATCGTTGTATCTGAAGAAAATTTTCAATTTTCTCATAATAAAAATAGCAGGTAAATTAATAAGTAGCTGTGTAAATTTCCACAACCATACTCCTGATCTGTTCTAGGTGAAAACAAACCTTGAAATGGTTTTGATACCTAATTATGTGCAAATTTTAAGTATCAATAGTAAACCGTCAACTGACCAAGAAAAATTACTACAATTAAAAGAAAAATCACTTTAAAATTTATCCTTTTTCTACTTAGTGTATTATAGAGTGTTTCTTAAACATAACTGAAACATATTTATTAAATCTTTAAAAGGAAAATAATGTCAATTCGGTTTGCCTGAAAGTTATGCAACCCAAAAAGCATATATGTAAATGTTGTTGTTTATATTTTTCTATGGGCATGGTTCTGGGTAGAAATGGAAAGTTCAATAGAGTACTGGAATATTTTTTTATCTCATCTATTCTTTACTGGACAAGGACACAAAGATATACAATTGAAACTGCTTAAGTTTAAAAAATGTTCAATCCGATATCTCAATTGCAGTTGCATAGAAAAGAAAACCAACTTATAGAAAAAGAATGAGGATTCCGTGGGGGGACTATTTCGACTATATACGTGGTAATATAATTGGCGCTTTTACAATGTAACTTCAACGTTCCGTATAACTGCTTTTTTAAACAATCGATTTCTAAAACCTTATGGACTTAAGAGAATAAATCTTCTACAGTAGCAACTGATCAGTTTTGCTTAGACACGAGCGTCTCGCGCCACATGCGATCCGACGTTTATTTGACATCGCAGGATTTGACAATAGGGCAATCCAACCAGCTGTCAAATAAAATTAAATATGGCTGCTGGATGACAAACAAAGGTTTGTTGTGTATGGCATTGAAGTAACTTATAAATAATTTTAGTTATATTTGTAGAACAAAAGAGTTCAAGATGTTCATAACATGACAATATGCACCTTCTTGTTAAGATTATATATGTTTAATTTCAAAACAAAAATCAATTTGAATGCAAAGTAAACCAATTACTAAATTTGATAGACATGAAACATCAAAATTACTAAATTTTCGTTATTTTAGCTAAGCTTGCTAGATAATTTCGTTTTATTAATTGGGGTAATCACAATACAAAATCTGCTAGCAGTAGATCCATTTTCGGATTTTTTTTTTCAGAAAGTTTTCTTATGTAATATTTATTATGGTTGAAACAGAACAGAATACTCTATCGATTTCAGTAAAAAAAATCATGTAATTAAAACACCTATAATTTAATAATTTAATAATAAGTTTGCAGTTTTAAAAAGGCTCATCTTTCAGATTTTTATTGAATTCGAAATTTATTCAAACATCAAAAATTTATAAAATTTTAGTAAAGTTTCCTAAAGTCCCAGTGAAGTATGTAATTGTTATAAAAGGTTCAAATAAAGAATCTGTTCATATAGATGGTACCATGTTCATTATTAAAGCAGACTAAGTCTACAGACTAGGCATGTTCCATACTCCTAAAAATAGCAATGTTAAACCAAATGTATAAAAGAAATGATATAAAAAAATTTGAAAATTTATAGGACTATATCTCTATTATCAATTTTTTCCAAAAATATGGAAATGGTTGGTTTCTTACCTGACAAATTGCTTACAGTGTGAATCCTTAAATACTGCACCTGGTGTAGTTTATAAATCTGAACTGCTTAAAGTGGTTGATGTGGAGTTCGTGTGTTTGTTTGCCGATGACACGTCAGTCATTTTATCGGCAAACAACATGAACGAAGTACCAAGGCCACTACCTGTGTGGATTAAATGCACAAATACTCTATTGATAATGAATTACTGTTAAATGTTAATAAGACTAAAGTAATGTTTTCTGCTACTGATAAACAGCAAAGTCGGTATGTTAAGTATGATGATAAAAGTCTGAAAAATTGTTGTGCTACCAAGTTTCTGGGTATTACAATAGACTCCTGTGTGAAATGGCATGACCACATTGATAAACTGAAGAAAACTTTATCTACTCAGTGTTTTGCCCTTTATAGGCTAAGGGACATTGTTAATAGAAAAATATTATTATCGTATTATTATGGCCAGGTGAATTCAGTCTTAAATTATGGAATTGTTTATTGGGGCAACTCCAGAGCTGTAAAATATATCTTAATTGTACAAAAACGAATTATAAGAATAATCGCCCGTAGAAAAGTGCATACATCTTGTAGAACAATTTTCGCAGACTTAGATATTCTAATAGTTATTTCTATGTACCTATATCTATAATTTTGTAATTTATATTAAATCTAACCTTCACAAGATCAACAAAACAGGAGAATACCATGCATATAACCTTCGTTTTGGTGATAACCTAAAGTTGCCTATACATAACCTAACTCTTGTTGTACAAATGCGAATATTACCCCTTTAAAATTATTTAATCATTTATCAGGTTACATTATGAATGAAACTAATGTAAATGTTTATAAAAAAAATAAAAAAATGTTTTGGTAAATAAAGTGTTCTATTCTATAAACCAGTATTTACCGAATGTTCTAGTTATATAGTATTATATAACTATATTTTATGTTACTATTACTAGTTATTTGACGTGTTCCAATATACCCTATATGTACGATTATGGAAATAAAGCGATTTATTATTATTATTTCAATTTTAGATTTACTGATCTCACGAGCTTCAAAGATATTAGGTAGATGTTTTTTTGCAGTTCAATGTTTTAAAGTGTCATATATAAGAGTCGTAGTAAAAAAATAATAGGAGTACCAAAGGCTTTATTCATAACTTTATAACGTCTCCCGAGACCTCCTCTTGTTGAAATTAACATTCTGGAAACTAGAGGGGAATAAGCAACCACCAGTGCTGCCCAGTAATATCGTCCGAGACCATCGAGTGACATTTATGTAATGTCGTCCAGTCGAGGCTTGCCACGCCGAACTTGACACCTCCAACCAATAAGTTAGCTGTGATGTTAATTTCTTTAAGTAACTTTTTAAGCTCATTGATCTCACATTACAACACAACCTTGTTGCTAATGACATTCTTCAATAACAGCAATATTACATATTGCCCATTAATAAGGTGGGTTGTTTCACACTCATAGAAACGATTTTAACTGTTTGTAATTTTTTAATTGCTCTAACCATGCAGTGTATGATGCGTCAGGACTATTAATTGTTCTTTGTTTAGATACAAATGTCATATTGTGCGAGTGTTTTCAGAATGACCTCTAAAATCAATTTATATGTAAAGGATACATGCGTGAGCTTTTCGACGAAGCATTCAGTTATACCGAAATTATTATATCTATATTCGGCCTTAATACCAAGAGGAGACGAGTTTGATGCAATTTTAATAAGTGCTAAAGATTGATGGGTAACTTCTTTCTTTGCTTCGGACTCTCTGGGAAGGATCTTTGTACTAACTGTAACTTGTAGGTATGTAGGTAACTAAAAACTAAAGTTCAAGTGAAGTGAAAAGGTAAACTCCAAAATGTTGTCTATATTCCATAAAACACTACAGAAATGTTCATTTGTACGATTTCTTCAGTTTCAAGCTCCACCAAATTTTATGTTTAATGAGCATTACAATAAATATGAATGCTCTTAGTACTGTCTATAAATGGTTTTTCTACCTATGAAGAAAAATGATCAAAGTCCAAGAAAGAAAAAAGGAAGCATCACACTTGCATCACTCTGAAATCGTCGAGAATCTGCACTCAAGATTTATGTAGTAAACCCAATTTCTAAAACAGAATATTTCCAACAATGGATTTTTCATAATCACATGTATTTACGTCCTAAAATGTGAAGATTTTTGCAAAAACGAAGCCGGAAAAAGGAAAGATCTCATTGAAGGATTCATCAAATTTAGTCGAGTTTACCACGAAAGCAACCTCAAAAAGAACTACATTTTCAAGGGAGCATTAGCGGGTTGAAACAGGCTACCAAGAACTAAAACACCTTTATGAATACGTTAACCAACGGAGAAAATTTAATCATCCTACACAATAGCCATAATATAAATAAATTAAAATAATCTTAAGAGACACCATTACAATCGCAATCTGGTCTAACAATTCGAAAAAGTGTGGCTTATCCCTAAGGAGAATGGAACGTAGCAAAATATTTAAAATTGAGCTAACCCTGTAAAGCGTCTGTCTGTCTGTCTGTAACAGGATATTTATCTTATTTTCAATATATATTTTTTGTCTATGCAAAGCAGTGCGATAATACTTGAACGTGAAGCACTTGCATTCTCTTAGCATCTGTGAAGGATCTTTTCTTACTTTTTAATTCTCAGCAATCTTAACTTCTTTGTAAGATTCAAGTTTAAATATTCTATTATTGTCCATCTGTGCTACTATGCTTTACGCTGCAACACTAGCGGTTTTTTTATGTACACCATAATAATGTATACTAACGTAGTATTATAAAAGGGTATAATAAATATTTTTATCCGATTTTATTGAAATTTAATATTACATTCACGTCAAGTAAATCCTTTTGGACCTCGGTTATCTTTTCTTTCCTATCATTCTGTTATACTTCAAAGAATTTTCATTGGAATTTTCCGATATTTTCTAAATACCATTCAACAAAATACTTTGCTTACAAGAGAATTTCGTCATTTAAAATTGTTGTTTCATTTTATATTTTATTTTAGATAAACTCGATCGTCTTAAAATTAAATCGTCATTTTCAACTTCTTTTCAGTTCTTCTAATAACCCCGAACAAAAAATTAAGATAGATGATGCTGTAATTTCCATTTTCAGTGTTTCAGTGCTTCAATTGCACCTCTTGTTTTTTGCCAAAACTATCTATCTTTCACTCACTTCCCTGAGTGAAAAACCGTGTCTGAATCAATCTATTTCGAGCTTTTTACCTTTTTTACTTCGTTTTTTCAAACAATCAATATAATTACTCAGATAATCCATTTGGGCATATAAAGAATATTTACGGTTACCACAACAAAAATATTTAGGAACGCATAACTTAATGGGAAATTTTGTTTGTATCTAAACGGGTATATTGGATGTAAAAGTAAAAAAAAACACAAACACACACCAAACGATGTTTACCAGGAGATATAAACAGGAAGGCAGGAAGGCTTATAAACAGGACTAGGGAAGTCCTCTTAGCGCGATTGGATTTAGGGAATTATCCAGATTAATCTATTCAAAAGGAAGAAGCTTATCGAGCTTTGCGGCAGGACTAACGAGCCCAGGATTCGATGCTTTCCAGCTTTTTAAGCATCAACCTTTATTTACGTTTACTCGCATTTTAAATGCAAGTATCTTTTTTCAGGTTTGAAAAATGGATGGCGAGACAGTAAATAAAGAAAAATTGCAATAACTTGAAACTTTGGAAACACTAACAATTGTATTAACTTGAAGAGTCTTACAAAACCAGACCATCAAATCAGTAAGATGGCATGAAAAAATAAAAAAGTCGTAAAAAACTTTTTAGGTTTTTACGTTTTCTTTTTGATGTTACTTTCTCTACTATAGATAGAGTAGTCAAACTCAATTTTACGTGACAAAAAACAATGCGCCGTCTATGATAGGGTTAGTCCGTATTTTTTTCTCTTCTTGCTCTCTGTCATACGTGTTTAGATTTTCTTTTAGGTTTCTTTTTTTCATTAGGAGTTTTTTTATTCTATTTTTCCAGTTCGCGCGCGAAGTATAAAAATAACAGTGACTATAAAGTCAGGCCGCAGTAGAAATGAATACGTGAATAAAATTTATGAAGTTCGCCAAGATATATTGTTTGAAGGATAAATTGTAGAGTTTTCTAGTTTATTTAAAATTATTCTCGGTATTGTATATATTACAAATCGATCTTAAAACAAATCTAAAATGTTTTATTGTAGACTCAGGTAAATCCATTAATTCGTTCTTGTATTCCGTCAATCAAGCTTTTTGAATATTTGTTACTGTTTTTGAATGTTTCTGTCAGTCAAATAAGATATAATTGTTCCATTTTTTTATTAAGCTACATTAAGCTTAACAAGTCAAAACACATCAAGAAAAATAATTTATTGCAGTTTGCTGTTGTCAAAATAATTAAAAATTTATTGCCTAATTGATAAGTAACAATATACAGAGAGTAACCATGGACACTTAAAGTCAACTTCTGGCTCTGCTTGTATCTTTCGGCATTCGGCATAAAATAAATAAACCAGGATAAGAAGAACCATAACAGCTGATGTCATAAACGCCATCTGTTAAGAAATATAGTTCCAATAATTTTAAAGTTGATACATCTGATATTCTCTTTTAATTAAAATAGTTGGCTCTTTCTTTCTCATTTTTTGTAATGCATATTCATTCTCAAATATTTTTAAACTCATTGCTTATCAAATTTATGTAATTAGGTATAGCATTAATAATGTAATTAAGCAATAAGTACTAAAATATTGCACATCAACTTAAACAAAGGTAATTTATTCAATTCAAGCACAATCAAACATAGCTTCAATCATAATTCTCAAGCTATAAGTTATTGACAGGTCTTTATTTTTTAATGTGATATTATTTATTAATTAACGTCACAAACATTTACAAATAGTTTTTACCGTACAGATTGATTAATGACTACAAAGCAAATACAAGAAGGCATTATCGTCCCAGAATGTTAAAGTCTGTCGTCTGCGTCAGCATAAATTTGTATTTTGTATTTGTAGTTTCAGCTGATGTCTTTGAAAAAATAAAATAAAGTGCACTTCCCTACAATAAAACAGTAAAAAGAAAAAATAATCATTAAACAGTAATTGGTAACTAAAAATAAATTGTATCCGACAGTACAGGCTCTTAAAGGTGCTTCAGCGGTGGTCAAGCGCACAGCGAGTCAAAAATCACTCATTTTGCCCTTATTTTCTCGATATTTAAAATCTAAATTTTAAATTGAATATACGTATGTATAGGTATACACATATATATGTTTGGTTTTGTAAAACAAAAGAGAACACCGGCTGATATAGGAGTCTTCTTCTCTTCAGCCCGATGTGGATTTAATAATTGGACATAGAGCTAAAGCGAGCCTAGTAGGCTTCCAAGTTAAAGTAGAACAGCGCAAGAACAAAGGCTTTATTCCGATGATCTTGGTCGGGAGGAGAAGCACATGAGGTTGTACATTGGTTTGCAAAAAGTCTGTGTACACTTAAAAATAAAGTTTTCTCCCAGTTTTGGTTATATAAATATGTATTTTCCGAATTATGATATGATAATTCAGAAATTTTAAGAGTACGGGAATTTTTTGCAAACCTGTGTACCTCCAGAGCAGGCATAGTAAAGGCTCCATTTTATCTCTAAGTATAACAGTCGAAGCACTAATTCTTCCACGGAGCCCCAAACTATCGCATACGGCCACTAGGACTCTATAAACCATACGGGGAGATGCTAAACCTCGACTCAACGTCCAACTCCTAGCAAGCACAGAAAAATAAGTTATTTTTGGAATAGTATTTTTGCTGCGTGGTAATAGTAATTTAACTAGCAAGCTTTGTTAATTATTTTTCACGGGCGATTTGAAATGTTTGTGGGCGAGCGCCGAAGGAGCGAGCCTCCATAATCTAGTGAGCTCAGTAAAGTTTAGTTACAGATCATACCACGTACAAGGTATTATTTTCACCTTCACTAGCGTTTTTATATTAATGTATTATAAATGCTGTATAAAAAGATATTTTTGTAATCAAAGGCGGTAGGACAATTTATAGCTAGACGTTGTCATCTGGTTGTGATTAAGTAACAAATTAGTTTCCAATAGCTTTTTGTTGATGAGCATTGTAGAATTACACAAGTCTCTTTTAGGAACCAGTAATTTTCTTCAGGGCTGTAGCTATAACTACTCATTTACTTAGTTACTATAATTGCCTATAAGTGCCATTTACAAGGAAAGTGGAAATAAAAATATTTATATATGCCAAGACATATTGTAAATATGTCAAAAAGTGTTTGTTTTTAAAACCGCATTCTCCTCGCAGTTCGAAAGGAGGAAGAACAGGGTCTTTAGTTGATGTCTCTATCTGTTCCATCTGCATGGTTCTTACGGGCCTCTAATTTGATCCATTGTGAACAAAAACTACACTAAAATAAATAAGATAAGTTTCTGAGTCGGATTGAAATAAAGTCGGACCTCCATTAAAACTAATTTAATGATAAACCTCTACTGAACCAGAACTACAATCTGAGAAAGATGTTTTAGCGCTCTAATGTATTGCAGTTGTAAACAAATTTTAAACTTTACAAAATTTTGATATATATTTAGTTTTGGCAAATATCACAACCTTGCTCGAGTATATGGTAGTCATAAGGATAAGATCAACAGACCTTATCCAAGTACGATTCACGAACCCTGTTTTACTATTCTATAATTTCGCAATCTTCATTGCTTAGCTTTTCAGAAAGCAACTGTCAAATTCAATATAAACTATTACTGACTGACTAAAAAAATATAGTAACAATTATAACATAGTGAACAAAACAACTTTTCTTCAAGGCCAACCTACAGGAAAATGACAGTTTTCCCACACGAACTAGATAATTGCAATCACCTAAGAGTTTGAAATATTCTGCTTTATCATGTTTGATGCATCGGCAGTTCGTCGACGACACATGAAGCCATCAAAGCTTATCTAACATTTTTAATAATCCTACATCGGGAATAATTTTTAATTAAAGGTATATATTAATTATTTATTAATTTTTTACAATAAATCATATTATAAATGCAAATTCGCATAAGAATTGTTTCCCTGACTGGGGAAACCCAGGTCTCCGGCTTTACGTGCCGACGTTTTATCCAACTGATAAAACGCCAACCTACCGAAACTGCCGATCCGATTATTTAGTTGGTACGGAAAAATTGTCATTCTGCTGTAGGTTGGCCGTGGTAGCTCGCTTTAATAGAACGTTGGCACGAAGAACCGAAGGCTTGGTTCTATCCCCAGTCAGGTTGATAATTATTTTATGCGAATTTGAATTTGTTATACAATTTAATGTAAAACATTAATGAATAATTAATATTTACTTTAAACCAACCTTTTAATTATGATTTTAATGTCGAAACGCCGCGTTTTACATTTTTGCCATTTACATGCCGTCTATTTCGGGTACTATCGACTACAGAGAAATATTTTACTAAATTTGTACTTCACCCTCACCACACACAGACGCGCCCACATTTTTCACTCTAAATATTTGTTACAACAGCTAGGCTGTCATCTTTAGTAGTCACTGAAACACTAAACTAAAATCTAACCTTATATACCAACAGAACTTCGCGGGTATTCGGTCAAGTTTGACTGACTAGTCAAGCTTGACTGATTACTGGAGCAATTCTAGACAGCTAACTCAGCTAAGACACTGGAATTAATATGGCCTCAATCAGAGTTAATTATCATTTTTCTACTAATAATTTTAAGCTTTCAAAACGGTTAGATTCTGTTGGGTTGGTTACATGTCTAATTCATTTTACGCCTTTTATAGATTTGTCATGTCTTTTCAATTTAAAGTAAGTTGAAGCTCTTTGTACCAAACCTTCAAACATCTCTTAGTTTGTCCTATATATGCTTGATTACAGTTATTAGTTATATTTAGACCTTTTGGAAGACATGGATAAAGCGGCTTTTCCCTAGTTTATGTATCTTAGGTACACAACACATCCTAAGGATAACTGGATTGGATATCGTTAGTCCAAACTTTAAATTATCACTAATGACATTTTTACATCCCAACAGTTTTTCAGGTATCTGAAATCATTTTAGGTAAAGGGTTTTTTGTTAATTTTGAGTATGCATTTTGCACTTTGTAGAGGCTACAATGTATGCAATTTGTTTTACTACAGAATATCAAGAAACTCACGTCTTCATGTTACTACCTTCGAATAGGTATTACTTGGATATTTTGTTGTTTGAATTAGTAAAAATTATGTTATCGATTCTATATTCAAATAATTCATTAATAGGGAAAATAACTAACGTGGTAAAAGGGTTGACGAAATTCTACTGACTGATTAAGATCAATGCTAAAAGATATGAAAAATAATAAACAACCCAAAATCAAACAGTATTTGACGTTGTACCCAACCACTTTCTATTAGAGCTAACAACAACAAGCAGCTTTTGCACTAATCTTCACGCATATATTAGGGTGAGCAAGCAAATAAGTTGAATTTTTTGTAAATTGTTATGCCGACAAATTGAGAGCTTATGTTTTTGAATTGCGTATATTGCTGTAAGATATGTTTTGGTGGTTTGGATATTTACTTCTTCAACTATGAAGACTATTTGTTACTACATACAAATCTGCTGAAAAAGCGTTTGATGATAATGTTATGATCTAAATCAAAACTCTTCTTGAACAAATGTGCGTCTGATGGCGACGAACAGCATTTTGGTTATTGTTGACGAACAGGATACCGAAAAACAGCTGAGATGAAGCAGCAGTTGCCACAGTATCACAATTTCAATGTGAAAATCAGGGGATCAGGAGAATAGATAGAAAAATTATTTGGTTCTCCAATACCGCGCTGACCATTCCTCATCTCTTTCCAACCCGAGCTCGTTTACTGCAGTTAGTTTGTTTCTGTCGCTCAAAATTTTTTCAGTTCAGGCAGGATACGGTAGACACGATATATAAACCTTTTGCAGACTTTAAGGTTTAATGATGAACTCATTCGGCACACTAGTTAACGACATTTGAAAGAGGTGAACATGTCTTTTCTTTTACAACTTCTAACAAAACTAAATTAGCAGCATTACATCCAGTGTGTTTATTTAATAAGAAATCTCTCAAAGACATGTCAGGACTGAATATAAGAAACTCTTATTTGAATACTATCCAATAAGTTCATTTCTCTTTATATCTTTCGTCGTAAAAGCCACTTTAGTACAAAAGTTATGAGTTTCTGTGATTACGACACAGTCATTTTCTTTATTTTAATATTTACAAACTATTCGATAATCAACGATGCTGTTTGTTAGACGTTGCCGTCTCGACGGTGTTTGTTGCAATTATGTTAAGAGGTACTTTTAACTAATTAACTATTATCAATACTCCATAATACACGAATACATGGAGTTGTCAGTCATCTCTCGCATACTGTTTAACATCAAGCACTACATATTGTCTTAAAATAAATAGTTATAAATTATTCTTTATTACATGTACTATACCTCTTAATATATGAACATCCTGTACAAATATACAGGGTGTATCTAATTTAGTGATGAGTTTATATCTTATATGGATCATAACAGAGATGCTAAATTACTGGGAGATTTTACTATAAAGTATAATTTACTCAATTATTAATTTGTTAATATTATTTTGTTATAGTACCTATTACTTTTCTTTTACTTACACTATTAATTATTATTTTACTCAAAATATTGATTTTGATAATACGCATGAGTTTCCGCTTAATTGAACATTATTAAACAAAAGACCACACATACACACACATACAATTGTAATTCATTTGTTATAACATATTCACAACTCAATTTTATTTGAATAGAATTATGACAGTTTCTAAATTTTCTCCACCACAATTTCTAACTCATAAAGCATAGTCGCAAATCATTAACACAGAATATGTATGAATTCATTCATTATGTATTACTGCAATTCATCCATACAGGCCAGCAATATGCACCTATTACTGGTTATAATGATCAATTTATAACAATAATTACATCAGCGTAGACGACTGTTTAATATTACCCTACAGGCTGAATATTATATTATAGTCAGCTTTAAACTTGAAATTTATAAAATTATTCTGAAATTTATGAATTAAGGTAGAGTAAAAAGCCAAATTTCGTTTTTATTTTTCCTTTTAATAGTTTATATTGTATATTACTAATAGATTACTTTTTTCCCTTTTCCCCAGCAACATGAAACTAACCTAACTAAATAGGGCAGTTTCTGTAGTGAAAACGATAAAAATACATTTCAGAAGCCACTTACTAAGTTAGTGTTTATTTAATTGGAGGATGCGTTCAAAGACGTAGAGCGCTACGGAAGAATGACAGTGACAACAATAAAATGATAGCTATTCACTGTATTTTTTACGCTTTACGATGATGGACGCATCCGACAGTTCAGTGAATTATTTATTGTCTAAATGACAGCCGAACTCACATAATCGATTCTAAAGTTAGAAATTCTTTATCAGCTGTCTTGAATTGCATGCTAACTTATTGCTGATTTATTGACTATTTTATAGGACGAGCTATGGGTACAAGTTTTACGAGGTGCAGACTGCTGTAAAATACTGCAGTTGTTAGTCAGACAACCGGTCAATTATCATTACGCAAGTGGGAGTGTTGTTTAGGTGTAGATGTAAGAGGGAGATAATTTTAGGTGATTGTCAGATTATGCTTATGGCGCTAGTTGTAAGTTGCTTAGCGTCAATGCTGCTATAAAATATTGCCAGTTCCTCCAATAACGTCCAATCTCAGTACTAGTAGCACTTTTAAGACATCGAAGAACACCAAACGTAGCAACTGCATCTTAGAACATTAATAAATATCTAAGAATGTTAAGATTTTGCATTTATCTGTTACTATAGTTAAGTGGAAAATTGCCCTTACCTGCCTCACTAGAACCAAAATCACATCATCTTTAAATGTAGTGTGACTTCCCAATTAAGCCCCTTAAGTCCCAAGAAAACCAATTAAGCAGGTATATTTTTTTCGATAATGGTAGCTTTCTCCGCTGCTTTCCTTTCCTATTTGCATTTTGTAATAAACCACTTTTCTCATAAAACAGAAACTCTTAGAATGCACGTTATCATGAAGAATTTTGTAATAAAAAACGAGGGGGAGAAGTTTTAAAAATAAAAACTGAGGGTTTGATGCTCCATGTCTCTGAATGCTTAAAATTATGGTTCTTGAAAACTGTAAAGCTCAAGGCTTCAAAACTAACCAAAAACCACAAGCTTCTAAATTTATGAGACTTTGAAGCTGATTCTGTAAAACTTCGAATCACAAAACCGAATCTCCCGACGTGGAAACTGGCCATATTTTTATGGTTTTTCTTTGAAATTTTCAAAATTCGAAACATAAAGCGTAAAAAAGACAAAACTTAGAAGTATTGTGTCTAAAACTCTGAAGCTATGAAAATTTGAAAACATATTTACACTTGTTGTAACAGAGATTTTAAACTTTGAATTTTTGGTAAAATTTAGAAAATTCTGAAACTTAGAATTCTGAAAATATGAATATGATAAATTTTGGTTCTTTCAAAAGCTAAAAAATAAAACTTGCAAAGATTTACAATCTTATTTCTGAAACGCTACATCGAAAACTGGAAACTGTCATACCTAGAAACTTTCAGACTTTTAACACTTATACTGTTTTTAAAATTTGGGATATCTGGAAATAATTTTTAAAAATAAGAAATTTAGAGTTATCTGGATCTCAGCATCCTTAAAGGTTTTTTATTGATTACATGAGCGTTGTTACGGTTTAAAACTCCAAGTTAGTTCTCAGATATAATGGATTGCCACGATCTAGTTTCCTTTTTTGAAGAACTTTGTGGTTTCCATTTTTGGGATTTTTAGAAGGTAGTATATTACCTATTTAGTAAATCTTTTTCGCATTTCCTGTTCCTTTTTGATAAAGATACACTTTTTGCTTTATTTTTTGTAGATCATGCTTATATTTAAAAAAAATATATCAAATCTTGCACTTAGTGGATTGAAACTTTAAAAATTTCGGAAAGTTCGGAAAGGAAAGTTTTCAGTGAGTGATTTCGTTTAATAATGAATATTGTTTATGGATCCGAACGTTAAATCCTATATTACAAGGAAATATTGAGATTACGTCAAGGCCTTTACGTTCTCTTAGTTAACTCGGATAGTTAATTATCAATTTATTCTTTTTGTAGTAAGGTATTTTAAATAAGAATTCAAAGTACATAGAAAGACGATATCTATAATTTATAATCAATATAATTTGTACTTGATTATTGTATATAATTTTGTTTCTTGTTGTTCCGCTTCCAGTGCTTTAGGTTTTATTAAGTTCCTGAAGTCCTTATCAAATATTAGAGAATCATCATTGGTCGAATCTGGATCGTATCCACTCCCAGAGCTAGCCATCGCACGTTTTTATAGCGCCTTCAGAATATTAGCGCCATTCCAACGGTTTTCAAGCGAACTTGGCGAAGAAAATCAATATATTTCTCAACAAACTAAATCCCTTATTTTGAAACTTAAAACTGAGGAATTTTAAAACACTAAGCATCTATCTTTATAATTCTGAAGTTTGCATTTTGATATCCACCAACTCTGAAAACCATAAATCTTTGAACCTGAACATTTATTTTGCCTAAAATTATAAAACGTTAAAGCTTAAAATGTGCAGAGATTTAAACTCTATTTCTGAAACTTAATTTTGCAAGACTTTGAGGTCAAGAAAGCGCGGTTGAGAATGGTTTATAAAACAACCGTTATGAAGTTTATCTCCAATGAAGTCAACGAAAAGCTTTGGTGAAAATTAGTTTTTCAAATAGGTTCAAGAATCCATTAGCCTAAAGTCCAAAAGATCTAGACTGCAGAAATGGCTTAAAAAGCTTGAAGATGTCACTGTCATCGCGAATGAAGTCAAAATATCAAAATCAGTTAATCTGTTAATTTAGCACGAGGAATTTGGCATGATAAAGGTGTTCTTACAAGGGCAATTCCAGATTGGTTAGAGCAAAAATTGTCGAAGAGAAAAGTGTGAAGAAAATTTGAGTAGGTTGTAGAGTGACAGGGAATTTTTTGACGAATTATTACAGGGATGAGTCGTGGCGTATTACCGAAACGTACAACCAGAAAGAATTAAACGCAGTGTTCTGGAAAATAATTGATGAACAGTCGTTTGCTTCTTGAGTATATGCTTAAGGAATCTATATATAAATGGAGATATATGTTGCTGCCTAACAACTGTAGCGTTCATAAAGTACTCAGACTCCAGCTTTACAGAGTTCAGTCATCAGCCGCACATTGAGGAATTTTAACTCCAAATCTGACAAAAACTAATAAAATGTTTTAGCTGTCTTCTAAGTATGCCAAAATCGAAATATCGTTAACAACTGATAAATAAAATCACTTTTTTTTGTCATTGACAAACCTTTTTTTGTGCAATCAAGAGATGGTGAGAAAATGCTTATTATTTTCATATGATTTCTATTAAGGTGCGTATTCACTAGAGCATTTGTTTTGAACGAGTGCGACACGAAATTAGCTGACGTCACTGAGCCATCTAAACTAAACAAAATTCGGTGATTCAGTTCGGTACACATTAGAGATTCTGCACACTTCTCTATACTTAGGGAAATTCTGTAGTGAATATGTCTTATACCTGTATAGAGATTGTACACAGGACAAAACAAATTCAACGACCCTAGTGTCTTTGTGTTTCTATGACCAGGTAGACAGCGAACAATAACAAAGGACAGTTGAAGTTGTTTCGATCTGGCCTTAGAGCTAGGTGCAGAATAATCTGTTTACATAACGAGTTTATATAACTATAGAAAGGCAAAGTCATATTGTTACGATATTTTATACGGAGAGACAATATGGGCTCATAATCGTAATTGGATGGTATAAAGACAACTTACTACTTTCTTACCTTTAATTAAAATAATTGCTCCGGCTTAATAAAATTGCTGTGAAAAGTCTAACACTCCATAAATTGAGACTCTCAGGCGGGTGCTTCAATAGGGCACTAAATGATTATATAGATGTAGGAATATTAGGTGAAGTTAATTTTATTATGTTTGCTAAAATATCTAATTCATATAGAGGATTTCTGGCCTTGCTGATAGTCATTCTCGGTAGCTAAGTTGGTAGAGATACCACCTAGACAGTGGAGGGTCCTGGGTTCGATTCCCAGCCGAGACGAGAAGTTTTTCTATATGAATTTGCATTCAAAATATAATTTAATGTAAATCATAAATGTAGGAACACAGTAGTCTACAATAAATATAAGGCAGTTTTACACCAATAAAATATTAATTTATTTAATAAATGTAACAAAGAAAAAATAAAGAAATAAAAGAAAATTTAAACTTTGATACCAAAATTTATTTTAATATTAATCCCAAAATAGTCTAATTTTTCTTATTTGGGGATTGATACTTCTGACCTCAACATATTTCTTACTTCTATAACTACTGTTAAAAAACTTACGTTTCAAAATATTTAAATCTTTGGCGCCACCAGCTTGCCAACTGTATTGTAAGGCATTTCCCTTATGATTTCAGCTTTCTTGTGGTTGAACTATAAAATTAAGAAAGTATGTCATTAACCTTTTTCAAATATTTCCATATAAATGGCTTTATTGAGTTGAATTCCAAAATCCAATTATTTGTCGAATTCATTTATAAAATCCAGGCATAAAGAAAATTTTATAATTAAATCTTTATCATTAAATAAAAAAAATCTACAGCAAAATAAATTATCTCTTGGTTAATTTAAAGCACTTGTTATATTTAAAAAAATCACTTGGATTTACTAAACTTTCTTAAAACTTTGAACACTTAGACGTTTATATCATAACAAGAACTTCAACATTTTGACAAATGCTTTGTTTACATGTTTTTTACTTAAAACATAACCTTAAAATTATTTAATTGCTCTTCAATCGAACTGCACTTCTTTAAAGAATCTAAATTAAAAGATATTTTATTACAATAACGGTCGGGTTTTTATACTTTTTTTTATAAACAATTGAACTCTACAGTTAATCTTCGTTAAAACAAAAGAACATTGACATTTGATTTAAAATATAATCAAATTATTGTTTATAAATTTTAATTAACTTTAAAACTAATTAGATATAGTTGTTTTATTTACATAAGAATACCGTTTCATACTTTCTTATCTTCATAAATTTAAGCGTTATATGCTAACAAGCATTATTTACATAATTTCGGACATCAACAACATGAAACTTTCAATTACAATATTTCAATGTACGATGCAAAATCGCAACACAATGATATGTTGTTTAACTGATATCATTTATAAAAAGCAGTGCCTACATTTAAGATAGTTTCAGTTCTGTAATAACAAAATAGCTTTACAGTCCTCCACCAAGATTATTTAACCAAGAGCTGTAGAATTTTGAAATAGAAGAAACTTAAGCAAATAAATAATCTCGTTAACATGGAAACACATTTTCTCCTCTCATACCTCCCTATTACAACACACCTTGTCGGTTTTAGGTTAAATCTTGCATTAACTATGGCCGAAACCTATATTTAAATGCAATATTAAATGAACGTCCCTAACATCGTTAATAATAAAGAAAAATCAACCAAATTCTACGGAAAATCAGTTTTACAAATATCCTTTATATGACGATTGTGTACTAGGTGCACGTTAATTAAAGTTAACCATTTTCTAGGTTCTTAATAGATAAATTTCTCAAAGTTATAATTTAGAAAGTGAGGTTATGCAACCCATCTAACGTGTCACTTTGAAATTTCATTCTATTTTGTACGTCAAATAACATAACAATACATAATAGTTTTCTAAAAGATTTATCTTTTCAAATTTAATTAATTAAATTTTATAGAATCAATTTTCAAATTTTCTTCCTCAACAATTTGACCCAGTGGTCAAATATATGCATAAGAATTGAAAAAAACGTATATTTTAAATGGAAAACTTCTCCTTGTTACAGGAAATGTGTGTGAAATCTCCTTGTTAAAATTTTTGATTTTTTTTTAATCAAAGAAAAATGGAACCACCCTGACGTATCTATTAGATACCTCTAGACCGCTAGTTTGGTTATTTATTTTTTTGAGGTTTCCCAAACTTCCCCACTGTGCGCCACCGTACAATAGTCCTGGTGTAGCCTATCTGATTTCTTTTCTTCAATCATCTGAACAAATATCACAATGGAAAGCGTTTTGACTCCGATTCTGACGTATTCGTCAAAGATGCTGTAGCAGATTTTTTGCAGATTTGTAGATTTTTAACAATTCCTTTCTTATGTGTATGCATATGTTTTGTTAAAACGTTTGTTAATCAGGACTCAGTTAATTACCTTCAAATAATGTTAACGCAGTATCTGGATATTATAATTAGTTAATTAATTGTACTTTATTATAGTTTAAGCAGATTTTCCGAGCACGAACAATGGTTTTCGAGAAAACGGTCTCCTCTTTGTTTTGTTCATGATAAGAAATACCCTGAGAAATAAACCTGGAGGCATATTACATATAACTACGCTAATAACCAATTACTCGTATTATAGTTTTCTACAGTTCTTCAGATAAATTAACTACAAAGCAATCTCAAAAGTCAGTATTTGATCAATAATAAGGATTCGTTAGCGGGATTTAAACTTTATAGAACCGATTTCTTGTAATCAGCTTTAAGAATCGAGAGGGAAACGGCTGCAGAAGTCACAATGAAATCTGCTGAAGTTGAGCACACCGCTGCTGTTGCCAATATAATGATAATTAAAGCGATTTCATTTTACCAAACGCTTTCTTTAATCACTCTTTTCGCGGTTTCGGGAAAATTACAGGCATTCGATCAGTTTTTATTAAATTCAAAGGGAGATTCCCGCTATGGCTCGACTCTTTGGCACTGTTCCGTTTGAGGTGCAATTTAATTGCAGAGATCTCACCTTATTAATTACGTTGCTAAATTAATCTTAATTAAGCTCGAGTTTTAATTAAAATCCATTAATCAACCTAACTGATATATAAATTGATAAAATTAAATCGATTTTCTCTTCTGGACCATTTTGTGTGGCTGAATAAAATTGTACTCATTTAAAATATTTTTTACACCTGGCGCGGTGGCAAATATGAACTAATTTTAAACGTTCATTTGATTAAACAATAATTGCTTGTTGCGTTTACGTTTAATTTGGTTTTATTGTTTTTTAAAGTGCCTTTGATGTGAAAGAGAAACGTTGAATTAAATTATGTAGGTATGTGCAATATGCAACCAGAGTATTCCAAAGGAAATTAATACTAAAGTTAAACTGACGGAAATTAATTATCTGGTACCAATTTCCAACTGCAATTACATTTTTAATTTGAAATGAGGAAGTCGAGTTATATTGCCCCCAGGACATTTCAGTAAAGCATTCGCTTCTTTTCTAAGTTCTTCTCAAATTATTTGTAACTTAAAGATACAAGGCTTTGGTAATGCTAAATTACTAGGAATTGCCTCAGCTTTTGTTAATTAATAAAGCTTTTAGCACGGATTTTCTTCATAATATTAGCTGTTTAGTCCTGTAACATTTGTATCTACAACTCTGTAAATTAATACAGATTCCACTAACAAAGTTTTCAGACGCTCGGGAGGTTTGTTATGAGAAAGATATTTATTTTACTAACCATAGCATGTAGCCTTTGGTAAACGCATTCCAACAAGTTGGGTTGATCATTTCAGAATACGGATGCTAGAGTCTCATCTCACCGAATATTCCTACAATTTGAGTAATTAGACACTGTGTTTTTGTAACTTTATTTGAATCGGTCAAAGCAGAAACTGAATATGTCCCAACCACCATGTTTTGAGAAAAACAAGAAAAACTGAATTACTCAATGTAGCTTTTATGGACTTTCGTGACTTTTCGGTATATGAAAGAAGGGTATCTATTAGGTAAGATCACATGGTTCAATTTACTTTAAGTTTTTTATTCTAAGAGAAAAAAATGCATATAAGACGTGGACATGTTCAGTTTCTGCATTGATTGCAAATAAAATGCAAAGAATACGCAAGAAACTATTTTGTGACCAGTGCCGACCTTTGTGGGGGTGCGAGGTCGGGCGCCGCACGACGGCGCTAGGCTGTTTGGGCGCCGAAGTTTGTAAAATCATTAAAACCATTCAATAACAGTTACTTTTTAAAGTTAATGAGAGCGCTCTGAAGGTCTCTGCCCGAGAGTGCCGAGAGGCCTAAGACCGGCACTGTTTGTGACAAAAGAACAACTGTACTTAATATTAACAAAAGAAATCTGAAAATCCTAAATACAAATAAAAATATTTTTAAACATTGTCTACTTTCACTGCGCTGTCTTCCTCTTTCTCTTTCATAGGCTATTTTAGCATAAGATTGCTGGTAAAATTCGTCAAATTCTTTCTCAATGTACTTCATAAATCTTTCAGTTTTAGAGAGGTTGTGGAGTCAGTGGGAAGTACCTTCAATTGTTTCCTAGTTGTTCAGTTTTACTTTCTTCTTCGTAAACACTGTTACTAGTTGATTTAGACATTTTTTCATAGAGAACTTCCCTCAACAAAATATCACTTGCATATGTCAAAACGATGCGACGATGGCTTCATTTGATATCAGCTAAGCTGTTTTTACTTCAGCGCATCGTAGATATATAAGACATACCGCTACAGAGATTGAACACGTCCTATGTTTCTTCAGTTTCTGTACTATACCATCGCTTTTCTACATTTTAAAAAAGCAGGATCTGTTATATTTGTGCACCATTCGATCGGGCACCCTTGAATTATGGGGAATTCATGTATAACTCAATTTACACAAAAAGTGGACATATTCAGTTTCTTCATTGACCGATTCATTTGTTTTAATTGTTTTTGCATGCCTTTTTCTCAAAGCAAAATATGTTAGAAATTCCGAGATATGATAAATGAAACAGTTTTTAATTACTGAAAAAGCAAACGTGCGGATTTTTGAGTTGTGTGGTCATAGAAAACATGGGTTGCTACTTACTATAAAATTACTTTTATTTCCACTTTCTATGTAAATGACACTTTATAGGCATTTATGGTAACTAAGTAAATGAGTAGTTACAGCTACAGCCCTGGAAAACCTTACGGCCTCCTAAAAGAGACCTGTGAAGTTGTACAATCCTCATCAACAAAAAGATAATGGAAACTAATTTTTTGCTTAATCACATCATGACGTTTTAACTATAAATTGTCATACTGCCTTTGATTACAAAATGTCTTTTTATACTAATCTTTACTGAGCTCACTGGATTATGAAGGCTCGCCGCACAAACTTGCTAGCACGCCGCTAAAGCTTAATTTACAAAACTTACCAACTAACTAACTATTAAGAGGCTTTACATAACATTTTGTTTATATATAAAGTATAATAAAAAAATCTTCATCGGCGTCCATTCAGGAAAAGAGTTGTATTCGTAGTATTTTTAGTCCAGAAATGTCACTTTACAGGAAGCGTCTGGTAAAGTGACTTTTTACTGAACTCAGTCCAGTAAAGTAAAAACTTTTTAATTTCTTACATATCACAACGTGTTATGCAGGAAACATCGCCTTTGAAGAACAGTGATCGCAAAGAATTTAGCTCAATTGGTTTCACCTGTTTTATTTTCTCTCTTAAGGACAAATGAGGTTTACATTACATTTACCATGACCTCCGATAACACTCAATGGCTGTTAAGGTTACATTAACACCCAATGGTTAACTGTTAGTTAACTCTTCATAGAGAACTCCCATTTGGTGATTCCCTACATTCCAGATTACTCTCACATATTTATACAGGATGGCTAAAGGGTATGGAACCGTTTAACTTTGAAAACCGTTTACCGCAACTTCTTCAGATTTTACAACCTTTGGAGTTGTAAGCCTAAGCTGTTGCTTTAAACTCTGTATCCTCATTACTTTTTACTTACAAAAGCTGACTTAATGCATTGTCATATTTAAAAAAGTACAGTTTCTAATGGTGTTAAGTATAACTTATTTTATCATTAAAGAAGTTAGTCTCATACCTAAAAAACGAATGAAGAACGAAATGTAAAAGAATGAATAGCGTAATACTTAAAGATCCAAAGTATCATTAATAGATTGTATACATATGCGAGTTAAAAAACTTTAAAAGGCTAGTGTGAAATAAGTCTTTGTTAAAGTCAAATATTGGTAGTAGTCATATTCGCATTTTGTGAGATGGTCAAAAAAACTTATTCCAAGGATCAAATACACTACTGAGAATTGTAATTGTTAGACTGTCGAAGTTTAGATGCTAATTCTTGTAGAGGTTGTTGATATGGTAAGACTGTCAAGACATAGTTGCCGGGTACTCTATCACTTAAATTGTATTATCAGTATTGTATCAGTATCAAAGTATTATAATCCTTCAAATGGTTTAAGTATGTTCCGTGAAAAAGTTCAAGTGACTGCTTTCATACGTAGTCAGATCGGTGTTTTCTTTGAGAAGGTGGTATGCCATCATACTGGAAAATCGCATCTTAAGTATGTCCAAATGTCAGCACGGCCATACGTATGTTGCATCAATAGGATGAATCAGCTGCAAAAAGTAAACGCCTAGGTGCCAGACTCTCTGCTCATTGACCTCAGAACACCATCGTCGTAGGTTGCAGTGGTATAAAGAAGAGCAACTTGAGTCCAGGAAGAGTCTATTAGAACCAGTTCCGTTTCCATTTGTACTAGTACACTGACGATGCAAGACAAGGCTTGCATATCCAAGCATTATATGGTGCCACAAAAGCTGTTATGGTGTGAGATGCCATAAGTTTCAATTCTCAATGTCGTCTACTACACCTTGCGGATGTACATTTGAGCAGTCAGAAAAACATCGGCGAAATCTTAGAAGACGAGCTATTGCTATTCTTGGACACCATTTGCCTACAAATATCACAAAATGTTCTTGGTGTTTTAGGAGGGTCTCACGATATCTCGCTCATAAAAAAAGATTATGGGATGTGCTAGACCGACAGGTAATCAGAAGTCCGCCGCCTCCGCGAAATGAAAACGAGTTGTGGCCCCTGATATAGGTAGCGTGAAAACACACTCTCTAGCAGACCACACAAAGTTTTTCCAATTTCCTGCCAAGGTGGCCGGTATCATACAGCTCGTGGGCGTTCATCAAATATTAAATAGAGAAAAAAAGGTATTGTGCCATAAAAACAGTCTAACTTGGACGATATTTGTTTTCTGGTAACCATAGAGGCGTCTGAATCTACTATTTTGTCATTCTGTTCACTTGCCTGTTATGGGGAAACCGTCATACAGTCTCAGTGATTTTTAAGCCCTTTAAAGGTGGTAAGCATCAGGAAGAGATCTCTGTTCGAATTCGTTCGAATGTTTTTCGTCAGACAATTAGAAAACTGTGAACAGGTTTCAGGTACTAGAACATAATGAAGACTGCCCAGGCAGCGGAAGAAAAGTAAGAAAACGGAAAAAGGAAGAATCTACAGGTTCCGCGTTCTTGATGAGTGATGGAGTTTGGTTTTCTTTTCCGTATTTTTCTTAACTAATGTTTTGTTTAGTATGTAGGATTTCGACAATGGCACACGAACTTAGAATTATGTCCAAGAAAGCTAATTTGTTTAAAAATATCATTTTGTCATGTTTCATAAAATACATTTTGAAATGTACGCATCTGTAGAACTTCTACTCGCTGGACACTAATGTAGGCCAAAAATTTGCTTTTCTCCCCCCTCCCCTAATTCATCTTATCAGTCAACACATAAAAGTCACGTTAATTAAATTTTTTATAGCAAACTGTAAGTATCTTTTCAAGAAATAAAAAACCTGCCAGATACAGTATACAGGGTGACTGGTAAGTCCACGTATTCCTTTTAGGAGGTGTTAGTTGAAGCAAACGTTATTTTTCCAGGCTAGATTACAATTAAAAACTTCAAAGTAGTAATACTTACGTTACAATAAAACTCAGAATTGCCGGCCTGAGATCTTATTTCTTTTATTACAAATTTAATTTCAGGTCGTAGGTATTGGTTCCACAGTTTGTTAATTAATAAAAGAATGGATAAGAGTTATAAAACACAGTAAAATACAGTAATTGGGCGCCATCTGATTATGAAAAATAGTAATCTGAGACCATTAATCAGAAAATGTGGTCAGATCTATGAAAATTTGTTTTTTACATAATACATAGGTTTTTTGTTATCTTCAATAAAGTCAAAGTTATGTTGAATAGAAATGTAAATTGAGAGTTTCATAATTATATGGGTCAATATTATTCGAATTAAGTAGATTTAAAATTATGTTTATTGATAAAACTCAAAGAAAGAAAATTATAACACTTATCAGACTCACAATTTATGATATCAATACCCTGCATAAGAGCTCTTAGCTAATGGGATAAAATAGTGAATACAATCGTTATATAAACAATAAAAACTTACTTAGCATTTACAAAGGTCAAGAGAAAAGATCCAGATTTCACAATACCTTGTTTATATTGATAATTGACAAACTGAATCAGCACAAAATTCACAATATTGTCCTTTACACACACTAACAAAATAAACAATTGCTGCTGAACGATAGAAACTGGAAAGTTTCAAAAAATTCTGCAATCCTAATATCTCGAACTTACGAGAATTTAAAATCCACAATACTGTATTAAGATGAAATGTTCGTAATTAAATTCACCCTTTAAAGTAACTGGTACAACCATACAACTTGAATAAGGTTAGTTGTTAAATTATCAAAACAATCTGTTTTTTTTTATTTTTCATAAATTTGTCTGTAGATTAATTAAATCCGAGCTATATTTTATAAAACACTGGAGAATTTATTAGAAATTTAACTTGACTTCGTTAATTGTTCGTAGTTTAGTCTTCACTTCTACCGAGATTCCTTTAATAATCAAGATTCTGCCACTTAAAACATAATCTATACTTATTACTTATTATTATCGATATACTGTACGAGAATTATTATTATCGGTAAACTGTACGGAAATAGACGTTAATCTTTCAGTAGAAAAATGACTTTCCCACAATTATAAAAACACAGAAATCCGGGAAACTATATGCTCGGCATTACTTCGCGCTAACCTCAAATTCAAGCTCGTGCGAACGGTATCAAAGTCTGTCTTCGACTTCTGGTGTCAAAGCTTGACTTCTACTCTGTAACTTGACTGTCAACTTACTGCTAAAACTCAAATATTTTGACGTTAGAGGGGATTTTAAGAGGGGTGCACTTTTACATAGACTAATAAGGGAATGACGCGACTTTATTTAGGCCAATTAAAATTAATATTTTTTACACAAAGGAAATTCGGAACCCAAGTTTCACGACAAAATCTACAGACAATATGTTTTCACGTTTTACGCAAATATGTTTTCATAAAACTTACCAATAGGCACGTACAGGAAGTCATAAATTAAAGCAAGATAGATTATAATATTTTTTCGCAGAATATGAACTTGAATATATATGGGAAAATTTAAAAATATACATTCACATTGACTAAAATCGCTAGCCTTTTAGATTTTAGAAACAGAATCGTTCGAAAATATTCCATTTTGATGATAACAAGAACTGTAGAGGCCAACACGTGTGAAAACAATACCCTTATTTATGACGGAGGCTATAAATTGTTATACAAACGGCTCCACTTGTCTGAGATGTTTTTTTAAGATAACCTTTAATATATTTTATGAGGTTTATTTGTACAGGATACCATCGATAATTTTAAATTGAACGAAGACTGTAGATGTACAGGACCGCATTTAAGATTTTTTTAGTAAATATACATAAAAAATCGCATTATTTGAGAGCCGATAAAAACGTGACGCTACATAGTAGAGCGCATTTACAGTCGATTTAGCCATAATGTCCTTTATGCAAACTGCTATAATTTTTTAGACACCCTTTCCTTACTATAGTCCATCAAACGAAAACTTTTGTGTGGCCTTAAGATGCACAGTGGCACAACCGCCTTATCAGGTACCGCATTTCTTGCTTGACCGCCTTGCAGTGCATTTTGGGTACAGTTAGATGTAAAAATGTTTGGAAGGAGTGCGAGCGATGCTGCATCTCGTTTACCCTGAATGTCGTCCTTCTTCCCCGTCTGCGCAATCCACACGAATGTTGGATTCGACTCATTCGATGGGCTGTGCTTTTGATATTTCCGTTTTGCTTGTTGGTTTACACAGTAACATAAGTTATGCAACATAAATTAAATAAAATGATTTATTAAACTAAGAATGAAAGAACTTAAACCAAGGCTTATAAAGAAAAATTACCAACCGTCTATGCATTAATTTCTTATTATGTATTTATTGCTAAAATTTGGTAAATCGGTATTTTCGTTAATTTTAAATGTTAGTGGAATGGATTAAAAAAAATTTAAATGTCTTAAAAACTATTGGGTTTTGTATAAGTGACATTCTGGCTAAATCGATTGCAAATGAGCTCTACTAACACTTCCTAAAGGGAATACGTCGACTTACCAGTCACCCTCCTTCCCAAGCAAAAAAAAAATACAAAATGCAGCATTATCTGCTGCGCGTATATGCCAAAAACGAAATGGCAGCTTTACATAAAGTGTATGCCTGTAAAGTATATCCTAGATGTCTACCAAAGGTTTTGGCATTATTTTGGGTAGCCCCAAAAAAAGATCTGAAGAGAAAACTCTTTCTCTTTAAAATGCCTGCATGTCTTGTGGTCGGATTTGAGTGCCAGGGATTGGTAAACTTCTTCAATGGTGAGCCTTTCAAACAGATGAAAATTGTATGGATGCCAAGCTGTTACAAAAGATAGGTTTGTATTTAAAATAATTAAAAGATTAAGAACATTAAATTAATTTATGTCCGGTCAGGCGATTTTGACCATTTTATGGACCTGTTTTTGTAGCGTAGGTTGCTCGATTAGAGCTTTAGGGCTGTAACACTTTTTAGAGCCCGCTCGCGATTGTTTAGAGCTAAAAAAAAGCTATCCTTGTTTACACCGCGCTGTCTCCATAGTAACTAAGACCACTACTTGAAGTTTTGTACTTTTAAAATTATTTTTATTTTAAAGTAAAATATTAATTTAAACTTAGACCCGACATAAACTAAGGTATGCATTTCGGGCTTAATTAGTGTTTTAGAGCCCTTTATCATCTTAGCGCCTTCGGCCTGCGCTTCGAGCGCCAACTGACTCTGCGGGCTTTAACACACTTAATTAAGGCCTTAATACATAATATATTATTATGTCCGGTCGGGCGATTATGACCTATTTAGCGGCCTGTTTTTAGAGCATAAATTGTTAAATTAGAGCACCCCCTTGTACTACCCTTGTTTACGCCGTCTCCATAGTAATAAAAGTAATTGTAGACCACTACACCTACCTACTTGAAGTTTTGCACTTTTCAAATTATTTTTATTTTAAATTAAATATTAATTTAAACTTAGACCGGACATAAACTACCGGATGCATTTCGGGCTTAATTAGTGTTTTAGAGTCCTTTATCGTCTTCTACTTGACTCTACTAGCTCTAAGACACCCAATTAAGCCCTTAATACATAATACACCATGGAGTTAAAAAACCTTTGTAGGTGTTAATTTTGGTAACCATTACGCCCACAGCTCGCAGTTTACCCACTGCCTGATCACTAGACTAATAACGCCATATATACCAACTATTTTAAATACTGATTTCAAATTTCATATTTTAACTTTAGAATTTGTTTTAATTAGAAAGCAAAAAATATTAATATAGTATAGATTTGCCGTACAAATGAATTTAAAGTGCAATCACCACAACGAGTCCTGAAAGAATTTACCTTTTAAAAAGCTTAAACAAAAATCATTTTTCCATTTGCAACCCCTCCTGTACGCTTAAACTTAAAGCTGAAAGTTTGTATGATATTAGGTATTTCTATTACAGTTTTTTAAAGAAAGTGACATAAACCAAGATCAATAACGACATAAGGAAAAACAAAGGACTGAATTTATTTGCTTAAAGCGAATGCAATTTTAAACTTACTCGCTTTAAATTATGCACGTACACCTAAAATTTATAACTTGTTTTGACATCTTATATACCGTAAATCATGGTTTTGCTCAGTGATATTAGTCTCACATGGGTCGTACAACTCCCGTTGACATTCCAAGGAATCTTGGGGAACAGAAATGCACTTTTCCAGAGAGACACTAACGAATAAAAAGTATACTGGGTTTTATTAAATTCGCGACCCCGAGGGAGAAAATGAATATCTCTCCCATTCTTAAAAAACGCATAAAATCGCGAAAAAGTTTATACAGAAAGTTTTCAGTTAGTGAAAAATCCGTCGCTCTCTTGAGAAAATTTTTATTTCTCTGAAAATCGTTTTAATGAAAAAAGAATTGCATGTATCTAATTTGAAATACGTTTGGGAATACCAGCTAACAATGTCAGAATTATGTTTTGTAGTAGTTTACAGGGTATTGCACATCAATTTCATGTTAGTAAATTAGTAATTTGAAGCACGATCCATATACTGTTTATATCAATTAGTGTCATGTTCGATTACAGTTTTGTACAATGGGGCTATTAATTTAATATTTAATTAAGTGTGAGGATATTATGTTTCGAAGTTCCTGGTTTATAATTATTTTTAGATTAATACACAATGTAATGGTAATTGAAGGACGACAAATGGTAGCAAACTTGCTTTTGAGTAGTTGTTTGTGTGAACACCAACATACCAATAAATCTCGATTCTTAGTTTGGAAAGATCTGTAATTAGAAGTTTAGGAAGAGAATTCTAGAATTCTGAATTGATTATAAACTTCTTTAAGCACCGCACGCCATGATCACATTTCGTTCATTACAGTCAAAAACCAAAAGAAAATCATATTGATAACCCATAAGTTGTTTTACTTTCGAAAGTAAGCGCTGCAGGTAAGTTCGTGCAATCGCATCGCTGCTAAGCCTGGACTACTACAATCCGTATCATCTACGATTCGACGATGGAATTGTATTATATGGTGGTTTCATCACTATCTGCTGGTGAATCTGAAATTTTATTTAAAGACGGCATGGCCTTAGTTAGCACCAAACATCTCAGATCTTGGCTACTTACAAGATCATGATGTACAATACTCTGACTTTTTGCTCTGAAACGATAGTTTTCCGTGCCTGCTACTGTGCATACTAGGTTGTATACCTATTGTACCTGGTCTCTTAGAAGCCGTAGAAGTGCCTAATCATGTTCAAAACCAGGGAAATTATGCTGGCACAGACGTTTTTGAGCCAGAAGTCACCCCAGTTATCAGAAGAATAACTTAATATAATATTCTCACAAATTAAATCAGCCTTTTTTTCTTAAAGTCCTGCTATCCAATACTCGCAACCACATTCACAGCCATAGTTGCAGCCGAAGCGCACAATCTTAAGGAGGATTAGGGGTGCTGGAACACAACTGAAAATGATTGGCAGTAGTCTCTAGTTGCACGGCTTCCTGTAATTGGCTAACTCTACGGAAGTAAGCATGTATAACTTGCAATAACTATGCAGAAATTGATCGACATTTAAACATCCATCATGAATGACTCATACCTGAAGATACGTGCGGTACAAAAAGTATATTGACGGCACAGTTAGCTATCTACCAGCGAGCTTCCCTCGCGCACCACTTGCCAGAGCGTCGCTGCATCTGCATCGCAACAATGAGACGCGTGCGGGAACCAACACAAGCAGTAAGCGGGCCGCACACAGCTTGCTGACAAGCATCTCACGAAACTCGGCTTGCGTAAGGATTTATTTCTCAGAGATAAAACATGATCGTTTATGTCCGCAATTAGGCGTGCGGGAAATGTAAGCAGTTGAATTATTAAACAGGTAATATATTATATCATAACACCACAAAATCGGACGGCGTGTAGATGATAGTACACTTGATGAAGTAGGACTACTGCCTGCAGTGTTCATCATCTTCCTGACTCTCTAGAATCACTTGTCTTGTCAAGTGGAGTACCTTCAGGTTCAAAAAACAACCCCGTCTGCATAATTTCTATGGTTTTGAACATGATTAGCAACTTCTAGAAGACAAAGATCTGAAGTGCACGGTGTGCACTGGAGCGTGCACATCTTAAATATAACAGATAGAACTGTCACACGCGTCGAAAACCATCCGTTCAGAACAAAAAGTCATAGTTTTATACATGATTATGGCCTTCATGTTCATTTAAACTGCCAGAATCTAAGATGCTTGGTGCCAAATAGGACCACACCAAAGCAGCATTTAAGTAGCAGTAACTGAGATCGGAACTTTGATTGAGTAGTTGTTACGTAACTGCAACTAAATTTATGACTTTATAGGTTTAATTTCTTCAATTCGGAATATTTTAGTAATTGTGTAGTTGTTTCTACTATTTATTGGAACTATGTAGTTTCATTACTTCTGAGTAACTATTAAAGTATGTGGAACGGTATTGCCACTTAGTATACTTACTTTAAAGTCGTTGCAACTTCAAAGTGGTATTATGATTGTAGCAGTAACTTGCCCGAAGCTACTTTAAAGTTTTTACCTTACAGTAGTATTGAATGTAAAACTTACGTTTTTGCTACCCAGGAGAATCACATTAAAGTAATTTTTCGTAAACTACTCCATCTCCATATTTACTTGTAAAATGTTGGATTAATCAATAATCATTAATCAATTTGCAATTTGTTATGATTGTTAATAGATGTTTTACTATATAACCTTCAATAAAAATAACAATTGGTGCGAAATTGTGCCTTAGGGATTGTTAGGTGTGTAGCTTGAAGTTGGCAACATTTATTTGTAGTGATGTAACTAACCAATCCTGGCCCGTCCCCTGGGCGAGCGTCAGTAACACTTGAGCCGGCTTGGAGGATACACGTCTTCTACAGTCTCTGCATTGTGTATGTAATTCGCCCTGCTCACTCCATATTAATAAAGTTAATTAATGACAATAATTGAGTATCTTTCATTTCAACACATAAAAGAACATAACAGGAATAATATAAAAATGGTTTCTATTATGTGTATCAACTTATAAGTATTTTGTGTATATTTATCATATTTTATTAAAGACATTTTTTACTAAAAAATATATTTGAAGAAGGCGCGTTGTTATTTCTAGATCTATCATCATCATATTTAACAAAAAGTTGCAATGGTTTATAATTTTGGTGTACTGGAATGACAAAATAATCAAACATTTCATCGTTCTTTGTATTAAGTACGTATTACAAATAAACCGTTAATTCATTTTGTGACACGATCCAGCATTATATAGTATAGAAAATGATAGAATATTTGTTAAGTTGCAAGAGCAAGAGAGAGCAACCACGCGAGACGATGTGTCAAAGAGAAAAGAAGTTCCACGAAAGTAGCAATTACTACGCCGCCACGTACCTGCTACCCAAAAATTGTTCCCCATTTTGGTTCCAGGAACGTAACAAAACCGTAGCAATTACGTGCTTGTGACTAGTGGCTAAAACTTAATAGTTCCATCGGTAGTTGCTGGTACGTAGCGATGACTAAAAATGCTGCTTGGGCAATGTCTTTAAAATGTCAGATTCGCCACCAGAAATTTTCTGAAAACGCTCACATACTAGCATTAAAATCACCAGATCGTATATGATAGGGTACTTGCAGGCTTTTAGTAGCCCAAGATCAACAGCGATTTGTACGGACATCTGCCCTTACACTCAAGAACTGTAAAGCAGAATTCTCGAATTCTGAGCAAAGAATGTAGTCTAAGTTATGCTTGACATACAATCTAGCACTTCTGACACCTTTTAGGGGAAAACTAATATAACAAACTAGGATTATCGGGGATTCTCGATGTGTTGTTCCGCATCAAATTCTGAACTTCCTCTGAGGTCCTCAAATTCCCAGCAATGCACGATTTTTTGCTAGCATCAAATGGAAAAGGCATAAAGCTACAGCTATGATCATCATTTGACCATGAACGTCTATGACTTTTTTTCTAAAAATTATCATCTTATCAAATTTAAATTAGGATGCACACAGTTCTGAACTTTCCCTGCTCAAATTTCCGATCATGTAGAATTATCGATTTGATAGTTTCTATTATTTTTAGCGTGATGGTTCGTGATGGTTTAGCGTGATCAAAGAACTATGAGAAAAATCAGTATGTGCTTTATTAAAAAAGCGAGAGATATTTCGTATTAATACTTCATCGATGTTGATCTATATCCTCGTGAGAGCTTTTACCAAGACATTGTATTTAATTAGAATACTTTTATTGTTAAAAATGGAATTGGCGCAAATATTTGTTTGTTATTGGATATGAATCGAGATGGCAGAACATCGTCATCATAGATCAAAGCAATCGGTTCCATTTTCATATGACCGACTTTACTGGAATCTATCCGAATTTAAGGGGAACTCCACCACATTAGGGTTTTTGAATGTGCTAAATATCGAATTGACGCAGTCTACGTCCCGCTACTTACCGTGTAATCCAAAATGAGTGAGGACGGTTAGGATTTTGCGCCGTAGGTTTTAGTGTATTTCACGTGGTTAGTGTAGCACTATTGAAATGTGTTGCGTCAAAATTACAGCATCAACTCGTCACTTTCTCGTTTATATCGTGCTTTGTCAGGTTTTCATTGAATTTTTGCTTTATTTCGCTTATTTTCTTATTTTACAAAACAGTTCTTTTCAGAACTACAGTTTGTTATACAGTTTTATTGTTAGGTAAGTTTATTATTTATAGTTAATGAAGTCTATAAGCTATATTATGTTTGAGACGCCACTGTAATATAAAAGAATGATAAAAATGTCTGAAAAGTATTCGTGTTGCGAACGTGACAATAATTCAACGTGGCGGTAAATTTAAACCATCCTCAATTATTTTGGATCACCTTGTACTTCCTTATCCGAGAAAGCAAATTTTAATTTTCTTTGCTATCTCCAAAAAACCTTTATCTTGCTATTCTGCCTCTTACCACCGCTGGGAATAAATGGAAAACTTAGAAAAGCAGATGAAGGTTGAAGAAATGCCAAACAACCTTGCATTCCGTCTATCGCTTGGGCCAGAAGGGAATAGAACAGAGCCCACCAGAGAAACTTTTCGATTTCATGTGTGAATATCTTGGCTTTGGTTTCGAAGAATTTAAATAATCGAAAATGCAGACGAAAGAGGCGTAATATTTTTCTACAGTTAAAAAAATCATCAAAAACGACCGACAAATCAGTCAATTTTGTATCCGATGACAGCAAGAGCTGTCTGTTACTATACACTTCCATCCTGTTGTAGTAATAAGAGTAAATATTAGTAGTATCAGTAGTAATATAGGTAAGGTGAGAAGTTATCAGAATGTATGTCAGTAGTCATTTTTCATTACAGTAGTATTTTTCGTATTTGCTGCCATTTATTTCGGTTTCTGTACCCGTAATTCTTTTATGTTTTATTTTGCAACAACTACGGAATAATTCAGGATGTAACATAAATTATACCATAATTCTTTCATTATTGACAATTAATACTATTTTTCAAACAAAGATAATCAGCAAACAGCCATTAATTAAAAATAATCTAAAATTATTAAAACGTATGAAAAAACGTAAAAATACAAAGACACAAATTTGTATCATTGTGTGTGTCAAGTGTCGAAATCTTGTCTTTGGATGTCAATCGAAAATCATCATATAGGTATACGAAATTGCGTTTTCGGTTTTGGTTGGTGGTTTCACCTCCTGCAAGTCCACAAATGGCAAAACTTGTGTCCAATCCGGAAGCTGAGTATGCATGCAATCTTATGTTTGTTTTCACATCATCTACAGAATAGAAAATGATTGGGGAAGATTGAAACAATTGAATCAATCATCCTTTCGCTTCATCCTATTGCATAATTCGTCAAAATTCATCAGATGAATCTTTTGTATTAGACTTTATATTATGAGTTCATCTTTAGCATGGTATTATTTATATGATCATGATCACAAGCAAGCAATAACCACATCTTTGATAATTGAGGCATGACGAGGTTGAGGTAACATGAGCTTATTCAGCACAATCATCATAATGTATTGGATGTAACTGTAGATTTTGGCGAACTGTTGAATTTGGTTCCGTTTACGCTTGCAATAGCCTTCTATCATTTTTTTTATTATTGTGCTGTCCTGAATCAACAATCAACAAGATTTTAAACAGAGGTACCGTGATTAGTAGATGGGCCAGGCCACTCCAAACTGAATTTCTTACGGAAATTTACATGGTAATTGAAAATCTCAATCATTTACGGTCTAAGTGGATGACGGAGAAGAGAAAAGCTTTTAAACATCTATTCTCTTATTAGTCGGTAGACGTTTGTCCATCCGTTTATACCGAAAGTAATCCAGTTCTTCAAACCCCATGTTAATCTCCCTAAGAAATAAAGCTCGGAGTGGCCTAGCTTACCTATTACGATTCAACTTTTGTTTATTATATACTCACTATAGTAAGGTAGATGCAGATAGGTTCATTAATGAGAAGTATAAGCACAGGAAATGCAACTATGCGGATATGAATTGTCACTCATAAAGTACTTCATGCTCCTCCAATTTCGTTTGTTTCTGGTAAGGGACATATCAGATCTTCGATGGGGCTGCAAATGGTATCGGATGGCATTTCTGTATACGTTTTTTTATAAACTTGAGAAAACCAGCAATCATATAAAATGCTCGTTCATTAAGTATGCCTTCTCGTCAATAATAGAGCTTTTTAGTCTCGATGTCAATGTTAGCATTTGAACACCACAATGTACCTACTCAAACTCCAATAATTGACTCTTGACCCGAAAATATATTTTGTGAAGTTATAAATGTTTAAAATAATTTCTTTACATCGTCTCGCATTTTTTTCAGAGAATTATAACTAGTTCTCGATATAATAATAATTTTATTAACTTCCATGTGGATGTTTTGGGGTTTGGAAATTATAATAATAATTGTTCACTACTGACTGTATTTATGTTTCTGAAAGTAAGTATTTACTAGTCTAATTTATTCATGAGCAAATTAGGTTTAAATGACATTTTATATCTAACAAAGTTTTGGTATTGCATTGAATCTAGCTTCAATGTTCAAGAGTGTATAGAAATTGTTCTAGTTTTTCCATATAGAAAAATTCTGAGATTAGTATATTGATTACAGGCGATTATTGTGTATTTATTGAACCTTTAACCTATGTAAGATCTTAAAAACAAAGTTCACGTTGGACCGTCAAATTATTTTAATACAAAAAAACAACAAAGCAAATTACTGTAACTTTCAAAAGTTCTTACGCAAACTGTACAACACAAAATTTTTTTTTTAATACTTACTGCACAACTTAAGATTGCCACGGCTTGAGATCTTATCTTTGCAAATTTAAATTCAGATCGCAGGTATTGTTTCCACAGCTCCAAATTATAAGAGAATAGATAAAGGTTGAAAGACATAAGAAAATACATATTGTTGAGCCCCCATCTGTTTAGGAAATTCCAGGAATTTTATAAATATAATGACCTAATGCTCGCAAACAGAAATCGACATTATATCTATTAAATTTAATTTAAATATTAGTCATAATCAATTGAGTCAAAGTTAGGTTGAATAAAAATATTTAAAGACTTTCATAAATATATGGTCCTGTAATATTCAGATTAATTAAATTTAATTTTGAGTTTATTTAAAAAAAATAAAAACTTTCATATAAAGCATCGTAGTAAACAACAATAAAAATAATAGGTCAAAAATATTTAATACAAAATGATAATTATCTTATATTAACATTGACAAAATCAAATTCATAAAGTCACAATACCTTCTTTATTTAATTCACTCCAACATCACCTTACAAAGCAATTAATACAATATTGCCTTTTAAATCTGAACAAACACTTGAAACGGAAGAATCTGGAAAACACCCTCATTTCTGATACGCTACGAAATCCTTAAACCAAGGAATTAAAGTTCGGTATAATTCTCTTTTTGTAGAACTGATCTTTTAATTAAGTTCCATTTTTAATTAACTAAAACAACCATATAAACTCCATTGTTAACTATTAAAAATATTCTTCTTAAACAACGCTGATTAATAAAGTTGGTCGTGCAAATGTTTTTCTTTATTACGGAAAACCCTAGACATAAGTGCACCATTCAAAGGTTATTTTTCGTTGTACATTAATATTAGTATCAGAAGAAATTGTTCATAAAACGTAAATTCGGTAACAAAACTATGGCCCACACTTTAATTATAAAACTGTAAATCGTACGGAACTAATAATTAAGTGTCTTTACGGTAATTATTATAGCGATTTTTAAATTTAATCGCTTAAATTTCTACAACTTTAAAGAACGGGAAACTTTATAATTTGGTTAACTTATTAACCCCAAAAAGTCAGCGATAAATTGAAGCAAGCGAGCTTCCGATACAATAGCCGAACAAAACGCACAAAACGGTAGTAGTATAACTTAATCATACTCTTAAAGACGGTAACTTTGTTCATATTAAAAACAGCAGTGTTCTAAATAAAGATTAACAAAACCTTTACCTGGGGCATCTCTCCGGGAGAGAGCCCCAGGAAAATGCGAAAAATTATCTTTCACTCGGCCCGTCTATCTACTGGTTTACAGTTTGAGACTCTCGTCAACCCAACTAAACTAAAAACTATTTCGCGGTGGTATGATTTTCTGAGGGGGTCGAAATTTTTAAACAGTCCAATAGGAAAAATAGCGGGATTTCTGTCAGCTAACGAAATACATTCATGTCATTTGTTCGAGAACCTTCTTAACTAAACTGAAGGGGATTCCCTTTCTTTATACGTAATTTATACGTACAAGACTGAAGTTAATAACACACCCAGATGGTGTCTAGACAGCTCGTTCCACAAAATTCCTTTTGGCGATGGATTGTTTACTAGTAAAATGTTTTAAAGCTATGAATTCGAACTTTCATACGTATTTAACTATAACGAGATTTTTGTTAACCAATATTAGATTTTAGCCTTTATAAGCTCGGAATTAAAAACAATTTTGTTTTTTTCTAGAACCTTCTATTTCTCGGAAAATAATCTTTTAACACTGCAAAGCGGTGCTTTTAAAAGGGAATCCACAGATTTTTCTAGAAACAAATTTTATCAATCTGGGAATGTTTCCTTTAAAAGTGACCCCTGATATTTTAACGGACTTATTTTATACAGAATACCAACGTATTTTTAAATCAAGAAGAAATATACAATAATATACAGAACCGCACAAAGGGTTTTTATCATTTATGCAAACTAAATTGCATTTTTTGGAAGTTAGAAAAATGAACCGTTACACCTACGAACAATCTCAAACAGGCGGCTTTTTAGGTATGGATAGATTCTGTAATTAATGTATCATTTAAAAGTTTGTTTCATTCTACATAATATTGTGTATACACATAAAGTTTCAAAAGCCAGTAAGCCGATTATCCCTTTGGGTCAATTAATTCCTAATCCGACCATACTAAACCACCTGTGATTACTCTAACAAAACAGTTCAGAAAATTTAAATACACTTAAATGATAGTATAAGCTATTTGAAATAGCGAAAAGCTTTAAAACAGTTGTTCTTCAGCGACTTAATAGATGTTGCTGTGTTACTGTGTTATTCTTGTTGACTTTTCAATTCCAAAGAATTATCTCAAAGAAATAAAACATTGATAACATTGTACCTTCCATGTAGTAGTTCGAGAAAGGAAGTAACACTTAATAGGCAGGTGACCGTAATCATCAGTAGACAACGTGACAGGACTAACGCATGTGTCGTAAACGTCCCTTCACGTCTAACCATTAATCCTGAAAAGACAGGAACTTGGTCCTCAGGACTCTCTAGGTCTACGAATACGTATACACCTTCGGCTACCACACGACAAAGATAAATTGAGCTTAGCTGTTTTTGTTTTTTTATTACTCTTACTTTTTTAAAACATTATGATGGCGTATTATATGACACTTCGCTTGACAACATTATAAAACCCTGAAATCTTGAAAAGAAAACTGAAACGATTATAAATTGTGAGACGTTTCTCAGGGAAGAACAGTAGGGGTAGAAATGGTCGTATTTTAATTTTTAGGACTGTTCACTGAGTTGTATACGTAATAAAGAAAACCATTCTGGTGACCTCTTTTCGGTTTGAGAGTAGCAGGATAAGGAAAATATCCAAGTAAACGAGGATTGTTGCATTAATTTCAGTTTATTCCCTCTTTACCGTCCAATTTTGTTTGTGTTGGGTCTAAATTCAAGGTTAGATAAATTATCGATCGATTTAAGTTGGTCTACTTCTTCATCCTCGCTGTTCTCCTTCCCAATGAATCAGTTTTTATGGCTAGTGTGAAATAATATAATGGTCTTTCCACTTATATGTGTTGTATCCAGTAATTCTATAAGAAAAAAAGAAAAAAAAAGTTTCTCTTGAACCCCCATAATTCGCATTAATGTTCTCCCTTTGTAAAGAACACGAGGGTAAAAAAAACTTTTTATACACAGTTATTCTACACGCAAACTGCAAAAACTCCGAAATGGACACGTGTGGTGAATTTATAAACAGTAAATGCTTTCTTTTTTGCGTTGACTGTAAATTCCTTTATCCAAATAACAACTATGAGATTTTACGGCATTAATTTCATTTATTAATAATATTAAAGCAAGTGTTTGGTTTAGTGGGTGCGAAACCCTCCTCGTTATGTTTCACTCCTTCCAATTACGAACCGAGTATTAAATACCAGTCTAACGGAATATTTATTGCTCGCGTTATGTTGGTAACACCCTAAATTACCGTATGTGCGCGAACTATTCATCTTGTACATCCAACTTCTATAATTGTTACAATTTAACACGGTAATTTCAATTCAAACACAATAGATGAGGATTTCCTGGAACATTCGAAAAGTTTAACAAAATGAATTCATTAAATGAAGTAGATATAGCATTATAAAGTTTTTTTTAACTTTCGCACTTTTTCCCAGCATTTCCTAAGAAATAGCCGCGTCAAGAAAATGCTATTGAATTCTTTCTGGCTACGCTCGTGGATACAAATATTTTCGAACAAGGCGCTATACAAGGCTCCGAGCTTAATATCTTAACTTTTTAAGTTTGGGCGACTTAAAAGGATTGTAACTTTGACAATGCGTGACACTTATTGGCTTTGTTGTCTTTCAGATATCTGTAGAAATTAAAACTGGCACTAATCTTGTAGTATACTGAAAAAGTTTTGAATGCGATTTTAAATTACCAACACTGAGTTCAATATTTTACGTATTTCGCTATAAAAATGAAATCTGTATTCACTAGGCTAGTTTAAACGTAAGATATTATATCCTTCGGGAGTCTATGTTTCTGAATAACTAGGAAAAGTGCAGGACCCGAACTCTTGAACTCATCCGAACAAGTTTCGCATACGAGATGACATAATTTTTACGTTACAAGATGCAACTTAGCCAATCAAATGTTAGAAGACAATAGAGAATCGCATCA
This sequence comes from Agrypnus murinus, assembly GCA_929113105.1. NCBI lineage: Eukaryota > Metazoa > Arthropoda > Insecta > Coleoptera > Elateridae > Agrypnus > Agrypnus murinus. The sequence continues at coordinate 36,307,377 of OV816025.1, read as the reverse complement.
TCACGTATGCGAAACTTGTTCGTACGAGTTCAAGAATATTCAAGAACGTTCAATTTTTTATATAAAATTAGATAGTTTTGAAGTCGAACACAAAATCACTCTCCGTTTGCCTGACAGATTTGTAAGGAACACCCTGTATTGCTAACTCATTTTACGACGTACGAACATCACTTATAACCAGGACCGAGCGTGGCCTGCCCGATAGCGTAGTTGAGGGTATCCCATGAAGCCATGCTTATAAAGCTATGACGAGTGATGAAACGCTTCTTGTTATTTTATTCGACTTGTTATATTAATCGACAAGAACATTCCCCGGCCTGCTCATAATCATAAGATTAGACAATTTTCGAAACTCCTAGACAAATCTAAGATCCAAGCCCAGTCCACACTTCAGGTTGGACTCGCCGGGTGGTGGAAGTCCGCATGCCGCATTTAGGGTGAGAGGACTTCCTCTGGAGACGAACCCCGATGGTTGAGCACGTTAATAGCTTCGACACTAGCCTGGAGAGTTAGTAGACGGTGGTAGCAACCTCTCTCCCACCAGTAAGATCTGTATCACATAAGTGAGTGACGTGCTAATAGAGCGTACCGCAATTCCTCTTCCAAATGGGTGTCGTGGCAATAAGCTTTCACGTCGGGTATGTCACGTAAATCTGCGGATTTACAGCTGGATTCAGTTTGAAAGATTCAGTACGGAGAACCTAATCAGTTCTATTCTGTCAGTAGTCCTCTGATCACAGACTCATGGATATGGATCAGCGACTCTGCACGTTTTTCGTTTATTATCGGACTTCGCGGTGTGGATGTCGCTGAGTAATCGGGGGTTACGCACGTCTTTAAGCGCGGTTGGTGTACCCTGAAGCACACACCAGCAAGATTAAACCGAGTAAGGTTATGCTGAGGAAAGAATAAGTTTAAGGGATGTTGACGCGAACATAGAGCTTCTCATCTCTCAGACAACTCCACCTCCACGCAGTACATGCCGGGTTTCTACTTCTAGGTAAAGTCGAACAAACTCGACGGCTCAGTATAAGATCCACATTCTGGATAAGGACTCCCAAGGGGAGTGGCCATCGACATGGAGCACTGACATGTTGACGTGTTAATTGAAGTTTAATTCTAGCCCATGTGGGCTGTGACAATAGCTTTACAGCAGATGAGTCACGTAAATTCACAATACTTTAAAACTTGGGGAACATATTGATAATGATAAATGCTCCAACTTATTTCCAGAAAGTACAACTACTATCAATTGCAAGTCTGACCCCTAAGTTTAAATGTTTAAAAAAAACTAACAGCTCAAATTAATTCAAACAAAAACAGTTACATAGGCAATTTATTTTTGTATAAAATAGTAAATTTTTATATTATGTTACAAAAAGTACTTTTTGAGTTTTGACGTAAAGCGTGTCTTTAATAATTAATATTTCAATAACTAATGAAAATAACTTGAGAAATAATACAGATATCAAAGTAATAAAATTCCCACATACATAACTATTTGCATATAAAATTACATTCAATTCTGTCGAGTGTATTAATATTATTGAAGACACGCTTCACGCCAAAAACTCCTAAAAATTCAACTTTTTGTAACATAATTCGCGAAGATTTAAGAACCTAAAATGAGATACTTTTTACAAATTTTTCTATTTTATTTAAAACAAATCTGTTTTTGTTTGAATTAATTCGAGCGGCTAGTTTTTGCTGTGCGCATTTAAACTCAGGGGTCAGAATATCTGCATTAGATAGTAGTCCAAAACCTGATACCTTCGAAAATAATTACAGTTGAAATATCCAGTTCGACCCTAGGATTTTGCATCGGATTTGTTTTTCTGATCTTATATCAGAAATCATTTTCCAGCATGTATTTGCATTTTGATGTAGAAAATACATCTTTAAATTTCTAATAAAAAAGTATATCATAGAATTTTCTTTTGATTGACATTTGCATTAAAATGTTTTTAATTCGTGAAGATATTACGTGCAATAGCAGTTTTTATTGCCAGTATTTCTCGGAACTTGATAAAACAAAGTGACATTGTTCTCCATATCGGAGAGTTTACTCTATCATTAAGAGTTTAACGTGAATTGTGCAAAGCATATTACTTATAAGTATAACATAAAAAGATTTGAAGCTCCTATTTCTGCCTCATTGCTGATCTAACTGTTTATACTTAAAGCATTTCATTCACTCAAAACCTGTGTAGTATTTACTTGGTTATGATCTGACTGTCCTCGATAACTTACCAAAAATGACAGATTTGGTTGAGTACCTAAAGCGTTCTTACGAAACTCTTATAGGAGTTGAGTATCGTTTGAAAGCGCAATCGTGGCTTTATATATCTTATAGCCGTAAAAAAAGTATATAGATCACAATTATAAATTACAGGTGTTATAAAAGCATTACCAATAAATAATAGTCTATAAAGGTGTTTGTTGTCAATAAAAATGCACTGAAGAGATATAGTGGTCACTATCAAGATATTTATATATCCTTAAGTAATAAAGTTGTATAGGAATTTATCGCCACCTAAAGTATACAAAATGTTCAGTGAGGTACTAAATCAGTTTTGCTAACATAAGCCGTTGATGGGACGACTATGATTTTCTATAACTAATGGGATAGTATTGAGCACCACCACTTTATGGATGGCCGTAACGATACTTTTTTGGTAATCAAATTAAACAAAGCCCTACGATTGGACTGTAAATTGCAACGGACACTTTTTGTAGGTATCTTAACTACTTCAAAATCAATCAAAGTTTTAAATAACTAATGTTTCTGCAGCGATACTTACTTTAAAACATATGCCCCGTCAGAGACGTCTCATTAAATCAAATTACACTCGAACGTCGTAGGTGTTAATCGCAAAGGCTTTTGATTAGAAGTAGAACAAATAAAAGAAATTGGTGGGCGCCACCCAAACTGTAAGGAAGTTAAATAATTAAACAACGTCGGGGAATTTTTCACAGTGTGAGAAAGAATTTTCCTTAAAATTTAGTTTAAATTGATCTGAACAAGTCTTTATTTCAACCTAATGATCACCCAACACAAAATTTCACTAACACTGCAAACTGAAGAAACGCTGCGGAAATACCCTTGCATTTTGACTATATTTCCATTAAACGAAAACTTGAAACATTACAATAATTTCTAGTACGAAACGACTTCTTTATTACTAATATCTTTACAGTTGAACATTAATTTGAATGTTAGTCGAATTTTAGTACCCATCCCGCAAAGAAAATGTTGGGCGTTAATTTTTTATTAATAAAACGTGTCACTTTAAATTAATCTCAAACTAGAGTATAACAATAAATTGAAGAATCTGGGTCAACGCGTGATACACAGCTGCGTAACTAACACCTTGTTGTTACGACCAGGGTGAGATAAGATAAAAGTGTAAGTTGTCCGTGTTAAGAATGTAAGCGGCGTACGCTAGAATCAACAGATTTTCATTATTAATTTGATTTCTTGTTTTAATTAAAATCAGTTTGTGCCGCTACTGAATCCATCAAGCTCATCTGCTGTTTATCTTATCAGTTAAATTACAGCGTGGTGAACAAGTGCTCGCCCGCTTGAATCCAGATACATTTCATTTTTTTCATCTTTGTAATCAGATTCTTCATTTCTAGGTCCTTTTTTACTCTAGATCATACGAAATGAAACTATAACCAGAAAACACTTTTCATAAATATTGGTCTATAACTAAACATAATATTACTGAGTTTACAGATACTACCCTGCTATTTCATAGTAATTTTGAGGATTAAACAAGGGACCAATTCACCAGGTTTAACCCATCACGAGCCTCCACATATTGCGCTATGCTAGAACTTAAATTATTTGACCGGACGCGTCATAAATGGCGCGCCCGAAGGACGCAAAGTTCCCCACAGACCGCACGGCTGATGCTGAACCTTGTACAGAAACTCAACTTGAACTGATTTGAAAAGGACTGCGTTCTCATGATTTTTCTAAACTTAAAAAGTGGGGTCATTCACAAACAACCACTGAAATGGGATCATGACGACATTTAATCCAATCCGAAAATTGCAGAATTTCTTATATCAATTTCAAAAGTGCACATCGTAAATGAAACGCAAATAATAAATATTAAAACTTGACAACTTAAGAAAATGTATTACTTTTTTCAGTACTTCACAAATTCTCGGAATAAATGTTTTATTATAAACAGTATTTAGTTCGCAACTAAAACACAAAGAGATTTAAGTTAATAAAATGGCAATATTTGCTAGTACAGAGTCATGAATTATATTATACTTTTTCGTAGTGCTTTATTCGGTAAAGAAGAAACATTAACTTGTTTTATCAGGACTAATTCGGAGGATTTTACATCCCAGTAAGATGTTTACCTGTGAGAAACTGCATTATCTTTATATTAAGCCAAATTGTATGTACTTTTGAGAGGAGCTGCCTTCAATATTTGACGGGTTTTAAACAAGACGAAATATGTGTGTTTTATACGGAGTAGTATTTAAGAATAATTTCTGAAAAATGGCTACCTAATTTTTAGCACATTTACATGGGTGGTTGCGGATTAAGTTACTCCTTGACCACTGGCCTATGGGAGACCGTGTTACCAGATAGTTACCGGTATGCTGCCCTGATAAGCGAAAAAGTCCTATCTGCAAAACTGCAATGTAGAAATGTACTATATAGAATGTTTATGTGAGCTAAGAAAAGATATGGTATCTTTATGAGTTGATGTTTTGCAGATAGGACTTTTTCGCTTAGCAGGGCAGTATAGTCAAAACGATGGATCTACTAATTTGGACTTTAGTGCAATTCGTTACTTTACTTTATAAGGAGTACGCCCAGCTTTAAGTGTGTTTGGCGTCTCCCAGACCACACCAGTACAACAGAGCCGAGTATGATTATCTCAAACCTACTTTAAAGCATGTTGGTGTGAATAAATAGCCTCTCACATCTTAGATAAGTCTGCCTATTCACGGTAATCCACGAATCTCTACCTTTAGATAGAAGCGAACGGAGCTTTGCCGCAAGTACACCAAGTAGATAATTGGTCATTACGTTGCGCAAATTGTCCAAGCCAAGCACTTGGGACGAATTTGATGGGGGCACTGCAAGGGAAGATGACGTAAGTAGCTCCGGTACTGACCTGAAGAGGTAGTAGAGAGGTGGATAGTAACCTCATTCCCACCAGTGAGAACTGGCAGCACTCACATAAGTAATTGACGCGCTAATTGAGTTTATGACTCAAAAGCGGGTTGCATCAGTAAACTATCAAGGCCGGCCGGTATGTCCACAATGCTTGGAGATAGTGAGGAAAATTACCAAACTTAAAAATATGTTGAAGACACGAGCGGCAATGATTAACGCTGCTGTCACCTAACTAGAGAGAGCCAGTACCATAAATTACTTATTTCTGATAGTTTTTTTACAATCTGACCTGTGGCTGTTATCCTGAAGATATTGGCCTACTGGCTTTCAGAAGTACGAAAAGTCACAGCAGTAGAAATTGTATAAGAGTAATATATTTATATAAAAAATTTGTTTGTTATTCTTGTCAGCAATTTAGCGAACACTCCCATCATATAGCCCTATTTCCTAGATTTAAGATTCACATCTATCATTGCCGCGATTCTAAGAAGTGGGATATTATCAAATAAAAACCTTCTACATTATTTAGTTTGTCAGAAAGTGATGAGAACGTAGTTTTTATTTTATTTGTTTAACATTAGAAAACATTTCTAATATTACATTTCTTAACTTTACTTTCTTATAGCGGAGAATGTGGTAATATTGCAAGGATTCTAATACTGAATGTTGTCTTAAGTCCCCTGCTTATGCTGCCATTTGCAGAAAACGCTTTAGATACTGAACTGCGACTATTTTATCGAAGTAAAACGCTGTTCCAACATGCGATTGCTCTTCTGCGTTACATTTTCTTAAAATATAAGGCGGAAAAGTTATATAAACTAAATTTTGAAGCATAAATTGTGTACTTCTAAAAATTATACTTTGCATTTAATTGGATAGTACCATAAACAGATTGTTGTTTAAAAAACAAAATTTTAAATTCCAAAAAGCGACATAACCTTCACCCTAATATTCTAATTTTAAATGGTAGTAATATCGTGCGCCTTATAAGCTCATCAGACTAGCTCATCTTTTACGTGATACGATAAGCAATACGATCTTACTAAAATTAAAAGGGTAATGTTCATAATAACTACTATACTAAAAAACCAAGTTTATTAGTTTGTACATAGTATTATGCGAATGTTTAAATATGGATCGGTATGTAATGTATTCTATATGTACACAGTAAAAAATTTAATGTAAGATTCTAACACTAGACCACTCTAAAAAATGTGTGTTTAGGTCCAATATATTTAGAGTAAAATATCTAATCTGTACCTTCGTGTAGACCATAGAGTTCAATTTCAATACATGTTAGTGTAAATTTATCACACTCTAAAATGATTATATCTTTAATCATTTGTAGAAGTATTTTTTACACTAAAAGAGTCAAAGTTCTGATCCGTTCGGAATAAGATTTTACTTTTGACTTTTGAATCTTTTACTCCACATGGGAAAAATATTGCCTAGAGTGGGTTGTTATAAAACTTCTGTATAATTTGTTTTCTATTTAGATTAGAATTTAGAGTGAAAGTAGTGTAGTTTTCCAAGGTCACGGTGAATAATAAAGTGATTTATGTATTTTTTGCAATGCAAACATACATAAAAAGTGTATATACACAATTAATCCATAAGAACGTATTAAAACAAATATATACGACTCTTCTATTTTAGTTAAAAGGACACTCCGGAACCATTTACTTCAAAATTGTTGTTTTTGGTCCATGGTATGGTTGTTAATTGTTGCTAGAGTGAACTACTATCCGTGCTCCATGCCAACTCTCATGAAATTTCTATTAGAAGATTCCCTTGTAGCTCTCTGTGAATTCCGGCAAAGTTCAAAATTACTACAATTATGATGTAATTACTCTTTTGTTCTGAAAATTAGATATAATTATAATTATTGCTTTTATTTACCTAATCTTTTAATATATTTATTCATTGTTTGGAAATAAAACACTGAATATGAATTATTGAAAAGGTACAACTCCGTTGGTTATCAATATTAAATAGTTTACTGTTGAACGTGTCTTATAAGTTTCAAAGTGCTCCCTCTTACTCATCGTAACTAACATTAATTGTTAAAATTATAAAATAATACTTGTATTAATAGAATGTATAATTGTGTTAAGTTAGCTTATATTAATTGTTAAAACAAACTGCGGAGTTTCACATTCACACGCAGTAAATAAACGTGAACTTATTTGCTCTAACAGGCGTCTATTTTTAAATCTTTGCAATTTGAAAGGTTGCTAAAATTAGCGGAAATTTCAATATTTTACAAATCTAAACTTAATATACAGATACTAGTTTTTGGTCTTATAATATAATATAATTTTGATCTCTAAATGTAGCTTAGTTGTTCATTCCGTTTTAAATTGTATAGCTACATTAAGTTATTTAAAGATTCGTAAAATTTTGTAATTCCCACCAATTTTAGTAACTTTTGAAATTGCATAGTTTCCACAGTTATAACTAGTCGAAGTCAAGTATAGCAGACAGCTGATTGTTGCCTTTGTTTTGTTAGTGTTGTTATTGCGGATAAGCTTCTCTTGCTAAATACACTGTCAAGTATATATTGAAGCCAATTCATTTCAGTTACTCTAACTAGATTATTATGAACACTAATAAGAAACATTTTTTTACCAATTTAGATCACTTTTTAACGGCTTTTCTTCTTTTAAAAAAATTAAAATTAGAGTGGATTTTTATATTTTTAAAGTAAAATACTGTTAGATTGAATATCCAATCTATATAGAGTTAATTAACCATATAGAAGGGAAAATAGTGGTTCAAAATTATTTTTGTTATAACAATAGAACGAAAGAAAATGTTTAACTCTAAATTTTAACTCTAAGATCTTTACCTAGTACTTTAAATATTGTTCACGGGGCTGACTTTTACTGTGTACCAAGCCATAGTACGGGGAGGAAACAGTAAATATAGATCGTGCATCTTGAAAGCGCCACTTGCTGACTAACGTAAAACTCTTAGTATATAAACTATTTAAGTTTGACTCAGATCAATTTAATAGTTTTAGAAATATCGATTTAGCGCATGAATCACAAAAAGGTTAATCATTAGCAACTTAAATCAAAACAGCAATCTGTGCAGTTGCATAAAAATAGTACAGCCCCGCCTAAGCAATTCGAAGTTACTCTATATGCTTGAAAAGTGATGTCCACGCTTTTCTAACATATAAAAGTATATCTTCTTATTGATTATAAAGAAAAAGTACAACCAGAGCTGAACTTTCAAGAAGTTTAAGGTACGATAAAATAGAATATGTGATGAAACTGAGCAATGGTAGGCTCTTGCCACGAGCATAGCAATTGCAACGTATGCTATGACGTCGTGATTATGAAACATACAAGTGAACATATTCATCATTTAATTAATTTTATTGCAAACTGGAGTCTCTAGAATAAAAACAAAATATTATTCTCTATAACCACATTGATTTCTTGAATTAGCATTTACAACAGTAATTTCCTATACCTTGTTAGTTTATAAAATAAATTTGTTTTATAGTGATAATATTTATATAAATAATCGCTTCTTGCATCGCAATGTTTGTTATGTAGATATATCACTATGAGTAATTAATTGTTGGTATTAAAATTATAACTTAACTCCAATAGCTAACCTAACAATGTCATCTATCTTGTAGATTCCATTCATTTACAATAGTCTATAGATTTGCATAAAAGGTGAGCATATGTCCGAAAGAAAATTTATATAGGTTTCAATATTATCCAACCTTAAGATAAACATCAATTCTCGTTTAAGTCAACAAATCGTTACATAATGGCTTACGCTGGCACAAGATTTATGGGATAACCCCTGTAGAATCAATAGTCTCCTCACCACATAATAATCAAAGATACTTTTCGTTTGTTTACTTGTGAATTCCATCTCAATAAAAATATTTTCTTCAAGTTTCCAAAAACTATTTTCTAGATATGTAGCTACATGAAAATTATTAAACAAATTTAAAACCTACATATTCTATATCTAACAAAAAATATTACTAATTCAATTGAAAGGGAATTCATTTTATATAAAAAAGCAAAACTGAAATTCCTTATATTTTTCATTTCATATCTTTTCGATATGATTACCTTCAAAAGACAGGATATGAAATTTGATTAAAGTTTATTGCATTGTTACAGGTTTGCCTTCGATGAGAGATAGCCTGACGAACCCAGTGCACGTATACGAAGGCGACGACGCCCTTATCACCTGCGTCGTCAAAGACATGGGTGAAAATTCAGTATTGTGGAAAAAGGAAGATCGAGAAAGGCATAGCAGAAGAGTCCTTACTGCAGGAGCAGCCAGGGTCACAGCCGATAAAAGATTCTCCGTCCTACACGATTCTAGTAAATAAATAACGAAGGATAAAACTAACAAATTAAGGGATGGACTCGAGAATTAGTCGGACAGTTTTCGAGGTTTTAGCTAGTTAAGGATAAAACGAAAAAAACATTTAATTTTATATATTGATTAAATTGTGGACTATAAACATTTATTTTGTCTACAGGGTGTTGCAGATTAAGGATAATTAAAGTAATTAAAAATTCTAAAAATAACTTAATACTAATGAAAATCTGTTGTTCTTAGAACATTAACGTTTTGGGTAGAATACTTCACAGAACACTTAGAAATACATTGTGACGCACAATCTAACAGAAAATTCATTGTAATTTTTTCTTTTTGTCAACAAAAGATATCAATCAAGGGCTTCCACAATCGAAATCTAAAAAGTAGATGTAGGTATTGCGGTGACCTATTAAAATAAAATATAGTATACCCACCGTTCCAAATATAAACATAAATTATATACGGTGGATTAAAATAAACATACACCACAGATATTTTTCTTTATTCCAATCAGCCAGCTCAGGGTTACTCGGTAAAGCATAAATTATTTGAATTACGAGACTCTTATTAACTCTTATGCCTGGAAAGGAAGAAAAACTTATGTTGTAAAAGCTAAAGCTCCTGCAAGCTGGACAACCACTGCTAAACTCTCAATTCAAAAGAAAAGAAAACTGGATGCTTGTATTTGCATCAATTAAACACATAAGTAAAATTAAAAACACATAAACTTTATTTAAAAAACAAAGTAAAAACTCGAATGAAAAAATCAATGGCAAGAAATATTGTTCAAATCAATACAATTAATAATTGAGAAATAAATTCCCAGGCTTGCTCAAATGTTATTAATAATTGTAATGGCCTGACATAGGGCCAATACGGTCATTCACTTGAACAGACCAACACAAATCAAAAGTTATTTATAAATAAAACTGTTTGTCTAATGAAAATAAATTTAAATAAAAGAAATTAAATTGTTTTATTTAATTGAGAGAAAATAAGTTCTCAAAAGAACCTTGTAAACTAAACAAAATAAATTTCTATTATTGAGGATAAACTTTATAAGTTAATTATTATTAATGAGATTAAATAACCCATTTATTATGACCAACCCTATATTTTATTAAAACTAAATTCCTTTATATAAATCCTCAATTGGTAACATTGCTGTCGTATTCATCAGCTGATTCCCTGTCTTCAAAAACATCAATACGTAGATCGATATCGAAAAATAAATTCACCCAGAATTTATTCAATTAATCACATTTACTTTAAAAATTTATATAACAACACTGAAATCTTCTTTGAATTCTTGAGATTGTTCAGGTAACACTTTAATTTAATTCAAATTCCTTTTATATATGACATATACGTCAATCACATATCTAACCTCAAATTAAATTACAGATATTTTATCCGGAGTCGGGCATAGGTTTTGCCTTGAACGTTTTATCGACTGATTTTGTTAAAATTTGCTCCAACTTATATAGTTTATGTTAAAACAAAAACCTGCGATGACATATTTTCAAAACAAAAACAAATCATGTAAGCTTGATGACGTTACTAATCCGCACAGCTGTTCTTAATCATCACTAATTTTAATTCTATGATTACAGGATTGTAGCCCTTAAAACAGGGATCAAAACAGTATAATACATCCCTTGTCGAAAATGTATCGTAACGAAGGCATAAGAGAAAAACGATTGACAATATACAAATCTCGTTACGACCTCAATACATATAGAATTCAACAAATCAAGGTTTATCCTTTACAAACTAGTTACATAAATACACAATACAAGTAATACATATAAATTCTCCATAGGAGCATCTTTACAATTTACAACAAACATAATTTTTACAGTACGATACTACAATGAATATACCAATTAATGCATTTGCAAGTTCCAGCTTAAATATTGATTCAAAATTAATCAATTTATGATCAAAATGTCCAGCATACAGTACTCCAAGCACTTACATAAAAACAATGGTGAGAAAAAATAGGATAAGAGTCAATAATCGTCACAATGAAACAAAACGACAAGATTAAAACCTTCAATAATAAAAATGGTCAGAAATTTTATAACCAAATTCAAAAATTAATTGTATTATATGTCATAACAAGATTGACCTAATTTATCTGTTTTCAGTTAACTAACAGCGCGAAACTGAGCTGGTCTCCTGGAAAGTAGAAAAATTTACCTAACGTTAAAAATCGTAATTTCTAAAATTAAATAAGAAAATTACTTCTTCCTTACAAGTGGAGAACCCATCCCAATGTGTAACTTGGGTTGCATAAACGTATTTATGATCAAACAATCTAACTGAATGATATCCTTTTTCTAAAAATGAAACCTATTCATTATACATAAAAAAAAACTTAGGTTATGTTTGCATAAAATTTTTATTCTTAATTTTTAATTTAAATATTAATGAACCTAACTGTGGTCCTATATATACCCTTTATATTAATTATGTCTATGACTTAGTATATATCTCTTTTGATTTAAATCAGATATGTGAAATATTTGTTTTGACGTTTCCGTTCTATCGTTAATAAAATTTTCAATGAGGTGATTTGATATCACCGCAATATATGGGGAGCAATTAAAGTTTCAATAAAACAAGTCATCAATGAATTAAAGTCTAAAACTTGAAGATATAACCTCACTATTTATTTTGTCATGTGAATATTTCTTTGGGAAATCTGCAGCATTTTCCAGGTAAGTCAAATAAATTTATTAGGTTTTTATAAACTATACAGGTGTCATGTTTCCATTAAGCTTGGAAATTCGTTTAGTTAATACATAACGCAAACTAATTTTCTTAAAAAAATTAATACAACAGTGGGGAGAGAGAATGTACTGGAGACTTTATTAAACTTTATGACTAATACACAATGAATTTTAATTTAATTTTTCAAAAACCCCGGTATATTTTGACATATTCGGCTAAGCACATCCAGACGAATATAAAAGTTTAACAGAGCATGGTTGGAACGTTTAGTTTTCAAGATATTTCGATATTTTTCAAAATTCGCCCCTCTCCCTCTCTCTATCTCTGTCTCTCTCTTCAATTTCTCCAGAATTAACGGTGGCAAATGGTATAATTTTTGAATTACTTCTTGGGCCTATTTGAAAATATGAAAAATATTGGGGGTTGTATTAAGAAAAATGGGTATGACGTCATTGCTCGAAAACGATAGGGGATGAAACAATTTTTTCTAAAAATAAAATTGTCTCGGCTTTTCTCAAAAATATCAACGTGAAAGGAACATTATTTTCATGTTTGCAGACTTTCCACGCGCACTGTATACTCGTATTTGATACCGGGCCTTACAAATAAAATTAAACAGTGACAGTTTTTTTTGTGTTTTACTCATATGGAAGTGCATCATAAAATTGATGATAATCTTTTAGGAGGCCTGATTTTTATCTGTCTCTCTATAATTGCGTGGATTAAATCAACCTCCATACGAGTATTACCCTTAAACCAGCATTTCTTAGTAATAGCTATTTTATGATGCATTGTTAAATTTACCAAAGCATTAGCTGACGATGTGTTTCGGTTTCGACCTGTGCATCCATCGCTAAAGAAAATCATTACTTATTTACTTGTTTATTTATTTTTGGGCGAGGAATCGAGCTGGCGGAGATATGATCATTTGGTCGACCGTACAAGAATGTAGCGAAATCTGGGAAAATTTCACCTCCAGCAGGTTCGCTTCCTATCCGGAAAGAAGGCATGTTTTAATTTCTCTCTGCGACCCTTGGATTATGACGCAAACATGCACACCACTAATCCTCCGAAGCTGACACTAACTTATTTCTTTTTTAACACAGTAGGACAAAATGCTTGAGAACCTGATGCATACGATATGCATATGTTTTTTTTTTTGTTTTGTAGGCCTCATACACGTCACAATAATCTTTTTTAGGTTAGTATAAGAACAAATTAAGCTCTTCAAATACTTTAACGAACGTGTAAGTTGATGGACAGTTCAGTTCACGTTCACTGTAATAATTGAATTCGGCTTGAGAGTGTCAGGGTGGTGCAAGATCAGTGCCGATTATTACGTATCCTTTTGGATGTTCTGTTAGCAAGCGGAAAGCGTATTAACACCTGTCCCTCTGCGGCCACTTACACGGATACTACGTTCGCCGCTCGCTAACAGAACATCCAAAAGTGTACGTACTAACCACAAAAACCTGCACTAATGACTCCATTTTTGGTAAAACGATATTTGTCTTTAAATCTTGTTGTTCGTGCCTTACGTTCTCTACTAACCTCGTTGCTGTGGTCAGCTATTTCACGATAAATTTTCTTTCTACTTTCTTTAAGCCAATTTAAGACCAATGTCTCTTTAAAACTGAATGTACTCCCAAATATACGTTTGCAAACCTTAGGCAAACATTTTGGTCTCCCCTTCTTTTTACATGTTCACATCTTACTTTGTTTTGGACGCATAGGTTTCTTTCAATTCATATTGTTCCAAAACAGCCGAATTAGTTTCAAACGTTTTTTATCAGTAAACATTGTACAGCAGATGCATTTTTAGCAGTGACACGGCATGGCCAACTAAAATCAATGTACTAATGTTGTTACTAATTTATTTGGAATGATAATAAAGGAGGCCTCATCGCTATCGAATTCTCGAATATTTCGCCCTACTTTGTTGACACGGAAATGAGTAAGTAATGGTTTTCTTTAGCGATGGATGCACAAGTCTAAACAAGCATACAACTTTGGTTAATGTTTTGGTAAATTTAGCGATGCAGAGAAAACACAGAATCACTATTACTCAAAAATACCTATTTAAGGGTCATAATCAAATGGAGGTTGATTCGAAACACAGATACGTAATTGCAAAATAAACTTTCTAGTTGACTACGTCTACTGCAATAAGCAAGAAGGAATCCATCAGTTTACAATGCCAAGTGCCTGACTCACACTTTCTTCAAAAAAATCGAAGCTTTGAAGTTTTATAATTCCATACGTCCAGTAGTAGTCCGAAAGTAAAGTACTCGTCGGTTCGAAGATTTAAAGTACCTACTGCCAATTATCAAACAAATACTTGAATAGGTATGCTAACAGGTTATGAAGTCTACCGAGCGAATACGCATACGGACAGTGTTATGTAAAAACATGTCCTTAGAGAAGTAGAGATGCTACGATTGGCAGCCAATATGCCATACAGCTAACGCCTGTTGCAGCAGCCTCGAAGTGCCAAAAATACAATTTTGTCAAGTATTAGCAACCTTTTCTAGAGTCAAAGAGATCAATCATAAGATATTGTCACCACCAACCAATCTATGTGTGTACCAGCGTACCTTAACACGAGGTGTCGTGTTGTATCAAATAAATGCCTACAACTAAATGGATTGACAGATGTATAAGATGGTATAAGATATCCTAGTTATAATTACTTAGTTATAGTTATAATTAACTCGAGTGTCTAACAACGACTCTTGCTCCTTATTGACAAATATACTAGACCTACACTGTTTTGGCTGGACTTAGGCACAGCTCGCTATGCGAGAGACTCTTGGAAGATCATGACATGGATCATTGCATGGATTCGCCAAACATGCAAGAGTTACGACCAATTGAAAGATATTGGGCTAAACTTAATTAAATAAATATGGCCAATGAGAAAAAAGCATTGACAACTTTTCTCGCTGATTGGCTATTGATACTACTTTATAAGGTAACAATTTAAAAGACCTAATATCGGTAGCCTAATAACCCCTCAATTCTTAACAATTAAATAATATAAATCTTATTTCTATTAAAAATACTGTGCAAATGATAGAAAAAACGCAGATTTCGAGTAGCTTTAAGATTTCAAGTTATTTCCTATAACAAAACGTTTATACGTAGCCTACTAATTCGCGAAACAAACTTTAATGTGATGTAGAATTAAATTGTAACGATGTTTTAATTTTAATAATTATGTATGAACCGACATAGGGTTGGCAAGTTACATACCTTTACTAAAGATATGGCTCCAAACCTAGTATCCTCGCTGGATGTGGATACGCAACTAATAGCAATAAAAAAGAGGACTGTGAATTCTTGTTATTATAAAATTGAAGTTGGTTGGAACAAAAAGGCAAACGATAATTATAAACATGTATTATAACACGATAACATTGGATGTACACATTTACATTAAATAAAACTATTTGACTGATGATGACTGACAAACTCACTTCCATGTTAGTTTAGGTGCTATGGTTGACGGTTATATCTAGTATTCTAGAATAGAATTTAACTTAGTTGATTAGTCGCGGATATACAAAAGACCGACTTACCAAAAGAGCGTTTCTTATAGGAAGCGGGAGGTTTAGGTTCCTGTTTATGTAAGTCAGTATAACCTAGTTGCAGGTGCAAATACGTCGTTAATCTCTCGAGATGCGTTGTTCGGTATTACAACCATTGGACAACCATTGTTGATGCATAGGGCGATGATATGGACTGCCGCGGTTTGTCTTCTCGGACTTTTGGGCGTCCTTTTCTGGGCGTTCATTTGACGTGTCGGTTTACCATAAAAAAAGTCTGTATTGACTTACGCTCTCTTGGATCGCGCGAATTATTGAAATATAAATTACATTCAAAATGAAGACGGAACATAACCGCCCACCAAAATTAAGTAAAAATTTTCCAACTTGGAATGATAACTAAAACACGAATAAAAAACGAAACAAAACAATACAACGATAAAGTAATGATTTAATTTGCGCTTAATTTACACGCGAACTTCATTGTGAAGGCAACGCGCATAATTGACCCCACTCTCCCACAGCCCACCAAAATGTGGTGCAGAAGGAAGATTAAAGGGCAACTTAATGGCTTCTATTTGTGCATTATATTATATTAATCACTAACTACCGCCGAACAACGGACTCGACGTGCTACAAAGCGACGTAAGCGGCGAGAGTGTTTCTGAAAACTAATTCCAAGTGTAAAGCATTCGTGGCAAAACACACAAATAGACAAATGTATGCTTTTGGCTCCTCTACGTCTCGAGGTAGTGACCATCAAGGGACCAGCGTAGTTAACTCCCACCCAACTAAAGGGCTTAACTTTGGAAATACCTGTAAGTGGTAAATTCCCCATGGGAGGTAAGTAAGGCGATGGATTCGTCTTGAAGCATGGCATACATTTTGATAAATAATGTCGAACTGATCGAGGGGCTGAAAGTGTCCAAAAGTTTTGTTGCAACAAGTAGATCGTTGTTTTAATACCAGGATGTAGGTTTTGGATGTGAATGTGCTGGATCAACAATTCAGTCAGACGATGGTGACTGGGTAAAAGGGCAGGGCGCTTTGCGGAAGATTCTAAATTCGAGAGTGCAAACCGTCCTCCAACTCTGAGCGTTCCAACTTTATCAATGAACGGCGATAATTTTTGTAACCATTTCGAAAACCTTTTATTAGATTTCAATTGAGATATCTCATTAGAAAATACAGAGGTCTGTATTATTCTTACTAAAAACAAAAGCGCTTCATACAACTCCGAGATAGTTAAAGGACCAGACAATTTCTCTGGCTTTCGACAATTATGAATGAATCTACGACAATAAGTAATGATACCTTGTATTTTTCTTAAAAATGGAAAACGTTGAAGAAGAGAAT
This sequence comes from Agrypnus murinus, assembly GCA_929113105.1. Classification (NCBI taxonomy): domain Eukaryota; kingdom Metazoa; phylum Arthropoda; class Insecta; order Coleoptera; family Elateridae; genus Agrypnus; species Agrypnus murinus. The sequence goes on along the minus strand of OV816025.1, from coordinate 36,290,229 downwards.
CTATATTAGATGATTGAGTTTGGGCTATCAATACGATGGGTTTCAATTCCACCTCCATTCCAACCAAAGGGGGATCTGAAGGCTCTACAGATGGCCAACAGTCCGGGGAAAGGAATAAGAAGTCAGTACCCGCCCACCAAAGCGAGCATGAAAGAACCGCCTTTGGAAGAAGACCACGAGGGACAGAATCTGCTGGATTCTGATAAGAAGGTACATACCTCCAACAGGAGGGAGCGACATGTTCTTGAATAAGACTGACTCTGTTCGAAACGAAAGTATTCCACCAGTAAGATTGAATCCAACTAAGGGCTACCAAGGAGTCAGTCCAAGCAAATATTCCATCAAAACTTACTGCGCTATAGGTTTGAGCGACAAAATGAATTACCCGAGACAGCAGTATAGATGCGAGACGAGGAATCGAAAGTGTCTTAAGAGGTGCCACTTTGTACTTAGCAATCACCAAAAGATTGCATATGTGATAAAAATCGACAGTCGTAAAATGGGCTACCATTGCATAGCCTTTTTCTGAAGTATCACAAAACCCGTGGACCTGACACGAGAGTTTTAAAGGCGAGAAAATAAACCGAGAAATTCGAAGCGGCGAGAGACAGTTCAATTCTGTCTGATATTGCTGCCACATGTCAATGACAGTTTGAGGGAGGCTGTGATCCCAGCTAATCCACAGCATCAAGAGATGCTGTAACAATTTTTTTAACGAGAAGTATAAGCGACGATAGAAACCAGAGTGGGTCATAAATGCGAGAAATCTCCGGCAAGATTGTCCGCTTTGTAATTGCTGAATCTTTAACTAAGATTCTGAACGAAAACGTATCTGATTGTGATTGCCATTGGATGCCCAAAACTTTGATGGATATTTCTTCTATATTAAACGAAACATCCGTGAGTCGATGAGAAGGGGGTATGCAATCTAGCAACCGGGGATGATGCGAAGACCATTCCCACAGTTCAAAACAACCAGTCTCTAATAACGAAATGAGTTCCTGTTGAATCTGTAGAGCAGAGTCTAGCGATGAAGACTCACAGACAATGTCATCCACATAATGGTTATTTTGCAGCGCTGCTGCTGCTAACGGAAACTGTTCCCTTCTTTCTTGTGCCAACTGAAGGAGGCTACGAATGGCCAGATATGGAGGATAGTTTACCTCGTAGGTCACGGTGTTTAATTTATACGATGGTTCAGAAGGAGAGAATCGCCAGTGGATAAACTGATATCGCCTGTATTCAGGTGCAACAGGAATCTGTCTATATATTTGTCTCACATCATATGTAAAGACAAAGGACTCAGAACGAAAACGAAGAAGTATGGTAACAATGTCGTTTTGCAATTTGGGTGCAACATGGAGGACATCCTTTAACGACAATTGGTTTTCTGCCCGACAACAGGCATCAAATACAACTCGTATCTTTTGCTTATTCCCATCAGTAGTAAGAACACCATGATGAGGGATATAATATGAATCATCGCCCTCTGGCGGGGAGGAGACAAGAGACATGTGCCCAGAAGTAAGGTAGTCCGACATAAATTCACTATATAATGCCTTGAGGTCAGGCTGTGATTGAAGGCGTGTTTCCAATGCCAAGAATCGACGTTTTGCGATATTGAACGAACCAGGAAATTTACGTTGAGTCATCTTAAAAGGCAAGCTAACTCCAAAAAGCCCAGATGGCAATCGAAAATGAGTAGACGTGAAACCTTGTTCTACTTCGGCATCTTCATCCGAAGTAAATGATTTGTTTGGAATTTCTTCGAGTTCCCAAAATTTTTGTGAATCTGAGCAAGTGTCTACTCGGGCGAAAAAGGCCTGCACCGCAGGCAATGGGGCCGATTCAGAAGTAGGTCCCACTACCAACCAGCCAAAAACAGTATGGACAGCTACAAGTGGATTTGTACTGGCATGAACCACGCCAAGGTCAACAATTTCCGGATAGACATTCGCCCCGAAAAGAACGTGAATGGGTCCCGGTTGAAACCAATTAGGATCAGCTAATTTTAAATCTTTAAATTGTGGAAAATGTGAAGAGTCAATAACACGATTAGGCAAGGGAACGCAAATCTTTGGTAAAATGTAAGCGTTAAACTCTAGTGAAACGCTGTCTGAACCTATAGAACGAATGCGACAAAAAGTTGTTCTAACTTTAGATGTATTAGGAGTATGACCTAAACCGAAAATAGAAGTCCGCGAAATTTTGCGGTCAAGATGACAACGCTTGACACAAGGTTCGATAATAAACGAAGCTTGAGAACCCGGGTCTATAAGACCTCGGATTTCCTGAAAGTTACCCATTTGTCCTGAATCTCACAGACGACAGTTTGTAAGAGAACCTCCGAATCGCTTGATTCAGGTGCGAAAAGTTGGATGCTACTCCAGGTGAGGAGGGACATGAGGCGCCAATGTCAGGTTTTAATGACGACGGATTAGCACTCATTTTTGGAAAATGCAGCAAACTCTGATGCAATTTGTGACACACCTTACATGTTGATTTAGACGAGCACCGAGCAACCTGATGGCCTTTGTTAAGACAATTGATGCAACAATGAAGATTCTTTATCTTATTAAAACCTTCTTGTGGTGATAATGATTTTAATGATGGACAATGATACAAACGATGCGAATCATGGCACAAAATACAATTAACAGAACTATTTTTCGGTGACGCATTAACGACAAACGAAGTTTTTGGATTGTTTTTTCTAAGTTCGCCAAAAGACGGCAAAAATGAAGATCTCATCGACAATTTTAATTGCGCCAATTCTAAGGCTGTACATTCGACTTTAAGAAATGATTTAAGATCGTTAAACTTTGGTAATTCAGGTGAGTTGTTCTGACGCTCAAAACCTTCTTTCAAAGAGGTATCAAGTTTATTATAAGGTGAATGAAAAATAATGTAATCTGAAAATTGATCGATTTTACAATGCAAATTCTTCAGCATTGTCATATTTTCTGAATAAATATTGAGTATTTGACGCAAGGTGTGTTTTGAATCTATTTTGGCCTTTAGAATTTCTTCCCAATAATTTGTTATTAAATGTCGCCTGTTATCATAACGCTCGGCAAGAGCTGTATAAGCTAGAACATAGTTTTCGTTTGAAATAGGAAAACGACGAATAAGTTCCAAAGGGTCTCCTGAAACAAAGCTATGAAGATATTCAAATTTCTCGATATTTGATAAATCATCATTAATGTGAATGGCATTATTGAACAAATCCTTAAAATTGATCCACTCTTTATAATTTCCGGAAAAGGTTGGTATTATTAGTTTACGCAATTTAAATTTGGATTTACACTGTCCAGTAATAGAGTTTGACGACATAGACTTGTCATTGTCATTTTGTGCTAAATTTGGAAGTAATGTTTCAAAAACGACGATTGTTTGAAAATATTCTTGCTCCATGGATTCGCATATGACTTTCTCTTCTGGCAACTCATGCAAATCCTTTTTAAGCGATACTAGATATTCGTGGTGTGCTGCCACGAATGTCTGATAAGTTTGATCTAAATCGCGATATTGAATTTTAAAAAGCTTATGAACGCTTTCATCATCTAATGCAATCTTCGCTAACTCTACGATTTGTTTCAACGAGGAAATAGCCAAATCGCGAGTTAATTTTAATTCTTTTGACGATGGCATTTTGCTAGATTAGAATGATACAATAATAACAATAACAACTATGTGAAACGATTTCGTTTGAGATAATCGGTGCTAACGACCGTTTTGTTGCAATTCATTTGACGTGTCGGTTTACCATCAAAAAAAGTCTGTATTGACTTACGCTCTCTTGGATCGCGCGAATTATTGAAATATAAATTACATTAAAATGAAGACGGAACAATGTAAAACAATCAGCTATAGAAAACGGTTATTGTACCTCATAAATAAAATTTATTTATTGTTGGTGTATTTGGATGCGTCATCTTAAAGTAAAATCGGAAGGTCTAAAGGAATAACCCTCTATTGCTAACCGTTTCCGAGATATCCGTCAGAGTAGAAAACAAAGATATATCATTATGTGAACTATGCACTTTTCCAGGATATTTATGTCCACTTCTAAACATTCCGAATTTTTATTTGACTTTGATCACCGTAAAATGAGTCCAGATACTGCACATATTTGGGGGTTATAATACAAAATAAACATTTTTTTCAAGTTTATTGGGTTTTGCTGGAACTAAACTTCAATGTAACAAAAATCTGAGATTTGGCTCTAACTTTTAAGATTAATAATTGCAGCTAAGCCAGTGAGTTAGTTATAAAAATAGAAATGAGTTTTGTTTTCATGTAAGCAACCGCAACGTTCATCGCATCTTCATACCCAGAACGTCCAATAATATCTATATAATGTCCTCGTTCTTTCGATATGGGTTCAGCATCAACTAACTTGGCCAACTTTCAGTTGACGAGTGTGTAGCGGGCGGTCTCAACGCTATGCATTCTTATAAAACTTGAAAGTCAAACTAAGGATGACCTTGGGCAAAACCATAGACAATTGGTGAAAATTAGTGCCCTTTATAAGCTAAGCCGGAAACTGATCATCCCATTCTCGTGAGATAAATAAATGAAGATATTAATTTACTACCAATGGCACTTATAATAATAATAATAATAATTGCTACAACCCATAGCCTGGAAACCAGGCCCCAGAAGCTATAAGCTTGTGCGGAAGGGAGGGGGCGATTATTATTATTATGTAGGCCCTAAATGCGGCTGCAGCCGACTTACAGATGGAACAGCGCAAATCCCACATTTGTGTCACAGCTAAGGAAAACTGCAGAAAACCTTAACCAGATCTGCCGACACCGGGAATCGACCGCGGGCCGCTTGGGTGAAAGTCACTTACTTTATCTTACCTGTAATGTAACTTATCTGTTCTTGTATTTATTTGTTTTATTCTTGCACTCGACTGCACGTTATCGATGAGTAAATATTCGTCTAATTACTCTCATTAAAAATTTGGAATTCCGTATTAAATGTGGAACACAAATTTTGTGCTTTGTGTTAAACTTTAGAAACAAAAAAACAAAATCTGCTGCACCCTAAAAAGCTGTGAACGAAATAGCTATGAAAGTAATTGATCATTGAGTAATTGGCTAATTACTTAATTAGTCCTTTTAAAAGGAGTTAACGCTAATTTGTTTTCAAATGGCAATTAAAGGTAATTCTTAAACTCTTTTCTAATCTTTTGTCGAATTTAATTATTTATCGACAAAGTAGACCCTCAGAGGTATCTGGAAAAGTTCCAGTTGTCACTGTGTCACATCGACTTTTAGCTAGATAATTGGCGTACCTAATTTGAGTTGAGACTTCCTTGGGATTTTCTGTTATTGGCCATTATTGCAGAAAAAAGTTATTCTATCGTTATATGAGCGTTCATTGTGTTTCGTTACTTCAAAGACACGAGTTCCGAACTCCTGCCTAACTAACCATTAACTTTGAAGAACCTCGAAGAGTTGCAGCCTTTTTGTTCTAAATTTGGTATCGATGATACTTCTGGATTGATTTCCACGCCGCAAACTGTTACAAATTCTATTTACTTTCTCTTATTTTAAACTAACACAGGAGTTTATATAAAAAGAAATATTTGATGACATTGCTGGACCTAATTTGTTTGATTCATCACTATTTGAATCTGTCGGAGTCTATTTACATACTCCAGGAAAAAATTAGAAACGTAAATTTAAATAGAGATATCCATTGAAGATGTTTATTTTACAAATGAAAAGAAAACAAATTCTTTCCTTATGCAAACAAATAATCAAGCAAGACGTAGAAGCGAAAGAAATCAGCGATTCCTTGTGTTTGTCTTTTTTTAAGGGGCGAAACGAGCGAGAATTTTACATTTTTATCGTTCTTTACATTTTAACCTTTGCATGATATCGATTTTGTTACGTTCAAACTTTCTTAAAGGTTTTTTAACGGCTAGCGCGCGGCGGGAAATCAACGGTCCCTATGATACCGATGACGGCGATATTTGAAAAGTTTGTGTAATATGGCAGCACTTCATAAGCGTCTGAATTCCATTCCCCTCAGGAATTTATATTGGAATCGATTAAGTCCGGATCATATGATGTGAATAAACGAAATAAACATTTTGTTTTATAAAAAGCAGGTTATGTTTCGTTTAGGAAAGCTTATACCTTGTTGTACATCGTTTCAAAAACGTTCAAGTACATACTTCAGTTTTATTGTTGCCTTGTTCATGGCATACTAGACAGTTTTTAGGGGAATTAATTATTACTGACTAATAATAAAATATAGTAATGGCTGTACTTACTGTTACATAATTTGGAAAGCTAACTTAAAATTAACTCTGGAAAGCGAATACCTATGCAAATGCATTCAGGATTGTACCACGCCAAATTCCAGACCCATATATTTTTAACGTATAATGGTATAATACAATACGCAGGGTGCAATTAAGGTAACTGGCCGTCTTTGTTCTAAAAAGGGATATTCTTAACTTGAAAAATTAAAATATTTGCACAACCAGGTCTATCTGCAAAAAATAATTTAATTCTAATTCTACTTCTAAATTGCAGCGTTTACGAATTACGAATTTTGCTCCAAAATCGTCCATTGCGCAAATTGCTCAAAAATAATCTTGGTCGTTCAGTACAGCCTCTAGTTCCTGTACGCAATGTTAGAGCAGTCCACATACAGTTAGTTAAATCTTCCTATAATGGCGGATTGAGTTTAAAAAATACAAAATCGATTGAAAATGCTTTAGTATGTTTAAAATCATCCATACCAGCTGTGCTTGGTTGTTCTGACGATCAATTTAAAAAGACAGACGCCATAATCGGACTGATAAATCCAATAAACATTTTTCACTAATTATGATAATACTTAATAATATTACCTATTATAAGGGTAAATAAAAGTGTATGAAAAAGTTTATTAGAATTTTATAAGATTTCTGTTAGCTTTAGGGATACATATAATGAAGTGATATAAATATTTTTAACGCTGTTTTACAAAACCTATAGTTTTGTGAAAACCTATAGTAACCGTTTACCGTCACTATAGTAAGCCGGATGACAATGGTATGGTCTACAGAATCACAAAGGCTACTTTTATATAGATAAATACCAAACCTACCAAAAATATAGCTGTGCTGGAAGTATCAGCTTGATCTAAATAACACTACTTTATTTTGTGAGGGCTAACCCCAATAAGTCAGAGAGGGGCGGGGTAATACAAGATAAGAAAAACAAGCGCCACTTCGTTTTAAAACAATTCTCATTACTAAAGCTTGAAATTTATTAGATAAACAAAGAAATAGATCTTTTACTAACATATAGACAATTTCCACAATTTTGGTCGTACGGTACATATACACTTACAGGTTACAAGCTGGAAATCAAATATTAAAACCACAAAATAAATAAATAGTAATAAATAAAACACAAACATGTAGTGAAATGTAAACTTTCTAAGTAGGGCTTTATTTATAAACTATACTGATTGAGGATATTAACAAGTTTATTAAAATCGACATAATGGTGATCACAGCTGTATTTGTATTTGTGATTTGTATCACAGCTGGTTATAAATCTTAAAAACTACATCGCACCATTCGATGATCCACGGATGATACGGTTTAAAAGCCTTGCTTAGGGGTTTTTGTTTCACTTCTTCAACAACCCTGTATGTATGTATGTATGTATGTATGCAGGCACGAACCCAAAAGGGAAGATCTTCAAGTTAAACCAAACCGAAGGTCAAAAGGGCAAGAAGAGACAAAAAAACGAGCAAGAATGAAAACCAAAAAGAAAAGACATAAAATATAAAATACTCTGTATGTGGTATTAATTTTAAATATTTGAAAAGAATTTTATCATTCGATAAACTGAAAGATCTTTTATTAAACGATTTCTTCAAGGCAAATGATAGGAACTTGTTACCTAAAATAGAATAAGATTTTAATGAGATTTTAACACATGGTGGAAAATAATAAAAGGTTTACCTAAGTGGTTAATACCAGAGTTTATTCCGTCTAGTCGACGATCGATCAAATATAACCATTGAAGTGATCGATTTGATGGACGCGAGATTTTCTCCGCTAAAGCAAATTACACCAAACCAAATTCCTATTTCATCTCACATTCCATCCTCTAATGAAAGCCCACCATTTTGTTATCCCTACCGCATCATTGTCAAAGCGCTTGACTGCGCTAGCGCGACCTTACGATAAAGAGTGGGAGAGGCAAACCAGCGACAAACAAAACTAACGGAGAAGCTTGGTTTTAAACAGTGACCGTAAAACAATCAATGGGTTGTGAATTTGAACGTTATAATGGGACAGGGGCAAGCGCATATCTCCTTTATTTATGAACTAATTTATGTGAAATTTTAGACGTAACGCTCGCACACGTCAATTCTTGTTATAAGTAAACTACCATTTATTTAAGTAGCAATAGTAAGCTTGAAATCCTTAAGACTTTTTATGATTTTAAAATTTTCTAGGTCATCTGCAAACATACCACATTGGCTGTTTTAGTAAACTTTGCCTAAATCATTAATACAAATGTTAAATAGCAATGGTTATAAGTGAGATTCTTGCGGGACACCTCATGTAGCTATTATGGCATGATCTTCAACTGTCATAGTTAGTTAAGTCTGAGAAATAACATTATCAAACGACCGCACAAAAGATGAAAGACTAAAATTTATTGAGATCAGGTCATTTTTCTATGTATCAGTGGTTGCCTAACTAAGGATATATAATATTACTTAAGGTAATTTCGATCACTATAATTTTTTTAAAATGCTTTCAAGTTTTATAACAAAACTTACAGTAATGTTATATTACGTAAAGACATACAGCAAACCGCAGTTCTATAACGACACCTTAATATAGTGTTACTTAAATTTATATAAGCTTACTATGGGTGATATTACAGGTTTTAGTGTGCCATGACGGTATATACAAAAATGGAATAGACGCTTTACCTGGACATTATTTTAAATTCAATATTTAACTTTTAACAAATTTGTGCTCAAAATTAGCGTTTGTTTAAGTAGTCTTGTAGGGCAACACTTTTACCAAATATTACTATTACAGGATTAAGGGCTCCTTTAGTTTTTGAAGGTAACTTGTTTATGATTGCAGTAAAGAATTTCCTGCAATCAAAATCTGACCTATTAGTCAGGAAAATTAGACTTGAATACACAGACAGTAACATTGCTGTTACTATTGTTTATAAACTCCGAACTTACTTACCGTTACTAAATAAAGGTGTTTGAAACCCTTATAAACTGCTCCATTTAAGTTCTTTAAGGGGTTTATAAAGTAAACCGAAATATTGCCGTTACTAAATTATATAAAGTTATATAAACTTAGTGATGGTATATTTGCGGTTACCATTATATAAATAAAAATCTCTATTGGGAAATCATCCAGTAAGTCCTGATTCGTCTGAATATTAGGTTACCTTACATATCCTACAATGGACTAACATAAGTTTGAATGCAATCGAAATATTTTATCCATTTTCGAATAACCAGAATTATCACTTTCTAATCAGGTTACATTGAATTAACAGGCAACCGATTAGATTAGCACTCAACCAGCAACGTTATGCCAGTTTGCATGTGGTTAAGTTTATGTAGAAAATGAATGGGAAAGAAAAGTTGGGGAAAAATAATAAGAGGGGAAAAGACATTCAAGTGTACCGTAAATAATATACACAAAAGACACATATACCATATAATAGATTAAGTTGTTCTGTCGATCAATTTATAAGATGTCGTTAGAGATGTAATCGTTCGATAAGTCATCGATCACTTGTAACTTAGATATTTAATAATCGGTTAGCATGGACCAGCTTGAAGATACTGGAAACACTTCAAATTAGTCAAAAAAAATTTATAATTGGTTTTCCACTCCTTAATTGGTTAGGTTGAGTTAATAGAGAGTTGATTAGATTAGTTTAGACTATCAATCGACCAGCGAAGTTATGCCAGTTCGCATGCGGTTACGTTTATTTGGAAAATAGTTAGGAGAGAGAAATTGGAGAAAAGAAAATAAGAGGACAAAAGACATTCGGCTATACTCAGGTATATATAATGCATGAACAATGACAAGTACTGTTGTAACTGATTACTAACTGACTTCTATGTATTAAATATTTTCTGGAGATATTAACTTGGAGGGTGGGGTCTAAGTGCGAATTAAGCTTCATCTTCTCAAGTCAAATCTTTAAACTGTTTGCAGGTTATATTCTGAAGGTAACCAAAAAATCTAAAACGATGTTCAATAATGGTCAAGTAGTGGAACTCTATTTTTAGCGGCTAGTATGGCAACATGTCATATTCAAATGTTTTAATTCGAACTTCCGAGGATTGGTTACATATTTGGTAAAGACGAAATCTCTGTGGTGGTAATATACCACAATTAGATTACTACAACGGGTTTAAGATAAACCGAGCTTACAAATAATTATAAGCTATATGAAGCAAGACTACTAACTGAAAACAATGTTTCTCTTAGAATCTATTTCAACTTGCATAAAATGATAATCTAGTTTAAAATACACCACCTCTACTATACAGTAGATCCGAAGATTGTTTGAATCTGAAGGTACTCATTTCAAACGTCACTCTTATCAAACTTCATTAAGTTGATTGCCCAATTTAAACTTATAATAACTGTAATATTCTAAAACACTTTATGTAAAGCAGTTGTCAGAAATTCAGTTAAAACTACTTTTGGGCTTCCCATTTAAGGTAATTGCTGTTGATCATTAAATTACGTTACAGCAAAAAGTAATATGACAATCCGAACAAAGAAATTAGGAACGATCAACTTTTTTCTAATTCCAGTTATGGTAAGTAGTGTTAGAAGAAAATAAGGTTCCAATTCGCATTTCGAAATATACTAACCCAATTGTAAGGTCAAGAGAATTTTTATTTCGTGGAAAACAATAAGCCAACAAACACACAGGAAGTGGATTTGAACGTACACCTTCGGAATCGAAGAATTTTATATATTCCCGTGATCTGGAGATTATGAAAATTGGAATAGAATTTACACACAAATTGCGAGTCTCCTAAAGCTAAAACATTTTCAATATGAAACGCTGTTACATTAGAATTGGAAATGAGGAAAACTTGTTTGATTCTGAATAAAATGCCCCTTTGTTCGAAATGTCGAAACCATTCGTTTATAAATTGTTTTAGACCCCTTGCCATGCACGCCCATCGACAAAATAATGTAAAATAACTTAAGAAGACATACACCTCGTAAACAAAACTGACTTAAACAAAACTCGAGTCAACCTGAATGATGTAGAAATGTTGTATATAATTACTTATTTAGTGTTTCCTAAATTAATGTTGTACGCTATTGTTTTAGCAGCATCCGGAGATGAACCGAAAGTTGTAACAGGAGGGGATGTTTGGGTTCTAGTCATAAGAAATTCAAAGCCTTCAGACTCCGGAATATACGTTTGTGAAGTAAACAGCAACCCAATTGTACGGAGCTTCCATAAACTAAGCGGTAGGCCTTTGTTCCTTCACATCAAATCAATTCCTTTTTTCCGTGCTTGTGTGTAAACTTGTTTGCGCACTTCATTTAGAGAGAAAAAAATGACGTGGTCTTGCGAAGATAAAAGCCAACGCTGTTTTCTTAAATTTCCTTTTATAAAACACAAAGAATAGTTGTCACAATAACTGAGACGACCTTCGGTTATTTCTGGGTTAGTCGTATTTATTCCTAGAAATCGGAATTTTATGACGAAAATATTCTCAAATATAATCTTAATCTAGGGCACCCACGGTCGTCCGTGATCACATCCCCCGACCACGTCAAGGACGTGGTCCGGGTAATGATGAAATATTTACATTTGCTATAGTTTATTACATAAACAACATGAACTTCGAGCTGTTGTGTATATTAAAATTATAAGCATCGTATTTCTTTGAAACTTGTATATCGAAATGAAAGAAATAATTATTGAATTCATAATAAAATGTCTATTGAAATCTCTTTCTTTATTTAGAAATTAAGCAGTCAATAATGTCTTTCATTGTGATAAAAACGTTTCAAAGAAATACGATACTTATCATTTTATTATACACACCAGTTCGAAGCCCAAGTTGTTTATGTAATAAATTACAGCAAATCTAAATATTTCATGATTTTCCGGACCACGTCCTCGGCGTGCTCGCGGACGACCACATAAAATAAGATTCGAGTAAATAGATTACATTGGTTTAGCTTTCAGGGGATTCTTTCAGAATTTCAGGATTTATTTTTGATTAACGATTCAGAAAACAACTTTGACTAACTTGTTTTAATTGGTCAAAATATTAGATGTCAGATGTTATATACTATTGATTTCATAATGATCTACGACAGCAAGGCTAATATGATGCTATTTTTTATTATGTTATCCTATACATTTACACTGAAGAAAAAAAATAGTATCTTATTAGCCTTGCTGTCCTAGATCATTATGAAATCAATGGTACATACTTTGGAAACTCGTGTGTTCACTTTAACAGTTTCGAAGAGTTTCCGACTTTTAAAACTTTTGAGGACAATAGAGGACATGAAATTGAGTTTCAAACGTAGAGATATCAGAATTCTGAAGTTTAGATTAGAATTTCACACTATTTAGGTTTCTATATCCAGAATTTAATTTTCATGGTATTGTTTAAATAGAAATTTAAGTTTTCGGATATTTGAGAACTTACATAAACTTAGACTAACTTTAATGCCTATATATTTTAAAGAAATTCTATGTTTCAGATATTTCAACAGTAGAAATTAGATAAAAAAAGTTTGATTACTTTTTCGGTGTTTTGAAGTTTTATAAACCAGAATTTATTATTTATAGCCTGATTTGGTAAAACTTAACATTACAATTCAATGAATAAAACAATTAATGAAAAGTTTCACAAATTTAATATATTAATAATAATTATACAAATTCCCATATTTAGATTTTCCATTGAAAAGGTTCAACATATTTATCTCCTGATATTACTTTTTCCACAATTCGAATTCATTTGAACTAAAAAATAAATCCAAATAAACAATTCATACAATTCCAACTTTTTTGCGGTCGAATAGGTGCCTATTCTGAAAGCATGCGTTGGTTTTTTAATGTGACCACAGAAAAAAAAGCAATTTGTAAAAGGTACTACATTACGCGTTTCTTTTGCATTTAAATGGTCGTTTCAATTTAAAATTCCGTAGTGGACCCTCAGCAAGAGGGGTTTTCTAAAATAAATTATACCTAGAAATTTAAAATTAAAAATATTTTTCTTTCTGGTTGCAGTTTTGCCCAAGGAATTACTACCTCCAAATAATTTTACATCAACAGACATGCCAATATACGAAGGACAGCGTGAAAGTTTTAGCAGTAGAAACCACAACTATACAGACTGTTGTATTTCAAAAAATGTTTCGTCAGGTTGTCTAGGATTCTGTAATATACAGAGCATATTAGAAGGTATGTATTTCTAAATGGTTTTAAAAACCAATATGGTTGCGCTTGTGCAGTTTGCAAAGATTAAAACGATTCATCAACGTGTATTTTGAATAAACTGAATATACAGGGTGTCCATTTAGTCTGCAATTATTTAATTAATTAAACTATTAGTTATCGTTTGGTTGGCAAATATATATGCTACGAAATTCTCTCAAAAAATTAGAAATTATTAGGAAAAAATTTGTAAATTCGTTGGCCTCTTGAAGAAAATATTTTAGGATTGGTTAGTGTTGGCAGAAGTGTTAATTTCCGGTAAAACAGCGTGTTTCATTTGAGAAAACCGAGTAAATTTGATTTAATGTTATTAAAATTTGAAGCTTTATTATGAACTAGTATATAAACAAAACTAGAAAACATTTTAATGGTGTTTGTAGGACTCTGATAATACTGTTTGCCAAAAATTTTTAACTTAAGAATGTAACTTATCTATTAGACCTTACAAAACAGAAAAATTTATAAAAATAATTTATATCTAAATCAGCACCGTCGCAAAAGATTGAATAAAGAATCTACTACTGAACAAATCACTTCCGGGTAAAGGGTGGCCCATTTAATAAAACTGTAGTTTCATTGTGAAACACCTTGTATTGCTGTAATTTTTCGTATGCATAGTTGGCAGCCAAGTAACTTTTCTACTAAAAGTTTTTCTCAATATTTGGTAGTTTAAGCTATATCGAATAATTACACACTAAATCGACACCCTGTATATGAATATCTGTACAAATAATATACAATACATTCATTATATCTCAACAACTACTAATTGGATTGCTACAGAAATGTTTACAATGAGGTTTTGAGCTACGTCAAGTTCGAATTTGATATCGACGTTGTTGTCAAACCTCAATTTTTTTTAATACCGCTAGCGTTTTTACTTTAAATAGAACACCCTATATATTTTTGGGATTCCTAGGATTCCTCTGAAAATTATATTTTCAAAAAATTTAATTATACATAAATAAGCGAATTACAAACACAAATAACAAACAATAATAACATAACTACAGTCGAGGGTTATCTAATAAGAATGATGAAAACACATGATTCAAGTAACCACCACGACTGGAAATCCAATTTTCCATTGCCACAAATAATGTGTTAGATATTTTTGTTCAGATCATCCAAAATTCACCAAAATTCCCCGCTAATAAGTTGATAGTGGCTCGTGGTGCCGTCCTGTTTCGTTTAAGTTCATATTATCCAATGTGGCCACTAAAAATCACCGACCGATAGCGCCCGCTATTTACGAAATGATGTTTCCTTCATCGTTAAAAAATAAGATGCAATGATACCTCCGTGCCATAAACCGCACCATACAGTAAGCTTTTGTGGGTGTAAAGTTGTTTATTCATTATTTTTGGATTGGATCCGCCCCAAAAACGGCAATTTGTTTATTAACAAAGCCACTCAACCAGAAGTGGGGTTATTCAGAAAAGATGATTTTGTGATAAAAATCAGTTTTCAGTTGCTCTAACGCCCAATCAGATAATACACGACACAGCCAGTGCTCAGTGGGCTTCAATTCATTGGCTAAGACGATCTTCACCAACGTTGAAATAAGATAATTTTGCAAAAATCGATGATATGTCAGCCCGTTTATAATATCATCAAAAAAGTTCAATGGCCCTATTTCTACCCTCGCTCTAGCGTTTACATTCTGTGAATACTGCGTATGATGCTCTTGAATCCAATGAGTTTTCTGTTGTCCAATATTAATTTTAGCGGTCGACTTCACCATTTAAAGTGAAAGTGGGCACATTCGAAAAAATAATATTCTTTACTTGAAGACTAAATCCCATTCTACGGCCTGGATCATCTTCAGATAAATCACGAAGTAGGCGTATGTTAAGAGAATGCCACTTTTCCAATTTTAGCACTTTATGTACATACATAAAAGGAATTTCTTGATCTCAACTGATCTGGCGAACGCTATTGTGTGGATTACCTTCTACAGCCAATAAAATATTAATTTAACATTTTTGCCTACAGCTGGACACATTGGACAGTCTTAGGTAATCTATCTATGGCACCAGTGTATGATATTTTTTTATTTTAGACACTTTGGACTGACTTATCTTTCTTAATACTTAGTGTTATATAAATTACTTACTTCTTCTTGCGTTGACGCACCCTGTCACCATATCCAATCTTCATAAGAATATAAATTATTCGAGTTTTGATAAAGTAGTTTAAAAACCAGGAATATGAGACTGAGGTATCCAAAATACAGAAAAAGGGAAGAAAAACTAACTCATGAGAGACTTGAATGGCTCAATGAGATAATTCTGCAGTGAATCTTCTAACGAACAATTCTGTTCAAAGTGTTTTATCTTGGTAGACAAATTTACGCAAATCTATCTCTAAGCTGCTTTTGAAAAGAAAATTAGGAAAGCCCGTCACTCTTCTTAGACGGGGAGACGTTCTGCACTCGTCATTTCATATCGGACTTCAAATAGAGGCACGTACTTGAGCAAATCAGGGTGGATTATGGATAATCCTGCTGTCAGTGTAGATGCCAATGGGCAGAATCTGGACCTACCTTTGACAGGTTGCAGAACTGAACCCTCTGAACTATCAATGTATATACTACTAAAGGGTAAAATCTAGACTTAGCTTCTTGAAGAATTGAACCCTTAAATGGCAATAAACCTTGCAATCATTGTCATCTGCCCACTTGCATGTCAGTTCCAGTGTGAAGAGGCAGGGGGACGTAACTTTAATATAAAAGGCCTAACCATCTGAAGGTACCTTAAAATACATTCGTACACGGTGAATCGACATAAAAAAATATCTCAAGATCACTTTCGTGTCACAATAGGCACCAGAAGTTTAGTTAGATAAATTTAATTATTTTTTATCAAATAGATTATTATTGATGGCCTAGCTAACGAATGCAGCGACTAATATGGTAGATACTCTACTTTTACCTCTCCCTATTTTCTTGTTCCTCTAGACCGGAACCTAGAACCTCCATTTAACTTTTAACAGATCAGATAAGTGCTTTTTGAATCACAACTTAGGAACAAAGCATGGTATCGTCTATTACTTGATTGCCGATTTGGACAATATCAATGCACAACTGTAATCATTTGTGTACACACTGGCGTAGAGATGATATTTTCATGGAGGGGGAGGGCACTAAACTTTAGTGCGGGTGTAGTAGTGGCGCTGGGAGTTTTTGGTATCGGCGATAATTCTCAGTTATTTTAACGTGGTCTGCTCCTCGCATCTGGATAATTGCTAATGGAGAAATGGCTTCACAAAAGAAAATGGTGTTAATTCTAGCAAATATAACACATAATTTGTGAACCTAATAGTATATATTATCACCAAAGCTCCAACAAGCGATATCTCACGCACAGCGAGGTCTCGGATAAAGCACGGTAAAGTGGGTGGAAGCGGAATGAGACCCCACAGGCTCACGCACAGTGAGGTCTTGGATAAAGGATGGAACCAGCATGAGACCCCCCAAGCACACGCAAAGCGAGATGTCGGATAGGGTACGTATAAGAGGATGGAAGCAGGATGAGACCCCCAGGCACACACACTGAAAGGTCTCTGGTGGAATACAGGTAACGGGTGAAAGCAGGATGAGACCCCCAGGAACACGCAAAGTGAGGTCTCGGAATAGGGTAGGGGTTGAACGGATGAGATCGGAGCGGAAAGGGAGTCGGAACTGCGGTTAAAAGGACTTACTTTTAAGATATCTGGCAGGGTGCTGGTTCGTCGGCTCGGCTGGTGCTGCTGGCTTTGAGTCCTGGAAACGTACTGAATAAATCGGTACTCTCTTGTATAGGAGCCATCGGAGCGCTGGAACAATGGTAGACGTGAAACAGAACAACGCACGCCAAAGAAATGCTTAGAGGGACGCGTGCTCTTACCTGAGTCGGCGGCTTGTCCGAGCGGTGATAGATCGCAACGGATGATAATCTTATTTACGCTTACACCCAGAATAATTAAATAACATGAAGTAACTTCGTTACACATGTTACTACTTATTAGTAATATGAACTACGAAGTGAAACCGCTTTAAAATGTGAAGTCTCGATTAAATTTACGGTATCAGCAAAATGTAATTCGATATTTTCTTTAATGGTTTTTAATAAGGTCATGTTGCACTGGGACTGCCTGCGTTGAAGGAAATAAATATTCAGTGGCGTGGCTACGATTTTAATAAATTTAATTAAAATATCAATACTAAATTTTATCGTATCGAAAAAAAAGCCTACTGCTCTTCGGCCATTACGTCTCTTCATATGGCTCAGTCGACTCTGAAAATTCACAAAGAATGTCTACTGCAGTACTGGCCCAGTAAGTTACTTTACACAAGGCCATACATGTGGAACATGTATCAATCGACTCCCTTTGATGTCATAACTCGAATGGTACCTGTTTTCTTATAACCACCAGCCGTCTCTATTTCTCATGGGACTGTATCGAGGTACTAAGGAACTTAAACGTTAAACGTTCTCGGTGATTGGGCAACGGAGTGGAGAATAGAAACAGTAGTAAGCAAAAGCCGGTTCAAGACTAGATCTCCCCATGTTATTCTTATGGGAGTTTCGTTTTTAAGACAGGACAATTTTGTGAGGTTATGTGTGTCAAACTTACAATTGAGTGAGGTTATGTGTGTAAAACTTGTCGTCCTTCCCGCCAGATGTCAGCATGGGTGCGGGTTTAAGTGTTTAGGCGGGAAAAAGTCGAATGTGATGCTTGTCCGTGATTGGTCGGATCGAATTGGCGGTAAAATAGGTAGCAGCATGTGTCGCTAGATGTCTCTGTGTGCGTGGTTTTGGCGGGAAAAATCAAATCTCAGGCCTGTTCGTGATTGGTCCGAAGTTTTGGCGCTAAAGGAGGTTGCAGGTGGTGTCGCTTTGGAGCGCGTGAACGCGGCCGGGCGGGGCGGGTTAAATAGAAAATTTTGTCGCGGCGTTGCGTGGGCGGGTGCCCCGGTGGGCCAGTGGGCCGTTGAAAGGGGTTAATTTGAAAAATTTGGCGGTTGCCTCGCTGCTGATTAATAATAAGGCGGTGGGGTAAACATTTTATTAAAGGGGGGCTGAAAAAAATAATATACAATCATCGTTTAACTAGATGTAAATACAATATTAACAACATAAGCGTACTGTAGATTTTTCTTTAATACAAATAATGAATAGTGACCTATAAAATACAATAATAATAATAATAATTAAAGGAGAATGCATCCTTTTCTTCTCTCTCGTGAATAGTACTGCTGGATGATCTCATCACTTAATTGCTGCATAGTTTGATGTTGGACTAAAAATAAAAACATTACATTTTATACATTAAATTAAAAAATATCAACTTACCTGCATTTGTTTTTTCCTTTATGAATAAAACAGAAGCCAATAAAATACAATAATGATATTATTTTAAAGGAGAATGTATCTTTCTGCTGGATGATGTATTTATTCGAAACATATGTGCATACATTCCTTTTCTAGAATGATCTCATCATCACTTAATTGCTGCATAGTTTTGAGAGCTAAAAAAACATTACATTTTATACATTAAAAATAAAATAACAATATCAACTTACCTTTATGAACAAAACAGAAGCCAGTAAAATACAATAATGATATTATTTTAAAGGAGAATGCATCTTTCTGCTGGATGATGTAATTATTCAAAACATATGTGCATACATTTCTTTTCTAGAATGATCTCATCATCACTTAATTGCTGCATAGTTTTGAGAGCTAAAAAAACATTACATTTTATACATTAAAAATAAAATAACAATATCAACTTACCCGCATTTGTTTTTTCCTTTAATACGATAATAATATTAAAAGAAAAATGCATCTTTTCCTTCTAACAAAATATTATATATTCCGCCGGATGATGTCATCAGTGAATTATTGCACTAGCAAGAAAAAACATTCCTTTCACGAATTGATGTTCGACTTAGAAAAACAAAACATTCGGTGTAAAATAACAATCTCAATTTAGCTGCACTTGTTTTTTTCCTATTTTACACGTTATAATGAAATTTTTAAGATCGCAAACAATATTAAGCGGTTGTATTGTTTTTAGTGCTATTTTTATTGATTAAAAGACGCGAGTTCAAACCGCATTACATATGTGCACAGTTTACCGCTTGTTTTAAAACTGAAGCGCTATTAAAATGTGTACTGTAAAATATTTTCTTAATGTCATGTCATAATTAATTAATGCTTTTTAAGTGCAAACATTAACATAGGCGATAAATTTAAAATGTGCGTCATTGCCACATCTGGGATTCGTTTCTTGATATTCCCCGTTTGATTTACAAAACAACAGGGATGTACAAAATCTCGCATAAAAAGATTATTTACATGTCTTTGATTCCATTTATAATTGAATCGTTGTTTTGGACATCCTTTAGAATATTTATTTCTTTAGTGGGATATTTTAGTTTGTAAAAATTGTGTTATATGGAGTATTTTGTTCGAAGTGTTGGCCTTGTTAGGGGTGGAAAGCGCGCCATTTTATGAGTTATTGCTTGAAGTTATTTTATGAGGGTGTTTTGCGTTTTCGATTTGTGTCAACAATTAAAATTAATTGCACCTTGCACTCGTATAAAAAGCTCGCTCTAAAGTGCCTCTGTTTTTAGTTGAAACAAGTGTTTGGTGCGGATAACATACTCATTTAGAAAAACCGTTCGATTCAGTTTGTGAAATTAACGTGTTATTATTTTTTAATTGAAAGGCTGAATTGTATTTAATCCGTCTTAACAATAATGGATATTACCAATTTGCAAAATCAGGTTACATTGGTGGAAGATGATTTAGCACGTGCAACAACACCTGCTGATTTTCGAAGGTTATCAACCCTGATTGATGAAACTACGGAATTAACAATCCAACAGATAAGGAATTACTCAAATGCGGGGGGAATAGCTGATAAACGGAAACTAGAAACGATTTTGAACAGATGTAAATACTTGGATGCGAGGATAAAACAATCCCTTATTAAAACAGGCGAAGGCGTTAGTGTAGGGAGTGACGAAAGCAGTGTTACGTATTATGATGTAAGTTTTTCATGTTTTTTATTGAATATTCTCATTTTGATTGTTTATAATTTGCATGTTTTAGCTGGAATCAGCGTTCAAAGGGCGTATTAAGACGGGTATAGTGATCAATAACAATATATTAGATCCAAAGGAGTTTCTCGAGGAAGCACAGCCCATTTTTGTGGATAAAATTGAAGCATCCCTCCAAAAGCGAATACCTAACATGAAAGCCAATGTCGTTCTTTGTGCCGATTATAAAATGAAGCTAGATGATACAGTACAGGTCAAGTACTTTAACACGTCCAACTTCATTATATCAAGATCCAGCGACCTTATTTCTATATTCGGGGACATGGAGATTTCTTTATTGTCACAGGTGCGTATATGAAGTTTTTTAAAAACTCACTTTTAATTAGTTTTTTTTCTTTTTTACAGATGGGATCCTTTGAAGAAGTGGGGTCAGGGGGTAGTTTTAGTCGTATTAATTCGTTAGCTATAAATATCAACAAATATTCGCCTTTAAGAGCTTAGGCCAAAGGCGTAGGGCAGCAGGCTCTAAAAAATAGATTAAGTTTCGAACATTATTTCAAAAGTTTATTTGATTCGGAAATTACATATGCCGTTAATAGAAGCATTCGTTCTGATAAACATAATCTTTATACATATTTTATTAGGAAAAAAGCTCTAGATTCATGTGATGATAAACGTTTTATACTAAAAAATAAAATTGATGCCCTTCCATGGGGTCATTTTAAAATAAATGAAGAGGAGGAAGATATTTTATAATTTTTTTATTGTAAATAAAATCTTAGTTTATACATTTAGATAAGTAGACTATTATTTGTTCATATATTTTCTAATTATTATTATTATATTGTAAGTATTTAGTGTAAATAAAATCTTAGTATATATAGATAAGTAGACTATTATTTATGCACATATTTTCTAATTATTATTATATTGTAAATAAAGTATATACAAAAACAGACTATTTTTTATAATAAATCACTTTTCTTGATCCAGCTGTTGTGTGTGTTATCAAAACCCAACCATTTCACATATAATTGATCATTTTTTGTTCGTAATACACGTTCAATTAAAAAGCTTTTTGGGTGTTTAGTTTTCATCAATTCCGGTTCATAGAAGCAACCTTTGATTGGGGCACCTCTCACATCTTCTAACAGATAGGTTGTCGGTCTAGTTGATTGCACCCTGCTTATGCGAAATAATTCAGTGCTGAACTGGGGGTGATAACCTTTCGAAAAAACCCCTCTGTACTTAGAAATACGAACCATATCGTTTACTTTAAATTTAGGTTTTGGGGGAGCCCCGTCATCATCATCATTCGAACGATTTAAAGGCGTGCGAAATGTCACATTGATGGGGGCTAGACCAATTGACCTATGCACGGTGCTGTTGTACTTATCGACAACATCTTGCAGTATATTCAACCATTTATAATTCCCGTTGAAACTGAACTCCTTGTAGAGATTAGATTTAAGTGTCCTAATCACCCTTTCCGCAAAAAATGCTTTCTTAGTGGAAAACGTTGAATAGTGGTTGATGGAATGTTCCGACATTAATTTCTTGAAATGAGTGTTAAAATATTCACCTCCGCGGTCAGTGGCCAAGTTATTCGGTTTTCGCAAGTTTTCATCCAATATGCTCCGCATAGCACCGGCAACTTCATTCCCGCTTTTAGATTTTAGAGGCCTTACCCACACATATTTAGAAAAAGCGTCTATTACCACCAGAACGTATTTATATCCCTTGTTGTAATGGGCATAAGAGTTAAAGACTGCTATATCGCTTTCCCAGAGGTCATCGAACCCTAGAACGGTTGCTGAACGTCTGGGGAAATTTATTCTAGCCTGCCTGTGGATCTCGTTAACGATTGCTCTCTTTACATCGCTCATATTAGTACTAGTATTTTAAATATTTTACGTTTTTTGTTTTTTATGGTAACTTTCTAACGCATCCACACGTTCAGTCAATTTCGCAATGGTTTTGTTGAAATTTTCGGCAAGGGGGTTCACAAGTGAAACATAAAACGTCTCGAAACGCTGCCTTTCTGTTTTCATTAAATCGATCGATTCCTGCTGAGTGAGTAATTGCCCCTGTTTTTTAGCTTCGATAATTGGCTGTAATTGATTTATCCCGTTATTGATTTGCACTAACAACGGGTCTATTTTGTCGGTGTAGAATTTTTCTCTACGCTCCCAGGTTTTTACTTCTTCAGTTAATCGTTTTAACGGCACTGCATCCTTTTCTTCCAAAGGATGGCCTATATTCGAAAGTCGTCGTTGTTCGATGTCAAACCCGCCGGTGCTTGTTAATGGAAACAAAGGACGTTGTTGTTGTTTACCTCCCGAAGAAGAAGAACTTCGATGAACCATCCGTCCAAATTTATCCACGGGCATCATGAAAATGAATTAATTTTTACTCATCTTCAAGCTATATAACCATCTTCTCGCAATTCCTCAACAATACTAGCAATTTCATTTTGAACATTGGAATTTCCGGCATTCTGAGAAGCAATGAGCAATCTTAAACGTTGAACGAGCTCTGAGGGCGTATCCCAATACACATATTCGATGGGATTATCATTGACACGCTTCATACTGGAAAGTACACCTTTGCCCGTTGTTTCTCTCATTTCTTTTTCTTCTAATGATTCAATGATCGGTTTAATGATCTCCGTATATTTATAGCCAACATAACGTTTCGATAGCGGTATTTTATCGACATTGGTGGCGCGAAGTATACTTATGTAATTTCTAACGTCTTGCCTTGTATAGTTAGCGGGTCGTTTTAGAACTAAAAGTTCATACAACCCATGCGTTCCATCATACCTAACTCCTTTGACTTTAAAATATTTCTCTCTATTTCCAACGTCGAGGAAGGAATCTCCAAAATTCCATTTATCCAAATTAACGTCATACTTAACACCGTACGGGGAGTTATCTATACTTCGATCGTTTCGCAGCATAAGAGAAAGATATTTCCTAGGTAGCGGGTGGTATTGTTCTAAAAAGTCTCGCGTTGACACATTTTCCCATGCCGGATATATATCCTCGTTACCAGACTCCACCCTTTTGTCCACCCCTCCTGCTTCGTCGCCTTCTTCTTCCACTTTTTCTACTTCTTCGTCTTCACCCTTCATCTTGAACGATGTGCGTATTTTTTTAAGCAATTTTGATCTAGGGGAAACCGATGTGTGCATTTCTGTAAGCAATTTTGATGTAGGAGAGGAAGTACTTGGAGTAGCCGCTACTGTGCTAAAAACGGGTGTGGACCAGGCCAACGGCATTTTCATCGGAGCGCTTATTTTTCCTTTTTCGTTAATGGTTTTCAGGGAGCGAGCGATGTCTTCTATAGGATCCAGAAGGGGTTTGTGCGTTTTAGCAAAAGCGATTTCTTTAAGTTGCGCGCCCGATTGTAAGGCTTTAAATTTCCTTCGTATATCATTAGCAACTCGAATTAATGCTCTTTTACGAAGTTTATCGGCTGCGATGTTGTCCCCCATAATAATAAGGTTACAATATCGATCGCTACTTTAGTTCGACTAGATGAGTTAGCTAATTACTTCGAATTTATAGCGGTTAGGGTCTAATAAAACCGTCAAAATTTATTCTGTAACGTCCGTTGTTGACGTCACAATCCTTGTTGATCATTAGAAATCCGTAGCGACTGTCTTTCCAGCACCGAGTGCACATGTCCCGAAATTTATTAAAAGACATATCGATGCTCACATGATCTTCGTAAACGTGACGCATGTTTAAGTCGTCCTGTTTAAAAATCAATAACATGTTCGCGTTATCGCGCAGCAGATGTTTAGGAATTTTCGTGTAAGACTGACAGAGATAGAAACTGTCTATACCGTGATGTCGCCCCATGCTGAAGAAATGACGCATCGGATTCTGATTGTCCATGCTGACGTCGTCAAACACGAAAATCGAGTTAGGGCGCGCTTCATCGGGCATCATGACGGACTCGTTTTCGCTAAAAGTAAAATACCCCATGCCTTTTACACGCTTCAGCGCTTCTTTCAAAAACGTATACTTCGGTTGATGAAGAGACCGGGAATAAATATAAATATTGGCGAACTTCAACCCTTTGGGCTCCACCAACATGGAGAGCATCGCATTTGATTTGCCGGAACCGGAGGGTCCCACTATCAAGCACCTGATGGAGGATGGGAACAAACTGCTATGCTTAGCACCATCAACTTTTGCCCCAGAGTCCATGAGCAGCTCCTTTTCCAAATCGCGTACGGTTAACCTTTCACGTTGTTGCACGATTTTCATTCTTTTTTCCGCTATATCCGGCAAGTAATAAAAAATGAAGATTATGCTATAAATAAGCTTGTACGCATGATACGAAGTTATTCGTTCAAATGATCGTGCACGAAGGCGGAGGTGTCTTAAACAAGCTTATAGATAAACTACCCGTCGAACTACACCTTCCGGGGTATCAATTCTGCGGTCCCGGTACACGATTGGGGCAAAGGTTAGCACGCGGAGATCCCGGCGTAAATCCCTTGGACGCCGCTTGTAAGGAGCACGATATCGCTTATTCGAGTCATCAGGACGTGAAATCGAGACATCTTGCGGACGCAGTTCTCGAACAAGAAGCCTGGAAGCGGGTTAAAGCAAAGGATTCCAGTGTTTCGGAGAAAGCAAACGCTTGGCTCGTGACCAACGTCATGAAAGCTAAAAGAAAACTTGGAATGGGGTTCGGAAGAGGAGGTGGCGGCGGCGGTAATAAACAATCTAAAGTCGCTTTCGGTAGGATCGTGAAAACCGGACTTAACGCCGTAAAAGGTGCTCAAGCGGAAACTATCGCGAAAGCTGCGAAGATAGCTGTGGGTGCGGCGAGAAGAGCCGTTAAAGAAGCAGGAGGTAGAAGATGTGTGAGACAACCTCGAGTAATTCCTATTCCAGGTGGGGCGGTAAAACAAGGTGGTCTACTTCCCTTATTGCCGGCCATTTTTGGTGGACTCGCTGCGCTTGGCTCGCTGGCCGGGGGCGTATCTCAGGTGGTTAAAGCCGTGAAAGACGTAAAATCCGCTAAAGATCAATTGGCGGAAATGAAGGACCATAATAGGAGGATGGAGGGTATAGCGATCGGAAAAGGCGGAAGTATGATTATAAAACACCGGTCGTCGAGTAAATCGGGCCTCGGTTTGTACTTGAGCAAGAAACCTAAAAGCGGCGGCAGAGGGCTCTATTTACGAAAAAAGCCGACAAAAAACTAATAAATTTGCCTCGACGTCCTCTCACCAACATTGACATCTACAAATATGCCGCAGGTATACCCCATTTTCGAGGCGTATTTATGCGCGATGGATTACCTTCGCGACCTTGGAAGAACGAAAGTGGAATAGTCAATTTGGATTCGACAATGGGGAAAGGAACGCATTGGGTGGCATACAGGAAACGCAACAACTTGATTGAATATTTCGACGGATTTGGAAATTTAAAGCCGCCGCGAGAACTTGTGAACTATTTCGGCAAAAATGCCGGAAACATGACCTATAACACGGAACGATATCAAAATTACAATTCCTACAACTGCGGACATCTGTGTTTGCAATTTCTGAGGAGATAAAAAGAGGGTATGTGACGCGTCCTCGTTTAATCATGTCCGAGACGTTCACTTTAACGGGTACAGGCAGTTACCTGAGTACTAACTATTATCCGCCGGTTGCCTTAAATGCCGACTACGAGTACACGTTAGGACTAATAGGTTACTGGACCTACAACGCTCTCCGAAACATCTATCCAGGCAATAATAAGATCTATTGGCGCAAACCGGGCGATAAAAAAAACAGACAGCTACTCATAGCGGAGGGGGCATATGAAATAAATTCGTTGAATGAGTACATATCGAAAAAATTGGCGCTAACCAATAATGAAACTCTCAAGCAGGAAGAAATATTTTCTCTGCAACCGAATACGAACACTTTAAAGTGTGAAATCAAAAGTAAATATGCCATTGATTTTCGCCCCGACGACTCTATCGGACGCATGCTCGGCTTCTCCCCCAAAGTTTTAGAAGCGGACGTATTACACGAATCGGATTTACCCGTTAAAATATCACCGGCCAGTAGTATACGAATAAATTGTAATATAACTGGAGGCGCACATTATAACGACACCCCGGTACATACAATATACGAATTCGCGCTGGACGTGGAGCCGGGGGAACAAGTGAACGAAAAACCTACAAACGTAATATATCTTCCAGTAGTAGTTGCGGATCAAATAGATAATATCACGTTATCACTCACGAATCAAAACGGAGAACGATTAAATTTCGGACACGAAGACGCTACTATACGATTGGAGCTTAAAAAGAAAGAACGAGAGAAAAAATGGGGTTAGACTTCACTACTAGTACTACTGGTAATAATAATAATAATAATATGATAATGAGAAAAACGGAGACGAATGAAGACATAATATCCCATTATAAAAGAGCGGCTCGCGCTCTACACGTCACTAATCGTTCGAACGTTAAACGATTAAAACCTCAAGACGTTCACTTTTTGAAATCTCTCGGATTTACAGTTCTGAAAGAAAGTGATGAGCAGTGAAAAATTAAACATATTCGACGACATCCGACTCGATGAGGATATTATCGAACAGAAATGGATCGCCCATACGCCCCCGACTCGAGCGGAAAACTTCAAATCTAGCGATGAAGTCATCATAACGGTGGAACAACGAGATTCGCTCGTCAGCATTTATGAGAGTTTCCTGTATGTGGAAGGACAACTTGAAGTTGCGGACCCCACAAAACAATGTAATCTAGTCAACAACGCTATTTCCCATCTGTTCGAAGAGGTCAAATTAAGCCTGAACGATACCATGATCGAGTCTATACGAAGACCGGGGATTACCTCCACCATGAGGGGTCTTGCAGCTTACAACAAGGACACCATTAAATCGCTCGAGATCGCCGGATGGGGTGCCGATCCCTTTACTCTTCCCATTTCCATCGAGAGTACGGATAAGAAGTTCTCATGCCTTATACCCTTATCATTGTGGTTTGGAATAGCCGAGGACTACAATAAGTTAATCGTATGGTCCAAAATGCAGTTAAGTTTGGTTCGTGCTCGTACAGACTCAAATTGTATTCAAAGCGCAGAAAGCGATGGGAACATTAGCCTCAGCAAAATAGAATGGCGAGTGCCACACTTCAGGTTGAGCGACGCCGCCAAGTTACGGCTCCTAAACAAAATCGACAAGGGCAAATTCATCACGATCCCTTTCCGAAAAAGAACCCTTAACATCATACCCGGGTTACGCAGCGGACGCGAGGATGTTATAGAATTGGGGTCCGTGAAAGCCTTCGAGAGACCTCATCATGTAATCGTGGGATTTCAAGTGAACAAGGAAAATATTGCTAAAGAAAACGCGAGCACCTTCAATCACGCCAACATAAAAAATATCACGGTCTATATCGATTCGGTGGCTCACCCCAATAGACGCATGAACTTGGACTTTAATAAAAACTTATTTACGGAGGCGTACAGAAATTACTGCGACTTTCAGTCATCCTACTACGGAAACAACCCTCATTTTCCCCACCCTCTCATGAGATACAGCGAATTTCTTAAATCCCCGCTCTACGTCATCGATCTATCGAAACAGGACGAGAGTGTAAAGGCGGGGACGGTTAGTATTAAAATTGAGATCGAAGCGAGCACAGCGTTCGCTAACAACACGTACGCGTACGTTCTATTACTTCACGACACCATAGTATCGTACGAACCAGTTACGAGCACCGTTACCACCCTGTA
Source organism: Agrypnus murinus (assembly GCA_929113105.1). Lineage (NCBI taxonomy): Eukaryota > Metazoa > Arthropoda > Insecta > Coleoptera > Elateridae > Agrypnus > Agrypnus murinus. The sequence goes on along the minus strand of OV816025.1, from coordinate 36,261,890 downwards.
AAGGATGATAATAATAGATTTGCAGGGCTTCGAAGCACCCCATTTTGTTCCGAAAGAAATGGCCATTACTGACGGAGAACGAACAGCTCATTATGTCTTTAAACCGCCGTGTCCATTTCATGAATTGACACTTTCGCAACAGACCACCGTCAACTGGCTCACCAGGTATCATCACGGATTGCGATGGTCCTTCGGTAATACGGATTTGCGAGAAATCGAAAAAATCTTAAGTGTCGTCACGTCGCGAGACAGCACCATATATTGCAAGGGTAAAATTAAATCCGATTACCTGCGAAATCACACGACGTTGCCGGTGATAGACTTGGATGATCGAATGTCCGAAGAAGAGTTCCTTGAAAAGATGGCTCCTCTACGTCACTGGAAACCACCATGTTTTTCACATATTCTCAATTATTGTCGGTGTGCTATTAATAATGTAAATCAAATATATTACGCACTGTCTCAAAATGACAAATTAATCAAACAAACAGAATAATTTCTTTTTATTATTATTACTAGCTATAATTATTGTATTATTTATGTGTACTTAACTAAGAATGAAATAAAAGATGATGATGTAATAAAATAATGTTTTATTTTTACATACAATTATCTACAAGGTAAAGTAAGTAAACAATCTAAAAATTATTAATACAACCATCAGTAGTATGACAAGGGCAAATACATTATTTGAAATTAACAAAACTTTAATAGTTCCATCCACCACACCTCCTCCTCCTCCTCCTACCGGTGACGAGGAATTTGTTCTATTCCACAACAGGGGTGTCCATTCTGATTCTTGCCAGCTTTCATTTTGATACAGATAACGTAATTTGATCCAAATAAAACGTTCTCGATGACGCTGATGAAAGGCCCCCAGTGCATAGGAAAATGCGAAGGTACTATTTACATATTCTGTTTGCATTCTATTCCACGCCTCCGGTATTGGAGATGATGATGATGGTGATGGGGTGTCGTCATTTTCGCTAAAATAGAACCCAACGTAGGCCTCTTTTGCTCCGACCGGATGAGCTACGTAAAGCACTTTACGGTCGGCAACAATCGACGACAACACCAAGGCCACCGTCGACAATAACATGATGCACGTGTTTTTCACTTGAGACGTACTCGATTACTACTGCTTTGTTGTCTCGGGAAACATCGGTATAAATTCCACTAGAGCGAACGAATTAGGAGCGAATTTTTGCTTCTTTATCCCCTCACCGGCCTCTTCCCCATCGCCGCCATCGGTGACGTCATCTTGTGCAAGTTTCTGTCCTCGATAAGCCAAATAACACGTGCACATGTTTAACATCGCTATTTTTTCATTAGTTAAATAATCACTTATTCTTTTCGGCAAAAATAACACAAAATCTTCCAGTTCTACCAGCAACGAGCGACTATGCGTTTTCGTGTTAATGGCTCGGACGTCTAACATTAGATATTCCCGATCTACAGGTAGATCTTTCAATTTCTTTACCGGTTTCTGAACTGCCGATCCAATATTATTCAGACAGGAAAAAAATCTTGCTACGCCATCCATCACTGCCGATGCCGCCTCCACTGATGATGATGCAATCTCTGTCAAACTCGGTTCACTCATCGTCATTATCTTTGCCCTACTACAAAAACGTCTTCACTCAACGAATTCACTAAGGCTAATAATATATAATTGAAAAGAAACTTCACTTCACACGCCCCCCTCCGCATCGTCGGCGTCAACATCCCCCGCCTCCTCCCCCGCATCCCCCATCTCATCATCATCATCGATGGACGGTATTTTAAAAAACTTTCTCATCTCATCGGACAGATGATGCGTCAAATCTAATTTTTTTAATTCCTCATATAAAACTTCCAACGAGATTTCCATTCGCAAACACGCTTCACACAACTCCATCCCCTTCAAATACGTTCCGTGAAGCTTCATACAATATTCGTAACCGCCATACATCTGTTGCCAGTCGTAAACCGCTTCGTGCATAGCGTCTTTAGCACCATCCTCGAACTGCCTCAATAAACATTCCACCCCGCTAACGGCGTCTCGCACCACGGGATAATCCTGAGCACTATACATCATCCACATGTCGATCTCACAAGCAATACTGCACTAGTTTCCCTTAGGAGGCTAGAGCACTAGTCCACCCCCCCCCTACCCCCTCGATCGAGGTCGCGCGCAAACCCGTTTCAAATTAACCCCTTTCAACGGCCCACTGGCCCACCGGGGCACCCGCCCACGCAACGCCGCGACAAAATTTTCTATTTAACCCGCCCCGCCCGGCCGCGTTCACGCGCTCCAAAGCGACACCACCTGCAACCTCCTTTAGCGCCAAAACTTCGGACCAATCACGAACAGGCCTGAGATTTGATTTTTCCCGCCAAAACCACGCACACAGAGACATCTAGCGACACATGCTGCTACCTATTTTACCGCCAATTCGATCCGACCAATCACGGACAAGCATCACATTCGACTTTTTCCCGCCTAAACACTTAAACCCGCACCCATGCTGACATCTAGCGGGAAGGACGCCAAGTTTTACACACATAACCTCACTCAATTGTAAGTTTGACACACATAACCTCACAAAATTGTCCTGTCTTAAAAACGAAACTCCCATAAGAATAACATGGGGAGATCTAGTCTTGAACCGGCTTTTGCTTACTACTAGAAACTTGCTTTATTATACTTCTGCGGTACGTTGGAGACGAATGATATGCCATATTGTTTTTGATCAATCTTTCAAGGGGCTTTGGTAAGAAAAGTGGGGGTGGGAGATGGTTTATCTTGGGTGGTTTTTGCACTTTAGGTTATTAGATCATATGAGGAATTCGCGAGATGTTTTTTAATTTTTCTTTCACGAACATTTCTTGCTTCGTTAGGTAGTGCATTTTTGTAGTTATAACAAAGTTGATTTCTGGCAGGTCATTTAATAATAAGTATTAGGCTGTTTCTTTCCGTCTACCTGTTTTTAATGGTTTGTTTGATCTTGGAACTTGTATAAGAACATAAATGTCTATGTTTATATCTAGAAATGTAAAAAAAATTGGAATGTTTTAGTAAAAGCTTGAACAGCAATTAGACACAAATTTTCGAAAAAAAGGACAGAACCTCATAAAATATAAATATAACAATGACATACAGCTATTCAAATAAGAAACAAAAATGTATATTCTGCTGACGGCAAGCTAACATTCATTCAAAATTAATAAAACCCAGACGTATATTCTTTGCATTCTTCTATTTCTAATTTTAAAATGCACACATTTAATTTTTCTTTCCGTTGTATTCCATTCTAGGAAAACTGTAGTAAAAATGTTATATTGTAATGCGTTTTTTAGGAAACACAGGACAGGATCCGGAAAATTGCGAGAACGATTTCCCTTCAATCGTACGTTGCATGGCAGACGGTAGAAATCATGTCCCATGCTGTATTCAAGAACGTGTTCCAGATATATGTCAAGATGTCTGCAGAGGCGAATACACAACAATCACCGATAACATCAAAACTCACTTTTCTTGTTCAGCTTACACAGAACAAACTTTAGCTTGTATAGTTGAAGGAATTGGTAAGTGATGTAACTTTCTTTCAATTACCAAATTTTATTTTCTTATTTATTTTACAGAGCTCTTGCCAAGTCCACCAGAAAATGTAGAAGTGGAAGCCTTAACGGAAAGATCTCTTAAAGTTTCATGGACTGTCCCCATGTCAAATTTCGAAACGATAACAGAATATTTAATAAATGTCACATCATTAAAGACATTTGATGATCACCTAATTGATCCGTCCGAAGCAACTTCAAGCAAGCCTGCAACGACTTTATCCCACACCGTTCACGTCAGTGTACCCAGTCCACAAAACCAAACAGTCTTAAACGATTTAACGCCATTTACAATGTATGAAGTAACGGTTGTCGCTAAAAATCTTCACGGTTCTAGTTTACCCTCTTATTCCGTAAGAAGTTTAACTTTAACCCCCGGAAAACTTAAGCCCACCGCTGTGGCTGAAGCTCCTCGGCTTCCGGACATTAAAGCATGCTGTACAAACAAGGGAATTGTACATAAAACCTGTATAAACAAACTCTGTGACCCACTGATGGCTGATACAGCGGAAATAACCGATCTTATGATTTGTGCTCCTTGGGCTACTGACACCTTTGGATGTTTGATTAACGGAATGGATCACACACCTTGCTGCAAAGCTAGAGGTCTACCCGAACTCTGTCAACAGCTGTGCACGGGAAATGTCACCACGATCGACTTCACTTTCTTTAAGTAAGTACGAACTAACCTTATAATTTATAAGATCTTGGTGTGAACACAATTATTAGCTAATTTGTGGGTTCTTGTTGACCTCTGTGCGATGAGATGGACACCGACCCTTTTAGAAAGGGTAACTGTCTAATGTTTGCTAAGTTTCGATATTACTTGGCATACCCTGACAAAATTTAATGGTTATAAAAAACGTGTTAAACATAATTGCAATAGTTGTTTGATAAACTTGTCTGCATAGTTCAAAATTTCCACCAAGTTTTTGTGACAACATTGTTCGGTAGTAATTCGTGGACTAAAGTGAACCCATAAGAGGAGAGTTTACGAATTTAATTAGCAATGTTCTGTATTGTTCCTGTTTCTTTCAGAAACGCGCGAAGTTTTACATGAATAAATTATATATACTCGTGCAAAATCAGAACTAGAGTAGGAAACAAAAACGATTAATTTCGTAATTGTTGCCTGACATAGAAACGTTATGGATTCTAAAGAAGGCAGCTAGGAAATGTGTTAAACTTCGTTTGCTTAGGGAACCCTTTGCTTGCCCCTTGAAAGGGACAGCTCGTCATTGTGCGTACATAAGAATAACATAGGAATTGATCTATTGATCTCTAAGGTAACGGATTTTGTTTGGATTTTAACTAACAACAAGCTAGGGACGTAATGTTAATTGGTGACACAAATTCAACTTTTAATGATTATTAGAATTCCAAAACACAAATACACATTTTACAAACATACAGAACTCTCAGATGGTACTGAAATTGTTTACTCGTACCCAAAACGATAAGTTGATGATAACTCTTCTAAAAGCTTCATTTTCTTCTTCCAATAAAGGGGCACAATTAACGAAAAAACAACCGTTTTTATGCCTGCTATCGAAATTGGAGTATGAGACAATGCTGGTATTTCTTTGCAGTAAAGGTAGTAGAATTCAGGATTAAAGTGCCGTGTCGGCTGTGGAAAAGAGAAAAGTAGATGGTTTTAGAGTTATTATTAAACTACATTCAGCTGCATTATTGATTTGCTCTTTGTCTGCATATTAGTGTCAGTTAAAATGTTATTTTTCTCATTTTGGTTTATGATCTCTTTAAATTTGCCTCATTTATAACGCATAAGCTAGATTTATCGTTCACCGATAAAGATTCAGTAACAATCAGTCTGCGTTTCTCTGAAAATATCGCATAAATGTCACCTATTGCAATTAATCTAGAATAGAAGACATACATTCCAAACTGACACAAGTCATGTCAGTCAGTCAACATTTTGAGAAAAAAAAAACCATTTTTTATTTGTTTTAATATTTTATTAATATTTCTGATTTGTTTTGTGAAGCTTTTATCTACATCGTCGACTAGTCGATCGGACCGACCCTTTTAGAAATCCCAACCATCTGTTTCTAAATATTTTATATAACGCCAACCCTAAAGTTAAAGAAATGTATAAATTCATCAACTATATACCCTATGTTAGTGATAGGATAGTAAACAAGCTTAGGAAAACAAGTTGTAATATAATTTGTTCCAATAAAAATAACATAGGGAAAGTATTAATTAATAATAAAAATAAAATGGAAACGATGAACAAATGGAGCGTGTACAAGATTCATTGTCAGGACTGCAAAGCATTTTATATCGGGCAAAGTGGGAGATACGTCTAGCGAAACACAAACACGATACTTTATATAATAAGAAATCGTTTGGAATAGCCAACCATTGTATAATGAATAATTATTTCGTAGACGTAGATAGAGTAGACTTATTGCACGTACAAAAGAAATGTAAGCGGTTAAATTTGCTAGAGCAATTGGAAATTAAAAATACTACAATAATAACGCATTTATTGTAAATGACGAAAAAAGAAAAATATTTAAAAACAGATGGTTGGGATTTCTAAAACGGCCGGTCCGACCGACGAGTCGGATATGTAGTTAGAAGCTTACGAGTATATTTTGAACTCATTTGAATTCATAACTTTAATTTCTACTGAACGTTCCGGTAGACACCAGATCAATAAATAAATGCTTGATGAAAGAGCAAAATTGGCGCTAATTCCTGCTCTTGCTCTTGCATTTTGGGGTTTCAGCGAGTTTGGTTGGTGAAATGTCTTTTAACTACTAGAAATTAAGCAAATAAGCGAGCTGTCAAATTTAACCATACAGTAGACACTGACAGCAAATAAAAAATATGAAAAGTATACTCATACTAAACAACATGATCACGGCCTGCTTTAATTTATTTTTTATTTGATTTATAGTAGTATTGCACATTTGTACGGTTCTGAGAACATACAGTTAATTTTGACACCATCGGTACTTTTACATAGTTAGTTGGCCACCAGTTGCTATTAGAAAATATAGCCTCAAAGGGGTATGGAAGCAGCATCTCAGCCCGTGAAAAGATCTTCCAAGCAAATATGCCGAGTGTGTGTTAACTCTTTAGGTGTTCGCAAGTAAGTAAGAAGGACGTGGGAAGTACTCCAGACACTATATACATTTTACCTTGCAATAGGTCGGGTAGTTCTGATTTTTGCATATGTTTTGTATGTTGGGGACCTTATCAAAAAACCAAGTTTTCGACCTTGACGTGTCGCTGCGCGCCGCCATATTGAAGAATATTTGGACCTTCTTTTGGTTTTCATAATATCTCTTAAACGATGTGTTTTAAGGCGAAATTGGTTAGTTTTTAATTTTAAAGTAGACTAAATTTCTATAGTTTGAGTACAGAACGACTCTTCTAAACCCAATAGTTACTGAGATACACCTCTTCAAAGTTTGGGTAGTTTTGATCATCATCAATGATCAGTTTTGGGAAATAGAGAGGGTTTAGAAAACCAGTCTCTAAGCTTATCCATGTTCTTATTATCTTGGATAATGTGAGAAGGCTTTATGTTACTAAGTTAATGTCACAGTCAACTTCATCGCTGATGTTCTAAAGATGTATCACTCCTAGCGTTCATCGAGTATTCCTAGCGTCACACTGTATGTGATCCCGCGACCACGGTCAGTCCTCCAGAGCATTTCCTCGTCTTCATCAGTGTTTGTTCTATGTTCATATCTGACCATATACCGGACCAAAACTTTTTTGTGCACCTGTTGGTGAAATATCCTTCAGTCGTGAATTTATGATATTTAACAGGACCCATTCTTTCTTCCAATGTCTTGCAAATAGAGGTGTGTACACTTAGCACAAAAGAAGTGCATGAAGGAATGGCAGTATTTTTTGGACCGAGACAAAATGAAAAATCAAGCTTTCCGTTCTCTCCTAGCTGTATCTCGACAAGTATGGGGTTGAGAAAAGTCATTCTGCAAAACACATCGTTTAGGAGACATTCCGCAATAACCAAGAACATATCAAAAATTTCATCGTTTTTTCAATATGGTGAAGTGAGTTGTGGCGCATCAAGGTCGAAAACTTGGATTCTTAATAAGAACCCCAACATACAAAACTTATGTAAAAATCGGAACTACTCGATTTTTTGCAAAGCAAGGCCCATTTTTCACACAGTTTAACGAAAATGTTTGTTATCAGGTAGTATTACTGATGGGCATAGATACAATCAAAGTTCGAACTGGATTGTTTCTGAATCTTTTCCTGTTACTTACTTTTTTTAGGGTTCAATGTAGTTATTAAAATTATAGCAGAACACGTTTAGAAATTTCGTCGTAGAAAATCGTCGGCTGTACAAAGAAATTGTCTTTAATTTAAAAACAGTTTGAATACCGATCTAAAAATACTAATTATAAAGAATTTTTCATGTGAAAAGTGTGACCTACATTTCCTTTCTATCTCAAGTTTAATGCTAAAGAGATTGATGCAGTAGCAATCGAACAAACTATCTAATGCACAAATTTTTAATTTGTAATCTGACGAGGAGAAAAGATCAATTCAAAAAATCTGCATACTATCACTTTGGTTTATTCTGGCTGTCGAAACTAGTTGTCGTAGGCAAGGTCTAGTCGATGAAAAGCTATGTGAGTCGTCTTCTGGAAGGATGTGATTCTAAATATTCTAGTTTGTCATCTTCTAGTTTTAACCAGGTATAAGTTAATAGTTTGTCATAACCAAAGAAGAATGCTTCTATGGAATCACAAAGCTTGAAACTCTGGATATCAAATCTCTAAAATTCAAAGTCTTGAAAAATTAAAACAACGATAACGAACATGAAAATCTAAATGAAGTCATAAATGGACGACAAAAGCATCAGATATAAAACGTCGCATCTTAAACGGTCTTGCCTAGAAATACTTGATACTCAAGTGTCCACTCTCAAAAGCAGCGAATGCCAAAGTACAGTGTATGTACTGTAAGTACTAATCTCAGAAATGTCTAATAGCAAATTCTTGAATCTTAGTATCTAGTCGCCAAATCTTAAAATTATCTATCTTTTAGTTGATGCTAGACATTCCTCATGCGTAAGAGATATAAGATCTTATAAAGAGGTAAAACTGGGAACCAGACTTTCAGCCATATAAAATATTAGTTGAATAAAAGGGATACAAAGTCCCACAATCTCGATCAACAATCAATTTGCAGTAAACTAGACCAAGGAAATATTACCAATGTAGAAGAATGCTTGAGAAACTGTAAAGATGCAATTCCGTGAAGAATATAAAATATTTTCAGATATTTTGGTAAGAGCTAATAAATCTACATCAACATGAATTTACTGTTAGAGGAATACTAGGAAAAACAGTACCGAGTTGAAAAATAATATCATACCTTTGTGGATTTCAGTTCAACATGAGGTAGTGTAAAATGAGGCGCTAACGCTCACACGAGTTACCCACGAGTCAGGAAGATGCGGATTAAAACTGATTATATAAGAACATTTCAATCGGGGGATACAATGATACTGCTTGCTATATTATTTACTGTTCAACCTCGCCCTAAAAAAGTCATTCAAAATCTGTACAACTACCATTCTTAATAAATCCGCACGCCGCTGCTATGCTGACTCACCGGGCAGTAGCGGCATGTGGAGGATGGTGGTTCATCTTAGGTCACAGCCAATCTTGCGTTTTGGTTTCCGCAAGCAAGTGACAATGATGTGTGAACATGTTTAACTAGCGTTCTCCCGACGCCACACCGCAAAATAAACGTTTTCCATTGTTTTTAAGATATGGCCACGCCTGCGCTTTGATCGTTTCGACATGATCGCCGTGACCAGTTCACGGTGATGTGTTATATCATTGTTCTAACGCACACCGCGACAGAGACGGACTTTAATAACAATCGTGACATAAACACTCCTTATTGTTTCTTAGTTGATGAACAATAACCCATAATGTGAGACAACATTGATAAACTGACGCCGTCATTAATCGCGATAGCATAAAAGAAACTGATCAGAAATTATGCTATCGGATCTTATTAAAATGTATATGGTTAAGGGGATATTGTCACAGCCACTAAGAAGCAAATGTGACCGTGTCCTAGATATCTGCGATTTCCCCTACATATCTCGATTATTCAACGCACTCGAAACAACGGTAAAAGACCGCCATTTACTCGAAATCATATAGATCAAGTTATATTATGGGGCTTATGGAAGTCAAAGCGGATGAGTACTAAATGGGCCGGACTCGTAAATTTTATGTGAAGAAAAGTATCATGAATTGTGATACAATCTTAATAAAAGTCAATTAGGGTTCCTAACTGAATTGAGGGCATTCGTAAACAAAATCTTAATAAGATAAGCGTTGGCATACGAACCAGAAATATGCACACTGGCCCAAACGTAACAAGGTTTTTTGGCGCACTTCGAACCTCAGTCTCTACGACAAATCTATGAAGCAACACAAGAACAAGATCTACGATAACTGTATAATCTTTTTGGGAACTTGATGTTGATGTCATAAAAATCATTAAAATATGTAGGACATGCTGAATTGGTCACATACAAAGAAGTCCACCGTCAAAATTAATATTTTACCGCTGAAGACACCGGTTGGCCGAAGAGCAGGGACGATCCAGAAAACGATTCCTGAAGGGTTGGTAGAGCATCTTTTTCAGAGCGATTTTGCGTTTAGATAACTAATACGTTTTAAGCTCTTTTGCATCACTACCATTTTCATAGTGTCTTTTAATATCGAAGAACAAATTGAATGTATACATAAAACTATCCTGCATAATCTATCACATTTAAAAGATTGATTGGAACAAATAATGATAAAATAATAATACAAAAATAAATCTACTTAGAATTGCATAAACATTGTCAGATACATATATACTATATATTGAGGTGATTTTTGGATAAATAAGATTATATTTATTATTTAATATGCCCCACAATTTCTTTCTTTCTCCCAATAGACTGACTCAGGTTTAATTCGATAGAGCATGAGATAAATGAAATATAAAAAAAATCTTGATTCTTGTATCAATGCACTTGGACTTCTGCAACTGGACAACAGCAAACTAAACTCTATATGTGAAGAGAAAAAAATGGATGCTTGCATAAACATCAAATAAACATATAAATAAATTGAAACGCAGTTTTTATTTTTATTTATGATAAATAGAAAATCTATTTCGAAAGCAAAAACAAAAAAAACACTTTACTTAAACATAAAAGTAAAAAAATTGGAAAATCTTCCTTGAGCTTGCTCAAATGTGTTAAATATTTGTTACCAACCTGACATGGGGTCACTGTATGTAACTGGTCTCCATTTGAACAAACTGACATCAATTAAGTTTATCAAATAAGAAAAATATTTACAATTTCTAAATAAATTCATCTAACGAAAAATAAATTATTTTTGTGAATAAACAAATTGAACTTGTTTAAATGTTACAACTTTGTTATTGAAAACACTCAATTAAGAAAATAATTTCTGAATTTATTAAATAATTATCTTTATGATTTTGTTATTTTAAAAATTGAAGCAAACCATTTTATTTTGACCAACCCCGTATATTATGCGTCAATATCCACTTTTGTACCATCGGTAAAATATAGGAATCTTCCAAACTGCTGATCTCCATTCCATTCAAGATCGAAAACCAAATTGTTAAAATGGAAATCAATAAAAATCTTCTTTAATTTTAATAAAATCGTTCATAATTCCCAATAATTGTTGAAGAACGAAAATAAATCTTCTTTGATTTAAATATTTAGGTAACTATTCAATTCCATGAACACTTTGTTAAAAATTGTCGATTGTTTACAAAAAACATGTGGTTATCATAACCTTACTTTATTTTGCAGATTTTTGGTCTGGAGTCGAGCATGGATATTCCCAATGCGTTTTATCGACTGACTTTGTTAATTTTTCCTGGCCTTTTTATATGTTTTACAGAAAACAATTGATAAACCAACAAATTTTTGCAAAATAAAAACGAATCGCCAAACTCTGTGACGTCACAAACGAAAAACATGTGTAACATAATTAGCACTAATCTTAAATCTAAAAAGACAGAAATGTAGCAGGCAAAATGACGATTAAGACAACATAAGACACTTATAGTCTAAAATTAACATTAACTGAGGAAATTAACAAAAAACGACCAACGGTCAAAAAATCTCATTGAAACTTAATTACAATGAAAACTCATTAACTCCAGCTATACTTGAACAAGAAATGATTACATGGCTACCCAAGGTAACCCATATATATATATGCAGTTTACATAGAAAAAATATTTCCAATAAAAGAAAAACAAAAATAAAGATCCGTTTATACAGTTTTAAGATCAAACGATGGTTTGCAAGACTCCATACAAATAACAACATAAATGAAATCAAACTATACTCAAACTTGTCCAGCTTACAGTTCTCTAAGTGCCTGCATTCAAACAACGGTGTAAAATATTATAATAAAATGAATATTTGTAAAATATGAAGCATATCAGCAAAGCCAATACCATCACAAAGATTAACACATATTTTTCAAATACAGGAGATTGTAAGTTAAATGTACTGTTATAGACATTACAATAATGACCCGTTTTACATATTTCCAGTAAAATATTTTCCCGAAACTGGTTCAGCTTAGTAGGATCAAGAAAATGCTCTTTTACGTTAGTTATCGACAAACCCCATATAAAGAAAGAAAGATAAAATCCTCTAAAAAAATTGGATAAACTATCCTGAACATGCAACATGGGTTACATAAAACGTGTATTACTATAAAAACAATCTAACTGATTGATATGCCTTTTTATATTTATAAACCTTTTATAAAGTGAGGTTAAATGTGTATTAAGACAACCGTACTCCTATTTTCCTACTTTAACTTGATAAAATTATCTGTAACCAAGCATGTAGCTTTTAGATTAAATAAACCTAATATCCTAGCATGTCTATCATTTTATTTAATGCATGAAATAATTATATTTGTGTTTACGATCAAATCGTAGTCTTAAAATACTTCAAAATTTCAAATCGTCAAGTAAATTTTCAATCTGATGATTCCATATCATCTCAATATGTATAGAATTGTTCCTAAAGTCTACAGTTTTGGTATTAAGAGCTTAGACAGCTTTTTGTTCTTAATTAATATTTAATCTGCAATTACTAAAATCACTTTTGGATTAGAATTAATTTAGATATTTTCGTTTTAGACAAGGTAGTCTTATTTTATTCTCATTCGACATCTTTACATATTTGAAGGGAAGTTTATTGAAATGGTTATATATAGAAATAGACGTATTTTATACTATGTTCCCTTCAGAACTCAATATTGCATACGAGTAATATACATTTAACTCAAGCAACAATACACTTGTACGACGGATTCTGTACGCTTATATGCTACAACACACAATGCACCTTTCACTATGCATGTTCGATTATATCCCTACATAGGGATGTATGTATAGATCCTTATAATGTAAACTAACGAACATCTTCAATGTCTACACACATTTTGTCAATATTTCTGCTTATATTAATCTTATCTGTGACAACATGCACTACTGCACAGATGAAGTTACTTCAAATGCACTACATTTTCTGAATTGTTATCCTTATCGTGGCAAAAGATTCAAGGCATTTACTAGTTTAAGCAAAGTAAACATTAGATGAACTTACGAAGATTTATAGAGACAATATTATTAGAGGTTTAACTTAATTAAACACTCATGTTCAAGTGTAACTTTGCTTTTCAGCTACTATTAGCATTCTACCGTTCAGTTTAATTTTACCTACCTTTCAAATGTGACACTGTCTGCTTTAAGCATACGTAAAATAAATTTTGATGAATACAATCTATTAAGTAAGAGATAATTTGTAAGACATAAGTTAGATAATTTAAGTTTTTTATATATTTTCTTATTATTGTAATAGTGTGTAATCAACAATAGGTATCCAGATCCAAATAAAATTTTAAAGTCATTTAACATTTTATTCACTGTTACCATACATTATTTCTTCTACTACCGACAAATATTAACCTCTCTTTAAGACGCTAACAATTTATTAAAATGAAAAAATACATAAAATAATGGTACCAGGAGGTGCACAAATCTATCGGAAAATTGGAGAACTATAAAGTAAAATAGCTTCAAATTGTCCTGAACCATCTGCGGTAAGGGGATAACGCTAGGGGAACCTTTCGAATTAGGACCCCGCGACACATTATTTATGGAGAGGGATAGATTTAGAGAAACTTTGAAATTTTTAATACCAGAAACAGCGTGCGTAAATCATATAGTATTAATTGTTCATTAATTAATATTAATCAATTAATAAGTGAATGTACAGTAATTAGTAATTGTAAAAAGTTATCAAAAAGTAATGAATAATAAAAAACAAACAAAACAGTATGATAAATGACATTCCTTAAAGAAGCAAACAACGTCAACAGACAGCATGCCGTGTAGAAGGATCGCTGGATTTCCAATTAGAAAACCACGGTTCAAAGCCCAGTTTGATTAATTTTTTAGTAACATATTTAATATATTTCATAAACAAACGTTTTTTTTTAAATTCTGATATAAAAAGGAATAATTACAATTAAATAAATACTAATATGATATGTAAAATCATTTAGTTTTATTTTTTATTTAACATAAATATACATATACATATAGTTTAAGAATGACTATAAAATTAAGGGATCATTTTATGTAATTATTCTTTCTTATAAATGCCTATTATATTTATAAAAAAATTCATTAAAAAAACAAAACAAAATAAGGATAATAAATGAAATTCATAAGCAGTAAAAGATATAAATAGCACATGGCCGGGTGGAAAGATCGCTGGATTCCCGACTACAAAACCACGGGTTCAAATCAGTTCGTATAATTTTTTTTAATAAAATACTTAATATAAATTTTATAAACAACTTATTTTGAATTATAATGTTTATAAACAAGAATAATTACCTAAATTGATCACTTAATGTTATAGTAATTGTTTAATTGAAAATAACACTAATTTTTTATACATTCACATATTAGTATTTAATTGTTACTTATTCTTTTTTATAAATATTATAATGATAAATTATGATACATTCTTATCAAACTTCCTAGGATTCACTATTACCATACATTATTTTGTCTACTAGCAGCAGTTATTAACCTATTTTAAAGACGGTAACAATTTGTCAAAATTTGAACAATGTAAAAATACATAAAATAATGGTACCGGGTGGTGCAGGAATCTATCGGAAAATTGAAGTACTATAAAATAACATATAGAACAACGATAGGGGAACCTCTCGAACTAGGCCCCCGCCACACATAATATTTATCTGTGAGATAAAGACTGCAGCTGTGATAAGAAAACGTGGATGTAATTTCGACGAACAACTGGCCTGAGCTCAGCTGATAACTTCGGACTTAGAGATGCTAACAATCCCCGTCAAATGATAAGATATGGAAAAGATATCCTCCTAAGAAATTATAGCTTATTAGTCCAGTCAATAGAGATGTGAAGAGTGTATTTTTGTGTTAACAGCTATTTTATTGCACAAACCTATTCAGAATAGTGTGTACCTAGAATAATATATGTAGTTGCGTACTAAATCGTAGTGACAGCAGAAAAGTTATTAACAACTTAAGACGCCATCAACCGTTTTTGAGGAGTTTCTATTCCGTAGATCATCAGGATGGCTTACTACGAAAAAATGCACAGTATATGATTTGTTTATAATAAAAATAGCTACAAAATGGCACCGGTCCGATTGTTATAACTGAAATAATTAAGTTGCAAAATCGAAGAAACTGCCAAAATCGCGTATGTTTTTTAAGTTGCCATAAAAATTTAAATAGTCAACCAATATTGATGAAACTTACGTTAAGTATAGTTTAAATTATATACAATAAGCACTCAAGACCTGTATTCCAGGTATGCAAAACTTTTTGTTTGACAGGTTTTATAAATCTACTGCGCCTAAAACTTTGGAAGTTTGCAAAAGCTGTTTGGAGCTTTGCATACTATTGCAAATGTGCGTATATATAGCTTAAATCATTAGCAATCGATGCGATTTGTAAAATTCGATTGTGTTTACTTTTGCAATTTTGGTGACGTTTTACTCTTCATAGTTTTGTTACGTTTATAAATAATTAGTTTCTGGGTTCGTATACGTGGTCATTTATGAAATATTCCATTGGGTTCGAATAGACGGCAAGAAATACGCAATTTAAAAAAAGTTCAAGTTTCGATGCTTGGATCCTGCGATTTTTTGCATAAGTATGCATTAGACTAAGTAGGCGATTGTCCGATTTTTGAGCGCGCGTCTCACTCTATTGCAATAATTTTTATTGGAAATATGCAACTAATAATCTTGGGCAATTGCATACTTATGCTACAAGGTTCACACTATACACACGATTTTGATTCATTTCAATATGGTAAATAATATACGAATAGTGCATACTTACGCAAAAAGTTTAATATGTAGGATCCAAGCATCGAAATCTGAATTTCTTTTTTTTTAATTGGGAGGGGGTTTTTGTCGTCCATTCGAACCCGATGGAATATTTCATAAATGACCACGTATACGAACCCAAAAACTAATTATTTATAAACGTAACAAAACTATGATGATATGTAAAACGTCACCAAAATTGCAAAAATAAACGCAATCGAATTTTACAAATTGCGTTCGATTGCTAATGACTTAAGCTATATATATGCACATTTGCAATAGTATGCAAAGCTTCAAACAGCTTTTGCAAACTTTCAAAGTTTTAGGCGCAGTAGATCTATAAAACCTTGTTAAACAAAAAGTTTTGCATACCTGGCATACGGGTCTTGAGTGCCTATTGCACATAATTTAAACTATACTTAACGTAAGTTTCATCAATATTGGTTGATTATTTAAATTTTTATGGCAACTTTAAAAACATACTCGATTTTGGCAGTTTCTTTGATTTTGCAACTTAATTATTTCAGTTATAACAATCGGACTGGTGCCATTTTGTAGCTATTTTTATTGTAAACAAATCATATACTGAACATTTTTTTAGGAAATCATCCTGATGAGCTACGGAAGAAAAACACCTCGAAAAAGGTTTATGGCGTCTTAAATTGTTAATAACTTTCCTGCTGTCACTACGATTTAGTACGCAACTACATATATTGTTCTACACACTATTCTGAATAGGTTTGTGCAATAAAATAGCTGTTAACACGAAAGAACCAAAAACAGTTACTTTTGGTTCCCTGCCGACTGGACTATATGTCGTTTGCTTCTTTTTGAATTCTTTTCAAAATATTAACTTTACTGTGCGGATTATATTTAATGTAATAATCCAAAAATGTTTTGTTTTGATTATTTGACAATGGTGTAAATTTCAGTTGGAATCCTGAAAGGTCTGTCTTCATCAAGGTTTATAGGAAAACTACCATGTAATTATAAACATGCTTACATGAATTAGTTATGAATTATTAGGAATGAAGTTGAATTTAGTTATGGTAAAAAATTCACTGTAAAAAGGGCGTAATCTAGACAACCAGTTATACGTTTGTTGAAACTGTTACTCCCTTAATTGTGTTTCTACTAAACATGTTATACCTGTCAATCAGAGCATACTTTTTATCAATAATTTTGCATGAATTTCTAAAAACAAAATATACCATTTTCTGCACTACCAATAATACAAATATGTCTTATCTATAAATCTTACTTAGTGTTAGTATTAAATAAATTTTAATTCAAGTCGAGACTTTTACTGTCGAGAAAGTGCTTAATAAAGTTAAAACAATAACTGTATTTCTTGTGGAGAATTATAAATAATTTGAGAAGCTCTAACAGAAGCTTGAACAAGTCATTATTTGTCATACTCACCACACAAACCAAGTGCTTATCTCATACTGGTGTAATTGCATATTGTAATAATAGTTTCCCCTATCTTGTAGAAATTGCATCTTTTCAGCTATTATACAAATGGAATTATTGTAGATAAAAGTTTTCTAAAATAACATTGCAGAATGTACAACCTAATACCATCAGATATGATGCTGGTGTACAAGATTAGATTTTCTGCCCTATTAGAAAATCTGTAGTTAACTACATTTAAGAAATTGGGATATCTTATGTTATACTGAGCTAACATGAATCAGGTGGATGTGTTTACCTTCTTATCTAAAATTGGTACCTATATCTTATAAGACTTTCCGAGATTTGCTTTTAGATTGCTTTTATTGCCTTTTAATAGACAATGAGAAAAGATTCAATATTATATTCAAAAAATGCACTAAGATTTACCATTCAAATCTGTTCCAACTTTAATTCTAGAATTGATTAAAATTTTCATCCTCAAATTCTTTGAAACGGTCGTGTAGCTGTTATGAGAGTTATGAAAACAATGTAAAGCATGGTCAAAAGAATATATTTTTGAAGTTATCTAACTTTTCGTGTTGTGTTTTTGGCGGTTCTGTGCCTAAAATTACTCAACTCTTAAGTTATTAATGTTAGTGGCATTTGTTTTTACATATGGTGCATTCCTGCAGATGGTAGACTTCTGTTAGGAATTTTCGGAATTTTCATCAACGTTCTAAATGGCTAAAATTAAGACACAATTCGACTGAGCCTGAACGAAATGAATTTAATTTGGCTCCAAAAATCCTAATCGAGATTTTGGTAACATAGAATAATTAAAAAAGCCACATCTGCACCAATAATTCGATTGCCCGAAAAACTTTATTGTCTCAAAAAACCTGATCGTTACGAAAATCCGGATAGACTTGAAAAACCGAACAGCTTGAATACTCTAACAATCCGAAAATCCTACATATATACATGCTTCATTAGGGCTGCTTCTATCATTATGATTGCTTTATAAATCAGGGTTATTACCATGAAAACACTTTTATCCCATTGAAGAAAAAGTGACACTTTAGTTCATCCTTTGAGAAAGCTTTTGCAAATCGATTTTCGGACTGCTTGAGCGTTTTAATTCCTTCGAGAATTTCAGGTGTCATCATTCTTCAGGTTCGGTTTTCAGCATTGTATGGCTTTTCGGTCTGTTAGGGTTTTAGAATTGTTCTAAATATTCGAGCTGTTATTAAGTCTATTCGGATTTTCAACGCAATCAGACTTTTTGAGATTGGTGTCTGCCATTTTGAGTCACTTTGGCTTTTCCAACTGTTTGGCTTTACAGTCTTGAAGGGCTTTGCGGTCTGTTAAGATTATTGGAGGCCCTCCATGGTCAAGTAGTAGAGACCCTGCTTCTCGATTAGAGGGATATGGGTACAAATCGGTTGTAACTGTATTTTACAAATTTAATGCAATTGTATTTGAGCTCCTTAGGATAAGGTATGAAAGTTGTATGAGTGATAAAGAATGGGGGAGCTACAATAGCTCCCATTATCGCCGTTGCACTCCCAGAAGAATTTGTGTGGAACTCCGACACTGCAAATGCGGAAAAAGGAGAATGGATTATGGTGTATGTATATTATACACTACATTAAAAATTAAAAATGGTTCTGGGTAGAAATGGAAAGTTCAATAGAGTACTGGAATATTTTTTATCTCATCTATTCTTTACTGGACAAGGACACAAAGATATACAATTGAAACTGCTTAAGGTTAAAAAATGTTCAATCCGATATCTCAATTGCAGTTGCATAGAAAAGAAAACCAACTTATAGATAAATAATGAGGATTCCGTGGGGGGACTATTTCGACTATATACGTGGTAATATAATTGGCGCTTTTACAATGTACCATCGTCTAGATCAGGGAAAAAACGCCACCAGCAACCTCCTATTTTTCCCTGCACACACGTCATCGACTACTTCCAAACTCACCACCTCAATGCGACACTTTTGATCCCAGCTTGCTGCTCCTTAACTTCAACGTTCCGAATGACTGCTTTTTTAAAAAATCGATTTCTAAAACCTTATGGACTTAAGAGAATAAATCTTCTACAGTAGCAACTGATCAGTTTTGCTTAGACACGAGCGTCTCACGCCACATGCGATCCGACGTTTATTTGACATCGCAGAATTTGACAATAGGGCAATCCAACCAGCTGTCAAATACAATTCAATATGGCTGCTGGATGACAAACAAAGGTTTGTTGTGTATGGCATTGAAGTAACTTATAATAGTTATTTATGTATTAAGGGCATAAAGAAGCTTTTATGGCCAGAAGCGTTATTTCTAGCCCGAGGCGTCAGCCGAGGGCTAGGAAAAGGCTGTAGGGCCATAATAGTTATTTATGTATTAACGGCATAAAGAAGCTTTTATGGCCAGAAGCGTTATTTCTAGCCCGAGGCGTCAGCCGAGGGCTAGGAAAAGGCTGTAGGGCCATAATAGTTATTTATGTATTAAGGGCATAAAAAAGCTTTTATGGCCAGAAACGTTATTTCTAGCCCGAGGCGTCAGCCGAGGGCTAGGAAAAGGCTGTAGGGCCATAAAAGCAAGTTATGCCCGAAATGCATACACTATTTTATGCACAGATTGTTTTTATCTCAAATCTATTATTGTGTAAAAAATATAATTAAATGAGTACGTAGGTTACATCAAGCCGCTGTACGTATACTTATGTGCATATATACGAAGTACGTTACTATAGTTACTATCTAAAATACTTAATTTCAGCTTATTTTCATTGGTGATAAGTTTACAAATTATATTAAGAACCAATCAAGTTCTACAAATACAGCTCTGACATTTAATTGACGTTTCATTATTGCCCGTCGGATCATAAAGAGGCCCTTGGGGCATAAAGAGACAGTTATGTTTAGATAGATCTATCAATAATAGTCTAATTATAATGCATCTGTGCATAAAATAATTTTAGTTATATTTGTAGAACAAAAGAGTTTTAAAATGCCTTAATTTTGTGCAGTAGTTGGGTGTACCAATAGATCAAACAGAGATGTAGTTAGATTTTTTAGAATTTCGGCTGTTACTGCATATAGTTAAACATAAACAACATCTAAACGATTTAGCTGTTGAACGAAGAAGACAATGGCTAAATGCTATTAAACGGGCAGATTTAGCTGAAAATAATACAAAATATACAAGAGTGTGTTCCAAGCACTTTATTTCAGGTATGCATATAACATATTTCATTCTGAAACTTAGAACATTTCTAAAATTAAAAAATGTTTTAATTTGAATTTTCTTCTAGGAAAACCAGCTGATTTAGAAGACAATTTAAATCCTGATTGGGTTCCTTTGATGTGTTCAGGCAATTGATTATAAAGAATAATTCCATTATAAAAACGAATTTTTTGCTTTTGATGGATTTCTTTGACTTAAATAAAAATTATTGGTAAACCTAGTATTGTGATTATGAATATCATTTACTAATATTAAATAATCAGTCAAATATTGTAATAACCCTAATTTCATTTTATGTACAAAAACAACCTGAATTTTAATAAAAGTTTCAATGTTAACCCTGATGCACTCATGTATTCCACTCTAGTATATCTCTTGCAATTAAGTATTACTCTCATTGCTTTATTTTGTAGAAGTTATAACTTATTCAAGTCTCCTTTATTCCCCATAAATAAAATAGTAGCAGCAAAACAAAAATGTATTAGTATTATAGTATTAAAAACCAATCATTTTGATTAAGTTGTCAAATAATCACTACATCTTCCCAAAACCCCATTTCTTTAAAAAAATCTTTTTACAAATGTAATTAATGTGTTCATCAAATTTTAGTTTTTTATCAATAATACCCAAATATTTGACTTTACTGTTTCTACGATCTCACCATTAACATTAATTCCAAAATTATTAAAAACCTCTAGATATGCACTTCCTTTACCAATAATTAACAATTTAGTTTTATTTCCCTTTGAATACCAATATTATCCCTCCCACTAATGTACGCAACCATGTTGTCAGCAAATAAAATTTACATTTATAATGACATTACTAACATCGTTAATATATAGACTAAACAAAAGGGGTCCTAGAATACTCCCTTGCGGTACCCGGTATATTAATGTTAAGTGAAAACTGTGTAAATATATCTTTTACAATAAAAAAAATGAAACTAGAAATTGTATTTGTTTATTTAAAAATAAGGTTTAAAACTACACTTCAACTTAAAATTATATTTAAATGTTCATATTCATCATTGTATAATTCCTTGTAAGGATTTACAGGAATATATCTTAGCAGTGATTCTACGATCTCACTTGCAAAAGGTTCCGTAACACGTTCCAGATCGGCACTATTTCCAGCATTGCGTATGTCCAAAAGTAGATTTATTATTTGGCTTTCATTACGAAGCGCAATGTCTCCCACAATACTTCTGCCAAAGGTCAAACACAAAATTAATAAATCAGAAATATGTTTAAGAAAACAGGATAGGTAATATTAAATATAAATATAATGAGAATTCAGCATTAACAATTCAGGCAAAAACAATAATTACATTTACATAAATATTAAATATCTAATTAAAAATATTAAAACTAATATAGCATTCCTGTTAATAGGAAAAATCAAATTACGAAGTGTATGTATGGTCGAACCTTGTATGAATGTTTATAGTAACATCTGTTTTATTTAAGACTAGCCTAAATAATATTTTTTAGCAGGATTCGTTGTAATTCTTCTTTTATTAAACCAGCATCCCGAATATCATCTAATATGTGTACAAAAGTTGCGCCTTTTAATTTATCTAGAACCCAATAAAAATTGTTTACTAAATTATGGTTTTTAAATAAGGGCATGTATACATACTTGCAATTTTAGCTCTTGTTTCTTTGTTTAAAAAAACAGACAATGTCAAGTGAGTGACCTACATGGGTTATCCAAAACTTCACCAGAATAAGTCCCTCGCTTTTAGTCAAAACCTCCATCCTTGAAGGACAAGCTTTTCCAATTTTATTTATTGCTTCGCTTTTAAAATGTCTTACACCTTTCCCCTTGTTTATGTAATTATAGGAGCAATGACAGTTGTAAAATTCTTTCTTACTGCCATCGGCTAATAATTTAAATGAAGTATGCAGAACATACAACGACAAATTGCTTTCCTGGATTTGGTCTTTCCGTCGATGAAATGCTAGAAAATTGTTTGAAATTAATTGTTATATACATTGATATGTTCTTATATATTGTTACTCTTTTTATGACTTGCTATACACACTATTGCGTAAGATAGTTAAATAAAATATTATTATTAAATCCAGGAGCTTACCTGAAGAAGATTCAAACTGAAACTCATTATACCCAATTTCCACATTATGTACAGTGATCATATGTTTTCTCAAATCTTATAAATAAAACGAAAACGAAACTTTCCTTTTAAATAGGTTAGGTACAAATCCTACGATGTCAAATCCTGCGATGTCAAATCCTGCGATGTCAAATTAACACCGGATCGCATGTGGCGCGAGACGCTTGTTTCGCAAGAGCTCTTCGGACATCTTGCTGCGTAAGAGTGAACTAAAAGTAACGTTAAAGGCCAAAGGGATTATTTTTGTCATGGCTCACTGTTCAGTTACTGCGCTCTTCTACTCTATTTTCTTTTTTGTGCCCTTCTTTTTCTAGCAGAAGAATCTGTGATGTTTCTGCTGTTTTACTACGTATCCTCTTTGCTTCGGTCTTGCGTTGTTTCTTTCCGTATATTATGTTAGTCCTGACACAAATTAGATCAAAACGTTGAAATTTTATACTGTTTTCAAATTAGTCTTTAAGTTATGTTATATGTGCTGATGATGGTCGTAACTACATTTAATACTTTATGCACAGATGCATTATAATTAGACTATTATTGCTAGATTTATCTAAACATAACTGTCTCTTTATGCCCCAAGGGCATCTTTATAATCCGACGGGCAATAATGAAACGTCAATTAAATGTCAGAGCTGTATTTGTAGAACTTGATTGGTTCTTAATATAATTTGTAAACTTATCACCAATGAAAATAAGCTGAAATTAAGTATCTTAGATAGTAACTATAGTAACGTACTTCGTATATAAGCACATAAGTATATGTACAGCGGCTTGATGTAACCTACGTACTCATTTAATTATATTTTTTACACAATAATAGATTTGAGATAAAAACAATCTGTGCATAAAATAGTGTATGCATTTCGGGCATAACTTGCTTTTATGGCCAGAAGCGTTATTTCTAGCCCGAGGGCTAGGAAAAGGCTGTAGGGAAAGGCTTTCAGCCTCAGGCGCTAAATGACTCGGCGGGCTGTAACACACACAATTGAGCCCTTAATACATAATATACTATTATTAAATATTAAAATATTGATATTGCAATTTATTTCAATTCAGTTTATGGTTCGACAAAGTTAGACTACCCAAGCATCATTCTTAGTCATCGTTACGTACCAGCAACTACAGGTGGAACTATTAAGTTTTTGCCACTAGTCACAAGCACGTAATTACTACGGCTATATTACGTGCTTGTAACCAAAATAGGGAACCATTTTTCTATAGAAGATACGTTGCAGTAACCTGGAACATGTCCAACTACGTTTAGCCTACGTAGCGGTAACTAGCGGCGTGGTAAACTTCTTTTCTCTTCGGCACAAATTTGTTATTTTTATTGAAGGCTATATAGTAAAACATCTATTAACAATAATAACAAATTGCAAATTGATTAACGGCCTCCAACATTTCGCAAGTAAATATGGAAATGGAGTAGTTTACGAAAAATCACTTTAAAGTGATTCTCCTGCGTAGCAAAAACGTAACTGTTATTTTCAATACTACTGTAAGGTTCCATTACTTTAAAGGGTTAAGCAATGGTTTAGGATACGTGGCTGGAACTTTCAGTACTACTTTAAAGTTTTAAAAACCTTAAAGTAACTTCGGGCAAGTTACTGCTACAATCATAATACTAATTTGAAGTTGCAAATACTTTAAAGTAATTATACTAAATGGCAAAATCGTTCTACATACTTTAAAAGTTACTCAGAAGCAATGGAACTACATAGTTCCAATAAATATTAGAAACAAATACATAATTACTAAAATATTCCTAACTGAAGTAATTAAACCTATAAAGTCAGAAATTTAGTTGTAGTTACGTAACCACTACTCAATCAAAGTTCCGATGCCTGTTACTGCTACTTAGATGCTGCTTGGGTAATTAACTGAAGTCCCACTCATGGGTGCATTTTTCTGCGAGTGGGCGGCTCCCCCAAATCTAGACTTTGGGTGCGCCACTGCTCTCGCTGATCGCTAAAGCTTAGTTCTTTGACACACTATTGACTATAGCAAATGAACAAGAATTACACAAAGTCAAGTATTTTATGATCAGATAAAGGATTGGATTACTTTCATTACATTTAAGTCAATTTGTTCGTTGTAAAGTTGCTTCAGATAATGATAATATACAAACTTCATATCGGAAATGTATACATCCGCCGAAAAAGGGGAAACCTTGGTAAAATTTTGATGATTATGACATCACTTTAAATCAAAGGTAATTGACTATAGATAGCATAAGTAACTCGGCTTATAGTTTCGTCCTTATTACCTGTCAGTTGGACAAATTTAATTCTCAATTTGTTTGTATTTTTCGGTACATCAGGTTTCGAACTTAAAATTAATAATAAAACAACAAAGGCGTAATCTTTAGTATCTTTATTTGAGATACACTTAAAATTACCAGATTCAGATAAACAGTGTTGTAAAATCAGATCTAATTAAACCAAACAATTAACAGGTTGGAGGAATCTTAATTGTACTTTGGAATTCATTGTAAATTTCAGTAGTTAAAACTTCATTTCCACTGCAGGTACCGTCAGTTACCCAACAAACCGGAGACACTCCACTACCGAAGAATTCCTTTTCACACTCCGGCTGTTCAATATTCTTTAAGCCAAAATACTGTGTAATAATTTCCAGACATGGGCACGCCCACGGATTTCCTCCAATTGACATTTCCTTTAAATAGGGAAGATTTATTCCAACACGTTCATCTAAATTCATCAAAGCGTTCTGATGTAAATGCAAAATTTGAATGTTAGATTCTTCTGGAAAAATATTAGGGTTCAAATAAGTTATACGGTTATGTCCCAAATATAAATATTTTAATTCGTAGTACTCTTTAAAAGCACTCTTTTGGATTCCCTGGATTTGGTTATGAGATAAATCTAATTTTTCTAAATTCGGAAGAGATACAGTTATTGAGACTGCATTCAATTTATTGTTCGACAAAATCAATTCTTTGAGATTCTGTAAGGGTATTAATACTTCCTCATCTATTTCAGAAATTTTATTGTGATCTAAATCTAGCTGTTCTAAATTTTCATGAAAACATCCAGGAACCATAACTGAGATGTCGTTGTGAGTAAAGATAAGTTTTTTCAGGCTTGGTAGGCTTAACATATCCACTTGAATGTTATTAATTTTATTGTAAGACAAATTTATTACATAAATGGATGAGTTTTGAAACAAACCATGTTGGATATTCTCTATAGAATTATCCTGTAGATCCAATTTCAATAACTGTGTTAAATTTGAGAATGCCCCTCTTGGGATAACTTTAACTAAATTTTTGTAAAGTTTCAAAAATTCCAATCGATACAAACCATCAAAAGCTCCGGTTTGTATATCGTTCACCCTTTCAATTATGTATAATTCTTCTAAATTCGGAGTTTTGGCAAATCCTCTTGTTTTTAAAATCTCATTTAGAGAACTAGAGCTTCCTTTGCTGCATGGATCCTTGGATAAAATTAATCCTTTCCAGTCGCTTTTTCCATGTCGAGATACATCTACAGCTTTTTCACATGTTATTATATATGTTGTCATACACTTGCAATGAGTTCCTGTTAAAAATAAACACACTGCAATGATGATGTAACCTTTAGAGATAAACCTTTGGCTTCTCATGATTACTCCGCAACGACGAAAACACGACTAAGGTTTAACCGGCAAAACGAGACTTACATTTAGAAAAGATTTTTAAATTCCCTGAAGAGAATCTTGATTTTACCGCCTTTATTTACTTCGCTTGCTGGATAATCTAATTGTCAATTTAAAAATACAGATTGTGATCCATTCTGCCATTAGGCACATACAGACCTAAACAATATGGATGGTATGATCGGCGACACAAAATGAACAAAATTGGGTTATTCTTATAACAATTTTCAGCTACAGGTTTATTTTAATTTACACTGAATTAAACATAGTGTGTATATCCACTTAATTGAGAGAACTGGCACAATCGATACATGTGTTTCCCTTTTTATGTGGAGGTCAACGTGTAAAACTCAAAGATAACCTCCCTTCAATAAGATTAAAAGTTTTACAGATGCGTATTTAAAGAATTGTAATTTATCTTTTTATATATACATATACAAAAATAGCATAAAAAACACATACTAGGCATAATACTAAATCAAATATTTTTAGGTGTCTTCGTTACATGGGTGAATATACAAATTGCCTTCTCCAAGGATATGGAGTCCTGCCTAGTGCCCCTCTACAAGTTCACGTAACAAACATACAAACGGAGTTCGCTATATTACATTGGTCTGCACCTAAAACCCTGGGTGACACCGTTACCCACTATAACGTCCATTACCGCATGTTAACAACGTACGACAATGAATATAAGGCGATTGCAGTGATTCACAGTCCGTATGTCCTAGAGGGACTTGAAAGCGACACCGATTACGAATTCTATGTGGAAGCTGTTAATACGCATGGGGTTGGAGAACCAAGTAGCAGAATCACTTTTAGGACTGAAAGCAAGGTATAGTACTTATGAATATACATGTACAGAGTTTTGAGTTTAAATTAAGTTCGCATGCGGATTTTCTCTCACCACAAATGTATGCTATGATGCTGTTTTAATTTATTGAAATCCCTTTTTTATGATACTACAATATTCATAAAATTTAATTTTGCGGAAGAGGAAAATTACGTTTCAACCATTTGTTCGGATCGCCCGACTGAATCCAGAACTTGTACACAATTGTATGTCTATAAGTTTCTTCCGGCCGTAGTACACAATTCGGAAAGTTTTTATGATAAATTGCATTGGGATAGTTTTCCGATTGAAAGCATATTGCTCCGTGTTTTTTGTAAATTGCGTTGCCTTTTCCATGTATTCGTTCATCTTTACAACGTGCACATTTCATTCTACTTTCCATTTTTATCATTCCTGTCCTTTTTAATATTTGATCTTCCTTCGATCTAGCTTTTTTAATTTCTCTTTCTCGCTCCTCGTTCTTTAAGTCACTTTCAGGTATCGGATCAGGTTCTAAACTAGAATCGCCATGTTGCAAAGGTATTTCTAATTCATCCTTTATAATAACTGTATTCAAGATTTTTTTTATAGTTTCTTCTAATTCTGCGTAAGAAGTAGGAGTATCACGTCTAGTTGCCCCAATCATTCCTTCCAGGTATTTAGCTTGAATTGGTGTTATTATAATATTTTCCAACTCCGTAAATATGGCAGCATTCAGTGCACTTTCTCCTGAGTCCTGTGAAGATACACTTCTAATAGTTCTTATCGTATGCAATTTATGAACCAGATCTTTCAAGTCTTCATAATTTGTTTTACTGTCTATAGACAAAGCCCTGGTGACATGTGAGTGTAATCTCTCTATTACCTGAAACACATCATCATCATTCTTTTTCGGATCTCTATTTGTTGAACTAGTAGATAAAGTGAGACTTTGGGGAATGTCTATAACGCCATGCCCAAAATGATCTGCGGTCGAAAAATGTACTCCATATTGATTGCTATACATTTCTAAGATTCTTCCACTGGGAGGATGGAGAGCGCGAGCTACAAAACAAATTCCTTGGTCAATACCTCGATTAACACACATGTGCTCATCATAACCATCATCGTAATCTCCTTTTATCTCTTGTTTTAAAACCTTAGGAACTTGAAAATCGTTGTTTGTATAAATAACATTTAAAATTTCGCCACTGGGCAATCCATTTTCCGTCAAAGGTAAATGACAATTAGCATTGATACTAACAACGTGTTTGTAAAGTTCCTGTGGTCCTGACTCGTGTCCTCCTAAATTAAAATATAGTAAATTTGAAAGGTTTACGATAGTAGGTTTAGTTGTAAAGGCGTCCATGTCAATCGTAAATTCATTCTTAGTGCTTAATTCAAACGTAATACGCATAAATAAATCTCCAGGGTACCCTTCATCTAAATCGTTGGAAACATAACTCAAAGTTACTTTGGAATCGTGTACACTTGGTATCCATACCACCTTATCCAAGCCCATGAAACCTCCATTGCAGTGATCCTTTCCATAGTTAACACTAACCCAATACTGCTTACTGTCAAGTGCAAAAGTAGCATTCTCTATTCTTCCGGTTACTCTTCCCAAAACTGCCCCAAGATGCAAATCGGAATTGCATAGGTAACCTTCCATATCATCAAAACCCAGCACTATATCATCAACGTGATTCTTACGACTAGGTAAGTGCAGTGACGTGATTCTAGCACCATAGGTGATAATTTGAGCTCGAATACAATTCTGATTAGTCCACGTAAACCGTCTGATATTATGTTTCTTTCCAAAAGTGTCCACGAAATAACCGAAAGAATCTTCTTCTAATTTTATGTATTTTGTACTTTTGTGTGTTATTTTTGCCGATGCATTACTTACATTCTTCTGTAACTTTCTGCTTTGTTGAGAAGAGGAAGCCTTCGTAGCAGTTTTGTGCTGCATTGAAGGTCGTGGATTGTTTAGTTTTTCAGTCATAATTACTAATAATTTTGAAATCTACCATAACCAAATTGTTAAAGATTGAATCTGTCAATTTTTATTATATCCCTTCCATCTAGCGGTAGACGATGAAACTTTTAATAAATATAATATTGGGCGCGTTTAGGGACACTCAGTTGCTTAACTCAGCATATAATTTTGCTAAATATTCTAGATGATAGCAGTTGCTGATTCCCTGGCACATTTAATATTAGTTGATCATGTTCACTAAATGATAATTGACGCATTTGGGACATTCATCAGGGAAAGTTAGCCATCCTTTTGAATGAATAAATTGCAGAATAGCTGACTAAAAGCTGTTTGATAATTGTGTCAGCGTAAAATAATGTATGCTTAGATTTCAAAAACCAAAGTTAGTGACCGGATTGTTAAATTTCAAAGTACAAGGATAACTTTATATGAACATCTAAATCATCAAATTATAGCCCCTCCATATCAAATAGTAGCGACATCGTGGACATCGCAAACCTGGTACAAACTTTAATAAAGAAAACATTACTACATGCAAGTTGTTACAGAAATTTAATAAAAAGTTGTTTAAAAATTATAATTACGTAGGTATATATTATAATTATTATTAATTATTATTATAATTAATATGATCGTTTTTACAGAACATAAATGTCCATTGTCAAATTAATATTAAATTATGTTGAAATATCTTTGTGCATGATTGTCATTAAACCTAAGATTTATTGTAGACGGAATGTCCAATCTGGTAACATTCAATGTCGTCAACATCTTTCTGGTGCTTTTTCTCTAGCGGCGAACTCAATCGTTGTCGCAACTATTTGAAAATTAAGGGACTATAAATTAAATAAAACACCAACTCCATCTGTATTTTTTATATAGGTTAGGTTACACAGAGCTACCACACCTAACAGGGAACATGATCAACTAATATTAAATGTGCCAGGGAATCAGCAACTGCTCTCATCTAGAATATTTAGCAAAATTCTATTCTTAGTTAAACAGCTGAGTGTTAAAATTCTTATTTAATAATGAACTATATGTAAATGTTCATAATGTTATCCGTTCAGTTTCAGATTATTTATTAACAGTGCGACCGCTAACTTTATAGGCTCGCTGACTAAGTAAGGGCAACTATTTTATGCTGAAAAAATTAACCAACAGTTTTTAACCAGCTGTTCGGCAGTTTGTTCACTAAGAGGCACCAATAACTTATCAACTCTGTCGCTTAGCGCCTAGTATTTTTTCTGATGTCTTGATTATAAACAAATACTATAATATTATTAATTCCGGAAACTTATTTTGAAAAATGGGAGACAAAATTTAATAGCGCCTCTTGCAGTGAGGTGTGCAACTAAAGCTGACGTTTCTAAAATATTTGGAAAGTAATTAAAAAAGTAGTCATTGTAATGAAAGGTTGAATAGTTTAGATAAGTTGTAAAGGCTGATGTAGGCTAGCATGCAAATAATAATCCACTGCTTTTCAAAAATAATATGATTTTTTAATTAAATGCAAATTTCTCACCGAAAAGACATTTAGTAGTTGCACACCATCTGCGAAGATGGCGCTTCAAAAATGTTCAATGTAGAGTCACTGCATCTAGTCAGCTAGGCCAGCTGGTCGATCAGAGTACCGCAAACCGCCGCCATATTGGGGCAGAGAAG
This sequence comes from Agrypnus murinus, assembly GCA_929113105.1. NCBI lineage: Eukaryota > Metazoa > Arthropoda > Insecta > Coleoptera > Elateridae > Agrypnus > Agrypnus murinus. The sequence continues at coordinate 36,230,877 of OV816025.1, read as the reverse complement.
GGTGATTTTTTAATAATGGACAAATTCAAACCTCGTTTTACGTGTTTGACATATTAGAGGTTTGATCTTTCAGAATAAGAAAAACCTTTTAAAGTAAACGTGGATTTGATTAAATTCGATACAGAACAAATAATGAACAATTTCGTGCTTCGTTTGCCCCAATATGGTTGTTGGTGGTTTGCGGTACTCTGGTCGACCAGCTGGCCTAGGTAACTAGATGCAGTGACTATAAATGTTTGTTTTTTTGAGTAATCCGGCAGGTGGAACATCTCTCGTCTCTCTTGTAGAGTCACTACATCTAGTCACTTAGGCCGCGCTGATTCATCAGAGCACCGCAAAACGCTGCCATATTGGGGCAAAAAAGCACAAAATTGTTCATTATTTGTATCTGATTACATTTAATCAAATCTACGATTACTTCAAAAGGTTTATCTTATTCTGAAAGATCAAACCTCTAATATGTCAAATACGTAAAACGTGGTTTTAATTTGTTCATTATTAAAAATCACCCTTCTCTGCCCCAATATGGAGGCGTTTGCAGTACTCTGATCGAGCAGCGCGGCCTAGGTATATAACTAGATGTAGTGACTCTACTCTCTTACAGCGATTACTTTGATTATTTGCCAGAATCTACCGACATTTAGTCATACTTGGAATAATCGTATCTGTACTACGAATTTCTAATGTGCCCAACATTGCCTCTCCGAGAAGATTCGTACTGGGGATCAGACCTGCGACACTTCTCTTTTGTTTTGGTTATTATTAATTTTATGTTAGAGCGGAAATAAAAGGCTCAGGTGTCTTCTCTTGTGAAATGACTGTCATCATGTGCTGTCATTTAGGGGTGGGCGGCCGGGCAGTGTCTTGAGGTATCGGGCTTATGGAGTATCCGAGACTAGTCCCAGGATGACAGAAGCCTTGGCAAGTGTTTGAGGTCTTGTCTAGTATCCGAGACCTGTCTGGGTGCAGACCACACGGCATTCAACCATAGAACTGACTGCAGTCTATTCAATGCCAGGTTTGGAATGGAAAGGGGCTCAGGCCGTCGTTAGAGGTGTGGGATAAATCGATTAACTAGAATCCGAGACGAAACCTGAGGAGGTAACAGCCCAAATGTGGGTAACTAAAGATGCAGTCGGATAGTAAAGTAATGTGTGGTAGAGATTCACGAACATGCGCTGAAACACGAATACTGGTGTGGGTGAGATTGATTCGTACATTGCATGTCACTAGCTAGATGTGTTCGGCGACGAAAGTATGGGAATCATGCTATGAGTGTGCAGTTCCAGTTGTATGTTCTATAGAAACCGTCCAGAGTCACTACGCTTAAGGGGAGTTGGCACATACCGGGATGGATTCTGCTCATGTAGAACTATAATGTGGTCCGCCGGGGTGGCATAACCTTCTAAGCCAAGCCACATTGAGGTTGATCTCCTCGAAGAAGAAACCCGCCGGGTGAGCATAGATGTAGCTCCGGTACTAGCCTGGAGAGCTAGTACAGTGTTTTTACGTACTGGATTAAGATATTCCGAAAATTCGAAAAGCTGACTTAATATTTACATGCATAGAGCATTTCTGGCAGCTTCAAAAGCCATTGGACTTTCAAGATCAAAAGTTACTGAATTAGTCTGGCATATGAGGTACCTAGATTTAAAATAGGGTAAAGACGTTTCACTAGCTCATATACACTTCACATAAGCAGCTCCGCCTGACTAAATACAAACAGTTGGATTTTTCCAAAAATGACTAGACACTTCGTTACCGGCCTGTTAACCTCAATAGCCCAATGATTCACCTTGAGAGTTACGCCGAGAGCGTGAAAAGATCCCGAGCAGAAATTTGATAAGGCTAGAGTCAGGTCCCTATCCGGCCTGCCCTAGTTTAAACAAGGGCCAGATCAGAAATGTAACGCCTTGGCAGATCCGAACCCGATCAGGCTTTCAAATAAGTCTATATCTCGCCAGGCCCCTATCCCAGCCTGATAGGGAACAACCTTATAGGTAAGTCCATATTGGAACCTGATCAGGGCCACATATAAATTCCTTAATAGGGCATGCTGTAGTAGAACCTGACCCTGCCCAGATCGTTTTAGGGTTTGCCATAATAAATTTCTGCTCGGTCCATCTGAAGGAGCTGTGGGACATTCCATATTCAGGGTGTAACACCAATAGCAAGACAAAGTTCATAGGTGAACCATGTCTGAATTCTTGTCAATGTCTTAATATTTGAAAAAGGGACAAAAGAAGAAGCTATACATAAACGCCAATGACTTTACAAGAATTATGACCAATTTCACTATTGTGCTATGTAAATAAAATATTAGAGAGCATGGTTCCAAACCGCATAACGGAGACGAAAGAATTGCATCTCTTCTTATTACGTAGTAGCTAGTTTTCGTCACCGAAATATTACTATTTAAATGTTAAGTTTTATGAGGTGTTAAAGGTATTTATGGATCCATTTTCAATCGAAGCAGGTGATAGAATCCGATCGGTTTCGGCACTATTCCTAATAGTATATGTCCATTAAAGTTTCTTGCCAGCATCTATCAATTTATTTAAACACAAACCCTAAAAACGTTCCAGCACCACCTTCTTAAGCTTTCCTTTGAATTTAGTACTAAACAGGTGTTTGGATTTTTAGTTGATTGAAGAGAAGATAGAAGAAGCTTCAGTATACAACGTCACAGCTTGTTGTGTAGAAGCAGACTTAAGCAGCGTGTGCCTTCCATTGTGTTCCTACGATGCCAGCATGACTGATATTAAATTATTAGCTGGAGTGTGTGGATCCGAATTTCACAAACTTTTACGGTGTGGAGCTGGTGGTCGCAACCACGGAGCTTGCTGTTCACGCAGAGGTGTTCCAACTAGTTGCCTCTCATTATGTTCTGGTGTCATGGTTGATTCGCTATTGTCCACAGCTACGATTTGCATTCCATATATTGGCAATATTGCTCAATGTTTCGATGAAGGTAAGTTTGTTCACATAGTAATAAAAATAAGAAAAATAAGGAAATTTTGTTTTAGGAACTGGATTACTTCCAGGGCCAATTTCTGAATTGCACGCGACTGTGATTACTGATACCAGTGTTACCATAGAATGGGAAGGCCCTGATGATGGTAGCAATGTAACAGATTATGTTATTCATTATCAGAAAGTTGACAACACTTCAATGCATGAAACCTTACTAAAACTCGATAACGTAAGTTGAATTGTTAATATTACAAGAAAACACTAAATAAATTGAAATGATTTTACAGCAAATAAACGTTACTGAAACTACGGCAACTTTATCAAATTTAGAAAACGGGGCCCTTTATCAAGTTTTCGTTGTTTCGAGAAATAAACATGGCACTTCATTACCTTCTTCCATAATTATGATTCACGTTGTTAAAACAGGTATACCATCCTCTCGATAATTCTCTTGATAATTTTAATTTTCTGAAGTTAACAAAAATGCTAAAATTCTAGATGGTGAACGCGTCAATGCAGTTACTTCGCCTCCTCATTCCTTAGCTGTTGCTAGTCATAGCGCGACGTGGGTTACTATAACCTGGCAGCCACCAGAATTCAGCCATCCTTCAGAACAAATTACTTACAGGTTCATATTTTTCAATTATTTTTTAATATGAAAGTATTTCAGTATCATTTTTTAGGCTCTACCACAAGTCCACAGCAGATGAAACATTCCAAATAACAAATACGACCGTTACTTCCCACATGATAGAAAGCCTCCATCCTAATACGCAGTACATCGTGTACGTGACGGCAATTTCTAAGAAAGGACAGAGTTTGCCTTCTGAAACCTTGATTGCTTGGACTGATCCAGCTTATCCTGCTTTTGTCGAGGTTAGATTTAAATATTTTTGAATTTAAATGTCGAAAGTAAAATTGAAACGGGTTTATTTATAGCCTCCTACAGTCCATCCTATCAATTTAGTTATGGAAGGAAGCAGCATGACTATTCTTTGTATAGCGATGGGTACACCAATGCCGACGATTTCGTTGTATATTTCAGGACGCCTTGTAAGACAAGAAATTACGAGGCATATGGTGACAGTTATTCATAACGTAACGAGGGATATGGATCAAATTTCTTGTTACGCTGATAATGGTTATGGAACTCCAATGCAAGCTTCTAGAAAAATTACTATAAGTCGTAAGTACAGTTAGAAGTTTTTTGTTTAATATCATTTTAAATAATTCTTTGTTTAATTTAGATGGGCCACATATACAAGCAAGCGGTATAACTATGGCAGCCTTAGGAGATTCCGTTAAACTCGAATGTAAAGTAGACGCTCATCCAGAACCGAAAATGTTATTCTGGAGGAGTCACGAAGAACGAACGCCGGTAATTCAAGGAGGAAAATACGATATATCCGTCGGTGCTGTGAAAGAAGAAGAATATAAATATATAATGCACCTGACAATTAATCAAATATCAGATATGGACGTCGGGGATTATTTCTGTCACGCAGAAAACGCATTTGGCAGCGCGACACAGCCGGTGTCGGTTAGAATTAGAAATGTTGCAGCTACCAATAATGTCACTCAATGTTGTATGGAACAAAACGTGACTTCGCCTTGCATGATCGCATGTTCATTTTATCTTGATATTGATGCTGTGATAGACAAGCCTGAATGTATTAATGACTTCGATAAATTAATGAAATGCGCGGCCGATGGATCTGATCATCGAAGTTGTTGTTCTCAATTTGGCGTACCTAGACGTTGTTTAGATTGGTGTAGGGGAGAACCGTTACTTAATAATAAGTTTTGCGTTTTATCGCACACGAAACAGATTATGAGTTGTTTCCATGAAGGAAGAGATAAATTGCCTGGACCTCCGCAAAGTGTAAGAGTAGAACACATTGATGCACATTCAGTGAATATAATTTGGGATCCACCCGTTAAGAATCCTCACACGGTAGAAATGTATAGAATATTTTGGAAATTAGTAGATTCGAAAGGGCAACCCGCTCAACGTTTCGACACACCTGATACACATTTCAAAATTGGTGGATTAACAGAAGGCTCTTTATACGAATGTGTGATTAAGGCTGGAAATCATAAAGGAACGTCGACGTTGAGTGAGTCGGTTAGATTTACAACAGGTGATAAATATATCACCTCAGCAGCTAGTCATGGTGATGATTCCTCACATACTGGAGTAGCAATCGCTGTGGTATCAGCTTTACTTGTAGTTGCAGCTATTATTGTTGGCGCCGTTTGGTTTGTGAGAACGAGAAGACTTTTAGGTGGTAAGAATTCTGGAGGCGTGGCTTTTGAGAATCCAAGTTACCTCAGGGAGGTAAATATGGATCACATACAGGCAAGATTTTGAAAACAATGGAGAATTTTAATTTTGTGAACACAATGTTATTTTAGGTACCACAAGGGCAGCCAGAAAGCACCATTTCTAATGGAACAGCAAATGGAATTGCAGTTTCAACATCATCGGGTGGTCAGGGTTGGAAACAAGAAGCGTTACATGTACCTGCTTCTACGGAAGTTAATCCTACATTGTATGAAGAATTAAAACTCGGTCAAGATGGTGCTGGATTTAAGCGACTTAAACCCTAGTATGAGGTAAAAACCATCACTGGTGACGAATCAAGATTTTAGGACGAAATGATTTTGAAAGTGGTGTGAGAATGTTTGTGATGAGTGTATAGTAAATATTAATACATACAAAGATGTAGAATAATTATTATTAGATAAGGTGGTAAAGAAAATGTGATTGAATAGATGAATATTAAGTCTTAAAAAAATAAATAAAATAATGGGACTACTTCAGCACTAAATGAAGAATTTAGAAGTTTTGATAAATATTTTGCACTACATTTGTGTAATAATAAAAATAAAAAAGAGCGTCCGGAGCGTTATTTGAAATCATTGTACTATAAAATATTTGTAAGGTTTTTTAGTATAAAGGAAAAAAAAGATTTTTATAGAAAATGACTGAAAGCGCTTGTAAAATAAAGAAAGGGAGCTATAGCATTGAGGGATTTAATTCCTTTTTGTTAACTATTAATTAGAAGTCTTTTGACGCAATCGCATTTTAATCAATACAGGAATTAGATCTTTCGAAGTAGTGTCTGGAACCACTTAACTGCAACTATTGGGACCAATCGAAAGGTTTTAGAAACACATTTGGGGAAATAAATGCTAGTTTGTAAATGCTGGTTTTCATCTTCCCAAACCAATTTGCATTAAACTGATTAGTGATATTTACTAATAGGAGTATGTTTGCTTTATAGAAAATTTCAATGTTTATGGAGTCAAGTCAATGGATTGTTCAAAAACATCTTTTTCTTAAACATCTAGTGAAATAAGTAAGAGTGGTAGCTCTTAAATTCATCAATCCACGATGGCTGCACGATAACAGCAAAAAAGATTTGTCGTATAAAGCGCCACCACTAGCTGGTTAAGAAAAAAAATTTTTAGAAAACGAAGGCCCATGCACTCGATCGGCTTTTATATTCATTTGTGGCACAAAAAAAGTGGATCCGTCATGAAAAATTAAATTTCATATAGAAGCAAAAAGAATGGTTTTTGTTGTTATTTTTGAAATAACAAATTGAATATTTAACTAAATCTAAAGTCTAAATCATTAGGCTTAATAAGTATTGTCATTGTTTTAACATAAGAAAGAGTGGGAAGATGAAAGCACCTATACAAGTCTCCGCGTTTTTCTTACAAATACAATTTCTAATATGTACCTCTCATTTCCTCCACAATAGCCATACTTGAGTAGTTCCAAGGTGTATAGCTCTGATAATAAAAAATGTACCATCTTTTACGCTTTTTCAGAAAAAAAAGAAAAACCTTGTCATTCCAAGTCAGTCCGTCAAAGTAAATAAAAAAGTATTATTTTTGTATTTTATTTGTAATTAGTGTTGAATATTTTTGGTGCAAAAACGGAGGGCATTATTGCACTTTGATTTTTAAAGAAGTAATAAAAACAGGATGAACTGGGTTTTGTCTTTTCTAGTTCTGCTACATTTTATCTAGTCATTAACTTGTAATGACCGCTTGTAATAATGATAATAATAATAGTAATATTAATGATAATAAATATCACAACCTACTTTTCTCTGTAATGCTCTCCATAATATTATAACTTTATGGTAGATTTTAGCTAATTTTTCAAATTAATAATATTAGCATATAATGTTACTACGAACTAATTATTGTTTAAGTTTAAATTAAAAAAATAAGTAAATAAAAGGAAATCATGTATTGTAAAAATGCATGTATCTGTGCCTTTTCTATCGTCTGAATTTTATCTTGGGGAATATTTTAGTTTCAATTTGTACATAAATGTTATTATGAAAAGAATTGTAAAATAATAGAAGAAATAAATAGAAAGAGTCTAAAATAAAATGGAATGACTTTATTTTACAAATTTTCACTTATTCCAGTGCTTTAAGGGGAAAAATCTTTAACTTCTCATTAGAACGAGTAATTACAGAAACTGAGATAAAAGCCAAAAAAGACGACTACTCGTAATTTTCATAATACCCTTAATTGAACACATTCATCTTCCCTTAAATCCCTCTATCTACAACAAGACGCAAAAGGGTAAAATTTGAGAACACGAATGTTGACCTAAATTTCTTTTTTGGTTTTATTCTATTTTGTGTAATTGTTTTTTAAATGTCTGTAAAAGTTCTCGTTTGGAAAAACATTTTTCCAACCGTCATTTAATAATTTACTTTTTATTATTCCACGTTTCTAAAAAAAATCAACCTCAAATGTCGTAAATAATTTAAATCAGTAATATAAATCAGTGAATTCATTAAATCGTAGAAAATATTAGTTCAAATCCCATAAAATATTCTTAATTACCCAATTCGTAATTAACGTAATTATCTAAGGCAATTAACAGATAAATTACTGAAATGATGAGTTGTTAAGAGTTGTTTCACTTTTCTAGAATGTAGAATATCATTTATCGGAGTTTTTGCATAATAAGCTTTATTAATAAAGAGATTGCATGTCTTCTTATACAGGGTGTTGTTGTAAAGGGCATGCACAAGACTTGACCAGCGCATTTTTAATGGCATTTGGAACAAAAAAAGCTTAATAAAGTTTTTTGATTAGAAAGTTCAAATTTTTAGTAATTTTGGCCGATGTTTTTAGAAAAATACGTATAAAATTATAACACGCTGATAGAGATAATGATATCATTAATAAAAGATAAAGTTAACTGTATAAGTGCAAGTTTTGAAATTTTAAAGCCAGACATACATGATGAGATCACACATCCTGTTTATTTTTCTAGTCCAAACCCACATTTTTCAAGCGCCCAGTTGCGCTATATATTGTACTATTGCATATTAAATCGCTTTGCTTCGTTGACATAGTGGTTTTGCTTTACTAAAATGCACGTTTCAAATGATGACTAATTGTAATAAACAAATTTTTACAAGCCAATTAATTGTCTATAACGGGATTTTAATTTTATTTAACCGTGACCTTGCATATCTTTTTACTGTAAAATTGATTAAATCTAGCCTCAACTTTCAGTAGCAAAAAATTGGGTAAGAGTTTTCCACATCGCATTCCAATAGCCTATGGAATTTACTAACTAGTGTTAATTAATGATACTAACCTAAACAAGAAAATGAAGAATCTGGGTCACAAAAATTAAGAGGGCAAAATGCACCCAGAATCGCGAACATATCAAGCGATAGTCACGCTGTAATTTAAAAGCTACGCCTTTGAGAAAAAAAATTTATGGGAATTTTTTGTTTGTCTTATGGATGTCTAACTACCTGCCGCATTTTGTCCTTGTTATAATACACCGTGTATATGTGATGTATTCTTTTCAATTGGCAACTACTGAAATATACTTTTCAGGAAAAGTCGAACGATTTGACCAAGTCTTTAAAACTTGTTTTTTTCTAATTCTTGCAATGTTAATTTTACGGTTACTCACGATATACATAGGTACTACTTAGCACGGTTTCACATTATATAAATACGAGGATGGGTCGATTAATTCGCGGCCTACCATAGTAGGCCACAGTTTTTCTTTTTAATTTTTATGTTTGCATCTAGTAACATCCTGTCATAGTTTGACATTAAGATTTTGTCCGAGTCTGTCAAGTAGTTTTCATTTAGTGTCTTATCAAATTTTGTAAGTTGTCGGTGTTTGGAAAAATGGAGAAAACTGAGATTCGAGCAGTGATAAAATATTGTTATATTAAAGGTTTAACACCAACAGAGGTTAAAAATGAAATAGATTCTACGTTAGGTGAATCTTCTCCGTCGTTCAACACGGTTAAAAAGTGGATGGCGGAGTTTAAACGTGGGCGTACAAGCATTAAAGATGCACCACGTCTAGGAAAGCCGAAAACCGCGACTTCTGCTGAAATGGTCCAGAAAGTCCACAGAACAGTACTGCAAGATCGCAGATTCAAGTTGGATGAGATAGCAGAGATTGTGGGGATTTGAAAAGAGCGGGTACATCATATCCTTCATGAAGTTGTGGGCATGAGAAATTATCGGCGAGATGGGTGCCGCGACTCCTTACCCCTGAACAAAAGCTCATCCATAAAATCACATCTGAGCAATGTCTGGAGCTGTTTCAGCACAATCCAACAGATTTTGTGCGCCGATTCATAACAGTGGATGAAACTTGGATGCACCATTATACACCAGAGACCAAACAGCAATTCAAACAATAGACAGCAAAGGGTGAACCGGCTCCGAAAAAGGCGAAAACAGTTCTTTCAGCCGGATAGGTGATGGCGACGGTTTTCTGGGACGTAAAAGGAATTCTTTTGGTTGACTACCTTGAAAAAGGAAAAACAATAAACAGCGAATACTACGCTAATCTACTAGAACAGCTCAACAAAAAGAAATCAAGAAAAAAGACCCGGGTTGGCCAAAAAGACATTGCAGGACATTGCACCATGCCACAAGTCGGTTATCGCGATGACTAAAATTAATGACCTGTGCTTTGAACTGGCACCGCACCTCACGCACCCTACTCCCCTGACTTGTCCCCGTCGGACTTCAGCCTATTCTCCAACTTGAAGAAATTTCATGCGGGAAAGAAATATGCTTCAAACTTGGAAGTGATTGAAGCGACAAACAGTTATTTTGAAGAGTTGCCAGAATCTGCCTACAGGGATGGGATAAAGAGTTTGGAACATCGATGGACCAAGTGCATTCAACTAGAAGGAGATTATGTTGAAAAATAAAAACAAATTTATTCTTGTAAATTATTGTTTTTTTTTGTTAGGCCGCGAATTATTTAATCAACCCATCCTCGTACAATGATTTCTAGTTGCAGTATGTATAAGTGTTATGACATCTCGCAACTAAGTAGCTTTCGAAAGTTTGTACAAACTTATGAAGTGTAACACCAAAATAGAAAGACGTCGATGTTTCTGCGTAATATAAAACCAACTATTTACAATAACAGGCTCTAAATGTACTTGATCATGCATTTATTAATTCTTTGGCAAAGATCTTCAAAACAATATTTTTTAGTCGGATCTTTACTCATTTTATTACCAAACTGTTAAATACTGCAATCGCAATTATGCTAGATCGTATTGTCTCATTGTCATTTCAATCAAGAAACTTTTCCCACTTGCTTCTTCTTCGGTGCTATTGACATTGAACCATTCGAATTTATATTATGCAGTTTCCACAGGACCAATTCTAAAAATGACATAACCAAGAAACGCTCCGTCTATTCTATACCAAAAATATATGTTCCTGGAAGGTTCTTGCCACCAGTTCGAGTACCTTTTATCAATGCTCGCAAATGCCCCATGGTATGTTAGTAATTTACCACTGCATACTGACTTTGGAATACCTACAGTACAAGAAGAATGCACAAAAAGAAGCAGCATCATTTCATCATTTCCTGCAACTATAAATTCATCCTAATATTCTTGCAACCAGTCTGCAACATGATCCACTCCTCAGAAGTTTAAAAAAGAAGTGACTCATTGATCTAAGATGTTAGCTGCAAGGAAGGGGATATCATCGTTCGATAGCTTCATCACGTCCCTATCGCCATCTTATTAACTAATAGAACATATTATGATGATTCTGATTGTTAATTTGCAAACAAATAAATTGTTTTATCCAACACCTCTATATAAGTACCATGTTTACTATGGCCATTTTAAATAAGGAAAGTGATTGTTTACTCTTATGTTACATTATAACCTACGTTGCCCCTAGCAACGTGGGTTATTTTTAAAAAACTCACTCATTCAAAGATAGCAACCAATCACCAGCTTACGTTACTTAATATTATTAAAATCCAGTCATCGTGCTAGAGTATTACCGTCAAAACTACAGACTAACTATACATTGCAAATTTGATGTTTAAACTTAAATAAAGAGGTGTTGGATAAAATTTTGTATGGCACGCGTGAGTTAAGGATATTATCCACTCAGAAAAATTAACCCTCCCGGGCCTGCCGGCCCTCGAGGGTAAATTTTTCGTTCGTGGATAATATCTTACTTAACTCACTTGTACCATAAATAACTATTTATCAAAATCATCCTAAAATTTTTGATTATTGCCAAAAATATTTTTACATGTTTCTTACCTTTAATGCATTATTTATCAGGTTGCACTCAGTTGCAGTTATATTTAAGTCTTATAATGGTTAGTGAGGTTTACTTTAGCGGACAAAAACAAGATTTAACGCACTCTACCCTTTCGATGCAGCTTGACGTAAATATTCCGTTCAAAAGTTACGCCACTTTCTACCCATATGTTTAGTCATGGGGAGAAACTGTTGTCATTGAAAATCAATAGTACATTGATATGAATGGTGTTTTCGAGATCCATGACCTATGTTAGGTTAATTTAGGTTAGGTTAGTAAAAAATAAGTTTTTAAAACTCACTGCTCCGTTTGTTAATACTCGCCAAAGTAACCAATGAGGATTGTTAGGTTAGGTTAGGTTTGATTAGGTTAGATTAGTAGAAAACGAGTTTTTAAAACTTACTGCACCATTTGGTAATACTCATCAAAGTGACCAATGAGGATTGTTAGGTGACTAGAAACCGATTTTTTGAAACTCCATGCACTGTTTGGTTATACTGACCAATGAGAATTGTTAGGTTAGGTTAGTAGAAAACGAGTTTTTGTCAGTCACTGCATCGTTTGGTGATACTCACCAAAGTGACCAATGAGAATTGTTAGGTTGAGCTCGGAGTAGGTTACGTTAGGTGCGGAGCATCATTAAATTTAATGCGCCATTGAATTTCAATAAACGAAATTTCCATAAACTTTCTTAAAAAACACGAGCGCTGAGACTTCACTATTTTCTGGAAACATAGCACCCTAAAACACAGAAATTCTGCAAAAAAAGTGTCAACTTCAGGCTTAAACTGCGACCATAAGGAAGCATCCTACAAAACTTATGTTTAGAACAAGAAATGTAGTTCGAAATACTTACTGCAAGCTTCTACCACCAACTGTTCTTGAGATATCGAGATTTTCTTTTACAAAAAACTGTAAAAAACGTCGTGCACTACGAAACAAATACGGCTGCCATATTTAAACCAGAAGGAAAAATAGAAATTAATAGTGGCTTAGAGCTACCAATACATAGGAGTAATAACACATAAAAATTATCCTGTTTTGAGATGGTTGAGTACCAGTACTAGAGCAGTTGGATTTTCCAAACAACTGTATAAAGAAACGCTCTTTTTGAAGCAAACAAGCGTTTCGTCCTCTGTTAAGTCCTCTAGGGCGCTCAATACCTGTTACAATCAAAGTGAAGTTAGTTGTTCAAGATCTTTAGTTAAAATATATGGCATAAGATCGAGTGATTCGACTGAGCCCTAAAGAACAACACGGTTAGAATCTGCCAGACAATTGAATGCCATGAAATAAACTATCCTTTCAAGATGGATTAGGAGCACAAAATACACGGCATAAAACTCTGGATTTTGCGATATCCTTGAAAAAGATTGTTGAGCTGTCATCTGAACTGGGATGAACATCAGTAAGTTTCACTGGTTGACAAATACCCGGTAAGAGTTTGAATTTCATCTTCATATCGTTGCACCAGCGTACACTAGTGTAACTCAGTACAGGTGTAGAGTGTTCTTTTTATCCAACAGTATAAGCAGAGCAGTAATTAACTCGTTTGTCCTTTGATACCATTCAATCACATTAATCAAAATCTTCAAATCACAAACTTATTAAAAAATGGTTTATTCTAACCTTTTAACCTCTTCTGGTTAGCAGCAATGCAATAAGTGCGTATGCAGCATACGCATGTACTACAGTCACGTTACTAATGTGCAATTCAAGTTACGAAACTTGCTATGAGATCGGAATAGCAAAACCTGTATTGGTGATCTGAAATCATTTAACTGCGATATTGCGAGCGAATGGCAACAGGCCTCCATAGTTAGATTATCCAGCATCAATGCTATTAATAAAGAACTTTATTGATGAGACGTGTGTAAGGAATGTTATGAAAGTTGGAACCGCAGTCATGGGTGCATCTGGAATCAAACGAGACTATTACTTTTTAAAATTAGAAAAATACGAAATCGCAAAAAAACTTCTTTTAAAATGTTGTAATATGGAAAGATCTACAAAGCGATACATTTCAAATAAGACCATTCTTTAGTCATAAAGTATTATTAACACTTCTACAAATATTTTCTAATCCCTACATTTAGAATATATGGAGGCCTTCCAAAGTTATAAACAGCAGCTTGGTCGTTTATTAAATAACCTTAAGCTAAATAGGTATGCATATATTTATGTTTAAATCTGTAGGTAACTTAAAAAAACAATGCTATGTGCCACAGTCAACATTCTAAATCCAAAATGCAGAAGGTAGGGCTAAACAAACAATAAATCACAAAATAAAATGTTTTATCACCAGAGGCGAGCATGACCTTACCGATATTATAGTTGAGTACACGATTCCCTGCGGTCGTGCATATAAAATTTATGACAAGTGATAATGTTTCTCAAAATGGAAATTTGATAAACATTACTTTCAATTACTTTCATTAGTTTTGCAGTCGATGACAGCAAAAGTACTTTTACTAGCGCTGCTGGCTAAGTTTTCTGACTTTGAACAAGAAATTATTATTGGTGGATATTAAGTGATTGATATAAAAAATTTAAGGTTTTAAGTAGTAATTTTGACAAAGTAAAGTCTTTTCTCAAGGCTGTCTTCATTGTCTTTAACTAAGATATGCAGTTTTTCCGACAAAAAAGTTAAAATTCAATGAAAAATTTTGTTGTCAGTAAAGAAAAAGAATTTCCTCATTCATTTTTGTTACATAAGTGCTGGAAAAACCTTGACACACTCATTGGCCGCTCTCATAAAAACATGTAAAGACATGTTTTATATAATTGCAAAATTTATATGATCTTTATACTCGTTTTACAATAAAATTATCTCCGCACTTTACCACTAATAAACTCCATAAACAAATAAAACAAAAGTTCCGCAAACGGGCATCAATTTGTAACCCTATTAATCACAATCAAACAAAAAAAAAGTATAAAAAATTATCAGGTGTCGTGGGTGTTAATCACAAAAGCTTACGAATTTCAGACTGGACACAGGCATAAATAAACATTATAAAGGGCACCACTCAAATTTTGTTTTATTATTAGTATTATTAAGAAAAATAGCGTCGAGAATCTACAATTTGTGCTACAGTGTGTACATGTAGTTTTGAAGGGACCGACTACAAACAATTTGTTAGCCAATCTATAACAGACGATTGTTACTTTTAATTTTTGTTTATTAGTTCAAGATAAAAAAGGCCCATTAGTTATAAATAAAATGCACAAACTAATGAAGACAAATATACACATTTTCTTACAGTTTGAAACCCAAGAAATTAAAAAAAATTACACATTAAAACTAATGTGTAATTAAACTTCATGTTTATTAAAACTTAAAACTACGCAGGATATCCTTACAATACACTTAAATTTAGAGAACATTAATAGGGAAAATAACACCACACAACACTAGTTTAATTTTCTTTGACAATTCAAAGGCCAGATTACGCAACTAAATTTTTGAATTGTTTTATCCTCATCATTAAATCGACCAAAATACTAAACACACTTAATTCTCAGTAAAGGTTGGAATAATACATCCAAAGATACGACAATATACTTGAAAACTCTCTAAAACAAAACCAAACCGACAATAAGAAATTCTTTGATTGAATTTTACTAACAAGACTTGAGACAGATCACATCGCAAAGAACTACGCGGCTCTTGGCCGCCTCAAAGCTACAGCAGCTTCACACTCCTTGGAGACTACTCTTCGCAAAATCTAATATGTTAAGCTTACTTTTTAAAATTTTAGGAAGCGCGATTATATGCCAGAAGATTGTTACTAAGCAATCACACGTTGAACCTGAAGTCAGTACTACCAGTAATTATGGATATCAGGAAAATGCAGACAACTAAAAAAGCCAGGACTGGAGACAAGTTATCAAAATGTAACTTTATCTAAACTATAAATAATTAATTATATCTCGTAAAACGTAAAATATAGTTTCAAAAACAATATGTTCCTCTGTGAACATTTAATATCGAAGAAATTTCTTATTATTGGAAATAGTAGTCCAATCCTCAATAAAGGGATCATAAAATATTATATGTTGTTGATAAAATAAATTTATTAGTGTGCTTTGAAAGATTTAACTTTAAGTTACATTCCATATGTTTTTTTCTTGGGTATTCAATTAGTTAAAACAGTTTAATTTAATTAAAAACCTATATTTCGATCCGTTTTAGGGCATTCATCAGATTAACTTTCATTGAAAAATAGTATGTTGCCTATTCATAGATATGGTTAAGAATTCCAGATCGTTAGGCAAGAATAAGGCACTAAATCGTCCGAAAGAGCCAGAAAATGTGGATTCAAATTTATATTTCGGCTGCAATCTTGGTCCCAGTCGCAGATCTTGCACATAGCAGTGATGCGTTTACATCAGGTAACAAAAATACCACAAACCGAAACAAATGTTTTAGTGTAGAACAGTAAAAAGGTATTAACAGTATTGCATCAAATGGTGGTTAGAAAACAATAATGCAATTCAATAGAATAAAAAATATTAGTAGGGAGTGTCCTACATTATAAAGTAGCTAAATGATTAAATGGAATTTAGTAGAAGAAAATTCAACTGACATTAGCATTGGTGTCCATAATATAACATTTGATATGTTTGAATTTAAACTGCTAAATGCACGATAATTTAATGATTTCAATGCAAGGATTGTCAAAAATTGTTAAATTGTCTCACAAATACCATTCTTGATCTAAATTTCTAGGTAATTGTAGCTGTTACATTATGTACCCTCGTAGTAGTGTGCACCACTAGTAGTATTAGATATGATACCAGAGTATAATGTTTTTTACGATTGTAGTAAGTTCGCGTTAAAACAAGAATTGTAAATTCTCAAACCTGCATGAAAACCCATACTCAACCAAGACTTCAAATCGGTTCGGATTCTCCTCAGATGAGTAAAGCCTAAAACTTTAAAGCAAATCTTATTCCAACGATAATTCTGGCAACATTAGATTATTAAGAATCGTAAAATAATCTCTTGAAATTCCAAACTAACTGAGAATTTGTTTCCTTGGCTGAAGCAAAAACCTAATATGAAACAGTAAACCATATTTTTTTGCTCCACCAATTTAATCACCTTTTGTAGCCGGATTTCTAATAAGGAATTAATGGGATTGTAACGATAAATCCAGACATTTCAGTGGAACACAATTTCAACATTTTCTACACTAAGATTGCAGTTTCATTCCAACGGTAATCTTACAAACAAAGAATGTAGTGAGCAACCAAAACCTAAAACCGAAGTAACCTTATTAGGAATCTGTGTTGATTAAAAAATATATATTAAGGCTATACTACGAGTATATAATTATGCCTTTTTCTCAATTTCGATAGCTCTGAAGCAGTTATTTTTCGTTTTTGATCGTCTTTGAAGCATTCTGGATCACTGTGCTTTGGCATCATTCGGCATGGTATTTTTGAATGTATGGGATTGGCAGACCTGACAGACTTACTGAATTTGTATTATGGTATCCGAGTAATGCAATGTTTTCAAAATCTTACTATTTCTCCTTTTCCCCTTTCCTGTTTTTCTTTTCGTTTCGTCTTTAATTTCCTTTTTCCTTATTCTTTTCTTCGTTTTTCTTTTTTTAAAACACCACGACTTTTAAGGGTGTTATCTAATGCCTTATTTCCTCCCTTGTCTTGTCGATCGAGTACATAGTTCGTGACAGTAATATTGGTATTCTAGCTATTAGCCAATCACATGACTCCCACGTCTTGTCATGCAATATACCAAACAGAAACCAAACACTTTGAAACCACTTCTGAGATGTAGTTTTTACAGCAGACAGTGCCGTTTTAGCATCATTTTGTACATTGCCCTTTGTCGTGGCCTAGAGTTCACAGGAGTTGTATGGTTATTCACTACCCACCATATCATATGTATTCCAAACTCCTGCAAAGATGTGTTACTCGGTGGCTGTTGAATAGAACCACATTTACATTTGACTGACTTGCAGGTTACTAGAGGTAGAAATAAAAAAATTAATAAAATCGTTTGTGAATAAATAAAGTGTTAACAGACAATTCCAAACGAATTCAATTATCTTCGAAAAAATTAAAAGTGACAGATTTGAAGAGGGAATTGGAACGAACTGGTAACTGGTAATAAAAGCTCGTTGATAGCCCGGCCCAGACATGAATGAATGAATGACACAACATGTCAAGTCCGTTTTGAAGTACGTGGTTCCAGAATCGAACGTAACGTAAGTACGAGAAAAATCCAGGATGATTGATAGAACAAGATACAGTAATCAAGATGGTAGAAAAACAACGGTCCAAATGCAACTATCACTAACTATCAAAGAATACATCACTAAAATTCTGGGAAATAAATCCCAAACATCTGGGAGTCGGGTTGGTGAAGTAAAGAAGAAGATTGGAGAAGAAAGTTGTAAAGACATTAAAGGAAAACCACCTACAAACACTTTGAACACTTTGAAACACTGTAAAATCACTTTGAAGCGACTGTCAATGCCAGTGGATGGACTAGCCTTTAACCGTAGCCTTGCATGAAGACACGTTGAGTATCCTGCAAGCAATTCCGGCTGGATAGAAAAACGATTATCAGCCGTTAGTCTCTCGGCTGGAGATAAGATACGTAGATGTGCATCTCCACCATGTATCCTTTCAAAATGTACCACGCGCAGGTGAAGAACAGTGTTCAGAAGGATGGAGAAAGTCTTCGGGAATTTGAAACCGCTGTTGCGTGGTTGGTACGGTTCCGTATACAGTGCGTATCCAACGGCACTCAATTCCTTTCTGGGACAAACTCTTTCCAGACATCCATCGGTGGATTGTTACAACGACGTGTATACGCTCCAATGGCACGGGCGTACTGGAACGCTTGCAGAAAAAGGGAAATGCTTCCAGAATCGGCTAAGAGCGCCGATAACTGAAAGTACTTCAGAAGGAAAGGGTTCGCAAAAAGAATCTTCAAGGTGTTCAGGATCCCACTGCTGGAACTGTGGCGAACAAGTGCACATACGATGCCGTTGTGACAAACCAATAAAAGTACAGCCGTCGGAGAACTAAGAGGGAGCGAACGTTGACCTTGCGTGAAGATGCTCCGGACATCACCAAATCCACCGGCAGAATGTTTGTAGTAGCATTAGCCAAACCGTCTAAACGGACGGAAGTTGTTGTTGGGGACGGACGATGTCATGTTAAAATGGCTTCTGTACTTTCGTAATTCCAAAGTCCAAGCCGCAAAAAAGATTGAACAACTGGGTAATTCTTCAGAAATATTAAATTTACTGTCCCTGTTTAATTAATATTATATTACGAATACCTTTTTACCTGTTAGTTCAGTACAGTGAAGATGTAATAGCAGTCTATTTAGCCAAGTATATATTAACAACTGACCTATTTTTTTTAACAATAAAAAGTAAACTTTATTATGTCATATATCATTCACGTGGCATGTCCCTAGTATGTATTCTCAAAGTAAAAAAGCAGTTTCTAAGGCATCAGTTAATCATTATTGTTCTAATTAAGGAGAATTGTAAAACAAGTACAGGGCTCTCATCCAGAGTCAATTAATATATAAAATATTAAGCATCGACTACTACACAATCAATTAAATGTTGTCCCTGATAGTTTGGCATTTGCGTGGATCTAACTAAGAGAGGAGAACATTATTAAATTTCACGTATAGTATCACCATTTCTACAATATCAGCATTACACATGTATTGCTTGCATATGTAATTTTAATGAAATCAACATGTAGTGTCTTGTTCAGTTGATTTATAAACTTTACAGAGGTTGTTTATATGGTTTGATGTAAGAGTACATTATTTCGCATCATTCACGTGGTTATCATAATTTCTTACTGGTGTTGAATTTAGAAATGAATTTTTCGTAAGTGGATACACTACTTGTGTTGTTTCATTATAGCTAGTATGAAGCCTCCAAAGAAAATAGTCTAGGCGCTATGTTATATTAATGCTCTAATAGTCATTCGCGTGGAATTTTCATTGCATCATTTGCGTGAATTGATAATTCCACGTAATACAATTTGTTTACGTAAATGACAACTCCTACATACATTCATGTTCTTACATTATGAAGTGCAAAGAAAATGTGGAAAAGAAGAAAAGAAGAGAAAAAATTAAAAATGATCCAGAAAAGAAACAAATGGAGAAGCTAAAACATGATGACTGTCATATCACGTAAAATAAAAATTACTAATTTTTATTTTACTTGTTATCCATTACTAAGCCATTATTAAGCATTATCGTGTTGGAAATATCTTCTTATTATAATATTAAAGTTCAGTTTTTTTATTAAATATAATTTTTTTGTGTCATTTGCATGTTATTTGGATCATTTAACTGGATGTTAACACTGTAAAGGTCGAAAATGTCCAGATTAAGCTTTACTAATCAACAGTATGTGTCATATACAATCAATTAATCATACTATTTCTTAGAAAAACAGATTTCAACAATTTTCTTTTCCGAGAATTTTTCACATCCAAATTGTGGTTTTCGGGAGAAATACCCAACTACAAGAATATAATTTTGAAATGGAACGCCGGGCGGGCACCACCGATTATTGAAATATCAATGCTCTTTCAAGAAGGAGAACTGTCGTCGCTGTTCTTGATTGGAAGAGAAAGTCTGTCAGGTATCTACCATCGCCAACGAACATTGGTTGCCGGAACAGTTTCAACAGAAGCAGGAGCTGCACTCGAACTGAAAATGGCACTGGAACGGAATCGTGAGGGAGAACCAGCCTTACAACGGAACCTTGAAGGCATATTTTGGCTAAGCTTGTCTTCAATCGCCAACGAGAGTTTATGGTTCATAAAACATGTGCGACAGAAACCAGCGTGTGTAATGTTTAATCGCGAGCTACGATTATCTTGAGACAATTACGTTGTCAAGGTAAAGAAGAAGTTGGAGGATGTTTACAACCGAACCCGAAAGATCGCGAATGACCGGATCTCATCCGATTTGCACGATGTGTGAGCCAACGAAGAAGAATTCCAACCTGGGAGTCTGGTTTGGTTATATAATGTGCAAAGACATCGTGGCTTATTGCCAAACTCAACGAAATTGGGTAGGTTCATACCACACCGGGAAATCTCGATTTGGAATAACGATCGACGCACAATAAGATCTTTTCAATATCTCAGTCGATTATTTCATTGCGCACCGTTTTTGGGGATCTCCGCATTGCAAGGATTGCAGAAGCATTTAAAAAAATGTCTACGTCTGTACGAACTAAGATAGAATCCTTCTGTAGGCAACGATGGGGCTTTACTACTATAAACCCAATTACACGGACCTACGGAGGGCATTACGGGATCTGAGGACCGACCTACTTACCAAGGGCGTTGATAAATTGGCTGTTCGCAATTTCAGCTGTGGGGAGTACCAGCTACATTGGAGGAGCGTTCTAAGCATGCTGGAGGTTAACTTTAAGAGTACCGATATTGTCACAGAAATCGAGAAACAAAACTTGTTCTGGGTCAGAAAACAGTTGGAGAGGGGCAGAAAAATGCAGTCAAGAAACTCGGCGTATATATCGAATGTTCCAGAAACTGGCGTTGCGGAAGCTTCGAGAAAGATTCTACGCCGTTCTAAACGACGTAATATAACGTTAAATAAATAATAGATAATGGTTTTTACATAAATAATCTAGTAGCGTTAAATAAATTAGTATAATTTCGTTTAGTGATGATTCTACCTGCGTTATAAATATACGTTAGTTACTGTAAATATTCTTCTGTTATTAAGCAATTCACATAAGATCCGAGTTTTAATTAACAGCGCTCAAATACTTAATTAAAATGTTTAATACACAAAATGCTGTTCATTGACACTTCAAAAATGAAAATTATTAACCAATTACCAATGTAAATAATTACTAGGACCAAAGTGTAGTACGTCCGATGAACTTCTACCCACGGAATCTTCATGTAAAGTAGTCTAAAGTCCGTAGGATTTCCCGTGTTATGGAGAATAACAGTGGAAAGATCAGTTTCAATGTTTGGTATATGGCTGAATTTTACTTCTTTGTTCTAGTTCTATGGCACAAACGGTCAAGCATAAGCCATCGATCCGTCAAGCCGTCGAATCTGACTTTGGTATATAACTTGGTATATACTAATGCATTATATAATATATAAATAAATATTTGGAAATAAAAGGCGTAGGTTACAGAAGATTTAGATAAGAGAATATTATTAATTAACTAAGAAATTATTCTTCATACCACGAATTACAAAAAAATTCAATTATTCTTTTGTAATTTATTGTAACTATGAGCTAAACATAATTTTTGGTATTAGTACTTTGAAGATTATGTTAGTATGTATAAGAGGTTGCATATCCACAGGCACTGCTTATATTATAAAATTATTTTAACTGTTTTAGAACAGAGTTATTATATTTTATGCGGTTGATCTTCACGGTCACGACATAACCACGCGCGTAGTAGTAGGAAACGTGGATATGGAATCAGGCCTAAACAACTTTTCTTCACAGAGATTTTCTCATGACATTTGTTATAGTATATTGTAAAGTAGGTGTTATACTTACACGACTTCCGTTGATATTGTAATATTGTTATGTTATAGTAAATCACGATGAGTTAATTTAAAAAAATGAGACCAATTGGTTTGGTTGCACAGGTTTTACCATTATTTTTTCTAAAAATAAGAAAACAGTCCTCTATGCATTTTCTAGTTTTCAGAAAAATACTGAACATAAAGTGTCAAACGCATAATATTTATTGTTTCTATCACCAATTTTTTTGGTACCATACCTAAAGTGAATCAACCCATTGCAAAATATTCGTTCTTTGGTCGAAGATTAGGGCTTTTAGTATTAGCATCATTAAGAAGAGGTTTAAGTTGCCAATCTTCATTTTTTTATTTCTGCATATTTCGCATGTGAAGATCTGAGGTCGGTTTGGTGCTGATGGAGTTATGGTTTGCGAGAAGTACGTATAAAGATTTCGACTTTTCGGTAACGATCGTATGCCAATGTATGACGATCAGCTCATATTATTTGTATCATATTTTAGAAATTAAGAAAGGTAGATTATATCATAGTCAATAGTTTTACAATGCTTATTAGTTCATTAAGCTTAAAAACACTTCAGATTGGGTCTGTAGATTCAATTATTACTTTTCAACATGTAGTCTTCATTATTTTGCTATTACAAAAAATAACTTCTTCTTTAAGTATCAATGATTTCTTGTGGTGGTTGACACTAAATGAAGAAACTGAAAAGAGATAAAGAAGTGATTTACACCTTGTATGTTATTTCAGAAGGAAAAGGGGAATTTCTATTTCTAATTTGTAAGTACTAATTAATTAATAATGTTCAAAGGAATCGAATCAGAAAGCCAAAAATTGTTCAAGTCAATTAGTAACAAAAAAATAAAAAGTAAATATTGCCTTTATCAAAATTATTACTACTCAAATTAACATATTTTAGAAACTTAGAAGAAGCTGCTTAATGATGACTTTCAGAGCAAAAAATTAACTTACAAATAAAAACTAGTGTCGTAAACAACAAAAAGTTGTTATTAAATCTATCAAATACCCCTGTAAGCACAAAAAGGGGTTGATATAAAAAGCAATGCAAAAATCTAAAGGAATTTACGTAGAAAGAAAAAGACACCCCTTACAAGCCACAAAAGCAATCCAATTTCCTGTCTTTCAAGTTCAACCGTCGTCCAAAAACAAATAAGTGGCAAACCTGCCGAAAAATTAGTGTAGAAAAAAATACCAGAGCGCACAACCCCTGAATCAACCAAGTGTGAAACACAGGAAAAAGGGGTTAACACGACAGCGAGCGAATGTGTTCGAGAAAAGACGGTAACAGTTGGTTAGCCTGACGCAGAGAGAGCTTCCTCCTTTGCAATGTGTTAGTGTTGCGTTAGATTCTGTAGTACACCTGTTTCAGGTGACTCCGTGAGCTTCTTCGCACGTGCTTTTCGTGGAGCTTTCGCGAGTTACGAGTGATTGTTAATGAAATGGTTTTTTGAAGATTTTTGGTGAAATTAAATTTTATGATTAATTAAAAGTGTGAATCAATGGAAACAATTTTTTTAAGAACCTCAAGGAGAATTATTTAAAAAAATGTAACAAATAAAATTTTTTAATAGTGACTAGGTTATTAAAGAACTATCTGATAGAACAAGTTTTTATTGAAAAAAAAGGTAAATAAAAATTCTATGTTGAGGTTTGCTGTAGATTTGAAAACACAAATTTATTAGGTCAGTGAAACCAAAACCATTTTCCTCTAGTGCCCTCATAATTAATTTTTACAACTCATTAATTTTTATCGTACAGAAATTAATAGTGACAATTTTATGCTGGTATAATTAATTATTAGAAAAGTTCTGATAGAACCAATATTATAAAATTGGATATTGAATATCTATTGAAAAACAGTCATAAAAAGTTGGAATTGCATTATATATAAATATAATTATATTTACTAATATAGAAGTTCTTCATTATGAAAAAAATAATTAAATGAATGAGTTACATTTCCTTTTTATTGGCAATGAGCTGTCATGTACAGGATGTCTCTTAGAAGATACAATATAATTTAGCAGAATTATGTTGTCCAATTAAGCCTTAAGGAATGAAATTCATGAAGCTTAAAGATTTATAACTTTTTGATTGGAATAATAAGCTATTATATTCATAACTTTTCTTATTATTTTCCTAATACAAAAAGTAGACAGTTTACCTATTTTAACTAGTTTAATAGGACACTCTTTATAAAAACTATTATATGATTAAAACCTATCTCTTCAAAAGGTTGTCAAAAAGATCCAGTCTACATAAGAATCAGGAATTTAACATAATAAAATTCAAATTTTATTGTCAATAGGGTAACAATTTCAACAAGACAGTCAAAAGTATTGTGCTGAACAATACACAAATAATATCCAGTCGTATTATTAACAAATTTGTAGGCTAATAACATACTTAAATTCATTTTGCGTACTATTTCTTGATGTCCTTATAAGTACATCTATATTCTAATCTGTAATTCTTTGGCCCTAACAGTTTAGTAAAATAAAAGCGTAAATAGCATAGAATTTTACGCAATATAGATTAAAGAAGATTTGTAAATACCCCGATTGCTAAGGATACCCTGTATTTTCACAACGGATATCCTTTTAGAAGATATACCTATTAACGTTGTATAATCTTAAAGGTTTTGCTCTTAATACATAGTATTGGCTTTCTACTTATCATTCAAGATAAACTCCAATTAAATAATTCATAATAATTACTACAGGATAAGTCCTCATTATACTTAGTTATTTACATAACATTTAAAAAAGGAAATGATCTACTTTTACTTTATTTTTGTCAGCAATGTCATAACAGTAAAGACTACTTTCAATTAGTGATAATTTTATTGATTTTAAGTCATTTATTATAATAACAGTTTTAAAAATACCGATTTGTTGATGACATGATCATTTTTGTCTTTTTTTTAAATGACCGACAATAATATAATATAATATTACATGGCTTTTCACCAATGCACATAATTATCGCCATGGCTCGACTCTCTTTAGAAGGTTATCTCAGTTAGTTGACTTTACACTAGTGCAGTACAAATTACAGTTTTGATGCTTACGAATTGTTACAATGAAATGGAAATAAAATAATTACTAAAAGTTTCGCAATATTTATTAATTAGTTTCATTGTTTATATTATTAATTAACTTTATGTGCTTGACAATTGTTTCGACACAAAGTATCATTATCAAAGGTATGATGAATTTTGTATACCTTTGATAATGATCCTTGGTAACGAGACAATTGTCAGGTACATAAACCTTAATAAACATTGCGAAATTTTTACTAATTACTTTATTTCTATTTCATTTTACGATTCTGGGGTTTCACGAAGTAATGCATGGGCCAATAAACATGAATTATTTATTAGGAAAAATATATAATAATATTGTATATTATTGTTTAATATAAAACTATTTGCAGAAGAATATGTATGATTTACAGTGTCTGATAGTCTAGGGGAGCTTGATAATCTCCTCGAGGGTACATAATTAAGAAGCGTATGAGAATTATTGTACAATTCAATTAAATCAAAATATATGAATAATCGTATTTATGCTAATATGCCCCCGAGATTAATTGATGAAATACTGCTGTTTTTAGAGGAAGTTATTGGTACTAACAATAAGTCCTACTTTAATTTAAATACAGAAATACCATATTTAAATATTTTAAATCTTATCTCACAGGACGTTCACAACTTTTTCGTTTTTAAACACCCTATATGAAAAACTATTCAACGGAAAACTGTGGTCTAAAATTATGTATTGCCATACGTTTATTACATCACTGACTTCTTGTAGTAATTTAAAAATTTTAATTTTCTTAAGAGTTCGATGTAAATTTTGAAAACAACAACCCCGTTGGCTAGTCCCCGAATTCTATCAATAATTGGACATACTGTATATGATAAATTTTGGGTTTTACTATTTAGGAATTTATATAAAAATATTCTTTTTTAATAATAAAATAAATCTTGTGCATTTATGATTTATTTACTTTAAAATATTTTTTATGAGGGCGGAGGGAGCTCAAAATTGTGTAAATTCATGTACAACATTTCCTAAAGTATACTAATATTAAATTAACTTTTTAATATTGATACGAATCTTGAAGATGTAGCAAGAAATATTTGCTTAACAGTTGTTAATTTTAAATTTTATATTTTTATGTGTAGAAGCTTTAAGGGCTAGTGTCGACTCAACTTTCTACACAGTTTTGTAAAATTTCATCAACGTTTTTTCGTACGGTATATTCTAATACAATAGACAATAAAAATTACAACTCACGTAGGTAGTACTATTACAACAATCATAAATAGTTGCATTGATTCCGACAGTCATTTAATCCAAATTTGCGCAAGGTATAGAAGTTTTGTAATTATTTACAAATACACTCGAGGAAAAAAAACGCACCACTTGAAAACGCACCAAAAATACCAAAATTTCAAACCGTCATAACTCGGCGGATTTTGGACGAAAATGGATTAACCTTTGAGTGCTAAAATGTTTAAAGTGTCTAGTTTAAGGGCGTGTGAGCGAATGTTTCGTTTAAGCCTTTCCACTCCTCGCCATCCCCCCAAAGAATAAAAAATGTTTTTGATTCAAAAAATGTCAAACTTTAACAGCTTGTACGGTGTACCAAAAAAATCGTGAACCCAATCGACTATCAGGGCAATAAAGTTCAGCCCTTTTTCTGTAAAGTTCTCAAAATTCCGAGTGCCTACAATGACTTGGCGCGAAGTTATCGATTTTTGAACTGCTGAATCTTCTGCCAGTGACATTATTACCGGTTGAGTTTGAACATTTTTTCCCAAATTCAAAAATTTTTAAAAATGTTCTTAATTAATAAAAACATTTTTTTATTAACTTTAATTTTTTAACGTGTAACCGCCGACATCAGCGTTACCCGATGTGCACCATGAGCAGGTTGTCGGTCGGATTCTGCACATCGTGTGTGTGTGTGTGTGTGTCGCATACTAACTCCTACCTCCAAAAGAGCAACAATTTGTGCACGTTGAATGGCCGCTAATTGCGGCATTGTAACGCTCCGAATAACTTTCTGATACTGATTAATTTCAAAACATTAGTAAAATAAAAATCAAAACATTAATTTAGACACTTGCACATCGGGTAACGTTGTCGGCGGTTACACGTTAAAAAAAATGAACGTTAATAAAAAAATGTTTTTATTAATTAAACATTTTTCAAAATTTTTGAATTTGGAAAAGAAAAGATTCAAACTCAACCGATAATAATGTCGCTGGCAGAAGAGGAAAACACTCGACAAAATGCAGGGTAAATTTCAAAAATTCATAACATTTTGTTGAAGTTTTGAAAACTTGACAGAAAAAGGACTGAACTTTATTGCCTTGGTGGTTGATAGGGTCATGATTTTTTTGGTACGCCGTACAAGCTGTTAAACGAAATGTTATTTTTACGCGCAACTGACTTGTCAAACTGACAGCTGACCTGTAAAAGTTTTACAAGTTAGTAGAATACGACATTTATAGACCAGTTGTCATAATAACACCTACATCTACTCACACCTCCACGGCTCATAAAATTATTAAAAAAGTGTCACATTTTATTGTCATTATTAGGACTAGGTTTTATAGATATACTCCAGACCCTGTAAGTTCCAATGCACGTCATCAATCATTTTTTCAAATTCTTTAAGGGCGGTTTATTGTTGTAAACTTGATAAAAATAAATATAGGAGTGCTTGTTTTTAAAGGTTTTTTGAGTTATTATTTTGCACATGTAAATTTTACTGCAATCCAGTAAAATCATCTTATTTATTCCCATCTATTATATTTTGAATTTATATTCGCTATGTGCATAGCGACTCGTGACGACCTCTGGTCGTAGACTGAGAAATAAGGACGGAAACCATAACATTGACGTTTATGGACGGATATCGAAAGTGTGAAAACAATCAAATATAAAGACTATTTTTTGTTTACTTTCTACATGAGCGTGTACAGTATTTATTTTTATGCGATTGAGAAGAATAAGCATGTAAGTAAATTGTATTTAATATACATATTTTCATGTTATTATTTGACTTTTTGAGGTTATATCCATATATGCACATTTGAAAATTAAATAAATGGTAAAAAATGATATAAACTTGCACTTGCTATTTGAACCATTATTCTTGCAATTCACTACGCAACAAGTATTCCCACCCATTATATTTGCAAAGTTTACCGAAAGCGTCCGTCGTTATTGCTCTATTGTTCCACCTAGCGCGCTTCGGGCGATTATCCCATCCCCTCCAAGCCGACGCACATAGCGAATAGTCGAAATAAAAACTGTAAAGGAATTAACTGCGTATGACTTTCATATTTGTCTTTCGACTTTGGTAATCTGCTCTTTCTCGTTTGCTCGTTTACATATCGGTCTACAATCGATTTTTATTTTCATTGTTTTCATTTGTGTTTTGGCGTTTGTTGGTTGTGGTCATAAGGTTGAGGCAGAGAACAGGGACTAACGAGAAGCGTCACGTGACATACCGCCTTTGATGTTTTGGTAGTCGATTTGAATGACCTTCATACGTTCCGCCATCTTTTTGGCGTTACAGTTTTAAATTCACGGTTGGCAAATTTTAATGAACTAAAAATACGAAATCTTATAAATAATTACCAAATGTTTTTCTTTACTGTTCGCACGGAAAATAAGCCTGTGAAATGAGCTGACGGGCTACTTATATGTCCACGCTTACTAGTTGATGGGTTTGACACATGTTTGACATTGACAGAGTTTGAAGGCAAAACCACCAGCAAAATGGCGATAACGCACACTATTTCAGATCTGGCACAATGCCCATGTGACGCTTCTCGTTAGTCCCTGTTCTCTGGTTGAGGTCGATGGTTATATTTTTGCGACTGTGCTTCGCGAGATAGTTTGTACACGTGTCTACATGTTGCATAACTATTAAAAACCGTTTTTCAAAACTAAATAATTCGTTATCTTGCGTAATTTCTTCGATTTGCACGAATATTAAAGTGAGGTTAGGATGACACCCCCCGCTTTTTTGACAGTCAAAGTAGCTAATATTATCCTTAGTAAATTATTTTGAGGAAGAACGTAATAATGGTGCCCCAATCTTACCACTCACTGCAGTAAGAGAGGCAGGTACGTTTAAGACTGTTATACAATGGATATGTGTATCCATGTAATTCAATTATAATTTAAATGGTTGTTTACAGAGCTGCAAATGCTCTTAACATCAACATTTGCACAATAAGTGGTATTTCTAAAGCATCAAGAAACAATCAACTTGTGAGAAGTCCTAAACGGAAAAGAATACGCATGAATCCTGTTAGAAACATAAACAAAATTATGAACGGCTTTCTTGTCATGTCACTTTGATACGATAACGCATTGTGTAAATTTCAAATATCTTAAAAGCACACTTAAAAAATAAAAAATTAATACTCAGATGAATTAAAAAGATAGGCTGTAGTGCCAGCTCTGTATTTATCATCTTTAAGTATTATACTATTATTTAATACAGACTAAAATCCTAAAATACGTAAAAAGAAGCTTTTTTTAATTCTAATAGTACAAGAGGAATGATGGCCACACTAACAAATAGAGGGCCATTAAAATCACCAACAAAAAAGTACCTACAGAAAGAAAAGTTTTAGTCATTTCCAAGTAAATCTTATCTCAGAAGTATGGACAGGCTTGATTATTATAATTTCGGAAACCTTATCAAAACTTCTTCATTTTAATAATCATCCTTCAGAGAAGCCTAAAACTAAACTTGCAACCTTTAAGAAATTAGAGTTCATTTTCAAATTAATAGCTTTCTGGAATATTCCGACGTGTTGTTAAACGTACGTTTAACTAGTGCTAAAAATTGATTACAGTTTTAGTAATATGCATTCTTTTATCTAAATTTCTATGGACTATAGAGAGTGAAAGGTGTTCTTTACTAGGAAAAATATTACGGTTTAATCAAAAAGCACGTCCAATACATAAATACAATAAATATAAATATAGGTACATTTCAATTTATAAACAACCTATTACATTAAGATTACTATGTAAGGAAGGCAAAATACTGTAATTGAGAATAGGTATATATGTTCACCAAACGTTTGGCATACTTTATAGAAAGTGAAACAAAAATAGTACTGTATTTTGACATTTAAGATAATTGTTGCATTTATTTTCTTTTTGAATCTATATTAACAGTTTTGAAATAGGTATGCTAATGTATTTTAAACTATTGTTTTATTCAACCACAAAGAGTCTGCTTTGTTATAAAATTATATTATTAGATATATATAGTTGCAACACTCTTTTGCATTTTTTGCATCACTTGGCAACATTCTATAACGTTTTGTTGAAAATCGAATGCAACATTTGAAAATCAGTTGCTTACAAATAAAAATAAAAAAAAATAATATTTCAGGAAATCACTGAAATATTATAGATACCACCCTGTATAGCATTTTTATTCCAGAAATATTCATGCAAGCATTTTAACTTAATTAGATTTCTAATTCTTTGTAATTACATTCTAGTTCATTAACTGCTTAGTTGACCAATACCGGTATTTATAACTGATTTATTTATTAACACCGGATACACTTTAATAACAACATTTATTCAACAATTTGCTCCAGTTTAACATGAAGAAACTGAAATTAAAAAGAAAATTTAAAATAAACTTAATATTAATAATTATGCAATATAATATAAATGGTAAACAAAATTATAAATCTAAGAAGAAATTAATTTATTGATATTTACAGTTAATTTGTAAATAGATAATTAGATTTTTCAATCGTAACGCTTTACTAATTGCTTTAACATCAAAGAGGTGTCGATATTTTCTATTTAATTTATTATTACTATTGACTTGTTAATGCACACTTTTCTTAATGGCTATTCAATTTTTATGACTGTAAATCAACTCGTCCTAGTTTAAAAGAGAAATTATGGGAAAATAATGATGGGAGACTTAACTGAATGTACCCATGCTAACTGTTTATTACTATTGAGAAATTTTTCATAAAAGCTGCTTTTTTATCATTTTAACATTTTTTTTTATTGAAAAAGCAATTATGTAAAATTATCCAAAAAATACGGAACCTCTTTTCTTTAGTAACTTTAAACTGCTTTTATAACATGACTAGGTTGCCAGTTACTTTTTATAGCTTAAAACTTATTTTTAATAATATGCTTTTACATAACTTGCATTTATGTTTTTGCGTATTCCAAATTGTCGAAAATGTAGACATCCCGGTGATAGAATATTCATCCTGCCTCTTGGCATACGTTGCTGAGCTATTACGATTTCGTTAAACTTGGGAAATGTGTCACTAGTTGATACGCATCCTACAATTCTATTTCTTACCCCAAATTGTTTTCCTTGTACATAATGGCATTTACACAACATGCAATTAACATATTCAAAAATTACCACATAATTAATATCTCAATTCCCAAAATCAAGTAACGCAACAACCAGAACCTTACACCAGCCAATACAACCAATCAGCATGCAAAATACTATGTATCACACTCAGCTTTGGACAAATCAACAACAAATAGTAAATACACAATTCCCACTACTAGTAACACAAAATGAATATGAATGGCAAATAGTGAACCACAACAATAAAGAAATAATACGTAGTCCCGAAGTAGCAGCTACTGAAAGAGGGACAGATTATGATAGATAGAATAGATATGAAACAAAAGACAAGGGAATGGAATAAGACAAAGAAACAAATAACAATAATGTACCAAAACCACCGCAAAATCTTTGTATCAAGGGTTAATATATCAAACTGTTTATGGAAATGCTCGAAGGTTTGGCAAAAGACGCTTATCCTATCAAATCAACTAACAACATTAAGTCAAAATTCTACCAAAAGCTTAGGACAATTATGGCGCAGTCGTTAAAGCTTTACAAGAGCGTAACTCTGAGTTTCATATGTTTAAACCGAAGCAAGATAGAAATTTTCGCGTAGTACTTAAAAATCTTCATCCACCATCAAATATTAATTCACTAAAGGAAGAATTAGGAAAACTTGGTCATAATGGAATATTTAACACCGCGTTTCGAAAGTCCCTCTATATATGTTTTTCATTCATCTCCAGGCCAAAGATAACAATAAAGAAATATACAATGCCAATTGTTACAGAACTGTGTGGTACAGTTCGAAACACCACATTTGAAAAGGGAAATTCCCCAATGTGCCAAGTGACAGAGATATGGCCATACTAAAAACTATTGCTATCAACCGTATAGGTGCGTTAAATGCGTAGGTAATCACCCAACAAAGGATTGTCCAAGGAATGAAAAAATAACAAAGTTGTTGAACCACCGTGCTAACTACAGGGGATGCTGGGTTCATAAACAATTACAACAGAAGCTCTAAGATTAATAATATCCCAACAAGAATGGTACAGCATGGAGTAACTACATCCAATTGGTAAGAAAAAATTTCAATGATGGGTAGTATCCTAACAACAGCAACCAAACTAACACATAAACTACATCTCAAAACACAAATGAGTTTTCGGAACTACAAGTTGATGAAAAAATTAATGGAGTAGATGAGTACGATGCTAACTCTGTATATCCACTAATAATTAATGAAAGAATTGCTGAAAGACGCAAGATACGCAAACGTTGGCAAATAACGAGATCAGCGGAAGACAAAAGAAGGTTCAACAAAGCAGCGCAAGATCTCAAGATATTACTGCAAGATATTAAAAATCAGTCACTACATGAGTATCTCTATGTTTGTAAGCTCACTGCGACAGACGCTACTGACTATGCATTGTGGAAAGCCACCCGAAAAATGAAGCATCCACAGCAAGCAAAACCACCAGTAAAAGATGAAAAAGGTAACTGGACAAGAAATGATAAAGAAAAAGCTCTTGCTTTTGCGAAACATCTAGAAAATGTGTGTAAACCTTTTCCTGCACAACTGAGTGTAAATGAAGAAAATGAAATCTCTAGTTTTCTAGAAGCTCCGTTTCAAATAGAAGTACCTATTAAAGACTTCACAGTGCTAGCACCTGAAATTAATCTTAAAAGTCTAATTTACTCGTACAGGACACGGCAATTTGTCTTTCTACAAGCCTGAGTTAAAGGTACAAGTGTATGTGGGAACCTTTAGAGTGCATCTTTGAATCTGTCCCAATTTTCGGTATTGAAAGAACCCATGCACGCGCGGCGTTTTACAATGATAAAATCTTAGGTCAGATATGTTCGACAAGCAGTTCCTCATATAACAGATAACGAAGGCGATGTGTCAGGAGGCTTTGTTGCAGAAAATTTAAGTTAACCTATTTCGGATTTTAGGTTATGCTGGAAATGTTTCAAATCAGCTTCCAATACTTTATCAAGTATATGACAATTGAATGCTTAAATTGATATCCCATTTATGAAAGTATTTATTTACTGTTAGCATCGTTACTGTTATTTAAAAAATTATTCTCCATTCTAAAATACTATAGTTAGTTGGTTGAAATCTTTCTTGATATAATAACTTAGAGAGTCTTCAGATGGAAAACGATTAACGATGTAAACTATATGTACAATGTAAAGGAAAACACTGAATGGAAATATGTTCTCTACCCTTTATGTGTCCTAAGAGTATTTATAACCAGCAAAATCAATTTAATAAATGAAAGTAAAGTACTGAATACATACATTCATAATCCTGTCGTTTTCTACCTTTTGGTGCAGGGGCTTGAATTATTAGGGCTGTTGATATTTGCTGATCGCAGAAATTCTTCTATGCAGTTCTGTCTGCGACTCGGAAGGGTCAAGCAGGGATATTAGTTGATGATGATTAAAGGTTTATATTAGTCTTAGGATGGAGAAATTTATTGTAATACCTGGAGTGGTGGAATGTAATTAAGTGATCAAGTGGTTGTCCGTTAAACTCATTCTGAAAGGTTCGTGACAAGTAAAAATCAAGATGATTGAAATAGTGCTGCGTAAAAATGCAAATTCTTCATTCTATCAGAATAATCCAGTCAATGATTTAAGGATACATGGTGATTTTTCAGAGTGATGTAATCGGATACAAAGCTCAAAGCTCCACCAGAGAGCCGACCGTACTGCATTCAAAAGCTAAAGAAGCCGCAATTTGCTTTAATTTAATTAAATTGCAGTTTAAGAAACGTTCATGCTAAAATTTTCTGAAACTTTAATAAATCGATCAACCTCGAAAAAAATTAAAACGGTTAAAACTTGCATATCTGAATATAATAAAGTTTTGACAATATGAAAATCCTATTTATTAAAATAGAAGTATTAGTGCCCGTATAGATATGCCAACAAGGGGATAATAATAATTATTATTATAATTCTATTTATGTACCTCCGATGGGGGGGGGTGATAAACCACTAACTCAACTTTTGTACAATTGTACATCTTCTTACCGGTATTTCCCTGTATATCCCTAATATTTCCTGGTATATCATCATACTTCCCTTATAATTCCTTGAAAACTCGATTCCTAAATAAAAGTTCTATCAAAATTACCAAAAATAAATATTTTACTCGAACATTCAAACGTAAAACAGTATCAAAGTCACATTATACATTTTTTATTTCTAAAAGCAAGACTAATATCTTACATTCATTAAATAGAAGGATCTAAACTTATTAAATCTTTTTTTAAAGTTGACATTGCCATGTCTACTAATTTAAAATGGGCCGTGGCCAGCAAATGTATGGGACTGTTTCACCCGCTATGTTTTTGGTCAAAAATTAAAAAGATTAACCATTCAAAGTTGAGTTAAAATTAGGGCCGTGAAGCTAGCACAGCCAATACAGCACCAGCAAATCAACCGAATTAGTAATTAACATTACTAAAAAGAAAAATTTATTACTGTTGCCATTTAAAAAAAACAGAGTTGTTTCAGCATCAAAGTTAAGCTAGCGCAACCGCGCAATACAATACACTACAATCCCACAAAACTCATTAATTACTAATTAATTACTCGAAAATCAAATTTCTTACTGCAGCCGTTATTTGAGCGTATTGAGCGCTGATTGAGCGTATCTCAATTACTTCATCCCAAGGGAAGGAACGTGAAGGTATGTTTACACGGGGACTCCACGTAAAGCATGCAGTTAATCTGTCGCCGTTAAGAAACACGAGGTTGTTCCAGTATCACAGGGAAGCTAGCACACCCGCACAAAAAATACTCTACAATCACACAAAACTAACGTACTCATTAATTACTTATTAATTACTCAAGAATTAAATTTACTATTGCAACCATTAAAAAACATGAGGTTGTTCCAACATCACAGGGAAGCTAGCACAACCGCACAAAAAATGCACTAAAACTAAATTTAGTAATGCCACCGTTAAAAAACATGCATTAATTACTAATTAATTACTCAAAAATCAAATTTATATTCCAGCATCACAGGGAAGCTAGCACAACCGCACAAAAAGTACACTACAATCACACAAAACTAACGTATACCTACTCATTAATTACTCAAAAATCAAATTTATTACTGTCGCCGTTAAAAAGCTGAGGTTGTTCCAGCATCACAGTGAAATTAATCACACAAAACTAACGTACTCATTAATTACTAATTAATTACTCAAAAAATGAATTGTATTATTGTCGCCGCTAAAAATTCCTGAGGTTGTTCCAGCATCACAGGGAAGCTAGGCACGCCAGCACAAAAGATACACTACAATCACACAACACTAACGTACTCATTAATCAATAATTAATTACTCAAAAATCAAATTTATTATTGTAGCCGTTTAAAAAAAACTGAGGTTGTTTCAGCATTACAGGGAAGCTAGCACAATCGCACAAAAAGTACTCTACAATCACACAAAACTAACGTACTCATTAATTATTCAAAAATCAAATTTATTATTGTTGTCGTTAAAAAAAGCTGAGGTTGTTCTAACATCACAGGGAAGGTAGCACAACTACACAAAAAATACACTACAATCACACAAAACTAACGTATATCTACTCATGAAATAAATAAAGATATTAAAAGTTTCACAGTTTTATTTATTTATTTATTTATTTCTTTATTAATATCTTTATTTATTTCATGATTATGGAGTTCCACAAAATAAGGCTGGAAACAATAAACAAGTATACCTACTCATTAATTACTCAAAAATCAAATTTATTACTGTCGCCGTTAAAAAGCTGAGGTTGTTCTAGCATTACAGTGAAATTAATCACACAAAATTAACGTACTCATTAATTACTAATTAATTACTCAAAAAAAGAAATGTATTATTGTTGCCGCTAAAAAATCCTGAGGTTGTTCCAGCATCACAGGGAAGCTAGGCACGCCAGCATAAAAGATACACTACAATCACACAACACTAACGTACTCATTAATCAATAATTAATTACTCAAAAATCAAATTTATTATTGTCGCCGTTAAAAAAAACTGTGGTTGTTTCAGCATTACAGGGAAGCTAGCACAACCGCACAAAAATACACTATAATCACACCAAACTAACGTACTCCTTAATTACACATGAATTATACATTTATTATTGCCGCCGTTAAAAAAACATTAGGTTGTTCCAGCATCACAGGGAAGTTCAATCACACAAAAAATGCAGCACAATCAAATTAAAAACAACATTATTGTCATTATGTAGCAATACATTTACTAATAGATGTGTTATGTTTATTATAATAAATAATATTGTTCTACTTTTCCTTTGCCCTGAATTACGTTGATCTGATTATGATATTAAGTTGTTGTTATAGTTGGAATTAAGTGCAGTGAGCTTTTAAAATTAATTTTTGTGCGGTTGTGCTCGACAGCTATCGCGTGCTGCTGGGATCGCCATATCTTTTTTGGCAGCAGTAATAAATTGTACCATTAGTAGTTATAAATACTGACCTTGTTTTTATTTGATTGTGCTGTATTTATTTGTGTGGTTGTGCTAGGTTCTCTGTGATGCTGAAACAACCCTGCTTTTGTAAATGGTAATTAGATTAGTAATTTATGAGTACTAAATATTCACGATGGTTTTATTTCTAAGTACTCTAATCATATTTGTTGATATAAACGATAATTTGTCGGTTGTGCTGGAGTAATAAATTGTAGTCTCGTCCTACTTGATTTAGATTGGAAATTCCCGTATTAATGTATATTGTATGTGTTTTAACGAATTTGGACATGGTAATGATATCCAAATATGCTAGAATCTGGTTCTGACTAATCATATTTGTTGATATAAACGATAATTTGTCGGTTGTGCTGGAGTAATAAATTGTAGTCTCGTCCTACTTGATTCAGATTGGAAATTCCCGTATTAAGGTGTATTGTATGTGTTTTAACAAATTTGGACAAGGTAATTATGTCAAAACATGCTAGAATCTGGTTCTGACTAATCAGATTTGTTGACATAAACCATAATTTGTCGGTTGTGCTGGAGTAATAAATTGTAGTCCCGTTCTCTTTTATTCAAAATGGAAAATTCCACGTTAGATACATTTTTAGATGTTTTAACATTAATATCTTTTTTTTGCAACAGTAATAAATTTGATTTTTGAGTAATTAATTAGTAATTAATAAGTACGTTAGTTTTTTGTAATCGTTGTTTATTTTTGGTGCGGTTGTGCTAGCTTCACTGTGAGGCTAGAACAACCCGGTTTTTTTTAAAAGGCAACAGTAATAAATTTTTCTATTTAATAATTAATTAATAATTAATGAGTACTAAATATTTACGAAGGTTTTATTTGATTGTGCTATAATGGTTGTGCTAGCTTCACGGACCTCCTAAAAAGTTAGGTTAAGTAATCTTTCTTTACAGTAGGAACTTTAGATTAAAAGTGGATTTGGTACCTAAATAAGCTCCCTCCTCCCACTCACATCAAGATGGCCGTTAAGAGAATAGTAGGTTGTCTTAATATAAGACAACCAGGCAGTTTCAACCTAATTGAAATAAAAAGAAGACTATTTACATACTATGTACAAGTCACAATCATAATGCTCTTCGGAGAGCAGTTTTTTGTCGCTTTTCTCAATTTCTTCTCAACATACTTTCAGATTTAATCGGGATTTCCACGATAAGCGCAATCGTCTTTGTCAAATTTGATAACACAGAATTTTTCCTGTTTCCATTTGAGGCAAATTTATTTCAGTTTCCTGGAGACAGACAACTTTTTAAGATTTGAAAACTATCAAAAAGATTATGAACGCATGGATACCTGGATGTTGTAAACGCTGAAAATCAGAAATTTTGATGCATCAAAAATGAAGATCTTGAAATTTTGAAACTCTGAATATACCAAAGAATATGTCATAGGGTGGAGGTAATATGTTATATGTTTTAGGGTGGTTTCAATTTGAGTAGATTTATTGTGAATTAAAAAGAAAAAACAAACTTGATGGAGTAAAGTATGAACTACCTGAACTAATAAAAGTTTTTCTGTATATAATAGTGTTGCTAGGGACAGCAATAGAACCCTTTACAGCTTTGGTAACCATTCTACAGATTCTAGATGCCAAAGCCCTTTGGTCAGTTTTAAACGAATAGTTATATTTTTGTTACTTTTTGTTGAAGATAATTGTTTTTCTTACTACTAACTTCCTGGCAACCTTTGAATCAATATGAAAGCTTCTTTTTATAGGTCATACTGAAATATGCTAATTTTCAGTAATGCGTGGGTACACATCTACCGCACATAATAAAACTCCTGAAATACTACATTCGAACTAATTTCTGTACTAAGGGTATCTCAAGTTTGGTCCAATTTTGACTAATAATTTGATTCAAATCGAAACAATACACTTATTTCACTTTTCAATGATAAGATTAGTTATTCTCATTTTTACAGTGCTTTTTTCTATTCTAGGTGTAAAATCTGCAAACTTATAAAGTTTCCAAAACTAAATGAAACATCAAGGAAGTGCTTCTACTGCTACCTACCATAACAGACATTTCCATAATGTTATTATTAAACCGTTACTTCTTCTTATAATATGCCAGCAAATATTATAACAAGACACAAATAAAGTGCAGCAATACGGTAGAGAAGACGTATATATACACTAATTAACAAAAAATAATTCTCCACATTATCGCCCCTCGAACGGAATTTAATTCTCAAGTGCAAAAAATACAGTTACTAGAAAATAAATTAGAATAAACAGAGCGCAACAGTTACTGGCCTTGAACTGACGACTACCGTAAAAAAATAAAAAACACTTGAGAAGATTCTTTAACACAATACTGGTAATGTTATTATTAAAAAGTAAGTATATTTTAAAATGATCTATTAAAAATGACTTGAGTGGAATCCATTAAATCTTAATTTAATTGACTGTTTAAATCGAATAATCTCTAATGTTGATTACGAGTTGAAAATAAAAATTCAAAATTAATAAAAAATAAAAGTAATAATGCCGCAAACAGTGCTTCGCGGTCACGGAAATCATCACGGTAACCACGCTCATTCCAGCCATAATATTCCAAATGGACATATAAATCATAGTGGACACAATCAGCCTAACGGATATATTCATCATAACGGGCATCACAGTGGACATTATTTGCAAAACGGATATGTGAAGAGCAACGGACACGCAAGTAAGTTATTTTCTTTTTATATTTCCTACTTTTAAAGATTTATTGTTGACACACACTGACATTTACTTTCTGAAAAAATGTACACACGCATCAAAAATAGCTATTAAGAATATAGTAAATTCCAAGTAAGCATACAAGCATTAATAATAGTTAATGGAAATAAATAGATCCTTTTAGATAAATTGTTAATACTAATAGACGCAGTACTGTGCTTTACATATTACATATTATGCACTTTTTAGTTCTGGATTGGAGACTGATTCAGTTAGAAACAAATTAACGTTAATCAACGTCAACTTTCTCTCTTAATCGGCAGTCTAATAAATATTTTCATTACTCCATATATTTTTTATAGTTAGGAAGTTCTTTAAAAATAATCTCTAGGAGATTAAAAAGATGAGATGTGATTCATTATATACAGTAAGAAAGCAGAAATATACAATGGTTTATTTTGCCATAAAAGAAAATCTTTTGCCAGTTGACAGGATTTCCTATGGTCAGACTATATTCTGCTTTAACCGCGGTTTTTTACATGTTTGCAAAACATTTGATACCACTCTCACTTTTCCCTTCCTCTTCTTTACGAGCCATTATTTCAATTTCTTCTTTTAGCAGACAACTTAAAAGATAAATGTTTATATTTTAATATTAATAATTAGTCTCATAGTTTAATTCAAGTAAAAGGTTAGATTAGTCAGAACGGAAATCTTATTCAATATAATTGAGATTCTGGCATGAAAATGATCACCAGTGAACACTTTCTTATGGTAGATTGTTGCTTGAATCTACACAATCTATACAATTAGTTCCACGGAGTGTTGGTTCCTCCTTAATATTTATCAGGGCAATTTTAGGGTGTTTGAAATCAGAAATTTGGAACAGGGCGCAAGGTAATGCCAGAAGTATGTAAGTACTACCTCGTACAATTTTCACTAGAATCCTATGAAAAACGTATTGGAAAATCGCATTGTTGTCATTTTGTCGGGTACGATTGAACTTGGTAAGAGCAAAAGTAGGGACAGAGGAAAATCAAAATTATTCCGTAAATAGTTAATTAACATTAATTTTTTTTCGTTTCAAATTATGTATTATTATTATTTAAAGCTTGAGGATTACTTGTTTTTCTACTTATACAGGGTGTCTGAAGCCACCCAGAACATTGTAACGATAAAAATTTAAAGCCCTAACTTAAACTAACGTCGCACGATGGACGTCACTGTAACATCAATAAAATTCAAAATACTGAGTACTTACTGCAATTACTTAATTTACACTAAAAACGGTACTTACTGTACTTTAATGCACCAGCTTAAAATCTTTTAATGACAAATTATCTCTCAGGCGTAGGTACTGATTTCCATAGCTTGTGATTGTAGAGGAAAATAAGGTTTGTTGAAATAAAAAGGAATATGAGCGCCATTTATTCGAAGTCATTACAATCCTGGTCTGAACCTCCGAATAAAAAAAGATCCAGTTTATATTGATTAAAATTAATAAAAAGAACTAATTACCATCAGTTTAAATTGACGTTGAAGCAGATTAGATAATTGAATAACTTCAATTAATGATCGGTCCACTATTATCCAATAAGAGTTAATTTAAATACTCATTTATTCGTATATAAAATAATCTTTTGTCTCAAATGACAATAATAAGAATATCGTATTAGTGTTCTGATAAGAATCCTTATTGAAAAGTAAATGTTTGCACAAATAACAAACAGTTTTCACAGAAATGGTACAAGTAAAGTTTAAACACAGAACTTACTTTTATTATACAGTTTATCCGTTAATCCTTAATAAAGCGGTAGAATTTTATAGTCCTTTAAATTTCACAAATATCACTTGCACAACAATACCCTTAAATTCACTTAACACTAAGTACAAAGTACATCACAAGTTATAGATGAAGAACAGTGAACTTTTGTTGTCGATACTGAAGTTATAACAATTGTTTATTACCTAAAGTTTATGATAGTTATATGTACTTAAGTTTGCAATATCCTTTCCTTAATAAAGAATTAAACCATGTAATTTGAAAAGAAACGCGCATCCTTTAAAAAGTTACCACGTTCACACAACTGTATTTCTCAAAAGGTTGCATTATCATTTCATTAATATTTTTAGTCCGGCATAAATCTAAACAGATCTGAAATACTAAACGCGTCTATTGATGTAAATGTTATTCTCAAAAACACAAATTCTCACTGCTCCAATAAATTATTTTATAAATGTCAATTACCTTTGCAGATTGTACCAATATAATAATATCGAATCATGAAAAGATAAGCTAATATGTGTCACCACAATCAACTTTTTAAATTTTAAATAATTGTCAAATTACATTTGAGTTGTAATAATAAAATTTTGACGCTATAGAAATATTCAATTTATTCTTTTGTTTTATATATAATGTAAATAATGTTACACGTTTAGTTAAAATTTAATGTACTATAATAAGCCACAACAACCTCTGATCTTATTGTCCTGGGTTATTTCAGACACGGTGTACACTGTACAAGTAATAGTCTTGTCTTCTAGCCTCAAATTTGTTTGTGAAAATTTATTTGAATGTATTAAGCACTTTTTTAGACGTTAAAGAAGAATTCGTGTGTGTTATATTGTAAAATCTAATGGTTTATTATTTGTCATAACACTTATTACATAAACTAATCTAATATCAAGAATTTCTCTTAAATCATTGAAATCCTGTCTGATAGATCGCTACCAAGCGATAATCACCCACAATAGGAATAGCTAGTCTCTTCGAAATCATTAGCAATCACATAAGAAGTAATCAGGTAGGATTGTCAGACCATGATTTTTTGTAATTCAGCCCTTGGCTGTTATTCATAAAGATTTTTTACACCTTCATATAAAATAACACGAATAGCAGCTAAGATATCTCGTGCCTCTATAAACGTTATAGGTGCGGTCCAGTATTTAACTATTTGCGAATATCTTCTTGTACTTAAAGTATGGTATGTATGTGCATTTGCTTTTGCACCTCTCCAAATTGGGATGTTTACACAGATAGGGTACTCATTGATGAAATACTCGAACACTCACCCTGAAATTTTGAGAAATTTTATGAAATGTTAGAAATCTCTTAGAAACTCCCGAACTTTTTGAAATGTCTGATATTTTTTAGTCATGTTAGAAATTGCTTAGAAATGTCAGATTTTCTTTGGAAGTGTTACAAATTTATTTGAAATATTTAAATAAAAATTTCCAAAATATTGGACGATATGCACGTAAAAAGACACACACGTGGTTTTTTCCCTGTCGCGTTAAGAAAAATTCTTGCTATGTACTAGCCCAATATAATATCAAGTAAAGAACTTTGATAAAGAACTGGGCAAAAACCAGTCTATGAAAGTATAGAAACAAAAAATGGTGCTAAATTAGATAATGGATTTCATTGGGAGAGAAATGCCATTGAAGAGTAGTTATAAAAGACGTGGAGTGAACTAAAAATAAATGTGTTAGATAAACATAAGTGCAAAGAAACTCTAAAAGTATTGTAAATAAAAGTGCAAAAAACAAAACAGTGACCAACTGTTGAAATTGGTAAACATCAACGGGGAAGTATAGTACAGGACTGCTATCCTTGATACTGCCATCGGTCTTGCTATTGAAACGTCTGCGACATCCTACACATCTTTATGAATCTGTAATGATTAGGAAGTCTCCGAGGAAAAGGGAAAGGGATAGAAATAAGGAATGAATCCCTTATTTCTATATTCTGTTTAACAACGTTTATCGCCTTTATATTCAATTAAATGTGTTTAAGTTACTGTAGTGATTTACTACATTCCGTATAATCTAGAAGGTAGAAAACATACAAAGAGTTGCTATAACAACATATAAAGAAAATTTAATAAACAGAACAAGTAAAACCACGGTTTTTTATTTGCTTGTAAAAATTAATTATTTTATTTATTTATAAGTAAGTAATTAATTACAGATTGTCATATTATTATTGTCTATAACACCTGGCCTAAAAATGGGTTGTCTCTGCCAAAATTCCTAAAATAACAATATGCTGTTTATGATTGACTGTAACTGTGTTTTATCTACAAATTCTTAC
Organism: Agrypnus murinus; assembly: GCA_929113105.1. NCBI lineage: Eukaryota > Metazoa > Arthropoda > Insecta > Coleoptera > Elateridae > Agrypnus > Agrypnus murinus. Next base: position 36,187,010 of record OV816025.1, on the reverse strand, counting down.
AAGAAATATAACAACAGCTCCCAAGAGCCACATGCGTTATAATCAGTGACCCTGAACGAAAAGAACACCCCTTCAACCACTTCCGAACTTTATGGTGACTGGTTCTCCACCACATCTCAACGCTGAAATTCATTTGGAAGTGAACAGGCAAGTTACTGAAAAATCAGTTCCATTACTAACTGCTCCTCAAGTGAATCGTTTTATTTCAAAGATAAGTATCTTGCAGTTAACTGTTTAGTTTTCCCTATGGCGGAACGACATATTTTTCAACGTTCGACAGTTCAGATGCAGAAGTTACCTTTCTGCATAGAGTTTTTTATAGCTAGGACATGTTATAGGTCATCATTGCGATGATACTATCAAATCCCAACTTTTTTCGCTGCAGACCATGTTGACTACCTTCTTTTCGACAATCTTCAACTATAATTCAGTTCTTTTTTTATACTGGGGTGTTAATGTAGTGATTTACTACATTCATTATAATCTGGAAGGTGGAAAACATACAGTTGCTATAGCATATAAAAAGATTTAATAAACAGATCAAAGTAAAAACACGGTCTTTTATTTGCTTTTAGATTTTTTTTATTTTATCTATAAATTTTCACAAGAAATGTAACGATAGCCATAAGAGCCACATTCGATACAGTACTGTGAGTGTTGTTTTGTGTAGGTGGCAATCCAGTCACTTAAAAAACTGCCAGTCTTTTATACAGCCTTGGTCCTGCGTAATAATATCAATTTATCTTCCGCATAAACTTCATAGCTTCTGGGGCCTGATCGTTCAGGTTATGGGTAGTAAATAGTTATTATCATTATTAGTTATTATTATTTTTTATTTCATGCCTACACTACGGGGAAACCAACAACTAAGGTCATATATCCGCCATCTAACATGCAACACGAATATACACACCCATAGTTGAGGTGACGGAATTTCACAATTAGAAAATTTCCGTCTCCTCAAGTGGGACTTGAACCTACGTCTCTTGGAACACGAGTAATGCACTGACACCACTAGTCCACCACTGGCCCCATTAGTTACTATTATTATTCGGTGAATAATCGCCAGTTCGTCCATCCATCTGTAACATCTATAACTCAAACACGTTATAAGATATTTCAAATTTGATTATGTCATCGCGTTCTTTGGATACAGAAAAGGCAGAATAGGTACTTTTGGTTTTATTGTTTCTTTTTCAACTTTACAGTCGATCTGCACTATAGTAGTCATTAATGTAGTCATCAATGCCAAAATTTTTGAGTAGCATTCAAGTTAATTTACAAAAATTTCTATGTTATAACTCAAAAACGATATCCGGTCAAAACATAGAAAGACCAAACATAGCAAACCATACAGCAGGCCGATACATCGTAAAAGAAAAACCTTGCTGGACGAAATATCTTAAATAGATCTAAAACGCCAAAATCAATGTTCAGGCTCTGAGACGTTTGGCGACCAGAGCCAGTTTGTAGGTAAGGCTAGTGGTTAGACCGGTTACAGCTTAGGCTTTCCTTTTGCGTCTTTTTGTTCTTTATGACTTACACAACATGCAGCCTGCGGGTGGTATTATGCGGCCTTCAAAGAATTCCAACTAGCAATACACTCAAGCAGATCCGCGAATAAAATTCCGTCGTAGCAACGTAAGTATGGCGATACATTTTCACCCGTGTGTATCGGCCGGATGGTTGTTGTTTTTTCTTACTAGTATCAGAATACATTACGTTGTTCAAAATGCTTAGTTCGTCGAAGCGAATCAAAACAAAACCACCGGTTCTCGATTCAAGCAACCATTAAGATTTCCAGCAACTGTGATATCCCCACAGTTGCCGGAAATTTCAAGTTAGGCGAAAATTTTTTAAGTAGTTTTAAACTTAGTGATCTGTAGCAACAAAATCTGATACACAAACCTAAACGGGACTAGTGTTTAGGTCACAATTAAGTTTTAGTAAAGAAACTTCCACACATCCTTATTAGAAATCAAACTAGACCACCGTAGGACCTGCAAAATATGCCATTTCTCCTATGTCTTTCAAATTGGGTACTTACACTATATGGACTTTTATTTGTTCAATCCTTAGTCATGGAAATTTGGAGAGCAGATTTGGTCTAATCAGAACTAATGCCCGTTAGCCTAGTTTTGTGGCCCGTAAATAACATTTTGCTGATGAATACGGTCTGCGACATAAAACCGGTTGCCGAACTCTGTTTATGGTACGGTTAAAGATATATCAAATCTGACTGTGTATTGTGCCCCTTGGATAGATGGCATTTCTAGTATTTTTTTATTAGGGTCACTACATCTAGTCTCCTAAGCCGCGCTGGTCGATTAGAGTACCGCAAAACGCCGCCATATTGGGGCAGAGAAGGGTGATTTTAAATAATGGACAAATTAAAACCACATTTTACGTATTTGACATATTAGAGGTTTGATCTTTCAGAATAAGAAAAACTTTTTCAAGTAAACCTGGATTTGATTAAATGCAATACAAATACAAATAATGTACAATTTCGTACTTCTTTTGCCCCAATATGGCGGCGTTTGCGGTACTCTGATCGACCAGGTGACTAGATGTAGTGACTCTATTTTTTATTTCACACTCTTATCAGTTGGGTAATGTGATCCTAATAGATCGGCCAAATGTACACTCATAACGTAACTATTATTATAAACTTTCACGTAACTCCAGTACAGTGCAGGAGGGTACCTGTCTAAGTTTAAATTTAATCATTAATGTTACAAAATGATTAGAAATTTAGAAATATAAATAAAATTTTATAAAATATGAAAATTCAGCAGCAATTTGCAAAATTATCAGATATTTAGATTTTTTACAATTTAAATAAGTACCAGAAATATTTCTGAATTTGTCAAATGTTAGATTTTATTTTAGAAGTTAGTGAGTGCCATCTTGTTTTACACCGTGTACTCTGTTTCCTTCTTCAAGGCTATCTTTTACTTTTCAATAAAGTTCAATTAACCCAAGTTCGATTAAATACTTAAAAAATTAATTTTGTTAACTCGTCATACCTTTGGTTTCATATCGGTGACATGTTTAGTACACTAAATCAAATCTTCATAGGTTCAACTAATTCTGATAATGTCCATATGATGATAAGAGTGTTAAGAGGAGGAAAGGTATTCTGCCCTCTGAGATTTTACCCAGTCTGCCGTTTCAAACATACTGCATTACGAAATTACTCGAAGAATTTCTCGAAATTGAGAAATTACTATCCTTTAACTGTTGTGATCATAGTTACTCGCAGTTAGAAGTAAATCATATTTCTCATATGATAAATTATGTGGAAATTGACATTTTTGGGAAAGTTTTGTTCCAAATTTCATCATCGAGAGCATCAGATCAGAGAGACGTATCCGCCAAAATTTATGGCGTATTGATTCACATATGTCACAAGCGGGCGTATGTTTTGTATGGCCAGAATCATAAAAAATAACTAAAATATATTGGCGTATTAACCAAAATTACATCTTGCATCGGATCAAAAAAGTTTATGTACTTACACCCGTAGTCGTTCAGCTGTCAACTACTTACACCTCTTGTACTAGTATTCGCGACTGTGCCCAGTGGACGTGTTGACGCATTTTCTTGTTAAATGACGAAACGACATTACAGACATGAAGCAAAACTAACGAACCCTTCGGAAAAAATCCAGAAAAAATTTCCATTTTGCTTTTTTACAGTTTAGGTTTTTTTATACTGAAACATGTTTTTAATTCCTAACTCGTAAGTTTCATAAAGATTTAAAAGAGTTTCATAGTTATTCAGTTTACTCTTTGTTCAGTAATTTCTGGTTAAGGTCTATTAAAATAAATGGCATTCTTTAATGGAAATTATTTTATTTTTCCATACCTGTGAATACAAATCATTCAAATATTCAAAACTAGTGTAATGCAAAGAATACCTATAGGGATCGAGAATTTCAAAAAAGTATTTTTGAATTAAGTCTGCCTGTGGTATGTGACTACTTGGGTAATTTTCAAAATAATCAACTACGGCCGCCAAACTTTTACATACTTATTTGTAAAAAGTTAACAGCGAAGATAAGAACGTATAAGCCCTAATTACCTTAGATTTTCGTTTTTATAAGAAAAATTATTCTAGATACACTCTAAAAAATTACCGGTGCATTATACCCTAAAAAATGGAGGCAACTATGTTACCTCCATTTTTTGGGGTAAATTTACTTCAAAGTGTAATTTTCATAGGAAGTGAAAAATTTCAACATTAGGTTAAGTTTGCATTGTAATGTTTCCTTTTTAAGTAAATTTACAGATTAAAATTACAATCTCAATGTAATTTTACATTTTAACATTAAAACACCTGTGTAAAGTTACATGACAAAGTTAATATTTCATGGCAATAGTACTTTTCAGGGTTAAAATACAAATGTGAAAATACTTCTTGAATGTAACGATGACTTGCGAAAGTACTTGCAAATTCAATCGTTCCTCTGGGAATTGTATGAAACAAAATAAAATCAAAGTAATTTTTATTGAACGTATGTACTTATATAAAATATAAGACATTAACAGAACTTCTTTTCAGGGGCTTTCGGAAATATTTGGTCTCTCAAAGACATTCAGATAAAGTTTCGATTCTAACTAGAAAATTAAAAAATTATAAATTATATAAACAATTATACACGAGTACCTTTCTCAATTACAGTTATGCTAGTTTATTTCGAATTCTTCAATTTTTGATTCATCCTAGAAAAACATTAAATTAAATATTTTTATTTTATTGGTTTAAATTTGTAATTTTAACATATAGGTACTTACCGATTATTATTTTTTAACTTCTACTATAAAATAAAATTCTTCCCATCTTCGGTCATACGTGTAAATATTTGCCTTTAATAAATCCGCACTACACTACAACGAAAAACAAAATATTAATGAGCAATGAACACTTCGTTCGGTATCGATAGAGTACGCCTCGCCGAAACCATAAAAGAATGGTACACACCATTCCGACCATTCCCCAAAAAGCCTATTTGGACTGTTCATAATGGATTCCTGAATTCTTTCACGAAACGAAGGTCACAAACAAGTGCGATCAGCGAAATAGCATCTCAACGGTTAAAAACATATTAAGGGTAAAATTACACTATTCTTGTTCATCTTATCTTTAATATTACACTAAAAATGAATTAAGTTATTGAGCAATTATACATTTGTAAGGAAAAAATTGTCTGAGTTATGTAAATTTATATTATGGATAGTGATTTTAACCAGTTCAATGTAGTAGAATTACTTATATTTGTATAATTTTACATAATTACAGGGCATTTTACCGCAAATAGTAAAACTACTAAATGTATAGGTAAAATTAATTTTAGGGTAAAAATACCGCAAATAATAGCGAAAAGTTACCTCTTTCCCAAGGTAATTTTACCTCATTTTTTACAGTGTAGAAGTTAAATTATTTAATCTAATTTTAACTAAAATCTCAAATAGGTAATGCAGAATATGCTCCTTTAAAACGTTTTTATCGTTTCCTGTAAAATCTGCTTTTTGGCTCTTATACCCCTCTGATCTTGAATTATTAATTATTAAAAGTATTGATATAACAAAAACCCTATACTTTACATGGTGAAAAATAGGTTCATGCGACCACATCTACTCGTATCTCCGTGCGTCAGTTCTGAACTGATTGAGTTCAGACATAATTTAGAGGAGACTAGGATAGTAGGCGTAGTAGGTGACATAATGACTTCATAGTCTGTTATTACTGTCTAAGGTCGCAATGGCGAGATAACCTAAGACAATGCTCCAAGATTGAGATTCAAATTCATTTTTATCTTTGCGTGTCCAAATGAAGCCATTTGGACATGCATTTTGCGTATCCAAAAGAGATTTATTTGAATACGGGAAACAGCAACATTTTATTTGTTAAAGTTAATATCAGTATTGAACAGCTGTTCTTAACATGTCAAATTTATTTATTTTTTTTCTTAATAAACACCTACATGGTGTTCGAGATATTAAAACTAGTCACAAATGACTAACCAATAATTTGAATCTGATAAATCTTAATAACTAAACATTTATAAGCTAGAGTTCATCCAATGATGTCCTTTAGTTTGTACTGGCTGCGCAAAATACACTTATACTACTCACTCGCGCACAATGCTCTGCTTTTATACAAAACACTACACAAGGTCAAACGGTTTGGTCCTCTTCAGTCTTCGGACAAGATGTTGGTTATCCAGTAGCTGAAGGGCTTCTGCGTTGACGTGATGGTATAGTCTGGCCTCATGTTTGCCAGCGAACCTTTTTATCTCTTCTCGAACCATTGGGATGCCAAGATCACGATGGAGGTCCTGGTTGCGTACGCACCATGGAGCATTTCCATGTTACGCAGCACTTTGTATTGGAAGGTCTGAATTAATAGTATGTTGAAATTTTTGGCACACCCCAGAGTTGAATTCCATAAAGCCAAATAGGTTTTAAAATCTGATTATAAATAAGAATTTTATTGTGCAATGACAGCTTGGAATTTCTACCAAGGAGCCAATAGTATTCTTTGTATTTCATACCAAGTTCAGACCGTTTTTTCTTAACATGTTCCTTCCAGCGTAGCTTAGCATCCAAGTTCATACCAAGGTACTTAGCGTTGTTTGCATGAGGTACAATGTTACCGTTGATATTAAGCGTAGGGGAGTCCGTCAACCTTTTATTGGTGAAGTAGACATGGATAGATTTAAGTTCATTTAGTTTTATTTTCCATTTTATTGTCCAATCAAGAATTCTGTTACTAGCATTTTGCAGCTTAGCGGTAGAGGTTTCAGAATTGTGTCCAACTGCAAGCAAAGCCGTGTCGTCAGCAAATGTTGCGGTAGTCACATTTCTTGTTTCTGGCAAGTCACTGGTGTAAAGGAGATAAGGTAATGGTCCCAGGACGCTTCCCTGTGGTACACCTGCACGTATTTCTTTGAGATCTGAATATTCGTCTTCTTGTTTGATGCGAAATAGTCTGTCTGATATGTATGATGATAAAACTTCAACATATTGTTTCGGTAGCATTCTTTTTAATTTATGGACTAGACCATCGTGCCTGACCTTGTCGAAAGCCTGGGCAACATCGACGAAGACAGCCGAGCATACTAATTTTTCTTCAAGAGTTCTCTCAATAACATGAGTAATTCGATGCACTTGATCGATGGTGGAGAGTTTCTGGCGGAATCCAAACTGAAAATCTGGGATTAAACTATTGCTTTCTATTATAGGCCCGCAGTCTTTTCAATAGTAGTTTTTCGAACAGCTTCGAGATAATTGGAAGTAGAGAAATAGGTCTATATGATTTGACATCATTTACTGGTTTACCAGGTTTTGGTAGCATAATTACTTCTGCCACCTTCCAGATAGCAGGAACGTATCTGAGACGAAATGCTGCATTGAAGAGATAAGTAAGCATCACTATTCCTTTCTTCGGCAGTTGTTTAAAGATTTCACCAGTAATGAGATCAAAACCAGGGGCTTTTTTAGGATTCAGATTAGTTTTAATTTCATTGGCCAGTTCTTTCGGCGTAACCAACATTATTTCTTCTGAAACTGGATCAAATGTGTCCTCAAGTAATACATCTGACTGGATTTGATTTGGTTTAAAGATATTGGCTAAGTGATCAGTAAACACATCAGCTTTTTGTTTATTACTACGAGCCCATGATCCATGTTCCTTCCTAATTGGCGGAATAGATGAAACAGGTCTTCTAATTCTTTTGGTGGATTTCCATAAGGAATAGTCCGTGGTTTCATCTGCAGACAAGTCTATGAGATATCTTCTTATGGAGTCCTTTTTCAACTTCTGAATCTCTCTTTTAAGCCTCTGAGTTTTATTATTTAAAATAGTTTTATCCAACGGGTTTCTTGAATGCTGCCATTTTCTTCTAACCTTTCTTTTATCTTTGACCATAACGCTAAAAATGTAGATTAGGGATCTCGCCTGACCACAACCAAAGGTAAAGAACTTAGACTGGCAATAGGTGAAACAAGTTGCAATTTTCATTCTACAGGCAAACCCACCTATTGGCCTACAGACTTAAATAAAATACCTGACTTGCTAGATTTTTTTATTACAAGAAAAGTGTCACCAAACTTTGTTGATGTACAGGAAAACTTCGACCTAAACTCTGATCATTCGGCAGTTATTTTAACACTCAGTGAAAGAATAATCAAAAAAGAAACCCAGCCAAGATTAGTTAATAGAACTACTGATTGGGAAAGCTTCAAAATTGACCTTGATAGTAATATCAACTTGAATGTCAATCTAAAGTCCAAGTTCCAATTGGATAATGAAGCTGAGAAGTTCCTCCGAATCATTCAATCGGCGGCGACTAGCAACACCAAAGAAATTACATATATCACCAAAGGGAATAATTACCCACTGGAGATTAGAGAAATTTATTTATGTTGTAAAGAAAAACAAACGCAGAATTTGAATTTTCAGTGTTGCCAACTTAACAAAATTTCCCTAACAAATTTAATTTAAAATTAGGTCATTTCTTTTTTAAAATGATTAAAAATCAGGTAAATAGAAAAAATAGTATAAAGTATTTGTTTCATTAGACGTTTTAACGCGCGTGTCCTTTGAGTTTCACAACTGAATAAGTATCATAGGAGTCTGCACATTATCGTATCACCGTTGCACCACCGTTACTTGTGTTTATCAATCTTGACCACTACGATTACGACCATATTTTCTTTGTCATTCTCGCAGTCTTTTCCACTATCACCACCACGACCAGTAATACGAACTCGAATCACCCTTTCTTTTGAAAGAATCTGAGAAAAGCCAACATTTTTGTGGCGTTTCACTCTCAGGGATTTCACTCTTCTTTTTATGTTATATCTCCTGTCTGTAATCACAGAAGGTGAAATTGAAAATTAAATTGAATTTGAAATAAAAAGTTTCAGCCTTGATGAACTAACTGAATATCTGCGCACACAAGCATCTGTGAAATAGAGAAGAAAACAGCTCATTGCTAATTTCTAAGTTAATTCTCACGTCAATTTTTTACGTCTAACATATTTACAATAACATACTTATATAGTATACATTTTAAGATCTTATAAAACCATCATCCTATATAATAACCATGATAAGCCTATGGCACTTTTGGAAAGGGAAAACAATACGCTTTTAAACTGTGAAAAATATACAGGGCGTTCCACACTGTAAAAAATGAGGTAAAATTACCTTGGGAAAGAGGTAACTTTTCGCTATTATTTGCGGTATTTTTACCCTAAAATTAATTTTACCTATACATTTAGTAGTTTTACTATTTGTGGTAAAATGCCCTGTAATTATGTAAAATTATACAAATATAAGTAATTCTACTACATTGATCTGGTTAAAATCACTATCCATAATATAAATTTACATAACTCAGACAATTTTTTCCTTACAAATGTATAATTGCTCAATAACTTAATTCATTTTTAGTGTAATATTAAAGATAAGATGAACTTGAACAAGAATAGTGTAATTTTACCCTTAATTAATATTTCGCTGATCGCACTTGTTTGTGACCTTCGTTTCGTGAAAGAATTCAGGAATCCATTATGAACAGTCCAAATAGGCTTTTTGGGGAATGGTCGGAATGGTGTGTACCATTCTTTTATGATTTCGGCGAGGCGTACTCTATCGATATCGAACGAAGTGTTCATTCTGTTGCTCATTAATATTTTGTTTTTCGTTGTAGTGTAGTGCGCATTTATTAAAGGCAAATATTTACACGTATGACCGAAGATGGGAAGAATTTTATTTTATAGTAGAAGTTAAAAAATAATAATCGGTAAGTACCTATATGTTAAAATTACAAATTTAAACCAATAAAATAAAAATATTTAATTTAATGTTTTTCTAGGATGAATCAAAAATTGAAGAATTCGAAATAAACTAGCATAACTGTAATTGAGAAAGGTACTCGTGTATAATTGTTTATATAATTTATAATTTTTTAATTTTCTAGGTGGAATCGAAACTTTATCTGAATGTCTTTGAGAGACCAAATATTTCCGAAAGCCCCTGAAAAGAAGTTCTGTTAATGTCTTATATTTTATATAAGTACATACGTTCAATAAAAATTACTTTGATTTTATTTTGTTTCATACAATTCCTTTACCTATGTAAATAATATTCAGAGGAACGATTGAATTTGCAAGTACTTTCGCAAGTCATCGTTACATTCAAGAAGTATTTTCACATTTGTATTTTAACCCTGAAAAGTACTATTGCCATGAAATATTAACTTTGCCATGTAACTTTACACAGGTGTTTTAATGTTAAAATGTAAAATTACATTGAGATTGTAATTTTAATCTGTAAATTTACTTAAAAAGGAAACATTACAATGCAAATTTAACCTAATGTTGAAATTTCCCCACTTCCTATGAAAATTACACTTTGAAGTAAATTTACCCTAAAAAATGGAGGTAACATAGTTGCCTCCATTTTTTAGGGTATAATTCACCGGTAATTTTTTAGAGTGCATTTGCAATCACAATGTTTCCGTATCTCCGAAAATACGTTATGTCATTTCTGATTCAACCGGAAGTGAAGGATTTACAAAGAATCAAAATATAATGGGGCACCCGGTATCAATTATTACTATTACGATCTTTTACTTGAATTTCTATAACTTCGGTTCACTACTTAAGTGTTATTAACTTTTACTCTGACTACATGATCGTAACTAACCTACGTGATGAAAATAGGATACCAACTAAACTACTGGTAACAATAATTGAAAATGAAACACGCATGGAAAATGTGTGCATGTTGATCTTTCAAACATCAAGGAGCAAGAATCCATTAACCTTGCAAACTTAGTTGAGCTAGACGTGTAGTTAGTTTAACTTTAAAGCCTTGCACTTGTGTCTTTTCAGTGTAGTGCTAATTTAAAACTTACGTTTTTGCGCATTTTTTAAAATGTTAATAAAAGTGTGTAGTGTATGCAAGACGAAATTTAGGCTAAGGAAAGATAATCATCTCAAATGCAAGTATATTTTATCAGTATTTGTTTGTTCTATCAGTACCTACTTCTTTATTTTATCAATAGTATCAACTATAAAACATTAGTGTCCTTAATAACTGTTTGATTTCAATTTTATTAAATAGTGCACTTTGAGTACTTTTTTGCGTCATTTTCACCACATATCGTGTTTAAGTTACAAGTTGCAATTTTTGTATAATTGATTGGATTCTGTTTTTGATTAGAATGTACAACAAAATTAGACTTCTGGGTTTTTATTACATTTTTTCTATAGGTTTTTAAGATGCAGATCATGAATCTGCTATTGTATTTTTCGGGTCAGGACAAATTTCAGTTATAGTTCGAATTCTGTTTCAAAGAAAACTCCTTTTTAAATGCACGATAGGGCTTGGCAAGCTTTTACGTTGACCAGGTAACAAGATTTATTACCTGGTAGTGATTAAACATGTTTTGGTGCAATCTTTGTTCTTCGGTAAAAAGAACTGACATTGCCGCAGTTTACTACCAGGTTACAGAACTCGTTACCTAATTATTAAGAATAAGTTAGTTTTAGCGTTTACAGGTAACAAAATTTATTATCTGGTAATGATTAAGTACGAAATACGTTTTGCGCAATTTTTATCCTTCGGTAACAAGAATTGGCGTTACCGAGATAGGCTGATTAATAGGCGAGATTTAGCAATTACCAGGTCACACGATTTATTACCTGGTAGTGATGAAAAATACGTTTTGGTGCAATTCTTGTTCTCCAATGACGAGAACCGGAAACGCCACAGCTTATTACCTGGTTACAGAAATCATTACCCAGTTGTTAAGAATAGGCGGGTTTTAGCGTTTACCATTTTTTTCCCCTAAGGATTCTATCTGCCAGTTGATACCGGTGGCACTGCAGCGTAAAAGGCTTATAGTACTCGCCCTATGCCTATATCAGGTTAATCACAACTAGTCTGTAATGGTAATATCCTGTATCAATAGCTACAGGTTTCTCGCTGGATGTGTGATGAAGTCTTTCGGTTCCAAGGAGGTTTGTCCGAAAATGAACTTTTTCCACTCAATGCATAGCAGTTGCATAAAACATGCATAGCTGTTCCTCGTTCCTTGTTGCAGTCTGCAAGTAAAGTGTCAATTAAATTTCCCGATCTTACACATATGTTCCTTAACCGTCGTTTGCCCTGTTAGGAAACCCGTAATGATCTTGAGTTGCAACCTACTTAAGAGAAGATGTTCTGTCGCTCTTTTCTGGCAAGGTCTGTAAATGAACGCCTTGCTATGGTTGTGTCCTGGTCGATTTTTTGGCAGTAGATGCTGTGCTGAGTGCGGGACTAGTCGTTGACATAGCCTAGGGCTGTACCTCTTGGTGCTCCCAAGGCAGGTTCTCGGCCAGGAAAAACCTCGGAGGAGCCATGCCTGGCTAGTTCATCGACATTTTCATTGCCTAGAATTCCGCAGTGACATGGCGCTCAAAGCAGTTTGCAGTGTTTTGGTCTGTCAGTTCATTGAGTTCCGTAAAGCATTACCATACCAGTCTAGAGTAAATCCTAAAACTAGCCCGACCGTCATTTTTATCTATTGTTAGGTCGAGTCGGGGCACACTACGTATTATGCAATAGCCACTAGTAGTCAAACACTATACACATGATAATCGCCAAAACAAAAAATTGTATAACCAGGATGCACCAAAAGATAACCAAAATAACGCTAAATCGCCAAAACTCCTGTTATCAATCCTGTTCATGTGTTGTATCGTATGCGTGCTATTCTTCTGTTGGTGTTTTGCATTCGTGAGGTATAAATCACTTCCCGAAAAAACCGGTTTGAGTTGACTCATGAGTAGTGTTGTAAATGAAAGAACGTTCGACAAAAATGCTCGCGAACGTTCGCGCATGATAAAACCTTATCAAAAGAACGTTCTGTTGGGGAACATAATCAAACACATTCGCGAAAGTTCTTATAATAATTCTCGAAAACTTTCAGAATAATACAGCAGAAACGAGCATACAATCTTAATTCCACCGTTCGCTCTAAACATGCCTACGCAAAATGTACACGTGTTACTCGCAGCTACTGTCGGCGTCGGGTGTTTCAAAGACAGCTACTTTTACGAGCATAGTTTGCCCAATTTGTGCCTTTGAAAGCATTGACAAGAAATTTGTTTTTTGTTCTAGTTATATATAAACTTTATATATAATTTTTTAATATTTTCTTTATACAAAAAGTGGCAAATGTTCGTATAGTTTTTAAAATGTATTACTTGTGCACACTTGTGGAACACTGGACGCCGGCCTTGGACTCTACGCCGACTGACGGTTTCGGATGCTTTGCCGACCGTGTCCGCGGCCAGCATATTGTCTACGGTCGGCAAAGTGTCCAGTAGCAACATTTATTTTAAGGATTGGCGTAGTGTCCGAAGTGTCCGGTAGACTTAAAGGTGCATACCTGAGCTTCTAATCTAAGCATAATGAATATATAATAAACAAGAAAAAAGATAGCTTTATCTTATTCTAATAGGTGGAAAAAGATTGGAATTTGTCACCATGGTAATTAAACATGTGAGAGAAACTTAATAGTGAGATGTGAATACGGCCCAATGAGTTTAATATTTTCTATTATTAGGTACATTACTTTTCAACCCATTACAGTCAACAGTCAAATTAACTACAACTAGCATTATAAACGAGACGAAAAAAATTGGAGAACATTCGAGAATTTCCAGCATTTTGAGAATATTTCAAGAACTTTTGAAATTATCCTTACTTTGGGTATATCCTTGCAAGTTAAAGGTATATTTTCCAATCCTGCTCACATGTAAGGGTCGGCAATATTCTCTAAAAATTAAATGATCTAGAATTTTCCAACACTACTCATGAAGCAGGTATGCATTTGCTGCATAATTCGCAAACCAATGGCATCGAAACAACAGTATTTGACCTGACAGGAAAAACAGCAGAGTTGTGATATCCATACCAAAAAGCTCTAGAAAAACTATATGAAAACCTGGAAATTTATTTTGTGTTGTGTATTGTTATTATTACATTCGCTACACTAGGTGCCTTAGGCTTTCTATCAGGTGGGCCAGCTGCTATGCTGTAAATTGGATGTAAAGCTGAAAAAAAGAATGAAATTAAAAGTACTTATTCTCTTCTACATGTATTTAAATAAGGATTTGAAATTTATATTAAACGGTGAAACAATGCTTATTTTTCCGGATTAAATTTACATTTAAAATCTTCAAATTTTTATACTTACGTTACGATAGTGCTCAAGATTGCCCTAGCTTGAGATCTTATCTTTACTAATTTAATTTCAGGATGTAGGTATTGTTTCCAATAGCTTCAAATTGTAAAAGAATGTATTGCATATAATTGGGCGCCATCTGATTATGACAGTTTTGATAATAATAACTGACCTGGCCCCATTAACCAGAAACTAGAGTCAGATCTAATAAATTTAATTCAACATGTTCGTCATATTCAGTAATGTCAAAGTTAGGTTGGATAAAATATAAATAAAGACTTTCATAATTATATGGGTCAATATTATTCTGTCTAATTAAGTTTAAAAAATTGTGTTTATTCATAAACCAAAAAGTTAAAAAAATAACAACTAGTCATAAAAATCATCGAGTTAAGTCACCATACCCTGTATAAGAGCTCTTATCAAATGGGAACATTTTCATAGAACAAAATGATACAAATAATCGATACATAAACAATATGCAACTTACGCAATGCCCACAAAATTCTAAGAGTCAACAATTCGCAATATCTCATTCAAATTGTTAAATTCACAGAACTGGATCAAAACAAACTAACACAATATTGCTCTTGTCCACACAGGTATAAAAAATTGTCACTGGTCTGTAGAGACTGGAAAAACTTCATAAAATTCCGCAATCACTAATTATCCAAAACTACGATAATTAAAATTCCAATACTGTATTATTTGAATAATTTTGTAAGAAGAAAAGAGTGTCTTTATTAACAGTCAAGTCCGCTGAAACATATGATTTAAATTTTACTTAGTTTTAACTTTATCCGATTTCAGATTATATCCGAACAAGATTTTAGAAAACTTAATTTATTAAGAATTAAACTAGGCGCCGACATTGCAAAACTAAATTGCAACTACCAATACACTGATTACACTCTATTATTTTTATCGGGAAACTGCACGGAATTAAACTTTAGATTTCGATAAAAATTGATTCTCCACAATCACTATAATTACTGTACATTAACATTAACTAAAACGCCTTAAAAATATACTGGAGATGCCATCGGCAATAAACTTTAAAACTACTAATTTGCGGCACGGGATCCAAAGCTCGGCCTACATGTAAAGGCGTCTCGCCCTGTGTATGTGTTTACTTGCTTTATTCAGCCCTGACTTTAGACTAACTGCCAAAAACTAAAGTATTTCGACGGTAGACGGGATTTTAAGAGGGATGTACTTTCAAATAGACAATAAGGGAATGACGTGACTTTTTTAAGCCAACCAACTGAACATAAGAGGAATCCCTTTTGAATTTGTACGTACAAAATTAAGATCGATAAAACACACATGTGGTGTCTAGACAGCCTGTTTGAGAAAGTTCCTTTTGGCGGTAAATTGTGTACTAGTAGAATGTTTTAACTATAAGAAGATTTTTACTCCAATATTAGATTTTAACTCTTATAAGCTCGGAAATAAACAATTTTGTTTTTCTAAAAACAAATTTTATCGATCTGGAAATATTTCGTTTGAGATGACCTTTAACATTTTATGGGGTTTATTTTATGCAGTTTACCAACGATGATATTATATTGAAAGAGAAAATATATGAATACGTAGGACCGCATTTAGAAATTTTTGTTAAATATGCATACTAAATTGCATTATTAAAAAGTCGACAAAAACGTAACGTTACAACGGGTTTTGACATATAAGCGTTACATACGGACAGAAGGGCAGAGACAATGCACTAATTCATAGATTGGTATTTAGGAGTTCTATAGAAAGCCTATTAGTGAAGTTTTGTTTTTATTAATTTTTAAACACCAAGAAACACAGTGGCGTAGCATTAATGGCAGTTATGTTATTTAAGAAATAATAGAATACTGATATATTCTAATAGTGTTCTTCGTTAACAACACGTTTTTCTAATTCGGTGGCTATTTTTTATTCCTCTGAAGTTAAAGCAGAACACACATTCCGGTGACAACGTCCATACGCCACTAGCTATTAATTCTTCATTTATCAACCGATTTAAATCAGATTTTGGTGTTTTACTTATAACTTCATCCCACATTTTTCTAGGTATTTCTTTAATCTCCTAAGACTTCCGGTTGCACTGGTACCGGCAACAAATCCAGAATCTTAAGTTGGATATACTATTTATGTTTGCATATTTCGAAACTACCATAAATTTTTAATGCAATTAGGGCTAGTGCACGCTATGATCTTTTTGTCGTTCAACAGTTTAGTCGGCCGAATGAGTCTGTTGCAACATACGGAGATGCGCGCATTACCGACAAAACAGTTTACTCAACTTTTCTGTTGGGTCTTGTCACAAACCATAATACGACTCAACTGTTCGCCGAAATATTTGAAACATACGATTTCAATATATCTGTGCGCACTAAACGACTAGATGGTCACAAAACACTTATTCTATGGAAACTAAAGAACTTTCTAGGATATACAATATTAACTATCTTTGAACATAAAAATTAACAAGTACTAAAAGAACAAGTTGATAAAAATGAAAATAATGTTGTTATAATTTTACTTACTTATACTATAATTTCATCTGCAAACCAGAAAATAAAAATGTTATTTATTTAAGTTGCTAAATTTCGAATGTATAAAATGTAATTGTTTTAACATTACACAGATTTTATGAAATAATTGGAAGTTGTATATAAACAAATTGTTATTTGAAATATAACATTAGTCAACTCTACTGATCAATTTAATTACTTCCGTTCGAATCTGGTACCGTTGAGTTACTGAAGGGGGGGGGGCATTCCAGAAACACAACCTGTCAAAGAGCGCCAGCAGGTACTGCCACTCCAACACTTGGTGTTTTTTACTCCCTCAAATCCTTAAACAGGTTATGAAATTGACCCTTTTAGTAAGCGTTGGTTAGTTATTGGATGAATCGAATATCTTCTATTTTGATTTTTTCGGTGTCTAATGAGTAAAGAATAACGCCGCGTGGTCAAAAATAACGACCTAGCTCCATCTACCAAATCGCTGATGATCTGGCAAAAGCTCCTATCTGACAATTTTTACCTCCTCCTGTAAAGTAGACAGTAAACAGTAGATATGAGCTTTTGCCAGATCACCTGCGAAATCCATTTTGAGATTGTACTATATCGACGACACGACGACAGTTTAGTCTGTATGCGCGCAATTAAAAAACCAGTTTAGTTCGTTAATGCGCCCACATGGGACTTTCACCAACCGAACTGTCGTTGAATTATCGAGGTATGTGAAGTTAGCGGACAAATTTCGAAAAATCAATTAAATAAACAGAGTTCCGGGTCGCGGCAGAATAGTTCTACAGTTCTTGCTAGTTTTTTAAAGAGTTCTGCAGAAAAACCCCCGAAAACCTGGGAAAACGAAATTGCCCGCCAACTTCACGATGCGGACAAATTATAAAAAATGCAGAATATTTTTGGAGTTCTGAATAGTACGATAATAGTTCTATAGTTCTAGATAGGTTTTAGAAATAGTTCTGAAGAAATAACGGAATAAAAATAAAAAGAAAATTTCAGAAATAGAAACAAAAACTGCGAATATCTTTCAAAATTCACTCCAGATCGAAAAGTTTCTTAAGAACTATTGTTAGAACTCTTCTGCCGCGACCCATAACTCTAATCAGAACTGCGATATCGTTGATTTTATTTCATCCCCTATTATACATCACAGTATTAAAATTAATCTCAAATATTGGGATAACTCCTTTAATTCTCACGCGATCGAAAAAATTATTAAGAACTATTGTTAGAACTCTTCTGCCGCGACCCAGAACTCTAATCAGAACTGCGATATCGTTAATTTTATTTCATCCCCTATTATACATCACAGCATCAAAATTAATCTTAAATATTGGGATAACTCCTTTAATTCTCACGCGATCGAAAAAATTATTCAGAACTATTCTTAGAACTCTTCTGCCGCGACCCAGAACTCTAATCAGAACTGCGATATCGTTAATTTTATTTCATCCCCTATTAAACATCACAGCATCAAAATTAATCTTAAATATTGGGATAACTCCTTTAATTCTCACGCGATCGAAAAAATTCTTAAGAACTATTGTTAGAACTCTTCTGCCGCGACCCAGAACTCTAATCAGAACTGCGATATCGTTAATTTTATTTCATCCCCTATTATACATCACAGCATCAAAATTAATCTCAAATATTGGGATAACTCCTTTAATTCTCACGCGATCGAAAAAAATCTTAAAAACTATTGTAAGAACTCTTCTGCCGCGACCCAGAACTCTAATCAGAACTGCGATATCGTTAATTTTATTTCATCCCCTATTATACATCACAGCATCAAAATTAATCTTAAATATTGGGATAACTCCTATAATTCTCACGCGATCGAAAAAATACATCTAAAACTAAACAAATGTTCTACGTTACAAATTTTCAAAATCACTCTTTACTCTCTGACTATCACCAACCAAATAATGTTTTTTTATAAAGAAGAAATTGTATATTTTAGAACCTTTCTTTTCAAGGTACAAATTTAAAAGGTTTCTAAACTAATTTTCTTTGAAGTAAACACATAATAACCATAAAGCATAGTCAAGAACTCACCAATGACCAGATGTGTTTCCTTAGAATTTAGATTTTATTATATTTTGGAAGTATTAACTGGAAATTACCGTTAATCCCTGTTAGTACTGTACTTGTCACGTAAATATTTAGTTGTAATATAATGTTTTGGTATCTTTTGGCTTCTGTATCACTGTATATTCAAGTATTCTTTGTAAAATCTTTTTCTGCCGATGGTGTAAAAACCGAAATCGCCGAAAATATAATAAAATCTCTTGTAAAATTCAGCCAAGTGTTTATTTATTATTAAATAATCCTCTAATCAGTTTCCCCTAAAAGTTCTCATTGGAAAATGAATAATAAATAACAATAATAATATTTAATTAAAATAAATAATATATAAAACTAAAGATTTAATTAAAAGCATAGCAATACATAAATAGATTCTCCTGTCATAAAATTCTTCTTTTCTCTTCTACGGCAAAACCTTTCATGTTTAGTGTTGTATTGTGTGTCGGCAAGTTTTAAGACATTCATAACTTTAAGAAAACATTCTTAACCAAGCAAACATTGTCGCAAATGTCCGTTTGAAGTTTCCAAAATAAACAGTTTTAAATGCATTCATCCTTCTAAACCACTTTGCTCTTTACTAAAAAAATACCTGGTTACACCCTTAAGTTTTTATTATTTCTGGTTTATTGTGGTTATAAATAATTCAATATGAATTTTTAAGTAAACATATTATTGTGTTTAGTTCTTTGGGAAGACTGCTATTTAAAAATATTAGTACCTTTATCAATAAGATAGGAAATTCCGGATTAAAAATCTTTTTGAATATAATTGAATAGAAACTACAGTTTACTTATTAAATGATTTGGGCAGGTAATGGTACCTAACAAAAGCGTCTTACTGTAACTAATCCCTTTCCCTATATTGATTATTTATAGACAAGTTGTGAATAGTTTGTGAATGTCTTTGAAATGATTGTTTACTAGTTTCTTTCAAAAAAACTGGCTAAGGAAATAATAAAACCTTAATTCTAAAGTAAGAATTTTAATTGAATATCTTATATATAAAAGTCCCGTGTCTCGAATTATTCCCGGGACTCGAGACAACGGAAAATTGGGGAATTCCCGGAACACAATGTCTCGGGTCAAAATCCCTAGTCGTATCGTCAAAAAAAGTGATATCGGTAAATCACTAATTTTCACTTAAGGTTAGTTTTTCGTAAATAAACGATTACTGTTGCATGACAATTTGAAAGAATTATTGCTTAATAATCACATAAACGTCACGCAGTAGAAAGGTGAAAGATTCTACAAGATCAAACCTGTAATATGTCAAACACATAAAACGTGGTTTATATTGTCCATTATTAAGAATCATCCTTCCCTGCACCAATATGGCGGCGGTCTGCTTACTCTGATCGACCAGCTGAGAATTCAAAGAACTATCCCAATATTTAAGCTTAATTTTGATTATTTGATGTATAATAGGGGATAAAATTAAAATCAACGATATTCAAAGAGTTCTAACAATAGTTCTTAAGAATTTTTTCGATCGCGTGAGAATTAAAGGAGTTATCCCAATATTTAAGATTAATTTTGATGCTGTGATGTTTAATAGGGGATGAAATAAAATTAACGATATCGCAGTTCTGATTAGAGTTCTGGGTCGCGGCAGAAGAGTTCTAACAATAGTTCTTAAGAAACTTTTCGATCTGGAGTGAATTTTGAAAGATATTCGCAGTTTTTGTTTCTATTTCTGAAATTTTCTTTTTATTTTTATTCCGTTATTTCTTCAGAACTATATCTAAAACCTATCTAGAACTATAGAACTATTATCGTACTATTCAGAACTCCAAAAATATTCTGCATTTTTTATAATTTTTCCGCATCGTGAAGTTGGCGGGCAATTTCGTTTTCCCAGGTTTTCGGGGGTTTTTCTGCACAACTCTTTAAAAAAACTAGCAAGAACTGTAGAACTATTCTGCCGCGACCCGGAACTCTGTTTATTTAATTGATTTTTCGAAATTTGTCCGCTAACTTCACATACCTGAATTATCACTAGCCCTTATACTTAATTTATTAACCTTTGTTGTCATCACAACGAAAAAACAACTTTTATAATTTAAAATCTAGAAAGCCGTGAAATATCCATAACCATTAGAAATCGATCAATTATGATTAATGAAATTTGAAATCGATGCTTTTTTGTTTTTAAGAGCGGTCTTCACGGCATGGGTTTTACGCCCAAACTCATTTTTTCAAGTGCAACGTCATGTAACTTTTTCATTGATTCCATATGTCTTTTTAAGCTTTTGAAGATATAAGAAATATCACCTACACGATACCTTACATTAAAATTGTTCAGGAAAAAAACTTTTTGTGGATAGCGTAGTATCCTCACAAGTTTATGCCGAACATTTATTATACTTTTTTTTGTCATATTTGTGTTTTGTTTAGTCATGCCTTATTGATCCTGTGATTAATTCGGTCTTGGGCAGGCCTAACAATGGAGATACCCATCTCTACTCTTCACTGTAGAATAATGGAATGACACCTACTGAGAAAAACCATTCAAAGCGACATGAGATTGGACCTAGATTCAGGAAAGATTATTTGGCTCCGGGATCGATCTCGCAGGGCCGGATGACCTCAGATGTTGGTCTGTAAGTAACAGTCTGCAATGAAATAAAAAATAGCTACAGCTTGCAGCTTGTACAACATGGCTGGAAGCTTTTCAAAATCATAGCACCATAGAATTCGACGTATTTTTGCAAGGCAATAAAATTTTTATAGTTACGTACTCGCGGTTATCCCGTTCTAGCGTTGCTGATGAATAATCAAGAAGAAAAAAAAGCCAAAAAGAAAAATAGTCTTTAATTTCCTTTTTGACGTTTTCTGTCTCATCAGTAACGGAGACCTGAAGATATTCGTATCAAAAGGTGCTTCAAATCACAGGGTGATCAATTTCAATAATGTTTCTAATATTTCCTATTATCCATCTAATAAATATATCTTATACCAACACATCTGTATACTTTCATGTCTTATTTGTCTTTTCTTTAATACTCTTTGCATTAAATGTAGTTTATGAATGACATTCAATGTATTCCACTTACGTATTAATGCAATAAAATTCTATTTAACGTTTACATTGAAATTAACAAAACGGCCAATGCCTTTCATAAATTAATACTTTAAATGTTACGTGTGTGTAATTCTTATTCAATTAGAATTCTAACGTATTGCATTAAGTGATTTCAACAGATGATCGAGCGGTAAACCTAATCGATTGGTTATAAATTCCATCAGCGAAATAAACGCAAAGCAATAAGGATAGAAAATAAAACAGAAATCTTAACAGATGTGCTCTTTTATTCTTCTCATTCTTTTATGAATGTGTAGTACTCTCAAGAAGAGTGTAAACTTTTTTATACCAAGTGAAAATAAATACGAACTTCCCATTACCTCAACAAACAGATGACAGCTGCGCTTTTAACTCGTCTGTATTATGGCAATCTAACCGTAAATTTAGCAGAACGGATGCAATTTTATTTTTTTAATCGTATAAAAGGAATCGATTATTATTCTACACATCAATTACATATTTTTTGTTTTTATTTGAGAGTAATCTTGATTTGCATTGTTTTATCATTTAAGCAATGTCTAGTTTTGTAAACAATTAGAAAAGTATTTTTTCAATTATATGTTCCTGTCCTAAGTCGAGATACAAAATGAATTTACAAAGGAAACTCTTCAATAGGCTGAATTATAAATATCGGAGAAGAGTAATAATTCTACAATGCAAACGTTATACTTTAAATATACATTACATACGGGGTGTTTTTTATATGAAGAGTTTTGACTTAATGGGTAACATATGAATAAAGGAAGAAGGCAAAAACGAATAAAATTCCACACTATCTCAAAAATAAATTTTTATTAAAAATTGTTGGGCACCCGGAAAATTAATCAAACTGAAGACGGATCTGGTGTCTGGAGGAGCTATTATTTCTATGCTGATCATTTATTTAATTTATGTCAAACAAAAAGATGTTTACTATTTAAACTGTTTATAGGTAGTATAAACACATAAATTTGTCAAGTAGACTAAACAATGACAGCACCTAAATAAATAGTTTTTTTTTTTGTTATTATTACACTGCAACTACTGAATTTCCGTATTAGGTTGCAAATTGTTATTCTTATTAATGATAATGAATTTGAATTGTATTTAATCTCAGACATCGTTAGAAATAATAAGTAAATCGGTAGCTTAATAAAATCAATTAACAGTTAAAATTTCCGTAAAACGAAATATTAAAAACATGACATGTCCTTATCCCGAAATTATCATTTGCATAGCTGGAATTAAACTACTAAAAACGTACAAGATCGTTCATTTTAAAAATAACAGTGGCATGGTAATGTTATACCATTATTGCTATCGATTAAAACAGCGTAATAATTAATGACGTGACGTAATAATTAATTCATTTAGAAGATACTTAGTTAGATATAAAACCTACCGCTTTGAAAAAACTTTACTACTATCCATTTTTTTCTAGAGTCCTCTGACTTTGAAAGCGTATTGCTCGGGAACAACTGAACCAAATGAAATATTTTAAAAACGAGCAAATAGTAAATTTATTTCTACATACAACAGTAAAACATTATATTTCTAACTGGTATACTTTTGTTTTTATCGGACGATACGCAATAAAAGGTACCCATTTTTAGGGACAATTTCATTGAAAGTAAGTTAACTGATTTTTTTCTCAGAAAGTATATGTCATATATCTATGAGATTTTTGTAGAGGTTAGAAAGAAACCTTGCGGTTTTTATGTTATTAATTTTCAGACGAAAAAGTGTTTTATTTAAGTTTTATGCGCAAAAATAGCAAACTATGCGTTCTTGTTTATTAATAGAGATAGCGTCAAAATTTTTTCGCTAAATCAACACTTTTCATGTGTAGACATTATTTTTCTCAAAAAAATGTTCCTAATCTTAATAATAAAAATGCGGAAACAAAAAAACGATTTTTGATGACAAGCGGTTTCGACAAAAAACGTTTTTTTTGTTATTGCACTTTTATTGTTCAAATTCGGAATATTTTTAAAGAGAATAATGTCGACATATGAAAAGTGTTAATTTAGCGAAAAAAATTTGACGCTATTTCCATTAATAAACAAGAACGCATAGTTCGCTATTTTTTCATATAAATCTTAAATAAAATACTTTTTCGTCTGAAAATTAATAGGATAACAACCGCAAGGTTTCTTTCTAACCCCTACAAGAATGTCATAGATATATGACGTATACTGAGAAAAAAATATTTAACTTACTCTCAATGAAATTGTCCCTAAAAATGGGTACCTTTTATTGCGTATTGTCCGATAAAAACAAAAGTATACCAGTTAGAAATATAATATTTTACTGTTGTATGTAGAAATAAATTTACTATTTGCTCGTTTTTAAAATATTTAATTTGGTTCAGTAGTTCCCGAGCAATACGCTTTCAAAGTCAGAGGACTCTAGAAAAAAATTGATAGTAGTATTGTAAATAAATCTAACAAAATATTAAGAATTCGCAGAAGGGATAGTACCGCATTTCTTTGAAAAGTTTTGTGATTTGTTTATTGAATTGCCCCTTTTTAGACACTATTGTTATCTGCATTTTTATAAAGTTCCTTAAATGTGCTCCTTCAGGCAGGCATTTCTAATCTACGTTCAAATCGTCGAAGAAAATATGACAACACTTGTGCAAAAATTAATTATACCTGATTATTGTAAGTTGACGGATTGACCAAAATGAAACATTTTGTATAGATAAACAAATAACCCAGATACTGTAAAATAAAACTTCCCTAACTAATAATTACCGTTAGGTGTAAATGCCCCATGTTTTATTATAACATGTGTTAGTTAATATGAATACAAATGCATATTTAATAAAAGTTTTTGTATGACGCATCCCTTTTATACTAACGGATCATATTTCTAAAAAGTACTTTATTTACGTTAAGACATGCAGACATCCATAAATTACTTTTTTATGTGATATACAATAATAATTTTTAAAAGGCACGTAGATCTAAAAAAGGGTATCACATTTTTAAATTACATTTGTACACATTATAGTTCAACCAAAAATACAACAAATGAGTCATCACAAACACGTGGGCGAAAATGTAAAATGCATCTAGAATTACGCGAAGACCACGCTATAATCTAAATGATAAAATAAACAATAAATGAGCTAGAAAGATTCAGTAGCGGAACAAACCCATTTTTAATTAAAAATAAATGTAAAATCAGCAATGAAAATTTGTTGGTTCTAGCGTCTTCCTATCTTATTTCACCTCGGGTCGTATTTCTTTATTCCGGTGTGATTACGAAAATGACTCATTTCTTGTATTCTTGGTTGAAGTATAAGGTAGGTACGTGTTACAGGGTCGGACTTGAAAATAAATGAAACTTTAAAATTCATTTTCTCGAAAACTATTCATTTGAAGAACAAACTTTATAAGGAAAATTTGCTCTACTCTATTCCACCTATCTACCATTTACCCAAAAACCTTCAATTAAATTACATCCTGTATACTTGATACCTCAAGATGTCAGTGAACTTTGAGTTGAAAATCGATATGCTAGGTCTTCTCTGAACGATTGTGTTTGAAATGCTTTGAAAGAAATAAAATTGTTGAAATTAATAATTAATTCATGTCCATGAGTTACGAATTCAAAATTTACTTACCACACCTTCAGATTGAAATACTCCTGAAACTCGGCCAGATACAGAAAAAGATATTCCACAGACAAAACCGATTTCAAAGTCGAATTGAAAGCTACGGTATGTGAAGCTAGCAGACCCATTACAGCCGGAACGGTTCTAACTAGTATATTAACAATTAAAGACTCTTTAAATCATTTTTTCTGTTTTTATGGGTACTGCAAAGCTTTAAGAAAAGGTAGCAAAAGCACTAAAGGAAATGGAGTTTAACATCCATGAAATGTTTATTACAGAAAAATTAAAGGCTCTTTAAATGCTTTTTAAATAGCTCAAAATTTATTTTTATGCTCTATTAGTTTTTTGTTTTTACGGGTTTTACCAGATTTTAAAAAGTTAGCAGCACCCACTGAACAAAATGGAGCTATTATTTTTTTGACAACAGCCTTGAAACGAGATTTTTATTATGAAATAATTATAGGCTCTTTAAAGGATCTATATAAATAGCCAAATATTAGTTCCTAGGCTGTATTATTTTTTTGAGCTTTAAAAGAGTTAAACGGAAATTAACAACCTTGAAACGAAATGCTTATTACAGAGTAATTAAAGGCTATTTAAATACCAAATAACGAAAAATTAATTCTTGGGCTATATTGTTTTTTAATTATAGGTTACACAGAACGGGTTCGGGTAGAGAATAATTAATATAAATTTAAAAAAAGTTGAAATCGTAAAGCATTTTGAATGCAAATAGAAACGTCGCGTTAACCAATTATTTAATAAAAATTAATTAACCGTGACATAATGCTTCACCATCCTTCAGTTCACTATTTAAAGCACAACGTTCCTGGTTCTACAAGATCAAGAAATCATCAGTGGCGTGCGGTGAGAATTTAGGCTAGGGAAGCAACCACGATTTTAATTATAATACACCTAAGTACAGGTGCGGATTAACGGGGAGGGAATAATCCCCCCCCCCAATTTAGAAATAAGTTTACATAGAATAGAAACAAATAATGTTTGTTTAATTATTATTTATTAAAACAATTATTTTTCCAAAGATTTCCCCCTCGAAATACTTCTCTGTATCCGCCCCTGCTAGGTACAATAAAAAACAGTGTTATAATTATTAAGCTTAAAAGTTTTTCAAAGAAGCACTTTTACACTTTATACTTATGGAATTTGTTGACTATCATTCTTTATTTAAAAAAAAACTACTACTACGTATCAATTTTCCGGTCTTTCTTAGCAAAATACCGGTACAGGTTTTAATCTTTGTTGTTAAATTTGAAAGATCTGGTTTTGATCTGCCTTTCTTAATAATTTGTAATTTCTCTTCAAAACTGTATGCGAAAAATTCATTATTAATAATTTACAAACTGAACAAACAATCGTCCCGATTCGGCTGTATCGAAGGTACTCGAACCTTTCACCGAAGCAGTTGAATTTGCAGTCGTGACGATAATGCAATTTTAAATTTGGATACAGGCAAACTAAATAGAACTATTTGTCTTTAAAAAAATACAACTTATAAATTAAAATAATAAAATGCGACAAAATACAGTCTCATTCGCAGATTTACATTACTTAAGTAACACTAAATCGAACAAATAACCAAATTATAATAAACATTTGGGAACGAAGCACAATAAAAATTACGACCAAACAATGTTAACCAGCCAAACAGCATCCGTCTATTATAACACCCCGCGCTCGCTGATTCACGCCAAGGTTAAGAGACGAGCATTTGTAAGCAGTGCTTATATTAAGTGTATGTATCACATTTGAATCGGTATTACCTTTCCGTGCAAGTTTAATGACCCTAATTTAAAATAGTACTCTAAATAATTATACTTTTTGCTGTACAGAGTTGATATTGAGCTTTAATTTGATCAATATTTCAATTTAAATAAACGATAACCATAATTTTACAAAGTATTTTTGTTAGCATTGTTTTTATTTTTAATAAATTCTCAAGGCAAGCATTGCTTCCATTGCTTCCATGGACCGCACGCCACTGGAAATCATTCAAAAAAACTCTTAACAACACGTTTTTCTAATTCAGTTGCTATTTTGTTACTGCTTCAGAAGTTGGGGCAGACCGGTGATAACGACTACTATATGCGACTATAGCTATTATTTTCATTTATCAACCGATTTTAATCAAATGTTGGTGTTTTATTTATAACTTCATTCTCTATTTTTATAGATATTTCCTTAATTTCCCTAAGACTTTCCGTTGCACCAGTACCAACACCAACTCCAGAATCTTAAATGGGATGTACCATTTGTTTGTATCTCGTATATCCATATCGAATCTACTACAAATTTTGAATTTAATAACACTCCATTTGTTAACTTTTGTTGCCATGACAATGAAAATACAACTTTAATAATTTTAAGTCTAGAAGGCCGGGAACTATCCAAAACCATAGGAATCGATCAATTGTGATTTAAAAAAGATTGTTAACGCTTAACATTGTGGTTTTTACCCCGAAACTCATCTTTTTCATTATTTCCATAGACTTTTTTACCCTTCCAAAGATACCACATACGTATAGAACTTCTGGGAGGCATTTACTATAATAATTCCTTTTCTGATATTTATGTTTTGTTTAATATTTGTTTAACTAATAACCGTTATTGTCTTGTTTATATCGAATTTATGGCTTTAAAGGCTCTTTAAAGGCTTTTTAAACAGCCAAAAAACTTTTTATCCTGTATTAGTTTTTAATTGCTACGGGTTTTTCCAATTTCAAAAAGTTAGCAACACACACTAAAAAAATGGAGTTTAAAGGCCTTCAACGCGAAATGTTTATTACAGAATAATTAAAAGCTCTTTAAAAGTTTTTAAATACCCAAAAACTAATTCCTAGACTGTACTTTTTTTTAAATTGCGGCTTCTGCTAGCTTCAAAAAACTAGTACCACTCACGAATAAGGAGTTTAACAGCCTTGAAACGAGATTTTTATTATAAAATAATTACAGGCTCTTTAAAAGCTATATACTTAAATAGCCAAATATTAGTTCCTAGGCTGTAACATTTTTTTTAAATTACTGGTACTGATGCTAGCTTTAAAAGTATTAGCTGCGCCCACTAAAGAAAACGGAACCTAACAATCTTGAAACGAAATGTTTATTACCAGGGCGTATTACCGTAAAAGCGCAGGAAGCCCGGGCTTCGGGCGAAATCTTTTTAGGGGCGGCACGAGTCAAAAACTGAATACGTAAAAAGAAAACATATAAAAGCAAATAGAAGTACGGGCTTGATTCTATCTACAAAAAAACCTTCGGAAGAGTGCAATTATACCTGTATGACTATATAAATGGTTTTATTTGAAACAATAAACGAATTGGGGAACATGAGGGAAAACTCTTAAGAAAACTTAAGTCTTAAGAGAGTTAAAAATTATTTAAGGTCGAAATTATCTAAATCTAAATTAAGCGGTTTAGCCATGATGACCATAGAATCAATATTTATGAAAAATCTCGATTTTCCAGATTTTATTGAAACTTTTGCTGTGTAATATTTCTAAGCGCTCACAAATCTTCCTTATTGACAAAAAACCACTTGTGACAGATGTAGTTCGAAAATTTGATTTTCTCATCTCCTAATACGAATTTACGACGGCTCGGAGTCTTTTGTAATGGAGTCTTTTGCTAATTATATCATTCCAGATATCTGACCGATGATACGAATCGCATGATATTTATCAGCGAGGATTCTTATTTAACCAAGCATTCAGACCTTGATACTCGCCTTGCATATGCACACAATGTAATTAACGAATGTTTTGGAATTTAAAGTTACAAATTTTCCCTCCTTGATGCTTTTTGCTTTTCAAAAGCACTTAAATGCTGCGTTTTATTTTTTCTATTGATTCTTGAACATGAATATGCAGACGCACATCATACTTTGAAAGCAAAAGGATCAGTTCTAAAAAATCCCATGATCGACGTTTTCATTTTCTAAGGTGCAAGCTGCTTCTGCTTTTCCTCGGTAACCTGAACATCTCGCAATGAATTTCACGATGTCAATAATTCGCTCCATTATTTACTTCTCTCCTATTTTTCACTTGCTCAAATCTCAGGGCCAATTGACTACCAGCAACTAAATGTTGGAAATATACTTTCTTCAAAGAAAAAAATATGCTTGGGAACATGATACTTAGAATAGTCGTGATCCTGAATTATCCGGTGAAAATGATTTCTATCAGAAGAGCCCCTGATAAAGACACTGTAATCTGAAGATTTAGCAAATGCTAAACAAACGCTACAAAATAAGGCCTTGCTTGATTCACCTATCCTTCCCGCTGAAACACATTTTGAAGAACGGGATCTTTGGTGCTTTGCCGTGGATGAAATTTGAAAAATTTTATGAAAAACTTAAACCATTTGGTCTCGGTCGTTTAAAATAATTGGAATAATCTTCAGCTTCCATAAGTAGAGTTTCATCCGTAGGTTGAAACGGGCAATTTCCTCAAAATCTTCTTCAGGTATTTGAGTTGTTGCAGTATATTCTTGTATAAAAGCTCTTTCTGTTTCATATTCAGTAGTATTCTCCGGAGCTTCATCATCTGAAACAGCGACCTTGTTAGTTTCTTTGGTAGATTCAGGATCAATATCCAATTCAGGTCCCTCGTCTTTAGAAGTAGATACAATAGCATGAAAAGAAAAAATATCGCTGATCTTCGAACATTTGGCAGTGCTGCTTTCTAATAATTTACGTTTTTTCTCTCTCAGTTTTTCCGCCCCATCTTTCCTCTTTTTCCTTTTGTTATTGGGCATTATTATGTCAACTGGGAGGAGTGGAAGGATCACAAGTTCACTCCGAAGAATCACTGGCCGTTTAGCATAGACCGCACAAAATCGACTAAAATCAAAACGTGTTTAATCATAATTTCACATGAACATGACTATATTTACACTTCAAATGTAACCGTACACAACACGAAAACTAATTAAACTAACTAAAGTGCGCTCTTTCAAAGGAAAAAGATCAGTCAGCCTCGAGGAGACTAGAAGTATTTTCTCAGACTTGCACTGGATACAAATAAACTGGTATGGGATCTTACATCCCGCACTGGAAGCCGCGGTTGGGCCGCGGCCTTTCATAAAAACGATCGATCCCCTGCAAAATATCAATCAACTAACCTATGTTTTTAAAATTTGCTAAAAAGTAAAACATCTCAGAACTTTATCGGCCCAAAACGCTTATATTTTTAAAATTGGAAAAAACGGGGATTTCCCCGGTATCCCCGCTGGCCAATCACACACTGTTCCTAAGTATTCACTTTCTTCAATGAAAAAATGTTTATTAATATGTATTTGTGTTTAATAATGTATAAGAAATGCTTATTAATAATTTCATAATTCATAACCGAAGGGGGCGCAAAATGTCGCAGGCTTCGGGCGCCTGTCTTGCTTAATACGCCTCTGTTTATTACAGAATAATTAAAGGCTGTTTAAATACCAAATACTCAAAAATTAATTTTTAGGTTATATTGTTTTTTAATTACAAGTAACACAGAATGGTAGATGGGATATGGTAGATCCTTCAGTCTTATCTTAATTACTATAAAAATTGCAACATCCACGATGCGCAAAACCCCAGAAATTTTGCGGGCGAGCTATGGTAGCTTTAAGCTTAGTTTCTGTAAGCATGTAGATGTGGATAATAAAGACTAAAACTGATTGCATACTTTATTAAAAAATATAGATAAGCAATAATCGTGCATCTCCTAATTAAAAAATTAATAGAGTATCAAAATTAATTTTTGGGTTTTAAAATAGCCTATAAACGACATTTAATTACTCTGTAATAAACATTTTGTTTCAAGGCTGTTAAACTCCGTTTTCGTTAGTGGGTGCTGCTTACTTGCCTCTAAGTTAACAAGCCGCGAATAACTAAAATATCTAATATTTATAGATAAAAGGAAGTGACCGCCTTCCTGTGTGCCTGTCTGTTAGGAGTAGTCTCTGAGATTTTGACCGGTTTTGATGAAACTACGACTAATGCATTCATTCCTTGGAATCCTGAGAGGATCATAGACTATAAACCATCATCATAAGTAACCAAGTGGCTGAGCAGGATTCATTAATGGATCAGGGGTGCTGAATAGATTACTGTGTGTGGCCATTTGTAGGATCGGGTGAAGCAAGACAGAAGCACTATCAATTCAGGCAATCCTTTAAGTCTGTTTTGTAATTTTCCTTTTTCATCGGAATATTACTTTCCTGGACTAAAGATTTGACACAGGAACGAAATATGATATGATCGGATCCTGCGACTGTCATAGCCTGTATAGCATCATGAGAAATAAACAAGATAACTGAGTAATAACCAAAAAATGGACACTCGCAGCAACAGCGCTTAGTAAAGGTGCTATATGCAGCGGCATGCGTAACTTCAGGCTAAATTTTGCTAAATATTTCATTTCGCCAATAAGTTCTATTTATACTAATCGTAATCATGTTTGTTATTTTTGATCCCAAGATTCCAAAAGTGTTTTACGTGGAGCACCTGACGTTAGACTTAACCGCCACGTTCCTTCCAAGAGGAATTAATTGAGATACGCTCAATCAGCGCGCATATGCTTAGCACATGCTCCCAGTTACTCACTGGTTGGAGCGAGGTTGCCTATCCACCCTCTACTAGCTCATCAGTTTAGTGCCGGAGCGATTAACTTAATAAGTGCTCACCCGCCGGCACCCTCCCTTCCTCTTTCATACGGGGTCAAGTACCTCGTCCAGCATTAGGACTATTCCCTAACCTAGGTTCGGTACATCGGAACCCTCCAGAGGGTTCTTTCACCAAGCCCTAGTTGGGGCCACTGCCCGATCGAATCCAACCTCAGATGTGGCGGGACTTGGTTTGAAGCGGTTTTGCCACCCCGATCTCCCAGTTATAGACCTGGTGTGCCCTTGACAGAGCTTCGTTTCGAGGCTACTTCGTAGGGTCCATCAAAGTAGCATCCCGGTGTGTACCCGTTAGGGTGAAGTTGTCTTGGACGTGAGGGGCTATGTATTTTCGACTTATCAACGCCCCTTAAGCGTAGGTCTCTAGACGATTTCTGGGAATCCGACGACTGGAACTGCAAGCCAAAGCCGGGCCCCCGTACTGTCATTTCCGAAACAAAAGTAGGTCAGCGAGCGTACTCCCCGACGGAAATAAATTTCACTAGATTCTCCTGCATTCGTCTAGGTCAGACAGCGGGATACTAAGCTCCATAAAAGACCCTGACGTCAGGTAAGAATCTTTAGAATCATCGTCGAGAAACACTTGCGTGTAACTCTACCACCCATTCCTTCTGATTGCGTCATCCGTTACCCAGACAGGCCTGAGATTGGGTAGACAACAACTAGTTCTAAGTATGATCTCCGTGTGGTCTGCCTACAAGTTAGTCTCGAATCCTAGTGCTCCTCGACACCTCTAACGACTGACCTCCCTCTGTCTTCTGGACTAGTCTCGGATACTGTGGAAGTCCGACACCTTCAACGACTGCTTCTTCGTTCACCCTAGTTATTTCTGATTGTGATAAATTAGATGTTATTGTAACTGTAGTATTGAAGTATTTCATTTTAGTTTATTTTTCTCAAATTGGTCTAAGCTCCCTACATTAACGTTACAAGCACTGGATTTCATTAAATTAACATTTGCAAAAGTATTTGTTACGTAGACTAATCATAAATAATAGTGGACCTAAACACGATCCTTGTGGTATTCCTAAAATGTATTGTTTCTGGATTAGTCAACCTCACAAAATGTCGTAATTTGATATTTTTAAGTACACCATCAATATATGCTTCGTATTTCGTATTGGTTCCGGTAGTTTTAGGAACCGGAATAACGGTAGCTATCTGAAGTTCATGATCACATTTTTTTTAATAAATTTCGTTCCTATTACAGTAACTGTGATTGAAATAACAGAGCTACCTATTATTATTAGTAAATCAATGATGCACTTTTCGTGTGCAACTATCTTCAAGCAAAATAACATTGAGACTATTAAATAAATTGTTTCTGTAATATTCACTTTCCGGTAAGCGAGTTCTATCTAGGAAATCAAAAGTAACGTTATATAACGTGTCTTAAAATGACCGTTGGTTGCGTTCGCGTATCAAATCCTCAATATTGTTTATAACTTTTTCCTACTAACATTTCCTCTTTTAACTGTAACACGACCACGACAATATAAATAAAGCCACGTATAAAACTGAACCTCTTTCTTTTTTAATTGCCAACTTCCATTAAGCAAAATTGTTTTACAAACGTTACAAAAGAGAGAAGTGAAGAAATTTGTTGCGATGGACTACATTTTCCCTTTTGTAAATAGATAAGGATGGTATAATCTAAACAGAAATATTGAACGGAAGTAGAGACCCACATTTTAAATTTTACTCTTTCTTGGTGAATAATCGTGGATGTATGTATACTTTAATGGAAGACTTTTAGCAAAACGAAGAATTTATGACCTTGTCGCAATTAAAATGTAATTTTACGCTGCAATAAACGATTTCCTTTCATATATCTCAGATTTCGCCAGTATATAATATGTTCTTTATATAAAATATTAATAACATAATATTTAATACTAACAACTAAGAAAAAGGAAACAAGAGGAAGACACAAATGTTTAATAATAGAATTTCCAAAGATTTAAATTTTAAATTTAATTTTAGTAAATAATGTCTTGTTCATTAAATTGGTCTGATGGGTTTTCAAACGAAGTATCTTAACAATGCAAAGGTCACCTACTAATAAATGCGATAAAATTCCTGCTAATAATAATATAAAAACATGTAGCATATTTCAATAATTACACCTTTGAATTATTCCTGAAGTTTTCATAAAGCCCACAGTATTTGAATTTGAAAAGAGAACTATTTAATGAATAGTTATTTATTAATTGTTTATTATCATATACTTACTGTTAAAAGCTCCAACACTTATTCTAATCTGTAATGTAAATAGCAATACTAATAGCTATTATTGTCTAGTAATTTATGTATTACTATCCTGACTTATTATTAAATATCGGTTAAAGTGCTTGGGAAATATGAATTGCACTTTTGTGAATTATGAATAGAAATTAAGGACTGGTTATTAAATTTAACCAAATTCTTTCTGATAGATGATTTACATTTTAGTCATTACATATATTACGTTCTTTGAGATTTATAACTAGTTTAATATTATGATATTTGAAGGCACGTATTAACTTTTGGTAGGTCTGTAAGTTGCTTCACTGGTCTCCTTCTATGATTACATTTCTTTTGCAAGCTTTATTTATATTTTATTCTAGTTTACGTTATCCTTCAAGGTCTAAATTTAACTGATCCTGTTTTTGTTCAATTTTTGACAGCTCTGATTATATCGATTGTTTGATTATTTATTTATTATAATATTCTATTACAAGAAATTCACTTGAACCTGAACTTTTCACTACCAAACTAGCTTTAGTAGTAGATATTAACCTTTGTTAGAGCAAGAGTTTCAAATATGCAGGCTTGGAATGTTCAGACGCAAATTCGTTAGTTTGCAAAGCTTTAGTAATTTCAAAATCAAAATATTTACATTTTTTTTACCTAGCGTTTGCTTTTCTGAAATTTGTTATAAACATTCACTATCATATTAATAATATTTTTTAAATTAAACTTGTAGCAAACTACATTCCTCAAAACAAAAGCCCTACGATCAGGCGTGATTTGTAGCAACGCTTTTTTGTTACTCTAAAATTCAAACTACTGGATAGTTACTGTACTAAAAGCTCCGGCTGAGATCTCTAATTATACAAATTTAAATTCAGGTGTGGGTGTTAACCCCAGAAGCTTCTAATTAATTAATTAATGGAATTAGGAACAAATATAAAAAATGTTGGGAGCCACCAAATCTGAGGATTTTTAGATTTAGAAAAATTTTCACTATCAAACTGCTGACCTGGAGAATCAAAACGGGAGCAAATCTTCTGAATTCTGAACTATTATTTTTCTCGTTTAACTTTAACGGCGAACTTCAATATAATTAAATGCAATAACAATAAATTGCAGTACTGAACAATTTTTTTTCGAGTTTTTAACTACAACGATACATAACACTACATACTCGAATGTTGCTCAACTTTTATGTTAACCAACTGTCATTATGTAAAAGTTGTATCGATTTGACGTAATTTTTGTAGAGCTAACACAAATTCTGTTAATCCACTATCTTACTATGAAAACGGAAAACCCCTAAAGGTAAGGATCATTAACGTTAAAATTCCGAATGCTGTAACCTATCTTCTTAAATATGTAACTAATATCACCCTTAATTAAACATAACTTCGTTAATCAAAACAATTAACTTCAAAATTTAATTGCAGATCAAATTTCCCTCACAACTTTTTCTTTAAAATCCGGTAAACTGGGTTATTTACGTTAAATTTATTAACATTAAAAACTTTAAACGATAACTTGAAGCAAATAAGCTTCCTGTACTGTACGATAATACACAAAACGGCATTAGCACAAATAATTACTGCTCTTAAAACTGTAACCTTATTCCATACATAAAACTTATAATCTTAGGAACGCCAATAACCATACTAATTTGGCCGGATGTCTCCCAGAAGAGAAAACCCCCGCCTCGACTCTCTAAACGAAGATTCGATGTACACTGTCTAAAGTTTAATATAATGACAAATAATTTTAAGAGGGACATTTTAAGTTGGCCAATAACGAAACAACGTGGCTTTCACAAGCCAATCAAAGATTATTATTTCGGAACAAAGAATGTTTGAAATGAAGGGACTTCA
The DNA here is from genome assembly GCA_929113105.1 of Agrypnus murinus. Classification (NCBI taxonomy): domain Eukaryota; kingdom Metazoa; phylum Arthropoda; class Insecta; order Coleoptera; family Elateridae; genus Agrypnus; species Agrypnus murinus. The sequence continues at coordinate 36,150,686 of OV816025.1, read as the reverse complement.
CCCGTAATTGAGGTCTGCAATATTTGCAGTAATTTAATACACTGGAATCGAGAGTTTATTTATACAAAACCTACTAAAGAACACATACAGGGAAATCATAAATTAAAGCCGAATAAATTCTGTTAATGTTTTTCTTCTACGAAATAAGATTATGAACATAACGCCTTAAAATGATCGTTCACACCAACGAAAACTTTGCTAATTTTAAAATGTTTATAAATACACAATAGTGATTCGTAACACTTAAAAGAAGGCATTATTTAGCTTAACGTATTTGCAGTTTTGACGCATTCAAAATTGTTACACTGCACAGGATCGTACTGGGATTCCTTTACTATTTATACATACTTATTATTTATACAGGAACGATAACACTATCTTACATACTGCATCCTGTCTTGTACGTGACTTAGTACCGTTGCAGTAGACATTTGTTTTCAATGCATACATTGTGTTAGTGGTGGGATCTTGTCAAGGTTAAGCGCATTCGAATTATTAGTTTGTATCTTTCTGTAATACTTGGAATGCGTTTTACTTTCACAAGATCCCACCACTATTATCAATTTGTATATATTTTTCTATTGGTTGCATGGCCTAGCGCTATGAGTCCCGTCAAACGATATTTGTGGTTAAGATACGTTGGCCTGGGTCAGAAGTTGGGTAGGTAACCCCTATAATGGTGCGAAAATTGTAACAGGTCGTGTTTCGGAGGGCACGTTAAGCCGTCGGTCCCGGTTACCAGTTAAACTAGCAGTCGTTAAGTCTTCCCTTAGTTACCCCCGTCTTACTCCTTTCTCAGACTTACCTCCCCTCGACTTATGTCCCTCTCTGACTTACCTCATTCCTTCTCCTGACTACCTTGAAGTAGAAAACTGGAAATTTTCTTTTATTAAAAAGTTTTTTAAAATTATTAGCTTGGAAGATAAAAATTTGAGTAGTTTCCTGATGTGTTCTGCCGAATCATGTTTATCCTTATAGATTTCCCGCTATTCTGGGTTACAAATTTAAATTAAAAAAAATGTAGTGTGGAAAATTTAGTATTTTAATTAGTGGCCATTGGTTATACACTTATATACAACAAGTGTACAAAACAAAACTGTAATAATTCTATAAATTTCCCATTTGGCGTTTGAGGACGGCAAATACCTTTAGAGTCTGTTCTCGAGCTCCAATTCCCTAACTAGCCATGAATCTAGTGCTCCGAGTAAGATTTTATATAGCTTATCTGTTACTTTCTTTTTCAGAAGATGTGTTCTGACATTTCCAGAATGTTTCTAATAATAATGGTTCCTCTATAAGTTCAAATAAATATATAATTGTCAAATATTAATGTAATGGTCCGTTATTATCGCAGTAGTATTTTGCATGTACGTAATACCACATGGAGATTTTGCTAATCCATTCTCTCTTTTGCACTAAATTATACCATTTGTTCATGTTTATACTTATATTCCCTAAAGTTTGTAATCTGCGTTCTTGCACGCAAAATATTCTTTCAAATTCTTCGTGGCTAAATCTAGCCATTAATGGAGAATTCTTTTCTTTATACAAATGTATGCTATTCGAGCAATAAATCTTATATTTTGTTGTGATTGGCTCTCGGATAGCCTACATTTTCTTACATCTTTAAGAAGCCTGTACGGTTGATGGTCTTAAGATAATTTTAAACAAATATTGAAGGCACTTAATGATATAAAACATCAACATCCCCGCTATATTTTGTAGACTTAGAATAAGTTTTCCAACAGCCTTGGTAGTGTAATGTCTAGCGTGCCGGACTTTCACCCAAGCGGCCCGGGGTCGATTCCCGGTGCCGGCAGATCTGGTTAAGGTTTTCTGCAGTTTTCCTTAGCTGTGACACAAATGTGGGATTTGCGCTGTTCCATCTGTAAGTCGGCTGCAGCCGCAAATAGGGCCTACGTAATAATAATAATCGCCCCCTCCCTCCCGCACAAGCTTATAGCTTCTGGGGCCTGGTTTCCAGGTTATGGGTTGTAGCAATTATTATAAATTATTATTATTATAAAATAAAGATGCTATGCAATGCGACTTGGTTCACCAGCGCTAGCTGTAGCACATGTTAAAATTTCGAGATCCATTTTAATACATTTGAAAATGTATTTATTAAAAATAATCTTAGTACGACTCTGTATATTTGAATATATTTTTGTTAGTTTAAAATTGCAGATTTTATTCCGATCATAATAATGTTTTTCGTTAGTTTAAAAAAAGGCTTTCAAGCCATTCTTATGCAGATAAATGGGTTTTTAGTAACAAAATATCAAAATAAGAATTATTTTCTAGATAAAATGACACCTTTAAATGCATTTAAATCAAATTTATGTTTCCGCTGCGTGCTTATTGCATATTTTCTAAATAGATTCTTCACAAGATACAGATAAGAGCAAGTCTGGCATGTTTTTTTATATCAGACCTCCCGTGAGAAGGTTATTCCTTCGTCTTACTAAAATAAAATTAAGAATATTCTAGAAGGATTTTGCTATTGGGCTAATGTGTGTCATTTTAGTTTCCGATAGGGTGGTTATTTTCCCTTTCTTAAAAATATTAGCGAGAAGACAGTTTTGCATCCCCAAGTCGAGTAAAAGATGAAGTCTCATAGCGGCTTTCGAGCCCGAGCTGCGGGTCGTTGCCCCAAAACCTATTATGGCGTTCTGCGTTTTCAAAATTAAGTTACAAAATTAAAAGTAGAATATGTTACAGTTTGCTAAATGCGAATTAGTTGTTTCCGATATCGTTTTGTGTTTTTGCGTTTACAGAACAGGTAAGCTTAAGTTCTTTAGATTACAGTTTGGTCTTTCGTGTTAATCAAATTAACACTTAATCCAGTGTGCCGTTAGTTTCCGATTTAGGAAGGGAATTCAATAGTAATTTGAATTTTACAGTTAAATAAACTTTAGTCGGTTGTTTTTCCGTTGCAATAATAATATTGTAGATTGCAGAATTTTGTGCAGGATCGAAATATTCATGTCAGCGTGTAAAACCTTTAAATGAGGGTCGTTTATTTTGAAATTATATTGGTTCAAACCTTTATTAATAAAAGGATACTACTAATTTATGTATGACATAATTACCATAATAACCATAATTATAATTATGAATCAATCAACTTTATCATCAAAACCAGTGATCCGAAGTTCTAAATTTATAATGTGTGAGGTACTTTCTACTTAAAGTTTAAGTGAATAAAAAGGCATCATTGTGTGGTGTTATTTGTGATTTATTGGACTATAAAACCTATCGTTTTACAAGGATTCGCTGATAAGAGTGTTTCCTATAGTAAGTTTGTAAATATAATTTGTTTGCAGCATTTTTATGAAAACATTTTGCAAGTAAAACAATTATTAGAACATTATCCAAATTGTCTTTTTAGACAGCATATATTTTTATCAGCGAAGAAATGAGAATTTAAACTAGAATTGGTTGTGATAATGTTGGTTCAATTATTTGTTGAATTATAATAATTATGATTAGTGATTTAATTTAATTAATTTTGATCAATCCAAGCAGAATTTCTTTTCACTTGTAGATTCTGATGTGAAGTAATGACTTCAAGTGAACGGCACCCATATTTCTTATTATTTCTAAAACCTTATTTTTTCATTAAAATCTATTAGCTTAAGAAACCAGTACCTACCCTGAATGATAATAATTTGTCAACAAAAAGAGATCTCATCCACTGCATAATTAAGTACAGTAAGTATCGTTTTTGGTGTTAAGTGAGCAATTTGAGTAAGTACTTAGTATTTTCAGTAAAATAATTTTAGGGTATGTTACAATTGGCGCCCTTGCGGACTTTTGGATGTGGGACTTTTGTTTTCAGTACTTTTAGTATGTTACAAGATTCCTTCATTCTGGATAACGTAGATAGTTCTTCATAGTTGAAAAAGCTGTAGTGTGATAAGTAAGATAAATCTAGATAGCCATGGTAGAATAAAAACAAAAATAAACGAACGAAATGACCAAAAAAGAACAATCGTGCCATCACATTTTGGGGGAATCGCATAATTTTCTACCTTTTACCTTGAACTTGCTCAGATATATCCAGATCAGTAAATATTGTGTTTACCTCACAATCCAAGCTTCACAGGTTTGATCGCCAACTCCAGCTGGTATTTTTTTTAAGTCAATAAAAACTAAACCAGTCTTTCCTGTGGGATAAAGATAAAGAAGTAAGATGGTAGTAACCCGTGTCAATGCGATGCTTGGCTCGCACTTACTGGAAATGTAATTGATCCAGATTATAATTCAGTTTCAATTATATGATCCAAGATCATGTTGCACCCCATTTCTCGCTCAGAAACAAACACAAATAATTAACATTCCCTTTTTTTTCTCTTAGTTTCCGAATCTGCGGCGAAAGCAGTCTCAAAAAACCTTTGCAATACCTGGTCAGAGTTCTAACCTATGTGATATCTTCATCACTAATTTTAATATCTCCAGTCTCCCGCAGACTTTGACGGTATGTCATACCTTCACTAATCAATTTTTAACATCTATTTGAGAGCTCATTTATCACTGCATGTTCGCTTAGGAGCACACTAACGCATATTATTATAAATTTTATGCTTAGATTGTGTTTGCTAAAAGAGATTCTCTTTTGGTTTTCTCGCGTTACCATCTTTTTAATTACTCAGAAAATTCTTGATTGCATCACAGCTCTCTTTGCCCTTAAGAGAACGAAGAACAAGTTGTTTTGGTGAAATAATGCAGTGAGAAGTTACACACTTTCGAAGTATGGAGCAAAATTGGCTAATTTTCAGTTTTTTTGAACAGTACATTGACGTTTTTCATTTTCTGAGGTTCCTCTTGATGTACTTACTCCAGAAAGGGTGCTGAAGTTTCTTTAGCTCGATACTCTCTACTAGGATATGGGAAAATATTCTCATGGCATCGTAGAAATTGTTTGGACTTTTTCATGCTTGTGAATTAACGTACTAGTGTATACCATGACTATTGATTATCTTCTGCCTCTATTGCTCAAAAATACAACAGCTTTTTAGAAACCGTGTATTGCAAAACTTCCCTAATAATTTTTGATTTCACGGAACAAGGAAAATTGTAAGTTGTAAAGGTAGCTTTTAAATAGTATTATTACCTTTACTTAAATGACGATTATTTGTACTAAATATAAGGACCGAAAGTTAAGGATCTCCTCCACCAAGCACACAATTGAAAAAAGGCACTTTATTGCTAAGTTGTAGGTATCATTATTTCTACTACCTGTAATGGTTATTAATACTATAAACAATGCATAGATACCTTATAAGGTGTCTTGGCTAAGGTACCTATGATGATACGGAGAGATAATTACTTTTTATTCTTGAGAGGAAAAGTCAGCTGAAATCCTAAAATGAAGAAGAAAAAGCTTACTTTCTGATAACGATGAAAAATGTGTTATTGTATCTATGTATCTTTGTGTATATTATTTCATTTTAATATATCTTAATACCAAAATGTTCTTTTTAGTATTCATATTTTGCGGTGCCTTGACATTATCACACCTACAATAAATAAAATGATAATAACAATAAAGGAAACAATAAACACATTTAAACATATTAATTTTTATAATATATAGTGACATAAGAAAGGGTCATAATAAAAGATTAGCAAGAAAAAATAATGAAATTAAATAACAAAAGACGAAAAGCTACTTCCTGAATACAAAGCTGAATTAACTACATTACATACTATATTATAAAATTATAAATATGCACATAATATAAAACAGGTTGTGGAAACCAAAAGAAAAATAATCTTTTAAGGATCTTCAGAACAAAAAAGGAAACACATTAGCGAAACACTTTGAAATCTCATTAGTCAATTTTTCATTAAGATTATTAATAAACTGAAATTGATTAGTGCCGATAATTTTCAAACTTTTCCAATTAATTTATAATTGGCCGAAGATAGCAAGAAAGCTGGATTTATTAACTTAATGCTTATTAGTTGAAATGGCTCGTAAATCGCTTTGCGTACCTACAGTTTCAAAAAAAGCCTTGAAAATATTTCTCAAATAATTTATTCCTTAATGCCTATAACTATTTTTTAATGCCAACGTTGTTTACTAATAAAGGAATGTATTAAAGGAAAAATACAAACCATAGTATAATACAGGAACGTAAATTAAAAATAAACACGAAACGCATTACACCATACAAAAATTATTTACCTTGACCTTCTACAGGTGAGCCTCATCTATGCGTTTATATAATAACGTGCAACGAAAGAACAATTACATAATAATTCATCAATGAAAGAAAAAAAATGCTTAAAGACGTATATGTATGAGTTTGAAATTCCAATCGAAAGTATTGTAACATACTACAGAGACTGTCGTATATAATGATGATATATTGACAGTACATTTTTAATTATTTTATTAAGTATGGGTATACCGTCCATAATTACCATTAAGAGGCTAATGTAAATTCTTATCAGTCAGGAGGTAATAAAATACACAAAGTTATGAAAGAGACAGAGCATGAGTAATCGATCTCCTATTTCCTCTGGCCACATACTAGACTGCTAATAATAAAGAAAGAAGCGGCAAAACTTTTAAATAGAATAATAACAATGTAGTGAGACAAGCACTCCAAATCGGTGAAACATGTATTTAAAAAATCAGAGGGCATGCTATCCATTTTATATCAACATACTTTATCCTAAAAATACATAATTATACTACAAAATCTTTGTATTACTAAATATTAATAAAAATTAATTTACTGTTAAACACTTTTTGTATTGTTATATACTTTGGCAATCCTATTAATAGTGGAACGTTATGTGTAATACATAATAATAAAAATAATTATAGAAATAATGAATATGACGAGATACCCTACAAATATAATTAAATGTGTGCATTTTAGACAACCATTGGCATGGAAATTGTACCGCCAAATGATATTGACGTATGGTAGGTGTGTACCTACTCCTTGGATTTGTAATGCTTTGTTTAAACCAGTTTCTTTCTGCCTTTCCTTCATTTTTCTTTTCATTCTTCTATGCATTATAATATTGTAAGGCCTCTTTTGGGCCGTGGAGAATCAATTAGTAATTAAAGTAATAACTTATCACTTAATCATTATAACCCTTAGGATTTTATGATCTCATTTGCAGCCCTTCAGTTAAGTATGTATCTATTAGGTTACATATGAAAGGCGATGTAGTAGTGAATTTCCCAAAATGGATAAGTCCTCATTCACCTTACTCCACTTAGGAACGTCTGACGGTCTTAATACTAAAGCCCGCCTGATGGCCATCAATTTTAAATTACACTGCGATTACAAAAGAAAAACATAAGGAGCACCTCTGTTATAACCACCACCAACATCACTGCCTCATTTCACTTTCTCAAACACACTCAGTAAATCATCATCAACACTCAGGTCTACTATCGAGTAAGGTTAGTAATCAAAGAAAAGTATAGTTTAAATTAAGTAATAAAGAAAGGGTTGATACCTCACAGAACCGTCTCCGTGCTTCAAGACGAATTCAGACCTGAAACAAAGAAACGGGTAGTGCCTAAAAACACTAAGGACATCATGGATGGAAACATTTTAAAGCTTTATCCTAAGTCCCGCAGAACTTCATGCCTGAAACTCTCAGGACTTCATAATGAAAAAGGCTCAAGGCTTTGTGCCTGAAACCCTCAGGACTTGATGGATGGAAAAAGTTCAAAGCTTTGTTCCTGAAACCCTCAGGACTTCATGGGTGGAAAAAGCTCAAGGCTTTGTGCCTAAAACCAGGACTTCGTGCTTCAGAAGCTATAATGTCTTGCCTAAAATGGATTATCAATTTCCTCAAAAATCAATGCTACTCAGCTGTTCAAACTGGCTGAAAGATGCAGGATCACTTAATTACTACCAGTAACAACTTTCGTAGAACCAGTATCACTGAAAAATTTGGAACTGGTCTTGTGTCAATGGAGAACGGACTGCAGAACCTAGAGTTCTTTTGAAATGCATGGAAGATATTTGGAGTAAAATGCTTTAACCAGTACAACTTCGATGTTATGGAAGATAATGCGACTAATATCTCAATCAGCACTTCTAGTCATCGCTACGTACCAGCAACTACCAGTGGAACTATTAAGTTTTTGCCAATAGTCATAAACACGTAATTGCTACGGTTTCATTACGTGCCTGGAACCAAAATGGGGAACGATTTTTGGGTAGCAGATACGTTGCGGCGTAGTAATTGCTACTTTCGTGGAACCTTTTCTCTTCTCTTCTTGTCTTTGACACATCGTGTCTCGTGGTGAGTCTCTCTTTTACTCTAGCAACTTAACAAGTATTCTATCATTTTCTATACTAATGCTGCTATTAATACTGATCATGTCACAAAATGGATTACTATTTTATTTGTAATACGTACTTAATAATACAAAGAGCGATGAATTGTTTGATTATTTTGTCCTTCCAGTATAACCAAAATTATAAAATAAATCATTGCAACTCTTCTGTTAAATGTGATGATGATAGGTCGAAAAATAACAACGCGCCTTCTTTAAATATATTTTTAATAAAAAATGTCGTTAATAAAATATGACAATAATACTTATTTAGTTGATACACATGATAGAAACCATTTTTATATTATTCATGTTATGTTATTTTATGTGTTTAATTAAAAGATACTCAATTATTGTCATTAATTAATATTAATATTGAGTGAGCAGGGAGCATTACATACACAATGCATACACTGTACAGTGTACACAATGTGTGCCCTCCAAGACGACTCAAGTGGTACTGACGGACGGGCCGGGATTGGCTAGTTATATGTTACATCACTACAAATAAATGTTGCCAACTTCAAGTTACATACATAACAATTCCTAAGGCACAATTTGGCACCAATTTATTATTTTTATTCAAGGATAGGTAGTAAAACATCTAATAACAATCATAACACATTGCAAATTGATTACTGGCCTCCAACATTTTACAAGTATATATGCAGATGGAGTAGTTTACGAAAAATTACTTTAAACTGATTCTCCTGGGTAGCAAAAACGTAAGTTTTACTTTCAATACTAAGGTTCTGTTACTTTAAACGGTTAAGCAATGGCTCCAGACAGGTGGCAGGAACTTTCAGTAGTACTTTAAAGTTCTAAGAACTTTAAAGTAGCGTCGGGCAAGTTACTGCTACAATCCTAACACCACTTCGAAGTTGCAACGACTTTAAAGTAATTATACTAAGTGACAATACCGTTCCACATACTTTAAAAGTTACTTAGAAGTAATGTACTAAGAACATAGTTCCAATACATAAATACAAGTATAAAATAGTATAATAAACAACTACACAATTACTAAAATATTCCGAATTAAAGTAATTAAACCTATAAAGTTATAAATCTAGTTGTAGTTACGTAACAACTACTCAATCAAAGTTCCGCTCTCAGTTACTGCTACTTAGATGCTGCTTGGGATATAAAACATCCTTGAGTTGAATGCAATATATTGTAGCTAATGTTTCTTTAATTAATAAAATTGTAATGTTATTTTAATTTAATATCTTTTAATATTATTTCACAAACTAAGTATAATACCTACGATATTTATTACCATGCTTTAGATGTATTTCTGTCATTGCTGTAAAAATATTGTAGATTTTGGCAAATCAATTTTATTATTATTATAATTATATAATATGTCTTTAGTGGTACTTGTGTAGTAAAAGCGGAAGGTAATAGAATGCCGATGAAGACAGAAAGTAGAGGCACGACGCGAAGCGGAGCACGCTTATTTCTCGAGATCGGCAATGACTCCTTCCGCTACCATCACACAGAAGATCTTTTTCTACATCTGCAATAATATTCAAGAAATATCAATTTTATACCTATCTCAAGGCTGTGGATTTATGAAAAGCAAGCAATAGTAAAATCAACCTGCATCGCCTTCGCGAAACAACAAAAGTTACCATTGTTGTTATTTATTTTAAGCAAGAGGAAAACCGCTTGCTCAAACTTTTCGCCGCGACACAGCGAAAAAGAGACACTTCTGCTTGTTCCTCAAATAATGTTAACTTGCAGTTATTTAATTACAACTGAAAAAGCCTACTTTGAACTGCTGGAGTAGTTTTTTAGTTAGTAGATGACGTTAATTAATGAGGTACTAATTAATGAATTAGTGACCTTATGATTAGCGTTCTTCACTTTTCGATATTATGAGTACATACTCGTATATGGAGTAAGCTTTTTCTTACTACATTATATGAAAAAACAAACGAATAAAATATCAACACTATTAGGTATACAAATTCATGTAAATAATCTCTTTGAATGTCATACATATCATATTCTATTAATATGCAGTGCAATATCGTTATTAAATGAAAATGACTATTGATTGTGTCACTATTATTTCGAAAATCCGTCAATGGGGTCACAACCATAAATATCTAAACATCGTTTTACAATGATATAATCGTAACCTTGAACATACAATAATAAAAAATAACAATAATAACAACAGCACAGTAATTCCTAATTAAAACACCGCACGTAATTCAACACACGTGTGTAGATGCCCCATTAGATACTTTTTATATCCTTTTCTAACAAAACAACGCACTTCTCGTGCATTAATTACGCACCTTAAGTGTATATGCCGTGCTAGTGAAGAATTCCTATCTACTAAATTATTATTTTGTGGGCCTAATATAGAAACAAATTAACTCTACGAGCTTTGACTCTGGGATGAAGTAAATGTTGAGTGATTTAGATTTTAGAGCACTTACCTTTGGGCACCTTCGGGATAGTTAATTATTATGTGGAAGAGAAGACAGAAAACGCGGCTGGTGTTGTCTTATTTTTCCTTCTCTATTTAATTTCTAATTCATTTTTTTAACTTGATGTAAACTTGTTTCCATGTTGGTCCCTATTTACACCTAGATCTTTTGATTGGTATGGAAACTTCTGTCAGAATGATATTAATTTACTAAAGCTCAACGTCAAAAAACTATAATGATTATCTTTGTATTAAGTGCACGAAATGAATGCGGTTTTTTAGCGCATGAGAATGTCACTTTTAGCCGCGACCGTTAGGCTGAGGCAGAAAAAAGTCATTCGAACACGCCAAAGACGTTGTACTTCATTTGGGGATTTTAATGTTAGATCAATCCAGAATACTAGAGATACTGGTTTTACTATACCAAATACAAATAATATTTTTTCTATAAAAAGAAGAAAACAATTAGTGATTTATAATTAAGGATATTCTAGAAAAAAAGTCCAAAATAATATAAAACACAAAACTATTTTATTTTAATAATAAGTAATAATTTGTTTAATAAATTAAATTTTGAATAAAATATACATTTTCTTGGCCAGATTCATGTTTACATCTTTGTTACCTTGTCAAACATGCTATGAAAAAAATTTCCGTGTGAAAAGATAATATTATTCGTATTATTTAAAATAATCCTTGAGGGTAGTTCGATTGCAACGATTGCAAACATTAAATACGATTTTAGACCTAATTCTTACTACGCGGTAAAGGTTACCATGGACAACAACACTTCTAAGCAGGTAAATCAGGCCCAGTGGTCAGCAATTCATAAACTTTATTTTCAAACCGGTCGTACTTATTAACAATAACCACGTTCGATTATAATTTTTATTTCCAAAATGTACAATTGTACATATATTACAGAATTTCATTAACAAATATTTTTAACAAATCCTTTGGGCTATTGTTTAAACAAACATACTTACTGTTAATTTCCAGTTTAAGGTAACATTATTAAATAGCTATTGAAATTCCATAAGTGAAAACGAGCACACTGGAATATTATCGAGTTAATTAATGAACTTCTTTGTGAAGCAATTGATTGATTTGGATAGTATTGAAAAAGCTATGTTCGTTTTAAGTGCAAGACACTAGAATTAAAATAGCAATTAAAGGTCTTGTGATGATAAACTTAATTTAAGGCCTATTTAAAAAATATGAATAATGAACATCCACATCAAGTCGTCTTCCTCGATGACTTGAATTTTTGGTCCACAACGAAAGGTTCGTGGTAAGTCAATAGTGTGAATTGCACGTCCAGTACTTATTCCTCCAACAGTAGACGATATACTATCATCCATACAGGACCGAACAGTGGTTTTGTTGAGGATGTTGGTTTAACTTTTTCTAGTACCAACAAATCAATGGACTACCATGACAACATGAACTCCGAGTTATTTCAAAAGTGGTCCAAGGGCTCTATTTTTAAAAGATTAGAAGAACTTGACTTCATTGTACTTGACAACGCTTTGTACCATTCCAGAAAATTAAACAAAAATCCTGCTTCTAATTGGAAAATCTAATATAAAACAGTGGATAAGAGAAAAAGCTATTGATTGAATTTCACAAGAATAAAGGTAAGACAGTATTACTTTTGCTAGCGCAAGACGAAGAAAATGCCAGTGCAAAATGTTATAAATGAATTAGTATTAACGTCTGGCCATGTAGTTTTTCGGCTTCCTCCGTATCACTGTCATTTCAAGCCAAATGAAATGCTATGAGGCATAGCAAAGCACGACTAAAATATAACTAACAAACTAAATATAACAATTTTATTTACTTATAGTTGTAATTTTAATTGACTATTCTTAAGTGACGTCGTTGTAGGTATTTTTTAACCGTATGTTCGTTTAATCAATTTGTTAATAATATTTATGAATAAAATTCTATAAATATATACTTTGGCAATAAAAATTAAAATCCAAGGTGATTAGTGTTAATAAATGTGCCCGGTTTAATAATAAAGTTTGCAAAGCGCTCATAATTTCCCTGTTCGGAAGTGTGAAAATATAGGAATTATTATTAATATATGGAATTTATGAAGAGATAGGGATAATCCATTTTTAAGATTTTCTATTTTGTTATAACTAATTTTGAAATTCTGTTATGCTTTTTAATAATTTTAAGACAAGCAAGAATTTTTATAAAGATTGACTTTTTGTCATAATAAAATATCTTTTCTCTTACGAATCGCATTCGGGACACACTATAGTAAGTAGGCTAGATAATGGGGAGAAGATTACAAATTTTCAAGATTTCATAAGGTGTGAAGTTTGTCTTTCGACACGCAGTGGATGAAGATAATCATACACTCCGTTAAAATCCGGAATTTTTCCCATCTCCAATATTTTTTTTCTACAACCTAATAACTGACTATAAAATATGAAAAAGAACTTAATAAAATCGTGCGTGGATATTAAAATAGTAGGCTAAAATATTCATTTCGCTGGGGAAAATTTATCTCCCATATTTTAATATTTTAGCCCCAACTAGGGTCGGATTTCAGTTAGTGGAGACCCTAGAGCTGAAAGTTGGTGGGGACACCAGGATCTAAAACTAAAAATCTAAAACTAATGAAAGAATCTCTAGCTTGAAAATTCTTTTTTAATTAGTAATAAATTACTTGCAATACTTGTTACTATAATTCAACCAAAGTTACAAAAAATGAGTCATCACAAACACGTGGGCGAAATTGTAAAATGCATATACAATTACCTGAAGGTCACGCTGTAATCTAAATGATAAAATAAACAATAAATGAGCTAGAAAGATTCATAAGCAGAACAAACCCCTTTTTAAATAAAAATAAATGTGAATGAAGCAATGAAAATCCGTTGGTTCTAGCGTACGTCACTGAATTCTTAACGTGAGATTTGCACTCTTATCTTGTTTATTCCGGTGTGATTACGAAAATGACTCATTTATTGTATTTATGGTTGAAATATAATATGGTCTTATTATATTTTGCTTCAATTTACATCGTAAATAAAAGTAGTCGAGCATTGAGATAATAAAAACAATTTAAAGTGATACCAATGCGATATGTATTTTACCCAGCCGAGTTAACAAGAAATTCCGAGGAGGAATATTGCTCAAGGCCAAGTCTTTGTAAACAATGACTTCAACGTCAGAGTTCTTGCTATAATAAACTGATTATGTTTATTTTTTTTTGTTTGTTTATTCGATAGTATGTTCTGTTTTAAATAAAATTGACTAACAGTAAAAATCGCCCGCACTTTATTTAGCACTTAAAGTAGTTAAACTGTACGTTAATTAAAAATCATCTTTTAATCTAAGATTAAAAATGTGATTTATTCTTCTGTTTATTTTCGAATGCCATTAAAAAACGTAAAAATGTTGTGTAGATATACACAACTGTCTTGGGAAGTTTGGTTTTATTGTACATAATAAATAATCTAATACTTAACGGAAAGTAACTTATTTACATTAATGAGAATTAGGTATTCTTCATAGCAATTCATAAGCCAGAACGAAATATTTTATTTACAAACATAGAGTACAAAAGAAAGATTGTTTAATACAAATTGCCGTTATCAGTGCCTAGCGTTTAATGTTTATTTATTCCATGATGGTTTCAGGTTTACTGCAAAGGATTACTGGAATGAAGTAATTATTCAGGTTGTGAACAATCTACTACCTACACTAATAAAAATTGCCCTTTAATCTAATTAACTTACCTTATTAGGAAGCCAAAAGTTTTGTTTAAAAATCAGATATGTTTATTTTAAAGCTGTTATTACCTTGAATTTATTTTAGGATAAACAAACTGCAATATTAGGATTATTTAGGAATGTATTTGAAGATCAACAGTAATCTTTAACAAGTCATTCTTCATATTCTGCGGAATAGACAAAAATATATAACCGTGTTTATTGACAAATTATTTCTAGTTCAACAAACTACAATCTTCGGCATTATGCGACATAAGAAGAATGTCTAGCAGAATGCAGAACCGGACTGAAAACTTGAACTTTAAATAACTTAAAAAATAAACATTTTAGAAAGAAAAAGTTATAAAAAAAGTTTTCAAACTATCTCCTAAAAATATTGTTCGTTATTTTTGAGTTTATATAATTTTGTATTATAATATTTTATTGTTATATTGTTCTACGAGTTTTTGTTAAAAATTAAAGTTTTCTTAACGTATAAAATAGGTTTGTAAGTTGTTTGACATAATTGCTCAATGCAATGATTTGAAATATATATATTTTATATATGTTTAAAAATTTTTAGGCTAAAATGTTGTTACTGACACACAGCGAGCGAGCAGCAAAAATGTTAAACTTGATATTCCAAGCTGTATAATAAATTTTCCATATTTTAGATTTTTTATAAATATTTTAAATATAATTAAGTAAAACAAAAACAAATTCTTAAATTTAGAGAAATTATAATGTTTTTGATTTGGTGGGGGCCTTCGATTAGTGGGGCAGCTCACCCTTACATCTGACCCTGGCCCTAAGGGGAAGAATGTAACGCTTTAGCAACTGGCAGATAGAAAATGATGTACAAAAGCAATTATTTATATTATTAAAAGAGCGATGTAATTATTAATACGATTGTTTGTATAATTAAAAGAAGAGCTGTACATATAATAAAACTGCTGTACATCAGCGCATGCTTCATATCACTGCAATTACATTTTCAAAATTACTGCTTTTTATTGTTGCTTATATAAAAAAACATGATAAAAACTATAGAAACAATTAGCCACTAATATAAATCAAACATTCTTTAAAATTAAGTGTTATAGGCCAGAACAATTTCAAAAATTTTAATGTTTACTCATAAAAAAAGTTTGCTCTAATGCATGCTGGTACAAAAACATCTAAAAAATTCCTTTTTTAAATTTTTAATTACTCTATAAATTTAAAGGTATAAGAAACGCCTTAATTCGGTAAGGGTCACGCATTCACGTTAAGTCTATGCATAAATTTAAAGATCTTATCAAAGAAACATTAATGTTTGATCAACAAACAAACCCGAAATTATAAGCTTAAAAAACTTCTTACATTATTTTTTTATAATTCTTCGTTGGGAATAAGATTTGTAATACGAAATACTCAACATACTTATAAATATAAAGTCAAACTAAATAATTCTAAATCTTATTTATACATAACTTTAATACCTAACACCTTTTGAATCGTTGAAGTAAATATGATGAATGGACTAAATCCCAAGATTTATTAAAATAGGATTTTTGAATGTACAAAGGGAAGAGAGGTGGTGGGTATTTAAAATATATAGCAAAAGAAAATAGTAAAGCAGAAAAGGATAAAATTAATTTTTTGTTGTATATATCTACAAATAAATTAATACCCTCCAGTAACAATAAATAACGTTATCATATCTGCACTTCAGGAAGACCTGTAGATTTTCTGAAACTACCACACGTCTTCTACTTCTGTCGTACTTTTTTCATAACCTTAAAGATTTTGTACTAAGGGACGTGTAGAAAGATTGATATTAAATAAATTAACACGTGGGATTTATACACCTACTATTTTAATTTATATTATTTTTATGTGTGCAAACTAGCATTATTTTTATGAATGGTGATGTAATGGTTTTTATTATTAATGGAGGTGTGATAGCTGCCACAAGACTCTGGAACTTTTAACTACAAAAAGACTATTTTATGAGTTATAAAATTTTAGTTGTCATTATTAAAAGCTCACACGTGGAAATTATGGGATTTTAAATTTTCAAAATTTTATTAATGAATAAAATATCGCCTATAAATCTTTTTTGCTAACTATATTAAATGACGACAGATAGGAATGTTTACAGCATCTTCTTATAATTAATAAATTCTAAATGTAGATACCTTTTTCAAGTAAGCTACCTCTCAGACAACAGAAAGGTTGTCGTCCTACCTAGAGCCGATCGGCCCTGAGTTTGGGGTGCACAGTGATTGAATAAGTATTATACCAAAAAATGAGTTTCCATAATCAATAAATGCAATTAACCTTCACATTAATAATTCATGATACGAGGGCGTATTTTTATGTTATCTTCCTAGCCATGAAAAAAAGCACATAAGAGAACAAAAAAAATTATTTTTCTACATAACTCCCTTCAACACTAATACACTTATTCCATCTTTTTGCAATTGCCCCATACCCTCAGAAAAAAAATTCCTTCGGTAACCCTGCAAAATATTCTTCAACAGCTTCTTTCAGTTCTTCATCAGAAGCAAAACGCTTTCCCCTGAGATGCTTTTTTAAATTTTTGAATAAAAAGAAGTCTGACGGAGCTAGGTCAGGGCTATAAGATGGATGCCTTAACTCTATAAACCAACAGTCATTGATTATCTGCTGAACTTGGTTTGCCTTATGAACCCGACAATTGTCGTGCAGCAACAAGTTTTTCTGTGGATAAGAATGCGGGCGTTTTTCCTCCAGAGCGGTTTTTAAATTTTTAATTGTGTTTTCGTAGTCCTCTCCATTTATGGTAGACCCCCCCGGCATATATTCAATTAGCAAGACTCCTTCAGCATCCCAGAAAACAGTTGCCATCAGTTTTTTTCCAGAAAATTGTGTTTTGGCCTTTTTTGGTGGTGAAGAGCCCTTATGAACCCACTGCATGGATTCTTGTTTAATAGGAGGGTTCCAGTGATGTACCTAAGTCTCATCCCCGGTGATAATTCGAGAAAAAAATGTTTGTCCCTCTCCAACTCGGCCAAATTTTCTTGGGAAACTTCTTTTCTGTACAGTTTTTGTTCAGGTGTAAGCAGTCTGGGAATCCACGGTGCAGACACCTTCTTCATACCCAAATCGTCATGCAAAATTTTGAGGACACTTGTTTCGGATATACCGATTTTATTGGCAATGACAGAGATCTTTACACGCCGATCTTGCAGTACTAAATTTTCGACTTTTCGCACAATGTCTTTAATTCGAGTTTCAACAGGTCGTCCGGACTTTGAGCCATCATTGATTAATTCTCGACCCCATCGAAAGGGTTTAGACCAAAATTTTACTTGAAAATAAGATGATGCATCTTCCCCATACACTGTAACCATTGTTTCATGAATTGCTTTTGGACCATTGCTTTCTTTTGTCAGGAACTTTATTACGCTGGAATGTTCAACCTTAATTTCACTCATTTTATGAACAAATAGGCCGTCTCAAATCTCTATAAACGGCACAAACTAAACACAACTTAGCACGTGTACTTCTAACAGTGACAGCAATTTTTTAATAATTTGTTTGACATCGTCACTTTTTTGTTTCATGGCTAGGTAGATAACATAAAAATACGCCCTCGTAATATTTAGGTAATAGTTCTCGTATAATGAGTCTTCAAAGAAGCGCACGAGGGGGATTAATAGCGCCGGAGCATTAAATAGTACTGGTATAATGAAATAGATTCAAGAAACGCCTATGTACCTTTATGGGATGAGTTGCTGGCCTACTACTTACTACTAATTGTAATTGTAATTGTAAATTGCAACTCAGGGGGCAACTCCTTTATAGCCATGGTGTCTTTGGTGAGCTTCTTAACATTGAATAAAACCAATGCAAGTTGGTTATACCTGCGCCTGGTACTGTGGCTTCTTCAATCTCGTTTTTATTGCATGTCATTCATTCCAGTTTTCGCTTACCAATTTCCAGCTTTGAACGCCTGTCACAAATCTTTTTCCACCATATTCATTCAGAGTCAAAGTCTCTTTGGCCTTTTTCCAATAAACTCACCACTAAAAAGCCTTCTAAAGTTTCTTGTGTCACCCATCGTTTACAGATGATTCACTTGGTTCCATGTAACCATTGGTATATATACCATACGATTAATGTTGTATTTATTTATCAAGAACTTCAATTTAAATATCCGCTGCAATCTATAGCAACTCTTGTTAGCGGCTGCAATTCGCACTGCTACATGTTCAGATATCTAGTTCGTTTTGGTAATGATTTTATATTATGATGATGATGTTGATATTCCTCTGATGCGTTCCTCGTTATCATCATAACTTTGGATTTATTTTGCCACATGCTTTCTGCTGTTCGCGCCAGACCTCCGTCAACTTCTTCCTTCCCTGATAATATTCTGGATACGGAACCGGACATTTGGGCGCGGCCGTTTCTGCCTTCGGCCGCGAGGACACTTTGACGCAGGAACACTTCGGTGCGAGAAATTGTCTAGTATTATTGTAATGAATAAAATCTGTAGGTAGTTACTTAATAATAAATACAGTATGATCGATAAAATACAGTATTCGATAAATACGGTATGATGAGAAAAAAAACTCAATATTTGCCAATTACAAAAGCTCGTATGTACTGCTGAATTTAAGAGAAAATCATTTTTCTAAGCTACTAAAGCATTAAAATCAAAATTCTTCGGCAAATTCCTGGATAAGGGAATAATTTGTAATAAGAACTTAATTTGTTTATTATAAATCCCTTATTGTTTATAAGAATATCATGTTTGATAATTATTATATTAATATAAATTTTACAAAACCAAAAATTTTACAACTTAATTAAATTAAATAGAAAAGTTGACATTAACATTGAATATCGTACCACTGATAAATACGCGTCCCACTTCACGATTTTTGTCTCAGTAGGTAACGCTTATAAATGGATACAGCGTATTGCTTATAGTCCAGTGCTTAAAGACAAAAAGCACTGGAATAACGGAATTTGACCAATCCAATTAAGAAGGTGTATGTGTGTACATAAAAATAAAAAAGGTTACTCTGATAATACGGTAGCTTGTCCCAAAAAATTAGACTAATGGTGCAAAAAACGTTTTATTTAAAGATCTCCGAAAGTTTTACCCTAATTTGCGGTGGAAAAAGGCGTACATGCCCCGAACTGCTTTTAGCCGTAGTGTACTTGCGCCTAAGTGTGCCTGCGCCGAAGAGTCCTTGCGACGAACTCTCCAGCGCCAAACTGGACAACTGTGTTAAATGGCCGCACCTAAACGGCCGCGCCGAAATGTCCTAGATCGTTCTGGCTATAATGGTTGTCATCAGTGACTGCCAAAATTTCTTCCGTTCCGCTTAATATTGTCCTGTTTTCGTTTGAAGATAATATTCTCACCGCCCACTCTAAAGTTAGATTAAATAAAATAGTTGACAGCGGATTGCCCTATTTCAGCCTGTTATTAATTTGTCAGCCTTCAAATAGTGACTCTTCTATGTTTACTTTAACATAGTTTGACCTAGGCACATCTTTATCAACTTTATTAACTTATTGGGAACATTCACGGCTTGTACAATATATTTTACAACTTTTCACGCGATATATCATCGTAGAAATGAAGCGTTGGCTGCAATCTATAATAAAAGAAGAAATAATTCGTCATAAGTTTCGCAGTTTTTTCCAGTATCTGCTGCAAGTGAAGATTCATTTTAAAGTTGATCTTTACCATCTTAAGCCATTCTGTTAAACGCCTACCGCTGTCTCCATTATGGTCATAAATTCTAAGATCATATTAACCAACAATAGTTATGGCAAACGATCTGATCTCCTTGATTGTGCAGGAAATTATTGATGTGCTTCGAGTCAATGGTATGAGTTCATCCTTCCATATTTTTAACAGAAATAGTGAACAGTGTTGCCTGTAATTCTTTTCCCGCGTAGAGGGACTTATGCAGCATTTCTTCCACTATCTGGTCCCTCATGTCCAGGGGCTTTATTATTTTTTAAATTATTTGTTATCTTCAGAATGCTTTTCTTCGTTTCGTGGGTAGATCGCCAATTTATCTTCCTTCAGCTTGCTCTGCATCTGCCTCTAGTGAGTTTTTTAATGTTTCAAAGCAGCCTTGTTTATTACTACTAACAACATTTCTTACACCGTTTTTACGCATATTTGGTCGCCTCTTTTCCAATGCCCACAAACTTCCTATTTTCATATTTTCTGCCTACAAACCCTATTGACCTTTTCTTTGGCCTTATATACCACCTTATCATTATCATACACACTATTTATTTGGATCAACCGCCTGTACTCTTCATCGAATCATTTCTTGTTCTGTTTAATATATTTCTGTCTGTCTAACACTGTAGCTGCTGTGATTATTATTTTTTTCTCTTTCTGCTATTAGTTTATTCTGTTTTAACTTCTTTGTGTCAAATTTCTGGATGACCTGACATACTTATACCAGATTCGCGTGTAGACCGATTCGCGAGTGTAGATCAGATTCGCTTCAAGATGGTGGCAAGTGAAAGTCAAGCGGTTTCTGCTCTGCAATGTGAAAGATGTAAAGCTCGATTATTAAAAGGAGTAAAATGTAAAATATGCTCCGCTATGTATCATCAAAGTTGCGCTAAACTGCGTAATAATATTAAATTTTTAAGTGACGACGTAATTGTGTGTTGCGAAATAAATAATGAAAATGTGTTAACCCACGAAGAAGATAAGAACATCTTTTTTGGAACTAATGAAGATTTTCAAAATAAAATCGACTTTCAGTTGTTTAACTACATTTTAAATCAAAAAGACATCATAATTAAAGAATTACGTGAAAAGATTTCGTTATTATATGATAAAATAAATTACCTTGAAGAAAAATCCGAACCAAAAGTGACAAGAAATGATAGGATTATAAAGGAAAAGTATGCAAGTGTCAATGTCAAGGAAAATAAAAATTTTACATAAAATGACCGCTCGAATACGCAAAAGAAAAAAGTGATATCTGCACAACAGGTATCTGTTGCTGGTCAACAAGCTCAATTTGTGCTAAAGACCGATGCAGTGATTAACTTAACATCTGGAGTTGACATGATGGCTGAAAATCAAGATAATAAAGCAAGTTTAGCTAATTTGAATTCTAAAATTACTAAAAAAACAGTGCAACGAAACCCTCAGTTGAATATAGTTGGTACAAAAACAAATCGTTTCGAAACAATACCTAAACCTTCTTTCTTACACGTATCTAGATTACATCCTGATGTAACGGCTTTGGAAATGGTAAATTATCTTAAACCTGTGTTTCCGGAAGTAACGTGTGAAAAATTAGTACCAAAGTATCCTGGGTGTTACTCATCCTTTAAAGTACGGATTAATACAAGTAATATCGAAAAGGCTATTGATGGAGGTACGTGGCCGCAAGGTGCATCTGTACGCAAGTTTTTTCAATCTCGAAGAACTCCCACAACGACAACCTAATTGAAGATTTCACATCGGGTTTTAATGCGTTTTACATTAACATTCAATGTTTATCCAATAAAGTAGACGAAATTAATTTGTTTATTAATGATTTCAATTTTCAGATTATTTGTTTTGCAGAACATTGGTTGACCGAAGAGAATTTAAAAACTATTAACATACCAAATTATGATTTAGCTACCAGTTTTTGTAGAAGAAAACATCAACATGGTGGTGTTGCTCTTTTTGTAAAGAAAGGTACTGTGTGTAAAGTTTTGGATGTTATGAATTTCTGTTCTGGAATTGATTTGGAAATCTGTGGTGTCGAATATGAAAATATTATCTTTATTGTTTTATACAGATCTGGTAAAGGTAATTTTGATAATTTTTTACGTTTGAAAGTATGCTGTTAAAGATTTCATCTAGTGGCAAACGCATTGTTATTTTTGGTGATTTTAATGTTGATTTTTTAATTAACTAACCACAATTAATAGATTTAATAAGTATAATCTTTTGACTTACACTATACAATTAAAGACTTTACTAGGGTGAGTGAGTTCTCAAAAAGCTGTATAGATAATATTTTAACCAATCTAGAGTTTACTTCTTATTTTACTAAAGTAATCGACCCATGTCTATCTGACCATTTTGGTCTGCTTATTAAAATTGACGTTCCTACTAATACATCTTCAAAGAAAATTTTTAAAAGATTTATCAATGAAACGGGAATGATGAAACTTAGATCTTCTCTTTGTCCTATTGATTGGAACATGTTTTACCTAGAAAATTGCGATCCTAATCATCCTGCAAATTATTTACTAAATTGTTTAACTAGTCAAATAAATGTAGCTTTTCCTCTTAGAAATATATCAATCAAACAGCGCATATCTCCAGTTAAATGGTTTAATGATGATTTAAGGCGATTACGTGATACTCTTTCCTCTTTCAAGTTAGTTTTTAGGGTTAGTGGCAATGAACATGCTTTGAAAGCGTATAACCTGCTTCGAAAAACCTATAGAGCTTCTATTATACATTATAAGAGAGCTGCTTATGATCGGTTTCTGCTAAATTCTAATAATTTACATAAAGCTAGCTGGCAATTAATTATGAAAGAAATCACTTTCCAAAAAATACTAATCTAAGTAGCATATCTTGCCATGATTTCAATGATTATTTTGCTAACATAGCAAATTGTATTATACAATCTTTACCTCATATTAATCACTCTGCGACAGATTTTTTAGTTAACATTTCTAAATCGGCAAACTCGTTTTTCTTATTTCCTGTCAGAAGTTGATGTTTGGAAAACGATAGGTTCTTTAAGTAATTCACCGTCATTTGATGCCTTTGAGATTAATGGTATCATTATTAAAGGGATTGCCGACATTATTGTTCAACCTTTTTCGATACTAGTCAATGAATGTTTTGCTAAGGGAATTTTTCCTGACAGTTTTAAACTTTCTCGAGTTCTACCCGTTTTCAAAAAAGGTGATACTAAGTCAATCAATAACTATAGACCTATTTCTATAATTCCTGTTTTAGGTAAAATAATTGAAATAATACTAAAAGAAAGGTTATTAAATTACTTTAATCAAAATAAACTATTTAGTACAAATCACTTTGGTTTCAGGAGGAATTCTTCTACGACCAAAGCTGTGCTTAAGTTGGTGACTGACGTAGATGAGGGTCTTGAGAATGGTAAACAGTCACTGATTACGCTTTGTGACCTTACCAAGGCCTTTGACTGCGTTAGTCATGAAATACTTCTCAATAAATTAGAGCACTATGGAATTAGAGACTCAGCATTAAACCTTTTTCGTTCCTATTTAAATAATAGGATTCAATTTGTCTCGCACAACGATGAGAAATCTGTCCCCGTTGTCATTCCTCATGGTGTACCGCAAGGATCAGTGTTGGGTCCAATTCTTTTTATTATCTACGTAAATGATCTGTATTACTGCGCTTCTCAAAAATGTTATATGTTTGCTGATGATACTACTTTCTTAAATCTTCATAATAACACTAATGTTCTTAAGGATGATCCTTAGCTAATTTAGAATCTGCAAACACATGGTTCATTGTTAATAGATTAAAAATGAATGAAGAGAAAAATCAGCATTTACTGATTTCTTCTCACATTGATGTCACTCAAGGTAATGCAGTCAAATTACTGGTTTTTACTTTAGATGATCGACTCACTTGGCAAGATCATTTAATACTTTAATTCCCAAATTATCTAGCGCCATCTTTTTGATGCGACAGCTTAAGCATTGTGTTAGTCACAACCAGGTGTTAATGTCATATCATGCATTATTTCATGCACACCTTACTTATGGTGTAATTCTTTGGGGAAATTCTTCTAATTCTAGAAAAATATTTGTATTACAAAAAAAAGCTGTTAGATGTTTGCTAACGTAGATATGAGAACTCACCATTCTTCATTCAATTTGGAATAATGATCCTAACATCTGCTTATATATACTTTACTCTCATTGAAATACATACTCATATCACTAATTATATACAAGGATCAGATTATCACAATTACCATACTAGATCTTGTAATCTTTTAAGAAAAAAGCACATGCGATTAGAAATGTCGGTAGAAAACTCTTTGGATCTTAATCTATATAATAAATTACCAACTTCAGCAAGATTTCTGAACGTAGTTATTTTTAAAAGGAAATTAAAGAAATTCCTAATTGATGAAGCCTTCTACACAGTAGACGAATTTTATAAATGTAATATTAATACATCTAATTTTTAATAAATGCACTCTTTGGTCTACCATGTTAAATTTTTAAACAATGCAAGTTAATTCTTATATTTGTCTACACATTACTTGATTTATTACCCTTTGTTATTGTTATATTATTATTGTTTTATTTGTTTATAGATAATTATTTGTTAAATTGTTGTACTGCTTTAAACATACTTATTATTGTATTATATATGACTTGCAACAAACAGCACTGTAACAGTTGCCAATAAATATATCTTTTCTTGTCTTGTCTTGTCCTGTCCTGTCCTGTCCTGTCCTGTCCTGTCCTGTCCTGTCCTGTCCTGTCCTGTCCTGTCCTGTCCTGTCCTGTCCTGTCCTGTCCTGTCCTGTCCTGTCCTGTCCTGTCCTGTCCTGTCCTGTCCTGTCATGTCCTGTCCTGTCCTGTCCTGTCCTGTCCTGTCCTGTCCTGTCTTGTCTTGTCTTGTCTTGGCTTGTCTTGTCTTGTCTTGTCTTATCTTACTACGTAAAAAAATGCGACTTATTTATGCAAACAATTCTTGTATCAATCACTAAATACAAAACATTTCAATTTTGGAACTATAACGTAGCAGCTATAAAAAGGGTTATTAGGATTGTTAGACAGACAGTTTACGGCAATTAGTAGTCGTTTTACTGTAATTAAAAGATCTACTTGTTTAGTACATTTACCTCCAAGATCTTGTTGGTTATTGCGTTATCGTGTCAACATATAAGACACAATAATATTAGCTAATAAACATACCTTCGCGCCTTAAGAAACCTTTATAAATGATTAGAGTCTTTTAAACAATCAACGTTGCTTAATTACTGGTCTGTGCTTTCTGGTAACAAGCCAACTGCGTTATAAACATAACCACACATTATCTTTTTTAATAACTCAGGCAGACGATACAAGTTCCACTAAACTGACTCTCAGAAAGCAAGGTCGTAAAAAGAAAGTTTCAAAGAGAGGACTATAAAAGGGGCAGTCATAAAAAAAATCATTATAAAGGAAAAGCTTGCCAAAATGAGCTTTTCCTGTTCCAGTTTCATTGAAGAAAATGCTAGAGCTGCCATCACTTCTTCTAATAGTTTTATTTGAAGACATCTGACCGTCAGGTTAATTCTATGCTTCAAACAATCTAACTCCAACTCTCATTTTCATTTGAACATCAGTTCGACTCAAGTGGGCGGATTTGACTCATTTGTCATGATGAAGTTGGAAATCTTATTCGAAGATTCATGGGTGTTACACCAACCTCTTTACTACAGAACTGACCACATAATTCTTCAAGCGATATAATGCCCTTCTATGATTTGCCGTTGTTTCGTTTCGCTAGTTTCTGAGTTTCTACTCTAAGGAAAGGGATTGCGTATTTTTCAGGAATATGTAAACAATTTACGATATAGAACTATTCCTTGATGTATTAAGAATACAAGTATCTGGATCTTTGGTTAGTTACTCTAAATCTAAACATTTTGACAAACTTTATATTTTGTATGTATATTTATTATTTTCTTGTATCATGTTTTCAAACATTCTGGCTTTGAATGCAATGACTGCTTTGAATTTTTTTTTATTGAATTAAGTTTTAGTTAGATTTTATCTGATTACATATAAATGATTTTTTATTTAATCATTATTAACTACATATGAATTTGTTTCAGGTAAGTGCCTAGAACTATATAAATACAAATATTCATCAACATGGTAAGTCATCTGGTAAGTTTTATTTCTTCATTTTATTCGTTGAATAGTTGCTCGATGTGCCAGCAATTAAAGAACACTTGTCTTCTCTTCTAATACAAAGGTTGCTGGTTTGAACTCATTTCACGACATGAACATTTCAGACTTCCTTTAGTTAAACCTTGATGAAGACAGAAACTATTAGTGGAGTTTTAATCTAATTAAATAAAAAATAGCTACTCTTCGTCTTCGACACATTTTTTATTTATTTATAAAATAGCAACAAATATCGTCCAATAAAAGTAAGTCTCTTCATCCAAAGTTAAAAAAAATAATTATTTACATGTGTAAAAAAGTTGACATTAATCAATACATTAATTTTCATTCAAAACGCCCAATAAAAACTAAAATAAATTTTTTGGTAAAGGCTTATTAATTTTTTTAATTATTGTTTTTTACATTTAATCACATTTTTAATGCGAATCCATATAGAAAAATTATTATCCCAACTGGGAATCGAACTCAGGAACTTCCGCTTTCCGGGTGGAAACTCTACCAACTGAGCTACCGGGTAATCTTCAGTAAGATGATAATTTCTCTGTACTAACTAGATATATGCAAACATACAAAGGGTCCTAAATATAATTGCTTTGTCTAGTTTACTCGATAGACAAGCATTTCTTTAGCGACACATCAACTATCAAAGCCAATCTAGTAATTAAAAACAAAAGGTAACCATGCATCAACAATTTCGAATAAAATCACAGAAAACTGTGATATTTACCCAAACAAAACAAATTGCAAATAGTTAGAAAATTTTCACCCAAATTAGTTTTTGTAAACCTTCTGTAATAGTACGACTTTCGACCGTACCTACTTACAATTTTAAATCTACTAATATAAATGGTTTTTCATAGGTTTTGAAAATGCACAAATCATTTCTGTGAAATATTAGCTACAAAATAAACTGATTAGGTACTTAAAAAACAGACCTCCGCCCATTATTTTATTTTATGTACCTTATACTAGATTAAAATAAATAAGTTGTTAAATTAAATTTATTTTCATTTTCTTACCCGGAGTAAGAACACAAGACAAAATTACATTAGAACAATTCTTGAGCTTACCACTATCTGGAGACGAATTTCATTTTTACAAAAAAAGCTTGTTATTTGGCCATCCAGTTATACTTCTGCTTTAACTCATTTTCGATGGTATTAATACACAAAAAGACTTTTTTGACATTTTAAAATCGACACATGTCGGCTGTCATGTGACACATGTCACAACTTAACATTAAGTACTGGAAATCTGGTTGCGATTGCACCATAATCTCCCTTCCATAAATCGGAGATCGGCAACTTGCGTGTATGGCTTGTCAGATAGTTTTAAGCGGCCCTTCAAGTGATTTCAACTAATTGCCGCCGCACCACTCAGCATCCCGTCGATGCATAGTTTGACAGGATGGGTTGTTTCTTTCTTGCGAACTCTACATAAAACATAACTGCGCCAGATCCGACCAAACCTTGTCTCGAATTGAATAAAAAGTCCCGGTCTTAGTTTCGAACGAATAGGAGACACTTAAAATGGCGGGTGGCGCAAATGCTAAACACTACATTTTCATGTTCGTATTGTAACGTGTTCAAATTCCAAATTTTAGAATAATGCAATTTTAAATGCATAAATAGTAAAGGAATCTTAGTACGGTTCTGTGTAGTTCAATATATTTCAGTTGGGTTAAAAAATGCAGACGATATTTCGAATCAACTGGGTGTTTTCTCTAATATCAAAGGTCATCCCAAAATGTTTTGACACAAGATGAAATTGCTTCTTGAATAAAATACAGGGTCAGTTAGCCGAAGGCAATTGAATACAGTACGGGTGTCAGACGTATTAGTTTAAATATAGTACTGAGTTTTGTTAATGTTGATTCAATATCATACCGTGATCTAATAAATTGATTAGACAAGTGATAAAGAGAACTTTATAAGAATTTGATAAACAAATTGTATGTGAGATTTAAAATGAGTTCGAATCAATAATCTGATAAGGCCCATGAATTTACCATTAAGTGTAACTAGTGGTTGTTCATGTAGTTTTAATTCTTCAAGTTGATTTAATCAGTAAATTATCGAAATTTGAGAATTGGAGACAAGTAAATATTTTATTTACAAATAAATGAACATTTGAATTAAACCCTACTGTGATAATATTGGACCGTTCACTTGTGAAAGTCTTCAAAACATTTTCACCAGCCTAATACTAATAGTAATTAAACATGATTGTTAATTGAATTTAATTAATATAGCCAGTATTCTTTTCTGCTTGCGAATACTGAGATTTAAGGGCTTGCAAATAGATGGCTCCTATATTTTTTTATTATGTCTATTACCTCTTATTTTTCTTTACAATTCGTAAGTCATGGAAATCAGACCTACGCTTGAATTATAATTTGCTATTAAGAGATTTTAAAAGTCGGAGCATTACAGTGACTATCGTCTTTATGAGTTTTGCAGTAAGTATTTAGTATTTAGATTTTTATAGACGTTACAGTGAAGTCCATCAAGCGGCATATGTTCAGTATGTTATGTTTTGATTCAGCAATTTAGAGTAACGAAACTTAAATGTTACAATTGGCGCCCAATCGCGAGGCTTTATTTCAATGAGAGCAAGTTTAAATTTTACAAATGACAGTCCATCATGGGGCTTCATTTTTCAGATGTTACAGTATCTAGGTCATTCGATTGTCATACAGCGACAAAAGGTACACAGAGCGACGGGTGGATTTCCAGCCAATCATGGACGACTTGAGATTAATTTTTATTATTATCACCATTATTTTTGGGGTTTATTGTGGTCGCCGCCACCATTTCAAATATTGGTTGAGGGCAGTCACGGTCCACAAAGGCCTGAAACATATTTCTGGACTCTTCTTGTTCAGCTCATCGATTGGGCTGTTTTTTTAATCCAATCGAACTTGGTCATATCTTGTGGTGCTTGTTAGTCCGGCTCTGTGGTCCGTAAAAAAGATCGTTGATAAATGACTGCAACATAAAATAGATTTTTGAACCCTGCCATATAAAATTAAACAAAAAAGTTTATTTAATTTTTTAAAATACTAAAGTGAGGTTGACTTATCCCTTTTTTTATATTACTCGAGTGTTTCCCGTTTTCCCTTTGCACATAAATATTTCTGTAAACAAAAAATCTTTTTTCTGTAATTGTCAACACCGCTGTGGTACAATGGGTAACATTTTCATCGCAGGTCACTAATCAGGGATCTTCAGGGATGCGGGAATCTGCCAGGCGCGGAATTTAATATTGGGTAATATAATGTAGAATAAAACTTTCATTGCTTTTGCCTCGGATAGGAATGCCAGAATATCTTTGATGTGTGTCTGGGATTTCTGGGTTTTCACCCAAGCGGTCCCCTGACAGACCTGGTCAAGATTTTTTGCAGTTTTCTTTAGCTGTAACACAAATGTAGGATTTGTGCTATATCATCTGTAAGTCGGCTGCAGCCGCACGATGGGGTTGGGTAATCATAATAATAAATCTCCCTTCCCTTCAGCATAAGCTTTATAGCTTCAGGGACCTGTTTCTCGAGGCAATAGGTATTAGTAATTATGATTATTATAGTAAGACCAATTCATTTTCCCTAAAAAAGAAAAAAATTGTAGTATTGCAGAATTTATTAAGATCCTGGCAGTTTATTTATCGGAAAGGAAGTTTTCGTAGTTTATGTTGTTTGGGTAAAAATGCAATTTATTGTATATTTGTATAATAAAGTGGACAAATAAACAATATTCTATTATTTTTTTTATTTTATAAAATATATTCTATTATTTTTGTATTGAGTGATTGTCTGAGTGTATTTAAAGCCGAGGTTAAAAAATCTAATCGAATCGCGTGAAGATAAATCTAGTTGTGTCTAACACTAGAGTACGAGTAAAGCGCTTCGTTTCACTCTTGCTCAAATGCCTTCGCTTTGCAGATTTCAAGCTCGGGTGAAAAGAAGCACTTTCCTCTCTAGTTGAACAAGTAGCTATTTCAAAAACTCATAAATTATAGTTTTAGTTCCATTCCGTCAATCTATAAGGGGCTTTATAATCGGACTACACGGTTTGGATTTTTCTGCGAAGAAACAAATCCTTGTAAAGCTGTGCTTAAATATTTTACTAAAACTCAATTTGAAAACTTGGAGCACTTAAACTCCAGAAAATCGATGAACAGCAAGGTTTACTTCTCAGACTAGCAACTGGTCTTATTGTTTTTCTCCTATACATTACAAACTCACAGTACCTACAGGGTGTGTTAAGAAAAAAAGGTTTCTTATTTAAAATTCAATAATCGTACGTATCAGTTTTTAGATTACTTTGGAATATTTACATATAGGGTTCATCAAAAAGTTAAAACATACTAAAAAGTATCGACGAAAACTAGTAATGGCATACGATGAATCTTTTGCTTTCTTTGTTTACTGGAACAGAGCAGATGTTTACTTTGAAATGAAAGAAAACGGAATCTGAATTATACATATAATCGCATTATACAGTTATAATTAGAAAGAAGTATAATTTAATAACACTCCGCCCTTTCCTGCAGATGCTAATTAACATCGATGTCTTAACGCTAGGAAGACATCAGTAAAGTCGAACGGTTGCTTTTCCAAAAGGCTGCATATTGCCTCTCATAGGAAGTATACGTAAAGATACTACACGTACTTGAATTGTTTAAATAATACCTATTTAACATTGAAATTTTATTTTAGAAAATGAGTAGGCTTAGCAATAATATTCTTCGTTCTTTTTTTCATTTTTTACACATCCTACGTAAATTGTAATTTAAAACTCCCACCCCCTTTTTAACCTTTTCCTACTAACAATAAGAAATTTAATTACATTTTAAAATTGTAGGTTAAAGTACAACCGAGTATTATTTCACTGTGCAGCGGAAATATAAGAACGAAACCTTTATGTTCTAATATCTTCCTGTATTACACGGATAAATTATTTCTTGCTTTCCTCTTCTTGTTACGAGATAGGCTTGTATTAAAAGAAGGACGGAAATATTTTTATATGAGCGCCATCATATCTCCGGTCACCAGACGTGTTGTGGAAATACATCTTGAATTTAAATGCAAAAATCGTTAAAATATAAACACACGTCCTTAAAAATATTTTATTAGAGAACGTACTTTATTTTTTAAATCTTTTTTAGAATATCATTTCATTGGAAGGACTTGTTACACAAGGAGATAAATAATAACAGAATCGTGCAACGGTAGCTTAATGAGCCCAATAATTTATTTTTTCGTTTACTGTTATTATAATGAGCACATGGAAATCCTACTCGGTTTTCTTCTTTTTTTTTTAAATTCTTAATTAGAATAAAACATTTTACAGGATTTTTAAAAACAACATCTTTAATTTAATTTCTTCTAAATTATCCCACAACCAGAGCTATTCATTAATAATAATAATTTATACGTCGATAAATCTTTAAAATATGAGCGAGACTATCTTTTAGGCATATTTCCGTCCTAAAAATGGAAATCAAATAAATGCCTTCAGGTTCTAATTTTTTAATGGGTACTCTGAACCACCCACACTAGGTTCCCAAGAAGATTTTTTTGCTATGGTTAAATTATATAGGCGTAGCTGCTTTTAGTATTTTTAAATATTTACATTCATCGAATTTGTATTTATTAGCATGTACCAATCCTTAAAGTTTTGACTATTGATTTTACAGGGAATAATTAAGGCTTGTAAATTAATTATGTAATTTATATAAAGTATGAGAAAATGTTAAATTCCAATCATCTAATTGGATCATAAGGGCGCTCCATTGGGATTGACATATTCATCGTCGATAGATATAATTGACTTCAGCACAAAATAATCTAATTCGTATAAAGTATGGTAGTGCAATAGACGTTCAAGTCGAGCTCCAGGTATTCAAGATAACTACCGGGTGACTCATAAAAGCGCGTCATGTTTGATAACTCGTGAGTAGATATGACTTCAAATTTTGTCCAATTATAGACAAAATATTGAAAAAATAATCTACTTTACACAAGAAACATGTACCGATAAAAACAAACGAACTATAAAATTTACAAAAATTGTATAACACACTTTTGCTTATCTGCAATTGAAATTTCGATTTGTTCTAAATTATGTTTGAAAATCTACTAGATTGGACCAGGGAGGAACCTAAACAGTTTTTTTGGAGGGGGTTAACCTTAAGATTGCCAACTTATTATGATGAAAATACCAACTACTAGTAAGAAAATATTTTTATTTGTACCTAACATTATATGAAGCAAAATTAGTATTGTACACAAATCTTATTTTTATTTAAAACTCTCCAACGTGTATGCATGGCAATTAGATTAAATTTAAAAAATAAATTGTTTTGGACACAATTTTTTATCTCCTAATTTTTCTGAAATTGTGAAATTGCCAACTCTTGATCAAAATCATCAACTTTGAGGGGGGAGCTTCCCCTCCCATCCCCCCCCATGGGTTCGTCCCTGGATTGGACCACAATCTTGTAGCTTTTTAACAGTTTTGAATCTATGTTTAAATTGCAGAAGAGCATTTCAGATTAGATTTTGTTAAAAATTCCGACCAGACCTATTTTATTCTTTTCTGGGGTTGTCATAAGTTTCAAAAGGTTCGATTCCACCAGAATAAACTTTGTTTGACGAGTACTCCATGATCAATCTAGATATAGTGAGTTACAATCTGGAGAGTTAAGTAGCCATTTTTTTGCTTTTGCAAATGCAGGCACATTTGAAAAACTTGAATGCTTTATGGATGGGATGATACCTAGTTTTTTGAGGTTAAGGGAATGGTGAAGGCTAAAGACAGACATTAAGGATGTCAAAGATCTTTTTTTATTTTAATGCAGATGTGAATGGTGAAAAGCTCTGGTGGAGATACAGACATCGATCCACCATACCGCAGATAGTTTAGTTAAATTGACTATGATGGGTATGACTACCACAACACTCAGCATATTCTTAAAAACATAACCATGAAGATCTTGAGCTTTAATCTAGGACCTTTATCTTTAGCCTGGGGGAGTAGATCAAGAAGCGGCAAAGTATTGACCTTAATCTTCAGGAACGTGGGGGGAAGGTATATCCAGAAACGGAATTGCTATTTGTTACAAAACCAGCCTACTAACAGTCTGCAGTTTCTTTTTCATTGACGGAAAAACGTTATTAGAACTACCGAACTTAAAGATTTTGCTACGACCCATTGAACCTACCCTTATGTATATATCTATAACATTTATGCAGGGCCGCGCCAAGCCTAATGATCGCCGTCGTGCAAATTTATGTATGCGCCTTCAATTTATCTATAGTAATTTTTTTATAGGATAATGCCAACAAAGGGTATAAGGCTTCTGAAAACGTGGGGTAGTTAGTTAGAAAAAAGGTTAGTCTGCTGTGTAAAGCATCACTACTATACAGGGTGTACCTAATATAACTAGAAACCTTGTAGAGGGGGGGTAATGGTTTAGAACATATTTTCCTTATCAACATGTGATTGCGTCGACTGCTAGTTTTCGAGAAAATCTCAAATCGAAAATCAAGAAAGTTTTTAATTTTTTAAGAAATAAAACATGTCAATCTAGTGTTAAAACAAGTAGTAAGATTTCACATAAGGTATAGGATAAGTATACAGGTCACGCGTTGCGCATATACAGGGTGGTTCATTAGCCTCTGTACAAACGCTGGTAATAAAAACTAGATTTAATTTCATGAAGAAATGTTCACATGCATGTAGGTTCTCTTTCTTTGTTGAGAAGTTGTAGGGCTTATAAAATAATTATCTCTTTGAATACTAATGAGGAATCGTATTTTTAGAAAATCCCCATATTTCAAGAAGTGACTCCATAAATAAATTGGAAAATGAATATGGAACATGAATCTTTCTCGGTGAGGCGAAGCCTCGTCATGCTGATACCACATATCTTGCATCAGGTAGAATGGAACGTCTTCCAGAAGATCAAAAAATGTGATGCTCAAAAGTTATGCTACCTCTCTACATTTAAAGTTTCATCAAATACATTTAAAAATAGTGTGTGTAAAAACAATGTAATGTATTGTTTTTACTTAACTTACTTAATCCTCAATTCCTTTGCACGACTTTGCCCATATGGACCCTGCTTTTATGGGCATCTTTTCCCCAATTATTTATCCTTATTCATATTTTCTTACGTCAATAGCGGATTAAGACGAATTTCTGATGAAAGGAAATTCTTTTCATAAAATTAAGTCGAGTGTAGGAAATACAAACCGGAAGTTTCCTTCTTGGAAAAGAATATTGAAATGAAATTCAATGATATTCCAGGTGCATTCCAAATTCTAATTAGTAAGCCGATGTAACATTATTTTTCACAATTAGCATTACTGTAATAATCTAACGACTATGTATATATAATAAGTATTATATTAGTCGTCTTGGTAGCACACTTGATTAGAGCCCGGTGAGCGAAAGACCTGGGTTCGATCCCCACTCAAAGTGAAAAATCTTCTCTACGGATTTGCGTTTATAATGTGATTTAATATAATTTAAAAAGTTCTTCTTCCAAATTTGCTGCTTCTTGAGGAGGTACTATCTATAGCGGTGCACATTCTGCACACTCTTATAAATCCCTAGTTTTGTCCAGTCAGTACATACACACAAGGAAGCAGTGTCTGTCGAATCTGATTATGTATAAAACGCGTTTAAATATTTTCGAAATCCCCATAGCAATGAGCAATAGCGTTATAGGACAAACGAGATAAAAATAATAAAACAACTTCAATTGCCATAAGTATCGTTTATTCTTTACAAACACATGAAAGGCATTCAAATCAATGTTTACTAACGTTAACCCAAAAAGAATTATTAAACTACACATAACGAATTGAAGATATGATGAAACAAACACAGGCATACATAGAAAGAAATGTATTGCAGTGTATAAAGATTAAAACAAAGAGAACTAAATTATAAAAAAGTAAACTATTATGAGCTTTAATCAAAATAATCGAGTTCTGAGTAATAGCTATCAGTTAGTTTCTAATAGTCTTTACTCAATAAATTCTAGATTCAGTAGAGTTTCAGAAGCATTTATTGTTTCAACGATCTATATATGTGTCTAGTATATAACTATATAATCTAGATAATGGATCTGCATTTATTATGTACTTTTGAAACTCGTAATCATATCCCGAGATTTTCTAGAAATTGAGTGGTCTTTCTTTGATATCACAGAATCCTCGATGATTTAGGCGTATGGTGAAACGGTTTTTCTGATTTCCTTGTCTGGCGTCAAAAGCTTCCTTAGACAAGTACCTACCAGAATGTTCATTTACTTAGATGCTAGATCTCAAGGAATGTTAGATATTAAGGCATAGTAATTATGTGGAAGAACTGAAAACTAAACAATACGATTTTGAAGCAGAGAAGTATTTCCAAATGACCGAGTTTTTGTAGTGAGACTAGAAATATGATAAATATGCTACTTAGTCTCCATTGCCATGAGACGGTATTTCAAGAAGAGAAGCAGTTCAAAGCAAATGCTACCGGTGGTACCCTGTGAATCAGGATTAAGTATATCTTGGAAGGGGATTTAGCATACACAAATAATATAAAAAAAACCTTAGAGTTTTTAAAATATGAAATAATTGAAAAACATCGAAAAATTTATTTAGTCCTATGTGCAACTGCGCTATCTTTCAGATCAAATCAAGATCTCATCAAGATCATATTTTTGTCCTAATTCTCTTATACCATTTGGCACTTAATGTGATATTGTTGTAAAATTACATTTTACACGTTTTACTAATTGCTAATTTGTTTTCTCTTTCCATTTCATCGTATTGATGTAATAATGTAATAATTAATTCAGATTATTATTACTTTTTGTAATAAGTCATATTTAATCGAAATTCTCCATATGTAGTTATTAAGAATTATTTCTATTAAGTAAGTTAAAATGTCACCGGTACATTCAGATTGCATTTTTTCTGGTTTAATGCTTAAACTATAATTTTTACACTAATTTGTTACACAAGAATGAAACTACTAAATATACACGTTTAAAACTAATTGATTGATTTTTAGAAAATAACCAATTTCTTTATATATAAATCAACAAAGGACGCAGAGTTTTTCAGTCATGAACTGGTTAATTAGTCAGAAATGTAGTTGATTTCTGCTCTACTCACAACTAATTAATTAATTAAAACAATTCAAATCTTGTGTAAATACTTCGTGTAAATTAAATATCGAGTTAATTAAGTAAATGTCTCATTTCAGTTTAAGTGTAATAATTTTAATATCTTAATAGCAAAAGATCAACTAATTAAGCTTGAATGAGTAAGTAATCATTTACGTTTCAAATCGTATATCGGGTTTCACTTAGTAGGAGTGAAACGGCGTACTTTTCAAAACATTATAAAAAATAGTGTTGATTCATAGTAAGCGTTAATTTTCATTTCAGTTAAACCTTAGACGTTTCTATTATTCGGCGGCTGCAAAGGCACTTTCCGTACCACCCTTTCTATGCTATTTAAAAATATATGATAAAAAAAATTAATAAGCATTTTAAAAATTGAAGTGTTATAGCAAGAAAAATATTAAAGTAGCTGCACGTACGTTAAGGTTGAATACTTTCTACGACAGAGAATAATAGGAGAAATATATCAGAGATTATTTTACATGACACATATTTGCTTGTTTGTTGTTAACTTATTTTATTTCATGCAATTTTCATTTTATGAATAAAGTGTATCAACAATACAAACAAAAAGGAACAGTTTCAAGAGTATTACAGATTTATCCTAGAATTCTCGTATTATTATTATTAAAATCTATGAACTTGGAAAGAACGAGTTTATATTATGTTACACTTTTTTATAATTTCTTTTTGCAAACAAAACTGCAATGTAAGCGTATTCATGTCGCGGCAAATTGCAACGGAAAGGCAAACGTCTGTCAGATTTTATGTATAACATGATTTTACCCGTTTAAAGTTGATCTTATGCGCTTATACATATGAGAGAGATCAACTAACAAAATGTTATTACATGTATCGCATTCCTAGATCACATGACGATTAGATTCTTTACCATTGTTGGATTTAATAGATCGCAGTGTTGAATTAGATTAGAAAGTATTTTGTATGATTCTGTGTTATAAATTAGATTGCAGATTTTCTTTGTTTTACTTTAAGATTTATAGTACCCGCAATTAGCTCCAACAAAACAATTAGAACTTTCATTTTAAAGTAAACGTACTCATTTTGATTTACGCCTATTTGCCAAAGACTTGAATGTTACATGGATGTATTATGGTAAACATAGTTTTCTTCAAACAGGTTGTTTCGCAACTATCAAGTCGAATAAAAGAACTCATGTAACTTTAATTGCACTACTTTATTTATATAGATACATATTCTATATAAAAGTGTATCTTTAAACATGAGGTACTGGTATCTGATTATTTATTTGATAAATACAGTAGAGCTACTGCATTTGATAAGCCCAGATAATTATATATCTAGCCAAATCAACTGTCTCACACATTTTTTAATCTGAATTTAATGTAACCTTTTTAACCTTTTTTTAGTGGTTTTACGAAATCCGAGTGCATTAGCCATCAAATGTTTCATTTATATCTAACAAAGAGTAGGCAAGGTTTGCTTGAAAAGAAAATTTAACTATTCATTGCGGGTTCAATTCCTATTTTTGTGTTATAAATGGATATGAAAGCCGTTTCGGTGCATGGGCCTTCGTGTTCAAAACCCATCCCCAGGGGTTTAAGAAAAAAAGAATATTTTCGAAAATGAAGGTCCATGCACTCAAGCAGCTTTTATTTCATTTATGACACAAAAAAGCAATTGAACTCGCAATGATCAGTTCGATTTAGTTTCAAGCAAATCTTGCCTATTCCTTGTAAGGTAGAGGAATGAGATATGGGATACACATTTAACGTTTCGGGGCCTTTTGAAATTACTTTCAGTAAGGCGTTACTAGTATAAGACGAGCGAATCAAGGGTATCAACACAGAAAAGAAGACTAATAAGGAGTAATAAGGAAGAATGACACGAAATAATGATTATATTTTGATTTAACTGAGTTATGTCCTAGACACTCGGTCGTCTACGTGCAGGAGTACAGTCGGCAGCCCCTAATCGCCTAATAGCCAAACCGCCTTTTGTATCTTCTGTTTTAGAAACTAATTAATTGAAATCTGCTTTGAAAACAGTTGTTGTAATAAATTAAATCAACGCGGTTTTATCTTCTTAATAAAATACGAACTTTATATAATTTGTTAACTGAAGTGCGGTCTCGACCTGCATACATAACTTTTAATTGGGTACATGTATCACTTAAAGAAATGAAACATCTGATGGCCACTTGCATCGCTTGTTTTAAGCTCCTACCCTCCGATTTGCCTAAGTTTAAGCGGAGTTCAATTTCTATGGCTATATTGTGCAGCGTAATTTTTATCGATACTCTATGTATTCCCTATATGTAGGCTCTGCAAACAGATATGAATGATTTCATGTAGTTACGAAGATGGTTTTCTAAATAAAGATTCACGCATGGACGCCAATTGTAATAATTTATTATTGAAATTCGAACATAATTATTTACCAAGTGACTTACGGTAACTTCACTTTTCGAATTAATCCATAAAAAGAACTATCACTGTTAATCATCACGTACACAACACAAAAACACCTTCAAGCCTTAAAAATGCTGGAATCAGAACAGCTATCGTTGATCCCTGAACTTTCTTCATTGAATGATTCTTCACACCTTGCATTTATTTCCAATTTTTAATTTTAAAGATTAAAGTTTAACTTAAGGGTTTAAACAATAAAACCAACGTTACGAGAAGGTAGAAAAACTCTAAGATCAAAACTTTTCTTCTGAGGATGAGGTGAGATTTTCTTCTGGTATCTCACTAATAAAACTCGAAATAAATTACATCACTAAAAGCTAAATGGTAAAGCCGCCCGGGCTTGTGTCTCCACACATTCTTCGAGACTACTCCAGACTTTTTTAAAATTCTGAGATCAGTTACCTCTTCTAAAGTTTTAAGAGGGGGCGATTATATTTTAACAGGTTATAATTAACTACGCCTTTTAGTCATGACATTATTATTACCAGTGACAAAAACTGAATAAAATTTCCTCCCATGTTTATTAAAAATAAGCAGACAGCTAAAAATTCAGCTTTATAGTACTTTAACTCTATTTTAAACTATAAGTATATCTCATAAAACGTGAAATATAGTTCCAAAAGCAATTTGTTCCTTTGCGAACATTTTAATATGAAAGATTTTACACAACTCAAACAATCCATTTGCCTAATTAAAAATTAACTTTTATTTCTTTCGTCTTTTTTATAATACGATAAACAGGAATGTTTTAAACACGTGACCAAAAGGGGTCCTTCTATGTAAATGCAATATTGCAGGCCCCGGGTCAATGCAATGTTTGGCACGATAAATATATCTACTGGGAGTGGAATTAGGCTAAATTCTACTAGGATCTAAATTTTAAATGATCATAGTAATTGGTGCCATGCATGAGGTACGATTCATCGTCTAAACATAAATAAATAAATAGTAAACATGGAACGTTGATTCGATCGTGATTCTTGAGCTCTTTAGCGTCCTACATATATGTAACCGTATTCTTTATTCTTATATTTCTAAGACTACAAACCAACTACAAAATAATGAACAGACATGGTATATCTGTCCCTCGTAGATGCAGCCATAAAAATAAATTCTAAAACGGTGATGTTAATAATTTTTAAAACCTTCTTTCAGGTGATGTAGCACTAATTCGTAAAGTCAAGAATAGTCGATATTGCTAGAATTCTAGGGTAACTACAAAATCAACACATTAAACTATGTGACATGATTCCACGCCGATGTGGTGCGGTTCTGCTGTATGTAGGTTAAATAAAAAGGGACTTAAAACACCTCCTTGTAGTAAACCCTGCGACCATATACGAGCCCTGTCTCACTGAAGTTCGCACACTTCTATTTCTGTTAAACGGTGCTCCACAATTTCCACTCTGAATTTTTTTGGTTTTTCGAAGTAGCTGTTTCTTGTTGCTGAGGATTCGGAATTATTGGTTGAGACATATGTATATACGGCTGTTTAGGAGAGATATTTTGCTAGGAGATTTTTTTTGGTATAATATCAAAGTATTTGCGTTTGTAGATAATTTTGAATAGTCTTGAGGTTTATTAACGCGGAAAATCTATTTTTATTTATTACTACTTTTGCATTCGATGGCTTATTCACTCTGACTATTTGTTCATCTTTGAAATTATATTAAAATTTATACGCTGGACACTTTGTATATACCGGATATACTATGTACGGTCCTAAATTACCAGAAAACCATTCCAAGAAAGGATACAATTATCATTTGTCGCGGAATTAATTTAGTTGTGCCATCTGAATTTTTAATTTTTCTCATCATTCTTTTAACACTAATAATAACTCTTTTATCTGATTGAATGTTGTTAAGTAAATAATTTTCATCAACAAAAAGTATCTACCATTTTTATCGCTTCTTTTTTTGTGTGAAATAATTTGTTATATATTTAGTATGCAATTAAGTCTTTTTTAATAATTACTTATTTCTTAATTGCTTTCAATAATGTATGTTTTAAAAATGACTATAAGTCTATTTTTACCAGCAGAAATGATATCAGATACATTTTCTTTAAATTCTTTGTAATGAAAAGGATAATGACCAATACGAATAGGATCTATATAGTGTACCTAATTCTAAACATAGTAAAGACCTTTATCGGTCGAGTGATATTTATTTTATTTATTTATTTATTTTAGTGCGAGGAATCAGGATGGGGGAGCATCCTTCGTACCTCATGGCACCGATTGCTATGATCATTTGGCCGACCCTACTAGAATTTAGCCGAATCTGAAGGAATTCCACTCCCAGTAGGGATTTTTAACGTGCCAAACATCGCATTGACACGGGACCTACAGTTTTACTTCCTATCCGAAAAGAAGGCATGTTTTCAATTTTTCTCCGGGAACAATTAATTATTACAATTCATACCTGCTTGCTCCTTTTTATCCAGAGATAACTATACAGTTAAATTCTTATCAGGAGGTTCGGTACCTCCTGACTTTTTTTACTTTTTTCCAACTTTTACGATGTATACCAAAATCTGAGTTAGTATTCGCAGACCTCTGATGGAACAATAACCAATCTGTTAAGATGTACTGACGTTTGTCTATCTCCAAACTTGAACCGACCTGTGTTTGCTTGAGAAGATCAGGAGTCCTGCCTTTCGCTAAGTGTTGATGTATCAAAGCGTAATGCGTAAAATTATAAGTCTCAGAGAGTGGGAGTAGATGATTTTACCATATTGTGCTGAAACTTGAATGTGCTTGATTAATATGTTTTTAAGAATTGGAGGCTCATGGACTATGGAAGTCAACCATTATTAGACTCTTACTAAATGTCCCGACAGTATAAAACTAATTCAATTAAGGACATTAAAACAAGTATTTTATCCTTGCTATGTAAAATGTTTTTAACTGAACAACTTACTATTGGAGTCCATTTCGTTATACTTTAAGCGTCATAGTGTAATGAAGGCATTTAAATAAAAATAATTGTGCAAATTTTTAGTTATAACCAGTTAGAAGTACAAAATAGCAAAAATGAAATCAATTGACACTATTACAAAGGTAAAACATTAAACAAGGTATATCCTAGAAGTAGATATAAATATTCCAGAAATATGCGTAGCTCATAATGATCTCCCTTTTCAGTTTGTGACGTAACTGAATCATTTCATCTCACCTGCTGCTTTATTCTCAAGTTAAGTTACTTATTATTTATTAAATTACAGCGTGACGATCACGTGATCGCTTCGTGATCCGCAGAATACATTTTAGATTTTGACCGTCGTGATTTCTGTGACCCAAATTTTTATTTGACTGTTAAACGCTAGCTACTTATTAAAAAAATAATGTTCCTCCCTTTTAGTCGGGATTTAGGAAGATAAATAGCAATCAAACTGTACTTTTTGAATGTGGCAAATGATTTTCATCTAGCGCTTGATAGTTCATATAGTATAACTTTTTTCATATATCACTTGATCAAAATAGAGCCTTGGTTTTATTAAACTTTTAAATGCTTGTGGATAAATTAAAACTTATTGGTCTCGAAGAAAATAGCCTAAAGTGGTTTCAAAATTATGTTACATTCATAAGTCACTCAGTTGTAGCAAAAAAATGTAAAATCCAACCAATTTAAAACCATTAGCGGCATTCCCCAGGGAAGTATATTGGTATATTGGTCAATGATGTAATCAGAATGTAGCTGTGTATATACACTATACAATATATGCGCTTTGTAATGATCGTTTAATCTCGGATAAGCCCTATCGTCTTAAGTTCACATGGGGAATAAAAATAGGCTTGCTCTGGAATAGAAAACAGAATTGCGGACGTATTTATCATTGCTTATGCTGCTGTTGCTCAATAACAGTTGTTTATGCCATAAGTCCTTTAAACAGGTCTTTAAGGGTGAGGTCGGAATATTTAAATGCGAGGCGTTAGCCGAGCATTTAAAGCGGCCGAGCACTTAAAGACTGTTAAAGGTCGCATAACATACAAAATTTTTTGAGATACCATTTATATTTAACATTTAAAAAAGAAACTAGAATGCGATTAATATAATTATACATTTGTTGCAAAAATCATGTGCTTGGGGGTCGAGGTTGTGATTGTCATAGTGACGAAGTTATAAAATAAACTATTGTATAGTTGATAAATAAAATGCGACCGTTAATAGTTATTTATGGTATACTGACTCGTAAACATCTATTTATTGAGCTCTGTCCCCATTGGTAAAGGTTCTTTTACGGGCTAGACCGTTATGAAGCCCGCAGAAATTATTACGGGCTTGTTTATCATCAATACCATAGCAACATATATGTCTTACGTATTGTGCTGTACTGCTTCAGTAAATGCAACAATTATTTATTAAAGATTTATGAGTCAGTATACCATAAAACGTTGTACAATACTCGATTGTTACGCGAACTCGTGCTCGCTAATTGCTCGCTTGTTAGGTACCGTGCTCGCACGTAAAGCCCTAAGTAACGGTCCTATAATGTAAATAACTATTACATTGGAAGAACGCTACTTAGAACTTTACGTGCGATCACGGTACCTAAGCGATTAGCGAGTTTGTTATCCATGCAAGCACGTAGAGTTCGTGTAACGGTCGAGCATTGCACAACGTTTTATGGTATAGTACTGGCTCATAAATCTTTAATAAATAATTCTTTCATTTACTGAAGCAGTACAGCACAATACGTAAGATACATATGAATGTTTTAAATAAATATGTATGTTGCTAAGGCGTTGATGATAACGAGCCCGTAATAATTTAATAATTACCCATATAGTCCATCTACCATAAAACTTTTTAACGTGCGCTTTTGAGCTTTAGTGGCCGTTAAACACGTAAACGGTTGTTTACCGGAATCGTTGCTACTTATATAAATGAGCTTTTAAGTACAATTATCCCAAAAACATTTTTATTTATATAATAATAACCACATAATTTTAATTTATATAATTTACTAATGGCAATATAAAGGTAATAGTTCATAAGGGCTTCGAACTTCTTTGTTTAGTAACGCTATGTAACATCAGAACCTATAAACAGTAGCAGCATAA
This sequence comes from Agrypnus murinus, assembly GCA_929113105.1. Taxonomy (NCBI): domain Eukaryota; kingdom Metazoa; phylum Arthropoda; class Insecta; order Coleoptera; family Elateridae; genus Agrypnus; species Agrypnus murinus. The sequence continues at coordinate 36,106,549 of OV816025.1, read as the reverse complement.
ACGTTTTCGTTGTCTTAATATTACATTTTGTGATAAAATGTAGTGTTGTATTGTATTTATTGCGGTTACTCTTATACACTTTGTATAGGGTGTTGGTAACAATTCGGTTGCCAAATTTCTATTGCTCATTTCATCTTGCAATAACATATTTTTCTCTTTTTTATATTTATTTGTAATATTATATTGTCAGACTTTTACTCTAAATTTGTTAGTTGACACTTTGTCTTATCTTATAACAGTAATGGACCATTTCGAAGCTCAACTTATTTATGCAATAAACTACAGCAAACTTAAAAAATGAGTCATTACCCGGTTCACGTCCCAGATGAGAACCTACGTTCACATCCGCTACCAGAACGCGGACCATAGTCTGTGGCCCACTTTACAGCTTATAGTAATATTATAAAAATGCAATAATCTTGTAGTAATGCAATCATCTTATATACTTTCAATACTTTTTATACCCTTTATATAATCAGGTGTTACTGTAAGTGGTCAAAAGTTTTTATTGAATGGTGTCTGTTTTTCTGCAACATGACAACGATAGCTGATCAGTTTTAGATCATTCAATTGCAATTGATTCAGATGCATTCCTAAACAAGCACTTTTGTCTCTTTATTTGATGCCCGTTTAAGAATTTAAAAATGTAGATCTGGTTCAATTATTTCATTAAAGCAGGTATTAGCAACACAGTCGAAAGAACAAATGTCAATATCATCAGAAGAGTGAGGTCTATTTTTTATTTCTTACCATTTCCAATATTTTAGTCTGCGGGTTGATCTTTTATCAAACCATAAATAAGAAATAAAGATTATTGATGGGTGGTCTTTGAACACCATCTGTTTATATCGATTTTGGTTTTATTATCATAATGTGGAGGAAGAAAATGTGCCATTTATACATTCTTTTTCAAAATCAACATAACTTCTAGTGTTGTTGACACATTTATATTACCTAAACTCCAAAAAGACGATTTTTATTGCTATCAGAAGCATACATTATATTCTTTAAAAATTCGACATTTATGTATTCGAATCCAATCTATACCAACAACATAATTAATATAAAAAATAACAGTTAGTACATTGCCCCTATCATCATGTGATATATAATATAAAAACTGATTAAAGCACTTTAAATGTACAAGATTTCTTATAAATAAAGAGTGCAAGTACCTCAAAGGCAAGATTAGAATCTTCAGCTCTTCCTTTCGTAATTTCATATTAGATTAAGTATGAAAATCGCTTATTTTTTAAGGTCCGTTAACTTTTCAGCCCATTAATTTTACACACTTTGATTTTTTCATAATAATCAAAGTTGCAATTTAATACATCGAGTAGGCTTATGTTTATGGGTGTTAATTACGCATAGAAGAAGGAAGTGAAATGTGTACATGTAGTCTCTAAGGCAGTTACAAATGTCTATTATTTGATTTATAATAGTACTTAGCGAGGAAAAAAGGCCAAGGAAAAAATGTATACATCATTTAAATGCGAACAGCTGAGGGCGTACAGTTCCAGGAGTTGGTAAACATGATTTCCATCTTGCATTTTATTCATAAATTAACACATCCCAAACTATTGGTATTCCATACATTATGCATATGTTTAGTGGGCTGCTTTTCCCCGCAAACCAATCTTGTTTATTTAATATTGGTATAAATATTTAGTTACTATTTTGCAGAGACTATAATTTTGAATGTATAACAATTTTTTCTTATATTGCAAATATAGCCGTTGCTGCTTGTTCGATGATCGAGAGGGTAACGGCAAGGGCTATCAAAAAGGACCGATACTTTATATGGTTATAAACATTTATTAATATGGATTAAATTTATAACAAAACGGCATCATAACATGGAAGAATGCAAGTTTTATTTATTAAATATCATATGGCGTATGTATCCTCTACATATTCTTTTAAATATTGTATAAAATTTGGCATAACCCAGCCAGCACACTGAGGTTATAATGACGATATTTTTAAGTGAATATTGGTCGACGACGTCATATAACTAATAAATGATGTCCATAAGACGTCATATAATGGGACGTACGTAGACGTCTTCAAAACGACGTCTTTTGGACGTATAACACAATACGTACAAGTTTCATTAAAAATATATTATTTTAACAGGGGCCAAGGAATACCGGTCATATTAAGCAGGTGGTCACAATATAGAGATGTTTTGAGTGTAGTATATAATAAATGTTGTTTCCAATATTCAACTATTGATTTATAATTCCTGTCTTAGTATAGGACGTTTTAATGACGTCTTATATTGACGCTTTTTGGGCTGTGACATAATGGTGTCAGTTTTACGATAATTTGCCGTCGTTCCTGCCTAAAAACGGCGACATTATGACGTCAGTGCGCTGACTGGGGACTTACTGATATGCTGGGTTACTGTTGGGGTATTTAAAAAAAGCCTCACGAAACAACAAAACAACAAGAAATTTAAATATCAATTAAAAAATGAAAGAAAAATAAATTATAAGACAGTATAATTCTCTTTGCCTTGTTAATTGATATTTCTATCATTAATAGAACTCCTTTTAAAAAAAATAAATAAATACCTTACATAAAGTATTAAATTGAAATTTTCTCACCTTAAAATATTTACCCACTTGAATTAGTAGTAAACTGTAAAGTTTTTATTTTTTCACATGATACAGAATGAAGAAGGTTGACATTTCACAACATTCCAGATTACTTCAGAAAAAATAAAAATCTTGGATTAATTAAAGTTGATTTATAAACGCCAGCTGTATTTTAGTCATAAGGTAAATCCATTTAACTTTATTTATAATTAAATTTTCATTTTTCATTCCCATTCCACTGATCCTTGTTAAACTTCATAGTACTGCTTGTTTAATTAAATTATATCAGTTGATTATTATTATCACTTCTTAATTTCAAAATATTTTATAATTGTAAACATTTTGACGTAACATTAAAACATAACCTTCAATTAGTGACATAAAGTTGACTTTGGCATCTGTTAACACAACATAACCTCAATTTTATCTAAACTTTCTATGTGTTCTGTACAATTGAAATTTTTCGGTAGAGTGTCATCAGATTTCCTGCTATATTTATACAATTTGAAAAACAATCGAATAATTTGGTAATTTATCTGGTTCCAACTAAAATTCTTTAGTGTTTTATCTAATGACAACTAAATCTTTGTTGGAAAACAAATGAATTAAATTGTTACTAAAATTACATAACCATATTGTTAATAAATATTAAACTAATTGTTTATATTAATATTATAAAAAGGTGGGGGAAAATTTCCTCTCTTTAATGATATCAAACACTTATACTGAAATGCAAACATAAGCTTAGGATTTAATGACAACCAACTTGATTTTCCCCTAAATAAAAACATTATTAGAATTTTATATAAATGTTTATAAACACTTTGTTGCTTCTTTTTCTTATTATAAACTTAATCCTAAAATCCTATAGAACAATTAAATTTTTGTACCCAAAACCTAAGTAAAGGCTATGTCTCATACTTTCAGAAAACTATGACAAACCGCAGCAATATTTGTTTTTGAAATGCCCAGATCTTCTACAACAGAAGATCTACATATTGACATTTATGTCTCAAATGTACTCAAGAACTTACTTGACAACATTACAATAAAATATTTAAGTTCGAAGATTCTCAACAATGGAAACTACAAATTCATTATCAAAATATCCCAAATCGTTGAGTCTGATGAAAATTTCCTAATTTTAAACAATAAAAACAGCAAGTGATAAATACCTGTGTACATCTTCACCCACGTAAATCATACCCTTATTTTATTTCAGGTGAACACAGGCCTTGTAATGGCTTTAATATCCATTTATAAGCAAATTTCAAACAACGATAGAAAATCGTCAACCAGTTTAGAAAAATTATTAAATTTAAAGGAAAAATCAATTTAAAATTTATCCCTTTTCCACTTAGTGTGTTATAGAGTGTTTCTTAATCATAATTGAAACATATTTACTTAAATTTCTATATAAAAAATATTTCTCTGAAATCCCCTTACAGATTAGGCAACCCAAAATCACAGATGTAATTATAGATGCCTAAAGCATGTCATATCATGACAATACGTATTACTAAATATTAAGATGTGGGGAAGACTATAGGATTGTAGTTTTTCTTTTATATTTTTTATTATAAGCAAACTTCATTAAAAGATAAAGAGGGATTATACAATTTTTTAAGAAATATGTTCTGTGAAATTCCTGTCACTATGTACCTTACACATATATCTAAGCTGCTGTTCACTTTTTTTTAAATAAGCTACATACATCTTGGCCAAAACAAATCCCGATTCGAGAAATGAAACATTCTGTAAATGCTTCTTAGAGGATCTAATTCTCTCCATAATTATGGAGTTTTGCAAATTCAGCTCCAAGTGCATCTCTACAGGAAATATGCAACCTAAGTTTAAAAATTAAGTACTTAATAATACATTTTTAATCATATTAATCAAATTTATTCACGAACAAATACAAATGCATTCTTCTTTCGCTTAACCCACCTAAATCTAGGCTTGTGTGTAGTACGTTGTTAATTTCTTCTGCTGCTTACATAAAATTAATAATAGTTTCTATATATTTTTTTATAATGAAACATAGGTAACGAAATTAATTAACATACAATATATTATATTGAATAGTTGTTAAATTGATAAAGCTAAGAGGTAAGTATCTGCATGATAATAGTGAATTTTTTTATATATGGGTCATTCTTTCTGAACTCAACCACCGGCTAGGGCCAAAAATTGGCGCAACTTAGAAAGGCCAGCGCGGGCTCATTGTAAAGCTTGAAACCTCTACTTTCGAATGTCACCTGGCTCCTATATGAAAAAATTTATATTTCACCCCTAAAACAAAAATTTTAAAAGTTGAAAAAAAATAGAAAAAGAAATATTTTTTGTAATTTTTTTAACGGCATCGCGTTCTTCGTCAAAGAATACATAAATTTTGGCCACTGCATTTTTTTCCTAGGGTGGTTCAATTTCGAGCAAAATTGAGAACAACAATCATTTTTTACATCAAAATACAACCATTCTTTTATAATTGGCTGTCGCATAAGTTGTCTTTGGGCAGTGTAAGTATTTTCGTTGTGCTTCCTCCACGCTTCACACATTCATAAGTCCTCGTGTAGCATGATTTGGTATGGTCGTATAGTTGACATCTAATTGATTGATCTTCTTTTTAGGATGTATAGTTAACAGTTGTTCTCATACTATTCAGAAATGATAAGGTGTAGATCTCTTTGCTATTTTTTTTCAGTTCCAAATCAACAAGCAATAGCATTAATGACTGTTACTAATTCTATATCTAATATATGTGATGTTAGGTACAGTATGCCTTCTTTTCTAATTGTTGTGTTATTTCTGCGATAGGTATCGAGCTATGCAGATTTCGAATAACTACTCTGTATGTCTTCCTTCGTCTAGTAGGTGCAGGCATAGATGCCTTATGAGTTTTTGGTATGCTTTTGAAGAGAAAATTTATTTTTATTGTATCATCTATAAATGCTTTGTAATGATATGATTATTTTTTTTTGGTACGAGTCAAACGTTTTCTATCATTTTATTTATGTTTACTACTCCATAAATGAAAGTAGAAGGGGGTTTTGGTATATTTTTGGTTTGGTCACTTGGTTTTATAGGTTCCGTTTCGTGTTTCGGTTGCATTTGCCTTTTGTGCGTGTTGTCTTTTTTTAATTATCTGACATTTTCATTTTTATTGCCATTTTCAGTCTGTATTTATTCGTTAGCATCACTGTCTGGTGGCTGCATAGTTGGACTTTGGGGTGTTGATTGTTGTATATTCTCGTACAAAATTTGTTGACAAATATTGTGTAATCGAGCATTGATTGAGAATTGACTGGCGAATTATTAGGTGAAGATTTATTAGAATCTGCTGAATTGACAACGGTGGGAACTGAGCTGTTGGTTAATAAATGTAGCATTTAAGTTGGAAAGAAAACTCATTTGATATTATCTGGTTGATATTATCAGGTAGGAATATCTGTGATATAAAATATAACTGTACTTCTTTATTTACTTGTATCATTTAACCTTTGGCCGCACTATCTAACATTTTTTTGCGCGCACTTGTACGTCACCGCGACAAGAATGTCCATTCTGGTTAAAAATTAGTAAATTGTAAAATTAATAACTACATGCACAACAAAATTTAAAAAAATAATTTTACTGCTTAATGGCCTTAACTAATTATTGTGAGAAAATTCCATCGTGAATAAGTTACTGGTCAGTCGTATTGTAGATGGTTACTTAGTTACCAATAATCTTCAAAATGCTTATTTATCAAATAACTTTTTATATACTCTTTTTTATTGCAGTTACACAAAAAGATAAATTTACTGACTAACCTGCCATTGTAAGTACATCTAATAGTTTTTTGTAAAACTTTTATTTTATGAGTTTTCAATTTTAGCAAATATTTCTGAAATAACTCAAAGACTCAATGCTGTGTTGACCAATACTGTGGCATTGAAGTAGATGAGTTACTTGGTCACTATACCAATATACTGTAACAAATATTTGTGCAACCGTTGATCAGTCTTGAATTATGCTATCATTGTTCTATTAATATTAGTTATTTAATTGCTTTTCTTCTGTTCGATTTCATTTCAGTGTTTAATCTAAAAATTTTCTTAAAAATGCGCTTCCCCATTGTGTTATTACCTATCTTGTCTCTCCAAATCTGGTCGTGCTTTTGAGCAAACGTTCTTATAGGTCATTCCTTATTTGGTTAGATTTTAGTTCAGGATTCTTTATTGATAAATTCTGCTTATCAGTGCCTTTTTAAAACCTTTGCAAAAGATAATGATCACTTTTTAGAAATTCAGGCATAATTTATCTTGGAACAAGTAATGTTCACTTTCATCAATTGAGAAGTTTTTTATAATTTTCTTCCTAGGGGGTTTTTAAGTGGGTGGAGTGTAATTATTTCCTGAATCTAGTTTGGTATTCACGTAGGTGATGTTTTTATACACAGGCAATCCACTTTTATTGGAACTTAATCGCTACCAAGCCAGACCTATATACAAAAGCAATGTTTATCTCAACGGTCCTCTTTGTTCAAGCCGACGATACCACCTAATTCGGCTTCATTATTTACGCTCTTATTACCGTACTGGAGAGGTAATCTACTACAAAATATTTTTATCGAGTCCCAGACTTTGATATACGTCAAGAAGACAAAACTACATGACATCCTTCTAAACACAATTATTGCTCACTTCTTGATCTTTATAAAAAATCTCTTAGGTTATGTATTAAATATAAACTTAGCTCTTGTTTTGATTTGATTATATTTGATGCGTTTACACAGTTGTCAAATTTAATCTAAATGACCGTTTCTGCAGAAATTGTCTATGTGAGTAATAAGTGTAATTTTCTGTTTAGCTCTAAAATAAAATATTGATTTATTTGATTTCAATTTAGTTGACCCTAAAAGATTGAGTTTAATTATAAAAACTAAATAATTATTGTTTAAGTTGAATTATTGTTTACATTGATAGGTGTTATTTGGGAATTAATTAGGTGTAACTATTAAAATTGTAACTGGATTATTTGATTTGGATATTAATCTTTACCTTTATTAGTGTTTATTATTTTTGTTCTTTTGAATAAATCTTCTCCTGTTTTTTTTTTGTATCATGTGTCTGTTATTTCTATTATTGCTGATGATGAGTTCAAACGGCGGCTGTTGTCTTGAAGCAGTCGTCCGTCTCAAAATCTAGTAAAGTAATATTTTGTATTATACATCTTAGTATAGTGGGCCTTTTGTGGGATGTTTTGCTTTCTTTGAAGTATTATTACATGTCACTTAATTTCTTTTTAGAGAAGTGATTCGTAGCCTCAAGCATGTATTAAAATTAGCTTCATTTGCGTAAAAAAGAGTTTTTACGCTCATGTTACGACCTGTCTAACTCAGATATGCCTCTGTCTCTTAAAACCAATTCTCAAAAGTCTAGACATGTTATATTTGGTAGTAGTACACTTCTCAACAAAACTACCCTTGTTTTCTATATTTCGCCCAGATACCACACTACCGAATATCAAAAGTGCAGGATTTTCTTCCAGTAAAACTTCTCGTGTACTAAATTTATTTTAGATATTTCATTATTGTACTAACTGGTGTGATAATAGTTTAAAAATATTTCACTCTAGTTAAAAAAGTTTTTTTAGGAGATATCAAGGGAAACATGAAGTTATCCAACCACCTAAAATATAAATGGAACACTCTCTTCATTTTCACATTTCTCAGAAGACTTCCAATGGTTCCTGTTTAGCAGGTTTGCCATAAACCACCATTTTTTCGAGGAGCTAAATTAGTATTAAGAAGCGGAAAAATTTTACAAATTGTAATAAGCGGTCATTATTACTAAATGTGGAGACCAATAAATGTGAAAAAGCTCAAAGATGCGATTGTAACACAAACTAGTGAAACAGTTATGAGTCGTAGCTAAGATAAGAATTTTAAACCCTGAAAGGGTATTCTCTATCCCAAATCTTGATTACAGCCGATTAGTCAGCTGCAATGACTTTTCTGCTGACAAGCAATGCTTAATCTGCTGCTCTATCTGAGTTACAACGGCTATACTTGCAGTAACTACATAGGTAACCTGATTGAGTCCCATTCGAATCGATTATTATTATTCGTGATTATTAAGTGAAGATGAGACAAAAATATTTAAAACTTTAACAGTATACAGTGCTATTAAATTAAGATGCAATATGCTCCATATTGCATTTTAAAATAATCATCAAACCATTGCATTGACTGTATGTTTATGCAACCAATAATACATAAACGCTTATAGATGCAGAGGTGTATTTTTGATAACAAACCACGTCTGTTCGAGACAAGAATGCTTACTTTTAACAACCAACCAACTTAACCTAACTTTAAACAACAGGTAAATAGAATTATTTATTTGAAAAACTTAATCACCACTTTATTTTAGATATTCTTCAAAATGCCCACCCTCTTGTTCTAAGCAGTAACCTAGTCTATGATAAAAATCCTGGACTGCATTAGAAATCTTGATGGAAGTCTGTTTGAGCTTATCACATTCTGCAACAACTTTTTCTTTTAATTCATTTGTGTTTTGTATGGGTGTATGGGCATAAACTTTTGATTTGAGGTAACCCCAAATGAAAAAATCATTTGCAGCTGATCAGGGGACCTGGCTGGCCAGACTATTGGCCCATTTCTTCCAATCCACTGCTCAGAGAAATTTCCATTAAGAAAGTCTCTGACTTCCACCGTCGAGTGAGATGGAGAACCAGTGTTGGTACCAGGGATTTTCAATGGCAAGTTGCTTGATTTGAGGAACTATTGAATTACGGAGAATATTTAAATTAGAATGAGAGTTTAAAATGCAATTAATGAAAAATGGACCAATTGGTGTATTATTGATTATACCCAAGCAGAGATTTACTTTCTTCCCATACTGTGTATGAGTCCAATTTTGTATGTGTAAATTTCTTTGTGCCCAATATCTGTAATAAGTGATAATAGGTTACGCTGAAATTAGTTGAACTGTAGAATTATAAAGTGTACCTGTAATTTTGTGAATTTACTTTTACATTTAGAGAAGACGTAGCTTCATCGGTGAAACAAATTTGTGTAATAACTGTTCATCTGTATTTAATAAATTTAACATTTTTTGCAAAAATCTGTTTTATTAATTTTGTAAATTTTAAATAATTGCTGATGATTTTGTATTTTTAACTCTTGAGCATTTCGAGCACTGGAGGCTAAGATTTCAAAAATTTAAGCAACGTAACTTAATGAACTATAAGGTTTCACTTCCGTGTAAACTAGAATATTCAGTCTCATCTCCTCTGTTAATACAGTTCTTGCTCGCTTACGGTTTGAGTGACCGGCAATACACCCTTCATTTTTAAATTTATTAAATGAGATATGACGTGAGATAGGGCGAGATGGAAATTCAGCAGCAAATAAATCACAAACCATTTGTAAGCTGTTGTGGTTTTGGTACCACAGACATATTTGCACCTTTTCTTCTTTAGTGTACCTTTTAATACCTACTAAATAATTTAATACTAAATAATTGATTTAACAGTTTACTAAGTAATTCATTTGTTTGATTTTACCGGCATTTTAGATTGAATGAAATGATAAAAATACAGTGCTGTATATTTGGTTGCCAATGTGCACATAATGCTTTGACTTGATTAATTTAAAATGCAACATAGGGAAATGCACATATTGCAAGTTAATATAATAGCACTGTATACGCTGTGCCTTTTGAAAAATAGTGAATCCTCATATAAGAAAAACCTTTTTCTTTTTTGTTCGAACTTAATAATAATAATAAGGTCCATTCGCAAAATTTTGTGTTTTTGTCTTACTAGGTACCCAACCACACACGATAAGTGGGGTCTGGGTCCCGAACTCACGTCAGTTTGAAGCCTACCTTCTGGCTTGAATGGTCTCTGGAATACATACAATTATACACTATATTATGTTACGCGACATGTGGAAACTGATTTCGGAAGAAAACAGAATGTAAATATTGTCAACGTAAACTGCTACAGGATGTGTTTGTGAACCAGTACACCTAATTCGAAAATGCTAGACGTCTTCAATAGTTCTTAATACGATTTTGATAATAAGTGTGTAAGGTCTTACAACTCTTACATACTAGACATAATACGAGTAGTTTAAGTATACTACTGTATAATACTGATGAATCATATCAAAGAGCGGCTTAGAACCTGATAGATACATAGAAATAAAACCTATCAGGACACTACGATTTTTAGACCCTACGTTAGAGAAGATTATTTAATTCAATATCTAAGAGTTATTCTTGATAAAAGTTTGACATGCTGCCCCTAAATCAGTCTCCGTCTAGAAATGTCGGTTTTGCAATTCCGCAAAACACGGACATCACCTCACTTACCGGAATAATGAAAACAAGCTAAGATTCAAAAATTCTCCGTTTTTTAAGGGAATCTGGGATTAGCTTTTCCTAGCCTTGTTTTGCGAGTAACTTAGTTGTGCAAGAACGTACAGGTCTTAGCTAGCAGAAATATACTAAAAAATGTGTGTCATTTTATAGCTATTGTAGATTTGTAGATGTTTAGAGTGCAAGAGTCCAAGTCAATCACAACTTACCTTGCTTGAACTTCGCTAAAATATTAAACAATTGGTGTGTCATAAGTGTCATAATAGGTTGCAGTTTAGTTCTTTAAAATTGCTTGATTTTAGGTTAAGATCATAAAGACTGTTAACTAAATTGAGTCAATGCTAACAAGACTCTAAAATATGTTGACATGCGGAGAAAAATGGAACAGTTACCAATACATTCCTATATTTATTAGATACTCTAGAATCTATAATTTTGATTGATTAGTGCCGAATGAACATAACTACTAGTAATACTTTAATTAAGTATTCCCATATCGTCATTATTAAAAAAAATGATAGCGTTGAAAAGTGTATACTATAGCATACAACGTTCTCGTGTACCTTAACTATAATTAGACACCCATGGCTGTGTCTAATCAACACCCACAGTTAATGTAGATAAAAAGATAAACTAGCAATTAATATCTCATTTTCAGAGGCAGCCTGTGTATCTGCCTTTCTCATGCACGTAGTGTAACCTAACTTTTTCCTGAAAGCATACGTTACCAATTATGGGAAGAGTAGAATCATCACATTTCTTATTTTAAAACTTGACCCTTCTCCTGTTAATTAAAGTGGTGCACTGGCGCCATCTATCACGTATAATTGCACGGTGGTGGGTGGATGGTTTTTCTAAACAGAATGTCGTTCGTTTCTGATGTTCTCTTAGCTTTTACCCAAAGAATTGATACGATCTGTGGCACTTAATAAAATTGGTTGTGCGGGCGCGAACTTGTATTGTATGTGTGTGTGTGTGGGGATTTGGTTCATTATTTTTGTTTACTTTCTTTTCTAATACTTTTTAACGAACGTTTTGCGCGGTACAAATAAATCAGCTTCTGTCAGGCAACATTTAATTTTCGTTTTTCTAATACATCAAAGGAGCGTAGAAAAAAATGAAACGATTTTAAAGGAATTATTTATTATCTTAAATTTATTTCGTCAGAAGCTGTTATATAAAAAATATGTGAAAACGTGATCTAATATTATTGTCAGATGCAAAATCGATTTGAAAATTTATGTGCTTTATTTTACATATGTAAGATTTGGATTTCTCTTTGTGTTACATGTGTCTAAACCCTGGTTTTAAATGTTAGTGTTACATATTTTCAAATTATGCCTTAATAATTCTTTAGATTTACATATCTAGAAGAATTTCAGAGTTAGATGGTCTCTTATATGTAAAAGGTATAGGGCTTATTTTGTTGTTTCTTATACCATGTTTGTAAGCGTATTTCTATTTTTTTTTGTCTTTTTATCTAGTTATCTATTTTTTATATTTACCTCAGCGACGTGTTTGTTTATTCTCATAATACCTCTGATAACGACAGCTTAGCTGTTGAAACAATTGTCAGGTTATGTTTTAATAAATACATATTACCTTCAGTGAAGAGGTACAATCGAATTATCCCAGTCCTGCAGTCCAAATATCCCTTGTATCTTTTGGCACTGACTGGTTTGATCTCCGTTATGAAAGATTTCGGGTACCAACCGTAGATGAAATCTGCGACCAGTGATGGGTAAATTTCCGGAATTTATTTTTTGGGGAATATTCCTGGAAATATATCTGGGAATATTCCCGAACTTCCCACTTTATCGGGAATTTATATTTTGATTTAAAAAAAGTCCAACATAGAGAAATTGTTCGAAAAAAAGTTCAATTCGCTGCAAGTCAATATACATCATAGATAAATTTACATTAAACACGTTAAATTAACGCTACAACCGGCCACGTGTTGGTAACAGGTCTTATAATAATAGTCCCCTTTTACAGGTCATGAAGGCCCATTGGTGGTAAAATGGTTAGCTTTACGCACCGACCGCCTATTATTACCCCAGGAAATGATTTCACAGGCTAAGTCGACCTGGAAATCTTGAGGCGCAATTCCACTGCGGTAACTTTTAAGCAACATGTGGCATGCGGCAATGACGCATGCTCTACCGAGTCTTTCAACCGAAGCGACATAAAGCATGCGTCTTTGTCGCATGCCACACGTTGATTGTCCTTGCCAGTCATGTGGCATGTGACATGTCGCCTAGTGTCGCATCAGTGGAATTGCACCTTTAGATATTGAAAAATTCCAATATATCACTGCGATTCGAACCCAGGACTTGAAGATTGGTAGTCAAGTGCCATACCCACTGAGCTACCATGGCTTCTAACAGGTCTTAGCTTGCAAAATTGTATTAGGCAGTGTACGGTTTGACGTGCGTTTACTTGTGTTTCACTTACTCAAGTATAAAAAATAAATTTCCATTTTTCGGAAATTTATCGGTGATTTTTATAAATTCTCAAAATAAATTCCCGGCGGGGAATATTCCCCACCGGGAATATTTCCGTTGCCCATCACTAGCTGCGACATAGACTGTCTGATCAACGTTAATTTCTGCTGGCTGGTATAGGCTCATTATGCCTCTTCAGTCTTGTGTAATAAAATTATGGTAGTTTGGGCAATACTCTCGTAACCCGCGCTCCCATCGCAGCCCTCGGCGAACGCGCCGAAGTGCAATGGCACCCGCTCCTGGGTGGGTGATTGGTGACGCGATCTAGATTATAAAATAAATATATTAGCTTCTGCTCTACTGGTAAGGTATAGGTTCGCACATCCTAGGGATGGAGGCACAAAGCTGCTATGCTAAGTGAGTATACTGATATACTCAAGTAGAGTGTGACTGATTGGGCAGCAAAGCTATTCCGTGTCGGCGTGAGTTTGAGTCTAAAAAAGAGTTAAAAAAATAAATTAATTTTTTATAACATCCTTTTCACATTTGCTTCTTTTTTAGTACCGATTCAAGTTTTACTGTATAGACACAATTTCTAGTTTTTATTTATACATAATATTATATTGCAGTTTTGGTTGCTCAGTCTTCGGCTTCCACATGATATAATTATTATTATAATGATAAAATAGTATCAAGCACATTATTCAACTTTCAACTTAACATTTTAGTGATGAAAATATTGTTATTCTATCGATGAACATCAACCTTTTAGTGGAACATGCCCTCTACATAGTAGCTGATAGGAAGATCAAAACTATAATAAATCCGTATTTCCAAAACTGGTTGTTTTTATCAAAAGCGCTCAATGACTTTATGGTAATTTTACACATGTTTTGAAACTGTTTTGGTATACAGTCTGTTTGATTTAAAGCGCTTTATAGCAACTTTATTTTCGATCATAAATGGTATAAATCATATTGTATATTATTAAATGGCATAAAATTCACTGTTCTGGTTCAGAAAATTTTGTATTAACTAAATCGGCGTTAGCGTGATGACGTCATCGAACTTTTTAAATTACATAATAGGTATTTTTTATTGAAATCGATAAGAGTATTGTGTTCTCTTTTCAACCATAATAAATAATCATACTCTTGCATAAGAAAGTTTTCAAGAAAAACGTGAAAAATGATTTACGACTAGTAGGCTTTGATTTCTGGTTCTCCAATTAATAAAACAGAAGTATCGAGTAAGCTTAGGTAAATAACGAAGCTTTAGTTGTTCCAGTGGCGTATTTACAAATTTTTCTCGGCGGGAGGGGGGTACTCTATAAAAACCCCGAATCAAAATAATTAAATTATGACATAAATGACCAGGACTATTAAAAAAAATCGGGGGTGCGTCGATCCCGTTTACCCCCCATCCCAAATATTCCACTGAGGTTTTCTGATGGTTTTTAATCTTCAATTAGGGAAGATTAAAGATAGATCAATAATTTCCTATTTCGGCTTTCTATCTATTACCGGTATTATAAAACAAGTTTTTCAATTTATTCTATTGATTATTGATCTTGTACTGTTTTGCTCTACATTTTCCCTAATTGAAGATTAAAGACCATCAGAAAACCTCAGTGGCATATTTTGGGGACGGGGCCGCTAACGGGATGGAGCCACCTCCGATTTTTTTAATAGTCCATGTCATTTATGTCAAGATATAAGTATTTTGATTCGGGATTTTTATAGAGTTCCCCCCTCCCGAGAAAATTTGTAAATACGCCACTGGAACCACTTAAGTTTCGTTATTTACATAAGCTTGTTAGATATTTCTGTTTTATTAATTGGAGAACCTGAAATCAAAGCCTACTAGTCGTAAATCATTTTACACGTTTTTCTTGAAAATTTCCTTATGTAAGAGTATCAATATTTATTATGTTTGAAACGAGAACACAATACTCTATCGATTTCAGTAAAAAATACCTATCATGTAATCTCGATGACGTCATTACGCTCACGCCGATTTAGTAAATACAAGATTTTCTAAACCAGAACATAGAGAATTTTATGCCATTTAATAATATATGGTTTATACAATTTCTGACTGAAAATAAAGATTCTACAAAGCGGGCGCTTGAAATTAAACAGACTGTATGCATGGATTTAATCAAACTGTGGCAGACAAATGATACTTTTTTAATGGAATCCCTGTATATTCACTAAATTATGAAAATCATATCAAGTGTACTTAATTAATTTTTTTCTGAAAGATTTGCTAAATCGATAGTGGATTTTTATCCTAAAATAGTAAACATGTTATCTTTAAGTTTATTGATCGAATACAGTTATTGTAAATAAGGAGCTTAAATGGTGATTTTTGCAATTAAGGGAATTGGGAATTGGTTTTTTTAAATATTTGTTGGGATTAGGGATTGAATTTAATCTTTTATTCTGATTAGGTATCGAATTTCTAAATGTTTTTTTAATTAGAGATAATATAGTGGATTTTTCAATATATTTGATTAGATTAGGGATTGAATTTATTTAAATATTTTTTGGGATTAGAGATTAAGAATTAGATTTCTCAATGAGATTTGGGATTGAGGATTGAATTTTTGAAAATATTTTTGGGATTAGATTCTTTTTAAATATGTTTTAATTAGGGATTGAATATTGAATTTTTAAAAACATTTTTAAAAGTAGAAATAAATGGGATTATCGATTTAATATTTAAAAATATTTGTTGGGATTAGAGGTAAAAAATTAGATTGCTTCAAAATATTTTGTGAGATTAGGGATTGAACTTTTAAAAATACTTTTAGGATTAGGGATTAACGATTACATTTTTCAAAATATTCTATAGGATTAGGGATTGGAAATTGAATTTCCATAAATATATTTTAGGATTAGAGGCTATGGATTTAGATTTTTTTAAATATTTTTTATAATTAAGTATTGGGGATTTTGTTATTCGGGTTGGGGGCGGTTTATTTTTACGGATTTTTACAAATATTTGCTTGGAATTGGTTATTAGGTATTGGTTTTTTCTATAATTCTAATGACGGATTGGTAATTACCGAACCCTGTCTTGTATGAATATTAGTATTGCTTCTTCAACAAAAGTAGTTTGAAATTTTAAATCAGTCTATCATTTGTTGAAATTCATCAGGGGTGAAGGTTTAACCAGGACTCGCACATCTCAAATCTGAACATGCTCTAGATCAATATTTTTTAATCCAATCAATTATTATTCTGGAATAAGATCAATATATTAAGGTGTTAAAGGTTTGTAGAACACTTACTATGGTTTAAAGTAATAAAATAAACCTAAAATCAATTGACCATATCTTTATAACTTGTGCACATGATTCTAGTTGCTTCTTCAGACCAATATTTTGACTTACCATGAACGTTTCTTAATTATTTTTCAGTATATTCCCCGCCTAAGTAAACGCACTTTTTTTTTAGAAAGCGCCTGTATCCTTTTAGAGAAAATGTTTATTCTTGCTCTACAAAGAACATGAAAACAGCAATCATGACTTCGTCATCTTCCGAAAATCTGACTCGTAGGTTTTTTAGGTTTCAAGCTAAGTTATAATCACTGGAAGTCAGATCTGGTCTGTAAAGAAGATGGTTTAATTCTTGGAAACTGCAATCCCGAACTGCAGCTGATGCATTGATGGATTTGGTGGAGCCGGGAGCATTATCGTGAAGTAGCAGAACTCCACGGCCGACTTTCCTGTGCTTCATTTCCAACAAGGCCTCTTTTAACTCTTTTACAAAACCTGTGTAATACTTTCCTATAATTATCTTCTTGTGTTGAAGGTAATCAACTTAAATTATACCGTCTTTATCACAGAAGATTATTGTCGTGATCTTGCCAGCTGACAGCTGGTTTCGGAATTTCTTGGCGGTGATATTCCCTTGTATTTTCACTGCATGCGTGCTTGTTTGGTCTCCGGGTCCCAATGGTGAACCCATGTTTCATCACTGGTTACTATTCTTGACAAAAATTCGTTTGGGTCTTTGGTAAAAAAGCTAAATCTTCTTCTGAAATGATAATAATAATAATAGCTTTTATTTGTACATAGATTTAATTTTAATTACATTTACAAAAAGAAAACTTGCTCTTGGGCGCGAAGTTCAGCTTTTGCTGCTCTACCACTTAACCCAACTTCAATGAGTACTCAGGACTTTGGTAGAGGCGTCAGAATTATCGGCTTCCATCTTGCGCTGGCCTTGGACATCCTCAAACTTTTATTAATAGTTCTTCAAACTCTCCCGGATTGTTTTCAACTTTAAGTTGTTGATCATTATCCATCCCGACCCCATTTCAATTGCTTGGGCCAAATTTATTATGTAAAGTGAAGCTAACTCTTTGCCTTTCACCGCTAACATGACCAATTTTAGACAGAGCGGTGCTTTAAATTTAAATTTGCTATTCTTCACACAACTCACGGGGGAGCTCAGTTCGCTGTCATGAAAGATGAACCGCTGCTGGTCTGATGCCGGTACTTTCTGCCCCAGAGACAATCTGAACTAGCATTAAGCAATTCAGTTCGACAACGGCATGTCTACTATGCTGGATAGATTACTTTAAAAATAGCCCCCGTAGAGAGAAGCGTCTCAGCGAATTTTAGTGTAGCTTTCACATTTTCAGCTTACTCCAAAAATGATATCTGTACTTGGATTTATGTAGAACTTTTTCTCAAGGTTTACAGAAATATTCTTTCGCTTAATTCTTGTTACTCTAAGATACATATTTTCGTTTAAAATCGAAATCGATCGAAGTCAGGCGATCTTCTAGAAATCATTATATCAATCAGGGGGTCAATCTCAATTTCCGAGATCTGAACACCACCTTCATAATTAAAAATAAAAATGTAGAAAAATGCTGCCATATTAGAACAACTGCAATACTGAGGTATTTCTAATGTTTGATAGTATTTCTAGAAAAGAATCCAAGTATGTATAGGCATATACGTACTGACATACCCGTGGCGTAACATCTCCTCTACAATACAGGCTGTTCACAGTTATCGGCGCACCATTGCTATCTCTGTTATTATTGGATTTCGATTTCGTAGCTTTAATAATAACGGAGATAGCAATAGTACGCCAATAACTACTTTTAAGTGAGTTCTATTATAGAGATAAACCTAACGCTTTATAAGAGTACATTGCAACAAAAACCATTATAATAATTAACCATCATCAATCTATACGTTTCTAACATCATCTATCAAAGAAGCATTGAAAAATAGTTCCTTAAACTTAATAATAATAATGGTTATCATCTAACGCTACGCAAGCAGACTACCTCAATCTATCTGGTTACGCCTAGCTAGGCGATAAACTGAAACAGTAATGGAGCTTAATGTTTATTCTCCCTCATTAAAAGTTTTGCGAAAACTAGACTAAAGAAGAACAAAAACCAGAAAACAAGAACATAAAATTAGACGCTTTGGTCAATCTAGCGTTTCCAAAATCTTTAATGAGAAGAAAAAACGTTAGGTTCCATTATTGTTTCAATTCGTTCTTGATTTACGATCAATCAGAAGAGTCCATAGAGTTCTTCTATTGGCAGAAGTAGTCTCTTATTTGAATTAGAACAAATTTCGGATGCATTAGGATCAGGAAAAACACATGATTCGAAACACTTTTTGTCTATACGATCAGCACTAATGATTAAATTCGCTATACTATAAGGTAACGTGGCTTTTGTAGGATACAACTTATCTGAATCTATGGACATTTTTTACCATTAGTAGCGCTAAAAACAAACAAACGGAAACTAAATAAAGTAGATAATACAGACTGTAGATAAGTCTTTTCAACTTAATATTTTTTAATTCAAAATTTGCCTGAAAAATCAACTAAGTATTTTTTTGTAATCCATTGTATTTTTACAGAAATATCGACAGCGTGAGGTATTCCGCATGTTATTGTATTTTAATTATTATCCTTTTAAAAAATTTTGATTTAGAAAGACTAATATCTACTTTATTATATACTGCTAACATTACCTGCAATTTCCTTGAAAACTATAGCATAATTAAATTTAAAGATAAAGATTTAAAGAAACATTAATACGGGAAACGTATCGAAAAACTATCGATGGGGATGTTTTGTAAATTGTCATAACTGTTAGGTATTCGTATACTTATGTATAATACATTTTTATTCTTAATATGTAATAAATTTCTTATTTATATGTATTTATTCATTACTATTTTCCATTTATTAATTAGTATCTGAAAGTAGGTAAAATATTTAGTTTAGAAAATTCATATAATTTCTGAAGAAGCAGTCGAACTGGTTAATTTAAAATTATTAATCTGCTCTAAATTAATACTTTTTATTAATACCTTAGCTTTTTTGTATTTGGCGTAAAAAATATATAATACTAAGAAGGAAATCAACAATTTGTATGTAGAAATCGATAGTAGAAATCTTATTTTAAAAAGTATCCAACGTTAGCATGTAAATGCTAGATGAGCGCACAAAAGTCGTTAGTACTGAATTTACGAAAACCCTGACAAATCATTTTAAGATTGATGGTAGGTTAGGTTAGGTTGATTAGGTTAAATTACGGTAGAGGTTAAGTTAGGTCATAGATTAGAGTCGAGGTTAGAGGTTCGTTTGTAATAAATATAAATTATTATCGTTGGTTGTAAAAGAATAAGTTTAAAATACTTTAACGCAGATGTTTTCGTGATGGTAGTGATAAGTCTGTTCTCTAAAGAGCGGATACTCTTTAGACTATGAATTTACGTTTTTGGGTCACGGGCTATACTATAACTAAGTCGTCTCCTGGAAACTGTCAAGGTCAATACTTTTTTTTCTAATCATTAAAGTTTGTTCTAATTTTAACACTAAATTCAGAAGTGAACTTATGGTTAAAACGGGATGTTCTAGATGGACTGCTATCCAAATAGGTCACCTTTATATATAAAAAAATCTTTGGTTGTAGTTGGTAAACTCTTATGAATTAAGCCCAGTCGGCCATCGGTAATGCATAATAAAACTGCTTATCGTAGCAGAATAAAAAGGTTGCTGTCTAATTATTAAATTTATTTAACAGTTCGTTTTCTGCAGTAATTTATTATTTAGTAATTAATAGCAGGGAATTAAGTTATCTTGTTATCAAAGATATACTCATTTCATTAAGATGTAATTGTAAATTTACTAGAGCAAAACTACATGAATGTAGAATAATTTTAAGCATTAATTAGATCTTAATCAAGAGATGTCAAATGTATTTAGTTAAAAATTAATTAATCTTGGGTTCTTTGAGAATATACAGAGTATTTCATTAGGACTGAAAAACGTATCATTTTCATCATATTGTATTATCTTCAATAGTCAGTTATTGTGCAATAAACGAAAGTGCATACTAATCATAAACTACTAAACATGATCCAAAGATAGAAAGGTCTAAATAGTAAACAAAAGTTTCCATACTCATTCAGTTCAAAGCTTTTATTGTTCTCTGCATACTTTTGCTCTCATTTTACAATCAAATAATCTGAATATCTAAATAAACAATTGAAATATGCAATACCATATAGTTCGACAATTGTTCAATTGTTAAAACCCACATTCAAGAAAACTCGGTTAAAGTGAAATGTGGCCTTTCTCACTTAAGCTATTTACATAGTTATTTATAATTTATGTCACTGATTATATTTTATCGCCCTTTTGTAACAATCTTGTAGCCATTTATTGCGAGTACAACTTACTATTTCATTCATAAGTACGTGTTTTTGTTTTTGTTTTGTTCGTGCCCACATTATCTTGTAAAATAATTATTAGTTGGCAGTTTGTATATGTAAGCTGAGAATCCAATTGCTTTATAGAAATTTCTTCTTCTTCTTCATCTATTAGTTGTTTTTTTGAGACTGTTAACACTTCAGACAATTTTTGAAAACGAAAATGATAAATTACCTTGTAAAACGTTTATTCCTTGTTTGCTGAACTGTGTGTGTGTGTGTGTGTCTTTATTTTTCTTGACTCGACTAATAAACGTTTGATATGCGAAAAAGAAGAAAGAAAATTCTTGAACGTACTTAACGGAGAGATTTTATCTATTAGAAAATAACTGTGCCTTGTTTGAAATGTAATTCACATCAAGTTCGAAAACGTTTTAAATACAGTTGGAATTAGGATGATTTCCACAAAAGAAAAGTCATCGAACTGTATTTTTGAATTTTTCAGGAATTCTAAAATTGGCAAAACCTTGAAGAAATCTATTCATTAATTTTTTTTCTGTAGCTCATTAAACACTAATTTTCTTAAAACATGCACATTTTTTCTCTTTGTTAATTTCATTTGCGTGTTTCATTGAAGTAAAATCAAGTCTCTAGTAGACATTCACGATACTTACACGAACACTGTTTTGGTTTTGAAAGAAAAGTGAACGAACTTGCTGACTCACTGTTTTTGTTTTGAAGATAATCTACTGAAGAAAAAAAGAGAAGTATCCATTATAAAAATCAAACAATAAATATCAAAAACCAATACGTGTTCTATTGTTTAAAATTTAAATATAGTGGATGCAATAATTAGTGGCAATGACCTTATAGGAGAAGAAGAATGCGTTTGTATTGACCTTGTCATAATTTTCTGAAGGCTTCCAACTGGTTTCGATTTCGTTCAGCACTTTTTCTATTACCGGATGCTGGATGCCTAATTTATTTTTAACAAATTGGTTTTTAAAGTGAAAAAAGGCAATTCAAGTCCAATTTAGGGGATGTATGATGTATGACTCCTGGCTATAGTTGCTGCTATAGGAGAAAAACGAAGATATTTCATGGTCTACTGTTCTTGTAAAATCTGTGTTGCTTCAAGTTTTTGTTGTACTATTTTATTATTGTTTCAACAACTGGCATATTTATATGAGAACACCTTTAGTTTATAGATTCACAAGAATTATTGTGACTGTGATCTTAGTTCTATTAGAACTTAACCTACCAGTCCTTCAATTCTTTCAGTTTCTTCGAGTAATCGAGTCATTATTTCACAACTTACTAATATTTCGCAAATGATACGTTCATTTAGCGAAACTGTTTGGTACTAGTTACCTGTTTAATGTTATAACTTATAAGATATACCAAATCCGACAAGAACCAATTTTTCTATTGCAGGAGTGTGTATTTAACACTGTAGTCGAATCCTACTTGCCTTGCCCGATTGCTAAAGACGCTACCAATTATTCGGGGCTAACTAAAAGTGATATGTCAATTGTTAGGCAAGCAGGTAACGGTAATTAGTATTTACTTGGCTGCAAGTAAAAGAACTTACTTGTTTAACAAGTATGCCTTCAATATCCTGGTGTTTAAACAGTCGATATATAAGTCTCATCAGTCACGAATACAGGAACCTGCGTATAAAAAAACCTTTAAAAAGTTTATAATCAAAAGTCTTTAGAATGAATTTAAACGTTTTAGCAAACACAAGTTAATTCTATTATTCAGTTCAAGTTGTTTGCTTCTTGTTCAACTATGAGTCATTATTGGAATACTAGCTGCACCGCGAAAAGATGAATGGAGTATTCTTGGCAAACAAAGCGTCAAAACAAACACAACCTCACATTTATTGGATTGATTAGGTCGTTACACTTGAAAGCAGCTTCGTAAATAGAAAATACTCATAAAAGAAGATCACCATAAAGGAAGAAAATTAAAAAACACCATAAGAGAGAGCTAAAATAAAGTACATTCTTGTAGCTTAAAAATAAATTAACCAATATCCAAATCTTTGCTTCAAAAAAGTGGGTTTTCTCTCCTGGTTATATGTTATATCATAAACCATCAGACAACCATCATGAACTAAAATAAGATAATCTTTCGTGGCCAAAAGATTAATCAACAACATCCAGCCTCCTTTATACCTGACAATCGCAGAGGATTTGTTTATGCATCTTATAATAAAACTACCAAGTATTGTAAATAGTTTTGAACATAAGATTTATCAAATAAATCTTTCCCAAGAAATTGGTAATTCTTCATAGCGGAGAAGAATTTAAAACATTTTTTATAGGATACGGAAACAAAACCAGGATTCCATGTCAATGCGATGTTTAGCATGTTAAGAATCTCTTCTCGGGCTGATATTCCTTTAAAATCGGCCATATTCTAGTAAAGTTTGCCATATATCTCCTCCGCCAGATACGTATCCCATCTTGGTGTCTGATATCAAGGAGCATACAAGAAATTCCTAACAGGTCTCCACATTCTAAAATTTCTTTTGATAGATTTGTCCAGTATGTGTATCATTGCAGTTGCGCACTAAAAGCCGGAAGTGGATTATTCGTGATTACAGATCTGCGGGAAGACCGAATTATTGAGCAAATCCAAACTCGCCCGTGCAACGTTGGACGGCATTACAAATGGATCGGTCGTTTTATGCACTTATAATGCGACACCACTGTCTAAGGCTGTTTCCTGGCTTCTTTATGTCAAAGTTAGTTCAAACAGAAAAGGATACCTGCAAATATCGATATATGTGACCTCCAGACTCCAGAGGTCAACAATAGTTGAGTGCATTAAAAGTAAAAATCTGGGATTTCGTAGAATTATTTGAAACTTTGCAAACTTTCAAAACTTATCTCCTCATAATGTTTAAATCGCCATCAAAGCGACTCGATGTATCGTTTGTTCTCCAGATGTCATCTAACTTCAGGTACATTACAATTACTTGAAACTTTGTGTATTTATAGAACAGGCTGACCAGATTAATCATCACAGATCAAGTCTATTAAATATTGCACTTCGCATAATTGTTTGAAACCTCGTAGGCTTATAAAACTCGACCCGAGTCTAAATTACCCTAAAAGCGATCCGATGAATTGTTTGACTTCTGGAGGTTATTAAAGGACAAGTGATCGTCAAAGATCGTTTGTTTTCCCGAGGCCCTCAAGAATCAAATACAATACATATTAGATTTCGTAGAATTGCTTGAAGCTGTGTACCTCTTAAATAATGTTTGAGTTATCTTCAAAGCTATTCAATAAATTGTTTGAGTTCAAAGGTCAAGCACATTGAAATATTGATTTCGTAGAAGTTGGAACTGTCTGAACTTATAGAACTTCCTCAACAATCTTTAAATTACCTTCAAAGCGACAAGATGGATCGTTTGAGGTGAAACAAAAGTTATATCTGCAAAACAAAAGTAATAAATGTTACGCTTGAAAGTAGCTTATATGTGAAATTAAAGACATTACGTTGTTCATGCTTCAAACATAACCTTTGTTTCAATCACTTTTTTAATGATACAGAAGTTGCAGGACCTCATCAAATGGAAATACATATTTTGATTTACTTTTGTCAATAAATTGTTTGAAAGACAAAGAAATGAATTTATTAAGTTGATTTTCAAGCAATTCTACGAAATTCAATATATATTGCACTGTGATCTTTAATGACCTTTGGAGGTCAAAAAATTCATTGAATCGCTATGAAGGTGTTTAGATATTGTTCAGGATGTCTCAAGATTTATACTCCTGCGAAGTTTCAAAAAGTTCTGTAATATTTATTGTACTTGATCTTTGATGACCTCTAAAGGCCAAACGATCCATCCAATCGCTTTAAGAGTAATTAAACATTATTCTAGATAGTATATTTTATAAATCTACAAAGTCTCAAGTAAATGTACAATATCCAATATTTTGATGTACTTGATTTTTAATACCTTTAGAGGTCAAACGATCAATTGAATCGCTTTGAGGGTAATGAAACATTGTTCAGGAGGTCAATTTCTATAAGTTTACAAAGTTTCAAATAAGTCTATGGAATTCCAAATTTTAATTGTCCTGGACCTTTGATGACCGCTGGAGGTCACAGATCTGGATATTTTTGTAGGTATCATTTTACATTTAAACTTACTTTGCCTACTAAAGCACTAGGCACCAGGGACAACTCGCAAAGGCTCCTTGGGAGAAGATTAATATATGACATCGAAAGTAGAAAATATAAAGCTTTCGTCAAGATCATGCGGGTTAGCTAAGTGCGGATTATAGAAAAGCTATCAAGTTTTCTGGAGGATGAGAGCACTTTCGAACCGTATCAAAACTAATTATTTATATGATACAAACCAGTTGTTGAGATTTTTTCTCTAGTGGTTATGAGCGATTTAGTATAAGATTTTTAAATAGTTTCAGTTACAAGTATCTGTTATTAAGGAGCTATAGTCAACGTCAACTTATCATCAGTCACAACACAGACAATGTTAGTTGGCATTTGTTATCGAATTATCGAATAACTTGAAGGATTGGAAACAAAGAAGCAAAAGGCAATCAGTCATGATACTTGAGCAAAACAAAAGATGTCAGTTGAAGTCTTTGTTACAGATCTTATTTTTCTAGAAGAAACTTACGTACTAAGCATAAAATTCTGTATAATAAACTAACACTTTTACAGTCATTTGTTTATGTTGGCCAACATTTTGCACGGATGCAGAAGGTATTTACTGGTAACACTGTGAACGTTAGAAAAAAGAGCTAGGTACTAAATTTAGAAAAACAAGACACTCAATAGTTTTTTTTTGTTAAAAAAATGAATTGGTTGAAAATAGAATTAAGCTAAGAATTAAGAATTAAGTCAACAAATTTATACTAATTGAGAAAAAAAAAAGATAAATTCTAAGGAACTCTAGAAACTATTGTGGCAACCTATAACCTCTTGGTTGAGATGCATAGTATTACACGATGTCATATTTTAACCTAACGAAGCGATAGTCTTACGCTAGAGGTCTTACTTTTCTTTATTAGTTACTAACCTTACATCCGGAATTAATTTAGTTGATCTTACATACAAACAGCCTAAGGGAGATAAAAATAATTAAAGAAATGTACCTATAAATGAAAAACAAAACGTTTTAGTAAAAGATAATAAAATAATTAAAAAATAACCTACAAACCAAAGAATACAATCTAATCAAAAATGAGGATGAGATTTTGCCTTTGGCTCCTAATATTTAAAAACGATTTTGTAAAGCTATTTTAGGAACTGTTTACGCAACACATAGAAAGCTTTTAAGCCCATTACACGCATTGTTAATAATCAACCAGCATCCACATAAAAAAATTGAACAATCACGACTTATCGTACGCTCTGTAAAAACTTACATACATTCACTTCTCTAAACTCTAAGGTAATCCCTTTCTCACTATAATTCATTAATTATAGCAATCTAACTAATCTGAGATATATATCGTGAATATCACGTTTCTATCTATTAAGTAAATCGAAGACGACGCTCATTCAGTAGCAACGTTTTTGATAGAAATATACTGCTACTCAGATAGAACGTCCTCTTCTCTATTGCGATAACAGAGGAAGATAAAATGAAGAATGTTAGAGGATGGTTTCGATTTTCCTCCTTAGCAAATTTTAAACTGAACGTAGCTGTAGGGTGATTTCAAAGCTACCGCAATTTTTCACTACGAGATGTCTTCCGTTCATTCACGCCCAGTCATGCATTCAGTCTTCTAGTCTCGTTCTGTTTTTAAACTTATCAGATATATAATTGTAGCAAAAAAAGGATTTTACAGTAGATCAATTAGTGGAAAATGTATTTCAGAAGTGACGGTTTAGTAAACTTTAATTAAAAGTTAACACATTATTAAAAGGCTTTCACTAAGTGCTAAATGGTTAATTAAGTCCATACCATGTTTAACACTTGCATGCATAGAGTATGGGTAGGTTTCTAAATAGTAAAAAATAAATTTTTTGCGCGACTAGTCTGAATGCTTCTTAATTACATATCTGTTTAAATTCTTGGATCTAGGTTCAGAATATTATGAGAGATACGTGCAGAACGCTCCTAGATAAATATTTAGTCAGACCCTTCAGGTTATTGCTTGAAATGGAGTCTCGTAGACAGTTTTACTTTTATAATATAAACCACGAAATAATATAAATCGCGAAAAATAAGAGAACGCCTACTCCTCGATATTGGCTCGTATCGACATTGGCTACCTACGATAGCAGCTGGTAACGGTAGTGACTTGTAATGACTATGGCGCACATCGACAATGACTCACCGAAGCACAAATTAACTACTCGAATAAATTCTATATTCCCCTACCTTAATTTATAATTATGACAAAAAACATAAATGATTCATTCGTTGTGACTGTGATACACAATTTACTATGTATTGTATTTACGTATTTAAAATTTGTGATAATGACACAAAACGCAAATGATTCACTCTCTGTGATCTACAATATACAATGTATTAATTTGTTATTTACAACTTCATTAATACGTTTCCCGCTGCATTAATAAATATTTCTTTTCCAGTACAAAATGCAGGTTGTAAACGAGGTTATTTTTTTATAGCCATCTAGATATAGAGTCTAGATGTAGTGAACAAAAATCCGATGACGTTATGTTAGGTGAGTTTAGTTAATTTAAATTTTTTTGATTTTATAAGATAATAATTGGCGAGCTATTGTCGTTGCTAATCACTGTCATTGGAAGCCATTGTCGTGGTAACACAATGGCGCTGCGAACAACTATCGGGGAGTCATGGTCGAGGAACCAATGTCGGTGAGCCATGGACGTAAAGATCACTGTCATGCAATCCCAATTAATACCACCATCTCCTCTACCCGGATCATTTAGTGCTGTGTAACCAATCTTAGCATCTTATAGCACACAAAAGTGTTTCGGCTTAAGTCATCAGTAGAACCTATGTATAAACAAGATAGGTAATGTCTAAAGACATTTACGTCACCCAAGACCAAAGTTCAGACCAAGAAATACATAATGCTGGAAAATACTATGAAACTATTCATCTGTCTGACTACAACCAGAACCAGAAAGGCGCTATGACCCATTTCGAGTCTTATGAACTACTGTAGATTTCATTAATTGTCTATCCTCATTCTTCATCCTAGTCTTTCGCTAAACACCGATCATTTTTCTATATGGATTTTGTTGACATTGAACGTATTTTTGATAGAGCCCAACGCAAAGGATGAAAATTAATGTCTTTTTAAGATCACATTCCCAAGAAGTATTTTCGACGGTTTGAAATGTTTTCAAATGTTTTCAAATCAAACACATAAGAAACTTTTGGTGGCCTAATTCTGTTCTCTCTAAAAGCCTACTGTGTCTTTTCTGTATTTAAATAGACTGCAGGTAATTAAAGCCTATTAATTTAGGCTAGCTAATCTGATTTATTGGTTACCTTCTCTTTGTAAATAGTACAACGTTATTTCCTTTAACATGCTATGTTACAGAACACTGCATTGAGTATTGTACTTTTTGCTACCTACGTTCAGCATGCTTATCTAGCATACAAACCTAGTTTTGCATTTTCTTCTTGATTAGATCTATTAAGAAGAGATTGAATACCCTTAATTTTTAAACCTCGAAATTCTTTACTATTAATTGATCTATAAGACATTAGGCTTCTTCTAATTTCAATAACTCCTGCACACGCCAAACATAAAATCATGCTTCATAAACATCGCAAGCGTACCTTGATTTTTAAGATCTAAAAAACTTATTTTTAGTCTGCAACCTTATCTTTCACCAATACTCAGATCACCATTATACTTACAGACTAAAACTAGATAAAAAAATTAGAGAATTTGAATCAAATTGTCGAAAAGGTTTTAAGATTAATATTTTAGGCCGGCATGCCTAAAATTTTACCTTCACTTCATTAAAGAATACCTACATTTTAAACTAATATCATCGATGGCACCAATCCACGGATCCTTTTATCAATGGACTCGCAATATTAATAGATTCGAGTTAAAGAAATTGGGGTTTTCGGGGCGAGTGGCGAGGGGGGGTTTTGAACGTGAGCAAACTAGTGACGTCCAATAAATACGGCCAAGGTTGCATTTAGGTAATCTGTTTGATTAGATTGTAATGAGAATTGTGGCAGATGAACATATGTTATTTTCAAACAGTTTGTTTTGCGACTCTGAAAAATAGTTTCTAAACATATCATTAACCTTACAGCATAACTCAATATATATCATCATCAGATATATCATAATTCAATAATATCTTGAAAAATAAAAAAAGTTTAGCCTGCTGAACAACACCGTAAAGTGTGTTGAAAGCATGGTACAACGTTCACGTTATCTTCACTGGCTAAATAAAATAAATCTAAAAATGTCTTGTAGACTTAGCGATTGAAATGGAAAAATTAGTCTCGTCAACAATTGTTAGAGTACTGGGTGAAGATCTTAGAATTAAAATTTAGAGTAGAAATTCTCTCTATATGATCAATTAACTCTGTATAGATTCAATATTAAATCTATAAGTATTCTACTCTAAAATAATAAAAAAAATCACTCTAATTTTAAGAAAAGAAAAGACAATTTGAATTTAAATAACAACCATCTTTTACCCGCAAGAAGAAGAGAGGCATGTGCCCCATACAAATAAAAAATGGCGACAAGCAGCAGTCGTATTCGAATTAATATTCAGTGTTATATGTCAATAAACAAAGATACTGAAAAATTAGGTAAATAAAAGCAATAATTATACAGGGTGTAACTGATACAACTAGAAACCATATTTGCCCACTAGTTCACTAGAATTGCCATCCTGCTAGTTCTCGAGAAAATCGCATCCTTTTCGGAGTGGACTTTGACCTGGCGTGGATCGAATAACTAAGACATACCGTTCCCGAGGTAATTGATCTCCGAGATTGTCAAAATGGATTTTGCTTCTGCATGCTAAGGGATGGACCAGTTCAAAGTATCAGAGAGACAACTGTGCAAAATCTCAGCAAAATTGGTAACATTGATTGCGAAAGATGAAGATTTTCCAATTTCTGAAAAACTTACTATCCCTTTTATAGTGTAGATCATTCACTTCGCTTAGCAAAGTGCGTAAAATATATATTTCCACTTTAGGAGCGCAGTCTGCCAACGAAAAATATTGATCAAAACAAATTTGAAATCTGCAAAATCAGAATACAAATATTACACTAATATCCTCATTTAATAATAAATCAATGTAATCAATAATTAGTCAGCCCCTAAATCAATATTTTAAATCTATCAATTAAATTGAAGGCAAATCAATCGGTAACTGATTAGAATAATTAAACAGTTATTAAATTACTAAAATCAATTAAAACTATTTTAAAGTTAAACAGAAGAAAATTCAAAATCTCGGTTACATACACTATACGATTTCTGCAGAAAAAGTAACATTTTGATTAAATCTTGTAACGCTGTTTTAAAAATAAACACTCAGAAAAATCTAATTACGCCAAACTCCTTTTGGAACGGAACCACATAATTACACATTACAACATTGCAACAACAAACAAAAATTAGATATTTTAGAAGATTATGAAATATACAAATACAAACACACTGTACCTTTAATGAATGAACAAACTAAGCTTGGTAATTCTCCTTTATTAGAAGTGTTAGGTATTTAGTTTTTGTATGTTTTGTATTTAGTTACTTATTTTTTGTATTTATCCTCAGCAACGTATGTATTTATCAATCTTTTCTGCCTTCGATAGTGTCATATTAAGTATATGTTGAAGCAATTGTCAGATTATAATTTAATAGATTTTGTGAAACTTTTAATTAATTTTTGTTTATTTTTTATTTTATTTAACTATATACATCCAGGAAATAATGATATACTATATTTTTTATATATATTTACAAGCATGTACTTCGCTGACATATTGCGTAGCATCCAAACAAAAAGAACTAAATCCATTTATGGATACGGTTCGACGAAAGAATGTGAGGTTCACTTTTTAGACCATTAAGAATTTTATTCTAATAAGTTACCGCAGTGCTTATAAAATAAGGAATGCAAATGCATTCCTGCAAGGACATTTTTATCAAAATAAAAATATGGACTAATATTAATTTAAGTTGTAGTTATAGCACCTTATAACTTCTAAACATCCTGTGTAAGAACATTTAGAATCTTACTCACTCTAGTTTAGTAAAGAATTCATTTTTATTATTCTGTAATTCTGCAATCGTATAAATCATCCCGTTTCTTAGCTAACATGGAGGATAATAAAATATTTTTGTATAGTGCCACGTTAGTTACATAGTTATAACGCCAACTTCATTTGCATTCAAGCAAGGTAAAATATTCATGATGTAATCAACTTAGTAAATTAATAATTAATCGAAGTACTTCATAAAACCCGTTATGAGCCTAAAAAGACTAAAACTGCAAATTTTATTTTTTCTTTTTGTAATTCTAACTTTCCTGTAAATATTACGTTCGGGTACAATAATTTCAAGTTTGTTTAAATTATTATCCAGTTAGCCACTGAAACTCTGGAAATAAATCCTGAAAAATTGTGAAACATTATCATCCTTGTAATTTCTTATTAAAAATTATATACCCTTGTTGTTGTCCCTTCAGTAATATTACTTTAATCCTGTTAACCGCTATAGTTTATGTGCAAACTTGCACACGGTGTGGTTTTCGGGGGTCGAGTTTACGTCGATCATAAAATATGGAAGGATTCTGTTAATATGTTTAGCTAAATTAAAGTTAAAATGAAAAACTTTTTTTAATTATAGTTTTAAGTCCCCGTTTTTTTCTTGTGGTTTCATTTATTCTGTAGCAACAACATCCCTTACTAATAGATGTATCGTAATGGAGCAACTTAATTCAATACATGATAATACTAGCACCAATCAATAGTAACGAATTATGACTTCCTAATAAATAAACAAATACCAAATAAGTAAAGTAGATCTGACTATTAATTATATGACAAATTAACATAGATAATCGAATGTATAATTGATTTGGTAATTTTACGTTAATGGTAAAGAAAATGTGCTCATACTATAACTCGGTTAAGATGTTTATTCAGCTTTTATTATCCATGACTAAATTAAAATTAAAACATGCTTGCTCTACAAGAAAGAAAATAACACAATTAGACTTAATTGGCCATGTGTATTTTGGATAGCGATCTAAATAGAGATGACGCGATTATGAAGCAAACAAAGTAAACTTAATCTACTCGTTTTTTAATGAATGTATCACAAGTTGGGAAAAGCCACTTTTCTATAAACCTGACCAACAAAACTTCGATTTTTTTTGCCAAATAAATGTTTTGGAGTTAAGGTGTAGGGAACTAACCCGCTTACAGTCCATGGTTTACAGAAACGCTAAATTTACCAAACTGCTAAATATTGCCCAGGCCGCCAGTGGCAATTTTTTAATTTACAATTTGTCCTTGTTTCAAATCATCAATGGAATGTACTAAATACTGCATAATAAAGTTTTCTTTGGCTTAAAAAATTACAATGGCAAATTACTGAAATTACTGAAAAATTGTTGTGATTCGGTCAGGTGATTCTGGAGGAAAACCTTGACATTCCATCCGTTGTAAGAAAATTGCCAAAATATGCTCTTCACAGTGGGCATCTTAAAAAAAGAAAACATTCTAAAGCTTTGTTCTAAGATTTTTCAAAAAGTTCTAAAAATCTTAGAACCAAGTTACCAACCAACTTAGAAATATTTTGATACACGTATTTAGAACTCACTCTTAGCTTTAAATAGACCCCAAGCGGTTGCTTAGATATAATTTTTGAAAAAACACATAGTATTTAAATTTAATATAACGGGATTTAACCGAAAACGCGTCGTCGTTTTTTTTCAGATTTTCAAATTTCCATCTACTCACAAAAACGCGTGAATTGATACATAATTCGGCTAGGAAAGTCTTTGACGTAATATATACACTAAATTTCATGTTTTTTTAGGTTTTTATGTTTCTATTTAATTTTTGTTCGATTGAAGTAGGTAGGAGAACGGTCGTTTTCTAATTTAAAATAATGCAGTCTGTTATCCATAAATGAAAATTTATTAATATAATCTGTGTCAAAAATTTGTCAAAAAGACATTGACCTAACCTCGGCTATAGGAGGCATGTCCCAGAAAAAAAAATTAAAAAGAGGCCTATGGTTTTATGTCCTTATCTGAGAAGAAATCATATTCCACCTGCTAATCCAAGCTGGAACTGTATGTTTACTATTACTTCGATAGGCATTTACTTTAAAATAAGAATTATTTACACCAACATTCGATTTTTATAAAATATAGAATAGCTACGTGAAATTCATACAAGTGAAATAAATGTGTAAATTTAAAGTAACCTGTAACCTTCAAAGAGTGATTATTGCAACGAACTTAAGCTCCTCGTAAATATACATTTAACTAGGTAGTAAAACGAATTGGTACGCAAGCAGTTAAAAAAACTGAGGTCATGCGTTCACGAAAGAGATACAAACACTTTTATATATTTTATTGATTCTGACTTGAAACGCATGCAGTAATATGTTATACAGTACTTCATGATGCATGTGCCACCCAAATTCATTTTGTTGTACTAATAGGTATAACTAAACTTTTTCTTGCTCTGTTAAGGAAAGCTATTTAGTTCACACAAGTTTTCCAACAAATTCGAACGACATATTAAAATCTATGCAGGGGTTACGAAATCTTTAAAACTGAACAGCAACAATTATAAAAAATACATGATTGAACAGTATAGAACTTATTTCATAAAAATATTAAAATGTTAAATGAGAATATTTAATCAGTTTCAATGTTAATATGGTATTTGTATGAGTCCTTCAGAAGCGGTATTTGTACCTTGAAAAAATAATTAATACAGTAGATTCAAATATTAGCCTTCAAGTAGGTTAAATGAATATTCAAATAGTACATTCAGCTTTACATAAGATAATGAAACTATAAGAGTTGGGAAAAAAGTTACATACCATAGTTGGTAGGTATGAAGCAAATTTAAAAATTATAATATTTCTGTATACAGAGTGTATTATAACAAGGACATCAAACGCAGCAGGTTAGTTAGACATCGATAGGACAAACAAAAAATCCCCATAACATTTTTTTCTCAAAAGCGATGTTTTCGAAAAAAAATGCAAATAGATGGATGTAATGTTTTTAGCACATACAGTAGGATTTGTAATGCCATTAAAACAAGTTGTTTTATGTTTTGTTATGTTTACATTGCTGATTCTGCAAGATGATACCTTTTACAATATAATTTTCAGTCACTTAAATGATAATTCCGCGAACGCCGAAAATTAAGAAAAGGATATTGGTGTAGGTCAAGTCTTTATAAACGATCACGTAAAATTCGAAGAATATTAAATCTGAAGTTCTCTTTACTATTAAAATATTTAATAATTTAATTAATTGAAACCCCCGGATTCAATCACGAATATTATAACCTAATAATAAACACGTAAATTAAGAATCTGTGTCAAAGCCTGTGTAAACAAATAAAACGAGATCAGATTGCAAGCAACACTCTGATATTATCTAACCTGTTAAAAATGTCAGCGACGCAACAGATGTTCATTTTACTTCTCTAAATTAATGTTACTGTAATTAAATTACAGCGTGTCTATCGCTTGATATGTGCGTAATTGTGGGTGTATTTTGCCCTCTTGATTGTTGTGACCCAGATTCTTCATTTTCTTGTTAGGTTAGCATCATTAATTAACACTAATTAGTAAATTCCATAGGCTATTGGAATTGGATGTGGAAAACTCTTACTCAATTTTTTACTATTGAAATTTGAGACTAGATTTAACCAGTTTTACAGTAAAAAGATATACAAGGTCACGGTTAAATAAAATTAAAATCCCGTTATAGAAAAATGTTTTGTAAAAATTAAAAGCTTAGTACACAACTTTGTATATTTACGATTTGTATTAAAAGGTGTCATCATGAGACGCCTTTTAGTAAAGCAAGAACCATTATGTCAACAATGCGAAGCAATTTAATCTACAATAGTACAATGTAACACAACTGAGCGCTTGAAAATGATGGGTTTGGACTAGAAAAATACACAGTGATATGTGATAATGATCTCATCATGTTTGTCTGGCTTTAAAATTTCAAAAAGATTTAAGGTTGTGCTAAGTTAAAAAATTTAAACAAAACAATGTCAAAATTTTGACGTTATTGTTATGTTTGTGAAACGTTAAGGTGTTTAAAGTTTTAAAAAGTTCAGTAAATCTAAGTTTTTTTAACAAGTGCTTTAATTAATGAGTGTCAGTTTATTTTGGGATGGAAATTTTATATTTTGATAGAAAGAAAAAAATTATCAAATTTTTTTATGGCTGGATTTCATAAATTAATGTGGACTCGAATTAAAAAATTAATTTGCTTACCACTATTACATAAATAAATGGATTTGGAGTTCGACTTAGCAAAGCCCTTTTTATGGAAATATTTTGTTATGGAAGAGGTCAATGGTATACTTTCTTGATTTCATTGTCGAGACGAATAAAATCAGAAAGCAGATACTTGGGAATTTATAACAATACAGTTGGCAAGCTTGTGGCGGCAAATATTTAAAAAAGCAACTTTAAAATTAAATATATATAACGTGAGCTTTTTTAACGGTATCTAGTTTTGTTTGTAGTTAGTAAGAAATATGATGATGCCAGAAGTATTAATCCCCAAATAAAGCATATTAAACTATTTTGGAATTAATATAAAGAAAATTTTGGTATCTGATTAATATTTTTGTTATTTTGTAAAATTATAAAATAAACTTGTGTGATTATTATTGAAAGATTGCTTTGTGTATTTGTTTTATGTTACTGTGTTCCTAGATAAATTATAATGTAGTGTCCTATTGAAGCCTGGGCCCGCCTGAGAGTCTCAATTTGTGACGAGTTAGACACAACAATTTTATTCAGCTAAACAATTATTTTAATTAAAGGTAAGATATAGTGAGTTATGTTTTATGCATCTTTATTACGTGTACCCCATGTGTCTGTAACCACAATAAAATATTTTATAACATTATGTTAACCAAAAATCCTAAAAATATACAGGACGTTCCATTTAAAATAAAAAGTCGATAGTAGCTATCAGGAAACGACTCACCCTGTATAATCAAAAATATTATCAAATTCAGATTTATACTAACCAACCTGGCATTTAACCTGGCTTTTTTCTAACTCTTACAACCTCAAAGAGAAAGTATAGGGTCATCTTACGAGAATCATCCTCCATATATGAATCGATCAAAATAGTATCTGATGCAATTGTACAGGAGTGTATTGAACCACATTTGTAAATTATCAGATAACTATTTAATTAGCAAATTTTTATTGGAGAAGGGATTACCTGGTCTAAAAAAATATGAAATTGGGCGTTGCCTACTGTCATACAAAATGAGACTAATTTAATGAATTCGCGAAAAGTTAATCAATGGAATGGGTCAGTAACGAAGTTCGAATTTGGTAATTCATTTTTAAACCCTTATTTTAATAAAAAATATTTTGTAAATTAAAGATTCTTTTCGTAAGAACTGTCTATTATTATATTTTGTTACTGTAACATTTTCAGTAAAATTTCATATACTCGTACTATAATAAATCCTTATAAACATATAAAGTAAACATATGAATTTCTCTATTCTGCTTGTATCTTATTCCTATCATTTCAAGGTAGATGCTTATTTCTTCTCCATAACTTGCAACATTGAAGTGTTTGATTAAAAGTATCATAAACCTACTCATTAAGCTTCCCTTTGACATTTATAGCGTTTATTCAAGCTTTTAACTTCCGTTAACATCAACAACTGGCTTTTGATTTGAACTTCATGAGAAATCCTCGTTAATTTAGAAACAAAAAAGCTCATTAGTTTCAAACAAGGGAAGATACCATAAATGAAAAGGGAATGTGGATGCACTTTAGTAAAAGTGCATGAGAAACTGTGCATTATGTTCTATATAACTCTACACTTTCATTTTGTAAATTACTTAATTTGCATTTTACACATCGTGAGTTTAAAAGTAAATAGAGCAACCTATAAATATGTGAGAAAAAAAAGTTTTAACCTTTTCGCTATTTATTTTATTTTTCCTCTGAACGCAAAAGCATTTTTTTTTATTTCATGCTTGCAGTTTTATAGTTGCACAGCTATTACGAAGCAATAAAATCACAGAACAAAGAATTCTAAACTATGTTTTCAGATTATTCGAAACTCGTAAAAAGAATACCGTAAAAGTTAAATGGGTTTCGAGGTTTAACGCAAATTTTTTTAAGTGTGTTTTTTTCACTGAAATGAAAAACCATTTAGTATGTACTATGTATCTAGAGAAATGTGATTTTTGGGAAGGTGATCTTTTAACAACTATAAATTAAATGGTTTTTAAAACAAAAACAATAAGCTTATTATCATAAATATGCTTTGTTGTGGTTTGTCTTAACACCACGCCCATGACTTTGACTGACAGAGGCAATTAAAATAAATTTTAATGTCACCACCAGGTGCCAGAAGGCGTTATAATTTTTATTAAACATCCATTCAACACTAAGGAAGAAAAATTACCGCGTTAAAAGCAGGATTGAGCTTTCAACAGCTTTTTTCTTTTTTAAGCTAATTCCTTTGGAAGATAGATGATAATTTGAATTTAAAGTTTAT
The DNA here is from genome assembly GCA_929113105.1 of Agrypnus murinus. Lineage (NCBI taxonomy): Eukaryota > Metazoa > Arthropoda > Insecta > Coleoptera > Elateridae > Agrypnus > Agrypnus murinus. Next base: position 36,068,663 of record OV816025.1, on the reverse strand, counting down.
GTATTAAAAAATCATATTGAAATAGACAGAAAAGACACTTAATTAAGCTTAGGTGCAATAAGTTAAATATAATTGATTAGAAACCAATGCAGATAACAATGGCCACCTTTGGATCACAATTCTGTCATAGATAAAATAATAAGTTTTATTTTCTTAATTTTGATTGTGCTACAGGGTGGTTATTTTAGTTGGGGCATTAGTCATATAAAAAAACGATAAAGGTATACATATCTTTTAAAAATATTCTTGTCGGAAAAAGTGCCGGAATCAAATAATAAAAATTGTTCATCACCCTTACTTTTTACCCTTCATTGGGAAACAATGTCACTACACTGATTTGGTGAGGCGAAACAGCGCTATCTTTTTTTTTTGTTTTTGATTGTCCTTGCTATTGTATTCACTCTTCAGCATGATTATGGTTACCACTTTGCTTCATTAACTCATCATGTTGAGTAATAATACAGGCACTGCATTTCATTTTCAGGTAAATATTTTAGACAGGATGCTGTGCGGGCGTAGTGTCATTCGATGTCTTTTTAAAATCTTTTGACAAATATTCAATTGGTATCGTGTTACATCTACCTAAAGTTCAATGTTAAGTCTATGAATGTCTTTTTTCTTTAAACTAAATTGCTATCAATGTCTTTTCAATATGCTCCGGGCCTAACCTATTGACTGTTCAAAGAGCTCCGCACCTAACCTAACATCCTATCCTGACCTAACCAAATATAACCTCACCTAACCTAACCTAAGCTAACCCAAAATAACCTAACCTTACCTAACATCCTATTATATCCTAACCTAAGCTAACCTATGCTAGCCTAGCCTTACCTATCATAACTTAACTTATTTGCGAGAGTGGCTACCGCCGTTTCATGAACATTTTATACACATATCCCACAGACTTAACGTTGAAATTGCGAGTGTCGTGCTCTGTTGCAGAGCGTTGGCGTTTCCCTCCTATACTTGTATTATGCCTGTCCAGTGGGCACAACTACAGCTTAAAGTGGACTCTGAACCAGCTCAACTACATAGCACTTGGATTTTTTATTAATTTCGGAGAGATTTCCTAGACAAAGTATACCTTGATGGTTTGCCATTGCCTTCCAAGGGAGAAGCGATTTAAAAAATTCGGTGATACATATATTGGCCGGAACCCGGGTCCCTTGGCCGTAGTCCCGCACGCAACTAACCGAACCACACTCGCTCGTTTGCATCATTAATGACGCTGAATCCAACAAAGGTGTAATCTATAAATAATTTTCTGAAACCGGAGTGCCGAAATCTTCAATATACAATTTGGAAGGTATTAACGTAGGGAATTAATAAATTATATAGATTACTTAGGGGGCGGGTTGCATTAATTTTTAATGAAAAATTGCTTTTAAAAATTGTCAACCAGGAATTATTAATTATTTAAATTTAACCCGGTTATTAATTTTATGTAATAATTGTAATCCAATCTTAGTGGGCGATATGTGTTGATGAGTACCAAAAAGAATATTTCAAGCCATTGAAGAAGAATTACGCAAGAAATCTTCAAATTCGGTAAAAGAATTTAAAAACTGGCAAATGTACTCTTAGTTACATCAAGTTGAAGCAACTCAACTTCAAAGCACGAACAAAAAATTGTCCCTAAACAAACATGTAAACAATCAGGAGAGGCGTGGGAAAAGCGAGCCTGTTACGTGTTGCAAGAATAAAAAAATAAAACTGTTATTGTTTACGATGAAACCTATGCGCCTGTGGATTCTTTAGTATAAAGGCTACAAGAAGGAGATTTGTCATAGTTTCGACCCTAACGAAGCCGACTCTGAACTTAAATATGAAGAAAAATTAAAATTCTTTAAGAAATATTTAATACATATGACAAGCTTATGCGAGAGGAACAACCCGTTACTTTGAACCGGCTTATAAAAGTAACCATTTATTTAGAAGAATGTATTATAAAGCGAATGCTTCCATTCATTCTGGTAACAGTGATTTGTTCTGGTCCGATCATCGATTTTGTACCGGAGAGAAGTATTGAACAATATTGATCGGTGTGTTAAGAAAAATAATCGCCTTATCCAAAATACCCAAAAAATAGAAATGAAATAAGCATCCTCGAATCTGGATGAAGTTGCCAAAAGAAGTTGCTCAGAATTATGAACTAGCCATTATAGAAGAAGAGCTAAAGGTGTTACAAAGAACTGCAGAACAAGGAGTGGTGAAGGCATTGTTCGACAAGAGTTAAGGTCTAAACTGTAGCGGTTTCCAACCTTCGCTCCGTGGAGTTCTAAGGGCTCGGCGTGCATTTCCCAGGGGCTGCGCGGCCTCTCCAGGAAAATAAAATAAATAAGAATTGAATGAAATTAAAAAGAATGAGAAACACAAAGTAGACGACGGTTTTAAATGGTAAAGGCTAAGTGTTGAAACTGGCGTATTTAGCCGACATTTTAACCAAATGACTGAGATAAGTCTATCATTGCAAGGAAGAACTGTCACAGTGTTTGATGCACTGTGCTAAAGTGTCTTCTTTTACTACAAAACCTATGTATTGGCTGGAGAGCGTGGGAAAGGAAGATTTGATTGCTTCCCTCTTACAAAAAGCTTCTTGAATGAAAATAACATCAAGATACAAGAAAAAATGCTTGAAAAAGTGCTTGATGACTTTAAATGGGTATTTGAACATAAAAATAGTGGAGTAAAATAGGCTAATATCACATCATTTTATTGAGAGTCGAAGGGACTCACGTGAATCCAACACTCGGAATGCCCGAATGTGAGAGGCCAGGGGACTCACTATAATCAAGCACCCCGAATGTGAGAGGCAAGGGGGACTCACTATAATCAATTACCCCGAATATGCGAGACAAAACTAGAATAAAATTTAATTTTAATAAACAAATTAAGTTTCAAAAGTTCGAACTATTTCAAAACACGAAACTTTAAGCACCTATGGTGTGCAAACCATGGGTTTTTGGAGTTTGTTATCGTGAGAAGTTTTGATGCGAATGTCGATAACTATAAGATATAAAAAATCCAGCCAATTTAACCGGGGGCCAGTTTCCATACGATTAGTTTCAATAGTTTCAACGAACTTAAAACACTCAACTTTAAGCACCTGTGGTGGGCAAACCATAGGTTTTTGGACTTTGTATCCAGAAGAAGTTTTGATCCGAGAGTCGATAACTATGAGATATCAAAAATTCAGCCAATGTAACCGGGGACCAGTTTCCATACGATTAGTTTCAACAGTTTGAACGAACTCAAAACACTCAACTTTAAGCACCTGTGGTGTGCAAACCATGGGTTTTTGGAGTTTGTGCCCGTAATAAGTTTTGATGCGGATGTCGAGAACTATAAGATATCAAAAATTCAGTCAATGTAACCAGGGACCAGTTTCCATAAGATTAGTTTCAAAAGTTTGAACGATTTCAAAACACGCAACTTTAAGCAACTCTGGTGGGCATACCATGGGTTTTTGGACGTTGTGCCCAGGATAACTTTTGATCCGGGAGTAGATATCTATAACATATCAAAACTTCAGCTAATTTAACCAGTGGACAATTTCTATAAGATTAGTGCGGGGTCTTTTCTACAAGAAGGAAATTACAAGAAAGTAGATTAGTTGAAGAAACCAGAGTTCCTCTAGCTTTTTACGAAAATTGGTTAAATACTAGCAAATTGATGTAATTAAAAACTAAAGACCAAACCTGACCTTAAAATCAATAATTATCCAAGTTAGCAAATTGATTAAAGTTAATTAACCAATAATTACTGGATGAGGATGATTTAAAGCGTGTGACATATAAATATTTCTGTCTATTAGCTGCAAGATTTTGTAAGTGATATAATTAAATGATTATAGCAGTTCGAATTTTTACAAGTAATTGATGGTGAAGTTATAACCTTAGTTTGCATTAAAAGATATCTTTAAAAATTTATATTTACTGATTTTTGTTTATTTTTATCTACATAAAATTCTAAATAACCTTTACATAACTTTACGTTTTATATTTTATTTTGCAATGAAACTTTAATAATGAATATGTAATTTGGTAAAGTCGTGCATAGGTGGAGTCTGTTTATTAAGACAAGAAAACATTCCCATAAGTCTAGCTTGAAGTGAGTCTTAACTCAGGGGCGACAGGTACAGATAGAACATCCAAGATCAAGCATACGTCCATTAATCGGAGAACAAATTTCATTCATAATCTTAGCATATGGTGCCTACCCTTCTTTTTTACATTTACGCTAACGATCTCGCATACGCGTGTTTTATATTAAGTGTAGGTAATGTGAATTTAAATAAAGAGAGCGATATTTCAATATTGAAAAAGGGATTTTGTGAGAAAAGAAAAGAGCTTTCGAGATAAAAAAATGTGTTTGTCAGAATATTTTAGTTTCTACGACCAAAGCCGTACATTCAAGTTACTGGCCGCTTTTGTTCTGAGAGAACAATGTCATGGTCGTTGTAACAGTTGTAATCTGTAATTTTTAACTTAAAAACTCAAAATAATTAAATACAATATTAACGATGAAGATATTAAAACGATTTTTCATACAAATACATAAACATTCTCAACTTAATGTTAATTGTTTATAGTAGTAAAAGTTTTTTATTTATGCGTATCTATGAAATGACTAATACTAACTTTTTTATTGTATTGACGTAACGTGCCACAAACCTTACGTCTATAAGCAGAAAGAAAAATGTAGTGAAAAAAGTACATCACTGTAGATTACACCGTTTGGGAATTACAATTTTTTAAAATGTAAATTGTACACTTGTACAGTACGCCGTCTACAAGAAATTAAAAGTGTTGTTGTGTTTATAGCTTTTTCTTACAGTTTATTTGATTTTAACCTCATAAGCGAATTTAAATGCGTTTTTCTTATTAAACGTACTATTATCAAGCCATGGAACATGCTTATGCTCTACTTTCAATTTTTCATTATATTAATGACAAATATACACAAAAATCATCCCTAGTTTTAATTATACAATTCCTTGCTGTGTTCGACTGAAACATAGCTTTGATGGACTGGTCACGTCGCTTTCATCTTATACAAATTAAAATGCACAGATAAAATTATGTTGTAAGCGCGGTTTGGGGTCCGCTTACGAAGTGGCGCTTGTGTGGTTTTCAGTGATCTCGGTATCGACGGTAACTCTCGGGCGCCAGTTATTTTTACGTGGTATGCTCCACGGAACCGGGTAACTGCTAGTGGAGAAAGAATAATCCAGGGAACTGCTGGGGTTGCTGAGGTCGGCCCAGTCTGGATCACTTTATCTGCTCCTAAAGCTTTTACAAAATAAAAGGGGTATTAAAGCTAACAAATAAAACACACAATTGTTATACCAAACAAAATTTATTTCTACGACAGCTCCAACCCTCCAGTAACCTTCAATCTCTATAACTAAAATAAACATACGGTTACCTACAATAGCCACAGCAAGTTGGGTGCAATACGGCGTGCAATAATAAGCAAGCATGCGAATACGGTGTCGGTAACGGGGTTGTCGGGTAATGGGGAACGGACTGGAGTAAGGAGAGCGGGAGGAGATCCCCAGGCTACACTCAGCGAGATCTCGGAAAACGGGGTGAGGAGAAAGAAAAAGACCACCAGGCTACGCACAGCAAGGTCTTGGAGAGAGGGTGAGGAGAAAGGAAAAGACCCCCAGGCTACGCACAGCGAGGTCTTGGAGAGGGTAAGGAATAACGGAAGAGACCCCCAGGCTACGCACAGCGAAGTCTCGGGTAGGGTACGGACAAAAGGGTGGAAGTGAGAGCGGCGGTAAGAGGACTTACTCTTATATTCCCCGGGAACGGTCCGGTCTGCTGGGCTGGCTGGCTGGCTGGTCCTGCTGGGAGTCCTGGACGCGGACTCAATAAATCATCGCTCTGCGCCTGTTTATATAGGCGCTCTCGTAGCGTGGGGGAAAAGGTAGGAGTGGAACGGAGCGGCGCACGCCAAATATCGGTTAGGGAAGGGACGCGTGCACTCGCTCGAGTCGGTCTCTTATCCGAACGGAATAAGATTGCACGGGAAGATACGGGTTTTAATTCATATACCCAAAATAAACAACCAAAATTAAGTAACTTCGTTACAATGTCTAAGGTCACAGACCTCCAAATTTTCCAAAATTCTGCGCAGTCGATTCGGTATTCTCAGGCAGATCTCATGTCGCAATTATCTAATTTTTCTGCTATCTGAAATTTAGTGCTATCTGAGCAGTTTATTTATCAGCTAAAATTGCTCAAGAAACGTTTTTTTGCATCTACGCAGCAACTCAGTAAAAAGGTAAGATTATTATGAAGGTAAAGTACTACTTCACTGTATCTTACGTAAATAAGCCGCTAGAATGATAGTGAAATAACCCTCAAACATAAAGTACGTCTAACTTTGCAACTATTCAGCCATCTACATATTAATTTCGATTGCGCTTGGTATGTTTAAATTTTTAATTCTATGAATTCTACATTTCCAGAGCACAGTCTGCGGACTTTCGCGTTCTTGCTTTACTATTCGCATCACTGTAAAACGATCTATCGCAGAGCTGTTACATCTACGTATTTTTGACAAGTCTTGGTGATCCTGCATCAAGGGATTTGTGCAGGAAGAGCCCTAAAGGTTTTCCTAGTTGTTGCTATTTGTAATTGGCACTTTCTTTAGCTTTTGCGATTGTTTTATAAGAAAATCTACTTTTACTAGCTTTAAGTGACCTGTAAGGGTGAATGCTTTGATAGTTAATTTTTATTTGGCTTATTCCGACTTATTGGATTTCTATAAATTTTATATCTCGCCAACTCCAAAAGATTTTGGGAAAGTCTCTTGTTGTGCCTAAGGCTTTTTGTAAGATCACGTATCTTATTTAGGGTGTTATTACCTGCCCTGCCCTTACTATCTCTTTCGATAATTACAATTTGGGAAGCAATTGATTGCCTGCCGTATTAGTCTAAGAGCCAGCGACAAAAATAGTTACGTCATTTCATTAAGAACATTTTTGATGCCATTGTACTGTCTTAACATAGGTAAACTTTAATTGGAAGTTCTGCCACATATCAGTGATGGAGAGAGTAGCGGGAGAGAGTGAAGGGTCAAGAAATATTAATACAAAAACGTGATATAAGTAAAGCTGATTTTTGGTGTGATGACGGTAAATAATATTTTATGTAATATATTACAATGGCAGACAGTTTGGTCAGTGGGGGATGGGGACAGACAGCGAGGAAGATCGAGAAAATATATGGCCTATTACGCAATATCATTAAAATTGGGACAACTGTTAAAATTTTTAAAATGTCATTATAATTCTGTATTCACAAAGGCAAACAACATTTTTCAGAGTCAAATTCCTTGGCAACACAAAGCAGCGGTAATTTAAATGAATTGCTGCAATGACTAATTTATAGTAGTAACAATTAAAAACACTCTGTAAACATACTGTTTAAGAAATCGAGTCCCGAGTCGAAGGAGGTGCGATCAATCCACCATCTTGGAAAATATGGCGGTTTAAATGGAAAATAACGGAAAAAATTAATAGAAAGCTGAAAATTGGTATAGATGTTGGCGAATAGTTACTGTTAAGAAATTGATGACTCCCAAGTTGAATAAGGTGTGCTCGAGCCGCCATCTTTTTCAAGATGGAGATTTAAATAAAAAATAACGGAAAAAATTAATAGGAAGCTGAAAATTGGTATAGATGTTGGCGAATAGTTACTGTTAAGAAATTGATGACTCCCAAGTTGAATAAGGTGTGCTCGAGCCGCCATATTTTTCAAGATGGCGGTTTAAATAAAAAATAACGGATAAAATTAATAAGAAGCTGAAAATGGTATAGATGTTGCCGAATAGTTCATTTAAACCCCCATTTCTTTCAAGATGGCGTCTCAGACACGCCTTATTCAACTCGGGACTTATCGATTTCTTAAACAGTAGGTATTCGCCAACATATATGCCAAGTTTTAGCTTCCTATTAGTTTTTTTCGTTATTTGCTTAATTTTGATAAAATTTCACTATGCTTTTGGCTTTTGTCCTTTTCATAGTCAATTTCTGTCGATGAATCATATATCGTTGGAAAGTACTTAAAATTACCTTTCAAATGATATATAATATGACGCATTTTGAGTGTCTCTCATATGTTTACTAGTAAGTACAAACTGATATGCCGTAATAGGTCACATATTTTCTCAACCTTCCTAGCTGTCTGTCCCCATTCCCCCACTAACCAAACTGTCTGCCATTGTAATATATTACATAAACTATTATTAACCGTCATCACACCAAAAACCAGCTTTACTTATATCACGTTTTTGTATTAATATTTTTCAACCCTTTCACTTTCTCCCGCTACTCTCTCCACCACTGATATGTGGCAGAACTTCCAATTAAAGTTTACCTGTGTTAAGACAGTACAACGACACCAAAGATTTTCTTAATGAAATGACGTCTGAAACTATTTTTGTCGCTGGCTCTCCGTCTATATTCGATTACTCAATACGCATTGCTTCTCTAGCAGAAAATATAGAGAAAAGGGGTATTACCTTAAGATTTGTCAATTTATTGACTCAATAATACGGAAATTGGTTCGACTTTAGCTACTAGATATACTCATTTTGAAGTTCTAGCATTTCAGAAAAGTATTAATTAATATATTGATTGAGTTATCTAATCCAAATTTGCCTAATTTTATAATCAATTATAAGTATAATTAAGTTTGTATTTAACCAGATTTTATTTGGAAGGTCACCATTATTTTCTAAATGCAAACAGTACGTTCATATTTTATTTATTTCTTTTGTGTTTATCTCATATCGCAATTGACGTTTTATTACTATTTTTGATTTCCATTATTAAATATAATTCAATAAACATCTTTTGAAAATTAATCATTTGTTTAAAATTAATTTGGTGTTCATATACCGGAGGATAATTAATAAATGAGATAAAATGTGAGGAGTATTATTTCGAACCCACTAACTCTCTCTCCAATTTAACTACAGTTTTATTAAAATTATTTAAACTGAGCTTTTGCTATAATTTTTTGATATAGCGGTTAAAGGAATTTGAGCTAACCATTGGACTTTCTGCACCCAGAAATGATTATACTCTAAGAATCTTGATTGATCATACAGGCATATTTTATTATTATTTTCTGTTGCACAATTCAAATAATAAGATTTGTGGGTGCAATACCAGGCACTTTTTCTAGTAAGTAAAAAAGTAGTTTCAATAGTTTAGCACATCAAAATGCTTACATTCTAAAGAACAATACATCTTTTTGTTCTGAAGATATCATTTCAGAAGGAATATATCACACAAACATACTCTATTGTTATTTGCTGTTCTCATTGATCGATTACTTACAAACCCATTAGTTGATGACCACGACTATCCAGGTCATTTATTGATCTTAAACAAGGAGGGTCCAGAAATATATTAAAACTATAGCTACAAACATCCAGAAATCTATTCTGTTCCATTTTTTTTTCTTCCTTCTGGTAAGTATTTTTCGTAGAATTTATTTCATTTGTTTGTTTGACTCGGCTTAGTTTTTTTCTTGCATAGTTACACAATTGTCTTTTTAACTCCTATTTACGAAAAATTATGTACAATGACAACTTGTATATCATTCCTAAAATTAATTAATTAAGTCAGTTAGTTAAACCATAGTTAAACCAACCAATCACCTAAAAAATCTCATTATCTTTCTCGTATTTTCTATTTTAAGCTCGAAACTCTACCTCATAGTGTGCTAATATGTTAGTGTGATGTGACTTGCATAATGTTTATCAGTTTTATTCAATACCCTTTTAAATTGTGATATAAAACTACGATTTAATATTTAATCAGATTAAAATTTAATATAAAGAGCAGGATAATCTCTGTTTTCAATTTCAATTTTTTCGAAACGAACCCTCGTATTATGCAGATATATAATCGAGTAATGTGCATTAAAATAGAAGTTAATAAGAATTCTCGTACACGCCCAAACATCAACAGCACTTTTATTAAAATTTCAAATGCTCCCTTTTAACGTGGCATCAGCATGCGACAATTTTTACTTAAGACACGAAAACAATAGTCGTAATGATTGTCACGCCACTGTGCCGCACCTTTTCTAGCTTATTATCTCTCGACAGTTTAAAATTATTTGTTTTGGTGTCTCTGATGAGATTTTCTTTTACTTTTTCTTGAAGTTAAGATCTGCTGGGTTTGTAAATTTACTTGGAGCTATTAAATCAGCGAGGAAATAAAAGTGGAGCCAATAATCACAGAATTCCAATTTAACTTAAGGTCGATTGGTTGGTAGTCAGGTCAACCTTTGAAAAGAGTTAAAATTAAGAGAATGGGGAAATGAAGATCAGTTCGTGTTTTACTATTGGCTTTAGCATATATCCTGACACGACGTTTTTCTTGATTTTGTTCTAAGCATTTATCTTATGGATCTGTAAATGAGTCCAGAGAATAACGAAAAATTAAAAAGACGTTTAGAAATTTTACAGTTCCGTTTTAATGTTGATTTCTTGGCAAATGAGGCTCATATTTCTTTTTATATTTAATTATTTAAGACCGGTTTTTGCATAATCGTTGTATGAATTGTTGTTGATTTTTGATAAAAAAAATTTATATACTTATACAACATTATACTTTACTATACGGACTGTAAGTTAGTAAGTCGCTTATATGATTATAGTTAAATTGCATTTTCAATTTGAGTCTAGCGTGTACTTCCACTTCTATTGCGTAACACCAGTACTGAAGGTACGGTATATTTTATTTATTTAATTCACCACGCATTAAAATAGTTATAAAGGCAATACAAATATTTTATTTTTCAAAAATGTGAAGATGCTTTGTTTACTCATATGACATTTTTGTCTTAAATACATAAATGTCACGCATTTATATCTTTCTTCAAGAAACTTGAGATTCTTTTTGTGTTTTATGTTTTGTTTTTTCTGATTATCGATCAGGATTCATTTTCTTTATGCAGAATTGATATTGACTTTTTTACCAAATTTATCTCTGGGTTAATAATTTTCAAAGCTATTTTAATCATATCCCGCAACAATTTTTGCTTTCGTAAACTTATAAAAGCCTAGATTTATATCTTTAGAGCTACCGCGCACTATGAACTTTTTGTTGTCTAACAGTTTAGTTAGCCGAGTGAAATATGTTGTAACATGCGGTGATGCGCGCATTACCGACAAAAACTTTACTCAATTTTTCTGTTGAATCTTGTCACAAACTAGGATACGGCTGAACCGTTGACCGATACACCTGGATAATAGGATTTCAATATCTCTGTGCGCACTAGACGATTAGGACATAAAACTTTCCCGGGTACTCTTTTCTTCTGTGTGGTTGGAAATCTGCGAACTTCATGGCACAAAGTGACTGGACCGAAAAGTTGTATAGCTTATCGAAGGTCAAAACAGTTTTACTGGTTCGTCAAAACTTATGGAAGCCAAAAAACTCTGAACTCTTTGTACAGTGTATGAAACTGACCCTCCCGGGAGGGCTGGTTTGCTTACCAAATCTATTTTGAAAATCGAATACATTGATGGCATAAGTTTAATTCGTATGGGCGTTCAACTCTGGCAGAAAACACTTTAGTTTGGTAATGCGCCCAGATCCTCTTTCACCGACCGAACTGTTGTTGAATAGTTCGAGCTAGCCCTTATTCATTAACATCACAACTTTAATCTGTTATATCACACACCTGTTAAGTACTTTGCTACATTTTATTTATTGATATATTTTTATTTTTACTGATGCACATTCTAATAAATTTAATTAATCCACATTTCTTTGTAATAATAATTATAATTATAACTGATAAATGATATGGTGTAACGGTACTTTTTTTACCAGTCTTGAATTAATGAAATTTTGGTGCGAAGTTGCTAAAAAATCGTAGATGCGGTCCTGTAGATCTGCGTCTCTCTTGTATTTTAAACTATAAAAGCATACGGTATAAGTAAACCTCATAAAAATATATTAAAGGTCATCTGTTAAAATCCTTTCAGACTAATGGAGTCATTTCGTATTAAAAAAAATTAAAATTTATATGCACAAATTTCATCTATTCAAAAATTTGTAACCTTACTTTATTTTTCTAAATTATTGAAATGCATTTTTTTTATAGGTTAATAATTATGCAAACAACACGTCCTCCTCTCAATACGTTCTGGAGATTACTGATTGTTTTTCACAATACAAATTACATAAAAACATATAGAAACAACAACTATGTAACATTATCAAGTAAACCATGGACAAAAATTGACATTTAAAATTTTATAATTAAAATATTAATTTCTTTAAATTTTAGATTTAAACACATAAAAAGAATCCCCAACACTACCTTAAACGAATAAAATAACATATTTATCTCTAAAACCCAACAATAACTCACAATTTGAGTCGAACAAACAAATTTTCACGCTTGACTAAAATTGTCATAATTTCGATTTAAATCTGTCCAACCACCAATTTTACCCTTTAATCTTTACACAATATGCTTATATAACTATACCCATTAGTTTGACATCAATAACTAACACTTATAATACAAAATTAACTTTAACTGAAAATTTCTTCACGGCACAGGTGTATGGACATTTTTAAATTGAAATGGCTGAGAAAACACACATAGAACTACAAAAAAAACTTTATACAACTTACAAAGCCAAGATGTTATCCAACGAAATTCCACAATAACATCATGAACCTAAATTAATTAAATTAGAACGGTGGCTCGACAAACCAATACCATAAATCGCAAAAGGAAAAATCACCCATTTTGAAAATTAAGCCAGGTAAGTTTCTTTTATATATATGCTAATTTACTCAAAATAGCCCGTTTTATTATTCTAGGTGCAGTTTACCAAGTTTGAGCTATTGGCGGAAGATCAAGAAAAACAATTCAACGTACCAAACGTTGTATTAAGATTTACAATTATTAAATTATATACACACTTAAATAGTATCCTTTTGTTGAAATATAAAACTTTTTATGCATGTTAACATAATGTGAATAAATTATTCCTCTAAAGAAACCCATTTTGAAAATTATTTTCAAAAATTGAGGTTATGTAATGAATAGATCGAATCGTTAAATAATCTTGCATGAAATGCAACTTTAACAAGAAATTATCGCGAATAGGATGTATTTAACTTAATTCCTGTATATAGCTAGCTTCAACCGTACTTCTGAAACTATTAAATAAACCTTTTAACAAAGATTCAATGACGAACGCCTGAAAGATAGGCAACCCAAATTACCTATTTAACATTTCTACCTGCAAATAACACAGCAATATGTAATGGTTTTTTAATTCTTATATGAATCAAAATAGTGAGAAAAAACGATAGCAAACTTGCCAGACAAGTGTTCCTCTGATTAATTATTGACAGATCAACACTAATTAATTAACTATTTAAAGATTTCAAGTATAAGTGTAATGCCTGTCTTTTTTACTAAGTATAGTTGATCCTTGTATAATGTGATTCCAAAATGACAGATCAAGATTCCACTGATTTCATCCCTAAAAATTTAATAAACTTACGCTATTTTATGTATAGCTGGTTGCCTATGTGTGCACAATGCTCTTATACTTGAAATATTTTAATAATTCATTAGTGTTGATCTGGCACTAATTAATCAGAGGAAAACTTGTCTGGCAAGTTTGCTATCGTTTTTCTTTCAGTATTTTGATTCATATAAAAATTAAAAAAACATTACATATGTGTTTTAAATGTAACATCTTTTATCGCACTATTTGATCTCTTCGTTGATAAATCAGAGGGGATGCTCTGCCAGACAAGGGTTTTCCTACTCATATACTATGAATACAAATAAAAAAAATGGATTTTATCCATTACGGATTTGTGTAGCGGTCGTGTTCGCTGGCTCTCCGACTAGAAGGATGTTCAAGAATTTGTCGCATAATGAGAGGCTATTTGCTGATGTTTGTGTTTAGTTACAATCCGATTGTAGCTTTTAAAAAATGTAGTAGGCATAGTATTAAACAACTCTGTGCATCCTAAACGGATTATTAATTAAATTGAATTCGACTTCAAATTTATATATTTTCTTAAAGATAGTGTAGATTGTATTCAAAACCTCGTGTGGTAGCATAATAATTCTAAAAAGACCTCCAGATTGCCATTCTCCAGTAGTATCTAATAATGCTGTCTTATTTATTTATAAACTACATGTTGTTATGCTTTAACCAAGCAATACTATTAAAAGAATTGAGTCGGCAAACCTTTGTATATAAGCCGGGTTATTTCATTGAATGAATCAAGATTGAAGTACGGAATGTTAATGTAGTAAACTATTTCAATTCTGTTTTGATATCGACATTTTGAGATAACTTAGCTCTCTTTCTTATTTTTAATTGAAGTTTATTAAAGATCTAATTAAACTCATAGCTGATTCCTTTACCGAATGAACTTTTTAAACCATTCAGATTTAAAAGCATTCCAGCAAGTGCATTTCATAAACGAGGGAGACATTTCTCCATTAATTCTCTAAGTTTATTGTCAACAGCTACTGACTAGTGTGTTCACACATCTTTTCAATTACCGTGATATCTTGAGGCTTAAAGTAGTAGAAGACATATAAGCAATTCATTCTTCTATTGTTAGTGTTATTTTTTACCATACGTAAGCTTGATCATCATCTCCTGTTTTATAATGATCGTTATAGTATAGCTGCTTTTCTTTTTCTTTACGTGAATACCTTGAATCTCTGTTCTACAAACACAAAATGAATAGACTAGAAAATTACTCGTTACAGCATTTCATATGTATTTTGTCGTTTCTACCTAGGTAGATAGATATTTTCAGTGTGTTATTTTATGTGTAAGTTCCAGAAGCTCGTTATCATAATAAAAGCACATATCTTGATATAGTGGATATCATAAATTTTTCAAGACCGTGCTTTGTTCAAGGGATAATATAAAGCAATTATATCTAGTGAAACGAAATGTTTTAGATATAGAACTAAGTAATAAAGAAAATCAGACATCTTGAAAGTTGAACAATAACATGGACGTTGATGGCATTTATTGTGCTAACACAACTAAGGAATGTATCCGCAAAAATTATTATGGACATAGAAGGGATATTAAAAATTAAAAAAAGTAAAACCGGATTTGACTGATAAACGTAGTCTGTCATAAGCTTGCTGCATAAGCTGCTTCTAGTAAAAAGTGTACACAATCTAAAAAAGTGGCAGTTTATTTTGATTCTTTTTAGAATAGTTTCTCAGGACCAGACAAGCAATAGATGCTTATGGTATGATTTACATTATGTTATAAAACGGACATCATTTTGTTTCCGTTGAGGGACAAGGGAATGTGTACCTTAACATTACAAAATTAAGTCTGCACAATTGCTGACTTTGTTATTATTAAAGCTACAACGTTGGTTGGATTTATGGGTTGGTTGGAAAACTTTATTGATCTTTTTCCCTGATTACAATAGTGAAAAGGTAAAAATAACCGAACATCGGGTTTCCATATTATAATCAAAAATGTAATCTTTTCTAATGGAACATCCTGTATATTGTATTACATAAAAGAAAATTATATTCTGGATAAACATTATCTCATGAATAATTTTCCTGAAAATAAAAATAAAGGAGATATTTAATATTTTTGCTGTTCACCTTTCCATAACGTCCTTCACGTTACGGCAATATTGAAGCAATTTAAATTCACTAAATGATAAAACGTACTTTATTCTTAACTGAATAGATGCTCAAAACTACCTCCTACTACATCGCTATTACACTTCTAGTAATTTTTTTAATTTTTCTATTACTAATGTTTTTAAGCAACTTAGTTATATGAGCATGCAGCGTGGATCTTGTTTTATAGCTACACCTCGGTTTTGGCATAATCCCATAAGAAAAGTTCAGCAAGATTAAATCAGGCCATCGAGGTGGCCGTCGTAAGACCATTTGTACCTATCCAGTGATTTCTGTAACAGGTTTGCAACTATAATCAACAGTTTCACGGGAGTTATGGGACGGTGCTCCATCTTGCTGAAAGTAAATCTCCTTTGTGTGTTTTAGATTAATGTTGTCTTCGAATTTCCATAAAATATTACTTAAAAGATCTATATAGCGTTCACCAGTTAAGGAATCCTCATGGAAGAAGGGCTCAACAAGTTTTTATTCAATTATTCCACATCAGACATTAATGCTGAATCAAACTTGAGAATTCAGTTGAACATGCCTTGGTTGGAAAAGATTTCTTTATCGGTCCACATAATACAGTCGGGAAAATGAGTTTTTTCTACAGGACGACTGGCTCTTAAACTTTTAACCTTTAATTCTTTCAAAAATGTAATTGAAATATAATGTAAGTACTATAACGGTGGGTGTTTACCAGAAGTTATATTTAATCTTGGAGTTAATAAAAAACGTGTTCATTTTAGATATCTTTTATTATTTCTTCTTTATTCTTGTAACTATGGCAATCACTTAGCATCCAATGCCTTCTTGAGGTAATATGTATGTAATGACTGTTTTTATGAATGAATATCATTACATGACACACCGGGTAAAAAAAGGCTGAACATGTACCAAAAGAAATGAGCCGTGAGTCAAAAGGGCATTTAATGCATTCCTCAACAAAAAAAAAATAGCATACATTAATGTCGTACTTGTATGTAGCGGCATGTTTAATGTATACTAGCTACAAAAAATTTGAGGTCGTTTGCATCTTTTCAATAAAATTCTCTACATGCTATGACAATAAAACTTATGCTAAGGATTAGGTGCTAATAATCAAAGAATTGAAAGTCCTTATTTTTAATAGTAAAAAAGGTATTGCTGAAGGCGAAGTAATATGACAACTTAACCTAGGCAAAACAACTCGGCAAATACAAAATTGAACACTTGAATTAAAATTGAATAATTAAATTGAACATATAACACTAATTTTCAGCATCAAGTGCAGTTCATCTCTTGAAGGTATTCTTTCTAGAATGAAAAGAGAATGCGAATGAAAATTTTATTCATGTAAAATAAGCAGGCTTAAGTCTGTCTATTGATACTGGTTGATCTAGTCCTTCTAGCATAAAATACTTGGCAGTTCTGTTTATCACTTTATAAGGGCCAACATAGGTGTCTTTAATGTTTAAGTCATGTGTATCATTTCTAACATAAACATGTGTACATTTATGTAATTCTTTGGGAACGAAAGAATTTGATTTATATGTCCTTGTGAAAAAAAAATTCTGATTGTGCATTTGATATTTCATTCGACGAAGAAATTGAGGTATGCGGAAATCTGCATCGGGTTTCTTTTCTTCAAAGAAATCTCCGGGTAAACGAAGTGCAGTTCCGTACAACATTTCGGCAGGTGAAATATCTAATTCGGATTTTATCGTAGCTCGTAGATTAAGTAACACCCATGGTAGGTTCTTTAACCAAGAAGATATACCACTGGTGCGTATGGCCTGTTTGAATGTACGATTGAATATCTCAATTATCCCTTGGCTTATGGGATGATACGCGGTGCAAGTAATGTGTTTTATCCCTAATATATTTGTGAAATGCTTCCATAAATGAGAATAGAATATTTGAGCATTGTCTGTTGTTATATAATGGGGAATTCCAAAGCGTGTTATCCATGTGTTAATAAAAGAAGTTATTACTGTAGTTGCCGTAGCATCCCTTAAATGAATAGCTTCTATCCATCTGCTGAAGCGATCTATTATAGTCAATAAGTGCTTATAACCTTCTGAAGGTGGCAAATGTACTAGATCCAGGTGAATTTTTTGGAAACGTTGCTCTGGTTCTATAATTGGTTGCAAAGGAGCTTTCGTCAGACGAATCACTTTGTGGCGTTGGCAATCAGTGCAGGAAATAACCCATTTTTATATTTTGGTTCATAGAAAACCATAGATAACGTTGGGAAATAATTTTCCTTGAAGCTCTGATACCAGGATGCGCTACATTATGTAGTTGTTGAAACAACTTATAGCGAAATGGTTGAGGAACGTTAGGTCTGGGATTTTTCTTGCTTACATCCGCCCAAATAGGTGATTGACCTGGATTTTGAATTTGAACCAATTTGAAATTATTGCACTCTCGAAGATGTTGCAGATCTTTGTCCGTTTGTTGGGCACGAGAAATTTCCTCGTAATTAATTGAAGAATCGGGCATTTGAATAAGTTGCACTCTTATTAATGCGTCAGCGGGAATGTTTTGTTGTCCTTGAATATGTCTAATGTCACTAGTATAATGGGAAATATATTCAAGTTGACAAAATTCGCGTGGCAAGTATGCATCACTATTGTTCTTTATTGCCGTACATAAAGGTTTATGGTCAGTATATATATGAAAGTTTCTGCACTCAACATAATACCGGAATCTTTTTAGTGAAAAGTAAATTGCTAAAAGTTCGCCTGAAAAAACACTATACTTTTGTTCCGTAGGGGTTAGTTTACGTGAACAAAATGCAAATGGTTTCCACATGCCATTATCCAGTTGCTGGAGTACTCCTGCAATTGTGGTAGATGAACTATCAGCTGCAATACTAATTGGAGCGTCGAGTTTAGTATGAGTTAGTAGTGTAGCATTGATTAAAGCATTTTTAGCATTGTTAAAAGCTTGTACTTGCTTGTTATTTAAAATGATAGGTTTTTGAGAGGCTTTGCCTGGTATAACGAGATTATTTAGTGGTGCTAATATTTCAGCACAGTTTGGAATGAATTTATGATAATACGAAACAAGGCCAATAAAATTCCTAAGGTTCTTTTGATTAGTAGGCAATGGAAATTCTGCAATTGCTTCAACTTTTGTAGTTTGTGATTTAATTCCGCTAATATTTAGTGTGTCCCAAAAAGTCAATTTCTGAGACACCAAATTTACATTTATCCACATTTACTAGAAGCCCATTGTCTCTCAATTGTGAAAAGACTTGTTGCAGATGATCAAGATGTTGTTGAGCATCTTTACTAAATATTAAAGTATCGTCTACGTAAAAAAATATAAAAGATAGTCCTGATAATATTGTATCCATGAATCGGCTCCACGAGCTTGCTGCATTTCTTAAACCAAAACACATCCTTTTGAATTGGAAGAGGCCTAGCGGTGTGGTAATCGCTGTTTTGTGAACATCATCAGGGTGAATGGGGATTGCATAGTACGCCTTCTTCAGATCTATTTTGGAGAAAATGGTAGCGCCTTCTATTTTCCGGGTGAAGTCACTTAAGAATGGTGTTGGATATCTGTCAGGAACTGTAATTGAATTCAACCGCCTATAATCTCCGACCATTCGATAAGGTTCCGCTGATGGTGTGTTCTTCTTATTTGGCACCAGGTGGATCGGTGTGGACCAATCGCTAGCTGATCGTTCAAGAACACCTGCTTGCATAAGCTCGTTCAAGTGTTTTTCTAGAAAGAGTAGTTGATTGGGATTTAATTTTCTAGGCTTAGCTCTAACAGTAGAATTTGTTTCTGTGTCAATTTTATGAGTAATCGAATGTTGGATAGGTCTGTTGTAATTAAAGGGTTGTAGTAATTCAGAAAACTTCTTATGTAATAGGTTTGTGTAGACGTTGCGATCATCGTTATTGTTACCAATTTCTGAGGATACCTGTGTAGGTAGAGAAAGGTTAGTAACAACGGTACTGACCTGATCACCATGATCATTATGATCATTAGAAGACGTGTCTGCAGCTTTTGTCGATGTCAAATTAAATGTGACAGTTTTATTGACACAATCAATATTTAAATTATTTGTTTGTAAAAAGTCCAAACCAAGGATAGGAAATGTGACATTAGCTATCAAGAATTTCCAGGGTTGGCGCTGTATATAAGAAATGTCAAAGTCAAGTGTCAAATCTACTGTACCTAATATGGGAATGTTCGTATTGTTTGCAGCTTTTAGGTTATCAGTGAAATTTTGTTTGGTTGTATTTTGGAATAACTTAGCAATCTTTGGTGTTATTATAGAATATTGGGATGCAGTGTCAACGACAAAAGAAATATTGTTAATCGCATCTGTTAATTTAATGAAAGTTGACGAAGCATTAGGACAAACTTTGCTAGCGTCATTTGAAATAGCAAAGTTGACATTTAGATTCTTTGTCTGATAGGAACAGTTGCCTGTACATTTACGGGCATTGTCTTGGAACCTAGCGTGGTAGCAGCACAGCCTAGATACCTTTGAGCAGTCAGCACTAGTATCAGTATTAACTCGTGGTTTATAATTTGTTGAAACACGAGGTAGTGACGTGCGAACATTTTGAATTTGCTTTAGTTTGTCAGAATGGTTTTGTACTTGATCGGTTAGTTGGTCAATATTATGTTGTAAACTTGTATGTAACTGATCAGGTTTTGGTATCTCGTGTAATTCGTTGATCATATCAAGTCTTTCTACAAGATCTGACATAGGTAAATGTAATAAGATTATTGCTTGAATTTTCAAATGGTTTGATAATTTCGCTGTTAGAAAATCTTTGAGAATTTCGTCATTAAGGTTCAAGTCCTTTGACAGTGTTCTAATGACAGTTACTAATTCCTTGACTTTACCAATGAATGTCAAACTATTCAGGAGCTTTGAAATTCGCGAAAGGCGTAAGCCTACATGAAATTTTTTTATTGCATTTTTCAAAACAAAATACGGTTGTCTGCGAGGTACGTTTACTATGAGATCTTGGTGGTTAGTTATAACATCATTTGGCAAGTTCAAGGTTAGAATATCATATCGTATGAGTTCATCGTTTATATTGAGATGAATAAAATAACGGTCTAATAAAGTTAACCAGGATTCTATATTTGAATTGTCAAATGTCGGAAATGGAATATGAGCAGCGATATTTAATATGAAATTGAATTAAGTTATACTTATCTTGATTAAAAAAAAGGTATATATTCCGATATTGGTTCAGAATCGATAAGCTAGCGATTGTCCAATCAATCCAATTGTAGATGCCGTAGTTGGTTGATGCAGAACTAAGTGCGTAGTTGTATGCAGAGGAACCGACTAGCACGTGTTGGAAGCAGGACACTATAGCTTGATTCAGATCTTCTGATGTGTTCGATTCTTCTTGTTGATTACTTATCGTCGAAAGGTCACCAGTTATAACGGTGGGGGTTTACCAGAAGTTATATTTAATCTTGGAGTTAATAAAAAACGTGTTCATTTTAGATATCTTTTAGTACTTCTTCTTTATTCTTGTAACTATGGCAATCACTTAGCATCCAATGCCTTCTTGAGGTAATATGTATGTAATAATGACTGTTTTTATGAATGAATATCATTACAGTACCTACAGTTGATGAAGAATATGAAGAAATATTAGATTGTGGGCGGCCGTTGAGTATAATTTCATGTCTAAGCTAGTACTTACATGTTTTGCTTAACGTTGACATCTTGGTTTAACGTTTTAACATGACACATGAGTCTTGACACACTGACACGTTGTCATTTAAAATTTAATTTTGTATAATTTCATAACTCAAATAACCAACTAAGTTATTAATTAATTTTTATATTATTTTATGTGCGGTCGGGCGATTTTGACCGGTTTATAGCCCTGTTTTTAGAGCGTAAGTTGCTCGAGCTTTAGAGCTCTAAAAAATTTTAAAGCCCGCTCAAGAGCTAAAATAGTTATTTAAGTATTAAGGGCGGTAGGTACGCTTTACCAATTGAGGCTAATAAGCTGAGACTGGTAAATCGGATCGGATCTATGAGTAAATTTTAAATACACGAAGGAAAAAACGCACCACTTGAAAACGCACCAAAAATACCAAACTTTCAAACCGTCATAACTCGGCGGATTTTGGACGAAAATGGATGAACCTTTGAGTACTAAAAAGTTTAAAGTGTCTAGTTTAAGGGCGTGCGGGCGAATGTTACGTAATGGCCTTTCCGCCCCCCGCGACCGCCCGCAGAAAAAAAAGTTTTGGTTAAAACAATGACAAGCTTTAACAGCTTGTACGACGTACCAAAAACATCGTGGACCCTATCTACTGCCAAAGCAATAAAGTTCAGTCCTTTTTCTGTCACGTTTTCAAAACTTCGAGTGCCTACGATTTTTTGGCGCAAAGTTATGAATTTTTAAAATCTACCCTGCATTTTGTCGGGTGTGTTACCTCTTCTGCCAATGACATTATTATCGGTTGAGTTTGAATCTTTTCTTTTCCAAATTCAAACAATTTTGAAAAATGTTTAATTAATAAAAACATTTTTTTTATTAACGTTCTTTTTTTTAACGTGTAACCGCCGACAACGTTACCCGATGTGCAAGTGCCTAAATTAATGTTTTGATTTTTATTTTACGAATGTTGAAATTAATCAGTATCAGAAAGTTATTCGAAGCGTTACAATGTCATAATTAACGGGCATTCTACGTGCACGAATTGTTGCTCTTTTGGAGGTAGGAGTTAGCATGCGACACACACACGATGTGTAAAATGTGACTGACAACCTCCTCATTGTGCACATCGGGTAACGCTGATGTCGGCGGTTACACGTTAAAAAAATTAAAGTTAATAAAAAAATGTTTTTATTAATTAAAAGCATTCTTCAAAATTTTTGAATTTGGGAAAAAAATGTTCAAACTCAACCGGTAATAATGTCGCTGGCCGAAGACAAAAGACTCCCGATAAAATGCAGATTAATTTCAAAAATTCATAACTTCGCGCCAAGTCATCGTAGGCACTCGAGGTTTTGAGAACTTCACAGAAAAAGGGCTGAGCTTTATTGCCCTGGCGGTCGATTGGGTCCACGATTTTTTGTGTATGCCTTACAAGCTGTTAAAGTCTGTCATTTTTTCAATCAAAAACATTTTTTGCGGAAAAGCTTAAACGTAATATTCGCTTACACGCCCTTAAACTAGACACTTTAAACTTTTTAGCACTCAAAGGTTCATCCATTGTTGTCCAAAATCCGCCGAGTTATGACGGTTTGAAATTTTGGTATTTTTGGTGCGTTTTCAAGTGGTGCGTTTTTTTTCCTCGAGTGTATAAAGAGTGTATAAATGTGAATTTTCAGTCGGTTAATGTGCCTGGTTGTTATAGAGTTGAATAAACAAAAACAATTTTTGTCTCAATCCGGACGAATTTTAGAATGATAGTGAGTGTTTTTCGACTTACATACGAGGTACTTTATTACCGAGCCTTGGGCGGTAAGTTGAACTTACCGCTCCGAGGACAGAGCTTGTAAATGAACCAAAACGCCCGATCGGACAAAATAGTAATTTAAGTATTAAGGGCGGTAGGTACGCTTTACCAGTCGAAGCTAATAGTGTGGAGACCGACGCGTAGCTGAGGACTCCGTATGAGTTGAGACTGGTAAAGCGTACCTAACGCCCGTAATACTTACACTATTTTTTGCCCGATTGGATCTATGAGTGAATTTTAAATATATAGAGTAAACATTAAGCACATCACACTGAAAATGTGAATTTTCAGTCGGTTAATGTGCCTAGTTGTTATAGAGTTGAATAAACAAAAACAATTTTTGTCTCAATCCGGACGAATTTTAGAATGATAGTGAGTGTTTTTCGACTTAGATCACAAGGTACTTTATTACCGAGCCTTGGGCGGTAAGTTGAACTTACCGCCCTGAGAGCAGAGCTTGTAAATGAACCAAAACGCCCGATCGGGCAAAAAAATAGTTACCCTTGTTTACGCCGAGCTGTCTCCATAGTAATAATAGTAACTGAGACCACTGCACCTACCTACTTGAAGTTTTGTACTTTTCAAATAATTTTTATTTTAAAGTTAAATATTAATTTAAACTTAGACCGGACATCTAGCGTATGCATTTCTGGCTTAATTAGTGTTTTGGGCCTTTTATCGGAGCCCTTAATTGACTCTGCTGGCTCTAACACACTCAATTAAGCCCTTAATACGTAATATACTATTATGTCCGGTCGGGCGATTATGACCTTTTAGCGGCCTGTTTTTAGAGCGTAAATTGCTAAGTTAGAGCATCACCTTGTACTACCCTTGTTTACGCCGTCTCCAGAGTAATAAAAATAATTATAGACCACTGCACCTACCCACTTGAAATTTTGCATTTTTCAAATTATTTTTATTTTAAATTAAATATTAACTTAAACTTAAAAAGGGGTTATACCCCTTTTTAAGTTTAAGTTAATATTTAATTTAAAATAAAAATAATTTGAAAAATGCAAAATTTCAAGTGGGTAGGTGCAGTGGTCTATAATTATTTTTATTACTCTGGAGACGGCGTAAACAAGGGTAGTACAAGGTGATGCTCTAACTTAGCAATTTACGCTCTAAAAACAGGCCGCTAAAAGGTCATAATCGCCCGACCGGACATAATAGTATATTACGTATTAAGGGCTTAATTGAGTGTGTTAGAGCCAGCAGAGTCAATTAAGGGCTCCGATAAAAGGCCCAAAACACTAATTAAGCCAGAAATGCATACGCTAGATGTCCGGTCTAAGTTTAAATTAATATTTAACTTTAAAATAAAAATTATTTGGAGATTGTTACAATTTTCCCAGCCCGGGTGTTAGTATTACAGGTGGACCCACTGATATTGGAAATTGGTAAGGTAAGGTTGATGTATTACAAATTTAATAGATATTTGTCGATTGCTTTACTGAAACTAAAGTTGGAGCTAGTGACGGGGCAAAAATTTGTTATGTAAAAAAATATTGTAGTGATATACGGTTGCATTGTGGTTTTGTTTTATTAAAATGTATACCACACCATAATACGTTAGTTTATACTAACGTATTATGGTGTGGTATACATTTTAATAAAACAAAACCACAATGCAACCGTATATCACTACAATATTTTTTTACATAACAAATTTTTGCCCCGTCACTAGCTCCAACTTTAGTTTCAGTAAAGCAATCGACAAATATCTATTAAATTTGTAATACATCAACCTTACCTTACCAATTTCCAATATCAGTGGGTCCACCTGTAATACTAACACCCGGGCTGGGAAAATTGTAACAATCTCCAAATCACAAATTATTTCCACACAAGGAAGAAACATGAACAATAAATAAAATTTAAATATATCGATAGAAATACAATTTTTATTTCTGCACACATAAATAATAAATAAACAATTAACAAAACTACTAATCAGCCTTTTATTTTATTTATGTTATGTTAGGGATTTCTACGTCAATTTTTTTTTATATATATACTTTATAACTAAACTACTAAACAAAATAATTTAAATAAAAATCAATGTAGCAAATTTTCTAAATTCTTATTTTTTTAATATTTAAACAAATATGTTAAGTTCTCTCAAATGTTACGTTTTATTCTTTTCTTTAATAAAATATTTGTCCTAAATGATATATTTTACTGGCCAGTATAAAATTCAAATTAATGTCACTTACGATTTTTCCGCACACTCGACACTTCCTTAAAATTGGTCCCGTGAAAAAAATACCGCTATAATATCCACAACCAACCTCTTGACTGGTGGCGAGATTTCAAAATTGCAAGTTTGCAGAAAATTAATTCTTCTTGAAATATTTTCCTAACTAATAAGTTCTATAAGTTGTGAAATTATCCAAATCAATTCAATAAATTATTATTTTCTTGATATATCGACGAACAGGTAAGTTATATCCATTTATATGCACAAATTTCTTCTATTCAAAAATTTGTAACCTTACTTTATTTTTCTAAATTATTGAAATGCATGTTTTTTATAGGTTAATAATTATGCAAACAACACGTCCTCCTCTCAATACGTTCTGGAGATTACTGATTGTTTTTCACAATACAAATTACATAAAAACATATAGAAACAACAACTATGTAACATTATCAAGTAAACCATGGACAAAAATTGACATTTAAAATTTTATAATTAAAATATTAATTTCTTTAAATTTTAGATTTAAACACATAAAAAGAATCCCCAACACTACCTTAAACTAATAAAATAACATATTTATCTCTAAAACCCAACAATAACTCACAATTTGAGTCGAACAAACAAATTTTCACGCTTGACTAAAATTGTCATAATTTCGATTTAAATCTGTCCAACCACCAATTTTACCCT
This sequence comes from Agrypnus murinus, assembly GCA_929113105.1. Taxonomy (NCBI): domain Eukaryota; kingdom Metazoa; phylum Arthropoda; class Insecta; order Coleoptera; family Elateridae; genus Agrypnus; species Agrypnus murinus. Next base: position 36,042,620 of record OV816025.1, on the reverse strand, counting down.
TTAATCTTTACACAATATGCTTATATAACTATACACATTAGTTTGACATCAATAACTAACACTTATAATACAAAATTAACTTTAAATGAAAATTTCTTCACGGCACAGGTGTGTATGGACATTTTTAAATTGAAATAGCTGAGAAAACACACATAGAACTACAAAAAAACTTTATACAACTTACACAGCCAAGATGTTATCCAACGAAATTCCACAATAACATCATGAACCTAAATTAATTAAATTAGAACGGTGGCACAAACCAATACCATAAATCGCAAAAGGAAAAATCGCCCATTTTGAAAATTAAGCAAGGTAAGTTTCATTTATATATGCTAATTTACTCAAAATAGCCCGTTTTATTATATTCTAGGTGCAGTTTACCAAGTTTGAGCTATTGACGGAAGATCAAGAAAAACAATTCAACGTACTAAACGTTGTATTAAGATTTACAATTATTAAATTATATACACACTTAAATAGTATCCTTCTGTTGAAATATAAAACTTTTTATGCATGTTAACATAATGTGAATAAATTATTCCTCTAAAGAAACCCATTTTGAAAATTATTTTCAAAAATTGAGGTTATGTAATGAATAGATCGGATCGTTAAATAAACTTGCATGAAATGCAACTTTAACAAGAAATTATCGCGAATAGGATGTATTTAACTTAATTCCTGTATATAGCTAGCTTCAACCGTACTTCTGAAACTATTAAATAAACCTTTTAACAAAGATTCAATTACGAACGCCTGAAAGATAGGCAACCCAAATTACCTATTTAACATTTATACCTGCAAATAACACAGCAGTATGTATTTCGGGCTTAATTAGTGTTTTAAGCCCTCTATCTTCTTAGCGCGTTCGGCTTTCACCTCAGCCGCAAATTGACTCTACGGGTTCTAAGACACTCAATTAAGCAATATGCTTTTAAGCAAAACACGGGTAAGTACTTGTGTTATTTTTAATTTCTAGGTTATGTTAAGTTAGAGATTTTATTTACTTGCTTAATAAATTGCTTTTGTTCTAAGCTACCGCCCAATATATGGAATGTTTTGAATCATACGCTATAACAAATTAGGGATGTGCGGACAAATTTAATGGTCATATCCGAAATTGCCCGTTCCCTGGGCAACGAGTCGGTTAAACAACTTGTAATAGCCCAGGAGCTGTCGACTAAAAAGTGTAAGAGTTTTGTAAAGGCTAATATTTTAATTTTAGTTTATATTGAGGGTGTAGATAAATATCCTACAGAAAATAAACTCGGATATGGGGACAGTCGACGTCAGCGCAGCTTGAAAGTTGTAACAATAAATAGCGTCATCTAAGTGTTTTCTAAAAGCTAAGAATTGATCACTAAGCAGTTTATGTAATAAGAAACTGGAAAACAGTCGTCAGGGAGCGTAATGGTCGAACGCGTTGCAACAGCACCAATGCTGTGGTCGCATGTCTTCAAAATTAGGTAAATGTAAAGAAGTGATTTAAAAAACCTGAAATTTGCTACAGTGTTAATTTATTGAATATAGTTTCTCAAAAAAACACTCAGACTTCATTTTGATAGAATCGAGCTAGTCAGCAGCCGCTAGAAGCAGTCGTTACTTCTATCGACTGCTGACTAGCTCGATTGTTTGTTTTCTACATTGTTTTCCTTTTTCTTGTCTTCTTCCTCTTCGAGAAAAAATTTGCATATTTTAAAAATACACAAAAACCAAGACATACTGACATAACAATATCAAATTAATCCTGTCACCACATAGCACATTAACTAGCAACTTACAGATGCTTATTAACCATTAAACAACTAGCACATGTAAATCATTGCAATTCGAACATGATTGACACTTTAGTTAAACAAAAAGATTATAGGTTAGCTATCAAAAGAATATATCCCATTGACAATCAAACAGCAGACACAAATTACATATCTATAGCATATTTTGGCAAAATATCAGAAAAAGTTGCACATGCATTAAGAAAAACCATCAATTATAAAATAACCTTTTAAAAAACCAACACTAACACTTTTTCATGTTTATTTAATGCTAAACATAGAACACATGATATAATGAAATCAGGTATTTACCGTTTAAATTGTTTTTTTTGTAGTTCGGTATATATTGGACAAACAGTTCAAAACGTTGACAGAAGATATAAAGAACACGTGCGTTGTTACCGAAATAAACTTCCTGAAAAATCTAAATATGCAACACCTTTTAGAACAAAATCACACAATGACTCCCCAAAATAATATTAAATTCCTACATTTCTGTAAGAACAAACGCAAATTAGACATTTTAGAAGCTTTTGAGATATACAAACACAACCTTTAATGAATGAACAGATTGAGCTCAGCAATTCTTCGTTACTGGAAGTGTTAGATATTTATTTCTTATTATTTTTATCTTTTTATCTAGTTATCTATTTTTTGTATTTACCTTAGCGACGTGTTTGTTTATATTTACATTGCCTTTGATAATGACAGCTTAGCTGTCGAAACAATATTGTCAGGTATTTTATAATAAAGTTGTGAAACTTTTATTAATATTTTATTTGTTTCATGATTATGAAATTTCACCATATAAGGCTAGAAACAATAAGCAATAGTTTAAGTACTTGAAGTAATTAACTATACCTGAAGTATTTATTTCTCTGAATACTTCAAGTATATTTAAAGGGCTTCAAGTACTGCAAGTAGGTATATTTGACTAATACTACCTCAAATAGTTTCCAGAAATGCCTGCTACTTGTACAGAATCTCCTCTTAAGTACTTGATATTTGTACTTCAAGTACTCTTAGAGAGTACTTTGCCAGCTCTGTAGTAATATGCATCATTTCCCATTATACTTTCTTCTATTATGTTTCTTACAAGAAACGAAATTATAGAAATATGAAAAAAATCACAATGAAGGTTAGACTTTGTAGGAACACTAATAAAACAAATACCTAATACATATTATTAACCTGGTAATTTCGAATAACAAATGTTGAGAAAATTACAACTAACAAGACGTTTTTTATATATCTGTAAAAAAATGTTTGACTTGCTAAATAACAAGGTACTAATAACATTGTAATGACAAGACTGAGAACTTAATATTATATTTTTCTTTCAATAAGTACGCGAAAATTACAAACTAATGTTCCACATCAACATATCATGAAAACTATAACAAAAAGATCTTAAAGCTTATTTCAAATTACATTCCAGATAAGGAAACGCTCTCACTAAATTCTAATAATTTATTCAAGTCAGTATGGCATCGATTTTCGATTCCATTACAACAAAGTTATATTTTATTAGGCCGTTTACGACGATGTTGAATATAGATTTGCTTTTTTGTCCCGGTTAAAAATGAGAAAAAGTTGGGACACTAAAAGGCGTAAAAATGACAAGAAAAAAAGAAACCCAGGATGTTTATTACATTTACATCAGCAAAAACATCGAATATTTACTTATACAAAATTTATCTGGAAACTTTTTCTCGTTGTTATCTGAAGACGATTCACATTGCAAATCACAAGGAATTAAATTAATATTGCATAGATTAATTATAAAGAAAATTGCACAGTTAAAAGAAAGATAATGTAAAACACACATGAAAATATCTTGCATTTTTATACAATTTCTCAAGCATACTTGGTGTAGATGAGAAGTCGTCTGGAGAGATTGAATACCTCTTGCATGAGAAACTTTTACATGAAAGCGCTATGAAGAACAAATGAGGTACACTTACGGTTAAGATTCTTATTTCCAATTTTAGATTTTTAAAAAGTCTAATAACTCAATAACCTTTGTGTTGCAAATTAAATGTTTAAATACTTCATTCATTGTCCTCTAATATTAAAATGAATTTGTGGAAATTTAAAAAGGGGGAAATAATTCTTCGAATAATTTCTTTTTCTGTTAAAAGGTTTAACTATTTTATAGTAGTATTTTATTGAAAGAATTTATCCTACATTATCCTGAAATATTAAAATGAATTCGTGGAAATTTAAAAAGGGAGAAATAATTTATGAAACAATTTCTTTTTCTGTTAAAAGGCTACCTAACTATTTTATAGCAGTATTATATTGAAATATTTTAACGTACATTGTCCTGGAATATTAAAATGAATTTGTGGAAATTTAAAAAGGGTGAAATAATTCTTGGAACTATTTGTTAATTAATTTAACCCACATTGGAACAGTTTCTTTTTCTATTAAAAGGTTTAACTTTTTATAGTAGTAGAAAGATAAAATAATATTCCCCCTGAAGGAAAGATAAAAGTGAATAAAGTGTTCTTCAAATTGATGCGTATGTGTTGCGGGGCGGGAGGCGAATCAGTTTTCGACTAATCAGACTAATTAAAACAGTTTTGCAATAAATAGTTTCGAGTTTTATTTTGTAAGAAATCGCCGTGTTTCACCTTGCTCCCCTTCCTTGAAACTGTTACATAAGGTGTGATAGCTGACTCCAGATCAGAAGGTTGAGTGTTCAGATCACGTCGGGGTCACCACATGTAATAACTTCTGTATTACGTCTAGTAAAAGACGAATTATGATTTATAAGCTTTATTCGTTTACTGTTAAAGACGAGAGAATTAATGTTTTGACTGTTTGCTTTGTGAATTAATTTCTGGCTTGTTTACATTTGTTGCCTCGGATCTTATCCAATCTTATCCAAGGCTAGCCTGACGAGCTTCAACATCTATAGCGAACAATTTTTATGAACTCGTATATGAAGATCCATGTAGGAGTAACAATTCATATGATACTGGCGATAGTATTTACGGCTAACTTTCCAGTTGCTCAGAAACCGATAAAGAAAACACAAATTCTGAATCTGATGCTTGCGTCGACTCAAGCAACAAAACGAAGATACTGAGACTGTAGATACTGTGGTATGTCAAATAGCTAGTAAAAATGATACTATATTATGGACCAAGATAGACATAATATTGCTTCCACAAAATGCGTCTTGCGATTTTACTGTGTTACTCGCCCATCTCAATCGAGAAAGCAGCGAGCTAGATTGATCTTTTAACTTGTTTCCTAAAAGTTTGATTCCTTCTGTGATACTGCACAAATCAAATACTGATTAAATTTAAAAGTAAACAAAGTAATAAAGAAATAGCGCGCATTGAAAGACCTATTGCCAAAGAATAAACGTTTGTTTTTCGCATATTTTCTCTTGTAATGTTTTATAATCGGGTTTCAACGTTTGCCATGAGTTAGTCAACTAATCTATCTCTAGAAAATGAGGCAATAGAAAAATTTCAATGAATCACAAACTTTCAAGGTTCGACAATAATCTATTACACAGACGAGGTCGTTTTATGTTTGAGAGAAATATTTGCTATAGCACGTGTACATTCAGTCCATTGCTGAATCAATGGCAAGACTTAAACACAGAGCATGCCTCAAATACTACATGACAATCAAACTTATAAAGAGGAAAGTAAAGGTGAAGTAGGTGTGACTCATTGACAGGTCGCAAAGCTGTTGCCAAGCTTAAAGGAAAGTCGAAAATATAAGAATCGCTAATTCTTGCTATTTAATGGCAGGATACCAAAAAATTATAATCGTATCTAATATTCATGGGATAGTTATCGAAAAAGAAAAGAAAACGAAAATGATGGGTTAATGGCAGAAATTGACTTCTAGAGACTATTAACTTTTACAGTCAAAAAATGAACGGAGCTAATTTGGTGAAAATTTTATTACAAGTTACTTATGATAGCAATTTTATGAGCAATATTTAGCACCACTGCAGTAGGTTTGATACCGGAGAGCAGGAAAAGAGTTGTAAGCAAACAACGTCATTCTTAAGTTTTCTGAAAACAAGAGTAACGTTGGTGACAATTTACCCTTAAACGTGCAGAAAAGAGGAAGATATTTTAGTTGCCCTCAGCAAAAATCTCAGTAGAGAAATGTACTGAAATAATGTGTAATTTTTTATAACTCTATTTCATGCTTAACTGTAAGTGGGATACATGGGATACATTTGTCCCAGTGTAAAACACTATTGGGAAACGTTTCCTACTTATTTATGTGTAAAACTTGTAAAAGGAACACATTATTTTGTATCCATACAAAAAATTTCGACTTGTCATAAATGTCAATATTTCTTTGAATGTTTACCGCATTATTGACATTATCAATATTTTTATTGGGAAACGTAGTAAAGTCTATTGCGAGTTAAGTATTGTTTTGAAGCAACCATCAAAAGTTTAAGTTGCACTTTGTCTTCGTAATTGTTTTATTGTATATACCAGGTTAATTCTTCTACTGCTGAAATTTGGGAAATATGACAAAGTTGTGCACATACACATATTGTCAGAGTTACTTATTTTCTTAAAAGTTATCGTGCTTTTCTATGCTATTAAAGAAGACCAAGAGCAAAAACAAACCAACCTAATGTCACTTGATTATCATTTCTTATAACTAATTGATATTAAATTAAGATTTTTACCTTACAACAGTTTTCTGTGGTTTAGCGCCGCAAGATTAAAATTAATCATTGGAAGTTTCAGAAACTATGCATGTCTTTGGTTAGAACAGTTTGCAGGAAGGTATTTCACAAATGTATTGCTTTAGGTGCTCCAAGTGGTTTACTAATTTATAGAACAAAATGTATTACATACTATTTATCAGCACGGAGTCTAATTTAATAGTGTGAATTATTTAGAGCAGCAAGCACGTATTCTTTATCTAGCTATTTCTAGAATAATACATATAATATACAGTGTGTATTTTAAATAATAGGATTCCCCTTAAGGGACAACATATGAATATCTGAAGAAGGCTAAAATGCAAAATTCGTCGCATTATCTGAAAAATAAATTTTTACTAAAAATTTCTAGGCACCCTGAAAATGTAGCAAACCGAAACCGGCCCTGGTGAGTGATTCGGCTACTATTTTTATCCCCATAACATATTTTTGTTCCACGCAAAAGAATATTTACAAATCTGCTAATAAGCATCTCAACAAACATAAACTAAACAGTTCTATTATTTAAATGTAATAACAAAATATTAGTTCCATTTACGAATTTCGGGAAGGGGCCCGTTTGAAAAGGTTCATGACCACGCTTGCGACTTCGGGACGAGGGTGTGGCTAAATATTAGAAACTTTTGCAGCCTGTATTTGACAATTAAAAGAGAATTTACTGCATTTATTATAAACACATTAATGTTATTTAACTTGAGCCACAGATTCTAAAATAAATCTTGTGCAGAAGGTCGATTTCTATAAAATTACACATTTCTTATCTATCAGATGTTTAATAGAAGGGTGGGAAGACCAGGCTATCTAAAAGTACAGTCAGCGTAAATACGTTATTGCAAATTATGCACCCAAATCCTAAGCCTGTTCATGACCTTTTTATTGAATTACCGGATGCATTTTTACAAAAATACCATAAATATGTTCTTTTATGCAAACATTTCCATGCTATATGCTACTTATGCAAAATTTAAATGATAAATGAAATAAAAATTTATTGTAAGTTTATGATAATACCGAACTAAAATAGGTTTGAAAATGTGCTCAAAACAACATGAATATGCTATAACCACAGTATATATAACAATCAGTAGGGCTACTTGTGTGCGGCACCTTTGATGTTGTTAATCCACCGTCGAATATCACGCCCATAAACGAAGCAGTGCACCGAAGTTTATCGGTCGACATCGACGATAGCAAATAGGAAATAAAATTTTGTGAATCAACAAAATTAATTGACACCTTTGAACAATTAGTTTGTGATTAACTGAACTTAAATTAACGTACATAATTGAATATTCATTTACAAAAAGAAAGCTTTATTGTTAATTATGTTTCAATATAATTATCATTTTACTACTTTTGGATGACTTAAAATTTCTCTTAACGTCTTTTAAAGTGTAATACACTCGCAGTCGGGCGTGTAAATGATATACTATATTATTATTATACTTAAGATTATTGCACGAATATAGAAATGTTAATAATTTGAAGATGGGTAAAAGGCGTTTGACCGGCGTTGCGTGTGGTTGAAAAAGTATTTCCATAGATAAAATAAATTAAATAAAACTCATGTTTCGCATGTATGTACCGATAAACATTTTTTATCAAATAACCGCAAATATTTTTATCATATATATATATATATATATATATATATATATATATATATATATATATATATATATATATATATATATATATCGAATAAAGTTTTTTCTAATTTATCAGAAGTTTGGTAATCTTTGTCAATTAAAACAATCTCCGCATCGTTTTCTGATTCTGTGTTTATTAATTCCGTAATACGGGGCACTCGCACTGCACAATTGGGGTTATACGGGACTGGCTAATTTAATGTTTTCGGTCGCGTGTATTAGTCGGAGAGCAGACCCTCTGAATTCGACACCTATATACAACTCACGAACACACACCTAAAAATAGGTAATCTAATGTAAAATGATCTGCTGAATTTGATATTTTAGTTCTTAAGGTTTTTTGTTTTCATGACCAATACTTATTAATTTAAAACGATTTGTGATGGGTTTATGGTCTGTTTATTTATAATTAGCTTACATTTTCTCACTTATGCCTACGTTTCGATAATCAATTGTTATCATCATCAGGACCTAAAATAATTCAATGATCTTATTATAATGTATTTGACAAATATATGTTTATTGGTTTTTTTGTTTTTTTTTAAATTACTTACTTTGTAGATTGTGCTAATCGTCTAGTATTTAAATTGGGGACCATAATATGTTTTGAAATGTTTTTGTTTATGACTGAACACCATTGACTTGGTTATCTTATTTATAATCACTGTCTTAAAATTGTTTAATAGTTATTTATGGTACAAGTGAGTTAAGTAAGATATTATCCACGAACGAAAAATTTACCCTCGAGGGCCGGTAGGCCCGAGAGGGTTAATTTTTCTGAGTGGATAATATCCTTAACTCACGCGTGCCATACAGAATTTTATCCAACACCTCTTTATTTAAGTTTAAACATCGAATTTGCAATGTATAGTTAGTCTGTAGTTTTGACGGTAATACTCGACCACGATGACTGGATTTTAATAATATTAAGTAACGTAAGCTTGTGATTGGTTGTTATCTTTGAAGGAGTGAGTTTTTTAAAAATAACCCACGTTGCTAGGGGCAACGTAGGTTATAACGTAACATAAGAGTAAACAATCACTTTCCTTATTTAAAATGACCATAGTAAACATGGTATTTATATAGAGGTGTTGGATAAAACTTATTATTAAATTTTAGGTTAAAATTAACGTGCTTTCACAAATAGTAGTCTATACATATAAATTGATTAGATTACACTAGTGTGTTTACAAACCTTTTTGGCATTGCGTGGTGTGGTATAATTCTATATTAGTATGTTGTAGATTCCTAGCTTGTATCTAAAAAGATTTCTATAACTTCACTTGTTTATTTTTGTAATTATATTTGCATATATCGTTGAGCAAACATTACCTTCGATATCTGTTTTTAAATTCATGTTATTTTTTGTTTTTGTTATATATAGGGCTTTCCAGACAAATACTATTTATTCTATACAGTGCAAAACATGCTCAAAACAATACATAGGACAAGTCAACACAAATCAGACATTAAAAAAATCAAACAAAACAATAAGACACAATCAAACAACATAAACCAAAACTCAAGCCCCAACAAAATGAATAAGAATACAACAGGATTAGCACAACATATCATAAATAACACAGATCATATTATAATCCAAATCATATGAAAATCCAAATATAGTAAACATACAACTTAACTACAAATAAAGACTAATTACAGAAGCCTTATATATAACAAAAACAAAAAATAACATGAATTTAAAAACAGATATCGAAGGTAATGTTTGCTCAACGATATATGCAAATATAATTACAAAAATAAACAAGTGAAGTTATAGAAATCTTTTTAGATACAAGCTAGGAATCTACAACATACTAATATAGAATTATACCACACCACGTAATGTCAAAAAGGTTTGTAAACATACTAGTGTAATCTAATCAATTTATATGTATAGACTACTATTTGTGAAAGCACGTTAATTTTAACCTAAAATTTAATAATAAGTTTTAAACAATTTTAAGATAGTGATTATAAATAAGATAACCAAGTCAATGGTGTTCAGTCATAAACAAAAACATTTCAAAACATATTATGGTCCCCAGTTTAAATACTAGACGATTAGCACAATCTACACAGTAAGTAATTTAAAAGAAAAACAAAAAAAAAACAATAAACATATATTTGTCAAATACATTATAATAACATCATTGAATTATTTTAGGCCCTGATGATGATAACAATTGATTATCGAAAATAGGCATAAGTGAGAAAATGTTAGCTAATTATAAATTAACAGACCATAAACCCATCACAAATCGTTTTAAATATTTTAGTTCGCCCATTGATTTGAGATTGCCAAAACGGCCAAATTGCCAATTTAAGAAAAAAATTACAAATTACGTGTTAATTTTTATTTTTCACATAACACATCATATCTTCTTTATTCTGCTTTCGATTAAACTCAATTTTTTACTGAATATTCTTCAAGTGTTCTTTGGCAAGCTCATCGTAAAAGAATTGTCTTGGTAATAATAAACTTCTTAAAAAAAAATAATTAATTGTGTTCCATTGACACGAAATCTTTAGCATTTGCAGAGAAAAATGTTTCATCGAGGTATCTTTTTTATTCTTAGAGTTAGGTGGCTACTATAGATAAGATAAGATATTCCCATTGAATCAAATAAGATTTTTTATTAAGGTCTTTTTTAAATTTTGCTTGCAGGACGAAATATTTACTGATATTTAAGCGCATTGTTGGGAGTGCGTCTCGGCATTATTTTTACACCAGCTCTTTTCATTCGTATAAATGGCTTCGTTCGTTTGAAAATTATTTGAAATTTAGTGATAGTTATTAATAATTATTATAATCTTAAATATATTTAGATGTTATTATAATGCAGAACAATTAATATCCCCGACTAAGAATCGAACCTAGGATTGGAATCGATTCCCAGTCGGAGATGATAATTTTTCTGCATTATAATATTTATAATAACATCTAAATATGTTTAAAAATATTCTTGTAATTAAATTTACAATAAATCTTCACTTTAATTAAGTGTTATAAGATTTTGTAAGTTAATTGAATAAGACATCAAAGTGTTCAGCTATTCTTTTTGGCATTAAATCTTAAATCCAGTTTATCATGTGAAGTGTAGATCTTATACCCGAATCGCATATAAGATAAAATCAGAAACAGTAAGTAATACTATTATTATTATCGATAATGTACGCACAAGATCAAAAACTTTAAATCAAAAATGTCCACAAACTTGTATTATTTGTAATAAAGATCGTGATAGTAAAGGATGTAGGAAATGAAAACTGGTAAAAAACGGTAACAACTTTTAAAAGGCAAAATAATATATGGGTTAAAGCAAAATAAGAAACTATTACGCAGAACCCAAGGGTTTGGCGATGCTTGTATGGGTATGATTGTTAAGATTGTTGTTATCATAATTTATGCTTATTGAATTAAAAAAAGAAAATCTGACAAAAAGAAATCTTCAACCTTCTCCGAAATATTTATAAAACACCTCCATATCTAGAAAAGTCCCTAATTAGCGAAAAAGAATTCTCACTATATATAGCTGAAATAAAGATTATTCTTCAAAGAGAAGCTAAACTGTGAATTGTGGGAAAAATGGACCAATTTAATTATACTAAGCTATTTAGATAAACTAGCTTAGATTGAAATCCAAACTATTCTACGTCTGAAGATCTTATATATAGCATTCAAAAACAGTTTGAGGCTAAAGTTCTTGTTCCACGCGGTGCCAAATTATCTAACTGTGTGTTCTGCAAAGGCAATTTCATTCGCCTCATGAATTGCAATCAAATGCTTGAATAAGTTTGCAAAACATTTAAAAAGGGACATTATAGTGTACAGCTCAGATCAAAATTTAATCCCAGTTACCAAAGAATGCGTCTCAAAAATTATCCTCAAAACTATCAACAATTTCTTTGCATTGCTACTGACAGATGTAGAGGTACATTTTGACGACGAAGTAAAAATGGCCAACTCAAAGATGAATTTCATTTAAATATAAAAAGAGCATTTTTGCAATGTTCTATGTACAGAACAGCCTACCAGATTAACTTCAAGATTCCAAATATTTTAGATTTTGGATGGTTTATTAAGGAAAAGGCATGTTATCATCAAAAATAAAAGGTAATAAAAAGCTAAGGAATCCCATACTTTTATTCAGGCAACTCCATTTTGTAAATACAAATTGTTTAACTGGACTACAAGCTGTAAAGTGTAGCAAAACTAACATACTGCGTAACATAAGTTATGTGAAGGAAAATGTAATATTTAACCCATTTACAAAATAATACATACGATGCTTTTGCAACGATGAAAAAATATTTTGTTAAATTTGTATGCTTTAGTAATTATCTCTATCATTTAAACATTAAAAAGTTTAATAATTCGTTTGCACCTACTCCCTCAAGCGTCTGCGAGGTGTCCAGACTGAACTTATACTGCATGTGGACACTAGAATTAATTTTGCGCGCAGATATATTTATGTTCAACTCGTCATAACTTTTTTCATGAACGACATTATAGCTTAATTTCTTTTTCAAAAATAAATTTGAACGTTTAGTCACATTTTCTCTCGATTATGTACCTATCAATTCCTAAAAGTAAACTGAGTCGTACGATGTGTGAAATTTTCTATACGCAAATATGCACCGTAGACAGAAATTAATTTTTTTCTAAAAATCTACATATTTTTGGAATTTTTTAAATATGCTACCATCATCTTAACACCATGGCTTATACTTGGTCAAAAAATCAGAACTCTAGCTCTATTCATTGTTGAGAAAATCATTGTGTCGAAAACGAATTTATTAAAAATGATAAAAATATGGATTTTTTGTCTATTTCGCAATTCCTGATCGCTTCGCGAACTCAAAATTCGAATCCAGCAGGTCATTTTACATGATAATAACTATTTTTTATAGTATAAGCTACTTTTAAAATGCTTCCTATGGAGCCGCTGCTCTCGGACTATATGAAGGTTAACTGCTCTCCGGCACATGCCAGCTTGTTGTGTGGTGGATGGTAACTATTTGCGATAGTCACGTTACTGTATGTTATTATACAGTGCTATAACATTAAAATAAAATAATCAACATACCAATATGTAACTATTGTTAGGAGGGAATACGATGGCTTTTACCAAATATTTGTTAATCTCATTAATTTCACTTTGTTTAATTACTCCATAAATCATTTAGTAAAATAGACGTTATTTCGTATTCATACATCATCAGAACATAGATACAATAGTTGCAACATCCAACCACTTTATTTATGTATTTTTTCTTTCTTGCAAATTGGAGCAGTAATTGTCAGTCATTCGCAAAACGTTTCAGTTTGTACACTCCTCACTTAAAATTGTCAGTACTATCCGAAGAGTAGTTTTGAAATTTCAATCCTTCGTAGCCGTCCAGTAAAATAGAACATCATTATTTAATAAAAATAGGCAAAGCAATTTATCTACTACTGACGTGGCCCAATATGTCTGGTATTTGATATTAATAGTTTATAAACAACACGTACATCCAAGGGCGTCATACTCTATAAGTTTTTACGCACTACTTTAGGTTAGTGTTACAGGGTTGAACTCGAAATGAATTAATTTTCTCGAAAACTATTTATCACGAGAATAAACGTTGTAAGGAAAATTTGCGCTGTTAGAATCCACCTATCTGCCAGCCACGTAGGACCTTTTAATTACTATACACCCTGTATACATACATGGCACTCCACTACTTACTATAGCTGGTTCGTAAAATCCTAGCCAACATATATGTTATATAGGATAGTAATTACATACCACTAGAAAAGTTGCACGTATCACTAAGCAATTATTAATGGTCTATGAAATTTCGACATATTACAGAAGCACCCTACTTTTCTTTAATCGTCTGAAACTTTTTTTTTGTCTACATCCAGAGTAATCCCGCAGAGTTTCGAAATAGTAACAAATAGTTCATCCTACGCTGCTACTTAAATTTGCAATACATCTGTTCCCAAAAGTCCTATAGATTTTCAGATCAGTTCTGAAAACGAGTTCCAGAATAACCAGTAAAATTTACCGTGACGTTGTTGGTAAGTCTGCTTAATTTTTTGGTGTTAGTGAATAGGGTTAAATTAGTAATCCTACCAACAATGCTGTGTGATACCGTATGTACCCACAAACACTTCCGGATAAATAAACGTAACCTACAAAATTTTGTGTTTGACATGGTGGAATCATAGTCTATATGGTATAGAAACATTTCTAAAATTACTACAAATACGGCACACAGACACATTAAAAAACTAAAAGCGCACCCATTCTACCAAACAAAATCTACTTATACTTTGGGGCCTTTTGGAGACTAGTTATGTATTTAGTAAAAGTATCATCTACTTTTGGCCATTGCTATGTGATATTTAGTTATTTTCAATAATAATCGACTAATTCAAGCTTTACTTCGTTAAATTCCACGTTCATATGATCAGATTAATAAAATTTAAAAAAAATACTATATAGTAAAAAAAGGGTCTTTATTGTTAAACACTTTGATCGTGACATGATGACCTACTTATAGCAAACAATCATTCATTTCTACGTCCATCATCTGCTGGAAATCTAAAATCATAAACATAATTTAAACAAAAGTTACGTGTAAGAGTAAGACTTACATGTTAAAATCGTAAAATATTGTAATACGTACCTGTGAAAGGTTATGATCTTAGAATATTTCACTCCTGTTCGGTTTTTACAACCTAGAATGCTACAATTCTGCACACACAACCTCTTTTGACAACAACGCCTACAAGGTCGCCGGCTGTAAATTTAGATACAGAAACCGTCTCTATGCCCTTGATCCTGAATGACAGTTACCTACTATTTACACTATTTATCAGACACGTCAATACCGTGAGTGTTAGGTAAATAGAAAGCTGTGAAACCTTAATATAATTAATTGTCTTGATGTTATTGCTTGCTAAGTTTAATGTACCGGCAGCGGCACTGTATAATAACAACTAATAGTTGTTAGTGCACTCTCGCAAATATTGTAAACCGCCGTGTGTGGACTTCATGTATTCTAGGGATATTGAAAAACGGGCTGGCGGGATACGGAACAACAGTTATGCTGCGATGTACACCCTTCGTTACTACCAACATGCAATGCAATGACGATCAGCAAGGCTCGGTGAACTGATTGTGGTTTGTAACAGTTATGTGCGATGTTCGAGGGTACATTATCAACTTCAAAGCTTAAATCATCTATCTTAACTCATTTATACTCTGTAGATAACGCTCTTGCCCACAAGCCTATGCCAAGATTAAAGCTACGAGTCACTGTAGCACATGCGCATTTTTTGCAATTTGCGTTTCGCGCGTCAGTTTATATTAATATTAGTGTAAATTTACCCAAACATTTTCTCATTATAATTATTACCATCATTTAAATAATTTGATCAGTGGCACAACTGTATGTGTTATTTTATTTTTCTTTTACTCTTTATCAACGGTATTTCCGCTAATTGGAAGCCTAGTTATACAAATTGAGTCGATAAATTATTTTTCATACTCGTCCTTCTTCCTGCTGCTTTCTAGGATTACTTTGCTTAAAATCTATGCTTACCAACTTATTAAACCAACACTAACACTTCCCCGAGGGGTAGTATGAGGCAATCTTCTAACTACAAACGATTACAAAATATGTAATACCTACCTCAATCATTTTAAATAGTCCTAATAGTTGGCTAGTACTTTAAAACTGACGTCATTCGACTTACCTTAAATAAATTTAAATGAACATATAAAAATAATATCTAGTTCGTACCCAGGATCTGAACTAAAGGGGGGGCAACTAATATTAGTTTCGAGTAAAGTGAAACATGACGATTTCTTACAAAATAAAACTCAAAACTATTGCAAAACTGCTTTTATTTAATTAATAAAAAATGTGCACTGATTTACATCCCGCTCCGCCACACATACGCATCAATTTAAAGATGGTTTTATTCTCTTTTATTTTTTTCTAGGGGGCAGCCGCCCCCCTTGTTCCTCGCTATGTACGCGCTTGTTACTACTAAACTAAACTAAAATAGTTAAACTTTTTAATGGAAAAAAAGTGTGAAGACAATGAATGAAGGTTAGTGAGTAAAAATGTGGGTTAAATGCTTTCAATAGAATACTACTATAAAATAGTTCCAAGGACTATTTCACCCTTTTTAATTTTCCACGAATTTATTTTAATACTCCAGGAAAATGTAGGTTAAATTCTTTTAAACGAATACTACTATAAAAGAGGGGACGTCCAAAAAATAAATAATGTTAGTGATAGCTGCATCCATTCTTATCAATACAATGTTTCATTTATCAATGATTATATAATACTGAATTTGATCGATTCGCGCATTTAGCGATCACATTGTGTTTCATTCTAAATAACCGCTGTCGTATCAGTCTCTAACAGTATTGTTGCTATCTGCTGGTAATTATTTGGGCCTAGAAAATTATATTTTTCTGATGTATTTATTAAAATAGAACTTTTTTCTGAATTTAACTTCTAAAGGGATATTTCAGTTTGCAAAATGTTGTTTTATATCCTTTCCCACGTGAACTTCGCGAATCACCTTTTCGTCATGTCGGAAGTAGCTCTTTGTAGCACTTTGATGTATGATGATATAATAATTTCAATTTTTGTTTTATCCCCCCCTCTTTATTATTTTGGTTAATTATGGCCACATTGACCTTTCTAAGCAATTTGACTCTGCAACAGCCTTGCCAATTTGGCATTTAATCATTAGTAATCGATGTATTATAGAATTGTATATAAGTATATTATGTACTCAGATACTTAAGAACATTAAAACATAATACCCCAGACATTAAGAATTAAAAGTGATCTAGGTGACTCTGTCTATAACATAAAATAGGCATCTACAAATGCGCAATATTGCACGATCAACAAATGTTTATATTTATCGAGAATATCATGGTATAAAAGCAACAGCGTGTGTTTAATATGAGAAAACCAGTATATCCTTTTAGGTATGTATTTTTATTTATTTATTCATTTATTTTTGTAATTCGTGCCTCATGGCACCGATTACTATGACCATTTCGCCGACCCTACTAGAATTTACCCGAGTATGTATTTTTGTAATTCGTTTTAGATTCTTGTTACAGTACTGTATAATACTTAAAAAATGTATAAAATCTCATGTACATTATATTTATATTTCAAATAATACCTGAATTTAAGGAAAACGTTGAAATAAAACAGAAATCGCTCATTGAAACAATACCCAATATGCATATTGTTATTGAAATTTCGAAATTGTTTTGTTTTCTCAAGCAATTACAACAAATCGTTACTACAGATTAGTAGATCAGCTGACTTAACAATAATTATCGCTTTTAAATGTATCGTACCGATGTCGTTACATAAAGTAGTAAAGTTAAAGTGAATTTATTTTTTTTTCGAAATGGTTTTTAAAAATGTGTATATGTTACTGAAATTGCAAGGTAAGTTCCCAGCATTTATTATTATTTCTCGTATCAGAGATTACATATTAGGCAAGCTTTAATGCATGAGAATTTAAATCAATCAATTCTAGCTTGAATAATTTAATATCACCAAAAGAATTTGCACGATGAATGATATTAAATTATACGAATTTGCCGTTACCTCGATTTCCATCCTTCAATCATGAATTAAATATAATTCATTTATTATTGTAGGCAGAATGTGATTGATTTAATAAATTTATATTTCCTAAATCAAATACTAATCGAATTAACGCCCTGGAGGTTTTCTTTCCAAATGAGGATTCTGCACAACACTTAATGAATATCTAAATATAATAAGGCCTTTCTATACGAATATTAATTTCTCAATAAATATCTACAGTGTGTTCGTAAAGTTTGGATTAATTAAAATAAAATTATTAATAACACCATTTTGAGCCTGTATCACGTCACGTTCCAAGATCAGATGGCATCTATGTTTTTTAGATAGCAATATTTGATAGGTAATTGCTCTCTGAATTTCCTTGAATTGAAAATATTAATTTTTCATGTCATTTTAGATCAAAAGTCTCGATGTACCGATGATTCAAAATAAAACGTAAAAAATAAATATTTTAAAGAGATTATTTACAAAAATATCTCAATACGCACCATTTACAAGTTATGTGTTTATACAAAATAAATCCCATAATACGAGTATAATCTTGCAAAATTGCTGACAGAAATAACGACTACTTCTAGCGACTGCTGACTAGCTCGGTTCTATCAAAATGAAGCCTAACTATTTGTACACAACACGACTACACAACCCACTATTTCGTGTTTTTTAATTGAGTCAAATAGCGTTCGCATGCGTGCCAATATTTGGCCGTATAACCATTTCTATACTTTTCAAATTTGGCGCCACGTTTTGTGATATAAAATGGCTGCCGTGGTCAGACTCTAATTGAAGGGTCTCTAATTTGTATTAGAGACCCTGTTTGTATCAAGGTCCATTCGTGTATGTATACTTAGTACACTATGCATGCATCAATGGACTTTGGTATGTGTATATAGACTTTGTATGTGTATATTGCGCCCGCTATTAATAAAATCTAGAGACAAAACTAATTTCGTACCAACGTTGTAAGACGTATTTATTTGAACCAACAGAATTATGGCATTTCATCCTTCGGGTTATGGTTTGGGCCTGACAGGAAAAACAAAGTCAGGTAGCACACATTCGGATAACGCATGGTCGAATCTAGCAGATCTGTTAGTAGTTCTTCATTTTCAGTAGTGAATTATTTTTTAAAAACGCCCTAAATGGAAACGGTGCATTTTTGAACGTTTTTGGAAACAAATAATACGTTAGGAATAATCGTAGAGTTACCCATTGCTTTATATAATCGAAGTATCCTATATACGCTAAAGTAAACTGTTTTAAAGGTTTCAAGGAATTTTTGAACTTATGAATCCTATTTGAATATTAAATAATAATTATGAATGCTTTAGTAATTGATTGTTTTTTATATTATGATTGTTTTTATTATTCAAAAAATAAAATAAATGGAAATATCTAATTTGGGAGCAAGTAATTACCTAGATGTGTATCAAAATAGTAAGAGAAGATACTAAATACTTTCATATTAAATAAAAAAGAGCCATCCTATTCCGTAAGTAGCACACTTTAGAACATACATATAAATATGTATTGGGACTATGACTAATCAACAGGTAAGCATTAATAAATTTAAAAAATGTTTATAAAGCATTCCGTTGTAAACCATCAACATTTTATTTACTTAGCTTTTATTTATGTTAAAGTGAAGAGTTATTGTAAGGGTAACGTTCTCATAAAGATCCGGGATTAAATCGGAATGGGCCACTGGATCTTTATACTTCATAATTTCATTTATAATTCAATATACAGAATTACAAAACAATACTCGTTAAAGAATCAAAGGTTTTTCGCATTTGTATTTTCGCAAAATTCAATAAGGTCGTGCAGCACAATACTATATACATATCTATACTGTACCACAGTATATATAACATACAGTAATGTGACTGTCGCAAATAATTTCTATCCACCACACTACATGCTGGCGCGAGTCGGCAGTATGCAGACAGCAGTTCTGTTTCAAACACGCAACAGAACGTATCGAAATTACCATAGCCGGCGTGCAGTATTAGTGCCAGTAAACAATGCATAGTGTTAGTCGTTGTGCCGCCAAAGGCTGTAAAAATACCTCGGAAAGAAGTACAATTAGTTTTTTCAGGTTTCCGATTTCAGGTTATTTTTTCCTACATACTATTATTTTTTAATAAATACGCTCGTAAAAACAATGCCGTATTTAAGAATTCACTTTTGTATATATTTACCAATTGCTTAAAATTGAATTACTAACACGTAATAGAACAAATAAGCGATTACGAAATCGTGCATAATAAATTTTGTATGCTGATTTATTATTAAAAGAGTTCAACAATAAAGAATCTAGGTCAACGCCTTATCAACAGGTGTGAACTACAGCGTCTTTTGTTACTCTCAACTGTTAAAAAAAGTCAAAGCGTGCGTTATTGTACTTTTTAGCATTTCGTTTGTCATTGTGTCTTTAATTTAATATGAATGAAAATAAATTTTATTAATTATTATTATTATAGTGTAAATTGATTTCATCTCGCCTATTTTGTACGTATGTGATTTCGGCGACCTAGATTCTCCCTTTGTTTGTTGAACAGGTATTCAAATTGTATACAGCTATGCATTTATTCGTAATTATTTCTAAATAAAATGAAATGACTATTGCAGCGCAAGAATATGGTTAATGGCTTGAAAGAATAATGTAACTTTAGTTGGTAATTAACGACGTAACAAGAAACAACTCTTCTAACTTAGTTTAATAAATGTTTTAAATATCTAAATTGATTATCGTTTTATATATTAGATTCTATAAGTAAAACAACTTCAATCAAATGGTTCACTACACATAATTCTACTTCATATTTTACTATACTATTATATAACAAGAGATTTTGTTTACATATTTGTTCGAGACATTTTATTGAATGCGGCTCTGCGTTTTATTTACCGGCGATGCCGGCCGATAAACGTCGGTCCACTACTTCGTTTATGGGCGTTATATTCGAAGGTGGATTAATAAAATGAATGGTGTAGCATGCAAGTGAATCTACTGATTGTTATATATACTGTGACTGTACTGTCAGAATGTGTCTGGAATCCCTATTTTCAGCTCTTCCAAATAGAAATACGAGAGCAAGAATATGTAAACACTACGTCCATAAAGCTAGCAAACACATTACAACAGAAGCGATTGTAACTAGTTCTATTCATAATTAAAGGTTCTTTAAAGGATATTTAAATGCACAAAATTTAATTTGTATGCTCTATTAGTTTTCAATTTAGGTGGATGCTACCAGTTTTAAAAAAGTAGCAGACCCACTAAAGAAAATTAAATTTAATAGCCTTGAAACGAAATGTTTATTATAGAATAATTAAAGGTTTTTTAAAGCCTTTTTAAGTACTCTAAAATGACTACCTATTTACATGGCCATAAAATATTTTTTAGGCTGGTTTTTTAAACTACAGATTCCTATAACTTTGGCTAAAAAAGGCGAAGGGAAGAGCCTCGAAACCAAATGTTTATAACATAATAATCAAAGGCTACTTGAAAGTCCCACGAGTTTATATTACTTATTATTAATATTAAATAATAAATTATTTTCTACTGGCATAGCTTTATGAAAAATTCACCAAAATAAATTAATTAAAAGTGGAACGAAGGCTGTATATATTTTTACTTTATTCAGAACTTGGATTTTCATCAATTAACTTTTAGATATTTAAAAAGCCTTTAAAGAGCCTTTAATTCTTCTCTAGCAAAATTTCGTTTCAAGGCTGTTAAGCTCTATTTTCTTTAGTGGACCTGCTAATTTTTGTAGAGCTGATTGAATTATAGCAGTTAATTTTTGAGCATAGCCTTTAAAAAGAGCCTTTAAATATGAATATAGTTCAAACCGTTTCTGTTGTAAGATGAATCTACTAACTTTACAGACGTGTAAACTCCACAGTTGTTCAAAAACCTTGATTTAAAATGGCATGAGGAATTCAATAGATAAAACTACCAACATTGTAGGTTTTCCGTATTTTGTTGACAACAGCACATAACAGTTCTGGATGTGTAGTACCATCAGTAGATACCATCATTCATGTAAGCTGCAAACAATGATTTTCCAGTAGCCGTTGGGTCGTTAAAAAACTAATTTTGCACGTGTTATATACACTACTTTATATATACGTAATTTTTTGAGAAGAGTGAGAACAGTACTTTTTCCACTCTTTTGCTATAAAGAGAGAAACAAATCGTTTTGCACACTGTTTTAAAAGAGTAGAAAAAGGAACGTCCTTTTAACTTTGACAAAATGAAAACTGAAGATGGCCAAAATTAATTGAGGTGTTTGAAGTTATTTCGTGCAATTATATGTAGTTGACGTAGCTTCATTGCGTATCTTCTCTTTTCTGGATTCTTTTTATCATATTTATAATTCAATTTACCATGGAGAGTGTAGGGTGTAACGCAAGTTTAGTGTATAATAAAAGGGGTTGCAAGCATCAATAAGTGAACAGGAAGTTTTAAGTAGAAATTAACAGTTAGGATAGTTAGTTGAGACAGAAACAAAGAAAGGCTAAATTCAAAGTAACCATTCGTAGTAATAACTCTTAAGCTAGTGATAATAAGTAATTTTATCATTAATAGGAGCGCACTGTTAATATAACCCTCAGTTCCTCACATTATGTACGTATCAAATGTAGCAAGTAGCTCTGACACTACACTCTTGAAGACTAAACTAATTACAAAATAAATAAAAACTACGTATATTTTATATAAATTAGGAAGCCCTGTCGTTCTATTTTCTTAAACTAATAAGAAACATAAAAAAATAATCATATAAAAAGTAGCCCTCCCACAGCTGATATTTCACTATATCAATAATTAACACTAATTAGCAAATTCCAGAAAGAATTCAATGTAGACATATTTTCACAGAAACTCATTTCCTACCCAATGTTTCTCTTTTTACAATTGAGGTTACATATTATATTAATCACATTTTATAGTAATAGATAAGCATTTGCCGGACAATTGTACGAAATCTAAGTCAGGTATGGTCTAGTATAGTGCTTCGGTGCTACTTTTGTAAATAATTAATCGTTGTATAGTTAGTTGTAAGTAAAAAACCAATTCCACAATAATTTCTTTGATAAATTAGGAAAACGTCATTTTCTATTGCTCGATATATGCCGAATGTTAACGAATACAGATGAAACAGATCTTGAAAACTAATTTGGAGAAAATGATGTGGAGAAATACTTTTGATCATTTTACGTCAATGGGTAACATGATTGAATGTTTGAGTTTTCTGTAATACTTTACTTTGGTTTCTTATTATTTGAGAATTATATGATTTTCTGGTGAATAGCTGTTGTTCATTATTTGTTTTAGGAGAAGAATTGAGGCTGCAGAACGTCTTTATTACCTCTTGGTACCTGTTGGTTTGTTTACATGGTTATAACTATTCTAAAATCTAGCTAGCTTGATTTAATCCACCCGCCATCGAAGCACCCCCACCCCAATAGATATTTTAAGGTACCATATTGAAACGGGTGGCTTCGGATTATTTCTACTTATTATTTATTTAGGAAAAATGCATGTTTTAAATTTCTCTCCTACCAAAAAGCTCCGAATCGTGAATCCAAACAACAGAGAAACAAAAAGTGTTAAGAAAGTACTCTGTTGATACTTTCTGAATGGTTACAATAAAAACATATAAAGCAGATTGCATTAGATACTTTCTAGTCTACAGTTTTGGTGACAGTATTATTTTGTGTTTGAGTTGTTGCGTTCTTGTTATACGCGACAATCAGGACAAGTAAAGCCCATACTTTCATAGTTCATAGGACTGCTGTGTTCATTTACTTTCAGTGTGATTAAAAATAGAGCTGTTTTAGAATAATGTAGTAGTTTTAGATCTACAGAATCAGTCTCTCGAAATTGCAAAACCTATTCTCCATATGTGTGTTCTTTTGTTTTAGACACATTATGTAATCATAAATTTGTTTTTAGAAGTTTGCAAAAAACTATGATCATAACCCCCAGGTTGTGGCCATGTTCTGAAGATTTCCATATACTCCCTTATATTATTTCATAATTTTGACGATAACTGTTAAAGTCTTTCTACTGAGCTGCATACTATTATTTTATATTGGTAAAACCTTTGAGGATGTCAAGAAGAAAATCAAAAAACGAAAACGACCCCAATGCCATATTGCCTATACATTACCCAGATCACCATCTACCTACAGATCGTTACACATAATAAACCTATCGATAGAAATGGTATATAATATAGGAAGAATAAAGTGTAAATAGATATTTCATTGATCTTCAATAACTAATTTTGCAATCGCATATTAGATTAACTATAATAGTCGTCATAAAATAAAACGAAACCATAAAGATTAGATACCTAACACGTTAGTCTATAAATATTTGAAGTTTTCCAGATCATACTTTGTACAGAAAAATGAAAGAATTCACAATAGTTTCGTGAATAACTCAACATGCAACAATTGCCAGAAGGATATAGGAAATATAATATAGGAAAATCTAGTAAGTCCAGTTACTACGTTATAAAATATTATGGATATTTAAAATAACCCCATACGAAACTTATGGGCTTATTTTAAATATCCATAATATTTCAAAACGTAGTAACTAACTTACTAAATATTATGACAGTCCTATGGAATAGCTTTAATTTCTTATTGTGACTCTCATTGTATTTTAGTATATTGTGAGTAATTATAAATTTTAAGATTTGGAGATGCCAAACTATTATGTGTCGGATCTGAAAATTTAATATTTTGAATTGCGTAACTTTTTACGTTTACACAAGATTCTCACTACTAGTCTTCTAGAATATCGAAATAAGAAAACGTTAAATGGTTATTTTCGGAGTTTTAACCAGTTAAAATAGGAATGCATTTACTGTCTCCACCCTTACTTTGTGGAACTCCATAACCATGAAATATAATATAAATACAAAGATTAGTTAAAGTTTCACAAGTTTTATTAGTATCTTAACCTGACAATATTGTTTCGACACTTTGTGTCATTATCAAAGGTAGATAAGATTGATAAACAAACACGCTGCTAAGGATAAATACGATACATACAGAAAATAGGTAACTAAATACAATACATACAAAAACTAAATATCTAACACTTCTAATAAAGGAGAATTACTAAGCTCAGTTTGTTCATTCATTAAAGGTACTGTGCGTTTATGTTTGTATATTTCAAAAACTTCTAAAATGTCTAATTTGTTTTTGTTGTTGCAAAAATGTTGTTTAGAGGTGTCATTGGGTGATTCTGTTCCAAAATGTGTTTGGCATAATTCGATTTTTCTGGATGTCTAAGTCTATAAGAGCGCACGTGTTCTTTGTATCTTATGTCGAAAGTGTTTGTCCAATATAAACCGAGTTACAAAAAGAACAATTCAAACGGTAAATGCCGGATTTCATGATATCTTGTGTTTTGTCTTTAACATTGAATAAAAATGAAAAAATGTTGGTGTTAGTTTTATAAGTTATTTTGTAACTGGTGGTTTTTCGTATTTTATAATATTTATAATTATTTACTAAAACCATAAAAATATCGTAACAAACTATGAATATCTAAATTATCTAAATATCAAACTACGAATTAATAAAAGCTGCACACAAGGAAATGTATTTTTCTATTATGCGTTTATGAGCTATGCGTAGCATAGCTCACTTAAGTGCTGGTAATAGCTCAGTAATAGCCCAACTTTTTCAATGTTCATTTCATTTCATGTTCATCAATGTTGTCAAATACCACAAAATTCTATAAATTTTGAAATTGCGATTTTTTTTATTTAAAAATGGATTAAAAAACGCAAAATAGAAAAAACCTAGTTTCATAAGTCATTATTGCACTCGTCCTTTAGAAAACTCGTCGCAAGCGGCTCGTTTTCTAAATTTGGACTCGTGCAATAAATCTTCTGATTTTAATAATAAATACTTTTTTCTTCAAACGTAAAATAATTAGGTCATAATTTGACTGAGGTGGCTGAGGAAAAATGCAACTTCTCCGCCGGCGACAGTTTTACTTTTCCTTTTCCCTCCATGGAGGGAAAAGTTGAACAATTTATATCTGTCAAAACGTTTTTTTGTATAACAATCGAAACTACTCGCATTTATTAATCGCCTACTACATATCTAGCATTGTATGCATAAATCAAACCCAGAGCTGAGTATCAAAAACACAAAAACATGGCAGCTTTATAATACATATTTTAAAGCGTTTGAAGAAAAAATAGCATATTTTAATTTGGAGGAGAAGTGACTTTTCATGGCTTGCCTTCTATTACCCGCCTCACTACGTTCGGCGGGTTAACTCAGGCACGCCATGAAAAGTCATACTTCTCCTCCGCATAAAATAATATACTATTATTTTGAATACAGGACTTTTGACAGAACAATAAATACATTTGACGTTAATTTAAAAAAATACCTACTTTTGAAAACTTCAACAGTATAAAAATTTTAATCAAATGTTTTACATTTAATTCAAATAGTATGTGTTACGGCCAAAGAAGTAAATACGGACAATCAGGTAAATGACCGGGATACAACGTTAATGGCCGGCTGTTTTGGTCATTTACGTCAATGGCCGGGCGATGACGTTAATGCCCAGCCGGTTGGTTAAAGACGTCGTTTCATACGGATTTATTACGAAATTGGCCGGGACAGATAGTGTTACTTAACCTTAAAATTGTATAGAAACATATTTACCAAATATCTAATAAACTTCAACTAACACATAACCTAACAACTAATCTGTAGTCTGCAGCTTAATTATTAATTAAGCGGTCTTAATTATTAATGGTCATGCCGCAGGTGAGGTTAGGTTAGCGTTAGTTAGAGGTTTTACGTTATGAGACTGGGTGACCAGTAACGACATTGCTCGGTTTACTACATTGACCGTAACATTTATGTCTTTATTTTCAGCATTTCCTACTTTATAGATGGCCATTGACGATAATAACCGGTCAATGTTACTTTTAATATTGAAATTAAAAACATTGTCCACATTCACTGGATATTTCCGTCAACGACCGGCTTTTAACGTCTTTAACCAACCTAAATAGGCTATGACGATAATAGCCGGTTATTAGCAACAATGGCCAGTTTACCACATTAACCGTAACATATGCAACAAACTAAAATTAAACACATTACTTTTGACAGTATAAAAGTAATTGTTTGAAAAAGAAAATTAAACTATTCTTAATTTAAATGAATTGGCATTTTCAACAACATCTTAACAACATAAAAAATTGTTTTTGCACTGTATGCCTAACGAATAACGAATTTATTATGCTGGCATGAATTTTCTCCGCCGGAGTCGCCTTCGTTTCAATAGTAAAACAGATGATTTTGATTTACCATTATTTAAATTCAGTTCAGGAAATAATGAATAAACTAATAAAATAATAATAATTGAATTAACTTTCATTTTGAAAGAGTGTTTTTTATTAATTTGTGTGAAGTATGTGATGCCCTGGCGCCGTCATAATATTTTTATTGCGTATAGGCTAGAGCAGCGCTTGTTTATCCTGAAAATTGTGTAATATTTTTAATTAGCATTCTATAAAATGGAGTTATAAAGTTGGCATTGTGGAATGATAATGAGCACGAGGTAGGTGGTGTAGATCCTTCATCAGGATCAGTGGTTACCGCAGTGCCTTTTCAGTTCAGTAATAATAATTCTATCAATCACCTCTGCAATCTCGAAGCAGCAACAAATGTTATCTATTGCAAATGAAGTGGTATGAAGCTGCATTTCAATAGGTATTTAAAAGGTGAGTAAACTTTTCAACTAAATAGTGTAATAATGTAATTTTACATTTAGCATAAAAATTAATAAATAACGTTCATACATTCGCAACCGTCAAATGCATTACACAGGAAACTGCGCTATTTGACGGATCATAATCTGCAAAAATTAATTCCTTTTTTTGAAAATTTTGGATAACGTATCTTTTTAAGGCGCCAATTGATTCATTGACAACTTACTAAAGTAAGTAATAAAAGGGGGTTCACACTCGTGTATCTTTATACTGCATTTTTTAAGCAGCCTCAAAAAACATGCATTTTGCCATACACATTACGCATGGTTTTAAAATATCATGCGATAGAAGAAACATATCTAACATGTCAAAAATAAATATTATATTAAAAACAAGTTTTTATAATTATTCTTATATTTAATAAAATATATCTGCTGTTTGTGAAACTAAATGTTTTTATGTGTGCATTATTTTTTCTATATATACGATAATAATGTAGTTAGTGCTATAATACTAGGTCTGTTGTGTAAAATAAAAGATAGTATAAGAAATAATTGTTTTATTAAAATAGTATATTAAAGAACGAGTTTCATTAGGCAAGATTTATTGCACGAGTCCAAATTTAGAAAACGAGCCGCTTGCGGCGAGTTTTCTAAAGTACGAGTGCAATAATGACTTATGAAACGAGTTTTTTATGCTATTTTTTCTATTTTGCGTCTTTTATTCCCTTTTTAAATAAAAAAATCGCAGTTTAAAAATTTAGGAATTTTTGTGGCAGTTGACAACACTGATGTAACATTTGAAAATTCATTGATTGACACAGAAAATTGAGTGAAGTTTTTATCAATTTTCTGTTTTTTCAATAATTTGGTCAATGCTACCAACTTTGAAAAAGTTGGGTTATTAAAGCACTCAAATGGGCTATTAACACACTGTTTTGGGTGCTTTAACAGCTTTATTATAGACGCAAAATAGAAAAAATTATTTTTTAATTCTGTATCAATTTTTTTTATTAGAATTTGTTTTGTAATAAAGACGATCTCATTTAAAGAGTGTAAAACATATAATTCTGAACCAGAGAATTTCGTAATTTAGATCTTGAATTTGAAAATGCCGTATTCGTTTTTGCTGTTCCCAACTTTACGACCATACTGTATAATAAGACCTCCATCTGCACGAACACTAATTTTTCAATTGTAAACACCTAAATTAAACAAATAAATGGTACCACGCACATACAACAATTTACATATAAATTGAACGAATTAGAAATTTGAAAGTAGTTAAAACAAAAAGAAAAGTTAATATACATAAATCAATTTGTTAAATAGTGTTGTTGAGTGGTTACAATCTCACATCACACGCAATCTCGATTGTTTTTAATTATTAGTGTTTTTAAATTGTAACAACCGTAATAACTATAAATACAAAAATAACTTCTCACAATATTTCAGAGAAAACTTTCCCGATCTACTAAATGTAACAATAACAATAGTGTAGGTGTATCGTCATAAATATCGACAACAATCCGGAAAACATTAAACTGACAGATACAACACCTCCCCGTAACGAAACTTAACTTATTTCAGCGTACTACATGGGTACTCTTGAATAATAACAATTGGATGCAAAGTAACTACAGTTTCGTGTTGCAACCGATTTTAATAAAGCGCATGCCTTACTCGAGGATGTATTAAATGGGAAACATTAACAATTATAAATGTTGTCATAATTTCAAGATTTATTTCAAATTAAGTTTGTATTTTATATAAAATCGCCTTTAATGGTTTTACAATATACAAGCAGTTGGCATTACGAATTCCAAAAGTAATCAATTATGCTCTGTAGCTACTTATCTAGAATTTTTCAGGAATAATAAGTATCATTTTATTTATGAAGATTACTATTAGAAGTTTAAGACTCAAAATCCTGAAACTATGGTTATAATCCAATTTAACAATTATTAACATCAAATTTGATGGATTGAAAAACCTGCCTAATCCCACAGTACGTTTATGTATGTAGATCGTAGATGCTTAGAATGTTCCAAAGTTTTCTATTTTTGCTCATTCTTCAAAGATGTTTTGTAATTTTCAAGAAATTATTCTTAACTTCTGATAGTACTCTCTACAATTAAAAGGGTAGCTTGTACTTGCGAGTCTAGCTTCAGGGAAACTAAGGTCATTAGTTGGCGAAATAGATGCTGATGTTTAACTTCAAAAGAATTTCTACCTTTAATGGTAACCCATATTAGGTACACATAATATGACGAGAGACAACCAAAAGCTTATTTAATATCTTAACCAAACTGCTTACAAATAGCCATAAAAAGAAAAAGAGAGAGAACTCGGATGTCAACTACAGAAATAAGTAATAAGTAAGCACACTTTATACATTCAAATAAAAGAAACAACTCTCTATTATTAAAAATAATTAATTTTTAATGCATAGATAATATGAAAATTATGTATAAAATTTATAAAAACAATAACATGACTAAGAAATGTAAAGTCTGCTACAAAAAAAAAATTTAAAAAAATAATAATTTTAAGTATTACTAGAAAGAAAAGTCTTCCATTTGTGTTTTTAGTCGCTCGACTTCGTGGCCTGATGGTTAGAATGCTCATTTACGGTAGTAGGGAAATTTGAGCTTTGCATAGAGCCCCGGTACCACCCATAAGTTTTATTTTTTTAATAACATATTTTTGTATTATGTTAATATTAATCTGTTGATTAAATTATTTAATCAGACTTTTTATTGAATAGGAACAGTACACAGCTGGATATTTCGATATATGCATTTGAGACTGTGAGTAAGCATTTTTACAAAACAGCCTAAACAAAGAATTCCTTGTCAGCCGGTTCTTGGAACTGACAAATTATACTGCTACCTGGGTTTTTCTCAATAATAAATGCAAATATAAATGAATTAAGTTACTTTTCTTACACATTTCCTGTTTTTACCTTAATATTTATTTTAAAACTGTTAGAGTGTTTGTTTTACTTATGGGGTTATCAGGCCACGAGGTCGAGTTTTCTTTCTAGTAACCCTTAATATTCTTCTTCTAAATCGTTCTTTTTTTAAATTTGGTTTTTATTCTTTTTTAGCAGGTTTTATATTCTTTTTTATGCTATTATTTTTATACATAATTCTCATATTATCGATGCATTAAAAATTAATTATTTTGAATAATAGAAGTTCTATACAGCATGTCTCAAAAATAACGGACAATACGTGAATGCGAGATAGTTGATGATGTGTAGAGAAAGTTTTTCCCATAACTTTTTTTTCTAAAATATTTACTTTCGGAGTTATTTAAGGTTCAAGTTTTGAGTCCGGTCCTGCACGTTCTGCTCCACAATCTCCTGGTGTCACATAATGCAGAGGACTGTAGTTTGTTGAACTTTACAGCATTTGTCAATACAGCACAATTTTGTCAATGCCGCAAAATACCCGAATGAATTGAACTTGAAGAAACTCGTAAATAAGACACGTTCCGTTTCGCTCATGATGCAGTTTGTTTATTTTAAAATAAATTCAAGGTCTAATAACAGCTTAAAACATCTCATTTTTAAAGAGAGCATCTGATATCATATTTCAATAAGTTAAAGGGAATTCTTTATGTGTGGCGGCGTTGAACGTAATTTAAAAAACATAAAAAATGTTGGGCTTTAATAAGAAAATTACATTACTAGTTCTTCTAATCTGCGATGCTAATACATTTTACTAGAATCTGAAGCATTAATATTTAAAACTAATAGTAAACCTTTTCATTAAAACTGAAATAAAATTTTACAAAAATGATCTTGGGCTCGAAATTTCTCAATGAACGTAAGTCAATAATCAAAAACTCTCTTTGTTATAAACATCCCCTTTCGCAGACTTTCCTTATTTATAGCAATTCTTTCTTTCGTATTCTGTGCTTGTAAATAAAATTTTGGACTAAACATTCCGCAAAAATACACATAGTGAAATTTGATCTATGTAAAATAAACAAAACGCAATTTAAAAAAAGGATACGAAACATAAATATATTTTTACGTTCTGTAATAACATTCGAAAATAAACAGAAGATAAATTAAATTATTAAAAAGAACATTTTCATAATTAGGGCGCCGCCAGGTGAATTTGCTCTTTGGTTGTGGTTTACTCAAAAAACTACAAGGGTCACAATTTATTAAATAAGAGCAATTTTTACCATTAATCTATTTTATTTAAAACGGAAAACACCTTCAAATAAATTCTTGATAATAAAAATTATTAGTTTGATGAACTATCATCAAACATTTGGGACTTTTTTGCAACTATGCAGTTTATAACAAAAACGCTTATTACGGTGACATGTCATGATGTTTATAAAGACGCGACCTTGACCAATATACGTGTTTTTAAATCGACTTCTCCGAATTTTTGCTTAACTCTACACATATCGCTTTACAATGTTTTGACTATCCCAATGCTGGATGACTTATTATTTATTATCAAATTGATGCAAAATATAACAGGACCGTATTAGCAAAAAGTATTGCAAACAATTTTTAACAAATTTACAAAAAAAATTTTTTGAAGGTGGAGTTTTTTTTCTTTAGTTTTAGATTCTACCTCAGACGCTTTTTAACCCTCTGCGTTATTGTTCGTTATTTTTGAGACACCCAAACTGGAGATCGATAAAGCAATTGAAAACTTAAATAATTGTATTGAAGAATCTGTGCACAAGCGACAACAATGCAATACAAAAGAAAAAACCTAAATTACTTAACACCGCCACCACAAATACAGACATTAATCAAACAGAAACACGCTTTACGCAGGTCTTGGCAAAATATAAGAGACCCTGTTATAAAACAACAGCTAAATCGAATAATGAGAGAAGTAAAACAGGAACTTTTCAGGAATTTTCATTTTTGAATGTGTTTTTTTTCGCGTGGTAGATTCTAGAATAAGAGGAATTGCCATTTGATTGCTTTAACTTTGCAAAGTTGCCCTAAATCTTATGTCATAATCTATGCTAAGTTTTAATTTTCCTAACAATTTCGCTTGTACAGTTGATCACTATGTACCCTACTGGGTTAATAGGTAGATATAGATATAGAGAGTTAGTTGTTGTCTGTTCAATAGCTTTGGTTCTCTTATCTGTAAAATTACTAACGAACATTCCGATATCGGTAGTACTGTACACAGTAAAAAATATGGGCCCAAATACGCTCTAACTCGACAACTAACGCGAACCCCGGGAGGTCCGTTCGAATAGAGTAAAAATATACACACTCTTGAACAGAGTGAATTGTAGAGAACATTTCTATTATGTGTTAATTATTTAAAAATATCACATCCTCCAATCCTAACAAGAAAAGTTTCTCAACAGGTGGGTAGTGGATAGTGGAATAAGTAAATTAATAAGTTTGCAGTATTTGGATAAACGAGCTTCGTTCTCTTTTGTTATAATAGGTATACCTCTATATGTTTTTTAAAATTTTATACAACTATTCTCTATTTGTTAGCAATGCATAAAATAAACAGTTTAGCTATTATAATAATCATCTTATTATTATTTACACATGTAGTTTATATGCCAAAATAAATTCTTTTGTAACCTAATCGAAATAAAAGCTCATGGTTTTAACAATCGGTAAGTACCTTTTCACACGAAATATTGTTATTTTTTTAACATTTATCAACTAGTATGTATACATATTATTTAAAAACAAATGCTTACTTTTTCAAAACAACTAAAAATTATGAAGCAGAGCAAAAGACGGCATTCTAATGCTAAACTGTGAAGAGCTTAAAGATCACATAAGCATAACGAACCTACTCTTACCTACTGAAATCTACTCTACGAGTACTCTACTCGTAGAGTAGATTCCAAAAATACACAATAGAGTTTACAAATCACATAAGAGTAGAAAATTAACGAGATTTTACTGTTTTTTTTTTTAATTTACTCTTATCGTTTACTCTTGGTAAGAGAATTTACTCGCATTTTATTTTTTACTGTGCAGTAGTCGGTCGAAAACGTAAGTAACTACTTAATCTAATTTACCTTCAGACACATCCTAATCGATATGGCCCATTGATAGATAAGTCTTGAGACTTCAGCGTAAGCAGGATACCTTTTAGTGCTTCTAATGGGGAAATACAATCAATAAACAATGTTAACTGAAGAGCTGCAAGATACGTAGTCATGATTTTACTAAACTGTTTATATTTGAACTAATTGCAAATTTTAGGACGTTTCTAAACTTTCATAGGTGTAGTTTTGTTTGTAGATACGAGAAGTACAACATACATGTCCAGTGATAATAATTTTCATTTTCTAATGTTCGTTCAAATAGAAAACAAGGTATACATAGCGGTTATCTCTAGGTTCTGAATTAGTTGAGCTTATTTACTTATATTGCTTCACTCGTACCACCTTGTGTTCACTACGTTTCAGTAATGCAAAACCTACTTGCTAGACATAATTGTTTTGTACTGGTGAATTTTGTTGCTACAGTACTAAAGTTGCGAGATTCTTTAAAAATAAATTAATGCTTAAGTATTTTCATTACTCTTCGTTAAATAAGTAGTGAAGTTTGAAATCTGAAGCCATAATGTCCATGAGAAATAACGAAGAAGAAGAAAGAAATCCACATCAGAACTATATACAAACAGTTGAACTTATAGAGGCTTGTGATGAAATATTTAGAAACCCACTTGCTTACTGTAACCGTAAGTATAGCAGCAAAAGCAATCTTTGGTGACCTTACCCAGCTGTGTAATATTCTTTCAGCAAAATTAAATTAAATTTGCGGAAACTAACAGAAAAGTCTGTAAATAAATAAATTGTAAATGGCCCAATTCGATAACACATATGTTTTTTTTGGAGTAAGTGCTACATTTATATGTGAATAGATAGATATACGATATATGAGATATATGCCGTTACACTTACGTTACATTTTTATAAAATAAGTTTTGAAATTAAACCTTGAGTGACACCAGCAGCTTTAATAGTTCAAAATGCCATAACATCTAAATTATTTTGTCTACACATTTAGTTCTTGTTTAAGGAATGGTTTTCATGTCCAAGAAATTTGAAATTTAAAACTTACATTTTATTACGCTCCTCATAGGAGGAAGTTCTGAAAAAATATTATAACCTGCGGATGCAGAATCAAAAGCAAATTTCTCACTAGACCCAACTAAAGCTTACGAGCCTACGCCTAGCATGTGGTTCGGCTATGAAGTCAGGATGGTAGCCGAGTGTTGACCATAGCCTCAAATGCATTTATTGGAAAGGAAATTTTTTGTCATTTATATGTGCATTATACAGGGTGTCCATTATGTATGGAATATAGTATATATCTCGGTAAATATCGACTGTATAAAAAAGATTGTTATATAAAAGTTGTTTAACATTTTATTTTCCATAATAAGATAGCATTCAATTGTTTTTATTTCAGAAAACAAATGAGTAATGAATAACACTTTAATTTTTTTAAATAGCAATGTACCCTTTCATTAGGCTCATTTGATAGAGATTTTTTTTCTCTTTTCGATGACCTAAAATCTTAGTACCATTATATCAGAAAATTTTTGAAAAAAACGTAAAAAATGTTTATTAAGTTAATTTCACCAATAACATGAATCTAGATATCCGAGATCTCTTTCATTTGTCTTAACAATTGATTGTAGACTTTTATTGTGACAGAAGTTTGTTTATTTAATTAAGTTGTTGGTACATGGAAAAATAAAAATGGTTCATTTAACAGAAACTGAACGTATAGAAATTTTAATTATGGTCGGTTATAGGGATCGCAAACGAACACAATTAGAAGTAAGTGAAATTTCTAATGAGCGTTATCCACATCGAGAACCAATCACCCAGTCAGTAGTTAGCAAAACCTTGAAACGGTTTGGGGAAACTGGCAATGTTAAAGATCTGGTGAAGACTGGTCCGCAGAGGTCTGCGACAAATGAAGATAAAAAGCTCGATGTTTTAATAGAAATCGAAGAAAACCCAAACATTTCAACTCGTCAGTTAAGTTTAAACCATGCCGTAAGTAAAGGTTCAATACAGAAAAATATTACATTCAGAAAAATTACATCCGTACAAGCCGACTTTATTGCAAGAATTATCCGAAGATGACTACGATCGACGTGTTGAATTTTGTGAATTTATGATGGAGCGAATCAACAACAATCCAAATTTTCTTAATAATATTGTTTTTTTCTGACGAGGCTACGTTTTGTTTCAATGGAAATGTAAATAGGCATAATTGTCGATATTGGGCCGCTGAAAATTAAACGTATGGGTGGGAATTTGTGCAGATCACATAATTGGACCTTTCTTTATTCGTGGTACTCTAACTGGTGACCGTTATTTGCAATTATTGCAACAGCAAATTATTCCAGCTTGCCAAGCAAATCTTGATGATCTTTGGTTTCAACAAGATGGAGCACCGCCCCACTATCATTAATTTAGATGTACGCCGATATTTAAATGTGGTATTTCCGGCCCGTTGGATAGGCAGAAGAGGGT
Organism: Agrypnus murinus; assembly: GCA_929113105.1. NCBI lineage: Eukaryota > Metazoa > Arthropoda > Insecta > Coleoptera > Elateridae > Agrypnus > Agrypnus murinus. The sequence goes on along the minus strand of OV816025.1, from coordinate 36,006,518 downwards.
CTGTGGAGTGGCTTGCTCGATCTCCGAATCTTACACTTTGCGATTTCTTCTTTTGAGGATATTTAAAATCAAAAGTGTATACAAACCGACCCCAGAATCTGGCCGAATTAGAGCAACGAATACAAAATGAAGCTGCAGCAATTTCTCCCAGATCGCTCAGAAATTCTTTTCAAGCTTTTCGTGATAGGTTGGGCCACTGCCTTGCAGTTAATGGAGAACATTTTGAACACTTATTGCCATGAAAACCATTTTATTGCTAATTTCGTTTTGTCTTCAAGCTTTATAATAGACGTACATAATTTTCTGTTCATTTGTTTTATTTTGTTTTTTGTTCATTTGTTTTGTTTTGTACATTATGTAGATGCACATCTGTTTATTTTAGGGTAATAATTCGAGATACTTTACGATCTCGGATATCTAGATTCATGTTATTGATGAAATTAACTTAATAAACATTTTTTACATTTTTATCAAAAATTTTCTGATATAAGGGTACTAAGATTTTAGGTCATCGAAAAGAGAAAAAAAATCTCTACAAATGAGCCTAATGAAAGACTACATTACTATTTAAAAAAATTAAAGTGTTATTCATTACTCATTTGTTTTCTGAAATAAAAACAATTGAATGCTATCTTATTATGGAAAATAAAATGTTAAACAACTTTTATATAACAAATTTTTTTATAAAGTCGATATTTACAGAGATATATACTATATTCCATACATAATGGGCACCCTGTATATAAAAAATATAAATATAAAGGCAAATATAAAAAAGAAAGTTAAAGAAATTTAGGGTTTACTAAAAAGTTACTGCATTCCTTTAATTTGTTTTATAGGCCCCTTAATACAATAATTCCTAGTCAAACAGACTGTAAGACAGTTTCATGATTTCATCACTTTATTTCTCGTCCATTATAATGCATATGTTGCTTGAGAAGCTCTTGTTTTATTTTTCATTTATAATTGTCTTTATTTCTAAACTGTGTAAATAAAATTTTTATTTTGTATAAGCTTAATATCATTATTTTATATCTTACTATTATCTGGTATTTAGAAAAAATCCGACACTGATAAGTGCATACGAAAATATTTTTCACAGAAAAACTTTTTATAGATACTAACGTAACGTAACGTGCAGTAATCTAAAAATTAAATATTATTCCTTTAAATTTTGTATAACTTCACAGAAAAAGGTAAGGGAAAAATCTTGATCTCTTACCATTCACAATCTTATTAAAATGTTAAATTATATCCACACTTTTGATAATGAAATTTTGTTGTCTTAATACAGAACGAACTATATTTTTTATTTTGATTTGATTTTTGTCTATTATTTTATGATTTTTATATTTTTTTGAGTATTATAACCACTGAAATATAAAATTACAACTGCTATAAATTGCTACAACACATGCCGACAGCTTCAACGCCTACACGCAAGTGATGGAAGTTGTTTGTCTAAGGTATAAGCGTGAGTAATTCCAGAATTTAACACGCTGGGAAGTAAGATGCCGATGCAAGTGTAGCTTTCTCCAGAGTCTCGAAATAAATACTTTTTTCTTTTGTATTTAAAAATTAATAAAATATATAAATTAAGTAGTGTTGACTAATCTACACAGCGAAAGCATTAATATAAAAAAATCACGTAAATCGGCCCAGTAGAACTTTCAAACGAACTGGAACAAAAGTAAGCCTCGTGTTTTAAATATATAGATGAGTGGACACATATATCGAAAATCTTGACAGTAAACAAGCTTAGGAAAGCAAATTGTAATATAATTTGTGCCAATAAAAATAACATAGGGAAAGTATTAATTAATAATAAAGATAAAATGGAAACAACGAATAAATTGGGCGTGTATAAAATTTATTGTCAAGACTGCGAAGCGTTTTATACCGGTCAAAGTGGGGGAAACGTTAAGAAACGTCTAGCGGAACATAAATACGATATTTTATATAATAAGAAATTGTCCGGACTAGCCACCCATTGTATAGATAATAATCATTTCGTAGATGTAGATAGAGTAGACCTATTGCATGTACAAAAGAATGGCAAGAGGTTCGATTTTCTAAAACAATTAGAAACTAAAAATCCTATAATAAGAACACATTCATTGTAAACGACCAAACAAGCTTTACAAACACCCCCGTAATATATTTCTTTTCTAAGAAAAAATTTTAAAATCAGATGTTTGGGATCGCTAAAAGTGTCAAGGTCAACTTTTGTCGAATACGTTACTTTCAAATTAGAAGCATACGAGTATCTCTTGAAAAAGGTCTAGCAAACCAAAACACGTGTAGAGAGCATTCTAAATAGTTTATGGAAACATTTAAATACAACAGTTTTTCTTAAAACTATTTTCGTTTAGTATATTTATATCATTCAATAATTCTTTAAAAACAGTAGAACTTGATGTCAGGTGGTTATGAAATATGTAGTTTTAGTGATGAATCGTCATCACCATAACGTTTGATCAAAAAAGTAATTGGAAATTGTAAACTATAATATTGTTTGATTTACTAACACTTAGGAAGTGATGGGATTAGATTCTTATTACATAATCATGTTTACGACGACTCTATTGCCTTCTTTGGTAATTTCAAGCGCAAGTTGTTTGACTGTATTGTGACTATAAATTACAAGATCTGGACAATTTTTAATTTATTTAATAACAAAAGTTTGTATTTAGTAACAAAAATACTCAAAATAAATTAAACAAAACGCGGATGTTCATGAGTACAATACCAAAAACAATATCTTACGAGCTAATGCTGCTAAAATTCCAACATATTCTAAATCATTCATGTTTGCTTCGGTCAAAATTTTTAATAAGTTTCCTATTCCGATAAAAAATTTGAAAATATTATTAAAAAATTCAAAAATATTTTAAATTCGTATTTTTGGAATGCTGTCTACCGTTTGAAATGAAAACTTTACATATTTAATAATCCATTACTTTTATATTATCTTTAATTATTGTTTTAAAGTGTTTTATTTCTACAATTCTTTTATAGTAAGTACTTTATTTTATATTTACACAACATCGTAGGTTGTTATTTTTAGTATTACATATGTTTCTTATTGTCTTATTCAATGCCACTGGCAAATGAATAAACATTTAACCCGTAGAATAAACATTCTACCTGTAAAAGAATTCTTATTCCAAAGAGTACCGTAAACTCTTCATATGACAGACGAAAAATTCAGCAAATAACGAAGAAGTTTTAGTCTAAATTTATTTAGCTCGCTTCAGACCGACAGAAACAAATTTCATAGCATTACCAATAAGTTTCAGCAACTTTATGCACTAGAATGGTGGTTCTTTTGAAAGATTTGCTTAAAAATAACTAAACAACTAAAAACTTTAATGGTAGCAATCATACGCTAACTTAGCAAAGTATATATAATTTATTTAACATAAATATGATAGTAATTATTATAAAATCATTAAATTGCCGAATTAATGCAAACGCCGGTAATTACCTAAAAATGGGCATCAACTTGTTTAGCTGTAATAAAGTAATCGGTAAAATTAGAAGAACACGGTCAATGCTAACGCGATTACTGGTATCAAAAATGATTGGTCAATCGTTCCACATATTCCAATAATTAATAAAATAGTTTAATCCTCTATACGAATACAAAATAGACGTGTTAGCTCGCATAGAAATTTTACACATTATGTAGGATAAATATAGAGAACTTAATACATGAAAATGTCATAGTGGGGAAAACCATTTAAGAACGAGATCACTTGTTTATTATTTGATTAAATTAACTATAATTAATTCTCTACTAATTATAAATTGAATCTTAAACAAAAGACAACACACAAGAGTTTTTGGACATACAACTATGATTGATGTCTTCTAATCGTTCTTACGGTTTGTTTACAGCAGGTGCCTACACGATGTAGAATTCTCCAGGTGACGGGAGCAGGAGTCGAATGGTACTCCCAGAAGCGCCAGTTTGGAAATGGAAAATATGTAAGAAAGTCCGCCAAGCAATTCATAAAATTTTTTTTGCATAAAATGACATACGAGCGCAACTTAACGAAGTAAATAAAATCATTTTTTATACTTCAAAGGGTTTGAAAACGTGGTTCAATAACCTCATCAAAGAAATACTGGTAAGAAACGCCTAAAAGAAATCCAAGACGTAAATGGAAAATCATAAATTTATGATATATCCGCTAAAAGCGTTTCCATCCAATAAATCAAAGGGAAAACAATTTTCGAAAATGATGGCGCCAAGTAAAACTTTTGTAAAGCTAGAAGCTATGACGCACAAGTGGCTTATCTCACCTCAAAATGGCCAATTAAAAATATAACTGTCAGTCAGAACGGCAACTAAAGCAGCGGAAGAGGCAAAAATTACTAACAAAATAATAATAATGAATGCTCCGAAATCAACACATGACTCACAGACTTCCATTCATAAACGATGTTCACTTAATTAATTAAAACCTGAATCTCTTCTATTATCTAATAATGCGTATCTAGGTATTAGTGTTACTAAGTAAGCTTATGTTAATGATTATTTCAACAAAAAGCGATGACTAGTCCGTTATTGTTTTTACATTCGTTAATTGAAACAATGCCATATTAAATTTTCGACAGTTAAAATTAAAAATACATTAATGAAGCAATAAATCAAAGAGAAATTTCATTATAATGTCTATTAAAGCAATCCGTTTCGAATCGCACATCTTCACATTATTTTACTAGATAATGGTAACGGTATTCTTAGTTTACACGTAAAGATAATGCAAATGTAGCTTCGATACAACTCACTGGTAACAGTATTCTTTTATATACTGCACGTACATGCTTCATCCAAATGTGGTTGGTTCTGTGTATTATATTTAAATTAGAAAAAGGCATTTGTGTTACCTCTCTAGTAATAATTTGCGCTTTTTGTTTAACGGAAGTTTCTTTTCTAATGCTTCCTTTTTATGTTATAATGAATGATACATACACGGGAAGAAAAACGTTAGAAAAAAAAAGTTCAAATTGATTAAAATTTTGTATAGACTCAATTTAAATTGTGACTTATGCTGACAAAACATAAAACTTTTATTCAATGTTTTCTAAATAGATAAATAGATTTTGTTTTAAAAATATAATTATTACGTTTGTTTAATTGATTGTTGCTGCTTTTTAATTTAATTTTGTGGTAAATATTAAAATTTTTGTCACGTTGACACATTTTGTTAAAGTAACACATTTCTCTTTATCAGTGTAATTAAATTTTCTGTCAAACTAAATACTTATTAGTTTTAAGAAAAACTATTGTATTATGTAGAATGCTCTCTACACGTGTTTCGGTTTGTTAGACCTTTTTCAAGAGATACTCGTAAGTTTCATTATATTAATATTACAACACTACCTTTTTAATTTCAATTAATTTCATCTTACACATTTATATAAAAATTGAAGTTACATAAAACTTTTCTATTTGAAATTTTGTATTTAATATAAAATTTTATATATATAGGTAAACCTAAAACGATCAACTGCTTTAATTAATTTTATAAAAATATTTTATATTTTTGGTAAACAATATCTTAGATTAAGTCAATTAAAAAATTTTAAACGTAATAAAAAAATTTAAATTTTATGCCATCAAGTATAAAAGAAGTCTTAAATTAAATACGAGGTCTGGCTAATAAATAACGAGACTGCTTATGAAAAAGAGTTTTATTTTAAAAATTATTCTACAATCGAATGCTCCCCTTCAATGTACTCCCCTCCCCTCGCCACACACCGTTCCATTCGTTTTTTCCATTGGTCAAAGCAATGCTGGAAGTCTTCTTTTGTAAGAGCATTTAGGAGCTCCGCCGATTTCCGCTTCACCACTTCGATCGACTCGAACCGGTTTCCTTTTAAGGCAGACTTGATTTTCGGAAACAGGAAAAAATCACAGGGTGCTAAATCAGGCGAGTACTGCGCGTGTTCGAGCACTAGAGTGCCTCTAGCGGCTAAATAACGCTTCACAGACAGCGCGTTATGGGCAGGTGCGTTGTCCTGGTGCTAGATCCACGACATGTTTTTCCACAACTCCGGTCGTTTCTTACGAACTCGCTCTCGCAGTGTTGCCAAAACTTTCAAATAGTAAGTCTGGTTTACAGTTTGACCCTGTGGCACCCATTCAGTCATCACGATGCCGTTAATGTCGAAAAAAACGATAAGCATGGCTTTAAATTTTGATTTCGACATCCTTGCTTTTTTCATTCTTGGCGATGCAAGAGTTTTCCAGTGCATGGATTGCCGCTTAGTTTCAACATCGTATTGGAATATCCATGTTTAATCGAAGTGATGATGTTTTCCATCAATTCAGGCTCTTCATCTAACCTCTCAAGAAAATCTTAGCAGATCTGTTAACGGACGAGCTTTTGTTCAGGGGTCAAATTTTTTTGGGACCAACTTCGCACAAACTTTCTTCATGTTCAACTCGTCATGTAAAATTTTTCTGACAGTTTCTTTATCGGCATTTACAGTCTCAGCAATCATCCGAATGCTCATACGACGATCTCCGCGCACAATTTTATTGATTTTGGTCACTGTTTGCGGAGTTGAAACAAAGACAGGTCGACCTGGACGTTTGTCATCTTCGGTGCTCTCTCGGCCTTCAGAAAACCGTTTATACCATTCGAAAACACGCGCACGAGATAGAGAATTCTCACCATAGGCCTCTTTCAACAACTTATAGCACTCAGTCGGAGTTTTTTTTAATTTAACGAGAAATTTCACATTGATCCGTTGCTCGTGTTTTTCGTCACACATTTTTATCGGCACGAGAAAAAAACATGTTCGTTTCTAACCTCTATAGAAAAAATACTACTACAATGACAACAACGTGTTTTCGTACTGGCATAGTAGACACTTCCAGCTATCCAACGCTGCATTCGTTTACCCCCCTACCCCTCTAGGACGTCTTCTGTGCGCGCAGTCTCGTTATTTAATACCCATACCTCGTAGTAGCAATAATAATATACGGCTGAAGATTTCTCCAAATTCATTTTGATTTCTTGCAGTTATAATAAAGTTTTATAACTGCTTTTTATTGTTTTGGAGTATTAATTCTTTTCCAGTGGAAATTACGACCATCAATATGTATAAAAAGTAAATTAATAATAATTCAATTTATTTTAAATGCTTGATAGAAACGATTTCAGAAACTTTTTTGGATTTTGTTTAACTACGAAAACAAACTGACCTAGCTGGATCTTTAACTTTTTCTTTTTTTGTACAAATGAAAAATTCCCAGTCTTGGAAAACCCATTAATGAAACTTCTACAATTGTTGTATTCAGTATCATCTTTATACATTATTAATTTGTTATTTGGTAATAATAAAAATTATTGTTGATTATTGATTCGTTTAATTAAAAAACAGTATCAAAGAGTATTAGACAAATAATAAAAAAATACGTCATACTTTAAAGATGTGTTTGAGGCGACACTGACTTGACGCTTTACTATTCCAGGGTCCAGTATCTGATTATGTTTATTGTACGGCAGGGACGCCGGAGACCCGAAAATCAGCGTGTTCAAAGTTGACCTTTCTGCTTCTTTTTAAAAACATTTTCTTATAAAAAATGTAAAAAATACTTAATTCGTTAGACCTGATCTCAAAAACTAACTTATATATGCATCACTCGTAAATTTGTCTCTTTTTACAAATTCCAGACAAGATTTCATTCTGGTCGGGGATTGTCGTGTTTTTCAGTCGTCTTTCAGCAGGGACCTTTAATGAACGAACAAATTGGTGATCTGACTAATTATCCCTTACTAGAGAAGTTGCGTATTCAATAAGCTTTTTTTATGTATGTAGTTATATATATAAGTAATATTGTACATAACCATAACCATAGTGTTTGTTTTTACTGCTTTTAGTCTTATAATGATACTTATTGTATTGAAATAATTATGTACATGTCAGGGTAATAAATCATTGCTGTTAAAACCATTTACTAATAGTTTTGATTTTATGCATGATTATTAAGTTTCACAAAGGCTTGAAGCAGTAAATTAAGAAGGTTTTCATTCAATTTGACGATGATTTGTCGCAAAATTACGAATAATACTAGCAATTTCAGAACAATCAGGGAACAAGATGAAACGATTAACTTTACAAATTTTTCCTAATACAGTAACGATTACTTCAGCTTGTGCTAATAAACCATCTCTTAACCAACAGAATACGTTTAAAACATCAGATGCTACTAATAAAGTAGTATATATTAAAGTTATTCAAACACATACAATTATTTATAAAAGCTATATGAAACAAATGAATAACACTGAGTAAATTTTAATAATAATAGAATGTATCAATAACATATCAATATGCTAGCCTCCGTGGATTAGTGGTTTATATACCTATGTATTGTTAAAATTTGTTGTATCTAACTGCCATACGAAATATATATATAGTGGTTTATATCTTTGCTTCATAATCCCAGGGGCACAGGTTCGATCCCCGGTCGAACTGGTAATTTTTCATAGCAGAAAAAAAATTAAAACATGCCTTTTTTCTCAATGCGGATGTTTGGTACAATATAGATCTCTACTGATGCGGCTAAATTCTAGTAGAGTCGGCCAAATGATCATAGTAATTGATGCCATGATGTACGAAGGATGTTACGCCATTTCGATTCCTCGCAAAAATAAATAAATAAATATCACTATAGTTAGGGGGGAAAACTAAATCGAATATTAATAAATGCAATAGAATCATAAATGTTTGACTGATTCTGTAATTTCTTGATTTCCGTTATTTATAGGCTGCTCGCATTCTGATTTTTCTGTTGGATTCCACTTGGTGTGATATATGGGAGGCAGTAATTTATTTACTGAACAAGTACTGAAGTACAAAGAATTCATTTTAGGTATTTCGTCGCCGTCACTTTCTGTAATATAATATCTGTTATGTATGAACAGATTTGCAATAGGATCTTTTACGGTTCTAGGGGAATCAGCAGTGAACAAGTGCTGAAGACGAAAAATTTCATTCTTTTTGTTCTGAAACGGCGATGAGTTAGAAATAGCTTTTTATAGTTTGTGGCTATTTTCAAAAGTATAATTTATCAAAATTACCTATTTATTTATAATTTATATCAAAAGTATAATCGTTCTATAATTTAAAAACTTTAAAAGTACTTCTAGGGTACATAAGAATATAGTCGAACGAACTAAATAATTGATGCTGGAAGTATTGTTGGAAGTAAATAGTTGCTGTCCATTACCTGTTACCTGACAATTAAAATCATTGAGTTTTATTTTAGCTATGTCACTTTTGAAAAGAAATAATAATAATGCAGGATACATGCATTTATAATTTTATTTCAGTTTAGAAATGAAACTGCAGTTAAATTTAGTAACTACAATGAATTCGATTTTATTTACTTGGTTAGTGCTGATTGCACAACTGTTTAGTTTATTTATAGCTTTACAATCTACATAGTAACAATTATTAGTAAATATATTTTGGATATTAGAGTAGTAGCAAAATGTGAAAAGCCTGTTGGCGTCATAAACACCGCATTAGTGACGTAACAAATATTGTTTTTAATTACTACTATACGAAAGATGAAGGTTAATGTAAGACAAATGCTCTAGAATAACTTGATAAGTAAAACATCCCCCCTTTTAAAAGAATAAACAAGCCCGAACGTAGATCCGTGTAGTATGCAGGTGACGGCAACAGGCTTTTCTCATTTTGCGATTACTTTACATCGGGCAATGAAAATATTACAACGAATATCACACATGGCTTGAATTTTGTCAGAGTTCAGTAAGTGTTCCACTAACGTATTTGGGTGAGCACTGAGTCTATAGCGATAGCGAACACTATACTTTTGTATTTCTTCATTAGTTGTTGAAATTTCTAAGTCCTGACGAATTACTTCATTTGGAACAAATGAGGTGTAGGAACGATGTCTGAAACGTTGCGTTGCAATAGTGCAACACACTATATGGCGAAAGTCATATACACCTCCATAAATTTAGAACAAAATTTTACAAAGTCCAAATTTTAGTAATAAATAGTTAACTTGTAATGATCAAGTAAATACAGAAGTCACAATCAAAAAGTAAGTCTACATTACCGCTTTCCTTTAGTTTTTTATGCGTTATTAAGGTTCATTAACGACATTTTTAATTGATTAATTTATTTATTCACTCTTGTATTGTTATAATTTTAGACACGTTTCATTAAACTTTTTAATTTTCAGATGGTGCTACTAATGGAAGGCCTTGGATGAATGGTCATGCACATAAACCTGATGACCGGCAGTCAACACTATCCAGGTCAGTAATGTACATTTTTAATGACAACTTATATTAACATGTTACGGTAAATGTAATAAAAAATTGCATACGATTATGATTACAAGAAGTTATGTAATATAAATATTTAACACACATTCCTTTTTAACTCAGTGATAATATTATGAGCTTTTCATGAATAAATAATACAGCTGAAGAAAGCAGGGTTTTTTCGTTTTCATACATTTTTCATTGACAGCTCACTATTTACCGACAACTTATAGTACAGTTTGGGTCGGAAAGTAGTCTTCAAGATGTGCTACAGGAATAGATAACATTTTGTAGTATTATTTTCGAATAAAAAGCTTGCATGGAATAACCTATTATTATTTCTTATTCTTTTTTATTCTGATTTTTTTACTATTCGTAAAACAGCGATATACGAACAATATCTGTTCATTTAAGCATTGAGAATCAACACAATAATTTGAGAAATTTATTCACTAGTTTTCTAGATAATCCCCTCCCTTATTTGTACATCATGCTCAACAGTGTACCCAACTCCCATTGTACTCCATGAATTTTCACCAACTTTTGAATTAGCATTAAATTGACCCAATGCAGTATGAAGTTGCTACCTCTGAGGTGCGATTGGGATTTGTTGATTGCAAAAAGCAAGACATTACAAAACAGATTACGTGTGAATTTGCCAGTTATTGCTTAACCATTAGCTACAGTCAGCGTATTATAAATTAAACCTGCTTTACCCCAAAAGATAGCATTGCTTGGATTTCCATTACCTAGATTGGCGTATCGTTACAGGATTGTAATGTGGTATCTAGGTTTCATCTATGGTCATAACAATTCAAGAAAATAATTTCACTTACCAAATTGTCTCATCTCAAGACATGCAGGGAACCCACCTAGCCTTAGGCACTTTTAAATGATACGTCAAAATTGTGCCATCAGAGAAACCTGTTGGTTCAGTTAGTTTTTCCATAGTCAGCCACTTATCTTCCATTGAGCACTTAAGGAACTCTCGCACCCACAGTGCAGTTTTGCGTATTCCCGCAAACATTGTTGGATTGATGATGAACCACGTTTGCTTTTTCATCACGTGTGAATAAAATATTTATTACTCCTCTGTGGTCTTTGCTCACGTTAAAATGCATTTTTAAATCTATGAACTACAATTAAACGACACCTATTCTGGTGTGCACCTCGTACTTGGAAAGAAACTATCCATACATTTTAGTCTGTACAGACATCGATCAAAAATCAAGAATAATTTGAGCTCAATTTTTTCTAATTTTGCAGACTTCTGAGACAAGAACAGAAGTTATCAAATAGACCAAAAGCCGTCCTCTTACATTATTAACTATTTTTACCTCATCACTTTATTGGAAAATAAAAAATCTAGGAATCTTTCAACATCAGTCGTCGTATAACTAAGTCACTAACAAAATATTATTACAAATAAGTCACATCAAATAACAAATACGCCCAAAGATCTATCTTTAAGACTGCGTACTTACAACTTATCTGCCAATACTAGGTAATTACCTATCAGTAGAAAAAGATTCAACCCCTTATTTGTTAACAAAACAAACATTGCTCAGAAATGACATTTCTTATTTGTAATAACATATTTTATATTTGGTTGTACACACTGGGATTATATTTAATCCAGCGAAAGGTACAAATCTAAAACGAAAGGTAAATGGTATGTGCTGAGAAGTTGTATATGAGAAATTTCCAATGCCTTGGAACCACTATAAAGTTAGTAGGGCTGCAAATATAGTATAATGTCACAAAGCTTGTTCAATTTTTTATTGCTATATTACAATATTAGGTGTGAAAGATAAGGAAATAAAATTTATTTTTGATGTCTATCACAAGGTACGATAGAACATTCCACAATATTTCTCAATGCAAAATTATACTTATCCAATTACGACTAGAAACCATCCTAAAATATTATGTTAAGGTATAATACATGATATAGCCGATAATTTTACCATATTTCTATCTAGATAAAATTATTTAGGTAATTTTAGGTACAGGTAGAGGAGAATTATGTCACACTAGACGGCTGAATTATAGGAACAAAGTGGTTCTATATTTTCTAACGCGCACACTATGCTTCGGTGCTTATCCTGAGAGATTTGCAACTTCTGTCTTCTGTGTGCATTTGGAGACAGTTTGTACAGGAATTTCCCAAATTGTAGTAGGCGTTGCAGATAATGACGTATTAATCTTACCATTTTGATAGTTTTCACATTTTAGAATTTCTTGCCAGATATATTAGAATTTTGAAGTCTGGTAGCTCGGTGGGTATTACGCTTGACTACCAATCTCAAGGTTCTGAGTTCGATTTCGAGAATCGCCATAACAATAAAGCCTTTTAATAGTTATTTATGTACCAAGGGCATTATGATAATAATGCCAGGAAGGGAACGATGTTCCAGCGCGCCTGAACGACCCGAAGGATGGAACACACCCGATGGGAGTTAACATCTAGTAACACTCGTAGTGCATACACAATTTTATTCTTCCACGAAAATATGTACTATTGGTTTCATAATGATCTAGGACAGCAAGCCTAATATGATGCTATTTTTTATTATTTTATCCTATGCATTTACACTGAAAAAAAGAATAAAATAGCATCATATTAGCCTTGCTGTCCTATATCATATGAAAAGATATATTGCGTCCCCGATTAACGCGAACGATCAACATCCGGATTTTGCGGTTTCGAGGGTCCGCAAAACTTGCTTAGATCCGGGCCGTTTTTTGTGTATATGCGTTAAGTAGTTCCCGCCTCAGAATTGAAGTCTCGGCTGTCTCCGGTAAACCATTTAGGCGGAGGTCGCAAAAAACTGCCCTCGCCTTACGCTAGCTAGGTCGGATCGAAAATCTGACCACGAAATCTTTACCAACGCAGTACCCCTACCGGAGAAGTTTTTTTTTGCCGACACTCTTTTAAGGGCGGGGGCTAGGGTTGACATGGGGTTTTTAGGAGCGATCGAACATGTTTACGATCTATTGGTTTTTTCGTATCTCCAGTTTTGAGAGCTCCGCCCGTTTGCGAGCGGCGGTATCTCGGAAACTATAGGAGCCAAAACGAATATCTTGGCGTCAAACGACGAGCTATCTCAAAATATTTCCTCTTCAAAAGCCGCGAAAACCCATAAAAAAGTTACAGCCGAAAAACTGGAAATTTGTTATTTGATTTTCACCCGAGACTCGTGCTAAAGTGATATCGACGCCACCAGCCCAAGTGCAAACCACTTTTGGCGGTCTTATTGATTGCCTCCTGGAGCGTTTGAACTCATTCTCGTTTTTGACCGCCGCTCCCACTCGCCAGCGTTTTCGGTTATATTTCCGTTTCCTGTCGAGATCTTGTTCTGGTTTTGAACGATGGACCGTCCTGTGTCTAAAGCCCGACTATGGTATTCGGCGCCGCACCCCGCCCTGTGATCGTTTCTCCACGTTCGTTTGACAAAAAGAGAAAAACTCCGACCTCACGATACCCCGATTTCGGGTAAGTTCCCATTTCGGTCGTTTCCTCAATGATAAGTGACGAAAACCGACTTTTGTTATTATAAAGTATGGATATTTATTTATTTTAGATTGTTCTTGTACAGTGTAAAAGTAAATTTATTTTGCTAAATGTTTTCTTTAATTTTTTTACCTTACCGGTCCGCAAGCAAATGCTACATCGTTTGGCGGTCCGCGAACGAAAAGGGTTGGGAACTAAAGAATAAATTAATTTTATCTAAAAAATTTCTGCAAAAAAGTCGACACAAAAGAATTCGTGGATCACGCGCCTAGAAACTAAACGCAAAACGTATTCTTGAATTCATACTCAACTTAGTCAATCAAATATTAGAAGGTAATAGAGAATTACGTCACCTCGTATGCGAAACTCAAGAATACGCGCCCAGGTCTCTTTTAGGAGCCCGTAGAATATTACAGGACAATAACTGTAACTAATCATTTACTTAATTACCATAATAGCTATTTTCGTGGTAAGCTTTGTAAATTAATGTAATCTTAGTATTAAGATAATCTTCACGTGCGAATTGGAAAATTTGTGAGGCGAGCGACAAAGGAGCGAGCCTCCATAATTCAGTGAGCCCAATAAAAATTAGTTGTAAAGCATGTCGCGTACAAAGTTTTATTTCTACCTTTACAAGCGTTTTTTTATTAATTTATTGTTGACATTTTATGATCAAAGGCGTAGGACAATTTATAGCTAACCGTTGTCATGATACAAGTGATTAACATATTAGTTTCCATTAGCTTTTTATTGATGAGCATTTTAGAATTTTACAGGTCTTTTTTAGGAGCCCGTAGAGTTTTACAGTTATGTAGCTGTAACTACACATTTACTAGTTTCCATAAATGCCTATAAAGTGTGATTTACATAGAAAGTGGAAATAAATGCCTATAAAGTACCATTTACATAAAAAGTGAAAATAAAGAATGTTTAAGATTTCCAGGTCAACTCAGCCTGTAGAAATGAGTACCTGGGAATACTTTTCTGGAGTAATCATGGTGCAATGAGTGCGTAAAGCTAGCCACTAGCCATAGCTAGCCTAAAGTAAAGTTACCACTTGTGAGTTCCGTATGGCTCTAATAAGTAATAGCACCTTACTATACCCCAATGGGCCTTCGTGGCCTGTAAAAGGGGACTATTATTATTATATTAGAATTAACACTGATAGTAACAAAGGATAGAGAAAATGGATAGTATAGTAAACGCATTTTAAATAAAACAAGACATACTTTTTTACGAACTTTGTATTTGTGCGCATATAAACGACAAACGTGAACACTATCCACTCATGAAATAAATAAAACCTTAGCTATTCTTCTTCCTCCACCATGAACAGTTAATGACGGGAATTGGCCAGCAATCAAAAAGTGATACTAATATGCTTAGTATATACATAAACCTAAAGTACCTAACGTAAAGCGGGATTTACTAATCTTCTCTCCAAGGGCATGTCAAAATGAAAAAATATATGGACAAACTTCAAGATTTAGGGCTTTAATTTTCACCTTTCTAGGTTTAGTAGACCTGGTGGAGTTTAATGCCAAATCTGCCAAGGGCCCAAGGGCCGTCCATTCTTCAACCCCAGTTTCTAACCTTTCCCAAGGTCATATAAAAATGATTCAACCTACAGACTAGATTATACAATATACATTTCAAATCTAATATTTAAACTTAAAATATATTGAAAATAACTAAAATATTGGTGTTGGATAAAACGTTGTTCGAATAAGGAACTTTCATCCATTAGGGGAAAAGCACACCAAGCTCAAACCGCGTGTGACAACTTTTCCGAGTTTTTTCTTCTCAACTGTTTTCTATGCACCTGTACCATATAGTCTAGTAAAATCTGAACTGGCCGATTTCGGATTAAGATGGTTCTTAGAAATATCCACCGCCTTGTCTAGGCTTTTGCATTCGATGCTTGGCTGTATCCGTCAGTAACGTAGCGGAATTACGGATCATTACGTTGCATGAAGGCGTTTAAATGCCGGTACCGTCGGTAAAAGCAAAACAACAACAAAACTTTCATAAAAACCAAATTTCTAAGCAACTTGTAATGTTCCCTTCTTGAAAATAATATAACTTATTATCATATTTTTTTAAGATATTGTCTTTACATAATTCATTTTTTTCCAAGAGGTATAAAGCTTGTTTAACTATATAAATCGTAAAACTGACGCCCACGTATTAAATCATAATCCCTAAGCATGTCAAGGTCGCCTTTTGCAAAATATCTTCATAATGCCATTTGCAATTCTGAGCAAGTCTATTCTTTAAAAGATTTGACAAAGACAATTAATATTTAACAGTTAATAAAATAGACATTATAATGTTAAGTACAGAATTTTAATGAAAGTTTACATTGATAAATATAAAAATATGTAAATAAAGGAAACAGTAAGTACAGGTTATCAGTTTTTATTGGTTGTCTTCGGTCCTGAAGACTTTTTGCTTCTAGAATCTTCTACTTTATTTCGCCTGTGAGGACAATCTTTTCCACAAACCATTTTCCCCGTTGTAGCGTCCACGTGCTCTGCAACATCAAGGCTTAGTAGGTCTTTAGGTTTTATTATACCTAGTTTTAAACTTCTTGCAATATTACATGTTCCTGTACATCTGTCTGAACCACAACAGCAAGCTTTTTCTGAAGATTTACCTTTTAAAGCCTTGGATTTATGTGATGATGTACTTGAAGACTTATTGCATCCCAGTGAAATTTTAGAACCTTTTGTTCTTATATTTGTCTTTGAATTATCCCTTGACAGATCCTTCGCACTACCTCCCAAACTCAAATCGGAGGCTCTTTTCGACAACTTTTCAACTGAAGTGCTGGCAATTGAAGGTAAACTACATTTAGAAACTATTACAGAAGGGGAGTTTGGGGCATTCACGGTCTGCATAAGTTGACACTCTGTAGATTGTTTTAATAAAGATTCCTTTGAGCCTATTTTAGATAATGCAGGGATTTTTGTTCGTGTTTTAGTTTTACGGTATCTATTTTTTTGTTTCTGATTGTCTTGGTGTGAAAATTCGTTGTCTCCCAGATGCGAACTGGAATCATAATAACTACTTGCACTTGAATCGCCACTATTTAAAGAAGACTTCGATGACGTTTGTGAAGGACTCAAGGAATCGTTACTTCTTGTTATGCCCAATAAAGACCTATAGTACCTCTCATTCTTTCTCATCTCCTTTTCTAAATCGATTCTGCGTTGTTTATAATCGTCGATTTGGATTTGCAAACGTTGGCAATCATCTTCTGATTTTTTAATTTCATCTTTTAACTTTATGTAATACTTTTTCACTTGCGCTTGTGTTGTGTTGAGTTTATCGATACTTTCTTTAGCATCGTTAATTTTCGTTTTTGATGAAGCGATTTCTCCCACTTTTTCCAATAATCTATTTTCAAGTATCTCTAAATGTGCTTCTAAATCTTCTTTCGTGTCCACAATATTTCCATCTGGAGTGACGATTGGTAATTGGGTGGCATGAACTTTGCAAAGAATGTTCTTTTTAAAATTTCTTATATTACCTGAGGATAAAAGAAGGAATGCCGTTACACCCGCTGCTGTGGCAAAGACTAGAGAAACTGCGAAAACTAGCACATCTGTTAATGGTGGGAACAAAAGATTTAGTAATGATAAGTAACTCATTTTGGGATTAAGAAAAATTGTAAACTAAAATTTTTAGGTGACAGCTCAAAATTATCAGTTATCTAGATCAATTGTTTTATTACACACTTTTCTAAAGATATGTCAAAAAAATATATTTGAGATAGAATTTAGAATATTTGCCAATTTCATTTGAGAAATCTTGGCACCAATTATTTACCAAGTCAAAAGTTCTTTATAAATCCTTTAAGATGTATGTATAATAAAAAGTGTTATTAAGTATTCAAAGGATCCTTGACGTATAGACGGCAAAATGTCAGTTAAAAATGTTACTTTTTTTGTAATCCTATATTTCTTATAGAAAGTATACGAAAGGCAGTTATTCTTACGACCATACGCTAAACAAGAAAAGCTTGAGAATATTTAAACATTATTTTGGGGCACAGGAATACATAAATAGGCAAACTGAAAATTTTCCAAGTGTTTGCAATATCAGGTGCCTATTTTATCTTAGCCTTGTCCGATCTAGATAATCTAACTTAAGCTCTACCCTTTGGCCTACCCTAACACAGTATGCTCAAACTCAATCCAGTCCAACTCCGAATGAAGAATCCAGTACTAGATAATCCAGTTCAATTTATTTTTAACTCAAATCCTCGTTAAAAGCTAATGAAATCCAACTTTATACTAAAAAAATGTGTCACAATCAAATTCTAAATATTTTCATTTACTTTCTCCGTATATTAAAAGATTTGGTATAGGTTTTCATTTTCTGGCTATTGACAATTTGCTTTAGCGATGATCTCTCATGTCCTATTGAATCAAGAAGTTCTTGACAAAAAATGTATTTACATATGAAGCGTCTGAATTCATGGACGATCTTTAATATAACAGCCAACAACGTGTAGTTTCTGAATCAGCCAATAGATTCATGCTCTAAACAGAGATTATTCGTTTATACATCAACCATCTAAATTCTAGAACGATCTTTCATATCATCGATACCAAAACTCTAATATCGGCGAAAAACAAGATTCACACTCAATAGGTATGCAGTTTCAAGGATGATCCTGGAGTGTAAACTGTTGAACTTTTGGGACTAAAATAATAGTAATAACTTATCTACATGACTAAGGTATGTAGGATACTTTGAACGTACCATTGAATTTATATTGATCAACAGTTAGATCTTCCTGACGTTCAGGTTAACACATAGAAAAATTCAGATGCGTTTCAGGTCTATATCGTTGTACGCAACTGGGAAAGAGTTAAACTACTGTCGTAAATGGCACAGTTTTGATTTTAGAAAACTCCCAAAAACCTAGGACAAAAACAGGCAGTGTATAACGACTTGAATATTCTAACACCTGCCTTGCCCTCCAGTTATTATTATTGGCATTTGGACAATTAGACTTGGCAATTCTCTGGTAGTATTGGTATTGGCATGTCATGGTGGAACTACAATTTATGTAAACGCTTTGTGAGTCAACGCTCTATAATTACTTCTGAAGATAAACCACGTGTGTATAAACGAATATTATTTTTTAATGTCTTTTCTCGTGTCAAATTAGCTCTTAATGGTCTTCAATACATGGAATTGTAGAAATACACAGTCAGCTTTGGTGGATTAGCAGTTAGCATGTTGACCTCATAAATCAAGGATCGCATATTCAATTTCCACCCGAGTTGGTAAGTTTTCATAGAGGAAAGAAGTTAAAACTAAAATACTGTCTCGGATAAAAAAGTAAAACTGTAGGTTTCGTGCCAATTCGAATAAAATGTAGCAAACGTTTGTGACAGTACAGCCTACGCCACTGACGCGACGGTGTTATCATCTACGCCACTGGCGGAGAAACTGGATTGGTAACCATGAAAAAATGTGTGTTGGTAAAACTGCAAAATAACTAAATGCCGGTTGCTATGAAGAATAATTTTAAAAAAGTTTTTCAATGGAAAGTTAATAATAAGTTAATAAAATAATTAATCAAATTAATTTTTGATTCTTTTTGATAATATGAAAAATATTATGAATTACCGATAGTACTAAAAAAGCTATTGTTCTACATAGTTCAAAAAAGTTATTAATTGGTTGATAAATCATAATAATCAATCAATAAAAAAATGTTTTAATGTTTAATTCATGCAAATATAATTTGGAGTTTGCATATAGTTCAGAAAGTTATTAACACAACCTTCCAAGAAGGAAAATCAGCAGATCTTTCATCAAGGAAGGTTACAAGTTTTTAGTGTTATAAAGTTTGGAAGATTCAAAGAAAGTTTATTATTGGTTGTAATGATTTCAAGAAAAAGTTATTCATTATAATGGTTGCTGGGAACTAATCGAATCGCCATCAGTAAGGAAAAAGTTTGTTATTATAATAACATATAATCTATTGGTGTTTACGTTTCAAGTAAGTGACGATTACATTGACTTATCTAGGGTTAATTAAATACAGTACCTGTTAGGACACAAGGTCCTATATTTAGTCGTTGTTTTGGATAAAATACTTATAGAATTATAACCACAAAAATCAATTATCATTTAAAATTATATAATTTTCATAAATGTCAAAAAAAAGGATTATCTTTAAACGTTATAACACAGCTTTGCTATTGAATTAAGAGATTACTACAATACAAACAATTTTCAAAAACCAATAGTAAAGGGGTGTTATTATTAATTTAGCTTGTTACAGCCGGCTGAGGTACCTTTTAGATTTTTATGTCACTAGGAACAAACTGTGTAGTAATTTGTGAGTAAGTCTTGAACCTGAATATAAATGTTTAACTTCTCTGAGACATAATTCTATTTATTTATATCAATGGTTTAAATAAGCTTTTGTACTTGCGAAACCAAAGGTAAGTTTTGTGTAAACTGATGACTATTGGATATGATACTTCCTGCTTAACGAACCTATGAACCACGCCCTGCAAGAGTTTCATGTCTCTACCTCACTAGTTGTGGGTTTCAGTTTATATACATCATAATAACCAATATAACTAAAGTTATAAACTAAATAAAAAGGAGTAATCAGATATCAAAACAATTTATTAATAATTTTTTTGTACATTTCAAAAGTCAATTAAATATTTATATAGTATTGGCAACGTTTCAGAGAGTATTGCTGGCTACTTCTGACTAAACGGCCTATATCGGGACATTTGTTTACCAGGAGGCAGTAATCATGTAACGGTTGAGGGTATAGGGAGCGCGCATATAAGAGATTTGTTACACGTTTTTACTAGGTACTATTAATAAAAGATAACAGATATGATATTTAATTAATGAGAATAAGATATATGTATAGTAAAAGGTTTTTTGCGCTACCGCCCTGTTTTTATGTGTTTCCCGATTTGTTATTTGCCAGAGTAAGTTGGTACAATTACGTTACCGATTCGTTGTCGATTGCTATGACAACACAGATCTTTTCTAAATCATAACGTATCTACCTGCTGACATGGGTTATGAAAATAAATATGAGTATAAAATTATATTCATTGTGAACATACCGCAAGACATACCTAAATTTACTTTTGTAATTGGTGACAGCTAACGCTTAGTTGACATTACAAAATTACAAAGGTAAAGTATATTTTGCGGTATGTCCACAATGAACGTTTTGCAGCTAACGTCGATGTCCAATTAAAAATAAATTTATTATAAATACATTTTTATTTATTTTAAATAGTGTCGTTAGCGCAAAAATATCATACGATACTCATCATTAAGTGTTTACAACAGATATCGACATTTATTTCTCTATCTGTTATAAAGTACTTAACCGGTCTCGTGTGGTAATATACATATTATACTACAATTTATTCACATGACCCAATGTGATGTTTGGCACATTACATCCAAAAAACCCTTCAGCTAACTGACTCTGGAGGCTCTAAAACACTCAATTAAGACCTTAATACATAATCTATTATAATCATTTATTTTCATAACAGCACCCAGACACATGAGACAGACCATGTTATGAATTATAACAGTTCTGTTATTTTCTTGTTGTCATAGCAACCGGCAACGATTCGGTAACATCAACCTACTGTGTCAAATAAATCGGGAAACACATAAAACAGGTCGGTAGCGCAAAAAATATTATGTTGGGAATGGATATCCCCCAAATCCATGCTACTATAACGTTTAAGGACCTTGGTAGAAGGTGTCGTTATATCTTATAGAGTAACACTATAATTAGCGGTGTCTCCTAACCACACATTGTATTTGACTCAGTCGTATTGACTTGATTACAAGAATGTAGGAAATCACTATTATCATGTTTACTGGCTGCTATACTACGCTGAAGATGGAGATTCTTAACAAAGAAAGTACATTTAGTATAGAAAAGTAGTAAGGTAATTAGACAAACAAATGGTAGTATTGTATTTAAAAACTGTATTTAAATTGAATATACTACATTATGAAATACTGAATTATACTTGATGGTTATCTTGAAGAAGATATTCGACATAGTCCGCAGAGAAAAAGACGGAATTTGTTAGCATCATCGAAATAATGACCTATAACAGTTTTCCAGGTACAAAAAACTTGCAGATAGGTAGGTAATTTTTTTAATCGCACCTTAAAATTATGTGAATATAATGATAAATACAATTGTCATTGGCTCATTGCATTGTAAACTAAATTAATTCTAACATGAAGGCAATTGCTGCTGGTAGTAAGATAATGAGATAATATCAGATTATAAAACTAACCCTAGTTATAACTATAGGCAGTGGTGTCTGATATTACTCTGTAGGATCTTCTTACTAAAATGAAAGTAGGGATGACAAGTTTAGATTCATCAACAAAAAGCTAAGAAGCAACAATAGTAATAAGCAAATAGTAATACAATAGCCTAAGTATTTAGTCCTTGTCGACACTTATATAAGCGTGAGTGCATTTATGTACGTCCTTGGGAATTAAGTTTTATTGTAGCTCGTAAACCTATGCATAATCCATGGTAAGTATCTTTGGAAGAAATCCAGGAAGAAATACCTGTTGAATGCCCCGTTTTGAGAGTATGGTTGAATCTTCTGATGATCCCTTGACTGATAGGGTGAAATCAGTACCTTTGAGGTGTTTAATCCCCAATGTGTATATACTATGATTCCATACAGAAGAATGAATAGCTTTAAGCATGATCTGTGGTATCATATTTATTTGAGAAGTCCAAAGCGTGCTGTACAGGATTGATTAGCTAGAATCTTATCAATGAATCTGCGTGTCCACGGGGTTAATGTCTTTGGATTTGTATTGTAGATATTCGAGTTGACGAAACTCGCGTGGTAAACATGCGTCACTGTTTTTATCGTTGCACAGAGTTTATGATTAGTGTAAATATGAAATTCTTTACACGCCACATAATCCGGATTTTGTTAACAAAATTGAACTGCTGAAGTTCGCGTGACAAAACATTGTATTTTGTTCAATAGGTGTGAGCCTCCGTGAATGTATTCCTTGCTTCTATATTCCTATATTACTATATTTTTCATTAGCAGGTAATGGAAAGCTCGCAATTGCTTCAAATCTTGAATGTTGAGGTTGAATTCTGTGAACATTTACATGGTGTCCCAAAAAATACACCAGCACTAATACACCAAAAACACATTTTTTTAAATTTCTAAGAAGCCCATGGTTGCTCAATCTGGAAAATATCTGTTGTGTAGTTGTCTTTAAAAAAGTATAAAATTAATTCTTGTTAATAAGGAATCCATTAAACGGGACCAAGAACTACCTGCTGAATAGAAACTGAATTTTTTTTATTATTTCGTTATGGAAACCTTTTTCTATGTTGATTACATTTTTTAATCAAAAGAATGTAGGAAATTACTACAGTACCATAGGGTACGAGGGATGTTCCGCCTTTCTGATTCTTCACTCAAAAGACAA
The DNA here is from genome assembly GCA_929113105.1 of Agrypnus murinus. Taxonomy (NCBI): domain Eukaryota; kingdom Metazoa; phylum Arthropoda; class Insecta; order Coleoptera; family Elateridae; genus Agrypnus; species Agrypnus murinus. The sequence goes on along the minus strand of OV816025.1, from coordinate 35,983,169 downwards.
ACAAACAAGACGCACATGCTTGAGCAATCAATCAGTTTTAGAATTTTCCTAGTCGCAATCTAACCACAATATAAGTATGGGCAGGACACTATTTACTGATTGAAATATATACGCGGAAAGAATATATAATTTTAATTGTAAATGTTTTTTTGCAATGAATGCTAATTGCTTTCTACTCGTTAATTATGACGTAATATTTTATTTATTTATTATATTCAACTAAAGTGGACACCATCACCAATCACCACCAAAAAGTGAATGACTGCGGATAAGCAATCCAAATATTATATTTTTCCTTTCGAAGCTGATGATCTTTGTGCGATACGCCAATTTTTTAGTCGCCGACTGGTGTATCCGCAATCTTTATAGTTTACAATATGAAGCTATGTATTTTGAACACTTCTTTAATTAAGCCTACTTTAATATTATGAGAGGCACAGAATGTCATATAAAGCTCCCATAGACAATTTGCTCAACCTCTAATTTGTAGGGGATGCTGTGTTTAACATGTTTCTATATAAGCAAACCGCGAATTAACATTAATACCAAAAGTTAATAGTAACGAAATGTACATTATTTAATCTATGTATGGAATAAGTATCCCTAATAAACTGGAAAAAAAGATCAGGGGGATTGGATGTACTATTTGTTTCATAATGATCTACAACAAGGTTAATACGATGCTATTTTTTATTATTTTATCCTATCCATTTACACTGAGAAAAAAATAAAAAAATAGCATCATATTAGCCTGGCTGTCTTAGATTATTATGAAATCAATAGTACCTTAAATAGCCAAATTCTACGCCCTTCACCGACCACCCGACCATCAGATTCTTTTATGACAAGATAAGGAAGATCTAGAAAAGAGCTGAATAATAAAAGAAGAATACAAGAAGGTGAGCTTAACTATAAATTTTAAGAAATATCTGTGCACAGAAGAAACATCAGACGATTTTGAAGAAAACAAAATAGACGAATTAAGGAAGAGATCAGAGATAGAATAGTGCCAGAAAAATAACAATAAAACTGCTAAACGGGATGTGGTGGATAAAGACGATTGGGAAGGAAATTATAATTTTCCTGAAACTGAAATTAAAGGAGATATATAATGTTCGTCACGATTGCGACAATATTAAAGCAATTCACTAAGGTAAATGATCAAATTTACATACATAAATGTACTTACATAATCCATTCCCCTTTTACCGCATTTGAAAAATCGGGGTTTCACACAACTCTTATGGGATTGCATTATTCTCCACCATACTTTATCACTCATACAATTTTCATACCTTATCAAGGAGCTCGAATACGATTGCATTATTTTTTTAAAATTCAGTTGCAACCGAGATTTGAACCACAGAACAACGGAGGGTCTTAAAATTATAAAATTTATTTTATTCTTAGCTACAATGAATGCTCAAAAATACTTTCTGGTAATTATCTAATATCTGTGATCTTTTAAAGACACTTAGAAATATAATAGCAACACTGCAGACTTAATTTTGAACAGACTTTATAAAGAAACGAAAAACTCGAAAAAGAATTGTCAAGTATATACGATTGGCCCACGTCCATAAAGCAAATACGAATCACTTCTTCGCCTCAGATTCAGAAGATATAGTCTACTCAGCTCAACTATTAGTATTAGTCTATATACCACATATTATACTGTGCATTGATAACGAAAGGGTAACAGAGTTACAAATAAATCCTCGTGGATGTAGTTGTATTTATGTATTTACATTTTTATTATGCAAACTACTTTTCTTACTCAATACGAAGCATTTATATAAAGTTGCTATTCTATGAACATGTTCGGGACGTTGACAGCAGTTATGCTTGATACGCGCAAGCGCATACATCGATTACGCCAGAGCCGTATAACTTTAGTTGTGCGTTGTGTAGTGGTCCCGTATCGTATGACATAAAGGTTGCGAAAAGATTCTATTCCTGTAATTTTCCATTTGTTAGAAGAATCTTCTAGTTATCTTGAACCAGAATTAAATTATTGTAAATATTATATATTATTATTGTAATAATAATAATAATAATAAACAAATGCAGCTGTCAGTATCTGCGAAATGAAAGATATATTGTCTGCTTTTTGTTATATAAGCTAATTTTTTAGATGTCCATGAAGTAATAAGCGATTCAAAAAGTAACTTGATCACTTTAAAAATCTGTTTACATTGCATTCTATAAAATAAATTTAATCTTTAAATGTCCCCTTCGGTTATTTTAAAGTCGCTTGAACTGAAACGGTACGCTTTGATGTTTACATTAAAACAGTTTTGTTTTGTCGTTGGATATTATATACGAAAATTCCAACTAATGACCTATGATTTAATGATAAAATAAAAAGAAATTTGTACTCGTTTACTCACAATTCTAAATGTACTCTTCTGTTTTATTTTCACATCAATAACTTTTATCTAATAAATTCTCACTAAAATGAAAATATTACTTAAAACAGCCTACACTGATAAGCGAAACGTAGTAATATTTTATATATAATATGTTTTATTGGCAGCCAATCCTCATAATACAAAATTATAATATAGAATTTTTTAAGAAGAAAGCTTTTAGTTTTGTAAGTGGTGAATTAATTGAACTATTGATTTCATAATGATCTAGGACAGCAAGGCTAATATGATAGTATTTTATTCTTTTTTCAGTGGAAATTCATAGAATAAAATAATAAAATTAGCATCATATTAGCAGCGCGGAGCTAACGCGATTTATTAGGTGTTTAAATAAAAAATTGCATGAGATTGATCGCAATTTTATAATTATTGGAAAGTGTCAATATGCTTACTTTACAAAGGCCTTTGACCTGAAACTAACCTAATAAATTCTAACAAATGTTAAATAAGTTCACATCTGGATAGACGTCAAGGGTATCAACAGAACTGAAGAACGGATCGAGATTATTTATTGCTTTTTACAGGAACTTTTAGCCTCTTTGGGTCATTCAGTAAAATAAACACGTGTTTTAGTGTGGAAGTGCAAAATCTCTTCAACACTTTAGATAATTCCTTTATTCGTTTGCTCATTTTTGTTCAGTTATCTCAGTTATGCGTAATTTTAGTTTCGCTGGATTATTGACTTTTGGAAATTTATATTTTAATATTAGGTAAGTTTCGCCTTTTGCATACATACTTACGTGTGTAGTAAATCTATAAAATTAAACATTAATTTGCTATTTTATGTAGATAAAATATGGAATTAATATATTACATCCTGGTATATTAAGATGAATTCGTGGAAATTTAATAATGTTAAAATAATTATTGGAACTATTTTATAGTAGTATTCTTTAAAAGAATTTAACCCACATTTTTAGTTACTAACCTTCATTTATTGTCCTAGAATATTAAAATGAATTCGTAGAAATTCAAAAAGGGGAAATAATTCTTGGAACTATTTTATAGTAGTATTCTTTGAAAGAATTGAAGAATTGAAAGGGACAGTTGCCTCCCCTAGAAGAAAAATAAAAGAGAATAAAGCTCCTCTTCAAATTGATGAGTATGTGTGGCGGGGCGGAATGCGAATCAGTACGCATTTTTTACTATTTTTAACTAATGAAAATAGTCTTGCAATAGATATGAGTTTTATTTTGTAAGAAATCGTCGTGTTTCACTTTGCCATCCTTCCTCGAAACTAATATGAGTTGCCTTCCTTAAGTTCAGATCCTGAATACGCCCTTGGCTTCAGCCTGACGAGTTTGTGCTAATCTAACCTGTTGCAATTTTAAATTCATAACCTTAAATTAAATAAATTAAGATAATTTATGTGACACAACAGATGACAAGTAGCACCTCGACATTGACGCACATACATGTAAGTGTGGTACGTTTACAAAATAACTTTCATAGTTAACTTGGACGTCAAATTTTAAAAAATACCTTTTATTTACAATGCTTATTTATTTAATAAATTACATGCAATCATAACAATAACGTCTTTTTATTAAGGGTGTAAATATGAGTGGGATTATAGGCGACAAATGACATAATCCGGCCCTGCATATCAGCCTTGCTGTCCTAGATCGTTATGAAATCAATAGTACCTATTTAAGCTAATACAAACTAATTGTTCAAATGCGTCAATTAATTTTGTTCTTACACACAATTCTATTTCCTCTTTTACTACCATTACAACAAGAGTTTTCAGTTTTTACAAAATTTACTTGCCACAATAATATAATTTTATTTAATACTTCCTGTTTACTAGTCTATACGCAGAAGATGACAGTCGACAAGCCTCAGCAAACTATCGTTTGTGGGCGTGATATTCGAAGCTAGTTTAACGACTTCAAAATGCCGACACACGAATGGACCTACTGGTTATTATTATACTGTGGTTATATGATTAATTTGTAAATTAATCGACTTGTTATTAATTAATAATTCATTAATACGATAGTTAATCTCGACATATAAAAACTAATTTGTCAAGAAATTTGCTTTTAGTAGCTTTATTAATTAATGTAAATAAAAATTAAAATTATGTAACCTTCCAATGTGGTCACATATCGATTCGACTTTTAAAATAACCTGATTTCGTTGGTATATTCAAGATTATTTAATCTTTCTAAAATTTTCAATCATAAACTTAATTATCTATCATTTATAAAAATCCTTCATCAATGAATTTTTCCGAATTCGAGCTTCTTCAGCCTCAAGAATTTGATTTCTCTGGCAGATTTAATTACTATTGCATTTATTTGAACTATCGGAATTTTTTCCCAAATGTAATAATGTTAGTCACAGAGTTGCTAACAAATCTGGGACCTCCATCGTTTGATTTTGTCTGCCGAATTCAATACAGGCTTCGATAATGCACATATTTTTTTAGAAAATTGGATATTAATTAGTATGTATTAACTAACTTCATTAACAATTATCTATTTCTGTGTTAAAAAAGAAGCCTGAATGAAAACCAAACTGAACAATCGAGGTGATTCATGCACAAAGATAGACATCGGTGCCCTTCAACACTTCACCAACTCAAATATAAATTACAATTCTTACATAACAGTTAACTTAGATTTAAATTCTGTGACTTTAATTCTATATCTACAGAAGAATAAAATACAAAAGACGTAGAATTATTCATTGAGGTAAATCTAAAAATTTCTCACAGCCCTGACCTAGTCCGTTCTTTGCTAAAAGGAAACGATTACAGTAGTTAACGGAGTTGACGGAGTGTTAAGAGTAAAATGAAGGTAAACAATAGGTAATTATATGCCGTTCAGACTATTTATTAGTGGTAGGTAGGTAGGTAAACTAATAATTATTTGAAAAGCAATAAAATTTTATTACAAGATCTCGTAATGTGTTGAAGTCATTTTTTAAATTCCTCTGCTTTAGTAAACTTATATTTTTCACGAAAACAGCAATTTTATTTTGCACAATAATTTTATTTTCTCACCATCATGCACGTAAAGAGCATTTCAGAATAAGCGTAGAAAATCACTTAGCAGATAACAATGTTAGTTAAAACTTAAACATTTTCTTTAAATTACTATGATTTGGTAAAATGCTCGCAATAAATTTAAGGCACTACGTGGTGGCTCATAAACATGTGAGGTCAAAAGGAGGTCACATATGTCGAATACGTGTGAGAGCGTGACACGAGATTGACCCAACTAATGTTTCCGGGTGTAGTTTGTTATTAAATCAAGCTCTAAGGTGAGTATTTTCAGGTTATGCAAACGCGCTATTATTATTAGATTATTGCCGCTTATAAATTACGACCATTTTATGCTTTTAGAAAACAAAAGAGCCCGGAGCTTCATTATAAACAAGAATATAGTACAGTAGTAGTCGAGTTATGTAAAGCTTGAGCTTGACCCTTTAAAGAAATTACTATGAAGCTCTCTTCTCCCCTTATTCAAGCTTTGTATAAAAGCGGAACGTTCACAAAGGTCGCGAGTCCTCTTAAATCACTTTTGTGTAAACGTTTCAATTACAGTACAACTCTGGGCCTTCAGCATTTAGTACAATTAGTCGCTTTGATTTATTATATTCTCGCGGTAGGTCTGAGCTAGCATTAAATAATAGAGTAGTACGATTCAACTTAGGCCACCCTGAAACCAAGAATTTCACACCACATAAAATATACCATGAAAGTGGAATACTCTTCAGTGTGCATAAGACTATTCGTAAGTTTATGATCCATCAAAAAATAATTATGATTTTATGTTAAGAGATGCAGGTATTACACTATTATGTACGAAATCAAAAGTGCAGGTGCTTACGTTTCTAAAGAAGAACGGTTATTACGTTGTAATAAAAAGCTCCCGGTTATATCCATGTCATAAACTTTAAGTTGATTGTGTCTCACCATTAAGTATTTGATAGTACTATTTTCGAATTTTACAGAAAGTTTTGTGTTGCATATTCTCATGGCAATAAACATTAAAAATAGTTTTCTAAAAAAAGGCGATAATCCTAAAAAGTTTATATAGTTTATGCAAATCTCTGCTTCTCATGCCTTACTTTATTCTTACTCTTATTTCAATGCATGGAAGACTCAGACATTAGAAAGTCTAGGATTTAATAAAGCATTACCTTTTTAGTTACCCAGAATTTCTATAATCTCACTCAGACATCTAAAGAATACTAGACCAGTAATATTCGGTTGGGAGGTTATAGGTTGACGTGACTGTGGACGTAGGTAAAAGCAAAGAATAAATAAGAGCCCAAGTACAATTGAACACTATGCGTAATAAATTAAACTATTTAAAACAAAAATATTATGGAAGCACAGTAACTCAGTATGTCAACCACGCCAGAGCTGAGACTCCTTTGAAAAAAAATAAAATATTAAAACCTCTTACGAAGCTGGCCCCAAGATCATTGTTGGATGAACTCAAAAAGCGAAATGACGGCTTTGTGTAAGCTTGTCTAAATACGATTTCCATATTTATACTATGCTGACATAAGCAATTAGCAATTTCCTACACATGTGGCAACTTGAGTAACAAATAGGTGCGTGTGAAAATTATAGATACAGGTGGAAAAGTTGTGCGTGTCAAGATTCAAGATACCATTCATCAAACACCTGAAGATGTGCATACACCCGAACTGCATGGGCAACGGATATTGGTCATGATCTATTCTTGGCAGCATACCAGTGCGTGATGCAACTGTTCCTAACATATGTTCGTTTTCTGTACCTCAGATTGTCTATTTTTAATAATAAAAAATAATTGAATAATTTAATTTGAATTATTCTATTCCATCTGTGTCACTTTTTTAGGGTATGAAAAGTGCCAATTTGAAATAGAACTTTGGCAGCATTATTGATGAAATGCATATCAATGCTCATTAAAAAGACTTTATAGAAGATCTAATGACATGCAGTCGGTACTAATAAATATCTTCTGCGCAGTGCTCTGAATGCCAACGTGTAGAAATTCAAGTAAGCGCGGGTAAACGGCGGGAGTAACTATGACTCTCTTAATACTGAACTCGAACAGCAAGCTGACAACCCAACAACAACGAATGATAAAAATAAGTGGACAGACGAAGACATACAACAAATGTCCCATTTAAAATACAATTACACAGGCCGATCAATCAACCTATATCTGTCAACTCCCTGACGGCCCAGTTGAAAGTATAAAATACACAAGGCTAAAACCTGACTATAAAGCATAATTAAAAAACCTAACTAAAAGAGCCCAAACAAATAATAGAACAACAAACGAAGAAGCCAGCCTCGGTGGATTTGTGGTTTGCATGTTTGCTTCATAATCCAAGGGTCGCAGGTTCGATCCCCGGCCGAGCTGGTAATTTTTCATAACGGAGAAAAATTAAAAACATGCCTTTTTCTCGGATTGGAAGCAAAACTGTAGATCCCGTGTCAATGCGATGTTTGGCATGATAAAAATCCCTACTGGGGGTGGAATTCCCCCAGATTCGGCTAAATTCTAGTAGGGTCGGCCAAATGATCATAGTAATCGGTGCCATGAGGTACGAAGGATGCTCCACCATTTCGATTCCTTGCCCAAAAATAAATAAATAATAATAATAAATAATAACAAACGAAGAGAACACTCCCAGAAGGTTCACTCTCAGGGCGCGAACTAGACTCCTGGCACAAATAGCTAGAAGCACCTCGTCTAGCTCTTCCAGCTCTAATGACTCTGTCTTTTCGAATAATGATAACACAAATTCAGAAACAATAGAGATACCTTCATCTGCAGAAATGGACGCCCAAATTGAAGAGCTTCCTACACCTTATTTATCACCTATACCTCGGCTACAAACTAACCCCTTAGTGGTATCATTACTACACTTCTAGAACGAATGGGATCGCTGGAACAACACAGATCAAGCTATATTCGAGGCCATAATGACCATAACTCCGGCCGACAAATCTGATCTAATAACTGCAGTCGAATTTTGGCTAAGGGAACGTCAAATAAATAGACCAATCAAACACACACCTCAATCACGAAACAAAAATAATAGAACTGACAAAACACCAAGAACTAACAGAGTTTATCTATATAAAACTGTTCAAAACCTCTACAAGAAAAACAAAAAACAATTAGCAACAGCAATATTAGAGGATAAACCTATCAACTCTGAAGAGGAATATCCACCGATACAGGAAATTGAAACGGAATATAATCGAATATTTAACAATCCCTCACCAGAAGACCCAGAAATAATTATAAGCACTATAATATGATCTCTTTGTAAGACTTTTTAGAACTTTAAAATTAGCGATATTCAAAAAATCCAGCCACAACGCCTTGTCCTCATAATAAATTCCTTCCTAATTATTGGCAAATTCCCTTCCCATTTGAATTATAGTCGTACAATCCTTATTCACAAAGGAGGCGAAAAAAGAATCATTGAAAATTGGAAGCCGATTACAATTGGATCAATCTTTGTACGAATCCTACATAAAATCATCGCCAGACGACTGACAACCTCCATCCCAATCCATTACCACCAAAGAGGATTTAGACCAATAGATAATGTATTCTTAAACACAATATCCTTGGAATCAGCAATAAAACAGAGAAGAAATGATAGAAAGCAATACCATACTATCTTGTGTTTAGAGTCTAAACTTTAGACTTAGCCAAAGCTTCCGACAGTGTCTCTCACCACTCAATAAAAAGAGCACTCATTAGAGCCAATGTTGACAACTATCTGATAGACTTCATCATAAACGGATATAACGAGGCCAAAACGAGTATTAAGGCTAATCAAAAAAAAACTTCGCTAATCAAATCGTGTCCCCCACTGTCTCTTGTCTTATTCAATCTTGTATTAGATGAACTCATAAGCAAACTAGAAAATTCCAATTTCGGTCTACCTATCACAGCAAACCTTAATGTAGCATGTCATGCTTATGCAGACGACCTTCTACTTTTAAGCGACTCCTACGAGAACTGTCATAAACTCCTGAGAATGGCTGTAGAATTCTTTGACAACAGAGGCCTATCACTAAATTCTAATAAAAGTGTAGCACACGTGTTAAGAAGTAACTCACAAAAACGTCTCATTTTCACAACAACCATAAATAGATTTTTCGTTCAAGGGAAACCTATCCAACAACTAAATCCCGATGACTCCAATCCAAACCTTTTATGGAAAACACAAAGCAATATTTAGCACAAAAATATCCATCCTTAAAACCTACTTAATTCCAAGAATACTCGCCACCCTTACAAATATACGAGTTACTCGAAATATACTAAAAGGAACTGACATATTAATAAGAAAGTTTGTCAGGACAATCCTGCACATCAATAAAACTTGCTCTTCCACATACCTGCATGCTCCGATCAAGCAAGGAGGGCTGGGCATTATGTCATTTCTAATACAAGTCCCCGCCATAATACATAAAAGGATTGTTAATTTAGCTGTAACTGCAGATAATACCACGGCGAAAATATTATCACTACTACATTGTGACAAATTATTCAAAAAAATGAAAGACTGCGGTATACGCTTCGGTACATCATCAGATGCAATAGCGAAGAACTGGGGAGAGCAATTGCAAAACTCATTCTCGAGGAATGGACTATGTCAGGGATGTATTTTACATGCCTGACGTAGTCCATCCACAACAAGCTGCTAGGGTTTACCCTCTAACCTCATCGACAAACGCAAATGTCAGGCTGGATGCAGTGAGACAGAAGGTCTGAACCATATTTTGCAGGGCTGTCCACTTACACATTGGCATAGAATTAGAGGACATGACAGAATATGCAATTGACTAAAAACCCTAGCAACAAAAAAAGGATTGCTTGTAGAGGAAGAACCACACCTTCGACTTGAAAATGGGGAACTCAAAAAACCTGAACTTACATTCATAAATAACGAACAAGCAATCATAGTTGACGTGACTATCTCCTGGGAGATAGGTCTAGACTCTAGGGCAGGGGTTCCCAAAGTGCGGCCCGCGGGCCAAATGCGGCCCTCAAACCTTAAAAATGCGGCCCGCGACGTCAGATCATCCGCGATCTTGAATTCATAAAGATAATTTAAAAATTGTTCAGTTAAAAAATACTAAATTTTTAATATATCTTGTTATTATATAGATCAGCGGTTCCCGACCTTTTTCGTTCACGGACCGCCAAACAACGTAGCATTTACTGCGGACCGATAAGGTAAAAAATTAAAGAAAACACTTTGCAAACTAAATCTTATATGTATTCTTTATAATAACAAAAGTCGGTTTTCGTACCTCATCCGTTTCCCGCATGTCAAACCTCGAAGGACCAAAGCGGGGACCGACCCGAAATAGTCGGGTACCATGAGACCGGAGTTTCTCTTTTCAACAAACAAACGTCGAGAACCGATCGCAGGACTGGATGCGGCGCCAAAGAACCATAACCGGGTTCTATGCACACAGGACAGTCTATCGTTCAAAACCAGAACAGGATATCTCGACAGGGAGCGGAGATATAACCAAAAACGCTGGCGAATGGGTTTCGGGATGATTTCTTATGCTTTAGCATGGCATTTGAACGGGAAACATTTTGAAATTGCCCGCCGGTTGACGCCAAGATAGTCAGTCGCTTTGGTTCCTATAGTTTCCGAGATACCGCCTCTAGAAAGCGGGTGGAGCTCCCTAGAGCGGAGATACACTCTTCCGCCCCCGGAAGAGTGTCGGCAAAAAGCTTGTCGAGTAGAAACGATTGGGGTTCTATGCTGGCAAAGATCGAAACCGCAAAACTCAGATTTTGATCGTTCGCGTTAATCGGGGACGCAAGACCAAAATACTTTCGGTTCCGTTATGCCTAATTCCGAGAGCGCCAAACCCGATTAAAAATTCTTAAACCACCACCTAGGTGCGGATATAAAGTTACCCAGAGTTTACTCTTGGTCAACTCTGGTAAACTATTACGTTAGCTCCAGGATAACACGAATTAAAAAAATTCTTTGAGTAAAGTTTTGAAAAATACTGTTATTTCTCTATGGACCGGCAAAATTTTCTGATGGACCGGCACCGGTCCGCAGATCGGCGGTTGAGAAACGCTGATATAGATTGTATATATTTTATTGTCTTAACGGCCGCGCTCAGCTGATTAGGCTGATCAGCTGATGAGCATCACAAATTGAGATCAAAATTAAATGATACACATTTACAAGCGGTGCGGTGTTAAAAATACATTCAACCGACTTAGAACCAACGCTCAATGATATTATTAAAAGAAAACAACTGCACAAGTCACACACTTCAGATTGATGAATTTATTTTTTTATAATTTTATATTTTTTAGTTATTTTTGTTTAATTATTTCTGAAATGTGTTAATAAACATTTTCTAATAAAAAGTAATTATTGTCATAAATAAAGAACGATTATGTTATAAAATTAGTATTTTTTCCGTTGTGTCTTTTATTGATTTGAACGTATTTTTTCATAAAACTTTTTTTGGCATATATTTTGGAATTTACAATTTGACCCACCTAGGCAAAACTTTGGGAACCCCTGCTCTAGGGGCTCTAGTTATAGCTGCAAGGGGGATTTGGTGCGAGTCAATAGCGAGTCTCCGTGGGATAGTTTATTCTATTAGAATTCTCTTTCCCTTTCTTTACTTTGTGTTTATTTGTTTCTTTTCTTTTTTATTTCTTAACCCCCACCTTATAGGGAGCAGTGACATCTAGGGTACTTGCCCCAAAACATCAAGCAAGAAATTCCATCCGGGGTATTAGAAGTTTAACTTTTCATACTAGATCTTGTTCTGGTACATTGTTTCTATCTAGTCGTTAGCCTCGTAGCCAAATGCCTCGTCATCTAATTAGTGGCGCCTGATTGGATTAACGTGATTTCCACTGTCCCTACCTACTATCTAGCGAAACCACTGCCAAGGGAACGGGCTTGGAAAAATTAGCGGGGAAAGAAGACCCTGTTGAGTTTAACTCTAGTCTGGTCTGTTGGGCTTGAATTTCTAAACTGACAAACAGAAACACGGTTAGCCCATTCTCGGCTAGTACCATTAATACTTAGTACCATAATACTAATGGAGAAGTCATTCCTGTTAAATCTTTAATAGCATTTTAACAGGATTTTATGGTAATCAAAACAATTCTTGGCCATTTTTTAATGTCAGAGCCATTTTATTTCATGAATATTTTTTTTTATTAAGCTCAATACGTAATCTCTTTCAGTTTCGAATCTCGTTCAGAATGATTTGTGTACTTCGGATCACTGTTGTATGTGGAAGCTTGGAAGAAATCTACTTTTGCTACAGACGTGCCAGTAAATGAGTTGCCGCTGTGGTTTGATCTTCTAAAATATTAGGGAATCAGCAATGCTGCTAGAACGGTTCTGCAAAGACATAGCTGGTATCTTTCTGACAAACTCGTTGGATTAGCCATGTTTTCAGACAGTGTCTGATTCTGATAAGTTGGCAATGGTTGAAGCAATGAGTCCGGAGTACGCAGTGTTAGAGGCAACCCAGACATTTTATGAAAGGATGAAGTGCATCTTAGTGACTTTGCTACGACAGGAACAGTTCAATTTCTTCATCTGCTGCAGATAGATAGTTCATTCCTTACATTGCCTCCCGAGCAATGGCCAATGCCTGAGATGTATCAAGTAAGGCTAGCAACGAGTGCAAAATAGGCGAGTCATCAATGATACAGCAGAAAGTGGTGTGAAAATGTTCTCTGATTACAATTTGTTACTTACAAAAGATGAAAAAAAAAGCAGTTAATTCTCCAAGTGGTTGAACAGAATCAAAAACATGTTAACACTGAGACAACAAAACAGTCGGCGATTGACGCTCTAACAATATAATGTTACATTATTTTTTATTACTAAACATAATATAATATAGTGTTGAATAATGGTTGATATTACTCTAAAATTGCCATGCATTACAATTGCACGGATGGGTGTAACTTTAGGATTCATTGAGCACAGGGGCGTCGGAAGTATGGGTCAGAGGGGGCGTACAGCCCCCTTTATCTTAAAGCAGGGGGGGCGTCGCCCCCCCTAGAAACAAGGATGAAAGTATAAAATATATTTATTTTAATTAAATATTATACGATCAATTTGTTTTTACTAATACAATTATTATCACTATTAAGATCAATTAATTATTTTTATTTATTTGCTCTCAGTTACATATTCTTAATGATTTAAAAATTATTATTTTAATTTCCCGCTCAGTCATTTCACTAATAAAAAGCAGAGATGTGAAAATAGCTTCAACTTTCTCGAGGTTAAATTATTTGTTTGGGGTTTTCTAGATGGTAAATCTGTTTGCAGATAGTTCGCCAATCGTTTAGAGCAGTGGTTCTTAGCCTGTGGTCCACGGGGCCCCGGAGGTTTATAATGGCCTCGCAGGTGGTCCGCGAAAACTGTAATTATTAGGGGGGGGGGTTATATTATTTAAAATAATAAATACGAAGAAAAGATTGCGACAATCATTCTGTCTTTACGTTGTCAAAAATTACAAACATTGTCAAAAATTTCTGATTTGAAAAACATAATTGGTTAGGATTCAATTTTAGCGGATCCCTAACTGATTTTGGTGTTTTTGTAATTGTTTTAGAGGAATATAATGTTAATTGAATGTGGTCAAATGGTTGGAATAGATGCACTTTTGAAAATAAACCATTTGGAATAGATTCTGTTATGGAATTATTAACCTGTAAATTGTGCTCTTCAATATGTGAATGGTCAGGCGTTATGAAACAGAAACTATCAATGGGGGCAGGTGCATTTGAAAGGGTATCTTTGTGTTCTGTCAGTAGTGTACAAATGACGTTTTGATTATCAGTACTTATAGTCCAGTCAATTTAGAACAAATTTTCATGAATAGCGGAAAGTAAAAATAAGCATTTTTTATAAAATATTTCTTTTTTTAATTTTTTTCTAACTTTTAAAATTTCTTTGGAAGTGTATACGTGTTTACCCTGTTTTAGGAGTCAAATATAAATGTTTTCATATAGGAGACATGTGACATTGGGAAGTAGAGGTTTCAAGCTTGAAAATTAACCCCCGCTGTCCTTTCTAAGTTGCAGAAATTTTTGAACTTAGTTGGTGGTTGAGTTCAGAATGACCCATATATATATAAAATTAAAACAGAAGAAGTGTTAAGAAATATATACGAGCCCAGTTGGGACACTTCTATTTTGGTTAAAGGACACTCCGAAACCTTCACTTCGAAATTGCTTTTCTTGATCTATGGTATGGTTTAATTGTTGCTAGAGTGAACTACTGCCCGCCAAATATGATTATAATTATTGCTTTTACTTACCTAATTTCTTAACATATCTGTTTATTGTTTGGAAATAAAAGACTGAATATGAAAGTACAACTCCGTTGGATATCAATATTAAATACTTTACTGTTGAACATGTCTTCCAAGTGCTCCCGTCTTACTCATCATAAGTAACACTAATTACTAAAATTAGAAAATAATACATGTATTAATAAAATGTTTAAAATGAAAAATAGTTTTAAGTTACCTTATACTAATTATTAAAACAAACTGCAAATCTTCACATTCACACGCAGTAAAAAGTCGTGAACATATTTGCACTAACAGTTCTCTAGTTATATCTGTTAAAACTTAGCGGGAATTTCAAAATTTTACAAATATAAACTTAATGTAGGTACTATTATTTATGTACAGATACCTGTTTTTGGTCTAATCAATATAATTTTGATCTCTAAATTTTGCTAAGTTGTTCATTACTTTTTAAATTGTACAGCTACATTAAGTTACTGAAAGATTTGTAAAATTTTGTAATTCCCACGAATTTTAGAAACTTTTGAAATTGCAAAGATTCAACTAGTTGAAGTTAAATACAGCACATAGCTGATTGTCGCCATTTTTTGTTAGTGTCGTTAATGCGCACACGTTTCTCTTGTCAAATACACTGTTAAGTGTATATTGGTGCCAATTTATTTGTTTTATTTACTCTAATTAGAGTAATATGACTAACAGGTGTTTTTTTAGCAATTTAGATGACTTTTAACGGCATTTCTTCTCTTAAAAAAAATTAAAATTGTAGTGGATTTTGTTATGCTTTGTTAGACTGAATATTCAATCTATATAGAGTTAATTAATAATATAGAGGGAAAATATATTTCAGTAGTGAAGAATTATCTTTGTTATAAGAATAGAGTGAAAAAAATGTTTTTGTACTCTAAACTTTAACTCTAAGATTTTTACCCAATACTCTAAAAACTGTTCACGGGGCTGATTTTTTTATTGTGTATGAACATTGATTTTATGACTAGATTTGACTAAATTATTTCTGTAAATCCCTATGATATCTAGATATTAAGAATAGAATAGGAATTTTGTCAACCCTTGAACAAATATAAGTTACAATATGCACTATTTTAAAAACTGACTGTAATAGTTGGTATTTAGGTTTTGTTATTTCCGTTATTTATGGACCTAACATATATTGGCAGTAGATGTAGGTATCTTACTGTTAGTCCTAATATCTAGCCTGCTGGAAGAGATAAAATACATATTTTATTTCTTCTATTATTTTATTAAATTCTATTCAAGGAAAATACCTAATAATAAACTTACCCATAAGAATAATAGAGCCATTATCAAGGCTACTGTCAGTCATTTCTGTGAAAGAGATAATTGCATTTTTTTCCCATATTGCATGCAACAACAGAACAATAATTCTGAATTTTCATCAAATTTAAAGCTTAGTTGCAACCATAATTATTATCTAATCCAATGTAAACAACAGGACAATGAAGGTAAGGTAGCTTGTTATTCCACCGACAGAAAATGTAGTGTACACCGTTCTCATAGTTTACATTCAAACGACACCAAGATAATACAAAAATTTGTTCGTTAAATATTCAGACGGGAAATCTTGACTGCTTTATTACAACCAGCAAAGCCGCATAGAAGAGAACACTTTATATAAAAGCAAGATGGGGTTGACAATATTAAAATAACCAAACGACTTAGTTACTCGACAAGATGTCATTGTTAATATGAAGAGCAACGGATTCGCGGGCAAATAAGGATGTGGTTTCTGTGAATGTCTTAAGCAACAAGTCAAAAGAAGATTTATTTGATGTGTATCTTTGATGTCGAGTATTACGACCCGTTTTCAAGAAAATAAGCAAATCGATAGGAATGAAGTTGAAAAAAATTAACTATTATTACTTACTTGAAAATGATCGTTAATAGCAGATAATTAATTGTGAATTTTTGCTAGGATGGTAAACGAAAAGTACTTAACTATGGTGGGATAAGTAAAAAGATAAAATTTTTAATACCATCTAAAATTGTAATAATAGAATCTAAAAAAAATTAGTTTTGATTCATTTTTTTGCATTACTTATACAAAAATTTACATAAAGCGTTGGGTATCCGGTTGGGTATTAGATAGGACATAACCTATAATAATTTTCATTATTTTGTCCGCCATTGCCAATTTACCCATGTTACCAACCCAATTAGATTATCAGAATCACAGATGATTAATTGACATCTAATTATTCTCTCAGACTAAACTAAAGAGGGATTTTTAAAAGTTAAACGAGAGAAAAAAAGATAATAAAAATTAGTGCCGCAATTTCTTGGTGTAATTGACAATTAAACGAGGGAGAAGCAAAGCGTAACATGGTTCTGCAATAAAACCATAAATTCCATAGATGCAGCGCAAATAATTGAATGTTGAGTGCACTTGGCAGAAATAATAACCAACTATCAGGGCTAATTTAAGCAATTTAGTATTAACTGCAATGGAACATGCATTCGCACATTAAATCAATTCTGTTTCCATTAACGTACGTTTATACGACCAACATCAAATCGCGATCCGTGTGTGAACCAGGATTAAATAACAAAACCGGTGCAACTTCCATCTTGGAACACAACGCACGTCCAATTTGGCACGTGAAAATATCTACTTCCGTAAACTTTTTCTTTCTGTTTGCTCGAATCAAACGGTAAATAAAGTTCTGCCACTGCTATTCAAATGCTCGATATGCTTAGTTGGTAGAAAACCGAATTACATTATCGTACAGCTGTTTTCATAATCAATTGATTATTGCTTTATTTACCTGGGAAAAACTTGATAGAAAAGAAGAAAAATCATGGTAAACCATATAAGATAGCAAAAGAGATAAACTTACTTTCCAAATAGTTAGGGCCTATTAACATCAAATTTACCAAACATTAGATGCTATCAAGGTTACGTGGGACAATTGATACTTGGTGAATTCTGATATTTGAAATCAGAAATTCAGATGAGTTATAATTTAAGGAACAGTATTAGAAAAGTGTTCATTTTTTGTCCCTCTCCTTTTACTTTCCTCCAGGTTACAAAAATGGAGCTCGTTTTAAAATTGTTCCTTATATTAATTTCTATATTACATTTTCCTAGTACGTCTCTGTATTATGTTTTGTATGCATAGAAAAACATGCATTAGTTTCCTTCTGGAACTTTTAATTTATGAAACGAATTATCAAAGCTTGTGGTGAACCATTAGTCCGATGGTTATTGTTAGTTGGTTATTGGGGTTTCTAATTAATTAAGAAATTATTATAGCTTGAACGCTTGTGGAGATTCGAGATTAGTATACCATACATTTCTTCCAATGTCTTTATCGAATGAGTTTAACATAATTAAATTGCATTTATATTAGTTCCGTCGGTTGAGCTGTGGTTTCCCAGGTTACAAATTTCTATTTACGTTAGCATCTACTACTAGCATTAATATTAAAAGAATTTACTGAAAGTTACGATTTGAGTATAATTTTAAAGGTCTCATCTTAAAGGCATATACGAATTTACGAGTCAATCGATTAATATAATACCTTTACATGGTTTCTTCCTGTAATATACCATACCTTATTCATGGTGTATAAAGGTACACATTTTTCTTATTAAAAAGGTATACAGAATATTCACACATCTTCAAACTTATTTACAAACATACGACTAACTTTTGAGACATTTATATTAGGAAACGTTCTTACGCCTACCTTGCAGTCATCGTCGAGGCAACCCCTTGGTGAGTTTGATATTAGGTAGCTCGGTCTAGCTAGTACCCGAGACGAGATCTGAAGTAGTTCACCACACTTTCACTTGAGGTGTCGGATAGATCAACTATCTAGTATCCGAGACGATACCTAAGGGGGTCCTATAGTCAGAAAGCAATGTGTGGTAGAGTTTTACTTAAAAACTTATTAACGTTGTGGAGGAAACTCTGCAAACACAAGTACGGATGTGAGTGGATTTGATTGTCGCCACAAACCTAGTCTGATGGAGAAGAATCAAGTGAGCTTTATGCGTGCTGAGTGGCGTCTCCCAGTATATGGGAAACTGCATGACACGAGGTGGATAGATGCGTTTGGTGACGGAAGTATGAGGATTATGTTATGACTGTGCAGTTCCAGTCCTATGATACAAAGAAACCAGCTAGAGCCACTACTCTTAAGGGGAGTTGACGCGAATATATAGCATTACACGCTGAAGACAACTTCATCTTAACCGGTACATACAGGGATTCTGCTTAGGTAGAATTAAACGAACCACTGTCAAGGGTGTACCAAGCCTATAATATGGTAGATCGGTGGCAAAACCTACAGAAATTTAGGGTCCCAGACCCAGACGCACTGAGGTTGGACCCGGTCGAGTTGTGAATAATTGGCATGCTGGACGGAGGGGCCCGTCTTCTACAGTAGGGGATCCCGACAGGTGAGCACGTTTATAGCTCCGGTACTAGCCTGGAGAGTTAGTAGAGGGTGGATAGACAACCTCGTTTCCACCATTATGAAGTTTAATTGAATTGAATTGAAGAACAGCAAGTTGATTGAGCGTCTCTCAATTACTTCTCTTTGAAGGGATCGGGCGTATAAGCCTAACGACAGGAGTCGCACTTTAAAAGAATTATTTGGTGAGTTTGGTACATTTATTGGTTTGCAAATTATCTTCTACAGTATACTTAACATGGTGATAACGCATGGGGAAATAAATTTACAAACATGGCTGTATCTTGTCTTAGTAACCAAAGCATGAAAGTCCTGATAAAATAAAATTATGGATATACTATTTCTTTAAACTTTAGATTTCTCACTCCATATGTTATGCACACAAAAATACGCTAGTGGTGTTATAGGGTGAATTTTAAAGTTTAATAAATTTTGGATCCAAAAGGATCCAAGGTCAGGACCGGATCCAAAATTAATGAATTTGTATCCTTCAGTATCCTTCATTAATTCTATACAGGGTGATTCAGAAATAAAGGTAATCCTTTAAATGGTAGGTAGGGAGGCAGTAGAGCTAATTTACCTTGATCCAAAAGAATCCAAGGTCAGGACCGGATCCACAATTCAATAAAACCTAAAAATTAATTTTCTGGAAAACTTCGTTTTTGACCTATACTTGTCAAGGTAAATTAGCTCTACTGCCTACCCTCTACCTACCATTTAAAGGTTAGCACTTATTTCTGAATCACCCTGTATAGTTAACAGGTATTTCATATAATAATTATTTTTGTATAAGTAAGTAGTGATCACAATTTTGGTTGTAATGTATTATTTGAATTTTTTATTTTAGAGTAAAATGTACCATACTAGTACAAACTCTTTTGGATAATTCCGTTGAGACATATTTGTTAACATTTAAAAAAGTATTAACCCGAAATGATAGTTCTTAACTTTAAAAACTTCGAGCTTGTTAAGTACAATTCCCAAATGTCCTTGTTTCTAACAAAACTTCTCTAAAATGTTCCAACTACTTAAAATTTATAATTTTCTTCTTGGTGTGTTTTATTAGCCAATCCAAACAGTGTTTATATCTTCATACAGTAATCAACAATGCGTAATAGTAAATGTTTCTTTTTTTGACGCGTCTTTAGTGTTCTGGATTCTATTTACTTTCAAAAATTCTTTATAAATTATTTATAATATTTATAATCATCAAGAACTTACCTTACAAAAGGTCTTAAGACCATCTTTTCAAAATGTAAGAATTTTTAGGAAAACCAAAGGATCAAGTAAATTACCGAATATATATTCGGGATATCATGTAATAACTGTAATAAGGTATATCTAGGACAAACTAAAAGATGCTTAAACAAAAGCATAAGGTAAAATGTGTATAATTAATTAGAAATGTAAATAACTCAACAAAACCCAGCGCCGCCCTTTCGATTTTGAGGCCCCGGGCACAAATATTGAGTGGGGCCCCCAGTAAATAAAAAAAGTGTTGATTAAAATAAGGTAGCTCGTTGTGGAGCCCCACTGACTCCCGGGGCCCCGGGCATACCCCCTGCTGACCGACTTTAGGGACACTTCTGACAAAACCTAACTGTTTTGAAAGATTAGAAATTATTAGGAATAAAAAATGTCAATGAACTCTGATTTGGGGCCTATTAGTTCCGGTCCAATCCAGTTTGTTTGATCGGTCAAGCTACGGGCGAACCGTGAAGTTCTATAGGTATGTGAGGTTAGCTTTTAGGTTTTAGTTTAGTTTTTCAGTTTCTGCTGAAGATGATAGCTTAACTGTTGAAACAGATGTCCAGAGTGATTCAAAGTGTGTTTGCTGAAGGTGAAGTACGATTTTAAATCGTCAGATAAACTGTTTTATATTTACTATTACAATTAGTTAAAGGTGCATTATTTATAAATCGATGGCTGTTATGACTTAAAATAACTGTACTTAGGATTTAACTGTATATCTGTCGTATTTTATAATTAAATAAAAAACTAAAATGTTTAATTATGCAAGTTTTTGTGTTTTTTATTCTTACAATATACAGCGATCTTCTTGTACGCATTTCACCCAGGAAATGCGTCTTCTCCACCTAGCCCGTGTATAAAAGGCTAACTCTGAACACAATATTGTAAGAAAAGAACAATAGAAGACGTTATAAGTACTAAGGACGAAGAGCGTGCGAATTTGTTCATTACTGTTATCTGTTAACTCCTGTTGACATATAATTTTTATTCTGAAGTCCCCAATCCTGTAATATGCCAAATCCGTAAAGTGCGATTTTAATTTGCCCAGTGTGGCCTCAGTATGACATCGTCGAGACTATTTATATCAATAACAATCTATTATAAACAATAAATTATTACATTATATTAAGTTAAAGGTAGGATAATTTTGTTGGCATATACGGCATTCGAATGGACCAGACGTCCAAGACGAACATAACAATTTTGCTGAAGTTGAAAACATATTTCATACAGTGTGGTTTGCATTCGATACATGCGTGCTTCAGCACCTTCGTGATCATCGACTAATATTCTTTTGTAGTTAAAATGTGTTAATGTATTCGAAGATTAGCAATTATTAATCTAGGTTATTATCATTAAAACGCCCATTTTAACTCGCCAATTTTGTCGAGCTTGAAGTGAGTTTGAAGCAAGTGCGTTGTTAGTCTTCAGCCATTTTAATAGATCCATGCGATTACACTTCGCTACTAATATGACATTAAAAGCGTGTATAAAAGGTCTGTAGCAGAGCTTTGCTTGACATACATAACACTCGACCAACAAACTACAAAATAGCAATGACCAAGATTTCATCCGAATGGATAGAATATAGTGATTATTCTTGAAATGGCTGATTTTTAAAAAAAGTTCCTGGGAGCATTACGGGATATATCGTTTGAAATGTTTTGTATAACTTGTATACAAATGTTTTATAGCCCACATTTACTATTTATAAATGCTGATTAGAAAACTCCGACCACGATTTCTTTTTCGATATTTTCGTCTTATTAACCACAGTACACTGTCATATTTAGCATAATCTTTACGAATATGTATAATGGACTTGGACAACACTTTTCATTACAAAAGTGTCTCTTCTGCCATATTTCACCTTATTGTATCTTTGCTTCTACCACAAAATACAATTACAACTAATTAAAACTAATGGAAACAGTAAAAAAAGCGATTTTATTATTTATGATGTACCTATACATATGTAACATTTGAAGAATATACCTTTAATAACTTCCAAAGTCATGGTTTGGGAACCTTCAATACCAAATTAAAAGATATATTTATACTATTCTGTACCTTGTTTCATACATCAAGTTCAGCATGGTGCTTTATGGATGTATCCACATTTCAGAATAACACTCTTTCGAAGCCGAATATGTACCTCATCAGACAATCATAAATAAATCCAGCTTTTGTATTCCCAAGCACTAATCTCCTACTAATTACCTTACATCGTTTAACTTGGATCTTTGTGTCAACGGCACCTTTTACTTTATACAAAATACTTTTTTAATAAAATTACACATAAAAATTTGTCGGTAGTAACAGAAACAGAAACAGTTTTTGTTGTATGCGTCAAATAAAAAATTTCGTGATCAATGAGATTTTTGCTGTAGCAAACCCTATTTAAGACTTGGAATGAAAATTTTATAGTCAGCATAATACTCAAAACTGACGTATACACTTAAACAAAAACTCTTTTTTGTGTTCATATTAAACATTTTCTGATTTAATACCGTTCAAATTGTATACAGCATGCTTGCTGCAACAGTACACAAAACACAAATTAAACAATAAAGTAACAAATAAGAAAGTATAGTTATTATTGCGTAACATATTGCGGTGTAATCATTTTACCATAGTGAAAATTTTACTTACGATAGTTCGTGAACGTCAAAAAAATAAATGTTTCACATATATCGGATTCAAATCAAAAGAGGGACATGTTATGTCATGGGCATAATTAATATAAAGGGTATAGATAGGACCACAGTTAGATTCATTAATGTTTAAATTAAAAACTTAAGAATAAAGATTTTATGCAAACATAACCTAGCTTTTTCATGCATAGTAATAATAGGTTTCATTTTTAGAAAAAGGATATAAATTAGTTAGATTGCTTGATTATAATCATGTTTATGCAACACATTTCACTTTGGGACGGTTTTTCACTTGTTAGGAGGAAGTAATTTCCATATTGAAATTTACACATTACGATATTTAACGTCAGATATATTTTTCTATATTCCAGGAGACCAGCTCAGTTTCATGCTGTTAATTTGCTGAAAATAGATAAATTAGGTCAATCTTATTATGACTGATATAACACAATTAATCTTTGAATTTGTTTACAAGATTTCTGGTCACTTTTATTAATGAAGGTTTTGAATCCTGTCGTTTGTGTTAATTTGACTCTTATAGACTTTTATCCTGCTTATCCTCATCATTGTTTTTATGTAAGTGTTTAGAGTACTGTATGCTGGACATTTTGAGCATAATTTGATTAACATTGATTTTATATTTAAGCTGGCATTTGTATAAGCATCAATTGGTTTATTTATTGCAGTTCGTACTGTAAAAATTATGTTTTGTGTTAAATTGTAAAGATGTTTTTATGGAGAAATTGGTAATTTTACCTATAGCATGTCTTCCTGTAACTAGTTTGTAAAGGATGAGCCTTGATTTGTAGAATTTTATATGTAATTAGATCGTAATGAGTTTCGTACATTGTCAAACGTTTTTCTTGAATATCTTCGTTACGATACATCTTAAGACTATGAATGTATTATACTTTTCTGATCTTCGTTTCAAGGGCTACAATCCTATAATAACAGATTTAGGATTAGTGACAATTAAATATCAGCTGTTGGGATTAATGACGTCACGAGCGTACTCGATCTTCCGCTGTTTTGAAAAAGTGTCACAGATTTCTTTTGTTCTGGCAGAAACTATATAAGCTGGGGCAAATTGGAACAAAGTCAGTCGATAAAACATTGAAGGCAGAAGCTATGCTGGGCTCCGGAAAAATATCTGTAATTAACTTAAGGTTATATTTCAACCATATGTTTTTGACACAAATGTCATTGTATTAATAAAATTTAAAAATAAAATTAAAAGTGTTACCTGAACAATCTTCAAGGATTAAAGGAAGATTCAATTATTGTGCAACAATAAATGAAGTGAACGTGATTGTTTAAATAAATCCAAGTGAATTTATTCTTGACATCGATTTTGTATCAATTATTTTATAAACAAGAAGTCAGCTGTTTGGTTTCGTCGCAGTGTTACCAATAGTAGGATTATTTTAAAAAGGGAATTTATATGTAATATACCAGGTTGGTTAAAATAAATGATTCTTATTAAATTCATGAGTAATAATTAACTTGTAAAGTTCATCCTAAATAATAAAAATCTATTTGGTTTAGTTTACTAGATTCTTTTGAGAATTTATTCAATCTTAAATAAATAAAACAATTAAATTTCTTTTAATAAAAATTATATTTTATTTTGATAAACATTTTTATTTATAAACAAATTTCATTTGTGTTGGTTTGTTCAAACGAATGACCGTACTGATCCTATGTC
Organism: Agrypnus murinus; assembly: GCA_929113105.1. Lineage (NCBI taxonomy): Eukaryota > Metazoa > Arthropoda > Insecta > Coleoptera > Elateridae > Agrypnus > Agrypnus murinus. The sequence continues at coordinate 35,958,357 of OV816025.1, read as the reverse complement.
AGATCAATACAAATATTTATAACGTTTGAGCAAACCTGAGAAGCACTTCTCAATTACATTTGTATTATCCTGAATAACAATTTTTTTATTTTCATTTTGACGTTCCATTTTGATTTTTATTTTTGTTTGTTAAATAAAGTTTTTGTGTTTTCAATTTTACATATGTGTTTAATTGATGTTAATACAAGTATCCAGTGTTCTTTTCTCTTAAATTCAGAGTTTAGCAGCAGTTGTCCAGTTTGCAGTAGCTTTAGTGCTTACGAAATAAGTTTTTCTTTCTTTCCAGGCATAAAAGTAAATAAGAGTCTCGCAATTCAAATAATTTATGCTTTACTGAGCAAACCTGAGCTAGCTGAGAGGAATAAAGAAGAATATCTGTGGTGTATTCTCAATTTAATCCACCGTATATAATTTATGTTTATATTTGGAACGGTGGATATTATATTATATTTTATTCTCATTTCAATTCACCGCAATATCAACAACAAAATCTTTTTTAATTAAAGCTATAATTGAACTACTTACAATGATAAAAATGAATAAAAATCAAACGATTTGAAAAAGAAATTGTAGAATATCTGTATATATTGTAGAAATTCAAGAATAGCACTTGTAAATAGTCTAGTATTGACTAAAAGAAAACATAACTTAAGCTTAATACATACATAATCTTTAACCTCATATACCTTTCGGTGTCGAGGCGTCAGACACACCGAGCCGCAGAGTGGATATGTGCGTGTGAGACGAGGCAAGCGGAGCCATATAGGCAAGTACACTGCGCTTGTGGTTTACCCATCCGAGGCCTGATCGACGCAAACTCGACTTAACTATGTTAAGCGATAGAAATCCACTATAACGACTCTGTCGTACTGCCGACTTAATAACTTTTTCATTCTTCCCTTTACGAAAGTGTAACTATCTATCTTGGTAAGGCAACCGAAAGCGAAAGTAAAACATGCGAGGTGGTTGCTAGGTATGATAAACTTTCGATCCCTGGACAACGAAGTAAAACTGTCAATTTTTTTAAAATATAATATTATAAGGTGGCTGTTGCCAACATTACCTTGGTAACAATACTGTTGTATATAGAAACATTATTTTATTATAATCACTGAATCATCATTTTATTTATTTATTTATTTCCCCCTTCTATGTAAATGACACTTTACAGGCCTTTATGTAACTAAGTAAATCAGTAATTACAGCCACAGCTCCGTAAAACTTTACGGGCTCCTAAAACAAACCTGTAGAATTTTACAATGCTCATCAACAAAATGCTATGGCAACTAATGTGTTGCTTAACCACAACACCATGGCAACACCTAGCTATAAATTTTGCTACCGCCTTTGATTCCAAAATATCCTTTTATAAAAAATATACAATTTATAAAAAAATGCTGGTGAAGGTGGAAATAAAAGTTTGTGAGCGACACGCTTTGCAATTAATCGTTACTGGGCTCGCTGGATTGTGGAGGCTCGCTCCTTCGTCGCTCGCCCCACAAACTTTCCAACTCGCCCGTAAAGATTAATTTACAAAGCTTGGCACGTAAATAACTATTACGGTGGTTAATAAATGTCAAGGTCAGAGAGCAGCAAAGCTGCTTTAGAGGTTCAAGTTTAATGGCAGCCAGTAGTGCATGAATTGTAATTGGATCTAGTTCTGCAGAAAACAACCAACCCACAAACTTCAATATCTGAGAAATGGAGTGTCAAAGTTATCACTTTATTACTAATCCCTATATTGTTGGTTGTTTCCGATTCAATTATATGAAAATCAAAACTGTTTGTGGCTTGGTTCTATTATGGAAATTGTAAATAGAACTTTTACACATATGAAAGTGTATGTAATTCATTTTTAAACTTTTGTGGGTTGGTTGTTTTCTGCAGAACTAGGTCCAATTATTCTTACAGTCCAGAGATGTCGCTGATGCAAGAAATTTTTACAGAAATTATCACGTGATCAATTTGTTTATTGTCATTTATATCACGTGTTTATTGTAAGTGATCAGTGAAAATGTATATAAAATGCTGTGTTCCGGGTTGTGATGACAAGATTTCGATAAGACACCGATTTCCCAATAAGAAAAGTGCTAGGTATAAAGAATGGCTGGAGGCAATTGATAATAAAAACTTGTATTCTTTAGAACCTGATGTAGTGTGCCGCAGATACTTTGAAAATGTATTTTATTCAGAAGGTGCTACAAGACTTCACTTAAATGCAATTCCCACATTACACTTACCCCATAAGGAAATTAGTAAGTTATAAAAAAAATAGTTTTGGGTCTATGTACTTAATGGTTTGTTTTAACTTTTAGATCATTGCAACGGGTGATGTGTTGATGTTGAAGATTTAAATATCAATCAACCAAATGAGGCTTTCTACTTAATCATTAAGAATCTATCAAGCATCTTATGATTTTAATTTTTAGATTTTAATGAATCATTCAGCAATGCTGAAACTAATCCCTTAAAAAGAAAACATGAAGGTAATGTATTTTTTTATTATTGTCAGTTATAATGTAAGGAATTATTTACTTTTTTTTAGGAAATTCTGAGCTGACTCCGTTCAAAATGTTGAAAAAGGCAGGCATAAATAGAATAGACATGACTCCAAGAAAAAACAAATTATATGGTCAAATCAAAATCTTTTCCAAATAATATGCTCGGACGAGAATTTCGAAGCAGAGTTTTAAAGTGCGCCTACATGAAGCTGAAAAACTATGATGTACAAAATAGTTTTTATGTTCAATATTTAATATTTTATAATAAAATTATCTAACTTCCACAACACAAGATATGAGTACATTTGATTCTTATTGGAAAACGTAGTCTAATAATGGAATAGGTATTGAACATTAAATTAAATTTTCCCGCTATTGGTCTTTATTTATTTTTACAATCACGAGAGGCGCTGGCATCAACAGTTACAAACGAAGAGTACGTGCGTTGGCTATCTGAAGCGCGAGCAACAACCCCCCCTCTCTCATCTGTGGTCAAGGGGGAATGAAAAGTTTAATACATTATACGCTGCGAAAGCCCTTTCGGGTGCTCTACCTCGGCTACACTTACGCTTCGCCTCGGCGAATCAACAATATCTTGCACCTAAAAGTAAACTTTCGCAGCTTGTAATGCAAATAACTATTTATTAACAATACTTTAACTGTTACTAACATTGCGTAAGTTTAGTGTTTTTACATAACATTAGGTAGAATGAGCGACGTCAAATTTTGTTTGGGAACTTCTGATTTTATTTCTAGTAAATTTAACTCGTCGGTCGCTTGCGAGAAGCAACAAGGTTGGCCAGAAAAGTATCATAAGATTTACATTATGTTAGCCGTAGTGAACTTGATATATGAAACGCTGTATAATTGAAAAGTATTTTAATGTCTAAGCAGCTTTTGCGACAGAAATGGAATGAACTTTTTTATAAAACTAAAAGAACTAACTGGATTTCCTATAAAAATGTGAGAGCAACTCGCACTGTATATTTAATTCTGGGTGAACGGACAAGCAGTCGTCGGACTTCCATACTATCCGAGACTAGCCCGAAGACGGAGGGAGGGCAGTCGTTAGAGGTGTCGGGAGGCACTAGTATTCGAGACTAGCTTGTGGGCAGACCACACGGCGTTCACCCTTAGAACTGGTCGTTGTCTACCCAATCCCAGGCCTGTCTGGGGAACGAATGACGCAATCAGAAGGAAATGTGTGGTAGAGTTGTGCACAGGTGTTTCACCAAAGTGTTTCTCGACGATGACTCTAAAACGTTGCAGAGGCAGCTCTGCTAACAAGAGGGTGTGGGTGGATTGAATCTCACCTGACGTCAGGGTCTTTTATGGAGCTAACTATCCTGCTGTCTGACCTAGACGAATGGAGGAGATTCAAGTTAGGTTTATCTCGGTCAGGGAGTGCGCTCGCTGACCCACGAGAAACTGCTAGCCACCAGGTATTGTTTCGGAGGTGACAGTATGGGGTTCGGCAATGGCTATCAGTTCCAGTCGTCGGATTCTCAGAAACCGTCTAGAGACCTACACTTAAGGGACGTTGATGCGAAGATACATAGCCTCTCAGGTTCAAGACAACTCGCACGTTCTCAAGACAACTTCACCTTAACGGGCGCACACCAGGACGCTACTTTGATGGGTCCTATAAAGTAGCCTCGAAACGAAGCTTTGTCAGGGGCGCATCAGGCCTATAACTGGGAAATCGGGGTGGCAAAACCGTTTAAATACCAGGTCCTGCCACACTTGAAGTCGGATTCAATCGGGCAGTGGCCCTGATCCTGGCTCGGTGAAGGGACTAGACGGTTCCAATGTACTGACCTAGGTTGGGGGAATAGTCCTAATGCTGGACGAGGCACTTGGCCCCGTATGAAATAGGACGGGAGGGTGCCGGCGGGTGAGCACGTATTAAGTTAATCGCTCTGGTATTAACCTGGTTTGCTAGTAGAGGGTGGATAGGCAACCTCGCTCCGACCAGTGAGTAACTGGGAGCAATTGCTATGCAATTACGTGCTGATTGAGCGTATCTCAATTACTTCCTCCTCAGGGAAGGAACGTGGGGATATGTTAACACGGGAACCCCACGTAAAACATTCATGTAATTCATGTATATTTAATTTAGTTCTAAGTAAACAACTAGTTGATGAACAAACAATGTTATTATTGTCCTTGAATCGTGTTTTATTGAAACAAGTCAACAATTTTTTTTTCTGAAAAATGCAAAGATTATTGTATTACATAATACCTACTATTGTCAATATGATCTGCTAGACTTAGAGATACATAAGAATTTCTAGGTATGTGTATTCAAAGGTCAATAACAGACGTTATCTCGTAAAATCAGAGCTACATTGTGCAGCTTTACATACTACGTATGCATACAAGTGCAATTAGTTCAGAGAATTGAAAAAATTTTAATTATTCCTAATCCCCCAGAGTTTCAGAAAAACTCAGAAAAGGGTCATGTCAAAAAACACATACGTGATATTCACATATAAATGTACACATACATTTACAAAAATAGGGTAATTTATAGGATACAAAAATCAGAAATGGATTTTAACATATTGCTGCCAATCGACAACTATTTATTTATGTATATTTACTGTGTGAACAGATGATTTCTCGTGCTCTTTAACCTGATTTTATTTTTTATATGATGTAACAGACGTAATTTCACTGCATAATTATCCACATTCTTGGCGCTGTTGATGCCCTCCTTTCTTGTTCAAGACATTCTTACAATACTCTAAGTTTATGCACACAAAATAAAATGGCTTAGTCTTTTTTCTAGACACTTTTCTTTCACGAACGTGAGAATTTTGTGTATTGTTTGATATAAATATACTGTGATATTTTTCAAAAACATTTAACAGACGTTGCCCTACTGTTAGTGCAACGAATTAAAATTCGCGGTAAACGTCGAATCAACATTTTCCGCCTACCAAAAACACCTGTTTTCCCAATTAATAAACAAATAGGTAACATTTAATAACCGACACCCGGATATAAATCAAGAAATTGAAGTTTTATGCTACTAAACCTAACCTAAAAACAAAAAGTGAAGAGACTGAAATCGCTAATTAATTGGTAGCGGGAAAAGTTTAACGATTGGACGTTGAACAGTGCCTGACATCGTACGGGCTGTAGCCACTCTTACAATCCCATCGGTTCCTGGATGAACCTTAGTAACTTTTGCTGAAACCCAGTGATCGGTAGAAAGAGCTAGAGCCCTCCTAGCTCGCATTTCACTGCGAAAGTTTTGAGCCTAAAAGTATGTCAATATTGGACATTTTTTAATACTATGAAAATTTTACTTGCTATCATTTTTCACATTTATTAATATTTAAGAAAGAGATTAATATACAAAAGTAATTTTTTTAAAAAATTATATTAATTAATTTATTTTACATCAGTTTAGGTTTACTTTAACAATTCTCAACTCAAAATTCAATTTTTCTAGAATTGTAAATGTAAAAAGAATCCGATTTTACGCGTAAACAATTGATCATTCGAAAAAATGTTATTAAGGTGTTTTTAAGCCCTATAATTAAACTAATATTATTAACGCGACAAAATGATGTTAAGGTTGCCCTATATAAAAGAAAAGTAAACACCAAGACGTTCCTCACTAAGAATGAAAAGACAAATTTAAAAATTGCTAATGTAATGTAAACTGATGTAAAATAAATAAATTAAAATAAATTTTTAAAAAAATTTATTTTATATATTAATTGTCTTTCTTAAACATTAATAAACGTGAAAATTCATCATCACATCATCATCATCATCCATTGTTGGATATAAGCTTCCTCAAGTTGCTTCCATGCTATGCGATCTTCAGCTTGTAGGGACCATAGTTTTCCTTCAGTTTTGTCTACGTCATCTTTTCATCTGGCTCTTGGTCTGCCTCTATTCCTTTACCCTGCCGTGGCCCATCGCCACTTATCTACGTTACGCTATTCACTGCTACGTTATCCACCTTTGTTTTCTGTCTTATATGTTCATTTCTTATCCGTTCTTGCAGTGTCTCTCCTAGCATGGCTCTTTCCATTTTCCTTTGGCATCGTTTAATTTTTTCCATTGTTGTTTTCTTTAGGGTCCATGTTTCGGATGCATATGTTAGTATTGGTAGCACGCATTGGTTGTATGCTATTGTCTTTAGATACTGTGGTAGTTTTGGTTGAATACTTGATTCTTAAGTTTACCAAATACTGTTAATGTTATTTTCTGAACCAGATAAACGTACTCGTCTACCACTTCTACTTGTTCATTTTCCATTCCGATAGGTGTTGCATCGTTTTTAGTCGTCATTATTTTTGTTTTTGAGATGTTGATTTTGAGTCCTATTCTCTCTGTAGCTGATTTTGGTTGTCTTAGCATTCTTTCTAGGTTGGGCATGTTGTCTGCTAGTAACACAATATCATCTGCGAGACGTAAGTTCGATAGGTACTCCCCATTTATATTTATACCCATGTTATGCCAGTCTAGGGTCTTGAATGCATCTTCCAAGAGGTTTATAAATAATTTGGGAGAGATACTATCTCCCTGCCTAATACCTCTGTTGATTGGGATGGGGTTGGTGTCCTCTATTGTGCGTATGATAATATTTGTATTTTCGTATTAGTCTTGTATTAAGCTTACTACGGTTAAGCTTAGCTATGGTCGATTCGACATCTTTTGATCGCATCTATTATTGCCCAGCTTTCGACTATGTCGAAAGCCTTCTCCAAATATATGAATATCATGTATAGCGGTAGATTATATTCATAGGACTTCTCCGTTACTTGTAGTATTGCGTGTATATGTTTCATTGTGCTGAACCCCTGCCTGAATCTAGCTTGTTCTGGTGTTTGGTATGCTTCTGATTTATGGGAGAGTCGATTGCTTAGTATTCTTGTTAGCAGTTTATATTAGTGCGACATTAACGTTATAGTCCTCTAGTTCTTCAGGTCTCTTTGGTTACCTTTTTTAAATATTAGTATCATTCTGGGCGTTTTCCATTCTTTAGGTATTTTGCCAATTTCCAGGCATTGATTGAAAAGTATTTGTAAATAATGGAGAAGTTTTTCTCCGCCCAATTTTTATCGACTGTAATTACACGAGAGGTCTTTTTTTGTCCGGATAAAATTGATTTTTTTAACGATAATTTGGTTGCTTGGTAAATTGACGATACAAACCACCTACGATAAAAAAACGAGTCCGAAGGACGAGTTTTTTTATCTGGTGGTTTGTAGAGTCAGTTTACCAAAAAGAAACCAAATTAGAGTTTAAAAAATCAATTTTATCCCGGAGAAAAAAACCTCGAGCGTAATTCGATGAGATAATTTAATGAATAATAAAAAGGAATAACTAGGTAATTATGAAGAAGTCAAGAACACATTTATTAACTTGACTATTTCACTCAATGTTATACGAACCAATAAAAATTTATCCTGTGAACGAAATTCTCTCTATTCCTGCGACTATTTTTTGTTTATAAAATTTTCCGAACTTGTTCTACCAATGAAAACGTTCAAATAAGCAACCTACCCTTTATTTCACCGACAATTTTTTTGCTATAGTAACGATCCTACAAAAATAGTATACACAAACTGTACGTTTCATTGAAATAAATGTTAAATATTTTTATTCTTTGTGTTGTTTATTCGCGAAATAGTCATAACGAATAACATATGTGGTAAAATTTTGTCTTGGCAAAATTTTCTTTTTGATTTACTCGTGTTTGTTGCCAATTCATCTCGTGACATTGATCAAAAACCACTCGACTGACGTCTCGTGGTTTTTAGTGACAATGTCACTCGAGAAATTGCTATGCAACAAACGCTCGTAACAATAAGAAAATTTTGCCGACAAAATTTTACCACTTATGGTATTATATATGAAAATGACAATTATTAAAAACAATAATCAGGTTCGAGAAAGTTAGCCATGGAAGTTTAAACACATTTTATCCAGATGCAAAGTTAGGGCTAACTTTATCCGATGTCAAAGTGACAAATGTATCGCGGCTTATGGGATTTTTTATACATGAATTAAATTATCATATCTATTAGCACTTCATCTATCCCTGCTGCTTTGTTGTTTTTTATTTTTTTACGTTGCTGCTTTAATCTCGTATTTGCAGATTTGTGAGATGTCTTGTTAGCGTGCACCTTCCTCTAGGGCTCTTTTGTATATCTGGTACTTCTGGTGTTTTAGATGCGTACAAGTTTTGATAGAATTGTTCTATTGTTATTAAGATGTCCTGTCTCTCATTTATTATTTGTCCCGTATCATTAATTATGTTTATTATTTCTCTTCTTCCTTCGCTTATTTTTTTCCTAAATATGTTGGGGTTTTTGTTATTTTCAATTATATCTTCCACCATTCTTTCATTGTATTTCCTCTTTGTATTAGTTTCTTTGTCGCTTCTGATATCTTACTCGGTGTTTGTTTCTTTGGTTTAGCTTTAAGAATTTCCTTTACATTGCTTATCAGTTTATCTGTTATCTAATGGTTTACTGTATCACTATATGTTCCTTGAATCTTCAGATCAATTTCTAGTGATTTATTAAGGTTATTTCTGTTTATTAAGTTTCTTCGTGTTCTCTTAGTTCGCGGAGCTTTATAGCTTTGTTTTCATTATTGGTTAATTTTCTTCTTTCCAATTTTCTATTGTTATTTTTGCTCCCACTATTCAATGGTCGCTGGTTTGCACCTTGTTCAGTACAGTTACGTCCGTGACTATGTATTTCCTGTTTGTAATTCTAAAGTCTATTTCGCTTTTTGTTACCTATCTTTGAGGTAAAATCTTCCATTATTGCAGTATAGAAGGTAGGGTTTTGTTCCAATGCTTTATCTGGATCTTTGTAAAATGCATCAATTTCGTCTTCTGTGTGTGTTGATGTCATACTTCTATGATCTTAAGTCTATATTTTTTTGTTATTTGGAATATTACGCACATGACCCTGGATGATATTCCTACTGTGGATATTATGTGTTCTATCCATTTTTTCTGGATTAGCATTCCGACTCCGTTCCAGTCGTTGTCTGTTTCTGCTTCTCCTTCGTGGTATAGTAGATTACCTGATTTGAGTCTTATTCGATCTTCACCCTTCCTTCTAACTTTGCTCAGTCACAGTAGTCCCATGTCCCATGTTCTATTATGTCTTTGAATTCCTCTTGTAAATGTACTACCCTATGTTCCGAGCAAATAGATTTGGTGTTAAATCTTGCAATGTTTAAGATTGTGTTTAATTAATCCTGCGAACTGCCCCCCAGAATTCATGGAGCAGACCAGTTTCCTGGTGTGGGATTGTGGATTAACCCTACCCACCTGGGGTATTTTATTCTGCGTTTTGAAATTTGCCGGATCACCGTTACTGCTTCCTGCTTCCTTGAGGGCATTTGGGCATCAAGCGCCTCGCTTGCCCATGGCGTGTTGGCGCGTGATTTCAGCCGCCCATTCTGGGTACAGACGCTGTTTGCAACCGTCCAATCTGGAACCGACGTTGCTGCTGCTAGTTTTGGTCCGCCCCGGGTATTTTATTTCCCTGGTACCCATCATATCTGATGGTCCTTGCCCTATCCGCCACCTGGGGAGGCGCTCGATGGAGGACGGGTTGCTACCACAAATCATGTCCAATATCGACATACGTAGGCTCAAAATTTTCGCGATGAAATTCTCCGTAGCATAGGGGAGCTTTTTACTAATTAGATTCTTTGCAGTTTTGATTAGTTCAAGTTAAAAAATACAGAAAAAGAGTCGAAAAAATTAATATTTCTTGCCATATATTCTTCCATAGCGACTAAACTAATGACGCGACTTTGGCATCTCTATAGCTCAAAAATCTTGTATAAGTCTACTTTATATAGTTTTATGAATGTGTATTCGATACCATGCGAAATAAAGTTTTAACATATCCATATTGGCTGTATTGTCTTATAACTATGCGAAAAAGTGGTTCTATGCAAATATCTCAAACACCCGGCTAGCTAACCTAAAAAAAGAATCTACACGAAATTCTACTATAAAACAACGTAGTTTTTAGTGGTTGAGAAATTTCGTATAAACTAGTGATTATTACTAATAAAATGGAAAACCAGTTTTTGTTGAAAAAATAAGTTGTAGTAGCAAGTATTATCACTAATAAGTTTTTTGCTATAACTGGATCTGTTTTCTAACAATTGCTTTCATTGGCAGTTAAAAGAATCCTATAAAATTCAAAAGGCAGCGCAAGTTCTTTGATCTTTTTTTAGAACTAAAAACTGCTTATTATTTATGCATCTTAGAATATCATTGGTATACTTAATGTATCGATTGCCTCTTCTGTTAAATATTGTTTATAAAGAATGCTAATATCCGAAGCGAACTGAGTACTGGTTTGTTTCAGGAGTGGTGTATAATTTCTTACTGTAAAATTCTACTCTTGCATGTGTATTTCTAGTACCTAAAATTTATTACTTTAATAAGCAGTGAAGTTGGAAGCTAAAAGCTGTATTGAACGCCCACGGTTAGCTGTAATCAACTTTATTATACTCATTAATATCTAATTAAGCAAATTTATTGGGCATTTTCGTTACAGTACTTTTTTCCTTTTACTAAAAGGTTTATGTATTTCTTCCTATTGGAGAAGGGGGCGATTACATATAAGAATAATAGAATCCCTCTTTATAAATGACACGTTTTCTGAAACTTTTCTACTAAAAAGCATAAAAGCTGTGTTGATTGGATATTTATTTTTGTTGGAAATTAGATTTTGCCTTTGCTTTCTGCTATCGTGTCTAGATACAATGTTGTCCTTAAGTTTAGGAACGCACACAAATTTTGTACGATATAGAAATGATCTAATGTAACTTTACATACCTACATATAGCTTTTTGTTGGCAATCTATTACCCACTTAATATCATGTCAAAATGTACAGAATATACTAAATATGTAAAACAGAACTGAATATATTTGGTGTAGTAGTTATGTAAATATAGTTTGTTGTGTAAATCTAACATGAACATTTTTGAAGATCAAAGCTGCTGTTTAACCATTTACATAGTTAATAAAAACTTTAGGAAGTCCTAAGCATAATGCATATGCGCATGGTTTGTGCTAATACAACAGTAATAACTTAACATAGACATGGGTATCAACTTCTTCAGTCAAGTATCGGTTTTTTCCTCTACTTTGTTAAGAGACCTTTACATATAAATTTAAAATGACACGAAATAAATTAAAAATTTAGTCTGGAATATTAATAATAAACAGAGCTGTTCTGGATTGTAGAATCAGTCTTATTGAAAATGAGACGGAATGTCATTGCATCATTGTCTATTACACAGCTTTAAATCCAGCCTAAGCCCAACCTTCAAAATTGAAGAAGCAAGTAAACGATTACCAACATTGAATACGATTTTAGCGTATTACAAAGCGTATTTTAGCGGTCAGCGGCTTACAAACATTATTTTTAAACTGATCACATTTATTAACAATAACCATGTTGGATTTTAATTTGTATTTCCAAAATTTATATTTATAGGATTTTATTCATAAATATTATTAACAGTTCCTTTGGGCTGTTGTTTTAACTAGCATACTTACTGCTAATGTCCAGTTTAAGGTGGTATCATTAAATAGTTATTGAACTTCCATCAGTGAAAACGAGTATTTAACCAATAAATGTGTGTATGATAACATGATATGATGGAGAATAAAGAAACTAACATACAAATTATTCTTTATGGTTACCTTTCATTGATAACCAAATGCTTTATAAAGTTCAACAACAGCTTAATAAAAGTATAAGGACGGTCAGCCGGGCGTATGCCCCGGGCCCCGGAAGCTAGTGGGGTCCCGCACCGAACTATCTTATTTTAATCAACAACTCAATGTATATCTTACGCATTAATAAAATAGACTGAGAGACCGACATTTGATGACATTGATGACCGACATGGTGATGACTTTTGAAATGAAGTGCACCAAGTTTTCAAACGGCTCACCGTTTTTATAAACGGGCAAACGTCAGAGGTTTGTGACCAAATAGTCCCGTGCCGCTGGCCGCATTAAAGCTAGTGATGGGGGTAGTGGGAAAATGCCACTTGCCCGGCCCATCTAGCTACACTGCTTAGATCGGTACCGCGTTGCACCGCCAGTCGTCCGAGAATTTTTTGTTTTATTAGAAAATAAATATTTTATTTATTTATTAACTTTTTTATTTACTGAGGGCCCCACTCCATATTTGTGCCAGGGGCCTCATAATCCAAAGGCCGACGTTGTGTGCTGTATTACATTACACGTCCATGTAGACGAAAATAATAAAACACGCTTTTATTCTACTCGAGCCCATTTCAATTAATACGTCATTACACTTGATATTTTTTAATAATAATTACACAAAACAGTATATATAGTATACAGGAATCTTTGTACTACAACGACACAAAAGGATGGGCATGTAAATTACTCATATTTTGAGAAAACCAGGTGATGGCAGTGTGTATTGAATCTTGCTCTAACTATTTTAATCCTCTCATCCTTTTAGACAGCAATCGGTATGCATGCAGCTAATTTCAATTCTCTACACAATATTTTGCAAGTTTTGAACTTCTATGCCTTTTCATAATTCATATCTGTACATAAAATTACGGGTTGTTTATACAGGGTGATTCAGAAATAAAGGTAATCCTTTAAATGGTAGGTAGAGGGGAGGCAGTAGAACTAATTTACCTTGACAAGTATAGGTCAAACACGCATAGTTTTCCAGAAAATGAATTTTAAAGTTTAATGAATTTTGGATCCAAAATGATCCGGGGTCAGGACCGGATCCAAAATTTAATAAAACTTTACAATTAATTTTCTGGAAAACTTCGTTTTTGACCTATACTTGTCTAGGTAAATTAATTCTACTGCCTCCTTTCTACCTACCATTTAAAGGATTACCTTTATTTCTGAATCACCCTGTATATCAATGCATTTCCTGTGTAAAGGTGTTTTTAAAAATTTATTATACGAAGTTTGGCTATTAAATAACCGGATTGCAGTGTACTTGCGGCTTCGACAGCAACGAACAGAGGCAGACAGTGTTCAGAGTTCTTTTCTGCGTAGGACCAACAGTTTGGCTCTAGCTTTTGTTTGAAGCGGACTGAGTACCTGAGCTCCGTCGGAATTATGTTGAGTGTGAAAGTCGCACAACGTGTCAATGTGAAATTCCTTTTAAAATCCGTGAAAATGTATGGTACATTTTGTAAGAAGTTTGAATCATATTCAATGAGTTGAAAAGTGTCAGCACAAACGTTCATTCGCATTTGCTTTTGTTCAGCAGTTTCGGCACCATTTTGCAACTTTTTTTTATTTGCAGATTTCCCCGTAAAAACAGTTTCTTTGTCGATATCATCTAACTAACTCTGCAATTATTCGAATGCTCAGGTAACATTTTTAAGAACAAATTCACACACTTTTTCAATGTTCCCGTCTGTTTTTGATGTGCGAGGACGAGCGGGACGCGAATCGTCTTTGATCTCCTACCTTCCCTCCTTAGATTTTATAACCCACTCGAACACTTGACTACGAGCAGTCAAGTTTAACCGCAACCATAAGTTTCTGTAATTTTACAAGGAATTTCACATTGACACGCTGTTCGACTTTCACATTCAACATAATTCCGACTGAGCTCAGGTATACGGTCCACTTCAAACAAAGGCTAGAACCGAACTGTCGGTCCAACTATCTTAAAATTTGAACTGCAGGCAGACAAAAGAACACAGAGCAATATTCGCCCTTGCTCAAGTTTTTCAATTTATTATATTGATTATTTATTTTGTATTGTTTTGTTTTACATTTTCCCTAAGTAAAGATTGAAGACCATCAGAATAACTAAAGCTTCGTTATTTACCTAAGTTTGCTAGATAATTCTGTTTTATTAATTGGAGAACTAGAAATCAAAGCCTGCTAGTCGTAAACCATTTTCGCGTTTTTCTTGGAAATTTTCTTATGTAAGAGTATGAATATTTAAAATGGTTGAAAAGAGAATACAATATTCTACCGATTTCAGTAAAAAAATACCTATCATGTAATTTAAAAAAGTTCGATGACGTCATCACTCTTTCGCCGACTTAGTAACTACAAACTTTTCCGAGCCAGAACATAGAGAATTCTATGCCATTTAATAATACATATGGTTTATATAATAATTTATATGAAATCATGGCGCTTTAAATCAAACAGACGGTATAGTACAAACCTTGAAATTGTACTTTAATATAGAATCATACGAATAGAAGAAAAATCTAGAATATCCTTTAATTATAAAATGGAAATCAGGGTGCTACACTAAAAAGAATCTTTACATAAATTTACATATGTTTTTTCACTAATAATTCCGTGATATTCCACAACTTGCTATAAAAATACATTATTTATCATTAAGTGGTCTTAAACTTTTGGACTGTAGTGTATTCAATTCTGTGTTGGGAAGAATTGTTGAAGTTTTTACCTTAAGGTTATAGAAAGTAAACGAAGGTATTAACTATGAGATCTTTTAAAGTGTAGCGATTTTAAATGATCTTAGTATGATTTATAGTTTGTAAATCCAGGTTTTGGAATGATAAACTTTGACATGACGTGAATGAAACGAGCTATTACTCATGTTTTATCGTAAAATCTAAGACGTGCGTATAATTACTTCACACCATCCACATCTTTGTATTCTTTGGAGGTCCATTGTAACCTAACAGTTATTCATAATAAGAAAGCGTACGTCCGGAACATATTTTTCTATTTTTGAATTTAAAGTTCACTCATTCGGGTATTTATTTATTCATATAGTTTAAATATTTCCAGTAATCAATGAATTTACAACTTGTTAGTGTATATTTAACTTATACTACATGGGCATAAATTCTTGCACTTAAATACGACAACAGACCATGAAATGAGTTCGCATCTTAGTGTAATGACTAAATGTCGGCAATTCTCGACGTGCAGAGAGCCGATATGCCTCAAGACTAATTAGTAATCACTGATTACAGAACTCATTAACGCACCGCGGTAACGCCTTCTTCCTTTCTTGCTTTATTATCCCCTTAAAAACCAATTCGAAATTATAATTAAAATAAAAATTGTTTCCTTTTTTTACAGATACTGCACAACGGAGAGACAAAGAACACAAACAAATTATCAGGGCATTAAGAGAAACTGTAGGGAAAGAGGAACGCTATTTGAAGATCCAGATTTTCCTGCCGGACCTCGAGCACTTTATCATCACAAAAAACCAGCGTTTCATCCCATTGTTTGGATGAGGCCACACGTAAGATTTTTGTCATTCTTGCTTATTGTGTTCGTTTAAAATGAAAGAAAAAATATGTAATGCATAATTCCGCTACAGCTGCACGGGTTGCCAAAATTTCAGAACAGTTGGTACTAACGGTTATAATAATTAGTACCTGTACATTATGCATGAGATTTTAAGCAGACTTTCATAACTGCACATTATCTTTTTAATTCAATGTGAAATACCGCTAAAAAGCAAACTTGTGCATTATACACGGTTTTAATTGTTCTCTAAAACATTTTCTTCCTTTCTTCGTGCATTTCATTCTAAACGATTAAAATGTATATATAATATTTAATGATTGATTCTAATTCTTTAATTTTCTTGACAATTGCGTCCTGTATCGGAAAGGTCAAGCTAAAAAGATTTATTCATTCATGAATGACTAGGAAGATCAGATCTGGGGAATCTGAAGTAGGGTAACTTAGGGAAGACCAGAATAAAAATCGAACGGATGCACAATATGTGCATTGGAGGGACTAAATTTCCGTGTACTTAACTGTAACCCGCGCCCATTGAAAGACAGCGTTAAGTTTTTTAACAATCTGTAATAAGCAGGTCTAAGGAGTCTAAAGAATCCTTGTAAAGTATGCATGACAACGTCACAGAAAAACTAGCGGCTTTTGATTTGAGGTATTACAAATGTTAATACTTCATTTTCTTAGGGAACAGGTGGAACTTTGAATGACCATTTAGGGCATAGAAACCGCTCATTTACAGAAATGAATTGCATCGATGAGTTTGTCCACCAAGATACATATTGTGCATATCGGCAATCGAGTGGAAGGCCAAACCAAAATATCCCAATAATATTGTAGAAATGGTAGTACCATGATATTAGAACATTATAATAATATACATAATTATTAGTCTTTAAATGTTAATTAATAAAAAATAAATTAATAAAAAAAATATGTAACAGTAATTCTATTCTATTCTAATAAATAGTATATAAAAGTGAGAATATTTTCATAATTTAATAATTAAATCTATGCAATTCTTTCTGGAGAGCTTATCTACAACTACTACCTTTTTGATAAAAGTGCAGTGTGGTGTGTAACTTGATAAAAACTAATTTTACGTGATTTTAATAGTGTGGTTCACGATTATATAGAATGGCATTGTATTTCAATACACGTTTGGCAAGTAGATAGTTTATTTTATATTGTATTGAATTGATAAATAATTGAATTCTGTATATTTAAATATTTTATAACTTAAATCTTAACTAAACATGCCACCTTCATGCTCCCTTTGCGAGGATGCTTTTACATCTAAATCGCCAGGCCTATCCTGTAGCGGCCCATGTAAAAAGAATTTCCATCTTTTATGCATTAAGCTACCTACAGACTTGTCATCGCTACTGAAAAGTAATTGTGGATTAATTTGGAAATGTTCGGAGTGTATTAATAACCCAATGTATCTCAATCGCATCGAGACCCTACAGTTACTGAATGATAAGGTTGTAACGGTATAATTTCTAACGGCTTCAAATACGTGGGATTTTACAGTTATATTTACAAAAATCTTAGGTTCAGCTCTGTAAATTTGCATTCTTTTTAAAATATAAGTGTTTAACAAAAATGGGGGTCGAGGCTTTCGCAGTTTTAGAGAAAAAATAGATATTTGCTTTTTTAGATGCTGTGCGCTGATTAGTTAAGCCAAAACATGCGACTCGTTGTTGATTGGGTACTTAAGAAAAAATCGATATTGGTTCGGAGTGAGACCTCGTCATTGGCTGATCTAGTAATGTATTTCTACACGGAAGTAAAAATGTGTTCCTCCGCGAGATCAGGGTGGTAGCGTCGCTTCACAAAAGAGACTTCTGTTCAAGCCCTTGCGGCGAGCGGTCGATATTATAAAAATGCCGTTTCGTTTTAGTGATATGGAATTTGAAAGATAATTCTAAATACAGTTCTCGTTTAGTCTAATAGACTGCCGGTTTTCGGGTGACCGGAGAATCTAATTGAAAGAATCTACAGTTAATAATATCGTTGGATAAAGTGTTCGTATAATAATCGAAATATGCGGTTTATAAAAATATCGTTGTACAGTTGGGGACTCTCTTGGAAGTTCGTGCTTCTGAAAAGTGGAAATCCGATTTTCCCTAATAAAGTGGAATCAAGCTAATACAGTTCCAGTTTTGTAATTCCGTTAAATACTATACCGTACCGAAATAAATTAACATTTATAGACTTTCTTCTCCGTAATCGAAATCTCGATTAATAAATAACTCGTGCTATGTGCCTTCTAAATTCAGTTCAGAATTAAAGAATATGTGTGTTGTTTTAGTGAAAACAATGAACTTTGAAATGGTTATCAAAACAAATAGCCAAATTTTTATGGAACTTTTATGGTTGCATTTAGTTATTGCAGTTAGGGGTGAATTTGTAAATTATGATTCACCATATCCAGATTTTACGAGGGTTATTCCCTTGCATCTTTAATTTATGAAAGAAAAATCCAGATTTTCCAGTTCCCATTTGCAGTGACGCTGTCGTCAAATTTTGTGCAGTTTATCGTTGATTTTGGTTTGTGATTTACCGAAAATAAAAGGTATTGTGACTATTGTTTTTTAGTGTTGATCCTTTATGTAAACCTTTGTTTGAACTTGTAGTAATTTTTTATAGTTGTTTCTCATTTAATAGAAATTCAATACAATTTTTTTATCCATTAAATTTTATTATCAACAGAGCTCTTAGGCAGGGACTTATTGTTTAAATTCTTGTATGTAAAATTCGTAATCCTTTTATATTTTTTTATTTTGGTTTTTCTAAATAAATATAATTTTAAAGTTAATAATAATTGGTAAAACGGAACCATATAGTTATGAACACCATATTTCATTTTACTTCAAAATTTTCAAATAAACAAAATCTTGCTTGTTTTATATAATATTTTATTCATTTTCTGGTTAATGGATTCAATAAATTTTAAAGCTTATTCAATTAACATCTTTGATTGTTTGTTTATAATTACTTAAGCTTCATAACCAGATGGCGCCCTTCTTGTGTATGTTTTGTGTTTTATGAAACCTTTATCCATTACTTTATAAATTAGACAACTGCAGAACCAATACCTACGACCTGAACTTTAAGAATTTGTAAGATAGAGCTAAATCTCAAGCTGTGGCAAATATTTTTGAGTTTTCAGTTACAGTAAGTATGAATAATTTTTATAGTTAGTTTATTGTCATTTAGTCTGACAGAAAAACGAGTGTTTCAAGGTAAATGAAATAATTAGTTCTTTGAATACCAGCATTGAAGCATTTAAAAAATCATTTATAACATCTACTATCGAGAAATTGACCAATTCCATAAATCTTAATTCTGCTGCTTTACCAACACCTTCTACTGTTACCTACGCTGAAAAACTTGCTGCTGCTCCAAAAACCAGTATAATTGTGAAACCAAAAGACTCTTCTCAAAGCAAATCTACCACAAAATCAGATATTTTGAAAACCATTGATCCTGTTACTTCGAAGATTCAGATAAATGATGTCAAATCTGTAAATAAAGGAGGAATAATGCTAAGTTTAAATAAGAAAAGTGATGCTGACAAGTTTAAAACAATCGCAGAGCAAGGTCTATCTGACAACTATGACATTTTAAAAACCATTATGCCACGTATTAGAATTGTAGGAATGTCTCAGGACTTAGATGATTTCTCCTTATGTCGTTTTTTACTTAAGCAGAATTCCGATATAATCAATGATGAATCCACTTGTAATTTGATTAGACATGGTCCTACAAAGAAGAACTCTAACAGGTTTCAAGCTGTATTTCAAGTAGATACTGTTACTTATAAGAAGATGTTAAATGCTGGACGTGTTATGGTTGGATTAGACTCCTGCGAGGTTTACGATGCTATCGACATCTTACGTTGTTTCAGATGTAATGGTTACCATCATTCTTCAAAAAACTGTCGAAATGCAATAAAGTGTCCGTTCTGTGCTGTCAGTGCTGATCATTCTATCAAAGATTGTAAATCTAAAGATCTTTGTTGTAGCAACTGTGTTCTATTGAATAACAAAAATAAATCAAACCTTGACACATCACGCAGCGTGGGATCGGGAAAATTGCCACACGTATATTCAATTAATATCTAAATTAAAGAGTGATGTGCTTCTTTCCTTACAATAGCAATCACAGTCTTGTGTTCAGAATGATAATAATTTATTATTTTCTGCAATGTCTCGCGTCTCTGTTGATTTGTCAAATACCGACAACTCACTATCCATCGACAATCACTCCTTGGAAATTTATTACCAAAATGTTAGAGGTCTTAGATCTAAAATTTCTACGGTTTTTAACACTGTACCATATCTTGATTATCATCTTATATCAATGTCCGAAACGTGCTTAACTAATGATATCTTAAGTTCTGAACTATTTCCTGCAAACTTTCTTGTTTTTCGAATGGATAGGGATTTAGAAGCTTGTTGTGTTCCTAGAGGTGGTGGAGTGTTAATAGAAATTAACAGTGACATGCGTTCTCTTAACGTTGTTAGCTTAAATCTCTCTGTTTTTGACCAGCTTATTCCTTCTATTGATGTAGTTCGAATTAAACTTATCGTTGATGCTTTAACATTTCTTGTTTTCTCCTTGTATATACCACCAGGACTGTCTCCTGAAAGCTTGAAATTATTTCTCGATACCTTCTCTACTCTGGATATATTAAACAGCAATAGTAAAGCGGTTATAATAGGAGATTTCAATATCCCTACCTATAACAGTCATGTTGAAGACAGATCATACCTCGTTCTTAGTAACTATCAAAATTTCCTTGGACTTGATCAATACAATTTCAATTTCATAGTAAATTCGCTTAATAGAACTCTAGACTTGGTGTTTTCTGACACCAATATTGTTGTTACCAGGGATATGACCCCCTTAGTTGAGGAAGACAAATTTCATCCTGCTCTTTGTATTACAATTCCAGAGTGCCAGCCAACACTGCGTTTTTCAGCAAATACGCAAATAAAGAAGAAGGCCTATAACTTTAAAAAAGCAAATTTTCCTATTTTATATTCTGCTTTATGCAACATTGACTGGTCTTTTCACGATTCTTATACTGACACTAACAGTGCCTGTGCTGAGTTTTATAAAATATTGTATAAATTATTTGATGAAACTATTCCATTATTTCAATCCAATAAATCTTGCCGGAAATATCCTCCTTGGTATAGCAAACGTATAATACGTTTAATACGCAAAAAGAGTAAAATTCATTCCAAATATAAGAAATATGGTTCCACATTTCACTACTCTTTGTATAGAGAGGTACGTTTACGTATTAAGAAAGAAACATCAATTGCCTATAAGAAATACATTGTCGATATACAGTCAAATATTTCAGCCGATCCAAACAAATTTTGGTCGTATGTGCACACAAAAAAATCTGAAACTCGAATACCTGGCCTAATTGAGGATCATAATGGACAACAGTTTGACACACCAGATACCATCGTTGAGGCATTTCGTAACTATTTTTCAAGTGTTTATATACAATCCAACCCTTCTATGGTTAATAACTCTTCATCCATAAACAATTTGCCTTTAATTAAGATTGATTATATATTAGAAGACGACATCATGACCGCCATAAAAAAAATTGAAAAATAAGTTTACATCTGGCGTGGATATGGTGCATAGTTTTCTTATTCGCGACTGTGCTTCTGTGTTAGTAATGCCGTTACATTCGTTGCTTAATCTTATACTACGTTCATCAACATTTCCTGATACCTGGAAGCATGCACGTGTCTCTCCTGTTCTTAAAAAAGGAAGTCCATCTACTGTTAGAAATTACCGACCTATTTCTATAATATGTAATTTTTCCAAAATCTTTGAGACAATTATTTATAACGTAGTCTATTCGCACGTCAATCAGTATATATCTCCGTCTCAACATGGTTTCGTGTCAAAGCGATCTACAGTAACCAACTTGGCTTATTTCACACAGTATGTATCAGAGGTTCTTGATTGTAGGGGTCAGGTGGATGTAATTTACACGGATATTGCAAAAGCCTTGATCAAATTGACTTATACATACTTTTAAATAAATTAGAAATAATTGGTTTTTCTCAGTCTTTAATAAAATTATTCACTTCTTATTTATTTGATCGTAAATCTCACATTGAATACCATAGTGTATCCTCTTCCTTGTTTACTTCTACCTCAGGTGTTCCACAAGGATCAAATCTTGGCCCTTTGCTTTTTCTTATTTTCATTAATGACCTTCCTTTGAGTATAGACTGTGAAAAGTTATTGTTTGCTGACGATTTAAAACTATTTACTTGTATAAACAACATCGCTGATTGTTCCGCTCTACAAGTTAATATTAATCTGTTAAGTAATTGGTGCCAAATAAACAATCTTAACTTAAATGTAGATAAATGCTCTGTTATGACATTTACTAGGGTACGTCAGCCTATACTCTATAATTACCATATCAATAATCGCACACTGAATCGCGTAAATACTGTTAAAGATCTTGGAATATTGTTCGATAGCAAACTCTGTTTTGCTGAATATATTAACCAAATTGTTTTGACATCTAATAAAACTTTGGGTTTCATATATCGGAATTGCAAAGATTTTTCGAACAAGATTTGTATAAAAATATTATTTCTTGCATTTGTCAGATCAAAGCTCGAATATGGATCGTTAATTTGGAGTCCCATCTATAATACTCATATAAATCGAATTGAATCTGTTCAGCAGCACTTTGTAAAACTGGCCTCTTATTTATCCACAGGAATATACGCAACTCACCACTTGCAATACAGTAACTCCCTTGTAGCTTTTGACATCGTTTCTTTAAAAACTAGGAGGATAGTGAGTAGTATAAAATTTCTATATAATTTAGTTCATAACAATGTTGATTGTTCAAATTTATTGCAGAAAATAAACTTTAACATACCTGCACGCAATTTCACCTTTTTCTATTGCAATACTGCACACACTAATATTATGAAATCCAGCCCGGTAGCTCATATGTGCGACAATTTTAACTCCATTTCATCGCAATGCGATATTAATTCAGACTCTTTGATATTCATAACTAATGTAATCTTAAACAATTACGAAAATACTGTACAAAATTAAACTAAATAGTTATATAATTTTGTTACATAATTTTTTTTAAGCTCTTTTATATTTAAATTTTTTTATTGTTGATTATTATACCTATGTATTTATTTAAGAATTTTCCTATTGTAGGTTCATGACCTGTAAGGAAATAAACTATTATTATTATTATTATTAAAAAAATTAATAAAGGCTTTGCTTCAGGGATTTCTTATAGTAAAACCTAATATTAAACTGCAAAAGGATAATTTAAAACTTCGAATGACCAACTACAGAATAGTAAAAATTCAATTACCTATATATAGCTAACGGGCTTTTTGAAAGTTTATTATTTAAATCATGAAAAGTTGAATAATTGGTTGACATTAACGTGGAACTGCCCAAAATAGACCGAATTTCTAGTATCCTTAATGCAATTAATCCAGTCAAGCTGAATCCCCGAAAGTGATGTAACTTAGAAATACAAATTAGTCATTGATGGGAGAGCTAACACTTGTAAATAGTCGTAAGGTATCCGCGTAGTTAACACGAGTTGATATAATATCAAAGCAATATTGTACATGTACATGGATAATTGGGAAAGGCCAGATACGAACAAAATGAAGCATACCTGAGAGACAAAGTGTAGAACGTAGTATTTTACATGATCTTGCACCGATTTGATCGATTCTACACCGTCAGTACTTTAACACCCTACAAAACGTAGTATTCCCAATTATTTTTTTTAGCATAAGGTTGGTAGTAACGAAGCAGGAGATACAATGTGGTAAAAAGCAAGAAGAGCTTGATTATAATTCATTTATGGTTCGTCTTCTACGGTCGGTAAGTAGGACAGTTAGAAGAGTGGATCATTCTACATTTTGGAAAAAAAGCATTCCTTCATTCATAATATCACACCATAGAATAAGGGAAACCGTAGTAGTATCAAACAACTTAAAAAATTATATAAATCTTAATGGTTTTGTTAAAGAGTTCAAAGTTCAGGCACTGAAACAGTTAATTAGTCTATATTCCAAGAGCTAGCAACGGGTTTGCTTACAGTATTTTTAACAAGCGTATAACTGCTATGGAAGGTCCCTTTGAATATACTGAGAAGGGAATCCGACGTCTGGCAACTCTGCGGTGGTGGTTTTAGCGCCCTCGCGCTTCTGAAGAGTGTAAAACAACTACTTGCATAATAAAAGTAACCATTTAAAGTAAAATAACAAAGCTGGGATTTATATATTATTATCATAACACCTTCAGTATAGTATATGTAAAAAGCTAAATCGAAATTGTGAGAGAAACAAAGCGACAGACCATAAACCACATTTGACATAAGTGTGGTAGAGATAGCCTTATGCAGACGCATGAGTGCGAACGAGACAGTCTTATGCGGGCACCCGGATACAAGAGCGCGTATGGGGAATGATCGTCCATACGCATTAGTTATTTAACTATTTTAATAACTTTTAACGTTTTAACAAATACTTTAATATGATTAATACCGAAACTTATTTTGGAAAATGGGAGACAAAATTTAATACTTTAATCGAAAAAACTTAACTTAGCGCTTAGAAGCACAGCTATGTGAAGATGGCGCTTCAAGAATGTCGCATATTCTCTTCTGCTAAAGCATATGAAGTTTCCACCACAATTTCGATCTAGCTTTATAAATATACCATACTGAAGCTGTTATGATAATAATATATAAGCCACAGCTTTGTTATTTTATTTTAAATAATTACCTTTATTATACAACTTTATGCGAATCTGGCGTAAACTTGCCACTCGCAAACAAGTCTGTAAATTTTTTTATTCATATAACAGATGCTTATCTTTAGCATAGCAAAGCGCCAGACTTGTTCTTATACTGTTTTCTTAGTACTTTTTTTACACCCTTCAGAAGCGCGAGGGCGCTAAAACCACCACCGCAGAGTTGCCAGACATCGGGTTCCCTTCTCAGTATATTCAAAGGGACCTTCCATAGCAGTTATACGCTTGTTAAAAATACTGTAAGGAATTCGTTGCTGGCTCTTGAACTAACTTTTTCGTAGAAATATTTGTCAATAGAATATACAGGGTATCCCGTTTAACGGTAAACTTTAACCGGATATGACGTCATCCGAATTTCTTAAATGAAACCATTAGGTTTTAACCGTTAGGTATTCCATTCGATAGCAGGTGTGATTCTGAACAAAATAGTATGAAGGTACCATTGGTCTAAAATGTATAATAACCGAACTACAACCAATTAACCGGTTCTGTCTAGTTCACTTCTTTATATATTTCAACCTTCAGTTTACTCTTAAAACTAGTATTAGAACCCATTTTAGAATATTTGCTAGTTTCGGATATAACGTTGATATGATTTTTCTAAACGGAATCATTAGATTTTAAGTATGCCAATGCAAGTGTGATTCTAAATAAATGGAGGTACCATAGATCTGCTGCTAGAACATTTGCTGATATCGTATATGACGTCATCGTGTTTCTTAAATAGAACCACAAGAAAAGCATGCCAATTGGTAGGTGAATATTAAGTATTATCAAGTATTAAGGTACCATTACTCTAAAATGTATAAAAACGGAGTTAGAACCAATTAGCGGATTCTGTCTCGTTTAACGTTTAACACTCGATCGATCAAGCAATCTACTGGCTATCGCAATGAAGTTAATGAAGTTATTAGTATCGGATATGACGCCAACGGGATTTTTCTAAATGGAACCATTAGGTTTTATCTATGCCAATCGACTGCAAGTGCGATTCTGAAGAAAAGGTATTAAGTTAATAACCGAGCTAGAGCCAACTAACTGGTTCTGTCTCGTTTAACGCTCCACGTCAGAACCTAAAGTGTGGTTCTATTATGTTTGAACAGTACATTGATTTATCTTTAGATTATACCTTAATGAACATAGAAGTGCTTTCAAGATCACAAGTATTAATTAACCATTGACACCGTAATGTTCAACTATTAACGACTGAAATATCTACAAACCAATATGTTGCCTGGAGACTATTATGTACTAACTTCCAGAGTCACATATAATATTGATTTTCTAAAGAATGATGATGTAGTAGTTTGATTTAAAGAGTTCTAGAGGTTCTTAGAAAAATGTTCTAAAAGCTTACCCGAATGATTGAGTGTAGAACGTTAAACGAGACAAAGCCTGTTAATTCGTTTGAACACCGGTTTTATGCATTTTAGACCAATGGTACCTTAATACTTTTGTATTGAGAATCACACTTGCTATCGATTGGTATAATTAAGATCTAATGTTTCCATTTAAAGAAGTCCCAATGACCACGTCATTGGGACGTCATAGACGGTACAAGCAAATGTTTTAGAATGGTTTCTAATATTGGTTCGTAAACTAGAGATCGAAATATACTAATTCCTATTAATTTCGTTGAGATAGCCGGAAGCTTGTCGAATTGATGAAGTGTAATAATAATAATAATTTTTTACCCAACAGACAAATCCAATTATAGGACAAAACAGTAATCATATAATAGATATAAAATAAGTAAATCTAACACTAATATTAAATATATAATAGGAACAATAACATAATACTAACATAAAACGACAAATAACAAATATAATAAATATATTGCGGTGTTGTCAAATCACCGTATTGAAAATTTTATCAACAACGGAACGGAACCGTTGACACAAATATTTTTATATCGGATTTAAATTAAAAGAGGGACATGCTATGTCATGGGCATAATTAATATAAAGGCTATACATAGGACCATAGTTAGGTTCATTTATACTTAAATTAAAAATTAAGATTAAAGATTTCATGCAAACATAACCTAGCTTCTTATGCATTAATAAATAGGTTTCATTTTAGAAAAAGGATATCAATTAGTTAGATTGCTTGATCATAAACACGTTTATGCAACCCAAGTTACACTTTGGGACGGTTTCCCACTTGTTAGGAGGAAGTAATTTCCATATTTAAATTTACAGATTACGATGTTTAGCGTTAGATAAATTCTTCTATTTTCCAGGAGGCCAGCTCAAGTTTATGTTGCTAATTAGCTGAAAATAGATTAATTAGGTCAATCTTATTATGACTCATATAATACAATTAATTTTTGAATTTGTTTATAAGATTTCTAATCACTTCAATTAATGAAGGTATTAAATTCTGTCGTTCGTGTTGATATGACTGTTATAGACTCTTATCCTGTTTTTCCTCACCATTGTTTTGATGTAAGTGATTAGAGCATTGTATGCTGGACATTTTGAGTATAAATTGATAAACATTGACTTAATATTTAAGCTGGCACTTGTATATGCATTAATCGGTGTTCGTACTCTAAAAAAATTATGATTATAGTAAATTGTAAAGATGTTTCTATGGAGAGATTATTTGGATTACCTGTGTCATGTATTCATGTAACTAGGTTGTAAAGGATGTACCTTGATTTGTTGAACTTTATATGTAATTAGATCGTAACGAGATATGTACATTGTCTATCGTTTTTCTTGAATATCTTCGTTACGATACATTTTGGGACAATGAATGTATTATACTTTTTTGATCTTCGTTTCAAGGGCTAAAATTCTGTAATATTAGATTTAGGATTGATTAGTGATGATCCAGAACAACTATGCCAGATTAGTGACGTCACAAGCTTACTCGATGTTCCGTTGTTTTAAAAAAAATGTCATAGTTTTCTTCTGTTTTGGCATAAACTATATAAGCTGGGGCAAATTGTAACAAAGTCAGTCGATAAAACGTACATGGCAGAATCTATGCCCGGCTCCGGATAATATCTGTAATTAATTTGAGGTTAGATAGTTAACCATATGTTTTGACGTAAATGTAATTGTATAAATAAAGTTTAAATTAAACTATAAGTGTTACCTGAACAATTTTCAATGATTAAAAGAAGATTTAATTATTGTGTAACAATTATTGAAAGTGAAAGTGATTGTCTTAATAAATTCTGATTGAATTTATTTTTTTGACATCGATCTACGTATCGACGATATTTTATAAACAAGAAGTCAGCTGATTGGTTTCATTGCAGTGTTACCAATAAAAAGGATTAACTTTTAAAAAGGGGAAAATATATCGTAATATACAAGGTTGGTTATAATGAATGATTCTTGTTAATTCCATTAATAATAATTAACTTGTAAAGTTCATCCTGAAATATAAAACTATTTGGTTTAGTTTATTAAGTTCTTTTGAGAATTTATTTCATTTGAAGTAAATAAAACAACTAAATTTCTTTAATATAAAATTTATTTTCATTTGATGAATATTTTTATTTATAAATAAATTTCATTTGTGTTGGTCTGTTCAAACGAATGACCGTACTTATCCTATGTCAGGTCACTACAACTATTTCTAACGTTTGAGCAAACCTGAGAATTTATTCTCAATTTTCAATTGTATTATTTTCAATAACATTTTTTTTACTTTGACTTTCAATTTGAATTTTTATTTTGTTCGTTAAATAAAGTTTATGTGTTTTCAATTTTACATATGTGTTTAATTGATGTTAATACAGCATCCAGCGTTCTTTTCTTTTGAATTCAGAGTTTAGTAGTAGTTGTCCAGCTTGCAGGAGCTTTAGTGCTTACGATATAAGTTTTTCTTCCTTTCCAGGCATAAAAGTAAATAAGAGTCTCGTAATTCGAATAATTTATGCTTTACTGAGCAAACCTGAGCTAGCTGAGAGGAATAAAGAAAAATATTTGTGGTGTATTCTCATTTCAATCCACCGTATATAATTTATGTTTATATTTGGAACGGTGGACATATTGTATTTTATTTTATCTTCAAAGATCACCGCAATATGTACTATATGAACATATGTAAATATAATGTGAAAATGTGCAATAACAGGAAAACAGCATGCCGAAATAATCTAAAAAAACAAATGAATCTATTGTACTGCAAAGATGTCAGTGTATAGTCGGTTGGCATTTTCAACCATATTAGAAATGAGCTCTGAGTTTGACATTGGCTCTCACTGCAGTATCTTTAAATTTATTTGCAAAACTTGCATTTATTCTGGGCACATGGAGAAAACCTGACTCAATAGTTCGTGGGAGTCAATCCTGTTGTTAATCAGTTTTGCCAAGGATTTGTTTGCTTGAACGTAAGATATTTTAGACGTTCTTTCTATGCGTTCAACAGGTAATTGTGCTGTCAGTTAAAAAGGATACTTTTTAACATATAGACTAAGTTTGAAATTCAAACATCAAGATGCAAGAGTACCAAGGTCCTTCTGTATTTTTGCAGATTCTTCGGGAGATTCTATACGGTTGAAAATCTTAACATCGTCAGCGTACGCAAGAACATGACAAGGTAGACTCGGTAAGAGGTGGTTCTAAAACAGGAAAAAACATCAGCGGTCCGAAGTTTGA
This sequence comes from Agrypnus murinus, assembly GCA_929113105.1. Taxonomy (NCBI): domain Eukaryota; kingdom Metazoa; phylum Arthropoda; class Insecta; order Coleoptera; family Elateridae; genus Agrypnus; species Agrypnus murinus. The sequence continues at coordinate 35,929,088 of OV816025.1, read as the reverse complement.
GTTTTAAACGGGACAGAACCCGTTATAGTTGGTTCTAACTTTGTTATTATGCATTTTAAATGTATGGTACCTCAATACTATTTTATTCAGAAGCGCATTTCTTATTGATTGACATACTTAAGACCCCATATCCGGTACCAAGAGATAATCTAAAATGGGTTCCAATAGTGGTTTCGTAAACTAGAGGTCGAAATATACTAACATTCGTATTAATTTCATTATCCGGAAACGTGTCCGAATGATTGAGTGTAGAGTGTTAAACTGAAACCCTGTATATTAGATCTTACTTGAAGAAACATAATTCAAATTATGTCGAGGAATGTTACGAAATATCTCTACTTCCAGTTCGCCTCACTACCACCCTAGCGGATCTTGTGTCCCACATCCATCTTATTTTAAGTGAGTTGATAGGGAATGAGACACTTTTCGGTTGAATCGGGATTGAGACTATTTCTCTCGCATCTTTGGCGTAAGAAATATTCCTTGAACTATTGAGAGCCAAATAAGATAATGTCTAGTAGTATCTGTGTGTTGTACGACATATAATTAATATCAATGTTAATGTAATCTTAATGCTACCAACCTAGAAATACCCATTAAATATAATGTCATATTAGAAACGGAATGAGCTCTAGGTTATTCAGGTAGCATCGAGCCCCATCCAGGGTTGCCAGACGTCCTGGATTCTGTTGGATTGTCCGGCGTTTAAAGCTTTCTCCTCGCGTCCCGTGATGTAACCATATTGCCCCGCAAGGTAATTAATAAGTACTATGTCATTGCAGTCCCAGAGGATGGTTGCTATAAGCTTAACGAACGTTTGTTGAAATTGAATTTACAAGAAGGCTTTTCGTAATTTTTTCGCCATTGCATAGACTCCTGCTGTGATTCCGGGTTGTACTGGTAAATCCAAGTTGCTTCAGAGTGCGGCCATAAACTAGATCCAAAGCATTCTCTCACATTTCCAAAAATTGGAAATCGGGCGAACGCTGTTAACATTCTGGGAACCCTCCGAGCGGTTACCTTGTTCATATGGTTGTGTAAAATCTCTCCAACACCTTCTTTGCTCATGTTCAACTCCTCTGCTATTTGGCGCGTCCATTCCTTTACGGTTGCATACGACCATGCAGACTATTTAGGAATATATATTTTGCACTTTTCCCTTTTTAACTAGATATGTACTGATAGTTATTTATGGTACTAGTGAGTAAGTAAGATATCGCACAGTATTCCAACTCCTTTTCACATTCTCATTGAAATGGTTCGACTCGACATTGTGATAACGTTACTTACTCACAATCGAAAAATTTGATTAAATTACAACTTTGAAGCAAGCCTACGAATGCACTACAACGCAAGCGGTTTCTATAAACATTTCAAGTGTTCAAGGTTCACTTTCCGTCAGACACCCCTCGTATATATAAATGTTGGTTATTTATTTTATGGATCCAAAACGTGGTACTCCATCTACCGCGTTCCCAGGGGTAAATAGCTGTTGAGTCTTCTGCTTTACGTGAGTTTAATTGTAAATTTCTTGTTCTCAAAGCGATCTTTTAAAAGCTTCCAAGCTACTAGATAATTGTCATTACTGATTTCTAGTGAATTAATAACCTTCAAGGCTTCGCCCTTCAAAACAGATTGTAAATAATAATATTTTTGAATATTAGCAAGATTAGAATTGTAATGAATCAACGAAGAGAAAGTGTCATGGAAATTTGACCACCTTTCGTATGATCCATCAAATTTAGGTAATGTGACGGAAGGTAATTGAATTTTAAATTGATTACACTGATGAGGAGGTGAAAAACTTAGTTTGCGGCTGTACACTTGGAAGTGCGCTAGAAGTAGATTTTTTATAATCATTAAAAATTTGTTTAGCTTTAGCAATAGTACTAAAATATTTATCCTCGAACGCTACTCGTTCATCAAATTCTTTTTTGTCCTCAGACGTATCGTGCATTTCTATTTGCAATTGTACATTGTTGAATTCATTATAATTCAATTCAATTCTCTCTAGACGAGAAGCTATTTCCATTATTTTGTCATAATTCACTGTGTCACTTATGAAGTTGGTGAAACGAGTCAACTGACTTTTAAATCGGCCTCTTATAGCTACCAATCTTTTGAACTCTATGGGATCTTCAGACTCTGCCATGGTTAATACTAAATTTACTATAACAGTGAAAAACTCTTAATTTCAGAATGATGCTATACCACTCAAATCAAGAAATATGCAAATAAACATAAATGTCAAACAGCATATAAATTTGTACTACAAGGTATGAAAATGATAACAAATAAATAGAATCGATTTTAGTTAATGTATAACAGCAATATGTAATGAAAAAAGAACGGGCTTACGGATTTCCCTTTGATCTTTTCTCAATAGCCTCCAGTAGACAGACAATTCTTCTCGATAACCTCCAGTAAGCAGGCAATTTTTGTAATAATTCAGTGGTAAAGGTAATCCTAGTAACTTTGACTGCTTAGCCTCCAGTAGGCAGGTAATGGACGAAAGTATCCTTGAATCTTTAACTGTAGCCTGATAGTAGCACTTGAAACTAACCTTTTTCAACAAGCTACGAATCCGGCTCGAAGGACCAAAATGTTGAGTCTTCTGGTGCTTTTCTTTGATAACCATTAACTCGGTAGCTGAATAAATTGTGGACTGTAATTTTCTGGTTTTTTATGTAAAAATTTTTTATTTTTATGTAACTTTTTTTTAATAGTAATAGTTTTTATATTGATGTAGGTACATTTAATTACATTTTATTATAAATCTCAATAATAACAAAACAAAAACTTTTTACGCTTTCTATTTTGTAAACTGCCCAATACTGATGTCGGATGTGGACAACAGCTGATGCAGGTAGTTGGAACCGGTATATGCATTTCCGAACGTCTATGGCGCACCTTTATATACGCAACTTACAAAACTATACCTTTGTTTAACATACTATATATCCCTAACACGTTATTCATATTCGCTGAAGAGAATAAAAACGTAAAAAATGCACACACCCATGAGACAATTTCAATTTTAGGTTATGTTTACTGGTACATTTTTATTTACCAACTACAGATCTCGATCTACGAATCATGGATCCGATAGACGAACGGGTATATACTGGCTAATTCCCGAGCGCTGGCAGAGCAGCATTGATACAATTTTCGGGCGATTTTCGGTATGTATCCGACACAATTTTCGAAAACCTTTTGATTCGAGCATTACCAATTGAATTCAAGCAAAAAATCATGAATTCTATTATTAAACTATGAAACTATGCGTCAAACCGCTAAAACAAATATGGCAGCCCTGGCCCCATCAAAAACCGGTTACCTAAATTAACACAGTGACTATGAAACAACAGAATGGGGTATTCAATATTTAACGTGTAATACGCTAAGGAAGCAATTGTGAATCTCTCCTATCAGTAAACTTCAGAGACCAGCAAGTTTTGAAGCTTCTATATAAAGTAAGAACTGCGAACATTTTTAAACGGAACTCAATTTTTTTTTGTATGTCAGAATATGACTTATTGCTTAACTAACTATTTATGGTACTAACTTTGGAGAGAGTCAAAATAGTTCCTGCATCGGTAAAGGTCATTTTTTTATTGATTAGTTACTTCGTCAAAAGCTTGAGCAAATAATAAATAACAAGCATAAATTGAGCATAAATAAATACATATATTATCTGGCAGCTTAGAATTTTATAATTTACTTCTTTTTCATGTAGTAACTTAGAAGCAGCTACGTGCAGTTATCAGATTAACCAGCTCTGGTTGAGAGGGAAGATACAGGATATTTTTGTTGCTGCACCTCTGATTTCTTCAGTTATGTTACTTTTTTCTTATGAATGAGGTGTTAAATTATCCAGCATCAGAATGAGCAAAGTAATCGAGTCAGGATACAAGTAATATTATTGCTCTAATAGTTTAGAATCTCCTATAATGAGCGATACCACGTCTTCTAGATCGGTCTTGTAGTTACGGCTTGTTCACTCTTACTTTCGAATCACATTTCATGACATCATTATTTTGTGGGTCCTCATTTTCATTTCTAATGCCTAGTTTCAGATCATGTACTTGGTTTTGTATTCTGGCTAGGTATCCTTTCAACTATTCAAATATTTTATCTTCTAAGTTTTTTTCCATAGGTTATTTATTTCTTGTAATAATTCTATAATCACAAACAGTTGTTATACAACTGCTTTAAGGCCACTAATTGTTACTTTGAGATGCATTACTTTGTCCTACGCCAGTAACTTTAGCTATTGATCAGTTTTGTTAATCTTAGTCTATCTAACAATAAGAGATGTACCTATTATACGTGATGTAGAGTCTGAATTAATTCTTCTACAGAGTTTTTACATTTAGTAAACATCTGCCTATACATACAGGGTGATTCAGAAATAAAGGTAATCGTTTAAATGGTAGGTAGAGGGGAGGCAGTAGAGTTAATTTACCTTGACAAGTATAGGTCAAAAACGAATCGTTTTCCAGAAAATGAATTTTAAAGTTTAATGAATTTTGGATCCAAAAGGATCCAACGTCAGGACCGGACCCAAAAATTCAATAAAACGTTAAAATTAATATTCTGAAAAACTTCGTTTTTGACCTACACTTGTCAAGGTAAATTAGCTCTACTGCCTCCCCTCTACCTACCATTTAAAGGATTACCTTTATTTCTGAATCAACCTGTATGGTATAGATGCGCTTAATAACAATATAAAAAAGTCATTGGAAAGAAAAGGAATTAGAAAATTAAAAGCAGTTACCCACTCCAGATTTCTTTAAACAATGGGGCTACAGTAAACTGTAACTGCACAACGTTTGTCTATATAGTGCTGTGTTTTTTATCAACTTTTCTGTTTTCAAAAGATCTAAAATATTTTTTTAGTAGAATGATATAAATTAAAGATCATTGCTATTTCCCATTTTACGGTTTCTCATTTTACGATTGTGCAGTTTTACACCTATGTAATTGAGACAAGCACTTTTTTACATATACGATTATAGTAAATTGTTAAATTATAAAATAATAATCAAGAGGGTGTTAAGTATCAAATAGAATGAAGAGGTGTAGAAAAAGTATATACCCTGTCGGTAAAGTAATTGATTTTATATGTTAATCGGTGATAAAAATCATCAGATTTATGTAGGGAGGAGTCATTAAATACGTCTAGAAGAATATACGAGGCTTTTAGAGCCTGGTAAGGACATGTAATGTAATTTGAGAACAGTTTTTTTGCATTTAATTGTGAATTTATTGCGTTTACCGTGGCTACTAAATTATTTTATTTATTCTTTTGCGTGGGAACGCGGAACGGGTGTATTATTATTTTAATTTTTTATTTAATACAACACTCAAGAAATCTCGTTTTATAATCGTCATAACTTCAAGATTAAAGAGATAACTAGGAGAAAATAAAAAAGAACATTTGCCGATGCTTTACTATTTATGATGGAAATAGTTGCACCTATAGATTTCTAAATTAAATATCTATCGCATCTTCTAATTACTCATAATTCTTCCTTGCTGTTTTTCATTATCTATAGAAACAAGAATATAAAGTGGATTTCGAAAAACATCATATACAAACTACGCAAATCTATTCACAGCTTTTTATGGATAATTTGGAAGATCAGATATTTGAATTAGATCTTTCTAAGCACATTATTTTTTGGTTTCGTTATGTTGATGACATTTTAGCTTGTTTTGACATTTCTTTTGAGGTTATGAATGAATTTTTAATTCTTATTAACAGTCTTCACACAAACATCACGTTTACACTAGAAACAGAACAAAATAGAACTATTAATTTTTTGGATTTAACTATTACAATCAATACAAACAATGAATTTGATTTTTCCATATACAGAAAACCCACAAGCACAGACGTCACTATTCCTAACGATTCATATCATCATAAAATGCATAAACTAGCGGTTTATAGATCTTGAGTACACCGAGCTTTAACTACTCCAATGAAACGATCACATTTTGAAAAAGAAATTTCAATCATCAAACAATTAGCACATGCAAACCATTATAACCATAACATGATTGACACTTTAATTCAACAAAAAGATTATAGGTTAGCTATCAGAAGAAGAAGACACTTAAATACAAGACACAAACTACATATCAATACCATACTTTGGCAAGATATCAGAACAAATTGCATCTATAATACGAAAAACCACGAATTACAAAATAACCTATAAAACTAACACCAACACTTTTTCATTTGTATTCAATGCTAAAGACAAAACACAAGGTATCATGAAATCCGGCATTTACCGTTTGAATTGTTCATATTGTAACTCGGTTTATATTGGGCAAACATTTAGAAATTTCGACATAAGATACAAAGAACACGTACGTTCTTATATACTTAAACATTCAGAAAAATCGAATTATGCCAAACACATTTTAGAACAGAACCACCAAATGACACTTCAAAACAACATTAAATTCTTACATTTTTGCAGCAACAAACACAAATTAGACATTTTAGAAGCTTTTGAAATATACAGACATAAACGCACAGTACCTTTAATGAATGAACAAACTGAGCTTAGTAATTCTCCTTTATTGGAAGTGTTAGATATTTAGTTTTTGTTATGTATTGTATCTAATTACCTATTTTCTGTATGTATTTATCCTTAGCAACGTGTTTGTTTATCAATCTTATCTACCTTTGATAATGACATTTTAATGTCGAAACAATATTGTCAGGCTAAGATAAACTAAAAAAACTAGTGAAACTTTGAATTAATCTTTTAATTTGATTATATTTCATGATTATGGAGTTCCACAAAGTAAGGCTGGAGATAGTAAACGCTATTCACAGTTTATTAATTAGTTTTCGTACATTCATCAAATATTAATTCTCGTATAGAAGGATTAGCAACTGTCTCTTATAAAAGTTAGAATACTACAATTTCTCGAAATTCCATGTGATGACGAAAAAAATAGTAACTAGAGGAGTACATGCTATTAAGGTTGGTAGCAAGTAAAGGGTTTAAAAAACGTTTCGATAGTTTCTGTAAAGACTATAGTGCGCTTTTATAATTGTTTATAGTGCGTTTTTACTGCATTTATGAATTTATTCCATTTGACTTAGAAAGATATTTATGACCACTCCATAAACTAGAAACAATTCAACAGAACAAGTGCAATACCAGGTTTTTTTCTAGGAAATAGAAAAGTGGAACTTTCGGGAAAAAATACTTTTAAAACGAATATTTGAGTTTTTGCACTAGGTAAAATTACTACCCGAGATTCCCAGGAATTGCCGGGACTTAAAGAAATTCGAATCCCGTGAATACAAAAATTGTCTAAACTCAGAAACACTAGAGATAAAATAAATTATTCGTTTTCTAAAGATCAGAAGATTTGCTTTATTGTCAGGAATTCGAATGAAGCAAATATCACTAGCACATTGGTACTTAATGTACATTTACTATTTAACATAAGGTTAATGATTTCTTCATAATTTTGGCAGTTAGCGATTGAATAGGTATTCAATGCGACTAGGTAGTTGTTTACTAATCCAGTGTTAATTTTCTCGCGATTTGTTTTTGACGATTCTCCCTCTACATGCAGCACTGTAAGAAGTAATTTAGAATACAATAAATAAAATCAAACGTTTTAAAAAGAATGTCAAAATTCAAGAAACAGAATCCAAAGAAACAGTGTTTTATGGGTTGTAGTCTTCAATTAAACAATTTAAAATTTCAGATCAGATATCAGGGTAAATAGTTAGGGTGGGCCGAAATTTTTTTATTGAACCCCCAGCTAGCGCATTGCACTTGAAATTTTGAATTTTTTCGAAAATCAAGTCATTTTACAAGTTTTTGTTTGGTTCTCAAACAATAATATTGTAAACTGCTATAGTGAAAATCCTTTAATTAAAGGTTTCAAAACACAACAAAAAATTAAAACCGTTAATATCTTTCAATTTAAGGTAGAGCAAAGGACTTAAAAATCGTTAAATTATTGCATTTTAAGCGCGCGGCAACTCTAGTTCGGCTCGTCGTCTTGCGTATAGCAGCCATTACTGCTTCTGTGTTCACTGCTCCCCCCTCCACTGACCAAGTTCCATCGATCAATACTCTTCCCACAATGCATTGAGCGTATGCTTGCTCCGCCATTTCGTGAGCTCTGCGATGCGTCAGTTTATGCTCAGTCGTACAGTGGCTGTGATGTTTTGTTGTGCTGTGGGTTTCTGTGTTTTTCTATCGTAGTTACCTAGATTGCGTTGCGTGATGGCTGCAGCCAAGAAGCTAACTCGAAGTGAGTTTGAGTGCCCGCTGTTTGGTCCCCCCAAAGACTTGCCTGTGTGTAAACTTCCTACGTATGAGGACGTTCTTCGGTGCTGTTTTCATGAACATTATAACATCGCCTTAGAGACTAATAAGACTGTTAGTTTTTCACGAGTTGCGAATATTGTAGCACCTAAAGTGAAAGCTTTATATGAAAAAGCTTCTATACCAACTGTGACAACCTACAGAATCGTCCAACTTATAAGTTCTTACCATGACAGTTACCGTAAGATAATGAAATCGTTTAAACGTGATCAAGAAAAAGAACCTTTTAAGAAGAGAGTTGCAGAATTCAAGAAGAAGGCATTGTTGCTGTTTGACATTGCCGCATGTAAGTGCAAAATTACACAATCTTGCAGCTGTCAAGAGATTCCTGATTTATGTGAATGTTTCATATCAATATCTTGTGAGTGCGAAAGACCAAAGAAAATCCCTAAACTTGAGCAGAAATGCATGTATCTTCAAAGAAATCTTGGGAAAGGTAAAATTGGAGATATTGATGTTAAAGAAACAAAAAAACAAACCCAAAGACATGAAAGAAAGTTAACTGAACAAAAAAAAATCCAACATTCACTTAACATTCCAGCCGTCATGCTCGAAGAGTGTTGAAATGGAGTTTAGTTCGTCCGAAGAAGTTGACAATGATATGGATGAAAATTATGAAGAATCGGACCGTGAAACTAAGCCACCATGGCAGATGCGCATGAAATTGAAAAATACCGCATTGACCAGTGATCGGTTCGGAATTTCAGACAGACAAGCGGCTGCTATAGCCTCAAGCGTGCTGCAAGATGTTGGTATCGTAACTGATGATGACCACTCCCATGTTGTTGACAAAAATAAAATTAGAAGGGGAAAAAATGTCAAACGTAGAGAACTTCAAAACCAGAGCTTAGAAGAACGCAATCCCCTCCAAGGACTTTACTTTGATGGAAGGAAGGATAACACCCTTGTTATTGAGAATGTCGACAAAAAACATTTTAGAAGAACAAGAACCTGGATCTATTTATGTTGGCCACATTACACTCTCAACTGGATCAGCTCAAAACATCGCTAATACTATTATCTCTCATTTGACTAACGCTGGTTTTTCCTTGGACGAACTAGACGTAATGGGATGTGATGGCACCGTAGTTAACACTGGTTGGAAAACTGGTGTTATACGTTCTATTGAAGAACACGTTAAAAGGCCGCTACAGTGGGGAATATGCCTTTTACACTTTAATGAGTTACCGTTCCAGCATTTGTTTCAAACTTTAGACGGTCAAACAACTGGGCCAAAGTCATTTAGTGGTCCAATTGGCACGCAGCTTAGTAAATGTGAAAAGCTTCCAATAGTGGATTTTGATAATGTTGATTGTGAACTACCAGATATTGATCGCAATATTTTAAGCAAATATCAACAGTACCTGCTGGACATAAGTTCAGCTATAAAGTCAGGCAACTGCCCTGAGGACTTATCTGTTCGTGAACCAGGTCCTCTTTCACACTCACGATGGTTGACAACGGCAAACAGAGTTTTGAGACTGTACGTAAGTGTAGAAACCCCTTCAGATGAACATAAAATGTTAGTATCTTTCATTCTCAATTCATACATGCCTGTATGGTTTAAGGTAAAGAAAAGCAAGTACTTCACAGATGGTCCTGGACACGTTTTTGAAGTTATCAAATTCACAAGATTTCTACCAGACAACTTGATTCAAGTGATTGATCCGGTGATTGCAAGAAACGCCTTTTTCGCCCATCCAGAAAACTTGCTCCTTAGGATGATAGTAGATAACAGAAAGCACATAAGAGAGTTAGGCTTCAGAAGAATTATCAAAGCAAGGATGTTAGCCTCCAAAACAGAGTCAGTAAGGAGTTTTCCACCTCCTAAACTTAACTTTCAGGCAACAGACTATACTGAAATTATTAATTGAAATACAACTGCACTTACACCACCACCATTGTTACGAAGAGTGACTAATGATGAAGTCTCGGCTAAAATCACTGCCGGTGAAACTGCTGACGAATGGAACTTTGGCAAATTTCTGTGCCACACACAAGCTGTTGAGCGCTGCGTTAAATTAGTCTCTGAGGCATCTCAAAAAGTCGTCGGCGCCAAGAACCGAGATGGGTTCATCAGATTAACACTACAGTCTAGAGCATCGATGCCAAAGTTTGACAGCAAGTGCAGTTTCAAGTTACCCAAAAATAAATCAGTAAAAGATTTTTGTATTAAGACTAAGACTATGTTTGTTAACACATGTTTTTTTAAATTTATAGTCAACATTTTACTATAATAAAAATTAAACGTTAATTTGTTCTTTTATTTATATCCTGTATGTATAGTCATTCTATTAGAAAGAAAGAAAAAGTTAAAAAAAAATAAAACATTAATAGGCTAACAACACACCACTCAGCATGAGACTACACCTTACCTTAAGAATGCTTAAAATGCAATAATTTAACGATTTTTAAGTTCTTTGCGCTACCGCAAATTGAAAGATATTAACGGTTTTAATTTTTTGTTGTGTTTTTGAAACCTTTAATTAAAGGATTTTTACTATAGCAGTTTACAATATTATTGTTTGAGAACTAAACAAAAACTTGTAAAATGACTTGATTTTCGAAAAAATTCAAAATTTCAAGTGCAATGCGCTAGCTGGGGGTTCAATAAAAAAATTTTGTTTGTTTGCATTTTACTTACCTATCCCAGAGGCAAATTTTCCGCGGTATAGCGTTTCGAAAAAAAATATTATTTTTTTTCGGCCCACCCTAGCTAAATAGTTAGATGACATGAGATACAGCAGATGACCTCGAATTTAATTGCTTACAAAATCTCGCAACCGCGTTTCGATCGATCATCATCTTCAGCATCAAACCCTGGATTTTCATTGCTTAAATTGTGAAAAAATAAAGTCTATGTCATATCATATTTAACAAATGCTCTCGATCTCTTTTCAACAGATTTCTCTGCATTGTATTTCATTGCTGTTGACAATTTCTATTAATGTCTATTAAGATTATTTTATCTTATGTCTATTAAGATTATTTAAATTTAATTTTTGAAAAATCACGGGTATTTCAGCTAAGAAAACCCCAATTTCAGCATTGGAATTTCACTGCGAAAACATTTTACCTCTTAAATCCTAATGACTTTAACTGACTTTTTTCAAAACAATAATGAAAAAATTCCTTGTGAGAAAATTGGAAGCTTAATACCTAATACAAATGCAAACATTGTTATATCAGTAATAAAACCAAAATATAAACACACATTAACATAACGTATTTAGAACACAAATTAATCAAAATAGATGACACACGACAGATAGAATTTTACAAACGGAAGCCAAAGCTATTGTTTTGATTCACAAGGAAAGATTACTTAATGTAACCCGTCCTTGGGTGCCACAGAGCAACCAAAAATATCCATTATTAATTATTATAAGTAATAAGTGTTCACAAGTACTAATAATTATGAAAAATAGCCATTTTTTTCTAAACATTAGTAAACAAAAATAAATACAGAATTGAATGTTGATATTATATACAGATACGTTGTGGTTTCAAAGCGCATTTCTTATCAGGCTATTTCGGTAAGTATCTCCTGTCATCGGATGGATTCGCAGACGCGAAGTGTATGCTTTAATATAGCTGCAATTCGTGCAGCACACTTAGTATGTTTTTTACTAGCTTGGAGCCACTGTAGCCGCCGACATGCGCTGTGGCTGTTTCTAACACTTTTAATTTATTGTAGCACTTTTTAAATATTGCGTCTGTCAATATACACGTTAAATATACACGTCTGTCGGTATCTATTTGAACATAACATAATAAGAAATATTTAATTTAAAATCGACAAGAAAGTAGTCCATTGCTATACGTTTCTATGCAAGTTGACACAGTTATTTCAAACCAAAATTGTTTAATTATAGTAAATACTAATATGTTTATAATAAAATTAATACATGCTGCAAATACTTTTTATAGATAAGTTTATGTAGTTTTATAGTCATTTATAGTGCACTAATCTAAAATTTTAATATTGTCGTTTTACATTTACACAATTTAAGAAAAGTTAATCAATATAAAAATATATTTAATATTATATTATATTTTTTGAGTATTACAACTACAGAAATATAAAATTAGATTCACAACTGCTAGAAATAGCTAGAACGCATGTCGGCGGCTGCATCCGCTAGAGCTAGAGGCTAGTTGTTATTCCAGTAGAACGTTCTTGTCGCGTGTAATTCTTGTGCTATGCGTTTGGCGTGTTATTTTAAATATATACATATTTTTAATTTTATGGGATGCAGCACACCCAGCTAAATATTTAGTCCCGGGCGCCACTGATTGGTAATACCATGATATAATTAATACGGATTGATAATATGTATGCTTGAAACATACGGTTTATTAGGGTGAAACAAAAAGTGCATTGAATTTGTAGATAGAAAATTAAGGAGTAGTAAAGAAATGTCGGCCAGTGAATCACATTTTAGTACAAATGTACCTAACAAATTCTCAAGTTTTTATTTTTCAATTTTATATTTTTAAGGAATGATAAGATAACATCTACTTTTACCAATGTCAATACAAATAATGGACCTGATTCTCTAACTCGATATGAAATCATTCTTATTAGCAAGACTATCAGTATTCATGTGTACCAAATGTCTTGTATTTCTGTATCTACATAGACTATAAACATCTAATTAGAACTTCTTTCTGAAAGAACATACGCACACTAACAAGAAGTTGAATGATTTTTCTTCATCACATCTTAATCGCTAAATTATACTAGTTATACACTCTACCTATTTAGATTCGTATCTTAATCCGTTAGTTCAAGATAAACATAAATTATTTTGAGGTTAAGATCAATTAAACCAACTGTTTAACACATATCCCATATAATTATTATAATACGATGATTTACTCGTTAATTGCATTAGTATGTGGAACTAAAAATATAATAAAAGTTAAAATTACTACCGTACATGCCTTTAAACCACAAAATCACACAGAAAAGCTTTTAGTTTATAATTAATACATTGAGCGAATGGTTTTATAACAGTTATCTTTCCTATTAAATATCTAGGACGATAAATATTAACTGGAAACAAAAAGAAGCCGATGATGATTCCAGCACCACTTGTATAATCGTATACCAAGCTAAATCATTTTGAATTTTCACTTTTCATTACGAATCATATCTATTGGACAGTTGCCATTACTTACATTTACATTAACTATATACAGGGTGATTTTTTGAAAACGATCCGCCTGAGATATTTCAGAAACCAAAAGGAAATTGAAAATTTCCGAAAACAGGTCCACTTATATGTCAAGGGGGAAACGGTTTGACCTATGATTCACACTTTTGACGTTTACCACTGCGCCCCCAACAATACCACCCCAAAAATTTTAAATGGAATGACCCATTGTGTGGTATTTCACATGAAAGCTTATCTTATCAGGATTATGGTGATGTGTCACTTGCGCATTTTTTTATTTAGCATGGAGATATGATCAATTTTACATTAGGTTAAGAATAATAAAGTCTTTAAACATCTAAGTAGGCGTTGAAAATAACATTTTAACAAAACTGAAAAAAGAACATTCACAGGAACTGCTCAAAATGAGCACCATTGGCCTCCATGCAGTAGTAAAGCCGGTTTTCAAATTCTTGCCTTACTTTCTGAAAAGTTTCTCGTGGAATGTTTCGGCACTCGTTGATAATTCGTTGACGCAAGTCATTTAAATCTATGGGTTTAGTCTTATAAACTACTGACTTTAAATGACCCCAAAGGAAGAAGTCAAGACTTGTGAGGTCCGGTGATCGTGGAGGCCATTTGATTGTTCCACGTCTACCAATCCAGTGATTTGGAAATCTCCGGTTAAGCCAGTTACGAACATTCGCAGCATAATGCGGTGGAGCACCATCTTGCTGGAAGAACAACTGATATTCGTCGAGTATTTGATTACCTTCTTCATCAAGCTGGTTTTCCACTTCTTCAGTTATTAGAGGATCGATGATGTTCTCCAACATATTCAAGTAGACGGCACCATTTAGCGTTTCATCAATGAATATGGGTCCAACTATTGAATCACCTACTATTCCTGCCCAAACATTAATCTTTTGAGGTCTCTGGGTATGGTCCTCTCTTGTCATACGCGGATTTTCGTCGCTCCAATATCGTACATTCTGCTTGTTCAGGTCCCCATTTACTAAACTTTCTCATAAAATGTATGAGAAAATAAAAAAATGCGCAAGTGACACATCACCATAATCCTGATAAGATAAGCTTTCATTTGAGATACCACACGATGGGTGAAAGTTTTTGGGGAAGTATTGGTGGGGGCGCAGGGGTAAACGTCAAAAGTGTGAATCATAGGTCAAACCGTTTCCCCCTTGACATATAAGTGGACCTGTTTTCGGAAATTTTTAATTTCCATTTGGTTTCTGAAATATCTCCGGCGGATCGTTTTCAAAAAATCACCCTGTATCTATAGGCTGCACATGAACCTTCAAATAATGTTATGAAGAAAATTCCAGACATGCACATTGCATATACGAGTAGTACATATACGGTCTCAAGGACTGCAGAGATACGGTGTATTCGAAAACCTAACCTAACCTAACCTAGGATAACCTAACATATGATAATTAATATATGAGACACGGCTATGAAAAGGTACCGCCGGCGTCGCGGTGCAAATCACATTAGTGGCAAATTGCATTTATAAAAGTACGGTATTAAAAATCATTACAAGGCAATGTATGTATAAACTGTATAGGAGCGAAAATCTTTATTATACTTGCTGAATTGCAGTATTCGAAAGAATTGTGCTATTAACATTTAGATGTCACCATTAAAATCTTGAAAGTTTATTCTAAATGGTGGTAGAACTAACTGAAAATCCCATTTTTCGCCCCGACTCGACGATAGCTTTTCATAGCCGGCTTCACATATACGAGTATGTTCAGAAACAGAATGAAACAGGGAATTATTGAAAAATTATCAATATTTTGCTATATACAGTCAAAATAGCTTAGAATGAAACAGAATTGGTAAAAATCAGGAAAGAAGTAAGAAAGAGAATCCACCATCTCAGAAATGCAAAGTGTGTACAACTGTATACAAAGAGATTTTGGCTATGCCAATGTTTAAATGCAGTGATAATATAAAATCTTTTGATTGCAGTCGTTACCAAAATCTACATTGCAACCTACAAAGCTCAACACGTTTGAGATTCAGTCAAGCCTTATCTCATTATATGACTATACCTAGGGTTCCTCGATACCCTTTTGAGTATTTGTATTTGAAAGACGTTAGATGGCTTAACTTCCGGTTCGATTTGATGTTTTAGAAAGTGTTCTAATAATATTTTCGGAAACTACAAAAGAAATAGGCTTCGTTTGTTTCATTTAATATAATTGCGGTAGCCAAAAGCTCGCCCGCTTTTTTTACTCCAAATCGACGTACTCCTATCGATTGGCATACCAAAAATGACATAACATAGTCTTTCAACAAAAAGGTATGTAATTAATGCAAAATAATTGCTTAGCCAGTGCATATCTAAAAAGTTATCTTCTCCATCAGTATAAGAAGTAACCAGCTTCGTTATAGGCATGTCGTGCACGGTTTTTCGATAGGAAACTCGTAACCTGCAAAAACAAACCGACACAAATCGTAATCAAGTTTATTGATCTAAGACACAGATTAACCTCTCAACAAATGTTAGCTTACCAAATATTATGTCGAAATCAATAAAAAAGTCGCTTTCAACTCAGAAACTTATATGAGGCAAGAAATAAGTCGAAACCTAAACACTTAGTTGCACTGAAGAATGAAATTTTTCGATTTTTCGGGCTAAATAGTGATACCTGGGCAGAATAAAAACCCTAGAGGGAATTTAGAAATATCTCCGGCGTGTTTAGATATGGAGTTTTGACCAGATAATTCGGAAGTTTCCCTCCTGTTTTGGAGTAGGGTTGCGTCGACAAGAAAATCACCACATAAAATATTGTTCTGTGACCTATGAAGAACTCGTTAAAAATTTGGAAATACGAAAAAATGCCAGTTCCATGTTGGAGAACCCCCCTTTTTGGGGTTGTCTCGACAACCAATCCAACCATACCTTTTTAGATAAATTATCTAGACGGTAGGAAGGATCATCTTCTGCAAAGATATCAATGATGGAGACCATGGTAGTTGCAAATTTTTGAAGTTCTTAATAAACTTTTCATAGGATGCTTCCCTACTTTAGAAAAAGTAGAGACAGTTTCTCACTTTTGATGTCAACGTACCTTATTTCGACACCTGGACTGCATTTTCTCGAAGTTCCCGATATGATTTTTCTTTTTTTGGGCAATGTAAAACTATATAGATTCTCAAGATTTCCGTCAACTAGTTTGCTTGGTTTTTCTATTACCTAAGACCCATGCAAATTTTGACACGTTCAGAAAAATTGGAATATTCCGACAATTAACTAAAAAGAGAATTTAATCAAAAGTCATTTTAAAGATCTCACATTAGACCGCATTTTCTGTTCTTTTAAAAAATTCTGTAAATACGATCCAAATGGTTGAATTTGGTCGAATGAAACTTCAAACGAGAGCTTGGACAAAAATGACACGAATTTTAGATCCCCATGACAACTCGAATCACACTTTTGCAAGTTAGCACTCTTAGGTCAGTACCAAGTTCTATAGGATCCTAACTAGAAGTTTCGATGAAATGGCGGTAAATCAAACCGCAAAACAGCCCACCAAGGTTCGTTTTCCTGCCATTTCTCCAAAGTCCTTACATCAACATCTTGTAAAATAGCAAACTTATAAGACTCTATCAAGGCAAGGATATATAAGTACTGAGCCTACTAAGTCTCAACTAGCTTGAAGTTGTCTCAACTAGTCTTTTTATCGTGCTTCTTAGACATAGACCCCTTAGGCACGTTAACCAAAATGTACGTACAAAAAAAGTACTTGAAAAAGCAGATCAGATTGGGCAACTCCATAGAGACACCAAAATCCATTTTTGTCTTAGTTTGTGATACCGTTACCACCTATTCTGATTACATAACAATTTTGCCAAAAGAAATAGATATATTTAGACACTTAATATGGTACAATATTTTCACTAATCCAACTTTGTTTCTGAAAGATTGGTACTACATCTCAATTATCCGATCTCAATTAAGACATTCGGTTGTTCTCGAATTGCCAAAAAAGTGCAAACTGTCGAATTTTACTCTTTATATCTACCATTAAACTCTGCATAAACTGAGTGCCAACTTTTTTTTATTGGTGAGGTAACAAGTCGTAGCTGGTCTTTCTACGTCGATATTTGTGCAAATGTGATTTGCAGTGAGCCCAATATCTCTTGATTGGACAGCAACGCTAGAGTTTCTGCCTGTCTTTAGTTTTAAAGAGATTTTCGCATAATCAGCTGTGACAAAGCCCGCCAAAAAAACGTCGAGATGTTGTGCCTGCAAATAGTGAGCAAGAGCCGTTTTCTTATACAGCCTTCGATATAAAGTATTGGAAAAACTTCATCTAGGGTTTGGATTTTCATGTGTGAGCAAAAAATAATAGCGAATAGCAACACATCTAAGAAAGATAGATATTATGGCATACTTGCCAAGTCTTAAAATCTAGTAACTTTTTTGTAAGGTTGGTGCCGCTATAGCTAAGAATTTTTAAATATAATTGACATTTGTCATTTTGACACAATAACCTAAATTGTTTATTTTATTAAATACTTTATTCTATTTTTTAAAATAATTGTTAATTTTGTTTAAAGAATAAAGTATTTTTAATACCGCAGCGGAATTATCCGTTGTTTTTCTTTAATTACTAAACGTAGAAGTATTGCTGACTTTAAAAAGTTTCAAACAATTTAGGTTATGATGTCAAAATGACAAACGTCAATTATATTTAATGGTCTAACCTATAGCACGAACCTTACAAAAAAGTTACTATCTTTTAAGGTTTGGCGCGTATATCATAATATCTATCTTTCTCAGATGTATTGCTATTCGCTATTTTTCCTTTGTGAATATCCAATCCCTAGCCGAAGTTTTTCCATTACTGTATAACGTATATGTGTTGATTTGCTCACTGACTGAAGAAATACTCCCTTTTCAAGACATCTTTACAGATTACCTGGCACAAGAAATGTTTTTCTCCGAATTTCTCTGCTGTGATTGAAGTTACAGAATGTTCCAACAAATTCTGCATTCTGCCACACAGGCTTGTTTTTCATTATCTTTGGAGCTTTCCGATTTTTGCAGGTCTTATAAATACTGTGTTTTTTGCACTTTCTGCTATATTTTTCTAAGTACTACGACCTCTTGACTTTCAATGTTTTCAGGACACCAGCATTCAATGTTTGATCGGTCCAACTTTTCGGCCGTCCAGATTTTGTCTTGAAATAGTGAATGATCAATTAATCATGGTCAGTTTTGTTGACATTCATTTTGCAGACACAGATTTTAATGCACACTTTTTAGCTTTCCATTCCTAATCTCTGACACTGCAAGTACATGACTCTGAAAGGTGACAAACCGTTGCAATCAGCAATAATAACAGTAAATGCGACTTCAAGAAAAAATATTTTTGTTTTGTTTTCAAGTTACATTTGACGACAATCGTTTTTATTTTCAATAATACCTGCTCCTTATTGTAATTGGTTTTAAGGGCGTCGTACACAGGACTAAAACCTGATTCTAGCTGGTCACAGTTATTTTATAGGCTTAACTGAAAGCAAATGACTGGAATAGTATAAAAATAATAAAATAATCAAAAAGAACCTTTTTAGTCACTAGAACTGCATCAGTTTGAATTAGTTTGATACTTTTATACTTTTCTCAACAAAAAGTTATTTACATAGTTATTAAATAGCATTTACACGAATTCTTCTTTTTTTTTTTATTTCACGCCTACACTACCAACTGCTAAGGTCATCTGTCCCCCATCTAACATACAACACGAAGACACACACCCATAGTTGAGGTGGCGGAATTTTCCAATTAGAAAAATCCCGCCGCCCCAAGTGGGATTCGAACCCACGACCCTTGGAACACGAGTGATGCACTGACACCACTCGTCTACCGCCGGCCCTATAATTCTTCTTTATTTTAAGAAATATTACACTACTTAAAAATGCTTCTTTAATATTTAAATGAGTTTATAAGGACAGATTGCGTAATAAAGTGGCTGAAAAAATATTTAAATGAAATAACGTGCAAAAATTGTATTGCTAATCGTTTAATAACTATCCCTTTTCATTTCGATTGTATTTTAGTTTATGAGTCATTATGCATGTTTATTTTTAAATATGTTATTCTTTATACTATAGCAAAAAATACTAAAAATGCAAACGCAAGCTCTTGCAAACTTTGCAAGTTATAAAGCACAAAATAAAAAAGTTATTATCCGGAAAGTAAAAATCGCCATTTTCTATATTAGAAGGGTATAAACTTACTTCTTTATAAGAATTTTTAGCACTTCAATTATGTTTTTATTAATTATTGAAATCAATGAAAAAACACTACCACAAAAAAACTTTCACGTTAACGAACAAACTACAAATACATCTACATCAGATTGGCGCCTTCGGAAGGATTAACACTGAACTGCACTTTACCGGAATTGTCGAATTGTTTCATAGTTATTATTTACCGTAACGCTAAACGGCAGGTAGTTACGAGTTTACTAAGCTTTCTACTAAAATACTATTTCTTAGAATACCTTCGATTTTAACAATGGTTTTTGGAGTTTTGACCAGCTAGGATCAGGTTTCAGCCCTGTGTGCGACGTACTGTAGAAAAGAAAAGACTGCTAAAAAGCAACAAATAAGATAAAGAAGAAATAATAATCTTCTTCAAAGACATACACAATTAATCGATCAAGATATATTCCGCATAAAATTATTCGTTATTAATATTTTTTTGACAAAACAATCTGTGTGTTCATTCGTGAACCACTGGGTGGATTTGGATGCGGTTTTCACTATTATACAGAGGAAGATTGTCGAAAGATAATAAACGTGAGTAAGGTTGTAGTAAAACATTAATTGTTGATAAAAGGGAACTGAACAGTGACGATTTGAGTGAAGCAAGTCGCCGAAGAAACGCTCATGGGGCGCTTTCTTGATTTATGTTGCCTAAACAGTTAAAGATATATTTAAGAAATATATGAAAGAATTGTTGAACACAAAAGTTCTATAAAGAGTCTGTAACAGCATATACCTACCTTTAAAAGATAGCTCACCATAACCATCTTTATGTTACAGTTTGCAGTAATGCTGGAATGCGGTAATGTAATGTAGTCCTTATCGGACTAAATTGTTTATTCAGCTTAATAATAATAATAATAAATCGGGAAAAAAGGTATAGTTTGCTCTATGGTATGTACAAAAGTCCTTTCTTCTATACCATACGCAAACCTTAAAAACATTACTTCTAAATATTTGCTATTAACAATTTTTAACTTGCCACTATTTGTACATTTTCTTTGACCGTAAAATTAAATTAACATACATTAAATTAAAGATATTTAGTGTTAGTTCAAAAACCTTAAAAGCTTAAAGTAATTTATTTAACTGAGGGTGTCTTTTATTGCTTTGTAGTCTCGTTCGCTGTCCTTGATTTCGATTACCTCTGTGCAATGTACTTTTTGCACGTCCTCTTTGTGCGACCTTGCAAAGAAGAACTCTAACTGAAAAGCAGATTTAAAATAATTAATTGCAGGTTCTAACTGTGCTAATTTTCAAGTTTAATTCTTTTGCAACTTTTATTTTATTTCTTATAAAACTTTTTACAACTCGACTGATTATGCAAATTAGAAAAGCAAAATGACTAAAATTCGCAGCGACGAAGGACTTGATATTAGAAAACAACTTTTAAAACTTTAATGTATAGCGTAAAGAAACATTAGGGTGAGATTGCGGCCGGAATCAACAAGTTACCTTCCGAGATGCATTTTTATCGACTACCGGCTGCATTCTTAACACTTTTCTAGTCTGATTGAATTTGTTCTAGATGTTAAAGAAAGTAAGTTTTGAGTAAACTTTTATTCGCTTAACTAAAATCCCTTGGTAGACATCCAAGTTCTCCAATTTCCATATGAAAAGAGCTTTAAAATTTTTATAGCCTAAAGGAATAAAGAAGACATGCACTTTTGTCTTGTTTTTCTTTTATCAAGAGATAAATCTGTATAATGTTAATTAAACAATTGTAATAACGTTCCATAAATACATACCTATCAAATCAACTTAAGAGACATTTATCATGAATTTGTCAAAGTGATAGGTACCTTAATTGGCTACCAACTTCATAAATATACAGCCATTAGCGGCTACACTAGATTAATTAAGTGTTGAACGATTTGATAAAAAACTGGTTCTTCGTTCACAAAAATGTTTCTGGTAGGTATGTACTAACAAAACGGTACAACAAAAAGAGACGGCGACTTGGTCATTGTGTCAGGTCAGAGTTAATGCCGCACACGTTTGTGTGTTTCCCATTCAAAAACGGTTAGATCTTTGCGTGTTTGACCTAATGTTTGAGATGTTCAACTATGAACTTTAATGCTTCCGCTAAATTATTAGTATTATGTATACGAAAGGAAATGGAAGTGTGCGAAACTAACATGACTTTTTTTTAACAGGAAATGTGCCAACGACCGCGATTCATCAGTGAGAATACTAGTGACACTTGTAGATTTGCTGTGGAGCCTGGAGATTTAGGGGATCAATGGCTGATGGCTGCCGTTGCATCCTTAGCTTTAACACCAAGATTTTTAGATCGTGTTGTACCTCCTGATCAGGGATTTGATAATTCGAATTCCTACTGTGGGGTCTTTAGGTGAGTAAGATTTCTCTTTATAAACATTTAGATAATCAACAGTTATAAACACAGAGTTCTTTACTTATTTCTGTAAAGAGTTCATTAACATCCGTTACCTTTCTACAACATAACTTTAGTAAGCCAGAGAACAGCTTTAAAAATTAAAGTTTTCTAAAACCGAGATTCTTTTTACCTTTTAGACTGCTTTTCTAATAGGCGGGCATTTTAAACAATTGGAATTTATTTCCATTATGTTTTGATGCCCTTAGAAGGGTTTAGTACGCTATTTCATCATCATATTATCATTTAGCATCTTTTAAGGCTTGTGGCTACCAAAAAATAATTTACAATTCCGAGATATGCAACCCATATTACCTGATCTTGATCGCGTTATGAGTTATGACCAGGGGCAACCACATGGTTGCTGAATGGGTAGTTAAGTGCACAATTTCGTGCAGTCGAATATATACCTAACCGTACCGTAACCTACGTAATTTTATACCTATACATTCGACTACACGAAATTGTGAAATTAACTACCCATTCAGCAACCATGTAGTTGCCCCTGGTTATGACCATTCCTAAAACTCTTAGAGAGTACATCCCTCTTCCTTATTCTGTCGCCAGTCAATCTTTCCAATGGGGTCGGAAGAAATACATGGATTTCTCTGATTGGACGAAGCATTTAGGGGAATCACCGGCGTCCACTTTCTTGTCTAAAAATACCTAAAAATACTGGTTTATTTCAGTTCATGTATCCATCTACTGATAAAACTTTGTTATTGAAGAATGCATGTAGCTATTCTATTATGGTTTTAAATACGTAGATAATATAATTTCAAGAATTATAATACGACAGTGGCGTGCGGTCCATGGAAGCAATGCTTCCCTTGAGAATTTATTAAAAATAAAAACCAATGATAACAAAAATATTTTTATAAAATTATGGTTATCGTATATTTAAATTTGTAATATTTAATCAACTTAAAGCTCAATATTAATTTCGTACAGCAAAAAGTATAATTATTTAGAGTACTATTTTAAATTAGGCTCATTAAACTTCCACGGAAAGGTAATACCGATTCAAATGTTTAAATACACTGCATATAAGCACTGATTTCGTTGCTTATACTGCTCTTCTCCTAGGCTTGGCGTGGATCAGCGGGCGTGATGATACAGACGATGCTGTTAGCATTGTTTGGCCGTTATTTTTAGTGTGCTTCATGCCCAAATGTTTATTTATTATAATTTGGTTATTTGTTCGATTTAGTGTTTGTTAAATTTAATGTTACTTAAGTAATGTAAATCTGCGAATGAGACTGTATTTTATCACATTTTATTATTTCAATTTATATAAGTTGGATTTTCTTTAAAGACAAATAATTCTATTTAGTTTGCTCTGTATGCAAATTAAAAATTGCATTATCTTCACGACTGCAAATTCAGCTGCTTCGGTGGAAGGTTCGAGTACTTCCGATACATCCGAATCGGGACGGTTTTTTTGTTCAGTTTGTAAATTATTAATAAAGAATTTTCTGCATACAATTTTGGAGAGAAATTACAAATTATCAAGAAAGGCAGATCAAAACCAGAACTTTCAAATTTAACAACAAAGATTAAAACCTGCATATTCGATCTTCAAACTTGTCCATAAATAATTGAATTAAACCTCTCTAAACACATTATCTTCTGGTTTCGTTATGTTGATGACATTTTAGCTTGTTTTGACAGTTCTTTTGAGGTTATCAATGAATTTTTAATTCTTATAAACAATATCCATCCTAATATAAAATTTACACTAGAAACAGAACAAAACAGGGCTATAAACTTTCTAGACTTAAATATCAAGAATAACGCAGACAATCTTTTTGAATTTTCCATATACAGAAAACCAACACAAACAGACATAACAATACCAAATGAATCTTGTCACCACAATACACATAAAATAGCAGCATACAGATCATTAGTACACAGAGCTTTAACTATTCCACTAACAAAATCAGATTTTAGCAAAGAGATATCAACCATTAAACAACTAGCACATGCAAATCATTATAATCCGAACATGATTGACACTTTAATTAAACAAAAAGATTATAGGTTAGCTATCAAAAGAATATATCCCATTGACAATCAAACAGAAGACACAAATTACATATCTATACCATATTTTGGCAAAATATCAGAAAAAATTGCACATATACTAAGAAAAACCAACAATTATAAAATAACATTTAAAACCAACACTAACACTTTTTCATTTTTATTTAATGCTAAAGACAGAACACATGATATCATGAAATCGGGCATTTACCGTTTAAATTGTTCTTTTTGTAGTTCGGTATATATTGGGCAAACACTTTTGACGCGGGCGAAATTTTGACATAAGATATAAAGAACACGTACGTCATTACAAAAATAAACATCCTGAAAAATCGAATTACGCCAAACACCTTTTAGAACAAAATCACACAATGACTCCTCAAAATAATATTAAATTCCTACATTTTTGTAATAACAAACGCAAATTAGACATTTTAGAAGCCTTTGAGATATACAAACACAAACTCAGGGTACCTTTAATGAATGAACAACTTGAGCTCAGTAATTCTCCGTTACTGGAAGTATTAGATGTTTAATTATGATTTTTATTATTAATTTTTTATTATTATTATTATTATTTTATCTAGTTACCTATTTTGTATCTACCTTAGCGACGTGTTTGTTTATAATTATATTACCTTTGATAATGACAGCATAGCTGTCGAAACAATATTGTCAGGTATATTTTAATAAAACTGTGAAACTTTTAATAATCTTTATTTATTTCATGATTATGGAGTTCCACAAAATAAGGCTGGAAACAATAAACAAAAAAAAAATAATAATAATAGTCAACAAATTCCATAAGTATAAAGTGTAAAAGTTCTTTGAAAAACTTTTAAGCTTAATAATTATTACACTGTTTTTTTATTGTACCTAGCAGTGGCGGATCCAAAGAATTATTTTGAGTGAGAAGTTTTTGGAAAAATAATTGTTTTAATAAAAAATAATTAAACAAACATTATTTGTTTCTATTCTATGTATACTTTTTTAAATTGGGGGGGGGGATTCCCCCCCACCGTGAATCCGCGCCTGAACCTAGGTATATTAAAATTAAAATCGTGGTTGCTTCCCTAGCCTAAATTTTCACCGCACGCCACTGTAATACGAATAAAAGTCTTTGACTCATTTTTGTAAAAATAGTAATTTTACGTATGTATATAATTAATAAGTTTGTAAAAACTGAATGTTTAATTTAAATAAATTAAATTGTGTTGCTTACTTATCTGTTTATCTTTTAACAGATTTGTATTATTTTTACAAGTCGTATGTGTAAAAGAGATGAGATATAATTAATAACAAAATTTTTCTGTTTTCCTATATATTAATTCTAGGAATTTCTTTCTTTTTAAGTACGTATTCCACAGATATACAGGGCGATTAAAAAGTATAGAATAGTCGATATAAAACGGAAACAACAAAAATTTCAGTAGAGTACTTGAATGCGTAGATTTTTTATCTGGAAGGAATGTTGATAGCTTGATAAGTATAATCTTTCGATGACGTCATCACCTGTTTTTAATTGTAACGTTCATTTCTGTTTGTCTTATTGTGTGATTCTCTTAGTTCCAAATTCAAGGATACCCCATTTGGGAATCTAATATTTATGCGTTTATAAATACAGGGTGATAATTTTATTACAACAAAAAATATCCACAGATTCTACAAAAGATTGTAGTAGACTTTCCGTAATATTTATCCCCTTTATATATGTTGCATTTTCTAATCTTGCTGATCCGTTGAAATGTTAATTATAATTTGGTCAATCCATTCTAGATCACCCGCTTGACATTTATAGATATTTTTTATGTTTTGCATAGAATATTCCTAATACATTGACATTTCAAAAATAGCAAAAAGATTTCTTGCGTTCCTTGGTATTATTGTGGCGGCCATCTTTCTTCGGCTCCGCACAGCATCTTTGACCAAAATCGCCATTTACAGAAAATTTAATAGTGCTTTACTATTAGAGCTATCGTCTTCAAATAAATACCATTGTTTTTACATGTATTGCTCTACGTTTCTGATAATTAAAGTTTTAGCTATCCCTTGTGCAAATGCATGATAATGACCCTTACAAAATGTTTAATGGTTTAATAGTCTCAGACTTCGAATTTTGTATGCTTACGTGTGTCTATTTGGACTATTAATTCGCCAATTTAGAAATGTGAGAATCTCGTCTTTTTTCTATGGACCTTCAAACATAGCTCAAACCTTAAAATTGTCAGTTTTTTAGGCCTAATATCTCAAAAGGGACAGGTCCCAAAATTCTAATATTTTTACACAACAATCTAGTCTTAGGGATAAATCTGCAGTAAAAATCTAAACTTGCAGACTGAAGTAGTTAGTTTAAAGCTGTGCCGCCGCAAAGTAACGGAAAAATAGGACCATTTTTACTTGCAAACTTGTGCACGCAAGTTGCTTTAAAATAATTTTGTAATTAATAAATATATAAGAAAAATTAGAAATAATACAGTAAGCAAATAATAAGTATCAGCAAATAGAATTTAGCTGATTATGAGTGTAAGGTTGAACACAAGTTTTTCTGTTCAATTTGTATCATGTCAATCACAAAATGTTGTGTATGAGTCAGCCACGAATGAGATATAGAATTGGCAGTGATATCTGAGATGCATGACTGCTGTGTCTATCTCTTTGATTCATGGCCGCCTCAGAAACAAGCTGTTGTGGCTCACTTGTTACATGCGTGATACGGGAATAGTAATATGAATGCAACTAATTTAATTATTCCTGTCAGTACATGTTTAAATCATTGTTTTTGTAGTCTGTTCACTTATTGTTACTAAGAACAGTACATTTAATGCAGCCACATTATATTATTTGATTATTGTCTGATAGATACTTCAAATGTCAAATGTGTGTGACAAATCAATATTGGGTGGGTGTGTGTGTCAAATAAGAATGTCATTAATATGATTATGAATCTGTGGCTTAGAAATTATGTAGTGTAAGCTATTGAACCCAAGATAAACAAAATTTATTAAAGTTAAGGGTGACAGGTCAGTCATTATGTCCTACATCTATTTTTAAATTATTTGGTATTGAACGAAAATCATGTGAAATGGTAATGGAGAATGTTTGTGATCCATCTGGAAAATTGGATACAGCAAATTTAGTATACTATTCATTCAATTTATCTCCAGTTACAACAATTACAAAGTTGAATAAAAATCAAAGATCTCGGGCATTATTAAAAAAACGGTAATCTTTAATAAGGAAATTAGAAATTTCCTTTAGTATTCCAACTCGATAGCTCTAATAGTAAAGAAACTATTAAATTTTCCGTAAATTGCGATTTTGGTCAAAAATGCTGTGCAGAACCGAAGAAAAATAGACGCCACAATAATACCAAGGCTTGCAAATTTTTTTGCTATTTTTGAAATGTCAATGTATTAGGAATATTCTGTGCAACATATAAAAATTATCTAAAAATGTCAAGCAACAATTTATTTTTGAATTGGGTACGATAGGGATTGGCCCAATTATTATTAATGTTGATTGTAATTAACATTGTCTAACCACATAGTGGAGAAGCGCTAGGCAAAAAGAGCGTCATCTCGGAACCGGTTGAAACAACTCGAATTTGAATGATTTTTTTTAAATCATTTTTGATTTTTTTTGGGGACTAAAATTTCTGGTTTTTACGAGAAACCACGGTTTCAATACATAAATGGCCTAGACTATT
The DNA here is from genome assembly GCA_929113105.1 of Agrypnus murinus. Taxonomy (NCBI): domain Eukaryota; kingdom Metazoa; phylum Arthropoda; class Insecta; order Coleoptera; family Elateridae; genus Agrypnus; species Agrypnus murinus. The sequence goes on along the minus strand of OV816025.1, from coordinate 35,901,104 downwards.
GATAAGATTTGGGGGGGGGGGCGCTCCAGCCCAATAACCCTCCTAAATTTCCACTGATAGAGACCTTTGGTAAAACCGTTGTATTGTTCAGACTTTGAACTACATTTGTTGTTTAAAACATAAGCTTTGTAACAAGCTCCCTTATGGGTGTAATGTCGGAAATTTAACACCTTTTTTGCAAAATTTCCGCTTTTTAGAGTGATACATTTCCAGGAAAAGATGAAGTCTTAGGGCTCATTTCTTTGCAGAAGGCATATAGTTAGGAATACTGTATGCTTAAAATATTGGAAATCTGAATCTTCACTATTTTGGTATTTATGGATTTTTGAATTTCTTGTGTTTTTTCCTTTTTCGGCAGCTTTGGACCTCAATATCTTTGATGAGCATGGATAGATTTTTTATATATTAGGTCAAATGAAGCAATATATGATGGCATGTTATGGTAAAAATCTTAACTTTGATATTAGCGTAATGAGAGTTATGCCCAGAAAAGTGTAAATGTAAAGTATTTACAATAGTATTACTGAGTAAATGTACCATTGATTTCATAATGCTCCAGCACAGCAAGGCTAACATGATCCTATTTTATTCATTTTTTTCAATGTAAATGCATAGGATAAAATAATAAAAAATAGCATCATATTAGCCTTGCTATCCTAGATCATTATGAAACCAATAGTACTTTATTCTAATGCTAACATTGGTTTGGGAAAGTAAAGTTATTGTTATTATTACATAGTCATATGCTATTGTTAAAAGTCCTTGCAGTGATAACTAAAGGTATTAATATAATAAGGGTACTTTTTCCTTGTATTTTCTTCCGTGGTCGACTTTCCTCCCAATTCATGTAAATTGTATGAGCTAACATGAGCATAACTCTGGTCTTACATCATGTCAAAGTTAAGATTCTTGCCACAGTTTGCCATCATATATTGCTTGATTTGCAAAGAATCCATCCACACCTATCAGAGATATTGAGTTCCCAAGTTGTCCAAAAATGGAGAAAACAAGAATTTCAGAGGTCAGTAAACACCAAAACAGTGAAGTTTGAAATTTCAAGTATTTTAAACAAACTATTCTTAGCTGTGTGCCTTCTTAAAAAAAACAAGCCCTGAGACTTTCCCTTTCCTGGAAATGTGGAACTCTAAATAGCAAAAATTTAGCAAAAAGGTGTTAAATTTTGGACTTAAATTGCACATCCATAACGGAGCATCTTACAAAGCTTATGTTTAGTCTTATGTAAGTCTGAACAATACAACGGTTTTTACCACAGATGTCTACGGTCAACGTTCTTGAAATATCGAGATTTTCATTTACATAAAAAAACTGCAAGAAACGTCGTTCACCACAAAACAAATATGACCAATACTTAGGGGTGATAACACACAAACATCCTTTTTTTAGATGGTCCAGCAACCAGTACTGGACCACTTGGAAAATATTTAGGTTTCCGAGTTTCACCGCATTTCTCGATTCTAGTCTCTAACCCATAAAAGTTTTACTATTTTATATTTACAAGATTTAAAATCCGAGTAGTTTCAACCTACGAGCAAATAGAAACAGGAGAGAACATTGCATTATATTCCACGCGACGGAACTGCTAGAAAAAGTGGTTTATAAGAGTGAGTGAGAGAGGGTACGAGTGAGTGAGAGAGGGTACCGGCACCCGATGAATATCGATCGATTGTATACGTCAACAACCCCGACCTGACACGGACAATATCGAACGTCGTACGTCAACAACCCCGACCTGCTCAACGTGGTTTATATAATGGCCGACTTCCGTCGCGTCGGTTCCTTACCCCCGACCATTGAAATGTTCTCTCCTGTTTCTATTTGCTCGTAGGTTTCAACCGGTTCCGAGATATAAACGTAAAATTACTCCACTAATAGAAGTATACATATTTGTGCGTGGTATATGGTGAAGTGTATTCTTCACGATAACCATACGTAAGTGCTTGCGTGGTTGCTGGAACCGACTGCTTAACGTGGCCATCCGATACACGTGCCTGAGGAAAACATCTGGTTTCAGCAGGATAGTGCTCCACCGCATTACACTGTTCATGTAAGACGTTATTAAGATGCGTTTTTTGTTCGACACTGGATTGATAGTCTGGAGACAATCGATTCGTTTACTTACCTTCGGACTTACCTCCAATTGATTTTCTTTTTGTGGGATTGCCAGGAAACGGTTTTATGATAATTGTCCTAACAACGTCATTTATTTTAGCAAATATTATCGCCCGTGATAAAAGTGAGTTTGTTTACCGAATTGGTTATGGATTAGCAGCAAATGGGTTATTTGAACATCGACTTTAATTTAAAAAAAATTTGCAGAATTGTAGTAAGTTTTTATTGTAATTACACAATTTATAAATTTTATAATTTAACAGACAAATTATTTATTATCGGCTCATAAATGACATGTGTGTGATATTTATACAGAAATCTTTTTTTTTCAATTTACATAAGTTTTTGTTTATTAGAAGACAGTTTTAAATATTTTTTGTACGACCATGCTATTTCGGATTGTTTACCATACTTGGTTTTAGAACAGTAGGTTATATTTACTGGTTGCTAAGCAGAAACGCGTCGGTAAGTAATTACTTACCGTTCAGTTCTGTCAAAAACAGAACGGTAAGTAAATTATATGTAATTTATAAAATAAATACATGATCTTTAGATGTTTCTTTCGCGATCGCGGAAAAATCATTATTTTCTAAATAATTGGACTATTAGAAAAAATGTATGTTTTTTATTTAAATTTGCTCAGGCCTTTTCAATATCCGAATTATATTCGTTTTCAGATTCACTCCTTCTCACAAATTTGACAAATATCTAACATTCAAAAATAATAGCAATTACAAACGTATCCATGGTAACAACAAAAATATCGTGGCATTCAAAAATAAAATTACAAACGTATCCATGGTAACGACAAAACCTACTTAATGTTTGGTGGATATACTTACAGGGCAAAAATAAATTATCTTAAATCTATTTTTAACCATCTTCGGGATATTTCCTTAGTTAATACCTTTATATTCATAGTGATCGTACAAAAAATAGTATAAGCATCTCAAACAGTAAGGAGTTTACCGATCTCCTCCAATATTGGCGACTTCGCTTCGCTCAGTCGCCAAACATTGTCGTCGATCGGTAAACTGTCCTTACTGTTCTTGATACTTAATATACTATTTTGTATGGCCGTGCTATTTCGGATTGTTTACCATACTCGGTTTTAGAACAGTAGGTTATATTTACGGGTTACTAAGCAAAAACGCGTCGGTAAGTAATTACTTACCATTCTGTTTTTGACAGAACTGAACGGTATGTAAATTATGTATAATTTATAAAATAAATGCATGATCTTTAGATGTCTCTTTCGTGAAAAATCATTATTTTCTAAATAATTGGACTATTTAAAAAAAATGTATGTTTTTAATTCAAATTTGATGTGAAAAAATACTTAATAAATAATAGTAATTACAAACGTATCCATGGTAACGACAAAACCTACTTAATGTTTGGTGGATGTACAGGGCAAAAATAAATTATCTTGAATCTATTTTTTTACCAGCTTCGGGATATTTCCTTAGTTAATACCTTTTATTCATAATGGTCCTACAAAAAATAGTATAAGCATCTCAAACAGTAAGCAGTTTACCGATCTCCTCCAACATTGTCGTCGATCGGTTAACTCTCCTTACTGTTCTTGATACTTAATATACTAATGTTTTTGAAAAGATTTTATTAAAATTCTATTGTTAGTCTGATCGACACACATGGATAGACAATTAGGTGTAAAATCTGTGTACCTTATAGGGCGAATTAATTCCAATGTTTTTTATAGAAAAAACTTTTTTTATAGAAAATGTATGATTTATAACTGGAAGAAAAAACCATGCTATTTTTATAAGAATGGAATGAATCATAGTACACTTTCTTCTCTAAAAAACTACTTCAACCTTTTTATTTCTTCTCTTTTATTTCCACTGTCCATTTCCCATTTGCTACTTTTTGTTAGTATTTGAGGATGCCTACAGTTTTAAATAATGATTATTTAAGAAACAAGCTTTCGTCTCGACAACTCAAATAATGAACTATTTTGTAAAAATGTTAAAACAGTAATAAATCGTAGCACAGAAAATGTAATTCAGCAGTTTACATTTTATATTATAACCACTGCATAAAAATAAATAAATCGATTGTCGGCAATTTACCGCTGGTGCACACATAAGGGAATTCCCGTTGCGAGCCCGTTGATGGCCCGCAATTGTGGTCTGAGATACTTATAAGTTAAATTTAAAGTTGGTAAGGTATATCTCACAACAGTGACAAACCATGGTTAGTACGCCGAGAATAGTCGATTATGATCGGACTACCATAACGAAGTGCGTATTTAAAACCATGTACATCAAGGTCACACAATACGTGCAATGGTTATAATAAAATATAGCGTACAGTGTGTCGTTAAGCAATGTTTCCGCAGTTGTTTCTGTAAGAAATGTGTTTGATGGGTGGACTAACTTCAGGTTTTTTAATAGCAAATATCCGAGAGAATATTAGTTTTGAAAACAAAATGAGCTCATGCCTAGTTGGACTATCAAAAGTATTCTTCAACGGTAAAAGAAAAAATTCTATCTTGACAAATAAAGCTAAGAAAAGTAAAAAACGTTATGACGTTTTTATTTTTTTGTAAAGAAAACTAAAACTAAAACTAAAAAATACCTCATAGAAAGCTTTAACTTATTATTATATACATGAAAAAATATAGTATAATGTTTCAATTCACAAAGAAACTCTGTAAAGAGAAAAAAATGCTCCCATATACTTAACATATGCCAATATTTTGGTGTGCAAGAGCCTTAAGTATTTATCTTTTTCCTAGTATTTTAAACACAAATATATTTTTTAACGGCTTACTCTAAATTAACACTATAAATTCTTTTGAGAAAATATACAAGAAATAAATGGTACATAGAATTATAAGATACCTGACAACCAAAAATTAAGAATAATTTGCTTCTGCCTATAACTTTTACTAATCTGACTATTGAAACATTAGTATTTTAACACAAAAAATGCCTTACAACACAACATTTTTAATACTTACTATAATTGCTCATAATACGATACTTACTGAACTAAATGCTCCGGCTGAGATCTCTGGTTATGCAAATTTAAATACAGGTGTGGGCAATAACCCCAAAAGCTTCTAATTAAATAATGGAACCAGGAACAAAATAAAAACATGTTAAGCGCCACCAAATTGATAACTGTATTTCAGAATTTCAATTTGGAAAGATTCCTTATTTAAGATTGACGTTAATTTAATCAGAAACACGTATCAATCGATACTACTGAATTTTAATAAAAGAAACAACAAACATCAGCAACTTTTTGGGCCAAACTATACCATACGATAAATTAATTTAAAATCTGTATATTAAACAATTAAATTTAAAATATAAAAAAAATGAAAACACAAAACTATCATAATCAAAAAATTATTATACTAAAAGTTAATTAAATCTCGGGATCTCAAATAGACTTTTTACATCAGAACTTAATAAAAAAAATCAATACCTTACAATATTTTCAATAATCCAACAAAGTTCAAGATTTCTTACACAAATAACTTCAAATACTAAAAACACAATATTGACATTAACGTAATTTTAACAACAAAACTGCTGACCTGGAAAATCAATACGGGAACAAATCTTCTGAATTCTGAACTATTATTATTTGTCTCGTTTAACGACGAACTTCAACATACGATAATTTCCAATAACTAATAATTCTTTATTAGCATTATCATAACTAAACGGTAATTATTTTATTAGCACTAACTTCCGAACGGAACAAATTCTCAAGGATTATAACGGTAACTGTACTAAAAAACTGTATACTTGAAGATTACTTAATAAATCCTTAATCGGTAATACGGAATTATACTTAATTTTTAAATACGACAAGATGGTATTTTTTCTTCGTTAAACTAACAGAGCTTTACGAAGCTATTCTTATTTTGGATCTATTTCCAAACAACGGTATCGGTACGATATACTAATACTAACTTAAATTAAGGCATGAACGATAGTACTGAATATTTTGTCAAATTCACTAATTCCGAAATAAATATTTATTAATAAGGGCGTACATTCATTGTAACGACCCTCTTGGCATCGCCGGAGCGCAGAGCGTCCGGAGAGACGTTAAGGCACCAGCCTTCTCGATGGTGGTCTATTGCAAAACTTTTAACTAAAAAAACTTCAACTAGAACTCTAGTTGCGGAATAATCTTACTCGATAATAACACAGAAAACAAAATACTGGGACAAGCCCGCTAACTTGGGGGACTTCGAACGGACGCTACATTAGGGTACGAGACCCACTGTCCGACTGACTTGTAAATTCAACTCAACAAAAAGATCCGAAATTTTAAAGAAGCGACTACGTCACATCTTTCTAGAACAAATTATATTAATCTACCAAACTTTTCCCATGTTAAAATCTGCGTCGTCTGAATAACTCAATATCACTGCTGTGCAACGGGAATATTCCCGGTGAGAAATATTCCCCGCCAGGAATTTATTTTGGGAATTTATAAAAATCACCGATCAATTCCCGAAAAATGGAAATTTATTTTTTACACTCCAGTAAGTGAAACGCAAGTAAACGCTCGCCAAAGCGTACACTGCCTAATACAATTTTGCAAGCTAAGACCTGTTAGAAGCTATGGTAGCTCAGTGGGTGTGGCACTTGACTACCAATCTTGAGATCCTGGATTCGAATTCCAGGAATGATACATTGGAATTTTTAAATAGCTAAGGCTTCCAGGTCGACTCAGCCTGTGAAAATGAGTACCTGGTAAATCATTTCGTGGGGCAATAAATAGGCGGTCGGTGCTTAGAGCTAGCCATTTTACCACCCTTGAGTACCGAATGGCTCGAATCCCAATGGACCTTCATGGCCTGTAAAAGGGGACTATTATTATAAGACCTGTTACCAACACGTGGCCACTTCTAGCGTTAATTTAACGTGTTTAATGTACATTTATCTTTGATGTATATTGACGTGTAGTGAATTGAATTTTTTTTCCGAACAATTTCTCTATGTTGGGCCTTTTTTTAAATCAAAATATAAATTCCCGATAAAGTGGGAAGTTCAGGAATATTCCCAAATATATTTCCAGAAATATTCCCCAAAAAAAAAAAAATTACGTGAATTTACTCATCACTACTCACAGGTGTATGTAGACATCCTGTTTTGGAGAATATTATTTGTCGGAGGGCAGGCGGTAGACGAGTGGTGTCAGTGCTTCACTCATGTTCCAAGGGTCGTGGGTTCAAATCCCACTTGGGGTGACGGGATTTTTCTAATTAGAAAATTCCGCCACCTCAACTATGGGTGTGTGTGTTCGTGTTGCATGTTAGATGGGGGACAGATGACCTTAGCAGTTGGTTCCTCCGTAGTATAGGCGTGAAATAAAAAAAAATTATTTGTCGGTACTTGAACAAGTGTTCAACCACCATTTACTGAGGCTATAAATTAAAAGCCTTAATGGATTCTTGGCGTTAAAACCTTTGATAAGGAGAATAATCTTGCTTTTTTAGCCATATAAATACAATATTGAAAACAATTTTGTTCGAAAACATTCTATTCCACAAGAACAATTCCTGTTGTCCATCAGATCATGAAACTATAAACATTAGCACTTGCAAAGACGGTACTTTTAAAACGAAATCTGCAGATTTTTCTAGAAGCAAATTTTATTAGTCTGGGAATATTTTTGTTTGAAAATAACCTTTGATATTTAGTAGGACTCATATTTATACGGAATACCAACGTAATTTTAAATCAAGAAAAAATATACAATAACATCAGGACCGTACCAAGGGTTTTTTATCTATTATACATACAAAATCATATTTAGTAAAATTAGAAAAAGGTAACGTTACACTATGTGACCATCTGAAAGCTTTTTTTAACTTTTTTGGATATTCGGAACATAGATTGTACTTAGTAGAGCAATAGTTTTGGCTCATACTGGACATACCCCGAAAAGTAGGAACTGAGAGAGGAAAATTGCAGAATTTTCTCAAAGAATAATTTTGGAGATCTGTCTCTCAGTTTTGATATGTTGCTACAGAATATATTTTAAGGGGATATTTTAAGTATGTAGTCTCAGTCTGGTCAAGCTGAATACAAACGTCGATCGAGAATACATAGTGAATATAATAGTGCCGATTTTAGGCAAATTTATAAAATTTATAAAATCTACGTCAAGTTTTCTTACAATTTTTTTGGAAATTATAGCTTTTTTATTAACTTAATCCTTCAAAATTACTGAATGCTGAATTACCCCACTGAATGTTGCCTCTTGGCCAAATTAGGCAATATTAGAAAACAGAAGATTAAAAAAAGTAATCAAATGCCATTTACAATTAAGAATAGTAGTTTTTTTATCGTTTATACCCTAGAAAATATTTTATTTAGAAAAATGCAAAATATTGCCATCCTAGGGTCTGGCCTATAGAACCTATTAGTAAATCCGGCACTGCTATTCATTCAGGAGTCCAATTCATTTTGAGCTCAAATATGTATAAAATGTAGTTTTCTAAATGTACAAAAATAAGGTAAAACGCATGCCTTAACTTTTGTAATGTAACGTTCTTTTTAAAATAATAATCAAAAATGCTGTTTAAAATCGTCTATTAATAAAGAAAAGATTATTTACAATGCACTTAAATTAAAAACACTATAACTATAAACTATTTAACGAATTATTATCTAAATGCTAGATATTTACAAATTTATTTGAGGACTTATTTATATAAAAACTATTTATGTATTAACTAATTATTCAGAGTACATTTCAACACGACGCCGGTTAAGCATTAACTCTTGATTTATTTATACAGAGCACCTTTCAATACGACGGTTAAATATTAACTCTTGATTTATTTATACAGAGCAACTTTCAATACGACGGTTAAATATTAACTGAACTCCTTCTACCCGCGACTCAATTTATATCTTTCATACGATGACTCATACATCTAGAATATTTGATGACGTCATGTGTGGGTTTACTATTCGTTACACTGCCCCCCTCTTCAAGTCTGTTCTGTCCCAGAACAGGTTTTATTCTCTGGTTTCTGTAGAAAGGGTCGTGACGGTATCGACAGTCTTCACCTCGACTACATGTTCCATTACGGTAGAAATAACAGTCTACACTCTTTATTGGCCTTGATGCGGGCTGGCGATCGAAGCTACAGACTAAGATCTTCACATCCGTATCTCTAAAAATAACTTCCAGCAGGTTTCGAACGATTCTCCAATCCAACTGGTCCCGCCCACAGCCGAGTTTGGGAACTGCCAATTTGTTAATACCCCTGGTAAGCAACTCGGCCCTCAAATCCCATAATGCCCTCCATAGGTCGGCGTAACTCGGTTTCTGGAAGTAAAACTGCTTGGTTACTAAGTAGTAAATAGAGCGGTCATGATCAGGCAAGTGTAAGGCTTTGCCAACAGAAGGATTCTGATCTCGAAGTTCATCCAGCCGTCCAAATTTATTCCTAAACACTACTGCGATCCCCCTGGACATGCGGAGATCCTCGGAGACGCAGTGGGCAATGGAATAATCACCAGGGACCCGGAAGAGGTCTTGTTGCATCTCGGTCGTGACTCCGAATCGGGCTTTTCTAGTTCCGGAAAACGCAGCCATAAATTCTCCAAAGGTTGGCTGATCATCTTCAGGCCTTACGGTATTGATAGCCACCTCAGCGTCATCTTCTCGATCCAGAACTACGTTATTGTTTCCCTCATAGTGCGCCAGACGATTTCCTTTGGTTTCCCTCTTGGCAATTTCTGGATGCGATACATCAAGTCATTTATTCGTTTCTTCACCTGGTATGGACCCTCCCAATTTCGCTGTAACTTTGGCGAGTAGCCCCGACTTCTTTGCGGGTTGTATAACCAAACCAGCTATCCAGGCTGAAACCATCCTTCTTTGGCTCTCACATCGTACAAAGTCTTCATTCGGTCACTCGAGATTCGGCTATTGTTTCGGGTTCGGTCGTGAATATCCTCCAACTTCTTTTTTAAGTTGACAACATAATCATTTCCGGCTACCTCCTGTTCTGCGGGTGGACATCGAAATTCCAGATCACACGGTAACCGTAACTCACGTCCAACCATCACAGACGCTGGTGACTGACCGGTTGTTTCGTGGACCGATGCACGATAAGCCATCAGGAACAGATGCAGGTATTGGTCCCAGTCTCGTTGATGATCGGAGACCACCTTGGCCAAATATTTGCCCATTGTCCGATTCATGCGTTCTACCATTCCATCGGACTGCGGATGTAACGGTGTGGTCCGAGTCTTGCGAATACCCAACAATCGACAGACTTCTCCAAAGAGTACAGACTCAAAATTGCGGCCTTGATCCGAATGCAGCTCCATTGGCACTCCGAAGCGACTGAAAAACTCTTTGACTAGTACGTCAGCAACAGTCGCAGCTTCCTGGTTTGGTAGGGCATATGCTTCTGGCCATTTGGTAAAATAGTCCATTGCCACTAAGATGTATTTATTCCCATCGACGGTTTCGGGAAATGGTCCGGCAATATCTCTAGCTATTCTTTCCAGGGGACTACCCACATTGTACTGCCTCATAGGTGCTCTTCGTTTCACCAAGGGTCCGTTACCAGTGGCTCATAGTTCGCATTTACGGCACCACTCTTTCACGTCTTCTTTACAATTGACCCAATAAAAACGCTCTCTAACTTTCTCCAAAGTCTTCTTCACACCGAAGTATCCTCCTGAGGCACCATCATGGAGATGTCGCAATACTGTAGCCACTCGGCTCCTTGGAACACGAACTGAGACCTAATGGTGGTGCCATCTTCACTCTCCAGCACTCGCTTCAGTAGATCGTTTTCCACCTTCAAGGACTGCCATTGTGACCAATATGCTTTTAGGGTTCTGTTGAAAGGGCTGATGGCCTCCCAGGCAGGCCTTTCTCCCACACGTTTCCATTCCAGTACCATTTTTAATTCGGGATCAGCCTCCTGCTGTCGTTGCAATTCTTCCGGCAACCAATTGTCGTTGACGATGGTAGTTCCTAATACTTGGCAAACCTTCTTTTCCAAACGAGAACAATGACGGCAATCCGTTGGACAGGGTCTTCTTGAAAGAGCATCGGCATTTCGATGACTAGTGCCCGCTCGATGTTCCGTGTCAAAATCGTATCCTTGTAGCGGAACAGTTCGATTAGCAATTTTCCCATCTATGGACAAACTGCTGGTACTAGTGCTTGATGTTACGGCATGGACGGTGATCTCTAGTGCATCTTCACTAACAGTCAACGTTCGCCTTCTCTTGCCAACCCCCTTTAACTTTTCCGACGGTTGTACTTTTCTTATTTTGGAACAACGGCGTTGTACATGTCCTTGTTCGCCGCAGCTCCAGCAACGGAGCCCTCGAACTTCTTGAGGATTCTTCTTACGGTTCTCTTCCTTCCGAAGAACTCTCAGTACTAATTCCTCTAGGTGATCTTTAGAACCTTCTTCTTCTTCTTCCACAACGGCCCGAACACGCCCGTGACCTCGGGACGCTTGTTTTGCTGCTTCAAATTCTAAGGCGTGAGCAAGCGCATCATCAGTTGTTTTTGGTCGTGCCAGCCTCAATGATTGTTGTGTTTCCCCGTCTCTTAGTCCATCAATGAAGGTCTGCACAGCAAGTTGTCCCAGAAATGATTCGGGTGCCGTGGGGTACGCCAATCAGACAAGCCGCGCAACATCGGCTTCAAACTCCTGAAGGCTTTCTCCATTCTTCTGGACACGATTCCTTACTTGCACGTGAGACACTTGTTGAATATGCGCGTTTCCATATCTCATCTCCAATCTAGACACTAACAACTGGTAATCATTTTCCTGTCCTGCTGGGATTGTTTGCAGGATGTTCAACGCGTCTCTACGCAAAGCCACAATTAAAGAAACGGCCTTTTCCTTGTCTGTCCATCCGTTGGCCCCGGCGGCCGCCTCAAATTGTTTGTAGTAGGTGGACCAAGGTATCTTTCCATTGAACGTGGGTGGTTTTACTTTTATCCCTACGGCAGGCACTTTCTCTTCTTTAAATTGTTTCTTTCCTTCATTAAACGGCCTTTAGACGTTGAGGGAAACCGTACTACAATCTTTATTACCCTATCTTGTTCCGCCAATCTACCATCCAACAGTATTAACGCGCTGGCATTCTCAAAAAATTCTTCGAAAACTTTATCTTCCAACGCTTTGACATTTTCCAGCAATTCTCCTTTAAGCCTTCTAGAACTTTCTTCAGACTTTTCTAATAATTCTGCAAACCTTCTAGAATTCTCTTCATGTTTTCCAATAATTCTTCTTTAATCATTCTAGTATTTTCAAAAACTTTTTCTTCCAGTGCTTTAGTATTTTCAAGTAATTCTTCTTTAAGCATTTTAGAATTTTCTTCAGACTTTCTAGAATTTTCCAAAACTTTTTCTTCCAGTGCTTTAGTATTTTCCATTAGCTTTCTAGCATTCTCTTCGGACTTTTCCAGTAGTTCCTCTTTTAACATTCTAGAATTCAACACTTCTTCCTTAATTTTACTTAACAACCCGTTAGTATCAATTGCGGGTCTAGGTATTTCGAAGCGGTAATTTTCAGGGTCTTCCTTCTGTTCTAAAAGCCATTCTCTTAGCCGATTTATTAAAACTTCTTTCTTTCCATTACTATCTAAGTCTCTCTCGTCCAATTCCCGTTTTAAATCTATCACTAAAAGATCTTTTAACAATTTCATCGCCATTTTAATTAACTATTTGTTGGGATTGTTTTTAACACTATAAATTTATTCTCACTGCACATTTATTACGCGATTTTTATTTATTTTAAAACACCACACCTGTCACCACTGTAACGTTCTTTTTAAAATAATAATCAAAATTGCTGTTTAAAATCGTCTATTAATAAAGAAAAGACTATTTACAATGCACTTAATTAAAAACACTATAACTATAAACTATTTAACAAACTATTAAAAATGCTAGGTATTTACAAATTTATTTGAGGACTTATTTGTATAAAAACTATTTATGTATTAACTAATTATTCAGAGTACATTTCAACACGACGCCGGTTAAACATTAACTCTTGATTTATTTATACAGAGCACCTTTCAATACGACGGTTAAATATTAACTCTTGATTTATTTATACAGAGCACCTTTCAATAGGACGGTTAAATATTAACTGAACTCTTCTACCCGCGACTCAATTTATATCTTTCATACGATGACTCATACATCTAGAATATTTGATGACCTCATGTGTGGGTTTACTATTCGTTACAGTAATATAGGAGAATACAGATTATTTGAATTTCCTAATTTTTGCAGTTTTGCTTGATGAAAAATAATTCAATAATTTATATCCCACTAATTAGCAGTTCTTTAGCGAAAAGCTTTTATAGTTTCAAGTTTTTATTTTATGACCCTCACGCACATTTTAAAATTAACGTTAAAGAGAATTTTGTGCAATTTTGTTATTGGTTGAACCTGTTGTCACATTTCAGTTCAAGTGGTTAAACGCATATTACCCCACTTAAAAACTTAGAAAAGGCTATGTAAAAGTGCACCCTTTTAGACAGTTCTAGTATGGAGTTCTATATCAGGTGGATTTTGGGGGTATCAGGGACCAATACAAGGTGTTTTCGTCATACCCGTCGTGTCGCCGCGTAGGGAATAAGTGCATTTTCGATTTCAAAACTAAATTTGCAATTGGAAAACGGAATTCAACTATTTACCGATATTTTTAAACTTATTCGCGAAGGATTTCGTATCTTCTGTTATTAGTTGGAATCAGTCCTGCCAGATTGAGTAAATATAAATTATTCAAGAAGATATATCAGTTAAAGAGTGAAATAAGTAATAATTCACCGAGGTTTCTATAAATTAAATTTATACTACAACTTATACTTATACTACAATTATTTGAGTTAAGTGTTAACAGAATTAATAATCACTTGTTAAAGCCGAAGTTTTGCGCTAGCAATTAATGACTAAGTATTTCTTTAATCTGACCTTATAATAAAAATGGGTAATAAATACTCTTCTGCTGTTAATATTTGCAAATCAAGAAACATAACCATTATAATTATTGCATTGAAATCGTTGCCGTTTATATGGAATTCATTTGTTTGAAATTAAATATTTGCCGTTCAGTGTTCAATCTGATGAGTTTGCGGGATTTTTTGTACCTGGGATTCTTGCCGTACCGTTCAGAAGAATGATTTAGAGTTTAGTGAAATTGGGGTCTTTTATTTGTGAAATGTTGATGGGCATAGGAATTATATGTCGACGTTAGAGAAAAAGGATTATTGTAATACACACGAACTTTATCTTTTGTGTAACCATATGTTTCTCTGATTTTGTACCTACTATTTAACATTTCTATATGTACTTAGTATGGGATCTCAGGTAATGTAGTTTTTCAAAGGATTACATAATTTTTGCTTTAACAAATAAACATAATTAAACCCATTTCTCATGATGTTACATTAGCACAACCAATTGTTAAAATCATAAAATAAAGTTCATTCTCACAAAACAGATTTATTCAACTTACATCAATAGCATTTTTTAGAAATCTTATCCCAGCCTGCGGATTTCTCAAGTTTTCATTTAATAAATAACAACTGGGTGGCCACCGTAATATTATATATTATTTCTTGCTTGCTATCCGTAATGTATAAACCTTGGGAATTAGCACCCACGATCTTAAACTCAATTCGTATAAGAAGGGCTTCTCTGCCGGAGCATACGTACTTGACTTATCATTGAGTAATTCATGGACTTTTGTTTTATGAATTTATTAAGTGTTGGACGATAAAGCTCTGTTACAATTGACGGTCCAATCGTGGGGCTTTGTTTTGATGTTAGTAATTAGTCTGTTACGTAGTTTAAATGTATTTGATCTGTATCGTATGTATCTTTATCGTATTTGATGAAGTGTGCAAATTTTGTGCCGTATGATTTAATTTATATTGATAATATTATTACAATAATTATTAAACCTCAATGTTGTACCATTCTATAAATAACAGTAATCCCGAGAAATTTAGTTTTAATAACTGGTGTTTAAATTTACATTAGTCATAAAATCGTAGATATTGAAGTTTTAATGGAATTTTACGTCTAATGTAAATTTAAGAGTCAATTATTATATAAACTAAAGTTGCTTCGAATTATTGTTATTTATAGAATGGCGTAACATCGAATTTTGTTAGTAATTGTAAACAATATTATAAAAATAATTTAAAAATGAAGACTTTGCGTTATATTGTTTTGAATATAGCCTTAACTTTTTATAAACATGAAGAAAAACAAGGCCCGTAATTATAACATTGTTATCGATTTACATATCCTTAGTAGAAATAAAAAACGAAAGAAGATATGCCCAACTTAATAGCATATTTAAACACCCACGTCGGTAGAAAAAAAATACAATAACTAAACAAATTACGCGGGTATTTTCTGCTTACAATACCCACCCAATGTTACATACTCTAGTCTTTTTGTTGCACGTACGAACTTATTATTTAAAAGATTGTAGTTTTATTTTTCATATCCACTTATAACCATACAAAAAAGGCAAGAATCAAAGTAAACTTTAATATATTTATTTCTTTCTACTCGAACATCGTCAAGTTGCATTTATTACGTGAACTCGATGTCGTGGTTGTCATCGGCGTCATCTGCAGAGGATTCCTCTTTAAGTATCCAACAGTTGACTTTCTGAGAAAGCAATTTCGAAGTGGATGTCGCCAAGTTGTATCGACGTCGAACATTCTTGGATTTAATAAAGATTTAACCCATCATCGAAGAATAAATCTCATTACCGGTGCACTATCGATGGAACTTAGGCCTTTCTAGGTACTCTACAATAGAAGTGGAAGTTCGCTCATAGAATCCAGATGATGCGACTGTAAAAATTATGAGATATCTACCATTGTGTATATCCATAGTGGATGAGATGGCAATAAACTATCCACATTCTCGTCAACAGACGTCTCTAACTCAATCTATTTTGTAATTCCAATCAGAAAATAGTACTCTCTGTAGGTAATATACTTCACCGCTTTATAAATGTTAATATTGCTTTGAAAAGAAAAATTATTTCGTTCGATAATCAATTAAATTTTACAACGATATTTCATTTAATGTTCAAAGGAGTGTAAAATGCAAATTATGTGTATGTATATTCAACAAAGAGAGACTATTAAAACACATTTAGCTCTGCATGAAGGCAATAAAGATTGACAGACACCTTGAGTTTATTAAGATTTTCAATATAGATTCACCTCAAGAACAATACACATCATTTACAGGACAAGGGGAGTCTTCACAAGCGTATCATCGCATGCGACAATAAAAATTTTGCCTCATTTATATCGAACAAATTGTAATTTATCTTTTTTTGGTTGGATTCTGCAGGGTCGTACTAAACTAAAAAGATACAAATTTCATCATACAAGTTAGTTATTAATTCGTATACCATACAAGCATGCCATATGCCTTAGATCAAAGTAGCATTCATTGGTATTTCATTAGTTTTGGATAGTTTTGATATAGTTACTGCAAACTGTTTTTTAACAAAATAGCAGTTACGGTTTAACAGCAATATGCTATCTCTATCTAACTTTCAATTCATCAATATTGTCTCTTTTAGAGTTAGTCCTAAGTTCTAGAGTCCTAATTTGCCTTAGAGTCTCTGATACAGTTGGCATCAAATCCCGGGCTCTGTACATATAAATAAACACCAAAAGACTTCTAGGTTGCATTTTTTATTGACGAACTACTTTAAACTGTTATGCTTCCCGCCATTCTCACGTAGAAGTTATGCGATTGAGCAGTGCCGTAACAAAATTATTATATAAAACGTCTGGCGCAAAAATCACTTAATTAAGTGTAACTCTAAATAATTTTTGAATTCGGTCGATCATAAAAATGGCGAAGAATTAAAGTAGGTTGGAAATAACTAAGAATGTCCAGTTTGAAACTTTCTAATATATATTGTCGTGCTATTTTGGCATACAAAATAAAGAATTCACCCATTCAATAGTTTTAAGTGAGCTTAGAAATGGAATCTTAAAGCGACACGTTAGATCGGTTGCCTAACCTCACTTTCTTAATTATAACTTTAAAAAAGTTATCTTTTAAGAAGTTAGAAATGGTTAATTATAATTATCATGCACACTACTACACTATAGTCAGATAAAGGATATTTGTAAAACTGATTTTCCATAAAATTTAATTAATTTTCCTTTATTAATTTACCATGTGAGAGACAATGACCTGATATGGCATTTAAATTAGGTTCAGGCCTAAGTTAATGCAAGATTTAACCTAAAACTGTTTTAATGGGTAGATATACAAGTATTTACTACCTTACCTGAGCATTTAATAAGAAAAAAAATGTGTTTCCGTGTTAACGAGTTTATTCATTGACTAAAGTTTTTCGATTTCAAGATTTTACAGCTGTTGATTAAATAATTTTGGTGGAGGATTATAAAGCTGTTTCTTTACCACAGAATTGAAACTGTCTTAAATGTAGGGGCTGCTTTTTATAAATGATATCAGTAAAACAACATATAATTATATTGCGGTGATGCATCGTACATTGAAATACCATAATTGGTAGAAATTTTCATATAAGCATATAAGGTTTAAATTTGTGAAGATAGGAAGATATGAAATGGTATTTTTACGTAAATAAGTTAATAAATAATTGTGTTAAAAGTAAGTTCCTTCGACATTTAACGGAGACCTTAATTTGTTACAAAAACCTAAATATTATATATCATTAGAAAGGGAATTTGATAATATATAACTTTATCTAATTAGTTTTAGGATTAATTAAAATTTCTAAACAATAATTTGGATATGTTAAAAATCAAATGTCAGTGTTCTTTTGTTTTTATGAAAATTAACTGTAGAGTTCAATTGTTTACCAGAAAAGTATAAAAACCCGGATTTTTGTAACAAACTCTCTTTCATTTTACATCTTTAGAGAAGTGCAGTTCGATTGAAAAGGAACAAAATAATTTTAAGGTTATGTTTTGAGTTAAAAAACATGCAAACAAAACATGTCAAAATCTTGAGGTTATTGTATTTGTGAAACAAAATAAACTTTTAATAAAAACAAGTGCTTGATTTATTTAAGTGAGTATTTTGCCATCAATTTTCTTACATGATATCAAAGCAGAGAGCAGGTACTACTTGGAAATGTATCAAAATACAGTTGGTAAGCTGATGGTGCCAAAGATTTAAATATCTTTAAACCTGAGTTTTTCAACAGTAGGTACAATTAATTATAGTAAATAAGTAATATGTTGATGCCAGAGGTATTAATCCCCAAATAAAGAGAATTAGACTATTTTGGGATTGACATTAAATAGAATTTTGGTATCCAAGTTTAAATTATCTTTTTTTTCTTTATTTTGTTCTTTGTTAAATTTATTAAATAAATTTATATTGTGTTGATGAAATATTACTTTATATATGTTGTACATTGCTGTGTTCCTAGATTTATATATTCATTTAGTGCCCTATTCAAACGATAAATTTAGTTTAGCCAGAGCAATTTTTTTTATTTAAGGTAAGCGAGTAGTGAGTTGTGTCTTATATACCATTTTGAACTACCAAAAACATTTATAACACAAAAAACATCTTTAGAAGAAGCAAAAGAAAAGCGTTTGTCAAGATTTGGCTTCAACAGACAAAATTGCGGCAAACTAAATGCCGCAACAATTATTGTACTGCCGTTATCTTTCTTCTACTGTCTTTCTTACTAAACTATCCAAGTGTAAAACTACATTTACAAATGATTTGTGAAGAATAATGCATATGTATTCTCCACTTGTCTCCATTTTAAAGTTTTGCTTTACCTAAACGTCAAATGCTGCCATTAAAACTAACCTTGACCTCCCAAACAGTCTGAGAATACAAGATTGCACGTGGTGGCAGAACATATTTGCGAGAGTGCATCACTGGTTGTTATTATACTGTGATATGACTACCCCACCACACGCTAACATAGGAGAGGCACTGGAAAACTGACTGGTATTTAGAAAGATCATCGTGTGGGAAAATCATAAACCCTAGTTTGAGATAAACAAGCTACAATGAAAAATAAAAACATGTAATGGTAAACTGTATAAGAAATTCAATGTAATTATAATAACAAAAATATTAAATCTTTAAATCATATAACTTCATTGTCTATGCCTAAAACTCGCTTTTATCTGAAGAAAAGTGATGATCATAAGATATTCATTTTAGATCATTTTGCAGCCAAAAGATATCGTTGTGGGACTATTTACCGAATCACTGTACTGAAAATATTAAACATTCAAAAAAATGTAAACATTAAAATCAAACCACTATTTTTTTAATCACCCTGAATACGCTAGGTTAATTTTAATGGCAGGCATTTGAGGTTTTAAGTGAAGCAGAACTTCAGAAGAGCTTTCAAGATTTCAAGCAGAGATTTTTTTATAAAGTGTAGGCCGAACGAGTCAATTTATTATTCGGTTTTATTTATCGGTTTTATTTCTTCCACGATATGTGCGCTTGATCTCTAAGAAATATTAGCTGTTTGCATTCAACTGTCGAGACACTGGGAATCAGTTAAAAAACACGAAAAATCAGTGAAATACACGTATTTTCAGCACCGTGTTATTTTTAGGGGGTATTGTGTGAAGTTGGATTGTGTGAATTTATATTCTTTGCACAAAAACTACTCTCTTTTAGTTTTGAAATTCCATCTTGACCGTGTAGATATCTTTAATAGAAAGACTTTTACAGCTAAAGATATTAAAGCATAAAAATAACGGTTTTTAAATGCTTTAATTAGGTTAAGGTTATTTAGGTTATTTAATTAGGTGGGAATTGATGCAGACGAAAATTAAATGACGATAGATTTCCTTCTTTGGAAACCTAAAGAAGATTCTCACAAAGATTGAGCGAAATCTAAAATAGTGGAGTAAAAAAACACTTTTTTAGACGATTTTGTATGGAATGACTCAATACTATTAAAATGAATTCGTGGAATTTAAAAAGAGGGACATAATTTTTGGAACTATTTTATAGTAGTGTTCTATGAAAAAAATTTAACCTACATTTTTACTTAAAAACAACTATTAAAATGAATTCGTGGTAATTTAAAAAGGTGAACTAATTCTAAGAACTATTTTCTAGTAGTATTCTATGAAAGAATTTAACCTATTTTTTTACTTACTAACTACTATAAAAATGAATTCGTGGAAATTTAAAAAGGGGGATAAAATTGTTGGAACGATTTTATAGTAGTATTACGTAAAATCTAACCTACATTTTTTCTTACTAACTATAGTGGAGCAGCGTTAGGCAAAAAACGATCGTTATCTCGGAACTGGTTAAAATTACTTGGATTTTCATGATTCTTTTTTTAAATTTTTGTAAATATAAAAAAACCGTTATAAATTATAAATTAAGGCGCTGATCGGTAAATGCGAAGAAACTCGAAAAACCTAAAAATTCTCCAAGTGGTCCAGTAATGGTTGCTCGATGTAAGAATAAGATAATTTTTTTGTGTTATCACACCTTTCTATTGGTAGTTCGAAACTAATTTATTTTTGTTACTGTTGATTTAAATAAGGCAGCCATATTTTTCATGGCGTTTTTAGAAAAGCGTTTGTCAAGATTTGGTTCCAACAAACAAAATTACGACAAACTAAATGCCGCAACAATTATTGTAGTATCGTTGTCTTTCTTCTACTGTCTTTCTTACTAAACTATCAAAGTGTAAAACTACATTTACAAATGATTTGTGAACAATAATGCATATTGAGATGATATGGAATCATCTGATTGAAAATTTACTTGACGATTTAAAATTTTGAAGTATTGCAAGACTACGATAGATCGTAAACATAAATATAATTATTTCATGCACTAAATAAAATAAAATGATAGACATGCTAGGATATAGGTTTATTTAATCTAAAAGCACGTTACGTTACATGTTAGGTTACAGATAGATTTATCAATTTGAAATAGAAATTATAGAAAGAAAAGTTTCATGCAGACGCACCCTCAATTTTTACATAAAAAAGTTTATAAAAAGGATATTAATCAGTTAGATTGTTTTCATAATAATTTGAGTTTTTCTTCTAATGTAAATATTTTCTTATGTAACTTTTATATGTATCAGTTACCTAGTGTGGTTATGTATTCATTATTTGTAAAGGATAGAGCTGGAGATTATGTGTATTCATGTAATTTGAGTTTTAATGAAGTTTTCATCGTTAATCGTTTTTGTTAATTTTCTCAGTTATGATTAATTTTAGACTATAAGTGTCTGATGTTGTTTTAATCGTTATTTTGCCAGCTACATATCTATCTTCTTAGATTTAAGATTAGTGCTACTTACAAACAGTTCTTTTCGTGAAGTGACGTCACAAACGTAGATTTTACGTAGTTAAAACAGTAGATTTTGTTTGTGAAAATTTGTCATAGTTTTCAATTGTTTTGGTAAAGCATATAAAAAGGCCAGGAAAAATTAACAATTTCAGTCGATAAAACGCTTTGGTTAAATCCACGTTCGACTCATACAAGAATTTGCTAGAACAAAGTAAGGTTAAGTTATAACCATATGTTTTCATAAACATACGTCAAATGTAAACAAACGAAAATTTAACAAAGTGTAATAAATATTCCCCTGTTATGTAAATCAAAGACGATTTATTTTCGTTCTTCAACAATTATATGGAATTGTGAACGATTTATTTATTAAATTAAATCAAGAAGATTTTTTGTTTCCATTATTGATTTGGATAATCGACCTGTCTTCAAAATCACCTGTTAGAATAAATGCAGTATTACCAATTGTAAAAAAGATTTGAAGTGGATCTCGACGTACTTTATATACAAGGTTCGTCAAAATAAAAGGATTTGGTTAGATTTCTCATATAACAAAATCATAAAGACAATCTTAATAAGTTCAGAAGTTTTATAATAACAAAGTTTTACCAAATAAACAATTTGATTTTGTTTATAAAAATTTTATTTTCATTAGATAAATTTATTTTACCAACTGTAAATACTTTTAACTGATAACTTTAATTGATGTCAGTTTGCTCGAATGGAGAACAGTTATAACCCCCATGTCAGGTTGATAACGAATAATTTACATTTGAGCAAGCTCAAGGAAGATTTTCCAATACTTTTTACTGTTCTGTTTAAATAATTTTTTTTACTTTCTTTTTTGAATTAGATTTTCTAATTATCATTAATAAAATAAAGACTGTGTTTTAATTTATTTGTGTGTTTATTTGATGTGTATACAAGCATCCATTTCTTTTTCTTTTCACATATAGAATTTAGTTTGCTGTTGTCCAGTTGCGGAAGTCCAAGTGTTTTGGTAGTAAGTTCTTTTCATCCAGGTATAAGAATCAATAAGTTTTTTTTATATTTCATGCTCTATCGAATTAAACCTGAGTCAGTCTATTGGGAGAAAGAAAAAAATATTGGGGTTCTAATTTTTTATTTTTTTAAATATCACCTCAATATGTTTTCTCCATTTTTCTCCATTTTCAAGATCATTTTCCTTGCATCAAATGTTTGCATTTCATCAATTTAGATTGTTTAATCTTGTAATATTCGACTGATTTTGATCTTTCTTTTTTGTCTTCTTTTATTTGCCTTAATTGAGTCTGTGTATATTGTGGTTAAAACCTAAGCGCCATTATTAAAGAAATACGATCAACGCGAAGAGCGCACTGCATCTAAAATGCATGTAATACTATTGAGGTTTCACGGATCCGTGTCGGTGTGACGTCACGAACGAACTCTTACAAACTTCTAGTGGCTTTACCTCGGTTATTAGTTAACTTAAATTTTTTTATTCTAAAATGTATTTTTTTGCACTACACCCCCTTTAACGCATCGCCCTTTTTATGTAGAAGTGTTGGATAATAGTTATTTATGACACAACTGAGTTAAGTAAGGTATTATCTACGAACGAAAAATTCACCGAAAAGATTGGAAAACTGGCATTCTTAAGAACAAAAGATTTTACATGTCGGCTACTTTCTGTAAAATGATGGATAGATAGAAATCTCGGATACGTCCAGCAATGTAATTTAAGAGCATCTAGCGAAAAGTAGAAAATACAAAACTGTAAAGCATTAAAAAGTTAATGAAGTGCTTAATTTAGACATTAACAGCTCATAAACATGTCAATGTTGTAATCCGTTATTACAGATCCAATCAATCAGATGCACTATTGTTTAAACACTTTATAACACGGAAATAACAGAGTGTTTTATTACCGGAGCCACAATAAACAACTCCCTTGCGCATCTTAAAATATAAATCAGTGGATACTAAAGTAAATATCCCAATGTTCTTAACAATTTCCTCATTACTTCAGATATCTTAATCCATAGCAATAAATTTTAAGCAGTCTATACTGTATTAAACACGTATGTACATATCTTCAAGGAAATGCACCAAACTGTGCATGTCAAGATGATATAGTGTAATTTGATGTTTAACATCGTCAAGTAGACTGAGTTACAAGAATTTACTAGAAATGCCCATTTTGATTATGCATTTGCTTTTTAATATGGACACCGTGCAGATGCAAGTTAATATTTAATTGCAAGACGGTTCCTATAAATGACCGGTTAAATGACTAACAATCTAATAGTAGGTATGTGACTATGTGTGTGTACAATTATTGCTTACTTTTTTTATTAAAAGTACTTTTATGGTATCAATTAAGTGAACTTACGAGAGCATAAAAGTAATATTTAGCTTAAATGCTCTAGACATATGTATGTATCTACAATTAATACATGTACATTCATGTGTCACGTGACTGCTTTAGCTAATAGATTTATTTTGTTTACAACTCAACGGATTATATCTACCAATTAAATGTCAGAATGTTAGTCAAACAAACCAATAGCTTGCTGATTACAATGATAATCACCACTAGTGGTGAATACAGCGATAATATCACTGGTCGTTGTTATCAATGCTAGAATTCAACAGCCTAGAAGAAAATGCAGTATCTGGTATATAACATTTTTAGCATTTTTTTAATTCTAATTGTTTCCTTCTAGCTGCGCGTCGCCATGACACGTGGAAGACTGAATGACAACGTAAAGAACGTTCACCGATCGGAATTGATGAAAACTGTCGATCATTTCTAACTTGACTTAATTTCAAAGAATAATTTAAAACATTGTAGCCAATGAAACTTGTTAATTTGCTTACTTACAAAGCTCTCATAGCGATATCACTCGCTCTGTGGACTCGTGAATCTGCATTTCGGTTTCAGACATAAACATATATCATCGACAATAATTTCACCAATTGTTATATTATAGATGAAAATAAAAAAGTTCACTTTGTTATAACTTTAAAATTATCGTTTTAGTACTTGGGCTTTGGAACTTGTACTTGGGTTTGCTGTCCGATTATAATAACTACTACAACCCATAACCTAAACCAAGGCCCCAGAAGCTATAAGCTTGTGCGGGAGGGAGGGGGCGATTATTATTATGTAGGCCCAATGTGCGGCTGCAGCCGACTTATAGATGGAACAGCGCAAATCCCACATTTCTGTCACAGCTAAGGAAAACTGCAGAAAACCTTAACCAGATCTGCCGGCGCCGATAGTCGATCGCGTGCCGCTTGGGTGAAAGTCCGGTACGCCAGACATTACACTACCAAGGCTGTTATGAAGACTATCTTTAGCTAGAGGTATGGCATCTTTTGCAAACTCGTACACTCCTTTGAAAAATAAATTTTGATGACAAGAAAACTTACACACTAGCTTTAAACTAGCTTTTGTTACAGAGCGCGAAAAAGATTCTGTGGCGGTCGAGGTCAGAGTTGATCTCCGATCTTCTCTTCTAACTACGCGGGGTCATGGGTCAAAAGTAGCACTTTAAAACAAATAACAAGGTTCTATATAATCGACCATATCACATCATTTAGGTTAATGTTAACCTCTAACCACCCCACTCCCATCTACAAAGAGGATCATTGGTTAAAAGTCACACTTTTAGAAAGTGCGTAACTCAAGAATATACATATAAATAATCGATCATAATGACTTCTATGTTTAGGTCAGATTTGGCTTCTGACCACTTTCCCTGCATGAGGGTCATGGATCAAAACAGTCACTTTTAAAACATAACAACGGGATTATACATACAGTGAGATCCAAATTTAGTGAGGGCGGTTTGAATTTTGCGCCTTAGGTTTTAGTGTATTTCACGTTGTTAGTGTAGCACTATTGAAAGGTGTTGCGTCAAATTACAGCTGCAACTCGTCATTTTCTCGTTTACATCGTTGTGCTTTGCCACGTCGTTCTAGGTTTTCATTGAATTTTTGCTTTATTTCGCTTAGTTTCTTATTTTACAAAACAGTTCTTTTCAGAACTACGGTTTGTTAGACGATTTTATTATCAAGTAAGCTTATTATTTAAAATTAATAAAGTTTATAAACTGTATTATTAATAAAAATAAAACAAGGATAAGAATATCCAAAAAGTATTCATGTTGCCAACGTGACAATTATTTGACGTGGCGTTAAATTCAAACAGTACTCAGTCATTTTGGATCACCCTGTATATGTAATCGACCCTGGAGACCTCTCCGTCCACTCATGGGTTAATGCTACACTTTCGAGTATGTGCACATTTTCCTAGGCATTCTGGGGGTTAGAAATGTCTATCCAGTTTATTTTGTTAATTGACCTTTCTGAACGTAATTATCGTGGTTCAGAGATTCGAGCTTTTAGGTTTTCAAGACGGACAATAGTAAAAAACGCCTACAACTATGACTGATATTTTTATAGAGTTCGTTAAGTTTGAACGCGCTAC
The DNA here is from genome assembly GCA_929113105.1 of Agrypnus murinus. Classification (NCBI taxonomy): domain Eukaryota; kingdom Metazoa; phylum Arthropoda; class Insecta; order Coleoptera; family Elateridae; genus Agrypnus; species Agrypnus murinus. Next base: position 35,875,141 of record OV816025.1, on the reverse strand, counting down.
ACTTTTTTAGAAAAATTAATATGTAAGCCAGTGGCGGAAAGGGCTGTAACAAGTAGGAAAATTGGAGTACATGCGGCAGCGAGTGCTCGAATTGTGAAAGTTTTGCAAAAAAGCCGTTACCACACTACGAGCCCAAAATCATATTAATTTGTCTGCTTTTATATTTGTTAAAGATCACCCTGCAATCTTTACTCTCCACCTACTCCATGCAAAGTTTTATGAAATTTTCTCAGGAGGTTCCCTTACATTGCTTCTTGCTATATTTGATATATTTTACAATGTATACCTTAACTTACAATTTGTTAAAAGGCTTTTCTTCACTGCATTACAAAGCTGTCTTATCAATGTAGTTTTTCTTGTTTGGATGTATTGCATTTTAAGCTAAGTATTTTTTCCCTATGCGTTTAATTAGCGTTTATGATTTCACGTAAATGAATTTGTATTCCATTAGGAGTTTATTTGGTTGGGACTTGCCCATCACTTCATTTCAAGGTAATTGATAAACTCTTACTTGTTTAATAAACAAAACATAGTGATGCTGTTCAATAGAATATTTACATTTTTGCACGATTTATTTAATGCTACCTTTTCTGCAGAAAAGATGTTTCTTAGGTACTATTGATTTTATATTTCTGTTTGTTATAGAATATAGATACAGCTTCTTGTTCGGTAGTTTATGAGCTAATTGATTATTGTTAATGATTTATTATAATTAAAGATTGATAACATTTATTTTCTGAATGTATACTAACTTATATGTTACTGATTTGATTTATTAATTGTTTTAATTTTTCTCTTTTACATTGTTTCTGTGTCTACATAAATACAACTCTTTTTGTTTCTTTTGTGAAATATTGTTTTGAACTTTTGTGTTTTATTTCTACTTCGCATACGCAAATAGTTTAAAATAGGAATTTATGCGAGCGGAACAATTACTCTAAACTTCCTTAAGTACAATTATCAAAAGATCAGGCTCTTAAAAGATCACTGAATTTTAACAAATATACGGGCTCACCTAGATTGTACAATCGGACATACCTCAAGTAGATAGTAATTAGTTAATACTCTGCGAATCAAGTTAAACGGACAGACTCGCAGGAATAAATTCTAACAAAGTTTATATGTACAGTAATAATTTTTTGCAGTTTAGTATGTACACAATTTCCAAAGTGTGGAAAAATACTGGAGAAAACCATTTAAATCAGAAAAACTATATAGTAATACATGCCAAAACAATAATATGGATAAATTTTGCAATGTTCAACAACAGGGCAACTAAAAACAAAATTAAAAGAATACAAAACTGATAAAATACTATGGGAAACTAACACAGGACTGTCAAGACATACAATTGCGGATACCCAACAAATAAGTTTTGAGAAAGTAACAATTACAGAAAAGGAACACATCAAGCAAAAATTACATATTAAAGAAGGAATCTACCTTATATCAAAATAACTTATGATAAAAGATTAAACACTAAAATAGAGGCAGAAATAATCAAGAATAAATATAATAATGAACTAAATAAACTTAAAATATAATAACATCTTTGAAAGAGAAAAGATATTATAATTTATATTTTTATATTTATAATAGACACTGCATAACAAATAAAATTGAAATACTAACAATCAGGCAGCACATAAACAACACCTGCGCACATAAAACAAGATTCAGATAAGAGAAAAACACAATCAAGAAAGAACAACTCATAAAAAACAACACTATTATTATCGAAATAATTAAAAAAGAAAAGGTAATAATTGACCCTTTAGTCTTTATTTTTAGATTTTAAATTAAATGTAAAAATGACTAACAGTAAGTACAATAATAATGAATGAGGTACCTATAACCTCGAAACATTGTTCTTTAATTATGTAAATAAAGAACATTAACTGGAAAGCCTAATAAATTGATATACTAAAAAAATATAATTTTTATTATCTATTGTAGTGAAACATACCGTGGGAAAAAACGAACTATACATCTTGCATCTGGTTTGAAGTCGTTTAGCTTACGCTTTAACCGCAGGTTTCTGATTTCGAATTTTCTGGTTTATGCTGATTATACTTATTTGTTTATTGTTTCCAGCCTTATTTTGTGGAACTCCATAATCATGAAATAAATAAAGATTATTAAAAGTTTCACAGTTTTATTAAAATATAACCTGACAATATTGTTTCGACAGCTATGCTGTCATTATCAAAGGTAATATAATTATAAACAAACACGTCGCTAAGGTAGATACAAAATAGGTAACTATTTAGTTACCTATTTTGTATCTACCTTAGCGACGTGTTTGTTTATAATTATATTACCTTTGATAATGACAGCATAGCTGTCGAAACAATATTGTCAGGTTATATTTTAATAAAACTGTGAAACTTTTAATAATCTTTATTTATTTCATACTTATTTGTGCTTCATTATTCTGAAAGTTCTCAAGAGCTTTTTTATGAAATCATTTGCAAACGGGCTCGATTATGCCCTGCGCATTTTGTATGTGTATGCGCTTTAAAATCGTTTAGATAAACACATATTTCCGATTTTGAATTGATTTCGTTTATCGTGATTATGCTTATTTGTGCTCCATTATTCTGAAAGTTCTTGAAAACTTTTTACGAGAACATTTGCGAACGTGCTGGATTATGTTTGTTCATGTGCGAACATTCACGAGTGTTCTCATCAGCATTTTCAGAACGTTCTTTCGTTTAGTACTACTTACACAACAATGAATTTGTACGTTTGATCCATAATACAGCTGAAAATGCATAGTTTTCAAGATTGTCAAGGGCGAAGAAAGGAAACAAAACAACATTGGTCATAATATTTTCAATTGACTCAGAACATATTCTATAAACCTGCTTTGACAATTAGAACGCTGAAACAGCGCATATATCTTTAGTGTTTTATCCCAATTTATCCCTTCTTCATTTGATGGCATGAGGTGGCCTCTAAAGTTTCCAAAGTTTGTTAATATTGGTTTGTACACAGGTTTTCAAACTATGCAATATTTCTCAAAACCCCAGTTTCGAAATACTTTCGAACCCTCCTTTAGAGGTTATTACTTTAGTCCTCTCGTTCTTTGAAGCTGGTATGATATTATTTGAGCACCAGTCCATGGCGTTCGTGGTGGTCGAGTCCGTGGTGCTCGAAGCTGCCATCGTCCTCACGATCAAATCGCTACCATACAGCTTGGACTGCAAACCATAAATATTTTGTTGATGATAATGGATGCTCAATATAATTGATGATGGATACCTTCGTGAAAAAAAGAAAATTTAAACAATGTTTTTGTTTTTGCATTTGTTCTGCAATAATTAGTTACAAGCGTAGGGCTAGTATGGATATGATTACTATAATCTGTTCTAGTAAGTTGTATGTGTCAAACTATTGTTTCATTTGTATTTTAGTAATCCAGTAGATTCCGGTTATTTGAATGAATGGTGATTTGCATCAGTCACTTATATGAATCAAAGTATAAAAACTTACGACAAGAGGACTTACTCTTATATTCCCTTTGGGGCGGCAGCTGGGCTGATCAGCTCCTGGTCGGTGCTGTAGGAGATGAGTCCTGGACGCGGACTGAATAAATCGGTCGACCGCACCTCTTTATATAGATGTTCTCGGAGCATGGGGGAAATGGTAGGAGTGAAACAGAGCGGCGCACGCCAAATATCGGTTAGGGAAGGGACGCGTGTTCTCACTAGAGTCGGCCGCTTATCCGAGCGGTTTGAGATTGCACAGCTGATAGTTATATTCACTCTTTCACCCATAATAATTACTCAAAATTCTGTAACTTAGTTACAGGGTTATAACGAATTTTTCTTCTTTTTCATTTCTTTTCGGAAGAATCGTGTTTCTAAGAATCTGCTTAACCTAGAAACATTTGGGTTACGAAACAGTAAACAGGTTGTGCGTGAACGTCACTTTCAGTTGTATTTTTCTGCATATCGACTCTCACTATGACTTTATCATTATGCTCTCACATATTCCTTTTAAATCCCATAAGTATACGTTTTATACAGAGGCTGCTTACTTGCATCGCCGATTTTAATAAGCGCAGCACACTCTAGTAGATACGTACATAGGTAATGTAATTTTGTTTTGTAATATGCTCAAGTCGTTGAGCAAAATAAATAAATAACTCGTTATGCAAAATCCTTATTGCTATTTAACAAATAAAATTAAAATGTCTTTAGTTTTATAATATAAACTAGGAAGTTAACATTTGACTATGAGTTATAAATTTTAAAGCAACCTAATGAACATTAACGTTAACTTTGAACTATAAACCGCAAGTTGGTTTGAAGTATGTACCTTACGCAAATTAGAAAGTTCATTCATTAACGTAGTGGTTTTGTAGAAACATCACGTAAAACAGTATATCCATTTAGTTAAATTTTTTAAAATCCGGCAAATACAATACGGTGTTATCTCCAAATTCATAAATTGGAAGCTTATCTACCTCAAACAAACGTTTTGTTGCTATACGTGCGTATCCCAAAAACTGAAACAATCTGGTTACCCAAACAAAAAAGCAATTAATTTAGAAATCCATTACGATATGGTGGATTAAAAAATGTATGTATCTTATATGTCATGGCGGTAGTTAATTAAATCTAAACGATATTTTCATTCGGTTTCCACTTATTTGCAACTGTTGTGTAGAAACCTCAACAAAAAGAAGAGTTTCCTGGCATGTTTTGTTGCAGAAGAGGATTTCGCTTGTCGCCTTCACCTTCTATTATATACCCAGAGTATTCGAGAACAATAATCAAACCTGCAAGCGTATAATTCAATCCAGTTACCTTATTAGACTTCCAATAGAGTCGGTAGATGCAATAACTAGCCTACCTAATTATACCCGTGCAGAAAGCTAAGTATTATATTCTCGGGTAAAGTTACAGGCTTGTTATAGAAATCTTTCAGCGGCTTACACAATATACGGTAACGCATAAAATTACACCAATGAACTCCGATTGGATATGTAATTATCTTTAAGTTAAGGAAAAAATACATTCCTATAACCAAAACTAGTAAATTGGAAGCTGGCTCCAAAACGGTTACTTCCTTAAGTGTAACAGTTTATGGAAGTAGTGTTTGCCTTTTGAGCATTTTTTTATATCAAAAACAGTTTGTTTCTAATTTTTATTAGTACATATTACTCTGTCATACCTAAACTTAATTTAGATTTTTCAACTGTATTGGAGTTGCTCTTCAGTTCACTTTTTATAAACTTCAATAGTGTATGTACTTCAATAACTCTACTTTATAAAATTCTGAGTACATAAACGATTAAGAAATATTTTTGTGTGAAATAAATTGTGCTTGTTTCTCGTTTTAGATTGCTAATTAGTAAAAGTAACAAAAAATATTGTCTAGATTTAAGATTAGTTGTTAATTCATTTATTCTAATTAACATGGTATATGCCCTACCCCCTGTAATGGTCTGGTTACCGAAGCTTCCAGGTTATTGTTCGGGCCTAAATGAGCTGATGGTCTTTTACAAAGAAGATTCATTAAGTAGAAAAAAAGAATTTTGATGAATAAACCTCAAAGTAGGTATATCCTACATAATTGATTGCATACGATTAGAGGAAAACCACCTAATGTACTGCACGATTATATAATTATGTTTTATGAAGACTTTTGAAAAATTTAACTTGCAAGCTTAAATCGTATTAACAATAGTTTGAAAATATTACTTATATTGGATATAACTAGTTCTTACCATACTAAACAGTTCGACCAGTATCTCGTGGAAAGCGGGAAATGTACAGGGTGGAAGGGGTTACTATGCGTTAATTTTGAGGGGTGATAGAAGACATCAAAAGGAACGAAAACGTCTTTTACAACATTGTGTAGGTGAACCACTTTTATAGAAAAAAATAAAAAAGCTCTAAAGTTTAACATCATTTTGCCACGTTAATAATATTGGTTTAATTATGGAGCATTCTTAGAGGATGCATCTCATCTAGCACAACAAAAAACCTTAATAACATATTTTCGTATGAATAAACGTTTACGCGTAATTTTGGATTTTTTACATTTACAAATTTTTGAAAAAATGGAATTTTTAAATGTAAAGATAATCCGATTGGTTGTGCTATATGAGATGCATCTTCTGACAAGATCTCTTAATTAAACTGATATTAACGCGGCAAAATGATGTTAAAGTTTACAACTTTTTTATTTTTTTCTGAAATGGTACCTCCTAGTACAAAGTTATATCAGACTTTTCTGTTCCATTTGATCTCTTCTATCACCCCTTAAAACTAACGCATAGTAACTCCTTCCGCCCTGTATATGACATGAAGAGTGAGGGAAATATATCGTTCTCAAGAGCAACAATGCTGGGTGATGCAATTGTTTTCGTCGCTGTGTGTATTCTGTTCACAACGTTTATGAATTTAAAATCTAGAAAATTACGTTCAATTTTATTTTTGTAGTTAATTCTCAGAATTTGACACTTAGGTTACTTTTTAATTTTTTGACGTTATTATTTTAAGTTAAACTTACTAATTAACACTTTAAACACAAAAAAGCAACGAAAAATTAAAGGCATGGTTTTAATTATACTGAATCCTATGTTTCATAAATATTTGTTAAATGCATTTTAAATGCCATGTTTTTTAATATAAAAAATATTTATTAAATCTTTATTTTACACCAAGTAATTTATATTTGAATCTTTATGTTTTATATATATTTAATATACAGTCGTAGGCGCCCGCAGAAATCTGTCCAGGGGGGGGCCAAGCCTAGAATGAACTACATGCTAGGGGAGGGCAAGCCTAGAATAAACGACATGTTAGGGGGAGCAAGCCTAGAGAAGACTGCATATTATAGAACATTTTCAATAAAATTCAAATTGTTCAACTTCCGGGGAGGGGCAAGTGCCCCTTTTTGCCTCCCCTTCCGGGCGCCTATGTATACAATCTATTTTTTGTAAACGGTAATATAGGAAATCCAATGGAATTTTATCATTTTCCTCCTAAATTTGTACCCTTGCAAATGTAAGTAGAAATTTTGGTATTAATCGAAAGAAGAATTCATTATACGTCAAAAACATATTAAACTTTACAAAGAAAACCAAAAGGTATTTAGAAAAATACTTAAAAAAGCTTATTGATTTACTACTTTTGGTAATAAGCTATAAAAAAAAGCTGAAAGCTGTACGCCGATTGGTGTAGCGGTTAACGCTTTAGATTCCTAATCAGTAATCCCTGATTCAAACCCCATCCTCGTCTACTTTTTTTTAAATTGTATTGCTTACTAATTATTATTTTTAGAACATTATTACAATTATCATTAGTTTTTTTTATTATTAGATATTGCTACTGGGGCTTACCTTTTGTACAATTTTAACTACCTATCAGAAAAGCAAAGGAAAAAAGGGCATAACACTAATAATCGTTGTTCTTGCCTTTCTTTCCTTTTTAAAATTTATTTTAATGTTGAAATATGAATGTTTATAGTTTTAAATAATTAGGTTTATGCACTTTTATTATTAAATTATTACTTTAGATTTTATCGTTGCCATTTATCATAACTTCACTTTATTTTCTTTTGACGTTTATACATAACTTTACAGTTTTTGAAATAGCCAGAAGAATACATCTTTTCCCTTCTGTGCTTTAAGGCTACTTTTTTTTATTTCTTAGGAGCTCTGGCTTATACAGATTTATAAAACACGAAAGAAACTCCCATTGAAAACAATAAAATTTCACTTTTAACAAAACCACCAAATTTTTACTTTAAGATTATACAATAAAATATACAAAACTAAAAAGATAGAAATGTATATCTTAATTTGCTGATTTCAAAAACATATAGTACCTCTATTTTGAATTCAAACACCCCTATTTGAATGTCGATGATAAATTCAATTCATATCTAATTAGCTTAATTTACCTTCGACACATTTGTACACTGTTTTATGTCATTAAACACTTTCGTTATGTGTTTAGCTAATTAATTTGAATATTTCTAGTTAGAATCTAAACTTGATCTGCAACCCAAATTACATAAATCTGTAGAGCGACAAACCGCAACTCTTTCAGTTTTTCAGTAATCTTAACAAAGATATTCAACCTATCGACTAAGATCTTTTCAAATTCTGTGGTTGAGATAGTATTACATGAGATTCCAGTAATACATCCTATCATAAGGTATAAACTTGAAAATAAATCAATAAATACATCTGACATTGCTAACATTATATTGAAACTCAACAGTTAACAATGATTCTTCTAGGTAAATCGGTTTACCTATGCATACACCAGACCAATATTAAAAAAGTATTTTTCATATTATTAAATTTTTAGTGTCTAGAGTGTCAATAACTATATGCGTTACCCTATGTTGTTTGTTACCTACCTAATAAAATAGAGTTTTAGAGTTTTTTTAAAGAGGTAATTTTGATACATTATCATTTTTGGCTTTTGTCAAGCTGGTATTAGTGTTCACTCCAATGTGCGTTGGTTCCAGCGTCTATTTCTTTGTTAGTCAAAAGTTCTTAAAAACCCCCTGCTCCTCTTGTGTATGGCTTCTATCCCCACCAACTAAGGGCAGGGCATTTAGCCTCTTTATAGTTTTGAAAGATCTGATGTTTTATAGAAATTCAAAGTTTCAACAAACTAGTATCAATGTATGAAGCTCGAAGAGATGGTAAGCAAAAAGAGTACCTATTATCTGAATGATTGAATAATCAAGTCTGGGTATGCTAATCATTAACTACTGATTAGTACTGTTTTACTTTAAATAGTTGCAATCTTTATATATTATACAAAAGCATTTATAAACGTAAACCAAAAATAGAATTATATAAATAGAGGGAACACGTATGTGTGTAAAAACCTAGCATTCCTATCAACGTTAAAATAATTAGGTTAACAAGTAACAACAGTTTTGTTGTATTTGCATTAAAATATAAAATGTGACAAAAACAAAACTCGTTTATAACTAGGTTGAATTTTTTACTAACACTAATCTTGTTTCAAGTTGCAAGGATGGCTTCAACAGAATTACATTTACTATGAATGTAATTTTAATTTATATCATCTTTTTTAATCGATAAGCGTTATTTTCCTTAGTCCTTGAAGGTGCAGGAAAATGTTTAATAGCCAATGCAAAAGTGTTTAATTGAGTGATCTAGTTTTTAGAGCATTAGACATTACAAACTAAAAGTTTTGAAATTTCGAAATTTCAACGCTAAATCTATAAGAATTTAAGATTTTCGAGTTGCGATTATTTATACCGTCTTTGATGTATTGTTACTGTTTTGTTATTGTTATTATTTCTTGGTGGATGTTGTTGTGATTTGTTGTTGGCAATTTTTACCACAAAATGGAAAAAAATTGTTGAAATATGACAGGTACATCGTAGAAGATATTGTCAAAGCACAATGTGAAGATCTTGAGGCTCCCACCATATCACTGTGAACTCAAACCGATCGAAGTGGTTTGTAGTGAAGTGAAAAGTTATATAACTAGATGCACCGCGAATTTCAAAGCTGAAATACGAAATTTAATTACGGCAGCATATCAGGTCGTTACGCCAGAGAAATGGAAAAACCACGTAATATAAACAGAAAGAAAAAAAATGTGGGAAATTGACAATTTGTTGAATGATATCGAAGCAATTATTATAAATATTAATAATGTAGATAGTGATAATGACGACGATATTGATGATGATGATGATAATAGTGAAGTGGAAACTAAAAATGACAGCGATTAACAGAAAAGTGAAGTAACTATAATGTTGTGCAATTACAATTACTTACAGACGAAATTAATTACCATGGCTTCTTTTAGTTTCAATTTATTTATTAGTTTTATTTTCGGATATCTTTAGTAAAATATCCTGAGAATTACTAACAATAGGAAGTCAGAAAGTTTGCACAGAAGTATGGCATCAATGTCGTGCATAACACCTGTGCAGAATACTCACTTTTCTAATATATTTAGATAGAGAACAAATATAAATCCTATCTCATTCTTTCTCTCCCTGGATCGTAAAGGAGGTGATGCAGCACCTAAACACACCAAGACCTTCACCCAAAAGTTCACCTTGTTATCCCAGTTATACGTAAGTTGGCTTGAAATGCCTTTCGCCAGTGCTTCCGTTCCACTCAACCTAAAAGTAAAGTACACGAGACACGATGAGTACTACGAAGAAGTGGAGGTTGTCAATGGCATGAGATACAACGTATTCGCTTTAACGTCCCTTAAGTATAGTGGACCCGCGTTTTCACCAAAGATCGGTTAAGCTAGTAACATGGTCTCCCAATATAGATACATAGAGATATAGTATGAAAAGCAAACATTCAAATACCCCGGATAATTTCTTGCTTAATGTTAGGGCGAAGTACCCTAGTATCATCGCTACCTTAATGTGTAAGGGGAAAAAAGAAATGAATAAAATTAAATCTTTAGAATACAGATTAACTCATGGAGCGGAGATATCTAGCATGATATTAAAATTTAATTGTATTGACATGCAATTAGAAAATAGTTTATTCAACTCGAGGCTCAGAGGTTTCTTAAACAGTATGTTTTCATACTGTTTACAGTCATCTGCCAATCTATGCCAATTTTCAGCCTCCAATAGTTCTTTCTACTATTAGCCTAATTTTGATCTAATTTTACTATACTTTTGGCCATTGACTTTTTCATAGCCAATGTCTGCCGATGAGTCATATACCATTGGAAACTACTTAAAATCACCTTTGAACTGATATATAATATGGCACATTTTGAGTGTCTTTCATTGGATATGTTTACAAATAACTTATATTTAATTTAAACTAAAATAAAATATATACCTTAATATATAATGGGATAAATAACAAACATGCGTGTGGTGAAGTAATTAGAGATATTACGCTCTCCTGTAACGCATCTGACCCATACACTTCTCATTAATTCGGCGTGTATAGTAATTGGACCATCAACTACACTATAGACTACTAAGTACACTAGTTTTTTCTGAAGTATGGAGTCTGAGTAAGGAGCATTTCATTATTTGCATCGCACCATATGTCTCTGGCTCCTATGACTATTGTTGATATCATTATATTTTTCTCTGGATAGCGTCTAGTCAGGATATCGATGACTGGTGACGCGTTGTAGTAATCTACTTTCTGATTGAATGCATTTAACAATAATCGAGGGCCTTCCCATGGTACTGTTACGTTGCAAATAATATCTTGGTCGCTGTTGAGAAATACTAGATTTGGCTTTCTGAGTTCTGCATTCAACAGTCTAATATACGGCTCTTCCTCTAATAACCATCCTTTTCTTCCTGCTGTTTTTTTAAGTCTCCCACATACACGGTCGTGACGCCGAATGCGGTGCCAGTGTGTGCGGTGACAACCTCGTAGGATATGGTATTGGCTTTCATTTTTTCGAGAACCTGCTCGACAGTTTCGTTGTTCAAGTGGGTTAGATGGTATCCCCCTTGCAAGTCAATATATAATTTCCTCTTAATTGTAACAGAACGGGGGAGGGTCATTGATCCATCTGCCTGACTGCTAGGAGTTGCAGCCTTGTCTTAGACCGTTGCCGGAGAAGGATTCACGTAGTTGTTCTCCCCATTTTCTACCTATTGCGTCCGAAGATGTGGCGAAGCGATTGAAATAGTGTTTTACAGCTGGGAAGGGCCAGTATGGTGACCGTGATGATATCAGCTGTTGGTGCTATATTAACTATTCTTTTGTGGATTATGGCTGGAATCAGTATTAGAAACGATGCAATTCCAAGTCCTCCCTGTTTAACCGGGTATGGATGTATGCAGAGGAGCATGTCTTATTAATATGCAGGATATTCCTGATGAATAGTCTAATCATCCTGTCTACCTTTTTAAGAAGGCAGCGGATTACTCTGATATTTGTGAGAGCCGCAAGAAGTCTTGGTATAAGATATATTTTAAGGATGGATAGTTTTTGGTGTTGTTTAAGAGACGCTGTATTTTAACTGCAACTGTAACTGTAACTGTATTTTAGTATTTTCTATTAATGGTTTAGATTACCCAATGTAGTTATATTTACAACCCAGATATTTTAAGAAATCGTCCGGGATGAGTTGTTTAATTGGTTTTCCCTCTACGAAAAATCTATTTGTAGTTGAGGTAAAGAGAAGCCGTTTTTGAGGGTTGTTTCGACGTATTAGAGCTACACTCTTGTTAGTATTTAGTGAGAGGTCCGGCCAACGAAAAATTCTTTTGCAGTCTCAGATGCTGGCAGTGTTCGTATGAGTTGCTTAAGGGAAGGAGGTCGTCGGCGTAAGCAAGACATGCGATTTTGAGGTGTTTATTAATTGGTAAACCCAGATCGGAGTTTTCTAATTTGGAGTCGTCTATGACGAGATTAAGAAATATAGGGGATAGGGGGTCCCCTTGTTTAACTCCACGTTTTAAGTACTTTATATCCATTTATAATAAGATTTATCAACATATTATCCACACCGGTACGTAAAAGTGCTCTTTTACGTACCTTTCTCCGTTCTCCGCTCCTTTCTTCTCTGGTTGATGCGGCTTCCAAAGAGATAGTGTTTAGTAAGACTCCATCTACAGGTCTGAATTCTCTTTGGTGATGATGTATAGAAATTATCTAAGTTAACCTTCTTGAGATTACTTTGTGTAATAATCCCAGATTGAGAAGCGACCAATTATCAGAAAAGAGTTTAGTAGCAGGACAAGGCGATGAAGTTCGATTTTTCGGATGTCCCGTATTGACTATTTATCTGGACCAGCGGCCGATAACTTCGCCGTGTAAATAGCTTATTTCAGCTCTTCTAGGTTACTAGCGAGTAGTGTTCATTTTCTCCCGCGATCTTATCTCGTATAGGTTCTGGATCTTCGGGGGATGGATTACCGAAGATTGATTTATATATACTGGGTGTTTCAGACCACCCGTACCCCCCGAATATCTCGCGAAATATGAAATGGATTGAGAAAAGAAAAAATACGTGCAAACTATTTTTTGAAGCTCTATTAAATGGTAGCAAATGCAAGTCCCCCCACACTCCCTGGGAGTGGGGAGGGGGCAACTCCGTCATCTTTAATAGCAAATCCCAGTTTTTTTATACAGACTTGGATTCTGCGCTAAAAAATATGAATTTTTTGTCTGAAACTGTTTTTAAGTTTGTGACAGATAGCGCTGTAATCGCGAAAAAAGATTTAATTCTCCAATGTTGACGAATTTTAATTTGAGAATGAAGTAAGCTGATGTCAGGCATGTTAACAATTTGTAAAGCTGTTTAGAGTTTGAATTATGCGTCACCTCCATCCCCTTTACAAAACTGCAAGAACAAGTGTTTAATTTTGAGACATTTCGAAATTAATTATCAATTACAAGTTAAAGTTGATTGGAATTGTAGAAAAAAAATGTTAACTTACTTTCATCACAGATATCGAACACTAAAGTTCGAAAACCAAGTGTCTCATTTTCAGACAACAAAACATCTTCGGTGTTTCACCTTGGTAACAACGTTATGTATTAAGACACTTTTTCTGTCTTTTACTGCCAAAATTCTCAAAATTAAACACTTGTTCTGGCAGTTTTGTAAAAGGGAGAGGGGTGACGCATAATTTAAACCCTAAACAGCTTTACAAATTGTTAACATGCCTGACATTAGCTTACTTCATCCTCAAATTAAAATTCGTCAAATTTGGAGAATTAAATCTTTTTTCGAGATTACAGTGCCATCTGTCACAAACTTAAAAAAAAGTTTCAGACAAGAAATTCATATTTTTTTGCGCAGAATCCAAGTCTGCATAAAAGACTGGGGGTTGCTATTAAAGATGACGGAGTTGCCCCCCTCCCCACTCCCAGGGGGTGAGGGAGTGAGTTACATTTGCTACCATTCAATAGAGCTTCAAAAAATATTTCGCACGTATTTTTTCTTTTCTCATTCCGATTCGTATTTTGCGAGATATTCGGGAGGTACGGGTGGTCTGAAACACTCAGTATATTCTCCACTTCTTCGATAGATGGGTATTCAATCATTAGTTTGGACTTATTGTCAATGATGGATGATGCTAGTTGTTTTCTGTCTCACTTGTAGAGATTTTGTACTGTTTTTTTAACAATATACTCTATTATTTTCGAGGTCCTTGTTAATTTGGGTCTGTTTTAATGGTTCTATATTGGTGGATACGACGATGGGGTAAATATTGTTGTTAAGTTCCCTCATCCAGTGTTCCACTGCTGCTATTAAGTGTGTTTTGTCAGCAATTAATTCGTGAATATTTTTAAAATTTCTTGACGTATTTGTTGTTTTATTAAAAAATACTAACTTTTGTAAACAAAACAGATTTTGATTAAGGCACCAGAACACATTAGAGTGCATTACCCTCTATTTATAGAATAACTTGAAGAATAATCCATCTATCAAATTACAAAAATTGTCACATGCATACAACACTATTAGCTACTTTCATATAATTGCATTTAATTCTGCCGAGTAGTTCAGTAGTGTTATGGCAAAACATGTTATCTGCCATTATTGCGCTTTTACAGGAGAAATAAAAACAATTGGGTATTAATTTAGCATGTATTAATAGTACATTAATAGTGATTTTTTAAAAGTAACTAAACCCTTTGACCAACTCAAAGTATACTTAATTTGTGGCCATTTAATGCCAAAAAGTGTATTTTGAAAAAAAGCAGAGAGCTGTTTGATCATGATGATGATATTTTGTCATAACACTAGTGAGTTATTGAAATATTAATTATTAAAGACACGCTTTACGTCAAAACTCCCTTTTTGTAACATAATTCGCAAGAATTCAAAAATCTAAAATCACATAATTTTACAAATTTACTATTTTATACAAAAATAAATTTAAATCTAACTGTTTTTGTTTGGATTAATTTGAACGATAGTAGGTTAGTTTTTTTAAATTGTTTTGAATAAAAATGTTAAAGAAAAAATCTAAGACAAGTGATGTTCAACATACGGAATGCAAGAATTTTTAAAATTGTTTTCTAGTCATATTCGTTTTGCTCTGAACAGTATGAACGTCTTAGCAGTTTAACTCCAGTGACGTTGATAACATATTTCCCAACTTAGCGAAGCGAAATTATGACACCACTGTGTCATGAATTCCATGAATTGAAACAAGCCTTCTCTTTCCACTTCGACGTGCTCATGAAAGTCCGCTTATCAATTTTCATTATACTTCTTGATTAATCCAATAGAGTTAAATTGATTGTAAAGTTAATAAATGAGTAATTTAAAATTAATTATTAATTAATGCACTAATTGTTTAAGCTTATTCATTCAATCATTACACCATTTCGCTTTTTAAATGAATTCCAGTGGTTTCTCGAACGGCGAATATCCGTTTAGATGACACCTAATTTTCAGCAATTTTCACCATGAATTTATCTACTATTCAGCATAAGATCCCTACGAGCTGTAGTAAACAGTGCCAAAATCTATTGAAAAAGGCGACATTTAAAGAAATATTTTTTCTCGACCCGTTAAGTGTGTTTTAAGTTTCAACTGTAAAAAATCGAAATATAATGAATAATTCAAAATTTTTCATAAGTTAACCTTCAGAATGAATAATTCATACATAAATCATTTTTTAAAGCGCGACACACCCGCAAAAATTGAAATAACAAGTAAGATTAAATTTATGGCTTTGTTAAACCGGCTTCATCCCTGTACAGTTTCTGTGATTATTTTTGCTGGATTATTAATACCATTTCTCACTCTTTTTTTGGTTTCGAGATTTTTCCAATTCTCCTTCTCGGAGAACATCAAAATTCTCAATAAAAATGGATTTTCTAAAATACCTAGTCGTTTAGATGCTTACAGAGATTTTATCATCTTATAAGATCTGAAAACCACTTGTTGCTTAAAATAATCCGGGCAAGATCATGATCTCGCCAATAAATTGTGGAACACTTCCACTCTCTTCGACTTTGATTAATTTTATTTTCGATACGTTGCTTTAAACACAAACAGCGATTTGTTAACGTCAGTTATTATTATAACGCGTATATTATTTCTTATTTGTAAACATGCGTTATTACACCTGTCGTACTCTTTTCAGTGACTTTTTACGTTCTCTTTCATTGATTTTATAGATTTTATTAAGCATCTCCGTACAGACGCTGCAAGGTAAAATGGCAAATTCCATACAATCGAAATATCTACATATTAATCTTGAGTTTTATTAATGTCTGATTTTTATTTGAAAAACGAAATAACAAGCAATAAATGTAAAAGCAATTTTAAGTACAAATATCAAATACCAATGAAAGAAAATTTGATATTTGATACTTGTATAAAGAAACAAAAACATATTAATAAAAGAGAACTGCAGTCATAACCTATTAACACATTCTATGTTTTGTATTATTTTAGAGTATTAATTATAGAATTGAAATCCAACCTATAATAGCTTGTTTTCCTTTCATTATATTTTTTGGTATGTAATTAGTTTAATGAAATAAATAAAGATTATTAAAAGTTTCACAGTTTTATTAAAATATACCTGACAATATTGTTTCGACAGCTATGCTGTCATTATCAAAGGTAATATAATTATAAACAAACACGTCGCTAACGTAGATACAAAATAGGTAACTAGATAAAATAATAATAATAATAAAAATTAATAATAAAAATCATAATTAAACATCTAATACTTCCAGTAACGGAGAATTACTGAGCTCAAGTTGTTCATTCATTAAAGGTACCCTGAGTGTGTGTTTGTATATCTCAAAGGCTTCTAAAATGTCTAATTTGCGTTTGTTATTACAAAAATGTAGGAATTTAATATTATTTTGAGGAGTCATTGTGTGATTTTGTTCTAAAAGGTGTTTGGCGTAATTCGATTTTTCAGGATGTTTATTTTTGTAATGACGTACGTGTTCTTTATATCTTATGTCAAAATTTCGAAGTGTTTGTCCAATATATACCGAACTACAAAAAGAACAATTTAAACGGTAAATGCCCGATTTCATGATATCATGTGTTCTGTCTTTAGCATTAAATAAAAATGAAAAAGTGTTAGTGTTGGTTTTAAATGTTATTTTATAATTGTTGGTTTTTCTTAGTATATGTGCAATTTTTTCTGATATTTTGCCAAAATATGGTATAGATATGTAATTTGTGTCTTCTGTTTGATTGTCAATGGGATATATTCTTTTGATAGCTAACCTATAATCTTTTTGTTTAATTAAAGTGTCAATCATGTTCGGATTATAATGATTTGCATGTGCTAGTTGTTTAATGGTTGATATCTCTTTGCTAAAATCTGATTTTGTTAGTGGAATAGTTAAAGCTCTGTGTACTAATGATCTGTATGCTGCTATTTTATGTGTATTGTGGTGACAAGATTCATTTGGTATTGTTATGTCTGTTTGTGTTGGTTTTCTGTATATGGAAAATTCAAAAAGATTGTCTGCGTTAATCTTGATATTTAAGTCTAGAACGTTTATAGCCCTGTTTTGTTCTGTTTCTAGTGTAAATTTTATATTAGGATGGATATTTTTTATAAGAATTAAAAATTCATTGATAACCTCAAAAGAACTGTCAAAACAAGCTAAAATGTCATCAACATAACGAAACCAGAAGATAATGTGTTTAGAGAGGTTTAATTCAAATATTCGATCTTCAAACTTGTCCATAAATATGTTAGCTAATAGAGGACTTAGAGAATTACCCATAGGTAAACCATCCTTTTGTAAATAAATTATGTTATTAAAAGTGAAATAATTTTGACTTATACAAAGGTCAAATAATTGAATTAACTCTAACCTTTTAACTAATTCTATATTACTATTGATCAAGAAACTATCTAATAAAGGAATACATTCTTGTGGGGGTATTCTGGAGAACATGTTGCAAATATCAAAACTAACAAGTTTTGAATGTGGTGGAAGATGTATGTTTTGCAGCTTATCTACTGATTCTAATGAATTTCTAACAGAGTATTTCGATTTGTAACCTATCGTGTTAATAATCTGGTTCAGTTTTTTGGATAAAATGTGATTAGGTGCATTGATGTATGATACAACTGGTCTTATTGGCATATTCTGTTTGTGGGTCTTCACTAATTCATACAGTTTAGGTATTTAACATAATAACATAATCCGAACATGATTGACACTTTAATTAAACAAAAAGATTATAGGTTAGCTATCAAAAGAATATATCCCATTGACAATCAAACAGAAGACACAAATTACATATCTATACCATATTTTGGCAAAATATCAGAAAAAATTGCACATATACTAAGAAAAACCAACAATTATAAAATAACATTTAAAACCAACACTAACACTTTTTCATTTTTATTTAATGCTAAAGACAGAACACATGATATCATGAAATCGGGCATTTACCGTTTAAATTGTTCTTTTTGTAGTTCGGTATATATTGGACAAACACTTCGAAATTTTGACATAAGATATAAAGAACACGTACGTCATTACAAAAATAAACATCCTGAAAAATCGAATTACGCCAAACACCTTTTAGAACAAAATCACACAATGACTCCTCAAAATAATATTAAATTCCTACATTTTTGTAATAACAAACGCAAATTAGACATTTTAGAAGCCTTTGAGATATACAAACACAAACTCAGGGTACCTTTAATGAATGAACAACTTGAGCTCAGTAATTCTCCGTTACTGGAAGTATTAGATGTTTAATTATGATTTTTATTATTAATTTTTATTATTATTATTATTTTATCTAGTTACCTATTTTGTATCTACCTTAGCGACGTGTTTGTTTATAATTATATTACCTTTGATAATGACAGCATAGCTGTCGAAACAATATTGTCAGGTATATTTTAATAAAACTGTGAAACTTTTAATAATCTTTATTTATTTCATGATTATGGAGTTCCACAAAATAAGGCTGGAAACAATAAACAAAAATAATTAGTTTAAGATTCAAATTTCGGATACCTATAAGAAAATAATAAAAATCCGGATATAGCCAAAATGTAAAGAAAACCTTCATAAGTGTTGTATAGACCGCTGATTCTAATGTGGTACACAACAAATTATTTTATTTTAATGGACTGCATCTAAACATAAGAGATCTTGATAGATCTCAATGCATTCAACGAAAAAATATTTCAGATCGTAAAAAAATATACGACTTACCTTGATTGTTGATAATTATAATGGCATGTCTTCCAGATCAAGTGTTTAGGGAAGAGATTAAGATGGAATTATCTTTATCTTGCTTTATAACGACAAGAATAAGAATCCCAACCTTTATCGAAGAACTTCCTACATTCCCTTTCTGTCTTTGCTGTAGCTGAGTAAAATACTCATTATGCCATCTTTTTCAAAACGCTTGTACCATCTTATCAAGCAACTTTTTACGATTTTACGAATAACCGTTTGGAAGTATCAGAGAAATTTTAAGTGGGCGAAGTAGTCAGTGGAATAAGTATAAGAAAATGCGCCGAAGTCAAAGATGATGGGTCTGAAGGATCAGTACTGAGCCAGGTGAGAGGTCGGCTATTCAACAAGGATTCTACTTGTACTAAAACTGTATGCAATTCCTCATAGGTCAAGATCTGGGAGCCAATAGTTTTATATAAATGCGTTTTAACCGTCTTGATATACGATTCCCAGACGTCGGAGAAATGTGGACTCAAAGGAGGCTGAAATTTCCATTTGATTTTTCGATAGTCAAATTTTGATTATAGTGTATTGTTTTATAATTCTGAATTAACCAAATTGTACAAAGTACATTTTTCGCGTCTGCAAAATTAGTACCACAATCGGAATACATAATAGAACATGCACCACGACGGGCTAAGAAATGTTTGAATGCAGCCAGAAACATGTTAGTCGACAAATCTGAGACCAGCTCTAGATGAAGTGCCTTTGTTGTTAGGCAGAGAATAGGCATAAATATGCTTTTTGATTTTTAACATCCCTCCTCTTCCCTAATGTAACAAAAAAACGTCCACCATAGTCTACACCACAGTGCAAAAAAGGGTTTGGCTTCTAAGACTCGTACTGCCATTTTTGGGAATGTCGATTTTGGATTTAATCGAAAACAGTGATTGCATTTGTGAAGACGATATCTAACGGTATTACGAACACCAATAATGCATATATAAACAAAACTAAGTGAGGCCCAGTATGCTAATTTCTTCCATGATAATTGCCAATTAGTAAATGAATAAAGTTCTCACCTTTTAGTAGAAGAAAGAAGTGTTGTCAATCAAATTTCAAAGCCAAATTACTAAGTCTACTTCCTACTCTTAGTAGACCATCCTGCAAAAATGGACATAAAGAACGGAGATAAGGTGAACACAACTTGCCCTTATCTAATAATGTATATTCTGAACTAAAATGCTGACGCTGAACTATTTCAATTAAAATAAATTCGGCGTTTTCTAAATCCGAAGTAATAATGATGTGTCCAGTTGTTTTCAAAATGCTTGTAAGTCTCAAGACATAAACCGTTGTACAAAGCAACTTATTCCACGACGAGAGAGTAATTAAAAGATACCAAGGATGCCGTTCTAATTTGGTTGTCATTAACGATACGATACTTTGTTCAGGCAAACCTCGGTCAATAGTTGGGACAGAACAAATTGGCAAATCTGAATTGTCCAATTTTTACAAGCCAGGGCCAAATTTCCAAGATTCAGAATATGAATTGAGATGGTTTTATCCCACGGGATAAACAATGCAGATAAAGTGGGGGAAGTGCAACCATGTTTTTGAATAGTTCAACTTCAATAGGTTATAATATGTATAGCTTTCACTTTTAAGAAAGTAATCTGTTGGTCGGAGAGGTAATTTATAAAGTGCTTGAACGGATTTTGGTCCTATTTCGTTGACAAAACAGAAAAAGTCTACTTTTATTATTATTATTTAAGTCTGCAGCAGATTGCATTTTCCCTTCCAAAGTGGGAAAGTGCAATCACAGTCTACAAAACTCATTTTAACATGCATGTAAAGTTATGGGGCAACTGGTTAGGTTCTCTAACACATGAGAATAACTGTTTCACGATTGTCAAACCCTTAGTCGGTAATACAACGAGCAAAGCTTACACGGCCCTGTTACATTCTAGAGGACACCAAAATGTTTCAAATCCGCCACAAAGATCCAGTCTAACTTCATTTTATATTAAATAACATTCCGTGATTGCACTTTTCCTGATTTTGCACTTACCCCACCTCACCTCACTTATATTTTCAGAACTATCTACGTGGCACCAATTTATTTCGTGGATATGTTCTTGTATTCGTGCCACTTGGTTGGCCACGAATACATGCCATTTATAGGGAGGCGAAGCGATCCAACATAAAGTCACTGTTAAATCCGATAAAGACAATATTTCGTGAACACTCACACGTGATTCCAAACTAGATCCCACAAAACTCAACTTAGCCAGCAGAACACCTGCACAAAGTTCCAGTCTTGGCATTGACTGTATCGTAATGGAAGCAACTTTAGTTTTAGCACAGGCCAACGAAACATTAACATGTCCATTAGGAGGAATTGTTTTGATATAAACAACAGCCCCACGGGATTCTTGACCTGCGTCACAGAAACCAATCAAAATTACCTTAGAACTTTCAAGGATGCCCAAATGACTTAAACGGTAACTCATTTTGAATTTTTCGCCACTGGATAGAAATTTCACCTTTAGGAATTTCATCCCAGTCCAGTTTAAGTATCCATAATCTTTTAATTATTAATTTAATCAACAAGGTAACAGGTTCAAGAAGACTTAGTGGGTCAAATAACCTAGCTAGCGTGGACAAAATATTTCGCTTAGTACACTCTTTAAATTCACTTTGAATACTGAACGAGAAAGCATAAGAACGAGGATACCATTGCATACCCAGAACCTTCAAAGTATCCGAATTAAAACTAACTACATTGGGAGAACGGTCCGTTTCTAGGATATGACTAAGAAGTTCTTTTGAATTTACTGCATATTTTGTAAGCTGAGATTGGCCAGCTGCAAACAAATCAACCAATTGGTGAAATAAAATATTTGCTTCTTCCAGATTAACTACACTTGATACTAAATCGTCCATGTAGAAGTTACGACATACTACTTTAGAAGCTAAAGGATATTTGTCAAACTTGTTCTCAGCCAAATGTCTAAGAGTCTCAAAGACAATAAAGGCGATGATTTTACCCAATAGTTAACAGTTTTCTAATGATAAGTGATAAGAGGCTCGTTCTTAGAAAACCGCCACAATATTTGCTGGAACCGCTGATAATCCGCAAGCATTCCTATTCTTAAATACATCTGACGTATATCTGCTGTAAATGCTATTGGAAACAAACGAAAATTCAAAAAGATCTCAAGAACATCAGCTTGTAATTTAGGACCAGTAAATAACAAGTCGTTCAAACTAACTTGTGAAAAGGTCTTACAAGACTCATCGAATACACAACGAAGGGGGGTTGAAGAACTTTCAGGCTTAAGCACACCATGATATGGAATAAAGTAGCTGGAATGGGGATCTCCTCTGAAAGCAACATATAACCTTCCCTCAAATATTCACAAATAACAGAACTATATTGTTCTTTAAATTCAGGAGACCGCTCAAATTTCTTTTCCAAAAAACGTTTAAGCGCCGTGCCATAACGATCACCTAACTTTACTGTTACTTAACTGTTACTACATATTTTCCTGAAGATTCTATATGCACCGTTAATATATATATTTTTTCACATTCTAGATCTTCTGCATTTTCGAATTTTTTAGCAAGAATGTCCTCTATTTTCCAAGACTTTACTATTAGACTATGTAAAGAAGGTTCAATAGTGGTATGAAAAGACTGAAATGTTCTTGATGGCAAAATAGTTAATTGTGGGGACAGAACCCATGATGACATAGCCTAACTTAGTTTCTACTGCTAGGGGGCTATGAACAGTCTCTGTCACTTTACGTGAGCCTAACAAAAGTGGAAATGATTCTGCTCCAATTATTCCATCAATAGGACCAAAAGTATTATCTGCCAAGGGTAACTCAAAGAAATGTTCTAAAGATTCTACATGAATCTTACAGACAGGTAGCCTCTCTGTTATTTTCTCAACCAACAAGAAATTGATCGAGTAGCGAATTTAAATAAGATGAAATAACGGCTTTACCTTGCACGAAACTGTCATTAACACCAATGCCCTTTAATAGGCGAGTCATAGCATGAAATATTTAGCTGAAGTTTCTTAGCCAAAGCTGTAGTCAAAAGATGAGCTTGACTACAGGAATCTAATAAAAACCTAGCTCTATGTGTTACGCCACTTTTAACAGAAATGTTGACTATTGCAGTAGACAACAAAACTGTCGAACCGAACTGAAATATTTTGTTCATATTGAACTACCTCAGACTTGCCAGATTGTTTATCGAAAACCTGCAAGTTGTTTTTATTGGCAACATTTTTATTTTCTCCGCCATGGCTAATTTCTTTTGATGCTTTATCATTAATAGGGGTTTTAATAAAATGTAAGAGCGTATGGTGCTTATAAAAAATTCTACACGAATGATGATTTTTACAAGTAACTACTCTGTATTTCCCAAAACAATTTATACAGAGACTTTATTTTTTAATAAATATATCTCTCTACAGGTGATTTTGAAAAAAAATTGTCGCACAAACTTCTAGAATGTTGCTTTTCATGACAATCTATACATCTGTTAAACTCTTTATTATTCTCAACAAAAACTGCATGAGGTTTTGATTTATTATTACCTTATTTGACGAAGCATTTGATTTACTCGATTTATTGGAGAACGAGGCTATCGCGTGTATTTGAACTTGTTCTTTAATAAAATCGAATACTTCCTTATAAGTGAATATATCAGATATCCTACGAGAATTTTCAAAAATACTTCTACCTTCGAGATCCATTATACTCCATAATAAATAACCAAAAGTGAAATCTAACAAATCATTAATTTTCAAATTTTTTAAAACTTTGAACGCTGTATCACACTTCTCTAAAATATTACTCAAACTATTAGCTGGGGCAGATTGAGATGGTTTGAGATCTTAATTTTGTTCTAAATAACTTGTTGCTAAAACACGTGAATTTTAATGATTTTTAACAAGGGTATCACAGATGATTTCGTAATTGAACCCAATTGCTGGTAAACCTGAACAAACATTCAGTGCTTTCCCGAATAATTGCCCCACTAAATAGTTTACCTTGTCTACATTATTCAAATTAGGGTTATCATGAATAAGACTTTTAAAACATTCATAAAAACATCCCACTCTCTAATATTTCCTGAAAATGAAGGTAGTGTAAGTTTTGGCAGCTCTAGAATGCTGTGACCTTTTTCATTTATTTTAGTTTGAGCATTTGTATTTGAACTGTCCACTTGCTTGGCCGTTACGCGTGAATCTCTAAAAATTGCTAATATCTGACAATACAGATTATCAAACGAATCTAGAGCTTGAAAACTTGGGACAAACTCAGCATCCAACTTTAATTCTATTTCATTAATCAAATCTGTAATTCGCGTAAATTCATCTTTTGCTCTTTTCAATAATTCTAATTTTATTATGAAATTATTTAGCGAAGCTTCATTATCTAAATTTATATCAAAATTATACAGTGTTTGTAAACGAAGAAAATAAGTTTCCTTTTTTGAAGTTAGGATTTTCAATTGACTTTCTAATACTTTATCTGCCATTAGGAAAGCTAAATTTAGTCCCTGTAAACTAATTCTACAAACTTATCAATATTATCAAGAAAGAAAATAACATTAACACTAACGTATTTATATATGCTGCCTTCCGATACAACAATTTGTAACCGACTGGTTTAAAATCTAAAAACATGGAAGGCACATATCTAATCAACAAAATAAAGGATTTTGAACTTAATTCAAAACGTATACAGCAGTTCCATCTGCCTGACAAGAGTTTAACATAATATAATTCATTCCTACAGTTTCCTAGAAACAATATAGAATTAATAAATCAAAATTTTAATTCACTAAGCGGCGCATTTATACATTTTATGAAAACAATTGAAAATGATAATTTTCCACGCATGTGACGTCAGCTAATTTTAAAACAATAATAAAAATTTATTAATTTCTTAAATCTAATTACGTAGCCTACAAAATTACAAACAAATTGATATCAGATACTTGTATCTTTATTCAACAAATTGTATCTTTAATCAACAAATAAGGCTGTAAATCAACGTCAAAGGTAGCTGTCAATTAAATCTTTAAAGCGTTCTCTTTATCGCATTGTTTCACTATTTTTAAGAACGATTTTATATTCCTATACCACAGTATCATTACAACTAGTAGGTGCACTGTCGCAAATATTGAAAGCCATCGTGTGTGACCTTGTTGATTCTCAGGCTGTTGAACAACGCGCTGGCGGGCTACGGAACAACAGTTGTAATATGCGATCAGCAGCATGCAATACAATAACGATCGGTAAGCCTCGAGGAATTGGTCGTGGATTATCGCTGTTGTATGTGATATACGAAGCTTTTTATCAGCTTCAGAGTGCTGACAATCGAGTGCTATGCTGTATATGCCTATCCCAAGCCCACGCCTTTCCAGCCGGAATAAAGTTTTGTAATTACTCCTAATTAATACCAAATCTGTTTTAAATTTTCAATTTCTCTTAATACTGAAGTGCTGTAGAAAACATGTTGAAACTTGTCCATATCTGACCAAACAACTCAGCCAACGTTAAATTTCTGTCATTATTTAACATTAATAATTATTTTGTTGTATGTAAATGATTATTTGCATAAAATTTATTGTGGTAAAACAAAAAAATGTAATCAAATAAAGTAATAAACTGCATTTTAAGAAAAAATAGTTTTAATTACAAGTTTCTCAAAATTCAGACGTAGTGGTAAAAACTTAAAAATATTTTCAAAATCAGCATAAAACATATCTACAGTACACATATTAAAGTATAAGAAAAAAGCCATTGTTAACCTGTAATTTTCATAATTCCCCATGCCGATAGGCTCGTATCTAATCGAGAAACTGTTTCGCCCTTTGTTACTTTGCGATATCTGAGTTTGCTGTATCTGTTTATTTTAGCTTACTTCACCAAAGATGCAGCCATTTTTGATTTGTACCACCACTTTTTGAAATACCATGCAACGAAGTGACTTTTGTAATCTGTTAAGGAAATACTTGCAGTTTTTACTTAGAGCAATAAATAGCAAAACATGTAATAAATAGATGGAAGAAATATATAGAAAAATCTCTAATTGTTCCTAATTAAAAAGGTCTTTCGCCCATATAAACAGAAAACTGCACAAGATATAATAATAAAATGCCGGTAAGTATGTAATTTTACAAGTTACACATAATACTGAGACCTCTAATTGTTAAGTACAAGTTGGCATTAGCGGCCTCGTCCTGTTCGCATGCCGAACTCGCGGTGTAAGTATTTTTATCAGTAGACATGCGATAAATCTAATTAAATACAACCACTTACGCCTTGCATGCTAAGCTTCTTAGAAGCAGAGACGAGAAAATCATAAAATATCTTTTTTCTCAACTGATAAAATAGCTAGAGGAATTATCAAGGCTTAATTAAATGTATTTTGTTAAACAAGATCGCTTTCAGTGATTCGAAATTCTTCAGTAGTATTTGAATTATTCATAACTTTCAGATATTTTCTGAAAAGATTAGCCTTTTTTCGGAAAAGGTTGACTAATCATGATGAAAATAATGAATGAATTGTTACGACTTTTATAAATGATTAAGTCATGAAAAATTTTGCGATAAAAGAATTTCTCAAAAAAAACAAGGAGGTTCGCAACGTAACCTATAAATCAAGCAATCAATCACAATAACTGAGGTTAATTTATAATAAATTCCTGTAGTAACAAAAATGTAAAGCCGTGAGAACAGGCCATTAAGGTAAAGTTCAGCAAGCAACACGGCCTGGACAAATAAGATTAAGATTGTCTCGGGCACAATCAGCTTTCACGACATAAATCCGGCGCATGTATCAGATTAGCGATGAAGATTCGACTCGTTTTGCTCCATTATTTCGTGCCTAATGAGTCAAAGCGCGACCACAGAGCTCCTTTATGGCGTCTGTAATTAACTCACATGCTGTATGTATACGTTCTACAACTTATTCTTCTTTGAAGGTACCAATTAAATAATGCATGTTAACTGTTAAATGTTATGAACCCCTTGACTGACGTCGTTGGTGTACTTGGGAATTAACCCATGGGGATGTCAATTAGTTTGCTGTTTAGGTTTTTATCTTCTACAGATTTTTTAAGATAACACTTAGTAATTAAACAAATTAATAAAAATGTAAGTAATTATCAATGCTTGTTAATTATAGTGAGCCATGGCTATATCACGCTTTTGGATCCAACGTGTATATAATCCTTTTTACGTTGATTGTGTATTCTTTATTTTTTTCCCAGTGGGTGTTCTCATTGTAGTTGCAACATTTTTGAGACATTATCGGTTTGTTGTTTATTTATATATAAGATTCATATCTAACATTTATATTAATACAGGTCCTTGACGTTTGTTGAGGTCGCTGATATTCTACGTCTACGTGGCTTCTTAAGTACTTCATTATCTTTTAAGTAATAATTGTAAGTGCCACCCATCATCATTAAGCACGGAGAGACTTTTTTCTTTGTGAGTTAGCTTTCTTTATGCCACAGTGCCAATTGTTCTCGATCAGTAGAAAAAGGGCGCGAAGGCCAAAGTTCAAGAAATAAAGAAAATAACCACTATGTTAAAGATGAACACTCTGTAACTAGAATACCTTTGCCTAATAGAACTTGACATCATGTAGAAACGTATGTTGAAGACTCCAAAGATACGAATAAATGCAGTGAAAATAATAAAATAGGTAACAGTGAAGACGACTAGTTCAGAATTTTCACCAGTGATATATTTACAAGAGCAGGGAAAAGATAACATAAGAGTTATGAAAAATTGGACCTCGCTGTATTCTCACATATGCTGGAGCTCGTAACCTCTCGAATGAAAGGTCTCAGGGGGTTGACTGTAGTGCGAAGTGCTGTTCGAGTTACAATATTGTTACATTATAAGATATTATAATCTGGTCAGTAGGAACAAAAAAAGGCATCTTACAAAAGGTAGAGTAGAAACGATTTTGATATATGTTTTTTAAGAATCTAAGTTATCGACCTTGAGGAGGGAGTCGCAAGCCGCCATCTTTATTGAAAGGTGCAAAAAATGAGTTCTTTTAAAATAATTACTTAACGGTTGATCTTTGATCTTACCATAAATATGTAACAAACTTGAAGTAGATAAAATTCCCAACATTTTTTGTATAAACACTTTTTTGTAAGACTAATATTTAACGAGTTACAGCGAAGGAAACATTTGGTAGTCGATGATTTTTTTTGCTGTTCCGGGTCGGTTAATAATGACGTCTTTATTACAGTGTTCGTTCTCAATGCTACCTTCTAACGCATTGTGTATGCTCCCGAGATATGTAGGTATTGCTGCTAAATTCAATCGGTAACTCTTAAGTGGCAAAATAGTGGCCAAAATTTTAAAAACTCTTAATTAGGAGCAAATTTGGCTGATTCCTTTAGTTTCATTTACCAGGAATACTAATACCTATACGATATGGTTTTTACAAAAGATCCATACGGAATTCAGTCAAATACCATAATGGTATGTTTTGTTCTCCAGACTTCAGAAATCGGCTGTGAAAGCCATAGGTCATTGGCCACGCTTGAGTAGCAGTAGTAATGAGTAATATTAACCCTGTTTCTGGAAAGACCATAAATAAATATTTACCACTATTCCTCTTTTCGTGGTTTATTTCATCTTCCACACTCTCTCCGAAGTAATATTGTACGTTCGGGTGTGTTTATTTAACAGTTAATACGTTATCTTCAGATTTCTTTATATATATTTTAGTAGCTCAATAAAAAACGTGCTTACTTCTTGAATCTTTTATTTATCTCTGTTGTTATGGCAGTTCATTATGCATTTCGATACCTTTCCGATGGAAGTTGGGAATGTAGTGATAAACATGGTAAGCATATATACAGCAAGATCACTACATATCACCCCCGCCCCCGTAAGAAAAAAGGCTGAAATATATTTTAAATGGTGATTTAAAAAAACATTCAACGCATTCCCCAAGAAAAAGATCCAAGAAAGAATCTATTACTGTCCTTGCATACGTTTTGCTATGATATTTCATTGGTTAATAAGCATCGCATTTGTGCGACAATAAAATTTTATCGTGATAAGCGCCGTACTCCTATACACTTTACAACACTTGATCATAAATTTATTTAAATTTAAAGACCACTATCACTTATGTTTAATAGTAGTAAGGCAAACTGCAAAGTTATACAAAAACAAACACCACTTACCTTGGTGACGAAAAGAAAATTTGCTCCGTCTATGATTTCAAAATCCAAAGACAAGCTCAGGAAAATTGCATGAGAAAATTTCAGGCGGGTCGCTCTTTGACAAAATAATAAAATATTGTTCAGCTTATACCTGTTAAATTCTGTTAATGGACACAAAACAAGAAAAATACACAAATGAATCTCCTTTTTAACATTTAAAATATTTTATTAATAAACACATAAAAAGAATGAAAAGAGAAACAAAAACAAAAAAATTCTTATTACATAAAATGGATTCAATTAATTATTGGTGCCAATTGGATTTAACAAAATAAGAATCAAAAGACGGTCTAATTCTATTTGTCCTGCTCAATTTTTATTTGATCAATCCCACGATCTTAAATCATAATTGAAGCAAGAAATGAAACAAAAAAATAAAGTTGAATTTTGCACCACTCTTGGAAATTTTTGCACACTATATTATTTGGCAGTTCTCTGTAATAGTTAGTAAATTTACCTGCTTACTTGTTGCGTTGGTGAACACGCATTTCCATATAATTGTTCTTGTGGATCTTCTTTTGTAATTTATAACAACTATTAAATATTGAACAATTTACCTCCAATACGTGAGTACATAAATCAATTGTCTATTTTCCAAAAATTTTGATTACATCCAGTTTTAATTTCCTTCCATCCAGAAATAAAGTTACAATACGTTTTCAAAATAATTTTCTTCTTATAAATAATTAGTCCAGAAACCAAATTAACACTTCCACTTTCCTTTTTATTTAAATCACTTTAATTGTTCATTGTTATTATCATTATTAAGTACTTTTAAAAAAATTAAATTTGATTGACATTTGTCATAACCTCACTTTTTTGACATTTCATTGACGTAAAATCTGTCGCACATAAGCTCAAAATTTTATTATTGTATGATCTGACATGGCTTCTGCTTTACAAGAAAATCAACAAGCAAGTAACCAGATTTTCGATCTTCTTTTATATTTTTTCAAAAACAAATGACAAACGTCATTTTTCCACTAACAAAATCTGGGAAGTTACTAAAAACAATTGAACATCTAACCTAACAAAATTTACATAACCAAGATATGGTTAAAAAATTAAATTAAATGTTTAAGCAAATTACATAATCGGAAAAAGGATAATTTTTTCTATATTTTGGTATATTACATGTCTAACGAAAAGCAAATTTAACTCCAGGATTCAATGGCAACCATCTTGAATTTCCTGACAATACATGGTTTTTACAAAATTTAGATAATAACATGTTCACACCTTATTACATCCTTTTTTTAATTATTAAATGAATCCTAATACTCTATCACACAATATTTACATCAATTTTAGCACCAAAACTTTAAATATTAACAGAATTTTACCATATTAACAGATCAGGTTCAAACGATACAAATCTTAGACTTCAACAGGCTACACCTTCTCTATAGAGAGCTGCCCACTTGAAAATTCTATTGCTAAACGTGCTCTAGAATCTAATTAAGAATATTGCAGCGAAACATTTTGACTGCAAATGTATAGATTAATGAAAATTATACATTTATCATGAATTAGATGAATTGTTAAACCAGCATGGGATTTACTTGAAATTTAACAACAAAAGCTGTGAGTATTGTGGTGATTGCTTGCATACACCTTTCCATCTATGCCTTTTATAATTTCCAGGTGAAACTACACCTTACAATGGCTTCAATTATGAAAAACCAACTGCAGACCTAACGATATGCAAATCGTAACTTGTCAAAATAATTTTTCAATTTTAAGTGAAAAATTCTTTTAAGATCTACTTCTTATTATTATCAAGTGATGTAGAGTGTAACCTTTTACTTATTAAGTAACAAATTAATTTATTTAAATAACATTTGGTCCAGTTGAGTCCAAACCCCTAAATATATAGGCAACCCAAATGACTTATTTAATGATCAGTGCTGGAATCACAGCAGTATGTATAATAAATTCTAGCTACAAAAAACTTCAGGCTTGATTGATTTTGTTTTTTAATGATGTTCTAGAATTGTATTTAAATTACATACTTTTAACAATACAAATAATTAATATTAATTAAAAGTAACTTTAGCATAATACAATTTAATTAATCTTAATTAAAACGGTAGTAGATGGCGCACGTACCTCTTAAAGGTTTTTCTTACTAGAATGAAGAGGGTTTTTTATAAAACAGAAGAGTTTGTTATTACGATAATATTTAAAACAAAAAATAACGTCACCATTGTCCAAGAATTATCCGGGCAGTTGTTTTCTATGGCCAGCCTGTTAAGGCCAGTTTTTCAATCTCTGATCAATCTTAACTGGAGGTTAACGATATGGATAGGTTTGTAGAAACAATTATATCCGCAGTAATTAACTTTAGAGCTAGCCGGAGATATACTAGATATTCAAAAACCGGTCTTTAGTGTAACGAACATACAGGGTATCAATTTGAAACCATTCCTTCTTAATTCTTCGACACTGTCAAAGATATTAAAAATAGGAAAAGCCCGCTTGAGGAAAATTGAGGGGAAGCTCAACTTTATAGTAGAACCGATTATTTTCCTCGCACTCTTTCGGAACCAGTCACTCCAACTTATAAATCTTAAATAGCGTATCCATTTGTATTAAGAATCCAAGGAATATTAAGGTGACTTTTGAAATTCTGTTTATGCTAAAGTCACTGCCACATGTAATATGAAATGGACATATATTAAAGCTAAGTTTTAAGAAATGTAATCTCAAATATTTTAAAAACCATTCGAAGAAAACATATCAAAGATGGTATTTTTTAAAGGTGCAGTCTAGGAACTTTACAAACTTAAACAAACATGTTTAAAAAATGGTCATTTAAGACTTTTTAGTTGGGGTGGGCGGGTCTGAGGGGCTTATTTAAAATAGTCGATTTTACCATAATTAAAATAAGTATATAAAATATTATTTATTATATTATTATTATATAGTTATAGAATTATATTAATAGAAATACAAATATCTAGGTATTCACACATCGCATGAAGAATCAAAAATTAAAAAAAATAGTAAACAGGAACTAAGTAATAAAAAGAAATCGAAAAAGAAGATAGCATTAGAATCGCAAGATTAGTAATTTAGTTAGTTGTTAGCTGTACCTATATAATACATGCAGTGCCCAACTTATTATTGTTTTTGCAATAAAGACAAAAAAAAGTATCCTTTTGAAAAAATTAACTGAATGTAATTTTAAAGATGGCAAAATACCATTATAAACTTTGAAATATTATAAGTAAAAAGAGTCGTTCTGTGCTTTGGTATAGTCAGTAAACCCCGATGACGAAGGTTGGTAGGGTGGTTGTTTTTCGACAATTAATTTATGAAAGAATGTGGCACTTTGTAGATATCGTCAATTTTTCATAGAAAACTATTTAGCATTTATAACTTGTGTGAAATATGATCATATTTAAGGATACCATAAATAAATCTCAAACAAGCATTCTGGATTGTTTGTATACGTTCAAGTGTTTCATAATCTAGGCAAAAGTAAGACTGGAGCACAATAATTAAATTGTGAACGTACTAACATTTCACACAGCATTATTTTTATTTTCTCATTTAAATACTGCCTGTGAGTATATAATAATTTTAGATTAATAAAAGCTTTTTGGACACATTTAACAATATGATCTTTAAATCTTAGAATTTTATCAAAAACTAAGCCTAAATTTCTGCTTCATTAACCACAGGTATAAGGACATTATTTATTTTGATTTCTGGTACTTCAAATATATCTACATGATTATTAATAAAAAAATACACAATACTTTGAAGGATTTAGTTGCAAGGCATGATTTTAAGACAAGCGAAATACACTATTCAAATAATTGTTGATATCCTCTACGGTCTGATCAATATCATTCCATTTAAAACACTGGTAGATTTGCGTATCATCTGCGTACATACGCATTTTGCAGGTTTGAATTTCTGTACAGAACTTACTCTTGTATATAGTAAACAGCAGAGAACCTAGAATGGAACCTTGGGGAACCCCTCTTGTTACCCTTCCAGTCAAATAACTTTCGACAAACTTGACTGCAACCCCATCCAAACCGACATAGTGCATATATAGCAAGCAGCAGAATATGATCAAGAGAGTCAAAAGCCTTACTGAAATCCAGAAGTGTTAAACCAGTACATATCCATGTCTGATGCTCTTAAAATATCATCAAATCAATTTTGGTTCCTCCTCGGTTTTTTCAAACCGGATTTCTCCATTTTTAATATCCTTTCCAGTGTTAAAGATTTAAGAGTGAGAAATTTTCAAATTGACTACTAGCATTCTTGTTTTATTAGTACCCTTTACCCTTTTCTTATGTGACAAAGTATAAATAAAATGATTGCAAAAATTGTTTTAATTAGTTAATTGGTAAATCAACAGTACTACTTATTTACGCTTGTAATTTAGCAAAATGAATTAATTAAAAGTTTTAACAAGTCCTTGTAGTAGCTCGTGTTATTTTAAATATTTTAATTTATATATTTGTTAGAATTATTGAACATTTTCAATATTTTATCCTGAATAATTTGACTACCAAATTAAAATTTCGTACATGTAGTATTCCTATTCAATATACGTATTTTGGTGGCAGCAGCGCAAACACGGCCTGAAAAACAATGAAACTGAAATTAATCGAGAGAATATTAAAACAACGCACAAATGTAACCTTGAAAATCTTGTAATGGAACATAAAAATCAGGGATATAAAATAATTTACTCAGGTGTAAGGTGTCAGATGTAAAGGATAGCTGTGTTGTTTAAACAAATTGCGTTACGTTGGCGGTTTGCATTACAAGACGTGTTTCATTTTTCTTAAATAACTGTTTTTGCGTTTTATAATTTTTCATTATTATAAGCCACTAATACTGCACGCAGATGAAAAAAGAACCTTGAAATATAAGTAATACATGACATGCAAACATGAACCAGGCAAAAATTATATTTTTTAAATGTTTTTAGTACTGCAACTGATTATGTATTTGAATAATTCTATCTGCTATAGTTGCAATTAATACGCCATTAGCAGTCAACCATGAGAAAATTACGGTGCAAGAAATCACACTATGTATTCAGATGCCTTATTACAGATACATACTACTTCTTCGCCTTTATTCATTTTGCTTTGTAAACCGGTAGTTTTTGCTGTGGTTTGTATGTCAAGACTTTTTTTTT
Source organism: Agrypnus murinus (assembly GCA_929113105.1). Classification (NCBI taxonomy): domain Eukaryota; kingdom Metazoa; phylum Arthropoda; class Insecta; order Coleoptera; family Elateridae; genus Agrypnus; species Agrypnus murinus. The sequence goes on along the minus strand of OV816025.1, from coordinate 35,840,558 downwards.
ACTTGTTAACGCCATGTCTGCTACCAGAAAGATTCAATTTAATGCTGATGGTATTATGATGACCTTGAATTTTAACCTCATCGTTCTTCAAAGTAACGTCTAAAAACGTTATTGTTAGCAAGAAATTGTTTTCCTTTTGCATTTTTAACAAATATACACTTTTTCAGTATATACGTTTTTAATTACATTTATTATACTGTGACGTTTGCTGTCAAAAGTAATAAATTGGCTGTTTTCTTAAAGAACCTGTCTGTGAAACTTCTCCAGTAAGAAAAAGCTATATTCAATCAAACTATTATGATGACAGTCAAGAAAGGATAGTTACTAAAAAATACTTCTACGTATCACTTATAAGGATAATCATGTTACATAGTATGTCAAAAATATATTAGTTGTAGAATAGTATGATGAAAGAACTGCAATTCTTGTCAGTGACATGACGGACTTAATTATCTACGTAGGACGTTTAATTTTTGCGTTTTGTGGTGATTGTAACTACTGATAACTCCTTAATTGTTATTAATTAGCACAAATCACTAGCAAAAATAATTCCTTCAAAAAATGATTAATTAAAAAAATAATGTTAGAAAGCTAAGTACAAACAAGGCCTCATGTTCTACCAAAACACAATCTACATGCGAACTATTTAATTTTCTTATCGAAAAAGACATAGTTCAATTTGTTTCGTGAATCTGCGGGATTAGTTAAGTAATGTGTTAAATGCTCAGAAAGAGTCGATTTGTGGGGTTTGTAAACTATCAGAGAACTCCAAGTGGTTTCTCCAAAAAAGTATGCAAAGCGCCACTGACCCAACCGTTAAACAAAAAAGGGCTTCTGACGACTTCACACCCCAGAACCATCCGGTACTGATAAATACCAAGTAGTTCTTCAAATCTCGCATGAACTTATCGTAAACCATAGTTACAGCTTTTATAGAAATTAGGTTACAAATATTTAAATAATAAAAATCTGTAAAAGGTTACAGCCTTTAACCGCAGTTAAATCTGTAGGCTGTCAGCTAACTAGTGGGAGGTCGTGGGTCTCACTAAAGGTCTTCTGTAATGGGCGCCACTAATCGTGTAAAATAGCTACAGCATTGGCCGACAAAATCTGAAAAGAACAACACATTTGCGACTACTACCAATGTGGCCGACTTTCCCCAATAATGACTCCTCGATGGCTGAAAATATAAACTCCAAATACCACACATACAAATAATAAATCTTCAAGTAAGATATATACAGTGCTTTATTATCAAATAAACAAATTAATCAATGTGAAATAACCTTGGCAAAAATTGAATATTGGTTATTGATTTCTATACACGAATTGAAAGGGAAAAAGATTAATGCGAGCGCGATTTCTTACTCTAAAACTGACTTAACTAAAGTCTCAAAAATGTAACAAGCACGGTGAATTAACGCGAATACCTGTGATGTGGATTGCGCAATTGTAACCTCAGAATTTAATTCTTTAACCAATTCATGACGGAGCAAAATCATACGTATTTACTCGCAAATATTCCTAACAATATAATACAGTAAATAATATGTGACAAAATTATATATATATATATGAAGCAGATATCTAGATATAAGTGCTACATGCACACTGGTGAAAAACCATTTAACACATAAAATTATAATATACAAATATACAGATATGTTTTATATACCAAAAGGATTGTCGAACGTTATAGATGTTGTAAATAGTTGCTGCAATGTAACTAACTCACGATACGGTGTCTGTTCTTAGAGCTGAAGAGGAACGTCACCAACCAGCTTGAACGTAGCGTGATCCCAGACAACAGCAACCAAGTCTGCTTAATGGTCTTAACAACCCAAATATACAACGTATACTTGTTATACAGCAAGTAATAAAATGAGTAAAGGATAAACCCAAACTTAAAAAAAGGTCTGTAGGTCTGTGGTCAAAGAGAATCAAATTACCAGAATGCACTAACGAACACTTTATAAATACCTTCGTTGGAATGTGACCTTAAGAGATAAATACGTCGCTTCCAAATGCTGCTAACGACGATTATACATAAAAACCTATCGAAAGAATTAAGTATAAGAGACTGAATGATTAGAAAAGTTATGAAAAGTTAACCTATAAACTTATGGGCACGTGAGCTTCTATAACCTCAAAAGAACAGTGGAAAAATATCCCATAAAGGTTCCAATAAACTTGGAAATCATTGCCAAAACTAACCACAAATCTGCACTAAGGCATTTTCCAAGACACAACACAAACGACACAGATTAATTAAACAGCGATGTCTATCAAATTCTTTAAGGAAGTTCTAGCTTCACGAACGGATCAAACAAAGTGACAAAATCTCTTATCAACACAGGAAATTAGTTCCACAACAAAATGGCAACTACAAGGAGAGAAAATGCAAAAATCCCTAAACGCTATACAACTTAACGCAAAAGCATAGCTATACAGGGTGCTACGAAATTAGCACGTAACACAGTGCGAGCAAGCATAAATTTTGTTCATTTATTTTATATAATACTAGGGAAACCTCGTCAAGGCATGACGGTCAAAAGGCTAAGGTATTGTAGGATTTCCTTATATACAACGTTCGTTGTGTGATTAAAATCCTTCGGGTTTCCAAGAGTTATTATTTAACAAGAACAGTGGCAAATACGAAGCTTACCATTCTCAGGCGAACTTTTAGACGCGTTCCCCGACTTACCATCCCTTCCTCCCTTAGTTACTCTCCTCTAACTCCTTTTACCGGTTTACTCCTTCAGCTTATCTCTTCCACAAAATTACCTCCCCTCTCCTCGCTTACGCTTCTCCCGACTTATCTCCTTCTCTGACTTACCTCCTCTAGCTAACTTCCCCTCGGACTCCTCCCTCTACTTACCCACCCATTCTGACTATACAATTTTATATTGAATTCATATATCATATGTTTAATATACCAGCATAGATGGCCATCAGGCAATATAATATTTGTATAATTTGTCTGTTTTCCATGGTTTTCAACCGGATTTATTGCAGCAAACTTTTAAAATCGTGAATAGTTTCAAAGGTTAACAACACTGGCAACTGAAATAGCGCTGCAAGTGCATGGTACTTTTTTGTGCATATCCAAATAAATGTTTGAGATTTATTTATTTAAAAATATGCAACTTAAAGAAATACAGACATTAAGTAGTGTTGACTAATATACTCGGCGAAAGCTTCAATATAAAAAAAATTACGTAAATCGGCTCAGTAGAACTCTCAATCCAACTGGAGCAAAAATAAGCCTTTGTTTTAAATATATAGATTATTTATTTAGTTCAGGTTATTGTGAGGATTCGCTCCTCTTTTCCTATATCTAATCTTCATTAATGTTCTTTTGTCACAAACAGACACGTTTAATAATAAAGCGAGACGCGTCTGTCTCCCAACACCAGGTATCGATAGTTTCTTCATCGAATGAATTGAGATTAAATATTCTCTTTATGATGTAATTTACTATTTTTACGGTACAATGCTGTTCCTATGAATGAATAGGGCGATTAGATCACTTTTACAGTAGAACAAGAGACTGCTTTTATTTTTAATTAAGTAAAAACGATTGTCAATATTTACCAACGTTAATCATATAGAAGAGCAAAAAAATATCATCAAAGTTGTCAATTCTGAGCATATGGTTAGGGTGCTGAAGTGTTTTTTAACCTGGAAAGAGTTGCTTTTCGAAACGCGTTTTTTGACGCTTCAATTTAAATTTCTCAATCTCTTAAGAAATAAGATCAAACAACATTGTCAACTATTGTCACCAGTGTTGTAATGTATCTAGATACAAGTATCTAGATACAGTATCTAGATACGTTTATGGTACCTAGATACATATCTAGATAGTTTTAAAATTTTGTAACTGTATTTGGATCTAGGTACATTTTCTGTAATATCTGAGTATCTGTATTGTGCAGATACTATTTTCATATTTTTATGATTTTATAATACAAAAATTGTCATAAATGATGTGTAGAATCTTAAATTTGAAATAAACCGCCGAACATAATAAAACTAATTTTTAATATGGAATTGCTTTGAACAAGGTGAAATCTACTAGATTTCACCTCGTTAAACAATTAGAGTCGCTACATCTAGTCAGCCAGGTCAACTTGGCGTATCAGAGTTCCGCAATCGACGCCATATTGAGATAAAGGAAGTGTGAAATCTAGTAATCCGTAAATTAAAATCGCATCTTACGTATTTGGCATATTACAATTTGGGGCTGTCAGAATGAAAACTATGTAGAAAAACCTTTTAAACTAAACGCGGATTTAATTAAATTCAAGGGGGATAATAATAACAATTTCGGGCTTTTCTCGCCACAAAATGGGGTTGTTTGCCCTACTCTGATTCGCCAATATGGTTTGTCTGACTAGATGCAGTGACTCTAAAAACAATGGATATTATTACAGAATTACGATATTACCGATTGTGTGAGGAAGACGCATTGTTGTCCGTCCAGGGCAGTGTTGCCAACTGTACCATAATTATGGTACTTGTACCATAATTTACTGATTGTACCAATTTACAACAATTAGATAAAAGTGTGCCATAATTTCAGATATGAAAAGAACTCATTCTTTCTTACATGTAATAGTTGTAGTAATGTTATTATATTTAACATTTACGTAACAAGTCAATGTTTATTTTACTGGACTTCTAGATAAGTTCCACGACAAGCCCATAGGTGAGTCCTCTAAGTCTTCGAGTACAGTAAAGGCATTATGCGGGCTTTGTTACACACTGCTATTTTTTTTGTCAACAGTCAATTTGAGAACTTTTCAAAGTAAGAACTATCTTAATGTAGTGCGTTTGAAAATAACATATGTTGAAGAGTAAATAATTATAATATATTCGGTTACACAAGGGTAACTAAAGGCAACCAGATTTAGCGACTTTTGTGGAGTTATATAATACTAGGAACTAATAGCAGAATTGTTATAGTGTGAATCGTACCAAACCTACTTTGAGATTAGATCTAGGGAAAAATCGGAAATAATATCTCGACTATGATGGTTTCTGTTAAAGTGGTAAAACAGTTTCAAACAATGAAGACTATTGGAGTTTATTCAAGTTATTAATATTCTGCATAACACCAAAACTGAAGATAGAAAATCTACACAAATGTCATGTTTGGAATGCTTTAATGAAGTGGAAAGGTTTGAATGCATGCTGTATGTACTTATATTTAGATACTGGTTTCTGCTTAACAATCTTTAATATGTATAAATTTTAATAAATATTGCTGTCCTATACTAGTCCTGGAATTGATGCTTAGTTAAATGACTATTTTCGGTACGAAAAATTGACTAGGAAGTTCCTATTTTCTGGGTGAAAAACAAGTATCTACAAATATATCTAGATACATTATGTTAGGCTTTGTATTTGGATCTAGATAGCTCACAGCAAAAGTACCTGTATCTGTATCTAGGTACCTTTTTCTGGTAGTATCTGTATCTGTATCTAGATACACAAAATAATGTATCTGTTACAACACTGATTGTCACTACTAACTATACTGGGGCCGCCGAATAGATATAGTACAAAAAAATCAAGGCAGCACAGATTGTACTGATTGGCTTTATGTGAAAGTGAAATTTACAATAAAACATTTTTGCATATGAATTGTTAATTCATTATAAATAATGTCTCTTCGAGAGATGCTAATATGAATAATAACCATACATTTTAAAAAAATTGCAGTTTTATTAATTTAATAAAAATGTTATTAAAAGTTCGTGAGTAAGACAGTTTGACAGTACACTAATTCATATCTTTTTGGTACAAGCAAACATGCCTTTCAATTTGAGCGGTATATTTGAATGCTACCAATAGAAAGGTTTTGTTAAAAAGAGGGGGTAATTGTAGGAGGTTTTAATTACTATATCTGTTCAGCGTCCCGAGTATAGCTTCTTAAATCTTATTCGTAAATCATGAATAGTAAAATGTGTAGGGAACAAATACAGTGAAACATTCATATAAAGACCGCAAATCGATTTTTGACAAAATTATCATCTTACGCAGGTGAAATTCTTATCCAGCTGTCTATCAAACCAGTAAGTAGCCATTTAAAATACATATAATATATTTATTTACACTTATACCTAACACTTAACACCTGGTGATGACTGAATTGAAGTAAAATGTGAATTCTTAGAAAACCGGCAACACAAAATTGCAGAATATCTGACAAACATACAAAAAAGAAATATAGTCATTTCGGTAAAATCACAACCAGATATAAATTAATTATTTATAATCTGTCTATAAATATTCAATAAATAGATTCGTTTAAATAAGAAACTGCCGTTATATAAGTATCTGACAAAACAAATAAATAAATATATTTTTATAAACAGATGGAGATATGTTAAAAAAGACCGTAATATGAATATATTAAGTAGTTTATGTTAAGTCGTTAAAGAGTTAAATGTCTTATTTGTTTCATTATAGGAAAAATTCTGTTCCGACAAGATTTTGGTCATTTATGCAGATGGTCTGATTATGGAGGTGATCTTTTTCAGCAGTTTCACCTTAAAAAATAAGAACTTTCACCTACACTATTATTTCTGCCAATAGAAATTTTATCGATATTTCAGTTTCTTAATTTCAATCAGGTTTTTACGAGATATTTTCCTTAATGCTATATAAGATGGTTAGAAAAGCTTAGGTGGGAAAGTCAAATTCATATGTAAGGGGTATAGGTATACCTTGTTATAAATTGCAAATGACCTATAAGACAAAAACCATAAAAGTTAATTATTTAAAACTGGAAGTGACTTCTTGAAATATTTATCCTGTGTACAGTGAAGAGACTTCTCTACAATCTTCTATTACGCGGAATGTTAACGAAAGTATCATTAAAGGTCGGCATATCTCTGCGTAGAACAAATTGCAACTCAAACTGTAAACTATGTTAATATATAACTGTGCCCCGTTAATAATAAAGGCATTTTGCACAAGAAAACGTTAATGCTAGAGCATCAAGTCAGTCATAATTTATTCTTGCTAAATAATATCTGTTTAAGTTTACACATCATAATAATTAATTAAATTGTTATGCCAGTTAATCTTTTCTGTAAAAAAACGTTATTTTTTGTTAAATATACCATAGCATTTAAGACAGTCAAGTATTAAAATACGTCTGGTAAAACAATTTTAATAACATAATTATATTATAGTGGCTTTAAAAATAGAGAGGAAACATTCTGTTTGAATGATCAAAACATATTAGTTTAAGTAAGTAGACTGGAATTATACTAATTTTTCTAATTAGTCTAATTAATGTTATAAACAATGTTGAAAATCATACTCGTTACGAATTACTGAATTTAACAATTTTTATAAATTTAAATTAACGACTGTTTACATTTCAGATTATTAACTTCTACACAGAAAGTTATATTTTATTTTCTTCAAGTACCTTATCCAGGCTTAGGATTTGGGTGCATAATTTGCAATATCGTATTTACGCTGACTGTACTTTTAGATAGCCTGGCCTTCCCACCTTTTCTATTAAACATCTGATAGATAGATCTTCTAGAAGAAATGTGTAATTTTATAAAAATCAACAATCTGCACAACATATGTGATGCGGAAAGCGACAAGGGACCTAAAGTCGGATACGTAAATTTTCAGGAGAAGCAAGATAAGAGCTTGGGGTCAAAAAATGGTGTTTTATATTTTTTATGAATTGTAATACGATGATATCTCTTTTACTAACCCAACTTATAAAAAAAATAATTTCCGACCGGAAATAGAATAAAAACTTAGTTTAATGGGGAAAGGTCGATTTTGAGAAATTTGTGCGCGTTTTCCCATAAAAAGCACTTTTTGAAATAAAATTTTCAAAACGCTGTAAAATCCGTAATTTTTGAGATATCCGCGCCAAGTTTTTCTTTTTTATCGTACTTTTCGAAAATGTCAATAACTCAAAATCGAGTTTTCCGACTTTAGGTCCCTTTTTGATTTCCGCATCACATATTTATTTTACAATTTGTGACTCAAGTTAATATTAGTGTATTCATAATAAACGTTGTAAATTCTTTTTTAATTGTCAAATAGATTTGATAAATAAACCTTCTTTCTACAACTGCATATTTATCTATGTATTTGTAAATAAGATTTTATAAATTATATTACAAGTACATACAAGTTTATTTACGTATTTCAGTTTTGATTTTTATTGTGTTTAAAGAAAATGCATTATTTATTTCATTCTTTAAACTGATAAAGTTTTTAAAACAACATTCACAATTATAGAGGTGATAGGACATATGTAGTGTTATTGATAGCGCCTTTAAATCAACTGTATAATATGCTATAAGTGGAAACGCATAGGTCGAGGTTCACGATAAAACTACGTCGTGTAATTATGTGTAGTACCCCCACTTTCAAAGTTTGTTTTAAAGCTGTCAGCGGTACACTTAAGCTGCAGAATTTTCAAATATTTAGCCACTCCCTCGTCCCGAAATCGCAAGCGTGTCTTTTTATGTTAAATGAGCATTTCGATTCCTTTTCTAGAGGACAGATCAATATTTCCGTGTGTCACGGGAATTTGGGTGTTCGGGAGACCACACGACGTTCACCCATAAAACTGGCTGTCTTCTACCCTATCCTTGTTTCCTTGGAAACTGGGTAATGGATGAAGCTGTCAGGTCAAGTGTGTGGTAGAGAAATTCGTGAGAATTCTCGACGGTTACTCATACCGATCAGGGGGAGCCCTGGTATATGATACCGGTGTGGGCGGATCCGAATCTCGCCTTGGATAAGGTCATTTATGGTCACCAATGAAACCCGCTGTTTGACCGAGGTCATTTATGGTCTCCAACGGAACCCGCTGTTTGACCGACGTCATTTATGGTCATCAAAGGAACCAGCTGTTTGACTGAATCCTAAGTGAGGAGAATCGAAGTGAGGTTTATCCCGGGCAGATGGGAAACTGCATGCCGCCAGGTAAATGTGCTTAGGAGCTATTCCGACCACCCTATGATCCGGACTGCAGCCGGGTACAGCGGTTGGGAGAAGCTCTGAAAGTCATTACACTTAAGGAGAGTTGAAGCGAATACATAGCCTCTCACAATCAAGACAACTTCACCTTAACGGGTACACACTGGGAGTCTATAACGTGTAGACTTAAACGAAGCTCTGTCGAGGGCCCACCAAGCGTATAATTTGGTAGATCGGAGTGGCAAAACCATTTAAAAACCAAGTCCTGCCACCATTGAGGTTGGATTCGATCGGGCAGTGGCCCCAACCCCTGTCTCGGGGAGGAGCTTATGAAGGTATGAAAGAGGACTGGAGGGCTCTCTCTATTCAACTGAGTTAAGTTGGGGGAATAGTCCTATTGCTGGACGAGGTACTTAGCCCCGTATGAAAGAGGACGTGAGGGTGCCGGCGGGTGAGCACGTGTTAAGTCAATCGCTCCGGTACTAGCCTGGATAGCTAGTAGAGGGTGGATAGGCAACCTCGCTCCGACCAGTGAGCAGACTGGGAGCAATTGCTTCGCAATTGCGCGCTGATTGGGCGTATCCCAATCACTTCCTCTTGGAAGGAACGTGGGGGTATGTTGATACGGGTACCCCACGTAAAACAAACTATAATAATCTGTCACGGGAATTCAACATGTCCTGAAATTCAAATACATTTTACTACTAAAAGGGACGAAATAATTAAATAAACACAGATAGAATAGAAAAAGAATTATTATTATTATTATTACTCTTTAAAAGACATGGATCATAGAATTGTAACAATCATTATCATCATAAATTACTAGGTGCTTTCGAAGTCTTTATACATTAAAACGAAAGTGTAAATGTAAATAATTTAATGATGTAAAAGAATAATTAAATTACAATTAAAGGAATTACAAAATTGTTTAAGGGGTTTTAGTACCAGATAAACCAATGTTTAAAATTTATTTAATTAAAATATTACATTTACAAATAAATAAGGAGAAATTTGTGATAAAATATTTCAATACGGTTCTGTCAAGAGTTAAGCACAAAAAACATAAGAATTCCACTTTTATATATTAACATTTAATGAGTTTGCCAACGTGATGCAAAACTCGTACAATCAAAACGATGGTTAACATTTAATAATAAAACATTCAAAGCACGGCATTTGCGCAGGAAATCAAGAGACATGTAAATTGTAAAGATATGGACAGTGGTGATCATTCATTGAGCGTCTTTACACGCATCCATTCAATATAAACGATTTTCAATTCGCGTTAATAAATAAGTACTTTCAAGTTCAACCAATCAGGATTTATTTATTTTAACGGCGTAATTTTTTGCATAATTAAAATTGCTTATAAAAGATTTCAATTTAGCGAGATGTCTGCTCTTAACCACAAATGCCGACGAAGAAATAATTAAATTTAAGTGATAAAATATATTTAAGTACATAAATTTAAATTTGAATAATAACATATAAATACACCTGTGAATATAAACATTTCATATGTGCTAACCGGAAATTTAAAATAGGCATTGAATATAAAGTGAATCTTCGTTTGTAGTCAATTTAATGGTAATTTGTTTTAATAAATTTCTACCATCTTGGAATATTTATAAATATAATTTGCATTAAAATGCAAAAATTATAGATAATATTATTTAAAATAAAAGATAACGATTGGAAAAATAAAGCTTCACTATCACGTAGTAATTAGGGAAAGTAATGCCATGCTTCTAATTTACCGTACAATAATAATATTCTTGATAATAATCAATAAATAATAAATATAAGACGTTTACGTCAATTAAGATGTAACTTACAAGCATAGTTAAATAAGGTTGTGAGTTAATAAAATTACCAAACTGTGTAGATATCTCGAGAATGTCTAAACTGAACCTTATAGAATTATATTTATTCGCAATCGTATTGGTAATGAGTCCATTTCTGACCATTTAGAGGTCCGAAAATGCATCATTGTTTGTAACTTTGACATTCTCATGGTCCGAAACGACCTATTTTCGCACCTCTACGTGTCTTTAAATTCAGCTACTAGGTGGCGCGCAGAAAATTACATCGCCATCGCCATGTATAAATGGCTGTATAAATCATGTTTGGTAATGTTGCGGACCTTGGCTGCTAAAGAACGAGTACCCAGGTATTATTATTAATTTATAAATACTCCTATTCAATAAAATCCTCGAAATATATATATATATATATATATATATATATATATATATATATATATATATATATATATATATATATATATATTGCGATGACTTCGCATAAGAAGAAATATTTTGATTTCTTTTGCCCCACGTTGGGCGCCAAATTTATATGCGGTGACTTCGCATAAACAGAATAAGTTTTGATTTTTTCCCACCTCGGCTAGCAAAAATAAAAATATACGCGATGAATTTGGCTAATTAACAATAAAATATTGTTTTTATATTCAAAATACTTTCAAATAACGAATAATTGTAGATAATTGATTTATAAATTTATTTTTAAAAAGACTGTACTTTGGAAATGCTTTTCAACTTTCCTCATTTGTAAATTCTTATATGATTCAAAAATACTTTTTAATAGTTTTAAATAATGCACTAGTTACATAACAATGTTACGTGAATTATGACTAAATCAAGTTTACGTAATAGAGTTGGGCGCCAGTTAAATAACTTAAAATAACAGAATTAAATTTTATAAAAATAACTCATCTCAGGGTGAATGTGGATTCCTGTAGGTTTTAAAAATATACAAATTGAAATTGAAATCACTTTTTAAAATTGAAATCTTAATTAAGTTTAATGGCTAAATTGTTCAAATCACTTAATTACACCTCACAAACGATAGTCTTTTCTTCATCAGATACCAAAGGAAATAACTTCCTACCTTTTTATAAAGCGATGCTTCTTCCTTTTTCTATAGATGTCCTCTTTCCAAAACCAATTGGCAGAGCAAGTCACTTATGTTGTCTCAGTGCCGATTTCCAATTCCGGTTGACTTCCTTCCTTTTGCATGGCTTTCCCACATAACACCATCCACACTCTTGGTTTTGGTAACTCACTTTTGTTTTATTTTAATAACGGGTACTATATCCCTTTTTCGAAGAACTTGTATTTGCTTTTTGTGTTTAATTAAATAAAACACCGATTGATGGTTTTAATCGAAGATTTATTATCTTGCTTACTTAGCAAGTAAATTAACTTTAAAAGGTTCTTTATAAACGTATACACTTTTACAATTTATAACCTTTTTAATACTTTCGCTGTATTCCATTCACCAACCAACTTAACTATCTATTTACATTTGTACTATGTTATTTACATGACCTTACTCTTTCGCTTTATCTCAGGAACTGTCTTTACTCTTTCGTCGTTTAACAGTAAGTGTCTAATTACATTAATACTATATTTCTTACACGACTTTACTCCGTCGCTTTCTATCAGTAAGTTCTTTACATATTTATTATTGTATTAAACACGACTTTACTACGTCGCTTTATATTACTGACTCCTCTAAAATTATAATTTTCTAAGCTTATATACTATTTCCTATTTACATAATTATATTACACAATTTGACGTCACCTTACGAACTAATACAAACTGTACACTCATATAATACATAATAGCAGATTAATATTCTTTATAAAAATGACACATCTATTACAGGTTATTATACAGTACTTTTACGCAATAATAACGAACTATTTACAAAAACAAAACCTTAAAGAATCACATAACCCGTCGATATACTCATTTAAAAATTAATCATTACTGAATTACATAATACTAATAAATTGCACAACTGGATGTTACGTACACTTAAGTAATCGGTGAGTAACTTATTTGATAATAAATAAAAACATGTATTATTTAACCTTATTAAAAAGTATACACATTGATTTCAAAATCAATGACGCTCCATTAAATAACTTAAATTTATTTTTAACAGGAAAAGTTGATAAAATATTTCAAAAGTGTTAGTATTTAACAACGATTTTAGAATTTTCCAAAATTTTCCAAAATTTACAAAATTTTGACATTAAAATCCACAGCAATATATATATATATATATATATATATATATATATATATATATATATATATTAATTTTTAAAATAACTCAAATATTTGGAGTATGATGGCCCTAATATTGCAGAAGCATTTATATTCATATTTAGTAGGTAATTACTTAACAAATCGCATGCCTGTGGCAAAAACTAGGCTGTGGCGCCTCCACCAAAGTGTTGCGTTATGCAAGTTTACGAAAGGCGACTAGTGCCGCATCTAAGAAGAATGATTTGGTTAGATACAAATAAAAAAAGAAAAGTTAATACTATTTATATATATATATATATATATATATATATATATATATATATATATATATATATAACTTATGGCCAGAAATCATTATCTATCAATTAGGAAATCAACTATGTGAATTAGTGTTACTGTCATCGAGAGGCAATGGTTTCTGAGTAAGATGATTCCGTCTCATTATCATGTTTCTAGGTAACAAGTTTTTGTCATAGTGTAACAGACAGTTTTTTCTGTCTGTTTGTTTTAATATCACCTCGTATGTAGATAAAAATATTATTGACTCATCCTTTGAGTCATCCTTGAAGTCACCCTGTATACCACAAAATTTAATTTTAATATTTTTTATGGCGCCATCTATGTTTAGTATTACAACTACAAAATATCGATTTTTCAATAATCCCTATGTAAACATAAAGGCTTTATAGCGTTCTTATTCGCTGTCGAGCTATTAAATATTAGACGCGTATTGTGGCGGGAACAGAACTCCACCCGCGACCTGATTCCTTCTAAAACATGTTTTTGAAAATTTTCTTGACAAAGCAAGACAGATTTGATACCGTTTAAGTTTCTGTGATTTAATAATGAAATTTCCTTTTGATGGGCCAGTTATTGCATAATTAGTGTAGAAAATGGTCTTGTGAAATACTGAAAGAATTAAATCATTGTTTGGAAGGGTTGGAATATAACTAAATTATAGTTTTCTTTATATTACGAAGTTACGCTTTGCAGTCAAGATCACATACAAGTACAAGATCAATAATTATTTATAGGGAAATCGATCCAGACTTTAATTGAAGTTGGCGTTTACGTCTAATGTCCATGTTGGATGATATTTTAGTTTAGTATTTGACCTTCATAGTTGATACTACTAGCTTTATCTTTGTTCATTTGAGGTTAATGGCGAATATATGCTGAAATCAATTATAAAGCATTGTTAATGGTATAGCCGCCCGCAATATTTTGAGTACCCACTCGTGGCAACTTAATTTAATTTAATTTTTCAAGTAACTAATAATAAACTTAATAATGATTGTACAAAGTATGAACCTCTAAGTATTTTTAATTTAATTGTAACATTATTATTATTAACTATAATAAGATATTATTTAAATAACAGCTGAAGGCATTTGATTGGATAAAGATCTTTATGTGTAAATAAATAAACGATAGGTACTATTGGAGTTATTTATTTCCTTTTTTATTTTTGTTGTTTGGCATTCTGGTGTTGTAACGGAGTGAAGGAGTTCGGTCCTTGCATTACTGAGACTGATTTACATTAAGATATAGAACTCCGTTATTGTGGAGCATTACTGCTAATATTTTATTTGTTTAAATCAATCGTACTGGCGCCCTTATCCATAGCTCTATGAATCAGCTGGCATTCCAATTCACTTACAACCTGTTTTAATTTAAAAGGAGACGAGCCGTGCTTATTGTTCAGGCTAAACCGAGGCCTAATTAAGTATAACGTGGGTATTATCGTTTATCATAATTTTATTCGTTACAATAGTTTATATCCAAGCTTCAACTAGGATATACGTAGTTGTGGAAAGAATAGAGCTTTTTAAAAGAAGTCACACCAAATAAGAGAATATAAAAGTATTCTTAGCAAAATTGTATATAATGACAAGAATACTTCACATTTTTTTGAAAACGAGCCCAAAAGTTCTTCTATTGGAAGTAGTAAGATCGTTATAAAGCAAAGAAGAGGTTTTTCCCATAAGATTATAATAAGCTAAAGATTGCTCTTTACTGCTGCTTTTTCCTCTACTACATGCATACTGCAATATTATCTTTATTTGAAGATTTTTTTGTGCAAAGGCAATGTCCTCTACTTAAGCAATGCTGCATGCAACTACTGCAAACTGACTAATGAAATGGTAACCGAGTGTGGGTAATCAGCAGGGCGGGCAGACCTTTGCTAATTAGGTAATAAATATGTACGATCTCCCGTACGGTCGCGTCTATAAAATTATGACAGTGATGGTTGCTTTTTGAAAATTTTATACGTGTGACTTCACAAAACTGAACACCAACTTGCATTTAGCAAGGTCAACGCCTCTATGGTAATCAGTAAACAATACTAAGAACTTCCAAGGACAACTTCGGTAAATTGAGATTTCCGGGGTTTGACCGTGTCTTACTTAGACTAAACGTAACTTTTAACCGTTTTGTCCGCAATGATAAGAAAGAAAATGATAAGATATTGGTTAATAATCTCAAGAGGTACGAGGGATTTGCCATAGTATGATGACATGCATAAAAATGCGTTGTTTTTGGGCAACTTTTGGCATTTTGATGCGTACAAATAAAATACAATAATAAAAAAAAAGTTAATGTTCGTACACTTATGCTTGGCACTTATTCTGTAGATGGGTGGCATATCAGAACAAAATCCTCAAGTGTATACTACCCAATCGTTGGTCTTGGTAGGTTATATCTCAAGCATAGTGACTAAAGAAACCAACATAAAATAAGCATAAATTTTTACAGAGCGACCAACTGACAGCTATTATATTCGGTTCGGTACTTGCCATTGTTAGAATCCGCAAGCCACCTAAGTAAACCTAACCAGTTTTGAATAACCATATTATAACAAATAGGGAAATCCCTATATGCGGGCGGCAGAACATTCCAGAGCGAAGCGTGATACACCCGCTAGAACATACTAGAAGATTCGACACGGGCCGCGTATATGACGCATCAGGCGGCTAGACGACGTACAATACACGGGTATGTTCCAGCGTTTACTAGAATGTTTATATAGAAGTTATAAAGCGTCGTGGCGGATAGAAGAAAATTCAATTATTGTTCGACCGGTGATTTGAAATGTGCTTTGTGTAATTAGTAATCAAATATATTAGTGAATAAATAAATGTTTAATAATTGTTGTTTGTAAATATCTATTATTTAAGTTCGTTAAACTGTTTATAATTATAATGTTAAATAATTAGTTAAGATTAAATTGGTTTATGTAAATAATATTTCTCTTACTAATAGACGATTAAACAGCATTTTTGTTATTATTTTAAAAAGAACGTTACAATATATTATGCATCGAGCACATAATGATGGTGAGTAATACACGAGTATGATGTTTATAAACAACACGAGCACAGCGAGTGTTGTAATTCATACGAGTGTGTTAATAAAGAGTATGTTTGAGTTGCATACACTATTTTTTTCTTCGACCATAACTGATTTAGTAGTTTTAAGTGGACTTTCTTCTTACGAAATTGATAAATAAACCTACCACATACTAGACTCGAAATCTCTTTATTTGAATTAATATTTAATAAAATTTACAATAAAAACAATTATTAGAACTAAATTAAAGTTTTTTAATATTAATATTATCTATTATTCGCTGCATGCCGATAGACGATGAGGTTCCTATGTTTAGTATATGGTAACTTGAACTCAACCATTTGATATTCTTGACTCTCATTGGTCAACGCTCGTTGAATTATGTACCTCGTAATGAGACCGCTATTGTATATATAATAATTAAATGAGAGTAAGGGAGTAGAAAAACTCAATAATAATCCAGCTTTAAGCAAATCAAAGTATTACCGTGTCTCATGTCTGTACCTATTAAAGTCCTTTGTATACTCTACTTCAGGAAACATTTCTCAACTAATTATTCAGAAAGTCGTATTTCATAGATATTGCATGAACTACTTCCTCTTCTCCTCCTAAATATGGAAATTTCGGTCGCTGGTATTCCATTAACTGCAACGTAGTTTTGCATAAAGAATTAGTTTAATATTAACTTATAGAATTACTATTTGAATATCCAAAACTTGATAAATAAATTGGTATTGCACAATCTACTTCATGAACTTTTACTCTGCTATATAATGTATGCTATTGATCTCTTTTTATTGGCTTAAACTGGAAGTTTATGAAAAACGGTTTATCTATCTATAAACCATACTTAAAAATACCAGTAGTAGAATGTCGTCGAACAGTTAACTTCTTGGTTTAACAAACAGTAATGTAACTTCTAATTAGATTTCTGCTGTTTTGTTTTTAATATTCTGCAACCTTAGAATGTGTCCATTTTCATAAATAGTATGGGCAATTCCTGGTATGATATTTTAATTTTTATGTTTGTTTCAGATTTAGATTTTGGCACTTTGGTGAATGGAAAGACGTAATTATAGACGACAGGCTTCCTACATTTAAAGGACGGCTTATTTATCTTCACTGCACAAACGCAACGGAATTTTGGGCGGCCCTCTTAGAAAAAGCTTATGCAAAGTAAGTCCATTCTTCTTCATATAAGGTCATATCAGTAAAATTGCTATACGTTTCCCTTTTCTTTGTTTAGATTTTATGGATGTTATGAAAACCTTCAGCAAGGTTCTACAACACGAGCTCTTCAGGATCTTACTGGTGGAATAGTACAAAGCTTTAGTTTAACACATCAAGATCGATACCTAACGTTTCAAGTATTAAATAGCGCTGTACCTAGATCTAGTCTGCTTATAGCAACAATTGCCCAAGTAAATAACAATTTTTCTTTTATTAATAAGTAAACATCAATAAAACCTTCCTTTTAAGTCTATAAAAATCTAAGCGTAGCAGACATCAGATGATCCGGTTGTTGGACGGGTCCTGAGAGAGTCGTAGCCGTGGGTCACCACGTGCTGATCGCGGCTGATTACTTAACGGTCTCGTGGTCTGCATGGTTGATACACGGACGCTTCTATATTAGACACGACAGAAGTAGACTTGTTTTTCCTTTCAATGCCCTAAGAAAATTTCACGAGCACTTACATAGTATATACGGGTTTTGTTGAGTTATTTTATAGTTTTGTCATAATAAATCAAGATCAAAATCTATGAAATCAACCTAAAACTGTTAATCATGACGGCCCACACGTTTTAATTTTAATCAAACACATGTGACGGATCTATTACGAGTTAACGAAACGTTTACCTTTGTTAACCGCGAGTTGATTGGATTATTATAGTAATTTATGATGTTATTTTCTAGTTCGATTGACACATTCTCACTATTCTCAACAATTGATTTATTTTCTAAACATTTTTCAAGACAGGGGTTAGTTATACGAAGAAAAGTCATAGGACCTTTTTTGTAGTACATTTTACGAGCAACAGTTTTTATTTTCTCTTTGATTTTCTGTCTTCCTCCCTTATAAAAAAATTTGCACACGCGATATGCATCAGGACTTTTGAGAGCTTGTTTACAACCTCGAAATAATACTGCATATAAAAATCTGACTTGGAATTTTTTGAGAAGTTTCATCAATTTTCGATCTAATTTCCCTAGCCTATAATAAATAAGTAAAACAATAAATAAATAGTATGTACTATTTATACATAGCTTGTTTCATTTTTTATATCAAACCATACAAAATATTTCAGTGGCTCTTAATCTCAACAATACTTAGAAATATACATATAACTATTACTTAGATTTAAAAAATTTCTTAAAATTTGAACTTAAAACTTCTTAAACTAGATCCATAACAGAAAGGGAACTGTTGCACGTGTGAAACGCCAATTTTAAGTCTACATATCATCTTCAGCACACTGAAAAACTAAACTAAATCTAAAATCTAACCTTATATATCTACAGAACTTCGCGGTACGCCGGTAATGGGTCAGATTTGACTGACCGGTCAAGCTTGGTCCGGATTATTGGAGCAACTCTAAAAGACTGGAACTAAAAGGGTCTAAATCAGAGTTCATTAAGTTTTTCTATTCTTAATCATCTCTAAGCTTCCACAACAGTTAAGTTCTGTAGCGTTACTTACATTTATAATAAAGTCTATGCCTTTTACCTTATGATTTTGTTCAAGCATACTAGTGCCTAGTCAGCTTTGTTCATTTCGATGCAATTTAAATTTTAAAAAATGCAAACATATACAGGGTGTTCCATTTGATTTTGTTAGCTGTATTAAAATAATGATAAGTGTAGCAACAATGCCGATGTCAAATTAGAATTCGCCATAACTCAAAACCCCATTATGCAAATTTTTGTAGCAACTCGGGTAGTAGCTTTGGAGATAATAAATTTATTCCATACTTTATGTGCACAGTGTATACTACAGATTTGATCAGATTTTATATGATCAGAAGTGGACATGCATATCCCAGAAACTGTATAGCTCACATAGTGAAATACTTACTTTAGATTCTGAGTATTTTTCGCGAATACTAGTCGATAGATCAGGAATAAATAAGTCAAAACCTAAACATCCAGCCGCACTTAAAAACTTATTTTCGATTTTCCAGGCTAAACAATTGTACTCGCACAATAAAAGAAGAACCCTAGCGGTAACTTTTAAAAATGCCCGTAGGTGTAGAAGATTGGGCATTGACCTGATAAATCAGAAAAGCTCTTGATTTCTGTATGCATCCTACGAAAAACTGAAAATACAAGTTCTTGTTCTGTGAACTGGGAAGAGTTTGTAAAAAGTTGAGAAATTACAAAAAATGTACCGGCTGCTGTGTTGAAAAACTCCCTATTTTGTTAGAGTGTCCCAACAATCAAGCCAACAATGTCTTTGCACTAGATCATCCTTCTGACCTTCTAGATAAATTATCTGGACATTGTTGGCTTGATTGTTGGAACATTGTCAAATTCCAGAATTTTGCATATCCTGCGTACCATATTTTACGTCATTAAGGACAAAGCAAAGCATGTCTGTTTCCTTCATTCATCACTTATCATACAAAAAAATTGTCTACCACCAAATAGCTATCATCAAACCATCAGTTGCTCGATTATTTCAACAAGCTCAATTCTTTAAAATACTCTAACGTTTTTCTTTTTAAAGTTTTTTCGGAAACTACTCAGGGATTTAATAATTAAATTAATTAGTTTTTCGTTTATAACAAAAAATTTGTAAATTTTTGAAATTACTAAATCGATGATTCAATAATAAGAACAAAAGATGATCGGGGGTTGTTATTAATAACCTATCTATATATTTAAAACACAAGGCTTATTTTTGTTTCAGTTCGTTTGAGATCCGATAGGCCAATTTACGTGATTCTTTTTTTATATTGAAGCTTTCCCTGTGTAGATCGGTCAACACTATTTAATTTTTATATTTTTTGATGTTTATATTTTTAATTTAAATAAATATAAAATGTTTAATTTGAGACGCACGGATTGGACATTCTCTTGCGGCGCCATCTCACTTTGCACGGTGGTAAGATTTAGAACTATTCACGATTATAAAAGTTTGCTGTAACCACCAGTTGCGGTTAACGGTTGATTTGTTATTAGGTTGCGTAGACAAACCCGCATTAGTTGAAAACCATGATTAAAATATTCCAATTAGAATATTGTCGTTTTTTTGTTTTGTTTCCCATATTAACTATTCAAGACTCATCGTAACCCATTCGTATTAGAATTAAGAAAAAACAGCTATAACGCGAATATTTGATAAAAAGTTGCAAAGAACCAGAAATATCATAGCGAGATACGTTTGTAAATTATTAAATAAGTTATAAATGACTGGGGCGATTTTTAATTATTATAGGTCGATTATTATTTACTCCACTTTGTCTACGAGTTCTACAAGACAGATTTGTTTTATTCGTTTTTACATTAAAGTTTTAACTCTGTAGATTAGTCAACACTACTTCAACTTTTTATCTATATATTTAAAACACAAGGCTTATTTTTGTTCCAATTCGTTTTAGGGTTCCACTGGTCCGATTTAGGTGATTCTTTTGTTATATTAAAGCTTTCACTGTGTAGCAACCAGTTTATTGCGATATTTTGTTTATGTATATCACATAAATATGTAGTAGGAAAAGGCACCAACAAATAAAATAGTAATTAGGCCATTATTGTAGGAAAGTCTTAAGCTTTCCAATTGGTATCCTTTTGTTATATTACAGGACTTACAGCAGGTTCCGCGGAACTGCAAAACATTTCCATTTCCAATTTCCATTTTTGACATTTGTAGTATTTGTAGATGACATGTATGTAGAATAAACCGAAGGGAAGGGGCAAGCCAGACAGGAAGATATGTCGAAAGAGAGGGGGGTAAGCTGGGAGAGAGGAGTGCTAGGCTTAGAATTTCCAACTGGTTATGTTTGGTTGCGTTTATTTCAATAATCACTCACGAAAATCCGAAGGAATGTAATCACACAACGAATGTTGTATATAGGGAAATCCTTCAATCCTTTTGACCATCATGTCTTAACGAGGTTTCCCTAGTTCCTTATAAAAAAATATCCTAATAATGTAAAAGTTTAAACTAGCTCAAGTATCACAAACACTAAAAGCGCTAGGTAAAATTGCAATCACATTTAAAAATGACATGGAATTCTGCTAAGCTTTCCCAATTTAAACATCTTTTTATCGTATAATAACTGACACACTGTATAAAGATTCTTGTATTCGTTAAAATTTTTCGTTCGTTTAAGTGTAATGTAATGTACATTTGATTGTTAGTTACTTCTATCAGTAGGTGTTTTATACCAATTTTCTAAAATAATTAATAATAATTATACCGGGTGTAGCTATAATGTAAGAACAAGCCTCGTAATGCAGGGTTGCAATAGTTAGGGAGTGTAATAGCTGTAATGATTTAGAACATATTTTCCTTATCAACATGTGGTCGCTTCTCGCTATTTTTTGAGAAAATCACATTTCAAATTTTAAGTACGCCTATTGTACTCACAACTCATTGTAATCTGAGTACAATGGGTGTACGATTCTCTAAAACTAACAGGAAGCGACCACATGTTGATAAGGAAAATATGTTCTAAATCGTCACGACGTTTCTAGTTATATCAGTTACACCCTGTATGCACGTAGTAGTATAACTTTTAGTCTCGACTGTAATTGATTATAATAAACGCTTAAATTAGAAGTTGCATAGATGCGCTAGAAGTCCTAGATCCGGCCATGAAGGTGTTTCTCTCGGTAATTCAAAACGGACATAAGACGGATTTTTTCGGAGTCATATTATAGACCTTTTTTATAATTATTTCAGTTTGTATGTATGCATGCAGTTGTGTTAGGTTGTTAGTTTTCTGTATGACTGAACTCTGCGTACTCAAGAGATTAACGAATAAACTCTTAACTGCTTCGATGGATTTTCGTCTCCTACCTTCGTTGTATTTAAATAATTTTTAATGGTTTTTAAAATAATTTTTGAATACTTACACTGAAACAGTTTTTAAACTAAATTCGCAGCAAAAACATTGGCAGTATAATTTTTCGAAATAGATACATCTACTTAAGAAATTACGAATGGATATCGCTAATAATTACTAGTTATGAGTGGCATATGTCATAGATTTATGCTAATTTTTCCATTTTCATTTGACAATACGATATTATCATACGTATCTTCTAAGAATGTTTCAGATATGGAAGGAATAATACATACTTATATTAGTTTTAATTATATGACTTTGCGCGAAGTTTTTCAGTGTACGTACCTCTTATGATCGCCAGCGTATTGTAGGTCATTTGAAAGAGATATATCAATATGAAGTCTAGTGTTGTAAATGAAAGAACGTTCTGAAAATGCTGATGAGAATGTTCGCGAACGTTCGCGCATGATAAAAGCGTATCAAAAGAACGTTTTCTTGGGGAGCATAATCAAGCACGTTCGCGGACGTTCTCATAATGATTCTCTAGAACTTTCAGAATAATACAGCACCAACGAGCATAAACAAAAACACTACAAATCGAGAATAAACCAAAATTAAACAATCTTTAACCGCATGCCGACGCAAAATGTACACGTGTTACTCGCAGCTGCCGTAGGCGTCTGGTGTTCCAAAAATGGACACTTTTATAAGCACAATTTATGCCTTCAAAAGCATTAACAAGAAATTTGAGTTACCGCCCGGTAGCACCACTTTTGTTTTTTTGTTCTAGTTATATATGGACTTTATATTTAATTTTCTTATATTTTGTTTATAAAAAAAGTGACAAATGTTTGTAGTTTTTAAAATGTATTCTTGTGCACGCTTGTGGGACACCGGACGTCAGCCTGAGCACTACGCCGACTGGAGGTTTTGGACACTTTGACGACCGTGAACACTACGCCGATCGCAAACAGTGGACAGTGTCCGCTGACAGCGTATTGTCCAGTAGCAAAAATTATTTTAAGTGTCGGCAGAGTGTCCGCGGTCGGCAAAGTGTCGCGGTCAGCGTTGTGTTCGGTAGGCGTAAAGGTGCATACCTTATAACAACTTTATTTTTAAACACAAAAACAAAAAAATGCCCCGCGATGGGCGACATTTACAACCTCAATAAAATTCACAATAAAAACGATACTTACTGTACTAAATGCTCTGGCTGAGATCTCTGATTATGCAAATTTAAATACAGGTGTGGGCGCTAACCCCAAAAGCTTCTAATTAATTAATGGAATCAGGAACAAATAAAAAAACATATTGAGCGCCACCAAATTGATAACAAAATCAAGGAATTTCAATTTGGAAAAATTCCTCTTTTAAAATTGGTAAATATGCATAAGAGGTACCCAAGCATACAAATACCTACTGCGCATAACGACTACATCTAATAATCTCATGGGAATAATTCTTACACTGTTGCCGATCCTACTTTCTTTATAATAAATAAAATATTAATGTACTGTATAAAAATATTTTGTATATTCTTAAAGCACGAATGCAAAAATGATTTTGAAGTTGTTCTTTACAAAAAATAAATTAAAGCTTGCTTACTGTATACCTAGAATGAAACGAATTAACCGCTAAAAAGACGTGATGATCTGATGATGGACGTATTTCATGCTAATTCTTTTTATATGAGTTTATTTTTCTTCTTATGTGCTCACTTTTTCTTACTACAGTTAAATACTCGACGGAGACTAATGTAAAGAACAACTTAAAAATCATTTTTGCGTCCGTGCTTTAAGAATATACAAAATATTAAATTTATACAGTAGATTCATATTTTATTATAAAGAAAGTAGGACCGGCAACATTGTGAGAATGATTCCCATGAGTTTATTAGATATAGTCGTTATGCGCAGTAAGTATGCGTATGCTCGGGTACCTCTTATGCAGTTTTACCGAAACATAAAAGAAATATTAAAAAAATATATATATAAAAATTAAAAAAATACAAAATTATCATTATCAAAAAAACTATCATATTAAAAGTAGTATTACATTTCGGGATCCCAAATAGACGACTTTACGAAGAAAAAACTTAATTAAAAAATCTAATATCTTATATTTTCAATAATCCATCAAAGTTCAAAATTTCGGACACAAATGACTTCATACACTAAAAACAATGACCATACACAAAGCACAATCACAAACTGCTGACCTGGAAAACCAAAACGGGAACAAATCCTCTGGATTCTGAACTATATTTATTTTATTTTAACGACGAACTTCAACATACGAAGATTTTCAATAACTAATAATTCCTTAGTAGCACTTTCATAACTGGAACGGTTATTATATTAACTTGAATGGTACTTGAGGGTGGTTATTTTAATTTGTAAATTTGACTGAAATTACTGAATAATTTTCTTCACAACTCTTTTATTAAAATCCGGTAAACTGAATTATTTACATTAAATTTATTAACCTTTAAAAACTTTAAACTGTAACGTGAAGCAAGTAGGCATTAACACAAATAATTAATACTTGTCAAACTGTAACTTTATTCATTACTTAAAATTTATAACTTTAAACACACCGAATATCACCATAATTTGACCGGGGGTCTCTCTTCACGGAGAAGGCGCGAGGCCTCCCGCGTGGCTAACACCACTTCGCTCGGTTATGAATTCAATCAGCCCCTGTCTTAAAATATCTTCGACTGACTGTAAACTAAAACTCTTTCGCGGTGGTATGATTTTTTGAAGAGGGCGAAATTTTAAACAATCCAATAGAAAAATAGCGGGATTTTTTATCAGCCAATGGGATATACTTACATCATTTATTCGAAAACAATCTCAACGAAAACTTACGGGAATTCCTTTTTGAATCTGTACATTATACTTGCAGGTGGTGTCTAGACAATTTTATTCTAGAAGGTCCCGTTTGACGGCATTTTGTTTACAAGGGAATGTTTCAAAGCTATGAATTCGAACTTTCATACGTTTTAACTATAAGGAAATTTTTGTTAAAGCCAATATTAGATTTTAGCCCATATAAGCTCGGAATTAAAAACAATCTTTTATTCTGGAACAGTCTATTTCTCGGAAAATAAGCATTTGTTTGGCATGAGAACGCTTCAAATTAAACACTTGCATCAATAAAAATTTAAAGGTGTCTCTAACTAAAGTTCTAAACGAGTTTAATATTTTCCAATTGTCTATTATTATTTTACTTTTCAACACATTAGCTTCCAACAGTCAAGTCAACTACAACTAGCATTATAAATGAGAAGAGGAAAATTGGGGAATATTCGAGAACTTTTAGCGTTTTGAGAATATTTCAAAAACTTTTGAAATTATCCTTATTTTGGGTATATCTTTGCAAGTTAAACGTATATTCTCCAGTCCTGCTCACTTTTGAGGATTTATTCTCGTTTGTGCTCCGGGAATATTCTTCAAAAATAAATGCTCGCGCTTTTTCCAACACTAATAAAGTCATTATCAGAGAACTAATAAGAATATCTGAATTATTTAAATTATTAAACTAATTCTGAGATTACAATACACTTTAATTTATATATTACTTAAAATATGTAATTCTGCGCGATTGCTTCCACAATATGAGATTTTTACATTGTCCTTACTTTATCTTTCTTCGTATGATGTTTAAATAATTGATGTTAAACTAAAAGGCCGATCTTTTCACCTTTTTGTAACTTTATCTAAC
The DNA here is from genome assembly GCA_929113105.1 of Agrypnus murinus. Classification (NCBI taxonomy): domain Eukaryota; kingdom Metazoa; phylum Arthropoda; class Insecta; order Coleoptera; family Elateridae; genus Agrypnus; species Agrypnus murinus. The sequence continues at coordinate 35,814,417 of OV816025.1, read as the reverse complement.
AGTTAATCGTCATTGTTTAACCATAGCAATTAACTTCCAGATACATTTAAGAAGTGAAAAGACTGGCCCTAATTTTACCAGTGTGTATGTCAAAAATATACTTACAACTGAATACTTAAAAAGAAGGAAGAGATGTCTTTATTGCATTATTTGTTTTTTTAGAATATTATTAATTTACCAAAAATTGCATTTTTAGGAGAAAGAAAACAAACGTCAATTGAGGTTACGAAATGGACTGATAACACAACACGCGTATAGTGTAACGGGATTAGCTCGTGTTAGGGGAGTCTCAGGGGAAACACCTCTGGTGCGATTGCGGAATCCTTGGGCCAGGGGAGAATGGACAGGAGCCTGGAGCGAGAGATCTTGGGAATGGGATGGACTATCAACAAGAGACAAAGAACTTTTAAGTGTAAGAGTAACAAACGATGGAGAATTTTGGTAAAAAAAAGATCAAAACTTCTCAATTATTAATTTAATAAAAATGTTAAAATTATTTTAGGATGTCATTTGAAGATTTTGCGAGACATTTTACGCAATTAGATTTGGTTCATGTAGGGCCGGATGACTGGATGTTAGAGCCCGCGTTGCATTCTAAACAACCCTGGAGAGCAGTTCTAGCACGTCGAAGATGGCGAGGTGGTTACAATGCTGGAGGAGGTCCAACTTTTATCGGTAACCTGAATTTAAAAGAAAATAAGCTTTTTGTTACACCTTACGGACTTATTTTAGAAACGACTTCGATGAACCCACAGTTTCACGTACAGATACCCAGGACTTCTAGTAATAAATGTCATGTGGTAGTTTCTATAACACAGTTTTACGACACTTATTGCGTAGAATCGAAGAAGAAAAAGCCACTTTTTGCTATAGGATTTGCTGTTTATGAAGTTCCTCATTCGATGCCACGACTCACGCCTCATTTTGTAGCGGAGCAAGTAAGAAATGATTAATTGATTTGGCCATAGTTTCAGAAATAAACAAAAAAATGTTACAGAAACCTTTAGACGTAACAAATCATTCTATTGCAAGGGAAGTTGTCACATTTTTTACTCTACCGCCTGGCGATTATATTGTTGTACCGCAAACTAATATTCCAAATTTAGATGGAAAGTTTTTATTGAGAATATTAACAGATGAACAAAGCAATATCTGGTAAGTTTCTTGTTGCATCAACGTTGTCTTATTTAAAAGATGTACTTTTAGGGAAGTTAATGAAGATAATATGGTCATTAGGAATATTTCGTCTGAATTCATGGAAGAGTCGTCATCCACATTAGTAAGTCCAACTTCATAAATTGATAAATGTAGTATATAATTTAGCAGGAGGAAATAAAGTATAGTGAAACAAGCAGTTGGACAATATGAAATAGAGCTACATATAAATATTTTATAAGAAAATGTCATCTGTGAGATAAATTTATTATTAGATTCTCTTTTACCTTGTTGGATGTAGGTTGGTCATACACTGCTTCAGGAGGTCTATGTTTTTCTGGAAACTTCATCAAGAAAGATATAAATCGATAGTTTCGTATTCTATTCATTTACATAGCTATTAATTTTGATAATAGAAAGTACTTTTAAGGGCCATTACATTTAGACAGCAAACAGACTAATAGAATCATTTTCTTTTTTCAAGTTTCACATACAGGGATAAGAATATTTGTTGTGTAAGCTACGTATTCCGTATTCCGTAGCGTACGTTCTCCAAATCAATATAATCATTCTTAAATGTTTTATGATTATATTTGAAGTATCATTGCACATAACCTAATTTATTTTCTAGAAGAAAACACACCTTCAAGAGAAAGTTTTATTTAAAGCTCACAAAGAAAATGGAAATATTGCGTATGAAAATAGTTTCATTGAGACACAAGGGTTTTTTACGCTAATATTAACTCAATTTTTAATCAAGAGGTGTCTCTGTCTCTGGAATCAATTTAGAGTCACTACATCTAGTCAGTTAGGTCGCGTTGCCCGAACACAGTACCTTAAAATGACACCGTATTGGGGCGAACACAGCACGAAATTGTTCATAATAGGGAAGACGCATATGTCGTCAATTGAGGAGATTCTTGCATTTTCATAAACGTCATTACTAAATTAGTTAGAATATCAGTTATAAATGCATTAAACAATTACCAATCTTAAGTAATTAATTTTTGAAAACCTTGAAAATTTAAATAAATTTAAAATGGGTGTCCTCTAATGGATGAAACTTTGTTACCTCTTACAGTTCCAAAGACGACCCACTGTTGGTGCTAATGAAACAGTTAAGAGTCCTGTTTTACCTGTCAGTTTGAAAATTTTTTTATTTTCAAGTTCAAATATCGTCTACTTATTAACGAGTAATTAATATAATAATGTACGTTATGCTGTTGTGTAATTAACTGCCATAATTAAAGTGGTGTAAAATATTTCTGGTAATATTAATTCAAAATTCAGTTTATTGGTTTTCATCAGCGCCATCTAAAGTTGAGTAGATCGTCAATGTTGCTTCTTCTCATTCACAGCGGTACCTACTTTTTTACATCAAATAGCTTTGAGGGAAGTTGCTTAAGGCCAAATTCGGTTTTAAATGAGGAGAATTTTTAAATTTAATTTTTTCAATTAAATTGATAGTTTTTAGAAATTTCGGTTATCTGGAAATATTTTTCTAACCAAAATGAACAAATACAAAAATTAAAAAATACATGCGTCTTCCCTATTGTTATCTGTACTACTAAATTTAATTTAAGTTTACTTTTAATTATTTAAAACGCGTTTTTACATAATTTTTATTTTGAAAGCACTAAACCAAATTCGTAAAATGTATTAAAATCATGTTCGTAAAATTTGTCCATCATTAAATTACACGTGAAATAAATAAAGATTATTAAAAGTTTCACAGTTTTATTAAAATATACCTGACAATATTGTTTCGACAGCTATGCTGTCATTATCAAAGGTAATATAATTATAAACAAACACGTCGCTAAGGTAGATACAAAATAGGTAACTAGATAAAATAATAATAATAATAATAAAAATTAATAATAAAAATCATAATTAAACATCTAATACTTCCAGTAACGGAGAATTACTGAGCTCAAGTTGTTCATTCATTAAAGGTACCCTGAGTTTGTGTTTGTATATCTCAAAGGCTTCTAAAATGTCTAATTTGCGTTTGTTATTACAAAAATGTAGGAATTTAATATTATTTTGAGGAGTCATTGTGTGATTTTGTTCTAAAAGGTGTTTGGCGTAATTCGATTTTTCAGGATGTTTATTTTTGTAATGACGTACGTGTTCTTTATATCTTATGTCAAAATTTCGAAGTGTTTGTCCAATATATACCGAACTACAAAAAGAACAATTTGACAATCAAACAGAAGACACAAATTACATATCTATACCATATTTTGGCAAAATATCAGAAAAAATTGCACATATACTAAGAAAAACCAACAATTATAAAATAACATTTAAAACCAACACTAACACTTTTTCATTTTTATTTAATGCTAAAGACAGAACACATGATATCATGAAATCGGGCATTTACCGTTTAAATTGTTCTTTTTGTAGTTCGGTATATATTGGACAAACACTTCGAAATTTTGACATAAGATATAAAGAACACGTACGTCATTACAAAAATAAACATCCTGAAAAATCGAATTACGCCAAACACCTTTTAGAACAAAATCACACAATGACTCCTCAAAATAATATTAAATTCCTACATTTTTGTAATAACAAACGCAAATTAGACATTTTAGAAGCCTTTGAGATATACAAACACAAACTCAGGGTACCTTTAATGAATGAACAACTTGAGCTCAGTAATTCTCCGTTACTGGAAGTATTAGATGTTTAATTATGATTTTTATTATTAATTTTTATTATTATTATTATTATTTTATCTAGTTACCTATTTTGTATCTACCTTAGCGACGTGTTTGTTTATAATTATATTACCTTTGATAATGACAGCATAGCTGTCGAAACAATATTGTCAGGTATATTTTAATAAAACTGTGAAACTTTTAATAATCTTTATTTATTTCATGATTATGGAGTTCCACAAAATAAGGCTGGAAACAATAAACAAGATAAATTAAATTACACACTTTCTTCGAACCAATATCGGCGTCGTCTGAGGTACTCTGATCGGCCAGCGTTGTCTGGATGACTAGATGTAGTGACTCTAAATCAATTATCCGAAGTTCCAACGATGCTGACAACGGCTAGAGTCCCTATTGCCTTCTATTAGTTGACCTAAAGAAGCAGATTAAATTTCCAACTTTTTGAGAATGTTGCCAAGGTCGTTTTAACATAAACTGACAATTTAAAATTAATTGAAAAATCAAAATACATATACAAAGATATAGGTTCTATGCTTTGAAATTACGTGCCTTGAAACGCTAGGTTGTTTATCAATCAAAGAATGGCTAAAATAGCGGTGAACAGAGCTAAGTATGAATTATAGATATTGAGCCAAACGCGATTTGACTTTTTCTCCGGATTTGGGTGACCTAAACAGTATTTTAGGGATGGAATCGTCACAGCAAGTACATCATTATTTTTGTACAATTGAACAAAATTTGAGCAAAAGTAAAAATTGCTTGTTATCGGCGTATCAATTGAGCTATGACTATGGTTATGATGAGAGTTTGATTTAATTATAAATTTTACGTCTAGCCGCCAGATATCTGGCAACCAAAGAAACACACGTCCACCGCGTTTTGTCTGTTTTAAACTCATTTTATTTTTATTTTTAAGTTTTGATACGAAGGCCGTTTTCTAATGTCTTAAGGTAGTTTCTTTCAATTCTACCAAATCTCCACATGCTTCCTAATTAAAAATTGGTACTTAGGTTTTCAATTGGCGAAGATACATGTACTAATTCATTTTATGGACGATTTATGTTTGTACCCGCTAGTTCTTCTGATTCTTTACCCCACGCAATTGGGTTGCGCTTTATAGTGAATATGGTACTTGCACTTGCAAAAACATGATTAGAATGTTAAAAAATTGCCCATTCCAAACAACCATAAATTACAAAATTACGGTTTTTCATTTTGTATCTGAATGCCAAAAAAGTAGTTACGTCAGACATTATTCACTATTGAGCAAACATAGATTTCGCAATGCCCTCTTTAACAGCTTTTCCGAGTGCAGCACGTTCGTAATATTCAAAAAAAAATTATGACTTGCGCTTATAATTCACTGTACAAGTAATTTTATTTTTATACGTTTGGGCAAAGTCTCTTGGTATACCTCGGTTCTACAAACATTACCCTTGACCTGGTAAAGCAATATGTTTGTTGCGTATTTACGCGACCCTAACATATGAGCACGTGAATCGCTCCGGCACTGGCTACTGGAGAACCAGTAGAGAGTGCATAGCAACCTCACTCTCATAACTGAGAGTGGCAGCACTCATAAGGGAATGACGCACTAATTGAGCGTACTTTGATTCCTCGACCAAATGGGAGTCATGGCTGTGAACTTAAGGTAGGTAAGTTGCGTAAATCTGAAACTTACATATTGACCTGATAAACTTCATCTTACAACTCCTGTAGCTTAATATAGTAGTATGTAGATGAAATGTTCATCTACAACAGTCGATAAAGTTGATTACCTAAGACTTTACTACTATGTTTCTTGAGTTCTCATAAGTTTTCACAATACTTTTTTACTACCCTAAAATTCTCAAAGTTGTGGTCAGTGAGTCTACCAGGCGTGCATTTTGTAACGTCGTGCAATGTGTTAATACGTCGTTAAGACTGTTATGTGACTGCAATAAATGATTCTTAAAAGGACATGTGAAGGAACAACGGGTTTCCATCAATTCTGGTTCAATTTATACATACAAAGAGCTTAATGAAGCATTTAGTGAAAATAGCATTTTATGAAATTCAAGGACGAGCGGATGTTAAACCATAGTTAGGAGCGTTCTGAGCGACTTTAGACCGTAACCACGACTGAAATATCAGAAAGTTTTAAGTTTATTCATACGTTGCCCGTTGATATTTTTGACTCATCAAACCGCGTCCCTTAATATTCTCTGTCCTTGAAACTCCATTAAAGATGCAATAAAACAGATAATAACAGACGAATAAAAGGTCCATCGGCGAATGGTGGTTGCTTGTCTGCCCCGGCAGCGATGGCTACACGATTTTTTATCTTACGATACACGCGTTATTGTTTTCCCTTTTTCTTCTGATTTCTTTATTGTCTTTCAAAATTTAAAAACTATCAGAAGTGTAAGAATTTTTGCTACAACTTTTATAAGGAGCAATATTTTAATAAAATGTTTACCTTAAAGTAAATGTTAACTATTCATTAATGTTTTACATTAAATCATATTATAAATGCAAATTCGTATAGAAAAATTAACATGCTCGCTGGGGATTGAGCCAAAGTCCTTTGGTTATACGTGCCAATGTTCTAACCAAGTGAGCTAGCATGGTTAACCCATAGGAGGATGACAATTTCTCCATACAAATCGATTGCATTCATATAAGGTGTACTAGATATATTTGCTTTATCAGGATGATAGACCGGTATTTCGTCGGCAACACATCAAGCCATTAAGGAGGATACAGCGAAATGTAAAAATGTAGAGAATGACGTGAAATTTAAACCTCGAGTTCTTTGACACTTATTCTATTCGGTAACTTTTTTTTATAATCTTCTTGTGTACCATTACCGAGAAAAATGGAAAATAAAATCCAGAATTTAACATGGGCTCTTATGGAGCCATCTAACCTTTAGCAGTTTTAACGAAAAATTATGATGAAGAAATGTAGGGAATCTGATAAAAAACTAAAATGACATACTCTCATATTCGATGAACAATGCTGCCCAATATTTTTGAAATCTTGTGTCTAGTTAATGCACAATAATAATTTAAAGTAAACAAAACAAGTATTTTTCACGACATATTTGGAAAGGCAGCAGAGATGTGACAACACCTCATAGCGCGCGAATTCAAATAACAGAACAGAAAGATGACAGATAATGACTGTTATAATAATCTATATTTTATTGTATTAACTAATAATCATATATTTTATTAATCAAATTATGTTGAACAATTCAGTCTCTGCGTTAATAATATCAGAATACAAATGTTAGTTCGACGGAAATATTGCAAAATGTAAAATTACCTTTTGCAATGTGATGAATACAATTTATCATCACAATCAGAATATCCACGAAATCAGTAATACAAACACACTAATTTTAAAAATATATGTATTAAACCTCAACAACTTTTTATATATTTCTTGTATCTGCTTAGCAGATTGTAATCTTTAGACTATACAAAAGTTAAAAAATAGAATATTATCTGTAATTGCATACAAAATTACAAAACATTCAACATGTTTCCACTTATATTTTGGGATTGACATTTGGAGGTTAGGATAGCAACTCAATCGAAAGCTGAAATCTAACACTGCTACCAACAAAATCGATTGATTTCTTTGAGGTGTTGCCACGATTCTTAACCTATTTACATTTATATTTACACTTTCAACAATTAAACAAATGCACTCCAATCGACTTAAATTATTTTAATATATACAAATAATTAATAAATGCATTATAGGCATTCATAATAAAATGATTTTGTTCAGTTTTAAGAATGTTAATTTATTTTTTTATCGATTGGTATTTCTTGTTAGAGCCTATGTAAAAGCATAGGAGATATCCCCTTGCCCTTCACCCCGCATAGATCCGCTGGAACCTCCTTAAAGCTGATAAAGTAAATATAATTTGTATGGAGAAATTGTTATCTTCTTGTGGGTTGGCCCTGATAGCTCACTTGATTAGAGCATTGGTGTGTATAGTATTAGTATTGTTATTATTTTATAATATACATTTTCTATTTTCAGATTTAGTTACTTACGAATATCATTTTCTATTTTTTAGCTTGACAACAAGGTCGTATTAAACAAACTTCTTTTAAAGTATCCACCAGAAATCGATGCTAGTCAACTACAAAAAATAATCAAATCCCATTGGAAGTCATATTTATCGGAAAAACCAAGTTTAGAATTATGTAAGAGTTTAATTATGCTAAGGGATTTTAATATTAGTGGCAAGATAAATATCATGGATATCCCGATGTTGATGTCCATGCTTCAGTTTTGGAGAGTAAGTATTCACACGAGAGAATATTATAAGAAAAAGATTTATGTTTTGTTTATCATTATTTTAGCTAGCTTTCCAAAAATTTGAAAGAGGGCATAACAGTGGGAAGACGTCCAGTTATAACTTGCGAGCTTTGCTGTGGGAAGCTGGATGTACAGTCAGCAACAAAGTTTTAGAATGTCTTGTTTTAAGATTTGCCAAAAATAGAGTTTTAACTACAGAGAATTATGTTATGGCTATGGTTAGATTGCATTTAGCTCATGGTGAGGAGCTTATAAAAATATAAGTTTAATTATGTATTTATACTTTTTATGTTTACAGAGAGGCATCATAGTATTGATTCTAAGATTAAAAGTAACCCATTGTCACTGGAAGAGGTAAATTGCATTTATTTTTAGTTGTTACATATTAATGTAGTATTCAAATTTGTTTTAGATGATTCTTATGACAATTTACTCCTAGAGTCGTAACTGCAAAATAATTTAATACCTTTGTGATTGATATTGGACAAACCAAAGAACCTTTACGTTTTGAAAACTACTTACAGTCAGTCAGCTTAGTTCTGTATATATTTAATATATTAATAAAATATATTTTATCTTTTAATGTAAATATGTGTACTTTTACAGAAATTTATTTATTTTAATTATTTATATTGAAGTTGCACTTTTTAAATTGAAAAAGATATAATGTACACCATGTTGATAAATTGCAAAATTTACATACTAATCTAACAAGACTTAGAAAACTTTAGAATAAAAAATTATGTATAACTTGTCTATTCAAACTATGTAGTTGGAAGGAGGCAGAGCTAAATACAAGAATAACTAGTAAAAATATATTTTTTAATGTATGCGAATTTGTATATGGGCGAAATTTAAGAAATTATATTATTACATTTTTCAAATCTTCATAATGATTTTCTAGACTAAAGTAACTTAAAAGTTGAAATGTTATCCGACAAGGTCTCAAAATTATTAGGTATACACTTTCAAAATTTGACTACAACAATTTTTGTATATATTATAAGATGCTTCAAAATAATGCATTCATAATTCTATTCATAGAATAGGCTCATGATGACAACTTTTTGTTTTCAACTACAACCTATGGTCTATTCTTTAGAATTTATGAAACGTATATTGTTAGAATTGTAAATAGATAATATAGAAGAACTAAATGTTGAATATTGAGTTCAAAATAGTTGGCTGTCTCTACTCCCTCTACTCGTAGTCGATCCTATTCTTTGTATATCATTCAATTTATATTTGAATTCTTTCTTCTATTAGAAAATGTATAGGCTACAATAAACTTCTAAGCCTGAATACCTACTGTTAAAAAAATAAATGGATAGATGGATGCGTCCCACTAGAATGGTGATTAGGAGTAAATATCAAACTCCCAAGAAAAGGAAATCACTACAAATTCAAAGATTGGGGACTGATTACAATACTGTACACAGTTAACAAAATCATGATAGAGTTATACCAGAGAGAACAAAAACAGAAATGAATAAGAAGCTGACTAAGAGAGAAAACCGGGCGGGTTATAAAAACAACAGGTCAAATAGTTCTATGTATACATTAAGGATAATATTAGAGCAAATGTCAGAAATGAGAGAAGAATTGTAAATTAGCATTATTGACTTTGAAAAGGTATTTGTTTCAAACAGCAGATAAAAGTTTTGGAAAATCCTTAGGGGTTACCCAAAAACTACCTAAGACTTATTAAAATGCTTGATGAAACTTACACAACACAAACTGAACATGAAGACATGAAGGTGATAAAATCACCATTGTTATTCCTGAAGTTATGATGAGAAATTGAGTTTATGATTTCTGTTTGATTACTAATAACAAACAACACGTGCAAACCAAAACAGAATTAAAAACTGGGACACATGTGTAGGACTGAAGATCGATTCAAATAAAACAGAAATTCTAATAGACAGACAAGCATTGTTAATAACAAAAAAGGCAGCGAGCAGCATATAAAACAAAGAATTGATCAAGTACAAAAAAACCTTTAATTTATGCCAAGGAGATTATGCCCAACAAAGACTATTTCAAGAAAAGAAATTAAGATTATTTATTTCTAATGCTAAAAGTGTTTTACTATATTGATTAGAGTGGAGTGGACAACAAATAAGGTGCACATTAGAACATTCATAAAGAAATGCCTTAAAATAATATGCATATCCACTGACTAGAAAGGACAGCAAACTAATTGCTATGGAAGATTATGGGGGGAAAAGAAATAGAAAGAACTGTTACAAATGCCGAAGGAAGTAATTTAAGAAAACCACATACCTCCACCAGCATAATGCAACAGAAATTCCATTTCAGTATAACTGACAAAAAGATGAGCTGGGAACCCAAATATACATGGAGAAGAAACATGACGAAAGAATGTAACCTATAAAACAAGACATGGGGAGAAGTAAAATGATTAGCTGCAAACGTTGAAAAGATTTGATGTCAGTAGTGAACAGCTTCGAACAACACTTGCTTTTAAATAATATGCTCAGAGGTAGCAAGTGCCCTGTACGCTATTGGAGTTACAAGAAGAACATTTGAGAATCCCTTTCGCTGTGAATGATAATATCAAATTCAATTTGAATGTTACCCTTAATCTTGAAGATTAAAATGAGTTTCTGGCATGTAGAATGAGGTTTAAAAAGTGGATTTTACTTGATCAAGGCATGTTTATGAAAAAAACGTCTTGAAAAAGGAATGCTTGGCTGTGAGATGGTCTGCTGTCTTTTTCAAGCAAATGTTATGGTAAATTATATATGACTGGCAACAATAAATCACTCCAAAACATCAATAAATTTTTAAAAAAATTAATAGAACTTTAACACTTCATATCTTGGAAACTATCAACAATTAACCACTTCATTAATGAAATTACTCTATCATCGTTTGTTATTGTTATGTTGAAACACTCTATGTAGGTGTAATCAGATAAGGCTAGAACGTATGGATTAACTAATATTCTTAGAATTGAAAAGACTAGTTTTTTCTTCAAACTTCGTAAAACCTTATTTTTTTGAAAGTGAGTACTATCACTTTATGCCTGGGAAAGAAGCTTTTACATACCCCACACAAGTAGAAAACCATGACGAACTAACTATAACGTAATAGAGTATACTTTCAATTTTACTATAAACTGAATTACTTCGTATTTTTATAAAATATTGACTGTTCTTTAAATTTTATGCTTACCCTGCAGGGGAACCAGCAACTAAAGTTGTATGTCTCCCATCTAATATACAACACAATCACGCACACCTGTGGTGGCTAAATCTCCCAATCTAGAACAATCTTGCTGCCCCAAGCAGCGTTTGAACCCACAACCTTTGGAACACGCTCGTCTACCACTGGCCCTAAAATATTGGATTGTTTCTTGTTTTCTTTGTTTAAAGAAAAATATGATGTTTGAGTATGAAATATAATGTTTGAAAATATGATCAGAAATGATTCTGGATGGACACCTATTTGAAGTTAGGTTTCTAAAGTAACTTGTTTGCGATACACAAAGCGCCACTTTTACACCTAGTAACACTTACTTGCGCTACTTACGCACATTAGTGTTAATTTAAATAATTAAGAAAAATATATTTATTAAAAGGTTAACTTCTCTACAATGCAAAATAGCATCAATAAAGTAAATAAATTGTAGCACCTGCTGGAAACTCTAAATCAAAAAAATATACAAAAAAATAATGAACCTAATCACTTTCTTTTGTTTTGTTCAATAAAGTATTCTATTTTCAAAAAGAAACCTAAAAAATTTAATAGTGCTAAAATATAGCAGAACATACTTACTATATATGAGCCTTAATCACTATATTATGTTCGGATGACAAATATTTTTCTATAATATTATTATTTGTATGAATCAATTGAAGTGTAATACAGTAATAACAATATTTATGGAAAAATACTTATCACCCGAACATATAGTGGTTAGGGCTCGTATTATTAAAATCAAGAATGACATATAAGAAAGCTTACTATAAATGTTATGACTATGTTTATAAAACCTTTACTTTCATTTTTTTTCTATAATACTGGTGTCTTAAATTTGCACTGTACTACATTAAGAAATCTTCGTTTGAAACCTTACTAAAATTTAATTTTCAAATAGTTATAAGAAAACAAGCCAAGTACGAGTACACTATGGTGTTATATGTGAAAAAAATAATTTTCAAAACATTATTAGCTACTTATTCCTAAGATTTTGCTTATCGCCAGCAATAGCATACAATTTTTGTCAGCTGTACATTACCACGCTTTTCTCTCTGTATTATTATTCTCTAGATGATTTCTTTCTTAATCATTCTTAGTGAAAATAGATAGAACTGTACCAACCCTTCGAGATCAGTTAGTTATATGATAGCTTAAAAAATAATAAATAATATTTTAATAGCTTCTTACATCAAACATATCTTTTTAAATCAAGATTCGTAGACTTGTTCTTAGGCTTTGGTTTCATTTCTTTTCCAGCCTTGCATTTCATACTTATTTAAATTGCATGTTTAACTATTTATATAGTTAGTACATAACAAAATGTGTTTCTCTGGATTTATACAAAACAGTAAGGTTTAATAAACCTAGAAATGAAAAATAATATGCCTTATCTTTTGCCCTAGAGCTTGGACATCTAGAGAAAATTTACATACAGAAAAATCATACAAGTGTACTGTAAAAAATAAATATTTGGTACTTTTCTCAGAAAGTAAACTTTTTAAATAAATTTTATCTTATATTTTGCTAAAGGGGTATGGTGGAAAGTTGATTGGACCAGGAAGAAATTTTCTCTATACAGTTTAATAAACATTTTGGTTAGATTTTGAAGAATGTCTCATAAGCTTTGTCAGTGAGGCTCTTACTAAAACTGGTTCAAATGTATTGTACAAAATATTCTATCTAACACTAGTTATCAATAATCATTTGTCGGCTTTGAATATTCTTCATATATTCTTTTTAGTAAACTGATTTATTAATGAGCAAGTATTTATTTAACACATTATTTCTACATAAAAGAACAGCATGTATCAGGTTGATGCATACTTTTGCATACTTTACTTTATGGAATTTTGTATGGCTATGAACAATATAGATAAGTAAAAATATTGTAATATTGTTATTATTTATTTCAGTTAACAGTAAATCTTTAACAGCTTTTTATTTTTTATGGAGTTGCTCAGTAAAACAGGTTTTGAAGAGGCATAAATGATGTATTTTAAATTACTTCTGTATTGATACGGTAATACCTAAATTAATTCTTCATGCATATAAAGAGATTAAAAATGTTAAATATTAATTTTATATTAATGAATAAATTGAAAACTCCTTCCAAGGCACACATTGCTTGCTACTTTTCAATAAACTTCTGTTTCTGTTTTAAAGGGGTGATATAACATATAATGCTGCCATAGCATATTTTTTTCCAGGCAATTTGAATTCTATTTCGAAAATTTCGCTACATATGCATTTTGGAAATTATACATAATACTGAATGACAATACTAAATTAGTAATACAACAAAAATAGTATGGGTCTTTTTGGCTGGAATTCTATGTAATTACAATATATAGACAATTACAATATATTTTAGTTTTAAATTTTGCCATTACTTTAGAAGATTGGAAATTTCTAATAATGCTATTTTCCAGTATGCTCAAAATAAATAAACTTGTTTTAGTATTGCTGAAAGTATTGCAGTTAAATGGCTATAATTCCTCAATTTTACAACTTCAAACTTTGAAAAATAGGAAAAATAAAATATTTATTTCTGAAGCATTAAAATAATGTTTCTCTAAAGTTTGGGCATCAATTTTTTTTTGTTTAGTAGATCTGTAGATGTTTGGTCACAAAGAGCCCGTCCTTCCTGGATAACATGAATAGTTAGCATATTTAATGTAAGGAAAGTCATTGAAAAAAAAATTAAATCAGGGATTACTTTGAACATTGCAGTAATGGTAATTGTTATATTACTATACCTAAACCATAAATACAAGAAATGAGTCATCACAAATCACCTGGGCAACCAGGGGAGACTCCCAAAACTTTAGTGCATTCCATCTCTCTCTCTCTCTATTGTTTACTTTTTCTTTTCATATATTCGTTACACAACAGAGAGAGATGGAATACAATAATGCTTTGGAAGCAACCCTCTGTAACCCAGGTGATTTGTGATAACTCATTTATTGCATTTATGGTTTAGGTATAATAACAAATAATAATTTTGTAACAAACAACTGCTTATTCTTTAGATAATTTTTTTGTAATGTGAGCTTTGCACAATTAATTGGAATATGCAGCAGCAAACACCCTAAGGTTCTAGTACTATGTGGCCCAGATATTTAGGCATTAGCTAGGTAAAGGGCTTTATGTAATTATTAAATTACACTGGTTAATAAAGGGAAATAGTCAATAAGTCTAGAAAATCAAATAAGCATATCTGTTTATTTGACTGCTCAATCACAATACAGATAGCTTGAACGATATATTTATTGAATTTATGTCTAGTTACGTTATACTAGGAAGTTACGTTCTTTATTCACATTTGTAAGATTAATTAATTATGTCATAAATCAAACATCAGTATCACTAATCAGAAATTATGTTGAAAATTATGAATAAATAGAATGGTGTTAATGATTTATTAAATATGCAGAAATGGATTACTTATTAACGATAACATTCACAAATAATGCATCCATAAAGTTATTTGATTACATTGTTAGCGACATGTATTTTTTGCAATATTAAAGGTGTACTAATTTTTTACTATACTAAAATAAGAAATTGTAAACATTCTAATAATAATATATTTATTATAATGATAACAATGCTGTACAACCTATACACAATTATATATTTAATTAATAATTAACTAATATCAAAAGAGTCTTTAAAATGATTTTACGTAGTTACAAGTTAATGTATTAAAATTATTACATTTTGTTATTGGCAGTTCCTTAAAGTTTTTTTTTAATCTATGCTTAGCAATAAAAGAACAGACTGATATAAGTATTATTAAACATTTTTGTTTTTAATAATAACCTTGTTTTATTTTTTTATGTAAATAAAGTTCATATAATACATTAAAGACAATTTTGTTTTATTTTTGAAGGAACTATACTTTTCTGCATTACTAAAAATACTTTCCTAAAATATTCATAGAAATGAAAAATTAAACAAATACTTAAACTGTAAACATGTAGAAACTAACCAATATCAGTTTTTAAAATTTAACAATCCAATAGCAATTTGTTAGAAAGATGAATTAGTGTGTAAATATTTCTTAGAAGCGTAAATTTCCCACAATTATCAATTAAATTTGGATACAATATTGACGAATCACAGCTAAATATTAAAAAGCAAATTAGTGTTGTATAATAAATTGTCTAAAAAATTGAAAGCACAATTCATTCCCAAAAGAAAAAATATTAGAAGTGGGAAAAACCTTTTAATATTTGCATTTCTACAACTGTCATAATATAATCTAAACAAGTATATAATTAAACAAATAATAGGTACAAATAAATAAATTAAAAAACAATAACATTTAACAAGTTTTATATTCTTAAAAATTATGAATGAAGTCCTTAAATAAGTCAATGTATTGGCCAATTGTGTAGTCTTGATTCAGTTTAGTACAAAATTATAGCCCTAAATTAATTCTTTAGGTCCAGAATATGAATAAAACCAAAATTGATGACATTTAAGATCTTGAAAACTGAATTAGAAATGCTTCAAAATGTTTTACATAACAAAGTAGTTCTTAAGTCGAATTCAGACCGTTTACATGTTCTTTGTTCATAAAACACAATGGGCCATGTGACTAAAATGCAACAAAAGTTTTTACTACTATTAAAAAAAATAACAGATATGATTTTTAATTAATGAGAATAAGATAGATGTATAGTAAAAGCTTTTACTACATTTTATTCGTATAACCCAATGTTTAATTTCTTACTGAAATGAATTCAGACTTTATAAACCATCCATACTTTAATTCTATGTTATCTCTATTATTATTAATTTACTCCGTTTAGTGCACAATATTATTTTCTGTACTTTGGAACAAAGTATATTTTCTATGTTCAATTTATGGTCCAGAATTCGACTGTATTAGCTTAACTCTTCTATCATGTCACATTTTTCGAGACATTGTGGGAGTATTGGGACTAAAATATTCAAAAAATGCTGTTGAAGATTTTTATAATGAGACATGGTAAAATTCTTTTATTAGGTAGCTCAAAATTCTACTTATTCATTCTGAAATAATAATCACATAATGAATTTGATTAAACGAAAAAAATATGTGACACATCAAACTGCATGTCCCTACGCTGATTAGCGCTTGGAATTGCTACATCACAATAGCATGTTTTTTCTTCTAGTGATAAATAGGTAGGTAATTTATTTATTCATTATTAAAAAATGGAATTATAAATAATCTATAATAATAAATCATTTATTTATTTATCATTCAAAAATAGAATCATATAAACACTATTGTGATTTACCAATCTCATGGGCAGTTATATTAATATAAGCAGTAAGCAAAATGCATCTTGTGATTCTTAGTCTAGAAGGAATAAGCTTTATTTTCATCTACATAAAAGGATCTTATCATGTTCCTTTATAAAGCTAATGGGTGCAAATCAAAAACGTCGTTTTTTGTATGTTTAGGCCCGATATCTCAGAAATCTGATGTGATAGAGGATAGATTGAGTATAAGAAATAAATCTCCATGTTACAGAAAACAAATTTAAATTATTGTTCAGTGATACTCATTACGATGTATGCCCTTACTATAATAGAGATATTGGAGCACATTTTTGGGCAACAAAAGTGCTTCACAAAAATAGCACTTAAATATTCCACTTCTTTATTAAAGCATATGAAAATCTTTCTTTTTGCATTTTAACAATATACTGTTCTCAACAATAAAGTGTGTCATTGCAAAACACTTATACATTACTAATAATGGTGTTATCAATGGGTGCATCCATCAGCACAAAACTATATCAAGCACTGCAGAAAAATGACAATAAACGGGTGACATCTTATTGTGATTACTATCACTTTCCTACTGCTCTTTGTAGCACTTCACGGCGTCGAGAGCACCTAACGTTTGGTATGGAAACTATTTGTAAATCCACATACCTATGGGATCACAACTGCTAAAAGGGGCTTTAAATTGCCATCTATTATTTTAGAGTATGTTAAACGTATGTAAACAGAATGTACTTGCTGCATACTTAAATAAGTAGATAGTAGTTAAAATGACTAGTCACTCTTGCAGTTTTCAGTTTTATTTGTACTAACAAATCTTATATATTGCAGATGTATCTCCATTCCATGTAAGCTTGAGAAATATGATGATGTAGAACTATTTCTAACTTATTGTGCCTTTTGTCAGCTATGATCATAAATAAATGGACGCATTAATAATGTTGAACTCAAATTAGCTTACACTCAATAAGTCTCAGCCAGTAAGATACACTCCAAACATATCTATAGATTATTTAGTAAAAACAATTCTTCTATTATCCATACCACCTCAACAAAAAGTAAAAAATGATCAACAGAAAATCAAACTGGAGAATCATATACCATTTTAGGTGGTGCTAACGTCTTTCGTAATTTATCCCAAAAGGCCCTTTGCTTTTTAGGCTCCGAATCCCACTGCAAATAAATCCTCGTTTTCATTAAATATTTCAACGTTGGAGTTAAATGAGTATCTGAAACGTCGCCCAACTTTATCATAATTAACGAATCATCTACGAACTCGCCATTGTCATCCTCCAGAAATAATTTATAATGTTCGGCAATTTGCACCTCCCAGCGGCACCACTGCGAACGTGCATATGAATCGCTAATAATAAGAAGCGTTTTTCGACTTTGCTTTACACTATCTAAAACAGATTCTGAAATAACGGAACCAATCTCAAAATCTCTTTCGTAGACGCATAGTTTTAAAAATGGCTCGAAATTTTCTAACATAGCGACTAGACGAATTACGAAATTTCTATCTTCATTACTGTACGAAACGAATGCGTCATATTGATAGTTTGTATAAGAACGCACTTTGCGTTTTCTTGATCCCCTTTTTCCATATCGACGAATTTGTAAGCGTGACAAAAATATCCAATAGCGGATGTGATAGCGATAGATATAACCAAGAGTACCAACACCAATGGCGATTATAGCTAAAGTAATTAAAGGTAAGATGTAAAGTAACGAAAGTGGAGGATCATACATTACATTGCAGATTTTAGAACCATTTTGTAATGATTCGTAAAATTCTAAAATTGTTTGATCTCCTGCTTCATCAGGATAAACGCAGTATCCAGGATTTTTACTAATCAGTTTTAGAACTGTACGATTTTGTTTTCTGTATATCCATTCTCCTAGTGGAAGAAACGTTGAACATTCACAAGCGAAAGGGTTGCCCGATACATCTAATCTTGTTAAATTAGCAAAGTCTTCAAGCATTGCTTTGCTCAAGTAAGAAAACTTATTGTGTGATGCTAAAATGGTAGTAAGATTTTTATTTACTTTAAATAAACTATCTTGCCAAGGGGGTAGAAAGTTTCTTGAAATATCTATGGTTTCAAGATTCTTTAATGGATGCAGACTTCCCGCTGGCAAGATCAGCAAATGATTTTCTTCTAGACCTAAATGAATTAGTGATTTTAAGTATAAAAATGGATCGGAATCGTTCGGAATATGCGAGATTTGACAACCTCCTAATAGAAGTACTTCAAGATTTTCTAAACCATAAAATAGTTGTGGTGACAGTCTACTGCTTTTTACAAAAAGATTGTTTTCTAAATTAAGAAATAACAAGTTTGTTAATTGAGCAAATGTATTTTCATCTATATGAAAGATTGTACCATTTTTAAGTGCCAACACACGTAAATTTGATAATCCATTAAACGTAGAATTAAATAAAGTATTAATACGATTATATGATAAATATAAATATTTCAACTTCTTCATTTTAGCAAATTTATTTTTTCCTAATGAAAAATAGGACGGATAGTAAGAATTTCCCGAATTCGTTGATAAGTCCAAGTAAGTTAACTGTTCTAAAAGTACCCCGTCTGGAACGCTGGATAATTTATTACCGCTAAGTAGGAGAGTGTGTAATTTAGGCATTCCAGAAAATGCATTCCAGGTTACATTCAATGCTAATACTTCCCTTAAATCTAAATATTTTAGTTTTGGCATAAGAGGGAATGTGTTTTCCTTCAATATTTCAAACTGATTTCTAGCTAAACACAAATGTGTGATATTAGAATTTGAAATTGCTTTCAATAACGCCTTAGGGGGTGTTTTACGGAATCCAACTGCATATAAATTCACTGTTTTTAAAGGTATTTCTAGTTCAATACTGTTTTTGATCAGATCAGAAACTGTAGATACATTAAACCGATTTTCACCTAATCTTATTGCTGAAAGATGCTTCAAGGGCGTAAAAACTTCAGGATGAATATATTCAGTTTGACACAAAACTAGATTCAACTCATTTAAACTGCTTCCCATCATAGAAGTGAAGTCGTATTTGTTTATTTCACGAAATGTATTTTCACTTAAAAATAATTTTGAAATATTCGGTAAAACACTTGGTGTTAAAGCTAAGGAAACGTCGGGAATTCTTGTAAACCCATTTTTTATTAAAAATAGTTCTTTTAGATTAATCAAACCTTGAAAAGTATCTTTCTCTAATTTCTTTAAGTTAGCATTATAAGATATAGACATATTTGTAAGATTGGCCATATCGCTAAACGTTCCTCCTTCAATTTTAACTAGATAAAAATTGGCTTCAATTTCCAAAGTGTCCAAATATTTATAATTTCCTTTAAAATCTCCATTATGAAATTCACTAATTTGTGTTGTTTTAATTCTTAAGAGAGTAGTCCTAATTTCGAGATTTCCTGGGAACCGCCGACAAGAGTCCCTTCCAAAGCACACAGTCCTTGTATTAGATATTTCACGACACAAACATCCGCTGTCTTCATCTTTGCCCAATGGTAACTTTATCGGATGGTCTAATTCATTTCCTATTAGTTTGTATTTGGGCCACATTGGAGGACAAAAATCATCGTCGTCCATATCCGTCAGAACCGCATGAGATGTAAGATGAAAGAAGAGGATGAGGAACAGGAGTTTCATGCTTCTTCCAAAGTTTATTCATGACGGGATTTCTGTAAAAAGATAATGTCATTAATAATTGTTCTATCTAGTAAACTAATGAGAAATAATTACAAATAATAGTTAATAATGAAATTACCAAGAAGCGTCTTAGTTTGCTTTATAACACACATTGATTTTCCAGAATTATTAGTATTTATTTTATCTAGAATAATTAGCTAGAATTTCTCCTGGAGCAGAGGAGAACTATTTTCCAACGATACAGGCGAATCTAAAAGTTTTGACTGCTACAATGAGAAGTTATTGTTATTAGAGAATTAATAAAAATAAGTACTATTTTTAGATTCTTAGCTAGTATTTCTGGAAACGAAGTACAAGACGTTCATAGTTCATTTGCCTACGAAACAGCAGATCTTAATTTAGATAATTAGACTATGAATCACTCATCTACATAAATGTTTATTTGGTAATATCGAGAAACCTAAAAAATATTTTGAAATGTTTAGCAATGAGCAGAACAAACCGGGTTCCTTCGATCCAAAGCGCTTTATCTTTTCTGACTCATAATGACTGTAAGTTGGAGTTCAAGGGATGATGAGATTCCACTTAAACGCAGTTAACAAACCAAGCTCTAGTGACCGAAAAAGGGTGGAATAACTGTAACATCTGCGCCTGACCAAATGCTGGAGTACAGTAACCAGAAGAAATTCAGTCGCTCTGATCCTACCATCAGACTTTGGAGCCATGGGTTGACAATACATGTTTTCTTCGAGTTTTCGATTTTTAGCACGTTGACAAGGAAAAACGGGACAAATTAATTATTTGATGACGAACATATGCAAGAAAACACGGACAAGAATAGGAGAGTGTGGTATAGGAAAACCAGTGGAGGTCCTCACAAAATGAACAACTATGAAATACACTTAACGTGTACGTTAGTACACAAAGTACGTTGGGATGTACAAGGACAAATTAGATCAAGCAATGGTAGGATATTTATAAACTCTGAAATGCTCGATAGAACATATCCTTAACGTTCAGAAATTCAGCAGTGTATCATTTGATGCTTGCAGCAAAAGAGGGACAGATGTCTTCTCTGACCTCCATCTGTTTATTGCCCCCATAAGATTAAATATAAAACGACGCAAAGGCAAGGCAAACTAAAGATACAGATTAAATGATAATTAACCGAAAAATTGTAACATAAACACAGTTCTTAAATATAAGACATAAGAGTCAGTGTTAGGAGATAACAATAAATGGGTCAGTAAATCTCAAGAAAACCAAGAAAAATTTTAGGATTCAAAAAAAGCGAATAGAAGGAATAGGTAGCATAGCATAATAACTGCCACCTGGAGCATAATGCTATGGAAATCAACGCCCAATACAACCAAAGAGACAAGTAAACCGAAGCAGCATTTTTAGTCATCGCTACGTACCAACAACTACCGGTGGAACTATTAAGTTTTTGCCACTAGTTACAAGCATGAAATTGCTACGGTTTTATTATGTGCCTGAAACCAAAATGGGGAACAATTTGTGGGTAAGTAGCAGATACGCTGCTGTGACCTTTCTGGAACTTGTCCAACTACGTTTCGGTTACGTTTAGGCTACGTAGCGCGAACGTGACGGGGTAGTAATTGGTACTTTTGATGAACTTCATTTCTCTGTGACACATCGTGTCGCGTGTCGTTTTCTTTCTCTTGCAGTTTAAAAAATATTCTACTTTCATTTTCTATACTAAAGCTGCAATCGTGTCACAAAATGAATTACTATTTTATATGATACGTACTTAATAATACAAAGAGAGATTCAATGTTCGAATATTTTGTTATTCCTGTATACCAAAATTATAAACCATTGCAATTTTTCTGTTAAATGTGATGCCAGATAGAAAAATAGCAATCAACAAGCGCCTTCTTTAAATATATTGTTTAATAAAAAATGTCTAATAAAATATGACAAAAATATTTATATGATAGAAATCATTTTGATATTATTCCTAAGGCACAATTTGGCATCAATTTGTTATTTTTATTGAAGATTATAGTAAAGCTGCTATTAACAATTATAACAAATTGCAAATTGATTAATAGCCTCCAGCATCTTACAAGCAAATGTGGAGTAGTTTTTAAAAATCACCTTAAAGTAGTATTCACTATAAAATGCGTGTCTAATGTTTCTGGCACTTAATTAGCAGTAACGGGAATTAAATAAATTGTACTTCAAGGTTGTTGTTACCACGAAGTATAAATTAAGTTTAACAATTCTGGAACTTTCAAGTGACTCTTATTATAAAACGACGTGAACGTTGGAACTTTAAGAACGTTTAAGTTTAACCTCACATTTGACAATGAACATGAACATTATATTTTTTATACTGCTTAATAATAATTAGATATGGCACATTTTAAGGTTATGGCAACCAAAGGAAAAAGGGGAATATACTTCACCCTTGTTCCCTGTAACTGGGAACAAAATAATATTTTGTGTTGTCCTCAACTACCAGCGCTAAAGCACAATTAACCTCCAAATTACCAATCAGATGGTGTTTTGTGGCACCGATGGGAATGTTTGCCCACAGCGGCCATCGTTATTTAGATTTTAATAATGCAATAGTCTGTAAAATGGTCGTACTCGCTTCGGCGGTACACATACTAAAATTGGAACGATACAGAGAATATTAGCATGGCCCCTGCGCAAAAATGAAACGCAATGGTGATTTTATGGCGCCGTCAGAAATGTTTGCCCACAGCAATCATATCAGTTTGGATTGCCTAATAAAAGTTACTGTTACTTCATGGTAATTTTTAATAGTAACTGAAACTTTGTAGTAATTCTGATGCAAAACAAGTAGTAAAAATCACTTTGAAGTGATTCTCCTGAGTATCAAACAACGGAAGTTTTACTTATAACACTACTGTAAGGTCAAGCAGTGATTCCAGACAGGTGGCAGGAACTTTTAGTATTACTTTAAAGTTTTAAAAGCTTTAAACTAGCTTCGGGCAAGTCACTGCTACAATCATAATACTACTTTGAAGTTACAACAACTTTACAGTAACTATACTAAGTGGCAATACCGTTCCACATACTTTACAAGCTACTTAGAAGTAATGGAACTACATAGTTTCAATAAATAGTAGAAACAACTATATACTTACTAAAATAGTCCAAACTGAAGTAATTAAACCTATAAACTCATCAATTTAGTTGTAGTTACGTAACAACTACTCAGTCAAAGTTCCGATCTCAGTTACTGCTACTTATGTAGATGCTGCTTGGGAAACGAATAACTAGAAGAGATAAAAAACTATAATTTAACCCTTAGATAACCCCAGCGATATCTTTTAGTTAAAAAAGTCTTTGAAGTACTTTTTGCAACATAAACAGTTTGGTAGCTGTAAATAATTGATTATTATGTAATATTTGCCTGGTAGTATTTTTAAAATTTATTTAGTTTAAGAAAAGTTCACCATTTTTAGTTTTGATACCAAACTTTTGATAGCCAGAAGTTATAGATAATCCTATGTCTTTAGCAAAAAGTGACTTGGAATAGCCAAAACCTCTAATCAAAGCAAGAATTATTATAAAATTGCAAACATTTTGTTTGCATGGAACATTCTGTAAAAATTGGGTTGTCAAAGATGTAATAAGGATAATTAGTTTGTATGACGATCTCTATACTTTTTCGTTTAACAGAGTATTTTTTACCAATTGCTAAGGTCATTTGTCCCCTATCTAACATGCAACACAAATACACACACCCATAGTTGAGGAGGCGGAATTTTCCACTTAGAAGAATCCTGTCGCCATAAGTGAGACTAGAACCCACACCCTTAGAACACGAGCGATGCGCTAACGCCACTCGTCCACCGCCGGTCCTAATAAATAAAACATTAATATCCTTAATTTTGACTTTCCTACATCTTAGTTAGAAGAATATTTTACATTTTATACAATAATTTAGTAATTGCTAAAGAATAAGTACTTGGTTTGCAATTGTACCCCGCTTGGCAGTTAACGTAATAGAAGAAGATTGGTAGTCCAAGGGTTAAAGAAATAGTGGGAAATGATCAAATAACTGCAGAAGAAAGCAATATCAAGGAAATATAACATCTGACAAGAACAATAGTTGCAACCAAAAAAAATAAGCAGGGAAAAAATGTTACGTCAGCTGAACAGCTACTTGCTCGTTGGAAAGGACGCTTCAAAGAAATATTAAATAAAAAGTTGAAATGGCCATACTGATGTTTATCCATTAACAAAAAACATGCAGAAGATGCAGATACTCCGGTGACATATGCAATAAAATGCCTTAAAATGGTAAAGCTGCTAGGATAAACAGCATTTGCAATGTAAGTCCGGTTAGTGCTTGTATTTCTTAAGGCGTCACTTAATTCTACTACGACAAAATTGTTCAACATTGCACTGAAAATAATTGTACTCTAAGAAGTTATCGATCTGGACATATATTTATTACCCCTCGCTTTAATTTAATATGGGAAAGGAAAACTTACTCCACTGATTGGCAAGAGGGGATTATATTTAAAAGTATTAAAAAAATGAGATCTGAATATTTGGCGTAATTACATGGCATAAGTCTACTATGCAGAGTATTTAGAAGCTCTGAATCATGCCAATGACATATGCTTTAGTAAACAAGTGAGATAGTTCTCGATACAAGTACAAAGGCAATAAGACTTTGTCAATTTTGGATTATGATGTTGGTGAAAAAGGTGAACAATATGCAACGACCTACCACTAAAAGAAGAAAAAACAAAGGCTCCCAAAACAAAATACTTTATAAATTACACTTCTTTTAGTGCTAAGGCTATAATCCAAAGAAATATTAAACCCAGAAGAAGGCGAACAAGATCTTACAGAATCCATATTTGTCTATTTTTATTAGTGAAAATTCGACATTAGAAGTCTTTATGTCAAATGCATTTTACGATTTTAATTGAACGGAATACTATTAGATGTACAGACGTACACCCAGGTTAATAAAGTTTTCGGTTCAACATTCACAGAGCACTGGTACTTCATATATTTCATCAATTTTCCATATTGTCCTTGGAATGCTAAAGGTTGTAACGATATTTAGCGTTCATATAGTATTACATGACTAAACTTGAGAAGAATCGGAGCCGATTCTAGGTAAAGCACTGGTAGGTAGTAGCACTAGCAGATGTAAGTTATATGTAGAAAGCGGTGGCTTAACGAACCAGTGGCGTAACTACCGCCCGCGCAGACCCTGTGACGCGGGGGGCGCAGCTTTCCGAAGGGCGCTGCATTCGTGAAATTTTATTTGAAATTTTAAAACAAGCATGGAGGTAAAAAACATTTTATGGGGTATTAATTCTACGATAACGAATTATTATTAATAATCAAATATTTTATTTTAACAAAAGTTACCTATATATAATTGTATACACGGTGACTGATTTTTCATTGTCCATATCTGCTAAAGTATTACAGGTAGAGGAAAAGGTTAAATGAAAGACTTGTTTAGCGTAACCTGATCTATAAAATCTTTTTCATGGTCAACTTATTTTCCAGAAAAATATCCAACTTTAATTTTTTAAATGGAACATCCTGTATATTTTTACAGAATTAAATTCTGAATAAATTTCTCTTTACAATGATACATCACAAGTGCCTTTTTGCTTTTTAAATTACACTGTCCACTGACGCATTTATAAAACGTTATACTGCCCAGAATGCGGAGAAACGACAACGGATCCAACTTTCACAGAAATGAAATTTTCAATGAAGCTTAACTCGCATTATTGGGATGATGAGAACCCTTGCAAGATTGTTGAAGCTCGTGCGCAAGTACGTTTTTCAATTAATGTATGGATAGGTTAGGGATACTTGGCAACGAAATTTTAGGACCTCATTTTCACGAGAGAACTGTGGCCTAAAACATTAATTTTACACGACGAAACTTGTGGTTTCAACACTACGAAGCTACGAACACTACGAAGCAAAAACGGATCGGTAACAGAAGACCCGTTTTATGACCTGGGCTACCTGTCTATTCTTGATTTCTTTGTATGGGGTTTTCTGAAAAACCAAGTGTATGAGATTTCTCAAAATGTGCATGAACTTCAAAATAAAATCACTGCAGCTAACTTGTTAATTATATCTAAAATGCTGCGAAAAGCCGGAAGAAACCTAGTAAACGGCCCCAAGTAGGTTTAGACTTTCATGGTGGACAATTTGAGCAGTCATTATGTGTTATTCTATTTGTTAAATACTAGTAATTAAATAAAAGCTGCTATAATCTTGTAATCCAAGAGTAAAAATCATAGCAAATCTGATAATTTTATTTTTTGAACTGTAAGATCTAATTTCAAGGCAAAAAACCACTTGTGGTATATTATTGTAAAGAGAAATTGATTTAGAACTTTATTCCGTAAAAATGTACAGGGCGTTCTATTTAAAAAATTAAAGGTGGGTATTTTTTCGGAAAATAAGGCGGCCATGAACAAGAATTTTGTGTTATTTTATAGATCAGATTATGCTAAACAAGTCTTTTATTTAACTTTTTCCTCTACCTTTAATATTTCAGCAAATATAACCTGGACAATGAAAAATCAGCCACCCTGTATATGAGGGGCGCAAACGTAAGGCTGGCAGGGGCGCGCAATCTATTGTAGTTACGCAACTGTAACAAACTCGTTAAGTTTGCCTACTAATAATAGCTATTTTAACTTAAGGATATTTTGGAAATATAATCGGAAACAAAAGGACCCAAAATTAGAAAATAACAACCACCTGCGCTTTTCAAGTAATAAATAAAGTCATAAGTGAGAGGTCTAGTATCAAAGGCTGCAATATCCATTATCTTTAATTTTCAGGAAGAGCGAAAAATTATCCTGAACTTCAGGATGGAAATATTAATGCAAATCAAATGTTATTATATTAAATAAAGCAACAATATCAAAAATCGGTAATTAATTTGATTCCAAAAGAATGATATTGCCATGTTTGATTTCAAATTGATCATATGTGCGAAAAAAAAATGGGGAACCGATTCAACAGTACGAGTTTCCAAAGACTTTACAGTGATGAAACTCCAATAAAATTACGTGTGTCCTCAGTACGGTGTTTTTATTTTAAACACCGTACATATCAGTTTGATTACAATGCACGCAATTACATGTAACTTGAAACACCTGTGAAACAATGAATTTAGATACATTACAAGAAATTGCTAACCGCTACATTTAAGGTAAGTAATCACAGCAGCGGATGTCATACGATTGGTCGATTTGACTCAAACCGACCCGAACCGACCAATCGTATGACATCCGCCTGCGGATCCGCTGCTGTGATTACTTACTTTTACGGTCCCTTCCTTAACTAACACAGGCTTAATATTTAGTTTAATTAGGGCAAATTTAATTAATATTCCAATTTCTATTTTAAAATAACAATAGCAATACTGTAAGATGACAGAATGTACATATGAACAAAAAAAATCCCAGCTAGCTTGATCATGGAATAAATTTCATGATCAAACTATTCCAACAATATGTAGCGTACAAAAAGTACTAGTATTCTATTCTTATAATGTAAAACATAGAGAAATAGTTTTAATTGTGTAACAGTTATTTAATTCTGTTACGAAGATTTACTGTATTTAAATACAATCGATGGGTTTGGTGCAAGAATAGTATAAATGCCATTTTCGTCAAAAATGACCTATTTACAGATTTTGATACTTCAGCATCTTCTGCGTTGTTTTTCTTCTATTCTGTTCTAATTGCTATGATTCATCTCATCAGCAAACAGGTAATAATTAAATTCACACTTTCATCGCACCAATGGCCAAACACATAATTAATTAGCAACAATAATGTGCGAAACCATGTACAAATATCCAAGTGGCGGTAAATAGAATATTGCCGTATATGAATCCAAACATACCTTGGATATTGCTGATTGTAAAACCAACCCCAATTTTTGTCTTGAGAAATGAAATAGTCCAGTCAAACTAAGCATTTGAAATGGAAAATGGAAGTACAAGGGATTTTTTATTTCCAGCATGCAGGGGAGGTCTAGAAAAGCTTAACTTGAAGTTTTCGACCTCAAAAGCATATGAGCTTTTTTCGCCATTTTGAAAAGAAGGGAAGAAGTGTTATTTTGAAATTATCTCTGTAACCGTAGGTCCGACAAAAAATTGAGCATTTTTGTCGGCAATACGATTGTCTACAAGTTTTATTTCAACCTTTTTTGCATA
This sequence comes from Agrypnus murinus, assembly GCA_929113105.1. NCBI lineage: Eukaryota > Metazoa > Arthropoda > Insecta > Coleoptera > Elateridae > Agrypnus > Agrypnus murinus. The sequence continues at coordinate 35,785,845 of OV816025.1, read as the reverse complement.
ATATAAAAAATGAAAAAGTTGTGAGGGAAACAAAAATAAAAATTGTGGTGACCGATTTACCTTTCGCCCAGGCCCTATTTTTAACTGAGATGGGCCCTAGGCTCAGCTAGCAAATTTCATGTCCCGTATTCGAGTGAAAGGAGTACTAAACAAGCGTAAAAAACGAAATAAAATAAAATATATATATTTAAAAACAAAAAACTAAACTCAATATATTTTGATTTAAAACTAAACAACTTCTCAAATTGTCCTGGTGAAGGATTTCAGAAGTTTTTCATTTTCTGCGGCGACATTATTACCGCTTGAGTTTGAACATTTTTGGCAACCTCAAATAAATTTGAAAAATTTTTTTAATTAATAAAAACATTTTTTTATTAACGTTAATTTTTTTAAGGTGTAACAGTCAACATCAGCGTTACCGAAATTCAAGCGATAATAACGTCGCTCGCAGAAGAGAAAAAACATCCAACAAAATGCAGGGCGAATCTCAAAAATCCATAACTTCGCGCCAATTCATCGTAGGCACTCGAAGTTTTAAAAACTTTACAGAAAAAGAACTGAACTGTATTGTCCTGGCAGTCGATTGAATCCACGATTTTTTTGGTACACCGTACAAGCTGTTAAAGCTTGACATTTTTCTAACCAATTTTTTTTCTTCGGGAAGGTCGCTCGCATGACCTTAAACTAGACACTTTAGACCTTTTAGCACGCAAAGGTCATCCATTTTCGTCCAAAATCCGCAAAGTTATGACGGTTTGAAATTTTGGTATTTTTGGTGCATTTTTTTCTCGAGAGTACAAATATTATACATAAATAGTATCAGTTTTCTCCTTCCTCCATTTGAAACGAATGTGGTATCGCAAAAAGTAAATACATAAACGCAAAAGAAATCTCAACAAAAGTGCAGTGGAAACACTAACATGAGACGTCGGGATTTCGGAGCCAAAAAATTTTTTGTGCATTTTTATGATTTTATTTTCCAATTCGGGCCCCTCTTGCCGTTGGGCCCTAGGCACGCGCCTAGTGCGCCTAATGGTAAAATAGGCCCTGCTTTCGCCGGTTTCCTGGAAAACACATTACATTTATTGTCTGCGAGTCCAGTGAGCGAAACCAACAGGTCAATGTCTTCTTAAACACGAGATTAAAATAATTGAAGCGTTGAATGGAATTCCATTCAACGCTTCAATTATTTAAAGCGAAAATTGTCGACGCCCAAGTTCTACTTGCCACTGGAGAGCGTTTTTTGATGGCCTTATACGGGGCCGATAAGAACGAGAAATCCTTAAACTCACTGAGGTACAAAAAATTCTGCACGCGTGCGACAAAGAAGACTTTTAATTTGTCAGCAATACCACCCACCGAAAGCTCTGCGCGACAGCATATTTTCCGAACTTACCATCAGGTTCAATCGTAGTTAGGATTTGAAAATGATCCAGAGGAATGGGGTTGGCGAAGAACTCATCGAGGTCTTGAACCTATCACAAGCGAAGCCGAACCCGTGCCAGGGAACCTTTTACAACTCATCTCCTGCAAATGCAAAGGGAAATCTGAAGTAGCTTGCGGGTGCAGAAAAGCTGGCGTTAAGTGCTCCACTATTTGTCTGCATTGAATTGGACAGACCTGCGAAAACTTCACTAAATATGACCAAGCTGTCTATGAAGACTCGATGAAGAATTATCAATTACATGTACTATAAATGTATATATTAAATAAGATAATGTAAATTAGGCAAACTATGAGACGATAATTGTACCCATTCACAAAGGTTTACGATGCACAATATGTGATAGTACGCGACGCGTACCAAACAGTTTACGTACACTAACCTCCCTTCGAGCGTTGACTTGACCTATACCAATAAACGGAATAAAAAAAGTCATTAAGAAAAATTGTTCGTCATGAAACTTTCTACAAAAAAACGAATGAATAATTTTTTTGCTCCACTAATAATGAAATAGTTATAACCATCTACAAAATTAAGCAACCATTTCTACACCCTCAATTTTCAACGTTTTTCCCTCACAATTTTTTCATTTTTTATATTACGCGAAAAAATTTGAAATAAAAGTTGTAGACAATCGTATTGTCGACAAAAATGCTTTTTACAAATTTTTTGTCGGACCTACGGTTACAGGGATAATTTCAAAACAACATTTCATCTCTTCTTTTTCCAATGTTTTTCCCTCATAACTTTTTCATTTTTTATATTACCCGAGAAAGTTTCAAATAAAAGTTGTAGATAATCGTATAACCGACAAAAATGCCTCATACAAATTTTTTGTCGAACCTACGGTTAGAGAGATAATTACAAAACAACACTTCATCCCTTCTTTTCAAAATGGTGGAAAAAGCTCATATGAATTTGAGGTCGAAAACTTCAAGTTAAGCTTTTCTAGACCCCCCCCCTGCATGATGAAAGAAAAAATCTTATGTACTTCCATTTTTTAAGCACCATTTAAGCCCATTTTTCGTACAGTTTGACTGGACTAAAAGCAATTTTATCGATTTTGGCACGAAAGAAAATTATCATTAAATAGAGTATTTAAATCTGCACCAGAAGGTATATTTAGTTCATTTTCGATAAAAATGGGTATTACTGCCTTTGATTCTAGACCCCTCAAGTAACTGAAAGAGTGGTGGAATCCTAAATATTAATTTAGAGATGTAACCCAGGTAGCAAAGGTACGTCATAATGACGTCGACATCTAGTGATAACTCGTCATAAGACGTCAGTGGACCAGAGGTCCACGACATAACGACGTTCACTAAATGACGTGACACTATAACATCATATTGCATTTTTTTTATGTAATAGATTTATTTATACCGATTTATTTAGATTATTATTTTACCGATTTAGTACAAAGTCAAAAACGAAATGTACAATATGGTTTTTTGCTTCGTAAGAAATTAGTATTGCTTCGAAGATATTTTTTTTTCAGTCTGTATTATATTTTCTTATATAATATGTATATGTTTTATTAAGTCTATCAGTCTAGTCTATTGAATAGTTTAGATAAATTGTAGAAATTTATGTATTTTAGCATAACAGCAATAAATCAGCGTTTAAAACCATTTGTTAATTGCACTCCCATCTGCGAAGACGGCGCTTCAAAAATATCCCCTATTTTCATATGGTAAACTGTATGGAGTTTCCGGTATGAATAATATTAAATTATTTGATCTAGGCTATGTTGGTATCTGTTAAAGTGGTAAAACGTTTTCTAAGTGTTCATTGTTCTGAAGATTATTGTAGTTTATTCAAGTTATTCATATTCTTCACAACACCGAGGTTGAAGATAGAAAATCTACACAAATGATATCATGCATGGAGTTCTTTAATAATGATTTATTTTAAAATTATACATATAAAAAAATTTGAAATATACTGTGTCATTTTTTGATACTTTTAACGTAGAACAATCTATGTATATAATAACAAATCTTCCTAAAGTTATATAGGTACGTATGTAAAAGTAGCGTAAATTTAAATTGCAATAACTTTTAAAGGGGTTACTGATTTAAATCGAAATTTTGATAGCACCTTTAGTATACTAAAAGCGGAAATGATTTATATAATTTTTCTGCCATCTTTAGACATCTCCTATAGTTACATCCTTAAGCTACAGTTTTTTATACAATAAAAGGTAGGCAGTCCTAAGTACATTTACCTGCCCATTTGACCAACGTAGTCCGCACATTTTACATCCGTCAGGTTAAGTTGCCTTGCTAATATGGTATTACCAGAAGAATAGCTAATAATAATAGAATGAATGGGGTAATAAAAAAGAAAGAAGAAAATTAAGGCGATTTCAGAATAAATGATTAACTTCCGATCCAACTTATACAGTGACAAAAAAACCGTTATGGAGTGACCATCGCAAGAATAATATCTCCAGTAAAAAAAGTAATATTCCTCAAGTAACAATAATTCATTGATGTCTACTATTTCCTTTATTGTACTTATTTGTATTTCACTTAAATCTAAAGGGTAAATGTCCTCCCGTTTCCTTCTTGTCATACCTGTTGGGAAGCTATGGGAAATTCCAAAATCTATGCTGGTCGATCAGCACGTTTCTATATAGTGAAGTTGCCTATCATTTATATGCATTTCTATTAAATAACAACATACATATGTACATTTATTGTACGAGTTGGTAGTAAATATTGACAGAATAATTTACTGAATGAGGTACATTAGAAAGTAAATATTGGCAAAGGAATTTACGAATCTTAAAACGGATGAAGGGGGTTATGCATTTATATGAAAAAATACTTACTAACCTTGAGAAGGGAAATTACATGAAATGTCACATGCAATTGCAATTACAAAATGTAAATAAACAGAGTCATATTAAGTAGTCCTTGTTAAGAGGTATCATTAAAGGTGTTACTGACAGTAACAGTGAAAATAATTTCATAAATAGCTGTATAGTAAAAGAGATAATTTTGTGTCTGCAAATACCGCCGTCACTAAAAGATTACTGTTATCTATCAAAACATCTATTAATAATAAGTATGCAAAGTATTTTTGGTACCAAAATTCTTGGGAAAATTAATCTTTGGGAGAAAGTTAAGTAATTATAAAAGCTGGAATTTTCTCATTACTTTCCTTTTAGAATTCCATTAAGAAATTAATATTTAGCAATTAAAACTATTAGGATCTGGGAAAAATTTGGAAGAAATTAAGTATGTATTAAATGCGACATAGATGATATATTATATTCAATAAAAGATATACCATAAAGAAATGATTCTAGAATACATAATAAAATATAACAGTAAGTAAAATTATCTATTGCATCATTGAGGTTTATTTACATTCTTCTAGGTTTTATTTGTACTGTATAATTTTAATAATTTAAGTATGTATAGTAATGCTAAGAATGATGCTCATTTAGAAAATTGAAAAGCACTAGGGGTAATTGATAACAATGGAGTATTTATAAACAGAATAATCTATGCAATGGATAATAATTACAACACCGACTAAACATATAAGTACAATCAAATGTGGGCACAATTAAAATTTGAAATTAAAATTATTGCTGTAACATTTTTCATGACGTATTTATCATGCACAAACACCATCATATTTTAACGCTAATATTTGTATTTACATAAAAACGCTTCTACCATGAAATAGGATTAATTTTATTAATAATTACCAACTGAATAGTTAAATATGAAATTTTTCCTTTATATATATATATTTAATTCTTTTTATAATTTTTAACTGCACTCCTTGATATAACCAGGACTGAAAATATTTGCCAATAAATTATTGGAATTCCAGACTAATTACAATACACATTTATACAATTGTAGCTCAGCAATCTGTAATTTTGATAACCACAATGCAAGATTCAGCAATGAATGAGTAAGTAACAAAAATTAAAATAGGGAAATGAACGAGGAAGTAATGTTTAAAATGAATGTACTATTGGTTTCATAATGATCTAGGACAGCAAGGCTAATGTGATGTTTTTTTTATTATTTTATCCTATGCATTTACACTGAAAAAAAGAATAATATAGCATCATATTAGCCTTGCTGTTCTAGATCATTATGAAATCAATAGTAGGTAATAATAAAAATAGATTTAAATTTTCACAATAGCCTTGGAAATTTATGGGACACTATATGTACCTAAATATTTTTTAACATAAATTATATTAACTTATTCATCAGCAGCACCCATAGTACCCATAGAGATACCGATCTTGTACAACACTTTACCATTAACTAATTTGAAGATTTGTTTACAGAATCTTTTAACACCCACTCTATAACTAACACAATGACGGTTCACTGAATTCTCTAGAATTTTAAATAACAGTTATTATGATTATAAATAAATTAAATACAATTTATCTTTGACTTCTATATTTAAAATTTACTTATTTCCATAAAATCAAATAATCCAGACAAACTCACCTTTTAATAGATTTTTCTAATCATGTTTTCTTCTTAATTTCCTTTCACTTTTATTTTGTAAATTCACACACTTTATAATAAACTAATTAATAAATTCACTTTCACTTGATCCAGTTTCCAATTAAAACAAAACGCATGTTGTCTCGGTCCTCTCAATACCATCCACTTTTAAAAACAGCGTCCCATCTACTTACTACAGCCTGTAGTCAACAGGTAGAATGAATTTGCTTGGTTGCTTCGAGCGCTATGCCCTCCACAACTTGCAAATCACAGTAGGTAGAGGTAGAAAAGGAAGATAAAGGAAAGATGCGCGTGTTACGAATTATAATCAGGATTATAATAATGTCCACTTAACCATTCGCTACCATGGGTGACTGACATGTTAATTCAAGGTTGTAATTAATTCTTGAGTAAAATTAATTTTATAAAATTAAAGCAAAACTTTATATCTTCATAACCAATTAACCAGCCTGTAGGTGTATATAGCGCAATTAGTAAAAGTTGTCGAACATGTTTCACTCTCAGTAATGTACGAACAAGCTGATCACTTACTTTCTTACACATTACACAATTAGAAAAGCAAAAAAAGAGTGAAACATCAAAATTTCCTACATTTGAAAAGTGTACAAAAAGTAATTAACACTTACGATAAAAGCAAACACAGACGTCATCATGCCAAAAATGATAAAGAACAAGAAATCGTGCTTGATTAACATTAAGTACATTAACGTTACGTAACAGTAGGTAGAGTACTACGTGATCGAAACCATATCGACATGTTCCTTTTTAGAACATAGCAGAGCCCTTTTAAGAAACATGATGCATATAGAGCCATAGAATTACAAAAAAGAATTGGCATAAAGAAAGAAAAGAAAATTTCATGGTTCAATAAATAACTCCAATCCAATCTTATTGAGCTTTCCATTTAGCTTAAAGAGCTTAGGTTGACATTTTTCTCAAAGGAAAACCCATAAAATCTAGATAAAATGGTACGATGAAGAGTATAATATTTGAACTGAAATAATAAATGAAACCAGGAAGGAAATTCTTCAAATACAACTCAGAGACAAATAAAAATAAGTATGAAGAGCTAAAAAAGAAGTAAAAAGTACACGTAGAATGAATGATAAAGGTTACATGCAAAATAATATATACTGCAGAGACGGAAATGGAAAACTAACTAAATGAGAGAACTATGAAGGAGAACTGACAGAAGATGTGATACATTTACATACAATACTGGAAGAACATGATAATATAGTGAAACCAAGATGGGAAGATTCTTCCCATATTATTATTTATCACTTATTATCTCTTCCGAAGAAATAAGAGAAATAATACAACAGCTGAAAAACAATAAAAGTGCAGGACAGAGTGGTATTATAAACGAGTTCTTAAAATAAGGTGTAAAGTTAGAAGAAGAATTAGATATGATGCGTTGGAACGAACAGATGGATGAAGAAAGTGCAGAAATTAGTGAAAGATTGTCGAAAAGAAACAGAAGTGCGTACCCATTCCTAAAACTTACAAAATCAAAGCCTGTCTCCATAAAGCCATAAGACCAATAAAGATAAAACTATGGACAAAGATGATGAGAATAGGTTAGAAGTGTGAGAAGAAAATACTTTAAGAAGAATATACGGCAGAAAGAAAGTGGGGGTGTTATGGAAAATAAAAAACGATTGGTTCTTCTTAAGGGAGTTGATGAAAACATACAGAAATCCCATAATCGTAACAGTGGTCAGTTTGCGAAGAATCCGCTGATTCGGCTAATATAATGTGAGCAAAAAAAAAGTGGCTGCTCTCGGCAGAAGATATAAGAATATTAAATGTTAGAAACTGGAAAAACTTAAAATACACTTTTGATACTTCTTATCTATCAATATGACTACGAAATTCGTCCTTGCTGGAGGAATATTTTCCACATCTAAGCATTTGTTGTAAGGCTTTTCTTATTGCGTCAATAAAGCTTCTTCAGTTTCTTTTAAGATCTCTCTTATTATACCATCTTCTACAGCAGCCTTTTAATTTTTATCTGCTTTAAGGTGCTTTCAATTCCTTCCCTGCTTATTGAATACCTTCCTTTCTCGTTTTTCCTTTTTTATAAGTATATCACATTACACTTTTGATTTATACAGTTCTTCATAACATTCTTTTATTACTTTTAATATTTCAATTATTAAGATTCCTGATTAACTAGTTTGAGCAGTTCTTTCTTTTTACTAGTGCTATGGATTTGCATACTTAAAACTAACTAGTTTTATTTAGAAAAATCCCGGTTTTTCTATTTTAAGAAAATTTTTTTTTTTTAGAAAATCTCAGAAACTTCTGCAGAAGTCGGCACAAAAGAATTTGCGGCGCGCCCAGAAACTACGTTGATAATACTCGTTATTTGTTGTGTTGCAACACACTCGAAAACAAATATATAGTTTCTGGCCTAATGATCCAAATTATTATTGAACGTATCGCCGGTTCCGATTACAAAGTACACGATGAGCGGGCGTTATAGACTATAACGTCCGTTTATAATGCTCTGGTTGTTATGGAGTTGTTTATATAGCTCGTATCACAGATAGAAACAACAAGTAATATGCAAATGAAATGAGATACAAACCAAACGTCAAAAATGTTAGGTTATATTTTGTTGAAATGTCAAAGTGTTAAATAATCATCAAAGATCTATGAATATAACTGTTTTTAATAATAATTCAACATTTAAACATTTAATTAACACAATAATCAATGTTGTGTATTTATTTGTGAAATAATTTTTTTTATAAATACGAGAAGAAAATTTTAGTTGGATAATGGAACTTTTAACCTTCGTTATAATTTGGATGTTGGAAGGGAATTCAAAAATATAATCATTACATAGACTTACCATGTTTCGTACACGAAGCTGAATTTTAATTTCGATTTAATAAAACCATTTATTTGAACACAATTTGAAAGAGAGGTTGCTCTTCCACCATTTTGTTATTTAAACGGTATGGAAAATAGAGGATTGATGTTCTGTAACAATTGGCAATAGTTGGCGAATAGTTGGCAAACTGTTGGCGCCAAATATTGGATTGATTTAAAAATTTAAAGTGTTTAATTAATTTTAAATAAAATTTAGTAATTAAGATTCCGATGATTGCAGAAATATTACTCCTCGGATAAAAGCCATTACACTTACATCTTAGGATTGATTTTTCAATTGTTCATGGTATCCAAAGTTCCTTTTCTTTTATATTTTAATATTTTTTTGTTGTTTGTGTTTATGTTTAAATACATTTTTTTGTCATTTTAAATGTAAAGAAAATTTTGTTTATATTTCTTTTGTGTACATTACTTGTGTTCCTAGATCTATATTTATTTAAATTTTTTCAAAAATTCCGCACCATACTGTGATTTGCAGTGGCGGTTGCTGCATACGTCAAACTCGCGGCACACGACAAACTGGTATATCGCTATCATGTTCGTACGCACACTTTAAAGCAGTATATCTTCATGTGTTGCACTGCGAGTGCCCCGGGTTTACGTAATCAGTGACCGCCACTGGTGACTTGTAGAAGATACGTATAGTGGTTTTTCTAAAGAATATGAGTCCAGAAGCAGTTCTGCTTATTAATAAGTCCGTTTAAGTGTCATATTCACGTCGATCATATTCAATTTATGTCGGGTTCTACAAATTTAGCGGGACGTGCACGCTGTAAAGCGTGTGCTACCTAGACCTCGAATGAAAACGCAGATCCGACGCGAAATGCGCGATGACAAAGTGATGGCCACTTCCAATCGGGTAGACTATTATCTTAATGGCTTTTGTATTATAAGCAAACTTATACTTGCTGACATAGTCTGTTGTTTTTGGTTTTGGTAGATATTTTTGGATCTCGCTGGACCACAAACGACTACACTTATTGATACACAAGTTACCTACGTATATTATAATACACGATACGTAGTTTGACTAACATATCCGTAAGAACTTATTTTTTTTACTGTTGCCAAAGTATGTATATCTAAAACATCCTTAATTACTAGAATATGTTTTGTTATATTTTAACTATATTTATATTACGTAGTTAACTACATTTTATGTATTTTTATTGCTTACTGATTGTAGTAAGTTGTGTTATTAATAAAACATGTTATAATTTATTTTATTCCTCCTAGCACCGTATGTCTTTTCTTTCCAGACTCCTGGAATGCGAATGTAGAAAGTTGATAACTCTATTTCTTAAGTGGGTATTCCACACGATGTTTTGCCGCGCAGCTTCCTCGTTTAGGACAAAAAGGCGGGAAAACTGTCGTGTGGAATAGCAAAAAAACTGATGGTTTTCCCCAGCACTAGGTCAGGATGGGGATCCCCCAAAAACTTTCATGTGGAATAGCAAGGAACATCTTCCCCGCGAGTTTTATGCTTATGCACATGCGCATTTGAAGCCGGCAAAGATATCTAACGAATTGTTGGTTACATTACAGTTTATATTAGTTTATAAAGAGGTTATTGGTTTTTAAATACATTTACAGATTTTTTTAATTGAGTTGATAAATAAACTAATAATAATTAAGATGTCTGATTCACGTTATTATTCTAAAAATTTTATAACTGAAGTTATTGAAATGTATAAACGTTTTCTGTGCTTATCGAAAGTCAAGAGTAGCGATTAAAAATAGAAACATTACATGATCGTCCATGCTGTTACTGCTCACTAAGGTGGATACTCCTACTAAACAAAATATAAAAATAATAATAAGAGCTGTAGGAAAATGGAAGGGAAAATGCGGCTAAAACAATTCATGTGGAATAGCAAATTTATTACATATCTTCCCCGGCTGTTTCCCTGCTGGGGAAACTGCACATCTTCCCACGTGGTAAAACATCGTGTGGAATACCCACCTAAGACTAACCCTGTATGGTAAAACGTGTACCGTTTTATACAACATAGTGCTACGAATTTTGGGTTGGTTGAAAATAAAAAACTATAGTTGTTCTCTATTCTTTAAAAAAATGTTGTGGCTAATTACAATCGTGATGAAACTTCAAAAACTCTACCACACTGAGACCTTCAGGCGGGTCGCTTGAATGGAGTGTGTGTGTAAGAAAGTGCTTGGCATTGGAGAATCCATTTGCCACATACTTTTCGCTTGAATGGAGCACTAAATAAATATAGATCTACGAACACAAGTAATGTACACAAAAGAAATATAAACAAAATTTTCTTTAAATTTAAAATGACAAAAAAATGTATTTAAAAATGAACACAAACAACAAAAAAATATTAAAATATAAAAGAAAAGGAACTTTGGATACCACGAACAATTGAAAAATCAATCCTAAGATGTAAGTCTAGTGGCTTTTATCCGAGGAGTAATATTTCTGCCATCATCAGAAATTTAATTACTAAATTTTATTTAAAATTAATTAAATACTTTAAATTTTTAAATCAATCCAATATTTGGCGCCAACAGTTTGCCAACTATTCGCCAACTATTGTCAATTGTTACAAAACATCAATCCTCTATCTTTCATACAGTTTAAATAATAAAACGGTGGAAGAACACCCTCTCTTCAAATTGTGTTTAAATAAATGGTTTTATTAAATCGAAATTAAAATTAAAATTAAGCTTCGTGTACGAAATATAGTAAGTCCATGTAATGATTATATTTTTGAATTCCCTTCCAACATCCAAATTATAACGAAGGTTAAAAGTTCCATTATCCAACTAAAATTTTCTTCTCGTATTTATAAAAAAAAATTATTTCACAAATAAATACACAACAATGATTATTGTGTTAATTAAATGTTTAAATGTTGAATTATTATTAAAAACAGTTATATTCAAAGATCTTTGATGATTATTTAACACTTTGACATTTCAACAAAATATAACCTAACATTTTTGACGTTTGGTTTGTTTACATTTTTCACAACTCACAACATAACCTTAAAATTTTAAATTTTGCTCTCAACTAATTAACGTTATTTACATACTTTTGAGTATCTATAACATGAAAATAGTGGCTAAGTTACATTATTTCAGTGCAATGGAAAAACGCACAAACATGCATTTTATTTCCATGATATCTTTTACAAAAAGCAATCTCAACATTCGAAATTGTTACAAAATTGTGCTTAAGAAACTGCTTAACAAAACAGCCTTAAAGCATTTTAGCCACAAGCTGTATAATCTAGCTAATGAAGAAAAATTTAACGGTATCAAAATCTCGTTAACTTGAAACATTATTTTCTCAAACAAATAATTTAGGTAAGGTCGCAAATACTTGCATACATCATCACTACCATACGCCTTGTCTGTTTTAGGTCAAAACTAGTCTTAACTTGGTCTCTACATTATTTTAATTGCCTAATTAGGTCACGATTTCACATCGTTAGCTGAATAATGATAAATTACCGAGATTTTAAGAAAAATCAACTTTAGAATTTATCCTTTTACTGCCTAGTGTGTTCTAGAGTGCATGTTTATAAAATTAAAATCTTATCTTTGGCTTTATAAAAAATTCTGAAAAATAATAATTTTTTTCTTGTAGTTATGCAACCCATCTAACATCTTGTTGGCAAAATTTTATGTATGGGTGCATACTTTCTATTTTATGTCAAAAATCATGACAATAGGTATATGAGATAATCGTAAAACACAAATGCCTTCTGACTCGACGTGTTGCTTAAGGCACACAATTCCACTGAGGCAATATTTAAGCAACATGTGGCATTAAGCAGTCTTTCACCCGAAGCGGCATAAAGCATGCGTCTTTTCCGCGTCCTTTTACGATTTTTGGGTTTGAGTTAACTGAACATACCTGACAACCCTGACCTCAAAAGCTAGAGGCGCGGCGGCGCTATCGCAAATATTATGTAACTGCCTTTTATTTAGGCGAATTTGGTAATTTTCTAATCTCATGCAGTGCAGAGGACAGCTTGTTAATATAAAGAACAAAGCACGGCTAATACCTACAATTATACGATTAAGTTTTGTCTAAAGATCTAAGAAAATTACGTTAAGGTCGTTTATGACAGTCTGAGTTTTAAAACCTTCCAACCTAAAATCTTGCTATACATATTCCAATACGTGCCGCTACAGCGACATGGATGCTGCTCCATAACCATAATTATAATAATAAAAAAGGTAAATCTTAAACTGACTACTACCAAATGACTGAGTTTAGAATAATAAGAAACGAAATACGGATCTGGTTGTTTGTTTTCTTCAAGCGCTCAGCTACACGTGTTAAGAAATCTATGGGAGAGTCTTAAATTGAGAGGTGTCAGTTGAGGCAGTCGGTGTGTCATAGCGATCTAAAATCAGTTTTAATAAATTGATAGAGAAATTTTAAAAGACAGCAAAGAATTTTGTTTACCATTGTTAATAACTAGTAATGACTGAATTGTGACGATTAATTGTAAAACATGTTATTTTATTTTTGGGTACTTGACAGTTATTGTATACTAACGGGTGATTATAAACCCTCGACATCTCAGTTGCTGTGAAATCTAAAACGTATGTGTTTTGTTACTCAAAAACAATAGTTTTTTAAACGTCAAAAACAGTAATAAAACACATACGTTATGAAATTTCAAATCAACTAAGATGTCGAGGGTTTATAATCACCCGTTATATGATTCTGGGTATTGGGAGTATTCCGTTTCCCGGGCACTTATTTCTTTTATCCCAAAACAAATTGTGACTTCCGAAATACTCCCAGACACTCCAGGGTAGTTGACAATTCTACTAGGAAATGTAGAATTAAATATTTATGATTCCTCAACACAAAACTAGCAGATATGAATTTACGGTATTTAGCGGTTTCTTCACACTGCCCCTTCAACTCTGGTCATTCTGGGGACACGAAGGGGTGGTAAGAGGGATCCCTCTTGCAATAAAATTTCATGAAACTTCACATGGAGTTACTCTAGCAACAAGAAATAGCCACCTTGTAGGCCAAAGAAATTTCAGGGCAAAAACTTTGGGATATACCTTGTTTTACAATGTAAAAAAATATAAAAGACAAAAAAAGTATTTAAATAAATGAACGTAACTTATAATATAGAATATCAGTACTTTACTCTAGCAACAAGAAATAGCTATTGTAACGGGAGAGAAAAGGAACGAACCTCTTTTCGAGCGACAGGTGGTGTGTTCTGCCGCCTTCGAGAAAATGACGTATCGCACAAGCATGTAAATTAGACGTGGTTTATTCTAGCATTTTCTAAGAATACATAGAAGGTTCCAGCGATTTCTGGTGCGTTTATATGAAGATATAAAAGCGGATGGTGGATAAAAGAGAGGCAGTCAACAGCAAGTCATTAACTGTGTATTACAAAATAAATAGTGAATATAAATGTTGTATTAGAAATTCATAGTCTGTAAATAATAGTTTTTAATGGTTTATAATCATAGCGTTAATTTATAATGTATTAATTAGTGTATAGAAATAAATATTTGTTTGTGAATAGACGATTTAAACAGCACTTGTATTATTATTTGAAAAAGAACGTTACAGTGGTGTTACAGGTGTGAGGTTTTAAAATAAATAAAATCGCGTAATAATTAAATAAAGTGCTGTGAGATTAAATTTTTAGTGTTAAAAATAATTTCAACAAACAATTAAGATGGCGATGAAATTGTTGAAAGATCTGAAAGTAATAGACTTGAAACATGAACTGGAAGAACGAGATTTGGAAACAACTGGCCTTAAAAACGTGTTAATAAATCGGCTAAAAGAATGGCTTATAGAACAGCAAGAAGATCCTGAAAGTTTCCTCTTCGAAATACCTGGACCCGCAATTGATACTAGTTTGTTGTTAAGTAAAATGGAAGAAAGTTCTAGAAAAGCCGAAGAAAATTCTAGAAAGTCCGAAGAAAATGTTAGAATGCTAAAAGAAGAACTACTGGAAAAGTCCGAAGAGAATTCTAGAATTTTAAAACAAGAATTACTTGAAAATACTAAAGCACTGGAAGAAAATGTTAAAATGATGAAAGGAGAATTGTTGGAAAATGTCAAAGCGTTGGAAGATAAAGTTTTCGACGAATTTTTGGAGAATGCCAGTGCGTTAGGACTATTGGAAGGTAGATTGGCGGAACAAGATAGGGTAATAAAGATGGTAGAAGAGAAAATAGCCCAAATGCAATTACCACCAACAACTAAGAAAGACGATATGATCGAAATGCTGGAAGATAGAATGAGGCAACTACGGTTTCCCTCAACTTCTGAGTGGCCGTTTAATGAAGTAAAGAAACAATTTAAAGAAGAAAAGGTTCCTGCCGTAGGGATAAAAGTAAAACCACCCACGTTCGATGGAAAGATACCTTGGTCCACCTACTACAAACAATTTGAGGCGGCCGCTGGGGCCAACGGATGGACAGGCAAGGAAAAGGCCGTTTCTTTAACTGTGGCTTTGCGTGGAGACGCGTTGAACGTCCTGCAAACAATCCCAGCAGGACAGGAAAATGATTACCAATTGTTAGTGTCTAGATTGGAAATGAGATATGGAGACGCGCATCTTCAACAAGTGTATCACGCGCAAGTGAAGAATCGTATCCAGAAGAATGGAGAAAGCCTGCAGGAGTTTGAAGCCGATGTTGTGCGGCTTGTCCGATTGGCGTACCCTACGGCACCCGATTCATTTTTGGGACAGCTCGCTGTGCAGACCTTCATTGATGGGTTAAGAGACGGGGAAACACAACAATCATTGAGGCTAGCACGACCAAGAACAACTGATGATGCGCTTGCTCACGCCTTAGAATTTGAAGCTGCAAGGCAAGCGTCCCGAGGTCACGGGCGTGTTCGGGCCGTTGTGGAGGAAGAAGAAGGTTCTAAAGATCACCTAGAGGAGTTAGTACTGAGAGTTCTTCGGAAGGAAGAAAGCCGTAAGAAGAATCATCAAGAAGTTCGAGGGCCCCGTTGCTGGAACTGCGGCGAACAAGGACATGTAGAACGGCGTTGTCCCAAAATAACAAAAGTACAACCGTCGGAAAAGTTAAAAGGGGTTGGCAAGATGGGGCGAACGTTGACTGTTAGTAAAGATGCCCCAGAGATCATCGTCCATGCCGTAACATCAGGGAATAGTACCAGCAGTTTGTTCATAGATGGGAAAATTGCGAATCGAATTGTTCCACTGCTTATTGATACGGGGGCGACAAAATCCATCATACGCCCTAACGTTCTACGAACAAGTATGAAGCTGTTACAGACAACTACTCAACTCCGTACAGCGACGGGAGAAGTAATACCAACACGCGGAGTGGTGAAGATGAAGATTGGCATTGGAAGTGAAGAACGTGATCATGAGGTGCTGGTAGCCGACATCATTGACGAATTCATCTTGGGAATGGACCTCCTGAGAAAATTTGGTTTTACATTGGACCTGAAGGAGGGTGTTTTGAAGGTTGGTAACGAAGAACTTCCGTTGCACCCACGAGAAGATCCTGTCGTAAGGGTTTTGCTGACAGAAGATGTGATATTGCCTGGTCAAAGCGAGATGGTTGTCGAGGCAGGTTTGGATGGAGATCTTCGGGTAGGATGTGTGAGAATGATGGAGCCTGTTTGCGATAAGAAGATCCATAGTGGCGTATTGGTGGGAAAAGCGCTGATTAAGGTTGGAAAGACTGTACCGGTGAGGCTTATGAACGTTAATGTGGATCCGGTGACATTGAAGAAGAGTACCCTTGTGGGACAGTGTGTGCCAGTATTCCGAGTAGCCAGGTGTATGGCTGATGTTCCAAAACCAGTGCCCAAAGACCATGGTGGAAAATTAGTGGGTATGGTTACTAGTTCGTGCGAAGACCTTAACAGAACGGAAGTGAAAGAGGTACAGGGTTTGGTTCACCGATACCAAGATATCTTCGCTCTTGACGATAGCCAGAAGGGACGAACAAATATAGTAAAACATAAAATCAATACAGGCAACTCTATGCCTGTCCGTCAGCAGCCGAGGCGTCTACCTCTAGCAAGGCGAGCAGAAGCCGAAAAGATTATTACTGATATGGAAGAACAAGGGGTCATCGAGCCATCCAGCAGTCCATGGGCATCACCGGTGGTCCTGGTCAGTAAGAAGGACGGGTCAACGAGATTTTGTGTGGACTATCGGCAGCTTAATGACGTGACCAAGAAAGACAGCTATCCCTTACCACGCATCGACGACACGTTAGATACCCTGTCTGGTTCACGATGGTTTTCGACTTTGGACTTGAAGAGCGGTTACTGGCAAGTTGAAATGGAACCTGAAGACCGGGAGAAGACCGCGTTCACTATTGGTTCCGGACTATGGCAGTTTACAGTTATGCCTTTCGGTCTATGTAACGCTCCGGCCACCTTTGAGCGTCTAATGGAGACCATCCTGAGAGGGTTGTCGTGGAAGACCTGCCTGGTATACCTAGATGATGTGATTGTAGTCGGAAAATCATTCAACGAACATTTGAAAAATCTAGAGGAAGTGTTCCGAAGACTACGTGGAGCCAATCTGAAACTGAGTCCGAAAAAGTGCCACATATTCAGAAAGGAAGTGAAATATCTCGGGCACGTCGTATCACAAAATGGAGTGGCAGCCGACCCCGATAAGATTCGTGCAGTTCAAGAGTGGCCAACACCGAAAGATAAACACCAAGTTCGTAGTTTTCTTGGGTTATGTACCTACTACAGGCGTTTCGTTCCTGGGTTTGCCAATATAGCGAAACCTCTGACAAGGTTAACTGAAGATGGGCGCGAGTATGTTTGGAGCGGAGAGTGTGAAACAGCTTTCCAACAGCTGAAGCGTGCCCTGACAACCGCACCAATATTGAGCTATCCACGGACAGAAGGGAAATTCATACTTGACACAGATGCAAGTAATCTGGCCATTGGGGGTGTACTTTCTCAGATACAGGATGGACAAGAAAAGGTCATCGGCTATTTTAGTAAGGTTTTGTCTAAAGCCGAAAAGAATTATTGTGTGACCAGAAAAGAACTATTGGCCGTCGTGAAGTCCGTTGAGCACTTTTACAAATACTTGTACGGACGGAAGTTTTTATTGAGGACGGACCATGCAGCGTTGAAATGGCTTCTACAATTCCGTAATCCTGAAGGCCAGGTCGCAAGGTGGATCGAACGATTACAAGGATACGACTTTGACACCGAACATCGAGCGGGCACTAGTCATCGAAATGCCGATGCTCTTTCAAGAAGACCCTGTCCAACGGATTGCCGTCATTGCTCTCGTTTGGAAGAGAGGGTTTGCCAAGTATTAAGGACTACCATCGTCAACGACAATTGCTTGCCGGAAGAATTGCAACGACAGCAGGAGGCTGATCCCGAATTAAAAATGGTACTGGAATGGAAGCGCGTGGGAGAAAGGCCTGCCTGGGAGGCCGTCAGCCCTTTCAACAGAACGCTCAAAGCATATTGGGCCCAATGGGAGTCCTTGAAGGTGGAAGACGATCTCCTGAAGCGAGTACTGGAGAGTGAAGATGGCACCACCATTAGGTCTCAGTTCGTGGTTCCAAGAAGCCGAGTGGCTACAGTATTGCGACATCTCCATGACGGTGCCTCAGGAGGACACTTCGGTGTGAAAAAGACTTTGGAGAAAGTTAGGGAGCGTTTTTATTGGGTCAATTGTAAAGAAGACGTGAAAGAGTGGTGCCGGAAATGTGAATTATGTGCCACTGGCAACGGACCCTTGGGGAAGCGAAGAGCACCTATGAGGCAGTACAATGTGGGTAGTCCTCTGGAGAGAATAGCTATAGACATTGCCGGACCATTTCCCGAAACCGACGATGGGAATAAATACATCTTAGTGGCAATGGACTATTTTACCAAATGGCCAGAAGCATATGCCCTACCAAACCAGGAAGCTGCGACTGTTGCTGACGTACTAGTCAAGGAGTTCTTCAGTCGTTTCGGAGTGCCCATGGAGCTGCATTCGGATCAAGGCCGCAATTTCGAGTCTGTACTCTTTGGAGAAGTCTGTCGATTGTTGGGCATTCGCAAGACTCGGACCACACCGTTACATCCGCAGTCCGATGGAATGGTAGAACGCATGAATCGGACAATGGGCAAATATTTGGCCAAGGTCGTCTCCGATCATCAACGAGACTGGGACCAATACCTGCATCTGTTCCTGATGGCTTATCGTGCATCGGTCCACGAAACAACCGGTCAGTCACCAGCGTCTGTAATGTTTGGACGCGAGTTACGGTTACCGTGTGATCTGGAATTTGGGTCTCCACCTATAGAGCAGGAGGTAGCTGGGAATGATTATGTCATCAACTTAAAGAAGAAGTTGGAGGATATTCACGACCGAACCCGAAATAATAGTCGAATCGCGAGTGACCGGATGAAGGCTACGTACGATGTGAGAGCCCAAGAAGGAGGGTTTCAACCTGGAGAGCTTGTCTGGTTATACAACCCGCAAAGGCGTCGTGGCTATTCTCCAAAGTTACAGCGAAATTGGGAGGGTCCATACCAGGTGAAGAAACGAATAAATGACTTGATTTATCGCATCCAGAAATTGCCAAGGGGGAAACCAAAGGTGGTACACTCCAATCGTCTGGCGCACTATGAGGGAAATAATGACGTAGTCCCGGATCGGAAAGATGAGGCCGAGGTGGCTATCAAAATCGTAAGGCCTGAAGATGATCAGCCAACCTTTAGAGAATTTATGGCTGCGTTCTCTGGAACTAGAAAAGCGCGATTCGGAGTCACGACTGAGATGCAACAAGATCTCTTCCGGGTCCCTGGTGATTATTCCATTGCCCACTGTGTCTCCGCGGATCTCCGTATGTCCAGGGGGATCGCAGTAGTGTTTAGAAATAAATTTGGACGGCTGAATGAACTTCGAGAACAAAATCCCTCTGTTGGTAAATCCTTACGCTTGCCTGATCATGACCGATCCATTTACTACTTGGTAACCAAGCAGTTTTACTACCAGAAGCCGAGTTACGCCGACTTGTGGAGGGCACTATGGAATTTGAGAATCGAGTTGCTTACCAGGGGAATTAACAAATTGGCAGTTCCCAAACTCGGCTGTGGGCGGGACCAGCTGGATTGGAGAATCGTTAGAAACATGCTGGAAGTTGTCTTTAGAGGTACGGACGTCAAGATCTTCGTCTGCAGTTTTGACCCACAGCCCGCATTAAGGCCAACGAAGAGTGTAGACTGTTATTTCTACCGTAATGGAACGTGTAGTCGAGGTGAAGACTGTCGATATCGTCATGACCCGTTCTACAGGAATCAGAGCATAAAACCTGTTCTGGGACAGAACAGACTTGAAGAGGGGGGCAGTGTAACGGGAGAGAAAAGGAACGAACCTCTTTTCGAGCGACAGGTGGTGTGTTCTGCCGCCTTCGAGAAAATGACGTATCGCACAAGCATGTAAATTAGACGTGGTTTATTCTAGCATTTTCTAAGAATACATAGAAGGTTCCAGCGATTTCTGGTGCGTTTATATGAAGATATAAAAGCGGATGGTGGATAAAAGAGAGGCAGTCAACAGCAAGTCATTAACTGTGTATTACAAAATAAATAGTGAATATAAATGTTGTATTAGAAATTCATAGTCTGTAAATAATAGTTTTTAATGGTTTATAATCATAGCGTTAATTTATAGTGTATTAATTAGTGTATAGAAATAAATATTTGTTTGTGAATAGACGATTTAAACAGCACTTGTATTATTATTTGAAAAAGAACGTTACACTATTTTGTAAACAAAAGGAACTCAGGGTAAAAATTGAACTGGTGCGATTCAGGGTTCGTGTATATAACGTAACACCTGCGCCAAAAAATTATATAAAAAAATTATGAATATTTGTTTAGCAGTTCAAAGATAAATCAATGTATGTATATGTAATGTATACTTACTTTAACCATCCTTAACAAAGAATTATTAAGTTTAAAGTTTCGCAGCATTGTATAATTGTAAAATATTTAAAATTGTAAGGAAAATGTGAAAAACGACACTGTAGATATTTTTTCTATTTTGAACGACTACTGTTTTCATTAATTCATTACTATAATTATTCTTTTATTCCTTCGTTTCAAGATAACTTAATATAATTACTTCATTTATTGTGAAATCAGGTTTCTTTATATGCACATACTCGTAGAACTTGTTATGACTTTTATATCTTTTTATTAAGTTCAATAAAAGTTGTTTATTATTTCTTTTGAATAACACAGTTGATTGGTATCACTCAATTATATGTTGGGGGGTATCCAAGACATATACTTACTATTAGTTGTTTTCTCAAAATTTAAGGTGCGTTATTAGTTTTATAAATGCATATTCAGTGATTGAGTATATGGCCAAGATATACAGGGTGTCCCGTTTAACACTCAATTATTCGGGCAAGCTTCTGGCTATTGCAATGGAATTAAAAGGACTTTTTATATTTTGACTTCTAGTTTACGAAATCAGGATTACAACTCATTTTAGAATAACTCCTGGTACCGGATATGACGTCATCGGGATTTTTTAAATAGCACCATTAGGTTTTAAATATGAAGATCGATAACGAGTATGTGATTCTAAATAAAAACAAGTAATAAAGTACCACAGGCCTAAAATGCACAATATCGGATCTTGAACCAATTAACGGTTCTGACCCGTTTTAACAGTCTACGCTCAATCATTCGGGCAAGCTTTTATCTATATTCTATAGCAATGAAATTAAAAGCGCTTTGTGTATTTGCACCTCTAGTTTACTAAATCAGTATTCGAACTTATCTTAGAACATTTACTGGTACCGAATATGATGTCATCGAGATTTTCTAATTAGAACCATTCAATTTTGAGTATAACAATCGATAGAAAATGCGATTCCCAATAATAAAGTATGAAGGTACTACAGATCTAAAATGCATGACAACGAAACCAGAGCGAATTCTAGAATGCTACACATGAATGCTGTACATGATGAACTACACATGATTCCATAGCTAAATCCCAGGGAAGCTAGTTATATTTACATCGGGATGTACGAAGTCAATTTATGTCTCCTAACGTACAGTTGCGATCATTCGCTAAGGAACGATGAAAAGTCATAACCGGCGATTTTCCAGTTTTTTGTACAATGTGAATGTAAGTTTATTTTATGGTGTTCGAAAACATTTAATTTTTTAACATTCAGGTCTGGTCAGTTTATAAATGAGTTACAGCGTATACATTGTACAAAAAACTGAAAAACCGGCGATCACTATTTTTTAATTGTTACTTAGCGAATGACCGCAACTGTATTATGTTCCAGCTATAGTTGACCACCAGCTGCAGACATTTGTTGGATACCTTATGAAAATATCCTCATAAATATTATATCTCAATCTACAATCACTACACAGAGAGAAATGTATTTAAATTTCATCAACAATTGTGTGGTATTGTAAAACAAATTGGTCTTAAAAAAGTGACAGGGACAATTTGTGTACAATTATAAAACAAGATTGTGTCATTTAGTTTGTCAAGATTTTGTGGAAGTCAATAGTAATTTTGTAGAATCAAATGAATAGTTGTCTATAAGTTTCCATAACAAATTGTGTTACTTATTAAAACAGAATGTGTAATGTTATTGCATACAATTTTATACAAAATTGTACAATTGATGCCCTAGTTGTGCCACATTTACTTAATAATATTTAACACAATTACTTGTTCACATTTATACAAATTGTGCAATACTCTGGCACAAATATTGTATACAGAAGGTTAGGTATCACAAATAAAATATATATTTTTACATATATTAAAATATATGTAACTAATATGTATATAGCTATACAATGTATAGTATTTACATACTATACAACGTGTAATATATACACGTATAACACTAAAATTTCCTTTTGCCGTCGCCTGTTTATGTATAAATCTCGAATTTACATTAATAGCGATAATTACAAGTGGTGACATCTATAGGATGTCATCCATAAACTTTGCGAAACACAATAATTAGTAGCAAGCAGTTTGAACACTGGATTATGATTTCATTCAAACAAAATATTGTATTTTTCTAAACATGTTTTACAATTATACTTCAACATAATATGCTAGCTTATCCTCTACAACATTGTTCCAAAGAATGCAGAACTAAATCTGACTGTGTTAAATAATTGTCGTACGTTCCTGTTAGACAATTCAGTAACGAAAACCTACACAACGCTGGACAATACGATTCTACAATTATAATATAAATTTCTCCAACACCGTTTTGAACAATATTGTGCAAAGCTCTTATGAAGTATTTCTCTCTGTGTAGAAGAACCTACAATATACCTGATACAATACCAGTGCAATAATTAACACATTTAAGAAAAGTCAAGAGTTAAAAACCTGGATCTGTAAAACTTTGGAATGTTTGAGTTTTTAATGCATTTGTGTTATATATGTCTAGTAGAAGCAGTGGTGTATTTTCTGGGGGGGGGGCTATCTGGCTGGAGCCCCCCTCCCGAATCATTATTAATAATGTCAAAATCTATATGTTTTGTGAAAATCTATTATTATATGTACTTTCTTCAAGAGACGCAGGTTTACTGTGTACCTCTAGTAAAATGTTTAATAATTAGTCCTTACAAAAAAAACACCATCACCTTTTTTTTCTCAAGAAAGGGCACGACACCAGGAATCAGTAAAAAAAATTACGAGGGTGTCAAGAGGGTAAGTAATTAAAAGAAATAATGAACATTTCAAAATTTCAAAATTTTTTGCTGTTCATGTAGTGCGCATATAAAGTCTGGAACTATCGAAATAAATCTTTTATTAAATATTTTTGAGAAAAATCCTCGAACACATCGATTTTTATCTTAAAGGAGACATATTTTAGTGTGATCATTATTTGTAGATCGTCTTTTGTTTCCGAGTTATGACGATAACGAAATTTTTTTAAATCGAAACCCTAGTTTTTTATGATGGATTTGGAAAGATAATGTGATGCTAAGATCAAATATGCTCAAAAAGTATGATACTGTATTAAGAAATGTCCGAGATAATTGCTTTTAAAGTTTTAAAACAAGAAGAACTAAAATTAAAAAAACAAGAAAACAAGAAAATTAAACTCTTGATTGTTATTCAAAGTTTAAAAATCAAGAGTTCAAATTTTTTGATAAAAAATCAAGTAGCCATGTAACAATTGACTTAGCGTTAAATTTATGGCAGTTCTTAAAGGAATTTTTAATTTTTTTTATAATAGTGCCGACAAAAACGTTATACTATAATTTCAGTAAGTACAAACTGTACCATGTAGTTCCGCGAAGTAAAAGTAGAAAAAACCAGAAGGGTTTATTGTTTACTAAAATCCTTTGCATTTGCTGCTAATTCTAAATTTCCGTTTTTGCAAGTTTCTTTTGAAACAAGTTGAACAAATGAATGATTTTATCATGATGAAATCATTTTACCGTTAAAATTACGTTTGGGACTTCCTGTATTTATCTGTGAATTAAAAGATTAAAAAGATCATACAGAAGCTAACCAGCCGTTATTTTTATGTTGCAGGAATTTGAAGACGAAAGAATTAAACAAAAAAGTATAAGTAATAAAATATTGGATATTTAGATACATGTACGATGTAAAAATCACAAGTAATGTTTAATAAAATAACAAATACCTGTTAATAAGATTTTCTTTTAAATGCTTCTTTTGTATGGTTACGATTACACTTTTTCGGTTACTGTTTTCAAAGGTTTAGAACTTCTGAAATCTTAATCCACATTTCTATAGATTCATACAGTGAAATAGGTGGCAACAACGAAGCACAAACTCCCATAAGAAATACATTGACTATCGTTCCTTCACTGTAGTCCCAACGTGAGACGGACAATAGGTGAACTGACATGGATTGATCCTTTGGTAAAAACTTTACTAGGGTTGCCAGATTATGAGATTTTTCCCAAAAATTAGGACTTGTTCTTGGAGAAATTTTTTGGGGATATATTATTCTGGGGAATTCTGCTGGGGGGAAAATATTTACTTGGGAAATAACAGGGAATTTTGAGGTCTGACACTCCACTCAAATCTTACCTGGTAATACTCAAAATCAGATAAAAATACAAAAATCCAATAATTAAGTTTACCATAAAAATTAGTAAAAGATAGAAAATATTATATTTTATTTTTATGTCATTTTTTTATTTGCATCTAAGTATTGGTAGATCAAAACCACTGTTATTTTATTTTTATTCCTTTTGATTGAAATATGGCAGCCATATTTGTTTCGTGGTGCGCCATGTTTCTTGCAGTTTTTTTATGTAAATGTAAATATTGATATATTCAATTGGTTTGATCCTAGAGACATGCGGTAAAAATCATTGTATTGCTCACATGTTCGACTACAATCTTTAATCTAAACATAATTTTTGTAGGACGCTTAGTTATGGGTGCAATTTAACTCCGAAATTTAACAATTCATTGCCCAAAAATACACCTATATTTTAAGTAAATGTGCTAATATTTAGATATGAAATAAATTTATTTTGTACTTGTGCCCGTGCTTGTGCCATGTTTTTTTTGACTAAGCAGACATTTCTGGAAGACAAGGGGTAGAATATACAAACTCATGCTAAGAAAATACTGATAAAACACATAAAAAGGAATAAAATGGATTTATATTTTAGAGAGAAGTACAAAACGCTATAAATAAAGGTAAAACGTAATAACAAACTAATTAAGCGTCACACTTCAATTACAGGAATTAGCAAGCTTTAGCTCTGATTATCCAAAAATGTGTTACATTGCGCTTGTCTACGCCCCTCATATGTAAATAAGTATTATACAATTATTTCTCATCAAATACTATGTCTTTTATAAGTTATTTTAATTGTGACATGTGACAGCATAAAATACCCGTTTAAAAAAGATTTTTAAACGAAAAAAATAGATTAAATAAAATTAAAATATATTTAAATTCTAAACAATTCAGCTGCCCTCTTGCGGTCTTGCATGCAACATTATTTTCACGATGAAAACTACCAAACGATCATTACATCATTCCAAACCTCGACACCAGAATTCGCATGCCGCACAATACCCGAGCGTGTTCGTCACGACAAAACAGTGAGCCCGAGACAAACACGCCCGATACGAACAGTAAATTGTAAATCCGATAAATGGCTACTTATGGTGTGCACATGATACCTCGCGATCGGTTCATAAAATCGGGTGTTAATGGCATTATCTTCTATAGCATCCATGCACAAGTGGAGAGAACAAATAATTTCTAATAAAAAAAGTGAACAATAGTGACTTTAAATTGTGTCACTTGCTTAGTTGGCTGTGATATATAAATGGATAAGTTTACAACGTCGAATAACACTGAGCAGGAAGGTGCAAGCGCGGGTAACAGCTTTAATGTGAATAATTGTACAAATATTAGTAATATTAGTGATAGTTTTAAGTTAACTGATAATAATGTATTGGAGCCGATACATAAGATTGACATGTTAGAAGAAGAAACGACAATAAATTCACTTCAAGTCCAGAGCAGGGCTAGATTAAGCCCACCCACTTCTGTAAGATCTAAGACTGATGAGACCACAAAAACCTTAATAATCAAAAATCAAACTGACATTATAAGCAATAAAATAAATGAAGGAAATCCACAATTATTTAAAAATGTACAGCAATTAAATAATATTGCAGAAGATCAAGGTCGTAAAAACAAGTCCAAAGAAAACGAGGGCACCAAAGGTACGCCATCTGCTGACGAATTTATTCAGAAAGCCCGTCATTTTTGTTTTGTATTTTAAATTTTATAGTAAACATTACTGAATAATGGCTTTTTATAATAATTTTATTTTTTTACAACGACTAATTTTTATGAAATAACAATAAGTATAATTACAGGAATCTGTACTCTTGACAGACTTAGACTTTTTAATGTTATGTTCATTTGTTGGTTTCCAGCAAGAAATATTTTTATTACGAAAACATTTGAAGGAAATGATACATATACAAGAAATGGGCTCACTGTTTATTTTGTTTTGATTTATTTATAGTAATTACAACAAATTTGAATTATAATTACATGTATAGAGTACCTGGATGATACTAAATTGACAAAAGAATATCTCCGTAGAGTTACAGAAAGTTGTCAAAATTATAATTTTTAGGTTATCTGAACATGTGGCTCACACAAATGAAGATAGTCATGGATTCGACGAAGATAACACAAAGAAAATTATGAATAGTTATGTCATTTGAAACTTTTTTTTCTTTTATGATATCTCTGTTGTAATAATTATTATTTCCATATAATCCATAATAAAAATATAGATCCATACTTCTATACGTTGTTAACTTGATTTTGTTTTAAGTCGTGTCTGTTCTCTACCTTTGCATTATTTGCCAACCTTGTAACATCAAGGCACTCTAGTATAAATAACTTTTGTTTTAAAATGAATTGTGTTCTGCATTGATTTTCACTGTTTTAAAACTGCATTGATTCTTTAACAATAGACGTCAATGTCATTTACCTCTTTTATTTTATACGAAGGTGAAAGAATATGGAATATACTTCATTTGTCGCTTGTTTTTAAAAGTATTTAATTTTAAGTAAATTATACGATACAACTTTAGTACGAGTTTACGAAAATTGTATCGGATATACAGTGTGTCCCAGATCAAGTGGGATTGCATGGGTAACTTTCTTATTATTCAAGATGGACATTTGATTAAATGGGTAATGTTTTGCAGTTTTATGTGCTGATTTAAAATCTGTTTGAAAAAATTCAAAATGTCCAACCCGTCAGAAGTTATTTAAAAAAAACTAAAAATTGTCATTTTCTTGTATGTCAAATATCTTCGTAAGTATAAGAGATATGAAAAAAAGTTTCATATGAAAGTCACTGTATTCGATGAGACCAATTTAAAACTGGTGTTCAATAAAAATTCAAGATGGCTGCTTTTGTAGTACTCGTATCAACTTTCCTAAGTTAAATGGGTGCCATATTGGATTTTTAGGTTACTGAATAGAATTTCTTATTCTCTTTTCAAAGATGTAAGATAACGTATGATTGAATAAAAAATACCAGTAAAATTGTTTTTTACATTTTAATCAAGTAGGCTTACATGGATCCAAACAAAATTTATTTAAAAAAACAAAACTTAATCCTAATAATCACATAAAATGTTCAAAATGCTGGTCATTGTTAGCTAAACATAGTTGACACTGTTTGATGACACTTCAGGTTACCTTACGCAATGTATGAGTATTCTAGCACTGCTAATGTATTTTGCGGCATAACGGGAAGTCATTTAATTGCACCTCGTATCCTCATTGGAACTTTAACTGCTCAACGTTATTTAAAAATTCTCCAACATCCTTAGAAGATTTCATAGATGACCTACCTTTGGCAGACAGGATTGGGTTATGGTACCAACAAGATGGTTGCCAGCCCACAATTCAAGAAATTGGTAGATTATTTAGATTCACCAATTTGACAATAAAGTTATTGCCACTAGTATTAATGTTCGATAGCTGATCTAACGCCTCTTGACTTTTTTCTGTGGGGCACGTTAAAGAATAAAGTATATGGAAGTAATTACAGCTACAATAATATTCAGGAACTGTACGAAGCAGTGCTAGAAGCATGTGCTAGTATTACTCGAAATACGTTGCATAAAGTAACCCGAAGTGTCGTCACACAGTGTCAACTATGTTTAACTAACAATGGCCAGTATTTTGAACATTTCATGTGATTATTAGGATTAAGTTTTGTTTTTTAAATAAATTTTGTTTGGATCCATGTAAGCCTACTTGATTAAAATGTAAAAACAATTAGGTTTACTGGTATTTTTTATTCAATCATATGTTGATACGAGTTGATGATATAAGTTGATACGAGTACCGCAAAAGCAGCCATCTTGAATTTTTTTGTTCGACACCAGTTTTAAACTGGTCTCATCGAATACAGTGACTTTCATATGAAACTTTATTTCGTATCTCTTATACTTACGAAGATATTTGACATACAAGAAAATGACAATTTTTAGTTTTTTTAAATAACTTCTGACGGGTTCGACATTTTGAACTTTTTCAAACAGATTTTAAATCAGCTTATAAAACTGCAAAACATTACCCATTTAATCAAATCTCCATCTTCGATGATAAGAAAGTTACCCATGCTATCCCACTTGATCTGGGACACCCTGTATGTCGATGCACTGAAAGCATTTGAAAATTGCATCACTGGTGTTCTGAAATTAGCTTGTTTTATCTACTAGATTTAAGGTTTATGGTTTGAGATTTTTAGTTGGTTAATAGAAATGTACCAGTAAACATAACCTAAAATAGAAATTGTTTAATGCAATTTTTTTGCTTGTTTTCATATTCCACAAGGAATATGTTCCATCTGTGCTTAACAAGGAGACTTCAACACGATTGAAAAACAGTTTAATGAACACACATGGTTTTGCAGGTTATGTTGTTATTTAATGGAAATGCATATGCCAATCCCATCTACATTATGTATCAGCTGTTTACCACCGAGAAGATTATGGATACCATATAATCCAATTTTCATAAATGCCTAGTGTGGATTCACCTTATTTTGTCATCTTATCTAATGTTCTGAGTATTGTTAGAAACTAGATTTAAGTACTTTAAAACTAGGAAATAACCATTTATTGAAATTGACAAATTTCCCGTTTTGGGGTCTGATAAAAACCTGAACCCCTAAGGTCTTCCTAGGAAAAAAACGAATTGAATGACACAATTCTCATCAAAATCTATTGAGCCATTTAGGATATAGCAGACTTGTAATAAAATAATAATTGATACCCTTATAAAACTTTGAAAAATGATTATATAGGTTTGGATCAAATCTACTAACACATTCAGATAAGACTTTTGGTGTCTACAAAGTCAGGTAGCACTCCCACATTGTCGAATTTCAAAAATTTTAGTGCCATAATTTTGGACCAATTCAAAAACTTTTGAACCAACCCCTATTCATCAGAAATGAATTAAAGTTGGACGTGCTGACTTGAACTCAAGCTAGCACCATAATTTCGGACTGATTAAAGACTATTCTCTAGCATATAATACATTTTCGAAATCAACCCCTAAATAGAAAACTACCCAAATGAAAAATTCCATAAAATTAAAAACTATGAAATTCAAGAATTTGAGGTTCAGCACCATATCATAATTTTGGACTAATTAAGGACTATTCATTGTCGCATCACCCATTTTTAGAATCATGCCCTAAATTGATAAATTGCCTCTTGTGAGTAAAACCATTGACAAACCATGCTGATAAAACTTACAACTTCGTATTGATTAATGACCAGGGTATGGGTAATGGCAGGTTTAAGCCACTTGGTTTAAACCAATTGGTTTTTAAGAAAAAAAACCCTATGTGACTTATTAATTTTTTGATATGTATATACATTAGGGTGGCCGTTATTTTGCAAAAGTTAAAATTTTTTATGTCACCATCCCCTAGATCTCTTCAAAATATCAAAAAAAATGAGCTCTGCAAAATTTTAGCTCATTTGGTCAATATTAACCCGTGCCACCGAGGTGGTTAAAGTTTAAATGGGATTTAAGATTGGTTTGGTGCACTTCTAGAGACTTTATGGCATAATTTTTTTATCTTTCTATGAAATATTGTATACTTATGTTGTTGAAGTTGCTTAACACGAATCTGTAGCGAACAAAATCTTTGTAGTTCCGAGAAAATGTTAATCTTAGTGAAGTTAACCGCTTTTTTGACGGCTTTCAACTGTCAAAAGTTTATCTAACAGTTTGAATTTTATCATATTCGTGTTGAGCAGTTTCAACAACATAAGTATACAATATTTCATATTAAAATATAGAAAGATAAAAAGTTATGCCATAAAGTCTCTAGAAATGCACCAAACCATGTTAAATCCCATTTAAACTTTAACCTCTCGGTGGCTCGGGTTAATATTGACCAAAATGGACTGAAATTTTGCACAGCTCATCTTTTTGACATTTTAAATAAATCTAGGGACTTTAACTTTTGCAAAATAACGGCCACCCTAATATACATACATATTTATAGACTTATTTTATTACAGTTTTACTTGAATGGCAACACTGATCAATGGTGATCAGGGAATTCCCCTTTTGTGTTCCACATACACAATGCCTGTATTTAGAAGCTTAGAGGATTCCCCTAATTTGCGATGATAGGGAGTGAACGTTTAATATTTACAATCGAGTTTTTTTGATTTTTAAAAAACCTGTTTTTTGCCCACCCTGTTAATGACTATTAATGGCAGATAACGCATTTTTGAAATCATCCCCTAAATTGGTAAATTCTCCTTTCCCATGAATAATGTCGTGATTTAAAGATGATAAAATCAGAAAAAACCGTGCCATAATTTTGGAATAATTAAAAACCAACCATTGGTTGAAAGCCCATTTTTGAAATCATCTAACCTGGTAAATCCCTGCTAACTTTATGAATGTCACGAAATTGAACTAATAAAAAAGAGTATTCATTGTCTCAAACTAGGCCATCTGTTTCGACTAATTAAAGACTATTCATACGATTGCACCACAACAAAATTAGCACACGTAACAAGTAAGCCAAACCAAAGGTGCTATAACAAGGGTGCTAAATCAAAGCTGTCAATGTCAAAATGTGTCGCACACAAAAGTACTGCAAATGAAGGTCAAAATTGTGTTTACTGCAACTGCTCAGAAAAACTACATCAGTAAAACTTACTACGAATGCGATCCACTGAGCATAACATATGTGTATCAAAGCAAGTCTTTATCGGATTATGGGAATTCATTATATTCATCAGGGTTTATCTGTTGCAACAAAGATGTACAATGCAAACTAAACGAAGGACCAAGAAGCAAATCTTTTTGTTTGCTGATCAAATTTTATCAGTTGAATAACGGTCATTAAATAGTTACAGTTTTTCCTCCTGCAATTGAAGTAGTTTGTCTTTATTTATTATGGCACATTTTGATGTCGGCACCTTTGTTGTGGTGCTATTGCTGTGGCATCTTTACCTTTGGCACTTTTAAATGTAGCGCTAATTGGGTGGAATGGCTATTTCTTGTTGATAGAGTAAAGTATTGTCTCAGTTCCTAAACCATGGCAAGTTTCATGAAATTCTACTGGGGGAGGGATTACCATCCCTTTGTGTCTGCAGATTGATCAGAGTTGAAAGGGCTGTGTGAATGGGTGGGCGGGCCTTAATCCATTTAAGGCCTTAATTTCATGAAACTTGGCATAGAGTAAGTGCAATGGCAGTATTTCACTCTAGCAGCAAAGCAAGATACAACCACTGTATACCAAGAAAAAAATGCAGGGACATTCTTTAACAAAAATGGCTCAACATAAACAAGTGGGTATTCATGTAGAAGAGTAGTCTTCTATTAGAGGTTGATCTGAAGAATGGGTTGTACGCCAGTGAATAGTCTTTAATTAGTCCAAACATATGGGTTAGTTTAAATTGATTTTTTATTAAAATTTATATGGTGGGGTTGTTAACTTGAACTCAAGTCAGCACCAGATTTTAAGCAGATTTTAAAAATTTCATTTTTGCTGAATACGAGTTTGTAAAAGATGCTTTGATTTATAGCACGAAATTAGTCCAAAATTATGGTCTGATTTTTATCATCTTTACTTTCGTGACAGTCCATACAGGTAATTTACCAATTAA
This sequence comes from Agrypnus murinus, assembly GCA_929113105.1. Lineage (NCBI taxonomy): Eukaryota > Metazoa > Arthropoda > Insecta > Coleoptera > Elateridae > Agrypnus > Agrypnus murinus. Next base: position 35,753,293 of record OV816025.1, on the reverse strand, counting down.
GGGGCTATTTAAAAAATGGGTTATGTGCCAATGAAGAGTCTGGGTTTTTCCTGAATTTTATAATATTTAGTTTATCATTAGTCATGTGGGGTTGATTTTGAATATGGATTTTCGTGTATGTCAACGAATGGTCTTTAATTAGTCCAGAATTGTGGACTAGTTTAAATAGATTTTTTATGCACTGTTTTCATATTTGTACATACTTAATTTCGTGACATAACAACTTGGGTGTTATTTTTTCATTTAATTCGGTGGCATTAGTCGTGGGGGTTTGTTTACTAATTTAGGGATGATTTAAAAACTGAGTTATGTGCCAATGAATACTCTTTAATTATTTCGTAGTTATCTTTCGGATATTCACGTTTGTACTTAACTTGGTAATGGGGAGTGACAGTTAAGAGCAGGCTTCGGCAACCTATGACCCTCGGGTCACCAAATAACCCATTTGATAATTTCAAGTGATCCACTTAAGTGCAAATAAAGTAATAATAATAATAGTCCCCTTTCACAGGCCATGAAGGCCCAGTGGGGTGTACAGCAGGGTAGGCTGCTATTTCTCAAGGCGTTCGGTACTCAAGTGTGGTAAAGTGGCTAGCTTTACACACCGACCGCTTATTATTACCCCAGGAAATGGTTTCACAGGCGGAGTCGACCTGGAAGCCTTAGATAATTTTAAAATGCCAATGTATTATCCCTGGGATTCGAACCCAGGATCTTAAGATTGGTAGTCAAGTGCCATACCCACTGAGCTACCATGGCTTCATGGCAAATAAAGTATAATATCTAAAAATAAATTATAAAGCATAAACATGAAATGAACAGTTTGGGAAAATATAAATAATACGATTAACATTTTGGTTTGATTACAAAGTTGCAGAAATGAACATAGGTGGAATACAGCGACATTGTCCGAAATGTCTTGTTAATAGTCACATTTTGGTTGAATTTGACTCCCAGCCAAAAAAAGGTTGCCGACGCCTGATTTAGAGGATGATTTCAAAAATGAGTTAAAACCATAACTATGGCACTAAAATATTTGAAATTTGACAAGTGGCGGTGCTAACTTTATAACTTTATGGACGTATCTAGTAGAAGCTATTTCTGCAAAAAAAATTGTAGTTTATCCATAAACTTTTGAAATGTTTCTGTTTAAAGGTACATTTTTGTAAGGTTATGTATTACACGTTTGTAAAGCTATCTGCGGCATTACAGCAGAATCAGTTCTAATTACATTCATAATTAAAGGTTATATAATGCTCAAAAATTAATGTTTAGGCTCTTAATATGTATTTTCCATTGAAATTGCTAGTTCTGCTAGCAATATACAGCATTGGTAAAACTTCACTTAGAGATTGGATTTTCATGTGTGAGCAAAGGAAAAATAGCGAATACTAATTCATCGGAGAAAGATATATATCATCACATACTTGCCAAACTTTACAATTATAGTGACTTTTTTGTAAGGTTGGTGCTATAGATAAGAATTTTTAGTCAATAATACTTGTACGTGCTATTATGCTGCACTCGCAGAAGAATTTGTATTTTTTCATTCAATTAAGTTTTCAGCTAAGTCAAAATGAAAAAACTATCTCAATTATTGCAACTTTTTTTTTAACTAGCACTAACTTTACAAAAAAGTTTACCATAATTTAAGACTTGGCAAGTATACCATAATAATAAAATCTATCTTTCTCAATTAAATTAGTATTTGCTAGAGTTCCTAAATATGAACTGAACTGTTATTTAGGGTTAAGTCACGAATGTCAAATTTTCCTAGTGACATTTTATATTTTGAAACTATTTATTGGAATGTTGGTAATCATGAAAATTGGTTTAATAAATTAAACTGTCTGAAATTAGGTACAGTTAATACTTTACTAAAAGCTGTCTTAAATTATTAGATATAAAACTGATATAACTAAGTAGTTTTAAAAATAACAGTAAATAAATGATAATGTGGAGATTAAAAACTTTTACATGCATAAAGATAAACATGACAGCATAACCTAAAATCTATATCTGACAGCTGCTGAATATTGTCGCTAAAGTAAAAAGAGACAAAAAAGTATCTCTGGTTCAGCAGCTTAATATTGGCCTAGAAAGAGATAGATTTTGACATCTATGTCCTAACTCTTAAGTAACACAGTTAAAGTTTTCATTTAGGAACTCGAGTATTTGCTATTTTTCCATTGCTCATAAAGACTCAATCCCTAAGCAAAGTTTTACCAATGTTAAGAAAGTTACCAGCACCCATTAAAGAAAATGTAGCCTAACAGCTTTGAACCGAGATGTTTCTTACAGACTAATTACGCATACAGGTCTCATTATCAGAACATAGATTTCTAATTGATTCGCACTGTTTTAAAAAAATCATCAACAAAATCTTGGGTTTAAGTCGTCTGAATGAATTCCAGTAGGAGGGGTTGTTCGGGTAGCCCCAGACATTTAAGTGAAATACCAAAAATGCACAAAAATAACAAATTTCAACGTTTATTTTCATACTTGATTTATTTTGAAACTTCTTTATACATTTTAATACAAAAAATAGAAACATCTCTTAATCATTTAAGTAGTAATAATACGATAATCTTATCCCTTGATTTTTGACAATGGAAAAGATGGCGGGTAGCCCGGGACATACCTATTAAGCGTTTTTATTTTTGCAAATGACACGATAGTAATAATTATTTCATAGATCAATGTTAACACAGGCTTTGTCAGTACAACCTTTACATTTATAGCATTAGATTCAGTCTTTTTCAAATGTTTTCCTGCAAATGATGCATTCAGTTTCTTGATTGCGATATTCATGGAAAGACTTGGACTATTTGGTTTTGTTTTTAGTTGTTTACATGTCATGGCTTTACTTTTCTCTTTAAGATCATTCCTATGTGGAAAAGTTGTTAAAATCTCATTCTTCTGTGTTTTTTGTTAACTCGTCATAAGGCGCTTTTTAGTCGCATTAGGAAGAGGCGATAATTTTGGCATTTTTGTACTGGTTCTTCAAATATAGAAATATATTTTGATCAAATACCTAGGATGACCCTAATTACTCAGAAACTACTTTCTTTTTGTTAATTTTAAAAGTACCCGACTGACTTGCGTCCAAAACCTACTGTAATATACAATTCGTTTGACGGCCATGGCACTACTGAATTATACTTTGTAGGCCATATGGGACACATTTCGATTTAAGATTATGTTTTTTTTTATCGATGGCTTTGTAATTTGATTGTCTGGGGATACCCGCCATCTGGGGCTTCTTGACATCATGTGCCATGCTTGCTATTATAAGATGTAAACAAACGATAAATTGTGAAAGAGCAATACAGTGCTATTTCAAGAAACTTTATAGTAACACTTCCAAGCTAACACTCAATATTACTGGTAATTCAGTGTCAAAGCTTCTGGTATCTTTTCTGGAGTCCTTGAAGAATGTTACTAAAAGAGGATAGATTGATTTTCCCTCGGTTTCCTATGTTGAAAATGAGTCTGTTTTCTAAATTTTCTTATCATGTTGTCATTGTCATATCAAGTCAGTGATTACAGGTGATTGAGGTGCAACAAGATTTCATCTTACATTAAGTCGTTTCTTGTGGTGGGAAAAGAAGGAACAAGTCACGAAAGTTTACAGTCTTCAGGGCGAACTACAGTATTTTTCTCCTTAAGTGAAAAAGTACCTTAAGTCAATTCCAAATGAGCCTGAAAACGCTAGAAAATTACTCAAGGGCGTGTATGTGGACAACCTTGTAGGATCAGTTGACACATAAAAAGAATATGAACATTTTAAGAAGCAATCTACGACAATGGGAGTGTACTCTTGGAGATGGGTTCGGAGTCAATCCACCAGATGAAAAAGTGCAGAATGGGCTCGGGCAAGATGTAAGAGTGAAGTTTTTAATCCTATAGGTCACACATGTTCTGCACTCATCATGCCAAAACAACTCATCCAAAAATCATGAAAAAGAAATATTGGTTGGGACAAAGAGCTATCAAATGATATAGTTAAAATATTTCGGCTATGGTATGGTGAAATATATTACTTATCATCTGTTCTTCCTCGAATGTGCGTTTGAAAAATTATGAAGATTTGCAGCTTCATTTGTTCTGTGTTGCGAATTCTGCAGTATACACAGCAGTACCTAGTCTTCCTCAAAAGTGAAAAGCACCTGGCATTGTGCTACAGCTGATGCAGGCAAAAAGTTGTATCATACTATTGAAAAAAAAAACAATACGTAGGTTGGATTACTGGCATGTCTAATTGGAGCTCTGTTGGCTTATGCAGTAAAAAAAGTCCTGGGGCTCCATGAACTACGTACTAGGATGTGGAGCGACTCAACAATAGCAACTGGAACTGACAATGGCAGAACAATGGCGCTATACACCAGGCGGTGTCAACCTGGCTGACTGACCTTCACTTGCAGATTGAAGGAACTAATGGCATCAAGATGTCTAGAGCGACAGCCTGCATAGCTTAGAGAAACTGAAGACACTTGGCCGAATGCAGAGTTTACAGTTAACACAAAGGAGATTGCAAGTGAACAAAGAAAAACCTCTTCAGTAATGCAACAAGCTCATGTTGGTTCTAACAAAATTTTTTTACTTTTTTATGGCCTATTGAAAGCACAATTTAATATATGGACATACTTGAAATAAGCAGCTGTAAAAAAAATAACTAGTATCATTGTGCTTAGCAAGTAGGAGTTTAATGTTTAAAATGTACAGGTCCCGATGGCACCTCTTCCCACTAATTTATGGTAGTGAATCATGGACACTAACGAACAAATATAAAGCCAAGATTGCCAGTGCAGAAATCAGGATTTCTTTAAAAGATGGAAGGCAAGATGAGGAGAGACCAAATAAGAAATGCCATATTTTGGGAAATACTAAAAGTGAAGGCAGTGGTAGCAACAATCCAAGAAAGACAAATGTGGATCGCTAGGTGACATTCCAAATGGCAGACAACAAAATACAAAGCGAGACCAACCGGAAAGACGAGGGTAGGAAGAATACGTGTAAATGACAGTTAGTGAGAGGGATATGTGTTGGAGTGAAGCAAGAAGAAAAGCCCAAAACCACAAAGAATCGAAATAATTTTTCACCCTGACCCAATTAGAGCCTTACACCTAATGGTAAAAAAACGGCATTTTGGATTGGAGATTGGAGAAGTTTTCAAAAAAGTTTTGAAGAATCTCTGAATAAAATGTAATGTTTTGAAAACTAGTTTTACTGTCTAAATAAATGAAGTCAATGCAATTTTGTGTTCTTTATATAGGGTAAAATGTTTTGAAATGCACTTCTAATTTTTGCGACTACTAATAAACTTGAAAACTGAGGTTATGTAATTATCAAAGGTGTCACAATGCGCCATACAGTCTAAAATACTAAAAATATCTAATTACTTCATTTATTGGTTTAAAAACAATTCAGACAATTTTGCCTTATTGCAGAACCAAGCAAACATTTAGATTTTAATTAAACTTTCATTATTTGTATGCGTTTTGATACCTATTTTGTTATTTACACAGACTTGTAAAAATAATCAATGCAGACAACATTTCGTATAATTAACAAACAAGCAACAATCATTCATGTTTGTTCACATTTGCCTTATTCAAATATGTATGATTTTATCACCTTGTATGTCCTTTGAACATTTCATCATAATTTTCCAATATTTGCATTTTTATTCTTTACATTTTAAAATAAATATTAATGTTGTTAATTTGTTAAGTAATTGAGTTCTTTTTAATTTTATTTTTTTTAACCAGTTCCAGTTGTGATGTCTGAATCACTTTCAAATTTACTGGCCTACGGGAGTTCTTCAGAAGATTCTGAAACTAATTCAGCACGTTCTTCTGTCTGCCAATCAGATTCAGAGTGTGATATAGAAGAGATTAATGAAAATCAGAAGGCAAGCTCAAGTAACGGAAATGATAACAATACTTCATATCATTCAAGCATGGAAGGTTCTGAAGAAAGTATAAATAAACCAGAAGAATCGGGGAGATGTAATGATAATGAAACTATTGTTAAAACTGCCGGGAAATATCGAGAAAATGCTGTTTCTAGTACCGAAGAGGAGTCTTCCGATAGTGATGAAAGGTAAATGAGAGGTTTATTTTGTCTCGATTTTCTTTTGTTAAATACTCTTGCCCCAAAATTGTTGGAATTAAGCTTGGCTAGAAAGAAATAATGTCAAAACATTTCTTTTATTTGCTTTATTATTGCACCGAAAGTTAATTGTCTTGATAGTTAAGCTGTCATTATCCAAGCTAATCTAAATATAAACAAACATCTTACTAAGGTAAATCCAAGATATATATAACATATGGTATGTCAACTCGCCGTCATTTCGTCAACCAATTTTAACGCGAGCAAAATCTCTGATAGATGGCGCGACGTGCGCAAGCATGATTGTCATTCTACAGCAACATAACCTGTAATAATGAATATTTGCTTTTGGCGTATTTTTCGTAATACAAATTAAATAAACTTTTTCATGATGATAGAGGTACAAGATTCTTTGGCACTATTAAAATGCTAAATTGTGACTCTTCTTTATTTAAAACATCTTTGGTAATAAAACTAAATTGAAATTTTATTTTTTACAGCAAACTAAGGTAACATCTTTTTTTATTTTCATTTAACTTAAATAATAAGAATACAAATTGACCTATGCAAACATTTCTTTTGAGAATTGTAATCAAATTCATCAATTATTTTGTAATATTTTACGGAAAGCAGATAAACTGCAAGCATGGATTGATGCAACAAGAGTTTTATTAACAAGTAAAGACCTTGTGTGCCACTATAAAAAAATCTATATGCGAAATTCAAACCTATTAGACGCTCTAAAGATTTCAAGTATTAAAAAAGAGTAAGTATAAGTCGAATTATATATACTTAATGCTTAAACATGTTTTTAATTATATGCATTAAGCAGGTTAAGTAAAACTGTTACTGGTAATTAATAGCAATAAAGCACACATCTCAGCATAATTTTTATAGCAACAAGAAGCTAAATAGCAACATAAACATGGTCCACATGTGAAAGGGACAAAAATATTAAATACAACAGCAGAACACAGGCTTTTGTACTGAAAAGCAATAGTTTTTTGACTTGATAACAATTATATTATTGTGCATCTAACTCTGTAACAAACAAGATCAATTACAGCAAAACTATCCATGAAATATTTATATTTTAAAAATTTAATTACAAACATTTATAAAATAACAAGGCCATCGATGATGACAACAACGAAGTCAACGATATACCAGACCAATTGTGGTCTGGCAAGGAAAGTGAAGTCGACATCCGTCTATTACAATAAAATCTAAACATAAATGTAATGTACGTAAAGATTGGTTTGACCCTGTAAGTACAGACATATTCATATTTTGGAAACAAAATTCTTTCTGGTAACCAAAGTTTGAAGTTATTTTAAGAACCTCAGTCACTTCCATGAGAATCCATACAAGACCTTCCATGCAATGTCCCTGAAAATATAAGAGGTTTAGATTAAAGCGATTTCATTTTATGATAAATTTAAAAATTACATTTTGACAACTGATTTTCTAAATACCTTATATTGTGATTGAGAAATACATAACGGCCCTCACTCCATTACCATTAGCCACATACAGAAAGGTGGAATCCCTAAAAAGAGCAATTTTAATAGAACAATTAAACATCAAACTATTTACTGGTAAAATTTATCACATGATACGAATGGCGTTTTGCTATCGAAAACAAACCAGAAAAATTAGTTTAGAACTAAGTGTTCATTTATACTACTTACCTGTATATTTGAGAACGCGCTATTTTTTATTAATTCTGGCTTGTTAATTATAATAAACAGGAACAAAGCTGCATAAGAAACATCAATTAAATTCTCGAATGACAATAATAAAAATATAAATTTTATTATTATTAGAAAAGCTTAATAAATTTTGAAGGTTAACAGATGTGGTTTGGTTTGACACTCACGTTTCACTGCTGCGGCATCTAGCGGCGACTTTCGAACTAATGATCTCGTTTCAATTTTGGGTGAAAAATTTATCATGGCAAGCATAGGGAAGTTGACCTACCAGTGTTTTATATATCTTGGGTAAATCCAAATAATATACAGGGTGTCCTGAGTTAGAACGCAATTATTTTAAGGGGTGATAGAAGACATCAAAAGGAACAAAAAGTCTTAATAAATTTTTTTCTATTATTAGGCTTTCGAGTAATTTAGAAAAAACCATTGCTATATCTGGCAACCTTGCTTAAGTATAATCACAGCTGGGTCTTGACCTTGTTTTAGAAAATCAAACAAACTGATGATGACAGCCGCTGTTTAAAAATAATAAACATCCGAAGAGATTAGTCGGGTGACTAATTCTACGAAAATTGTAATCCACACTGTTTTTCCTTAAACAAAATTCGTACGTTGTACGTTAAAGACACGCTGATTCATAGCAAACCAACTGTAAAAATAAAACAACAATTAACCTACATTTTATATTTTATTAATTTCCGGGATATTTTCAAAATTTCTTGATGTATTTGTTTTTTTATTAAAAAATACTATCTTATGTAAAAAAATTTTGATTAAGGCACCTAATTACCATAAAAATAAAGAGTTTTTAATGTAGCCAAAACAAGGTGCCAACAAAATCCCTTAACCTAATTACCTAATTTAAATTAGATAAATCTTCTCTTTAAAAGATATTCTCCTATAAAATCATTAAAAACTGTTATTAAATAAACAGCAAATCGTGCGTTATTGACAAATACACAGCATGATCTCACTCTAACAAATGGTATTATTTACAAAGCTGTGATCAGGCATTGACCCAAATATTCTTAAATTTGCAAAGTTGGTAAGCAAAACGTGCTTTATTTCAATGTTAACAATTTTCCACGTCAGCATTTTGTGCGGATGGGGAGCAAATTTTATTACAAACTTTACAGGGTTGTCACGTTTCTTAATTGAATAAAATGAATTTTTAATTGTAAAAAGAATTCAATTTTACATGGAAACGACATACGATACGATAAAATGTCATTAGGGTTTGCTGTTGTGCTAGATGAGATGCATCTGCCAACAAAGCGCTATAATTAAAGTACTATTATTAACGCGGCAAAATGATGTTAAAGTTTCCAACTTTATTATTTTTTTCTGTAAAAGTAGTATGTTCTAGAACAGTGGTCGCCAAACTTATGAAGCTTCTGAGCTACCGTACTGCTTTTTAATCCTACTGTGAGCTACCAACCAAAACAACTACCAAGTTTTTTAAGAAAATCTTACATTTGTTTATTGCCTATAAACTTACATTTGTAGTAAATATGAAATCAATTTTAATTAAACTGTATATACCTAACAAAAAGAAACTGAAATTGAATTGTACATAAGAAAGAAATTGAAGTGTAGTTAGTAATAAACAACAGATTTTTTTATCAGACTTATTAACTTTAATGAGAAGGATGAAACTCTTTTTATCAACAGCTCAGTGGAGGAATTAAGGTTAGCCAACGGAGTGCTAACGTGATCTACCGAAAATGTCCCCGCAAGCTACTAGTAGCTCGTGATCGACGGTTTGGCGATCCCTGTTCTAAAACAAAGTTGTATAAAACTTTTTTGTTCCTTTAGATGTCTTCTATCACCCCTTAAGATTAATGCGTTCTAACGCCGGACACGCTGTATATCTAGATAAAAAAATAAAAATAATAAAAGTTAAATATCTAAGAATACTTCCAGTAACCAAGAATTACTGAGCTCAATTAGGTTAGAAACTAGTGATGCACCGAAGCAGCTTTTGGTAGAATCACTGAATATATATGGACATTAAAATTGGCTGAAGCACGATAGAAATCTGAGTTTTGATTAGTTTTATTGAATACAAAATTATGTCACAAAAAGAAAACATTGGTGTTTGAAAAATATGTTTCCTACTACGCATTTTACTATAATAAAATAATACAAAATATAATTAAACAGAATTAATAAAAAATAAACAGTATTGGATTATAAAAAAACACGATGTTAAAAACTTAATTAAAAAACATTTTAGTATTAAAAATTTAATTTAAGAAAATTGTGGTGAATAAAAAGTAGATTTTAAGCATTTTCCGGGAGCAATCTAAGTCAAGCACGTGATCGCCGCGTGATTTGTGATGCATTTTCCATTTTCACCCTCGTGATTTCTTTGACCCAAATTTTTCAATTTATTGCTGAATCCCTCCCTTTGCATCATCGTCTAGAAGGACTTGAAAGTAAATGCTTGAAATACTAAAAATTAAATAAATGCAGATGTATATTTTTAAAAATTTGAATTTTTCTTTGTTAAACGCTAAATAATGAGTTTTTCAGTTAAAATGCACTCAAATAAGTCTGACTGCGACAGACAAAATAAAAAAAATCCGCGTCGGCCGGCCGAATAACGAAGCAAAACCGAAGCTTCTGTGCATCTCTACTAGAAACAATTTTTACAAAATATGTTGGAAATGGCGGTAGATTATTCCTCAAATATAGAACACATTTATGGTCCACCTGTGATCAAAAACCCATTTGCCCCCTTCAAATGCAAGGCCACCTTCCATAAGCCTCTAAAATAAATGCAAAAGATCATAGGCATTTTTTTTTCGCAGAATTTTACTAACAAAAGTTGTTCAAAATTGCCCATAAATCCAAAATTTCATTAAAAGCAAAAAACTTTCTCTAAAAATTTAATAATAATAATAAATAATAAATAAAATGTGTTAAATTGCTGAATTTTTATTTACTCATCATTGAAAGGGGCTGATATGAATTGCGAGCTTTTGAGGTAAGGGGTGGTTTAAGGTTGGTAAGCAAAAATAAACGTTGGGGAAAGGAGGGTGCAAAGAATTACATCTTTGCCAATTTTCTTTTTGAATGACCCCTAACAAAAGTTGTTCAGAATTGCCCAAAAAGCTTAAATCCAAAATTTCATTAAAAACAAAAAATTTTAAAAATCGAGTAAATTTAAAAATTATGTTCTCAGAAGTTTGCCATGGATTTTCATCAATAGAAACGAAAAAACAATTAACAAATCATCAGTAAAATTGTGTTTCTTAAGTTGTCTGCAATTAAAATCACTAAAAATAAGATGACATGGCTGCATATTTCACAATGACTTATTATGAAATTTTTTAGAGTAATTTTTTGTTTTTAATGAGATTTTGTATATAAACCTTTTGGGCACTTCTGAGCTTTTGTTAGTAAAATTTCCTGATAACAAAATACTAATTTTTCAATTTAGGTATTGCTTTGGTGGCTTTGCATTTAAAAGGGGCGAATAGCTTTTTAGTGACAAATAGACATAAATGTAATGTGTTCTATCTTTGAGTAAGATTTGATCCAAATTGAATAAAAAAGATGTAGAGGTGGTGCTGCCTAATATGTGACACTCTCAAAACAGAGCCAAGCTTAATTCCAAGCCTTTTTGGGCACTTATAATACTGCATTCTAAAAGATGTCACTCATGTTGTATTCATAGACGTTACTATGAAGGGGCTTAACTAAACAAAAATTACACCCCTACCAAATGGATATGAGCTAGAAATTTTTTATAGTTCTTAATAAAATACCAAATATAATTAATTAGAAAAGTGGTAGAGTTGAATAAAATGAATCAATAAATAACTTGTCTCTTGATTTAATGAAATTTAAAAATAAAAGTATAGTATGATCAAAAAGTCTTTGGATCAGGGTTGCCATGAAATTAACAAGCTATCTATGAAATTATTTATTTCTATTATTTTTGACATTTACTTCACAAGTGTCATGTCAATAGATAATTAATAGTTCAAATAAATTCCATTGTGTGTTCTTTTTATAAATGTTATTAAGTATTACTTAAAATAACTGCAAGCACTAGAAATAATAATAGCGTACGCTAATCTAACATTTTCTGTGTACTATGGGGCTCTGTTTGGCGGTGGCAGCGCGTCGTATTTTCTTGACACAGGTGGCTGTGTCTCCATTAGCGCTACTCAAGATACATTGGCGCTACTCTGTACAGTTCACAAAAACTACGGGCAGCAGAAGTAAATAATTCTATAGATGGTTTTTACATTCCATGGCTATTGCGATCCAAAGACTTTTTCATCATACGATATGTACTAATTACTAACTTTAAAATTCTAATTTTAGCTCCCTCCCCCAAAAAATCAAGACCTATTTACAATACTACCGAATCATTGACTATTCAAATTTACTGAATCAAAATAGAGATTTGAAAATCAAAAATTATAATGCAAAATATTTGCATTATTAAAAATTCAAAGTGGGGAAAGGAAATAAGTCAAAGTGTGACAATATTAAACCCACAAATATAAATGAGATGTGTATAATTCACAGGAGACACTCTAGGACAGCTGTTTCGATCTTTTTAGATCTCATCAGCTAGAGATAGTCTCCTGTGAATTATACACACATCATCCAGGCTTATATACATAGCCGGAAATAACATTAATACCGAGAAATGAATGTTGGGACATCTGTAGAGTCATATACCACATTAAGTGGTGTTCTCTACCAAACAACAATAAATATGAATGGTTTGTCCTAGAGTGTCTCCTGTGAATTATACACATCTCCTTTATATTTGTGGGTTTAATACACTTGGGTTTGTCACACTTGGACTTATTTTGTAAAATTTCCCACTTTGAATTTTTAATAATGCAAATATTTTGTATTATAATTTTTGATTTTTCAACAAACCATTCATATTTATTGTTGTTTGGTAGAGAACACCACTTAATGTGGTATATGACTACAGATGTCGCAACATTCATTTCTCGGTATTAATGTTATTTCCGGCTATGTATATAAGCCTGGATGATGTGTGTATAATTCACAGGAGACTATCTCTAGCTGATGAGATCTAAAAAGATCGAAACAGCTGTCCTAGAGTCTCCTGTGAATTATACACATCTCATTTATATTTGTGGGTTTAATATTGTCACACTTTGACTTATAGAGATTTGAGTTTTGATTACATTTATTGAATACAAAATTATACAACTAAATGAAAACATTGGTGTCTGAGAAATATGTTTCGTACATAATTTGCTTTAATAATATAAAATATACTTAAACAAAATATAATAAAAAATAAACATAACACAGAGTATGAAAAACACAGGACTTAAAAGCTTTACTTATTAATGTATATTAAATAATTAGTTTCATAAGACACGTTTTTAGCGCACGTTTAAAAGACAACCCGAATACTTTATAGGTACTATTTTTTTATTAATTTATTTTTTAATCATTTATAAGAAATAGCTGTTTTAAATAAAATTTCTTCAGAAGATTTTTTGTTAAGTACTTTCACAGTTGGCAACATTAAAAGTTCAAAGCTTTTTAAAGCTAGAAAAATTAAAGCAAAAGATTACTTTTTGTCTAAAGATTACCTCAGGACACCCTATGCGATTATTATGTGACAGTTAAGTCGATAACACTTATTTCTAGCTTATGTCATGACATCGTATCAGTCATCCATTGTATAATAATGTATGGTGAATTTAACTGTATTAGTAAGTTTTTAGCTGTAGAAACAACAAATGATGTTATATGTTTTAATTTATATAATAAAAAATTTTGAAATATTTGCAATTTAGTTTTAAAATAAACAAAACGAGGAGTTATTCTCATTTGGAAAAAATTTATTTAAAATTCGTTACTGTATTATGAGTACATTAATATAAAACATAATCATTAGTAACAGATACAAATTAAGGTAAATCACAAAAATAATACAGTCCTTGGTGAAATAATACCTTAGGTAATTAACTCATTTTAAATTCGGCTTTTAAAATTATTTACATTCAACTATTACAGAAAGTGACAACATAAATTAATCCATCTGCTATTCCAAGATTTTTTGAAGGCGTGACCTCCTTTTAGGAAGATCCACCACCTAGTGAACACATGCTAGTTTGGTATTTTTATTAAGCTGTTTAGTGCTTTACAGTTTTTTTTCTTGAGGTTAAAAAAGAAGAAATTCTAATTTTTTTAATGGATTTCTTAGTAAAATGTCGAAAATCATCAAGATGAATGAGATTTGAGTTTTTTATACCGTTAGAATGTACTAGGTTACCAAAAATGTACCAAATTTAGTACAAATGTACTAAAATGGCAGCACTACCAATCACAAATTTCTAATGCTGATTTTGACTGATATATACCTACTTCATTCCCTCTAAAAAGACCTGATATTCTAGTAGACGAGAAAAGATGCATTGGAAGGTTTTCCCTGCAACTATTCTGCACCAAATATTTGGTATTTGGTTCATCTTTACTGTTAACCTCACGTTAAATAACTTTTGATTTTATTTTGAAAACGATATACTGAGTATTTAATTGTTTTTTATTTACAGTTTTGATGGTGAGCTAGAAGATGAAGGTGCTAAAAGTGAAACAATTAAGAAAGCACCCAAAAAGGGCCCCCGGGGTGATGGTGAGTTAGGTTTGGACGATTTACCACCAGTTCCTGATTTATCAAAACTTGATATTAATGTTAAAGTGGAAGACTGTATTCATATGGGAAATATTACCAGTATCGTGGATAGATTAGGTAACTGTTAGATTTCCATTAACTATTCAAAACAATAATAAGAATCTTAATTCTACATTTCAGTGACAATACAATCTTTACCAAACACACCAGCATATGATTTAGATACTATTTTATTTTTGGATCAAGGTAAACGCCCTTTGGGACACGTGTATGATGTTTTGGGCCAAGTAACATCTCCTATGTACGTCATTCGATTTAATTCAAAGGAGGAAATTGAATCTAAAGGTGTAGCTAAGGGATTGCCAGTTTATTCAGCTCCAAATACTGAACATACACAGTATGTGTTTGTAAAGCAATTGATGAAGTAAGTAAATATTTTATTGTAAGGCAGAACTCAGACAGAAGGGACCGTTTACAATCGTCCATAACCAAAAACTTTAATGGTGACTCACACAGCATCAATCAAGTTGTGATCAAAATATTAAAAATGTCATGCGTTTTTTAAAACATAACCTTAATATATTAAAAGAAAGAGAAACATAAGTTATTATTTGTTTTGCTTTTAAGTATTGAGAAGTTCTTCAACAAAATGATTGGCAATCAGGCAGGACATAGCGGTTGATCAATTTTTCAATGCCCCAGAAATTAACATCTTGTGCTGGAATTAATACACTCACGGACAAAAATATTGTATAGTTTTAAGTGTTTTTTTTTTAAATTTTTTATAGCATTCATTTATGTAGTTTTTATTGTTAAGTGTCTTATTTCAAAGTGTCCTACATAGATTTGTATTATCTACACTTAACAATAACTACATATTACATAACTACATAAATGTTATAGAAAAATTAAAAAAAAACAGAATAGAAAAGTATGCAATATTTTCGTCTGTGAGTGTATACAGTGCAATACTATGAACTTGTCAATTATTATGAATTTGTACTATAATTAGACTTAAATAAGATTATATTTAGTTTATGTAATATTTGATTAACTATTTACAAAGAATACAGGTCACAGTCATAGTTTTGTTTCAAGATTCATGACAGCATACCTTTTATATTAAGAAATAAGTTACACATAACCTCACTTGTGATTGACTGCTCCAACTACACTGATGAGATTTCCAAAAAACTCAAATTTTAAACTGGTCTGTGGAGGACAGTCATGATTGATAGTGGTCGGTCAGCTCAGTGTGATGTTTTACCATATACTTATATGTGTTTGAAATTTTAGACGGTTGTGGACGATTGACGTGATTGGGCTGCCTGAGTTTCCACTAATTAGAGTTAGTTGTAAAGTTTTGCTCATCATATATCTAATAATTTATATAATAATAATAGTAATTTTTATGAACCTGAACCGCCATTTATGTACAATGAGTTTCAAAAATGGCATGAAAGGGAATCAATGGTGCAACTAAATACTGTACTACTCTTGCATGACCTCCTCACAGTGGGTAATATGCATGGGATTCGAGATACCTATGGACACAAATCTCTTTTAAGGAGTTCTATACATGTTACAAATTTGGAATTGATTCAATTATAAATAAAAAAAAAATGCTTCTCTGCTGAACTGAAATTTTAAATAATTATTAGTTAAGATTTTTTTTAGCCAACATTTAGTTTTGGGGTTTTCAAGTGGCTCAGAACAAGTTTCCGTAATGACTTCTAATTAAATAAGGCCTAACGTGTTTTTTCAATTTTTTGCAAATATTCTGGATCATAATAGGCTGGTAGTATATATAAATGGGGTTTTTAATTGCCCACATATTTATTTTAAGGGCTTCTACACCTGATAAAAAATTTGAAATTGATCGGTTACAAATAACAAAAACAGTGGTGTCAAGCTGTGAAGTGAAACACACCGTATATATAGCTGTTCTCTTTAAGTTTTCATTTGAGCCATCAACCAAAAACAAAACTAATAAACAAAAGCATAACAAAACAAAAAGTTCCGGCGGTGGACGACTGGTGTCAGTACATCACTCGTGTTCCAAGGGTCGTGGGTTCGAGGCTCACTTGGGGCGACAGGATTTTTCTAATTGGGAAATTCCGCCACCTCAACTATGGGTGTGTGTATTCGTGTGGCATGTTAGATGGGGGACATATGACCTTAGCTGTTGGTTCCCCCGTAGTGTAGACTTGAAAAAAAAACAATGTAAACAAACAGTTCAAATATGTACTTAATTAATGATAATTTAGACAAAAACTTGAAAGCAAGTAAAAATAAATTAGTGATATAAAGTTGCAAATCAAAGGAGGCTTCATCATCATCAAAATCGGTAAACAAAGGTATGTACTACGCTTGTGACCTGATAGACAGCAGCTTGCAACTGACATGTCAGTATATGTAACAAAAAACGTAAACATAATGTTTTGTTATGCTTTTGTTAATTTTTTGGTTGGTTACTCATATGAAAGTTTATTTTATGGAGAATACAGCTACATAATTTTTTGTATGATCAAATGTTTTGTTTACATGTAAGTAGTTGCCTTTTGAATCACACCCCGTATCACATTTAAAAACCATTGTTTTGTTTTTCATTGATTGAGTAAATTAAGAATTCTTTTTTGGATCTTTGATGCGTTCAGATGCGTGTTCTCCATACTCCAATTAGTTTATATGCAAACTATTGTGAACTTCTCAACAATACATCATGTACAGTTATACGGGCTAGTGCATATTCATTTAAGTACTGTAGCAAGTTGTGGTGGTATTTTATTGAACATAATATTGGCTGAAATTCTTATTGGTTATTGAAAAGGGAGAAACTTTTTAAACAAAAATAGAAATAATCTTATAATTTAGAATGATTATTCTTTAATACTTTTTTCCAAAATTTGCTTTTATGGTTTTCACATGATCTAGAACTCGTAATGACTTTTCTGATTAAACAAGTTCTACTGTGTTTCTTTGATTAGTTGCATTTATTTTTGATTATAGTAAGCTGGTGGTTTATAATAAATGGGATTTCTAATTACACACAAATCTCTTTTAAGAAGTTCTATACCTCATAAAAATTGAAATTGATTAGATTATAAACAACAAAGATATAGGGGTGTCAAGTGAAGTGAAGTTGTAAAGTGAAACACACTGTACGTTAATAGGAATTTACTTTTTTAATCTTGTTACTGTTTCAACTTTTTAGTAATAATTCGTTAAGTTATGTTCACTTACCAGTCGGAAAATTAAATAAAACCGCATAGACTCACTTTTGATTTGAAACTTCGTTGTTATGTCTTCAATAATGGCTACTGTCATAATTCTGCCACTCATCTTCTCGTTTGCACACTGTAAAATCTCTGTTGTGTGTTTTGTATAGAGAAGCGCATTCTTACTTCATAATGATCAGCAAATTGTCGATGCATTAAGATTGAACGTGAAGCAAATAGATCTAGCACACTTTGTATATTTGTATTTATCTATTTCATATAGAAAGATTGTCATTATGCTAGTAGTCACCTTAGGTAGCTCAGTTGGTAAAGTGCTGCTGTGATTAGCATGTCTTGGATAGGGCGGTTAGTATCCAAGGCTACAACAATCAATAATTTTATAATTTGAGAATTACACATTCACTCTCTCGCTTTACAAATCTGAATAAATAAAGCTCTTATCGATCTACCAACAGCCTTTTATTCAAAGTTGTAAAAAACACTACATATGATGACCTGCTGATGTGATATAACTCCTATCGAAATTTCTATCCCACTTCAAGATACCTCGCCATTTTTGAACGACTTCTCCGGGCTCTTATCCATGGTTCAATTCCTGTTTCCTGATCAGTTTAGGACAAATAAGATGAGTAGCACTTAACTCCCTTCATTTCCATATAATGAGCTTACGTAGTGATCGCTCTAGATCAGTAACAAGACAATCTGTCATTGATATTTTACCAAATATACATCAAATTCCAAAACTCAAATTTACAGTGAATGACATACAACTTTTCTTTGCTTTCGTAGAACGTTGTTATCAGCAGATTTCCTGATAAAAGTTAAGTAAAAATGATGTAAAACAAATGCAGTATTTATAGTACATTTGAATAGCAGTAGAAACTTGTAAGAAAATTTTTAATATCAAGTAAGAAAAGTAATTTGCATAATAAAAATGTAAATATGCATAAGTACAACTACATCCTCGAGTATTTGTTTGTAACTCTGTTACCCCCCCCCCCTCTTCACCAATTTGCAGAATAATCACTTGTTCATTAGTCTAATGGTAAAAGATCTATGGTATATATGTATACAGTGTGAGTGTAAAGTCTGGAACTATCGAAATATATCTTTTATTAAATGTTTTTAAAAAAATCCTCAAACACATCAATTTTTGTCTTAAACTTAAATGAGTCATATTTTAGGGTAATTGTTATTTTTATATTATCTTTTGTTTATGAGTTTTATGACATAGCGATTTTTTTAAATGGAAACCCTATCTTTAATGGTGAATTTGGAAAGAACATAAAATTCTAAGACCAAATACAGTACAATCGCGATAATCGTAATCTCAACCTATGGTAATTTCAATTGGAAGATATAAAACATTAAATTCCTTATACTAATTTTAACCACATGTGATTCTTTTATCTCCATTATTTCAACCAAAGGAATAATATACCTGATAAACATTCTTATTACTCATTTTTTCATTCATTGCTGTCGTTAAAAAATTGCTGGTTGATTTTATGCAGATGATCCTATTACAGCTGTAAGCAATGTTTTGACTACTCCAGTGGGTTGGTCATTTCCTGTTATTGCAGTGTTTATAACTTATGGTTATAAATTTAAATAAAATAAACACCTGAACTTTTCCATTCAGCATTCTTCATTATTATTATTAATTGAACATATTTGTATATATTAAATTAAAACTTAATTAAACATTTTAATTAACATTTACATAGTTTTATTTATATCCCAGTAATTTCATCTGGCCTGGTTTTTATTGGTTCAAATTACAGCGATTGTACTGTATACTAAAAAAAATATGATACTGTATTTTGAAATCTTGGAGGTAATTACTTTTAAAGTTTTCACAAAATACAAATATTAATCAAGAGTTCTATGTTTTAATAAAAAAACCAAAGGCGTTTTCTAGCGATGAACCGTATTTATAAATATATTTAAACACGGTTGGACGGGTATATCATCATTTGAGGAAGTCGCAAGAATGAAGCATGTTAAACCACTATTTTGTAAGTGTGGTCTATTCAAAGAATCGTAAACGTAAAGCATAACCTATAAATCAACAAAACTTTTCTGCAAGTGTGTAATACTGTAATATGTAACAATAACTTTATTTTGTTACAAAATAATGGATGTTAGATGTATAATTTTGACTTGTGTAATTACAAATTGATGTTATTACAACCAAACAACTCAATGTCAAAATCAAAAGGCAGTTAGTGCACAGGTCACTGGTTTGAGTACATTTTCCACTACGTTTTAAAACTGTTTGAACCAGTTGCATGTATGACGTCACCGTTGCATCGCTAGAATGATATATGGTGGATTCCATATCGAGGGCATCAGATCAGAGGGGCGTATCCGCCAAATGTGTGATCTTCAATTTATTAGGTCGTATTGATTTCTGGTATCGACCTGCGTGTTGTTACATACGGGCGTATGTTTTGTAAGGCATTAATCTGGCCTTACAAAACATTCGCCCGTTTGTGACAACACGCAGGTTGATACCAAAAGTCAATACGACATAAAAATTGAAGATCAAAATTTTGGCGGATACGCGCCTCTGATCTGATGCCCTCGATATCAAGACAGGCAGGAGTGGAAAATTCATCTCTCAGAATTTGATTAAATTTGAGTATGTTATACAGGATAAAAAATTAAAGACACCATATTTTTCTTTTTTTCTGAAAAAAATCCAATTCTGACTTATAAGTGACCAAAGTTTTTCCAAAAACTGTAGTTATTTT
Organism: Agrypnus murinus; assembly: GCA_929113105.1. NCBI lineage: Eukaryota > Metazoa > Arthropoda > Insecta > Coleoptera > Elateridae > Agrypnus > Agrypnus murinus. The sequence goes on along the minus strand of OV816025.1, from coordinate 35,732,823 downwards.
CAAGTTCGAACATTTTAATAGGAATATCTTGAGAACTACTACAGATATTTGAATGCAGTTTTTTTTTTGTCTGAAAGAGCACATTTTTCTCTTTCATTTGAATCATATTAGACAAAGATGTGTAAAAAACAACGTGTCAGTGAGGCAAAATATTTTATTACAATAAATATTTTTTTTCTCAAAAACGCCAATAAAGAATTTTCTAATTTTTTCACTGGAGGTGCAAAACATCATCTACTTTGAGTATGTAAAAGCACAATTTCCAACTTTGCTAGTTATTAATTGTGTGTATGTATATTAACATACGACCAAATACAATCTAATAAACTAACAACTATTAATAAAAATCCATATGTTTAAACCATATAAAGTACGAGGGTAGATCAGTATTTACGGTCCCTGACATAGTAGGCTTTGCATGATATCGTCACTCATTTTTCTATGAGAACTGTCATTACTAATTATTTGTTGTGTCAAGTTTTGCGTAGGTGCGTGTTGTTCTTTGAAAGTTATTAATAATTAAGCTGGTCGATAACAGACAATTTTTAAAAATGGAAAAAAGTGAAGTCAGAGCGGTGATAAAGTATTTGCAAAAAAAAGGATTAACACCTACTGAAATTCACAAGGATATGACAGACGTTTTAGGGGACTCTGTCCCTTCTTACCAAGTGGTGAAAAATATGTCTCGTGAGTTTAGATTAGGCAGAACAACTTGCGAACATGCGAAAGGTGCGGGACGTCCAGTCTGTGTCACCGTTGACAAAAACATCAATTTGATCCATGATATGGTAATGGCAGATAGAAGACTGACTATTCGCCATATCGCGGAAATAACGAACATCTCTTATGGGTCAGTTGAAAATATTTTAAGAAATGTTCTTGATCTCAGAAAAATTTCGGCGCGTTGGGTTCCAAAGATGCTGACCGTCGATCAGAAACGCTCTAGAGTGCTGCATTCGGAAGCCAATTTTGAGTACCTGAAAGCCAATCGGAAGCAATTTCTCACTCGCTTTGTGACTGTGGATGAAACATGGGTGCACCATTTTGATCCTGAGACGAAAAGACAAAGTATGGAGTGGCATCACAGAGGTTCTCCACCTCCACGCAAATTTCGAGTTCAACGGGCGGCTGGAAAGATTATGCCCACAGTGTTCTGGGATGCAGAAGGAATTTTGATGATCGATTATTTGCAGCGTGGACACACAATAACGGGTTCTTATTATGCAGGGTTAATTCCAAAATTGCGCGAAAGCATCGACCGAAAAAGACCAGGAAAGTTGGCACACAAAATTTTGTTCCATCAGGACAACGCTCCAGTCCACAAGAGCTGCATTGTCATGGCTGCCATACAGAACGCTGGCTTTGAAATCCTAGAACACCCTCCATATTCACCAGACCTGGCACCCAGTGATTACCATCTATTTCCAAAATTAAAGGAAAACCTGCGTAGAAAAAAATATAGAGACGATAATGAAGTTATGACCGCAGTAAATGGCTGGTTTGAGGAGCAACCGGAAAACTTCTTCCTGAAAGGCATTGAAGCATTGGAACATCGGTGGACCAAGTGCATTGAAGTCCAGGGAGATTATGTTGAGAAATAAATAAATAATGTTTTAAAAATTCTTTCTCTTTCTATATCAGGGACCGTAAATATTGATCTTCCCTCGTATGAGCAACACCAGAAAATTATATCAAATTAATAACAAGTGTCACTGTCAAAGAACTCTGATTATTTTGTACATTTTCTGGTGTTAAGGTAAGTACTCACAGCAGCGGATCCGCAGGCGGATGTCATACGATTGGTCGGTTTGAGTGAAATCGACTCAATCCGACCAATCGTATGACATCCGCTGCTGTGAGTACTTAGCTTTATAATACACATAAGTTCAAAATTCCAAAGGCACCTTTGATAGAGTTACTTTTTGCTCATATTATACCTACTTAAACTTGATGATTTAAAAACAACTGTTCAATTTGTTCTGTTTCTATTTTCAAAATTAAATAAAATCTTGCACTAGATCCACATGGAGTTGGCAGCTTTAAAGTTTTCAGAATGTTATTCACTCTCTGGCATTTACGACATGGATACTCTTCAGAAGAGGCATATGGAAAAATAGTTTTGAATTTGTCAGTAACATCACATATTTTTTTCATAATTAATTTGTCTGTTTGATACTGAGCGTTTTTATGTATTTTAAAATAGTCCACACATTTGATTCTTGATCATGAGAGAATATTTTGTAGTGTGTAGGTAATCATGATTAAACATCAGCGATGTATTAGATGTCACCAGCAGATTCCATACAAAACTGTTATCTATTAGTATTTTAAAATGGAGCATTTTAAAGTTTTACTTGAATTTGTAATTGTATCTTTTCATATTGATTTTGATTACATTAACCAGAAGTGTACAATCAAAAAAAGTAACAACTGCAAAAAATCTTCATTGTCTTTAGCCAGCTGTAGCAGAGCGCGATCATAAAAAACACATTCTGTTTCTATTATTTTATTAGTTTATATGCAGTTTTGTCAGTTATTTTAGTATTTATGGTTTTTAATTAGTTTATTACCCAATGGCGGAGGACCTTTCATTTCCTTCCTTTTAAAAATATGTATTTAATCTACAAAAACATTCACTACATCAATGAAATCCTTAAAGCTTTTAAAATTTAAATTCTATTACATTTTTGGATTTTCAGTTGCATTTAATCAAAAATAATATCATAAAAAGGTTTTATATTTCTAATGATGAGGAACTTAAGCTTGATTATACTTTAATGAAAAAAATGATCATAAAAAATTCAAAAAGCAAAGTTGGAAATATTTCTGGATTTCAAATTTAATCATGATTAAGTTAATTAGAACTTAATCACGCTTTGTGAAACCGGCCATAAGTTACAAGAAAGTAAAAACTTCAGCGTTAAGTAAAAAAAGCACAACAGAACAAATGAATAAATTTAGTGATGCACCAAAGCGGCTTTTGGCCGAATCACTGAATACCGAATATTTGACCAAAGCAAAATTGAAATTTAAGTTTTGTTTTTTTATGAATACAAACCTATATCACAAAAAAAAACATTGGTGTCTTAAAAATACGTTTTCTACTAGGCATTTTGCTTTAATAAAATAATATAAAATATAACTAAACAAAATTAATAAAAAATAAACAGTATCGGATTATAAAAAATACACTGTCAAAAACTTAAGTAAAAAACGCTTACTAGAAACTACAGCCTAATATAATAGCAATATAATATATAATAGTAATATAATATAAAAAAACTTTCAGTATTTAAAATTTAATTTAGGAAGATTGTGGTGGACAAAAAGTAGGTTTTCGAAATTTTCGGGGAGCAAGTCTAAAACAAATGAACACAACATACAAATGCACACTGATAAAGCCTGTTAAATAAAATAAAACTTGGTTTATATATTTCATATAAATTTTAGAGTTCTTAAAGGAATACCTACTATATCTTTTTTATTAATTATTGTTATGGCTATTATCGTGCATACTAGTCTGAACAATATATGTACGCTCCCGTTGCATCATCGTCTAGACAGGACTTGAAAATATTTACATATTGCGATTGTAGGAATTAAATAAATGCTGATGTATTTTTAGAAACTTAGAACTTAGAAATAATGAGTTTTTCAGTTAAAATGCATTCAAATAAGTCAGATTGCAGCAGAAAAAATAAAATAATCCGTTTCAGCCGGCCGAATATCGAATCTTTCATGCTACTTCGGCCAAAACAGAATCTATTAAAAATTGGCCGAATATCGATTCAAAACTGAAGCTTCGGTGCATTTCTAAATAAATTCTTGTGTTAATAAATGTGTAATTATATCATGAAATTTAAACCATTAAGAGAGCTGATGTTTTAGTTCTAAAACTCTCCAGCTAGAAATTGTAGGGGGCATCAACTGTATAATTTCAAATCCAGTGTAGCGCTAAAGTATATCCATTAATACAAGAAATGAGTCATCACAAATCACGTGCTGAAAATGGATAAAGCTATCCGGGATCAAGCAGATACCATTCACTGAGAGCGTGTCATACAAGGATAGTGCAACATTTAGTTGTGTCCCCGAATCATTGTTATACAATTTATGAAGAGTAACTATTAGGGTGGACATTATTTTGCAAAAGTTAAAATTCTTTAGGTCCTCCCCCTAGATCTCTTTAAAATGTCAAAAAAATGAGCTGTGCAAAATTTCGGCCCATTTGGTCAATATTAACCTGTGCCACCGAGAGGTTACATTTGGTCAATATTAACCCGTGCCACTGAGAGGTTAAGTTTAAATGGGATTTAACATGGATTTGGTGCATTTCTAGAGATTTTTTGGCAAAACTTTTTATCTTTCTATGTTTTAACTTGGAAATTTATATACTTATGTTGTTGGAACTGCTGAACACGAATATGATAAAATTCAAGCTGTCAGAAACCCATTTGAGAGTTGACCGCTGTCAAAAAAGCGTCATTTCACTAAAATGAGTATATCCGAGGAACTGACAAAGTCTTTTTGGCTTCAGATTCGTGTTAAGCAACTTCAACCACATAAGTACACAATATTTCACGTTAAAACACAGAAAGATAATAAAGTTATGACACAAAGTTTCTAGAAGTGCTCCAAATCCCATTTAAACTTTATATTGACCAAATGGGCTGAAATTTTGCACAGCACATTTTTTTGACATTTTAAAGAGATCTGGTGGGGGGAAACTACAAAATTTTAACTTTTGCAAAATAATGGCCATCCTAGTAACTATACTAAATATGAGTACAGATCATTGCGATCAAGGCTGTATTCAAGGGGGGGGTAGGGGGTCTGAACCCCCCCGAAACTAAACTTAATACTAATAAATGAGAACAAAATAAAATTATTCCTCTATACTGCTTCCCCCCAAAAATAAATTCCCCCAGAACCCCCCCCCCCTTAAGAAATTAAATTCTCTAACTCAATCAGTCATGGGCACCGACAGGTAGATGCAAAGGGGTATACTGGCATGCTCCCTGGATCCAACAAGAAAAATGGAAACAAAAAATAAGAAGAAATATAATAACCGGCTGCAGATCATCTGAAAGTCTTGTACTCTCAATAACTGCATAAATGTACTAAGAAACTAGAAAGAGAGGAGTATAAATAAACAAGCGTTGCAGTAGTTCATACTGCGAAGGGCTACCTGCAAAATAAGACTACATTCGACTATATTTCCTAAAGTATACACAATATCAATTTTGGCAAAAAAGTTGATTGATTTTTTTAAGAGGTACATTTAAATGTAGTATCGTTAGATTCTTGTATCTCACCCCAGCAACATTTTAACATGTCAAAAGACAACCGCATCTTTGTGAAATCTTATTTTAAAATGAAAATACAAAATCTTTGATGTAAAAAAAATGAAATTGGTTCATGGGCTGCTGAGATAAATGGGAAAATTCTTTAAGGTTGCAGATCACACACAGATTCGTTTTTCTGGTTACATTTAAAAACTATGATAGATAAATACCTCAAATTTCTCGACGATTCAGAGAATTGATGGGAGAAACCAATGAAATGTTTTCTTTTGTTTTATTGTCAAAAATTAGAGTTTTTTTTAAATAAACTTATGATTGATGTATTTTTTTAAAGGAAAAAAAAAATAGTATACATTTTTCACTTATTTGAAATATACAGTAAAGCCTCGTTGATCCGAATCTACGTTAATCCGAATATCATGATAATCCTGACCAGCAATTTATTTACATTGGTTTCATTGTAATCCGGATTTAAGGTTCTGATAATCCGAACTTTAGAATTAATTGTTTTTATTCATCAAGTTTTGTTTATAGTAACTAATGCAATGGGTATTCAGATGTGTAATTTGATACAAAACTACCGTTGTAGATAAGATAAATAAGATTTGATTTTATTTATGTTTATGTTATATTAATGACTGACAAATTCTTATTATAAAAAGTCACTTATTTTTTAAAAGTGGTTACATTGCAACTTCACAATTCATATTAGTTACAAAGGTTTCAATTAAAAAAGAATTATTGATACTTCTTTTATGAATTATGACTTGATGTACCTTCGGCATACATAAAAAGATTTTGTGCTAAATTTAAAAATTGTTAAATGTAAAAAGACCGAATTGTAACTTTAAATATTATACATTTCCAGATTTGTTACAAAATCTGAAGGATCATATAACAAACTTAAAAAAACGTTAAAACCTGCGGAATATCCAGAGATGGAAGAAAAGATGTTTGCATGGTTTTAGATATGTCACTGATATCCTCCGAACTTTTTGACGAAAAGGCAAAGCATCTTTATCCAGCACCGTGCGGTGCATACAACAGTGGAAGCAGTCGCGATACGACGTATGCGCTATCACGTGCGAACACATACATCGTATTACGACTGGTTCCACTGCTTGGTATACTCTGCACGCTGCTCCCACTTTAAAAGATGTTTTAAAAACGATAACGTCAGGGCAAGTAAAGATTGGATACTTACTAAAGACTGGATAAAAAAGACACAATTTGCAAGTGCTAAAAACCACGGGAGAAAAGCTGTTCAGTGATTCGCACGCAATGAAGCCAGTTAAGAAGCAGTTGCAAAGCGGTGGCTTTGCACTAGGCGGTAGAAAATTTGAAACAATTGGGATGTCGGAAGATTTAAAAAAAATCATATCTAATGTATTAAAGTTCAAAAAACACGAAACAAACAAAAATCACCGCCTTTTTTTAATGATATATTAATGCGGAATATTATTTTTTGTGTTTTTAAAACAGTTTTTGCGTAAATATTTTTGTAGTTTTATTTATCTTTAAATAAATGTTTTTGCAAAATGTTTTAATTGCATACAAATAAAACATAGTAACCCTACAGACGCCCGGAAACCGTGATGATTCGGATTGCCCCTTTTTAATTAGTCCGAATTAGCGAGACTTCACTGTATGTGAAATCTTTCTTGCACTAGTGAAATTTGCTTTGGTTTAAAAATGAAACCGGAAATAAGATTTGCAACAAATTTGAAACCACCGCCAAAGCTGTTTAAATGTGATTGGTCGATTCTAATAAACTCCTATTACAGTGTTTAGAAAACATAGTCCAGACTCTTTTGAATAGATGTCGCTGTTGTGAAACAAAATGTCTGACAAAAAGAACATTAGTTTTGAGATCAAAACAAAACACATGTTTATTTTACTGAATGACCAAAAGGGACTAATAGTTCCTGTAAAAAGCAATAAAATCTCAGTCCGTTCTGTTGATACCCTTGCGCCTTGCTACCTTTCCAGCTGTGTACTATCTTATTTAACATTTGTTGGATATGAAAGTATGAATATTGGTGCTTTCCAAAAATTATAGAATTTCGATAAATTTCATGCAATCTTTTTTTACCATTTACTTCACTTTTATCTTACAAAGTTTATGGAATACACAAACCACCGATACTTGTTTATACTTGAACATTGGTCGATGTTGATGGCGAATGTTTAGAATTAATTGAAGTAATGCAAGATCATTTAAAAAATAAAAGAAATAAAACATAAAGATGCTTTTTGCTGTTATTACCCTAAATATTACAAGGGAAATATACTACATGCAACACAAAACTGCAAATGTGACCAAAACTGCAAAGACTGATTTTCTACTTCAAGATAACGTTTGAATGTCGTTTTCGCGCTGAGAAAATAAATCGGCACCATCGGCGTACATTTAGCCAGTGCTGATGTTTGAATTCTTTTATTTAGCTGTGGGTTCTTTACATGTGTGTCTTGTATCAATGGCTTTGTATATTCCTAGTAGTTTATAAGAGCCACTAGATTTGAAATAGATTTTATTATTTGAGTGTCAACTGATAATATTTTTGATAATTCGTCGTACTCTATTAAATAGCTTTATTTCTAATTTTCAGGATGAAAGGCAGTGATGCTTCTTGGAAAGGTGATAATGAGGTACCTCCAGAATTCCTAGACTTCTCGGATGATGAAGCTGAATATACATTTGGCAAGCAAAGTCTTAACGAACAAGACATCTTTGACAACAAGAGGAAGCGCAACAGTGCAGAAAAACATAAAATGTTTGAAGTTACCATGAATCTCAAGAATAAAGTTGACACTGCACGTCATAGGATGCGTGATTCATATGAAACAACACAAAAACGATATATGCCACAAAACAGTCAGCCTGCCTTCTATTATCCTGTACCCCCTAACATTAACCAAATGAGGCAACAATGTGGCACAAGCTTTACAAGGTTTCCACCTCCACCAAACTTCACACCAACACCAAACTTTGGTGGTTTTGTAAATATGGCTCCTATGTTAGGACTGAATCCATTTGCAAGCCAATTTGGACATGTGATGCAGCCATTTTCTCCACAGCCTCAACCTTTCCCACCTACTAGTTATGGTCCCCCAAGCATTCCACCATTGCCAGCTATGCCACAACATGTAATGGCTCCACCTCAGCCGCCCCCACCTGGTTTTGGTAACATGGCAGTGTTACCACCTCCTCCACCGCCAAATACATCTGCCATGAATATACCAAAACCACAATTAAATGTACCTAAATCATCTCCAAAGTCCCCTCCAAAAGTGCCGCCTAATAGTGGTGTAGTGCCGAAAGTTCAGTCAATTGGACATAAACCCAGAAATCCTGGATTACCAAAGTTGTATATACCATCTCAAGCTGATTATCCACAGCAGTATCCACCTACTTTAGGTCTTCCAAAAGCAAATATACCTCCTCATCAGTATACAACAAGTGCACCTCCCCCGCCACCTCCAAACATACCTGTAACAATGCAACCACCTTTTGGACCTCCAGTGCCTCCATGGCATTATACTTTACCTAGAAACCCTGTAAATGTTGGTAATTTTCGACCTGTACGTGGCAATGGTCGGCAATATAAAAAACAGTAGTTGATTTATTGTATGAATTTTTATTTGTTTGTTGTTGTTTTTTATTTAGTTGACAATTTATTTTATTTCTTTTTGATCAATGCATCGTTACAACACATAAAATGATTTCAACAGTATTACTTATATGTGCGTGTATTACGTATGCTCACTAAAATCGATTGGATTTATAGTTTTTTGTTTTTTGAAGTTTTATGACTTGCATATTATGGAAATTGGAGTAAACTGAAGGAATAGCTTTTTATTTCTATATAATATTGTTATACTAAAAATGATGCAGGTGTTTACTCAATGCTTTTCAAGGATTATGCACAAAATATAATGTGACACTATTAGAGTTTCCTGAACTTCTCGGTGTTTAGAAAATTGCAAATGTTTAGGATTTAAAAGTATGTACACACTTGCTAGTTTTCGTAATTGGGGTTTCATTCAAGTTTTTAAACTGGTGCAATGCATTTACAAGTTACAAAAAAAAAATTGTAGCAATGTTCCTTTTCATACAATTAATATTTTTTATTACTGTGTATTCAATAAATATTTTTATTAAGAAGTGTCTTTTTTTTTGTTTTCTAAATCCATCTTGACATGATGTAAATTGTATTTGTGCCGGGGCAGTTGCAAAGATTTTCTAGGGAATTATAATATACAACATAACCTAAACATGGCCGATTTAAAACTCACATACTCAGCTTTCGCTGTAACGTCTGTTATTATTATGAAAACATAAACAACAAACCACCAGTCTTCACAAATATAAACCACGTGGCGTAACAACCTAAATAAAACAAATCAACAATTTTTGTTAGGTTATGTTGCGATATGCACTGTATCATATTGCGCACTTTTTGCATGACTATTTTGTACTTTTTAGAACATGTTCTAAAAAATTTACAGAACAAAGATTTTGTTACAATGCTACGATGCAATCCTTTTTCAGCAAAATTTCATATGAAATTTAACATCGTGTCAAGACGATATTAAGTTTAAAAATGAAACCAAAATAGTTATCGAGAATTGAGAGGTAAGTATTATCTGTTAAATAAATGTTTCGTTTAGTAATAGTATACAGGGCCAGATTTAGTAGTCTTCTGCTTGCCTGTAAGCCCACTCTTCCAAAACTGAAGTATTCACATCCAAAATGCATATCAAGTAAACAATGATAAGAGGATAACTGCACTGTTATTGGTCAAACAGCAATAAAACATTGCAAGTGCCGGGAGAAAAAAAATTGATTCAGAAGATACTTAGATGTAAAAAAAACACTCCAGGTATCACTAAATGCATAAATCTTTATTTTAATTTCTTAACAATAAATAGTAAGTGACAAACCCGAATTGGTTGCAATATGATTTTTCTGAAAGTCTACCGCATTGAAAAGAACTTTAGTTATATTTTAAATATTAAACAAAATACATATTAAGAATTCGCAGAAGGGAAAGTACCGCATGCCTTTCAAATGTACCGTGATCTGTTTATCAAATTACCAGTTTTCAGAAATTATTGTCGTCTGGATTTGTATAAAAGTTCCTTAAATATGTTCTTACATTTCTAGTCTACCTTCAAATCGTTGGAAATATGACACCACTCGTGTAAGAATTAATTACACCCAATTGCGGTAAAAGACGAATTGGAAAACTAACATAACAATATGCAATTACTAATTACCGTTAGGTGTAAAAAATAAATGCCATGTTTCTTTGCAACATCTGTTTTAATATACTTCAACCTATTATAAATCATTCATGTTTACGTCGGTTAAAATTTTTAATAAATTTCCTGATCAGATCAAAAATTTAGAAAATATTAAAAAATTCAAATGTGCACTAAAATCGTATTTGACTGACAACTGCTTTTATAACCTAAAAGAGTTTTGGAATACTGGAAATACTGCGACTGCTTAGTGTTTGAAATGTGAACTCCATATCTATATTATCTTTAATTACTCTTTTAATATGTTTTACATCTACAATGTTTTTATAATATTTTATATCATACACACTACATGTTTTTTATCCTATTTATATTTACACAATATTTTAATTTATTAATATGTATGTTTTTTATTGTATTATTCAACGCCACTGGCACCAGAATAAATGTTTATCTTATCTTATCTTATAAACACAAATGCATAGTTAAGGTTTTTAGATCGGGTTATATTTCTAAACAGTATTTATATAGTCAGTAATAACTTCCGACCACATTATTTATGTTAAACCATGCAGACAGCCATAAATAGCTTTTTTATGTAACGTACAACAACAATTTTTAAAAGGCAGGTACATCTAAAAGGATATCACATTTTTAAATTAAATTTGTACAACTTAAGGCAGGTTAATGTTACAGGCCCGGACTCGAAATTTAATAAAACTTTAAAATTAATTTTCTCGAAAACTATTCAATTGAAGAACAAACTTTATAAGGAAAATTTGCTCTACTATCTTCCACCTATCTACCATTCAGCCAAAACCCTTCAATTAATTTACACCCTATACAGGGTGATTCAGAAATAACTGATATCCTTTAAATGCTAGGAAGAGGGGAGGCAGTAGGTCTAATTTATCTTGACAAGTAGGTCAAAAACGAAGTTTTCCAGAAAATTAATTTTAAGGTTTTATTGAATTTTGGATCCGGTTCTGACCTTGGATCCCTTTGGATCAAGGTAAAGCTCTACTGCCTCCCCTCTACCTACCATTTAAAGGATTACCTTTATTTCTGAATCACTCTGTATAGAATTAATGAAGGATAGATGCTGAAGGATACAAATTCATGAATTTTGGATCCGGTCCTGACCTTAGATCCTTTTAGATCCAAAATTCATTTTCTGGAAAACTAGTCGTTTTTGACCTATACTTGTCAAGGTAAAGTAGCTCTACCGCCTCCCCTCTACCTACCATTTAAAGGATATCAGTTATTTCTGAATCACCCTGTATAGTGGAGAATCGTCAGATTTATATCCTGAACGAAGTCGCCAGTGATAAAATTGTTACTATATCTTTCTAAATGTGTTTTCGATACTACATATTAAAATGTTTATTTGTTGATCTTTCTCGCATTTCAATTTTTTAAATGAATACTTAATAATGCTGTATATATGTATTTTTTAACTGTAAAGTTGAGGTTTCAATTCTTAAAATTAATTCTTTTAAGATGTGAAATATGTTTGAGGTCTCAGGTACAAAAAAAAACAAAGAGAAAAAATTCACGATCAGTGGAATTATACCTAGTATAGTCTCATAAATATTGTTACAACTTTGAATGCACTCATTGTGTATGAAAAACTGAAAGTATTCATGTAATGTTACTTGATATTTGACAATTGAGGTTTAGGGTTTATGTGCACAAAATTCTTTTAAAATTAGTAAAGCGTTAATAATGGAATGGGGCTTCAATGAAAATAAAATTATTGTGATTGATCTTTGCAAAGTGCAGCATGGAAAGAAGTACTATCTTCAAAATCTTGTAGCCACTTGGTATTAGCTAAATGTTTGTTTACCGAACTGTCATATTGTTGGTGGATACTGGTGGAGTAGAAGAGTGCCAAATATCTAGAGACCACGCACTGTATGTACGTCACAAGCAATTAAAGCTATCAAGGACCGAATCAACTGAAATTCACCTTAAAACCAAAAGATTATGTTGACATGAAGACTATCAATGGCACATATCATAAAACAAAATTTAGAGTTAGGTGCTTACAAAAGACACACCAGGTACTTCTGTACCATTGACTCGAAGAAAAAAAAAGAAAGATAGCTTGTAACAGCTTTTGGCTCGGTACGCTGATAGAAAGCACCAAAAAAATGTTGTTCACAAATGAGAAAATTCTCAGTATAGAAGAATGTTACATCAAATGGAATGACAAGAGTGTGTGCTCAGCCATCTAAGGCAGTTTCCAAACTTCTACAACTTTTGCGGTTTGCTGAGGTTTCAGCTATGATGGGGTCACAGACATGCATTTATGTGAAATAATAAATGAAAATATCGGCCATAGTGTAACAAGAATTAGCCTTAAGGTGCATTTTGAAACCCTTCAGCAAAATGTTTTTCAACAATCGAGAATGGATCTTTCAACAAGGTTTCGTATCAGTCCATAATGCAAAATCGTCACAAACATGGCTCAAAAACAACATACCGGACTTCATCAGATGAGAGAACTGACCCTCTGAAGCCCAAATCTGAATCTGCAGGACTACAAATTGTGGTTCCTTTTAGAGAGAATGATTGCTCTAAAAGACAAAAAAAGTATAAGTCACTAAAGAAATTTGTTGTCCACGCAGTGTCCTAGTTTCCAGTGTATGAAGCACATGCTGTAATAGTCAATGTAATAATAGTAATGTAATATTAGTCATCAAATTGTCTTGAGGGCTGTGTGAAGACAGATGACAGCCATTTAAAATAATTACTTGGTATTTGTTTGTTTGTTTTTGGGCGAGGAATCAGGATGGCGGAGCATCCTTCGTACCTCATGGCACCGATTGCTATGATCATTTGGCCGACCCTACTAGAATTTAGCCGAATCTGGGGGAATTCCACCCCCAGTAGGGATTTTTAACGTGCCAAACATCGCATTGACACGGGACCTACAGTTTTACTTCCTATCCGAGAAGAAGGCATGTTTTAAATTTTTCTCCGCTATGAAAAATTACCTTCTCGGCCGGGGATCGAACCTGCGATCTTTGGATTATGAAGCAAACATGCAAACCACTAATCCACCGAGACTGGCTTACTTGGTATTTTATTTCAGTAGTCAAATAATGAAACCATGGTGAAGATATTAAAGAAACCATTGTTGTTTTCATTTTATAACAAACGAACTGTGTAGCAGTATTTATGAGACTACTAGAGGTAGTGATAATAGATCAATCTAACGTTTTTCTACTAATTCTGTCATTTTTACTGTAACTTCTACCGTAATGTATGGAACTTCAGCATTCAGCAACCTTTGCAAGTCCGCCTAAAATAAAAATAGGTACTTTTGTTCAATGCTTCCACGATAATGCAAACTTCAATGTCGACACACTTAATGGAAAAGGAATCTTCCATAATTTCAGATCTATTCAAAATGTTATTCCTAGTCATCGTATAGAACCAATGAAACATTTTGGAGAAGATTCCATTTAAGTCTGAATACGCAGAGAAAGGTAATATTCCTCTTCAGATGTACACTGCCTCTCAGTTGAAACTGCACGATAGATTCATCTTTTAATTATCTGATGCCTGAAAGTCTTGATGCCTGAAGAAGATGAAGCGTTAATAGATTGGTTGGGGGAGAATCAGTCTGCGACTACCGTAGAAGCAGCTCAGCAAACGTTCCCAGGATCGCAGTCAACGGCAAAACGTCGAATCCAACAATCTGAATTAAAAGATTATTCTGCTGCTAATAAAATTGCACTACAACAGCACCATAAAGAAGCCAGACTTCAGTTTGCAAATACGTATGTAAATGAAGGTGAAGCCTTCTGGGAGCACCTAATTTTTTCAGAAAGTTTTTCAGTCCTCTCATGACGGATCTGTACGAGTATATAGACCTGAGAATATGCGATACAATAAGAGGTATGTAAAACCAATCGAAGTGGTAGGTTTTCAGTAAACATTTGAGCGTGGATCAGTTGTCTAAGTCCTGGTGTTTGCTGGATAATCAAAGAAAAGTTGACTGGTGCCTAGTACAAAGACATTTTAGAAAATATGCTGCCTTTTGTAACACAGATTTTTCAAAACTATTTTGTTTTTCAACGTGATAATTCTTCAATACATACATATTGTGCATGAATGGTTTAATGTAAATCATATTAATACTCTTCCATGGCCATCAAAAAGTCCGGATAGTAATCCGATCGAGAATGTCTGGGGGAAAAATGATAAATCAGAACAAGTACCTAATTTAAAGTCCACTATAAATTCTAAATTAATTACTTTGAATTTTTTTTAAATTCAAGAGTAATAATGATTTTCCAGGAAGGAATGGTTTTATGAATATGTTTTATATTTCTTGACCATCATTTCATCAATATATATCCAATACATCCGATTATAATACATTATATACTGCTTTAAAAACCTTTGTAGACAATGCTATATCCTTACACAGGAGAACATATATCGTCAGTGTCGGATTGGGCCGCCGGGCAATCGGACAAATGCCCGGTGGGCACCCCTGGAGACCGAAAAGTGGGCCCCCAAGACCCCAGAGCAATTTGCAAAATTCAGGTTTTATTAACTTTTGACGAATAGCCAGACATCGTGAATACAAGAATATAACTGCCCGTTAAAAATTTAAATTAAATTAAAAGTTAAATAATTAGTAATAGTTGTTGAAATTGAATAAAACTTCATGGGATTCAGTCCTCAAATTTATTTTTTACAAATTCATTAAGACATTTCGATAACGATTTGTTTTCTCTATCAATACCTAGAATATACAAATTACAAAGAATTAGACCATTAGTTCTTCTTAATTCTATGCCTTTCTATTGTTAAGTGTAAGGCCATATGTACTTTACTGTTCTTTCGTGCACTTTTCTCTCCATCTATCTTATGTTGTTTGTCTGATTTCTTTCCATTCGATTCCTTCTGTGTCTGTCTCCATTGATTCCCTCATTCCAGTCTTCACCGTCCATATTTACTCCATATATTCTGGTTACCAAACCATCTCAATTGTCCTACTAACTTATCATATATTGGTTTGATTTTCAATTGTTCTCTGGTGGTTTCGTTCCTAATTCTGTCTCTTCTTGTTTTGTTTTCTATTTTCCTTAAAAATCTCATGTCCATTGCATAGATTCTGGATTTATCTTCATTATCTTTTATACCTTCCCTGCTTTTCCCAGTTTTTCACTTATTTCTCTGTCCATACTATACTTTTTTTATTTCCATACTATACTTTTGTAATTTCTGGTTTAATATGCTTAAGTTAAATTGTAGGTTTTGTTCTGAATCAGCTAAAATGATCATGTCATCTGCGAACATTAATTCTGTTTTTCCACTTCCTCCACCTTCCAGTATCCTATTTTTAATTTTTTCATCTTGTTTCTTATCTCTTTAACTCATCCATCACTAACGTGAACTATAGGGGGCTGAGGACACATTCCTGCTTCACTCCTTTTTCTGTTGTAAAATTCTTCGATTCTTATGTAATGCCTTCAGTACTGGACCAATATAAAATGTAATATATTTAAAATCGGGGGTTGAAAACCCCATTTTACACTCCCAATTTAATAACTCGGGAAGTTTTCCGTCAACTTGAGCGAAATTCATGTTGGTGGGGGGGGGGTTTGGGGTTC
The DNA here is from genome assembly GCA_929113105.1 of Agrypnus murinus. Lineage (NCBI taxonomy): Eukaryota > Metazoa > Arthropoda > Insecta > Coleoptera > Elateridae > Agrypnus > Agrypnus murinus. Next base: position 35,716,622 of record OV816025.1, on the reverse strand, counting down.
CTGATTATGAATTCAATGAGAAAATTAAGAAATACAAAATGACGGATCCAAAATCCATATTCCAAATCGGCGCAAATTTATTTGCAAAAGATGAAGGAATTACTAACAAAAATGAGCCCTGAAGAGTTCAAGAAGTTTAGAGAAGGATATTCAACATCAAAACATTTGGATCAATATTTTTTTGACATTTCAACAGACCGAACCATCATGAAGTACACGAGTGTTTCAAGAATTAGCAATTTTTGACCTGGAATTCATATTTACCAACTCCCAAAACATAAATGATGATATCTTCCCCCAAGACTAAAATATAAAAAATCCAATTTTATTGTATGAATTTTACCTGATTACAAAGTTTCTGTCCGCCATTCTTGTTCCTACTTTTTAACTTGCAATCTTTAACTTTGAATTCATATTTACCAACCCCAAAAACATAAATATAATATCTTTTTGCCCATAGGACTTAAATTATTGCAATTACTTTGGATTAATCATTTATTTACAATTCTTTTTTTAATTCTCCAATAAGCTATTAAACAAACAAAGATTGGTAAATTTTAATTAATAAACATTTTAGTATTGGGTCTTAGCAATACAATGCAAAAAGTTTCATCCATATATAATATAACGAGATTGTTCGGGGTTTATATCCTACAAAGTGATCTTGATAGCTAGCGCCAGTACCCGGTACGAATTGCTAATTTAAACGAAGAAAAAACCTGACATAAAAGCAGCTCTCTGTTGCTATGAAAACAATTTCAAGGTTCGTACCCACATTATTAAGTGAATTTAATTTTTAAAGTTTCGCGGCAGTGTTCACTAGTGAAACTACGAGTATATTCACGGTTGGTCTCGTTTATGCAGTTTACAGAAATCAAATATCTTAATTAGACAGTATTCTAAGCAATTTTAAAATTTACCCAGTCAACACGTAACATCGCTGACACATCCCATTGATATCGCATCGCGACATGCAGTGCCGTAACGAGGGTATGGAGCGCCTGTGGCGAGTGTCTAACTTGCGCCTTTCCGTAACCCAATAATGACAAAAAATTTAATGTAGTTAAATTTTACTAAATGCAATACATTAAGTACTATTAACCTCATCAAAATGAGTTGCCTGTATGTACAATAATGTATTTGTCAAGGTATTTGTCTGAATAAATAATAATCTATAACCTAAATAAGAACAAATTTTTATTCATATTCAATGACGACAAAATAAAAAAATACAAAACATAGGTATATGTTAAAATAATGTAATAAAAACATAAAACAGTTCAGCATATTTTCCACAAAAGAGAAAATATAGTATAAAAATAATTACAACAAAGCTACAACGAAGCTGATATTATGAACGAGGAAACGACCAACAAAGACTGCAGCGCCTTGCCTACACACTACATACACAGTATAGATCAGCGTTTCCCAACCGCCGATCCGTCAGAAATTTTTGCCGGCCCGCAGAGAAATAACAGTATTTTTGAGAATTCCGAAATAATTTTTTTAATTCGTATTAACCTGGAGCTAATGTAGGGTCAAATGGTTTATCGGAGTTGACGAAGAGTAAAATCTGAGTAAATTATACGGAGCCGGCGCTTACGTGTCATAAATACGTGATATATGTATATCGCGCCGGCTCTCTACCTATGTGGTTGGATAATATCCAGTAATAGGTAATAAGGAGGATCTCCTATTTTAGAATTTTTAAGCGGGTTTAACAAGCACCGATCTAGGCATTCCGGAATCGAAAGAATTTTCGTCTTGCGTCCCCGATTAACGCGCACGATCAAAAGCCGGGTTTCGCGGTGCCGCAAAACTTGCTTCGATCCGGACCGTTTTTTTGTGTCGATGCGTTGGGTAGTTCCCGTCTCAGATTTGAAGTCTTGACTGTCTCCGGTAAACCGTTTAGGCGGAGGCAGCAAAAAATGTCCCCGCCTTGCGGTAGGTCGGAGCGAAAATCTGACCGCGGAATCTTTGTCATCGCAGTACCGCAATCGATTTTACCGGAAATTTTTTTTGCCGACACTATTCCGGGGCCAGGGGCTAGGATTGACATGGGGTTTTTGGGGGCGACCGAACATGTGTTCTTGCATTCTATGTCACGTGGTCTGATACGAGCGGTGCAACTGTTGGTTGCAAAGCTAAATTTTTTATTTGTTTTTCATCCGAGATCGTGCTAAAGTAATATCGCCGCTCCCAGCCTAATCGGGTTCCTGGTGGAAACCACTTCTCGAGGTCTTATATGATTGCCTCCTGGGTCTTTTGTGCCCATTCCCGTTTTTGACCGCCGCTCCCGAAACCCACTCGCCAGCGTTTTCGGTTATATCTGCGCTCGCTGCCGAGATATCTTGTTATAGTTTTGAACGATGCGATGGACCGCCCTATGTGTCTATGTGAACCTGGTTATGTTCGGCGTCGCACCCATCCTGCGATCGTTTCTTCATTTGGCGAAAAGAGAAAAGTACCGGCCTCTCGGTATCCGCTGATTTCGGGCTGTTTTGGTCGTTCGAGGTTTGGTATACGGCAAGCGGATGAGGTACTATAACGGTAGGTGTTTACCAGAAGTTATATTTATTCTTGGAGTTAGTAAAAAACGTGTTCATTTAAGATATCTTTTATTACTTCTTATTTATTCTTGTAACTATGGCAATCACTTAGCATCCAATGCCTTCTTGAGGTAATATGTATGTAATGACTGTTTTTATGAATGAATATTATTACATGACACACCGGGTAAAAAAAGGCTGAACATGGACCAAAAGAAATGAGCCGTGAGTCAAAAGGGCATTTAATGCATTCCTCAACAAAGAAAATAGCATACATTATTGTCGTACTTGTATGTAGCGGCATGTTTAATGTATACTAGCTACAAAAAATTTGAGGTCGTTTGCATCTTTTCAATAAAATTCTCTACATGCTATGACAATAAAACTTATGCTAAGGATTAGGTGCTAATAATCAAAGAATTGAAAGTCCTTATTTTTAATAGTAAAAAGGTATTGCTGAAGGCGAAGTAATATGGCAAACTTAACCTAAGCAAAACAACTCGGCAAATACAACATTGAACACTTGAATTAAAATTGAATAATTAAATTGAACATATAACACTAATTTTCAGCATCAAGTGCAGTTCATCTCTTGAAGGTATTCTTTCTAGAATGAAAACAGAATGCGAATGAAAATTTTATTCATGTAAAATAAGCAGGCTTAAGTCTGTCTATTGATACGGGTTGATCTAGTCCTTCTAGCATAAAATATACTTTGCAGTTCTGTTTATCACTTTATAAGGGCCAACATAGGTGTCTTTAATGTTTAAGTCATGTGTATCATTTCTAACATAAACATGTGTACATTTATGTAATTCTTTGGGAACGAAAGAATTTGATGTCCTTGTGAAAAAAAATTCTGATTGTGTATTTGATATTTCATTCGACGAAGAAATTGAGGTATGCGGAAATCTTCATCGGGTTTCTTTTCTTCAAAGAAATCTCCGGGTAAACGAAGTGCAGTTCCGTACAACATTTCTGCAGGTGAAACATCTAATTCGGATTTTATCGTAGCTCATAGACTAAGTAACACCCATGGTAGGTTCTTTAACCAAGAAGATATACCACTGGTGCGTATGACCTGTTTGAGTGTACAATTGAATCTCGCAATTATCCCTTGGCTTATGGGATGATACGCGGTGCAAGTAATGTGTTTTATCCCTAATGTATTTGTGAAATGCTTCCATAAATGAGAATGGAATATTTAAGCATTGTCTGTTGTTATATAATGGGGAATTCTAAAGCGTGTTATCCATGTGTTGATAAAAGAAGTTATTACTGTAGTTGACGTAGCATCCCTTAAAGGAATAGCTTCTATCCATCTGCTGAAGCGATCTATTATAGTCAATAAGTACTTATAACCTTCTGAAGGTGGCAAATGTACTAGATCCAGGTGAATTTTTTGGAAACGTTGCTCTGGTTCTATAATTGGTTGCAGAGGAGCTTTCGTGTGACGAATCACTTTGTGGCGTTGGCAATCAGTGCAGGAAATAACCCACTTTTTTATATCTTGGTTCATAGAAGACCACAGATAACGTTGGGAAATCATTTTCCTTGAAGCTCTGATATCAGGATGCGCTACATTATGTAGTTGTTGAAACAACTTATAGCGAAATGGCTGAGGAACGTAAGGTCTGGGATTTTTCTTGCTTACATCCGCCCAAATAGATGATTGACCGGGATTTTGAATTTGAACCAATTTGAAATTATTGCACTCTCGAAGATGTTGCAGTTCTTTGTCCGTTTGTTGATTCAAGTTGACGAAATTCGCGTGGCAAGTATGCATCACTAATATTGTTCTTTATTGCCGTACATAAAGGTTTATGGTCAGTATATATATGAAAGTTTCTGCACTCAACATAATACTGGAATGTTTTTAGCGAAAAGTAAATTGCTAAAAGTTCTCGTGAAAAAACACTATATTTTTGTTCCGTAGGGGTTAGTTTACGTGAACAAAATGCTAATGGTTTCCACATGCCATTATCCAGTTGCTGGAGTACTCCTGCAATTGTGGTAGATGAACTATCAGCTGCAATACTAATTGGAGCGTCGAGTTTAGGATGAGTTAGTAGTGTAGCATTGATTAAAGCATTTTTAGCATTGTAAAAGCTTGTACTTGCTTGCTATTTAAAATGATAGGTTTTTGAGAGGCTTTGCCTGGCATAACGAGATTATTTAGTGGTGCTAATATTTCAGCACAGTTTGGAATGAATTTATGATAATACGAAACAAGGCCAATAAAATTCCTAAGGTTCTTTTGATTAGTAGGCAATGGAAATTCTGCAATTACTTCAACTTTTATAGTTTGTGGTTTAATTCCGCTAATATTTACAGTGTCCCAAAAAGTCAATTTCTGAGACACCAAATTTACATTTATCCACATTTACTAGAAGCCCATTGTCTCTCAATCGTGAAAAGACTTGTTGCAGATGATCAAGATGTTGTTGAGCATCTTTACTAAATATTAAAGTATCGTCTACGTAAAAAAATATAAAAGATAGTCCTGATAATATTGTATCCATGAATCGGCTCCACGAGCTTGCTGCATTTCTTAAACCAAAACACATTCTTTTGAATTGGAAGAGGCCTAGCGGTGTGGTAATCGCTGTTTTGTGAACATCATCAGGGTGAATGGGGATTGCATAGTACGCCTTCTTCAGATCTATTTTGGAGAAAATGGTAGCGCCTTCTATTTTCCGGGTGAACTCGCTTAAGAATGGTGTTGGATATCTGTCAGGAACTGTAATTAAATTCAACCGCCTATAATCTCCGACCATTCGATAAGGTTCCGCTGATGGTGTGTTCTTCTTATTTGTCACCAGGTGGATCGGTGTGGACCAATCGCTAGCTGATCGTTCAAGAACACCTGCTTCCATGAGCTCGTTCAAGTGTTTTTCTAGAAAGAGTAATTGATTAGGATTTAATTTTCTAGGCTTAGCCCTAACAGTAGAATTAGTTTCTGTGTCAATTTTATGAGTAATCGAATGTTGGATAGGTCTGTTGTAATTAAAGGGTTGTAGTAATTCAGAAAACTTCTTATGTAATAGGTTTGTGTAGACGTTGCGATCATCGTTATTGTTACCAATTTCTGAGGATACCTGTGTAGGTAGAGAAAGGTTAGTAACAACCAGGGCCGGCGTAAGCTTTTGCGGGGCCGGGTTTAAAAATGCACTTGACCTAAAACAACTTCTAAATAAATTATTTATTAAAAACACATTATTATATATTACAATAAGATCATAAGTAGCATTATTTACGAAGTACGCGAAGCCGCGTATGAAGAAGCGAGTGATTCATTTGCGCGAATGCGTCGAAGATGACCTGGCTCATCGGGCTTTGCACAAAATTTTTTGAAACAAACTTTAACAATAAAAAAACGTTATTAACCAAAATCTGTAATACTGTTTCGAATTCAAAATAAACATAAAACCAAGTAGGCAGTAGTATTGTCTTGTTTCCAATAGATGGCGCTCGTACATTTGTCAGTGGAATTATTATAGATTACTAATCCTTCTCTTGTGATTTCTAATATCCAAATGGGGAAAATGGCATTTCCTAAATTAAATTTTAGGTATAATTATTAAAGAATTTCCCACCAAACACTTGACCAAACTGGTTCCTAAAAATCAATTTTGAAGCGAACGCCCAAAAGTAGGATTGGGAGATCAAAAGTAAAAAAAATGCTTAATCTCCATGGAAATGAATAATAATTGTATTAAGTTTCTATGATTGCCAAATGGTGTAATCTACAATTACATAATTTAGTTATGTTACGTTAGGTTTAGATTTAGACTAGGTTAGGTTAGATTAGTTTTAGGTTAGGTTGAGAAAAATCCGAATTTGCTTTTGCATAGCGTTTTCGTTAGGACTGGCGTTTTTGTGGAGGTTAGGATGGTAGCAATTAATTTTGGAGTCTTAGGGGCGTTTGAATATGCAAATCATTTTTGGGGCGGATGCCCCGAAGGTCCCAAATTTGGGTATCAAAAGTAAAAAAGTGCTGAAGCTTCATGGAAATGAATAATAATTATACTAAGTTTCAACGACTGCCAAATTGTCTAATTTACAATTACACAATTTAGTTAGATTAGGTTTAGTTTATATTAGGTTAGGTTTAAGTTAAGGTAGGTTTAGGTTAGGATAGGTTAGGTTAGATTAAGTAATGTTAGGTTACGTTGAAAAAACTGGAATTCGTTTTTGCATAGCGTATTGCTTAGGTAGTGGCGCTTTTGTGGCGGTTAGGTTGGTAGCAATCAATTTTGAAGGCTTAGGGGCGTTTATGATTTTTTTAAATGATTTACATATTCGGAATCAGCATAAAATTTCCGTTAAGATTTCACTAATTTGGGCAAAAAATGTTTGGCGGGGGAATTCCTAGGGGAATTATTTTTAGAGAGCCTAAAAGGGCCAGTGCTTTTTGCAACTTTTTGAAGCATTAGTGCGCGAACACTACGTTTGCTTTTAACTGTTACATTCGCAAAATGTCATTTTGAAAGTGGTTAGTTTAAAAAATTATTTCTGGCTATTTTTGTTGCAAAGTTTTTAATCGCGTCATCAAGATTTACGTAGGTTGAATGGTAGGAGTTTGCTTTGCCAGTCGTTAAGTGACACGAAAATATCGGTGTGACTACAGCAGCAGAGAAAGCGCGCGTATTTGTAAGTTGTAACATGGCGCCTTATAAAGAGCGGGGCCGTCTAAAGCGCGGGGCCGGGTTCCGGTGAACGCGTTGAACCCGCCTCGCGCCGGCCCTGGTAACAACGGTACTGACCTGGTTACCATGATCATTATGATCATTAGAAGACGTGTCTGCAGCTTTTGTCGATGTTAAATTAGATGTGACAGTTTTATTGACACAATCAATATTTAAATTATTTGTTTGTAAAAAGTCCAAACCAAGGATAGGAAATGTGACATTAGCTATCAAAAATTTCCAGGGTTGGCGGTGTATATAAGAAATGTCAAAGTCAAGTGTCAAATCTACTGTACCTAATATGGGAATGTTCGTATTGTTTGCAGCTTTTAGGTTATCAGTAAAATTTTGTTTGGTTGTATTTTGGAATAACTTAACAATCTTTGGTGTTATTATAGAATATTGGGATGCAGTGTCAACGACAAAAGAAATATTGTTAATCGTATCTGTCAATTCGAAGAAGGTTGATGAGGCTTTGGGACAAACTCTGCTATCCCCATCATTTGATATAGCAGAGCTGATAATTAGTTTTTTTCTGGTAGGAACAGTTGTCTGTACATTTACGGGCATTGTCTTGGAACCTAGCGTGGTAGTAGCACAGCCTAGATACCTTTGAGCAGTCAGCACTAGTAGCAGTATTAACTCGTGGTTTATAATTTGTTGAAACACGAGGGATTGACGTGCGAACATTTTGAATTTGACTTAGTTTGCCAGAAAGGTTTTGTATTTGATCGTTTAGTTGGTCAATCTTATGTTGTAAATTTGTATGTAATTGATTAGGTTTTGGAGTCTCGTGTAATTCGTTGATCACATCAAGTCTTTCTACAAGATCTGACATAGGTAAATGTAATAAATTTATTGCTTGAATGTTTAAATGGTTTGGTAATTTCGCTATTAGAAAATCTTTGAGAATTTCATCGTCAAAGTTCAAGTCCTTTGACAGTGTTCTAATGGCAGCCACCAATTCCTTGACTTTGCCACTGTATGTCAAACTATCCAGGAGTTTTGAAATTCGCGAAAGGCGTGAGCCTACATGAAATTTTTTTTTGGCATTTTTCAAAACAGAATACGGTTGTCTGCGAGGTACGTTTACTATGAGATCTTGGTGGTTAGTCATAACATCATTAGGCAAGTTCAAGGTTAGAATATCATATCGTATGCGTTCATCGTTTATATTGAGATGAATAAAATAACGGTCTAATAAAGTTAACCAGGATTCTATATTTGAATTGTCAAATGTCGGAAATGAAACATGAGCAGCCATATTTAATATGAAATTGAATTAAGTTATACTTATCTTGATTAAAAAAAGGTATATATTCCGATATTGGTTCAGAATCGATAAGCTAGCGATTGTCCAATCAATCCAATTGTAGATCCCGTAGTTGGTTGATGCAGAACTAAGTGCTGTTAGTTGTATGCAGAGGAACCGACTAGCACGTGTTGGAAGCAGGACACACTATATAGCTTGATTCAGATCTTCTGATGTGTTCGATTCTTCTCGTTGATTACTTATCGTCGAAAGGTCTCCAGTTATAACGGTAGGTGTTTACCAGAAGTTATATTTAATCTTGGAGTTAATAAAAAACGTGTTCATTTAAGATATCTTTTATTACTTCTTATTTATTCTTGTAACTACGGCAATCACTTAGCATTCAATGCCTTCTTGAGGTAATATGTATGTAATGATTGTTTTTATGAATGAATATCATTACAGTACAAAAACTGACTTTTGTTATTATAAAAAATGGATATTTATTTATTTTAGATTGTTCTTGTACAGTGTAAAAGTAAGGTTTATTTTGTGAAATGTTTTCTTTCATTTTTTACATTATCGCAAGCAAATGCTATGTCGTTTGATGGTCCGTGAATGAAAAAGGTCGTATCAACGTCACCTGATTTCTCTTGACGTTCTGATTGGCTGAGCTTTTCGTCTCATGTGAACGCGGGCTAAGAGTGTAAGAAAGAGAGGGAGTGTGATGCGCGCGCATCATATATATATATATATATATATATATATATATATATATATATATATATATATATATAAATCTATTAATATCAATGGAATAAGCCTATATAGTTATTTTTATATCTGGTTTATTTTATTTGCCAATATTTCGAAGAATGTTATTTTTTCTTCATTTTCAAGGCGAAAAATTAACAAGATATTAAACTAAACTAGTCCTAATAATTATACAAAATAAAATTTTTAATTACAATATGTCTAAAATTCAAAAACATCTTAGTGTTATTGTTTCTTAGAATTATTCGAAAAAGATAAGTGATAAGGTAGAGATAACGCGAACGAAAGGTATTATATTTAATAATTTGCTTTATTGTAGCATTTTACTTTTCGTTCCCGTTATTTCTACAATCTTTTACGGATAATTCTAAGAAACAAAATAAGAAGAGAAGAACCAAAATTGTGGAAGTTGCCCATATTTTAGTAGAAGATCTATTTCTTCGTTTATCTGATAAGCTTGAAGCTATAGTAGTAAGCATTGTTTTAAAACGAAGTGGCGCTTGTTTTTTTTATCTTTTAAATCATGTATTACCCCGCCCCTCTCCGACTTCTTGGGGTTAGCCGGCAAAAACTAAAGCAGTGTTATTTAAATCAAGCTGATACTTCCAGCACAGCTATATTTTGGTAGGATAGGTATTTATCTATATACAAATAGCCTTTGTGTTTCTGTAGGTTATACTGTAACAACTAAAAATAATAATCAAACAATCTTTAAACTGCTCTCCTTTAAATTTTAACTATTTGCACTTGTTTATTTATTTATTTATTCCAAACAGGCAAAATGCCTAATTACATGGAATTTAATTATAATATGAAATATAATAAACTTAAAAGTTAATTATCTAAATTGAAGTATCATAAAAATAAAAAATAAAGTAGAAAATAAAGTAAAAAAAAAATAAAGAATTCGAATGAAGAATCCTGTGAAGTGGTATACAATAAATTTAAATTTCATATATAAATGTATGAAATTTACATTGAGTTTGTTAATTACTATAATTTTAGGTTACTTTGTACTTAAATAATATTACCAAAATATTTGAGGATGTTAATGATTTTGAAAGTATTCATATACAAGGTTTTTATACTTACTAAATTTTATTAAAAAAAATATCAAAATTTAACAGAGACAGAATGTAATTGATTAATTTCAGCATAGTAATTAGCGGCGAATGAAGTGTTCGGACAGCAGGAGGCACCATAAATAATACAGGATTTCTAAGCAACCGTCCCAGGACTTTAAATCTAAAAAGGCAAAGGATATCTGGGCAATCTGTCAATCCATTTAATATTTTAAATCCAAAGGTTAGGGAAGGCCTTCGGTTATATAAAGTCATAATTTTATAAGAGTTCCTAAGATGATTAGATATTACTATGTTATAATCAGGATATGTCCCAAACTGCTTAAAGTAGAGATACCTTAAGAATCTATTTTGTATTTTTTCAATAAGCTCAATGTTTTTAGTACTATGTGGATTCCAAATAATAGAACAATACTCAAGCTTTGATCGAACTAATGCAAAATACAATGTTTTAATAGTTGTAATATGCTTAAAATTAAATGAATTTCGTATGACATAACCCAGTGTCTTTCTAGCAGCGGCGGTAATTTTCTGTATATGATCATTAAAAGTTAGTTTAGTGTCTAAGGTAACACCGAGGTCATCAATTGTACTTAGTTTTTTTAACTTTACATTGTTCATGAAATAGTCACTTTTGATTGGATTTAGGCTATTTGTAAACGTGATTGTAGAGCATTTACTTGTATTAAAATATAATTTGTTCGTTAAACTCCACTCAACATATTATTTACATCATTTTGCAATGCGATAGCATCATCAGGTGTATTCACTGCAGTGTAGATCTTTATGTCATTAGCAAATAATAAATACTTAACATTTTTAATCACATGTGCAATATCATTAATAAATATTTAAAAAAACAGGGGCCCGAGGTTGGAACCTTGTGGGACACCTGAGTTGGAGTTAAATTGTTTTGATACACTATTGTTAATCTTTACATAAAAAGATCGATTTTTTAGATAAGATGATAATAACAGTAGAGTGGGGTTAAGAACACCATAGTTTGACAGTTTGCCCAGTAGTATATCATGATCAACACTGTCAAATGCCTTTGCAAAATCTGTGTAAATTGCATCTACTTGCGTACCGTCAAACGGGGTGGGTCGGGACTAGGGTGGTGACTCGGGACAATCCCGCCTAATTTTAAATTTACATCTGTAATGGCGATATTAAAGAACAGTTTACGTTACAAAATTATGAGGTGTGTTCACAGATGTCGTTGCTATCGGAATAAGTAACAGACGCATTTGAAAGTTACCGGTAAGTTGCTTGAAAAAAATTATAAAAAATTACTGAAATATCGTTATTTTGAATAATGTAAGATAGTTTCATTTATCTAACACATTAATAATATTTAATTTATATACATATATTTTTTTATGGAAAGTCATAATAGTGTAGGTTGAGGTTATGTAATTACTTGGGCGCTAACACTTTTATTATTTTTTGTAGGGCCATTATTATTTTTCTTTCACTTTTCCGGGGTCATTCGGGACAATGCCTCGAGTATACAAAGCACCTCTGGGTTCTAGGAAAAATCGAAATTATGATCCAGAAAATTTATCGACGGCAGTCAGACATGTAAAAAATCACAGGATGACGCTCAGGGAAGCCCAGGAAGTATACGGTATACCAAAATCCACTCTTCAGAGACATGTAAAGGGAAATTCAAGTCTGTGCGGTGGACAACGTGTCTTAACAGAAGCTGAAGAGGAGATGATTGTAGAAGTAATTACAGTTGCATCAGAATGGGGTTACCCTTTTGAAAAATTGGACTTAAGACTTTTAGTTAAAGGTTACCTAGATAGGCTCGGTCGCAGAGAACAACGTTTTCGTGATAATTTTCCAGGCGAAGACTGGTGCGAACGATTTTTGAAACGACACAAAAGAGAATTATCGGTTCGCCTTAGTGAAAATATAAAATGAGCTAGAGCTGAGATTTCACGAGAAACAATTAATGAATATTTTAACAATCTAACACTACAACTCACTGACGTGCCTCCTGAAAACGTGGTAAATTACGACGAGACAAACTTTGTCGACGATCCTGGCCGAACAAAAGTTGTGGTTAAGAGGAAATTGAAACACGCGGAAAGAATAATGGATTCCTCTAAAAGTGCAACCTCTGTTATGTTTGCGGTATCGGCATCGGGGGCAATGGTTCCGCCCATGATTGTATACAAAAGCGAGCATCTGTATGAAAACTGGACACGTAACGGACCAAAGGGTGCCAGATATGCTCGTAGTAAGTCTGGATGGTTCGACCAACAACTTTTTGAGGAATGGTTTCATTCTATAGCTTTGCCATATTTTCGGCGATTAAATGGGCCAAAAATTTTGATTGGTGATAACCTAGCAAGTCATCTGTCGTATGCTGTGGTTCAAGAATGTCAGAGGCAGAATATAAAATTTATTTTTCTTCCTCCCAACAGTACACACCTTACTCAACCATTGGATGTTGCTGTCTTTGCCCCTATTAAGAAAACATGGCGTAAAACTTTGACTTCTTGGAAGAAAAAACATAAAGGATCGTTGCCAAAAGAATTATTTCCCAGTTTATTACAGTCTGCTTTGTCAAAAATCGAAGTAAGCAATGTGCAAAATATTATATCTGGTTTTTCTGCTACTGGCATAGTGCCTTTAGACAGAAACCAAGTTCTGAAGCGTCTGCCTTTAGAGCAATCTATTGAACAGAGAAACGAAGCACTCCGTACATCAATGACGGAGATGTTTAAGGAAACGAGGAACGCTCAGAAACCAACGACATCTAAAAGAAAAAAAATTCATGTTGCAGCTGGTGCGAGCGTAACAGAAATAAGTTTCAGGGAAAATGTAGAAGATGTAGATGTAGAAGATGAGCACGCTGACATTGTTGAAGACGAAGATGCTGACATTGTTGAACATGAGGAAGAATCAACAGAGCAAGAACCAAGAGATAAAGAGACTGAACATGTGAACATAGAAAATATAAAAAATGATGACTTTTTGGAAGTGCATTTCGAAACAGAAAAAAACAAAAAAAATTTTTTGTGTGTCAGGTCAGCAATATAAACGATGATGGTTCGATTGTCGTCAACTGCTTGAGGCCCAGTAAAGCCAAAAATTGTTTTATATTTCCGAACATTCCTGACATTTGTGAGATAGACATCGCACAAATAACAGCTCTACTTCCAATCCCAACTATACGCAGAGGACGACATGCATTTCCCTTGAACAGGAAAATGAAATCCTACAATTTCTAATTTTGTTTTTTGTGTGTTTCTGTTGATTTTGTTACCTCTCTACTTATTTTTGAGAATTTTGTTTTATTTGGAATTTATTTTATATTAATATAAGTTTATTTTCATTATTTAGCCTTCATTCATGTTTAAAATGACTGATATCGTCATTACTTTTCGCAAAAATTTCATATTTTTTAAAAAATTAAATATTTGTCCCGAATCACCTCAATATACGGGGTGATTTGAACAATTTAGTGTATTTTAATACACTGTCCCGAGTAACCCCAACTGCTGGGGTGGGTCGGGACAGGCAATTAAATAAAAAAAAAATGAGGGAAAAGTTTTTTCATTACAATTTTTAATGTTTTGCATAACAGAGGCTTCATAGGCTTATAAGCCAAAATTACAATTATCTAACATTTGTTATAAAAGAACTGCGAATAAAATTATGCCGAATCCTGTCCCGACCCACCCCGTTTGACGGTACATTCCTCAAAAGCATTTATATTTCATTAGTGAATACTAACAGATTTGTAGCAGTTGATCTGTTAGGCATAAAACCGTGTTGATTAACAGATATGTTCTTGCCGATATAGTTAAATAATTTCGTAAATAAGATTTGTTCAAATACTTTAGCTGGAGCTGATAAAATAGATATGGGTCTGTAATTTTCAATGCGAATCTTCTCCTTCTCTCCCTTTTTATGAACAGGACACACATACGTTTCTTTCCATATGTCAGGAAACGTATTAGATGTTATGGCTAACCTATAAATATGTAACAAAGGGACTTCTAATAAGGGAGCACATGCTTTCACAACATACGGTGGTATTTTGTCTGGACCAGTTGCACGTTTAGGTTTTAATTTATTAATGGGATTGACATAGTCGTCATGTGAAATTTCATCTATTTTAAAACAATCATTAGTAAAAGCATTTGTATTGTGCTCCTCAATATTATAACTGGCAGGTTGGTCATCATATATAGATTGAAAATATTTAGCAAATGTGCAAATACATTTGCTTGTATTTGCAACCTCAGCTTGTTCAATAATTTCATTATTATAGGTGTAACTTGCTGATTGAGCTGATTTCTTTTTTGACTTGATACAATTCCAAAATCCATTTATGTCAGTAGTTATATTTTCTTCCACACCAGTAATGTAATCCTCATACGCCTTTTTTGTTAAGACTTAGTTTTTTTCTTTCTTCTTTATAATTATTGACTAGTTTATTTTTCCTATAATAATTTTTCAGTTTTAAAGAATCAATTACACTTTTATTAAACCACGCAGGATATTTAGACGTCTTACAGTGGTATCGTGGTACAACTTTATTTACCTTTTCATAAAAAAAATCAGTAGCGTGGTGTCCCTATTGAACTGGATGTGCGATATATTGCATAGCAAATAAATAGCGCTGTGTAAATTACAAGTTGATATAATACATTACATTCGAAAACTACAGGATGATATTTGTTTTCCACTAGATCTAACAAAACCTCCCACTGTACATACCTACCTTTATTTTTAATCTGAATTTACCAATACATAGAATTAGATTCTTAAATATCAGGCGTCAGTGCCTTCGATTTTATTTGCCAATTCACAAGTTTCCATATTTTGACACAAATTTCTAATTTATAAAGGTTTTCAATAAGTTGGCCTCTTACTAGGCGTTCTGTACTAGTATATACCGTATCCATAATATACACCCGGAATGCCTGTAAGATTGGCCTGTTGTCCATTTATCCGCATTACAAACATTTGACAGGAACAAGGAGTGGTCAGAAGACAATGGTAACAGGGGTAATATGCTTTGGAAGGTTTAATTCTGGAATGAGAGAACCTATGGTCTGTATCCAATGCTGTGTCGGGGAGCACTAGTATCTGAGACTAGCTTGTGGGCAGATCACACGGCGTTCACTCATAGAACTGGTCGTTGTCTACCCAATCACTTTGTCTGGGTAACGCATGACTCAATCAGATTGTAATGTGTGGTAGAGTTACACGTAAGTTTTCTCGACAATGACTCTAAAACGTTGCGAAGGAAACTCTGCTAACAAGAGGGTCCGGTGTGGGTGGATTGATTCATACCTGACATCAGGGTTTGATATGGAGCTAGTTTTCCGCTGTCTGATATAGACGAATGGAGGATAATTAAGTGGGTTTATCCGGATTGGAGAGATAGGGTCTCGACTCTACTAGTCCATGGACAAGTCCATGGTGCATGCCACCGGGTAGATGTGATCGGTAACAGAAGTATAAGGCATGCTACGGCGGTGCAGTTCCAGTCACACTTAAGGGGTGTTGTGCGAATATGTAGCCTCTAACACTCAAGACAACTTCACCTTAACGGGTACATACCAGGATACTGCTTAGGTGGAATTAAACGAAGGGGGGTACCCTCTGACAAGGGTACACCAGACCTATAACATAGTAGGTCGGGTAGCATAACCTCCAAGTCCAGTCACATTGAGGGTGGATTTGGCCAAGAAATGAAGTCCCACTCGCGTTGTGGAAAAAGTCCGTATACTGGATATTGCTCATATTTGATATGGACGTTACGATGATAGAATGCCTCCCTGTCTCGAGAAGCGATAGGCTTTCCTATTTTTTAATTTGGTGGTTAGAATTGGGCCAAAATAATGTTCTTGCATATTGATTCTGAAAGTTGATTTTTTTTCGAAAAATCGTAATGAAAGTAGCACTTTTCTTAATTGTTTTGTTTTGTATATTGATTATGAACTTTGACTTTTTTTTAACGAAAAATCTTAGTCAAAGAAGCACTTTTTTCATTACTTTTTAATTGTGTTTGTAAAAAACAAACTTCTCTCTTCGGAGATTATTGTCAAAGAATACTATGTTTTTCTAATTTTTCTAAAATTTTGGATAAATGCATACATTTTAGTACAAATTTCTCAACTTAACAATATTGTAACGAAAGGAAAACCCATATACGCCATCATCGAACATTCTAGATTCTGGCAGCAAGATATATGATTTATCAACATCTGCATGTATGATTCATCGGCGTGAGTCATCGACTGCTGCACAAAACAATACACCAACTAGTCTAATCCAGTACAGATATAGAACATTGATATGGAGATATAAATTAACGTTCGCACAAAGAAGGGGGTTCAGTTAATGATTAACCGGCGTATTGAAATGTGCTCTGTGTAATTAGTAATCGAATGTTAGTGAATAACTAATGTTATAAATGGATGTTGTATTAAAAATAAATAGCCTACTTTAAGTTTGTAAATATCTAGCATTTAAGTTCATTAAATAGTGCAAATTTGTAAAAAAAAGTACGACTTTCATAGCTAGTTGTACAATATACTATTTCAAAATTATTGCATTTCATTTATGTACATTATTAAAATGATTGTTAAGAAAATTGATTATTTTTGGAAAGATAGGATCAGTCAGAGTTAATAACTTAATGTGCAAATAAATACATAATCAAAAAACCGTTCGTACTACCGAGCGTTTAAAATGCGGATCAGGTCACTTTAGAATCGATATACCAAACATTGATTCTTTGAATGCTTCTTGGTATTAGATAATGCCAATGATCATGAGAAAACAATAGGTGTATAAAACAGGCAGACTAAGTTTTTAAAGTTTGATTGATTCACATTATCATAATTTAATAAAAATTCACATTGTTTTGCAAAATAGGTAATGTTTTTTGGACCTTTTTTTATTTTACAGTAATAGGGCGTCCAATAGAACTACTAATAAAGTTCCAATTACAGGACGCCACGAAATTATCTTAAGCAAAGTAAACAATTATGACAGAAACAGAAAATTAACCATAATATCAGTAATGCTATAATAGATAAATAGTGTGTTCCTAAATTACTATAATAAAAACAAAATACAAATGTAAATACAAATAAAACACTTTAATGCCCAATCAAATCCAAAGAAATCTATTTCGGCAGCCAGGACATTGTATGATCTTAATGCCCTATTTACCGGTGAATTCATATGAGAGAGTATTAGTAGTATCGATTCTAAACAGTTCTTTAGAGCGCGTAGTATAATATTTAACATACAAGTTTATAAAGGATATACAATTACACGATATTAAGTTATTTAATAATTTATACAAATTCGTGATCTAGGCGTAATTATTGATTCGAAATTATGTTTTGAGTCCCATGTCGATTATACTACCTGTAAAGTTCTGTAAACATTCTAACAACTTGAAGAAATATGGTTTAGATACTACTATCCATTTTTTTTCTAGAGTCCTCTGGCTTTGATACCATATTGCTCGAAAACTACTGAACCAAATTACATATTTTAAAAACGAGCAAATAGTAAATTTATTTCTACATGTAACAGTAAAATATCATATTTCTAACTGGTATACTTTTATTTTTATCGGACGATACATAATAAAAAGTACCCATTTTTAGGGACACTTTCATTGAGAGTGAGTTAAATATTTTTTTTCTCAGAAAGTATATTTCATATATCTATGAGATTTTTGTAGGGGTTAGAAAGAAGCCTTACGGTTGTTATCCTATTAATTCTCGGGCAAAAAAGTGTTTTATTTAAGATATATATGAAAAAATAGAGAACTATGCGTTCTTGTTTATTAATGGAGATAGCGTCAATTTTTTTTCGCTAAATTAACACTCTTCATATGTAGACATTATTTTCTTTAAAAAAATGTTCCGAATTTTAACAATAAAAGTGCAATAACAAAAAAACCATTTTTTGTCGAAACCGCTGGTCATCAAAAATCGTTTTTTTGTTTCCGCATTTTTATTATTAAAATTAGGAACATTTTTCTGAAAACAATAATGTCTACACATAAAAAGTGTTGATTTAGCGAAAAAAATTTGACGCCATCTCTATTAATAAACAAGAACGCATAGTTTCCTATTTTTTCATATAAATCTTAAATAAAACGCTTTTTTGTCTAAGAATTAATAGCATAAGAACAGCAAGGTTCCTTTCTAACCCATACAATAATCTCATAGATATATGACATATACTTTCTGAGAAAGAAATTAGTGAACTTACTTTCAATGAAATTGTTGCTAAAAATGGGTATCTTTTATTGCGTATCGTCCGACAAAAACAAAAGTATACCAGTTAGAAATATAATATTTTACTGTAGTATGTAGAAATGAATTTAATATCTGCTCGTTTTTAAAATATTTAATTCGGTTCAGTAGTTCCAGAGCAATACGCTTTCAAAGTCAGAGGACTCTAGAAAAAAAATGGATAGTAGTCTTGTAAATAGTAAATAGTTTATAGATTCATAAAATGTTAAAACAGCATTTTCTGTATTCATATTATATTACAATATATTATATTTGGATAATATATTGATTTACATTTAAATAAATATGTTATTTGTGTGTAATTTTTAATATTTTGAAAATATCAAATATTTTATTATTGTTATATCGGCAGAATGTCGTAGATGTATATAAATATTATTAAAATAATATTAAAGAAATATTTTAAATAATATAGAAGCTACATTTTTAGGCAGATGTCGAAACGAATACAGTAGAAACTGCCTAAAGTGACCACCTTTGGGACTGACACAAAATGGTCAATTTAAGCAGGTGGTCACTTTGTAAAAGTGTGAATTTTTTATACACAAAATTTTTATTTTCATGCGCTATTCATTACATAGGTAGGTATTTTGAGTTTTTGTGCTTATAGTAAATGCTAAAAAAATGTATATGTACAATATATATTTATTCAACAGAGCACTTACCCTACTTATTACATGCGACAGGTATGTGTTATGTACATACTACTTATAGGTACATATTTAAAAATCGTGTAACGTAGATTGTCTCAAGATCATATGTTTAGCACAGATTAGTTCATTAATATTATTTTTAGCATGGCACAGTTCTGTTAGAATTCCAGGGCAGTTCTGAATAGTAAAATGTTCCGCTGTTTTTCTTTCACTGTGGTTTTCTAAAAACTAACACTTTTTGTTTTTCTTTCAAATTTAATTCTTTGTAAACTTTTTTGAAGTCATCTTGATCGCACTAATTAACACAAGGGTTTCAATCAATAGATGAAACAAGACTGATTTTATAAAACAATTTTAAAACTATAAATAAAGTCTTAAAACTTGGAAATACCTGAACCCAACTGGTCACTATTAAGGGATTAGATGCATTTTTAGAAATTCTTTGAATGCAATTTACATGTACATGCCTATTTAAACTTTCAGAAGATTAGTTATAACTGTAAGTAAGGTAATCCCTTGGCTAATGGTCACATTACACAAACATTCTTAAACAAATATTTGAGGTAAATGTGGTCAATGGTCACAAAAGACAAGTGGTCAGTTTATACAGTAAAAATTACATTAAAGTAATGGGATTTTTGCAGGGACTGAGAAAAAGTGGTCAATATGACCAGAGGGTCAGTTTAAACAGGTGGTCAGATTTACAGGTTTCACTGTATTTATATAATATATATGTGCTACTGGGGATATAAGTAAGTAAACTATGTGGAGTTTCCAATGATAATAATATCGAAGTATTTATTTTCACCTTCAATAAACATTCACAAAATGAACACAAGCAAGAGCTCTAACCTAGTTCAAGACTAGATTTAGAAGAACCTTCATAGATGTCTCCACTATAAGTTGAAAGTTATTTCTCGCTATTGATAAATATTCGATGTCTGTATATAAGTGGACATAAAAAAGGCCATTACAAATCCGAAACAAAAGGCAATAGATTGTCACAAACATGCCTAAATTTTTTGAATCCAGTATCATACGCTACGCGTAAGACCATACTGGATGATAATAAATTAAAACTATTAATTTTAATGTTGGAGTTTAAACTGTTAGCACCATAAAAGGTTACTAGCGTCTAGCCACCGAGTATCTATATCACTCACTCCTACATATTAATAACAACCCAGTTGCCGGAAATTTTCCAAGCACGGTAGCCCAAAACATTCATCAGCAACAGATAACAATGCAATTCTTACTGAAGCTAATCAAGTTCCATCCACCAATATTAATCACGTTTTAAACGATTACAATCAACAAGTGCTATAGTCCACTGCAATTGTAATAGTTGTAAGTAATTCTGGATCGTATTATAAATGTAGGGCTCTTCTGGATAGCGGCAGCCAGTCAAATTTTATAACTCAAGACATGTGTAATATATTGCTTGCAGAAAACCAAAATTAGTTTAGCTGTTACTGGTATTGGCCAAATTTCAACGCAAATGACTCATAAAACGGAGGTAGTAATTAAATCCAGATTCAACAGTTACGAATCTTCCTTATCGTGTATAATTGTTCCAAAAATCACGGGAAATCTTCCCAATCATTCATTTAACGCAAGGTCCCTGGAAATACCAGAAAATATCCAGCTAGCGGATGAAACATTCAATATCTCAAACAAAATAGATTTATTAATAGGGGCTCCGGTATTTTGGAACTTAATATGTGTCGGTCAGTTAGAGCTAGGGGTTGGTCAATTAACACTTCAGAAAACCAGATTTGGTTGGGTGCTATCAGGTACTCTCAGTTATCACGTTAATCATATCAATAATCCTCAGTGTAATCTGAGTACTGCTAATGACAACATTGAGGTTCAGAACCAGCTAGTTAAATTTTGGGAATTGGAGGAATGCCGATCTATAAAGGCATTGTCAGGCGAATAAAATTATTGCGAGGAGAATTTTATAAACACAACGTCTCGCGGTAAAGACGGACGATTTTACGTTTCAATTCCTCTAAAGGAACCCGTTGAAATGTTAGGCGACTCAAAGGAATTAGCAATAAAACGGTTTAATTCACTTGAACATCAACTTCAAAAAAATCCCCATCTAAGGGAATCGTATATAGCTTTTATGGATGAATACCAGCGATTAGAACTTTGCGCAGCCCTTTTACTTGCCAGACTTATCGAAAAAACCCGTGCTGCTCTGGTCTTAGATGTAAACACGGTTAACTGTTGGTGCGATTCGACAATCACCTTGGCTTGGATAAAAACGGCTCCAAACTTATTAAAAACATTTGTAGGTAACCGCGTCGCGGAAATTCAAGATCTTACTTCACAATATGTATGGAGACATGTTGATTCGAAGCAAAACCTTGCCGACTTACTATCGCGTGGCGTCAGGCCGCTTAATTTAGTCAATGCCGAACTTTGGTGGCATGGCCCGGTATGGCTAGCAAACTTTTCTCCACATATTCATCCCGGAGATTATAAGAATATCGAAAATTCTCCTGATTATTTAACAGAACGGCGACGTCAGATTACTGTATTGGTAGCCAAAACTGAACCTCACATGCTTTTCGACAAATTCTCGTCACTGAATAAGCTTCAAAGGGTGGTAGCATATTGTTTGCGTTTTAAGAACAATGCAGTCAATCCAAAAAATCTTAGAGTTATAGGTAATCTAACCGTTCAAGAACTAAAGAATGCTCTACAATTATTAATAAAGATAGCCCAACAAGCTGAATTTAAGTAAGAAATCTCAGACTTATGCAAGCACAAACAAATCAATTCTAAAAGCAATTTACTAGCTTTAAATCCCTTTATCGATCGTAATGGACTTTTAAGAGTTGGTGGTAGGTTAGCTAATTCCTACTTTTCAGACATCAAAAAACATCTTATTTTGCTGCCTAAAAATCATAAGTTGACATTGCTTATTATCAGAAATATGCACGAGGCAACTTTACACTCTGGTCCGCAAGCCCTTCTGGCATATTTAAGAGAAACATATTGGCCAGTCTCGGGTCGTAATCAAGTTAAAAAGATTGTCCACACGTGTGCACGATGTTTTCGAGCCAATCCTCGAACTGTTGAGACATTGATGGAACCTTTACCTAAAGAACGCCTGGAACCCCATTTTCCTTTTGAAATTTGCGGGGTTGATTATTGTGGCCCCATCTTAATGAAAAACAAAAAGGGTCGAGGCTGCAAGAGTGTGAAGGTTTATATTTGTATATTCATTTGCTTTGCTACCAAGGCAATTCATACTGAATTAGTCTCTGAACTCACCACAGAGGCATTTTTAGCGTCTTTAAGGCGATTTTCGTCTCGAAGAGGAAAACCCTCAAAAATATACTCCGACAATGGCTCCAACTTTGTTAATGCAGATAATTGCCTAAAGCAATTCCTAACGAGTCTAAATTCTCCTGCCAAAAATAATAATTTTCAAAATTCATTAGCCTCTGAAGGAATTATTTGGAATTTCATTCCTCCTCGCTCCCCTCACTTAGGTGGCCTTTGGGAGGCCGGAGTCAAGACAATAAAGTTCCATTTAAAACGAGTATTAGGTACTGCTTTGTTCACCTACGAGGAATTAGATACTTTACTAACTCAAATAGAAGCAGTAGCAAATTCACGTCCTCTCTCTTCGTCTAGACAAGGGATTGTCTAGCGATTCTACCGACTTTAATCCTCTGACTCCAGCCCACTTCTTAATTGGAAGGAGCCTTGTTAGCGTTCCAGACCAAGACGTTACGCATATAAAGGAAGGAAGGCTATCGCAATTTCAACGAATTCAAAGGGTTATGCAAAACTTCTGGAAGCGATGGTCGAAAGAATATGTCAGCGAATTACAAACTAGGGTGAAATGGAAAACAAGCAGCTCAGGATTGATTCAACCAGGTAAAATGGTTGTCATTCGAGAAGATAACATTCCACCGCTTAAGTGGCGTCTTGGGCGGATTTTGGAGCAGCATCCCGGTTCAGAAGGTGAAGGGTGGTGAGTGTTAAGTGCTCGAACGGACCAATAAAACGTGCCATATCTAAAGTGTGCGTCCTTCCAGTGCGTAGTGCGGCGAATTGAACTTTTTCTCATTAGAATTTTACGCATTATTTAATAAATCTTTGTAATAGTTAATAGTAGAAATAAATCTATTGAAAGAAGAGCATTTCAAGGTGGGGGTGTATGTTAGGGTTTAGGTTACATATTTAATTATTGTATCATTGTGTCTTCTCTTAATTACGTTATAAATTTAGGTTAATAATTATGTTATTGTACAAATTTGTTGTTAAGTGCATTTATTCGGCTATGTTCGCCTATCGTTGACTTAAGCATGTTTGGGGCGCATAGCTCAAGGGTTACTTGTCAGGGAGAGGGGTAGAACAATACATTTTTTACTCACTTGTATATAAGTTGCTGTCCTGTACAGTCCAACAAAAATCATCAGTTCAAATAAAATTATTAAACGTTTAACTAAGAAGTGTTTTTTATCTTTTAAACAGGATATGTGCAAATTAATATTAAATATATTATTAATTACAGTTCTGATTAGAAGTAGATAAATACATAATTAACTTTTTTTAGTTAATGATTGCATATAGAGTATATAAGTTAAAAAACACAAACGACCAAATCCAAATTAACGTTTTTTCAAAGAAAGAAAATTATCTCTTGGTTTTAATAAAAAGCGTGTTGTGACTCTTCAATCCGATAAAACATGTGTAAATAAATATTAAATATATTAATAATTATATACTTCTTTTCAGGAGTAGGTACATACTTACCTTTTTTTAAATTAATGATTGTATATAGACTGTATAAATTAAAATTAACGGGTTTTCAAAGTAAAGTTACAACTTTACCTTGAAAACCATAAAACCTTGAAAAGGTAATGACTATGGTCATTACCTTTTTGTTTCAATAAAAAAAACTTCAGTAAACTTTAAATATTTATTAGAATGAAATAATCAATAAAAAATATTTTTATCACTGCAAGTTTTTACAGTGGGAAAATCCCCTTCACTATTATTAGGCATCATTTTTATTAAGTACTAATTGCAGGGCAATGTTTCCGATATCTACACCTGTGGCTTTAGAAATTAAATTTCATCTTTTCTTCTTCTGTTTCCCACTGCAAAAACGTGCAATGATAAAAATTATTTTTTTATTTTATCTATACAGGTTTTATTATAGGAGATGCATTGCCCTGCAATTAGCATTCGTATCTATGCAAAAATATATGAGTTGTGAGTCGTTCACAACATTACCCCGCCCGGTCTGAAACGTGGGTATTACATACATGAAAAAGAAAAAATACGGAATGGTATTTTGGAGAAAAAATAGAGTATTTTAAGGGAACTTGAACAAAGTTATAACATTCTCCAGCTACAAAAACTCCACTAGGTAGTATAGGTAGTTACAATAAAAAACTTAAGCTAAATAATACTACGGAACTTGCGACGGCAACTCTTGGAACCTGTAAACAGAAAGAAAAAAACAGGTAAAGTCAACAGGTAAAAGGTTTTAAATAGATGCCCTCGCGTAGCATTTGAAATCAGTTTATTGTTGTCTTAACATTATAAAGTAACTAATCTAAAAAATATGCAGGCTTTAGCTTATCTAAAGAGATAGGGCCAGTGTGATTTTCTAAAGTGGCATATTTAACTGTCCGTTCTAACACTTTATAGGGACCTAAATAACTGTCTTTCATGCCCAGAGTGTGCGTGTGATTACGAACGTATACGTGTGTGCAGTTGGTCAAGTCGCTGGGGACGAAGGACTGACTGGAATACGTTTTTGTAAAAAATACTTCTGCTTCCTCATACGACGTTTGAGATTGGCTATGAAATTAGGGAGGTTCATGTCGTTAGCCAGTTGTTCTTCTTCGAAGAAATCACCAGGTAGTCGTAAAGGTGTAGCATACAGGATTTCTGCAGGAGAAACATTAACTTGTGATTTTAGGGTTGCACGCAAGCTCAAGAGAATCCAAGGGAGATTCGTATACCAGGAGGAAGTTGAGTGTCCGATTAAAACGTTCGATAACGCCTTGACTAATCGGATGGAAGGCCGTGCATTTGACGTGTTTAATTCCTAACATGGCCATGAAGTTGATCCATGCATGCGAAAGGAAAATTCTTGCATTGTCCGTGGTGAGGTACTTGGGAATTCCAAAGCGGGACACCCACGTGTCGACAAATGCAGTGATTACTGACTTCACGGAAGAATCCTTCAGAGGAATGGCTTCCGGCCACCGACTGTAGCGGTCAATAATGGTAAGGAGGAATTTATAATCTCCCGAAGAAGGAAGGTGTACTAGGTCGAGATGGACCTTAGTAAAACGTTCATCTGGTTCTACAATAGATTGTAGAGGGGTTTTCGTATGACGCCGAACTTTATGTTTTTTAGGGAAATGAATTGAAAATTACTACGAGATCGGAGCTGGTTTAACTCGGGATCTTGTTCTTGAGATAGAGCGACTACGTCGTAATTGAGATCAGATCCAGGGACGTTAATAAGATTAACTCTTGTCAGAGCGTCCGCCGGAATATTCTCTTGACCTTTGATATATTGGAGATCAGTCGTGAATTGAGAAATAAACTCTAGTTGTCTAAACTCACGTGGTAAATATTGATCACCATTATTTTTGAACGCTGTACACAAAGGTTTGTGATCCGTAAAGATTTGAAAGTCTCTGCACGCAACGTAGTAACGAAACTTCTTTAAAGCAAAGTACATTGCGAGAAGTTCCTGAGAAAAAATACTGAACTTTTGCTTCGCGTGCCTAAAGGCTTCTATTTGCTCATGATTTAACTGGACTGGCTTTAGCGAAGCTTTACCAGGAATAACAATAGAGTTTAACGGTGCCAAAATTTTCGCACAGTTTGGTACAAATTTATGGTAATACGAAATTAATCCAATAAAATTGCGGAGTGCTTTCTGACTTGAAGGCAATGGGTAATCAATTATAGCTTGGACTTTAATCGGGAAAACACTTGGTGTAAATGTTCAATATGTTGCTGCGAATCAGCACTAAAGACTAATATATCATCTAGATAAGAAAAACAAAATGGGAGCCCTGATAATACAGTGTCCATGAAACGACTCCAGGTACTGGCTGCATTCCGTAGTCCGAAACACATCCGTTTGAACTCAAAGAGTCCCAGAGGTGTGATAATAGCAGTCTTGTGAATGTCCTCTGCCGCTATTGGTATTGCGAAGTAGGCCTTTTTGAGGTCTAGCTTCAAGAATATGGTTGCACCAGCAAGTTTTTTTGTAAAGTCCGTTAAAAAAGGAATCGGGTAACGGTCTGGTACTGTCACTGAATTAAGTTTTCTATAATCGCCAACCAAGCGATAACTGTCTGTTGGGGCGATGGGGGCTGAGATGTCTTGGTGGTCACCAAGAGGTAGTGCCACTGCTGTGCCTACTGCTCGCTTCCCGACGATGTGAATTGGCGTAGCTAGATGATGACCGCTGTACTACGTCAGCGTCCAAGAGCTCATTAAGATGATCTTCTAGAAAAGAAAGATGATTAGGGTTAAGTTTGCGACAGCGTGCTTTAACTGGAGGTCCGGTCGTGTCAATGTGATGGACTACAGTATGTTTAACTGGTTGATGGTAGTCGAATTTACGTAAAAGCTCCGGGAAGTGTGTGTTTAACATCTTGCTATAAACATCAAGATTGCTACACATGTTGTTAACAGTACCTGAAGAGTGTACGTTAATGTTTGAAGGTAAGGGAAGAAGAGGGGAAGAAACCGCAGGACCAACGATTGACTCGGAAGGAGGAGTCAAAACATTAGCCTGTGCGGAAAATATTTTGCGTTTAATGCCAGTCTTAACTTGGTGGGTTGTGGAACCTCGACTGCGAGTTCGGGCGGGCTGAACATCTGCTGTGCAAATGTCCCGTTGAGAAGAGCAGTTAGCCTTAAGTGGGGGGGTTGTGGAACCTCGACTGCGATTTCGGGCGGGCTGGACATCTGCTGTGCAAATGACCCGCTGAGAAGAGCAGTCAGTCTTAACTGGGGGGATTGTGGAACCTCGACTGCGAGTTCGGGCGGGCTGGACATCTGCTGTTCAAATGACCCGCTGAGAAGAGCAGTCAGTGAGAGGATTCACTGTTGGAGCTGGAAATTGACAACCTTGGCTCAGACTAATTAAGTCATAGTGGATTGTCGTTTGTGCATGGTAGAAAGCTCATTTGAAATGGTTGTAAGATTGGTCGTCAAATTGTCTAGCTTAGCCTCTAATGCAGAAGTAGTTAAAGGTTGTGGTGCTTGTTGCATAGAATAAATTAAATCTAATTTCTCTACAAAAGATATTAATGGTAAGTCATTGAAATTTAAGGACTGAATTTTAAGTTTTGGTGGTAGCTTAGCTATTAAAAAGTCGTTAGTCAATTCCTCAGTTAGATCAAGATCGATAGATAACTTCTGAATGTTAAAAAGCAATTCTTTGACACTACCAGAGAACTGAAGAGTCTCCAAAAGATTATTAATGCGAGATTCTCGTGGACCTAGAATAGATTTTATTACTGCCCGTTGCAATGTAGTGTATGGTCTTTGTCTCGGGGGATTAATGGTTAGGTCGCGATGAGCTCCTAAAACGTCGAAAGGTAAGTTTAGGGTTAATAAGTTATATTTGGCTAGTTCATCGTTGATCAGCATACGAGTAAAGTATCGTTCTACCAAAATAAAATTAGGTCGATATCGTTACTCGTAAAAACTGGAAATGAAACTTTGACAGTCGGCATTTTAAATATTAAATATTAAAGTAAATAAAATTTGAAACTTTGAATCGTATCAGAAAGAAGTACTAGTTCTGGTTCCAACGGTCACTTCCAGCCAGCCACGACAAGTCACGCAAGCGAAGCAGGTAGGTAGCAGGATCTTACGATGACAGAAGTCGAGTAGCAGTCGATGACAGATGACGCAGGGATAACTAGATGTGGTTCACCTGGAGAATTCAATGCAGCAGGCAAAGACCAATACTGCCAAATTCTTCTTCAGGAACGTGGGGTCACCATATATAGCGATTTAACACTGTGGTTGGTGTGTTAGGGCTATATTCATTAATTCTTGTAGAAGGAAATAAAACGCAGATTTACTTCTATGAATTATTTATTTGACTCTCATAGTTTATTGATACGCGTTGCCTAGTACCATTTCGTATCTATGCAAAAATATATGAGTTGTGAGTCGTTCACAACAGTACCGCAGAGTACGGAGAGCATTAATAAGGGAATATTGGGTTCATCCCTATATACAGAGAAATATTAAGTCAAGGTAGCAGCAGAACAATTAAATCAAATAGACAGCAAGTTTCTAGCATTTTATTGAATGTCCAAAGATTGGTGTATGGAATTGTTGAGGATTCATGCTTTTCTATCTCTCCAACAAAAATAATGTTCATCTTTTAATCACTCATTTTGGTTAGGCACGTAACTGTTTTGTGACTAGCAAATACGATCGCACTCAACCATTTGCAGACTGATTTGAAATCGGTCGGGATTTAGTCGACTCGTGTGTGGACCCCCACTCCAGTACACAGTCAAGTTCACCAAACAGTTTCATTCTCAACTGGTTTGCAAATCAGTCGACCCGTGTGCGGAAGGGCTTACATAATGTAAGTATGATTTGGTAAATTCAATGTTGTTCTTTCGATTGATACGAAAAAAGGCATTTCACCACGTATGTATCCCGAACACCCTGTATGTGTTTATTGAAAAAAAAAATGCATATGGGTTAACACAGTACGCCCAAGAACAGCTTGAAAGTTTTATTATATTTAAACAATGTATATGAAAAACTATCTAACAATAGTTTAAAAATTGAATTTTATACGTTAAAAAAACTGCGGTTTACCTGTTAGTTATTGAGATATGTCGATTATAAAATTGTATTTCAGCTGTAACAGGATATATGAATGAAGTGATACATGATGGATACATGATCGATGTTATTGGCCGGACAATAATTCAGCATTCTTGCAAATTCTTCCCTAACTCTTAAAACAAATATCTCGGGGGGGATATTTTGGCTAAGCTATCAGGTTGCGCCTTATACACCACCGATTTCAAGTAGCCCCATAAGCAGAAATCAAAGACTTCAATACGACGAACGATTCAATTGTAGCAAATGTTCATTTAACCATTCTCTTACAGCTGACACACTGCAAATACAAATTTTCTTTGCTTAATGATAAACCTGATCCATCTCCTTGGGATTTCAAAGATTCGGTAATTAACGGATTGATGTTATTTTCCTGCAGATTGGGGTAGCGTCGTCAGTCAGATTTTCTTGCAAAAACGAAAGCCCAACAATGGTATTCGCCAAAATCCCAGCCACATTTAATTTTTCAGAAAATTTAATATCGAACATTTAATACCCAATATCGACAGTTGTGACAAATTACAAAACCGTAGAGATAAAAACTACTTTTATCCCTACAACAAATTTTCTTTAATATTATTTGGTTTCTTGTTATCTGTTATATTCCTAATCCATTTTTTAATGAAACGACAACTGAAACTTTAAAACAAACGATCATAAACCAAAATCAGCTGATGCACTAATCGCAGAACGAGCTCTTCGACCTCGTGCTAAAAAACTTGCACAAGTGCATATTTCGTGCATCAGCTGCCGGTAAACCGAACACTCGTCACTGAGTTAGTGTGAACCGAAAAGCATAAATCGAACGGTTGCACGGCATCAGTTTTAGTCCGTGCAGTATCGGTACATATACATCGAAAACGCTATTAGTCGGTAAATAAAATGTATATGTTCATTGACCTAATTATGATGCAAATTCCTTTGCCTGTGTTTTATTTTACGAATGTGATTTTGACAAAATGAACAAAACTTATCGTTTAGATGCAAACAATCTTGATAACATGTGTTCAAATAAATCGCCATTTGTCTGTACATACAATCGCGCACGACCTATGATGGATTCGTTTATGTTTATATTTTGTTGATGATCTTTTAAAGTATATAACAGGCATAATTTTCATATACTCTTATTTACTACTTTGCAGTGGCGTACCTTTTTTCTAAGGGGGTTGTCATTTCAAAGGGGCATTTCAGTTAATTGTTAGTGAGATGTTACTCTACACATGTTTTCCTATTGCCCTTTAACAGGACGGACACATTTCCTAAAACACTCTATAAATATTCTGGTAAAAAACGAACAAACAGATCATTACAAAAAAAGTTTGTAGTATTTAATCAAATCAAGTCTGGAGTTCCGCAGGGCAGCGTCCTGGGACCGCTGTTATATTTACTCTACACATCAGATGCACCAATCAGATGCACGGCCATTATGTCAGTCAACCAATCTCCTGAACTAGCAGTAGAACATCTTCAACAGCATCTTGACTTGCTACAAAATTGTTTCCATAAGTGGAGAATTACGGTCAACACCGATATTGGTCCACCTTGACGAGACAGTTCTAGGGACCCTAGATTTTCTGTCTCTCTCTAATCTGGTGACTTTTTGTCTGTTTCTCTCTAGGTGGTTAAGTACGGAATCTGTATTACCGACATTCTGTATTATCGGCATTTGGTTCGTCACTTGGCTAAATGGTAGCGTCGTTGCTAGGGGAAAACAGATGGCCCCAGTGTCGTTTTAGACAAATCTGGGGACTTTTTATGTCGATCTCTCTCTAATCTGGGGACTTTTTATGTCGATCTCTCTCTAATCTAGGGATTTTTGTCTCGAAGTGCGGAATCTGTATTACCGGCATTGTATATTACCGGCATTTGGTTCGGCGCACGGCTAAATTGTGTTAGTGTAGCTAGGAAAAACAGAGGGCGCTAGTGTTTAATTATTTCCTTCACGCCCTAACCGATTACGGTCGTTCTGCTAGTTGTTAATAGAGGGCGTCATGAAGGGGTCTGTATTACCGACAGACTGTGTACTACTACTAGAGGGCGTAATGAAGAAATCGGTATTACCGGCATGTAGAGGTCGCGTAAAAAGAGAACTGTATTAGAGAAGAAGACCCTTCAATTAGAGTCTGCAGCCATTTTATATCACAACATGTGGCGCTAAATTTGAAACTGTACTGAATCTGTATTATCGACGACCTATGTACTACTACTACTACTACTAGATGGAGTCATGAAGAAATCTGTATTACCTATGTACTGATGCCATTAAAGGTCGTCTTAAAGAGTCGTCCTCCTCTTTCGCTCTCTCACTCTCTCCTTCTCGCTCTCTCGTTCTCTCACTCTCTCATAGTATGACTACTTACCGACTGCTTTGTAACTTAGGATGTTCGCCGTCGGAAATCTTCGGCTTTTTTCGCGTACTCTCTTGCTGATGGTGATGATCTACCTTTATATAGTCTCCCTTCACCCTTCACCCTTAGTCATGCTAGTCCCTTCACCCTTAACCCTTAGTCATGTTAGTAAATGAAACATCAATGTTTAAATATACATGTTATTTATTTTGCTATACATTTCGAGGAGTAAATGGACAATTGTAACATATTACTTGACAAATTATTAATTACATAGTATGAGTTGAGTTCATCACGTAACACTTGCAAATTGTTCAAATATTTTTGTAACCTATTTCTAAGACAGTTTATTTTCGCAAGCGTAAAGTTTGCTGATGCTGCTACAACGTCATCAGCATAGTATAGAGGTTGCTGCTGCGACATATCATGGAACGCTAAAACAATAATACAATAATCGGTTAATATACACACACAAACATACAAAAGTTTTATCATCTAAACAAGTAACAAAATAGACACAAATTAGCACACAAACAAAAACTTGAAGTTTTATAAACAACTTACCTATTTCCAGGGGAAATAAGGCAATCACACAGGTCTCGTTATCATAACAATTAGGACTGCTTATACCAGACATCGTCGTCGTAACTGCTGTTGCTGCTGATCTGATGTACACGTCTGCTGCTACTAGTACTCGCTAACTACTGTCGACTTTATATAGTCACTTATACTTACCTAGATCCAGCGCATACGCCAAACAAGTCAAAACCTATCGTCGTTGACAGACAAGTCTCCTCCTGTCATTGACACGTCATCGTTGTCAGGCGTGTAGGTAATTGCATCATTCTTACTTTTCTCATACTAGTTATGACTATCACTTTGATGCCAGGGTACATAGGATAATAAT
Organism: Agrypnus murinus; assembly: GCA_929113105.1. NCBI lineage: Eukaryota > Metazoa > Arthropoda > Insecta > Coleoptera > Elateridae > Agrypnus > Agrypnus murinus. Next base: position 35,684,172 of record OV816025.1, on the reverse strand, counting down.
GAAACACGTATAGAACATTAATCTTTTTATTCTAGGACAATATTTTTCAAAAAAAAATTATTGAACAATTTAACAATTAGCTATTACTCCTACATAAGTAATTGAACAATTATATACATTAATAATGGTAATTATCTTTAAAACATTAGCCTTCAGCTGGTGTTGTACTTATTGAAGCTACATTACTACTACTAATACTACTTAAGAGTTAAAATATGGTACTAGGTATACAAATATTTTACTTAAAGGTTTTCGTATAGGTAACAACTGTATCTTACTTCTCGTACATTATACTTGTTACTTAAGTATACAGGGTAACAATTTGATATAATGAGGCACATAGAATTTTTTTTTTTTTTTTTTGGAAATAAAACATTTAACTTTATTAAAAAATAATAATATAAAATTAGTAGAATATAAAATAAGCTGATATAAATTTTAGGTTTTTAAGATTTTTGAAAGAAAATTCCTGCTCCATCTTCACATCCAATCGATCTAATTCTTTTTCTTGAACTTCTAATTCTTAAAGATATGGAACGAATGATTGAAAGTTGAATGTGGGTTTTAATCCAAGAAATGATAATCGAATATGGTTTATCCCATTTTTCGTGTAGACGTAAGGCTGTTCTTTTTATAAATGACTCATATTCAATCCCTGCAGCACCTTCGCATGAAATTATTAAGGGCGTAAATGAACCTCTCAAGTCTTCTGCAGCAGTGTTATATTTGTTATGTTTTTCATTTGCATGACTTTTGGAAATACTAAACCATGAACGAGATCCATACGATACAGCGTTAGCATTTACAATGCGTACATCAAAAAACGCTCGTCTCGCTGGTTCCCATACACTATTCATCATCAGATCACCAATAAGTGCTGGTTGCTCTTCATTTGCTTGGCGCATCACGGGTTCTGTAATTATACCATCCCATGCAAGTTCAGAAAACTTTCTTATATCATCTCTGTGATTATTATGGCTTCTTATTATCAAACCACCTTTTTTACAATTTAAGGCATGATTTAGGTTGAAATTTTCATCTCCACAGCCATCACAACATTTAGGCATTAAATGGGGTTCAAATCCATATCGTGTAGCTAATCCGTCTCGGAATTCTAATGCTGAAAGGTCAGTATTATCAGCTAATGTAGGAAATATAGTTAACCAGTGTGACGATTTTGAGTCAACTACTCTTGTTATGCTTCGTTGCATATTTTCAGATAATTTTGGAATAATTAATTTACTTGAATTAGCATGTTTTGTTTCTCTATCTTTTCTGGCCAAATTTAAAATTTTAACGGCATGATTATAATGTCCAAATGCATTAATTTCAGAACCATCAGAAATAGCATCAATTAATAAAGCATTTGCAAAATAAGATGTTTTATATACATCACAAATATTAGCAGTAGGGTCTTTAATGGCTAATCCACCAAATTTCACAGGTAATGCAAATAAATCATGCTCATTTGGAAGTATTTCTCGTTTCAAAATTGATGGAGTAAAGCAATTATTGATGATTTCTTTAAGAGGAAGAAATTCAGCAGGATTTATTTTCGTTACTTTTTGTAAATAATCCCATTCACATTGAAGTGATTTGGTAAACGCAGTATAAGTTGTTTGAGGATATTTTTCACTAGTAGCAGATAGCTTTCTTATACATTGAATCCAGTTCGATATTTTATTTCGAATATAAATAGTTTTTGAATCTTCATCACCAATTACACTACCAAGAAATCTATGACTTTTTACAATTTGTACATTCAAATCTTTAAATAATTGTTCAGCTTTTTCATGTGTTTCATTTTCTTTTATAATTAAGAAGCTTTTTGAAGGCTCAGGGAAATAACCATACTTTGGACCTTCTTTTATTAAAAACAGTAACCATTCTTTTAATTTTTCAAGTTTTCCTAAACAAGATGAATCATCTGCGTACCAATTTTGCATATAATCATCCGCATGTTTACTTCTTTTTATTAAAGGTAATATACCAATGGCATACATTAACATCGCAAGTGGATCACCTTGTGTTGTCCCTTCTTTACTAAGAATATACTCATTTGAATTTTTGAAAAATATTGGTGCAAATCCACGGTAAGTATTAAACAAAAATCTAGAACAGCGTGGCCATAACAGTCGTGCATGCCATAAAGCCATTGGACGATTTAAATTGTTAAAAGCATTTGCGGCATCAACTAATAGCAAACCTTCACATTCGTTGTCTTCAAACATTTTTCGAGAAACAGCATGAATGGCACCTTCAATACCAGATTTAATTCCACTGCATAATTGATCAGCACCACAAACTTCTTGTATATCATGACCAGTAACTAACGCCATTGCTTTAGCTAAAATACGTTGTAGAATTTCACCAATAGCTATTGGTCGAACGCCAGGACATTTGTCAAGAGCAATACCTCTTCTAGCTAAAAGTGCTCTAATTCCATCCCATTCAACAACAGAATTTGCTAATTTACATGTTAAAGATGCGATAGCTTGTCGAAGTTTAAAACTGTGATTTCCAAATCGCAAGAGCATTGTCTTCCACTGATCTGCATCTGTTCCACTAGGACCAGCACTACCAGATATTTGTCTAGCTACTTTCTCAATGTGGTTTACAGTGACATCAATATTTATTAAATTAGGGAGCTTTTCGTTTGTTGTTAAATCTGTAAAATTGGGAATAGATTGTTCTGGATGTTTCTCTTGTAGGATTTGAAAAACAGTTTTATTTCCTATGGTATCACTTGGGTTTAAAATACCACCATTATTACGATCTGTTATCCAGCGTACAGCTTGGCGTATTTTGCCTTGCAGCATCAGACGGTTGAAAATACGAAGTTTTTGTTCATTATCGATAGGTTGTTTTGTTTTTTTTTTCACATAGAATAATACGTATAGAACATTAATCTTTTTATTCTATGATATCCTTCTCAACAATTGAACAACTTATAACAACATCAACTAACTACCTACGTAACAATTATTATAATAACTACGTCATGCTAAAGATTGATAATATATGGAATATAAACGAACAACATAGTACATTTATTTCTTATTGTAGTATCCTTTTATTTATAAATTACCTATTTGTTTATTCTGATTTTCTCTTCCATAATACTGACTCATAAGAGGGTCGATCTGAAATTATAGCCTATAAATTAATGTTAGCTCTTCAATTAAAACTGCATCTGGGGTATCGAACATCAATATATCTACCCTAAAAATACTAAAATGCAGACGTTAAACATATTAGTTTAAACGAACAAAATTGTACATTTATTTCTTATTGTAGTATCCTTTTATTTATAAATTACCTATTTGTTTATTCTGATTTTCTCTTCCATAATAAAACAACGTATATGTAGTTTAAATCCGTTTTCGCCGATTCGCTGTCAAATAATGAATGTGCATAATGCTACTCTAGATACGTCAGCCAGCGTGTCAGTGATATCAGTACTTTATTATATAACATTATATGATTAATATTAATAAACATGTTTTTATATGTATAATACATAATACACTACACTTATATTAGTTAGAAAAGGTAAGATTCACCCTAAGTACTATTCGCTGGGTTGTTTAGACCTTAACACACCTCATAAACGATATGATAAATACGTAGTTTCTATTACTTATTTATTAGAGTTGTTATTTATTCAGAAAAAGTAGAATTGATAGTACTTAGGTTTGTATACTATATGAGCAACTAAATGGTGTGGTAAATTTCAATAATGTTCTTTATTATTCGTTATTTGATACGTTAATCGAATCACGTTTAGAGGGGTATACTTATTGTCACTCAAATTAGGTCGTGGTTTAGTAGATGCAAGGGGAATGATGTCCTGTTCACCTAAACACTATTGCTGTAATTTATGCATTCTCTGCTATACGCAGATATTTGGAATTTATATCGTGATTCAATTTTATGAGTTTTACATACGAATTCATAAACCATTAAATGTATAGAGACTTAATTTAGCTTAAAGTAATTGATTATATTCAATATAGCTTCTGAAGTCTGGTTTTCAGCTTATGCGTTGTAGCAATTATTATTATTATTCTTATAGTACCGTTATAGGGGAACTTCATATACGCTAAATAAAACTTGTAATAAATTTATACTATTTATTACACTGATTTGTTCGAGGTAAGGTGGTGGTGGTTGGTGATGTTGGTGGGAATTATTTCCTATATAAATAGCGAAATTTTTCAGATCAGAAATAATTCGTACTCTCTTTTATAATAATGGAGGTTCTTAAAGATTCATTAATAAATCTATTAAATGAAGCAATAGGTGTTCAAAATATGTTTGTGCATATTAACGGTGTACCGGTAGATGTGAATCAGTATAACGATGCAATGCTAGCAGAATTTGAAGTTATGGATTTGAATGACGTCGATGAGGGTTACAGTTCTACTTAATTAACGTACGTAAGTATCTCTTTTTTTGTATATCATTTTCAGGTAATTGAATAAAATTGTATTAATTTCAAAAGATTTTACGCAGTTTGATTTGCGTATTGGCCTACCCCTGGATAATGAAATAATCAACAGAGGGGTCCTTAATATTAACACATCATAATTTTGTTTCTTTCTCTCTCTCTCTCTTTACAGCCCTTGGAGCCCCAGATCGAAAATAGAGAACAGCAGTAAAAAGTCCACGCTACTACCCACCTTGCCTTCCGTCAGCAGCTCTGGTAGGCTTTATCATCATCAAGCAACGTGGTGTGAAAATTCCTCTTATATATCAATTGTAAAACTATGTACTCTATTACCGGTTGATGTGAATCCATATAGATGATAAATGTATTTTCATTTTAGCTCGAATATTTTGATCTAACTACGTTAATAAGTTAACATAGATTTTATCTTTCAATGAGTGTATTTCGTTATAAATTTCTAATTGATGTTAACCTCACTCGGAAAATAAGCGACAAGATCAAAAGAAATCTGCGTAAGATGACAAAATATTAACATTGCATAAACGATTTATATGACTTACTGCTGTATACTTTTATTAATATGTAATATGTACTTTTTTCTTTACATTTAGTAATAATCTAATAGAATATAAACACCTAAGGTTTTGAAAGACTTGATATCTAGGATAATACATTTCTAAGTATTTTGCATACGTTTTATGATAAATATTCTCATTCGCCTTCAAAACATAAAGATAAATAAATATCGTATACCTATATGATAAGCTGCTAGATACACACATGCGTTAATGACCTACCTAATGATATCATGTTCTGATAGGCAAATACCTACTATTAAAAGTACTTTAGTGTCTTTATTATATGTTAACATCATATATAATAATCTAATTAGTAAGCGATAAACTAATGATAAAGGTTACCTTGATTTGTTGTTAACACTTAGAAAGAATATATACACTTTTGTTAATAATATAAACAATTTCAATACAATTTAAACACGTTTGAAGTTTAAAATAATATGTATTTATAATAGCTCTACAAGCTTGTCTTAACATGAAATCGTGTAGATATCAAGATCTTACACAGGTGTGCGCTGTCGCGCGCCGGACCGAGTCGAGGATGACCTCGAGTCGCAAGCGCGGCCGCCATCTTGGATTTGTGATCTTTTCGCTAAATCGGACCTTCATAAGAAATAACATGGGATTTTGAGCTAGAACTCTTGTTGCCTATCTACTATTGTAGCGACATATATTAATTAATTGAGCGTGTAGTTTAAAACTACACGATAGACGAGATTGTCAAATACGCCTTGCTTATTTTCTTGAAGGCATATTGAAGGTAAAAATAAATACTTTTATGTTCGACTGCGTTATAAAGTACCGTTTATAGCATAGTTTCGGCGGCTATAAAGTAGCTGTTCATAGTACTAGTAAAAGAAACTAGCAGTAATAAAATAAAGTATAGCAATAAAAAAAACACACTACAACATATCCGGTTTTCCAATGACAACTATATATTACATGTAAAATTTTCTTCTGTCAAGAATAGATGTCAAATTCATAAACAAAATTTTTTCTTCGGTAATGAGCCAAGTTTAGTACTCAAACATAAAGCTTTGTATGCAACTCGTACATAATCGGACCTTATAGACTCGCCCTTTTAATAGGCCTTGCTCGCTTGGCCATAAACTGGGCTTGTCTATAAAGTCCTACATTATGTACTTGTTACATAAATAGCTATAATATTATCATCGTCGATAACTCGTGCAAATGCGCAACTTTAAACATTTTGTTTTTCTCGGCTTCGCCGGAAGTGATATCAACTTTTTATTATTAATTCAGCTAGGTACGCTTGTGTTTTAATATTCTTATGCTTGTAAAATTCGTAAATTTTCATATTTATAACTACATTTTTTAAAAGTTGGTTAAGAAAACATAAGAATTATCAGTTTTACGAGTTTTATTAATATGTACCTTGATTAAAAATTGTATTATATGGCGAAAAGATGTTTAACAAACAAAAAATATTTTTTTCAATTTTTAAATGAACATAACTACATTTTTTAAATACCCCTTCCCAATTTTAATTGTTATTATTTGATTTAACTAACTTCCAATACCGTGCTGAATTATTCATTAAAATTTGCATTCGAGCAAAAGAAAGCTGTTGTGGAGCTCAAAGGTACGGCCAGCAGTCATACATCGGCATAGATTTGTTATATCGTTGCAAGATTTGAAAATTTCAAGAAAGTTATTAAGAAAGGAATCGGCTATAGAGATAAGATGCAGAATGTTGTAACAAAGGTGTTCGAAAACTTCAAGCATGCAAGAAACAATCATTTAAAATTTATGGTAATGATTTAACTCGACGGGCTATAGAAGAAAGCCACAAAGAACTAGTACCAAGTTTCAAAGCATTCGCTCAACTGTTGGTTTAATAAAGGCTCTTAACATTTGTAGCAGAAAAATCAAAACAGTTTATTAGCTACAGTAAAGCCGCTTAAAAGAAAGTAGTAGAAAATACTCCGGAGAGTTTTGTTCACCACTGCAGGGAAACATTTGTTTCAAAACAACAATGAAAAAAGTCTGATGGGTTTCAAAAAGAGTGGTACTCTGAAAGAGGTTTAGACATTATTGGTACCAAATAACTTTGTGTACATAACTCATTCGTATACAATACGTATACAGTCGATGACTGACAAGATTTGATCAAATTGGATATGATGAAAAGTTGATATGGATATATGTTAGAGGTTGACATTAATTTCCTAGAAATGTGTATACTTCGTTTAGGGATTTGCTATGTATGTGAAACATTCAACGGCCTGTTCCAAAGTGCGCAGTAAAACCACAGATAAACAGATACGCAGCCTCTTGAAAATAAATACGCTTACTTTTTTGGTTAGTTTGTGCAACTGAAATAGGTGGCGTGACTGAGCTCTGGGCAACTACATTTGTCCATACAAATAATGAAGTAATATTCATTAATTATTGTTTGATCGACTACGACGTCATTATAGCATGCGCAAATTTACAGCCGACGCGGCAGCAGTATGACACACATGGTGTCTGACACGTGATAAAATTCTTCACTATATAAACACATAAAAGGGATGAAATTTTAACAATATTATTTGTCTCACAGCGAGCTCTTCTTGGTGTGTTTGACTCGATTTGATATATTTTCTGCATTTGTAGTATTTATGCGGAGTAGATTAATAGATTAATAAGTTTAGTTTCGTTTTGTTTAGTTTTGTTTTGTTTAGTTTCGTTTTGTTTAGTTTCGTTTTGTTTAGTTTCGTTTTATTTAGTTTCGATTAGAATATTGTTCATTAGCAAATATTAGATTCCTTAAATATTTCATACAACACTTTCTTTAAGTACCTATCAATTGTTTTAGTCGTTTTAGATTTGATTAACTTGGGATTTCTCGCAGTTAGTATACTTTAAATTTTTATTCATATTATTAAGTATTTGTGGTAATATTTAATTGTCTTAATACGCTGGTTACCAGTTTTAGCTGTGGGTTAAAAAAATAGTTGCATATTCATTGGTATATTAATTGCTTCTTGTTGTAACAATGCCGAATAGAGGTAGCAAATGTGCCGTGAAAGGTTGTGAAAAGTCTAACCGGTTTTTCCCAAATTTGAATTATTTTTTCTTTCCAAAAAATGACATGCAAAGAGAAAAATGGATTCAGTTTTGCGGAAACATTGAATTAGTTGGATTGCCATACGAAAAACTTCGCTATAGAGTTATATGCGAAGAACATTTTGATGTTTCCCAATTTGTTATAACCGAAAACGAAAAAAAAAGGCTCATCTCAAATGCAATACCAACTGCAGAAAATAAAATAGGTGAGGCATCTAATTTATCCCTACATCAGCCAAGTTGTAGCCGGGCAGATCCTGTTAAAACTTACAGCAAATTTTCAGCCTTTTTCCAAATAATCCTGATGCTTCTTTCTGTGTTTCACCCGATCGTTCAGAGACGGGACTTGTGAACGTAAACTCATCGCCGTTTAATACACCGACTAAAAGTAAATTGAGTAAAAATAAATATAAAAAACAAGGCAATAGTGATCTGTGGCTTTAGTATTTAAGTATTTAAAACTAAAACAAGCGCATACAAAATTATTGAGCCAACTAAAATCAAAAAATGATACAGATATTTAAAAAATCATAAACAGATGAACTTACCATCTGAAAGTTCTATTCGTTTATGGTCAAATATTCCTAACTTTACTACAGGGTTTAACACACATTTAATTGACGCTTTGAAATATAAAAATAATTCTTTTCATTTAAACTCCGAAAAATGTTGTAATTTAGTTTTTGTTGAAAATACGTTCAGTACTGTCCAAGTCTAGATATTATTGAAGGATATGAAGATATGGGACATTTGGGCAGAAACCCGAATTATGCCACGGAAGCATTGGTTTTTATGATGCGAGGCATAGTTAAAGATTTTAAATTACCTTTGTTTTATTTTCTATCTAATACTTCTGTTAAAGCTGATAGTTTAGTCAACCTTGTTCCAAAATGTATTGAAATTGTAAATAATTCAGGTTTCGATGTTAAGTTTAATGTATGCGACCAAGGAAGTACAAACCAAAGCCACATGAGAATGTTAGGCGCTTCTCAGGAAAAACCGTATTTCGCTATCTCAGATAAAAAAATATATGCCCTCTTTGACGTCGTACATCTTATTAAAAGCATAAGAAATCGTTTACTTGAAGCCGACTTTCTTGTCGAAAATAACAAAGTATCTTTTAAGCACATAGCCGATACATTTGCTATTGATATCAAATTAAAACGTGCAAAGTTCTTAGGCCATTTGAAAGATGCACATATTAGACCTAACAATTTTCAAAAAATGTCCGCTCACTTAGCAATGCAGACATTTAGCCATACAACAGCATCCGGTATTAAAACAGCCATAGTTTGCAAATTGATTGATCCAGGTGCTTCGCATACTGTTGATTTTATTGAAAAAGTGAATCGATTAATAGACATTCTAAATAGTAGATTCCAATCAACGTCAAATCCTTACAATTGTGCAATTCGTCGGCTTCATATGAAAAGGGCGTAAGTGCCAAAATTGAAAAAACTGAGATTTTAACGTTATCTGGTTAACTATTACTTTTTCTATAAAATAAATACGAGAAATTTCGAAAATAATTAGTAGAAGTCGCTTAAATAGCAAAAATAAAATCAGGCACAAGTGCAAAAGCATTGACAGACAACATGAAAAATGTTACATTTCTTGTAAACAGGTTTTTCGGACTTATGCACTTTTCATGTGAAGCCGACAAATTAGTGAATATAGTACATTAATAGAGGATCTAAAATATTTCGTTAAATGGATTGAGACTTGGGAGGTTATAACACTAGAAAATAGAAAACACAAAGTACCACCATGTTTTACCTGACTTCAGCAAACCATTAACGTTATTATTATGATGTGGCAAGAGTTAAAAAATATCGATGTTCCTTTTTTACGAACAAATAAGTTAACGCAAGATTGCTTGGAAAACTTATTTAGTACAATTCGTGGTGCTGGCGGTTTCAATATGTACCCTACTGCCCAACAATTTAGGCATAGGCTAGAAAACATTGTCTTTCACAGGATAGATCAAAGTTGGACTGAAGGAAATTGTCAAAACGACGGTGAATCTCTTTTAACAATTACAGATTATTTAAAATCCCAAAAAGTCAGTGATAATTTAAATATGCCTTCCACATCTAAAACCAATCAATCAGATCTAAGTGTTGAGTGTGTAATAAATGAAGTAGAAGACGATTTAGATTTACATAGTGAGGTTTCTATTATAGAACTGCGTAAGATTTCCTATTATGCTGGATACCTAATAACTAAATGCCTTAAAGCATTTCCATGTGAAAATTGCATTTTGACTAATATAAGAGATAAAGACGAACAACAAGAATCAGACTTATTAATACTCAACAGGGATTACACTACTGGCCACTTGTGTCTTCCATCAGAATTATTCACTTCAATTGTCGAATTCCAACTAAGCTGCTATGTTGAGATATATGAAACAATTAAACATAAAAAACAATTGTCAATTTTACTCTTTAATTATATAAAGTCGAAAACCGATCTTCATTTTCCAAGCTGGTTTGTGAATCAATGTATTGAACATCGTATATATTTACTTAAGTTATTAATTAAAGTTAAGTTATTGAAAGATTCTCTTTGTGAATCTAGACGTGTTAAAAAAGTTAACAGTAAAACAAGACATAAGTTAAAAGTTGTCAAATATTTATAAATCTTATGATTCCATTCTTGTTTTTGTATACCAAGATCGCAAGATCTCTTTTTAGCGTACTGAGAGAATAATTGTAGCCGAAGCTAGGATAATCTCGAGGGCGCTAAAGAATTTTGCGAACAAGGTATACACATCTTTTTATGTGCAACCGTAAAAAATAGATAATTACAAATTCCATTGTTTTTAAAGACCGACAGTTTAATTCATTTTATAATGTTTGTTGAATGTATTTACTACAAATCAAGAAACATGTTGTACGTTACTTGAAATACGTAAATATAGTAACTATTCTTAAGCTTGGACTAGACAGTCAAAAGTTAATATCTGAGTTTAAAAAGACTAATAATTAATTAAAAACATATATAAATAATAACTAAACTGCTTTCAGATGCATTCTAATAAAACTAGTATCGTTTGATCCATTATTTGAAGCAAAACTATGTAATTATTTCCATTTGTCAACATAGCAAAGCTCCATAACTTTTGGCTCAAACTGTCCCACTACAACTCCCTTAAATATCTATTTTCTTGCATCATTGTACGAGTTTGCTTAACAAAAACTCCGATATCACCGTATATTCTGAAGATTAAGAAATTTCGAAAAACCTATTTCGGAAACTAATCATGGTAAGAAGTTCAATAAAAAATAATTTTTATAAGCTTTCAAATGCGTATGGGTTTTTTGCCCCAGGTTAACCCGAAATCAGCCATTGTAAAAACTATGCTTGATAACTCGTATATTTATGGTTTTTTGATGTAACTATTAGCCTATTAATTATTAGTTTCAAGATCACGCCAAAACCAACATAATGAAAATCTCATAAACTCTTAGAATATAAAACTGTAGGAAGGAGCGTAACTACACGGCGCAATGAGCTTTAAAAGCGACGGATATGACGGCACACTGACCGCCATTAGACACCACCTAAAACTGCTTTTCTCTCAAACTCCGACAAATAAGAAGAAGGTAATTACATTTCATAATTAAGTATTCGTTTGTTTAGAATATTAAACATAATATTTATATTCTAAGATTAATTTCAAATCCCTCTCTGTGTCCATGGGTGTTCGGGAGATCACACGACGTTCACCCATAAAACTGACTGTCTTCTACCCTATCCTTGTTTCCTCGGAAACTGGGCAATGGATGAAGCAGTCAGGTTAAGTGTGTGGTAGAGAAATTCCTGAGAATTCTCGACAGTTACTCATACCTATCAGGGAGAGCCCTGGTAATATGATACCGGTGTGGGCGGATTCGAATATAGGTCATTTATGGTCACCGACGGAACCCGCTGCTTGACCGAGGTCATTTATGGTCACCAAAGGAACCCGCTGTTTGACTGAAGCTTAAGTGAAGAGAATCGAAGTGAGGTTTATCCCGCAGTAGGTATTAGGTCGCTTGAGCGTGGGAAAATTTTGATGACCGTGGGAACCTAATTAGCATAATTAATTGCTCTAATTAAATTGATTGATATGCAAATGAGCCGCGAATTAAATTTATTGCTCTAATTAATATGCAAATGAGGCGCGAATGCTCTAATTAATATGCAAATGAGGCGCGAATTAAATTTTTGCTCTAATTAATATTCAAATGAGGCGCGAATTAAATTTATTGCTCTAATTAATATGCAAATGAGGCGCAAATGCTCTAATTAATATGCAAATGAGACGTGAATTAAATTGATTGATCTAATTAATATGCAGGCGTGTATTTATTGCTCTAATTAAATGATCGAATTATTTGATCTAATTGCAGGCATTAATTTATTGCTCTAATTAATATGTAAGGACGGCCATTTTGGAACTTTATCATTCGCAGTCTCCTCTCTCTCTCTCTCTCCGGTTAGAGGACGCATGAAAAAGCCCTCTCTCTCTCTCCTATTAGAGGACGCATTAAAGAGCTCTCTCTCTCTCTCTCCCTCCTATTAGAGGACGCATTAAAGAGCTCTCTCTCTCTCTCTCTCGCTCTCCTATTAGAGGACGCATTAAAGAACCCTCTCTCCTATTAGAGAATGCTTTCTCTCTCCAGCGCACACACACACCTTGTACTCTTTCCACTACCTTTTCTAGAAGAACGTGAATTAAATTGATTGATCTAATTAATATGCAGACGCGAATTTATTGCTCTAATTAAATGATCGAATTAAATTATTTGATTTAATTGCAAGCATTAATTTATTGCTCTAATTAATATGCAGGGACGGCCATTTTGGAACTTTGTCATTCGCAGTCTCCTCTCTCTCTCTCTCTCTCTCTCTCTCTCTCTCTCTCTCTCTCTCTCTCTCCTATTAGAGGACGCATTAAAGAGCCCTCTCTCTCCTATTTAGAGGACGCATTAAAGAGCCCTCCCTCTCTCCTATTAGAGGACGCATTAAAGAGCTCTCTCTCTCTCTCTCTCTCTCTCTCTCGCCTATTAGAGGACGCATTCTCTCTCCAGCGAACACACTGTACTACCTACCTTTTCTAGAAGAAATAATAAAAGCATATAGGAATTAAAAATTATGTTTATTAATATATATATATTGTTATGACTACATTTAATCTATAATAAAAAAAAATTGATAATAGAATGCTGGTGATGATACTAGTAAATGAAACATCAATGTTTATACATATTATTTTTTTTTTTGCTGTATATTTAATAGACAATTTTAACATGTTATCTGTTAAATTATTCACAACACAGTATGAGTCGAGATCGTCTCGTAACATTTGTAAATTTTTTAAATATTTTTGTAATCTATTTCTAAGGAGGTTTATTTGTGCCAAGGTACGATGGTGCAGACGTTGTAGTCGTCGTCGTTGACGTCTCCGACTACTGCTGCTGGTGTTGATATGATTACCTTTAGCTCTTGCTGTTGCTGATACGTTTGACGCGTGATCTGCAAGGTCCTGATCTAAACGGCAACATACACACAAATTATATTAGCATATATATATATATATATATATATATATATATATATATATATATATATATATATATATATATATATATATATACAATCACTCTGAAGTTTTTTCTAAACAATAACAGCTTACCTATTTCCAGGGTTTCGATCATACAGGAGTTGTCGTCGTCGTCGTAGCAAGAATTAGAACTGCTCGTCATCATCATCATCATATTGATTACTGCTGCTGCTGCGGTAGCTGTACACGTGTTGCCTGCTGCTACTAGTACAGCCTAATAACTGCTAACTTTATATAGACACGTACACCTACCTAGGTCTTGTGCGCGCATACTCAGTAACACGTATACGGTAAACAAGTTGTCGATGTTGACAAACAAGTCTTATCCTGTCGCTGACACGTCATCATCATCATCATCGGCAGGCGTAGTTGTATCAATATTAGTTCTCTCTCTCTCTCATACATGTATACCCGTTACATGTATACTAGGTATGAACAAACACTTTGATGTATGTATGAACGCTCTTCTAATCATGCTAGTAAATGAAACATCAATATTTATACATATTATTTATTTATTTTTGTTATACATTTAATAGGCATAGAGTAACATTATCTATATTTGACAAATTATTCACACACACACACACACACACACAGTATGAGCTGAGAGTTCGTAACACTTACAAATTGTTTTTGTTGTAACCTATTTCTAAGTTTATTTACGCCAAGGTGTCCCTAGTATGATGGTGTAAACGTCGTTGGCGTAGTTGTCTCCGGCTGATATGATAGCAGTCGTGTACGTACGGCATCGATAAACTTTTGCGGATAATGTTTTATTATTTCTAATAAAATGAACGAGTTCAATCCACCACCAATTGCTGCTGCTGTGTTGTCTATTAAACTGGTAGCTGAGTAGTAACCGCATAACAGTTCGGATGTGAATAAAATTGAATCGGATGTCGGGAGCGATTTATAGGCATCTTCATGGCGTCTCAGTTGACCTTCTGCTACGTTCTCTATGTTTGAGCGGTAGAAACGTGAAAAGTCGAGGTAACGTAACGTTCGAGCATGATGATTGATCAACGGTGCTAAATGCAGTATAGACTGAAACTCGTAATCTTTTAAGGTTATAGTCCGTTGTTTATCATGTATGACCACCCTGTTGCCGAAAAACTCGTTGTGAATAATCTCGATGTATAAATTCTCACATAGATGAAATTTCAAATGTTTATCACGATGTGTTTTGTTGCTGTTGTCGGGGTCGTCGTTGCAGCAGCAAGCATGAAAGAAATTTTTAAACATTGCCTCGACTCGTATATCATACAGCTCGAACCAGTCCCGTTCCGACAACACCAATTCACCATACTCACATATGCTATACACGCACTCGAGCTTCACTACCACGTCAAATTCTCCCTGGTCGTCGTCGGTTGGAATAAGTCCTACTTGGATGTTGTGTATATGGTCGTAGTTTTCTTTTTCCCCGGGAGGTCTCGTAACATACAACGGATACTGGACAGCCCCGAGCAGTTGAACACGTACTTCATCTTTAGCTGCTGCTACTACTGGTGTATCTATGACGGTATAGTTTGCTGATGCTGCTGCTACAGCGTCATCAGCGTAGTATAGAGGCGACTGCTGCGACAGGAACGCTAAAACAATAATAATACAATAATCGATTAATATAAGCATAAACACACACACACACACAAAAGTCTTAAACATCTTACCTGTTTCTTCTTCTTCATTGTTCCACGCTTGACCGTCGTCGTTGTAGGTACTTGCTGTTGATGATGATGCATGATCTGCAACATCCGAACCTTCCTCATCTAAACAACAAAATAGACACAAATTAGCATACAAACTTGAAGTTTTATAAACAACAACTTACCTATTTTCAAGGGTTCGCTCTCATAGTTA
The DNA here is from genome assembly GCA_929113105.1 of Agrypnus murinus. Classification (NCBI taxonomy): domain Eukaryota; kingdom Metazoa; phylum Arthropoda; class Insecta; order Coleoptera; family Elateridae; genus Agrypnus; species Agrypnus murinus. Next base: position 35,668,598 of record OV816025.1, on the reverse strand, counting down.
TCATAACAATAATAATTAGGACTGCTAGCCATCATCGTAATTGCTGCTGCTGCTGCTGCTGCCACACACGTACTGTCTACTGCTACACGCTAACAACGGACGGCTTTATATAGTCACTTATACTTACCTAGATCCAACGCATGCTCAGTAACACGCATACGATAAACAAACAGTCATCGCTGGCAGACAAGTTTCATCCTGTCGCTGACACGTCATCATCACAGGCAGGTGTTCGTAGGTAATTACCTCATTCTCTCTCTCTCAGTTATAGCTATCACCTTTTTCATACCTTGGTACAGACGGGTGAGAATAGTAATAATACACATATATAGAACATTAATCTTTTTTATTCTATGACATTCTTTCTCAAAAATTTTATTGAACATCAACAAAACAACAATAATTAAATAACTAAACAACTATCTGTTCTCGGGTAATCATGATAGAACATCTTTTTATTCTACGATAATGTTTCTCAAAAATTATTAAACAGCTAGACAATAATCAAAATAACTAAACAATTATTAGGTTGAAATCGGTTCTCTCGGATAACCATGAAGACATACTCATTTTTCATGAAACGCCCTATTGAATGCTTTGTACGCTTGTTATGCCAAATATTCTTTTCAACACTGTCTTGACCTACTACTACTACTACTACTACATAGTTGAAAAGAACAAAATCGCGTTTATAAGATCTATTTCATGAGTATGTTCCCCCAAGTATCCTCTTGTGATTTACATTCAATCACCCCAAGTTTCACCATCTTTTGATAATTAATTACGGTACATAAAGTATAACCAGCGCCAGCTTCACTTATTATTATAACTACACTATGCTAAAGGTCGATCTTTGTCGATTAACATACCCGGCTACTACTATTATGATTGAACTGTACAATAATTATATACATTATGATAATCATTGAAAACATCGACCTTCAGCTGGTGTTGTACTTATTACTATACAAATATTTTGCTACTTAAGAGTTAGATACGGTACTACCTATACAAGTGATATACAAAAATTTACAAACATGTTAATTAGCAGGCATGACTAATATAAAATACTCGATGTTTTATTTATGTCGTTGCAGAAATAAAAACACAAGAAATAATACAATATAGAGAAAAAACAGTTATATGCAATATAAGGGGATAACTGTTGTTAAAAATATTTACACGCTACAAAACTAGAAATCTTAAAAATATGCTCATATACAACCACTAAAAGATAATAAATATATATATATATATATATATACACTACAAACATTACTAAGAGCATTCGAGAATGTAGAAATGCGATATTAGTAGAACCTAGTAACATCATTCGACTCGAAGTGTTTTATACCCGTAAGGCACAGAGTCGAAGTCGTCGACTCTACGTCTCTTTGTAAAATTCGCCCGATACGTCTTCGTCTCTGTCCTCGTTATAACTTGGTGTTGTTCTCCCCGTCTGATGTTACTGGATTCTATTAATATCTTTTTATTCTGATCCTCTACCAGGTCGAGCATTGACTCTAGGTTAATGTGCTGGGAGGCATTATGGTCCAAAGTAATGCCTTTAACTTTCACCACCCTGCTGACTTTCCCGGTTGAAGGGTCATACACGATGTACCCGTAATTTTTAGGACCACCTGATACAAATTCTATAATGTACGCCCCTGGCCCGTAATCCTCGAGTTCGTTCGTGAGATCCCCCAAGAAACTGCCTGTAGGTAGATCTTCTTCTCCTAGCCTCGACACATATATTACAGAATCTATAGCGAAAAAGGAAAAACAAATTAAGTAGTAGTTATCAAAATACACAAGAAACGTATAATTATTACCTGTATCATAGTACAACACTCTCGGACCCAGCTGCTCCAAGTAAGAATACAATTTAAGCCTTGCCTGAGTAGTGACATATGCAGCAATCACTACATTTACCGTGGATAAGGGTACAGCCGCTTCATCCTTGTGTTGCCAGTTGACTGCAATCACCTCCTGGTTAATTTCCTGAAGATGGTTAACTTCGATGCTAGGGTTGGTAAGTAGATCGAAGAATTCTTTTGGCTCCCGAATAATAGAGGTCTTTGCTTGATTTTCGCGCTGACCAAATTTTCCTGTAACAAAAACATAGTTAGTAAGCGACTATTCGCAAAGTAATTGTATAACTTACCCCAAAATGAATTTAGCATTAACTTGGCCAGCGATCTAAGCCCCGGATTCTTGATAATCTTCGAAGCATCCATCGACACAACCTCTACTTCGGCGTATTCCTCAATATACTTCTTTTTGGCCTCCTCCGTGTTGCAGGAACCAGGCCAACCACTAGCCTCTTGTTTTATCTTCAGGAATTTGTCGATGAACCCGGCAAATAAACCCTCCGACTTAGAGGTCTTCTGGTACCGGGTGACTTCGTACTGCCATATCTCTTGTACTTCTACTACCCTGTAACCCTTTTCCACAGCCTTCACGACCTCATCAATAACCCATGTTCCGCTTATGGTTCTTTCTGTCTCCGAATGAGAACACTCTCCCTGATTTAAGTCTTTAACGCATGAGTAACAGAGTGGAAATAGTAATTTATTATGTATTTTCAATGGTAGAACGGGGTGGTACAGATGCTGGGGTGGCAGTATGGTGCATTTAATGACGCCTTCAACGTTTTCTATACCTCCTTTACCCTCAATGAGTTGCCTGCACTCGTCTCCAACGTAAACTTTAGGGTGTCCAACGGGAAACTTTCCATATTTACACACCCATGGATACAGACTACATACATCTACGTATCGGATCTTCTCACCCTGCTTTACCCGGTACTTTAGCCTGGTAGCGCCCGTTCTACCGCCGAAGAAAGCATCACGAGGATTGACAGGTGTATTAACTAGCATAGGCTGATTATCTAACTGCAGCTTCCTTTCAGGTGTTAACTGCTTCCGGAACGCGCATTCCTACTGCTCTATAACCTCGTATCCAAGCGCTTTGAGTCTATTCGTGCATGCCAGAGTCTTCTCGTAACGCAAGGCCATGGTATCGGCGGGATCATCATGAAGCGACTCGTCACGTCTGGTTACAAAGCAGCTAGGGCAACCGTGAAAGTAGCAGCCGTGAAACTGGAACACCTGCTTTTCGTATAGGCCGTCAACTTTTAAACCGGCTACAACGGCTTCCTTCTGTCTTCCGGCGTGTTGAATCACAACACCTCTCTGCTCTTCCTCACCTATCAACCACTGGAGAGCTATTTTGGACTGATTATCGATTCTCCTGTACCCGCCCTTGGGTATTATCCCTATGGTGTTTTGTTGCAGGAATTTGCGCCTGAACATTAGATTGCAAGCCGAAGCGATAGTGATTGCTTCGGTAAAAGGATCGACACCGCACTCTTCAACAAACAGGTTTCTAAAGTGAAGACATGCTCGCTTCAAAATATCCACGTCGGTTCTACAGTACGTCACTAGATCTCTCTGCATATCGAAGTCGATGTTTTTGTTCGCCTCGTACCAGTTGTGGAATTCTTCACGAGCCCCCGGTTTCATGGTACCGGGGCTGTAATATTCTATGCGTGGCAGAGGGCCGACGTAGTTAGCGTTTGTTTCGGTATTAAAGAGATGCGGGAAGTATCCTTTTGGTGCTGGTAACCCAAACGCTTTAGGGAGTGCAGATAGGGCCATAGGGAAGTAGTTCAGAGAATCGATAAACTTTAGATTATCTAATTGAAGTAAAAGGATTTTGCTGCCTCTCATTATGAGCTCAGGCCTCAGCGAGGTCTTTGTAATGATGTGGTTCAGGATGAATTGGGTATCAAAGGCCTGTCCGTTGTGAGCTATAGCTACGACGTTTCTAAACTTCTTGCGGACTTCTAATAAATAGGTCAGGAACGCTTCAATGCAGTCCTTCTTTATGACCCGCTCTCTGATACCACAACGTTGACAGCAATACAATTTTTGTTCATTATAGCAGCTAGGGCATACCTGGTGCAAAATACATAAATTAGGCTCATGAATACGGACACCTTCAGAGATCTGTTTCTCCTGCCTTGTTTCCAGGTCAAAAAATACAAAAAGAGTCTCGTTCTGTTTAACAGCAGACATTTCCCCGACCGGTTTTACAAAACAAAAATGGTTTTCAGGTTTGTGAGCCTGGCAAGTTTTACAATAAATTTCTCCACAAATATGAGGCTCTTTTCTCAGCTTTAGATTTATGATCCTAAAGCAATCCTCACATTTTTTAACAATCTGACACATTTTCCCTTTATGATTCTCGTAACATTCATTACTATAGAAGTCTCTTCTGCATTCTTGACACCTGATCAATAGGGCTTGTCTAGTACATGGCGGGGAGCTACCGCAGCCTACGCAGGACTTTTCACACCGGTGATCTCTCTTGGTGTTATAGGGTACGTGGCAGCTTTCGCAAAAGTATATGCATACAAAGGCAGCGGTCAACGAGGTGATTAAATTATAATGCCCTTCGTGATACAGTAGATTGATCTTCTTCTCTGTATCAGTAGCTCCTTCGAAGATCACATCACGGCCCTTTGTTCCATACCTGTACACAGTGATCTTGTATTCATTAAGAAGTCTTTGAAAGCATCTTAATTCGTTGACACCTGCTCCCTCTGATGGAATGACAAGTACACAGGCCTCTCGCATTAATTCCTCGGCCTTTATCTTTTGTACACCCTGGTTAGTCCTGGTCTTCTTGTAATCAGGGCTTTGATCAGCATGGGCCTTCCCTACGATCAAAGCCCTGGGTAGGCATAGATTGTCGGTATTCTTGATCGTTACAATACCTCTACGCCTACTGCACTCTTCGGCGAAGGTACTGTAAATGCCGCTTCGGTTACGCCCTTGCCCTGCAGGTGGCGTCACGGATGAAACAATCATACGGAACTTATCAGTACTGAGAGCTTCAGGGTCACTCTGTAGGATGCTCTCTAGAATTCCCCAAACATCTTTGTAGGTAACCTCACTAGCCTGTCTAAAACTCATGTAGCCGGGGAGTTTATCTTTAAAACTATCGAACTCGAAAGTAATTCCTACACGGTCGGTTGGTGAAACGTTAGACATGGCATGTGTAATTATTTGCTCGATAGCTGTTTTGAAAAAGACCAATAGGTCTTGGCTATCTGAAGACTGTTTCACTTTGAATACAACTCGACGCTTTTGGGTGTTAAACTTCTTAACAGTAGATACACTTTCAGTAATAACTTCATAAAGAGCCATTTTGTTACGGGTAGTAGTAGTACAAGTACAGGGAATATAATTGAGCTTTTACGTCTAATGCTAAAACTGAGAAATTACATGCGTTACAAAGTATGTTGATACTGGAAATTTTCTGTACATAATTTTGAATAAACTAATCTAATAAACGAAGGTATATTTTTGAAACCCCCGAACGCAATGCGGGTTATTAAATATTATAGATTAATTATTTGGTTTGTACAAAGTTAAAGAAACCGACTTGCAAAACTACAAAATTTAGCATTATTATTATTATTATAAACAAATACGTTCAGTTTCAATGCAAATTAATAAAGCAAAGTCAGAGAAAGATCAGTTTCAATGCAAATTAATAAAGCCTTTAATCAGTAATACGTAATAAAACAATTAATAATCAATTCCTACCTTTGTTGGCTGGCTGTCTTGGTTCGTCAAACACTCACAGCTTTATTTAAAAAAATAGATTTATTCGAGACTAACAAATACACACACATACACCAAAACACAATAGCCGTAAATAAGAGTTATTAACGACGATAGCTGATGTAGACAAGTGATGCCCTGAAGTTCAGGATTTTGTTTTATACGTTCTAAAAAACAATCGTAGCGCCCTCTGGTTGTCATTAAAACATCGTTTACGTATTGCATGATATTGCGCAATATTACGAAATAGATAAGAATGCGACTGTTCAAGGCTTTGTTAATTAAGTATTTTTACTAGGTCATAAATAAGTCGGATGTCATAAACAAGCGAGCCCTCTTATGCTTGTTTCATCTTGTTTGTCAGCATAGCATCGTCTGTCGTATCGGTAATGATTACACTCAGATCAGAGTAAAAGATAAGCTTTCTTTCTCTGAACAGGGTTATAACTCGTTCTGTTGTCATAATGATTTAAAATTTTAAACGAATTTACCTACATTTTTTTTTAGCATTCGATACAGCCCCCTTTTAAAGGTGTGTGTGTTTATCATTTTAAAACCATTATTGAAGGATTAGGCTTCGCTTTAAAACAAATATCGATAGATAAATCCATTCTCTATAATATTTCTTTAGTTCGACATCGTGTTCAAATAACTAAAATACGATGGAATTTGCTCTAATTAAATAAAAACCTTCAAACGTTTATGCCCTATTATGAGGTTGCTTTTAAGGATTTTGTTTTTATACGTTCTAAAAAACAATTGTAGCGTCCTCTGGTTGTCATTAAAACATCGTTTACGTATTGCATGATATTGCGTAATATTACGAAATAGATAAGAATGCGCCTGGTTCAAGACTTTGTTAATTAAGTATTTTTACTAGGTCATAAATCAGTCGGATGTCATAAACAAGCGAGCTCAGGTAGATTAAATAATAACAAGAATGGTAAATATGATAGAACTCGTACAAGCAATATTATATATTATAGCTGTTGAAACAATATTGTCAGGTTATATTTTAATAAAACTGTGAAACTTTTAATAATCTTTATTTATTTCAATATTATATATAATTACGCAGTAGTGTGTAACCTTTTTTACATTTCTTTTAGAGAAACGTAATTTAGTCATAAGTAATTTGTACATATAACGTTTTTTAAATTTTAATACCTTACTTTTAAATTCTTTATTAAATACTTGTTAGTTTTCCTATTCTGTACTTTTAATGCTCTAACACTGTCAACCCTTTGTTTAGAAGTATGATAAATCGAAAAAACCATTTCTTTAAATAGGTATATTTTAATAAAAAAATGTCTAAATTTACAGATAATTGAAAAATAGGTGAAAAATACCTTCTAAATAAAGATGCTCTGAGGGTAATAAATATAAAAGCTAACGACACCCTTTTTCCGAGGGGGGTAATAAATTAAGATTTTGTCTAAAAACAGCTGTCTGATTGACGGCGCTACCCTTTTTAATGATATCCCTTTGCTCTGAGGGTAATAAATTAGCTTTTTTATCTAAAACAGCTGCTCAATTGACAGCACAGGTGTCGACCTTTTTTAATGATGCCCATTGTTCAGAGGGTAATAAATTTAGATTTTTATCTGGTCTCAAGTAATTAATTGACAGTGCAGGTTTTTTTTAACAATACCCTTTTTGTTCTGGTAATAAATTAAGATTTTATCTAAAATCATGTTCATTCGCGCAGGTTCGAAGTTTATAAAAGCTCAGTCAAACCCCCCTTCCGTTTTAGTTTGGTCTTGACATCGGTTACGGTGATAGTAATATTGTTATTGTTTGCTTGAACTAGGTATGTTAAAATAATCATTTATTGTTCTTGTGAGTGTTAAGTTTTTGTCTATTTTTTACATAGAAAAAATGGATTTGCTAATACAACAATTGAACAAATCTCCCGTTAGCCAGAAGCCAATCAAGAAGTTATGTGATTACAAAATAAAAGAAATTGCAGAGATACTACAATTCAAAAGAGTCGTTTGCCGTGATAAGCGTCAAAGTGTGATTATTGTTGCTGAAAAGCATGTTACATTTCTACCAAAGCGAATCAGCGATAAGTTAACAGATCAAAGGGTTACAGAGTTTAACCAGCAGATTGAAGCTAAAACGATTTCTCTAGGTTTGATGTACATGTGGAAAACACACTGTTATGATGACTGCCTGTTTGTGGAATTAAATAAGGTACGAGTAAACATCAAGTTTATACAATAAACCCCTTTTTTAACGTTCTATTGTTATTGTTGTTACAGCCCCTGGAACCGCAAATAGAAAACAGAGGTCAGTCCTGAAGCCCTCAAGCACCAGCATTCTATCAACATTTTTATTATAAATTAAATGTAGCCTTAACAGTATATATTAATAAAAATAATTTTTAATTCCTATGTGGCTTTATTATTATTTCTTCTAGAAAAGGTAGTAGAAAGAGTACAGGGTGTGCGCTGGAGAGAGAAAGCATTCTCTAATAAGAGAGAGGGCTCTTTAATGCGTCCTCTAATAGGAGAGAGAGAGCTCTTTAATACGTCCTCTGATAGGAGAGAGAGAGAGAGAGCTCTTTAATGCGTCCTCTAATAGGAGAGAGAGAGAGGGCTCTTTCATGCGTCCTCTAACCGGAGAGAGAGAGAGAGAGGAGACTGCGAATGATAAAGTTCCAAAATGGCCGTCCTTACATATTAATTAGAGCAATAAATTAATGCCTGCAATTAGATCAAATAATTCGATCATTTAATTAGAGCAATAAATACACGCCTGCATATTAATTAGATCAATCAATTTAATTCACGTCTCATTTGCATATTAATTAGAGCATTTGCGCCTCATTTGCATATTAATTAGAGCAATAAATTTAATTCGCGCCTCATTTGAATATTAATTAGAGCAAAAATTTAATTCGCGCCTCATTTGCATATTAATTAGAGCATTCGCGCCTCATTTGCATATTAATTAGAGCAATAAATTTAATTCGCGGCTCATTTGCATATCAATCAATTTAATTAGAGCAATTAATTATGCTAATTAGGTTCCCACGGTCATCAAAATTTTCCCACGCTCAAGCGACCTAATACCTACTTCCCGCTTTTTGGCATATGGGAAACTGCATGCCGCCAGGTAAATGTGCTTAGGAGCTATCCCGACCACCCTATGATCCGGACTGCAGCCGGGTACAGTGATTGGGAGAAGCTCTGAAAGCCATTACACTTAAGGAGAGTTGAAGCGAATACATAGCCTCTCACAATCAAGACAGCATCACCTTAACGGGTACAGACTGGGAGTCTATAACGTGTAGACTTACGAACGAAGCTCTGTCGAGGGCCCACCAAGCCTAATATATTGGTAGATCGGAGTGGCAAAACCATTAAATAACCAAGTCCCGCCACAATTGAGGTTGGATTCGATCGGACAGTGGCCCCAACCCCTGTCTCGGGGAGGAGCTTGTGAAGGTATGAAATAGGACTGGAGGGCTCTCTCTATTCAACTGAGTTAAGTTGGGGGAATAGTCCTATTGCTGGACGAGGTACTTCACCCCGTATGAAAGAGGACGGGAGGGTACCGGCGGGTGAGCACGTGTTAAGTCGATCGCTCCGGTACTAGCCTGGATAGCTAGTAGAGGGTGGATAGGCAACCTCGCTCCGACCAGTGAGCTGACTGGGAGCAATTGCTATGCATGTATGTTCATTGGAGGTATGTTCACACGGGGACTCCACGTAAAACATTCAGATAATCTCTGTCTCCATGGGTCAGTAGGTAGAAATGACATGTAGAGGCCGAAGTGCGTGTGGTTGACCCAACCGAAAAAAGGTGGGTCGACCGAAGCTAGAGACGGTGGCGCTTTCTTGTGTTATAGCTCTCCGTCTTATTTTCCTGCGCCACCGTCTCTAGCTTCGGTCGTTTAATGGAGTAAAATGAATTTTTAAATGTAAAAAGGATCCGATTTTACGCGTAAACGATTGATTATACAAAAACCATGGTGGTTATCACCGACTTCTCCATTTCTAATCGTCTAAACCGAACAGCTGGAACAAAGTGTGAGTCACTTTACTCAGAAAAGTAATTCTTAATAAAGATTTTTACTTATTGCAATACTTCTAATAATTCTAATCGAATACGTATTACTATTGCGTACAACAAGGAAGGAAATTGGCAAAGCAGCATTTTCATTTAAGGAAAAAAAACGACTAATCTAGGTATAATATTACCTTATAACATGGCATTGGAATAAATGCAGAGATACCATGGCATCTAAAACTATAACATTAAAAATAATAAGTTTTAAAAGTATTATTATTTAATTAATATGTTGTTCCTAACTACAACCGGAGAAGTCAGAACATAAATATGGTGTGTTTTCTTTATTGGTAGACATGCAACTTGTTTGGGCTACTTAAGTAGTCGATTTTATGTGATGGCACTGACCAACACAATTTAAAAAATTCACAAACATTTACGATCACATTGTTACTTATTAATAATATACCTATTTTTTGTTCAACTGATATATAAATGGATGTAAAGTAATAAAAATATTTTTAAAACTATAAACCAATTTCGTGTTTTCGTAGGAAGTGAATTGGTTGTGTAGGTAGTTACGATATAACATAAAAAGCCGATAAATTTCGAATCAGTTACTTGTCAAAATTTGTTCCATTCAAAGTTTAAGAACATTATTTTGATAAGTTAAATGTTAAAGGTTTTTAAATGATACTCGTTAAATCAGAACAAAATTTTTAAGCCTTCAGTTATATGTGTTTGGACAACATTCTAAATCCTAGGCAATTTTATTAGATACAGAACAGTTTTATGGAGTGTGGGATTGTTTAGATGTTGAATTTGTAAAGTAAAAATCTTGTAAGGCTACTTGATTTATCTTTTATTGGTTATGGTAAAAGCTTTTTACATCTTTTGGGTGTGTCAAGTCACTACTAATTAATTACAATTATTGTTTCAACATTTTGCTAGATTAATCAAAACTGCTACCTCTATTACTTACATCTGCTTATCTCTCACTAGTATGGTCAAAATCAAGTTCAAAGTATATTATTCACTGTCTTCATCGCATTCTTAATCTCACTTTACAGCGGAATTACAATTTGTATAAGACCAAATCCAACCAAACTAGTAACGACCGTAGTCTTTCAAAGTGTTGAATGTGCCCATAATTTGGATTTTTTTGTGTTGGTCTTCAGAACATTGGAAAAAGATGGAATCTTTGCTCTGGATCAGGGCTATTGCTCTTCAAATACTTTAGTCAATACGATAAGAATACAAAGATGACGTCATAGAATCATCGGTTTAAATGTAAAACCATTCTATGTCGCTTTAGGGGCAAATATTTCAGTGACCGATGAAGCGCTTTTCACGTAGTTTTACTAGTTTATGGCTTCCACTAAATGTTTCTGAAAACTGTTGGTCGTAATGTACCTTTTTACTCTTTTTGGTTTCCTTAGCTCTTTCTAAGTTCATCAAACTGTTTCTTCCATAGAATGAAGAAACTTACCCCTTTCTATACTTACTAGTTTTTCTCCTATTGGGCAAGGAATTGAGGTACGCAGGTCGAGTAAATCCTAAAATAACAGGTATTATGTTAAGGCGTGACTGACTCTTTGCAACGAGTTCATTATTACAGACATTTATTCCGTTTTGTTTTTAACTTAGTTGGCATAAAAATATAAAAAGGTTGTCGTTTCTGGGGTGCGGCAGGCAGTTAACTGTATTTCAGGAAATTTCTATAAATGCAGACAGTCCAACTAACTATAAAATTTGTGGTATATAATTGAAACCAAGTTAACACTTGTGTAAATAAAATTTATTTCCTACAGGAGAATATCTTGTTTGTAACGGTATATTTTCTATCGGTTTCAAATATGTGTAATTTTGCATGTATTTTCACTGAAAAAATTTAAAGTTCGGTCCTGTAAAATTATATTCTAATTGCAGCTAAAAATTTTGTCGTATAAACATATTTACAAAGAATACTTTAAAAAGATTGTTCTCGAATTTCTAAAAATTTAAAGGATGCTGAAGTAATGAATAATATTTTTAGTGCTTTGCTTGTTTACCCGTAGAAATGGTTGCGTTGTTAAAAAAATTAGAGGATCTTGATAAAATCAAATGATGTATTTAAGTCATCTCGTTTTATAAAAATATTCCTGTCTATATTCTGGGAAAGCATTGGTAAAAAGTAAACTTTTCCTTTGTCTGGAAGGTGACATTTGACACGTGTCCACAAATTAAACTTGGTTTCTGCGTATTAACTTAAAAACGCATGATCCGCAAGTCTAGTCAGCAGATGTGGCACGTTTGGTTTTCTGTCTTCGCGCCTGTATAAAATCTTTAGCTCAATCTATTAGGGCGAGAATCCTGCCTAAAATCGAATAATATCGACTTTAAAGAGTCCACGTGTACTAAGCGTGTGTTAGCTTTGATTTGCTCTTACCAAAAAATACAGGCTTTTAATTGGTTGGTCCGATTTGCATCTTGAGCGAGGGAAAAACCATACTTCTTCCGCGCTGGCAGCAGGGGTCGAAAAATTGTTAAGAACACGCCCGTTCGAACTTCGAGTGAAGATAGTCGACGCTGGTCGATATTATCGAACCGCCGTTTATTCTTAACTATTCAGAATTAATGCAAATTCTAAATATGGTTCTCGTACAGTTTAATTGATATATGTTGTGAAGTGAGTTTTTGGATGCAATTGAATTTTGATAAATCTTGTTTGAAAGATTTGTTTCTACCGTACCGCTAATAATCATCTGTGGTTTGTTTTATAGTGATGAAACATTAAGAATAATTACTTCCTTCAGTTCGCGCTTTAAAAATAGTGCAGTTTTGTTATTAAAAATCACGTAGACTAACCAATAATTTAAATAATAAATTCCCGTTCTATCTGCAAACAAAGATAAATAATTATTCATTTTATGGGAAGAAATTATTGTAGCAAGTGTTATCTGGGCTAAATTTGTTTAAGCTTTTAAAAGACATTACCATTATTCCTCGTGCGTAAATTATAAACAAAAATAATAACAGAAACAGGATTGTTTAAACTGTGTTTAACAAAGATTGTTGGTGAAATCATATGAGTGATTGACTATATTCGAAATAAAAAGTAGTTCTTTGGACCTGCTACCTTCAAACAACAATTTAAAACCATTTAGAATCAACCACGGTTTTGTCTAAGGGAGGCTTTTCCAACTTCTAGCTGACCAGCGTGGCTTGTTTTGCAAGGCAAATAAACAAAGGTTTAATTGGATAAGATTTAAGGTACTGTACTTTAAGAACTATTTATTACTGTAAAGTTTTGGTTATGGATTATTTGAACAAGTGAATTTTATAATTTTCTACAAGAAGAGAGCTCTCTAGTAGTATTTAAATTTTAGTTTGTCATTGCTTGTGAAACTCAAATTCATTAACTTTAGTAATACTTAAGTAGATTCAATTCCGTAACATTTTACTGATATTTGTTTGTTAAATTTCTCGAAGGATTTTATGTTAATAAATTCTGATCTTGCTAAACTCTGGAACAATTTATGTTCATTAAATCTAAATAATCTCTGGATCTTAATAAGTTTCTGGACAATTTATGTTCATTAAAATCTAAATATTTCTTTCATTTTGAATAAATCTTAAATACCTTTTTGAATTGTTCTGTGTTCAATAATTCCGGAGTAAGTTGATAATTATTTACTGAAGGACTAACCTTAAGTTTAATAAAATTATATCGTTTATGTTTTTTTATATGTATTTGACTATTTTTATATGTGTTTGACTATTCTTATTTTTTACATCCAATAAATATGTTTATTAGTTTATATTAAAGATCTAAACGGAACCATATAATTATGAACGTTTCATTCAAATTTTATTTTAAAATTTTCTAAACATCATCAAAATTTTTGTTCAAAACCTAATATATTTAATTCATTTTCTGATTAGTGAATTTAATATCTTTTCTGGCTTAATTAAACATCATCATTAAGCTCATAATCAGATGGCGCCCTTTTAGAGTTTTTATTTGAGTTCTAAACCCTTACCTATTCCTTTTTATAAATAAGATAACTGCAGAACCAATACCTGCGACCTGAATACAAAAATTTGTAAGATAGAGCTAAATCTCAAGCCGTGGTAATCTTGAGCTTCTTTGCTAATGTTTTTTATAATTTATTATCACCGGATCGGCTCGCAAGGGCCATACACAGTAGTATTAAATTAATATTAGGTACATATGAAATATAAAATATAAACATTATACACAAACATGGTATAGGGATAGTTTAATCCGCACTAAACAAGTGTGTGGGCATCATTAGTCACTGTCACTTAGTAGCACGTCCTGTGGGAGACTTATAGATTTATAGAACGTTGTCCTAGTGTGTAGTAATCGGCAGCTGGGCTGGTTCTTAGGTTTGCTATGAATTTTTTGGTGGTGCTTTTTATAAAATCTTGGATGTGAGAAATATTCAATTCGCGGTGTAGCTGGTCGTTGCGGATAAACCAAGGGGCGTTGGTTGCCATTCTAACGATCTTGTTCTGGAAAACCTGCAGTTTGTTAATATGTGTTTTTGACGCAGCACCCCACACTACGCAGGCGTACATAAGAGCCGATCGCAAGATGGATTTATAAATTAGCATTGCGCACTCGATTTTCAACGGTGAGTTTCTGTTTAGGACAGGATATAGTAATCTCAACTTATGATGACAGTCATTTACATTGGAGTTTATGTGTATCCCCCAGGTTAATTTTTGGTCCAAATGAACTCCTAGATATTTTACAGCCTCGTCTTTAGGGTTCCATGGGATATTATTACCATTGATAACAATGGGGATTGGGTTTTGGAATCGACGGAGAGTGAATATTTTTGCGATAATTTTAGTTGGGTTTAATGTAATGGTCCAACAGTTAAACCAATGTTGTAGTTGATCTGTTGCACTTTGGAGATCTTGGATCGCGTCGTTTAGGTCACTATTTTGCGTTATTATCGCCGTATCATCCGCGAACATCGCTAGGGAGCAGTTGTCAGGCACCGGTATGTCATACATGGATATGTTAAACAGTAGGGGACCCAGAATAGATCCCTGGGGTACACCGGCTTGGATGTTCTTGGTTCCCGATACGGAAGTATTGACGATACTGGTAAAGGTACGTTCGCTAAGAAAGGTTGAAATTATGTTGGTGAGATATTCTGGAATTTTCAATTGTATCATTTTATAAAGTAAGCCGTTGTGCCAGACCCGGTCAAACGCCTGGGCGATGTCGAGAAATAAGATGGTGGTATCTTGTTTATTTTCAAAACCTTTGGCTATTATTTCATGAATCCTAACGAGCTGGTGTGTTGTCGAGTAGTTGGGTCTAAAGCCGAACTGAAAGGGTGGTAATGTAAGTTTGATAATTTTATAATCATTATTCTTGTTAGTGGATTTTGAGGTTACAAATTGACGCCCAATCTCGGGGCATTATCTCGTTTACAGTTTTTGACGTTACATGTTTTAGTCATGTAACTACTCCAATTCTGCTTAAAATTATTTAAAGGGCTAGCGTACAGGTAATAAAATTGGGTACAACAGAAACTTATTAACTTCTTGGTTTTATGATTTCACTTTGGATAAATAATGCCTTATATTGCATTAAGTTTCTTTGAAGCTCAAGTTTCTCAGTTTATAGAAGAACGAATGGCTTTTGGATATAATTCTTCTTTTGAGAGACAGTTTTATGTCTGGTAATTGGTTGCATTCTGATAAATATTGTTTGTAATTTTGAGTTTAATAGTTTTGTGTACTCTTTATACAATATCAGAGGGAAACTTCGTTCAGATTATTCATCGGTAATTACTGACGTTAAGAATATTGTGTGGTTGGTTGTAACCACTAGCTCCTCTTAAGTTTTAGTAGAGTTTGATAATTTTTTCCCTTCTCGGGGACAGTCAAGTAAAGTTAAGTACAAGATAGACAAAAGAACGATCACGCGCGACTTTACATACGCGTTGAATACTTCAGCCCCGTTAAATTTGCATTGAGGAAGAATACGGTTAAGGTAGTCCAAGGCTCTTATGAAATTACCGTCTTGTAGGTTTTTGGTTTAAACCGCTTATTTGTGAAATTAAATATTACTATTATGATTGCTGTGTGAAATAAACTCCAGAATTTGTCTTGATTGGGTTATCACCTATTAAAAGTTAAAGTGTTTTTCTGGACTTATTCGCGGCAAGTTAATTTCCATACTTTTCGTAATAAAAATCGTTAATAACCTTGGAGTTAATTGTGTTTTGAAGGTCAGTTGAATCATCGCCCAATAATGACCAGTCTGAGTAAAACTAAATTTTCAAACAGTTAATGGATTTATAAGTGGAAATCATTGATGCCTTTGAGGTTTTCACCTTCATAAAGAAAAATTTTAGATCTCGAGTTAGCTGTAAATCCAGTAATTTTGGTATGTATAAGTGTTGCCGGTGATTATTAGGCTTTTGTTTATAGTGATCGAGTTTAAGTCTTTACTTGTGACTGCTCAGGTGATTGGAAGCAGTACTATATTATGGGTATAAAATGATTACTGACACACACATTGTTATTTGTTGTAAGTTGTTTGTTACCATATTACCACAGATTTCATTTTCAACAATAAAAATATGTTGGTTTTTATTTAAAGAGTATTAATGGAAATGTATTTCATTTTGTATGTGAATATAAATATATTTTATGTATTGCAAATGGGATCCTAAATTAAGTTAAAATGTAGAAATTTATAATGAAATTTATAATACTGGTGTGTATGTTTATAATAAGATAGTGGATTGCATTGTTATAAACATATATTATTGAACTTCATTCAGTATACAAAGTTTAAAACTTTTAACCATTGCTATAATTTGCAACGACAAATTGTTGGTGTAACATTCACAAAATAAATCTTAGAATTAAAATGAATGACAATAAGGAATAATTAATTTAACGAAAATTAAACGGGAATCTCTTTCCGAATTGTAAAGAAAAAAGTAGAAAAATTCCCATTTTTCTGCTTTTAAACAATAACATCAAATTTGGGTGGCGCAAGCATATAATAATAATTGCTACAACCCATAACCTGAAAACCAGGCGCCAGAAGCTATAAGCTTGTGCGGAAGGGAGGGGCCGATTATTATTATTATCTAGGCCCTACGTGCGGCTGCAGCCGACTTACAGGTGGAAACACTTGCGATTTCAGACTAATTACCAATTTTCTTGTCAACTCTTTACGAGTAGGTTATAGTGCATCCATTCTGCTAATGACGATGACTAGGAAATGGGTGAAAAATGATGAGATTGTGAAGTATGAGCGATTTGTTTCTCCAAGCTTTTGCTCTTATCAACTTATTTTGTAATAAAGTTAATTTAAACTTGAAGTTGTTACTTCAAAAGGTTAAGGTTAACTTTGAAGTTACTCGCAACGATAATTATAGTATAACAGATAATTACATCTGATAATGATAATTCCAAAGGAATTGATTTGAGTAAACTTATCTATACACTATGTAATGGTCTATGGTAATGTGGTAATGTACTTGGCCTTGTTCGATCGCTATAGCTATTTTGTGTTTATTGCCTGGCTATTCTGCTTAATTTTGGGATTAGCATTTTAGATTAGATAAGACATAAGTCATTTCTAATTCGGCTTGTAGAAAATTTTAGTTTCAAGTTTTAAAACGTAGTTCCCTTGAAAAATCTTTTGCTAATGAAAGATTCCATCACTTTGTTGTTAGCTCAATGTATGTAGTTTCCCGTTTACAATTCTTGTGAACGTTTTGGATCTAGTATTTTGGCTGAGTTCGTGAAGAGGACGTGTAGGAAAAATAATTTCACTTTGCCTCTACCAATTCTAAAAGCCGTTCAAAATCATAAGTAAGTTACTTTTCTTTTGTCCATATTTTCAACATTCTTTGTAGGTGAATTAGTTTTAAGTTCAACAAGATAAATCTATAACAATCAACGCTTTAATTAGAGTTTTACCTTTTGTGTCTGCTATTCAAATTCTAAAATACTATGGTAACAAGGAAGAAAATTTAAATATAATGTTTCTCTTATTTTTGTAAAATCATTGGATATTCAAGAGTCCTATTTATAAATTTGCACTTGTGGTTTAAAGCAATATTGATTATTATTTATACGTATCTATATAGTCAGTTTTATTAAACATTTTGTTCATGAAGTACTATTATTATTATTATTGTTTTGTTGCATGTAAATGATAAATTTGAGAACCTTTATTAAACGTTTTTGTCTTATTTATGATTGTTGTTCTTATTTATTTAATCGTACATTATACAGGTATTCGTTGATATATATTTATATACATTATTTAGATATGCCTTACCTGAGAAGCTAAGCAGTTGTTCACGGTAAATTCAATCGAGAATTTGGAAGTATTGTTTGGGTATCTATCAGATAATTATCTTGTTCCGGTGTGTGAAGCCGTTAAAAGTCTGTTGAGCAAGTGGCGCCTTATGCATTTTATTTGTTCTGTTGAGATACCCAAACAACTTGGAATTCTCTGGCAGTCTACAAACTCTATAACCATCGATCTCTGTACCGGTTATCACTTCGTGGAGACATTACACACTTTATCTAAGTAATTCCCCGATACTCAAATCAAACGCAACTATTCCTTTTATGTAAAAAAGGTGTAACTACATTTAACTTTAGAAAGTGATCATCACAGTACAGCATCCCTTGTGTCGATTTTGATTCTGTTATTAATTAACACAATGACTTCTCAAAATAATATTAAATTCCTACATTTTTGTAATAACAAACGCAAATTAGACATTTTAGAAGACTTTGAGATATACAAACACAAACTCAGGGTACCTTTAATGAATGAACAACTTGAGCTCAGTAATTCTCCGTTACTGGAAGTATTAGATATTTAATTCTGATTATTATTATTATTTTATCTAGTTACCTATTTTTGTATCTACCTTAGCGACGTGTTTGTTTATAATTATATTACCTTTGATAATGACAGCATAGCTGTCGAAACAATATTGTCAGGTTGTATTTTAATAAAACTGTGAAACTTTTACTAATCTTTATTTATTTCATGATTATGGAGTTCCACAAAGTAAGGCTGGAAACAATAAACTGTTATTAATTAGTAACCCGTGAAAAAATGCATTATCTATCTTTCGAAATTACTAGAAATAAAATAATCAATGAAAGTAGTTAGTTAAAAATGATTTATTAATGTATAGAATCTGAGAGTTCTTCTTTATTAAAAGTGTTTTGTATTCTCTTTGATGTAATTATAATACACTTAATACATTAGTAGTATTTAAATTGGTCTAATTGATATTCTCTTTCGTTGTTTGTAGGTTAAGTATACAAGTTTGTTTTCGTTTTTTATGATTAATTAGATCTATTAATTAAAACAACAATGTTAGGTAAATGAAATACGGAAACACGGTATATAAAAATATTCCAAAGCAAATTACTAATGCTTTTAAGTTACAACTTGTAATAGCCATTTTTAGATGTAATCTTAATTTGTACTTGCATGTTGCACGAACACTTTTGTTACCATTGATCATTCCATACCCTCTTTTCTCTCTTTTTCCGTCATTTCTGGAAATTTAAAAGTTGGAGTTAACCAAACACAATTTTCATATACTGCATTACTGGTGATGTCAAAAAATTAGATCTCGAGTCACGATTTAGAATTTATCTCAAATCTAATGCAAGTACTGTTAAGTAGTCAGCTTTTCCATAGGCGTTCTTTTCATTCAAGGTCTAAACTTAACTTTTTTTTATCTCTATCTTGTCCTCTACAAGTCGGAAAATAACTTTATTCACAATCATATTGCAATATGTACATTTCATATGTTGTAAAAACCTTGGAAAGTAAGCTATTGCTATAGCACCACCAAAGTGGTTAACAATTTCCTTTACATGTCAGTAAGACTGACATGTAAAGTTATGGCCAACTTTTTTTTCTGAATCATTTAAAACAGGACGTTTTATCCGATTTAAATTTCAGTTTTTATAAATATATTTAACGCTAAAAACATATTTTTTATTTAATATTAGTTTTATTCTTATTTTTCCGTATTTTATATTTAGTAATTACAATGGAATTAATTAATTTATAATTTTAAAATACTGAGCGCATACTTTGCCATCTAGCGGCGTAGAATGAAACCTTACTTAATGCTTCTTTTGGTCGATAGATGGCTCTGATTGGAATTATGACAGTTTATAAAAAATTTATTTTAAAATTTAAAATTGCTCTTTATTTTGATTACGTCTTATGTCTAATTATTGTGAATAAAATAGTATACATGTTTCGTTGGTAAAGTTTCCACGCCTCGCGATATTGTTTGACCTCGACGTAGCTTGGCTTGTAAAGATATCCTTTACCAACTCAACATGTAATATACTATTGTTTGCGCCAAAACGAAGTTATAGCAAAAATACTAAAAAAGTGTCGGTTTTCAACGGTTTTTTCAAGATGGAGGAGGTGTGAAGGGGGAGGGAGTGAGAAAACTTGGATTTTTCACTAACCCACCAATACAACATAACAAAGATTTAGAACTATCCGACATTTTGTAGGGTAACCACCCTTTTTCGGGCTCTTTTTACTGGACTATTAAGCAGTTGTTAAAATCTGTAAGATTTGATTTCATGGTTGAGTCCTGGACATGATACATACAAAAGAGTTAAGTGTAAGAACTCACATTAAATGTACACAGCTCTTATCTCACGAGTAAAATAATAGCGAATCAACGATGTTTCGATCCACAGACTTGATATTTATAAAATAAGCTGTCAGGACAATAGAAATTTTTTTAGTTGCCCTTGTCGTTGAAAATACACTCCCCTTTCTCCTAATTCATAGAAGCTATCAGGGGAATTTTGTTAATTTTGCATTTTTGTGGATGGAATTTTTATCCAGTCTATAACCCCCATACTTGATAATTATTTGGATTGCCTGACATCCTAAACAAAAAATTTTAATCCATAGAAAAACGTGTGCGCTAGAGTAATAAGCGTGATCAGAATCGATTTTATAAAAGATTCGCTTATCTTATGAGATAAAACCTAATGAAAGCAGCATTTCCTTTCCTGAAAATCAGGAACTAGTTCGTGATAAGATGTTAGAGGACTCTTGGGATGTGATGGTGGTAGCCATGAAATTACTGTTAAAGCTAACTACTTCGCAAAACATGCATACGGGCAACAAGGTGTGCACACTATAACAGTTGCACTTTTAGAAAACACAAGTTCAGTTTAATAATACCAAATACTTACAATAATAATGGAGATCCGATAGAAAAGTTCATCCTCTGAGTTCCCTCAAAAATTCCTAACATCTATTATAAAGCGCGAAGCAAGATTAGAAATACTGGAACCAGCAGTAGTTATTCAAAACCTGGAGTTCTGTAGCACAAAACTGCAGTCTGCAACCGTGAAGTTGATAAGGTTAACACCGAGCAGGTGGAACAGATGACCAAAGTAATGCATAGAAGTATGCTTTCAAAGTCAAACGAACAAGGCGTCTTCGCCTTTGCTAATACGGAGTTTAAAACATTCATTTTCTTTCGGCCTACTAGTGTTTCAAAAAGAGCAAACATAAAGGAACCAATAGTCGGCGATTACTACTGCAACAAGCAGAAAAGTGGGTTAGTGGAAAAAGGCAATGAAGAGGAGGAAGAGTACAGAGTCAGTATGATGATAAGGATTCGATGTTACAACAAGTATAGCTACCAGCAGATCTACATTATTTTTAGTGACTTAAAAACCTACTATTGGAATTCTAGGTTTAAATAGGCTTCAAACTGAAAACTGACTGGATTCCTTACTGTGGTATTTTTCTAACATGCAGAGAACTCGTCAATGCTGATTAAAATGTGTTTAGAGTGTAAACTAAACTTTTCTCGTGATCGGTCAAACTGGTATAGAGCAATGCACTATTTCGTTAATATGCCTCAGCTTATTCATAGCGGAACACCCTTCGATCCAGTAATTCTAGAAAACATGAGCCTAGACATATCTTGAACCGGTCTAATCCGCGTTATTATTTACTAAATTGAATCTGCTGAAATCTTGGTAGTTGTAGGTTCGTATTATTTTTTTTTATTATATACAATGCAAATTTACAAGCTGCTCAGTAGGAGCTATAAGTAAATAGGATGAAAGCTATACTTTGAGAGGAGAAGCTGCCCAGTGACAGAGCTCCAGTGAGTACAAGAGGTAAGGATGATCATTTACTATGTTTTTAATTATTGTCTGTTGGCCATCGTCGTTTCAGCCGCCTTCTGACCTCGGGTGGATCTCTCAATTGATGGACTAGATCATTGGGATGGCCTGCAAGGCTGTTTAGGTAGTTAGTGGTTAGTCTGCGAATTTCGTCTGCTACGAGTGGGATGTCTGAGTCGTCATGTAGAGTTTTGTTGCTGGCATACCATAGGGCGTTGAATATCATCCTGAGGACCTTCGACTGAACTCTTTGGAGAATCTTGGTGTTTGAAGGCTTTGCACATCCCCAAAGCTGAACGCCATATGTCCAGATTGGCTTTAGTATACATTTGTAGAGCAAGATTTTATTTGCTGTTCCGAGCTTTGAATTGCGTCCAAGGAGCCAATGCATCTGTTTTAGTTTTAGGTTGATCTAAATCTTCTTCGCTGGTAGTTAAGTCCCATTAAGTGAAACAGGTGGACAGTTTGTGCGTTTGTTTGTAAAAGTGATTTGGGCTGATTTGGTTTGGTTGACTTGGACGCGCCAGGTCTGGAACCAATCTTGCAGGAGAGTAAGGTGGGTTTGCAGTTTCTCGGTGGCAAGTTGGGGGTCGTTGTCAACAGCGATGGTTGCTGTCATCAGCAAATGTGGCGAGGGAGGTGCTAGGTGTGAGTGGGATATCTGCGGTAAAGAAGACGTATAGGATAGGTCCTAGGACGCTTCCTTGAGGTACGCCTGAAGTGATTGAATGGTAGGAAGATGTTGCGATGTTATATTTGGTAATTAAATATCGATCATTCAGGTATGATTTGAGTAAAAGGTAATAGGGGGTAGGAAGGTTGAGTTTGAGTTTATACAGGAGACCGTCATTACAAACTCGGTCGAATGCCTGTTGTATATCCAGGAAGGCAGTTGTACAGAGTTGCTTTTCTTCTAAACTTGCATGGATGATGTTTACTAGTCTATGACTCTATGACGTTGACGTCATAGACTATGACGTTGAATGGTGGAAGTATTAATTTGCTATCCTTTTACGATCAAATCAGGAATAAATTTTATTTCAATCCAACTTAATGTGTTGCACTTTGCAATCTGCCAGAGCTATATTTTAAGTCCTTGAAGATTTAAATTGGAAAATGAACTCCAGAGAAATTCTTGTGGTCGTTTTTTCTAATCAGAAAATTAACCAAGTGTATATCAGCAATGGTTTTGGTGCAGGACCTTTACATTTTACTATGTTTATTCTATTACGTTTAGTTTACTATAATTACGTTATTTTCATATACACTTTGGCGAATTGCTTGCGCAGATTCGATTCCGGTTCAAAAAATATACTCAAAAGAAAAAAGAAAAACAGAAAACATTACAAGCACTGTACAAATGTCATCATTACAACGACCAATGATAGAAGGAAGTTTTTATTAGAGATAAATTTCAAGTTTGGAACGGTTTCAGGTACGAGATGTTATTTATTTGGTCTAACAAAAACGCGCTGAAAGATCTGCAGCAATAACAATAGTAACAAATCATAATAAAGCAGAAAGAATCGTCCGTACAGCGATATTCGCATATTTATAATTGAAAATTTAAGATTTTCTTAAGAATATAAAAAATTTTAAGATTTTGAAAACCTAACTTTTAATAAATTTAAAATTTATAAAATAATCCGGAAAATTGAAGAAATATGTAAATGTTTTTTAGGGCGAGGAGGCTTAGAGTTATCTTTAACAGAACAAATATATTAAAAAATAGGTCCTCAATGTATTCCTCTATAAAATACTTAGGTACACGCTTTCAATTCGGAGATTAAACTTAATATAAAAATCTAAACATCAAAGTGTTGTTTTGATCAAAATGTATTTGGAAAAACTTCGAATATAAAACTATACGTTTTGTAATAAATGTGCAAATAACTAAGAATAGTTTACAATAAATTGGAATTATCGTGATTTCATTAAAAACAATATGGGAATATTTTAGAATACATAAGTAATTGCTCCATGACGAGAAGGGAATGAATGGATCTCATTGTGGATGATACTATGTAGACCATATAGGATAAGACAAATAAATAAAGTATTATTTGTAAGATTGCAAGATAATAAAAGACTGTTATAGCAACCCTTTTGTATATGTATTGGATACCTTCTAGGTTATTAGAATGTAGTATATCGTAGTAGTAAATAAATAAGTCACCTAGAAATGAAATAGGGTAACGATCGTGAACTGTAATATAGTTCAAACGACGATGCTCGCTCACCATCCGGTAAGCGTCTGCCGGCGCCGAATTAGCATGACCAGAACCCTGTTTGTTCGGAACCAAGTGGATCGGCGTTGACCAGTCACTAGACGACAGCTTTAAAACAGCAGACCTCAAAGGTTGCTCCAAATGTGAATCTAAAAAAGATAATAGCTTAGGATTCAATTTTCTTGGCTTAGCCCTGACTGAAGACACAATTGTCTCTATTTTATGCACAATAGAATACCCACATACCCACTTCACGATTGTCGCTTTTATAAGACTGAGCTTGTCCAACTAGCTTGTCATTCTTGAAGTAAAGCTTGCTTAATGGTATCCTGAAAGTCTGATGTCGTAACCCGACACATATCCCTCGGACCTTCTGCGGAAGCACCTTCTTTGGCCAAATGGTCAGTCCTCTCGTTCCCGTCGATTCCGATGTGCCCGAGAACTTATATTCACACTATGCACTTGCCCCCCATGGGTGACAAAGAAGCCTAAAGAACAGAAGAAAGGACTGCAGTCGAATCACAACAGATAAAAAGTCGACGGCTGAACCTAAAACACAGCGATAAAACATGAAACACGACACAAAAGTTTACTCTTGGAGCCATCCGTGCGTATGACTAGGTGTCTCGGATATTCAGCGAACAGCACGCAATGGCGGCTGCGGTACTCCTTAGTACAATCCTTAGACATGTTAAAAAGATCTAAATGATGATCTGACGGTAGAACTAGCCACGGAGCTACGTGATAGCTTTCTATAGGGTACCACATGGTCATATTTATTGACACGTGCAAATGTTCTAATGACAATTCTGACCTTACCAAAGCCATGGTGTGATGGTTCTCGGATGACGAGTAAGGTAACTATTGTGTTGAACGGGATCGTGGATTAAGTTGAAATTGGAATTCGAAGGGCAGGCTGCGACTTTAACGGCGTAATTGGCTAACACAAGTCTCGTCGGATCTGCAGCGAGGGAACTTTACAAAGTAAACTTGGCAAGGGCGTTTTTAGAACTAGCTCTAAATGACAACTGAGAAAATGAAGTCGTCAACAAACTGGACTGTTTTGCCCTTTAATCGAATCGGGGGGTCGGAAGTGCAGGAGTATTTCCGATAGAAATGTACTCCCATGAAAACTGTAATTACTTCTGAGGTCTCTTCATACAGCTGTCAGTCAGCACGCTTCAACAACCACCTGGAAAGTCTCGAAACGTCTAAGTTGATATTGACACCTAAGAAGTTTATAAAAATTGGAAAATGATCACTGTGGTATTACGAATTACGGCCACTCTAGATTTGGGGTTAATGCAGAAGAACAGAGGGTTAGACCTCAGATGGTTGCGGCTATAAAGTGCGTAGGTTCGCCGATGTTTAATATCGATACGTCGTGTTGCCCCATGCCTGTTCTAGAACACTTAGCCTCTCATTCCAAGACAACCTCAACTCCACGTGGTATATGCCGAGTCTGTTCTTTAGGTAGAGCTGGGCGGGGCCCAGTTGAAGGCTTATCAAGCTTTTATGATAGTAGGCGAGTGTGAAAAATCCTTAACAAACCTATACAGGCCTAGAACTAAGACCAAACGCAATCCACTTGAGATAAGCTTCGGTAGTGGAAGTCCGTATTCTGGACTAGGGATGAAGGGGGCAGAAGTAAAGACAATAAATACTCTCGTAAAATTAAGGGACACAAATTAAGAATGTGGGAAGAAAGAATCCGCACAAATATTGTCGATCTCTAATTTGTTTGCTTGCATCTAAAATGCTATAAGTATTTTGATTTAAAGTATACTTTAGTGTAACGAAGTTACTTTATTTTTGGTTATTTACTTTGGGTACGTTGAAAGTGTGTATTCTTATCATTTGAGCAATCTGCCATCGCTCGGATAAGCGACCGACTCAAGCGAGAGAATGCGTCCCTTCCCTAACCAATATTTGGCGTGCGCTGCTCCGTTTCACTCCTAACATTCACCATCAACCGGACCAACCA
The DNA here is from genome assembly GCA_929113105.1 of Agrypnus murinus. Classification (NCBI taxonomy): domain Eukaryota; kingdom Metazoa; phylum Arthropoda; class Insecta; order Coleoptera; family Elateridae; genus Agrypnus; species Agrypnus murinus. The sequence goes on along the minus strand of OV816025.1, from coordinate 35,642,526 downwards.
GCCAAGCCAGCCTAGCAGACCGATCCAAGAAAATTTAAGAGAAAGTCATCTTGCCGATATTCAGATTTCCTACCCACCAGCTCTCTTCTTTCATCCTTTTCTCCGTACCCCTTTTCCGAGGCCTCGCTGTGGGCAATCTGAGGTTCTCTTCTTTTCTCCTTACCCCTTTTTCGAGACCTCGCTGTGCGTAGCCTGGGGGTCCCTTCCTTTCTCCTTACCCCTTTTCTGAGACCTCGCTGTGAGTAGCCTGGGAGCCTCTTCCTTTTACTCCCTACCCTTTTCCGAGACGTCGGTGTGCGTAGCCTGGGGGTCTCTTCCTTTCTCTTTACCCCTTTTCCGAGACCTCGCGGTGCGTAGCCTGGGTGTTTCTTCCTTTACCAAGACCTCGCTGTGCGAAGTCTGGGGGTCTCTTCCTTTCATCCCTTATTCCGTTCCGAGACCTCGTTGTGCGTAACCCGGGGGGTCTCCTCTGAATTCCCTTATTCCAGTCCGTCCGCCATTACCCGACACCCCGTATCCCGACTTCATTCGCATGCTTGCTTGTTATTGTACGCCGAATTGCACCCCGCTTTGCTGTGGGTACACTTTAGACAACCGTAGATTTTTAGGTTTAGAGATTGCAGCTTGCTGTGGGGTTGGAGCTTTCGTAGTAATAAATATTATTTGGTTTAATAATTGTGTGTTTTATTTGTTAGCATTAACACCTTTCCATTTTGTGAAATCTTTAGGAACAGGTAAAGTGATCCAGACTGGGCCAACCTCAGCGACCCCAGAAGTTCCCTGGATTACATTTTCTCTACTAGCAGTTACCCGGATCCTTGGAGCATACCACGTTAAAATAACTGGCGCCCGAGAGTTGCCGCCGATCTCCGAAACCACACAGCGCCACTTCGTAAGCAAGACCCTTACGAATTTGGCGCCCGAGCAGGGACGCCTACCGAGTCAAACCCCGGTGAACCTTTACATTACTTTACAGTAGTATCATTTGTGCTATAATTACTATAGTGCAGACATAATCAAGAATTTAAACAAGAATTAACTCCAAAAGGTAATTACCAAATTAAATATCTGGCGTGCAACTTTGAAAAACTTTTCTGCTGTAAGTTACCTTTCTATGATATTGAAACTCTTGAAACAACATCTTATTATATTTGTATTGTATTAAAGAAAATTTACCTACTAGAAAAAGTTTGAAAAACTAAAAATAAACAACCCCTCCTCCCTCAACGAAGAAGAGGTATTGGTAAATGCAGGGCCGTAGCCAGAAATTTATTTCCGGAGGAGTTTGAGGATTAAAGAAAAATCCAAAATCCACAGTTACAAAATTAATTTTTTTTAAATGAAAACTAAATAGCGTTGTAGTTTGTTGTCTTTTTGACATTGTTCGACACCAAAAACAAAGAAACAAATAAACGAAACACTAAAATCTTTCCTGGGATTCCCCGAAAATCTTCCTACTTGATATTATATTTACGCTACTGCGTAAGCATAGCAAGCCAATTTATCCAACATGACCGGCCGTGTAAGAGACGTTTGCTTCTGACATTGAGATATTAAAGAAATTAATGAACGAGTTTCATAAGATAAGATGTATTGCACGAGTCCAAATCTATTACCGCAAGCAGCTCATTTTCTAAAGGACAAGTGCAATAATCACAAGTTTTTTTATGCAATTCTTTGTGTCAATGTCACTTTTATTCCCTTTTTAAACAAGAAAAAATCGCAATTTTGAAATTTAGGAAATTTTGTGGTAGTTAGCAACACTGATGTGATACTTGAAAGTTCAGATTTTTAGAGTTAAGTGTTTGTCAATTTTAAAGCACTCAAATGAGCTATAAACGCACTGTTTTGGGTGCTTTAATAGCTTTATTATAGATGCAGAATATAAAAATTATTTTATTCACAATCATTGTTCAATAGGTACATTTCTATCATTGTAAAAACCTTGGAAAGTAAGCTATTGCTATTGCTAGAGCAACAGCAAACTGGTTAACAATTTCCTTTGCATGTCTGTAAAATTGACCAGTAAAGTCTTGACCAACTTTTATTTGCAAATAATTTAAAATAAGACGTTTTATCCGGTTTAGATTTAAGTTTTTATAAAGATATTTAACGCTAAAAATATCTTTTTTTATTAAATGTTAGTTTTATTTTTATTTTTCCGTATTTTATATTTAATAAATACCATGGAATTAATTAATTTCCAATTTTAAAATACATTGCCATCTAGTGGCGTACAATAAAAAAAATTTACAGAAAATTGATTTTATTAGTCTATTGATTGTGAATAAAATAGTAGACATGCTTTTTTGGTAAAGTTTCTAAGCCTCGCGATATCGCTTGGCTTGTAAAAATGTCCTTTATCAATTCAACATGTAATATACTATTATTTTGTTGTCATTTATTAGTTTAGTTTCGGGGGGGGGGGTCAGACCACCTAACCCCCCTCCTTGAAACGGCCTTGGGTCAATGCAACTTTCGGAATGCTTGATCAAACAATACACATCATAGGGCAAAGACTTAAAATTTTGCATAAAGCATGGTGGGTTCAAAACAAGAAAGGGTTGTCATTAGCAACCCAAAAATACATGCCAAATTACTTTTAAATTCAAAAAGGATTTCAAAAATATAAACTGATACAACTTCTTGACAATTCCATACAAATCAACCAATAGGGTGAATAGTGTTATTGAGATAATGTGACGCGAATGAGAGAAAATGTGCTGTAATTGTGGTTTACTAACGATTTTATAAAAACCTCAAACTAGAAATTCACCGTAAAGGTTAGGAGACTTCAAGACAGAGGTTGTTAAAAAGAAAAAGTAACTAATAACTCCGGCAAACTCCAAAGGACCCCGCAATAATCTTATGGAAATTGGGTTTCGGTCAAATTTTCTGAATTTTTAATATGTTGTATATTTTGTCATCCCGAACAAAAGTCTCCATGGGTACAAAGCTCCAAATTCCATATTTTGGCAGCTACGGAGCTCCAAAGCTCCACAGATCCGTTACAAAACTATTCATTTTTAATACTATTTATAAATGTCAAAAGCATATTTTAATTATTTAAATATATAAGTTTATGTTTTTGAGGTCGCTGAATTCAAATCTGATGTCAGATTTGAAAAATTGACAGTTGACAGCTGTCAATTCACTGTCAAAGTAGGATAAAAAAGTAAATATTCTCTTTTTACATCAATAGTTTATGTTTTGAGGTCGCTGAATTCAATTCTAATGTCAGATTGGAAAAATTGACAGTTGACAGCTGTCAATTAATTGTCAAAGTAGAATAAAAAAGTAAATATTCTCTTTTGACATTGAAAGTTTATGTTTTTGAGGTCGCTGAATTCAAATCTGATGTCAGATTTGAAAAATTGACAGCTGTCAACTGTCAATTTTTCTAATCTGACATTAGAATTGAATTCAGCGACCACAAAAACATAAACTCTTGATGTAAAAAGAGGATATTTACTTTTTTATCCTACTTTGACAGTGAATTGACAGCTGTCAACTGTCAATTTTTCAGATCTGACATCAGATTTGAATTCAGCGACCTCAAAAACATAAACTTATATATTTAAATAATTAAAATATGCTTTTGACATCTATAAATAGTATTAAAAATGAATAGTTTTGTAACGGATCTGTGGAGCTTTGGAGCTCCGTAGCTGCCAAAATATTGAATTTGGAGCTTTGTGCCCCTGGAGACTTTTGTTCAGGATGACAAAATATACAACATATCAAAAATTCAGAAAATTTGACCGAAACCCAATTTCCATAAGATTATTGCTGGGTCCTTTTCCCATTTGCAAGTCTAGTGCGACACGCAAAAACAAAACATCGCAAGGGAAGTCTATACTATGGTGCTGATTCTGTTGTATAAACATCTAGTCATATGTTTACAAATTCAAGTTTATTTATCCTCAGTAACAAATAAAATAGTTATTCATATTTCAAGCTTGGGTCCTTTTATTACAGCTTCGTTTAGCGCATTGGATCTCCATTAATTAAGTAATGAATTAAGATGTAGGATTATTGGTTAGTTTTATAAGGTAGAGGAGCCTGACGAATTACAAGAAGACATAATCTTATAGACCATTTAATCGTGCTGGTGTGGTTGATCTAACTAAAAAAAAATCTGTAATGTTTCGAATAGGCAAATAGAAAGTGGGTTTGTTTCATAACCCATTAAAAATGAAACCCAAATCCGACTCTGGAACAATTGAATTATGAGTCCATAGCTACTGTTTGTATGGATTACATCACTGTCCAAAAGATGAAGCGGACGTGAAGTTATCGTCAATCGTCATCATCGCAATTTCTAGTTCATTGAACTAGTTTGGATATATAAGGTAAGGTTGCGAAATTAACTGAGAAGCATTTTTATTTGGATTTTCAAGATAAAATAGAAGCCGCTTTTGATAACTTTAGTAGAACATACAGAACTGAATCAATATTGTAAATAAAAATAAGGCTTGTGTAATTTATAAAACTGACACGAACTTATCGTAATGACCTTATTTGCATGATGTAATCAGCAACTTCCATCCGGTTTTCTAAAATGACATTCACGAATATTTAGTCAAATAAGGAAAAAGATAACTATGTACATGTGTACATCAACAGAATGTTTGCCATTTTTTGCAACAAACTTTCTTAAGAAACTACGATGACAAAACTATTAAAACAGCCGGCCCAAAAAGCGTCAACCATAAAAAATAATAATAAAAAGAAGTTATTCACCCTTTCTGAAACTTATCATTCCTGCTGTGGAAATTAGGCGTTGTAAATCCGTCTTCAGCATGAAGATTAACCGTTAGCCTTTCGCACTCCTGCTGAATACGATCTTGCCTTCGCAGCAGGAATAACAAGTGCCAATCGCTAGCGCCAGCTAGATTCGACTCCGCTGCTAGCTACGCAAACCCGTGGCCTATCGAGAGAACGCGATGCGAAATGCTCTGCTTTTCACACTAAAACCTTTTCGCGGGTGCTACAGGTATCACAAACGAAGCCGTTTGTTACAATACTTTTATTTTGTTACACGTTAAAGAAAAAAAAGTAGTGTTTGTTCATTTTATCTTGCTCACGAGATTGTTGTGTTTTTGACGGACGTCCCAAAACGCACGTGATAAACACGTGGATTTTTTACCGGTAAGTTTTTTTTGATGTACTTTAATAATATGATTTGTAAAATTTTTACGATTTGAGTTTTATTTGTTAAAATAAAAACGTGGTTATTTTTTTAATTTTTATGATGGTTATTAAAATATGATAAATAAAATACTGAACGACCTTCATAATTTCCAGTATTTTTTTGTTGTTTTATAGACGTGCGCACATAAATTTTAATTAAACCATAAATATTGAGGTAAGGTCAGGGTTGATCTTCTTTTGAATTAAAGTCTAGTATGATGATAGTAGGAAGACGATTTTTATTTATTTTGATAATTGGATGGATATTAATTTTTGAAACAAATAGTAGAATCTAATTTAAGAACTTTAATAAATAGAACACACCCTTTTGGGGCTTAGAGATTCAAACTGAAGTTTTATTGGATTAGGGATGATGACACTATAATACATGAACTACTCGTTACGTCTCTGTTTTCAAACTGCATTTGTTAACATTTTTTTATTTACCAGAAAGTTATTTCATTAATGCATATTTTATATTTTTACAAAGTGTGTCAAAAAGCAAAAAAACAACATCAAAACTGTTGGTATTTACTTTTTTAATTCAAACTAACAATTTGTTTAAATAATTATAAGTTCTCGCTAATATATTGATTAGTCATCACATGACATTATGTGGTACCACACAAGATAAAAATTTGGTCAAGAACCTTTATATTGCAAAGTTTACAAATTCTTGAATTCTAGATTATTTTATTTTAGATTTATAGGAGTTTCTTGCGAGATTTTATCTCTTTTGTAGTCTACATTATTTTTAAAGTTTTGTCAAATTAAAGAACTAATGCTAAAAGGGAACTTATTTTTATAGTAAAAATAGCTTCAAGATTTTTGTGTTTTTCTTATTATTTATGAAAATTAAAAGTTGTTACAAAAGCTAACCAAACTAGCGTTGCATTTATTGGAATTTATTATCATAAGATAATTTAACCTCAACTTCCTAAAATGCTACAACCAACCTCAAAATGTTTATTATTCAAGTCTTGTTTTTAATTATTCTTTTTCAAGTTAGATAATAAAGATAAGTAATTCCTGTTTTATATATTATTACATACATATCAGTAGTACGTACAGTTGCGGCCGAAAAACTTGCAACGGTCTATTGCGACTGCGTAATTTCGACTTTTCATTCTCATAAGAGACGTCACTTTTATTCATCTGAAATGTCGTAAATGGCATTCTGTGCTAACTTGATAATATACCGTTGAAGATTTTGCAGCCGCAACTGTACACTGTGTACAGGGTTATTCGTTATAATATTTTGACTACCACTTTATTTTTTATTATTAAACCTATTGCTATAATAAAAATGCGGGGGCAATTTCTTTTTAAATTGTGTTGTAAGTTGTCTATGAAAATGAATTAAAACCTGATAAATTATTAAAATTGATTTAATTATCAGTATAAACAACACATAAAACAGACTTCAGTAAAAGCACAGTGAAAATATATACAAAATATAACGCCACTTGCACTGGAATAAATGTATATCTATCTATCTACGAGGATGAATTGATAAATCTCCGGCCTAACCCATATGGGATACAAATTTTTGCAATGTTTTTACGGCATTTTATTTTTTCATAATTTATCAGTATGGCTGTGAAATAACAAAAATTTCTGTCAAACAATAATTGTTTGGCAAGTTGTCAAAGTCGATAAAGTTTTGTGTGGTGTTAAAATGGAAAAAGCTGAAATTCGTGCGGTTATTAAATATTTTCACATTAAGGGTTTATCCCCAAAAGAAATCAAAGCTGAGCTAGACGGGACATTAGGCGAATCTTCTCCTTCCTATAGCACAGTTAAAACCTGGGTTGCGGACTTTAAACGGGGTCGCAAAAGCACAGATGACGCACCGCGTTCAGGAAGACCGAAAACTGCCACCACAACGGAAATTGTCGAAAAAGTCCATAGAGTTGTGTTGAATGATCGGCGATTGAAGTTGGCTGAAATAGCAGATACCCTGGGCATTTCAACGGAACGAACATATCATATCCTAACCGAAATTTTGGGAATGAGAAAGTTATCGGCACGTTGGGTGCCGCGGCTGCTCACAGTGGAACAAAAGCTGACTCGCAAAACAGTTTCAAGTGAGTGTTTAGACTTGTTTAATCGAAATTCAGTGGACTTTCTGCGACGGTTTGTAACAATGGATGAGACGTGGATTCATCACTACACACCCGAAACAAAGCAGCAATCAAAACAGTGGACTGCCAAAGGAGAACCTGCTCCGAAGAAAGCCAAAACAGTTCCGTCAGCCGGAAAAGTTTTGGCTTCAGTCTTTTGGGACGCCAAGGGAGTACTTTTCGTTGATTATCTTCAAAAAGGTAAAACAATCAACGGAGTATACTATGCTACCTTACTGGATGAATTAAAAAAAAAATATTGAAGAAAAACGACCTGGATTAGCAAAGAAAAAAATTCTGTTTCACCAGGACAATGCACCTTGTCACAAGTCGGCAATTGCCATGGCAAAAATCAATGAATTGCAATTTGAATTGTTACCCCATTTGAATTGTTATTCACCAGACTTAGCCCCATCGGATTTTTATTTATTTCCAAACCTAAAAAAATTTCACGCTGGAAAGAAATACGAGTCCGATGAAGAAGTGATTGCTGCCACAAACGCCTATTTTGACGAGTTAGAAGAAAAGGCTTATAGGGATGGTATAAGAGCACTTGAACAAAGGTGGACCAAGTGCATTGAACTCGATGGGGACTACGTAGAAAAATAAAATTTTTGTTAACCTGATATTCTTTTGTTTTATTGCCTAGGCCGGAGACTTTTCAATTTATCCTCGTATCTATCTATTTATCTATCTCTATAAACCACCTACCTTTACTATAAAAGAAAATGCTTCGGCTAAAATAATTGGTGTGAAGCTTGAATCTTACCACAAGTGAGACTCAACAGGCGGGTCGCTTTATAGGACAATAACTAAATATGGGATCTATGAAACATAATTAAACCACACACAAAACAAAAAAATAAACCATAAGTTTATTTAGAATTGAAATGACAAAATTTATTTAACACAACAAATAAACAAACAAAAAAATTGAAATAAATAAAAAAAATGAAATTTGGATACCCTGAATAAAGAAAAGATCAATTATAAGATAGTTTAATTATTTTTATCTTCAGAAGTAATATCTCTGTCATCTGTATTATGTTAAGCACTAAAATTAATCTAATTAAATACCTTAAAATACCTAAAACAAATATCAATGTATTGGCGCTTTTTCAATTACCAATTGATGTAGTAACAAAACAGAAATCCTCTTTCTTCCATATGGTTCATAACTAAGATGGTTGAAATACAAAAATTTACCTCTCTTCATATAAATGACCAAATTAAATGGTAATAATCAAAATTATTATAACCAGCTGTTTTCTTGAGATAAGGTAAGTTCATTCAATAATTCTATTGATAAATTCTCTTCTATCATTTCATTTATATTTAAGATTGATAATCAGGGGCGTCCCTAGATATTTGGCTGCCCTTATGCAAAGATTACTACTGCTGCCCCCAAATTTTTATATATGTTGAACCCCACCCCCCTTTAATTGATCATACTCGTAGTAATAAAACAGATCAGACAACAGTTTTAAATTTTATGTTAACTTGTAACAAATACTATAACAAAAATACGTTTATTAGAAAAATAAGTACGTATAATAAAGGGTCTCCGAAAAAGAATGATAGAACTTCAAAATGCTATAAAATGAAAACAAATGAACATATTTCCTTGATTTGTATTTTATTTTGTAGCAAATTACATAACATTATGTTTTGAATAAGACGTCAGTGAGATGGCCGCCTCGGCTGCGGTTGCAGGAGTCTAGACGACGACTCAATCACTTTTTCCAACAAGTTCGGCTGTATGTTGTGAATAGCTCGGGTAATGTTGGCTTTCAGGTCCTTTATAGTCACAGGTTTGTTAGCGTACACTAGGGACTTTACATATCCCCGAAGAAAAAAGTCTGGCGGCGTAAGATCGTACGATCTTGGTGGCCAGTTGATAGGACCATTTCGTGAAATTATTCGCTCCTCAGAACGCTTTCTCAGTAAATTGATCGTGGCTTCCGCCCGTCCTTTTGGAACCACATCTGTTCCAAGTCTCCATTATCAATTGCAGGCCAAAGAAAGTTTGTTATCATATCGCGATAGCGCTCCGCGTTGACTGTTACTGTATGACCATCAACGTCTTCAAAAAAGTAAGGACCGATGATTGCGCTGGCGTGCAAACCACACCATACAGTAACTTTCATTATCTGTTGGGGATTGTTCTCATACCAGAAGCGGCAATTTTGCTTATTGACAAAACCATTAAGCCAAAAATGTGCCTTATCTGAAAAGATGATTTTCTTGTCAAACTCGGCATTTTGGTTTAACTGCAATACCGCCCAATCGGTGAACGTTCTCCGCAAACCATGGTCAGTAGGCTTGAGTTCTTGGGTTAGAACAATCTTATAAGGATGTACGCCCAAATCTTTCCTCCAAATACGCCACGTAGACATCGGTGAAAGGCCCAATTGCTGAGAACGGCGCTCAACAGACACATCATTTTCCTTCACACTTTCCTGCACAGCAGCGATATTTTCAACACTCCTTGCTTTTCCTTGTCTTGTCGGCAGCTTACAATCCAGGAGAATGTAATCGCGTTCAAACTTTTTAATTGTGCGCCTGATAGCGAGTTCAGAAGGCCGTCCACTTTGACCAAAATCTGCGAAAAGAGCACGATAACAACTCCGAACCGAGTGCGAATTTTCGTAATACCCTTGTACTACTACTAAACGTTGCTCTTTGGTTAAGTGATTCATGGTGAAATGTCAAACTATACTGACCACAAATTAAAGGTATGTGCGTTATGACAATTGAACTAATGCACTGATGCTTTTCAAAGTTCTATCATTCTTATTGGTAGACCCTTTACAATCTGGCATTTTTAACCTCAACTATTTTAATAGCATCATATATTATTTTTTCGATAAATTTAATTTGGAATTTGTTATCGTTGCACATCGCCATATAGGTAGTATATTCATTTTAAATTGATTTGGCTGCCACAGAATTCGGCTGCCCGTGTGCCGTGCACACCCTCGCACACCGCTGGGGACGCCCCTGTTGATAATCTCGTAACTCATAAAAATCTTCTTACAAAAAAAAGTCTCCACTAATAAAATTCACAGCACTGAATATTATTTCAATTGAAAATAAATTATTGTTAACAGCAACTAGTTAGATTCAAAGAATTTCAGCATATTATTAATTATTTGACGTTTCACCAATTTTTTTTTAATATCTTATTTCAACTGATCATACAATGTGATCAACAAAGAAGCTGTAGCTTGTGCTTGTTGAATTACACCATTTAGAAAATTAAAAGTCAAAATATAATATATACCAAAATAATTATTCTACACTGTCACTTATAATTTGACAGCTGAAAAAATTTCTAACCTAACATTTTGACGTTTAAGTTTGTTTACATTTTGAACTCACAACATAACATTTAAATTTTAAAATGTGGCTCTGGGCACATATGCACTGCTTGAAAGATCTAAATTTACAGAGCGTTTGTTACCAAAACGCTTACTGTATTTATATTTTTTCAAAAACAAAACACTGTTATGGTTATTTTTCTAGTTAGAAACAAATGCCAATTTGGAACTAAATCTACATAACCACATAATTGTTTATAATTATTAATAATTGTTTAAAAAATTCTAAGTTAAATAGAGAAAAAATTCTCTTTTTAATGATATCAAATATAGAAATTTGCAAATGCATTCAATTATAAATTAAAATCTACATTAATTAAAACTACCTAGTTACACCTTTCTATTCCTACAAAATTCATCCTTACATCCTATTGAACATTATTCACATAATTTTAGATATTCAAACTATAAAATAACAACTAAATTACATAATTTCAGATTGCCATGGTAAAACGCGGAAATCTGTATTTTCAAACCAATACTCCAATATTCTATAAAAAAAACAATCCCAACATTTACATTTATTTCTCAGTTGTGCCTAGGCCACTGCTTGACAACAACTTAATGAAATATTTCAGCCCACAAGTTTTTTAATTTTTATAAACAACAAAATTATAATTAAACCACCAAATCGTTGACTTGTAAGAAATATTTTATAAATTAAACCTGCTAACTAAAACTAAAGTAATACATATTTGCATATATCATCACAACCATGCACCTTGTCTGTTTTAGGTCAAAACAAGCCTTAAGATGGTTTCAAATTCATATTTGTGTACAAAATTAACATTGCACATCGTTAGCTAAACAATGGAATTTTATCAAAATAGAAAGACAAATCAACTTTAAAATTTTTCCTTTCCTACCTAGTGTGTTCTAGAGTGCTTCTTTATCAAATTGAAACATTTTTCTTTGGTTTTATTAAAAAATATTATTAAAAGATTATTCCTCCTAGAAGTTATGTAACCCAAAGGACATTTTTTTAAATAGTTGCATATTTTCCAAGCTATGTCATACATCATCACACTATGTATAATTTTTTTAAAACATTATCAAAAAACAATTGCATGTACACTAAAAAGGTTGAAACATACATAGCATAAAATATAATTTTTGACGCACTTCCGGTTTACTGGAAGTGACATCACCTTTTTGGTTTTAAATAGCACACCATGTATATTTTTGCATTCTGAGTACAAACACAATGTGGAACAAAAGTATGAAAACCTTAAGTATTTCTGAAACGGCTTATACGATCGAGGCGAGTTTGGGAACACCTCATTTTCGAGATATTTTAACATTTTTAGCTTCGTAGGTATAGTGATTTTATCTGAACTTATTTTAACATCCGTGGGAATCTCGGGGTTACAAGCTGAAAATTATACCGAATGAAGCTTAGGTCTTAATGGTTCTCAATCTGAAATTTGTCAAAAACCGGGCCATGGAAAAGGGCACTAAACACGAAATTTGAGATATGTACATTAGGGTGGTTCTTATTTGAGTCGTGTTGGAATTTCTGTTTTGCCAGGTGCCTATTTAATTAAAAAAAACCTGAAGATTTCAAGCCCAATGCGAACTTTCTATCTATATTCTAATCATTCGTTGGAACTAGGAGAAGTTTCCCATTTAAAATGCACGTTTTTTCAATTCTTATGCATATATTTGACCACTGGGACAGATTGTTGAGAAAAAATTTGAAAATTGATTTTATGGATTAACGGGTATCGATGCTACTTATAAAATTGTGGCCTATCTATGTAGAAGACAGTGAAGAGTGAATTATATTTTTACGATTAATTATGAAGAAAATATTCAGTTAAGTGTAAAACAAGTAAGAAGTGTTAACATATTATTTTCTTTAGCATGTACTTGTTTAAACTTATTATTTTTGAACAATTTACAACCTCTTGCACTTTTTCAGAAAATTTATGTTCTTTAAAAATGTGACAACATTTAATTTCAAAGAGTAAGTATAATTATTCCCAAAACGTAATAAACTAACTTTTTGGAGAAAATTCAATATAATAAAATAACGAACACTGAAAATAAATCAAAAGATTGCAAATTGAACATGTTGATTTAAAACGATACGAACAAGTGAGATGCAGCTGCTTAGGAAGTGAGATGCATGCTAGTGACACGCGGACTGGCCAAGCGTTAGCGTGTGTTTCGAAAAGCAACATTTTCTACATTTAATTGAATATTTTCTTTACAATTACTCGTAAACATATAATACACTCTTCACTATCTTCTACATAAGTAGGCCACAATTTTATAAAGAATACTTTTTCGATCTATACTTTCGTTTCGATTATAGGGCGATGTAAACTGCAGATTTATTAAAATTAAAACGGATTTCAAGGCAGTGAGAATTGAGATATGCATTTGTTTGCAGTATTCTGGGGCTTGGTTTGGGTTATGGGTTGTAGTAGTTATTATTATTATTATTATTATTATTATTATTATTATTATTATTATTATTATTATTTGGCCCCATAAGCGTCAATGTTATTTTAGAATTTCAAATCGTTATAAAAATGTATACGCTACAAAATTATTTTTGATTTTTATACAAATGCTTTCTTTATTTTACGCCTTCAAATTTCGAGTTTGGAGCCGAATTTCAGAGCACGGAGCACTCTACAATAACATTAAATCGGAACATTTAATAAATAGCAAACTAGGCGCAGGCTCGTAAGTAAATAACTTTTGTATTGTTATTATGATGTTAAAATATCTCAAAAAAGGCTGAACTTAGGTTTAGAGAATGCTGCACAAATTATGTGTAGAATTACTGAGGGCAATGAAAAACTAGAAATATACAGGGTGTCCTATTTAAAATACAAAAGTTGGTAAAGCTGCCGAAAACACTAACATCTTGGCAATACTGTCGACATCAGTTTTAAATCTAGCGTATTTAAATGTAAGTGTTCTAAAACCCGTCTCGATCGTGTAAGCCGTTCCAGAGATACTTGTAGGTTTCTATACTTTTGTTTTATATTGTAAGTCTAAGTATACTGTGCTATAAATAAGAAAATAAATATACCAGACCTCCCACCTACATAACTGTTTTGATATTGAAGAATATATACTTTTCTTATTTGCAGAATGTTCCCATCAGTTTGAGTTTTTTGCCATCCACTTAAATGTGCCTCTCCAGTTTTCGTACCATGCACTGCTCTAACGACTAGAACTTGGCCATTTCCTGTCACGTTTTGTATTTTTTTTCTACTGGGAAGAGAAGAAATGTTTATTCGATGGACTCTAGGAATGACTAGGAATGGACTTAAGAAATACTGTGATATTAACTCAGTAACATCTGAGCAACATGTGGATATGAAGCCTTCTCACATTACCCGAGTTAAGAGACTGTTTTTTTAACAGCTTGCCATTTCTCAAAACTGGGTTGACCATTGATGATGATCAGTACTACCAAAACTTTGAAGAATTCTATCTTGGCAACTATTAGGTTCAGCAGTCATTTTGCACTCAAAGTGTAACAAACCCAGTCTACTTTAAAATTAAATAACCATGTTTAGGAGATATTCTGTGATCGAAGACTTAGATATTTAAGAAGGCCTCCAACATACAAAACATACCGATAAAACAAAACTACTTGACTTTTTGCAAGGTAAAATGCCTAGATTGACTGGACACTGGACACTAATGACATATTAAATTAATAAAAAGAAATTGTTGTTTTGCATATTATCGGATACCTTGGTCATTTCTTAACCAATTTAAAAAATTACTACAAATGTAACAAAATATATATCTTCAATAAATAAATTTTATTTGTTGAGTAAATATCATTTTTAACTACAAGAAATGGCTGTTTTGGTCATTAGAATAGTGCAAAGCACCAAAACTGGATGAGTTACATTCAGTGGACTGGAAAAAAGAAGTTCTAAGTGATAGAGAGTTTCTGCATGCGTGAAAAGTATTTACTCTTCAGTATCAAACCGTTTATATAGGTAGGAGGTCTTCTATATATTTCATGTGTAGCACAGTGTTATTTTTCGTTGCCTTGGTCAATTAAAGATGGATTTTTTTATCTATTGGATCTAGAAGGTTATGAATCAATTTATTTCGAATGGTTTACCGCGGGTGTAGTTTAGTCTACAGAATAGCAAGACTGTGTACATTTTACTAATTTTATGGCTTGTTTTTATTATTGAAATAATTCTTTTGTACCTCCATTCAATTTCATTAATATTGCAGATCCCAAATTATTCCGGAAACTAAGGGTTTGCCAACTTTACAACTTAAAACTTTAGTTTTACTTTTGCTTGTTTTAACAACTTTTACTAAATTTGCAATAAGTCAAATTTGCAAATCAAACAAAGACACCACATTTAAACTCCCCTACCTCCCCATTATGAGGTTTGTACTTATATTAGTTTTACCCTGTATACTGACACAACAGCCTTTTCATAAACCACATTTATTGCTTTCTTCTCTGATTAAAATAAATAAGTGACTTGCCCTACTGACACGGGAGCAACCAGCCCACAACTGACCATGAAAGAAGACGTGATTTCGGAAGTCAATGCCTGGTACATTCAAAGATTGCCCGTAGACTTAATGGCCATGGAGAAGCAGACCTTCAGGAGAAATTGGATCGTTTGATTTCGAAGTTGTAGTCGGTAGGAAACTGCTTTTCGGATAGTTTATGCAATTTTACCTAAGTTGGAGATAAACAGAGACTGCGAGGCAAGTTTTCAATGACTTGACACGCATTAAAATTGCATTTTTTAGTTTACTAACTAAATACGCAACTAAACTGTCTCCCAGGATGCACCAAACGTGCATGGGTACGTCCCGGGTTTACTGTAATTGTCCCCGAACCCATCATCTAATATAAAAAAAACTTTTCCCAATTGCAACATACATATGTAACAATGTCAAGACGCACTTGACCAGTCCTGAAGGCCGCACCATACATAATATGAAAAGGCATAGAAGAGACAACGCCATCATCCGTCATGGGAGATCGCGGTGGCGCACATTTTCCTGTGTGAGCATAGATTAACTCTTATTGATCACAATTCAAAAATCAAAATTCCAGTTTAAAGATTCAACAACAAACCAAAACCAATAACCATGCAAAGCAATCAAGCAATAATCTGAAAGCAACCCAACCCTTCAGGCTCTTTTTGCCGATTCACCCTTTTAGAGGAAATTTAGAGATAACTAATTGAGAGATTCTTTGTGCTGTATCTTGCTCGGTTTCCTTTCAATCTGTCGGCTGATGTTCATGCTGATGATATTGAGAATAAAAATGATAGCGGAAGCAAAGCAACCAGGCAGTAAGTACCAGCAAGTAAGATTTTGTCAGCGTGGTCAGAGTCGTTGTTGTGTGTTGACAGCGGCGTGCGCTCATGATGTTTTCAATATGGCCTCTCTTACTCTCCCATTTGTAGTTGTTATTTATTTTTTGTACGACCCTGCTATTTCGGATTGTTTACCAAACTTGGTTTTAGAACAGTAGGTTATGTTTACTGGTTACTAAGCAACAACGCGTCGGTAAATAATTACTTACCGTTCAGTTCTGTCAAAAACAGAACGGTAAGTCAATTATATGTAATTTATAAAATAAATGAATCATCTTTAGATGTCTCTTTCGTGAAAAATCATTATTTTCTAAATAATTATTGAACTATTTAAAAAAATTTATGTTTTTTATTTAAATCTGCTGTAAAAAAATACCCAATAAATAATAATAACAACTATCTATTTATTTATGTTGAAACGACAATAGTATATTAAGTATCAAGAACAGTAAGGACAGTTTACCGATCGACGACAATGTTTGGCGACTGAGAGAAGCGAAGTCGCCAATATTGGAGGAGATCGGTAAACTCCTTACTGTTTGAGATGCTTATACTATTTTTTGTACGGCCATTATGACTACAACGGTATTAACTAAGTAAATATCCCGAAGATGGTAAAAAATAGATTTAAAATATTTTATTTTTACCCTGTATATCCACCAAACATTAAGCAGGTTTTGTCGTTACCATGGATACGTTTGTAATTTTATTTTTGAATGTCACGTTATTTTTGTCGTTACCATGGATACGTTTGTAATTACTATTATTTATTGAATATTTTTCACTGCAAATTTAAATAAAAAACATACATTTTTTTAAATATTCACATTAAGTATTTAGAAAATAATGATTTTCACAAAAGAGACATCTAAAGATCATGCATTTATTTTATAAATTACATATAATTTACTTACCGTTCTGTTTTTGACAGAACTGAACGGTAAGTAATTACTTACCGACGCGTTTTTGCTTAGCAACCAGTAAATATAACCTACTGTTCTAAAACCAAGTATGGTAAACAATCCGAAATAGCATGGTCGTACAAAAAAATATCGTAACATTCAAAAATAAAATTACAAACGTATCCATGGTAACGACAAAACCTACTTAATGGTTGGTGGATATACAGGGCAAAAATAAATTATCTTGAATCTATTTTTTACCATCTTTGAGATATTAGTTAATACATTTGTATTCATAATGGTCGTAGAAAAAATAGTATAAGCATCTCAAACAGTAAGGAGTTTACCGATCTCCTCCAATATTGGCGACTTCGCTTCCCTCAGTCGCCAAACATTGTCGTCGATCGGTAAACTGTCCTTACTGTTCTCGATACTTAATATACTATTTACTAGTTTATTTTTTAAAAAAACTTTGTACCAGTTCTAAAAACGATTGTTTTCAGAACAGTTTCCCCTCCTCCGCTGCTGGGACGCAACTCAGGGAGGTGCCAGAACGCGTGCGTCTCATTCGAGCTTATACTAGGTGGCGAAAAATGTATGGCCTGATTTGAAATGTCTATATCTTTTGAAATTATGAAAATACCTTAGTTTTATTTTGTTATTTTATTTATTAAGGCTTACAAATTTTGTTTAGTCAAGCTCTGAAAATGAAGTAGGACAAATTTTCTCCTCCAGCGTTAATGCAAAGTTGAGCTCTCTTTAGCATATTTTTCATAACTTCTCCCATAACTTTTGGCGTTATCTAATCTGTTTCTTGCAGAATGTTATTCTTCAAGGCCTCTAAAGTCCATATCTTGATTACATAAACTAACAACAGATAGGCCCAGAGAAAGAAGCCTGGAACGGTCATATAGGGCGTCCGTGCTTACCACGGTAAATGGCCAAAACGAGAGATGAGACGGTCAGGAAAAGTGTTCCTCGATAAATTAGCGCTATGTGTGCGGTGACACCGTGTTTCTTGTCTTCCATCTTCAGCTCGTCCAATTGGGGTATCAAAAAATCGCGTTGCATGGTTCTGTAACGCTCGCCAGTGACAATTACCGCATTTCCTGTAACGTCTTCGAAGAAATGGGACCCACTCATTCTTTTAGCATAAACGCCGCACCAAACAATAACTTCAAGAGGATGTAAAGAGGTCCCGTGAATGATGTGTGGGTTTTGAGTTATCCATAAACATTAATTTTGCTTATTTACGTCACCAGACAAATGAAAATGCGCCTCGTCACTTATAATAGTTTTTTAAATCGTCTTCTTCACTGTTTATACTATAGATACATCTTCAGGTCTGTTCTAAAATGAGTAAAATGTGCTGCTGGGGCCGTCTCGAAATCTCCAGTTGTGTAGCTCGTCTTCTCGTTGATGTTCTCGGGTCTGCCTCAGCACTTTGCCGTACAAGCTCAATATTTTCGGCCTGTTATTCTGATGACTGATTGTCCGAGGATAGTGCTCTCCCTAATTTCGCGAAGTCTGTGCCTGACCGTTCTCTTTGCGCTAGAACCACACGTGAATTGCTCCGCAAACCCATTGAGCAACTTCAACAACATAAGTATACAATTTTTCAAGTTAAAACAATAGGAAGAAAAGTTATGTCACAAAGTTGCACAAGAAATGCACCAAACCCATGTTAAATCCCATTTAAACTTTAACCTTTCGGTGGAACAAATGTGCTGAAATTT
This sequence comes from Agrypnus murinus, assembly GCA_929113105.1. Lineage (NCBI taxonomy): Eukaryota > Metazoa > Arthropoda > Insecta > Coleoptera > Elateridae > Agrypnus > Agrypnus murinus. The sequence continues at coordinate 35,623,859 of OV816025.1, read as the reverse complement.
GGCTTGGTCGTAATTACCAATCTAGCGTTTCCTACAATCAGCTCTTGGTGATGATACATTATAATTGTATTTATTTGTAATTGTAGATTATAATTTGTATACAAATCACCCCACCCGAAAAAAATATTTTATAGTTGAATTGTTGAATTGAAAATAATGTTTATTTATAAAATATGTTACATATTTCATAATTTTATTTAAAAAGAAAGCCGGAACCGCGTTACATCCACTTGCGAAAATATCCTGCTCATGCTTCTAGAGGCGGAGCCAAGTTTGATATTTAGCAAATGTAGTGGCCGCAGTGGCTTCTTTTAACACCAATAATAACTAAATATTTAAAAAAAACTGATATCCAGTTATTTGTCTTCTGATCTAATTAACTCATCTATTAAAATGAAACAAAAAGCAAAGTAAAGTACGATTAATAGGCTACTCCCGTGTTTTATATTTTTTTTCAGAATTTCGCTTAGTTAATATTTTAGGAATTTTTAAGTCCGTCGATTTTTCTGTTTTTTTTTGTAAACTTAATTAGAAGTATAGAGCGAAAAGTATTTTAGGAATAATAAATTCCTACATACTGTAGAGTGTAGACTCTTAATGCCTAATCGTTGAAATAAAAATCTAATTTGGTAGCAATGTAAAGAGAAAAGGTTGCTTTAAGAATATCCAAAGAATATTTCCAAATAAAAACGCTAATTAATATAAACGAAAATAGAAAAACCATAGAGCCTTTGGATCTTGTTTTTGTCTGTTTATTAGACTAATAAATCGTGCTTACAATGTATTCCTATTGGTATGTACGATAGATCGTGACAACATGGCACACTTTATGGTAACTGATTTGTGAATAAACGAGCCATTAAATATATTAAGACACGTTCGAAGAACAAGTACAAAAGGTAATATAAGAAAAAGTAGTCTATTAAAAAATTAAATTATCTGAAATTAAATATGCAATAAAACAAGGTCATAGTAAAGAAAATTATTTTACCCTATAAAGCGGGTAAACGGTCATAAGATAAAACCGGAGGTTTTCGGTCTCGTATTTTCTTTTTCTTATTATAACGGGTTTGAGACTGAACTCTTCGTTTTATAAATCATGTATTTATTAATGGTTTTCTTTTGTTTTTCTATTGATAAACAGTCCAATTAATTCTCTTGACATACGTAAAGTTTGGTTTACTTATAACAATTGTTAAGGAAACTCTTGCAATGTGGTTCATATTGTACACTAGTTAAGACAGCCGCTAGTATTATGGACCGTATTATTACTAACTATTAGAAGGTAGCGAATGTGGATTGAGCCGGCTGGCCGTGGATATGGTGTGCTCGTTATCTGCAACGCGGTCTTCTTTCAAAACTATTACAACGTCCCGCTTGCCATTTTACATTTAAATACAGAAATGTTCAAAGAATCTGTACATTTTTTCAGATTTCTGAAAATGTGACCACACCGATTTTTATGCAATTTTAAAATATTTCGTTTAATAAAAAATAAAAATACGTTTGGTAACAAAAAATTATTAGGCCGTCCAAAAAGTCCGCCTTTTTGTGAGAAATACATAAAAAATTGTTTGTTCTAGGATAAATACTTTATGACCACTATAGAAAGTTACACATTCCGCACAATCTTGTAACCGTGAAAATGACTCATTGCTCACAATCTATAAACTGAAAGGTAATGACCGTGGGAAATGATTTCCCACGATCAGTAGTTCTATTAAAACGCCATAAAGGTTAGTACATGCAATCTTATAATATTATTAATTATTTGAAATATAGTTATAAATCTGAGATAAAGGTAAATTTATTTTGTTTAATTAATGTTTTACATTAAATTATATTTTGAATGCAAATTCATCTAGAAAAATTATCGCTTCGGCGGGGAATCGAACCCTGGACCGTCTGCTTGCTAAGCCAGACCTCATGCCTTTCACCTATCTAGACGACCTAATATAATTTAGCTATTATTATATTTACTATATAAAGTTATGAGATTGTTATTCAATTAACGTAAAATGTATTAATTTTTTACATTATTATATAATTGTTAATATAATATTATTCATTATTATTGGTAAATTACAATAAAAACAATGAAAGCTTTTATAATTTGCTACATAATTAACAAGTGCAAGCGCGATGGGTACACTTAAATCTACCTCCCTTGCCATCACAATACCTGCAATGCCAGAATATGTTTACATTTCGCGGCAAAGTGGTTAATAACCTTGACAATTGAATTGTGATTGTTTAAAAAATTTACTTTTTGACAACGAGTACATACGTATGATTGTTTAGCTGTAAGTAATAAATAGTAGATTGGCTGAAATTATACAGATTGTAAACGTATTATTACTAGTGTATTTAAAAATTTAATATTTACTTTTATCGTTTTTGAAATTCTAGATTTATCATGGGTGAATCCGATGATGGGAAAATGGAGTGTACACTTGTAGACCTCCAAACATCGTGGAAAATGCTCACATTGCATCTCTTAATTTATTGCCACATATTTCACGAAAAAAAGCGAGTATAAATTCTAGGTTTTTCAAATATCTTTCTTAGCTTTTGGTGGTTTATTACTTTTTTTGTGGTCGTAGTTAAAGTATAGTGTGTAACGCGTTCAAAAACGCCAATTTCATACTCGTTATTAAACTTATGTTCTTTAGTTGATTGCTATCTCATAATTGATTTTCATTGAAATCCGTGGGATCGACCCATTTCAGTGATTGATTTCGCATGGAATGACCCATTTGAAACTTAGACTTATTTCCGCTTTATCTTATTTCAAATCCCAGATCTTCAAAGTCTTTTAAAAATTTATTTCTACTAATGGACATACATATTGCAATGGTCACTTTTGCACTAAATGGTAAATAATATGAGAAAATACATTCGATTATAAACTTTGGAGAATCATTGTTCAGACGTGGTTCTTGGATATCATTAAGAAGACATAAATAATGTCTTAACGTTATACTAAGATTAGAAAACTCAATATAAAATTGAAATACAATAAATCAAGTTGGAATAGCATATCTTTATTAAAGTATAACAGATTACAATAGTAAATACAAATTAGGATGGTAAAACAAAGGAGATCTTACTCAAAGGTCAACCTGAAAAAGAAAATTATGTATATTAGTTAAGGATATTAATGGATCATATGAAAATCAAAACTGCACCTTCAATAATAATGCAAAATTGAAATTTTAAATAAAGAAATTAGTTTATCATAACTATAGTGGTAAGCATTGTTATTGAAAGGGCAGTAAGAATGATCATAGAAGGGTGATATTTCTGGTGAAAATAAATATAACAAGTAAAATAAATGAACTAGAGGTTTCTCAGAGAGATTAATAATAATAAGTTTTTGTTTTATGAAGATGGATGAAATTGTAAAAAGTTCTTGAAAAAAGATTATAAGTTAATAATATTAAAGGAAACTCTAGTGCTTTATTAAAAAGGAAGAGTTAAGTGTAAGAGTTGAAAGAAGAAATATAAATTATTAAAATAATACTGAAAAGGGAAACATAGAAGAAAATTTAAAATAAAACATAAAAGGGAAAAGTTAACACAAATAATAAGTAATAGAAGAAATATACAGAAGAGTTGAAGAACAGTATTTTAAGTAGTTCATGGATAAGTAAAGAACCATAAGGGTGAGACAATTTAAGAAAATCATCAACAATACTTACTGAGGTGTGGAAGAATAGTAGTCTTCAGCAGTTCCTGTATCGGAAGAGTTCCATAAGTAGTTCCTGTATCGGAGAAGTACCATAAGGGTGAGAGGCCATTTTCAAGAGTAATAGAAGATACTTACCTGAGGTGCTGAAGAAGAATAGCCGTAATTAGATTCCTGTCAAAGAAGATAATAACAAGTAGCTTATACGAAGGAAGTATAGAGTTTACCTACCCATCAATATAAGGTTCGGTGGTCCATCATCATAAAGTACAGAGGTGTGGTCTGCAGATCCTGTACAGCATTCTTTGGCGTTTCACTGATGAGGAATGAAAATTGTAAGAAGGGTGTTTGTAGTGAAAGTGAAGTTATAGAAGCTTAAAAGGGAGTGGTCTGTCAGTTGACCTACTTGGAAAAATATCCATTGCAGACTTGACTAAAGGAAGGAATAATTGTAAGTTGACAGGGTAAGATTTCTTTCTTTCAACATCCTAAACAAAAGAGTGTTAAATAAAGAGTTAAACAAATATTTAATTTTATGTTATGCTTACTTGATCATACATACTTTAATTTGGGAATTGTCATGTATGACATTGCGGGTGTATGTGTCAATGGTTGTCAATCTGAAGGAATTCTATCTCCAGTAGGGATTTTTAACGGTCGACATGCCCGAGCGTTTTTATAACAAAACATTCACCAATAAGTTGCCTAATTCATTCCTTTACAGATTTCCACACTGTATATTGATCTTTGCTTGCTGGTATTATTTGTCCAACAATATTTAACGTTTATTTTAAAAATGTATTTTTATTTTGCGTCTATAAATATAATAAAGCCATTAAAGCACATAAAACAGTACTTTTTAACTTTTTCAGTTGTAGTAGCATTGAAGAAATTGAAAAATATCGAAAATTGCCAAATAACTTCACTCTAAAAATTTGAATTTTCAAATGTCACATCAGTGTTGCCATCCACCACAAAATTTCCTAAATTTTGAAATTGCCATTTCTTTTATTTAAAAAGGGTATAAAAGGCACAAAATAGAAAAATTACCATAAAAAAACTCGTTTCGTAAGTCATAATTGCACTCGTCCTTTGAAATTTAAAAATTTGTACTCATGCAATAAATCTTGCCTTATGAAACTCGTTCTTTAATATACTACGAGTATTAATACATATTGTAACATAACCTTAGATTTGATAGATTTGGCCATGCATTCATATAGCTATCTAGTGCTTTGACGCAGACTTATTATTAAATACTGTTGACTAAATGTTATTATGTTAGGCTGTTATTTAAGTATAATCAAATTGCTTAGAAGAAAGGAATAGTTCCATATGATGTGGTTTTTGAAAAAAAACAGAAAAACTGTATACTTCTTTTATTTGTAATTTATTTAAAGGGCCGGTATTTCCATCTTCTGTATAAACTGTAGTATAGCTATCCAGCAGATATGTTTATCCTACAGATAATTCGAAGTATAATTACAAACGGGTATTTCAATGTAGGTCGAGTATAAAATAATCTTTCAGTTAGATATCTCCTACCTGAAGTTTGCACATTTACAATTTTGTTTTTATTTTTAATATTTAACAGCTAAAAATCATTAAAGTCTTGATTTCTTACTGCTTTATTTGTTATAACGAAGGCATATTTTACTATCAATCATTATTGCTAACTCTAATAACAGAGAAAATTAAAATTTTGTTATTGCAAAAATGAGTGAAAAACTACTACTATTTCGTTATTATTTTCAGCAATCTCAATTTTATTATATTCTTCAGAAAGCTCTATTTTGTTGCGTATATTAACACCATTTTAGAATCTTCCGAATAAAAGAGAATTGGCAAATATGGTGTTGTCATGTGTAGCACCAGACCAACATACTACAATTTCCGTGAAATGTAAAGAAGCATCATAAGTCGCTTGTATATTCAGAGAAAAGTAGCCTTTTCGGCATTAAAGATTTTCTGCTGTATAACCTCCGGGCAATTGCATCCTAACTCGTGCCATCAATTGCAGCTCTAACTCTTGGAAATCTTGCAATCTGAAAAAATTTCTGTTGAGTTGTATGTATCTCGTTCTGAGTTCGTGGTAGGTATATATTATTTTTTCTCTTAAATACATTAATGCATCACAAACGCGTTCTATAATTTTTACAGTTGTTGTTTTGCAAATACCAAAAAATCTCCGTCCAAGGGTGTTACAGCACTATTTCTATAATTAATATAAATCTTTTAAAATTCAACCATAACATAAAAATGCAAAAACAGCAAAGCCTAGTTGTTTTATGCTGCAAACAATTATCTATTTGCGCCAAAAGGTCTACAATTGCTACTACATTTTTCCAAATTATCTGTACGTCGTTTAACAACATTGAAACTATATGTAATAGGGAGAAATCTTCGTCATGTGATTTAAAATAAAACAAGAAAATCTTTGTCCATTTTTTAGACTCGCAAGAAAATGTAAAAAGAAAATCAACAATAACAAAAATATTGGCGGCTCTGACAAAGATTTTAAAAACTTATCTGCCAGTTAGCACATTATCCAGAGAAAAAGTACCGTATAAATTTAACTGAGACTTATCGTAAGGATAAATATTATACTGAGATCGAAATACCCGCTAATAACTTATACGTAAGTTTATCTCCAGGATAGGTTTATACTGAACTTTATACTGAGGTGGAAATACCGGGCCTTAGTAGTTGTCCTACAGGTTTACAGATGAATGCTGATTATTTGTATAAGCAGTTGTAATAGTCTAATGATTTTGAAAATTCGACAATATCTTGGAAATATTTAATGTAAAAGGTTGTTTTTCCTTGAAAGGAAATTGCACAGTATAACATACATGGTTTCGTGGCCGAATCTTTGATATGTTGTACTTTTGATCCTGATCCTGTACTGATCCTAAACAATGTTTCAATTACCTTCAGCATGATCCTATGACTGGTAGATCCAGTATCTGGATCTCAAAGGTCTCATTGGAAAATACTTACAAATAAATTCTTATAACAGTGCTTCCGATTAAGGATATGTACCTATAGCTTACAGGTACGGGCTTCAAGAAGGTCACAACATTTGTTTTTATTTTAACCCAATCAAGTGGGGTGTCATCGGAAAGGTAATGGTCTTCCAATAAAGAATTTACATAAGCTACCCATCTACGACCTTTAGCTCACAACCACAGGGCCTCAAGAAGGTCACAATATATTTTTTTATTCTATTCCCATCAAGTGGGGTATCTTTGGAAAGATGTGGGTCTCCAGATCAATAATTTATAATATGTAGCTGCACATAGGTAATAGCTATTATTATTATTATTATTAATATTATTATTACATCTGCAACTTATGAGTCACACGTCAGAACCCCAAGAGAGTACAATAGCTGTTATTTTGAAACCCCACCAATTTGGGTGTCCATTGAAAAAGATTAAAAATTCATATAAACTGCACATCTACAAACTGTAGGTCATCTGTTCTTATTCTAATTTCATCAAGTGGGTGTCTTTGGAAAGATCTTGGTCTCCCGATCAAGAATTTGGAATTGAAGGGTGAAAACCTAATGGCATACAATGTGCTGTTACAAGGACACCTTACTTGATTGAGCTAGTAAAAATAGATTACATGTTATGACCTTCTTGAGGCCCTTATGTTTCCTGCATGTGCTCCCTATATGTTGCAGGTAGACAACTTTTATATGTTTTTGATGATAAGACCAAGCTCATTACAAGGACACTCCAATTGATGGGGTTGGAATGAGAATAGATATGCCATAACCTGTAACATATATATCATAGATGTGCAGTTTATATAAATTACTGTTCGGGAATTCCAGCTCTGTTTATGGACATACTACTTAACGTGTTTTTTAATAAAAACTATGGTGTGACTTCTTTGCGGCCTTAATCTATGATCTATTCTAGATCGCAGATGTACAGTTATGTTGTAATGGATGTTGCGACCTTCTATATTCTTGATCGGACGATCAAGATCTTTCCACTTGATGGGGGCTGTAAGGAAATGGCGCTGTTACGAGTCTTTTTCCTGTATTTTCCAATGTGACATTGAAACAGGTTAACACGTCATAAGGTCATGTTGAGGATAGTTTAAACACTGATCAGGGTCACTAGGACTACAACGTATCAAAGCAGTATGTTACAGAAAAAAAACATCGTAGGACAAAATACAAATGAATTTGGAAAGAGCATGAGAGAAAGACCAAATTTGCTAAAAAAAGTATGATACTGTCATTTGAAATTTTTGACTTCTGCGTATAAGGCCAAACCTCATCAGCAGTGGTTAGGATGCGAAGTTTCAGACTTTAACAGGCACTCAGATTGGTCGGCCTCAAGACCAGTTCGTAAACCACTGGATTACAAGTTTTAGAGCAAGTTAATGGAGATCGCCTGCATCAAGCTATTATCAGTTGAGATACACCTAAGAAATCCTTGCTCAGAGCCTGGGGCAATTTTTAATTGGACTTGATAAGTCTTGTTTTAACACAAAGGGGTATTACATCGAATTATGAATTTTTTTTCTAAATTAAGCTATTATATTAATTTAGTAAAATATAAAGTATATTATATATCAATGGGAACTACTATGTAAAGTGTAAAGTATAATAATCTCACAAAGGATTAAAAGAAGTACCGTGGTGTGAATACACTATTTTTGTACTATCTAATACTTTTAATCGCAAAAATAATTTATTAATATTTCAGTTATAATAAGTTAATAATAGAAAAGTTAATGGATGATAGTTCGGATGATACTGATTTTCGATGTGTTGTAACTTTGACAAGCTATAGCTCAGAAACTGTGCATTATAGAGTTTTGGGCTCAGCTTAGGACGGTGACTTTTTATATATATATATATATGGATGACGTAATAATGACAATTAGTTTATATGCGCGTATCTTTTTCCATCGGATCAATTACACAGAAAACTGTACAAGATCAAAAACGTTCTAAATGTGTTTTAGATTTCATTTTCCGATACCAATTTAATTTCCCCTTTATGTAATTTATGAAACGGGACATAATAATTTAATAAAACGTAGAAAGACCCAAATTTAAGGAGCCATTTAGAAGCTTTATAAGCATCTGCAGTTACTACGGTGATCTCTACAGCTCAATACAAGTATACAGACAATTAGCACAGGTTGAAAAAGGTTCAGGGGAAAAAATGTATCAGAAACTGTGCATTATAGAGTTTTGGGCTCAGCTTAGGACGGTGACTTTTTATATATATGGATGACGTAATAATGACAATTAGCTTATATCTTTTTCCATTGGATCAATTACACAGAAACTGTACAAGATCAAAAGCGTTCTAAATGTGTTTTAGATTTCATTTTCCGATACCAATTTAATTTCCCCTTTATGTAATTTATGAAACGGGACATAATAATTTAATAAAACGTAGAAAGACGCAAATTTAAGGAGCCATTTAGAAGCTTTATAAGCATCTGCAGTTACTACGGTGATCTCTACAGCTCAATACAAGTATACAGACAATTAGCACAGGTTGAAAAAGGTTCAAGGGAAAAAATGTATGGTTTGATTAACAGAAATGACAAGGGTTACTGATGTTTCAGAATTGTTATTTTCGTAAGCACGGGTTCTTGAAATTTAGTTTCTGAATGTTTAAATATAGTATAACTTAAAAAAAATTATAGTATAACGATAGTAGGAATGAGCATCAGCCAGTCATAACATACTGAGCAAAAAATTCACTTCATCAAAAAAAATTCTCAACAAGCTACGAGAAGAACGTACTCGTAAACTCTACTTGCTTCTCTCTTGATAATGGATACTTAATGTAAAATTTTCCATCCTCTCGGAAACTGCCAATTGATTGATCTCTATTACTCGAGGATGCTATTTTTATATTTTTCTAATTTACTGAGAATCTATAACACGTTTATCAATTCAGTTATTAAGAACAACAAATTTAGAAATATCTATTTTAATAGATGTGCAAAGTGCAATTGAAACTAACATGAGATTAACCTATTTTAATTTTCTTCTCTTCCACCATAATAAAATGAAAATTAATTTGGACAAGGAGGAATTTATAGAATGATACGAAAGTGGGATGAATTTTGATGCAGATATGGGCTTGGGACGAGCTTGAGTTAATTTCAAAAACAGAGCTCACGGTTTAATCAAGCGAAATTACTGCTACTTCTCAAACCGTAAGAAGGTACTCAGTTGCAATTCTTTACTACGAGGATGATTTTTAATCCATCACAAGGTGATTTATTTTTTTTTGCTCAACATTGCAGAAAAGCACATGCACGACATCTCTTTACCAGTTGTAGAAATCTGATTAACAAGCAAATGTTTTGAAATTTTCAATTTTGATTTCTCTAGTTAACGACTGATGGATTTGAAGAAACTTCATTTCATTGGCTACATGGAAGAAGATGAAAATCACTGCTTATGAGTATCTAAGTTGTGAAAGAGTTCAATACTGAAGACTCGCAAATCTTTTCTTCATACTCCATAAACGTATGAATGAAACCAAACAAAAGTAGAGTAAAGCTGAACATCTTTGAAAAGAAAGACAATTGGAACAGAATGTGGCCAACACTGATATCAACACGATTCAGTTGCAATTTTTGGTTTTGTGACTCTTAAGTGCATTGTGTGAAACAAGTTGAATATAGTTTGGGAAACTCTATATCTACATACCTTTCAGGTTAATCATGGAATAGCCACTTAATGGTAGATCAATCTAAAGAGCTACCATTTTTACGCACGTCCTTAGGCGTAACATAATCTTTGAAACTACTATTATTATAATAGTATAATACTCCGTCTTAGCAACTTATAGAAGTAATAATTTTTATCTCTAGGGAAACCTATTGAGACTGATATATCATTTCTAGGAATGACAAGGCCCAGCAAGTACTTTCGTTTTCTCATACTTTGGTTTAAATAAAGAACATACAGATTGAAGACATAATGAAACAACTGCGGCTGTAGAAGTAATAGAAACTGTAGAAGAGTACTGTAGATTATATCATTGAAGTGATGCACTATACGAGGGTGGTCCCAGAAGTACCCGACCTGACCAAGAGGTGGTGGTAGTTGTTTGAAAATATCACTGTATTGGAAAGTACGCAGTCTATAAAGCATATGTTTCAAGTTTGAAAGCGCCACGTTGTTCAGTATTTGTTTGGCAGCCATCACTAGTGAACGTCGTCAGTGAATTTGTGAAAATGGAGAAAATTGGTCATCGTTATGTGATACAATACTTTTATTTGAAAGGCATCAGCCCAACCAATATAAAAGCTGAACTGGATTCTACTCTGGGTGAGTCTGCTCCTTCGTTTACAACAGTTAAATTTTGGGTAGCTGAGTTTAAACGAGGCCGTACGAGCTGCCAAGATGAGCATCGCAGTGGTCGACCAAATGAGGTGACGACTCCAGAAATGGTGAAGAAAATATTCAAAGCGGTACTTGATGATCGTCGACTGAAAGTGCGCGAGCTAGCAGACATTACGGGCATTTCAAAAAGGGCTGTACATCGCATATTATCTGAAAATTTGGACATGAGAAAGCTGTGTGCAAGATGGGTGCCGCGTTTGCTCACACTCGAGCAAAAACAGTGTCGTGAAAATGTTTCAATTGAGTGTTTAGCGAAGTTGTACAGCCACAAAGCAGAGTTTTTGCGCCGTTTCGTAACAATGGATGAAACATGGGTCCATTATTTCACACCCGAGACAAAAAAACAATCGAAATAATGGACTCAAAAGGGAGAACCGGCTCCAAAGAAGGCGAAGACCGTTTCATCTGCAGGCAAGGTTATTGCGTCGGTTTTTTGGGATGCGCGTGGAATGATTTTTATTGACTATCTCGAAAAAGGAAAAACTATCAACGGCCAGTATTATGCAAACTTATTGCAACGTTTGAGCGAAGAAATCAAGCAAAAACGGCCGCATTTGGCTAAAAAGAAGGTGTTGTTTCATCACGACAACGCGCCAGCTCACAAATCCGTTATTGAAATAGCCAAAATTAATCAATTAAAGTTTGAATTGCTAGCTCATGCACCATATTCGCCAGATTTAGCCCCCTCGGATTATATTCTGTTCCCAAACTTGAAAAAATGGCTCAGTGGTCAAAGATTTTCCAACGATGAAGAAGTGATCTCAGCAATCAATGGCTATTTTGAGGAGCAAGACAGTTCTTATTATAAAAAGGGTATCGAACTTTTTGAACACCGCTGGGAAAAGTCTATAGAGTTGAAAGGAGATTACGTTGAAAAATAAATAAATCTTTTTCCAAAATTTTTATGTTTTTTTTGTTGGGTCGGATACTTCTGGGACCATCCTCGTATCAAGCGAATATTCCATGCCTTACTGTTAATATTTGTATATATTTTTATATATTCTTCGATCGTTACTATAAATAGTAACAACGTTCGAAGATATAAAAAAGTTTGTGCATAGATGCTAACAATTTTCATATAATAATACATTTCACAAACTGAACATTCAAGTATTGTAGGGCAGTAATTGTTCACATGTGTATTATGTGTGAACATGTAAGCCCTTTTACTCAAACTCGAAAATTGCATGTGGAGTCCTGTATGATTATCATGTTGCCAATTAAATAGAGGAAACTTAATATCGTTTTGTTTTTCACGACAATATGTACAAGTAGAAATAGTATTTTACATTATTAGTAAGATAAACCTGTTTTTAATGGCGATAAAAGGAAATAACTGGCGAGCCGATAGGCGAGCCTGTCACCTTCTTAACTAGCAATTAATTATCGCAATTCAATTTTGTTTAATCTACTTATGCTATATTTTGAAAATGAGTGTTGCAATCATAACTGAAGAAGATAACAACAGAAGAATTGACCCATTCGCCTATCAGTAAATTGAACCAACTTAAATCAAATCTATCTAGTACTTTGTAAGTTTGGAACCTCTGATTTTATGACTTCAAGTATACTTCGTGGACTTAGTGTTAATGTAAGGAAAATCAACTAATTAGTAAAATGTTTCAGGAATAATTATTTCATTCGCCAGAAGCATGCTTCAATATATCAAATCAATCACTATAATTTTCAAAGCTATAATAAATATATACGTACAATACATATTGATACGATAGTTATATGTGGTATTAAAATAAAACCGACTCGACTTCCCAAAGACACACACAAAATATACAAATAAATGTAAATATACAAAAAAGATGAAATACAAAAATTACAACTTGCTTACCTTTACATTAGAAAACCTTAGTTCCTATTCTACTTTTTTATCAAATATCCCAATTTGCAGAATTTAAAAATTTCGAAAGAACAAACGCACAGTGACAGGCAGAAATATCAAATTTTATGAAAATGCTCAGCAAATATCGTGAACTCGACTGAGAACTACTGGTGGATAGTAAGCAGGTATAGGGAGGATGTTTGCTTGAATATTGCTTAAAAATTTAAATAATTGAAAAATCACAAAACTAAAACTCCACAAACTAAAAAAAAGAACGGTTTTAAAAATATAAAAGTTAAATAAAAATAAAAAGTAAGTAGTGTTGACTAATACCTAGTTTAGTAATCATGAATAGTTCTTAAAACTTACCACCGTAGAAAGTGAGAGGGCGCCCCAAGTGAATGTCCGATTCACGCGTCTCAAATTAAACATTTTATATTTATTTAAATTAAAAATATAAACATTAAAAAATATAAAAGTTAAATAGTGTTGACTAATCTACACAGCGAAAGTTTCAATATAAAAAAAGAACGACGTAAATCGGCCTGGTGGAACTCTCAAACGAACTGGAACAAAAATAAGCCTTGTGTTTTAAATATATAAATTTTATACAGATTCTCTATTTTTAATTCTATAATTAATTTTCATTAATCTCAAAATAATTAAATATTATTCATTTGGAGATAACTTAAATTCATTTCAAAACAAATAATGGTTTTATTAGTTTAACTATAAAAAATTACTTCTTGAAATAAAGAGAATAATTTGTTTATAATTCTATATGGCCTTTTGGTATCATCAAAATTTCTTATATTAATGATTAAATTAAGTACTACAGAAAAATTCACGGTTTTTAATTACTAGGATTGTGATCCTTCCCTTGTTTAAAAATTGGCGCTACAAAATTACCAACTCGAGGTTTTGCAATTGCCCTTGAATCAGCTCTCTGGTTTCATTAAAGTTGACAAATAAATCAAGAAACATGTGTCATTGATCTCTGCATAATTATTTCCAATTAGAAAAAAAGTCTTACAAAATTGGAATACCAATTCCATTTAAATCTTCTAAAACCATGGTAAATAAAATTTTATTTATTCATATCCAAATCCATTTAATTATTCAAGAGTATGTTTCTTGTTATCAGATATTAAACGAAGAACCAAATAAACACTTAATTAACTTTTGGCATTTGTTAATTAAACACTTTGAATTAAGGTTTTTTTAAATTGTTACACTTTGACGTTTAACATAAATAAATCTAACCTCAAAACTTTCACATTTCATCTAAACAAGGCGTGTGCACTTTCTGCAAGATGTAAATTGAAAGAGACTTTATTGAAAAAATGGCTGTCTATATGATTTGTATAAAACAATTGCCTTCTATACAAATTTTGAACAAAACAAAAGACTGCTGACATTATATGAATATAATAACCAAATTCTTATTTATAAATTTTCATTAAAACAAAAACTAATTAAATAGTCTTACAGGAAATTAAATTTCGAATTCAATGATATAAATATAAAACTTATATTAACAAACAAAATTAACTTTACCATTGAATGTCCATGACACACAATTCGCTTAAAACTATTTATTAACTTAATTACCCAAAAATACCTTTTTACATCTTCCTATATTTACAAATTTAAACATTACAATCTTAATATCATTATCTACATTTTTTAGATGACAACAAATTCAAATAATAAATCAATTACAATATTTCAATGAACGTTCCAAAGGCGTAACATAATTACATGTTGTTATAATGATATCAAGATGCATTTAAGATTGTAACAGTTAGGTGGTAAAGAAACTGCTTTACAAACCTCCACCAAAGTAATTCATCCAAAAGCTCTAAAAATTAAAATTACAAGAATCTTCCAATATCGGAGAACCTCGTTATAAAGAAAACATTTTTAACTAAATTTTTACAAAGCAAATGAGTAAATATTTATATACAGCCTAATACAGTACACCTTGTCTGTTCTAGATGAAGTTTTACAGTAAAATTGATCTAAATTTCATTAATTGAAAAAATATGTTAACGTCACTCAAGTCGTTAATTAGTCGTTTAAGTGCTATTGATTAATTTTGTTTTAAAAGGAGTGTGTACACCAGACAGAGAATAGAAGTGAAAAGAACAATTCAGACGGTAAATATCGTATTTGGTGAATCGTCTTCTATCTGTGTAAGCATTTTCTCTTCGAGTTGTTCTTCTGGGTATTAATATTGACAAATATACTTCAATATAAAATCCAAATGTGTTATTTGTATAAGTTACAGGAAGAAAAACTTCAAAAATCGCAATCCTTTAAGAACAGAACCACACAATGACTGAGTGATATAGCTGTTCATGTAGCAATCAATTTAAGATAACATGGAAACAGTCTCCATATTCTTAGTTCCTAGCATAAATTATCACCAATTTAGTTTAATCAAAGATTTTTCCATTGACAGTCTCTTACTAGGAATTCTACATTTGAGGATAATTGTGTCTTTTATTAAATGAAATATAATATAAATACAAAGATTAGTTAAAGTTTCACAAGTTTTATTAATATCTTAACCTGACAATATTGTTTCGACACTTTGTGTCATTATCTTTTATTGTCTAAAATTATATATTTTTATACTTTTAGAACTATTTCTAAATTTATAAGCAGGACCTTTTCCGGAGACGTTTACATCCTGGGAACTTACCATTTGTAGATTATCCTCAGAATTAAAAACGTGTAATTATTCAACACGTAACTTATAATTAGAGAATCTTCTTTGATCTATTGTCTATTTATTTGTCTTTTTATCTATATCTTTTCTTCTTAACGGCGTTCGAGAAAATATTAACAAAAGATAAAACTGTTTTAATTAAAAAGGGAAAACTATCTGTATTTATTGAAGTTGAAACTACTCAAATACTTTAAACGCTTGACTTGAAATATCGAAGTGCTTTTAAGAATATACTTCTCGAATGTACTTGACACGATTCAGTATGTAATTTACGTCACAAATGGTCGTAATTGATATTGGCTTCCTTCTTTGAAGATATTTTAAAAACAGTTAAAGCAGTGCTTAATTATGAAAAATAACCAGTATAATATAGCGATTGTCCGCAGAGTAGGCAAGATTTGCTTAACGTCGAATTTGTGCTGTACGGCTACGTGATTATCGTCTTTACAGTATACTGCAATTGTTTTCCGTTTTTCTCCGTAACGATTGTACTGTATAACAAAATTCAAAAACCATCAGAAATGTAAAATTTATATCAGGTATGTTTTTGATAGAATGCTTACTGTTTGAGATATAGACTTTAACCTATAATTATTGTCCCGGAATATTAAACTGAATTTGTTGAAATTTAAACAGAGGGGGAATAATTCTTGGAACAATTTATTTTTCTATTAAAAGGTTTAACTATTATTATAGTAGTATTCTATTGAAATAATTTAACTTACATTGCCCTGAAATATTAAAATTAATTCGTAGAAATTTGAAAAGGATAAAATAATTCAATTCTCAGATTTTTTTAGTAATATATTATTTAAAGAATTTAACCCACATTTTTACTTGATAACCTTCTTTAGTTGTCCACGAATATTAAAATGAATTCGTGGAAATTTAAAAAGGGGGAAATAATTCTTGAAACACTTTCTGTTTTTATTAAAAGGTTTAACTATTTTATAGTAGTAACAAAGGCGTACCCAGCGAAGGGCAGGGGTTTAAGCTATCCTCCTAAAAGAAAAATAAAAGAATCAAAAGCTTTTCAAAGTGATGTGTATGTGTGGCGGAGCGGGATGTCAATCAGTTTGCATTTTTTAGTGATTAATAAAAACAGTTTTGCAATAGTCTTGAGTTTATTTTGTAAGAAATCGTCGTGTTTCACTTTGCCCCCCCCCTTTCTCTAAACCAGGGGTTTCCAAGGTTTTGCCTAGGTGGGCCAAATTGTAAGTTCCAAAATATTTGGCGGGCCAAAATAAAAATTTTATGAAAAAATACGTTCAAATCGATAAAAATTAGACACAACGGAAAAATTTATACTAATTTTATAACATAATCGTTCTTTATTTATGACAATAATTACTTTTTATTACAAAATTTTTATTAATACTTTTCAAAAATAACTAAATAATTTCAAATAAAAAAATAATAAATTCATCAATCTGAATTATGTGATTTGTACAGTTGTTGTTTTCTTTTAATAATATCATTGAGCCTTGGTTCTTAGACGGTTGAATGTATTATTCTTAACACCGCTTGTAAATGTTCATCAGTTAATTTTCATCTCAATTTGGACTTATTAATGCTCATCAGTTAATCAGCCTAATCAGCTGAGGGCAGCCGTTAAGACAATAAAATATATACAATCTATATAATAACAAGATATATGTATTACATATAAAATTTAGTATTTTTTAACTAAACAATTTTTAACTATAATATGACAAAATTTATTTACTTTTTAAATTATCTTTATGAATTCAAGGTCGCGGATGATCTGACATTCCTTTAACTAATATAATTATTTATAATGGGGGTACAAATCTTGAAATTAAGAAATTAAAGAAAGCTGATTTTATGTCGGGTTTTTTCTTCGCTTAAACTTATAATTTGCACCGCGCAGTAGCGCCAGCTGTAAGGACCAGTTATATCAGGATACGCCCGGATCTACCGCGCAGTGGTGCCTCTGTTGGCCAAATTCCAAAGTAAATAGGATATAAACCCTGAACAAGCATATGGATTTTTGTTTAGAGAATAACAATGGTTATTTATAATACCTTTGATAATTTGGATTCAAATTGATCTTCTAAATTATTCATAAACATGTTAGCTAACAGAGATAAGAGATTGATAATCAAACAAAACACGCACATTTTAGCAAAATATCAGAAAAAGTTGCACATATCTATACTAAGAAAAACTAACAATTATACAATAGCCTTTAAAACCAATACTTTACACTTTTTCATTTTTATTTAATGCTAAACACAGATGACAGGATACCTGAAATCGGGCATTTACAGATTGAATTGTCCTTTTTATAGTTCGGGATACATTGAACAAACCTTTGAAATCTTGACACAACATCTTGACATACAGAGCACATGCGTTGTTACAGAAATAAACATCCGAAAAAATTAAAAACACCTTTTAGAACAGAATCACACAATGACTAAAAAATGACCCCAAAATAATTTTGAATTCCTACATTTTTGTAAAACGCAAATTAAAATTTCTTGAAACTTTTGAGGTACACAAACACAAACTCAGGATACTTTTGATAAATGAATAGATTAAGCTCAGTAATTCTCCATTACTGGACGTATTAGAATATTTAACTTATATTATTTTTATTTAGTTATCGATTTTTTGTATTTACCTTAGCGACGTGTTTGTTTATATTTATATTACCTTTGATACTGATAGCTTAGCTGTCGAAACAATTGTCAGGCAGATTATAATAAATTTGTGAAGCTTTTCATAATTATGGAGTTTCGTCAATGTTTTGATAAACATTTTAATATACATACATACATAATCCATTCCCCTTTTACCGCATTTCGCAGTGTCGAGGTTCCACAAAAACTCTTATGGGAGTGCAACGTAGGTAATGGAGCCATTGTAGCAAGTACATTACGCTCCCCCATACTTTATCACTCATACAACTTTCATACCTTAACCTAAGGAGCTCAAACACGATAGTACTAAATTTTTAAAATTCAGTCGCAACCGAGGTTTGAACCCCTGTCCCTCTGAACGAGAGGTAGGATCTCTACCACTCGACCACGGAGGGCCTACATTTTAATATTCGACGAACAAAAAGTTCGTCTCTGAATTCGTGAAGTCTGTCTGTCTGTCGGTCTGTCGCCTTTTTCCCTGTTGACTTTTTAGAATTTTATAGTACATCAAATTCTAAGAAACTTTTGGTTGAAATATTTTTTTGTATCTCTTCGGGAAAGTGGTCACAATGACCACCGAAAATTCCGGTAAATTTTTGAAAAATGAAAAATTTTGTATTTTTTAAAAATTTACGAAAACATTTTTAGCATTTTTTTTCTTTTCTTTCTTTTAACGAAAAATTTTAGGACTTAGAATTTTAGTTTTTATGACAACTAATGTGTTACGTGAACATTAGTTTTCAAAAATAAATTAGTTTATTAACATGCGTAGGAAGTCTTATGATCAAGGCCGTGCAAGTGACTTGTGCGGGAATTACAAATTATGGTTCATGACGAGACATACGAGATGGTGATGTTGCTTCTACTGTCGATACTGTCGATAAAAAAGGTGGTAGAAATCTATTGCATCTTTAAAAATTGCTGACCGCAATTTGACAAGATTGACAAGAAAAACCTTGTGGTTGACAATGTCACATTTTTATTAGTTTGCCATTTAGATTTTATGAATTGCGTGTATATTTGTAAAATTTCTATTTGTGACTAAAAAATTGTATTTAAAAGAGGAATAGAAGTGTTCTCGCATCAAAGAAAAGTAATTCGTAGTTATTGGTTTATTATGAGATTTCTCTACAATCCCCTAAGACACTATAAACAGATGGACTTTTATAAATCTTATAATTGTGTTATAACCTAGAAAAAAGGTCTCTTAATTACTTTTGTGCATTTAAACTTGAAAGCGTGGATGATATTTGAAAAATGTAGTGTTAGCCATAGTGTTATAATGTAATTGTTCCGTCTTCATGTATATAAAATAATTCAAAATCGCGCGATCCAAGAGAGCGTTAGTCATTACAAATTTTGATGGTGAAAGACACGTCAAGTTAAACCTAATAAAAACCATCGATATCAGAGTATAGCAAAAAGTACGTTGATCATGGACATATCTCTTTGAAGAAGGCTTTCTGTGACCACAATTTATGATATTTTAATTCAGGAATGGTTGTCCAATTGTTGTAGCCTCCGCCAACTTACATTGACAAAATCGTTTGGAGCTGCAATCTACTTTAAAGGAATTTGAAGTGTCCCTTTTTATGGTAAACGCTCTTTTGGTAAGTCGACCATTACTTATGCGCAATCAGAAGTTCATATTAGCAAATCGTATTATTGTAGCAATTTGCATTATCACCCCACCTAGTTGAGACTATCTTGGAAGATCCTTCGCCAATCATTTTATTAATTATTATTTGCATTGTATCTAATTCAATACATGTTTTATAAGTACATGGTTCCTTTTGTTCCAATCGACATTCTATTTTAAGTACAAACAAGAATACAGTCCTTTATTATTTGTAGTATTATTTGCGTATCCACGTCCAGTAAGGATATTAGGTGTGAAGCCATATCTTTAATGTTGGTATGTAACTTGCCACCCCTATGTCAGTTCAGTAATATGTAAGGTAATTTTAAATAAAACTACTTATGGTGTCAATCATAGTAATTTATTAACATATTAAATGCAGTTTTCTGTTTTTTACTATTATATTCCTTGTAAAATTTAAATTTATTTTATTAAAAGGAAAATGCCAATATATTATATTGGCATTTTCATTTTAATAAAATAAACTTATATTTTACAAGGAATATTACAGTATAAAACAGAAGACTTCATTTAAAATTAATGTAGTTTGTGACTAGACCCACGAGATGGCGCGGTTCATTTGAACGAAATAGAGTCACTGCATCTAGTTACCTAGGCCAGCTGGTCGACCAGAGTACCGCAAACCGCCGCCATATTGGGGCAAACGAAGCACGAAATTGTTCATTATTTGTTCTGTATTGAATTTAATCAAATCCACGTTTACTTTAAAAGGTTTTTCTTATTCTGAAAGATCAAATCTCTAATATGTCAAACACGTAGAACGTGGTTTTAATTTGTCTATTATTAAAAATCACCCTTCTCTGCGGTTTGCGTTACTCTGATCGACCAGCGTGGCCTAGGTGACTAGATGCAGTGACTCTAGAACGAAATATATACAGCGACTTTCTTATCTATAAGTATATTTTATCTATGTTTATTAAGTATACAGTTGTTTTTGTTCGTCATGGCAATGCTAGGTCTGCGCATTCTCAACTGGTTTTATTTTAAAATGTTTTTATTTGAGGGACGCATTATGTCATAAGACGGCCTTGATTATCAATGATATAGCTAGGTCAAGACCGCTGCAGAAAAAGTAGGAACATTAATAATCTTTGAATAGTATTTTTTATATAAGTTGCAATCTTCTTTATCGCTCGAATATCCAAAAACTAACCAATTTGGTACAACACTACTGTGATAAAACAATTTCCGAAATAAAAAGGTAAATGGCCACAAAAAAACGAATTAAGATGGTGTCTCATTTTTATTTCAATTAAAAATATTTGTTATCTAATAATTTTTGATGTAATAAATTAGATTTAAAATAAGAATTTTTAAATTTATTGGATTTATTTCAAAGCAAAACTTGGAAATCCACTTATTCGACCGTTCTCAACTTCCATTTCTTGGCAGGTTGACCGTTAAACTCCATGGATTATGGGTTTTTATTTCTAATACCACTGAAAACCTGTAATTTATTACAAATTAATTCTTCAGCCTGAACAGATAATTATAGTATGTCTCATTCATAAATCCTACTAATTTATACTAAACGGGTTAATAATACTAGAACGATCTGAAGGACGCAATCGTTTAATTAACTTATATAATTTAATATTATTTATTTTATAGAACAAAAAATTTACACTTTGAATTTTTGCAGTATCGTCTAATTGTGACCGGTGCGAATCAAGGACCTTGACTATAAACGAAGTTCTACCGACAACAGAATGAAATAATGAGGCTATTATGTTAATTTCTAATCTAACAACGTAAAAAACGTCCGATAAAATGCTAGACTAGAATTCATTTTATTAAACAACCGTTTTGCATTGCCAATTAGAATTATTTCGCAAGACAATTGCATTACTCATCCATTTTTTTTTCCTGTGTGACCTTAATATTTTTAAAGAATGAATATCCAGAAAAGACTTCTGGAAACAAGATTGTATGCAAAAAAAAGTGGTCAGAGATGAAGGTTATTATGGTCTTAACGGAAATTTTTAGATTTATTAAAGTTCGACGTATTTTGTTTCCCTGAATTCGTCTTTAATAAACTATTGCAATTAAGAAACGTGTGCACCGATTCGTATATGTATTTAATTATAGGGTAAATTCTCAGAATTGTAAATGAAATTCCGAGAAAACAATTTTAATTATTCCGCCGTGTTCTAATATTAGGTCTTTTCATTATCAAAGTTCATATTTAGAACGCATTTTGTTCTTCTACAAAATTTTGCAAGTAATTTTATGTAGGTTAAATTGAGAATGTGAAGAATTTTATAACAAATTAATTTGGATAATTTTAAAATAAGTATTCTACAACTTTTTAAGAAACTGGGACCTAGCACATTTAATCAACTTAATAATTTAATGAGACTGCTAGTTATATCTTATAGAAGAACCTGCGTTGATTAAATAAATGACATATTAACTATGCTTTTAATTTGCATACTAAATTTTACAAGTACCTAATACATACCAGTAACATACTATAAGTATTTTAACTAGAATGGAATTAAATACTAAATAGTACCACTTAGGACTGTGAGGAAAGTGGACGGTTAGATATACTATTATTACAACCCTATAATCCGTTTTAAGTAATCTGAGCTACAAAGAAAGAGATTACCCCTACGAGTTTCCAAGATTACTTTACGGGTCTCAGGGACTATTTTACGGGTACCAAGAGATTGTTGTGTGGGAGTTGACCTTTACCGCTCTGGGGAATCATGTAACACTTTATCATAAGTTAGTGTCATATATTCATAATAATTTAGACAATGCCATGCTAGCATTGGATTTCGAGCCATTATGATTTCGTGGTTAAAATTATGAATGGGATGTAAATTCTAAAATGAGATGGAAATATTCTTAGGGCGCCACTGAATTCAGTAAAAAAACCAATAAAAGTACAAACTAAAACCAATTTTAACTTCAATATAGCAAGTGAGCCAAATATTATGCTGTACATTCAATAATAACTATTCAAAAACCCGTTTGTCTTTATTTCAAATTTTGAATAAAAAATTCCAGGTTGAAAGTAAAAAAATAAGGTCAGTACTTAAAACTAAATCGTTGTTATTTTGGGAGCTATTTCTATCGAATACAAAAGTTCTGAGCCCTCAGTTTGAATGCGCATAGCAATACAACTAACCGCTAAAAATTAATTCAAATAAAAACAGTTAGACAGACAATTTGCTTTGTATAAGATAGAATTGATTGAATTTTCGCAAATTAGGTTACAAAAAGCTCGTTTTTTCGGGAGTTTTGACGTAAAGCGTGTCTTTAATAATTAATATTTTAATAACTACTCGACAAAATTCAATGTAATTTTATATGCAAGTATTCGTTGAAATAGGGGGTTATGCATTCTGGTGAGCCATACTAAAATTCTTTTTTTTACAACAGATAGTATGTAGTTAATAAAACAACAAAGAAATATTACAGATATCAAATTACAAATATTTGTACATACTGCGGTGATATCAAATCACCGTATTGAAAATTTTAACGACCGAACTGAAACGTTAACACAAATATTTTTATATCGGATTTAAATTAAAAGAGGGACATGCTATGTCATCGGGATAATTAATAAAAAGGTTATAGATAGGACCACAGTTAGGTTCTATTTGGTGTTTAAATTAAAAACTTAAGAATAAAGACTTCATGCAAACATAACCTAGCTTTCTCATGCATAATAATAATAGGTTTCGTTTTCAGAAAAAGGATATCAATTAGTTAGATTGCTTGATCATAGGTACGTTTATGCAACCCATGTTACTTTGGGACGGTTTCCCACTTGTTAGGAAGAAGTAATTTCCATATTAAAATTTACATATTACGATGTTTAACGTTAGATATATTTTTCTATATTCCAGGAGACCAGCTCAGTTTCATGTTGTTAATTAGCTGAAAATAGATTAATTAGGTCAATCTTATTATGACTGATACAATACAATTAATTTTTGAATTTATTTATAAGATTTCTGGTCACTACAATTAATGAAGGTATTGAATCCTCTCGTTCGTGTTGATATGACTCTTATAGACTCTTATCCTGTTTTTCCTCACCATTGTTTTGATGTAAGTGTTTAGAGTACTGTATGCTGGACATTTTGAGCATAATTTGCTTAATGTTGATTTTATATTTAAGTTGGAATCTGTATATGCATCAATTGCCTTATTCATTGTATTGCGTACTGTAAAAATCATGTTTATATTAAATTGTAAAGATGTTTCTATGGAGAAATTATTTGTATTACCTATATCATGTATTCCTGTAACTAGCTTGTATAGGATGAACCTTGATTTGTTGAACTTTATATGTAATTAGATCGTAATGAGTTTTGTACATTGTCAAACGTTTTTCTCGAATATCTTCGTTACGATACATTTTGGGATAATGAATGTATTATACTTTATTGATCTTCGTTTCAAGGGCTACAATCCTATAATAACAGAATTAAGATTAGTGGTAAAAAATATCAGCTGTGCCGGATTAGTGACGTCACGAGCTTACTCGATGTTTCATTGTTTTGAAAAAGTGTCATAGCTTTCTTTTGTTCTGGCATAAACTATATAAGCTGGGGCAAATTGTAACAAAGTCAGTCGATAAAACGTTCAACGCAAAACCCATGCTCGACTCCGGATAAAATATCTGTAATTAATTTGAGGTTAGATAGTTAACCATATGTTTTGATATAAATGTCATTGTATAAAGTTTAAAATTAAACTAAAAGTGTTACCTGGACAATCTTCAAGGATTAAAAGAAGATTTAATTATTGTGTAAAAATTATTGAAAGTTAAAGTGATTATTTAAATAAATTCAAGTGAATTTATTTTTTGACATCGATCTACGCATCGATATTTTATAAACCAGAAACCAGCTGACAGGTTCTGTCACAGTGTTACCAATAATAAGGATTAAGTTTTAAAAAGGAAAGTATATCGTAATATACAAGGTTGGTTATAATTAATGATTCTTGTCAAGTTCATAAATAATAATTAACTTGTAAAGTTCATCCTCAAATATAAAATTATTTGGTTTAGTTTATTAAGTTCTTTTCAGAATTTATTTGATTTGAAGTAAACAAAGCAACTAAATTTCTTTTATATAAAATTTATTTTCATTTGACAAATATTTTTATTTATAAACAAATTTCATTTGTGTTGGTTTGTTCAAACGAATGACCGTACTGATCCTATGTCAGGTCACTACAATTATTTCTAACGTTTGAGCAAACCTGAGAATTTATTTCTCAATTACCAATTGTATTATCTTGAATAACATTTTTTTATTTTGACGTTCCATTTGGATTTTTATTTTTGTTCGTTAAATAAAGTTTATGTGTTTTCAATTTTACATATGTGTTTAATTGATGTAAATACAAGCATCCAGAGTTCTTTTCTTTTAAATTCAGAGTTTAGTAGCAGTTGTCCAGCTTGCAGGAGCTTTAGTGCTTACGATATAAGTTTTTCTTTTTTTCCAGGCATAAAAGTAAATAAGAGTCTCGTAATTCAAAGAATTTTTGCTTTACTGAGCAAACCTGAGCTAGCTGAGAGGAATAAAGAAAAATATCTGTGGTGTATTCTCATTTCAATCCACCGTATATAATTTATGTTTATATTTGGAACGGTGGATATATTGTATTTTATTTTATATTCAAAGATCACCGCAATACATACAACTCGATTAGCTACTTTCGTATAAAATTACATTCTTCTTCTTACATAAAATTAATTCTGTCAAGTAGTTATTGAAATATTAATTATTAAAGACACGCTTTACGTCAAAACTTCAAAAAACCGGACTTTTTGTAACATAATTCGCAAAAATTCAAAAACTTATAATTTTATTATTATTAAAACACTTAATTTTTATGGTTGTGTAACCACACATGTAAATTCAACAATTCACAGAAAATGAGCAGAGTATACTTCTTTAAATGTCAGTGTACTCAGAGTAAGACAGGAGTGTTCTAACCTGTAACTATAATTGTTGGCTTCTAAACATGCCTACGTGCGTATCTTCCGATACACTCAACCAAAGGTAAGTGTGGTTTTGTAAGGCGATGTTACCAAAAGATTTTAAAAAGTTACGCAATATACACAAAAAAATGACTTATTTATTCAGAATGAATATTAAAACTTAACTGTCCAAAGGGATAGCGACTACACAAAAATTACCAAATATACAGGGTGCTAAGAAATAAACAAGTAACTATTAGTATAATACAATTAGTAGTTTTAAGAAAAACTGTTGTGTTTAAATGTTTCCATAAATTATGTAATGCTCTCTATGCGTGTTTCGGTGTGTTAGACCTTTTTCAAGAGATACTCGTAAGTTTCTGATTTAAATACAACAGTTTTTCTTGAAAGTATTATATACAATGTTTCACAAGGAGCCTACCCTTACTTCAATCTCACTAATATAATTAGTATTATATATTATATGATGTTATATAATATAACTATTAGTAGTAAACAAGTAACAATTCATTCGAATCCCAATTTAAGCAAAAAGAAGAAAGTTCCCATTTGCTGGAATATAAAACACACATCGACGAATTTGCTGCAATATGAACAATTTGTAATAATACATGTAATATACCAATAAAAATAATAAGTATAATTTATTGTTTTTCTGCCATTTAGGAATTACGAAACTCATTTAGAGATGACGTACAACGACATGAAAAATGCCAAAATATGATCTTCAATAAAGTAAGATAATTGTATTGCGCGGCGCGAGAGACATTGTCCATTCTACAAGGAACCCTTTTCGTATCTATATGTGGTGGATGTTTTTTAATAACTAGTTTAAAAAAGGAGTTGCAAGACCAATAACAGAGGTCGTTACAATAATCACACATGATTTGATGACCGAGTAGATACTCAACGCACCTTCCAATTTCATTTATTTGCTTAGTCCACTGGTTGCTTATAGTGATGGTATACTTTTAGCCTATGGCACTTCCAAGATTCCCATGGATGCGTTAATCGAAGCTTTAGCTAATCGGTCCACTACTTTCAGAGAAGTACCCGTACGGATAGACATACAGGAGGACTAGAAGTTACTTTTTTATACTATAGTAGGTATTAAGAGCAGTAACAATTTCAAACTTGAATTTCTTGTTACGCTTTAATTTAATTATTTAAATTTTTCTGTAAACGTTTCAAGGTTAGACTAGTGACACTTCTGTTAATTCTTTCGTCTTACTATTTACGTTTTTATTGAATGAGTGATCTAACTAGCGTACTTTACGATTGAACATACTAATGGCTATTAGATCTCTCACGTGACTAAAATGTCATTCTCTTACGATATAGGATTAGTATCGGTTAATTTATTTTATAAATTATGATGTTGAATTCAGATTCGTAATTTATAAAATAAAGTTGTTCTTTTCATTCAGTAGCAGTCGTACGCTTGACCACCTACCTAAAAGCCATTGTGATGATAATATTTATGAATGAAATGTTACCTTTTTGAGCATCTAGACAGATAGATGATTAATGTTAAAGCTCATTGTCGAACTCCTCCATTGCGAACCTAACCCCAAATGATCTACCCATACAAGAATAGTTTGATTTTTCAAAGTTATGCGCGATTACATTGCAAGCGCGTGTCTACGAAAATGTGCCCGGAACGGAAGTTTTTCCTATAATTTGCTACAAAGATTATATGCATCCATCTTTGCGGTAGTCCTTTAGATATCGAACTGTTGACGGCCAGATTTAGAGATAAATAAGACAGGTACACAACAAAACTTTTATTGCGGTTGAATTTCTTAAAACCGATTATTGTAATGCTTTTGGTATATACAGAGTGGTAATGAAGTTCCGCACAAACTGACGTTATGACATTATCATTAGTCTTTTTAAATGACTTCAATATTTTCCTCGGTTTTGGTAGGTCCCCTCACCTGGTGATGTACTAACAATTCTTAAAGAAAACTACATACAACAACGACAAATATAAATACATTTTATTTTTAATATAAAGACTACCCTACTTTTTTTGAAAAAATGGCTTCGTTTAATATTTATTTTTACGTTTTAAGTTAATTCCAGCTCTAACAATTATTATTTATCCAAACAATGAAGGTAGTGATATGCCCCACCAAAGCATATGGTTTCAACAAAATGTAGCTCCACCCTAGTTTCGTACAGAAGCCTGGTAGTGTCAGTTAAACACTCAGTGTTTGTGCTTTGCATCCACCGGAAAACAGCATTTCTTACAAATGAGATGAAAAGACAATATCCATGGCAATAATATTGGCTGTAACGTTTGTCTAAAACTAAACTAAAAACTATCGTCCCATCTCGTTGTTGTCTCAAATTTACTAATAGTTACTAACCGTTTAACGTACGAATTTGATGCCTATCAACCAGTGAAACAACCGGATTCCGTAAGAGTTTTAGCACAAGTGACCATTTAACTATCAGAACCTTTATCAAAAAATCCTGCGAATATAACATACCTATCTAGTATCTCACGCTTCAGAGTGATTCAGAGCCTGTGCTCTGAATCACTCTAGAACAGATTCGGGTTATCGTGACCAGAAGCGTCCCTAAGGTCGGTCAGCCGGTCACTTGCCCGGGGCCCCGAGGGCTAGTGGGGCCCCACACCCAGCTACCTTATTTTAATCAACAACACCAAAGCGTCGGGAAATAAAAAGGTGTCTTAACACTTCTCAAGACTTTAAGATAAACAGTAGCAGTGCGTCATAACATTTGCGTGCGCAACACTTTGAGAAGCTTCGAGAAGTGTATACGTTATCTTATAAACCACCACTACTGCTTAGTAGTGCTTACACGTTGAACCGCTAGTCGTCCGAGAACATTTTGTATACAGGGTGTAACTAATATAACCAAAAGCTTCGTAATGGGGGGGTAGCTATAACGATTTACAACATATTTTCCTTATCAATATGTGGTCGCTTGCTGCTAGTTTTCTAGAAAATCGCATTGTAAATTTTAAATATCCCCATAGTACTCACATGACATTAAAAATAATAAGCAGGCTTGTTGCTTGTTTCGTATTTTTAATGTAATGTGAGTACAATGGGCGTACTTAAAATTTAAAATGCGATTTTCTCAAATCCGAGCTGGAAGCGACTACATGTTGATAAGCAAAATATGTTCTAAATTATTACAGCTAAATTATTGAGCTACCCCCAATTACAAGGTTTCTAGTTATATTATCTACACCCTGTATATTTATTTATTCACTTTTTTTATTTACTGGGGGCCCCACTCCATATTTGTGCCCGGGGCCTCAAAATTCAAAGGACGGCGCTGATCGTGACTTGATACATAACAGATACAAAAATTAGAGGAAAATACTAATGACCGGTTTCACAAAGCTTGATTAAGTTCTGATTAGCTTAATCGTGATTAAATTCGATATCCAGAAATTTCATTGGTTAAGAGAACTGAAATTTTATTCAATTATGTTTCTGGATTTCAAATTTAATCATGATTAAGTGAATTAGAACTTAATCAAGCTTTGTGAAACCGGCCATAAGCCAATTAAGATTGAGAGGATTTAAGATTTTTTGTGTTAGGAGCAGGATTGGCATATTTAAAACATTTTGTTTAAAACACTCGTTTAAAACTAGTTTAAAGCATGAAATTAAGATATAAACTATTTTTTTAAACATGTTCTAGACATACGATTAAACATGTTTTTTGTAATTGTTTTATAAAGGCTTTTTTAAAAGAGAAGATTTTTTTTAAATCTTGTATTACTGCATTTTTGATGACGGGTATTTTTATAAGTATTAACTATAAATTATAAAATGAGAAAATATAGACAATATGTTGATTAAGTATTATTTAAATCTATTTTGGATAATTACTTTTAAGATTGAAATTTGAACCATAAAAACAATTCTAATTTAATAGTAAATTAGTACTAAGGTCGATAGAGGATTAGATTACATTGTATAAAATCAGCCAATTTGTTGCAACAACATTAAATTAATGTTAAATATTTATTTTCAAATGTAGATCATTTAATAGACTGGTTATAAATAACGGAGAGAATAATTTAAGATGACATGGTTACGTAAATGGTAAATCTAGACAAACAAAAATACCCGAAAAATGCTTCCCTTCAATATACACTTTAGCAATAGTCTTTGATACTTCATACGAGGAAGTAATGTAACACGCACATTTCTTTTTTGCAATGGATACACTTAGTACAATTGTTATGAGGTTCAGCAGCATTTTTAATGAAATTGTTAAAAAAATGCAGCCATATAGGGTGCTTTTGTCGACCCGTCAGCATGAATATAATATTCGACTGATTTTCTGTTTACTAATTCCGCATTCTTTTTAAAGGTCTGAAGACTCATTTAAAAGGATAGTGAACGTTTCATTTAGAAATTACAATTTACAAGGTGTTGACTTAAATTAAAAAATTAAAAAGTTATATTAAGAACTTCTATTATTGTTTCAGACATGCATCTTTTTGTAAGCTTTCATTAAAATATTTTAAGATCTGTTAGATTAAAACAGTTTAAATCACGTTTTAAAAAATTTTTTATATGGGTTGTTGAAACTTGTTTTCGATAAAAAAAAGTGTAATTTAAAAAACACCTGTTTTTGTTTTTTGAAACATGTTTTTTGGCAACCCTATTTTTTGACTTTGGAAACCACGTCCATTCAGCCAATACATAAACCCTGGTTAGGGGACGTCATCTCGTCAAAAAATCTCGTGTTCACATTGGCATTGCAAGATGTTTTAAAAACCTATCGTGAAAGAACGTAAAAACATAAATGGCAGAAAACTAAGCCACCTAAGATTTAAATAAATTTTGCACATCTGACGGAACAAAATTCTACCTGGTCATTTTTTCATAGGACGCTTTTTTGCTATAGTTAGCTATATTAGTTATAAAAAATATCTGACTTATCTCGACACGAAGAGGCATTTTTAAAAGTCCCCGTTTGTCTTATCTTATCCAGGTAACGCCCCATTTAGCTCTGAAAATCGAAAATTTATTTTTTAGTATGGCTAGGTGTTAATAGTATTTGACTTATTTCTTTTATTGATTAATAGTAAAATATACAACTTTGAATTTTTTTTCCACTAATAAAGTATCAAGTTTAATTTATTTTGTGATTTCAATTATTTTTCTTGGATTCATGGTGCAGTATACACAGTAAAATTTTAGAATTTTAAGAAATTTTTTAAGCTGAAACGTATTTATCTTTTTACAGTATCACCTCCTTGTTACCAGAGCCTTCATATTAAACGTTTATTAATTTTCTCAAACACGCATTTCCGAAAATTCTGTGCATTTAAGTTGAAGTTAAGAAAGAATGTTTGTGCCTCTAAAAATATACAGTAAAATTTACCATATTTCGCCGCTGATCTGTCTAGAGATCATTTTTTAATAACGAAGGAAAATTGAGAAAAAATTGGAACTGAAAATAATATTCTATTGAAATAAAACGTGAATATAAAACGCTGAAAATAAAATTTGAAAACATTGAACGGTAAAAAACAAATAAAACCATTTTTCCACAAAGTAATGCTATTATGAGTGAAAAGTTTTGAAAGGCGTCTTTATTGCCCTTCCTTTAAGGAAAACTTTCAAGTTAAAATCAAATAACGGTATTGAAAAGTATTAAGAACTTTTTAGACTCTCTTCTTATTAATCACTTTTACACGTTGCTCCAAGCACATAAAAGGAATCTTGAAAATAACTTTTTCCAAAACAATTAGAGCGTTATTGTAGTTTCTTTAACCAAATATTTAGACGCTTTTGTGGGTTTTTTGGGGTTTATGGACTTTTATGGGGAAAATGCACAAATTAAAACTACACGAATTATTTATTTTGCAGTAAAACTTAACTATTATTTACTATTTTATATATTTATAATCAGTCAATAATGCATACCTTTTTCTGCTAAGATTCTGAATGAGAATATTGTTTGCTAATACGAGGGGAGTTTTTTAAGTTATCTACCTAGCTATGAAAACAACGAGTTAGAGAACAGATAAAATTTTATTTTTCAACATAAGAACCATTAACACTAACACACTTATTCCAGCGTTTTTCTAATAACGCTACTATGCCTTCGAAAAAAA
This sequence comes from Agrypnus murinus, assembly GCA_929113105.1. Lineage (NCBI taxonomy): Eukaryota > Metazoa > Arthropoda > Insecta > Coleoptera > Elateridae > Agrypnus > Agrypnus murinus. The sequence goes on along the minus strand of OV816025.1, from coordinate 35,591,780 downwards.
AACTCTTTTGGTAATGCTGCAAAATATAACTCCTCAGCGTTTTCCAAGTCATCATTCGATAAAAAGCGACGCCCTCTAAAGTGCTTTTTGAGCTTTGGAAAAAGATAAGTCAGAGGGGGCGAGATCGGGACTGTAAGGTGGATGTTGTAATTCCTCAAAGCCGCATTCATTGATTACTTCTTGAACAATTCGTGCTTTATGCACCCTGCAGTTGTCGTTCAGAAGCACAGTTTTCTGAGCATAACTGTGGGCTTTTTTTTCGCGTATAGTCTTTCAAGTTCCTAATTGTGTCTTTGTAAACATTTCCCGTTATTGTAGTCTCTTTTGGCATATACTCAATTAAGAGAATACCCTCCGCGTCCCAGAAAACTGTGGCCATCACTTTCCCTGCAGAAAATCGCGTCTTCGCCTTCTTGGGTGGTGGAGAGCCCTTATGACTCCATTGCATGGACTTTTGTTTCGTAGGTGGGTCCTAGTGGTAATACCCAGGTCTCATCCCCGGTTATAATCCTATAGAAGAAGTCTTCATCTTGGGATACAGTAGTCAAATTCTCCTCGCAAATCTGTCGTCTACACAGTTTTTGTTAGTGGCTGAGCAACCTGGGAATCCATCGTGCCGACACTTTGCTCATTCCCAAATCTTCGTGTAGAATTTTAAAAACACTCGTTTCTGATATTCCGATTTCTCTAGCAATAACTGAAACTTTTACTCGGAGGTCACTCAACTCCAAATCTTCAACTTTGTTGATGATTTCTTCAGTTCGTGCATCCAGAGATCTTCCGCACTTTGGGTCATGATGAATGGATTCCCTGTCCCATTTAAACTGCTTGCACCAATATTTCATTTGGAAATAGGACGAACTTTCTCCATACACTGGCACTTGACTTCACAGAAACTTGATATAAGAAAATTGTCGCGGTAGTATATTGTTTTCATAGCTAGGTAGATAACTTAAAAAACTCCCCTCCTATATAGGAAAGCTTCATTAGAATATTATTTAAAATTCCTATAAGTTTGATCTCAAATTGTATATAGGAAGACGTTAAATCTAAAGATTGAATATTGAAGGAAAAAGAGACTAAAGATACTATAGAGTTGGAAGGAAATATTGGCTTGATAACCGCACCTAGATCTTTATCACTCAAACTACTACTGGTTCAGAGATTGCTGATGATTTATTCATAATTGTGTCCAAAAATTGATTATTGAAGAGGACAGTTGACTGGAAGGATCCTCATCATGTCTTAGTACTGTAATTATTTAGTACTTAAGCGAGCACATTATCTCATAGAATTGTAATTCCGATTGCTAATGTAGTGCAATGTAAATCTGTTTTTGTTTTTCTTGCCATCCACTTTAGTTCAATTTGAAAAACTATATCTCGAATCGTAACCTAGAACTACAATTGCACGTCATATCAAGTAATGCTCTCCTGATTTTCTTACTATTTAATTTAATATTACTACTAGCAACTACTGTTCAAATATTATTTATTATTAATAGTTTATATTTATTATTTATTTATAATAGTTTCTAATTGTAGTAATTCCGCGGCAAAGTAAGTAGCTCTCTAAATAAACCACTATACTGGATCTAAACTAGACCTAAGCAATCGAATGCGACAGAAATACAAGACACATCTTGATGAACTATGTTGCACTATATCTTGTTTACTATATGTATCTCGTATGACTGATAATGACTGTGGTTGACATCTATTAGATTAGATCAGGAATCTAGAATTACGAGTATACTTTTTTATCACTCCTATTCACTCGTTATTGACTAATTCGATGCCACTGAATACGATAATGTCGGTTGCCAAGTCGAATTTTCTACTTTAATGCATAATTCAAGATGGCGGTTATAACATCACCTAAATAAGAGTACTTTCAAGGGGTCGCATTTCAAGGAGAATCACAGAGCTGCATGTATCATTGCATGGTTAATAATGGGCGTTATCGCCCATAATAATAAAATTGGAGTGCTACATAGAACTGCAGTAATCAGCTGACCTGTAAGTGGTAGATGGAATGAATGATGAATGAACGAACATTTTATATTAACGGTTTATATACGGTAACCCATTAAAGAGTATCCAGACTTTGACAGTGGTTAGATAATCATAAAGAAAATTCCTATGAACTATTTTTCTCGTACTTTTATACTTTTGGAGAAAAGCACCATACTAGAGAAACAAACTGGGAGCACTTCCAAAACTACATCAACAGTAACATCAAGATGAACCACAGAATGCATAACCCTCATGAAATAGATGAAACTGTAGAATATATCAGCAAACTAATCCACGAATCAGCCTGGCTGGCCACTCCTATAAGACAAAATGCTACTCCAGAAAACCGTAATGTACCACTGTACATAAAGAAATTAGCTGCAGAGAAACGCAGAGCTCGGAGCAAATGGCAAAGGTCGAGAAATCCACTAGATAAAACCACCCTAAACAGACTTACACACAGACTCCATAATGCCATACAACAAAACCGCAAGGAAACATTTAACTACTACATCAGCAACCTATCATCAGAAGATCGAACTATCTGGAAAGCCACTAAGAAATTTAAACGGCCAACATCAATTCCGCCACTAAGAAACCCAGATAGAAGTTGGGCCCGCACTAATGCGGAAAAAGCAAATACTTTTGGAGAATACCTCACCCAAGTCTTCACACCATATCCATCAATTACCTTAAATACTGCCGGAGCAATTGACTTAACACGTTGCTCACCCGCCGGCACCCTCTCGTCCTCTTTCATACGGGGCGAAGTACGGCGTCCAGCAATAGGACTATTCCCCAGCTTAACGCTGTTATTAAGTGGGACCACTGCCCGATCGAATCCAACCTCAATTGTGGCGGGACTTGGTTTTTTAATGGTTTTGCCACCTCGATCTACCAATTATAGGCTTGGTTGGCCCTCGACAGAGCTTCGTTTAAGTCTACACGTTATAGACTCCCGGTGTGTACCCGTATTTGGTGAAGTTGTCTTGATAGTGAGAGGCTATGTATTCGCTTCAACTCTCCTTAAGTGTAATGGCTTTCAGAGCGTCTCCCAACCACTGTATACTTTCTTTCTGTATACTACTATAATAAGTATATAGAGTGGATTCAACAAATAACTTTTTCTTCCCGTATTAACCAAGAATAAGAAAAAGTTGCATAACACATTTTAATAAGGCATGCTTGATTGTTTTTGGAAATCTGCTCTTTTGACATTTTGTCTGTTATTCTTGTGAAGGATTACATATATTTAGATGAAAATCTAAAATTACTTCTTAATTCTAATCTATAATTAGATAAATTCGTGTTGTTCAAGTGCAGCTAATTTTCATTTGTATTCTTTAAAATTAAAATTCTATAAAAGAAATTCCAAAATTCTTGAGTCAAGTTGTAATGTTGAGTTCAAATGCAATAGTATGATACGACAATTTGTCGGAAAATGTATTTTCAAGTTATTCGCTTAGTTTTTTGTTTTGAATTTTATTAACAGAGCTGCCGAACAAGTCATCTACACTCACTGTTATTTAGTTTTCTAGTGGCATATCCTCATTTCTAGTATTATTGTAAAAGTTCAGCGTTTCCTTTTAATCTTTCCCATTAATATCCATTTTCCATAACTATAATCTTTCTTTATATGAAAGAATACTTCCGTTTCAATGAATTTGTTCCAACATAGATTAAATAAAAATCCATCCGATATATTTTGCAACCCCTTGCGCTTTAACCAGTCATAATCTTACTAGTGTTTCTGAGTCTCGACAAATTTTCTGTTCTTGGGAACAGAACATTTTCTCAAAAATTCAAATGGTCATTTTTTAAAACCACTTTAACCTATCTTTTAATCATTTTTCTCAAAAGTTCCCATTAAAAAATAACTGTATATTTAATAATAAATTATTTTTTCTCTCTTTTATTTTAAAACCTTTCCTGTTTAGTATTAACTTGAGCAAGATTATTTCCAAAATCTGTTTGAAGTTCAAAATAAAGTTTTAAATAAGGTACATTCGTCCACTGTAAACCATATTGCTACTGCATAGAAGAAACGCCTGGTATTGCACCCACAACTCTTATTACTTCTGGTTTATTGAGTATTCATGCATATTTGTCCTTGTCATTATTAGCTTTTCAATTTTAAGGCTTTTTAAGTTTTCTACTACCCAATTAAGCTCTGGGAATCCCTGCCGTATTAACTAAAAGTTGTTATACAGTGTAATAAAATCTATGCGAAAGACCACCTCAACAGTAGACCATTTGCTAAAGACTATATAGTTGAATAGAAAATACGATTGATAGAAAATTGAAAGAAAGGCGACGCATGTAACGGTGGTTTCTTTCTGAAACTAATACAGGTACATAAATATATATATATATATATATATATATATATATATATATATATATATATATATATATATATATATATATATATATTGGAATTGTAAAGTGTTTTATTAAAAAGAAAGGACCGAAATACCCAATATTTCCAATAATACATATATATATATATATATATATATATATATATATATATATATATATATATATATAGTACAGGGTGGTCCAGACCACCCGTACACCCCTTTTAAAATGCAGGTGATTAAAAATTTTTAACAAAAGGATGGGTGATCTTACTAATGTCTATGTGCTCTTTCGAATGACGTCAAAATGGAACTCCCGTGATTCCTCCTTTTGGGGGGTAAGGGGGGCAACTTTGAAAATTCAAATAGGAACCCCTAAATTTTATTGCATATTTAGATTCTGCTCATCAAAATATGAATAATTTATTTAAAACATTTTTCTATTTTCGCAACAGGTGGCGCTGTAATCGCAAAAAACCGATTTTTTGCATGTTCCGCCGTCTCTGGCATATTTACAGGTGCAAATAACAGTTTTTTATAGTTTTTACTAACTAGTGATGAAAAAGCTTTGTTAATGTGTACTTTCATGAGAAAAAAAATTACGTTACAATGAAAAACGTAAATTCTCTACCTAAGGTGTTTTCGACAAACGGTTTTTTTCCAAAGGTTGTACGTGATAACAATATTTTTTTGCCTTGAATGTTGTTAGAATTTGTGTTCCATTCTAACAACAGTTTCCAAGATTCTACTGGGGAAGATGGTTTTACTTCAAAACATGTCAAGTCACGGTGCATTACAAAAATCTGCCGACGAGAATTTCACATTGTAATTCACTATTAAATTTCGGTGGTTATCTTTCTTTTAGCGTATAGTAACGAATGATGAAATATGGATATCTCATCCAATCGGGCCATACAGTAAGAATAAATTAAACGAATAAAATTTTAAATTGTAAAATAAAAATTATTTATTTGAACAGTTGATTTTCAACAATACATATTATTTAAATAGACTTGGAAGTAAAGAAGTGTAGCAATTTATTTTCTGTTAAAATGAAATATTAAATTAGTACAATTTAAATATTTGTTTGCCATATGCAGAGCAGATTACAATTTAGAATGTTTTATTGATCATTCTTATTAGTTGAGTCAGGTCTGTGAATTCACGAAAGGTGGACGTGTACGCGGAATTGTGATAACAGTACGTGAACCTCGGACGACGACCTCTATCGATAACGTAACAGTGAAATAGCGACAATACTATTGCTGAATTATTTCTACATCTTTATACAGCATCTAAACTTTGATGTTTCCTGTTGGAAACAGCTTTGGCCCCCCAATGGGATATGGGTCAGCGACAACAAATAATTATCAGAATGGTACGTATTATACTCAATGGCCACCATTACCTAATACACAAATGCAGCCGAACCCAATCAACACAAATGGACTTATGTTACCGCAACAACAAGTAATTACACCAAGCTTTTCTTGCGACCCACAATTAAATTTATCGCCTGTTTGCAATTCATACAATCTACAAACCGGCTCACCAACAACGCATATCGCAAATACTCAAACGCAGTCAAACCAAAAAGAATTTTACTCTGATTCGGATGAAGAAATTATATCCACTGATAACGACTGGCAAGAGGTGAAAAGAAATAAAAGAAAACGTTTAACAAAACCCCCTACGGAGATAAACTCTCAATCTGAAAAAACAAACCAGACTATTCAATCAAACCGTTACGCACAGCTTTCTGAAGTAAATGAAGTTAATCTTCAAGCAAGTAAATCAAACAAAAACGAAACAAAAGTACCACGACCTCCCCCGATTTTTATACATAGTGTAACAAATTATCCAAAAATGATTAATGATTTCAGAAATATTGCGGAAGACGAGCAATATAAAACTAAAACTTTGGCAAATAATGTAATTAGAATTAGTCCCAATTCTCCGGATACATACAGAAAGTTTATTACCCATTTACAAGATAAAAAAATAATTTATCATACGTATCAATTAAAATCTGAGAGGGCATATCGCGTAGTCCTGAAACACCTGCATCAAACGGTTCCAGCTGAAGAAATAAAGCAAGAACTTGAAGCACTAGGACATAAAATCAGAAGCATAGTTAACGTAAGGAACAGGAAAACTAAAGAACCACTTCCAACCTTTTTTATAGACCTCGAACCTGCAACAAATAATAAAGAGATCTATAACATACAATTTTTACAAAATAAAAATGTCACATTTGAACCACCGCGGCAAAATACTGAAATACCACAGTGTACAAGATGCCAAAACTATAATCACACTAAAGCATACTGCAACCGCCCGTATGCATGCGTCAAGTGTGGAGGCATGCATGATTCCAAAACATGCCAAAAACCCAGAGACACTCCTGCAACTTGTGCACTATGCCAAGGCTCGCACCCAGCTAATTACAGAGGCTGCACAATCTTTCAAGATCTCCAAAATGCAGTTAAAAAACAAAAATCACCAAACCCACAAACAATGCATCATAAATATCAACCGCAACCGGCGCGATTTCACCCTCATAGACCAATAAGACAGGACACATCATACAGTCAGGTACTTGCTGGCAATACTAACCAAATGCAATATAATAATAACACACAACCTTTAGAAGACACAACAATTAAACACTTCCTTAACGAATTTAAAACGATGTTTAATCAACTTATTCAGCAAAACGGCATGATAATGAACATGCTTTCAACAGTCATATCTAAACTAGTTTCATAATGGCCAAGTCCCTAAGAGTAGCTCTTTGGAACGCCAATGGGCTTCAGGCTAAAAAAGATGAAGTCGTCGCATTTCTCAAATTAAATAGTGTTGATATCCTACTAGTTTCAGAAACACATTTTACCGAAAGGACGTTTCTAAAAATTCCATCTTATGCTACTTACTGCACAAATCATCCTGATGGAACAGCACACGGTGGAACAGCGATTATTATAAAAAATACTTTAGTACATTATGAATTACCACAATATAAAGCCGATTTTCTGCAAGCTACTACGATACAAGTCAAAAATCTACCAAACCCAATAAACTTGTCTGCTGTTTATTGTCCTCCGAGACATAATGTCACAAAAGAAATGTTCAGAGATTATTTTGAAACACTCGGTCACACATTTATTGCTGGGGGGGATTTTAACTCCAAGCATACAGCCTGGGGTTCAAGATTGACAACTACGAAAGGCAGGCAGTTATACAGCCTAATAAGTGAAAACAGGTACTCCCACTTGTCATCAGGTGAACCGACCTACTGGCCAACCGATCCGGGAAAGATTCCTGATCTCCTAGATTTCTACATTTGTAAGGGGATTTCGCGAAATTATATAGATGTCAAATCAAATTATGATCTTTCTTCTGATCATACGCCTGTAATTGCCACTATCAGCGCAACAATAATCTCAAGAATGCCAAAACCCCGATTAAGCAACAGAAGAACGAAATGGGACTTATTTCGGGATTATATAAACGACAACTTACACCTCAATCTGAGAATCAAAACAGCAGAAGAGCTTGAAATAGCAACAAACCACCTTACATCCACAATTCAAAATGCAGCATGGCATGCAACTCCTAGAATCTTAGAAAATCAGGCACCAGAAAATACAAATATTCCTTTGGAGGTTAAAAGACTGGTTGCAAAGAAAAGGCGAGCCAGAAAACAATGGCAAAGGTCTCGAAATCCAGCAGATCGAACAGAATATAACAGATTAACTAATCAGTTAAAATCAAAAATAAAGGAAATAAGAAATGAGTCCTTTAAAACCTATGCAGAGAACCTTAATAGAAATGATAACTCTCTATGGAAAGCTACAAAGGGCATCAACAAGGCTCAATACTACACCTCCCCACTACGTAATGAAACAGGATCATGGGCTAAAACCGACCATGAAAAGGCAGAGCTGTTTGCACGGCATCTATCTCAAGTATTCCAGCCACACTATGATCAACAAGATGATAGCGTAGAAGACTTTCTACAAGCCCCTTTGCAATTATCTCCGCCAATCACTGCGTTTTCTCCTGTTGAAATTCGCAAAGAAATCAAACGCCTACGCAACAATAAGACACCAGGGTATGACTTGATAACAGCAGAAGTGTTAAAGGAATTGCCTAGAAAAGGCATAACACTACTTACTGTAATATTCAACTCAGTCCTAAGGTTAACGTACTGGCCTAAACAATTAAAATTTGCACAAGTTATCCTTATCCCTAAACCAGGAAAACCACCTTCCGAAGTGACCTCGTATCGACCCATCAGTCTCCTACCTGTAATATCGAAACTCCTAGAAAAACTGTTGTATAAAAGAATAAAGGAAAATGACCTACTAAATAACTGGTTACCTTATCATCAATTTGGGTTTAGAGAACTACATTCCACCATTCAACAGTGCCACCGCATAGTAAACCTAATAAGAACTGCTTTTGATGAAAAAAAGTATTGCACCGTAGTGTCTCTCGATGTTAGCCAGGCCTTTGACAAGGTCTGGCATAAAGGTCTTCTTCATAAGATCAAAACAAACTTCCAACATCAATACTATCAACTATTTCAAACATATTTGTCGGACCGTTACTTTCAAACTAAGTATAAAGAAGACACCTCCCAAATCTATCTGATAAGGTCAGGGGTGCCACAAGGAAGCATACTCGGGCCCATGTTATACCTCCTTTATACATCAGACTTCCCTAGCACCCAAGAAACTCACACGTGTACTTTTGCAGATGACACTGCAATACTCTCTATTGATGAAAATCCAATAAGTGCAAGCCAGTATCTGCAAAATCATCTAAATCTAATTGAAGTATGGCTATAAAAATGGAGAATCAAAGTAAATGAACAGAAATCTACTCATGTAACATTTACATTAAAACGCTCATCATGTCCTACAGTAACACTCAACAATACACAAATTCCTCAAGCATCTGAAATGAAGTATCTGGGTCTACATATAGATTCTAAACTGACCTGGAAATGTCATATCAAGAAAAAACGCAAAGAAATGGACTTGAAGACAAACAAGATGCAATGGCTTATAGGAAGAAATTCAATACTGTCTCTAGAGAACAAACTTTTACTTTACAAAGCAATCATTAAGCCTATTTGGACATATGGCATAGAATTATGGGGATGTTCGTGCAAATCTAATATTGATATTATACAGAGGTTTCAGTCCAAAGCTTTAAGGACAATTACTGACGCGCCGTGGTATGTCTCAAACCGTACAATACACAACGACCTCAAAATTCCATTTGTCACTGAAGTCATCGCTGAAAGAGCAATAAAGCATAAAGATAGACTAGTTGCCCACCCAAATGAACTATTAGATTCACTCACCAGGGAGCCACACCACCGACGTCTTAAGCGTAAATGGCCACAGGATTTGGCAAACTAGTGTTAGTGTTCGTGTATGTCTTGCGGTACTTGTGAACAAGAGTGCATTGCAGGTGTTGTAAATAGTGTAAATAGTGTCAGCAACTTCTAATATAAAGTGAAGTATCTGCGGTGGCATCATTGGAGGCTTCCGTAACAAGACATTTATAATAGACATAAAATTAGCTTATAGAACTATTTATATATGTTCTGATTGCTAATGAAACTGAAATAAAAAAAAAAAAAAAAAAAAAAATTCTTATTAGTTTAAAAAAGCAAACATTAATTACATATGCTTAAAATAAATATTCAGATAAATATTAAAAAGATTAAGCAATATCTAAATAAGTAGACGTTAAGGTTCAAAAACAATCTAAAAATTTCACAAAAAAAATTGTTGTCACGTACAACGCAAGAAAAAAAATCTGTTTGTCGAAAACACCTTAGGGAGAGAATTTCAGTTTTTCATCGTAACGTAAAATGTTTTCTCATGAAAGTACACATTAGCAAAGCTTTTTCATCACTATTTAGTAAAAAATATGAAAAACTGTTATTTGCACCTGTAAATATGCCAGAGACGGCGGAACATGCAAAATATCGGTTTTTTGCGATTACAGCGCCACCTGTTGCGAAAATAAAAAAATGTTTTAAATAAATTATTCATATTTTGATGAGCAGAATCTAAATATGCAATAAAATTTAGGGGTTCCTATTTGAATTATTAAAGTTGCCCCCCTTACCCCCTACAACGGTTGGTCAGGGGGGTTCCATCTTAGCGTCATTCGATAGAGCACATCGACATTAGTAAAATCACCCATCGTCTTGTTAAAGATTTTTAATCCCCCGCATTTTAAAAGGGGTGTACGGGTGGTCTGGACCACCCTGTGTATATATAAACTTACATATCGACAAATACTTCTACATATGTACATATAAGAGATAATTATTGTATGAGAAAGCAATACACTGAAATAAATTTGGCTTTTAAGTTAAAAGAATTGCAGGTAACATCAAAATTTTTTACTTTCAAAAATGCGCCAACAAAGTATTTTTTAAATTTAAAAGTAGATCTACTTTTAAGAGTGTTTCGAATTTTTAATTCAATGTAGTGTACCTTTAAATCAAAAGCTTATTTCAGAAGTGAATTTAAACAGTTTTATTGTTAATCTAAAGGTAAAATAAACATTATTTGAAGAGTAGAATGTAATTAATTTAAAAAATCTGCTGTTTTCAAACATGAAGTACCAGTATTTATTTTTAAATGCAGTGCTTTATATGAATGTCAGATTGTTTTTAATTTACATGCTGTTTTCAATTGAAAACTAGGCATATTTTCTAATAAAAGTAATATTTTAATTAATGTTCTTTTTTAGAGAGTATAAGTATTTTCTTTTAAATGCAACATACTTTTAAGTTATTTGCGCTAAATGCAGCACACTGTTGTATTAAATGTATTATATTCTTTCAGTAAAAAAAACAACTTATTTTTATTAATGCTTTATTGATAATAATAAAAATCTTTTATTATTGAAATAAAATAATAACTTATAAAAACTACAGAACATTAAACAGTTTACTTATAAATATCTACTTAGTTCTTAAAAAAACATTTTCTGGTAACACTATAAATATGGATCGGAGGATTTGTGAAAGAAGTTATTGATTCTAATAATATATTATTTGATGTTAATGCTACTTCACAGGATAGGTTATATTCATTAAAACATTTAATACTAATTTCAGTAGCTACTACACAAATTTTATAACAGTTTGAGGTAATATCTATTATTTTAAATAGTAACGGTTTCTCAATGATCGGGTTTTTTAAAAATTCGTAAAGGCTCTCTTTGTTCAGGCTCCTCATGCAATAATTTCAATGGGAGCAATTACAATTTTTTCAAAAGTTCTTGTTGAAAACTAGCACTTGCACTATATAACATATATATGCACTATATAACACTTGTGGAAAATTTTGTTGTTCCACTTTGTTCGGTACGTAAAACAACGACTAACTAATTTAACCGTGTGCAGTGTGCACGTTTTAACTATATCAATGAAAATGCCGGATTAACTCAAATTAAAAGAATTGTTGAAACAACGGCAAATATCTTATTTCAAAAACATACAATTGTGCATGTAACAACTTATACTTTTATTTTAAAATCCTACGCATTTGAATTAAAAATCCCCTATATTAATTTAAAAGTAGTTATCATTTCTATTTATAACAAGAGCACGTGAACTACAATTAAAAGATTTTTTAAATAAATCGATAGCAATGCAACTTATAATTGAGGAATATGTTGATTTCAAAGCAAAATCAAATACTACATGCCTTGTTTTAAAAACATACATTTTGTTTCAGAAGTAAAAACAAAAGCGGAATGCATCTATTTGAACGTCGAAAGTAAGGATTTTTGTTATAAAAACTGAAATTTCAGTGTAGGACAGTTGCTTTCTATGTAATCTACTAATTCCGAATTTTAATAGTAATATTCCGGGTTTTAGATAAAAGTTTAGAAATTAAAATAAACATTGCAGAGAACATATACTTTTCAGCAGACTATCAATACAACAATTTAATCTTTTGAGAATTAAGGAGTTTCAGGCTCTAATAAGTAAGCTAGCAATCTGCTTTTCTGCAATATGAATCTGCACATAGAAATAATCTGTCTGTGTAGTATCTATCATGGTCTAGTCAAGTCTAGTGATACTACAGCCAATGGTTTATAAACTGATTATCATTACCATTTAGGTCCAATCCCAATTACCATCATTTGCCTTCTAAAGCTTTCTGGATTTATATTTTTAAATAAACAAATCTAAATTAGAATTTCCGTTAGCATTTATTATGATACGCAAGAGAACGACTATCTATTTGCAGCGCCCTCATAGTGACAAGCGTTGATAGCTTTTGGAAATATTCACGATTATAAAAGTTTGCATCGCATTAGTTGAAAACCGCATTTTTTTCTTTTAAACCGCATATATATTAATAACAAAATGCAGTAATAATAATAACATATATTAGTATAATATTTTTACAATTAATGAAAGTTCTACTACTTAAATGTTTCATTCACTTAGCCTTTGTGAGTTACATATACTGTATGTTCATAAATAAGTATTTGTTCTTGGAATTTATTCCTGTAAATACTTTATATTAAATAAATCAATACATTTAAAATACCAGTTCCAGTAAAATAGAGTTCCAGTTCGTTTGAGAGTTCCACTGGGCTGATTTACGTAATTATTTTTGATATTGAAGCTTTCGCTGTGTAGCATGCAGTTTATTGCGATATTTTGTTTTTGTATTTCACATAAATATGTGGCAACAAAAGGCACCAAAAAATAAAATAGTAATTTCGTTTAGCTTTCGTTATATTACAGGACTTACAACTGGTTCCGCGGAACCCCAAAATATTTCCACGAAACCTCAGGGTTCCACGGAACACACTTTGGAAATTAACTTTTTTTTGACATTTGCCATTTCAACAAGTTTCCGTAAATATTTCCATGGAAAGTTACCAAAAATAAATGCTTATTACTTCATTTCATGACATCAGACACTGACCCAATAACCCTGACTTAACAATTAGAACAAAACCATAAAAACTAATATTTCCAGAAAATCGTAACTTAATAATGCTCAAATATAAATACAAACTAATAATATCCACCGTCCACAAGTCCACCGGGTCTTCTTCGCAAACCTCAGCACTAAGGTAAGCGTCGTCTATGCCCCGTGGGCGATAACCTAGAAATACCTCATATGGGGACTTCCCAGTCGTAGAACTGGCCGTAGAATTTATGCCCCATCTCACCCGACTAATTGCATCATCCCAGACTAATTACGCATCCCACTTTATGGCCGTTAGATTAGGATTGTCTGGAAAGAATTCCGGTATACAGCCGCTACGTACGCTTACACGGGGATGCGTATCCATGTTATCACTTTTCCGTGCCAACCTATTAACAAGAGCTTCCAGTTTTTCAATTCTTCGACTACTTGATCGAGAACGAGAACGTTCAGATGTACTAATAGAAGAACGTTTTCTTCTATAGGTGTGTACCAACGTTCCGCCCCCGTGTCTTTCTCGCAAACTATTTTCTCCGTGTTCCTCTTTCGGTATCGTTCCTCTGAGCTTACGCTACTCGTACTAGAAGAACGGTCTCGTTTACGATTACTTTTTGTTTCCCAAATTATGCCAAAACTATAGTAACACTAACGTAACTAACTTATCTTTAATAACTAAACACTGAACCTTTTAATAACCACTAGAATAATAACAACCCAATAGCACGTGTATCTACCCCACACCTGAACTGTAAACGCTAAATTAGAAGAGGTCTTTTAAAGAAAAATCAAACGGCTTAAACAGAAACTTAAAATCAGGCTTAAACTTAAAATCAAAAAATCGCTTAAACAAAACTGCCTTCAGGCTTCCTTATAAAATCGTTTTATACAATCGATATGAAATGCTTATTACTTCATTTGGCACTGACATCAGACACTACCCTAATAACCTTGACTTTACAATTAGAACAAAACCATAAAACTAATATTTGCAGAAAATCGTAACTTAATAATAATGCACAAATATGAATGAATACAAACTAATAATATCATAAACAATCTTTTATTATGTATACAGATGTTACATTTGATTTTATTCTTATCATTTCGTAAGGTAGAATTTCCGTATGTATGTATGTAGAATAAACGGGATAGTCGCGTCAAATTAGCATGAAAAAAGTGAAAATTCCTAACTTTTTGCGAAAAAGTCCGATTGAGATGCGGTTTTCTGCAAAATGTTCAGGGAGTTGCCTATAACAAAAGGTACATCTAACCTCTGTACGCTCGCAACTTTTTAATTGTTTATTTAACAAATAACCCTTTTTTCTTAAATTTCCGGCAAATCTCGCACACGATTCAATGAACATGACTTGAAAATGTTTTCTTGGGAGCTTCCTTTAGCCCTGAAGTCAGAAGAAGGGTCACTTTATTATTTATTGCTAAATTGTTGTATCTTTGCTAATTAACAAATTAAAAACTCGAGCCGCAAAATGTCTAGAGACCCGGAATTTTTGCCAGGATTTCTAGCTTTCCAAGGCGAACCATCGGCACAAGTGTCTTGTAAATATCATTGTTTATTGTCTAATTGTTGCAACTTCGCTAATTAACAAATTAAGAACTCTAGTCCCAAAATCTCTAGAGACCCGGATTTTTTTCCAAGATTTCTAGTTTTCCAAGGTGAATCATCGGCGCAAGTGTCTTGTAAATATCATTGTTTATTGGGTAATTTGTTAATTAGCGAAGTTGCAACAATTAGACAATAAACAATGATATTTACAAGACACTTGTGCCGATGGTTCGCCTTGGAAAGCTAGAAATCCTGGCAAAAATTCCGGGTCTCTAGACATTTTGCGGCTCGAGTTTTTAATTTGTTAATTAGCAAAGATACAACAATTTAGCAATAAATAATAAAGTGACCCTTCTTCTGACTTCAGGGCTAAAGGAAGCCCCCAAGAAAACATTTTCAAGTCATGTTCATTGAATCGTGTGCGAGATTTGCCGGAAATTTAAGAAAAAAGGGTTATTTGTTAAATAAACAATTAAAAAGTTGCGAGCGTACAGAGGTTAGATGTACCTTTTGTTATAGGCAACTCCCTGAACATTTTGCAGAAAACCGCATCTCAATCGGACTTCTTCGCAAAAAGTTGGAAGTGAAATGCTAATTTGACGCGACTAGGAGAGGAGTAAACCAAGGAGAAAGATATGTCGGAAGAGAGGAGTGTTACGGCTTAGAATTTTCAACTAGTTATGTTTGGTTGCGTTTATTTAAAGAATCACTCACGAAAATCCAAAGGATTGTAATCACACAACAAATGTTGTATATAGGGAAATCCTTCAATCCTTTTGACCGTCATGTTTTGACGAGGTTTCCCTAGTTAATATTTATTTTATCTTACAATTAACATGCGGAAAGCTTTAGAATTCGCATACCAGGCACAATAAATAAAAGAAGAACATAATTAAACCGTTAAAAGTTGATTGAAATTTTTCATAACTTACTTAATAACAATAATTATTGAATCATAATAGTATACTTATTAAATCTTTAAATCACGATGAATAAATTTGTTGTCATATTTTTTATTTATGTCTCTTTCTTTTCTAACTGACCTTTAAGAATATGACCAGCTTAAGTATTATCCAATAACAATTAATTCCCATTCAATATCATAATCCTCTAAAACTACTACGATGCTCTCATGTTTCTCTATAATATTCCTCTCTTTCTAATAATCGATATTAAATTAATTAGAAAACCACTCGTAAAATGAAATAATTCTATTTCTGCCGGAAGAAAAGGTCGTAAAACATGTAATTTCAATAACTATTACTCTAGAATGAAGTTGCTAAGCTAAAATGTTCATATTCGTTGAGTCTAAATATACCCTTACTACTCCCTGAGGTATTATACATTTATAATATTTCCGGGGGATTTCTCAAAACTCGACAGCGTAACCGGAAGATTACTTTGTAACAATAACACAAACACGATAAAGCCCGACAGTTGCTAACGGGAAATGTCTAAAATATGGTTTTTATTGTTTGATAAGTACCTATTTAATCCGGTGATAAAATTTTATAAAGATAGGTCAGGGAAATGATGTTACGATAATTAGCAGTTTTTTTTGTTAGTACGCCCGTCTTGCCTTTTATAAAAGCTTTTATCGGCTTTTATCAGTGTTGATAACAAATATAAAACAATATTAGTTGAAACCATTGTGTAGCATCAAAGACGTATTACATTGTGTTATGAGAATTCACTAAAGTCATAATATTGATTACAATCATAAATATACTCATACACATACTAGTAAAAACCATAATATTCTTTAATGATGCTTATCTCATTGTTATTAAATTTAACATTATGCTATAAGAGATAGTTATAATATTATGGTGTAATAATTTTCTTGGCGCCTTTTGGAGCGTTATTGCAATCACAAGATAATTGTGCCAGTATACTGTGGCATCACTACTAAGACAGTTCACATAAACCGCCTTAAAATAGAACAATACGAAAGCAACTGTGTTTAAATAAAGGTAAGTCACTAATATCCATTAATTATGCTAAATAGATTACATCTTAGAAAATACGAGCTCGCATATTACAATAATTATAATTATTGTAATATGCGAGCTGAAAGATAATTATCTTTCAATTAAAGAGACCTTGATATTGCAAATATTAGACATTTATTACTTATTTAAAAAATTATTATAACTGTCGTTTCGTCAAGCTACACAGTAGCTTGGCCTGGCCACTGGGTGACGTATAGCTCGTCATTGTATGACGTAAATATGTCGTGGTAATGACTTCCTAATGTCTTAAACCAATGACGTCATATGCTAGACGTTAATTTCACGTCTTACAAACACGTTAATTTGACGTCTTTTTCAAGTTATATTTGGTACCCCCTTCCCGAAGATTGAAAACGTATGATACTACTAATAGTTTTAAGGTTATATATTGAAAAAATATATGTATATTGAAAGGTTTATATACTAAAAAAATATTAAAATTTACAAACAAGAATTTGTTCATTAAAATTAAAGATAGTTCACTATCTAGTTTCATTGATCATTGTTTCATTATTTCTATCTAAATATTTCCTTTGAAGACTTCAATGACAAATCAAATAGGATGAATAATAGGCATCGCCACTAAACGTTGCTTATAAATCAAATCAACGCATTTGCCAAATAGTTTTGTAATAGGCCATATGCTTTAAGTTGTTAATTTTTCGCCACAAAAATGTTCATTTCTTAAGCTTTTACATTAAAAATGGCGGAAGTGGCAAACGCCACATAAACGACTGAGCAAAGACTGGTACTGATAACCAAGATGGACCGCGCGCATCTATCCCGTAAGTGACGAAAGTAGCACCATCGTATTGCATTTCATGAATTACTGTTGGAATTTATCAAATATTAAAAATGTACTAAAATAATATTTGTACGAAAATAATTTGTCTTTGCTGCAATAACACGCTTTAAACACACTGAGCTTTTGCAATAACCTTTAATTACTGAAACATATACCTACCATTATGGAAAATATAGCACAAAACAAAAAAATTATCTTCAAAATAATGCTAATATTACTTACGATACAAAATGCCGTATCGCAACATTTAGTTTTTGATAGTTTTGATTAAGATTTAATAGTATTCTTCATTATTTTTTATAATTCTTCATCATTCATTGATGATTTCTGTCTTGCAGTATCTCTCGAACTCCTACCTTTTTCTAATGTGTTTGATTCATTCAGGGGTATCATTAAAAACATATGCCCCAAAAGTCTTCGGAAAAACTGTTGTAATTTATTTCTAGCAAATAGTGATCGATCTAGTCGTCATTGGAAACAAAATTTGGCAAAAAAGTTGAAGTTAAATATGACATGTTTTTTTTAATTAGGGATTGTACGAGATCAGCAAATTAATTGCTATACGTGGTAGTGTTACATGCTTAATAATGCATAATAAATATCAGAGTAACTGAAAGGTTAATGTCACCTCTTAAGAAATTAATAATTGTTGAGGAACTTTGATTTAACACAATGCGATAATTATCTCGGCTAATCACCATCACTATCACTTTGATTTAGATATATGTCTTGTGGCAAGTTGCGTTTTAATCTTGTACGTATTTGTCTTTGACCAAGTTGATAGAACACTGCACCAGCGCAATTATTAATGTTTGTGCGAGAGTTTTTGGTTAGTTTTTTAATATGCTCCATAATCGTAGATATACCAAGTTCTGAATGTAGTTGTTTGTTGGTAATATACCAAGGAGTATTCACTGAGAATGTTAGTATTTTATTTTGAAGTGCTTGGATTCTTAGTAGGTTTGTTTTAGATGTGTTTCCCCAGATTACACAGCTGTATAGAACTAATGGTCGAATTAATGATTTATAGAGCAGCATGACACATTCCGTTTTTAGAGACGATTTTCTGTTGATAAGCGGATATAACATAACTGTACCAGTCTTGTATGGCCTTCATTTAGTTTTTTTATTACCTCCAGGTGAGACGAGTGTCCAAGTACAGACCTAAGTATTTCACTGCTTCCGCAGTATTATTCCACGTGACTGGATTATTGTTAATTATTATTGGTGGTGGTTCATTAATTCTTCTAAGGGTGAATATTCCCGCAGTACACTTTCCTTGATTTATCGTTAGTGTCCATTGCTTAAACCATCTTGTCAGCACACCTGTAGCGTTTTGCAGTTGCGTGACTGCATTTAGGAGGTTGTTGTTTTTAATTAGTAGTGCAGTGTCATCAGCAAATAATGCTAAGTCTGCGTTTATTATAGGAATATCATTGGTATAGATGTTGAATAGAATAGGACCCAAGATACTCCCCTGGGGAACTCCCGCTCTGATATGCCTTATTGATGATGCAGTTGCGTGAATTTTACCTGCGAACGTTCTGTTATCAAGATATGAAAATAAAATGGCTTTAATATATCCTGGAATTCTAAGATGTGATCTTGTATTTTAGACCTTCAGTTCACACGCGATCGAAAGCTTGAGCTAAGTCCACAAAAAGTGTCACTGTGTATTGTTTACATTCAAAATATGACATGTTAATTTTGATAACTACCTATAAATAAAATGTGGTATACGCTTGATGTTCGTAAAGGTGTTCATAGTTAGTTCGACCTAAACGAAAAATTGTCAGAATTTATGCAGGTCAAAATATTTACACAATTTACCAGACAATTAAAAATTATGAAGAAGGTATGTATATCTTGCTTAAATTTGGCAAAAAGTGGAAAACTTAAAGTTTTGAGCCATACTAATGAACAAAAAATGATTGAAAGTGCAAAAAACAAGATGAGAACGCCAGCGAAAAGTAATCACGTATATATCATGTGTCTTGCATGACCATAAGTAGAACACTCTCTAGAAACAATCTAAAACTGTGAGAAAGCTTCAAAGTACACCGTCGAACAATTGGAAACAATTCCCAGATGTTACCGTGCATTAAAACCTATTTGTTTTCCTGATAAAGTTCTATCAGATAATATACAAGAGCTCCAGACGAAGTTAAAATCAAGGGTAAGGTCAAGTTTGTGGATGAAGTTTTGGTCTGGTGTGCCATCTCAGAAGCTGGAGTTTCACAGCCGTATTGGACTTATTCGATGTAAAGTTATAAATGCAGACCTCTACATTAGAAGATGCCTTACAAAATTGTATCAATTTATACATAAATATACGGCAGCTCAATGACCAAGTAATATTCTGGCTCTATCTAGCAGTGTGCCATTATGCCAAAAAGACGGCGGATTGGTTAGCCACTCACAATGTCACTTTCGTTCCCAAGGATGATAACCCTCCAAATATGCCTTAGGTGAGACCCATAAAAGAATTTTGGGTTTTTTAGTCGGAAAGTTTATGGCAATGGATGGGAGGATCAAAATGAGGAATAACAAAGATGCCGAATATACCAGAACTTTCAAGAAATCGACGAGCTACCGTTCAAAAACGAATAGGTCATGTACGAATAAAATTACATACCATTGAAGAAAATGGACCCCTGTCCGTCATTTAAATATTCAGTTTCATTAAACATTGATATGGGTATAAGCTTTTGTTATTAAACTGATTACTAACGATACAATTAATTTGGACCAAAATATTAATAATTTTATTTCTTAAAACTTTTCGACCTACGTTGCACAGGAACTTAGAGAAGGAGTCTGAATTAAAATTTATTAAAATGCCCCACAAGCAACAAGCAATCACTTTCTACGACGACTCACGGCCAAAATAGCCCTTCATTACTGTGTTACCCTGTGTTACTCTTATGTCTGAAATGTCGACGGCAATCTTAAAATACGAGTAGGTAGATAAAATGTAGATCCTGTATAGTTTGACGCCACAAGAGTATTCGAATGGATTCATAAATCAGAAACCTACCCACGACGCGATTTTGTAGCAAAGCTTTTAAAGCGAAGCTTTAATATTACTTGAAAAACCCCGTCAAAATATGACGGTCAAAAGGCTAATTTACTAAAGGATTTCCTTAACAACTTCGTTTTGTCATTACAATCCTTCGAGTTTACAAGAGTTGGAAGATTGTCTAATATTAATATTTAGTAAATAAACGCAATCGAACAAAAGTTTACCATTCTGAGACGAACTTTTGACCGCTTTATTTAACAAACAGCCCCGACTTACCCCTCCCCGCCAATCCCGACTTATCACACCTTCCTCCCTTAGTTATCTCCATCTTACTCCGTTTTTTGAGTTACCCCTCCGACTTATCTCTTCCTCAGACTTACCTCCCCGCTTTCGGCTTACCCCCCCCTCCGACTTATCTCCCACTCTGACTTTCACCTTCTCATGCTAACTGCTCCTCGGACTCGTGACCCGACTTACCCACCCATTCTTACTAAAAAATTCTACATTGAATTCATTATCATAAATATGCTTGATATACCACCTTTCTAAAATTCGGTCATTTTGTAAAAAAAAGAGGTAAAACATTAGTTCGTAGACATTCCTATTCTGTTTTTTCATCAAATATCCCACTCTCTGTCGATTACAAATAATGCTTTTAAATTAAAAATATGAATAATTAAAAAGTCATAAAACTAAAACTTCACAGACTACAATAAAATTTAATATGGCCACTATCGAAGGACATAAGATTTTCGTAATCAAGGAAAGCAGTGTTAATGGAAACACGATCACTTTGATCGCCAATAATAAAATTATTATAATAATCGCCCTCAGTAATTTACAACTTTTGCAACAATTCGTAACTCGCGATCGTTTGCTTTGTTCAAACAATATGAAACAGCTATAAATAAGCAATTGCCATCACCTACTATTTGTACAATTTGTTTGCTTTCTATGGTTTTCAACTAAAGTTCATTTGTCGCAATTTAATAACAAATCAAACGTTAAACACTTTAATGATGCAGGTGGTCGGTTGCTTTTATATTTAATCTTTTATAATCATGAATAGTTCCAAAAGTTAACAACGCTGGATATTGTGAGGGCGCTGTAAGTGGAAGGTCGTTCTCGTGCGTATCCAAATAAGTGTTTTATATAAAAATATAAATCTTAAAGAAATACAGAAATCAAGTAGTGTTGACTAATCTACACAACGAAATATAAAAAAATAATTACGTAAATCGTCCCAGTAGAACTCTCAAACTGGAATAAAAATAAGCCTTGTGTATTAAATATACAATATTGGAATGACTTCGTCTAGGGATTGGATTTTCATGTTTGAACAAAGGGAAAATAGCGAATAGCAATACAGCTGAGAAAGATAGATATTAGGGCATACTTGCAGTCTGAAAATATAGTAACTTCTTTGTAAGGTTGGTGCTATAGCTAAGAATTTTAAAATATAATTGACGTTTGCTATTTTGACGCTATTTGTTATTTTTTCTTTGCTCGCACATGGAAATCCAATCCCTAAACGAAGTTTTGACAATACTGTGCAGATAACATCATCTTTAATTTATCCGCGAATGAATTGCTTTTATCAATCTGTTTGGTATCCAATGCGACAAAATGTTTTTCATTTTTCTGCAGAAAAGTTTCGCATAAATTGTAAAAGCGGTTGTTTTTCAGTTTCTTCTGTGCGTGCCTTCCTTCAGTAGGTACCTCCGTCCAGTAGCAGAAACTGTTTCGTGATTTTTAGGAAGAAAAGTTAAAATATATCTGGAAAGTTTACTAGAAAGAAAACTTCCCGGTGATTCAATATTAAAGAAACCAATTTAGGCGTCACAAGTTTTCAAAATTAGAGCTTTAGGTATTGTAACAAAATCGAATATTTATGAGTAAGCAAAAATTAGCGATGTCATAGCGATGTTATGAGCAATACAATAAACCGGGTAATGTGATTAATGTTCGCCCAGTCTCATAACGTAAAACTTCAAACTAACAGTAACCTAACCTCATCAGTGGCTTGACGATTAATATTTCAGGACGCTCAATTAGTAATTTAATAAGCCACGGGTGAGGCTAGGTTACTGTTAGCTAGAAGTGTTACGTTATGAGATTTGGCGGCTATTAATCACATTGCCCGGTTAATTACCCCATAACAGTGATACTAAACGTAATTCTAACATCTGTTTCAAAACGTTTCAATCCATTTGAGGTCTTCCAGTGAACAATAAAATTGCCTGATTTCTGTAATTGCCAGATTCGATTGTCTACAATAATTGCCTATCAGTTCGATTGACAGTTACTCTATTACTATTGCATTAAAGTAGATATAGATATTGAGGTGATATAAATGATAAAATATAAAATATAGAATTTTTTTGCCTCACGTTGACAGCGTCATAAAATATCTGCGGTGAAATTTAATAAAATAAAATAATATCCCAATATTTTTCCTTTTTCCCAATTGGCTAACTCAGGTTTAATTCGATAGAGCATGAAATAAATGAAATAATAAAATCTTATTGATTCTTATACCTGGAAGAAAAGAACTTACTACCAAGACACTTGGACTTCCGCAACTGGACAACAGCAAGCTAAACTCTATATGTGAAAAGAAAAAGAAATGGATGCTTGTATACATCAAATAAACACATAGATAAATTGAAAACAGAGTCTATATTTTTATTAATGAGAATAAAAGAAAATCTAATTCAAAGAAAAATAAAAGAAAAATTGTTTAGAAAAAAACCAGAACAGTAAAGTAAAATAGGAAATTCTTCCCTGAGCTTGCTCAAATGTGTTAATTAGTCGTTATTAACCTGACATAGGGTTATAACAGTTCTCCATTTGAGCAAACTGACTTCAATCAAAGTTATTAATTAAAATATTTACAAATGTTAAAATAAATTTAATTTATGGTAATTAAATTTTAATAAAGAAATTTAAATTGTTTTATTCGCAAGAATTTTATTATTTAAAACTTCACTCAATCTTCACTTCAATCTTATTTTAAATTGGTAGTACTGCTTTTAAATCTGTCAGATGATTTTATATTGTAAATACGTCGAATACCCAAGTCAATATTGGAAATAAAATCTTGTTGAAATTATTTAATAAATAACTCGTTCACAATTCCATACAATTGTTGATTAACGAAATAAATCTTCTTTAATTTTAAAATATCCAGGTAAATCTTTATTACACTTTGTTAAATTTTACTTTGTTGACATATAACATATGGTTGTTACATAGCCCCACTTATTTTACAGATTTTTAATCTCGAGTCGAGCGTGAGTTCTCTCAAAGCGTTTTATCGACTGAAATTGTTAATTTTTGCTGGGCTTTATATATGATTTAGCAAAACAATTGCCGACTATTTCAATTTTTAGAAACAACCGCATCACGAATTTTATTTATGACGTCATTTCACCGAAACAGCTTATTATAATTAACACTAATCTTAAATCTAATAAGATAGCATTGTAGCTGGCAAAATAACGATGAAAGCAATATAAGACACTTCTATACTAACATTTACCATAACTGAGAAAATTAACAAAAACGATTGACAATGAAAGAATCTCATTAGAGCTTAATTATACACAAAACTCATTAAATCCAGCTTTATCCTTTACAAAATCAATACAAGTTAAATTATAGTCAACTTGTCCAGCATACAGTCCTCCAAGTGTTTGCATTCAAACAATAGTGAACAATGTTATATAAGAATCAATATTTGGAAAAATCGAAGCATATCAGCAAAGCCGAAACCTTCATTAGAATAAATACACTTTATTATTATACAAGAGATTGTAAGTTTATTGTGCTAGAGTAGTCATTACAATATAGACCTAATTTACATATTTTTAGTTAAATATGATCCCGAAACTGAGTCAGTCGCATGGAAAACAGAAAAATTCTTCCTACGTTATCGATCGTTGAACTTAAATTTAATCAGAAAAATTAAATCTTCCAGACTAATGGAAAAACCATCCTAATATGTGACTTGGGTTGCATAAATCAAGGATTACTATGAAAACAATCTAAATGATTGATATCCTTTTTATAAATCAGACTTGATGATCACTAATAAGTGTGAAACACGTGTAGACGGCTGCAACTTATTTTTTCTTTCTTCTCTGTTGCGCGATATCCCATTATTGTAACTCTTTCTTGTATATCTCTACGCGCATTATTACTTCTAATAATTTATATATATATATATATATATATATATATATATATATATATATATATATATATAAATTGAGGTTACGTCTTCATGAAATTTATCCTTCTTAATTTCTATTTTAAAAATTGATAAATCTATCTGTGACCTAACATGTAGCCTTTAGATTAAATAAACCTAACATCCTAGCATGTCTATCCTTCATTTTATTTTATTGCATGAAGTAATTATTTTTATGTTTACGATCAAATCGTCCAATAAATCTTCAATGAGATGAATTCATGACATCTCAATATATTTGTCCAGATAAAAAAGTACAGGGTTAGACAAAACAAAAGAAATAGACACTTTCAATGCTTTATTAGTTCAAAACTAACAATGTTATTATGCATTTGTTGACACTGTGGTATAAAGTGATTTTTGAAGTTTACTTTCGTAACTCACAGGTGCTCGATATGTGCTCCTCTTGACACATGGCACACATCAAGGCGATATTCTAGGTCATTCCAAACGCAGTGTAGCATATCCGCATTGGCAATTTCCACGGCTCTCGTGATGCGTTGTTTTAACTCATCTAAATGATGAAAAGAAGTGGAGGGACGTAAACCAAGTCTTTTACAAATCCCCATAGGAAAAAGTCGCACGGTGTAGGTAAATCTGGACGAAACACTTCCACAGCGTTGGATAGGCCGTACAACAGCCGACAACCGCGTTCTCATACGGTGGCCACCAAGGAGCCCTGACCTTACACCGTGCGACTTTTTCCTATGGGGATTTGTTAAAGACCTGGTTTACGTCCCTCCAATTCCTAATCATTTAGATGAGTTAAAACAACGCATCACGAGAGCCGTGGAAATTGTCAATGCAGTTATGTCACACCGGGTTTGGAATGAACTAGACTATCGCCTTGATGTGTGCCGTGTGTCAGGAGGAGCACATATTGAGCACCTGTGAGTTGCCAAAGTAAACTTTAAAAATCACTTTATACCACAGTGTCAACAAATTCATAATGAGTTATGGTAAAAAATAAACAAAAATAAAGTTGATAAGGAACTGAGATATACCTCAAATAACGTTTTGTTATTAATTGACAGTGTTTCACCATAATGTACTTTGGTACCCTGAGGAAGATCGTAAAACGGATCGAAACACAGGTTGTTAAATAAATTAAAATGGTTTAATTAATTGTCCAAGATAAAAAGATATAAATTAAGCATTTCTAAAAATACTAAGCCATGCATAACTAAAACATCACAAAAAGAGTTAAGGGTATCTTACTGAAAATTGGTTTGACATAGGACAAACATTAAGCTCCTAAATTATTGATAAAGTTTGTTTTACGACAGGTAAAGGTGAGGATTTATTTCATTAACTTTGTATCCTTCCTAAAAGCAACCAGGATAGCTTAGGGGAAGGTTTATGAAAGATTAAAGAAATGTAAAGTTCTCATAATGCCAGTACTTCTAACAAAACCTTTTGTGCTTGTTCACAGTTAGATGCAGAGCTGTTGTTGGCTTTTAATTTTTAAGGTAATTATTCTGTTTTCAGTTTTGTTAAATTTAATTTTAAAATGCTTCGCACGAGATAACGAAGATTGTGTAACCTCTAGTGTTTGTACTATGAATTTAATAGGGTATAGAAAATAATGACCTACTAATCAATATTAATAATGGTAAGTAAAATCACGTAGTAGAAGCACTACATGACATGTATTTTCTTGAAGTGATCGATAAATAATTTAAGTAAATTGTAAGCATTATATTGTAATAGCTAATGGAAAGTGGGGTAGATAAGATATTGCAGTAAATACACTTTGCGAAGTCTAAAACGTCTCCACCGACTAAATATTAACTCAGCAGAAAGCAATAGAAATCAATTGAAAGAAGTTCTTCTGGAAACATACTCTAATCAGTAATAAATATTTTTCTGTTTCGTAGGTAAAAGTTGTCAGTATTAAATTTATGTAGATGCAGTTAACTAAATCAGTCTACTTTTATATTCTTAGATAGTAAGTAACTAGATGCTATTTTTGCATTTTCAAACTGTTCAAGAGATAACAGTAAAAAGAATTGCTGAAACTTTGAAACGACCCTAAAATCGATCTTAAACTCAAAAATGAAAATTCCAGATTATTAAGGTCTGGATACCGCAAGACTGCCAACAAACCTATGAAAGAGAATGAAATTATTTCTAGTACAAACAGAACGGTAATAATCTACATTTCTATGCGAATAATTCTTCAGTTGAGAATAATTAATTGATATTACATACTTACTGATAAAATCTAGACATAGGGCCCTTCCGTTGTGACTAACGTAACATTTAAAGCTAATTTATGAACATTTATTTATTATTCATGATACGGCTGATTATTATTATTATTTTTTAATATAAATGGAAAGATTAAATTGTTTATATGTATCTTGCATAACATATTTTTAAAATATGAAATAAATATACAGGAATTTTATTTTTTGGAAGTTATGTGACTAACGTAACATTTTTGCAACCTGCTGACGTGATACTTGATTTATCCTTTTGATTTTTATGAAAATTATATTTAAAATTGCTTGGTATGCCGACACATGTGTTTTAGGTTCATAATGCAAACATTATACAAACTGGGTTAAATATAAAGTTGTACACCATGAAAAGCATTTTTCTAAAAAAGCTTCCATGTGACTAGCGTAACCAATGCAACACAACTAGAAGTGCAATAAAACCTTTATTAAGTTTAAAACATCATAAAAAGTTATTAAGCTAATATTTCTTTCCAACAGTTTATATACTGTGCATTAATTTTGTGCACAATATGGAATATGGAATTATTTAAAATGTCTGCATCCTATATAATGTATAGTACTTTACGAATTCTAGCCCAGCCTTGGCCACTGTGCGTCCAGAAGATCCTATATTCGGAACACTGGTGCTTTCCTCACCTTTGAGCTTCCTTCATGAGCTTTTATAAGGATTATATTTGATGACAGTGGAACACGGTCCCCAGTGTTCATAAACAAACTGACAAGATTTCCAAGTTTGACCACACTGTGGCATTTTTTAATGCCCTTAACTGGTTCAATTTGCTTGAAGAAATCTTGTAGGGTCTTGTTTTCTTCGGCCACATGAGCTTCTGATATATACAGACACTTCGCATTTAACTATACCCGATACTTGGATGTCAGCAAAGAAATCATCCGCATTTTTGATAACAACTTGACCCCCGCAACACACGCTTTCATCATGGGGTCCCTTGCCTTGGTAGGATTCCAAAAAATTCCATTAAATTACAGCAATCAGCACTAGTCATAGTCGCCATAGAATAGCGGTTCTTGAATTAGGAACCTTCACTTTATTTGATGAGTGAGTCTTTGTGTCGCTAATCACAGCGTGGGATTGAACTGTCAACTCATCATCTTCTGGAAATTTGTAGTACTCTATTGGCGTATACAGGATAAATACGGCGTCTGTTTCATTTTTCCAATGGGCAGCCATAACTTCATTTTTGTGCTTGATTGTAAAATTGCTAAATTTTCACAGCATGGACAGCACCACACATTTTGATCCTACTTCCACAAAGTTCAACATGTGGTGCATACAATGTACATACGATAAACCTACTGGGTTTTCAGGATTGTCCGACAAATAAAGTTGGTGAGCCTCTCTTAGGGAAAATAGTAAAAGGCGTTTCTACATTTTTTTATCTTCCTTTTTTGTAACTGGGTCACGGACGGTTTTACAATCTTATTTACCTGGATACCGCCTAGATAAGTCATCCCCAATGTAAAAGGCAACAACGGATTTTCCACAGGTGCTTTTGATCAATTTTGAACATTTTCATACTCGGCCTTGGTTGATCTCAGGAAGTCCCAGTTTTGAGTTTACAATTTAAACACTGAATAGAAAAATATGTTCTACCAGTGAAACAACTTTAACGGGATTAGACCATTTTTACTTTTTTTGTACACAATCTTCCATTCCCTCTAGGCATACCCTCTGGGTGTCACAGTTTTGCATGCACAATTGAGCTTTTATTGCCCAGTACTACAATTCTTCTAAATGGGATGTCTAAGCAAATATGACAGTCGTAGAAGGTTCTTTGTTAGAAGTATTGTTAAACAACTGCAAGTATCGTCATCTGGGCCAAAAAGAAATAAAACTCATATTTTAAATAAAACTCAATTAATCTGCGGCTGTTAATCGCTTAAGCTGTCTTTGTGTTTGAAAACGAGCGCACTACTTGCAACTAATGTCGTTTAAAAAAGTGACAGTGTTAGAGTACGTGGGTTGCAGGACTGCTGAAGAACAAAGAAGAAGAGAGAACAAAAAGAAATCCGTCTCCCAAGAAGACTTACTTTAAAAGGAGGATCAGTTTGAATCGACTACTGTTGTAGCTAAACAGTGTTTCCATAAATGGTTGACCACACCTATTAAAGCAACCTTTTACACTGAATCATATACGAGGGTAGATTGAAAAGTTTCCGGAATGGGCAAGAAAACGCAGTAATTGAACAGGTTTTTGTTTTTATTTTTCAACATAATATCCTTGCAGGGCGATACACTTTTCCCAGCGGTGCTCCAACTTTTTTAAGCCTTCAGAAAAATATGATTTCGGGAACTCTGCAAAATAAGCTTTAGTGGCGGCGATGACCTCCTCATTTGACGTAAAGCGCTTGCCTCCGAGCCAAGTCTTCATGTTTGTGAACAAAAAGAAGTCGCACGGGGCCAGGTCTGGAGAGTACGGGGGATGCGGCACCACCTCGTAGCCCAATTCAACCAATTTAGCATTGGCGATTCGGGATGAATGGGCCGGCGCGTTGTCGTGATGGAAGAGCACTTTTTTTCGCTGCAAATGAGGCCGTTTCTCCTTCAAAATGCCGTTGAATTGATCCAATAAATCGCTGTAGTATTGTCCCGTGATAGTTCTTCCCTTCTGCAAAAAGTCGATGTGTATCACACCTTGCGAATCCCAAAAAACGGTGGCCATGACCTTTCCAGCAGATGGGACAGTCTTTGCCTTCTTCGGAGCAGATTCGCCTGGAGAAATCCACTGTTTCGACTGCTGCTTGGTTTCTGGTGTGTAGTGGTGGATCCATGTTTCGTCCACGGTCACGAATCGGCGAAAAAAATCCGTTGGATTACGATTTAACAAGGCCAAACACTCTTTCGAAGTGGTCACACGATTTCGCTTGTTGTCCATAGTCAGCAAACGCGGCACCCATCGCGCCGAGAGCTTCCTCATGCCCAAATGTTCGTGCACGATATTTTGCACACGTTCATATGAGATGCCCGTGGTCTCTACTATTTCGCGCAACTTCACTCGTCGATCGGCTAACACGAGATCATGGACTTTATCGACCATTTCTTCATTTGTGGCCGTTTTTGGACGTCCACTGCGTGGTTCATCCTTGGTGCTCGTACGGCCACGTTTGAACTCGCTCACCCAGAAACTAATAGTCGAAAATGAAGGTGTGGATGTGCCATGAACTTTCTGCAAAATATCTCGTATCTCCGTCGCCGTTTTCCCGTCCATCCAGAAATGTTTGATGACTGCACGAAATTCGTTTTTATCCATTTTTGCAAAAGTGCCTGAATTGCTTCACAAGATATCCTAGTAAACATAAACGGAACGACGCACGTGTCTGAAAATTTGACAGCTTTCCTAAAATAGGTTAGCCTTGACAACCATCATAACAATTTCACGATACGCGCGCCATCTCTTGCCCATTCCGGAAACTTTTCAATCTACCCTCGTATCTTGAATACTGGCGTAGAGCCAACGATACCAAAAACGCATCGCGAATAGAAACGTAGAGAACTCTTTAGTCACGAATCCTGGAAATAGTTATGAACACAAGATGGACGAATAAGGATACGTAGAAGTTGTGGAGAGAAAGGCATAATTAAGTCTGCATTTCAAATTAGCATGTGACAACAGCAACGGCTACTAGGGTTTGGGGCGCCAGTCATTTTAAATCGATATTATCTCTAGGATTGATTCAATATGAGAAGCTGCCGTACTGCATTTCTCTTGATCCCCTTCTTGCAGAGTGTTGAAAACGACACACACCAGAAGAATAATACCAGATCTCATGCCTCATTGTGCATTTTCTGATGGAAAGCAGTGAACCAGTTTTGCGTAAATTTTTCTCCTTCAGTATAAAGAATTTATAAATTTAACACCCTGTACCCCTTAATAGGATATTGCTGAATTTGGAATTAAAAGAGCTATATAATAAGACCAACAAAAATATGTGTTGTAATTAAAAAGCTGTGATGTGATGATGTCATAATTCGAAACAAATGAAGGTTAGTCTTATGAAAGATACAGGATGTCTCAAACATAACGAACAATACGTGAATACGAGATGGTTGATGATGTGTAGAGGAAAATTTTCCTATAACTTTTTTTCTAAAATGTTTACTTTCTCAGTTATTTAAGGTTCAAGTTTTGAGTTCGGTCTTGCACGTTCTGCTCGACATTCTTCTTTAAAATGCTGACGATTGTAGTTTTTTGAGCTTGAAATAATTTGTCAATAAAGCACGATTTTGTCTATCCCGCAAAATACTCCCGAATCAGATTGTTGAGTTATAGTTAAGTTAATTAAATTTTATGGTTTATTAAACTTTTCAATGAATGTATTAATATTGTTTAGAAAGATTGTTAAAATTAGATAAGTTAATTTTAATTTTTATAAAAATTGTTAAAATTAGGTAAATTAATATTAAATTAAAGGTCGGTTTATTAAATAAGAGCAAGTTTATCATTGATCCATTTTATTTAAAACAGAAAACACCTTTGAATAAGCTCTTGATAATGAGAATAATTAGTTTGATGATAGTTGTAGTCTATGATTAACAAAAACGCTTATTACGGTGATATGTCAAAGACTAGATCTAGACCAATATTCGTGTTTTTAACTCGGTTCTCCGAATTTCTTGCGAACACTGCAGGTTAACACGTTTTACAATGTTTTGGCTATCCCAATGCTGAAAGATTTATTATTTATTAACTAATACTAACAAATTAATGCAAAATATAACAGGACTGCTTTAGCAAAATTACTGCAAGCAATTTTTTACAAATTAAAAAATTTTCAAGCTAGAATTTTTTTCTTCAGTTTTAGATTATACTTCTGACGCTCTTTAACCCTTTGCGTTATTGTTCGTTGTTTTTGAGACACCCTATATAAAGAAATCCCTGCTAAATATAAAAATTTAAGAGTCCAATCGCTTTTCTCAATCTTTTTCGTTTTTATTTTATAGCGATTATTCCATCGTTTCACTCACTCTGTACATACAGGGTGTAACTAGAAACCTCGTAGTGGAGTAATAATAGTAATAATAGCTGTAATGATTTAGAACATATTTTCCTTATCAACAAGAGGTCGCTTCCTGATAGTTTTCGGAAAAATCGCATTTTAAATTTTAAGTACACTCATACTACATTAAAAATACAAAACAACCAAAAACATTTTCTTTTTAAATTTTTTAAAAATATTTAAAATTGAAAAATCTCCTAAATGTAAATCAGTATAATAATATGACCAGGTACTGTACATTTCTCGTTTGATTGTGCCTTACATTATGACTCCGCCGTTATAATTAAATAATAAAAAAACATTTATTTTATTTATTTATAACATAATTTATAACAAAATCAAAAACTTTATGGGACCAAAAATTAAAAAATACATTATTTTGATGCGTACATGTATTAACCTTCTAGTCTGATCCTGCTTTAACTATATACAGCGCAATGTTAACGATGCTTATGAAACATTACTTACATTAGTATGTTTGATTATATAACATTGATGCTAAGTAACAATAAAACAACTATGATATGTGTGAGTATGTATTAAATATTAATTTATTGGAAATATTTTATAAGTTTATTATATAATTGCAGTGTACAAGTATCCAAGTGATTTCTAATGACAAGATGACAACACAATATAAATTATCAATAAATATGCAACAGCAATTATCTCTTTCTGAAAAAATTGTAGTAATTGCTGCTACTGGTCAACATTGAGATATGTATCTGCGATATGCTTGTTGCTTTTGCATTGAAGAACTTGGCGCCTTGCTAACCACAAATTTCCTTGCATTATTTTGTAACCAGTTTTATAAAAACAATACCAAAGCAATAAATATTTACAGAATGGGATTTCTCGACCTAACGTAAGAGAGAGATATAGAAGTTGTTTTAATTGTTTTATTTTATTATTATTTTTTAAATTTCTCAATTAAAACACTTTGTACTAAAGATATTACGACCTTTATATTAATCAAACCTCGTAACTCACGTCATAGATGAAACAAAATTTATAGTAGAAATTATTCTGTTTTAATACACACTCTTTATATTTTTTCTTTTCTATAGATTCTTTTTAGTTTAACGAGGTTTGATAATTACGCTGATGTTCTGCCCCGATGTGAAATTATAAATTTAAATGTAGCTTAAACCAGTAGGAGGATTGAATAGAAATACCATTATTTAGTAATTTTTAGTAGTTACTAGAATGAACATTTCTTGTAGGTTTTAGTTATATTACTATTAATGTTATCCCACTCCTGATTTGTTAAAATTTATTCAATCATTTAAATCAAAAGTTACTAGAAACTATTTTTAATTATAATTTTATTATTATTATTATTATTTTTTATCTATTATTTTATTTTTTATTAAAGCTTATAAAATTTGCTTTTTAGAGCTTTTTTGCAATCATATTTTGTGGTTCTGAAAAAAAACATTTTTATACAGTATGTGTCTTGATGGATCTGTGATGTTGGTGTCATTAGTTACTGGTAGTTCTGGCCTTGAACAGTTTTCAATATTTGTAAATATACTTAAATATGTAGAAAGAATTACCAATGTTATTGAGTCACAAACTTTCTAAAATAATTCATTTAGTTAATTGAAATTTTGGAAATATTTATAGATTCATGATTCGAATTCTTTTATGAATAGTAAATTACCAATAATGTGTTTGTTACGCACCCTCATTAGAAAGTTTCGTGACTATACAATGAGTATGATTAAGAAAAATTCTTTAATTTACAAGAGAATTTAATAACTTTATATGCAATGTATTAAAACATTGACTTATGTTTTAGCATGGAGAATTAATCAGTGTCTGCTAGTTCGGATAGTCTTCATAGTGTGAGAATCGTCAGCATCTATAACAAGAAGTTCGACAATAACTACGATAAGCTCATCAAGTATCTACCTACATGATTTCTTCCACTTTGCTAACTACATGTGGCACAGAATTATTTGAGAAGGGGCAAATATTTTTAAGCTTTAATTTTTACCTGGATAATTAGCAACGTGGTGTTTGACTTGCACCCTTATAAGTTCAATCGTGTTCAGTTTACGGTGATAAGGTAGAAACCGTAATACAGTTTTTGTCTATGACATATGTATTGTATTTCTTCTTGTGGTACTTCCCAATTTACAACAATTCTGCTTTCAGCATGCCATTCGTCATGGTAATTAAAGTTCTTTTCTGACAACCACTCTTTAATTCGGTTTTTATTAGAACTTTCGGTAAACTTTCGAACTTTAGTCGGTATTTCTTTCAGCTTTCTGGAGTGGTATGCATAACGCTTATCCATAACAATTATTATCAAATTGTTTTTGTCAGAGCCAATATGAGTGAGTATGAGTCGTTTCGCTTTTCCACATGGATTTTCCAGTCTAGTTGATAATCCAGATACAAAGGCCTGTTTCGAGGATTTTACAGAATCATCTTTCGAAACCTGCGTTAACATACAGTGCTATTTATTTACTATGCTATATAAATCGTACAAAATAGCGTGCTGTATAATTGGGTTGGCTATGTATGCATACTGCTTTTACTTGATTATTTTCAAATGCAATATAGATCATAGTGCACATATTGCATTTTAATTTAATAGCACTGTATGTCTCATCCATATAATATTTTTTTACCCTAATGCCGGTAGTTTTTTATGATGCGCAGATAATTTCTTTGCCAAATAATTTTATGTTCCTTATCCGTTAACATACGGTTACGACTACATGCACGTTTTAGATTTAAATTGTTTTAATAATTTGAAACATGCACTTCTTTTAAATGTTGGAAAATTTTCGTCGTTGTTAACAGCTTGAAGAACCTCATCAACTGCTGGAACCTCGCTTCTTAAGAAATCGTTTTATAAGAGCACTGGTTAACATCGTCTAATAATAGTTTTCACTAAACGTGTTCAGTTTTGTATTCTCGTAATAGTCCAAGAGCCAGCAACGGGTTTGCTTACAGTATTTTTAACAAGTGTATAACTGCTATGGAAGGTCCCTTTGAATATACTGAGAAGGGAACCCGACATCTGGCAACTTTGCGGTGGTGGTTTTAGCGTCCTCGCGCTTCTGAAGAGTATAAAAAAGTATTTAAAAAACAGTATAATAAGTCTGCCGCTTTGCTATGTTAAAGAAAATCATCTGGTATATAAATAAAAAGATTTACAGATGTGTTTGCAGTGGTAAGTTTACGGCAGATTCGCATAATAATTAATAATAATAATAAATAACTAATGCGTATCGACGATCACTCCCCATACACGCGCTCCGCATAACGCTATGTCCTAGGTAAATACGGTGGTTGCGGTGCGTGCGATGCGTTGCGTGCGATGCGTTAATCGGAAACGACAAAACCTGAAGGAAGTAATTATGGTGTCCGAAGTAAACATTGCGTTTCTGCGATTTGCACGATTTTGCGTTGCCGCATCGCACATTCTGTTTTAAAAATCAAATCGTTTGTTTTTCAACGCAGTTGTCGTTGAGCCCGCAGGATGGAAGTATTTATTTCAGAAATTGAAAAACGAAATGTTTTATGGAATAATACACGCTACAAGGAGAGACGTGTGGTTGACAAGGAATGGGATCTTGTAGCACAAAACACAGGATTCACAAGTAAGTAAAACTTTTCTAATTTGTTGTAAAATTAATTAATGGCATTTGTAAAAATTTTTTTACAAATGTCAAATACTGTTTTATATGTACATTAGTTCCTTTCTATATGTGTGGACGTTATGTATTTATACCCTGAAGATTACAACAATAACCGAAATATAGGTGTATATATATTATATACAGGATGTATTATAGATTTTGTTACATATGCGAATAGCATGTAAAAATACAATTTCTCAAATATTGGCTCTCCTAATTATTTTCGAGGAAAAGTCACTGTAACAAGTTCTAGATCTTATTGAGTACTGTTCAAAACACCCCCCCACTTTAATGTTCTGTGTTACATAGTTTCCAAGATATAAGTGATTTTCTGGTATAGGGAATTAACATTATAAATCAGAAATTCGCTAATATCAATTACCCCGTTAGCAGCCGTACTCGTATAGATGCTAAAATGTGGGTGTTTTGAACACTATTCAATAAGGTCTACAACTTTGCTATAGTGACTTTTCCTCTAAAATAATTAGGGGAGCCAATATTTGAGAAATTGTGTTTTTATATGCTATTCGCCTATATAGCAACACCGATAATACACCCTGTATATACGAGGATAAATTGAAAAGTCTCCGGCCTAGGCAATAAAACAAAAGAATATCAGGTTAACAAAAATTTTATTTTTCTACGTAGTCCCCATCGAGTTCAATGCACTTGGTCCACCTTTGTTCAAGTGCTCTTATACCGTCCCTATAAGCCTTTTCTTCTAACTCGTCAAAATAGGCGTTTGTGGCAGCAATCACTTCTTCATCGGACTCGTATTTCTTTCCAGCGTGAAATTTTTTTAGGTTTGGAAATAAATAAAAATCCGATGGGGCTAAGTCTGGTGAATAAGGGGCATGGGGTAACAATTCAAATTGCAATTCATTGATTTTTGCCATGGCAATTGCCGACTTGTGACAAGGTGCATTGTCCTGGTGAAACAGAATTTTTTTCTTTGCTAATCCAGGTCGTTTTTCTTCAATATTTTTTTTAATTCATCCAGTAAGGTAGCATAGTATACTCCGTTGATTGTTTTACCTTTTTGAAGATAATCAACGAAAAGTACTCCCTTGGCGTCCCAAAAGACTGAAGCCAAAACTTTTCCGGCTGACGGAACTGTTTTGGCTTTCTTCGGAGCAGGTTCTCCTTTGGCAGTCCACTGTTTTGATTGCTGCTTTGTTTCGGGTGTGTAGTGATGAATCCACGTCTCATCCATTGTTACAAACCGTCGCAGAAAGTCCACTGAATTTCGATTAAACAAGTCTAAACACTCACTTGAAACTGTTTTGCGAGTCAGCTTTTGTTCCACTGTGAGCAGCCGCGGCACCCAACGTGCCGATAACTTTCTCATTCCCAAGATTTCGGTTAGGATATGATATGTTCGTTCCGTTGAAATGCCCAGGGTATCTGCTATTTCAGCCAACTTCAATCGCCGATCATTCAACACAACTCTATGGACTTTTTCGACAATTTCCGTTGTGGTGGCAGTTTTCGGTCTTCCTGAACGCGGTGCGTCATCTGTGCTTTTGCGACCCCGTTTAAAGTCCGCAACCCAGGTTTTAACTGTGCTATAGGAAGGAGAAGATTCGCCTAATGTCCCGTCTAGCTCAGCTTTGATTTCTTTTGGGGATAAACCCTTAATGTGAAAATATTTAATAACCGCACGAATTTCAGCTTTTTCCATTTTAACACCACACAAAACTTTATCGACTTTGACAACTTGCCAAACAATTATTGTTTGACAGAAATTTTTGTTATTTCACAGCCATACTGATAAATTATGAAAAAATAAAATGCCGTAAAACATTGCAAAAATTTGTATCCCATATGGGTTAGGCCGGAGATTTATCAATTCATCCTCGTATATGTATATTGTATATATATACACTAAAAACTAACAATTTCTTTTAATTGACTGCAAGAACTCACAAAAACATTAAATACTTTTTTAGTTTGATTTTATTTATTGTGATATGTATTCAGCTACAAAAGAATGGAATAGTGCTTGTGTTTAAATTTTATTCAAAGAAAAATATTGAGAAAATATATTCCGTATAATTTCAGCTTCTCTTGGAGAACGGTTGTTTGATTTTGATACATTCAAATTAGTTGTTTGTTTTATAGGATTATCTGTTTTTGGAACATTAAAAAATAAGTCTTTTTCCATATCCAATATACTGCAGTGATCTTTGAAGATAAAATAAAATACAATATGTCCACCGTTCTAAATATAAACATAAATTATATACGGTGGATTGAAATGAGAATACACCACAGATATTTTTCTTTATTCCTCTCAGCTAGCTCAGGTTTGCTCAGTAAAGCATAAATTATTTGAATTACGAGACTCTTATTTACTTTTATGCCTGGAAAGGAAGAAAAACTTATATCGTAAGCACTAAAGCTACTGCAAGCTGGACAACTGCTACTAAACTCTGAATTCAAAAGAAAAGAACGCTGGATGCTTGTATTAACATCAATTAAACACATAAGTAAAATTGAAAACACATAAACTTTATTTAACGAACAAAATAAAAATTCAAATGGAAAGTCAAAGTAAAAAAAATGTTATTGAAAATAATACAATTGAAAATTGAGAATAAATTCTCAGGTTTGCTCAAACATTAGAAATAGTTGTAGTGACCTGACATAGGATCAGTACGGTCATTCGTTTGAACAGACCAACACAAATGAAATTTATTTATAAATAAAAATATTCAACAAATGAAAATAAATTTTATATAAAAGAAATTTAGTTGTTTTATTTACTTCAAATCAAATAAATTCTCAAAAGAACTTAATGAACTAAACCAAATAAGTTTATATTTGAGGATGAACTTTACAAGTTAATTACTATTCATTTAATTAACAAGAATCATTTATTATGACCAACCTTGTATATTACGATATAATTTCCCTTTTTAAAAATTAATCCTTATTGGTAACACTGCGACGAAACCAATCAGCTGACTTCTTGTTTATGAATTATCGATGCAAAGATCGATGATGAAAATAAATCCACTTGAATTTATTTAAACAATTACGTTCACTTTATATAATTGTTAAACAACACTAATATCTTCTTTCAATTTTCAAAAATGTTCAGGTAACACTTTTAGTTTAATTTAAACTTTATTTATATTATGACATTTATATCAAAAACATATGATTGAAGTATAACCTCAAATTAATTACAGATAGTATCCGGAGCCGGGCATAGATTCTGCCTTGTACGTTTTATCGACTGACTTTGTTACAATTTGCCCCAGGTTATATAGTTTATGGCAAAACAAAAGAAAACTATGACATTTTTTGCAAAACAACAGAACATTGAGTAAGCTTGTGACGTCACTAATCCGGCACAGCTGTTCTGGATCATCACTAATCCTAAATCTAATACACATTACACATTACAGAATTGTAGCCCTTGAAACGAAGATCAAAAAAGTATAATACATTCATTGCCCCAAAATGTATCGTAACGAAGATATTCAAGAAAAACGATAGACAATGTACATATCTCATTACAGTCTAATTACATATAAAGTTCAACAAATCAAGGTTCATCCTTTACAAACTAGTTACATGAATACATGACACAGGTAATAAAATTAGTTTATCCATAGAAACATGTTTACAATTTACTATAAACATAATTTTTTTAGAGTACGAACTACAATAAATACACCAATTAATGCATATACAAGTGCCAGCTTAAATATTAAGTCAATGTTTATCAATTAATGCTAAAAATGTCCAGCATACAATGCTCTAAGCACTTGCATAAAAACAATGGTGAGAAAAAGCAGGATAAAAGTCTATAAGAGTCATATTAACACGAACGACAGGATTAATACCTTCAATAATTGAAGTGATCAGAAATCTTATAAACAAATTCAAAAGTTAATTGTATTATATGAGTCATAATAAGATTGACCTGATTAATCTATTTTCAGCTAATTAGCAACATGAACTTGAGCTGGTCTCCTGGAATATAGAAAAATCTATCTAACGCTAAACATCGTAATGTGTAAATTTTAATATGGAAGTTACATCTTCCTAACAAGTGGGAAACACGTCCCAAAGTGTAACATGGGTTGCATAAACATTTTTATAATCAAGCAATCTAACTAATTGATATCCTTTTTCTAAAATGAAACCTATTTATTTATGCATAAGAAAGCTAGGTTATGTTTGCATGAAATATTTATTCTTAAGTTTTTAATTTAAACATTAATGAACCTAACTGTGGTCCTATGTATAGCCTTTATATTAATAATGCCCATGACATAGCATGTCCCTCTTTTAATTTAAATCCGATATGAAAATATTTGTATTAACGTTTCCGTTCCGTTGTTGGTAAAATTTCCAATACGGTAATTTGACAACACCGCAATACTATTGTGTAAAATACAAACTGCTTTCACAATATGAACAGCATTTTCAACTTTGGTTTCGATAGCTTTTAATAAAATTCTAAATTTTGCAGAGCTGATACCGAAAGCACATTCTACGGTCATTCTAGCACGCGAAAGTCGATAGTTAAAATATGAAGCGGTAGTGTTCCCTTGAACACGTCTTCTGGGATAAGGTCTCATTAGATAAGTTTTTAACGGAAATGCTTCATCGCCTACAAATACGAAAGGAACCTTAATATCTTAATTTGGTAATTGCTGCTCTTTTGGTAGATTAATGTTTCCATTTGCAAGATTTCGGTAAATTGCTGAATTTGAAAATACACCTGTATCGCTATCCTTTCATACGCACCTATATCAATTATTGTATATCTGTATTTTGCATCTACAATTGCCAAAAATACTATAGAATAAAACTGTTTGTAATTGTAAAACATACTGCCAGATTGAGCTGGGAATTTTATTCTTATGTGTTTTCCGTCAATGCTACCGACGCAATGCGAAAAATTCCATTTATCGAAAAAATCTTTGGAAATATTTTTAAAATCATTAGCATTCGGTATCGGCATATGACTTTTCTGAAGTTTGTTCCAAATGGCTTTACACACCTCTATGACGATAGAAGCAACTGACGATTTTGATATTCGAAATGAAAAAGCTATCTGCCTGAACGCCATTCCAGTTAAAAGATATCTGAAATAAATAATTTAATACTATAAT
Organism: Agrypnus murinus; assembly: GCA_929113105.1. Classification (NCBI taxonomy): domain Eukaryota; kingdom Metazoa; phylum Arthropoda; class Insecta; order Coleoptera; family Elateridae; genus Agrypnus; species Agrypnus murinus. Next base: position 35,550,713 of record OV816025.1, on the reverse strand, counting down.
AATTTAATTTACTTAATAATAAGGTCTAATTTCTTCAGGGAAAGAAGCGAAGAAGAAGTGGAGAATTTTACGGAATCAATTTGCCAAGGAATTAAAAAAAATACCTAAACCTAAATCAGGTGACGCTGCTCCTGACTGTTCAAGAAAATGGCAATATTCAATGCTCTTCTTTTTTTGAAAGATACACTAATACCTAGAAATACAGAGGGCAATATACCAGATACATGTACTCAAAAAACCGTTGTAGTAAATAATGCACCAGCCGTAAACGAAGAATATGATGAAGATGAAGCAAACAGTGATACATCAAGTGGTTTAGAAAATGAAAACCCACATGACATCGACCATTTGTCACAAATATCTACAAGTGAACGACCATCAACTACGACAAGGTTTGCAAGTACTGCATCAGGAGCATTATTTACTCAATCAGCTTCCGTCAGTTTGGCTACTCCTCAAAGTTCGGAGACAGAAGCACAATCATCTTCTAAAGTACCGTTTTCGCGCCCATCCAAAAGGAGAAAAAATAAAGAACCCAACGATTTGGTTGAACGCCAGTTATTACAAATTGAAGCAAAGAAACTTGCAGTACTCGAAAAACCAGAAGATGATGACCTTATGTTTATGAAGTCATTGCTGCGGTACTTCAAGCAAATGAATGCCATACAAAAACTACGTATAAGGAGCAAATTTCAAAATATTATCATCGAGAAAATGACCCTTAATTAGATATAGTTTTTTAAAAAATAAATTTATAAAAATAACCTGTTGTATTTACTTTTTTACTTACCTTAAAGTTAGAAACAGCCTTTCCTCTACAGTAATAGGTACTTGAAAATTCGTTGAACAATGGTAACAGGAATCACGGATTGCTTCCACTACGTAATCAAAAGTAGTTGGGATCATCCTTGTGTAGTGACGAAATGCATTTTCATCCGATCGCAACTGTTCATATAGATGATGGAATTCTCCAAAATTTAATCTGTCTTTGTAAATTTTATTTGTGCTTTTTCTCTTTTTTTAATTTGCTTGAGAATCGCACGACGATGCCGAGAACCAATAGAAAAATTCAAATTTGAATTGTATTCATGACAATCACACAATTTTCCGGAAATTTATATATATATATATATATATATATATATATATATATATATATATATATATATATATATATATATATATATATTTAAATGATTTATAATAGTGTATGTAAGCCACCAAGAGTAATATTAAGTTATTTGAAATTTTATTGGAATATAGAAAAATTATCGTCTCGAGCCAGGAATCGAACCTGGGCTCCCTGCTATCTAGGCAGATGCTCTACCGCTGAGCTACTCGAGGCTGATTACTGGTGAGACGACAATTCTTCCATATAAGTTGTATAATGTGTAAACACAGAGAGAGAACTAATTATAATTTGTTGTGCTATAGTAGGCTGACGCTGATTTGCGACTTTTTAACCAACAATCACAACGAATTAGATTTTTATTTTGAATTTTCTCCTATAAGGAGTTGAGTAATAATAGTTAAATGATTTATAATAGTGTATGTAAGCCACCAAGAGTAATATTAAGTTATTTGAAATTTTATTGGAATATAGAAAAATTATCGTCTCGAGCCAGGAATCGAACCTGGGCTCCCTGCTATCTAGGCAGATGCTCTACCGCTGAGCTACTCGAGGCTGATTACTGGTGAGACGACAATTCTTCCATATAAGTTGTATAATGTGTAAACACAGAGAGAGAACTAATTATAATTTGTTGTGCTATAGTAGGCTGACGCTGATTTGCGACTTTTTAACCAACAATCACAACGAATTAGATTTTTATTTTGAATTTTCTCCTATAAGGAGTTGAGTAATAATAGTTAAATTATAATAGTGTATGTAAGCCACCAAGAGTAATATTAAGTTATTTGAAATTTTATTGGAATATAGAAAAATTATCGTCTCGAGCCAGGAATCGAACCTGGGCTCCCTGCTATCTAGGCAGATGCTCTACCGCTGAGCTACTTTAAGCTATATATATATATATATATATATATATATATATATATATATATATATATATATATATATATATATATATATATATATATATATATATATATATATATATATATATATATATATATATAAAATATTTGCGTTTTATTAAAAATAAAACAACAGTTTTCTTTTGCTGTAAAACATATAAGTTTAAAAACATATAAGTTTAAACCATTTCTTGGGTATAAGCAGCAATTAAAATAATAATCAAAATAATGATTATAATAATATTTGAGAGGTACAGAATTTCAAACAAAACACCCCTAGACAATTGTTTCGCCCTTTCTTTGGGCTCCTCAGTAGGGGAGGCTTTGTCTGAAACCCTGTACCTCTCAAATCCGTCGCTTGTTTATATGTAAATACCGAATTTACATTAATAGCAACATTTAATACTGGAGACATCTATAAGATGCCATCCAAACTTCCATTTAACCCGGAAGTAGATATAAAATATTTGCGTTTTATTAAAAATAAAACAACAGTTTTCTTTTGCTGTAAAACATATAAGTTTAAAAAGAAAATGGTTTAAACTTATATGTTTTTAAACTTATATGTTTTACAGCAAAAGAAAACTGTTGTTTTATTTTTAATAAAACGCAAATATTTTATATCTACTTCCGGGTTAAATGGAAGTTTGGATGGCATCTTATAGATGTCTCCAGTATTAAATGTTGCTATTAATGTAAATTCGGTATTTACATATAAACAAGCGACGGATTTGAGAGGTACAGGGTTTCAGACAAAGCCTCCCCTACTGAGGAGCCCAAAGAAAGGGCGAAACAATTGTCTAGGGGTGTTTTGTTTGAAATTCTGTACCTCTCAAATATTATTATAATCATTATTTTGATTATTATTTTAATTGCTGCTTATACCCAAGAAATGGTTTAAACTTATATGTTTTTAAACTTATATATATATATATATATATATATATATATATATATATATATAGACTTATAAAATGACTTATACGCACCCAAACGACATATGAAATATACAAAGTGGCACCCGAATTTTTCAATGCGGCACCCGTTTTGGGTGCCATAGTGTTTTATACCTTTTTCTACGGTTTCGGCATGTACAAGTTGTGAAACGCCTAGAAACGAATTTTTGTGTGGGTGCCTTAAGGACGTTATATACCGAGTGATATACAAAAAAGTTCAGCGTATCACCACGAGTGGCGCTGCAGTCGATTTCTGTATATACAGGAGTATATGCCGCCTCGCAGTACTGGCACCCATCATAATTATTGTTCTACTGGCACCCATAGCACATGTTTTACCGGCAACATCGCAGTACTACGCATTTTGCTTCTGATTTGCTTTTCGGTTTATTCTCTGGCCGCCGGTTTCGACGGCTGGCTACTGGCCGACGTTATAATACGAGGAGGTCAGGCTGATCAGAATAATTTTAACACTAAGTTAAAGTAAAAAGATTAATTATAAAGCATTTCGTTAGGAAAGACTATTAAACTCAATTTACCCCTCTATAAAACCATGAAGGTATAATCGATTGGGAACAATTCATATTTAGTTTTAAATTGATTTATTACGAGTCCTCTCATACGAATTTCATAAAAAGTTGGTCGACTGGGGACTTTGAATTATATGGAATTTGATTACCTATATTGATTACCCACAGTGTTAATGTTAAATTACCCTTATTTTTAAAAATACTATTATTATTGATAATAATAATTAATATTATTACTGGTTGAATTCCTTTTTCTTCCTATGTGAGGCGTATTAATAAACTTTGATTACTTTCTTGAGGAATATTTCACATTTCTTAAACTGCATACACAATTTAAAAGAAAACAGCATAATCAACCTTTACATTCTACAATGAACGATAAAAACAATCTAAATAATCTGTGGGTCTTTGGCTTACGAAACGCTGTTAATTAACGCAGGATAGTTATTAAGCGTTTGAATTCTTGTTAATCCCTTTTTAAATTAACTTTATAAAAGGAACAGAATGGTATTTTATCAAAATTACCTTTTTAATGACAAAACTATACATAATAAAAATAGTTATTAAGATAATGGTTGCAACAAACGCATAGTTATTAGTTTTGAAATAAACTGTCGGTCCGTTGCCTGTTAGTCACCTGCCGCCGGCTAGCAGTATAGTGTGAATGAGTATCATGTTTTTTCGGTCCGGTGGCTGTTGGTAGCTTGCCGTATAGTGAGAATCTACTTTTAGGCGCGAAATATATCACTTTCATAAAATGTTCGGGGAGGTACAGGTATTGAACTTGAACTAGCTGTACTATTTTATGTTCTTAGTTCTTAAATTAAAAAGATTTCCTTCCGCAAATTCATGTTGAAGAACTAAAGTATGGGTATCTAGTTGTCCAGATACTTACTGTTAGAATTACGGGTCAGTGCAACTACAAAAAGTGTTCGGACGTCTTAGGTACCTGCTACCCATGCTATATTATTACCCTTGTTTATGATTCCAAATATTCTTGGTTTAGGTCTGTTTTAAAAGTTGAATATCTCGTTGAAAGTTGTATTCTGAAATTTTGCTAGAACTACATAGTAGTAGTTGTATATTTTATTTCTTCTTCTATGTTATTGGCCGTAATAATAAAAATAATAACATTCAAAGGCTACGCATCGGTAAAACGCTCAAAAATAACGTTGCACATATTCATTCATATGATTTTTCAAATCAAATTTTGTAATTGTTATTTTATTTTCTACATAACCATACATTAAAACTTACTTTTAAAATACATAGGTACTTAAAATCTCTTGTATATGACATTTCAACTTTTCCACATTAACACTTATAATCATCAAAGAACGATTCTTTTTGTAAATGTTGAAATGTGATATAGGTAGTATTACGTGTTACAATGCGCAGATTTTTACAGCTTTACATCCGTCTATATATTCTTAACACTTTACGAACAGTTTTTTTGTATTTGCAAGTCGAAATTGTAGTCTAAATCAATTATGTTTTATATGAAGTGACTATGTGCCCCAACAATGAATTCAGTAACGCCCTTAATGTAAGAAATTTTAATAACATATTAAATACTTATGGAAAAACACTTACTGGACTATTTAATCTCGATGTCTGAATACGTATACTTCGAGTATAAAGTAGATAAATGCCTTCATCCAATACTTAAGGAAGATCTCTATCACCTATCATTAGGTATTTCTATAAGAAACAATAGAACAATACTCAAAAAGCATTCATTTCTAAATCCTTACCTATTGGCAAATTTAATTTTAATAGATGTAACTTTGTTCGTCTATATACCTAAAATGAAATACATATCATAAGCTGGGACAATGTAGCTGTTTTTTATAATAATTTAAAATTAAATTAAACCAAAATATCGTAACCATAAAAATATATATGCAGTATGGTTTAATTCCACAAAATTCCAAAAAGAAATAAAACAAGGTTTAGAAAACTGCAATATCTGCTTTTCAGAATTAGAAAAGCAACAAATCATTAATAAAAACCCACAAATACCTAAACTGTATGGATTAGTGAAGACCCACAAACAGAATATGCCAATAAGACCAGTTGTATCATACATCAATGCACCTAATCACATTTTATCCAAAAAACTGAACCAGATTATTAACACGATAGGTTACAAATCGAAATACTCTGTTAGAAATTCATTAGAATTAGTAGATAAGCTGCAAAACATACATCTTCCACCACATTCAAAACTTGTTAGTTTTGATATTTGCAACATGTTCTCCAGAATACCACCACAAGAATGTATTCCTTTATTAGATAGTTTCTTGATCAATAGTAATATAGAATTAGTTAAAAGGTTAGAGTTAATTCAATTATTTGACCTTTGTATAAGTCAAAATTATTTCACTTTTAATAACATAATTTATTTACAAAAGGATGGTTTACCTATGGGTAATTCTCTAAGTCCTCTATTAGCTAACATATTTATGGACAAGTTTGAAGATCGAATATTTGAATTAAACCTCTCTAAACACATTATCTTCTGGTTTCGTTATGTTGATGACATTTTAGCTTGTTTTGACAGTTCTTTTGAGGTTATCAATGAATTTTTAATTCTTATAAACAATATCCATCCTAATATAAAATTTACACTAGAAACAGAACAAAACAGGGCTATAAACTTTCTAGACTTAAATATCAAGATTAACGCAGACAATCTTTTTGAATTTTCCATATACAGAAAACCAACACAAACAGACATAACAATACCAAATGAATCTTGTCACCACAATACACATAAAATAGCAGCATACAGATCATTAGTACACAGAGCTTTAACTATTCCACTAACAAAATCAGATTTTAGCAAAGAGATATCAACCATTAAACAACTAGCACATGCAAATCATTATAATCCGAACATGATTGACACTTTAATTAAACAAAAAGATTATAGGTTAGCTATCAAAAGAATATATCCCATTGACAATAAAACAGAAGACACAAATTACATATCTATACCATATTTTGGCAAAATATCAGAAAAAATTGCACATATACTAAGAAAAACCAACAATTATAAAATAACATTTAAAACCAACACTAACACTTTTTCATTTTTATTTAATGCTAAAGACAGAACACATGATATCATGAAATCGGGCATTTACCGTTTAAATTGTTCTTTTTGTAGTTCGGTATATATTGGACAAACACTTCGAAATTTTGACATAAGATATAAAGAACACGTACGTCATTACAAAAATAAACATCCTGAAAAATCGAATTACGCCAAACACCTTTTAGAACAAAATCACACAATGACTCCTCAAAATAATATTAAATTCCTACATTTTTGTAATAACAAACGCAAATTAGACATTTTAGAAGCCTTTGAGATATACAAACACAAACTCAGGGTACCTTTAATGAATGAACAACTTGAGCTCAGTAATTCTCCGTTACTGGAAGTATTAGATGTTTAATTATGATTTTTATTATTAATTTTTATTATTATTATTATTATTTTATCTAGTTACCTATTTTGTATCTACCTTAGCGACGTGTTTGTTTATAATTATATTACCTTTGATAATGACAGCATAGCTGTCGAAACAATATTGTCAGGTATATTTTAATAAAACTGTGAAACTTTTAATAATCTTTATTTATTTCATGAATATTGTATAAGGGTTTTAGATAGCATTTTATTCACGCAAGAATGTTTAAATGCGAGAGCTTGCTCGAGCGTTTAATTTTCTTAAGTGAATAAAATGCATCTAAAACCCGTATGCAATACAATGTTTTATCCACAATCACACTCATTTAGAATCAGAATTGCCGAATTTTATCACTTATAATTACACGAGAGCTTTTTTTTGTCGAAGTAAACTTGACATTTCAATGAGAATTTTGTTGCCTGGCAATTTAACGAAAAAAACTGCCTCTGAAAAAATTACGAGTCCGTAGGACGAGTAATTGTTTCTGGCAGTTTTTTGAGTTAAATTGCCTAAAGGCAACAAAATTCGAATTATAAATGTCAAGTTTACTTCGACCCAAAAAAAAAGCTTGAGTGTAATTCGGTAAGACAATTTAATGAATACGTAAATCACCAAATTAACAAATAAGGTATAAATTAGTTTATTTAATTTAACGGAAAAGTACAATTGTTAAAAACACAATTCTTATAAACAACTTGATTTTCAGAACTTTCGTTTTTTTTTGTTAATAGTTTGCTGCATGCTGGTATTTTGAGCGGTGGTAGTAACTGTTTCCTGGATGGTAGTACGAATGGAACCAATGATTTCTCTATGATGTTCTTGATCTAACTGAAGGTACGGTTTTAATGACGATGGTTTGCTATGACCCGTAATTTTCACAAATTTTTGTTCACCTACACCACTCCTGGACAATTCAGTTACGGCGGCAGCTCGATTAGAATGGTTTGTAATTTTCACCCCCTTGACATCAAGTCCAATATTTTTCGCTGAAGATTTGGTCCATTTAGAGATTTCATTTGTCCCAATAGGAGAATTCTTATACCATCCTTTCGAATTTGTTTTTTGCCAGAAAGGATTTGGAGTTAAAAAAAAATTTTCACATGTGATATGGTTTCCCCGTCTTCCCATAATTTGTTTAAACAATCTTACTGGACATACACTTTCTTCTTCAGTGTTTGCAACCAACCATTTACTGTCGGCTAACTTCTGATTTCCTCCTTGTGCTGTCTTTGAAAACACTGGGTTATATTCAACTCTTCCGGTCTCTCGTCCACTGTTGTCTGTCTCGATTTTAAAATAAAATACCTTACAATTTTCTGCTTCTCCACCTCTCCAAGCTAATTCATAGGCAGCAATGTAATAGAATTTTCTTTGGAGGCCTACAGGTTCTTCTTCACTCCAGGACAGTGCCATTTCAAAAATTTCTTGTTTTGTGAGAGCTTTAGAACTCACCTTTCTTTTTTCTGGTATTGCTTGTAAAATTTTGCGTTTTGTGTCGCGGGCGTTTCTCGCTTTCTTAAACTGTATGTCCGTGAACGGATTAAAAACCCGTTTATAATCATTAAAGTACTTCTCCTGCAAAATTTTTGCTGAAGTGTTCCAAATCGTCTTGACTGTACTCTCTTTATAATCTTCTCCATTGTTCTTCTTCATGTTAAATGCCCAGTCACATAAAATAGAAGCTAACTTTTCAGTGGACGTTTCTTCAACGAGTTCATATTTTTTTTCCTCACAAAACAGCGTAAATTGTCGCCAAATTGACGTTGTTGAATTCACAGTATTGCGAGGCACATTATTGTTGATGGCTTTTTCAATTTCTCCACTCGAAGACTCTCCAAATCGCAACATTTTCACAGATTAGATACTTTTCTGACAACGCAAGATTGAGAAAAATTTGTTTACAATTTTGGTTGTTATGCAAGGGTTGCTAGAGACCGATGATGCAGACCTACTAGAATCAGACGCTTTCAAAAGTTAGGTTCCGTTTTGTCGCTGGAAAAGTTTGGGCAAACTTATTTCGCTGTCATAATGACAAAAACACCGCAGCTTATGAGATTTTTTGTGTATGAATTAAATTGTCAAAAAATTATTTGACATTTTACTGCGACGGCGGATGTTACCTTGAAAATCATTATTCGTGTTCCATTTGTCGTAGTACCTTTGCTTTACTGGTTGCTAGTGTGTTCAACAATCATTATAATTCCATGTGTTTTATGTATAGAAACCCTAGAGTTTTATAAACCACATTATACGTTGGCAAGGAGTTCAATTATTACCTTATTATATAGTGATTGTGGATAAAAATATTTATACTTGTTTATAGTTTACATGTTCTTTTTAATGCCTATTCTTGCAGGTTTTGAACCATTCCTTGGAATCTATTTTGATTGATATTTTTGTTTATATCGTTATTTCACGTAGAATGTACATTAGCGCTCATTAGATAAGTTTTGATATTGCAGATTGTTAGTGGAAATTACTGATGTTGGATTATTTACAAAATTGAAAATATGCTTTCAAAATGTGATTAATGTTACTCAAACTCAATACCCAACATGCACTTTCGTTCTCTGCTGCCTGTAGGAATCCCATTGATTAAGATCTGAGGCAAGATTAAAATACACAATAGTCCTTTCTACTCACGCTGAATCGTTGAGTCTTTTATCTCACTATTTATACCCTCTAATAGTTAGTAGTGTATACGTATTTGAATTTTTTGTTTATAGGCAAACTACTGCTGGACAATTTATAGGTTCAAACAATGAAACAGTGTATAATATTGATTCAATTTAGATAATACGTGTGCACCTATGTTTTAAGAATTTAAACAGGAAATAAAGATAACAACAAAACATCTAATTTTATTTTACAAACTAATGCAAAATATTTAATGTTACCATGTAACTTGTTATGTGTTTTTAAGTCATTAAATCAAAAGCAGGTTTTAGTTAGCAGTTCTATACTTTAATTTCAATATAGTAGCAAATAATATTGTTGTTACAAAAAACACATTATTTATTTTGTTTTTATAACACTCGATTCTGAGTTTTCTAAAAAAATATGTGCCATTTATTTCAATTAAAATAATTAAAACTTTAAATTATTAAAACTTTTATCCCTAGATGAAAACATTCCTAATTACCTAATTCCTGATTTGCAAAAGTCAAAGAAACTTCATTAAACATAGATGAAATATAACTATACCTACATATATACAAATATTACGTTACGGACATTTAATAAAACTTGGCTGGTTTTAAAATATATATTGAAGTAGCTTTAAACAAAATCATGGGCAAACATATTAAGAAATGCCAAAATGTGCAACTAAAAGTAACAAAGCAATAAAACAATAAAATTTTATTACCGATCGGTAAACAAATCTGTAAATATCGGTATTATTAGGTTCTGCGAAAAAGATTTTTGCTTTCATGAGGATGCATAAACAGAAATATTAAGAACTTCAACATCTACTTATTTTAATAACCGTTAATTTGCTTTTGTTGGATAGTCATTGACATAAAATAAAGCTAAGCAAAATATCTTCAAATGTTTAGAATTCTTTGTTTTTGATTTATATTTATAATTAACTGAATTGAGAATAGTTTGTTGTTTTGAGTAAAATTAAATGATTTTTAAAGCTGCCTTTATTAATTAGTAGTGCACAATGTTTGCTTATGATGTTCACAACTATGGAGTATATTCTAATCTCAGTTATTTTATTGTTAATATGTCAATAATATAAAGTCTTATTAATGTAAGCTCCAAAATATGAAATAAATTATATTAATCATGCAATAATGGCAATTGCACTAGATGTTTGATTATATCATGCAATGACTAGAAAGTTTACACATTTTCCCTTAATCCCCGTCAGTATTCCATAATTCACGAAGATTGGAAAGGTTTATTATAACATCTAAAAGTATTTGTAGTTAGACTTTAGGCAAGGCAAATGCAACAATCCGAGGTAAACAATAAAAAGTTAAAAACTGGCATCCAAAACTGTAAGGTGAATTATTCAAAAATTTTGCATAAGCTTCCATACTGTATATAAATAATAAAGCAAAAGGTAAACAGGCACCCATAAATATGGCATCACTGGAGTGGTGCCACTTGGTCGAAGTTTATATAATTATTATACAAATGGGTGCCAGTTAACCAGTTAGTATGTTGGGTGCGAGTTTAACATTATATATCTTTTAGACAGTATAAAAGAATATTGCAGTTTTTCAACTTACTTTTTCTTTACTACTTGCGATGAGTCAATTGGTGTAAAATATACACCATTATCTCAACTCTATCAAGTGGGTGCTACTTTGCCGGAATATGTGTTGGGTGCTACACTGATAGCTTGACACGTATATATATATATATATATATATATATATATATATATATATATATATATATATATATATATATATATATATATATATATATATATATATATATATATATATATATATATATATATATATATATATATATATATATATATATATATATATATATATATATATATATATATATATATATATATATATATATATATATATATATATATATATATATATATATATATATATATGCTACCAAGGAGTAATTTTTTGGAAATTATACTTGTAACATATATAGCTACATAAAACATGCAGTCTCTGTACACAAAACTTGAATCAATAATTTATTGAAATAATGGGTGCCCTTTTTTATATTTTGATATTTTGGGACACTGATTTTAGAAATAAAAACCAATTAATCATAATGCATTTTTTTCTGTGCGTCGTGCGTTCTCTTACCGAATATAGCCTCGTGCATTGATTCTGCCTGGAAATTTTGACTTCGTGCATTTCTGCAACGTAACTGCACTCCACTCCGTGTCGTGCAATTAAGACGTTGCAGAAATGTCACTCAAAAAATTTCCGGCAATAATCAATGCACTTGTTATATTATAAGTGAAAATTTTCAATCTCAGCAAACTATTATCTAGCAATAACACACTACGTGTGGTTTCTGACAGAGCCATGATTGAGAAATGCATAATATAAAATAATTTATTGGTATGCAGTGTGCGTTATCGCAAACGCAAGATGTGCTATTGTTTTATTGTCGTATTTACATTTGCCACAATCGCAATCGCCGCATCCGGTTTGCGGTGCGTGCGATTCCCGCACCGCACGCACCGCAGATATCGTATTTACCTAGGACATAGCGTAAGGCTGTCTCGCTCGCACTCACGCGTCTGCATAAGGCTATCTCTCCGATTTGACTTATGTCAAACGTGTTTTATGGTCTGTCGCTTTGTGTCCACAGCTTTGTTATTTTACTTTAAATGGTTATTTTTATTATGCAACTTTATGCAAATCTGGCGGAAACCTACCACCCGCAAACACGTCTGTATTTATCGTTTTTATTTATATACCAGATGATTTTCTTTAACATAGCAAAGCGGCAATCTTGTTATTATACTGTTACTATACTGCGCGAGGACGCTAAAACCACCACCGCAAAGTTCCCTTCTCAGTATATTCAAAGGGACCTTCCATAGCAGTTATACGCTTGTTAAAAATACTGTAAGGAATCCGTCGCTGGCTCTTGGACTATAAAGCCTTATAGACCAATGACACACTAACACTTATATTTCAGGCAGCTTTTTGGCCATGGTTTTTTATATGAGATTTTGACCATTTCAGATGGTCTCTAAAAATACTTTACCTTAAAGAGTAGGTAGACTTCAGTTAAAATTGATTCAGTTTTAATTTCCATCTTAGTTTTGTTAGTACATCAAAGGACAATTAAAAAAATAAATTAATAGTACAACATTTTTTGGTTTTAGCTTGTTCTGTATCTCTCTCTATCCATCTTGCATGTGAAAGTTTGGGTTTGAATATTTTACATTTATTTTTAGTTTTAATTTAAGTATATTAATGTACAAATTTCATTATTCTCTCAAAATCAGTTTCGGCCACTGTTTGGTGTGATTGAACATGGTATAAATGAAACTGATTTAGCTTAATGAATTTTGACACTGGTGGTCATTCTATTTCTAAATCTCTAAATTTCTTATGCTGATCTGTGATCTTCCACAATTGTTAGAGTTTTAGGAAAATACCGTTTAAGTAAAGTATAAACAAGGCAACTTTCAGTAGCCTTAAAGGTCTGCTTAGAATGTCTTCTAATACCTAGTCTAATAGAGCAATCCTCTTAGCAGGAACTTGAGATCCAAAACATCAAAAAGTCTGATCTTAAAAAGGTAATTAAAAGATACATTTTTCTATTGTGTATTTGTTTTCAATATTCCACAACATCTTTCACAGAGTATGTAGTACTTACTATTCGGCGGTTTTAGATTCTGCTGCTTGAGAATATAAAATAGATTTATGCAATTATTTAGCGCTCTGAGATGGTACTATTTGATGTTCAACACTTTGAGCTTACGTTAGTTGAGTACAGTACCTTGACTTATCCAATCTAATATTATAATAAGTTAAACTAATTAATGAAAAATATTAATAGAGCACAGTAACTCAGCATATCAAACATGGCAGAAGTGAAATTCCCCCAAAAGTATACTACAAGCCAATAGAATATTCGACACTTATCCGGCTGGCCACAATATTATTGTTTGGTGAGCTCTAGTTTAGAAATTTGAGCTGACTGACGACTTGAAGTGAGCCTGGTTAAATGTGGTTTCTACATTTATACTATGCTGACATGCAATTTGTAGTTGTAATGTGGCAAAGTCGCTTGAGTAACAAAGGCGCGTGTGAAGGTTTACCGATTCATCTAAACATGGCGAGGTCGCGTTTATCGGCCGCGTTTATCGAGCGTGCAGGCCTATTGGCTCTTTTTGCATGGCTAAATACAATACCATGCATCAAGCACGCGATAGTGTGTGGACATTGAGTGTTTGTGATCTATTCTGGAAGCATACCCGTATATAATGCAAGTGTTCGTTTGTATCACCTTCACAGCAGCAACTAGTAGATGTTTACGAATGATACACAGTGTCTATTTTTAGCACTAGGCTTTATATGGTTTTGGATTCCATTCTGTACGTGAGCAGCCTGACCAATAAATGATATTTATTGGTGTACTAAGGTAGTTTGAAAGCGGTAGGGTGGGCGCGGCCGTTTCGACGCGAGGACAGTTTGGCTCCGGACAGTTCGACGCAAAGACACCTCGGCGCAGGTACACTTCGGCCCCGGGACACTTACGCGCAGGCACACTTCGACGAAAAGACAGTTCGGGGCATATAAATTTTCCCGCGGCAAATTAGTGTAAAACTTTCGGAGTTCTTTAAACAAAACTTTTCTTAGGGCCATTAGTCTAATTGTTTGGGACAAGCTAACCTATTATCACAGTAACCTTTTTTTATTTTTATGTACACATATACACCCTCTTAATTCCACAATCTCGCTTGGATTGGTTAATAAGCACTAAGTAGTATTCATTTATAAGTGTTACTAATTGAGACAAAATTTGTGAAGTGAGACACGAATTTATCAGTGGCACGATATTCAATGTTAATATCAATTTTCTGTCATTTAATTGGTTTTATATAATTTTTGATTTTTTAAAAGTTATATTAACAATATCAAACATGATATCTTATAAACAATAAGGGATTTATAATAAACAAATTGAATTCTTATTACAAATTATTCCCTTATGCAGAGATATGCAAAAGAATTTTGATTTTAATGTTTTAGTAGCCTAGAAAAATGAATTTTTCTTAAATCTGGCAGTACATACGAGCTTTTGTGATTGGCAAATATTGAGTTTTTTCTCATCCTACCGTATTTATCGAATACTGTATTCCATCCATCATACTGCATTTATTATCTGTAGGTACCTACAAATTTTGTTCATTACAATAATACTAGACAATTTCTCGCGTGGAAGTGTCCCTGCGCCTAAGTGGTCCGCGTCGAAGTGTACCGCGCCGAAATGTCCGGCTCCGTTTGAAGGCGCTTCTTATATCTTGTAATGAAATAAATACTCAAATACCGACCATATGGCAATCTGATTTACTGCACTTTAATTATTCGAAGATTTGACATTGGGCACATAAGATTTGCAATTTGATATACCTATGTGACTATATACATGTAGGTTTCTGGTACAAATGTTTAAGAAAAACTGATTTCCAGATGCGTATCTTCCGTGAACACTGAACAACTTTTCTTCATCCAGAACAGTTTCTATAAATCAATTATTACACTAAGTTATTAATAAATAATTGTGTTAACAATTTTTTAAAACAATTCACAATAGTTTAAGCAACAACATAAAAAAGAATGCAAAAAATTAATTGTATCATCTTAACGTCTTTTACGTCTTGCTACCACTGCCATTCTTCTCTTTCTTTTCATAGGCGTAGATCAATAAAATTATTGACCTTGGGCGTAGATCAATTGTAGGTAATTATCCCTACATACATATACAATTATGTACAAGTTTTAGGACATATACTTTACAAATACGAAAGCTGTTATATAAAACTTGCTACGCCACTGACAAATTCTTTAATTAACTTTGTTTATTTTAAATAGATCTCTTTTTACTTTATATTTTTGCTGCATGGTTAGTCCAAACCCACCATTTTCAAGCGTCCATTTGTGTTACACTGTACTATTCCAGATTAAATTGCTTCGCTTCCTTGATATAGTGGTTTTAGGCTTACCTAAAATGCACGTCTCTATTAATAACTGTAAGTGCCCGGTTTCAAATTTTAAAGCCCGACAAAATAATTCATCAATAAAGCACGAGCTTGTTTATGCTGCATAGTAATACTAAGAATGGACACTTGAACTTGAAATAAATTTAAGGTCTAATAATAGCTATAAAACAAGTCTGATTTATGAAAGAATATCGGAATATATTATCTGATTTTTAAAGTAAACATTTAATTTCCTAATAAGACAAGTTAATTAGATAAAAGGGCGATTTTTATTAGTGTGGACGGCTTTGGATTCAATTTAACAAAAATAAACATGACCATTGGGCTTTATAAGAAATTGCAGTATATGAATTCTAATAATCTGCGATACAAAGCGTGGCACCCCCGGGTAATATTGCAATCGTAATTATGACGCATTATTGTGACTACATTAAGTAAACATTTTAATAATGAGAAACGGAAATTATGTAAATTAATCTTAAATTAAAGGACGATTTTTAGATTAAATCGAACTTTTTATAAATCAATTAAAACAGAAAACAGCATCGAATTTTTCTTTTGATGAATTTTTCACATGATAACAAGAATGCTTACGTCATTGATATCATTATTTACAAAGACATGACCCTAACCAATATTCCTTTTCTTAATGCGACTTCTCGGAATTATCATTTGACTGACTGACCTCATAAAATTATATTGTAAATAAAAGATGATCAGTTTGCAGGTTGCTGTACCAGCAACGTAAAGATAACACTATATTTAACGGTGTCTCCTAACCACACATTGTATTTGACTAATTGCTAATACGTATTTCGGTAACAATGTTACTTTTTTCTCGGCGTAAAACTGTCTGAATAGAATTATAAGTTGTTATAACCCTCCTCTGGGTGCATTTTTAAAGGGCCAATCAAAAACCATGCAAAGCAATTTTAAAACAAACATGCAACTAAGGATAAATATACATTTTTATACATGAAGGAAAGAGAAAAAGAAAAGGAAGCTTAACAAATACTTTCATTACTCCCACATGTTGCAAACCGAGGGTATCTTGACTTAAAGCAGTTTAAAATTGTTGGTTTTAAAAATTGTCCCTGCTATTCGTAAAACATTTAACTTTTACTGAAAATGTATCCCACCCAGCAAAATTAATTATGTTTTTATGTTTTTAAACTGTTTTTGTCAACTTTTCTCGGTTTTTATATCAGTGTTAATAGTATCGAATTATCTATATTTCCTGGCTCTTTGTTTAATAAATTCTTGTTCTTTTTAATAAAAATACTTTCATATGCATCACGTTCTCTGGCTGAATGAACATTTTTAAGTAATTCCGATTTTACATGTATAATCGTCATGTATATGTTTAGTTTTTCTATGCGTTTGTATTTAATAATAATAATAATAATGATTATAATAATAATAATAATACTTATTCCATAATAAGTACATAAGTGTGACACATAGTACATAATATAGAACCTCAAGCATTTAAAATCCGCTATGTGTTCTTTGAACCTAGTCAAAATTGATCTTTTTGTCTTTCCAACGTAACTCATATTACAACCATTGCATTCAATTTGGTATATTCCCGATTTAAATTTTTTATCAGTTTTATCTTTTGGATTGCCTAACAAGTTTTTTTAAGAATTATTTGATGTACAAGATACTCTCATGCCCTCGTTTTTAAATACACTATTCAAACTACTTTTGGTAATTTGGTGAAAAGGTGATAGTATAAATTACACAAAAAAATGTTCATACTTTTCAATAGTAAAAAATTCTTTTTGAAAAAGTCTCCATTGAGGGCGAAATGTAGAAAATTTCATATACCGACTGTCTTATAATAAACGCACGACACTGTAACTGTCACTGTTATTAATAATTTGATTTTGAGCAATATTTATAATAATTAGGTACCTTTAAGTTATGTTATTATTTATTATTATTTTATTTCACTAGGTAATAAAATTTTCCATTGTTTTGTATTCCATTGACAGCCTTAGTGTACTGTCTAGAGTGCTGGACTTTCACCCAAGCGGCCCCCGGTCGATTCCCGGTGCCGGCAGATCTGGTTAAGGTTTTCTGCAGTTTTCCTTAGCTGTGACACAAATGTGGGATTTGCGCTGTTCCATCTGTAAGTCGGCTGCAGCCGCATTTAGGGCCTACGTAATAATAATAGTCGCCCCCTCCCTCCCGCACAAGCTTATAGCTTCTGGGGCCTGATTTCCAGGCTATGGGTTGTAGCAATTATTATTATTATTATTATAAGGCACACTTTAATTTTGTTTATAAAGCGAAATTCATTCCCAAAGGCATTCTGTTGCAATAAATCATTTAATTCAGAAAAAATTCTCGATCAGAATGAAAAAGACATATGTATTACTATTTGAAGAAAAAAAGTTAACTGTCGTTTGTCAGAAATGTCAATCTGAAAATATTTAGAAAGAGGCTGTTTTGTAGTCTTTAGAGCCCTATGTTGTTTGGTTTTTGAATTATTGAAATCGGATTGTTTATAACCAGTTACAGCGTCGTGCGTTTTTTAACAGCCTGTATATGTTTTATTAAAGGCTGCCAGCCACAAAATAAAAGAAAACGGAAATTTATTTCTAAAATTTAAAAATAAAACATTAAAACTTCATTTTGTAGGACATAACACACCCTACTGTATGTGCTAAAAACATTTGCATTTTTTCTTCGAAAACTATGCTTCTGAGAAAAAAATAGTAAGGGATTTTTTGTTTGTCTTATAGATGTCTAACTACTTACCGCGTTTGATGTACTCCTTATGGGACACCCTGTATATAAATATGAAAATGACACTTCAAGTAACAAATGGGTAGAATTCTATATAGAGTGTTTAACATTTTTCTTAGAGTAATAACTAACATGTAGTTAATTTGGTTATTGCATTTTGAATATCCAATATTGCACTATAATAACACACCTCTAGAGGCTTAGTACAGATCTTTTGTTTTCAATTGTTTTGGGTTACCTTTATTATATTGTAACATTCTTTTTAAATAATACTAAAAGTGCTGTTTTAATCGTTAAAATATTTACATTAACACTAATTATAAACACTATAATTATAAACTGTAACGAACTTAAACTAGATTATTTACAGACTGTTTATTTACAATATTTATCTTTTACATTTATCTTGTACTACACGTTTATATGCTACTAATTTACGATGCGTGTATTCATTTAACTCATTGGCTAATAATAATCCATTCTTCCTTTGCGGCGCGTTATATTATATATATATATTATATATATACATAACCGTCTCGTATGTTCGCTGCCCATGTATAGAGGCTTTCCCATTCATTACAATATAGCAAAAACAGACAAAGAAGAAGAACTCTATACTTTTTCTTGTTTCTAGTACTTGTCTAATCGAAGAAAACTTTTCTTCAATAGTATATATGTGCTAAAACTAAAAAACATCCTTCTACGGACAAACCTAAACGAAGGCTCGACGGGTATTAAAGATAAAAATTGGAAATCTCACTTCTAATTCCATTTCATAACATTGGATATCTTTCGATTGTTACTCCCTGAACCCGCATCTAAATCTGGATTTGAAGAAAACATAAAAATTAAGTAATAAGAGTTTTGTGAATCATGGCAAGCTTTAGAATCAGACCTGTTACCGTATTATGGATAAAAAGAAGTTTAAAATATCTTTTCCTTTTTAGTGTGTGTGTACAAGGGCTATCATCCCGAAACTGCTAATAAAAAAGAATAACACGTAGTAATTGAAAATGTCAAAACCAGTATATTTTTGCATAACCCCCTTGTAATATATGCTTGAAAACATTACAAAGTTGTGCTTGTTCGGAATTTAAAGCACGATATTAACGTAAAAATTCTCGGAATTCTTATGCAATAAATTGCTTGTCTTAAAAACTCTGCAAAATTCTTGTACAGTATCGTGCAAAATATCATATTACTTTAGAAGAAAAGAGCACCTTATTATTTTATATAGTTCATAACTACCCAATTCTTTTCGTTTTCAAATTTCAAACAAACTATCTTCGTATATAATAAAACTAATTAAAAGTTTTAATTTGAAAAATGTTTTCAAGAAACTGCTCTATGAATCTGTTTAAATTTTTACCGGAAGCGTAAGCTGTTGAATGTTTTGGTCTGAAAGCAAAGTAGCACGAAAATTCTATGTGATTGTAATTTTC
Organism: Agrypnus murinus; assembly: GCA_929113105.1. Classification (NCBI taxonomy): domain Eukaryota; kingdom Metazoa; phylum Arthropoda; class Insecta; order Coleoptera; family Elateridae; genus Agrypnus; species Agrypnus murinus. The sequence continues at coordinate 35,530,832 of OV816025.1, read as the reverse complement.
ATTGGGTTTTTTCCTCACTTAACATAATCACTTCTTTAAATTCACCCTCTTTCTTCCGTTTTCAGTATTTATTAAGGGGTCACAGACCTTACCCTGTATCGAATGGAAAAAAAACATCAACTTTTTCTTCTATTTTTAGCATGAGTTGCCTTTCTTAACCTGTGTGAAAAGTGAAATGGAACATTTTGCAATAATACGAGTAATTAAAATTAATAACTCTTTTACGGTCTCATTTTATGAATGATTTGCATTGGGGATATGCAAATAATGAGAAGTTTAGAGAAAATGAGGAAAGGCGATAATTGAAGACTTGTTAGAACTTAAAAAGTAAATTTAACGTCAATTACTTTGGGGGTGCTATAAGATAATTTGTATGCATTATCCAACGTTCTTGCGTTAAATTTGAATGTTAAATTCATTTCACGTTAATTCCCATCCTACACATTTCTCATATAGAACTAAGGAAAAGTTTTTGTTATGTTATTAGTTACGAGTTTGGTTTTCCCGGTTCGATGTCTTTAAAAGGCAAAAGTTTTCGCAACTAAAACAAGTTTATTGGACAAATATTTCCTTAACTGGCAAATTTAAAATAAATTCCAATCCAATTTTCTGAAAGTCATGATAATATAAAATGAAATGGAAAAGTTTGAAATAATCTAAATAAGTTTAAGCAGTTAAAGCAAACTCACAGACGCAAATTGTTTTTTTTTACATTTTACAGTTTAATACAAGTTTTAATTCGGTTTAATGATAATTATTCTATCATATTGTCAAAACAACATTCTTCAATCAATTTGACAAAAATATCACACTAAACATACCAAAAATAATCAGTTTTACAAATCAGAGAAAATCAGGTTTACTATACATTGAATATAATTAAAATAGTGAAGTTTAGTTTAACAATGATGACGTATGGAAAAATGTCATGTTTAGTAAAACCAATAATAGATCAATTATACTAATTGGCTAATGAAGGTAAGATAGTAATTTAATTAAATGTTGTAGTTATGGCTGACTGATTATTATTAGTAGGATACATATTGATATGATATAGGGGGATGGTATTGTTATATAATGTCAATAAGAAAAAAGAAAGCACCACGTTCGGGCCTTATGATATGATACACTGAGATGGGAGCTTAATAGTAATGTTGGGAATAATAAACCCTCCAACACTTGATGAAAGATGAAAGGTTATAAATTCCAAAATAAATTTATTATTGTTGAAATTCACAAACACAAGATCATGGTAAAACAGTCTGAAAATATACACAACTAAATATCACTTACCTTTATAATCAAAAAAATTCACCGGCTATAATTTCTAATCTGGAAAACAAGTTCCATAAATGTATGAGACAAAATCAGGCGGGTCGCTAATTAATTAGGAAGCTATTTAAATTAAATCTGTAAAACATTGTTAATGGACCAGCCACAAATAAATACACAAATAAAATTCTTTTTAAACCTTTAAATGGATAACTTTATTTATGAACACACATAAGAAGTAAAAATTTAAAATTCACTGGAGAGAAACGAAAACAATCATTAACATCTTAAATTTAAATTAATTAAACAAACATGAAACAAAATCTATTAAATCTTGGTGTCAAATAGATTTAACAAAATAAAAATTAAGAAACATTCGAATTCTCTTTGTCCTTTTTAATTCTTATCTGATCAATCCATCAATCTTAAATTACCATTATAAAAAAATTAAAAATTGAAAATTATTTTAATTTTAAAGGGAGCGTATTATGTTCCTACCGGTAGGTAATAAATTTCTGGAAAAAACTGTTCTTACCGGTAGGCGTTTTGTGTTTCTTTAAAAATCCACCTATCGGTAGGTGAATTCTTTTTAAATACTTTGTCACCTACCGCTTTACCGATTTGTTATATTAACTATTTATATAAAGCTTAAAGGAATTGTACTGTCTGAAATAAAAAAACAAAAACAGATTTTTTTTCTCAAAGATATGTAAATATATTTTGTATACTGTACCTATTACAAAAATAATATATTATGGAAATATCTTATAGTATCACCAAAATAAACGACTATTATAAGCTGACCAGACGTCCCGCTTTTGGCGGGACAGTCTCGCTTTTGCTTCACCTGTTCCGGTGCCCATAAAATCTTCAAAATGTCCCGCTTTCCATGGTTAATCATGATTTGACGAACATAGACAGAAAAACAGTTACATTACGTTTATTGGTTAAAACAATAAACGTAAATGTAAACTTCTTAATTAATTTTCTTCTAACTTCTGAATTGCAGTAAACTATATTCAATATTGGTATGCAACGGATCTATATTTCTCTTAAAAAAATAGATATCATTTACTTAATTTAATTTGACCGTTATTATATAATTATATAAATAAATATCGTACACTTTATTTGGGTTTAAATACAAACGCTGAGTTAACATTAACTACAAGAAATCACCGTAGTTGCATCTATATAATGCCAATCACACTTATTATCAAACAAAAATAAAATCTGTAATAGAGGGGATGCCCACTCAACTAAAAACAGCTGTTCTTGGCAATGACGAAGACATGAAAAAGATGTATTTTTTACGTATTAATTATAACGCGCCAAAAATATACCGATAGGCACGTAACTATAACATTCGATTAAGCATCACTTTGGAATATTAATTATGGCATGCAAAAACGATTCGAGGCACTAATTTTCATATGAATTTTTATTCCAGCGCTACTTCGGCAAAAACATCTGGCTACCGGTAAGCATAAACTATATGTAAATGTTGCTGCCTCTTCTTCTAAGTTTTTTCCGATTTTTCCGTAAAAGTAATTTCGGAAAAGAAAAGCAGTTAGCGTTAGCTGAAGGACTGTTTGAATTTTATACTATTTATAAAAATCAAAGTTTTCGGTCAATGGATTGCACATCTAAAAATCATTCAAAAATTGTTCGAAAAGCTTACTTAATATTTATGAGGGAATATTATGAATTATTTATGAGGGAGGGCATCCCTAATGTACCGCCTTATCGATTCTGAAGAAATTTAGCCACCTTAGACCACCTTATTAGCATTTAGAATTAACACATAACCATTTTTTTGAATGAAGCCTGATCAATAACAACACATGTTAAAAGAAACAAACTAAGCAACTGTTACATTTGGCTGCTTTTGTCTGACAAATTTTACTGCATTCTAGTTTTGAAATAAGCATGTATAATTTAATTAATTTAAAAATATGTCAAAATGACCCATGTATGTAGTTACGTTACGAAAATGTATTCGTGATTAGGTTTTGTTGTTGAATTAGGTTAAGTTTTGGTAGGTGAAAAATTATTTAAAAAGAATTCACCTACCGGTAGGTGAATGTTTAAAAAACACAGAGCACCTACCGGTAGGAACAATTTTTTTCAAAAATTCGTTACCTACCGGTAGGAACATAATACACTCCCAATTTTAAAATTATTTGGCGCCGCACAAAAAAAAATAATCACCCTAACTTGAAGATTAGCAGATTCCTGTTATAGTTGGTAAAATTACCTGCTTATTTGTAAAGAGGATCAGCACATTCCAGATCATCCTTCAAATTGATTTTATTTGTAATTTATGAAGATAATTATAATTATTAAAGGTGCAACATGTATCTTCCATGACGTGAGTACATAAAATAACTCGGTTATTTGCAGCAAGATTCTATTACCTTCCTTTAATTCGTTTCATTCAAAATAAGTTCCTTCAATTTATGAAATCAGTCTGTACACCAAATCAACACTTCACTTTTGTTTTATTTCACTTTTAGTTCACTTTGATTGTTCATTATAATTATTATTAATTAAATTATTAAGAACTTAAAAAAATTAAGAACAAGATGACATTTGTCATAATCTCACTTTGTTGACAGTTAAAGTGACGTAAAATTCACCAACATAACCACGAAATTTTAACAAAATAACATACAAACTGACATGACTTCCGCTCTGTATGGAAATTCAAGAGAGAGTAACCAAATTTTCGTACTGGTTTTATATAAATTTATAGTGATTTTCCTAGTTCGCAACTAGATTAATTTAGTAAGTTACTAGAAACAAAAGAGTGTCTTTTACACTAACATGTTCATAACCACATTGTTAATAATAAATTAAACTAATTGTTTAAATAAATGTTATAAAATGAAAGATGAGAATTTTTCCTTTATTTTGATACCTCACATGGCTATCAAAATGCAGATTTAGAGTTTTGTTTAGTGTGAATTAATCCTCAACATATTTAATGCAAAATTTTATTGTTTTCAAATAAAAAATTGTAAAATCCTTCTTTCGCCTTGAAGATAGGCAACACATCGTGCATACATGTACTTCGGGATGCCTATATCATCCAATATACATACTAATAATAAGAACATTTATAACATAAAAACATATGAAAGATAGATCGTATTCAGAAAGATATATGAAATTATATTATAAACAAAGAGTAAGTTGAAAATGTGTAAGAATGGTCAGATAAATGAAGACTGTTAATTAATTTTAAATAAATAGTTTGAATAATTTCAATCTAACATATAAAAAATGATATCGTATCAATAGAACATTCTCTTCAGGAGCATCATCGAGCACGTTCTCGTAATAGTTGTCGAGAATTTTCAGAATAATAGAGCACAAACTAGCATAAACAAGAACGTCAAAAATCGAAACTAAACGATTTTAAATCGCATCCTCGCGCAAAGTGTACACGAGTTACTCGCAGTTGCTATCGGCGTCGGGTGTTCAAAAGGCAGACTAAACACAACCTTGCCTACTCTTACCTACTTTCAGTAGTTGCACTGCATTTTGGAAACATGCGGCGTTTTTTTAATAAGCATAGTTTTCACAATTTATGCGTGCGAAAGCGTTGACAAGAAATTTGGGTACCACCCCTTCTGTTTTTTGCGCTAATTATATATTGCGATGTTATGAAATTAGCATAATTAGTTTTCTCATTAATAAAAATAATAATAAAGGACTTTTTAAGTTTCTGATACTGCGGGAAATATTAGGAATCTCTTTTTATAATAATTCTCATGCAAATAAAGACAATTAGAGAGATACATACATACAACATAGAGAGATGAGATATGCAAACGATACCGTGAATTAATTTAATTCGCGCATGCATATAAAAAATGAGCTAGGCAAATGAGAAATGAGATATGCAAATGATACCGTGAATTAATTTAATTCGCGTATGCATGTGAGATATGAGATATGTAAATGAGAGATGAGATATGCAAATGATATCGTGAATTAATTTAATTTAATTAAATTAGATCAATTAATTTAATTCGCGCATTTAATTCGTGCATTTAATTAGATCACGCCTCATTTGAATATTAATTAGATCGCGGATCATTTGCATAAAACGAGTGGGGATGTAACGCAAGCGCGGTGAGGTCACGCGCTAGACCGCGAATGACCTAGAAATTGACCAAAAATTCTATCTTAGACCTTCATAAGAAATAACATGGGATTTTGCGCTAGAACTCTTGTTGCATATCTACTATTTGCAGAGAAACCTAACTGAATCATTTTTTCAAGTAGTAGTTTATGATTAACTTTATCAAAACCTTTCGAGAAATCCGTATAGACCTATCAACCTGACTCCGCCTATCAAACGCATCTACTGTAAATCGTGTAAAAGTACATAAATTAGTGGCTGTTGACCTGCCCTTGAAAAACCCATGTTGACGAGAATTAATTTTATTTTTTAACTGAAAGTAAAGATCGTCAAATATCATTCTTTCAAATAGTTTTGAAAACACATCCAATAGAGCTACTGGTCTATAGTTTTGCATGTAAGATGGTTGACCGCTTTTTAAAATTGGACATATCTTGGATAATTTCCATGCTGACGGAAAAATTCCTTGTTGAAGAGAAGCGTTAAATATTTTGTGCAATGGTTTTACTAACCATTCTTTGCAGCCTTTAATCACATAAACTGGAATTTCATCTGGCTCTACTGATTTTTTATTTTTTAATTTCATTATACCCTGTAATTTGCTCTTCTGAAATAGTTCCTAAGTTTATAATATTTTCATTTATTCCAAAGTTACTTTGAATTTCTGAAATTAAAAATGGAGATGGAGAGGTTTCATAGACACTTTTAAAATATTCAGCAAATCCCTTCGTTATTTCTTCGATACCTTTATACACTTCGGATCCAGAGTTCATTGATAGTGGAATAGAAGTTGAGTTCTTTTTACTCTTCATATAGTCCCACAAGAAATTATTATTAACATTCAAATTATTTTAAATATTTTCAATGTGTTTTTGATATGCACTTCCAATTTCGCGTTTTAACACCCTTCTAGTTTTTTTAAATTTATTGTTATTAAAAACAGTTGGTTTATTATGAATCAGCCTTTAATCAGTCTTTAACGTACCACGTACAAATTTTGTTTACGGAAAAACAGTGCGGATTACAATTTTCTTAGAATTAGTCACCCGACTAATCTGCTTTGGATGTTTATTATTTTTAAACAACGGCTGTCATCATCAGTTTGTTTGTTTGATTTTCTAAAACAAGGTCAAGATCCAGCTGCGATTATACTTAAGCAAGGTTGCCAGATATGGCAATGGCTTTTTCTAAATTACTCGAAAGCCTATTAACATAGAAAAAAATTTAATAAGACTTTTTTGTTCCTTTTGGTGTCTTCTATCACCCCTTAACATTAATGCGTTCTAATTCATGACACCCTGTATAATTTATCTGAGTCTCTTCCAGCCTTCTTCCACGACTTCCAGTCTATAAAAATCTCTCTAAAAATCATCATCAAGAATTTTCTTAATAGCCTGCGTTTTGTAAGTATGGGATTCTCTCTTCCTTAGAGCTGTTAGATGAACTGGCTTGAGTTTTAAGAAAACTGTTGTATTTAAATGCTTCGCAGTATTAAACTAAAATCGTCTACACGTGTTTCGGCTGTTGAGCTTTTTCTCGAGGTCTTCTGGAGACTTGCTTTTGTGCAAGCTCTCAAGAAAGGCCTCAACAGCTGAAACATGTGTAAAGCATTTTACTTTAATATTTAACGATAACAATCTGAATATTTTTCCTTAAATAATTAACCCAATCTTTTCAGCTTGAATTCAACTTTTATAACTAATCTGAATGAATATCTTAATTATCTGCTACTCACTTATGTACTTATGTATTTTTTTAGATATTACTAATTGTATGTTATATAGTACATTGTTACGCTATTACTAATTGTTTTTAAAATTATTTCAAGTTTACGACAGCACGTAATTCGAGAAAACCGAACAGGATATTTGAAATTCTAAACTCGTTTATTCCAATACAATATGCCAATGATCCTTGTGGTTGTGACTTGGCATCTGTGAGTGTGTTACAATAACTAATTGAAAATTAAGTCAAGATCACTAATGCTATCTAATTAGACATTGTAGTTTGTCTTAATATTTTTTTTATAAATAGTCGTAATAAAAATTAAATGCTGTATTATCTTTTGTATCTTTTGTAATTTTTATATTGTTACTTTGTCATTAGAATTTATGGTGTAATTTTTATTGGTGGAGGTTACTGCTAGTAAATAAGAACAGAATTTACAAGGAAGTATTTACTGAATTGTTTCTTTATATAACAATTTTCTGCTAAATAAGGAGATGTACAATAAAACTTGTCCTTGCTAATAAAATACTGATTATTGCGGTAGGTTTATTCGTCTTTTATTTTATTGATCTGCAAATCAGAACGGTTATATATTATGTAGATTCATAGTGTGTATGGTGAATAACAAATTAAAAGCTGAAATCAAACAAAATAGTATTAACTCGTTTCTCGAACCAAACTAATTTACTTCGAAAGCTCACCCTGAAATATGCGAATAGTAATAAAGTGATTAAGTAAAAAAGGGTTAATTGTAATTTCAGTAACTTTAAATATTTATGTTTAATCGTTAAATCGAAGTGCTCATCTGACGACCTCACGCCTCTGGGATCAGACATATTCGGTTCGTCCCATAAGTCTTCATATCAAAAGTATAATTAAAGCAATAAATAATAATCAATGAAATATGTAAAAAGGTAATGTATTTACCAGATTAACTACTACATAACTATTTAGTTGTGTTCCTATATGGAAGTAGTTATTCTCCTAAAATTATCTTTTTACATATTTGTTATTGCTTTAGGTATGAAGACTTATGGAACGAGCTTTAATTTAACTTACAGCTCTGAAGTTGGCTCCACAATCTTACTACAATTGCATAAATACACAAATAAATATTTTAGATAGAGAAAGAAATACCAATAAATACTTAGTAAAACGTTTAATAATGGCCCAAACTCAATTTCTATACAAAAAGATATTTATATACTCTACTTTTAATATTTCAAGAATAGATAATCACAATTAAACTTATTATCTCACAATGATAGAAATTAGAATGATAGAAATTCCTGCAAAATCACGTATTTTGTAGGACTGTAACCGTTGGAAGCTTACAAAGAAAATACAAATAAACAGTATTTTGATCTAATAATGATTAAACTCGCTTCATTCTAGAAGTTAAAGGAACTATGATAACAAACGAAATCCATAGATTATTCCAAAAATAACCATACAGGAGGGAAAAGGTCCTAAACAATACTTCTCCTTAATATATCCTTTTGAAAATGAGACTGCATAAATTTACTAAATTAACATTACTTTAAAACAACCGAAAGCGATAGCCGTGACACGTGACTTTACATTTGGGAAACCAAGAAACCCCCCAGAGTGTAATTAGAATCCCTCAAACACAAAGAACTTGAAGATGGATTTCGACGCGATTTTAATCATTAAATAATAACTACAATTTTCTAGAAAGCGGAAAAATGAAAAACCGGCCTTTAAAAGTTTATATGGAATTCTACAAAATCTTAGATCAATCAAACTTATTATCGTAGGCGGGGAATGCAATGCTTTTACTTTATTCAAGTAACTGGAACATAAAGTCCCGTGAATACATTTAAAATTTAATCAAGAATTGGAGTTTCTTAATTACTCAGTAGAGTAAACAAAACCTAAAATATTTGACGGTAAGTGTAATTAAAGCGGAATGTATGCTTAAGTCACCCAGAAAAACAATGATAAGGTTATATCACAACATAGTTTGTTTCTGCTGATTAAAACAATGCTTACTTTTTAATGATGTTAATAATGTACAGCAGAATGGGTTGCCTAAACTACAAGAAAATCCTGAAAAGAAAAATGAATTGCTCTACATCTAAATGTTAAGGCGATTTATAACAATATGTAATGAATATTCTGATTAGTTCCGAGGTAGTATCATATGTAGGTAAATGAAATATTTAATTTTTAATATTATATAAATGTTGAACTTAAAATGTTGTTTAAATATATTTTATTGTAGGTATATACTACTTTTAATATGATATATTTGATATAATATGAATATATCCCATAAAGATTGAATAAATCTGAGTGAAATTTGCATGAAATAAATAAAACAAAAAATTCATTTTTCTTTGGTTTCTTGCCAGAAGAAAATCTACAAAAACATAACCAATTAAAACTCAGTTCAACATAATAAATATGATGTAATATTATGAGCAACATTCAAGTGATCCAGCGCTTCCAGAACAAAGCACTAAGGAACATCGTTGACGCACCCTGGTACTGCCAAAACAGAGATATTTATCGCGATCTTCAAATGAATACTGTTGACCAAACCATCACCAAATTTGGCAGTAGCCTAGTAGTATCTATGAGGTTGCATAAAACATTAAATACAAATTAATAGCGTACAATAAATAGCGTCAAACTTCGGAAGTTCTTTTCTAAACTGCGTATGGATCTATCTCTGTGTTTTGCACCAAATGTTGCCAATGACGTTCCTGTCACCAGCCTGACACGACTACTTGAGAATGGCAAGGGAGCTTCTCTATTTCAAAATATGAACCGCTTCTTATTATTCATGTTATTTCTTCGACGCTGATGTTCAAGGTAGCCGGTGGTTCCATTATCCCAGGGAATCATCTCAAAATACTCATCTGCTTTGAAATTCAATTTATTATTCTTTGGGTATTCTTCTCAGGCCAAGTTTTCCAATGTGTGCTCGTTCATCTTTCAGCATCGCCAGCAAAATGTTTCCAGAGTGAGCAAAATAGAAGTTTCTCTGAATAACTCCGTCAAAGATTGCCTTAAACTCTTCTGGCAAGATGGAACTTTTCTTGAACATTTCGTGAAGATGGATGCTCCATGAGTTGCTCTTAGGATTTTCTTTATTTCAAACCTGTATGACAAATAAACTTTTATAATATAGGCCACGGTAGGCCTGTGGTTATGTTGATAGACAGTTAATTTATACAGAATTTCCTTCTAGGCTTTTTTCCGGCTGCTTTTCTCCTTCGGCTTCTACCTTTACCTCCTTCTTCACGATCTGGTTATAGCAGAGTTCTACCTATAATTAAAGTATTTTTACCAGCTACCTACAAGGGCAAAACAAGAAGACAAACCAACACAACATAGAACGTAACACCTAGCAAGATAAATAGCTTCTTCCTTCTTAACTTTTAGGTTATGTAACAACTTCATGAATTCATTCTTAACAATTATATTATAAGCGCATTTGCCACTTGTTTACTTTTCTGCAGAAAGCGTAAGTCTGATTCAAATATTCAATTTAGTTAAGATATGTAATTAAATTATTGTTATTTTGATTATGTAAATTCATTGAATGTAGAATTGTTAAAGATTTCTGATTTCATAATATTATTTCTTTATTATTATTAGGGGTTTATTTACAAATAATTTTGTGTTCTGTGTAATCATTGCATTTAGTGTGTGGTGTGAACCACACAATTTTTTTATGTTTTAAAATAAATAACGTTCTGTTTCTTTTGTATCTTTGTCTTTCATTTCTACAAACACTTGTGCCGAGTTCAAACGGCGGCTGCTGTCTTAGAGCAGACGTTTGCCGGACTCAAAGATTCAGTCAGATTCAGGTTAATGTTTTGTGTAATAAATTTTAATATAGCTGGGACTTCTTTTAACACCGTGGGCTAGCCGGTCAGAAAGTTCCCGTTATACTAAGTAGCAGTAATTGAGATCGGAACTTTGATCGAGTAGTTGTTACGTAACTACAACTAAATTTATAACTTTATAGGTTTAATTATTTCAGTTTGGAATATTTTAGTAATTATGAAGTTGTCTCTATTATTTATTGGAACCATGTAGTTCCATTTCTTCTAAGTAGCTTTTAAAGTATATGGAACGGTATTGCCACATCGCAAAATTACTTTAAAGTTGTTGCAACTTCAAAGTGGTATTATGATTGTAGCAATAACTTACCCGAAGCTACTTATATTTTTTTAAAACTTGAAAGTAGTACTGAAAGGTTCTGCCACCTGACCATCACATCTAACACATCTGGACATCTGAGACCATTGCTTAACCTTTAAAGTAACGGAACCTTATGATAGTATTGAAAGTAAAGCTTACGTTTTTGCTACGCAGGAGAATTACTTGAATGTGATTTGTTTGCATCAGAATTACTACAAAGTTCCAGTTACTATTAAAAAATTACAATGAAGTGACATTAGCTTCTATTCTAAGTTTTTCCCATGTTTGTACATGTTAGCGGTATCCCGATAAGTCAGGAAATGACTCAATACGAGACACGCGGTGCTAACAGAATCCGAGAGCTTGAGAGCGTCTGGAACGTGCTCGAAATAGAACGTTTCAGTCGGCATTTAGGCGAAATTCTTAACTAAATTTTTGTTGAAATATTTCAACAAAGTTTTGGTAAAGAAACTTTGATGTTTATAATAATAGCTGTTTTACACATAGCAATAAGATTCTCCTGACGTCGTATAAATAATATAAATAGTTGGTGTATTCAGAAAAATTTTGTTTACTATACCTTGTAATAAAAAGACTGTTAATAAATATGCGTGATATTTTCATGCCTTTTGTAATATCAATTATAATTGTAATTAACCTTTATTTTAGGATACATTACAATATAATATTAACTTATAACATACAATAACAAATTCAACAAATTCCGGACCTGTTACTGTAAAAGCAATATGGCCGTTCGCACTTTCGCCACTTCAATAAATAAAATAAAACTAAAGACATTTTGCGCACCTAGCTACCTAGATTAAATGTTATTTGACTTTTAGCTTTATTATCATTGCATGGTTGTTTTAATAATATTTTACAAAGCAAATAACCATTTTTAAAAACAAAATAAACCGATGTGTTGCATGTCAACTACGAGTGTTTTGCTGTTTTGTGCACACTTTTCCGCGTTGATTACTCACAAATTTCTAAAATTTTTAGGAATTGTTCCGAAGTTTTATTGTATAATTATTCACAATAAATTTTGGAATAAAAATGCTATATTACATGTCAAAGTTTCTTTACCAAAACTTTGTTGAAAAATTTCAGCGAAAATTTAGTTAAGAATTTCGCATAAATTCTCGTAAGTGTAAAACAGCTCTTACATAGTTAATTATATTGTTATGAATAGTACTTTGTTCTTGCTGTGTGTTTAGAATAATAAATCGGATTATTGTTAATTCGTTATTTTGTTATTTGAATTCTTAGTTTATTAGTTATCTCCAAACCTTGCTAACAAACATCAGAACAGCTATTTGCATCCGACCTAAACAGGTCGGTCTGAAAGTTTTAAATGTTGGGGCAAATCCAAAATATTATTTTGCTCCCATTTATAGGGAACAAGAATGAAGTATATTCCCCTTTTTTAGCAGTATATAAATATAATGCTCATGGATAAATGTGAAGTTAAACTTAAACTATCTTAAAGTACCATTGGGAACTTGCAGTGACACTAGGAACTAGAAAGTGGCAACGGAAACGTTGAAGTCGTTTTATAGTAAGAGTCACTTAAATTTCGTTTAGTTTCCGTTACTGGTAGTTAGTAACAGAAACTTTAGACGCGCATATTACAGTGAATACTACTTTAAGGTGGGTTTTTTAAACTACTTCATATTTACTTGTAAAATGTTGGAGGTTATGTTATTATTCAATTTTCAATTTGTGATAATTGTAAAAAATTGTTTTACTATAAGCTTCGATGAAAATAACAAATTGATGCCAAATTGTGCCTTAGAAATAATATAAAAATAATTTTTATCAGTTGTAACAACTTAAACGTGTTTTTGTCATATCTCTAAGACGTTTTTTATAAAAAGATATATTTAAAGAAGACACCTAAACGTAACTGGGCAAGTTTCAGAGAAGTCACTGCATCATATATACTACCCAGAAATTGTTCCCCATTGTACAAACTGTACAGGGTTATCACGTTTCTTAATTGAGTAAAATGTATTTTTAAGTGTAAAAAGAATTTAATTTTACGCGGAAACGACATACGATACGATAAAATGTCATTAAGGTTTGTTGTTGTGATAGATGAAATGCATCTGCCGACAAAGCGCCATAATTAAAGCACTCTTATTAACGCGGCAAAATGACGTTAAAGTTTCCAACTTTTTTTTTATGTTTTTCTGAAAAAGTAGTACGTTCTAGAATAAAGTTGTAAAAGACTTTTGTGTTCCTTTTGATGTCTTCTATCACCCCTTAAAATTAATGCGTTCTAATCCCTGACACGCTGTATATTGGCTCTAGGGACTGGGATTTTATGAATTCTAACAATATATTTTGGCAATTAATTATCGGTAATTATAATTTGATACACCTTCATTATAAACAAATTAACGTGTTTGTTTGTTTATAATTATAATTGCTACAACCCATAGCCTGGAAACCAGGCCCCAGAAGCTATAAGCTTGTGCGGGAGGGAGGGGCGATTATTATTATTATTACGTAGGCCCTAAGTGCGGCTGCAGCCGACTTACAGATGGAACAGCGCAAATTCGACATTTGTGTCACAGCTAAGGAAAACTGCAGAAAACCTTAACCAGATCTGCCGGCACCGGGAATCGACCGCGGGCTTGGGTACTCTAGACATTACACTTATAATTTTAATAAATGCAGCAGCTATAGATCTTTATTGCATTTGCAGTTTATATTGTATTTAGATTTATGTGCAAACAATTGTAATTTATTATAAACATCTGACATTAACAATCGTTATTAGAATGTAGATTATTATTTGTTTGATGACAAATCAGATTAATGGCACTGTTGTCATCGCTAATAGCCGGTAATGAATTAATTTTCACGTTACCTACACGATATATTGTGCTCTGCACTGTTTGAGAACTGCAGATTTGCAGTTTAAAGGATTTTTAAAAGAAATAAATCTTTTTCTAAAGCCGGGATTTGTAGTCTCATATTTCACTGATTTTTATTCAGTAGGCCATTATTTCCTTTTTTCTTGAATTTCTTTTATCGATTCAAATTCGAAAAGAAGCCCAGAGAGACGATTAGATTTCAGAGGAAAATGAGTTTTGAAATGTTTGTCGAATTCATTGGTAAAAGAAAAGTTTTATTTTTGCATTTGATTTTAAGTTCCAAGAACAACAAACAGCTGAACTGTTATTAAGTATTAGCGATTTATTATGAATTTGTGCCATATATGTATTTTGTTATTTATTTGAGTTGGTGCCTGCTTTAGGCCATTCCAGTGTTAGTTAAAGTCTCCATGTTTAGAGAAACCACAAAGGAAACTGGTCGGCCATTTCCTTGATAATGCAATACACGTGAATTGCTTACATAGGCACCTGTTAAAGTAAATATTTGTTATGTACACACCACTGAAGGTAATTTTAGTAGTAGTAGTAGTTGCATTTGCTAGAATATGGTATTTACTTTAACAAATGGAGGCTCGAGTGCCTGCTCTTACATATCATTTCAGCACGATCAAATTTACATTAAAATATTAATTTAGTTAATTTAGTCTGCATCCATTATAATTCATCTTGTTCGTATTAAAAAGTGGAACAAAAATCAAAAATGTAAAAGGTAAACCGCAATATTTTATTCATAACATACATTATCGAATTCTTACACGTAATTCCATTGTGTTTAATTCTTTACTAGGATGGATTAAGGCGTATCGAAATGGGCCAGGTGTATAATTGTAATGCATAATTCGATCGAGGAAATAAAACGAGTTCACTGATTAAAGTTCCATTTAAGAAAAAAAATACTCCAGCAAATTCAATGGATCATAAAATTGTTTTACAACCTATTGTTTCAAACTGTTTGTTTGGGTTTTAACCAAGTCTCGTAATAATATAACACAACGGTGTTACTCATATAAACCACACAAGGTGTATTGTCTAACAAAATTCATTAAAAAGGTTTATACTTCGTAATATGACGCAATTAAATATACTGTGGGTGTCTAGTAATTACTAATTATAACAGAAGCAGACTGATGCAAATCTGGTAAAATTTAATTAGTAATCAATTTAATGTTTTCTTTTGTTTTGAATCGATTATGTAAGTCGATGTTAACATTGAGATCTTGATTTAGATTTAACCTCCAAACTCTACAGTTTATTAAATCTAAAAAAATATATGAAAAAGGTTTATAATTTTACAGTTTCATTTAAGACTTATCTGTACCTTATAAATTGTGTGCTAAAACATTAACATGCGCGAATCTGTAGCAACGATGTTTGCAAACCAATTGAAACATTTTTTTTGAAAACTATAAAGTACTAACTACATTAATGGTGGATCTCGGTGTACTAGGTGTTAATTGCATAATGATTAACTAAGCGACATAGTAGGCGTCTATTATCAAGAGAAATTTTAAAACGAGTATCCATGATGAAACAATACGCTGTTGTCATATTTTTAAAAAGTACGAACACTTTCCAAACAACATTTTTAGCCATCGTTACGTAATGTAATGATATTCATCATAATCATTACATCCATATTACCTCAAGAAGGCATTGCATGCTAAGTGATTGCCATGACAACAGTAATCAACAACAAGAAGATAAATAAATATCTCATAGAAGTAAACATGTCTTTTACCACCAATGTAGTGTTTCGATGATTAATGTAGTAATACAGGTTGTTTGTGTGTGGTCTTGTACACTACTTATATGTTATCTCTTGTAAAAGACAATAAAAGACATGTTTACTTCTTTGAGATATTTATTTATCTTCTTGTTGTTGATTACTGTTGTCATGGCAATCACTTAGCATGCAATGCCTTCTTGAGGTAATATGGATGTAATGATTATGATGAATATCATTACAGTATCTGCAACTACAGGTGCATCTATAAAGTTTTACTAGTTACAAGCACGTAATTGCTACAGTTTAATTATGCGGCTGGAACCAAAATGGGGAACAATTTCTGGGTAGCATATATGATGCAGTGACTTCTCTGGAACTTGCCCAGTTACGTTTAGGTGTCTTCTTTAAATATATCTTTTTATAAAAAATGTCTTAGAGATATGACAAAAACACGTTTAAGTTGTTACAACTGATAAAAATTATTTTTATATTATTTCTAAGGCACAATTTGGCATCAATTTGTTATTTTCATCGAAGCTTATAGTAAAATAATTTTTTACAATTATCACAAATTGCAAATTGAATAATAACCTCCAACATTTTTCAAGTAAATATGAAGTAGTTTAAAAAACCCACCTTAAAGTAGTATTCACTGTAATATGCGCGTCTAAAGTTTCTGTTACTAACTACCAGTAACGGAAACTAAACGAAATTTAAGTGACTCTTACTATAAAACGACTTCAACGTTTCCGTTGCCACTTTCTAGTTCCTAGTGTCACTGCAAGTTCCCAATGGAACTTTAAGATAGTTTAAGTTTAACTTCACATTTATCCATGAACATTATATTTTTATACTGCTAAAAAAGGGGAATATACTTCATTCTTGTTCTCTATAAATGGGAGCAAAATAATATTTTGGATTGGCCCCAACATTTAAAACTTTCAGACCGACCTGTTTAGGTCGGATGCAAATAGCTGTTCTGATGTTTGTTAGCAAGGTTTGGAGATAACTAATAAACTAAGAATTCAAATAACAAAATAACGAATTAACAATAATCCGATTTATTATTCTAAACACACAGCAAGAACAAAGTACTATTCATAACAATGTAATTAACTATGTAAGAGCTGTTTTACACTTACAAGAATTTATGCGTAATTCTTAACTAAATTTTCGCTGAAATTTTTCAACAAAGTTTTGGTAAAGAAACTTTGACATGTAATATAGCATTTTTATTCCGAAATTTATTGTGAATAATTTTACAATAAAACTTCGGAACAATTCCTAAAAATTTTAGAAATTTGTGAGTAATCAACGCGGAAAAGTGTGCACAAAACAGCAAAACACTCGTAGTTGACATGCAACACATCGGTTTATTTTGTTTTTAAAAATGGTTATTTGCTTTGTAAAATATTATTAAAACAACCATGCAATGATAATAAAGCTAAAAGTCAAATAACATTTAATCTAGGTAGCTAGGTGCACAAAATGTCTTTAGTTTTATTTTATTTATTGAAGTGGCGAAAGTGCGAACGGCCATATTGCTTTTACAGTAACAGGTCCGGAATTCGTTGAATTTGTTATTGTATGTTATAAGTTAATATTATATTGTACTGTATCCTAAAATAAAGGTTAATTACAATTATAATTGATATTACAAAAGGCATGAAAATATCACGCATATTTATTAACAATCTTTTTATTACAAGGTATAGTAAACAAAATTTTTCTGAATACACCAACTATTTATACTATTTATACGACGTCAGGAGAATCTTATTGCTATGTGTAAAACAGCTATTATTATAAACATCAAAGTTTCTTTACCAAAACTTTGTTGAAATATTTCAACAAAAATTTAGTTAAGAATTTCGCCTAAATGACCGACTGACTCGTTCTATTTCGAGCACGTTCCAGGCGCTCTCAAGCTCTCGGATTCTGTTAGCACCGCGTGTCTCGTATTGAGTCATTTCCTGACTTATCGGGATACAAACATGGGAAAAACTTAGAATAGAAGCTAATGTCACTTCATTGTAATTTTGTAACTTTGTAGTAATTCTGATGCAAACAAGTAGTAAAAATCACTTTCAAGTAATTCTCCTGGGTAGTAAAAACGTAAGCTTTACTTTCAATACTATCATAAGGTTCCGTTACTTTAAAGGTTAAGCAATGGTCTCAGATGTCCAGATGTCTTAGATGTGATGGTCAGGTGGCAGAACCTTTCAGTACTACTTTCAAGTTTAAAAAAAATATAAGTAGCTTCGGGTAAGTTATTGCTACAATCATAATACCACTTTGAAGTTGCAACAACTTTAAAGTAATTTTGCGATGTGGCAATACCGTTCCATATACTTTAAAAGCTACTTAGAAGAAATGGAACTACATGGTTCCAATAAATAATAGAGACAACTACATATTTACTAAAATATTCCAAACTGAAATAATTAAACCTATAAAGTTATAAATTTAGTTGTAGTTACGTAACAACTACTCGATCAAAGTTCCGATCTCAATTACTGCTACTTAGTATAACGGGAACTTTCTGACCGGCTAGCCCACGGTGTTAAAAGAAGTCGCAGCTATATTAAAATTTATTACACAAAACATTAACCTGAATCTGACTGAATCTTTGAGTTCGGCAAACGTCTGCTCTAAGACAGCAGCCACCGTTTGAACTCGGCACAAGCGTTTGTAGAAATGAAAGACAAAGATACAAAAGAAACAGAACGTTATTTATTTTAAAACATTAAAAAAAATTGTGTGGTTCACACCACACACCAAATGCAATGATTACACAGAACACAAAATTGTTTGTAAATAAACCCCTAATAATAATAAAGAAATAATATTATGAAATCAGAAATCTTTAACAATTCTACATTCAATGAATTTACATAATCAAAATAACAATAATTTAATTACATATCTTAACTAAATTGAATATTTGAATCAGACTTACGCTTTCTGCAGAAAAGTTATACAAGTGGCAATTGCGCTTATAATATAATTGTTAAGAATGAATTCATGAAGTTGTTACATAACCTAAAAGTTAAGAAGGAAGAAGCTATTTATCTTGCTAGGTGTTACGTTCTATGTTGTGTTGGTTTGTCTTCTTTTTTGCCCTTGTAGGTAGCTGGTAAAAATACTTTAATTATAGGTAGAACTCTGCTATAACCAGATCGTGAAGAAGGAGGTAAAGGTAGAAGCCGGAGTAGAAAAGCAGCCGGAAAAAAGCCTAGAAGGAAATTCTGTATAAATTAACTGTCTATCAACATAACCACAGGCCTACCGTGGCCTATATTATAAAAGTTTATTTGTCATACAGGTTTGAAATAAAGAAAATCCTAAGAGCAACTCATGGAGCATCCATCTTCACGAAATGTTCAAGAAAAGTTCCATCTTGCCAGAAGAGTTTAATGCAATCTTTGACGGAGTTATTCAGAGAAACTTCTATTTTGCTCACTTTGGAAACATTTTGCTGGCGATGCTGAAAGATGAACGAGCACACATTGGAAAACTTGGCCTGAGAAGAATACCCAAAGCAAGAAAAACCGACTGGAAGAGAAGAATACGTCAATTTGACGTTAATAAATTGAATTTAAAAGCAGATGAGTATTTTGAGATGATTCCCTGGGATAATGGAACCACCGGCTACCTTGAACATCAGCGTCGAAGAAATAACATGAATAATAAGAAGCGGTTCATATTTTGAAATAGAGAAGCTCCCCCCTTGCCATTCTCAAGTAGTCGTGTCAGGCTGGTGACAGGAACGTCATTGGCAACATTTGGTGCAAAAGACAGAGATAGATCCATACGCAGTTTAGAAAAGAACTTCCGAAGTTTGACGCTATTTATTGTACGCTATTAATTTTTATTTAATGTTTTATGCAACCTCATAGATATAATTTTGTTTTCTAAGTTTTTAATATGCAATAGTTCATAATATTTTTTTTATTTATTTAAAGTTAAGCATTACGGGCCCTTTAATGTTATTACAATCTGATCTTTTGTAGATCAACGAGCAATTTTGTTCTAACTTAAATTATTACGTTTGAAAATTCTTAAACTAAGGTCTTTACTCACTAGTTTGCCTTGTGTTCTAGTAACTTAACTACACTAAACTTAACATGTAGCTCAACCCGCACAATGCTCTGCTTTGCCTATCACTCTTTCACTAACTCAAAGGCTTCGTTCTCTTGAGTCTTCTTAATATATTTGTGTTGTCCAGGAGCTGGATGGCCTCGACGTTTACGTGGTTGAGTAGCCTTTGCTCGTGGCTACTGGCAAATTTGGTGATGGTTTGGTCAACAGTATCCATTTGAAGGTCCCGTTGAATATCTCTGTTTCCGCAGTACCAGGGTGCGTCAACGATGTTCCTTAGTGCTTTGTTCTGGAAGCGCTGGATCACTTGAATGTTGCTCATAATATTACATCATATTTATTATGTTGCACTGAGTTTTAATTGGTTATGTTTTTGTAGATTTTCTTCTGGCAAGAAACCAAGAAAAATGAATTTTTTGTTTTATTTCTTTCATGCAAATTTCAGTCAGATTTATTCAATCTTTATGGGATATATTCATATTATATCAAATATATCATATTAAAAGTAGTATATACCTACAATAAAATATATTTAAGCAACATTTTAAGTTCAACATTTATATAATATTAAAAATTAAATATTTCATTTATATATGATACTACCTCGGAACTAATCAGAATATTTAAAAAAAAATTACAAACGATTTAAATGTACTGGCATCAACAATTTATCAAAATATAATTAATCATTTAAGTCGATTAATAATTCTTTGTTACGAACCGTGACGTTACTAACCGTGACATTTCATTCCGTTTTTATATTTATTAAAAAATGATATATAATATGTACAAAAATTGATGCTAATATTGAATATCATCATCATCATCATGATTATTTTTTGGAAATAAAATCGAAAATCGGTACATCATCATGTTACGAACGTGACATTTTGCATGAATTTTGCTTCATTGTGTTCGGAATAAAGTCTATCAAAACGAGATAAACTGTGAATATGATGAATTTCGTAATAACTAATCAATTTGTAATACGAAAATCATTAATATAAGTTGTTTTAAATATGAAGTAAATATAAAATAAAATATGCCAGTAACATGCAAAGTTGAAAGTTCGTGGAATCATCCTTATATATTGGCAGTTACACCAGGAAATATATTTGATTAGTTAATACAATTGTCATACTTTGACCATCTACATATAACTTCCAATAAAGTGAACTGATCATTGCAAATAAATAGTTGCAAAAATATAGTCTCTACAGAAGCACCAATCTGCCTTATAAACGAGTATACAATACGGCCATTACTACTAGAACAATAGACGAGTGGTTATTCTGCGCAGACAGAAAAAGGTGATACTACAGCAGTGATGCCAGAATGGGACGGGCGACGGACCATGCTTCTTGATATCTCGTTGTACCTGGTTCTTACTTATTTTATTAAGTAGAAATGATGTAAAACAAATTCGATCTTTATCTTACATTTAAAAAGCAGTAAAAACTTAAAGTCAATTTTTAATATCAAGTAAGAAAAGTAATTTGCATAATAAAGATGTAATAGCTATTTACACTCGAATGCGGTAAGTCGAACTTTACAGGGGGACAACTTTGTTTAAGGCACGAGCCCGTAGGGCGAGTGCCTTATTAGTTGGAGCCCTGTAAAATGACTTGACGCATGAGATTTGTATAAGATTTTTTGGCCGACAAGTTTTATAGAAAATTAAAAAAAAAATTCAAAACATGCACATAATAGTGTGCTCTTGGATGACATTTGTAGTTTCCAAACGTACAATAGATGGCGCTGCGGCGATTTAAATTAATTAAATTTTAGTTTTTTCTATTAAAGCCCGAAATATTTTTAATAATAACTTAGGTAACATGTATTTTATTACATAAACTTAATTATTACAAGAATAGTTGGTTTCTTAAATATCTCTAATTGCCAAGTGTTTTTTAGTATTTTTACCACATTCGCTTGTCATTTTACGACATCATGCGTAAATATGAAGCTACAGTTGACGTAAACAAAACTGAAACAAACGTTTTAAAATACAGGAGGCCAAAATAGCTATTTACACTCGAATGCGGTAAGTCGAACTTTACAGGGCGACAACTTTGTTTAAGGCACGAGCCCGTAGGGCGAGTGCCTTATTAGTTGGAGCCCTGTAAAATGACTTGACGCATGAGATTTGTATAAGATTTTTTGGCCGACAAGTTTTATAGAAAATAAAAAAAAATAATTCAAAACATGCACATAATAGTGTGCTCTTGGATGACATTTGTAGTTTCCAAACGTACAATAGATGGCGCTGCGGCGATTTAAATTAATTAAATTTTAATTTTTTCTATTAAAGCCCGAAATATTTTTAATAATAACTTAGGTAACATGTATTTTATTACATAAACTTAATTATTACAAGAATAGTTGGTTTCTTAAATATCTCTAATTGCCCAGTGTTTTTTAGTATTTTTACCACATTCGCTTGTCATTTTACGACATCATGCGTAAATATGAAGCTACAGTTGACGTAAACAAAACTGAAACAAACGTTTTAAAATACAGGAGGCCAAAAATATACATACATACGTAAGTACAGTTGCGATTATTCGCTAAGAAACGGTGTAAAAATCATAACCGCCGATTTTCCCGTTTCTTGTACAATGTAAATGTAAGTTTATTATATGGTATGCAAGAACATTTGATTTTTGAATATTTTAATTGCCCAGTTCATAAATCAGGTCGAGTTACAGCGTACATTGTACAAAAAACTGAAAAACCTACGATCACTATTTTTGCATCGTTCCTTAGCGAAGCAACTATACATACTACATCCTCGCGGATTTTCATTGATTTATCTGGTGGTAGAAGTCCAAAGAAAGCAAAGGTGTCAGAATCTTTAAAGAAGCTTATCGATGCTTTTCTTAAATTTGAAGGCTATTTTATTCGATTTTTATGAACAATACCGTCGAGGTTGATACGATACGTTTTTCTGATTAATCAATTGAAGGGCGTTATTAAAAGCTGCTACAAGATTTGCGAAGATTCGTAATCAAGAATGTTTGTAAGGAACATGACTAAGTAGTAAGATCTCCTAAGTAGTTTTGGTAGTGCTAGTTTTAATATGTTACTGAACAGAAGATAAATAGTAATACGCAAGAAAAAGAAACATTAAAGTATATGAAAATATTACGATGAAGCGCATGTGCATAAGTATCTATGTATATCTATGTATCCTCTTCATAATCTTCTTAACTTACACTATTTTCTTCAAAGGTAACATGCATAAATATGCACGTTAATGTTTGCACAACTATTTTCTATTTATCCAGGACGCGTATCTATAGGCACGCTTTATTTGATTCAAGTTACCTATTTTTTTATGGTTAATTGATAACGTTGGTAATAATCGGCTTTACCCAGCGATAAACACAAATTATAGTTATACATTCAAGTTCTCTGGGCTTCTTTTCTGGTACAACGTTTCCCTGTTTGTTTTCATGCATTTTTAATTTTGATAAGTCAAGTAGAGTGGGTGGGCTTAAAACATTCATACCTGAAATAATGGTTACCCAATTAAAACTGTTTTTGTTCACTTTTATTTATTGTTACTAATCGTAACATATGGTTATTTGGTATGCTGTTACACCCAACTACGTTTTCATTGCATAGATTTCAGCTCTCCTTGTTATTGTGGTGATGAATCTCTTAGGCGATGAATTAAGGAGTTCTATATGTGATTTCTAAGGGATCTATACAGGGTGTCATGAGTTAGAACGCATTAATTTTAAGGGACGATAGAAGACACCAAAAGGAACAAAAAAGTCTGATACAACTATAGCCTACATAATCACAAAGGCTACTTTTATATAGATAAATACCAAACCTACCAAAAATATAGCTGTGCTGGAAGTATCAGCTTGAGCTAAATAACACTACTTTAGTTTTTGCCGGCTAACCCCAATAAGTCAGAGAGGGGCGGGGTAATACAAGATAAAAAAACAAGCGCCACTTCGTTTTAAAACAATTCTCATTACTAAAGCTTCAAACTTATTAGATAAACGAAGAAATAGATCTTTTACTAACATATAGACAACTTCCACAATTTTGGTCGTACGGTGCATATACTTACATGTTACAAGCTGGAAAGCAAACATTAAAACCACAAAATAAATAAATAAGTAATAAATAAAACACAAACATGTAGTGAAATGTGAACTTTCTAAGTAGGGCTTTATTGTTTATAGCAAATTGTAAACGTTCTTAATTATGTTGATTAAGGATTTTAACAAGTTTAGTAAAATCGACAGAATGGTGATTTGTATCACAGCTGGTTATAAATCTTAAAAACTATCCTATGATAGTTTCACTACTCGAGATCTCGTTTGAACTAGTACTTAAACACTAACATACACGAATAAATAAATTGTATAAGCGTTTCAAAATTACATGGACACATAGATAAAATGACACAATATATATAAATACATACAGTTTTAAACAAACACCCCACCATTCGATGACCCACGAATGATACGGTTTAAAAGCCTTGCTTAGGGTTTTTTTGTTTCACCTCTTCCGGTATAATCTTGTTACATACAACCCTGTATGTATGCATGTATAAACCCAACAGATATGAACAACATACATGAACAATGATAGGGACTTTGTTACCTAAAATAGAATAAGATTTTAATGAGATTTTAGCACATGGTGGAAAATAATAAAAAAAGGTTTATCTAAGTAGTTAACACTAGAGTCTATTCCGTCTAATCGACGATTGATCAAATATAACCATTCAAATGATCGATTTGATAGCCGCGAGATTTTCTCCGTTAAAGCGAATTATACCAAACCAATTTTCTATTACATCTCACATTCACTCATACGCTAATGAATGCCCACCATTTTTTTATGCATACCGCATCATTGTGAATGCGCTTGACAGCGCTAGCGCGAATTTACGAAAAAGAAAGGGAAGGGGAAACCAGCGACAACCAAAGCTAACGGAGAAGCTTGGTTTTAAACAGTGACCGTAAAACAACCAATGAGTTGTGAATTTCAACGTTATACAACTTTGTTCTAGTACGTACTACTTTTTCAGAAAAAAATAAGAAAGTTGGAAACTTTAACATCATTTTGCCATGTTAATAATAGTACTTTAAGTATGGGGCTTTGTCGGCAGATTTCCGCGTAAAATTGAATTCTTTTTACAATTACAAATTCATTTTGCTCAATGAAGAAACGTGACAACCCTGTAAAGTCTGTAATAAATTTGCTCCACATTCGCAAAAGATGCTGATGTGGAAGTTTGTTGATATTGAAATAAAACACGTTTTGTTTACAACTTTGCAATTTAATAATTTAATGAAGAATATTTGGGTCAATGCCTGATCGCAACTGTGTAAATAATACCCTTTTATGATTAGAGTGAGATAATACTAAGTTGGTAGTTTGTTGAACTTTGAAATAATAATTTGTCAATGAAGCACGTTGTTTATCTAATAACAGTTTTTAACGATTTTATAAAAGACTATCTTTAAAGAGAAGATTTATCTAATTTAAATTAGATAATTGGGTTAAAGGATTTTGTTGACACCTGGTTTTGGCTACATACGTTTTATGGTAATTAGGTGCCTTAATCAAATTTTTATATAAGATAGTATTTTTTATTAAAAAAACAAATCCGTCAAGAAATTTTGAAAATATTCCGGGAATTAATAAATGTAAAATATGGATCAATTATTGTCTTATTCTTACAATTAGTTTGTTATGAATCAGCGCGATTTTAACGTACAACGTACAAATTTTGTTTACGGAAGAACAGTGCCGATTACAATTTTCGTAGAATTAGTTACCCAAGTATCTGCTTCGAATATTTATTATTTTTAAACAACGGCTTTCATCATCATCTGTTCCTTTTGATGTCTTCTATCACCCCTTAAAAGTAATACGTTTTAACTCATGGCACCCTGTAGATTGATTCTGGTCACTGTTCTTTGTGGTGATCTTTCCATTGCACCATTTTAATAATGAAACGCTTATGTACTTGCTGGTGTAGAATTTTTACTTCAAATAAGACGTTGTATTAATTCTCAGCGACTGTTCTCGTTAATATTAATTATTATCTGATTTTCTTATTGCGGTTTAACTCAACTTGTGTGTTTTAAAAACCAAATTGTATCTGTTTCCGATGCTTTTTGCCAAATATATCTGGTGGTATCTATCAGCTAATTGTGCCTATGTGGCTTCTGCTTGTTTTAACTTTTTTTGGTGAAAAATTGTATTAGCTCTTTTCGGGCATAACTTACAGCTCCTGGTTCGTTTATTTCGTTTATAATTATTCAATCTGTATCAAATTGCACATAAATATAAAAATAAATTTCCCTTGTACTTTCCACTCTACCACATTCTAAATTTAGTGTAAAAAGGGGTGTTTCTAATTTTACATGTGTGTCGATTTTTCCCTGGTAACCCTCTAAAGTAGCGATTTAGCAAAACCTGAAACTTGCGTAGTATAAGGATTTTCCTGTATTATTTAATTTTATTTGATACATATACCTGTATAAATCTATGGTACTGCATATAACTAACATAATAACCCCAAGGACATAATTGCAGCAAAGTTATATAATTGTAAGATCATCAGTTTGATCTGAATGATAATGACGATGAATTTATTAAGTGCTACAACTTCATCTCTTTTTAATCCGCACCAAGATTTATATAAAGATAATGCCTCCAGGGAAAGTTTAAAGTTGCTCTGTAAAATATTACATTTTTATAAAGCGATTTTTGATATACTGAATGATTGATCGATTTGTAGGTATGTATACGACTAAATGGGGATAAACTTTTATTTATGACTTTATGACATGCACAGTTTGTGTATGATTTATGAATTTAAGCTTTAATGAAAGTAGGTAGCTTTCAACCCCTTTTTTTATTTATTAGTGATCTGAAAGTTTGTCTGGCTTTACACTCATCGGACGATGTTTTTTAAATATTAAGTTTAGAATTTTCAGCTAATATGTAAAAGATGAATATTTGATTAGTAAAGGAGTTTTAAAGGTTTCTAAAAGTTTATGAATTATGGTCGACACTGATGAATTTATTGGTGGGATATGTTGGAAGTTGTCAGGAAAGTGTATATTTTTAAACTGCTTAGTATTTCTATAACATTTTAAGGAAGAAATATCTACTAATGAAAAGTGTAGATTTAGTGGAAAATATTGACGCTATCTCTATTAATAAACAAGAAAACATATTTCGCTATTTTTCATGTAAATCTTAAATAAAACGCTTTTTTGTCTGAAAATTGTCTGAAAAGGCATAAGAACCGCAAAGTTTCTTTCTAACCCATACAAAAATCTCATAAATGTGAAATATATCTCACATACTTTCTGAGAAAAAAATTATTTAACTTACTTTTAATGAAAGTGTCCTTAAAACGGATACCTTTATTACGTATCGTCCTATAAAAACAAAAGTATACCACTTGGAAATATAATATTTTACTGTTGTATGTAGAAATAAATTTACTATTTAATCGTTTTAAAACATCTAATTTGGTTCGGTAGTTTACGAGCAATACGCTTTCAAGATCGAAAGACTCTAGAAAAAATGGATAGTAGAGATTTGTTAACATACCATGCTCTCACTGAAACAGCGAACATATAAAACGTGTAACACTTAAAAATGCAAATAACAAAAATCCTATAAGAATATTGAGAGCTGTTGGATTCTGATGAAACTTGTTGGAGTTATAGCTAGAGTCAATACAAACAACTCTTGCTGAGAAACTTTGTTATTGAAAGATCATGGTGACCCATAGGTCACAGCAAAAGTTAACCACTGAAGTCGCCGAAACGGCGCGAGTGGGGTATCAACTAGAAACGAGTGCTGTTAACCACTTAACAATCAGTCTCTTAACTGCTAACCCCTATTTTAGAGGATCACCAAAGTAGGGTCAACGGTTGATGACCCTTTTCAAGTCACCTGAGAGATCAGGTGACCTGTATTGTTAAAAAGTTTTCGATTGATACCCAACTCGCCCAATTTCGATGATTTCATTAATTGACCTATGACGTGATTTAAGGGCCACGAAAATCTTTTAATGACGAAATGTTTGAACAAAAGTTATTTCTATTGACCCTAACTACAACTATAGTAATTTTCATTAAAATGAAACCGAACATGGACTAGTGCCCGTGTCCATTTAAAGATAATTTTTTTGTATTTGTAATTTTTGATAAGTTTATGGTTCAATTAGAAAAGTTTTAATGAATGGTAGTTCGAGAGATATTGATTTCAAAGTTTCTCATGCGCTGCAACTTTGAGAAACTCTATCTCAGAATCTGTTCATTATAAAACTTTGGGGATCGGTTGCATAAAAGGTAGGTCAAATTTACCACGTGGTTAAGCAGCATGATTGGCTAAAACTCATCAACCACACTGCCACACTAGTTTTAAATTAATCAATCACTTGAGTTAACAGCACATCATTTAGTTAACAATGCTTTCTGCAACCAAGGCCCCGAGTCTAGGAGGCATTTTAAGTTATCCAGGTAAAAGCATATATAAATTAATGAAATATTTAATTATCAATATTTGCCAAACATAGAAAACGGCAGGTTTGTTATTTAGCAAACATTTGATTTTTATTATTATATAAATATTGAACATGAAAATATGTTCTTTAAATATATTTTAATACTTTTAACATGTTGTATTTGAATGAATATATCCCATAAATATGGAGTGAATATTTTTCCGGCTACAATCTGCAAGAAAAAAATGAAACAAAAAAAACTATTTTTCTTTGATTTATTGTCAAGACAAAACCTACAAAAATATAAAAAAATTAAAACTTTGTTCAACACAATAAGAATAATGTAATATGAAATATTATTATAAACTCAGAACACAAAGTTACATCCATAAGGTTGTATAACACATTCAATAATAGTTATTTATGTATTAAGGGCATAATCTATTAGATTATGGCATGAGAGAATGTTTAAAGCACGACGAAGGAGGGCTTTTAATTTCTCGAGGGCCATTATCTTAATTATGCCCGTGGTACATACAACGTTTTATTTTATTTTGCTTCATGGAAAGGATAATTGCAAGCAATTGCACATTTCATTTTGAAAAAATGTAATAGTTATAATTATTTATTAAAATTGTTAGAACTCTATAGAAACGTTTTCTTTGTATCTTAGCAACTTTATACGCCCTCGGGCTAAAAAAGCCAAATTACGCCCGCAATTGAGTGCCAATAAAGACGATTATCATGTCAAAATAAAATAAAAATTAATACAGTACAATAAAAGCCACTACCAATTCATTAAATACACTATTTTATTTGATTTTAAAACACTACCCAAACGTTTATCAGCAAACATTATACATTTCCAACGGACTAACATCGACTGACGTGATCAACTGAAACTTTTTTTACACAAGGATCCAAGACCAACATTATGAGCCTCAGGTTTAAAAATATAATTATAATTTCACAATAAACTGTTTGAAAACGTTTTATAAAATTAAAAGAAAGTTTTTAGAGGTTTTCTCACTTCAACACGCGTTTTCAATATTTTACCCTGTAATTTAAACATTGATGAGCTATGTAGTATTTATATATGTAATCTATAATATATCCTAAATTTGAAATATATGTTCAAAATGTAGGTTAAATATTTTGAAAATATGAATATTTAAATGTAAATTCTTTGCTCAAAACAAAACATTTAGTGACTATTTCTAATTATGCCAAATTTTATTTGTAGGTATATGAAATGTTTGTCAAACATATACTTTTAAATATTAATTTTCTAATATCATAGAAACATTTAATACATATTAATTCAGCTGAGGGATATCATGCAATGAAATATTACAGTAATATTAATTTAAATGTTAAGATGTTATAAATATGTAGAAAATTTATCACCCCAACTAGAAATCAAACCCAGCGGTTCTAGCATCTACCCGGCAAGTAGAAAGCCCTGGGTTCTATGCCCAGTTGGGGTGATAATTTTTCTACACATATAACTTCTTAACATTTAAATTTAATACATGCTAGATTTTTTTATATTTATTCAAATATGTATGATATATAATATAATATTCAAATATAAATTATTCGATGTAAAATAAAGATTTAAAAATATTTTTGTATTAAAAAAATATTTAATATTTAAAACACATTTAACAAATATTTATTAAATATAGTATGCTACTGGGGGTTTATGACGCATGTAAAGATTAACCCAATCCACTGAAATTTAATTTCTATAAATTGCAGCGCCGTCATCTTTGATAAATCAATATCTCGCTAACTAGCATCTACTAGACAAGAAAAATTACTAAACGGAACAATTACTTTAAATTTATCAAG
Source organism: Agrypnus murinus (assembly GCA_929113105.1). Lineage (NCBI taxonomy): Eukaryota > Metazoa > Arthropoda > Insecta > Coleoptera > Elateridae > Agrypnus > Agrypnus murinus. The sequence goes on along the minus strand of OV816025.1, from coordinate 35,500,413 downwards.
TATAGCAACTTATTATTACATAATTTTAAACCACAGTAACAATAAAATACAGAGTTACTTTTGAAACATTTTAAAAAGATTGTAAATTTTAAACAATAATGAAGCTCAACGCAATTCTTATTCATGTAGGAAAAAAAGTGTGGTTTATGAACCCTATCAAGATCAATAAAACTTTAAAGTATATATAACACGAAATATTTAAGATCGAATATTAAATACTATAAATTTCCCGTAATGTGATTCTATTTCTAAACTCCATTAAGATAGAATCGTTTTTTGACACTGTTAATATAACCACATTCGAATTTTGAGTGCTTTTAAGTTATAATGTTATATCTATTGCTTTCAAGGTTGTCGATATTCCATTTTATTTTTACGTACTTACTGCATAAATAAGTATACAAAGAGTGTAAATAAAGTCTGAGAACGGCGAATCATCTCTAGTTTTAGTCAAGTTATTTAAATTATGAAAACCGTATATCAAACCGTTTGGACATATGGAACTTTTTAGGGCTATATTTACAATTCACCATCTTCACAGGGTGAGCCATAGGGAGATAACTAAAACAATTTGAAAAAGGGTAACCCCTTTTCAATCTGTTTTAGTTATCTCCCTCGAGTTGTAATGAAGACATCTTAAAGTTTTATCTGACCGCCAATTTGGTTTTCACCAGAAGATCTATTTTTTAAAGGTCTTTTAAAATTAGCCTAGGACCCACCCTGTGAGGGATGTGGATTACAATATTGTCCTAAAAAGTTCCTTGGTTTCCACTATTTTATATACGCTTTTCAGAATTGAAATAACTTTCCAGACTCTTTTACAGTATGTATTTATAATAATAATATAAATAAATATGTCGAAAACGATAATTTCTTTATACTGATAGCTGATAATACATGAAGTTATCACTGAACCTTGCTAACTTTACACTCATTTATTTTACCACTATTGGGTAATTATTATACATAAATATTAATCACTTTTTTATTTTCAGGTGAGTCAACTCCTCTTCCATGTAGGATTACTTTACTACCAAAGCAAATTGTACGAAATGGTTTGTAGAGTACTACATAAGCAACGGTTAAAATGCCATCACAGAGATTAGGTAATCCTTATATCTTTCTTTTTTTATATAACACATACATTGTAAATAATGCATAGTCTTCTGATTTAAATTCAAATATGTACCTAATCGTATTACATTTATATTCTTATAATTATTAGGCCGACTGTCCAGTTACAGCGTTTGCTTCACGTTTTGGAACTAAACATCCTCCCTATACCTGTTTCCTATGCCGCCAACAATTCTCAGTCGAGTTTTATAATATGTGGAGCATATGCACGAAATTCGATATCTCGATCTGTCTATGAGTGTGTCCGTTTTTTCGAAATTTTTAAATTTTGATTGCATATTGGGATATTTGATGAAAAAGTAGAATAAGAACTAATGTTTTGTCTCTTAAGGGACATGGAAAAAATGACAAATTCTAGAAATTTGTATATGATACATGAATTCAATGTAGAATTGTACGGTAACAATGCGTGGATAGGTCGGGGAAGAGTCCAAGGGCGAGTTAGGTGGAGGGGATAAGTCAGACAGGGAGATAAGTCGGAGAAAGGGTAAGTCGGAAGGGGGGAGGTAAGTCTGAGGAAGAGATAAGTTGTAGCAGTAAGCCAGAAAAAAAGAGTAAGACGAGGGTAACTAAGGGAGGAAGAGAAAGTAAGTCGGGTTTGGCGGGGGAGATGTAAGTCGGAGGTGTTTGTTAAATAACGCGTTCAAAATTTCGTCTGAGAATGGTAAACTTGGTACTTTCAATGTTTCTGTACGACTGCGTTTATTTAATAAATATTAACATTAAAGTAAATAATCACTCAAAGTTCAGAAAGTTGGTATATTAAGCATATGAGATATGAATTCAATATGGAATTTTATGGTAAGAATTGGTGGGTAAGTCGGGGAGGAGTCCGAGGTCTAGTTAACCGGACGAGGTAAGTCAGAGAGGGAGATAAGTCGGTGAGAGCGTAAGCTGGGAGAGGGGAGTGGAAGATATAAGTTAGGGGTGGTAAGCTGGTAAAAGGAGTAACGGGGGTAACTAAGAGAGGAAGGGAGAGTAAGTCGGGGTTGTAGTGAGGAGGTAAGTCAGGAATGTTTGTTAAATAATGCGTTTGAAAGTTCGTAAGCTTAGTATTTTCAACTGTTTTTGTTCGATTGCGTTTATTTAATAAATATTAATACTAAATAATCACACAACGAACGTTGTATACTATAAAGAAATCCTTCAATAAATTATCCTTTTGACAGCCGTGTTTTGACGGGGTTTCCCTAGTTTATATAAATATGGTTAGTCCTATCTTTAATTTGTAAACATTCTTGTAATACGAATGCATCAGTCTTTAATAATCGAAGTACTATGGAAATAAAATTGTGAAAATTAAGCAGGAAGTTTATAAAATTTTCAAGTACACCATAATATTACCCTATTTTCTTTATTATTGATCTTGCAAATTCTTAAAACGATATTACATAATTTATGCTCGAAACGTTTTTTAGAGTTTTAAGTATTAGGAAAACTTCCTCAACTTCCTTAATGGAAATAATCCGCTTATGTAGAACAGCCCTTAAAATATTAAAAGACCTCTTAGCAAGCGAACGTAGATAAACAAATATTTGCTGATTTTGCAGTTGTTAGTTCAACAAGAATTGTTGCTTCTAACCATTATCAAAACCGAGCCTTTTTGGAATCTCAAATCGCGTCCTACATATTCTGTCTTGCAAGCAACGTTTCTCACCTGTTGACTTTCATGGATAACTAGTTCACCCCAATAAATAAATCAATAGGATTTGAATGCACATTGCGAATGCTTGTTGCGCGTAGTTGCTGTTCTATAAATATTATTTTAATGCCGGCTACATATCATCCTTCTATCAATCTTTCATTTAGATATTTTTAAGCAATAAAAGTATTCTAATGGAGTTTAAGATGATTTGGAAAAATGTTGTGAGAAAAAAAAACAAAATCGAAGCAGCATTTTCAAAATATTATATTTAGTACTTTTTCCAGTTGTTAAAAGTGATTGAAAGACGGAAAATAAACACAATAGATTCGTTTCAATAAGAATAGTATATTGTGTTACAAGTACAGAAAAGTGCCAATTACTCACGAGTGTGAAATTGGCGTTTTTGCACATGTTACACACTATACTTTATTTACGACCCCAAAAAAAAGTAATAAAACATCAAAAGCTAAGAAAAATGTTTAACTTTATTTTATACTCGCAATCATATTTTTTACGTGAAATCTCGGGCAATAAATTAAGAGCTGTAATTATCCCATCATCGGATTCACTCATGACAAATCTAGAATTTCAAAAACAAGTAAATATTACATTTTTAGAAATTGTTTAATTTGAGCCAATCTAATAAAGCTAAAAATCATTCATACTATGTACTCAAAACTTTCAAAAGTAATTTTTATAAACAATCACAACTCAATTGCCAATGCTATTTTTCAAAGAAAACCTTTAAAATTATGGTTTTAAAATGTAAACCAAAATAGGGCTATAACCAATATAATAGTTAAACAAGACGTGCCATCTTTTTCTGTCACCTACATCTGCAGAGTTCTATCTTTTATCTAACCCCTTTTCCGCGCAACGTAAACATATTCTAGCGTGCTTGCAGGTGGAATAACAAGTAAACGGAGTTTTAAGTGTAGCTATCTCGCTTGCACTTGTGAATTATATTAATGAAATGTTGCAAATTATAAAAGTTCTCATTGTTTTTATTGTAATTTAACAAGAATGAATATTATTAAAAGATATTAACAATTATATAATGTTAAAAATTAATTAATTTTACGTTATTGAACAAGAATATTATAGTAACATAAATATATAACCTTTTATATAGTAAAATAACTAAATTATTTCAACGTGGCTAGGTGGTGAGCAGTATGAGGTCTGACTTAGCACGCAGGAGGTCCAGGATTCGATTCCCCGCCGAACCGATAATTTTTTAGATGGATTTGCATTCGAAATATAATTTGTAAAACATTAATTAAACAAAATAAATTAACCTTTATATAAAATTTATAACATTTTATATTTTAAATAATTAATAATATTATAATATTGCAAGTGGCTGACATCTATGGCGTTTTAACAGAACTACTGATCGTGAGAAATCATCTCTCACGGCCATTGGAGATTGTGTACAATTGGTCGTTTTCATGGTTACTATATTGTGCGGAATGTATAACTTTCTATAGTGGTCGTAGATAAAGATATATAAAAAGTTGGTCTCCGACTTTTAGTAGGTTCTTTCGTTCAACGAGATTTTTGGTCCAATGAGACTTCTGGTCAATAGCCATTTTTTTAAATGAATAACAAGTCATCTATTCTTTTTAAAATTCTTTATTTATAATATAACACTATTACCTAACTTTTAACTAAGAACAGAGGTAGTTTTGATGAAAACTTTTTCATATTATTTAATGACCTATTGAAGTAAATGTGGCTAGAACGATTTTCTGTCATATTCTTGCTTTAGAATTTTAGATATGAGCAATGGCCATATTAGTTGATAAGAATACCCGATTCCACCCTTGAATATATTTTTGGTTACTTTGGTAGTTTTCGCTAAAAAGCTAAATTGATGTAAAGCTGGTTCAAACTTCACGAAATAGAGCTTTAATCAATAACTAAAAATACAAACTAAACTGATAACTCAAAATGCGTCTCAACGGCGTCTAAACGTCCACAAATAACCAGTGGAAAATAATTAGGTTAGGTTGGGTTACAAGGTTACGGTTAAGTTACTTTAAGTTACCAATAGGAACCACCGATTACGTTCATGCGTTATTGCGTTTTAAAAAAGTTTTAGGATTTTGAGGTTCACAATTGTAAAATCTAAGTAAGAATTAAGTTATCAATGTAGTAATAAAAGATTGAAGTGACAAAATTTCAGTACATTATTTTTTTACATATTTTGTAAAAAAGTTTCATATAAGGTACATTTTCAGTTCTAAACTGCAATATTTACGGAATTTCAGACTTTTATTTTAGAAATTCCTTTTTAGAGTCTTAGAAATACAGGATTTCAAATGTTCTATAAACATTGTGTTTCATATTTCCAGTCCCTTCTTAGAAATTTAAGAACAGTTTGGAATTTTTAAGTGTTACCGTTACACAGGTTTTTGTGTTTCAAAAAATTATTTAAAATAGATTTCCATGCGTTAAAAACCTCGATACTTGGAGCGTATTCTTTAATTAGACTTAGACAAAGTGTTATGGTTTCATAGCTTCAGAGGCTCAGAATTCCCGAGTTTTATAAGCTCAGATGCTTCCAGTTAGAGTATCTATCACAGCTTGAAGTTTGCATGTTTCATTCAATAGAAAGTTTCAAAGCTTTTGAGTGACAAACTGATAAATAATCAGAAGAACATTCTGTACGTTATAAAGCTTCATAATTTCGTGGTTTTTAGTTCAAGAGCTTCTAGATATCTGAGATTCAGTTTCGAAATTGTCTAATTCCATTTATTGAATTTCAAAGTTTCACTAGAGTTTCACACCTTCTGACGTGGCTTAATAGTGTGGAATTATGTTAAAAAATACACATATGCATATGACAAGAAATGTGTTTTTATAGGTTTACGCTTTTAAATAATTCAAATTGTAGTAACTTTACAGTGTACCAAGAATAACCTTTGAATATACAGAGTCTGTCAAAGAAAATGTACGAGAAACACTTAAACATGTTGTATCATATTATTTTGTTTTCGAAAGAAAATTTAATTATCATCACCACACCTAGTTAATCTAATTACAATATGTAAGAGGTCCAATTGAGTTCCCACCCCCTTCGCCAGATTTTACGCCTCTTGACTTTTATCTTCGGGGGACGTTCAAGGATGTTGTGTATAGAATAAAACGGACTACGCTGTGGGATCTTCGTGCGGAAATTAAATTAAGATAGAATGTGAAGAGATCCCATCAACATTGATCAAGGTTATTCAACCAATTGCTCGCTGTCGCGTTGTCATCAAGCCCTAGCCATTAACGGCAACCACTTTGAGTCCTTCAGTAACTGTACAAGTGAAGGACACGTGTGCTTTTTGTAACCTGTATTCCACCTTTCTGTATAATTACATTTACCACTAACACACAATTAAGAGTTTTCTTTCGTTAAAGTGTGTATACATTTTTTTAGCCGACTGTATCATCTGTGAGAGTTGAGTGGAAGAGCCTGGGCTAGTATGCGACGCCCTGTGGTTTGTAACTGGCGATATGCCGAAAAAATCCATTTTTTCATTGTCAATTTTATTTGTTCAAAATATGATTCATAAAAAGATCAGAGCCTATTCTTTAAGGAACAAACCGAAATAAGTTGAAAAATTATCTTTTTTATGGTGGATTTCGGGGTCTATTTTGCATGCTTGAAACAGAGGAATGTTTCGCTTTTTTTCCCCATATATTTAATATTTATTGGCAAATAGTGTACACGATCTTGCATAGCAAGCGCCACGAATTTTGGCGAGAGGTATGGATACTTCGGGCACGCCCAACTTCACTCTGATTGGTACTGATAATCTCCATTGGCGTAGGATACCATTTCTTAGTATGCTTACAATTTAAAGAAATAAACTTATACGTAAATAAAATGAAGCCCCGTCTTGAATTAATTGGAAATACATCTTATATTATATTTCAATGTAGTATTTTAGGTACCAATTATAAATATGGACTTTATTTAATATGAAACACCTAGAGTAAATTTATATATGATTCTATTTTGTGTTAAAAGTTTATAAACATGGAGTAACCGTACATTAAACTGCATTCTTTATCGGAGGATGTAGTATCACTCAAATTAATTATAAAGTCTTTAAACAAATTTGTAAACTGTATTTCTCGGCTGCGGTATTTATCCCTTTTTTGCAATGACACGTTGACGCCTTTTTTTCATTCAGCTTCTGCTATTTTACTGAATTCAAGTTCGACCATTTCTTTTACGTCATCCCACTTAAATGTAGTATTCTTTTGAGCAACATTATTTTTAACTGTGGCCCGAATAAGTTCAGGTGGATTGAAATTCGGATGGTAAGGTTGTATAATCATAATACAGTGAGACCATGTTCTTCAAGTAGTTAAAGTCACATTTTTAATATAGATGGAACAGCGCAAATCTCACATTTGTGTTACAGCTAAGGAAAACTGCAGAAAACCTTAACCAGATCTGCCGGCACCGGGAACCGATCTCGGCCCGCTTGGGTGAAAGTCCAGCACGCTAGATATTACACTACCAAGGCTGTTTAAGTTAGTCTTTTAACCATTTACCATAATTCTCGATGTTTATTTTCATTGTGGCAATTAGGCATGAAACCCACCTCACGTGAATCGGCCGTCTGCGTGAATTGTAATGAGTCTATTTCTTTTAGAAATATTCGAAAATAAACCTTCGATATTTTCTTCGTTCCAACGTTTTAACGAAGAATGGGTAATATACAAATATGTTTTATCTAAATATACGCTGGGTCGCCCTTGACTCCCATAGTATCTGATTTTTTACAAATAGTTCATAAACACTTTATTTCATTTTCTTCTGTCAGAACATTTCTATTAAAATGCGTTTTTCTCCAACGAAATCCCATGTTACGTAAAATTATTCTGAGGGAAGAGTTCGACCCATGCCAATCCAGTTCATCTTTCATTTTCAGATTTGCTACTGTTACACGAGATCATTCGGTTTTGTGAAAAGTATGTATCATATCACTAAGATCATTTATCTTGTATTCTGGGATGTCAGTTACCAATGAATGTCTTGCTTGTTTTTTCCTGGGCTTTTAAAAATTCCACATGTTTTTGAAGAAACCGTCAATTCACTAGATGTTGCAATAATACCTTCTTTCACTATTCTTTATATTGTTTTCACTGATACTCCTGCAGCTTATGACACTTTAGTTGGTGATGTCTCTGCCGTTGAATTATTTGATTTAAAATACTTTTAAAAACCTGAAATACTATATTCCGAGATTGACTGACAAAAACTTTATTAATGACATTTATTTTCTGTCATCTTATCATTTGTAAAATTAAACCTTACTATTCGAACTCTCGAGCGCGCGCCTCTGACTTGTAAGTGTACGTACAACGGTGGGTGGAGTTATTCAAAAATGAGCCTACTACGCATCCCGCCTTCTTGCCAAGTTTCGTGGCGCTTGCTTACTTTACACCCAAATATGTAAAGAACACATTCAAAATTAATTTTGATTTCCTATAAAGTCCTAAAAAAAGTTCTAAAAGTATTCTAAAATTTTAAAAATAAATAAACAAAATTATAAAATTAGTATACTTGCTGTCATGTACTGCCAAAAAAAGAGAAACGGTCTTGAAGGGAATTTAACACAGAATAGCGAACAAGACCACTTCTTCGAACCTTGACCAAGCAATTTCACCAATTCAGAAACAAGTAATTCACTTAACTAATATAATAATAATGTGGATGCGAACCTTGAAATTAAGTACGCTGTTTTCATAGCAAAAGAAAGATGCTTTTAAGTCAGGTTTTTCTTCGCTAGAACTTAAAGATTCCACCTCGCAGTGGCGTCAGCTATAAGTACCACTCGGAGAATAGGATACATACCCCGAACAAGCTCGTTATAGTATATCTGGATGGATTATTTTGAGCTATAAGACAGCTGCCAACAAGTCTCAAAAAGACAGAGAAAGACAGCAAAAATGGAGACCTCTGCTACGCGTCGGCCTACACACTATTAGCCTCTACCGGTAAAGCGTACCTACCGCCCTTAATACTTTAATTACTATTAATACAAATTGCAGCTTTATGTTTACGTCGCATGTGTCAAACTAGTAACCTTCAAGTTTTATCAATCTCAAAATCAAGAAATAAATAGTTATTTGTGTATTTAGTGCGCAAAATGGTACTTTGGTGGCTAAGAATGGAAGTCTTTTAACGAGGCGTAGGCGAGTCAAAAACTCATTCGACAATTTTCAATAAAATACAGCAAGACAGTAATGACAAAATTATCATGACGAATCGAAAGCAAAAAATCGAAGACGACTTCAAGACTTATCTAGGACTGCTAGTAGACGTTGTCAATAAATGTATGTTTTAGTGAAGATCAATTGCTATTTAATTCATCCTTTAATATTTTAATCTAGTGAGTTGATTTTCAGTTGTTGTTATTATATTCGAATTTAGCAACCTCGAAAACCTTTAACAAACGTTAAAATATTATTTGAAAAACCAATCATGTATAAAATAATAATAAACAAAAAAATATAAAAATAAAATTTGCGTTTAAGCGCGCCATATTATATCTGCCCGCCATCTAGAATTCTAAATTTTGGATTGTCATATTCGAATTCAGTGTACCAAAAAATATATTAAAAAGCTACAAATTATATTTTAACCACAAAAAACTTTGAAAATAAAGACTTTTATACTTCGATCCGCCATTTTGAATTTGGGATTTCTGACAAAATTCGTATTCCGCGACCCGAAAAACCTATAAATACGGATAAATATTTCTTTTAATAACAGTCTGTAAAAATTATTCTTAATTATTTCCGCATTTTTCCAGTTGCAAACCAAGTGCGACGTCATTAACAACGAGCTAATGTATAGTCATGCTGCGATATCTTCCTCTATTTTGCTACCTTGTCTAACTATAGAATTTATACCATTTAAACTACTAGAATGAAGTTATAAACTTATGGGTATCACGAATTTATCAAAAGTATGAACTGGTATTTGCAGATGGTATTATAGGGGTAAAATAACTCTGACGTCGTATTGTCACCGCATTTTCTTTGATGGCTATTTAGAGAATTGGAGATCCAGTCATCATTGTGACTGGAAATAAACGTACTATAATAGAGTGTACAACTTCAGAAATCTGAACTTTGACATCAAGTAGTGACCTTTGAGTAGATGATAATATGATCAAACTGACCCTGTAGCCATTTTTGTCATCTCGAATAATTTCACAGCTTCGGAATTGAATCACTGTGAAGAGCAGACAGACAGAGGACCTCCATGTACTAGTAAGAACATTAAAAAATAAAAGACACTAGCATTCTTCTATGAAGAAATCAAAAAACAGTAAGAGAAAAAAATCGTGCTAAAAAGTGTATTTAATCTTCTATTGCATAATTAATCATCTACGTATGTCAATTAATCAAATACATGAATCATGTATTTGATTTTTTTTTGTTAATCTTAAATTATCTACAAAGTATAAGTAACTAGAATTTATTTAAAAATGCTACATTGTGTAGATTTAAAGATCCATTCTCAAATTATATTCTTTCGTTGATTATTGTTGCGTAATACCATAAAAGTCGAATATGAGGTTCGAAGAATCTGCAAAAAAGGAAATACTTTAGTTAGGTTACTATTCAATGGCAACAAATTCTAATGAATCAATAAATGCAGTGAATCCATAGTACTTAATTGCTAACTAGATTTCGATACTCTAAAAACGACTTAAGGTATTTTTTAGCATATACATAGTTGATATAGTCTTTAGATAACTTTCTCAAATACTCGTTTAAAGTATTCTGAAAATTATATGTTAACCACTGTTACATAATACTTCAATTTGCATAAGTACACCTAGATACACCTTAATACATAGTGTAGTATTTAAAGTAATTACTAAGTACCAAAATTGTTTAACAAGTATTTGAAGATATTAGCAATCCTTTAAGGTACTACACACTTTCTAGATTCTTGAAATAGTAGTGTAATATTTAAAATAATTCTGAAGTATTGAGAATTCCCTGTAAGTATTTTTGAAAATATTTACTTGAGGTATTAAGCACTTAAATATTTAAGTATTTTAATAACTGATATTACTACAGTAGCACTTGAAATGTCTATTGATACCTTGAAGTATAATTTCGAGTATGCTGTGAATATGGAAGGAAACAAAACTATTAAGTGAGTGATAACTATTTACTTTGATTAATCCAAGAGCCTAACAGTATTTCCAGTATTTGCAGAGAGCATGTTTGATCTGTTAATATCTACATATTTGAAAATAATGAAGCTTTGATTTTGTACAAATATGACAAACAGCAATTCAGACAAAAACAAATTTTTTCTAGACAAAGATGACTTGCAGACTTGCAAGACTTGAAACTTTCTTTAGTGTTTTAATAGTCTTACATATTCTGTAATTTTTTAAAATGCAACCCAGGTCAGTCAACATCAAGGTTTAAGAATTTACAGTAGAATATTGTTTCTGCAAGAAGCAGGAGCTTGCGATAAGCAGAAAACAAAAAAAAAGATTAGTAAAAAGCGAAATTTCAAAAATTGCAATGAATTCGGTAAGAAAACTGTGCCATTAAGAGTCCGTAAGGTATCTTACCCATGTGAACGTAGCTAAACAAATATTTGCAAATTTCCCAGCTGTAAGTTTAACTGGACTCTTACTTCTAGCCATCATTAATATTAGACCTTTCTGAAATCTCAAATCGGTTCCTACAAAATCTGCTTCGAACACAACGTCTGCAACTTCTTGACTTTCATGTATAATCAGTTCTCCCCAAAAACACATCAGCAGTATTTGAACACTCATTGTAACAGCTTGTATTCCAATTGCTATCATCTTAACGTCGTTTACTTCTAACTGAAAAAGAAACAACAACATGTAATAAGTAAAACCATAAAACTATCATAAAGAAGATTTTTGGTGGTACTCGGGAATGTAAGTTCTCATGAACCCAGCTTTTTTGATAGCTTTTGTGAAGATTTTCTGACCAAACCATGACCATTTGTTGCTAAGAGTAACGAAAGGTATTTTCAGTATGAAAATGAATAATTGAATATTTAAATGAATCAGTAGACCGGACAACTTATCAAAGCTAACAAACCCATTTTGGTATCTCTAAAACCTAAGAAATTAATTAAAATCACTCAAGGTACAGATACAGATTTATCTTGTCTTTACACTCTTGTATCATTCCAAACACAATTTGTATCATTTACCTAGCGGCCATCAGAGTACTGCTTTTCTTATTTCTATAACTGCTAGTGGCCTTAGGCATTCAAAACCAAATTAATGGTGATGTAAACAATTATGGTAATGAGTAATAATCAAAACCATCGTTCACGTAGAAATGTATGTCTATAATTTGACATTAATACGCATAAAAGATTCTTACCAGTGAAGCACAATATACCATAAAGCACAGCATACCAACAGTACCAAGAAACACTATAAGCAACAAAGTTTCATAAAGATTTTTCATTTTAGCAGCTATCTCTATAATCGACAAATGGTACTGAACTGTGTCTTTAAGTGATTTTTGCAAGTACTTCCAAGGAATTTCAGAAGGATTGATATCGCCGTTAATGGTTGAAATACCTTTGAATAATGTCTCCTGTAAGTATTTAATCCATTAATAGATTGAAACATATTAGTGCCGTCATTCACCTTGACCATACGCTTATGACTATTTTTGACCATTCTTCTGATATTGTTCTTCAAGATTTGAAATTGACAAGTAATGTGTGCTAGAACTCCTGCAGTAATTAAGTCGATTGTAGTGAAATGTGCAGCTACAATTGATATGCAGATTGTTTGATAGAACCAAGAGATTTCGTAATTAGGACTATGGGTTATATCCAAAACGGTAAGTTTGCCGTAGGTGAATTTCCAATCATGGTAATCGTTACTTCTTAATCGTTTAATAATGCAGTTTGAAGCGTCAAGGATGACACTTATAAGAGCACAAATCCAGTAAGAGAGAGTCTACAATAGTTAAGAAATAATGTATGGACATGTCACAAACTCCTCCAAAATTTGAATTTTGACTAACCGCTTCGAACTTTCGACTAGCTTACCAAGTTTTTACAGTTTTAGTTTTAGACAGTTTTGAGGCTTGTAAAGTGATCACTTTTATTTAAATTAAATTCTATGGCTTTAGGAATTAACTTTATCATGTTATCATTATGGGACCAAAATTTCAAAAGGCTTCTTTTATTAAAAGTGGCCAGTATTTCATGAGAAATACTATTTCTGAGAAATACATGAGAAATACGCTTCTAAGTCACATAAACCATGAGGTTTATCTGACTTAGAAGCGTAGAATTTACCTATCTTTACGTAGAGTTCCAGTCAATTGAAAATAACGGTCACAGTATTAACTTTTCGAAGGTTGTCACATGTGTAGGATTAGCTCTTTTTCACTATTCAATTAAGGCTAACTGCTTCCAAAGAAATTCAAAATTACTAAGACAAAACATGTTCTCAATACAAATTTGGTTAAATCGTGGGTCAAATTTTAAAATTCAAATTTAGGAGGATTTTACTTTAAAATGCTGTAGTTAGAACCTGCACAGAGGTGATTAATAAGCATTTCTTAATAATTCTTTCTTCAACATCACCTCCCCTTTCTGAATTTGGCGAAAATGGGTACTCTTCCAATCTGGCTAGCATTCTTCCAAACTCTCTTCGATTTAATAGCACAACAAGAGTTTTCGCAATCGCTATTTGAAAAGCTTCTCATTAACGTCATTCTCGTTTTTATTATTTTAGACTCACATATAATCACTCCAAATTGATAACTGGCAATAGATATAACCTCATCGAACTCATGTTTGAATAAATCCCCAAACTGTGCAAAAGGATATGTAAACATAAGAAAATTAAATGCAAACGCATAAATCTTGTACAGAAAACTTTCGTTCTCAGAAAGGGACATTCCAAGTACTCTTAACATATAGATTTCCTTATAAAAATAATTTTTAGGTGGACCTTCTGGATTTAGTAGTTTTAACATTTTGTTAAAGTATTAGACTCACGTTTGAATGAAAAATTGAACGTCAAAGGTAGTACACAACTTTTATACACAACATTTAAAAAATGTATAAACGCGTATATTATTTATTAACTTTGATCTGGGTGGACATTCAGCTTAAATTATTATTGGAAATTGTTTGAAACTTTTAAAACTTTTTTAATTATTGTCCTATTATGAGTTTGTGATGTAAAAATCTCAAATATTTATGATTGAATATAACTTTTTATTCGTAAGGCTGGAAAATGAGAGGTAAACATATTGCGTTTGTGGTTTGTATTAAATATTTGATATTAAGTTTGTTTAAATATTTGAGATAACAAATGGGGTTACACAGGGAGATGTGTTGTCACCACTTTTGTTTAACTTAACATTACTAATAATTAAGTACTAATAGTAAGAAAATTAAAACTAACTAGAGCAATAGTACAAAAATTTTACAAACAACAGCTTCTGCAGACGACTTAGTAATTTCAAGCAAATCAGAACATAAGTTACAGGAGAAATTAATAAAACTATTAAAAATAGCAAAAGGATATGGACTAACGATAAACGAGAAAAAACAAAATACATTAAATTTGACAGATAAATAAACAAAGAAATAAATTTAAGGAACTATCTTAAGGCTGTCCGGAAAGTAGTCACATTTTGGAAAGATTATGTACCCTTTGCAAACGCTCTAAACGATTTGCAAATAATCTGAGCAGTTATATTTCAGACAGGTAGGCCATTATGGACAATTGTTTGTTTAGTGTTTCGATGGTTGTCAATGTCATTTTGCAAAATGAAACGATTTCAGCATAAACTGTTTGCAAAACGTATATTCAATACTAAAGTCATGATCGAATAATTAACAGTTGTCTGTAAATACTGGGAAAGAGAAATACGTATAACTTCATGGCAAGCCACCTTAAGATATCATCAAGAGGAAATTTAAATAACGTTGAACGTGTCTTTACTAATAATCCCTGCACAAGTGTTCGAAATGCTGCTGTTAAAGTTGGTTTACCCAAATCAACTTTCAGTGATATCAAAGTGGACAAATTGAGAATTAAGGCTAGGGTAAAACCAAGTGTTCCAAAGTATAAAAGTGATCAAGAACAGAGACCGAAAGTGGATTTCAAAAAATGTACAAGAGGTGCTCACGAAGTGCTTATCTCGTTCTTATTATTGATGTTGAGACGTATGTCCCTGTTGATCCCAATGATGTCCCGGGAAAAAAGTATTTTTACTGTCAAAGTTCCAGTACTGTTAAATCTAAAGATAAGTATAAACTAAAAACAAAGTTTTCTCAAAAATATCTGGTTTGGCAGACCATAGACGAAAATGGAAATGTTTCGGAACCATTTTATTGCAAAGGACCTGTCAACAGGCAGATTTACTTTCGCGAAAGTGTATAAAGACGTGATTAATAATTCCCTTTATTAAGAAGCACTATGGTGTAGATAAAACGAGTGTGGTTTGGTTAGTTGCGTGCGGGACTACCGACCAAGGGACCCGGGTTTGAACCTCGGCCAATATATCACCATTTTTAAAAATCGTTTCTTCCTCGGAAGGCAATTGTAAACCACCGAGATATATGTTGCTCAGGAAATTTCTCGAAAATTAATAAAAAACCGGTTGTTCGGAGTCCACCTAGAGCTACATATCCTCTATACTTGTGATCACTGGACACGCACAACCGAAGTATTGGAGGGAAACGCCAACTCTTTGCAACGGCACTCGCAGAAGAAGAAGAATAGTGTAGATGAAATTTAATTTTGACCTGATATGGCAACTTGCCATTACGTGTCAGAAGTAACCCAATATTTAAGAGCATGAAATATTTAATTTGTTGAAAGAAAAGAAAATGCTTGAATTGAAAAACCTAATGTGCCGCAAGCTCGACGAATTAAAAGATTCTGGGCATTATGTAAAAAAATATAGATTCTATAATCATCCGCCCAAAAGTTTGATTGAATTTAAAAGGATATGGACCAAAATTAGCATAGAAGTTCATAGAAGAAACTCAGGAAAAGATGTCATGGGCGCGGCGCGGCTTGGAAAACCTTAGAAATATAGAGTATAAAGTAATTCAATAAATGTAATTACTTTTGTTATTTTTTTGTATTTTTGTCATAATAATAATAATAATAATAAATTTGATTGAATTATAGCATTTTCACTAATGTGTCTTTACTTTCCGAAAAGCCTTTAGGATCACAAATTTCTAGTGATAAACACGGAGGAAATACAAAAACAGGCAGTGCATACAAACATGTTTTTAAAAGCAAATGGCTAAAAGAGACAACGAAACTGAGAATATACTCGACAATTAGTATCAAACCAGTAATTACAAACGGACTAGAAACATGGTCAATTAATAAGAGCGAAGAAGAAAAATTAAGATTATGTGAAAAGAAGATTTCATGCGGAATACTAGGAGCAGTGGTGAAAGAAAAAAAATCTAATGAATCACGAACTAAGAGAAATAAACAAAGGAATGGATATAATTAGATAACATTATAAAGAGTTAAAGGTTACCATGGCAAGGGCATGTACATGCACAAACAATTGGAGAGAATAAAATTCAAAAGAATAATTAGTAAGTGGAACCTACACTTAATAATGAGAAGAAGAAGAGCGTGAATAGATAGAACGGCTGCATAGTAAGTACAATAAAAAACAGTAAAGTAAATAAACGGAAGGTATGCATCTGCATACCTCGCAGAAGCAAAATACAATCCACAGCTATAAAACAAAAAGAAGAAAGAACATAAGAAGACGCTACTGAAGATGACTTTCTCTAGGAAATAGAAAGAATCATGAAAGCAACCGCTGGCCAAATCTCCCACGGGACGATGAACCACTCAAAGAAAAAGATAATTTTTACAAAAAAAAAGTTGAAATCGGAAAATAAACTTAGAATAGAAACGCAGGGATAAAAACAGCCGTGGCTCGTACGTACTCATTTTAGACCAGCCGCGTCAACGAGCGTCAAATGTTGTATCCTGCTGTATGGCAGGGAACCAACCTGTTAATCGACTTGTCTCTCAATCACAGAACTTCCTAAAAGGTATGTACTTACCACTGCTGAAAAGAAATTTATCGGATGGGACACAGTTCATTCTCACACAAAGAAATGAAACATGAGATGTTCTTGTTTTACAAAATTACATCAGAAAACTCTTTCAATGTAGCCTATATTTCCAAACAGTCAATAACTTAAATTTGGGGCTCTATAAAACGAAACCGTAATAGCGATTAGATGTTTTTACAATAACAATGAAATAATGAATAATTGCTGAATTAGAAAATTAAGCTGATCAAATTGTTGTTTATTTTGTGTGGGTTTTAAAATAGGGATTCATTTTTTCTACTTCGTCTAATGAGTGCTAAAATTCTGTAGCAAGTTTGTATTATGATTTCATAAAATTAACATAGTTTTTTATTCATCGTGTTAACGTAAAACCCTAACAAAATAATCAATTAACATATTAAACAAAATTCATATTTTTTGTATTATCACTGTTTTTCAAAAAATACTAATTTTAAATACCACATTGATGAATTCAATACTATTCATTTCTAGCAAAAAAATAAGGAGGGTTCTATTTAGAAAAAGTCGATGACTTCATAAGTCCCACAGTAGCAAACTAAAATATTGACGTCCATATAATTCGCAGTAAAAAATAAAATTGCTTTGTCTGTATGTCTACGTCTATAATTATATTTTGAATGCAAATCCATATAGAAAAATTATCACCCCGGCTGGGAATCGAATCCAGGACCTATCGCTATCTAGGCGGCATCTCTAACTCTGATCTGCCTGGGCGACTATCAGCTATTATCTATCTTCGATTCGATCGGTTCGATTCCTAGCGGAGTCGATAATTTTTCTATATGGATTTGCATTCAAAATATAATTTAATGAAAAATTTTAATTAAACAAAATCAAATTAACTTTTATCTAAAATATGTCTATAATCCTAAAACAAATGTGTTCCTCTATTCATCTTCTCAAACATTCTTTCCTTATTTAACACATGAAATATTGACAATACACCTTGTAAAAACCAGTGTATATTTAATATTAAAAAAAACTGAGAAGGTATACATAGTTTAAACATATTATTTATGGTTTCTAGTCTTATTTGGTGAAACACCGTAATCATAAATAAAACAGATTAGTAAAAGTTTCACAAGTTTATGTTTGACGTGTTTGTTTATATTTACCTTTGATAATGATAGCTTAGCTGTCGAAACAATTGTCAGTTAGATTACAATAAATTTGTGAATAACTGACCAATTTGGTTTATTTATTTCATAAAAATTATATTAAACTTATTATTTTTTTCTATATTGATTAAACCCTTTTTGATTTTCCACCTTACGTCTAGACAAACATTTCTATCAAATGTACCTCTTTAAGAAAAAGCAAACTTTTATTTTGCACAAAAAAAGCGTTAGTAACTACTAATAAAACGCTAGTACGTCTCGTTTCCGAATTCCGTACACTTTTCATTCTAATAAAAAAGTGCACGCCGCCACCGAATTGCGAGCAAAAGCGTACCCCAAAATTCGCGTCACGTGCCTGTGCCCGCTTCTGTAACTCACTAGAAAATTGCATTTTTGATGTAAGAGCATTTTAAAGGACCTCTTTGCTCGGCTTCAAACGACTTACATTATTAGAGTTACGCATTTCCAACGACACCTCTTTTATCATCGGTAGCTTATTTGATCAAGTATTCTTCGAAAGATAACTATATCAGACGTCGCCCTAGAAAATATTTGACAAGTCCTTGCCCTTTAATTCTTTTTTTTTCTTATTTATTTCAGTTCACTCTTCTTACTTTTTCAGATTTATTTAAAGGAATTAAGAGTAAAACGTAATGGTCTTCCAAGATTTTATACAAAAAACATATTGCATCGATTTTTTTAAATTAAATCTAAAATAAAGAACGCTTAGCGCTTATGGACAAAGAAATTGAATCGTTTTCTGTCATTTTCGCTGTACTTAAAGGAGTAACTAAACACTATCTATTTTTGATTAAATGACATAATTTTAATCAAAATTGGTCCATAAATGATCCATGAAAATATATTTAATTGAGCATTTTGTTGAAAATAGTTAGTTCATTATTTTCCAATTTGAGAACGAACACTGAAAGAATGAAGCTGAGGAGCTGGATGATACGGGTCAAGCTACAATTATTGAGAATAGAAAGATTAATACAAGTTTTCAGAATTTTTATTTTAAATATGTTCAAAGTAATATCGGTTCACAATAATACACTTAACCATTCTCCCCTTCCATAGTTTAAAAGCGTTCAGCCAGCTGTCTTTAGGAATGTTATCAAAATAAGACTCAACAGCTATATCACTCTCTTCTTCTGACCCTTTCCCCTCGCAAATGTCTTTTAGTCCAGGCGACAGAGTAAAAGAAGTCACAAGACTTGATAACATTGAATGTCAAGATTATTTTACGTGGGGTACCCGTGTGAACATACCCCCACGTTCCCTTCCAGAAGGAAGTGATTGGGATACGCCCAATCAGCGCGCAAGTTGCTTAACCGACAGTACCGCACTTGCTACCAGATCAGCTCACTGGTCGGAGCGAGGTTGCCTATCCACCCTCTACTAGCTATCGCAGGCATAGTGCCGGAGCAATTGACTTAACACGTTGCTCACCCGCCGGCACCCTCCCGTCCTCTTTCATACGGGGTGAAGTACCTCGTCCAACAATAGGACTATTCCCCAGCTTAACGCTGTTATTAAGTGGGACCACTGCTCGATCGAATTCAACCTCAATTGTGGCGGGACTTGGTTTTTTAATGGTTTTGCCACCCCCATCTACCAATTATAGGCTTGGTGGGCCCTCGACAGAGCTTCGTTTAAGTCTACACGTTATAGACTCCCGGTGTGTACCCGTATTTGGTGAAGTTGTCTTGATAGTGAGAGGCTATGTATTCGCTTCAACTCTCCTTAAGTGTAATGGCTTTCAGAGCGTCTCCCAATCACTGTACCCGGCTGCAGTCCGGATCATAGGGTGGTCGGGATAACTCCTAAGCACATTTACCTGGCGGCTTGCAGTTTCCCATATGCCCAAAAGCGGGAACCTCACTTCGATTCTCCGCACTTGAGATACAGTCAAACAGCGGGTTTCTTTGGTGACCATAAATGACCTCGGTCAAGCAGCGGGTTCCGTTGGTGACCATAATTGACCACTGTCAATCAGCGGATTCCTTGGTGACCATAAATGACCTCGGTGAAGCAGCGGGTTCCGTTGGTGACCATAAGTGACCTTATCCCAGGCGAGATTCGAATCCGCCCACACCGGTCTCATATACCAGGGCTCCCCCTGATAGCACCCCCTGTAGACTTACCACACACCCCCCTACATACTAAACAAAAAAGACTTGCTGTTATCAAGTCTTTTGGGTGTACGGGAGACCACACGACGTGCACCCATAAAACTGGCTGTCTTCTACCATACCCCTATAAAGGGCAATGGATGAAGCTGTCAGATTAAGTGTGTGGTTGAGAAATTCGTGAGAATTCTCGACGGTAACTCATACCGATCAGTGGGAGCCCTGGTATATGAGACCGGTGTGAGCGGATTCGAATCTGGCCTGGGATAAGGTCATTTATGGTCACCAAGGAACCCGATGCTTGACCGAGGTTATTTATGGTCACCAATGGAGCCCGCTACTTGACCGAGGTCATTTATGGTCACCAACGGAACCCGCTACTTGACCGCAACCTGTGACCAGACCAGACCAGTGAGCTGATCTGGTAGCAAGTGCGGTACTGTCGGTTAAGCAACTTGCGCGCTGATTGGGCGTATCCCAATCACTTCCTTCTGGAAAGGAACGTGGGGGTAAGTTCACACAGGTACTCCACGTAAAACAACCATGACATTCGATGTTATCAAGTCTTGTGACTTTTTCCATATACCAATCTCCCTGTCGCTTGGACTATTTTGAGCTCGAAAAATAGCCAGAAGTCACACATTGGCAAATCTGGTGAGTAAGGAGGCTGTTCTATGATGTTATCATGATGTAACATGATTTCTTTTCTTGGCATTTAACTGAACACAGTACTCAAACAATTTTCAACAGAACATTTAGCGGTAACTGTCTTCTGCTCTTCGAATTTAATTGCTCCCACCAGACCCGTACTTCTAAAAAATGCTGCGTACATAACTTTCTTCATTGCTCGATGTTTGTTTACCATCGTAGGAGTTTCCTCATCTTCATGTATCCATATTCGGCTTTCTTGGCGAGTGGGAACATTAAAAAACGGTATGTAAGTTTCATCGCTAGTAACAATTTTACTAATACTTTGATGGCCTCCAGCATTCAACATATCTAAAGTTTGTTAGCAAATTCTAACACGTTCTGCTTTTTGTAAATCTGTCAGATGATGGGGTACAAACCGACTTACAACCTTTTTCAAATGTAAATGTTCGCGCAATATTGATCTCACTTGCTAAGATGCAATATTCAGTTTGGACTCTATTATTACATAGGTAATTCGGTTGTCCTCTTCCACCATCTTCTTCACTCCAGCAATGCAGCAATATTCTCGGGGTTAACAGCAGTTAAAGGAGGGCCAGCTCCTTTTCTGTGTACAACCGAGTTGCAACCTCGTTCAAATTCTTTATACCACCTATAAACCGTAGCTAATGATGATACGAGATCCCCAAACGCCGATATCAAACTTTCCTCGCACTCTTACGCGCTCAAGCCTTTCTTGAAATCATAGTAAATCATTATCCGAAAGTTTTCTCGTGACAACTCCATTTTTTCGATAACAGAAGCTTATTTCTCAAATACTATTCAACCGAATATCACAAACTAAACTGACATTGACAAGATAAAAATAATTCACTATTTAATAAACAACAATTTGCTTTGCACGGTAATTAGAAATTCGGCGAAATTACGGATTCAGCTTTATTAAAATAAAAGTGTTCTGTTCCCACAATATATGATCAAAGAAGCGGATCGAGAGGGAAAAGATTAAATCTATTCCTTCACAGCTAAAACATTGCTTGCAGGAGGATCCGGACTCGTTTAAGAGATGTTCATTCGATCCAAAAAAAAACAACAGAATGGAGATAGAATGAATGATTGAGAAAAGCCTTTCCAGGCTGTATGTACTTAAGAATATTTTTCACATAGGCAATTTATTGGCGAACCAAAAAAATTATTGATGAGTTCATACACCCAATGAAGACAATATAAGTCATGTGTTAGCACTTAGATATATTTTGCAATTGTTGCAATAGGTTGAGAGTTTTGTATGTCGGTGCAGTCGAATAAGCGTATATGTAGAGTACATGTATTAGATTCTTCTAGTAGTGTTAGAACCTAGCAGTTAATTAGTTTTTCCAACTTTAACATGCAGAGTAGTCGATACAATTTGAACAGTGACATATCTAGCGCCGAGTAGGCCCTGTACCTTGTATTGTAACACACGTTATTTTGTCAAACACAAAAGTGCCACACATGGGCTCCAATTGCAGCATACTTGATTACTCTAATTAAAATATAAACAGTCCGTACTTACTTAAAATTGCTCGCGAAAATGCTTAAATTTTCACTACAGATACTTACGTTGCTAGACTTATTTGCCCCGCCAGAGACATCTTATTAAATCCAATTTTACTAAGGCGTTGTGGATGTTAATTACAAAAGCGTTTCTAATTAGAACATATAACACAGGAACAAATGACAAGATAGATGGGCACCACTCAAACTAGATAAGATGTTGTCTTTATCGATTTTATATGAAAAGGCCGGAGATCCACAGTCTGACAGACCTCGGTTTTAAGATTGTCAAAACATATTTTCAATAATAAAAAATTTTGATAAACATTAGCAGTTTGTCGAGCAGAAATATATAAACGATAATTCAATTTATTTATTTATTTATTTATTTAACTTAATTGTTCAACAGGGGCTCTGCCCTTCTTACAGAACAATAACATAATGTAATTATTAATTAACGTAAAAGTTGCATTCAATATTAATAGTAATTTAATAATAATAATTATTATAATAGTAATATTTTCTTACAATAATAATAAAGGAAATTAATAGTGCTAGCTTAATAAGAATAATGCTAAATTAATTTCTATTCTATAGTAATAATAGTATTGAGATCAATATAACATGAATTGGTTTTTTTTTTAATTTTAACTGTTGAAGCTGGATACCAAACTAATTACTTTAAACTTGTATAATTAGTAATTTTACTTACTAAGGTAGTCAAATATAATTTTTTTATAACTATTTAATGATATTGATAAATCTAAATCTGTAATATTTAATAATTCATTCATAAGTCGTAATATAGTAATCATGGGTGGAAGCAAGGTACTACGTAATTGCAGAGGAATGCGAAACATGATAGAAGAACGAATGGATCGTGGTGGAACTTTTATTTGTAATAAACTTAGCAGTTCGGGGCTGTCTATAAGATTATTCCAGATTTTATAACATAAAATCGCGGAATTAAATTTCCTACGCGCTGCTAGGCTCATGTAATTAATTCTGTTTTTAGATCTTCTGAACGAACCGTTCGATAATCTGGATATGTTCCATATTTTTTAAAGTATAAAAATCTTAAAAAACGTTTTTGAACTTTCTCAATCTTTTCAATTTGATACATGAGCATTGGATTCTAGATAGGCGATACATATTCTAATAGAGGTCTAACTATAGTTTGATATAGCTTGGTTATAGTTTTCAGATTATTAAAGTTTAATGAATTTCTTAACACAAATCCTAATTTTTGTTGACTTTTTGCATCAATATTATCTATATGACGATTAAAATTCAGTTATGTGTCATAAGTTACACCCAAATCTTTAATCTCTTCTACTCGTGTTAACACCTCACTGCCCAAAATATAATTGTTTGTGGTAGGTAAACGTCTGGATATACAGCTCATAATGAAGCATTTGTCAGTATTCAGGTATAATTTGTTGTCAATACTCCAATTATATATTGCCTGGACATCTTCTTGTAAACATTGAGAATCAGTACTATTCTCAATGACTCTACAAAACTTTACGTCATCGGCAAATAGAAGAATTTTGGAATATTTGCAGGCTAAAGGTAAATCATTAATAAAGATTAAAGACAGTAAAGGCCCTAAATTTGAACCCTGAGGGACACCTGAATTTGCTGTGTATTTCCCAGATGTGTTACCTCCAAATCTTACATACATTTTTCTAGAACAAAGGTAACTACTAAAAAATTGCAAAGTTGGTCCTAGTCCACAGTTGTATAACTTTTTTAATAATATGTCATGGTCAACGGTGTCAAAAGCTTTTCGAAAATCAGTATATATAACGTCCACTTGTTTTTTACATTGTAATTTGGAGAGCACATCATTTGAAAATTCCAATAAATTAGTAGTAGTTGGTTTTTTAGACACAAAGCCATGTTGATGACTTGTAATGTAAGGTTTGATGTGAGAAAAAACTTTAGAGTAAATTATCTGCTCAAAGAGTTTTGTTGAAGCGGATAGTATAGCAATTGGCCTGTAGTTTTCGACAGCTTCTTTGGGACAAGACTTGTGTATCGGCGTTATATAGGATGCTTTCCATTTTTCTGGGAACGTATTAGATTTTAAGGCTAAATTATAAATATATAAAAGAGGTACTTGCAACCATTCTCCACAAGCTTTTAGTATGTATGGCGGTATATTATCCGGTCCAGCAGCTCTCTTTGGTTTTAAATTCTTAAGAGCATTATTATAATCAACTTCTAGTAATTCAGTAAGTGTGAACAAATCGTTGGTACAAACTGATTGACAATCAAAATCTCGAACATTGTAGGTAGAAGGTTGTTTCTTCTTTTGAATTTGAAGTCTATATTGAATAAAAATTTATAAAAAACATAAATTACAAGAAAATCATAACTAATGAAATTCATAAAAAACTCCTAATTACAAAAAACATTCCTAATAAAATCTACTTTAAATTTCGGAATCTCAAACCAAATAAAATTTAAATCCATAGCATATTTTAGTACCAAGACATTATTATTCAAAAATTATTTCTGAAACTTACATAAACAACTTAACTAGAATTCTGAATACATTTATCATTTGCTCTTTATAATTTCCAAAACTTCCCACAAAAGTCACTCAAGTCATTAGAAAACTAAAACCAATGACCATAACACAAAACTTTACATAAAAACTGCTGACTGGAACTAAAGTTGCGGGAAACACACCTTCTGAATTTTGAACTGTTTTTCACATTTAACGACAGACTTTAAACTTTGCGATAATTTCCAATACGGAAAACATTCGCTGTAATTATTAACTTTAACGTTACTATAAAAACTAGCTTCAAACTGCACATTACGTAAAACTATCTAGAATGTTGCTTGAATTACTATTAACCCTCAAGTACTATCGTGTTTTCAAGTAACGTATATACTATCATGGGGTGTTTGAACACCCCACTCTCTATAGTGAGTTTTTTTGTGATAATAGATGTTATTTTATAGTTTTTTTTAGGTAATAGAACAAGTCTTTAGCTTACTACTGACGTTAAAAAAGCAAAGATTCTATTTGAAACGAAAAAGAAAATTCAAGACGCATAAAAGTATACATTTTTTTAATAAAAATACATGTGTACATAAAAAACATGTTTGAAACTAAAAATACGCTTTTCGTGGACTAATTTTTTGTTGGATGGTGCCCGAAGGTGTGACTTCAGTAGTTACGCAACACCGATTCTGCTGTAAAATCCCATGTTACTTTAAAGGGGCCTCAAAGTTAGCGAAAAGATCACAAATCCAAGATGGCATCGGCTCGCGACTCGAGGTCATCCGCGGTTCAGCCAGACGCGCGACAGCGCACACCTATATAAGATCTTGACATCTACGCGATTTCATGTTAAGACAAGCTTGTAGAACTATTATAAATACAGCAAGTTAGAGGGATTTGTAGCATTGTTATCTTAAACTTCAAACGTGTTTAAATTCTATTGAAATTGTTTATATTATTAACAAAGTGAAAAGTGTTAACAACAAATCAAGGTAACCTTTATCATTAGTTTTATAACTTTCTTTTTAAATACCGCTGCATAACTATTAATTATAAATATTATAAACATTATTAGAAACATAGATCCGAAATATCAAATTAGAAAATTATATTAGTTGAAGCCTCCGTAATATTACGTTTTCAATAAATAACTAGATATAATTAATCAGCTTCATTATAAATTTAATAGAAAGCATTATATTTTTTTCAAATCAATTCTTTTTATGAAAAACAGTTCGTAATAGAGTTTACTTTAAGGATACCTTATACCTAGGCTTATCGAAAACAAATAATAGGCAAGCAGGTAACATTTTAAGAATTTTGATCTAATAAGGTACTAAACTGATTAGGACTCCTTTGCAAATTTATCAGGCTGAATGTAATTAGAAAATATATTCTGTCGCTTACTAGTTAGATTATTATATATGATGTTAACATATAATAAAGACACTAAAGTACTTTTTAATATGTAAAATTCAAAAAAATGAAATGAATTGTATTGAGCAAACGTGAATCGCTAGGAAAACGTTTAAAAAATCCCTTTTTCAACCTTTGCAATGTAAAAGCATGCCTTCAAAGCAATAAATAATCTTTCTTTTAAAATAAATTACAAAATAAAAGATCATAAGGACGAGATATTAGATATACGTTAGATAGCTTAAATATGAGAGTTTTTAGAAGGATAAACTATTTAATAAAGCTATAAAAGATAAAATTATCGAAACAATTCTCAGATAGATTAGCATTTACCTGTAGAATTTGCCTGTCAGAACAAGATATCATTAGGTAGGTCATTAACGCAGTTGTGTATCTAGCATGCCATAATATTATAACAACCTTTTTAATAAATAACACAACACGGGATATATGTATTCAAGCGGCCCGCGATCGACTCGCGGCGCCGGCAGATCTGGTTAAGGTTTTCTGCAGTTTTCCTTAGCTGTGACGCAAATGTGGGATTTGAGCTGTTCCATCTGTAAGTCGGCTGCAGCCGCACATTGGGCCTACATAATAATAATAATCGCCCCCTCCCTCCCGCACAAGCTTATAGCTTCTGGGGCCATGGTATAGGTTATGGGTTGTAGTAGTTATTATTATAAATATGATGAACGATAAAAATTATCGAAACAATTCTCAGATAGATTAGCATTTATCTGTAGAATTTGCCTATCAGAACAAGATATCATTAGGTAGGTCATTAACGCAGTTGTGTATCTAGCATGCCATAATATTATAACAACCTTTTTATAAATAACACAACACGGGATATATGTATTCAAATATGGCCTCCCTTACTCATTACTCATTACTCATCAGTATGAGTCTAGGTGAGGACGAAACAAATTTATCCATGTTAAAACGTCAAAATTGAATAAGAAATAATAAATTATCCGTAATGCATTTGAACAACAACATATTAGCTATAAACTCGCTTCAAACATAAAAATATTAATTTAGTATCTACAAGCCTAGATACATATATTATTATGCTGAATCGGGGATATGCTATAAAATACATCCGTCACAGATCAAGTAGAAAAATTTCATAGACAGGCTCCTACAATGATCAAATTACACCAGCTGCTTCATATTTAGAACATTCGCATGTTCTGTTAAAACAATAATTTAGCGTAACCCTTCTTTTAGTACTGAAAATAAAAATGTCTTTTGCTTGATTAAAGCATATAATAGAAAATAATTTAACATCTTCTATGGATAATTGAAAGCATTATTACCTGTCCAGATAAAAATTATTAAAGCACACCATATAAGTAGGGGGCATATTTAACTTTTCATTCTAATCAATTTACTGAAATATTTGATAACAGAATAATGATAACAATTAATAAAACATATAGCTACTGACCACGGCCTATTTGATAAGTTATCTAATTCCCAATAGTTTTCTCTTACTATTAAAACAATATGATTAATTTATATATTTAAAAGTATGTTTGCAGTTAGAGTCTAATAATTATATGCTAGGATAATCTAATTTTAATACATATCAACTCATTTTATTATTTTAATTATGAATGCAGATCATTG
This sequence comes from Agrypnus murinus, assembly GCA_929113105.1. NCBI lineage: Eukaryota > Metazoa > Arthropoda > Insecta > Coleoptera > Elateridae > Agrypnus > Agrypnus murinus. The sequence continues at coordinate 35,472,485 of OV816025.1, read as the reverse complement.
ATACATAGTAGATGTTTTAAATATATAATAGAATCATTAATTTTATTTTAACGGAAAAAATCTCCATAATAATTCTTCCATAATATCTTCTTGTATATAGTAAAACCGTTCAGAGATTTTAACACATCCAGTAATTAAGTCTTATCCACAATTAGTTTGTAACAGTTGATACACCATCCATCTTGAAATTTAATATCCTTACATTTAAAAGATCAGCATTTAAAAGTATACAAAAGCAGAATCTATTAGTCATTTCATTTAAATCTACAGCATAATAAACAGCAAGCCTGTTCGCAATTTCTATTCAATTTTACATCGTACTTTTGAGATGTAACATCTATCCGTTTTCTAGGCAATCGAATTTGAACAGATCTATAACACGTTTTCTCATTTAATCATAATTAGGGACGACTTGAATAGCTAAATAGTAACGATAAAAGTATAATATAAATGTTAAATGATCAAAACCCGTATACTGGTCAGGTATAAAAGCCTCTTGCGATCAGGTAGCGCTAGACTATATCCCCTTCGAACCATTATCTTTTCCCCATCTTTTAAATTCATAAAAAGGTGTTAAAATAATGTTTCTGCATAGCATTTTAATATATGAACTGAACTGATTTATTTATCGTATTATTTAAATTCCACCTTATTACATCCAGTAACTCGGCAATTTTTCTCAGATTTCAGCTTTTTTCTCGGCGGTACGTGTAAACGGGATATAGAACAAAGTTCTAACTCTAGATTTCAGTCTCAGTGCAGCAACTGAACGTTTTTAACGTTATTTAAACGTCTACAAGAAAAAAGATGTTATTCACAACTCAGCTTATTGATAACCTAAGGGATCTTGCATACAACCCGCAGCTACAAGGTAATGCTCGAGCCATCTCGAGTGCTTTAAAACAAATGTACCTCAGCTATATGGTGAATCAATAGAGCACTGGAAAAAGAAACATCTATAGGGGTTAAAAATTATCTATCAACCTGCCTGGCCCAAGCGAGATCATTTAGGGAGATTATTAAAACGTTAAAAACTGTAGGTAGAAGCAATAGTCAGCGAAAAGAGACAGCTCGCGATCGCGTGAAGTGGGCTGATATGAAATCCGCATTTAAGGGACGCAAGCGAACTGCTGTAATCACCAACATCAGACATATTGATCCGAAGGCATTCATGGAAGACTGTTTAGTCATTTTTCAGAGACGTATTCTGAATGCGTTGAAGAAAGATACGGCGTTAAAAGTAAACGCAATTTTAACTGGATTATTCGAGGTTAAGAAGAGAAATGTGATCATAGAGGAAATAAAGTACTTGAATACAAGAAATGCGGCTATTTATCAGGATAATGATATATCCCAGTGGTTCGTAGACAATATTCAAGATCCCATCCTTAAAGATCTCGAAGAGTTTCAAGTAAGTATTGGAATTGTAGAAAGTTACTTCGAGTAATGCAATTACGTGAATACCCAGCGTGAAAGTAAAAATTGCGATTATGTATTATACAATTTTACAGTGTTGAATAGAATATTTGGCAAAACAAACCTTACAAGGCATTCAATCGGCTGACCAAAGAACAATTTGACAATTACTAATACATTCTTGCAGACAATGCAACGTATTTCGCAAGTGGAAGATTTATGGCAGAGGTATTAAGATTTCTTCGAATAATATTAAGGGGTAAAAGACATACGATAAACAGATATCGAACATGCATCAGTTAACATTCTGAATATACTAAAATTATATGGCGTATATAATAAATTAAAACTTATTATTATAAATTTAAAGAGCGCGACATATTTTTCAAATTCTATTCTCTCTATAAAACAACCCGGCTATTGGAGACATAAATCACTCTAAAATATTATTATTAAAAATTAAAAAATATATTGCTTGTTATAATTCGTGCGCGGAAGGGTATTCTACCCAAGATTTTGCAGGTTCACCTCTTCTAAAAATATTTAAATTAATCAATCGCTTTATGAAATCCATCGAGAATTATGCAATCTTATTAAATAAGTCTAGAAACAGATTTATACCAGAACGTTTACTGAGGCAGAGAGAGGTTGAGAAATAAGAAGCTTTTGTATTTCGTTTATTTTGTCATCATATCAAAAATATCATATTACATATAAATACTATTACAATACGACTATATTACATAGTACAACTAGAAATTAAATATTTATTTATTCTATGATTTTTCTCGCTTTAAGCTCTGTGATGACTGAAATTATTTCGTTTTCGTTTTCGATACTGCAGCTAAGAGCTTTCTTTACAGCATACAACAGACGAAGCCGGTCCACTAGTTGATCAGGCGTACTCTGACGTATCCAATCCGGTTTCATCTTGTTTAACTTTTTGGGAAGACTAATCCCAAAGTCTGTAATTCTATATAAATTAGGTTTTATTATGTTTTCGTATTTCCAATGTTTATCGCTTATTAGCCGAGCGTTGTGTCTATAGTCTTTCTTATGAGCATTAGTAAGTGATATTATTTTCATATAGTTTTCGATATCTTCCTCTGTCGGACTAGGAGAGCTTATTCGTTTAAGCGTTAGTAAATTAAACAGGCCGGATGTTCCATTGAAAAGTTTGTTTTAAATTAAAATATCTTTTCCATGCGCTACGTCTATCATCACCCTGTCGATCTTCCTTCATCATTAATTAACCCTGGCTAGACGTCCTTCATCATTAATTCATCATGTCACGACACGGCTTCATCATTAATTAACCCTAGCACTACGTCTATCATCATCTATCGATCATTCTTCATCCTTAATTCACCCTTGGCACGGTTCAATGCTTCGATAAATAGCTGAGAAACCCTGGTTATGAGTAATAATAATAATAATAATGTTTCTGCTTTTGTTTCTCTAATCTAGTAACTTTATCAATAGATCCCTTTGGTAGAGCTATGAAGAGCAGGACGTCATCAGATGACAGTTACAAGCATTCAGGGATACTTAGTTTCGAACCAGCGCTTGATTCTCGTGCGCGAGGATTTGCAGGCATTCAGGGTAGACATAATAGCCTCACATACAAATTTCTTTTTATACCTCAAATACGTAATTGTATTACTCGAAGTAAATCGTATAATAAATAAATCTGTTAATAATGTTGTGTATAAGGGCAAAGCGACCTATAATCCAATACTACTAAAGTTGATTTGTATGTGTGTCCGAGCCCCATTCTCGCGTTCTATAAGGGCTGGAGAGATGGGCTTGGGCTCATTGTACGCGTAATTTGCCGAGGATAATGCACGACCGAAAGTTTTTTAAAGTAGGTCATGTTAGAGATGGGTTGGGCTCATTCGACTCCAATATTAATAAAGTTGATTTGTATGTGTGTCCGAGCCCCATTCTCGCGTTCTATAAGGGCTAGAGAGATGGGCTTGGGCTCATTCGACGCGTAATTTGTCGAGGATAATGCACGACCGAAAGTTTTTTAAAGTAGGTCATGTTAGAGATGGGTTGGGCTCATTCGACTCCAATACTACTAAAGTTGAGTGTCCGAGCCTCATTTAAAAAATTTTAAGCACATGCAAATCATTATAATCCGAACATGATTGACACTTTAATTAAACAAAAAGATTATAGGTTAGCTATCAAAAGAATATATCCCATTGACAATCAAACAGAAGACACAAATTACATATCTATACCATATTTTGGCAAAATATCAGAAAAAATTGCACATATACTAAGAAAAACCAACAATTATAAAATAACATTTAAAACCAACACTAACACTTTTTCATTTTTATTTAATGCTAAAGACAGAACACATGATATCATGAAATCGGGTATTAACAAACGCAAATTAGACATTTTAGAAGCCTTTGAGATATACAAACACAAACTCAGGGTACCTTTAATGAATGAACAACTTGAGCTCAGTAATTCTCCGTTACTGGAAGTATTAGATATTTAATTATGATTATTATTATTATTTTATCTAGTTACTTATTTTGTATCTACCTTAGCGACGTGTTTGTTTATAATTATAATTATATTACCTTTGATAATGACAGCATAGCTGTCGAAACAATATTGTCAGGTTGTATTTTAATAAAACTGTGAAACTTTTAATAATCTTTATTTATTTCATATAATTATTAGACTCTAACTGCAAACATACTTTTAAATATATAAATTAATCAGATTGTTTTAATAGAAAGAGAAAACTATTGGGAATTAAATAACTTATCAAATAGGCCGTGGTCAGTAGCTATATGTTTTATTAATTGTTATCATTATTCTGTTATCAAATATTTCAGTCAGCCCTCTGGAGTTTTTTTCGGGTCTACCCTTTGCTGCTTGTAATATACTTTTATGAAATCTGTTGTAAATTGATTAGAATGAAAAGTTAAATATGCCCCCTACTTATATGGTGTGCTTTAATAATTTTTATCTGGGCAGGTAATAATGCTTTCAATTATCCATAGAAGATGTTAAATTATTTTCTATTATATGCTTTAATCAAGCAAAAGACATTTTTATTTTCAGTACTAAAAGAAGGGTTACGCTAAATTATTGTTTTAACAGAATATACGAATGTTCTAAATATGAAGCAGTTGGTGAAATTTGATCATTGTAGGAGCCTGTCTATGAAATTTTTCCACTTGATCTGTGACGGATGTATTTTATAGCATATCCCCGATTCATCATAATAATATATGTATCTAGGCTTGTAGATACTAAATTAATATTTTTGTTTGAAGCGAGTTTATAGCTAGTGTTGTTCAAATGCATTACGGATAATTTATTATTTCTTATTCAATTTTGACGTTTTAACATGGATAAATTTGTTTCGTCTTCACCTAGACTCATCAGTATGGGAGGCCATATTTGAATACATATATCCCGTGTTGTGTTATTTATTGAAAAGGTTGTTATAATATTATGGCATGCTAGATACACAACTGCGTTAATGACCTACCTAATGATATCTTGTTCTGACAGGCAAATTCTACAGGTAAATGCTAATCTATCTGAGAATTGTTTCGATAATTTTTATCGTTTATAATATTTGAATACATATATCCAGTGTTGTGTTATTTATTAAAAAGGTTGTTATAATATTATGGCATGCTAGACACACAACTGCGTTAATGACCTACATAATGATATCTTGTTCTGACAGGCAAAGTCTACAGGTAAATGCTAATCTATCTGAGAATTGTTTCGATAATTTTTATCGTTTATAATATTTGAATACATATATCCAGTGTTGTGTTATTTATTAAAAAGGTTGTTATAATATTATGGCATGCTAGATTATTAAATAGTTTATCCTTCTAAAAACTCTCATATTTAGGCTATCTAACGAATATCTAATATCTCGTCCTTATGATCTTACGCCATAGGACCACATGTCTTATAGACGTGATGAAACTTGAATGTTTTGATTAATCATATTATCTGAAACATTTTAGAATATATTTACATGGTTTTTATTTTTTAATTGATTTTAAAAGAAAGATTATTTATTGCTTTGAAGGCATGCTTTTACATTGCAAAGGTTGAAAAAGTGCTTTTTAAACGTTTTCCTAGCGATTCATGTTTGCTCAATACAATGCATTTCATTTTTTTGAATTTTACATATTAAAAAGTACTTTAGTGTCTTTATTATATGTTAACATCATATATAATAATCTAACTAGTAAGCGACAGAATATATTTTCTAATTACATTCATCCTGATAAATTTGCAAAGGAGTCCTAATCAGTTTAGTACCTTATTAGATCAAAATTCTTAAAATGTTACCTGCTTGCCTATTATTTGTTTTCGATAAGCCTATGTATAACGTATCCTTAAAGTAAACTCTATTACGAACTGTTTTTCATAAAAAGAATTGACTTGAAAAAAATATAATGGTTTCTATTAAATTTATAATGAAGCTGATTAATTATATCTAGTATTTATTGAAAACGTGATATTATGGAGGCTTCAACTGATATAATTTTCTAATTTGATATTTCGGATCTATGTTTCTAATAATGTTTAGAATATTTATAATAGTTATGCAGCGGTATTTAAAAAGAAAGTTATAAAACTAATGATAAAGGTTACCTTGATTTATTGTTAACACTTTTCACTTTGTTAATAATATAAACAATTTCAATAGAATTCAAACACGTTTGAAGTTTAAGATAACAATGCTACAAATCCCTCTAACTTGCTATATTTATAATAGTTCTACAAGCTTGTCTTAACATGAAATCGCGTAGATGTCAAGATCTTATATAGGTGTGCGCTGTCGTGCGTCTGGCTGAACGCGATTTGTGATCTTTTCGCTAACTTTGAGGCCCCTTTAAAATAACATGGGATTTTGCCGCAGAAATGGTGTTGCCTATCTACTGACTTCATTGCCTGATAAAGAAAAATGGCATTATCATCAAAGGTAAAAATTGTCTGTTGATATTTCTTGGTGTTTCGGCGCCTTAGACCTATTGTTTTTCAAAAACTGTAAAAAACAGCAAATCGTGATTTGAAACATTTTAAAGGCTTTGTTCTTGTAAAAGAATACCTAGAAGCTGAATAGCGCTAGTTTAATAATTTAAAAGCACCCCACGATAGTACTTGAGGGTTTATTTATCATAAATTCACTGTTTGCTAGCTTTAAACTGATTCTTTAGGCCAATACAGTGTTCAAATGAGAAAACTTTAACACTAAGCTTTATTCTCAATAAGTTATACCAAAATACAAATATCTCTTCCTACAACAAAACGGTTAATCTATAATTAGATTACTGAACGATAATAAAACGGTAAAACACAAATTTGCACCAACTGGTACCAAACGCAATTCACAATACTGAATTGATTTTGTATTAACATATTCTGCAGTACGGAACACTCAAAAGATTCATAGCAATTTTTATATTAATGATATGACCAGTGTCGGCTCTAGGGGTTAGGGCGCCCCGATGCAAAGATTGTTTCGGCGCCCTTAATGAATTTATTGACACAATATATTATCATTAGAAACTATGAAACAGATAATAAGCAAAAAATACTTGAGTACTTATAATTATTTTTTAAGTACATTTTATGTTTAAGTGTAAATAGTCCACATACATATATATACATAAATTAATACATAAGTCAAAAAATTTAAATAATAATGTTCTGCAAGGTAATTTCGGCGCCCTTCGCGTATGGCGCCCCGATGCGACGCATCCTTTGTTTACCGTGCGTAGCCGGCACTGGATATGACATTAAGAACAACAACCACGCCGGTCAAAATGCCGACGTGTTTGCTGCAATAGTGGTTGAGGATTGCCTCCTCGGGGTGCAAACTTTCATGGCATTTAACATTTTTAAGAGAAGGGTAGTTCGAATGCATCTATCCGAAACTAGAATGATGTCAACTTTTACAAATAGCAAGAAGGCTGAATTTATCTCCATGATTACTTTTCTGAAATAATACCTAAGTCATAAATCACTTTACCAGACATACAATGTGTTTTTGTTATATCTGAAGGATCGAATATCAGAAACAGTGCTTGACTGTTCTTATCTGCAAACTCTTATAGCATTTCACCGAAAAAGTGAAACGAAAAAAAATTAAGCTTAGAACGGACACATAAATTAATCTAAATATCGTTTGTACGTGCTTTTTTAGCTGTAATAAAACCCGGTATCTGTATTACTTAGTGGAATTATTTTGAATCTCGTCTGCAAAAACTATTTCACCCGTGAGAATTGAAATGAAAGTTCTATCAACTTAAACTGTTTACAACTTGGAATGCAGTTGCCTGTAAATATATTAAAACGAACCCGAATTTAGCGTGAGAATTTAATTTAAACTTAACCCAGACGAAATACTTCCTTATTATACAGGGCCGTACTAAGGTTATTTCTATAAATTGAATCATACTTAAACAAAACATGTACACCAGCACAGGAGGTGGAGGTAACTAAAGGTAATTATTAAATATATCCGTACTGTTTTTTGTCATATTATTAACACAAATTTAAAGTATGACTGAAGATTACTTCTTTTGCTAAAATGACAACAAAGGATTTTAGTTTTTCCTCTGCAACAAGTAAAACTTATATTTTTGTTTATTGTTTCCAGCCTTACTTTGTGGAACTCCATAATCATGAAATAAATAAAGATTAGTAAAAGTTTCACAGTTTTATTAAAATATAACCTGACAATATTGTTTCGACAGCTATGCTGTCATTATCAAAGGTAATTTTATTTATAAACAAACACGTCGCTAAGGTAGATACAAAAATAGGTAACTAGATAAAATAATAATTATAATCAGAATTAAATATCTAATACTTCCAGTAACGGAGAATTACTGAGCTGAAGTTGTTCATTCATTAAAGGTACCCTGAGTTTGTGTTTGTATATCTCAAAGGCTTCTAAAATGTCTAATTTGCGTTTGTTATTACAAAAATGTAGGAATTTAATATTATTTTGAGGAGTCATTGTGTGATTTTGTTCTAAAAGGTGTTTGGCGTAATTAGAATTTTCAGGATGTTTATTTCTGTAATGACGTACGTGTTCCTTATATCTTATGTCAAAATTTCGAAGTGTTTGCCCAATATATACTGAACTACAAAAAGAACAATTTAAACGGTAAATGCCCGATTTCATGATATCATGTGTTCTGTTACAGAACACATGATATCATCATAGATCACTATGTGGTATATATTGTGATGGTAAGATATTAAATTTTATTTTACATTACTGTGAGACTCTTTTATAAATATAATTGTTGATTATGCAAAATTTTAACAATAAATACAATGTCTTTTGGGTTCAGGAATATTTTATATAAAAGTATTTTATTTCTTGCTTATTATTGTATATTTGGACTTATAATGTTACTGAAGCCATCTATTGGTTTATTACTCAAAGTCCTGTTTAATAACCTTAAATGTGACAGATGACAATTTATTTTGACATATGAATAAAAATTTTATTTACTGTCTTAAGATTCCTTCTACTTTTGTGTTATAAATAAGTAATGAATTACATGTGCTGTATAATGATTAATTGGTATTTAGGTTTACCATACCACATCTTGACTGACCTGTTAAATGGGATATTTGTTTTGTGGTGAGAAATAGACACACAATCACAATTAACAATTCACCTCTTTTCATTATATGTTTCAGACGAATCAAAAACTTAGCGTGACATACCAGTTCTTTCTCGTTAGGCAGGTATCACAATCCAAATCATGTCATGGAGACATAACTCCATGTACACGATGTACACGATATTTCCAATCCTGGCTAATTAAATTGACTTTCTTCTTATTTTCTTCCTTTTATCTATCAAATGAAACACTGATATTAGTTGATTGCATTATATTTTAATACTTTATATTCTAACCATTTAATTTTTCATTTTCACAAAGATAAAGTTTTATAACGTAATTTCTAACACTTTTTATCCAAATTTACAAGTTTTATACAATTTTTAACATATTTTACATTTTAAGAAATTTTTATCAGTTCAAATTTCTTGTTATTATTTTTCAGTTATTTTTCATTAGTATGTATCTAGGTTGTTCTACACTCATCTCTTACTCTTTTCAATAGATAATCAATTATTAATTGTCTATGCTTAGAAACCTTTACCTTTACCTTTAATGTTCACTATAGTAAACCTTGTATTACTATATTTTCCCTTATTGCAGGTGGTGGTATGTAATGATGCTTATATCTATCAAAGGTTTTCTCTGTTATAGCACTATGTTTTTGGATAACCCTGTATAGTCGATTAATACAATATTCATTTGGCAGTTTTTTCCAGGCTAAGTTCACAATTTCTGGAAGTTTTGTTTTATTTCGGAGTTGCATGTGCTGTTACTGAATGTTTTTCATTAGCAGTTCCCATACATTTTCTGTAAAGCTCAAATCCAAGCTATTACTAGGCTAGTCAAGAACAGGAATAGTATTATTTTCAGCAAACTACTCAGTCATAGTATGGGGAATTATGCACAGAACAATTATTCTATTAAAACATAGCTAAAGCATCTGTGGAAACTTCAGACCAGCTGTTGCACAGACATCTCACATGCATGCTTTTTTGTGTTGCTGTGCAACTGTTGTTGATGCCAACCTGTCAATTCTTGAAGCGTATAGGTTGAAGAGATACTTGCAGTTACCTTTTGCAAATGTTTACAAAACAGAGGAAAGCATAACACCTTGCTATATATTCGTATATTCAGCACTATTAAATGTCTTCAATACGCCACAAAACACGAACTCCGTAGATAGAAATCCAACCGCATGTGTTTACAGAAAAACGTCCACTCTTGGTATGTGGATTTAAATCACATTTCTGGGCCTGTAAACTTTAATTCTGCCGCTGTAAGTAGATTGGAATACCTTTTGATCCGTAAAAATAACCTTATTAAAAATCTTGATTTCTGGCGATAAACCCAAGAATAATACTTACACGTCCTTTAGTATGTCGATTAGTTGATAAATTGTTTGAGCAGCAGTCGAATCCCATAAACTTCTTTCTTTTAACCGACCGGCGCCTTGCAGTAGGAAACGAACCTGGAGAGTTCGTTACCTCAACTTCTTTGATAGCCGAAGTAAAAGGGTGTTCGATCACTTTGTTAACCAGTGCCACATCTTGCTCGACAGAAGATATCCGCTTTGGACCAGTCTCCTACGTTCTTTTAATTGTCCCTTCCAGATTCCATTTAATGACTATACTCGACTATAATTTTTTATTCAATCATTTTGAGTTTTCTTCTCAATCAGACTTAATAATTTAATCGACATTGAAGTTTTTTACCCCTTTTTCTGTTATTGCTTAAATTTGATTAATAATAAGGTGCTTAAAAGAAAACATGAAAGTGATTCTATTTATGGGGAGGATTATTAAAGAAATCTATTATTAGCCTGAGAATGAAAAATCTGTTTCGCACATTATAACTTTAAAGTATTCTCTATAGTTTCTTACTTTCAATTGCTCGTAACAGTAGGTTCTAACCTTAGTAGGATATACTTTTACAAATCATAAAAACTATGCATTTAGTGTTTCTTTAGTTAAATTCATCTATGTGCACCTTTGTTGAGAGTGTTGTGCAGACAGTTCTTACACGGTACTGTGGTTCCAGCAGAAGTTTTTAGAAACTCACCCAGAAAATCCAGGGGCTTTGAAAATAAATGAACTTGATCCCATACATCATTCTGCCAGCTTCTCTCGTTAGAACGATACGGTATTTCAAAAAGTAAGCGATCTGTATAATTTATTAAAGAGTTAATTAAATATATTCGAAAAATTGGTTTTCGAACGTAATGTGTTAATTTTAGTATATTACATTACTAGTGTGGAAAGTGAAACTTTTCGTACGCAAAGTGTGAACACGAGTGCAGAAAAGTTACTTTCCAACGTGTAATGTACAATATTTTTCCTACGACTCCCCAAATTTCAAATGTTTAAAAAATTTTGATTTTTTAAACTTTTCAAGAATATAATTTTTGAAGATTTTAAAGCAAAATTTTTATGGTTAGGTTTAACAGAGAAAAGCACACTTAAAGATAATTTTCGTAAGCCATTTATTTTTAGGATATAAAGTTTAATTTTTTAAACAATTTAGTTTCACAATATGAATAATTATAACGAAATTTCTATCAAAACATTTCCAGAAAATAGTTATTTATGGTACAAGTGAGTTAAGTAAGATATTATCCACGAACGAAAAATTTACCCTCGAGGGCCGGCAGGCCCGAGAGGGTTAATTTTTCTGAGTGGATAATATCCTTAACTCACGCGTGCCATACAAAATTTTATCCAACTCCTCTTTATTTAAGTTTAAACATCGAATTTGCGATGTATAGTTAGTCTGTAGTTTTGACAGTAATAAATTTAATACTCTGGCACGATGACTAGATTTTAATAATTTTAAATAATGTAAGCTGGTGATTGGTTGTTATCTTTGAAGGAGTGAGTTTTTTAAAAATAACCCACGTTGCTAGGGGCAACGTGGGTTATAATGTAACATAAGAGTAAACAATCACTTTCCTTATTTAAAATGACCATAATAAACATGGTATTTATATAAAGGTGTTGGATAAATAAAATTAAGTTATCTTGACAACTTAATTTTATTTTTCTGGAGCTGAATTATGACAATTGTTAAAGTGAATGGGTGTTTGTTAACATTTTATTTGATAGATTCTTTTACTAAATATAAATTTCAATTTAAAAAACTCATATATTCATAACTTATTTAAACATAGTATAAAATTAAACCTTGGGTTTAGCATCAAAATTAATTAAATGAATTACTATTACAATTTGTAATATAATAATTTCAGAGGCACATAATTTATTTTTTATTTATATTTAATAATATCTCCATAATTAACAAATATAACTTCAACTAATAACACAATGCCAAATGTGAAAGAGGTTGCCTAACTAAATTATTTGACATTACTCTTATTTTTCTCCCATTTGGCATCGCTGATTTTAATCTTGGCAAACTTGCTTCATTAATTTTCATGTATTATAGTGAGGTTACGTTAGGTGTAATCTATTAGATATTTCTTTTTGATATCTAAAATAACTAATTAAACATTAATTAAAGTTATATTTATAAGAAAAGAATAGATACATAATGGTTAAAATGCTTCTCAAAATTGGATTAAACATTAATGTCATCATTTTAATGTAAACAAAATTCATGGATTTCTAGATATTGCTTAGCGTGACGTATTTTCATAACACACACGTGTGTTATGAAAGTAAGTGTGAATGAATGTAACAAAGTTTCTATCCATCGAATTATGTGTTAAAAAAGTTTTTTTATTGACATTTTCCGCGATAAGCGTTTTTGGAAAAGCAAAAGCCGCCCGGCGCATCCGCTTTACCCCTCACGACTTCATTGCGTGTATAGAAAGAATATAAACAGTGTGAATCTAATTCTGAAGCTTTCAAAACATTTGCAAAATACTTTTAGTATTTACATATTATTACGAATTTTCGGTTGTTTGATATTAAAAAACTATAATTGCTTTATATGACACTACAAACAAACTACACAGCATCAGACTTGGGTCACCAAATAAGAAACAGACTGCGGTAGTGGCACAGCGATGATACGAGGGGAGTTTTTTAAGTTATCTACCTAGCTATGAAAACAGTATACTATCGCGACTATTTCCCTCGAAAAATTTAAACCAACCAAAAAGCTGTAATGTTTTGCGTTAACCTAGCAACGATCAAATTTCAGCGATAATACTGCACTAGTGCAAATTATCGATAATTTGCACTAGTGCAAATTTTCGTCTAGTCTTAATTAAAACATCATTTGATTTTAGTTTTATATTTTAAGAAAAAGAACAATTATTGAAAATGCAATTGGAATATACAACTTTACGGGGGGCTGATGATGGGGTTTCTATGCTGCTTTCACCACTTCTTATTGTTACTTCTCTACTATCATTTCGCATTTTTTGTACAATTGTTTCGTGGTGTTCACTATTTACTTGGAGGTAACTCTTTATCGAAGCCTGATTTGAGTGTTCAGTAACCTTCATAATTTGATTTTCTGAAACCCCAAACTTAGCAAGCTGAGTAACTGCCGCAGCACGGTTCGAGTGATTTGTCACTTTTATTCTTTTTGTGTCAATTCCTATAGCTTCTGCTGCCTCTCTTGTCCACTTTGAAATTTCATGGCTTCCTACTGGACAATCTTTAAAAAAACCTTTTGATGTTCCTTTCATCCATGATGAGTTTACAGTTAAGAAAAGACGATCTACCGTAATATGTTTTTCTCTTTTTTCTTTCAACATTTTGAAAAGCCTGCAAAATTATAATGATAGATTTTTTGATGTCATGCTTTATATTAAATACCTTATTGGGCATTTATCAGGCTCGGTGGTGTTTTGGACTAACCATCTTTTTTCTGTCAACCGGTGACTTCCTCCTTGCACTGTCTTAGAAAAAATAGGATTATAAGCTATACGTCCTGTTGGATTGGCGTATTTGTCAAATTCTTCTTCAAAGTAACTTAAAAGACAATTACATGCCTCTCCTCCTCTCCACGGCAGTTCAAATGAAGCAATATGAAAGAACTTGCGTTGAAGTCCGTCCGGAGTCGACTCGTCCCAAATAGCACATATTTTATCAATTTCTTGTTGTGATAAGCTAGATGCACTTATTTTTCTTTTTTCAGGACACTTTTGCAACTGTTTTCTTTTTGCATCTCTGGCTGTTCTGGCACATTCGAACGTTACATCCTTAAAAGGATCGAAAATAATGTTAAACTCTTCATAATATCTTTGTTACAAAATTTTCGCTATTGTATTCCACAGTGTTTTTACAACACTTTCTTTATATTCGTCACCATCACTACGTCTCATGTTGAAAGCAAAATCTTTTAGAATTACGGCCAGCTGTGAGACAGAAATTTCCTTTGTCAATGTGTATTTTCTCTCATCGCAAAATTGTTGAAACTGTCTCCACGCAGAATCTCTTGACTTTTTCGTATTCAGTGGAGTTAGTTTATCCACTGCGGCATCTATTGCGTGGAATTCTGCCCAAAACGTAAACTCATTTTGAATGTTTTGAAATTATTTTTTCACGAACAAAATTGTTGTCAATAAGTAACCGTAGATACCAATTCAAGACCAACATGAACGTCACCGACGGTGCAATAATTCAAAGAAAAAACCTTTTTTTAACACAGAAGTAAGTTTCTTTGTACCATTTAAATTTTTCTCGGAAAATAGTCTGCCAAAATGTCCTCTCGTGCATGTCAAATTGTCTCTTAATTTTCTCTCGTGCGCATTCGCGCACGAGAGAAAATTAAATTATCGACAATTTGACATGCACTCGGGATATTACTAGTGATTATTTCATTCTACTTCGTTTTTGACCAATCGCAAGGCTTTATTTTTTGGATTACAGCGATAATTCGATAATTTTTTATTGTCCTTTTCGACTGTTTTTATCTTCGTGACAACGCTGAAAACTAGTGTCACATGTGTCCCATTTTTTACTTTCATGTCAAATACTAATCTTTATGTTAATAAGTAGATGCTTAAATAAACAACTGTATCATGAAATAATCTTACCGAATTACATGCTCGTGCTTCTGAAATTATCTGTTGTAATACTCAAGTTGATTAAAACGCAACACTCGTGTCATTTTTTGACAAATTTCCCTCCGTTGCACGTCGGGAAATTAAAACGTCAAAAAATGACACTCGTGGTTGCTAATCAACGTTCGTATTACAAATCGATAATTTCGAAGCACTCGTGTAATTACAAGTGAGAATCGCACGACGATGCCGAGAACCAATAGAAAATTTCAAATTTGAATTGTATCCATGACAATCACACAATTTTCCGGAAATTTATATATATATATGCTACCAAGGAGTAATTTTTTGGAAATTTTTTGGAAATTATACTTATAAAATATATATATATAGCTACATAAAACATGAAGTCTCTGTACATAAAACTTGAATCAATAATTTATTGAAATAATGGGTGCCCTTTTTTATATTTTGATATTTTGGGACACTGATTTTAGAAATAAAAACCAATTAATCATAATGCATTTTTTTCTGTGCGTCGTGCGATTCTCTTACCGAATATAGCCTCGTGCATTGATTCTGCCTGGAAATTTTGATTTCGTGCATTTCTGCAACGTAAGACGTTGCAGAAATGTCACTCAAAAAATTTCCGGCAATAATCAATGCACTTGGTATATTATAAGTGACAATTTTCTTATGTCAAGTTGCTGTGACATTTTATAGTGCCATCTCCAAGTTTGATTTTAATCGCTTATCATTTGTCATTTATATATCAGTTTAAAGAAGCGAAAATGAGTGATTTGAAGCTTGAACACATAAATTTCACGAAATTTCTAACGAAAGAAGGCAGTAGCCCGAAGAATATCTATGAGAGAATGGTGGCAGTGTATGGAGAAAATAGTTCGTCCTATACTATTAAATGTAAACATTATGGCCTTCTCAATCGGTCCGGACCGTGGCGCCATCGGTTGACAGATGTTCAAGTTACCGTTTTTTTATTTACCACTAAAATTCAAAATTTTTATTGTTGCTAATCAACGTATTGTAACGTTCTTTTTAAAATAATAACAAAAGTGCTGTTTAAATCGTCTATTCACCAATAAATATTTATTTATAAACACTAATGAATACACTATAAATTAACGCTATGATTATAAACCATTAAAACTATTATTTACAGACTATGAATTTCTAATACAACATTTATCTTTACATTTACTATTTATTTCGGGATACACAGATAATGACTCGCTGTTGACTGATGCTCTTTTATCCGCGAAGTCGATTTTATACCCTCATATAATCGTACCAGAAGCCGCTGCAACCTACTATGTACCGGGTGATTTTTTAAATTTCTGATCTAGTAAGTCGTGATTTTTACGCCGTATCGAAGGTCACCGAAACGTAGGGCGTAGCGTTGATCACACTGCTATTCCAAATGTCATTTATGTGACAAATTGACTACTTACTTTTACATTTATTAAACAAATTGATAAATATTTAAACAGTGATCATTTGCGAAACATGCTTTTACCAAAGTGTGCATTTTATTGCGAGTTTAAGTGCAATTTCGATGTGATTATTGACTTGAGAAGTTTAGGTTATGGTTACAACGCGCACAAATCTGACAGTTGTGACAAATCGAACGATTCAAACTACGCCCTACGTTTTCCGCATCTTTTGTTTTAAAATTATGTCATGGCTTTCTAGATCAGAAATTTAAAAAATCACCCGGTATTTCTGGAAGTCGCTAGATAAACCGCGTCTGGTTTACATGCTTGGTGCGATGCGTCATTCTCTCGAATGCTGTAGAATGTTCCATTTGTTGTGTGAAGAAGAGGTTCTTTCTTTTTCTCTCTTGTTACACTGCCCCCCTCTTCAAGTCTGTTCTGTCCCAGAACAGGTTTTATGCTCTGGTTCCTGTAGAACGGGTCATGACGATATCGACAGTCTTCACCTCGACTACACGTTCCATTGCGGTAGAAGTAACAGTCTACACTCTTCGTTGGCCTTAATGCGGACTGTGGGTCAAAACTGCAGACGAAGATCTTGACGTCCGTACCTCTAAAGACAACTTCCAGCATGTTCTAACCAGACAAGCTCTCCAGGTTGAAACCCTCCTTCTTGGGCTCTCACATCGTACGTAGCCTTCATCCGGTCACTCGCGATTCGACTATTGTTTCGGGTTCGGTCGTGAATATCCTCCAACTTCTTCTTTAAGTTGATGACATAATCATTCCCGGCTACCTCCTGCTCTATAGGTGGAGACCCAAATTCCAGATCACACGGTAACCGTAACTCGCGTCCAAACATCACAGACGCTGGTGACTGACCGGTTGTTTCGTGGACCGATGCACGATAATCCATCAGGAACAGATGCAGGTATTGGTCCCAGTCTCGTTGATGATCGGAGACGACCTTGGCCAAATATTTGCCCATTGTCCGATTCATGCGTTCTACCATTCCATCGGACTGCGGATGTAACGGTGTGGTCCGAGTCTTGCGAATGCCCAACAATCGACAGACTTCTCCAAATAGTACAGACTCAAAGTTGCGGCCTTGATCCGAATGCAGCTCCATGGGCACTCCGAAGCGACTGAAAAACTCTTTGACTAGTACGTCAGCAACAGTCGCAGCTTCCTGGTTTGGTAGGGCATATGCTTCTGGCCATTTGGTAAAGTAGTCCATTGCCACTATTATGTATTTATTCCCATCGTCGGTTTCGGGAAATGGTCCGGCAATATCTATAGCTATTATTTCCAGAGGACTACCCACATTGTACTGCCTCATAGGTGCTCTTCGTTTCCCCAAGGGTCCGTTACCAGTGGCACATAGTTCACATTTCCGGCACTACTCCTTCACGTCTTCTTTACACTTGACCCAATAAAAACGCTCCCTAACTTTCTCCAAAGTCTTTTTCACACCGAAGTGTCCTCCTGAGGCACCGTCATGGAGATGTCGCAACACTGTAGCCACTCGGCTTCTTGGAACCACGAACTGAGACCTAATGGTGGTGCCATCTTCACTCTCCAGTACTCGCTTCAGGAGATCGTCTTCCACCTTCAAGGACTCCCATTGGGCCCAATATGCTTTGAGCGTTCTGTTGAAAGGGCTGACGGCCTCCCAGGCAGGCCTTTCTCCCACGCGCTTCCATTTCAGTGCCATTTTTAGTTCGGGATCAGCCTTCTGCTGTCGTTGCAATTCTTCCGGCAACCAATTGTCGTTGACGATGGTAGTTCTTAATACTTGGCAAACCCTCTCTTCCAAGCGAGAGCAATGACGGCAATTCGTTGGACAGGGTCTTCTTGAAAGAGCATCGGCATTTCGATGACTAGTGCCCGCTCGATGTTCTGTGTCAAAGTCGTATCCTTGTAATCGCTCGATCCACCTCGCGACCTGGCCTTCAGGATTACGGAATTGTAGCAGCCATTTCAACGCTGCATGGTCCGTCCTCAATAAAAACTTCCGTCCGTACAAGTATTTGTAGAAGTGCTCAACGGACTTCACGACGGCCAATAGTTCTTTTCTGGTCACACAATAATTCCTTTCGGCTTTCGACAAAACCTTACTAAAATATCCGATGACCTTTTCTTGTCCATCCTGTATCTGAGAAAGTACACCCCCAATGGCCAGATTACTTGCATCTGTGTCAAGTATGAATCTCCCTTCTGTCCGTAGATAGCTCAATATTGGTGCTGTTGTCAGGGCACGCTTCAACTGTTGGAAAGCTGTTTCACACTCTCCGCTCCAAACATACTCGCGCCCATCTTCAGTTAACCTTGTCAGAGGTTTCGCTATATTGGCAAACCCAGGAACGAAACGCCTGTAGTAGGTACATAACCCAAGAAAACTACGAACTTGGTGTTTATCTTTCGGTGTTGGCCACTGTTGAACTGCACGAATCTTATCGGGGTCGGCTGCCACTCCATTTTGTGATACGACGTGCCCGAGATATTTCACTTCCTTTCTGAATATGTGGCACTTTTTCGGACTCAGTTTCAGATTGGCTCCACGTAGTCTTCGGAACACTTCCTCTAGATTTTTCAAATGTTCGTTGAATGATTTTCCGACTACAATCACATCATCTAGGTATACCAGGCAGGTCTTCCACGACAGCCCTCTCAGGATGGTCTCCATTAGACGCTCAAAGGTGGCCGGAGCGTTACATAGACCGAAAGGCATAACTGTAAACTGCTATAGTCCGGAACCAATAGTGAACACGGTGTTCTCCCGGTCTTCAGGTTCCATTTCAACTTGCCAATAACCACTCTTCAAGTCCAAAGTCGAAAACCATCGTGAACCAGACAGGGTATCTAACGTGTCGTCGATGCGTGGTAAGGGATAGCTGTCTTTCTTGGTCACGTTATTGAGCTGCCGATAGTCCACACAAAATCTCGTTGACCCGTCCTTCTTACTGACCAGGACCACCGGTGATGCCCATGGATTGCTGGATGTTCTATGACCCCTTGTTCTTCCATATCAGTAATAATCTTTTCGGCTTCTGCTCGCCTTGCTAGAGGTAGACGCCTCGGCTGCTGATAGACAGGCATAGAGTTGCCTGTATTGATTTTATGTTTTACTATATTTGTTCGTCCCTTTTGGCTATCGTCAAGAGCGAAGATATCTTGGTATCGGTGAACCAAACCCTGTACCTCTTTCACTTCCGTTCTGTTAAGGTCTTCGCACGAACTAGTAACCATACCCACTAATTTTTCACCATGGTCTTTGGGCGCTGGTTTTGGAACATCAGCCATACACCTGGCTACTCGGAATACTGGCACACACTGTCCCACAAGGGTACTCTTCTTCAATGTCACCGGATCCACATTAACGTTCATAAGCCTCACCGGTACTGTCTTTCCAACCTTGATCAGCGCTTTTCCCACCAGTATGCCACTATGGATCTTCTTATCACAAACAGGCTCCATCATTCGCACACATCCTACCCGAAGATCTCCATCCAAACCTGCCTCGACAACCATCTCGCTTTGACCCGGCAATATCACATCTTCTGTCAGCAAAACTCTTACGACAGGATCTTCTCGTGGGTGCAACGGAAGTTCTTCGTTACCAACCTTCAAAACACCCTCCTTCAAGTCCAATGTAAAACCAAATTTTCTCAGGAGGTCCAATCCCAAGATGAATTCGTCAATGATGTCGGCTACCAGCACCTCATGATCACGTTCTTCACTTCCAATGCCAATCTTCATCTTCACCACTCCGCGTGTTGGTACTACTTCTCCCGTCGCTGTACGGAGTTGAGTAGTTGTCTGTAACAGCTTCATACTTGTTCGTAGAACGTCAGGGCGTATAATTGATTTTGTCGCCCCCGTATCAATGAGTAGTGAAACAGTTCGATTAGCAATTTTTCCATCTACGAACAAACTACTGGTACTATTCTTTGATGTTACGGCATGAATGGTAATCTTCGGGGCATCTCTACTCAAGGTCAACTTTCGCCCCCTCTCGTTGACCTTCTTTAGTTTTCCGACTGCTGAACCTGTTTTGGGTTTAGGGCAACGACGTCGTATGTGACCTTGTTCGCCGCAATTCCAACAACGAGGCCCTCGAAGTTCTTGATGATTCTTCCTTCGGCTTTCTTCCTTCCGAAGAACTCTCAATACTAACTCCTCTAGGTGATCGTTAGAACCTTCTTCTTCTTCCACAACGGACCGAACACGCCCGTGACCTCTGGACGCTTGTTTTGCAGCTTCAAATTCTAAGGCATGAGCAAGCGCATCATCAGTTGTTCTTGGTCGTGCCAGTCTCAATGATTGTTGTGTTTCCCCGTCTCTTAACCCATCAATGAAGGTCTGCACAGCGAGTTGTCCCAGAAATGAATCGGGTGCCGTAGGGTACGCCAATCGGACAAGCCGCGCAACATCGGCTTCAAACTCCTGAAGGCTTTCTCCATTCTTCTGGACACGATTCTTTACTTGCACGTGATAAACCTGTTGTAGATGCGCGTCTCCATATCTCATCTCCAATCTAGAAACTAACAACTGGTAATCATTTTCCTGTCCTACTGGGATTGTTTGCAGGACGTTCAACGCGTCTCCACGCAAAGCCACAGTTAAAGAAACGGCCTTTTCCTTGCGTGTCCATCCGTTGGCCCCAGCGGCCGCCTCAAATTGTTTGTAGTAGGTGGACCAAGCTATCTTTCCATCGAACGTGGGTGGTTTTACTTTTATCCCTACGGTAGGAACCTTCTCTTATTTAAATTATTTCTTTCCTTCATTAAACGGCCACTCAGACGTTGAGGGAAACCGTAGTTGATTCATTCTATCTTCCAACACTTCATCATCTTTCTTAGCTGTTGGTGGTAATTGCATTTGGGCTATTTTCTCTTCTACCATCTTTATTACCCTATCTTGTTCCGCCAATCTACCTTCCAACAGTCCTAACGCGCTGGCATTCTCAAAAAATTCTTCGAAAACTTTATCTTCCAACGCTTTGACATTTTCCAGCAATTCTCCTTTAAGCCTTCTAGAACTTTCTTCAGACTTTTCTAATAATTCTGCAAACCTTCTAGAATTCTCTTCGTGTTTTGCCAGTAATTCTTCTTTAAGCATTCTAGTATTTTCAAAAACTTTTTCTTCCAGTGCTTTAGTATTTTTAAGTAATTCTTCTTTAAGCATTTTAGAATTTTCTTCGGACTTTCTAGAATTCTCTTCGTGCTTTTCCAATAATTCTTCTTTAAGCATTCTAGAATTCTCTTCCATTTTACTTAATAACAAATTAGTATCAATTGCGGGTCCAGGTATTTCGAAGAGGAAACTTTCAGGGTCTTCTTGCTGTTCCAAAAGCCATTCTCTTAGCCGATTTATTAACACGTTTTTAAGGCCCGTTGTGTCTAAATCTCTTTCTTCAAGTTCGTGTTTTAAGTCTATTACTTTAAGATCTTTTAACAATTTCATCGCCATTTTAATTGTTTGTTGAAATTATTTTTCACACTAAAAATTTAATCTCACAGCACTTTATTTAATTATTACGCGATTTTATTTATTTTATACCCACACCTGACACCACTGTAACGTTCTTTTTAAAATAATAACAAAAGTACTATTTAAATCGTCTATTCACCAAGAAATATTTATTTACAAACACTAATGAATACACTATAAATTAACGCTATGATTATAAACCATTAAAACTATTATTTACAGACTATGAATTTCTAATACAACATTTATCTTTACATTTACTATTTATTTCGTGATACACAGATAATGACTCGCTGTTGACTGATGCTCTTTTATCCGCGAAGTCGATTTTATACCCTCATATAATCGTACCAGAAGCCGCTGGAACCTACTATGTATTTCAGGAAGGCGCTAGATAAACCGCGTCTGGTTTACATGCTTGGTGCGATGCGTCATTCTCTCGAATGCTGTAGAATGTTCCATTTGTTGTGTGAAGAAGAGGTTCTTTATTTTTCTCTCTTGTTACAGTATGTATTTTATTGATATAAAGTTGATACAAAGGTTGATACCTAAGGTTGATACAAATCGCTTTCACTTTAACAACAGTCCCCGATGACATCTAATTTATATACAAATCTGACGTTGTATCAGCTATTTGAGCTTAGGCAGATTTTTCTTTGGGTCAAATTGTGTGACGCGGAATCGTGAAATTATCTACTTCTTCAAATATAGCTGAAGATTTTAGTTTCGTAAGTTCTAATGCATTAACATCTGCGCTACCATCTAGCATCTCCTACTGATAAAGAGCAGTATTATTTAATACCATCTGAACTAGAGTTAAAATTCAGAAGGTTGCAACAATTCATCTACCAGAAGCTGGCATTTATTCTGTATCTGTAGTATGGATGCCAGGATAGATTGTCAGGAAACTGCAACAAAAGATTGCATGTAACGACTGCATTTCTCCATTGCTATTTACTACAATACCAGAATCTTTGATAAGGTTGATTAGCCTGCAAGATCGCGGAGGTTCCATATATCTAAGTAAAGCTTTCGTAGCAGTTGTAGCAAGTGTCACAGATGTGCCACAAGAGCACTTCTGCCTTTCCTCAGACCTGACAATGTATGCCACCAAATGATAGCGATTATCGAACTTCGAGGCAAAATTATTTACTCTCCTGCAAAATGCACAACAAAGAATTATTCAATGTTATAATAAAAGCACCTATTAAACTAGTAGTAGATAATATCTGTTTAGAACAAACAGATTGTCTAAAAAGGAAGCGTGTGATACATAAATCCCTTAGCAAAAAAGTTTTATAAACGTAACTCTGCCTTATCGTACTATTCCCTTTGCGGTTTTATCTATTTCAATCTATTTAATAAACGTTGTTAAATTTGGCCAATGGTCTTCATTGTTCTTATTCGCTTTCTTCTTATGTAAAGTCATGGCTCAGTAACAGTACTGTTATAACCACAACATGTCAAAGTGACAGCTCTAAATTTCTAAATATATGTCAAACTAAAGGTTATGAACTAAGATAAATAGCATAGAGGGCACCACGGTCCGGGCCACTTGAGATGGCCATAATGTTTACATTTAATAGTAGTTGGTTATGGTCCTATTTCGAAATCAAATATTGGTGCAAGCAGTTTAAATGGGTCAGGGAATTCATTAATGATGGCCCAAAGTGTGGAAGACCTCTGGAAGCACGAACTGAAGAAATCATCAACAAAGTTGAAGATTTGATGTTGACTGACCGCCGAGTAAAAGTTTCAGTTATTGCTAGAGAAATGGGAATAAAATTCTACACGAAGATTTGGGAATGAGCAGTGTCGCCACGATGGTTTCCCAGGCTGCTCAGCCCCGAACAAAAACTATGTAGACGACAGATTTGTGAGGAGAATTTGACTGCTTTATCCCAAGATGAAGACTTCTTCTATAGAATTATAACCGGGAATGAGACCTGGGTATACCACTGGGACCCTCCTACTAAACGAGAGTCCATGCAATGGATTCATAAGAGCTCTCCACTACCCAAGAAGGCGAAGACGCAATTTTCTGTAGGGAAAGTGATGGCCACAGTTTCCTGGGACGCGGAGGGGATTCTCTTAATTAAATATACACCAAAAGGAACTACAATAACGGGAAATGTCTACAAAGACACAATTAGGAACTTGAAAGCTGCTATACGCGAAAAAAGACCCCACAGTTATACTCAGAAAACTCTGCTTCTGGACGACAACTGCAGGGTGCATAAAGCACGAATTGTTCAAAAAGTAATCAATGAATGCGACTTTGAGGAATTACAACATCCACCTTACAGTCCAGATCTCGCCCCCTCTGACTATTATCTTTTTCCAAAACTCAAAAAACACTTAAGAGGCCATCGCTTTTTATCGAATGATGATTTGGAAAACGCTATGGAGTTATATTTTGCAGAATTACCAAAAGAGTTTTTTTTCGAATGCATAGCGTTATTAGAATAACGCTGGAATAAGTCTGTTAGTGTTAATGGTTGTTATGTTGAAAAATAAAATTTTATCTATTCTCTTACTCGTTGTTTTCATAGCTAGGTAGATAACTTTAAAAACTCCCCTCGTACATACAAAATTCAAACCAGCTACCTTTACTCTTTTAATAAAAATGCTCCGGCTAATTACAATCGTGGTGAAACTTCAAAAACTCTACCACACTGAGACCTTCAGGCGTGTCGCTTGAGTAGGGTACTAAATAAATATAGATCTAGGAACACAAGTAATGTAACAAAAGAAATATAAACCAAATTTTGTTTAAATTTGAAATGACAAAAAAAATTATTTAAAAATGAATACAAACAACAAAAAAAATATAAAAGAAAAGGAACTTTAGATACCATAAGCAATTGAAAAATTAATCATTAATAAAGAAAGTAAATACCTTTTATCCGAGGAGTAATACTACTGGGATCATCAGAATCTTAATTAAAATTATAACAAAGGTTAAAAGTTCCATTATTGAAATAAAGTTTTCTTCGTATTTATAAAAAATTATTTCACTAATAAATTCACAACAGTGATTATTATGTTAAGTAAATGTTATTATTATTAAAAACAGTCATATGCAAATATCTTCGATGATTATTTTAACAGTTTGACATTTCAACAAAATATAATTTAATATTTTTGACGTTTGGTTTGTTTACATTTTTCGCAACTCCCAATATAACCTTAAAGTTTTAAATTTTTGCTCTCAACATGTGTGCACTGTTTGGAAGTTCAAAAACACAAATAATTTGTTACTAAGATTTTACTTTTTCAAACAAGAGAAGGCTATAGTATTTTTTTGGTTACAAACAATTTAAATTTAATACAACATAACCACATAATTGTTTATAACTATTAATTATTCTTTAAATAAATTCAATAAATAGATAGCTAAAAAATCCCCGTTCCATTGATATTACATTTATAGTGACATAAAAAGTAAGGCCATTAGTGAATGTCAATCAAATGCATTTCCTACTCAACTATCAAATAACTAAAATTAACTTAATTAGTTAAAATTACCTATTTACATCTTCCTATCTTGACAGGATCCAACCTTACATCCTAATAAACATTATTTACATACTTTTGGATATTAATAACATGAAGATAGTAGCTAAACTGCATTATTTCAGATTGCAATGGAAAGACGCACAAACTTACATTTTATTTCAATAATATCTTCTACTAAAGCAATCCCAACATTCGAGATTGTTTCAAAATTGTGCTTAAGAAACTACTTAACAAAACAGCATTAAAACATTTTAGTCACGAGCTGTATGATCTAGCTAATGAAGAAAAATTTAACGATATCAAAATCTCGTTAACTTGAAACATTATTTTCTCATATAAATAATTTAGGTAAAGTAGCAAATACACATCACTACCATACATCTTGCCTGTTTTAGGTCAAAACTTGCCTTAATTTGACCTCTACTTTATTTGAATTGCCTAATACGGTCACGATTTCACATTGTTAGCTGAATAATGAAAAATTACCATGATTCTAAGAAAAATCAACTTTAGAATTTATCCTTTTACTGCCTAGTGTGTTCTAAAGTGCATGTTTATTAAATTAAAACCTTTTCTTTGGCTTCATAAACATTTTTTTAAAATAATAGTTTTTTCCTTGAGGTTATGCAACCCGTCTAACATCTTGTTGGAAAAATTTTATATGTAGGTCCATACTTTCTATCGTATGTCAAATACCATGACGATATATTCCTTAATCTTTCCTCACTCTGATTTTTTCTTTCCGGCGCTCTCCGCCGGAATAATAAGTAACTCTCCCGAGTTACTTATTACATTGTGTCTGATTAAGTTACATTATTTTACGTTCTACATTATGCAGGGTGATTTAGACATAAGTGGTATCCGTTAAATGGTAGGCAGAGAGAAGGTAGGGCAAATGTACCTTTACAAGTATAGATCAAAAACAAATAGTTTTCCAGAAAATAAATTTTGAAGTTTTATTGACTTTTGGATCCGGTCCTGTCATTTCTTACTTACCTAATTACGGAGTGTAATCTTGTCATTGAAAACAGAACTGTGATATGACTTGTCTGCAACTAAAAGATAAATACAATCGGAGTTTGTTATTTATTATTTTATGGTTGAATGATATTACAAAAAAATCTAAGTGTTTGTACTTATACAAGTTCACAGTCACAATTTTATAACGGAATATTATTTAGAAGCTTTATTAATCATTTTATATATTGTTTGTCAACGTAAATGCCAACGCTCTGCAACGGAGTATGGCACGCGGAGAGAGATGTATTGTTTAAAAAAATTGAATATTAACAAACATAGTCATTATTAAACATAATAAACATTATTAGCGTTCCAAGAAAAGCACCAAATGGCTTATAATTTTTTGTTTGGCACAATACTACAGACCCTGTAATAAATTATTATAGGTTTATTTAAGTAACGTTTTTATGAATCATTTATTATTAATTACTAACTTATTACTAAACACTCTCACTCCCGTACAATAGTCTGGTTTTACCCAAGACACTACACAAGATTAAATGGTTTTTCCCTCTTCAATCTTCGGATTAGATAAGGGATGTCCAGCAGCTGTTGAGCTTCTGCGTTGGAATGCTTATGTAGCCTGGCTTGATGCCTGCTAGCAAACCTTTTAATTTCATCTCGAACCGTTGGGATGTCAAAGGTTACGATGAAAGTCTCTATTGCGGATGTATCATGGAGCATTTACCATGTTACGCTGTACTATTGATGTCTAGAGACGTTGGATCAGCTAGCTTTTTGTTGGTAAAGTTAACATGGATAGACTTAATCTTCCGGTGTGTGTTTACTTGCATGAGTGAACTTAGACTTAAAACTAAATAGTGCTTTGTTTATGTTAAGTATGGAACATGGTTTTAGGCTTAGAGCAGTTGACTACTAAGTTCTTAACACTAAATCAACGACGCGGCTCCTTGGAAAATTTAATTAACTGTATCTATAGAATTTACTCAGAATAAGTTTATGTTATAATACTCTTTTTCTTCATTATCATATATGATATCAGATTTTTAACAGAGGGAGGGAGAAAGAAACTGCGATGTAGGCAGTACCCCAAAAACTTGTTGTGGGGGCCCCAACTTCTCACCGCCGCCATTGTTCGGCCGCAACTGTCTGCTGCACTACCCTTGAATGGCCAACTTGTAGTAGGTGATAAATACCTGATTTTGGTATAACTATCATGCACGTGATTTGTGATAACTTTCGATATTGAATAAACTATAAACTACAGGGTGTGACATAACACCGTTGGTTTAAGTATGGATATGGAAGTTGACAATCACGGGTTAATGTTTGTTTTGTTCTATATCTGCACAGAAGTTTTAAACTTCGTGTAATATCATAAAACAACTATAAAAAAACACGTTTTTCTTACTAAACAAACTTCGATTTTCGATAAGGATTTCCTTCCGAAGTCACGTCATAAATGTTATTATAACCAGTAAAATTGCAAGTATTAAACTTAAAAATAAATTTTAACGTTTCTTGGCACCTTTCTTGCTTTTCCACAACAGTTAAATTAGTTTTTGATTTACGCCCAAACACAAAAGGAAAGTTCCCACTTGAAATTGCATAAATCAACGTAATTAACGCAATAAAAATCGTTATTGTTATTTTAATAATAATCCGGTAACGTGGGCTCTACTTTTACTTTATCTCTTATCTAGATTAGATTTTTATGAGTATGACTCGCGTTCATGTGTGTTGATAATTAGTTTATGTAGACAAAGTGACATGCACTGAAAGTGACGTTAAATGTATATTTGTGTTTTATTTTCGCTTTTTGTGTGTTAATAGTGTTGTTTAATTAAAAGTTCTTTATCTATCATTTGAATTGTGGATATAAATCAAATGAAGCGCAGGGCTAAATTACCTTCACTACTATGTGTTATTAGTAAGTACTTATTATTTTTTTTTTTTTATATCGTACTCTTCTATTAAAGTAAAGTAATGAAAAGAATATAATAAGCAAAAAAGTAAAGCTAGAGAAGCGCAAGGAATTTTCATTTAGTTTACTTGAAATATAAATAAAATTTCAATAAACCCAAGAATTTCCTTCCTTTTAGCGTTTAACCCTCAACAATAAGTAATCGCATTCTTTTTCATCAGAACTTTTTTCTTTAAGCACAATTTTTCAAAAAATACATTTTTCTCATTTCTCTAGAGTTTTCATCAAAAAGTTCTCTTCGCTCATCAAAAACTTTCTACATCACAAAAAAATAATCAAGCTATCGGCGGTATTCAAAGGAGAAGGAGAAATTCAAATAATAAAAATGATTTGTATATTGAAATGGGGTAGTTGCAAACATTTACTTGAGTACTTGCGTGATTCCTTGTGTTTATCTTTGGTTTTCCTCGTCCTTCATAATATTAATTTTCCATAACCGCTGTTCTGTACATATTTTCAATTAAATATTGTTTGGAGTGTCCTCATAATCAAAATTAATAGGTAAAGTAGAAAGGGTGAAATCACGTACTACAAAACATAAATTTTCCATTTTAATTTAAACCACCCTGTTTTCATTGTTGTTACTGATTTTTTGTTGAGTTAAAATGTAATTTAAGTTGAAAATGGATAGTTGTGGTTGCACTGCTGAGTGCTTGTTCCATGAAATGCTTTGACCTGCAGTTTGTGTGCATTTAACAAATTCAGTTTGCATTTGCCACTATGCACTATTTTTATTTCCTAAAAATGGAACAAATTAAAATAAATAGCAGAAACCCCTAAAATACGGTACGGAACTTTGAAATAATTTAAGTTGGTATGAGTACAGGGTGTCTATTTTTTGTGTTCCCACCTAAACATATAGAAAAATTATCACTCCGACAGAGAATCGAACCCAGGACCTTCCGCTCTCCGTGCGAGAACTCTACCAATTGAGCTACCGGGCGACTTACATTAAGATGATATTTTTTCTATGCGAACTACAACTACATAAAT
Source organism: Agrypnus murinus (assembly GCA_929113105.1). NCBI lineage: Eukaryota > Metazoa > Arthropoda > Insecta > Coleoptera > Elateridae > Agrypnus > Agrypnus murinus. Next base: position 35,443,025 of record OV816025.1, on the reverse strand, counting down.
ACAATAGATTACAACTCATTTAATCAATCATTATTAATTATAATGGAAGGGAGAAAATTAAGCAGTAACAAAAGGTGAAGCTGGATCGCAGCAAAAAATTCCAAACAGTTGGCAAGAAAAACTTGAAACCATACCTGAAACTAAAAACAAAAATTAATCAAACACTGTACAATTATAAATTTAATTAATGACTTAAATACCAAAATAATCACAAAATCAATTAAAATATGCTGACTTAAGTCTATCTAAAAGTGCAGTTGGTGATTTTCTAGAATCATGTATTTGTCTGCACTGAAGGATCCTAAATAGCTCGTAGCTTTAGGCAAATAAATTGTTATTTTGAGTCAGATTTCTTCAATATTAAAATGTTCACAAAGGAACAAAATGTTTCAGAATCATAATTCATGTTGTACGAGACACAATTATAGTTTAAAGTTGCTTTTTGATAGACTTGTCTCTGGCCTTAAGATCTTATTGCTGTTTGCACCTTTTAATAAAATATGTAAAAAACTTATTTGATAATGACATCAGCACTCTTGATGGATTACTGATGTTATGATCATTGTGTAGTCGGTTGATTGGAATATAATCTCCCCTCTTAAAATTTTTAAAAAGGTAGCTGAACATTCAGTCAGGGTAAGGTTGGAAGCAGACTCTTGAAGTGTGTGAACGAGAACGAGAAGTGTGTCGTATTTAACTATTTGAGGTCGTAAATTATCCCTGATTTAAATTTGACCATTCGCACCATTCTTTACTTTTTTTATACTATGTTTAAATTAAAAACGAAGCGAATTAAATTTCAAAATAATGAGCTTGTAATAATTTTTATTTATTTTTATTGTAATACGCTTTAAGTCGTTTGGTAGGACAATTACTAGTACATGTACATACGTCTTTAAATATGAATGTACAAAGGAAGGGGCATGATAGGTTTTAGTAAAGAAGAACGTACAAGTGATCATATAACAACAAAGTTGGTTAACAAAATCGAATATTTTAAAATTCAGTGGTGTTTCTAATTCATGAAAATATTTCAAGGGTAAACGCAAAGATGCTCCGTGGAAAATGCCTGCCCGGGATGAATATTCCCAATCGGATTAAATGGTTGATCGTAAGCTCAAAAGTATACACGGCAGGTTACTTTTCGAAGTGGCGATACCTGTTAAAGAAGATTCAATGCGCTTTGTCCCTAAACTCAAGAGAAAACTACTTCAATAGGAAGAGAGGAATATCTGTAGTCACAATTGACTGAATGCCGTAACGAGAAATCCGAGAAATTCGAAAAATTTATGAAGGCCTGAATAACCGCTTCTGTAGTTACAGATTTCAAAGGTACGACCTCCGACCAGCGACTAAATATATGAATAATCGGGAGAATGTACTTATTTATAAGGTAGTGTTTTATAGCAGGTGAACGTATCAAGTCAAGCTGTATCTATCGGAATCGACAATCTGGTTCTTTAGAAGGTTGTAGAGAGGTTTTTGTGTGCCCCAGCATCTTCACCAAAATGTCACGATAGGAAGTTGTCGTGACTAGGGACATAGTTAAGGACTGAGACAGAATGAAACGCCAAGTTCAACTTAAACATATAATTAACACAAAATGACTATAAACTAATACAAAAGCATTGGGACGTCCAGGTAATCACCAAATACACTTTGGCAAGTTGTAGACATCTTAAATAAGCAGTAAGGAAATCAGGTAAACAGTGTATCAACTACACCAAAACCTCTGATTTTAATAATATTTTGTAAATACAAGCTAAGCAAAACTGGCAAGTGGAGGATTGCAATGTGGGGGACTTCGAGTGCGTGTTAAGGTCACATGTGCTCAAGTAGTTCTCTCTCTAGCATTTGGCTAAGACCGTATGTAGGTATTCAGTGCAGCTGTATAGTAGGTTATTTTTAGCAGTAAGCTTACACGAGATAAGATATATGTGTACAACCTTGGTGAACATTTATACTAGTTGATAATGCAACTTGAAACATAATGAATAATTTAGTTTTCAATTATTTCGTCTCTGACACTGTCTCTTGCTTAATCGGAGTATTCATGGATGGCCAAAGAAATCTACGGTTTATCATCTTCCTTGAAGATCGAATCCAGGCTGTGCCATGTTATGTAGTTTCTTAAAAATACCTGGGATTGGGGTGAGAATTAGATACAACATCGGACTAATCACTATTCCTTGCGGGGCACCAGATATTATGGTTAGAAGAGCTGAGGTGAAGTCTTGATATTTCACGAAAAGTATCTTTTTGAGTGAGGTATTACTTGAAGATGTGAAATAAGGTATACGGTAAAGTTTGCTTGAGCTTGTAGAGTAGAATTACATGCCACACCATGTTAAAGGCTTGGCTTATGTCTATGAATGCCGCAGAAATCTTCTGGTCTCTAGGTCAAACGTGAATTTTGTTGAAACTTTGTGTACTTGTTCGATTGTATCGTATTGCCGACGAAATCCAAACTGGTAGCTGGACATTAGTTGATTTTCGTCAATTATCGGCGACATTTGCTTGGGGAGCACTTGTTCAAAAGCCTTTGACAGATGATTGTTATCATGCGAAATCCCTCATATGGGAAATCCTTTGGGAGTTTCCTGTTGTTAGGTGGAAACCTAGGGAACGGCTTCGATTCTTTATCTCAGTTTTTTCTGGTCTTAATTACTCCGCGATTTTAAGTTTCATAATTGGCAGGTCCATTTGGAAGGGGGTTTGAAGTCCTAAATGATTTTTTGTTCTTTCGGGGGGACTTATGGAAAGAGCCGTAAAGACGTTCGCCAGATGTTCAGCAAAGGTATCTGCGTTTTTACTATCGTCTCTAGCCCAATCACTAGATGGCATTCTAATTGGGAGATTTTGTAACTGTGATGTGATGTTGTGTTGTGACTTGTGAATGATTGATCTTCTTTGTAACCTTACATAATGCATAGCCAGTTGCTTTAGTTGCTGTTAAGAGGTGGAAATAGTTCTGGAAGTCTATTTTGGAGTATTTTGGATTATTGCGGTTTGTTTCTAGGGTTGCGCTCCATACCGCTTCCTGGATTGGTTTTATTGGGTACTGAACAGACTCGTCGATATCCCGTTTACTTTTTATGAGAAGATTTACAGTTAGTTTAGGATTTAGTACCTCCCTGAATAGTTGCTATTTGGTTTGTTTGTTGTGCAGCTTTGTGGACTTTTTCATGCGCCTTTTGTGCTTCAGATTATTGGGTCGGAAGACAGGTCGTAACAGGATTCAGCAAGAGAGTGCCAGAAATTCAATAAGGTCAGGTATCTTTTCTCTGTCATCGGCCAATCTGTAGGTTGACCTGTTGAGAAATACTGTAGGTTATTCGTTTGCATGGTTAAGTACAGTTGACGTTCTCTGAGGTTTATATGTCTGGTACACTAGAATGTGTTTGGCGTTTAGATATCTGCCTGCAATAAAGCAGTTACCAAATAAGTCCAAAGTAATTTTTATATTGTTCTTTTCTAAGATTTTCTTCTGTTGTCGGATGTTATTTATGTGTCCCAGATCTTTTATTACTGTTTGTAATTCCTGGAGATCTGTCGACGGATGCATGTTACGTAGGACTACCTTGAGAAATCTATCAGATCTTGGTTTTTCAGATGTTTTCTTTTCAGTTAAATATTTAATAATTTCTTCTTGTTTATCCTCTAATGCCTCTTTTGATAGAATTTCGTATCTGTTATTTGTTTCAGTTTAGATATTTAACCAGTAACCATGGAGTTTTGTTTGTTTAACGGTTCTTGATTGAGCCTCAGGACTGTCCTGCCTGCTGCGCTTTTATTATTTACTTCTTGCCATTCCAAACGGTTAAAACAAATAAAACAGGATTTTTTACTGTAATTCGCAATATCTGCTGCTGGAGGGGTTTTTCAAATGGGTGCCATGTCCAAAATCGAAGCTCACGGCCTAGAGTAGATGGGATGTTCTACCAAGTTTCAGTTTTCCATCGCATAATGCAAAATTAGTCTTGATTTTGTCTCCCTTAGCGCACCCTCATTAACTATGTTGTGGCAGCATAGTCGTACAGTCGTAACCCAGTCGTAACTATGGTCCCGGTTTCCTTTTCCTGTAACTGTTTTGTCTTTTATAAAAATGATATACAACTGCTTAAATTAAATATTGTAACGTTCTTTTAAAAAATAATAATACAAGTGCTGTTTAAATCGTCTATTCACAAACAAATATTTATTTCTATACACTAATAAATACACTATAAATTAACGCTATGATTATAAACCATTAAAAACTATTATTTACAGACTATGAATTTCTAATACAACATTTATATTCACTATTTATTTTGTAATACACAGTTAATGACTTGCTGTTGACTGACTCCTTTTATCCGCGAGTCGCTTTTATACCCTCCTACAATCGTACTAGAAGCCGGTAGAAACTACCATGTATTTCTGGAAGGTGCTAGATAAACAGTGCCTCGTTTACATTGTTGGTGCTATGCGTCATTCTCTCGAATGCCGCAGAATACTCCATCCGCTGCTCGAGAAGGGGTTCTTTCTTTTTCTCTCTTGTTACACTGCCCCCCTCTTCAAGTCTGTTCTGTCCCAGAACAGGTTTTATGATCTGGTTCCTGTAGAACGGGTCATGACGATATCGACAGTCTTCACCTCGACTACACGTTCCATTACGGTAGAAGTAGCAGTCTACACTCTTCGTTGGCCTTGATGCGGGCTGTGGGTCAAAACTGCAGACGAAGATCTTGACGTCCGTACCTCTAAAGATAACTTCCAGCATGTTTCTAACGATTCTCCAATCCAGCTGGTCCCGCCCACAGCCGAGTTTGGGAACTGCCAATTTGTTAATTCCCCTGGTAAGCAACTCGATTCTCAAATTCCATAGCGCCCTCCACAAGTCGGCGTAACTCGGTTTCTGGTAGTAAAACTGCTTGGTTACTAAGTAGTAAATGGATCGGTCATGATCAGTCAAGCGTAAGGATTTACCAACAGAGGGATTTTGTTCTCGTAGTTCATTCAGCCGTCCAAATTTATTTCTAAACACCACTGCGATCCCCCTGGACATACGAAGATCCTCGGAGACACAGTGGGCAATGGAATAATCACCAGGGACCCGGAAGAGATCTTGTTGCATCTCAGTCGTGACTCCGAATCGCGCTTTTCTAGTTCCAGAAAACGCAGCCATAAATTCTCTAAAGGTTGGCTGATCATCTCCAGGCCTTACGGTATTGATAGCCACCTCAGCCTCATCTTCCGGAACTGCGTCATTATTTCCCTCATAGTGCGCCAGACGATTGGAGTGTACCACCTTTGGTTTCCCTCTTGGCAATTTCTGGATGCGATAAATCAAGTCATTTATTCGTTTCTTCACCTGGTATGGACCCTCCCAATTTCGCTGTAACTTTGGAGAATAGCCACGACGCCTTTGCGGGTTGTATAACCAGACAAGCTCTCCAGGTTGAAACCCTCCTTCTTGGGCTCTCACATCGTACGTAGCCTTCATCCGGTCACTCGCGATTCGACTATTATTTCGGGTTCGGTCGTGAATATCCTCCAACTTCTTCTTTAAGTTGATGACATAATCATTCCCGGCTACCTCCTGCTCTATAGGTGGAGACCCAAATTCCAGATCACACGGTAACCGTAACTCGCGTCCAAACATCACAGACGCTGGTGACTGACCGGTTGTTTCGTGGACCGATGCACGATAAGCCATCAGAAACAGATGCAGGTATTGGTCCCAGTCTCGTTGATGATCGGAGACGACCTTGGCCAAATATTTGCCCATTGTTCGATTCATGCGTTCTACCATTCCATCGGACTGCGGATGTAACGGTGTGGTCCGAGTCTTGCGAATGCCCAACAATCGACAGACTTCTCCAAAGAGTACAGACTCGAAATTGCGGCCTTGATCCGAATGCAGCTCCATGGGCACTCCGAAGCGACTGAAAAACTCTTTGACTAGTACGTCAGCAACAGTCGCAGCTTCCTGGTTTGGTAGGGCATATGCTTCTGGCCATTTGGTAAAATAGTCCATTGCCACTAAGATGTATTTATTCCCATCGTCAGTTTCGGGAAATGGTCCGGCAATGTCTATAGCTATTCTCTCCAGAGGACTACCCACATTGTACTGCCTCATAGGTGCTCTTCGTTTCCCCAAGGGTCCGTTGCCAGTGGCACATAGTTCACATTTCCGGCACCACTCCTTCACGTCTTCTTTACAGTTGACCCAATAAAAACGCTCCTTAACTTTCTCCAAGGTCTTTTTCACACCGAAGTGTCCTCCGGAGGCACCGTCATGGAGATGTCGCAATACTGTAGCCACTCGGCTTCTTGGAACCACGAACTGAGACCTAATGGTGGTGCCATCTTCACTCTCCAGTACTCGCTTCAGGAGATCGTCTTCCACCTTCAAGGACTCCCATTGGGCCCAATATGCTTTGAGCGTTCTGTTAAAAGGGCTGACGGCCTCCCAGGCAGGCCTTTCTCCCACGCGCTTCCATTCCAGTACCATTTTTAGTTCGGGATCAGCCTCCTGCTGTCGTTGCAATTCTTCCGGCAACCAATTGTCGTTGACGATGGTAGTCCTTAATACTTGGCAAACCCTCTCTTCCAAACGAGAGCAATGACGGCAATCCGTTGGACAGGGTCTTCTTGAAAGAGCATCGGCATTTCGATGACTAGTGCCCGCTCGATGTTCGGTGTCAAAGTCGTATCCTTGTAATCGTTCGATCCACCTTGCGACCTGGCCTTCAGGATTACGGAATTGTAGAAGCCATTTCAACGCTGCATGGTCCGTCCTCAATAAAAACTTCCGTCCGTACAAGTATTTGTAAAAGTGCTCAACGGACTTCACGACGGCCAATAGTTCTTTTCTGGTCACACAATAATTCTTTTCGGCTTTAGACAAAACCTTACTAAAATAGCCGATGACCTTTTCTTGTCCATCCTGTATCTGAGAAAGTACACCCCCAATGGCCAGATTACTTGCATCTGTGTCAAGTATGAATTTCCCTTCTGTCCGTGGATAGCTCAATATTGGTGCGGTTGTCAGGGCACGCTTCAGCTGTTGGAAAGCTGTTTCACACTCTCCGCTCCAAACATACTCGCGCCCATCTTCAGTTAACCTTGTCAGAGGTTTCGCTATATTGGCAAACCCAGGAACGAAACGCCTGTAGTAGGTACATAACCCAAGAAAACTACGAACTTGGTGTTTATCTTTCGGTGTTGGCCACTCTTGAACTGCACGAATCTTATCGGGGTCGGCTGCCACTCCATTTTGTGATACGACGTGCCCGAGATATTTCACTTCCTTTCTGAATATGTGGCACTTTTTCGGACTCAGTTTCAGATTGGCTCCACGTAGTCTTCGGAACACTTCCTCTAGATTTTTCAAATGTTCGTTGAATGATTTTCCGACTACAATCACATCATCTAGGTATACCAGGCAGGTCTTCCACGACAACCCTCTCAGGATGGTCTCCATTAGACGCTCAAAGGTGGCCGGAGCGTTACATAGACCGAAAGGCATAACTGTAAACTGCCATAGTCCGGAACCAATAGTGAACGCGGTCTTCTCCCGGTCTTCAGGTTCCATTTCAACTTGCCAGTAACCGCTCTTCAAGTCCAAAGTCGAAAACCATCGTGAACCAGACAGGGTATCTAACGTGTCGTCGATGCGTGGTAAGGGATAGCTGTCTTTCTTGGTCACGTCATTAAGCTGCCGATAGTCCACACAAAATCTCGTTGACCCGTCCTTCTTACTGACCAGGACCACCGGTGATGCCCATGGACTGCTGGATGGCTCGATGACCCCTTGTTCTTCCATATCAGTAATAATCTTTTCGGCTTCTGCTCGCCTTGCTAGAGGTAGACGCCTCGGCTGCTGACGGACAGGCATAGAGTTGCCTGTATTGATTTTATGTTTTACTATATTTGTTCGTCCCTTCTGGCTATCGTCAAGAGCGAAGATATCTTGGTATCGGTGAACCAAACCCTGTACCTCTTTCACTTCTGTTCTATTAAGGTCTTCGCACGAACTAGTAACCATGCCCACTAATTTTCCACCATGGTCTTTGGGCGCTGGTTTTGGAACATCAGCCATACACCTGGCTACTCGGAATACTGGCACACACTGTCCCACAAGGGTACTCTTCTTCAATGTCACCGGATCCACATTAACGTTCATAATTCTCACCGGTACTCTCTTTCCAACCTTGATCAGCGCTTTTCCCACCAGTATGCCACTATGGATCTTCTTATCACAAACAGGCTCCATCATTCGCACACACCCTACCCGAAGATCTCCATCCAAACCCGCCTCGACAACCATCTCGCTTTGACCCGGCAATATCACATCTTCAGTCAACAAAACCCTTACAACCGGATCTTCTCGTGGGTGCAAAGGAAGTTCTTCGTTACCGACCTTCAAAACACCCTCTTTCAAATCCAACGTAAAACCAAATTTTCTCAGGAGGTCCATTCCCAAGATGAAGTCATCAGTGATATCGGCTACCAGCACCTCATGATCACATTCTTCACTTCCATTGCCAATCTTCATCTTCACCACTCCGCGTGTTGGTATCACTTCACCTGTTGCTGTACGGAGTTGAGTAGTTGTCGGTAACAATTTAATACTTGATTGTAGAACATCAGGGCGTACGATGGATTTTGTCGCCCCCGTATCAATAAGTAGTGGAACGGTTCGGTTAGCAATCTTTCCATCTACAAACAAACTGCCATTACTATTCTTTGATGTTACGGCATGGATCGTGATCTCCGGGGCATCTTCACTCGCAGTCAACGTTCGCCCCCTCTTGCCAACCCTTTTTAACTTTTCCGACGGTTGTACTTTTCTTATTTTGGGACAACGGCGTTCTACATGTCCTTGTTCGCCGCAGTTCCAACAACGAGGCCCTCGAACTTCTTGATGATTCTTCTTACGGCTTTCTTCCTTCCGAAGAACTCTCAGTACTAACTCCTCTAGGTGATCTTTAGAACCTTCTTCTTCCTCCACAACGGCCCGAACACGCCCGTGACCTCGGGACGCTTGTTTTGCAGCTTCAAATTCTAAAGCGTGAGCAAGCGCATCATCAGTTGTTCTTGGTCGTGCTAGCCTCAATGATTGTTGTGTTTCTCCGTCTCTTAACCCATCAATGAAGGTCTGCACAGCCAGTTGTCCCAGAAATGAATCGGGTGCCGTAGGGTACGCCAATCGGACAAGCCGCGCAACATCGGCTTCAAACTCCTGCAGGCTTTCTCCATTCTTCTGGATACGATTCTTCACTTGCGCGTGATACACTTGTTGAAGATGCGCGTCTCCATATCTCATTTCCAATCTAGACACTAACAATTGGTAATCATTTTCCTGTCCTGCTGGGATTGTTTGCAGGACGTTCAACGCGTCTCCACGCAAAGCCACAGTTAAAGAAACGGCCTTTTCCTTGCCTGTCCATCCGTTGGCCCCAGCGGCCGCCTCAAATTGTTTGTAGTAGGTGGACCAAGGTATCTTTCCATCGAACGTGGGTGGTTTTACTTTTATCCCTACGGCAGGAACCTTTTCTTCTTTAAATTGTTTCTTTACTTCATTAAACGGCCACTCAGAAGTTGAGGGAAACCGTAGTTGCCTCATTCTATCTTCCAGCATTTCGATCATATCGTCTTTCTTAGTTGTTGGTGGTAATTGCATTTGGGCTATTTTCTCTTCTACCATCTTTATTACCCTATCTTGTTCCGCCAATCTACCTTCCAATAGTCCTAACGCACTGGCATTCTCCAAAAATTCTTCGAAAACTTTATCTTCCAACGCTTTGACATTTTCCAACAATTCTCCTTTCATCATTTTAACATTTTCTTCCAGTGCTTTAGTATTTTCAAGTAATTCTTGTTTTAAAATTCTAGAATTCTCTTCGGACTTTTCCAGTAGTTCTTCTTTTAGCATTCTAACATTTTCTTCGGACTTTCTAGAATTTTCTTCGGCTTTTCTAGAACTTTCTTCCATTTTACTTAACAACAAACTAGTATCAATTGCGGGTCCAGGTATTTCGAAGAGGAAACTTTCAGGATCTTCTTGCTGTTCTATAAGCCATTCTTTTAGCCGATTTATTAACACGTTTTTAAGGCCAGTTGTTTCCAAATCTCGTTCTTCCAGTTCATGTTTCAAGTCTATTACTTTCAGATCTTTCAACAATTTCATCGCCATCTTAATTGTTTGTTGAAATTATTTTTAACACTAAAAATTTAATCTCACAGCACTTTATTTAATTATTACGCGATTTTATTTATTTTAAAACCTCACACCTGTAACACCACTGTAACGTTCTTTTTCAAATAATAATACAAGTGCTGTTTAAATCGTCTATTCACAAACAAATATTTATTTCTATACACTAATAAATACACTATAAATTAACGCTATGATTATAAACCATTAAAAACTATTATTTACAGACTATGAATTTCTAATACAACATTTATATTCACTATTTATTTTGTAATACACAGTTAATGACTTGCTGTTGACTGACTCCTTTTATCCGCGAGTCGCTTTTATACCCTCCTACAATCGTACTAGAAGCCGGTAGAAACTACCATGTATTTCTGGAAGGTGCTAGATAAACAGTGCCTCGTTTACATTGTTGGTGCTATGCGTCATTCTCTCGAATGCCGCAGAATACTCCATCCGCTGCTCGAGAAGGGGTTCTTTCTTTTTCTCTCTTGTTACAATATGTTTTGTTTTGTTAATTTCTTTACATGGTACAGTCTTTTTGCTATTATTTTTTGTTATAGGATATGATTTATCTCACTTAACCTTCTCTTATTTAACGGTGTTTGTTGTTTGAAGATTCCTTTAAGCGTTTTTTATTTAGTTTTTTGTTATGTAATCTATCATAAAACTAATGTTATCCGGAAGACAAGTCTTTGCCCCACTAAAAATACTAAAAAATAATGTAAGTACTGTAGTATCATTAAAAAAACTTTAATGGCGTCATTACTTTTGACAGAATGAAAAAATACATTTTTTACGGAATTACTTTGCATGATTTGAGGAATTTTCCACTTAACACTTTCTTATTACCAACGTTATTAAAATTATTCCAAATTTTATGACTGTACTGTATGTAAGACCTCTTTTGGGTCGTGCCAAATCAATAAGTGATTACAGTAATAAATTGTCACTTAATCATTAATTAAGCATGTCAGGATTTATAAATCTCATTTGCGGGCTCCGTCAATTAACTATTAGTTACATGTGAGAGGAGATGTAGCTGCGAATTTCCCAAAATTGATAAGGCATGACTCACCTTACTCCAACTAGCAAAGTCTGACAGCTTAAGACTAAACGCCGCCTGGTCGTCCTTGATATTCAATTACACTGCAATTACAAAAGAAAAACACAAGGAGCACCTCTGTCATAACCATCAAATCACTGCCTCATTTCACGTTCTCAAACACACTCAGTAAATCATCAATACTCAGGTCTACTATCAAGCAAGGTTAGTAATGAAAGGAAAAATAGTTCATAATTAAGTAATAAGGAAAGGGTTAATACCTCACAAAACCGTCTTCGTGCTTCAAGACGAATTCAGACCTGAAACAAAGAAACATTAGTGAAACCCTCAGGACTTCATGGATGGAAAAAGCACAATGCTTTAGCCTGAAACCCTCAGGACTTCGTGCCTGCTACTCCCAGGACTTATAAAGCACAATACTTTAGCCAGGGCACCCACTCTGGATTTCATGGAGGGAAAAAACAAACAGCTTTAGCCTGAAACTCTCAGGACTTCGTACTTCAGAGGCGCCAGCTTCTTGCCTGAAATAGACAAGTTAGGGGTAGGACAGATAAGAAGGATAGCTATTTTCCGGCACTATACACAGCTTCTGAAGTTTATGTATCTTTTCCAAATGGTATAGCATGCAAGTTGCCTTAGTATCAATGTACTCATTAAGTAGTAATATTCTCTATAAGGCTCAAACAAGTGCAATCAGTTAAATACCATACAACAATAAAAATAATTACAGTATATAGAAACAAGGAGAAGATAGTACGCAAGAAAGTAAATAATAACATAATTATAGATCACACATATCTCAACACAGAGATGCCACAATAAAGACAGGGTAATCACAGTTAAAGGTATACACATAACTTTATATCTTAGCACACCCATTCAAGAATAAACATCAAGGTAACTCACTCTCGAGGCAGCATATAACCAAAACTGCAAAATGGCATAAACGACTGATAATCATGAGCAGTGGTACTCATCAGTTTATAAAGATAATCCCTTTTAGCAAACAATATTTACTAACATTCATTTAACATGCAAATCACTCAACAATTATTAAAAACAGAGAAACCACACTATACGACAATCGCGTACAGAAGACATTTCAAAACTGAAACTGACCTTTCTTAAGTTTTTGTATATTGTCGGCTGTAGGCTGATTTCATAAAGAAATTAATATTCATAAATTATTAACTTAATGTGACCCATAGTTAGTCTCTTCTCTGACAGCTCCGCCTATGGTCAAATTTCAAGGAGTCCCGAACACAGTCCAGTCCACACCCTTATTTCGAGAACGCAAAAAGGTTCTTCTTATAAACTTCGAACACATGTGCAAATAAAAGAATCCCATTTGGTTACTACATATATTTATGTAGAAAAAAAGAAAAAATATATAGTCAATTTAGATAAAGTATTTTTTTTATTTCACGCTTACACGGGACCCAACATCTAAGGTCATCTGTCCCCCATCTAACATGCAACACGAATTGAGGTGGCGGAATCTTCCAATTAGAAAAATCCCGTCGCCCCAAGTGGGATTCGAACCCACCACCCTTGGAACACGAGTGATGCACTAACACCACTCGTCCACCGCCGGCCCTCGATAAAGTATTACATGTACAATAAAGATCTTTCCTTTAATATTCACAAGGATTTAAGTTCTCCAAGGACGTCTGTTAAAAAGAACTAATGAGATTTACAAGTTTATGGCTCTCTCTGGAATATAAAAATTAATGTGATTCGTCTTAGTTACATTTTTCCTTTTAGTTTTTTTCCTTTATTACTATTTCCTAGTAATCAACAAAAAAACTCTCGAGAAAATTTTTAAAGCTTTCTTTAAAATCTCAGTTGGTTAGGAATTCCTATGAATCATTTCATTAACGAGTTAAATATGAGTTAGTCCATTAAGTGTATGTAATAACACTAATAAGTAATAAGTGACGCTTTGTGGGTAATATGGTAATATTCAATTATATCTCTTGAGTAATAGTAAGTAAAGAAACTTTTAAAAGTATAGACTTGCTTTCATTAATGTGAGTAATTAACATAAGCTGTTATTGTTAAAATATTTGTTGATGTAGAATTTATGATAATGTGTCTTGAATCTAATGAATTAATTATTTTTGTAAAATTCTGTAACAAGATGGAGAAAAGGTGATTCCTATGGTATCTTGTGCCTGTGCGCCATTTATAAATCTGGATTTTTATAGATAGATCAGATTGTTCTTTAAGTCCTTTTACAATAACCAATTCATTTACTGTGGGACAATGTGCCCTAATATTATTATGGATTATGAATTAAATTATCAAATTACCTTGTCCAAAGAGACTCCAATATAAATGTATTTATTATACAACAAACACAATGCTAAACTCTTTTATCTAAATAGGCTGCCTGTATAGAGTGGCAAAATAAAAAATCCCACCTCTACTATTTAAATATAACCTCTATAATAAAAACCATTACACCATTTCATTAAAATATTAATACCAAATTGAGAAAATATGGTTTTTTAATGGATTTTCTTCTATACAACATTTCTACAGCTTGTCCTTATCTCTATATAAAATATTCTACTAACACTCTTATCAAAATTTAGTTATTTATACCCAATTCTTTTTGTTATCAAACTTCAACAACATTTATTTATCTAGCTTAAGATTTCTCTAATCGGGGCATTATTATCATCCCTAGCATATGTACGTCTTCAACTATTTCTACGATTAAACTTCCTTGTTTCTATAATATGTATCTAACCTCACAAATAAATATTTTGGTTTCCGAGCGTTAGCGAGGAAAATAAACAGATTAGGGATTAAAAGGCACTTTAGTCCAGTGGTATATACGCTATTTTTTGCACGTCCTAAAGGACTTAATCGCAAAAACTCAAAATTTCGAAAATTTTTTCCGAAAATTTCGTTACATGTAATTCGGACAATTGAACTCTGCAAACACCAAAATCACGTTTCAGGATAATAAATCCTAACATGTACCGCGATTACTTTTTTTTTGTTGTTTACGTGTTGTTGATGTCATGGAAACACTTTACTCCCTCAGGGAGTAAAGGTGCTACTTTACTCCCTCTTTTGGGGGACTAAAGTCGAGCCTTATATATAGTACGTGTAAAAACATAATTTTAACAGATTTACTTTTCTTTTTCAGTAAAGTTGCAAAACAAAGATGAATGAATAAATTATAACTGATATGAAAACTAGTATAATCGAAAATAAATTGCATGAATATAAAAATTTAATTACATACATTTGGATCAACTGAACATTTCTTCTTTTTATGGATCTAGTAAATTAAGTTGAAACAAATCCTAGTTATTACTTTGTGTTACTTTCTTTTTGGTATGAAAAACATTACAATATATTAGTATATTACAACTCGAGAGTTGTAAAAAGCATATTATAGCCCAAGAGCTGGCGACCAAAAAGTGTAAGAGTTTTGTAAAGGCTAATATTTTAATATTAGCTTATATTTAGGGTGTAAATAAATATCCTAAACAAAAGAACCTCGAATATGGGGACACTCGCCGTCAGCGCAGTTTGAAAGTTGTAACAAGAAGTAGCGTCATCTAAGTGTTTTCTAAAAGCTGAAAATGGATCACTAAGTAGTTTGTGTAATAAAAGACTGGAAAGCAGTCGTTAGACAGCGTAATGATCGAACGCGTTGCATCAGCACCAATCGGGTGGTCGCATGCTTCAAAATGAGGTCAATGTAAAGAAGTGATTTGAAAAAGTTGAAATTTGAAAGAAGTAACGACTGCTTCTAGCGACTGCTGACCAGCTTGGTTCTATCAAAATCAAGTCTGACTGTTTTTTTGAGAAACTATATTCAATAAATTAACACTGTACAAAATTTCAGTTTTTTCAAATCACTTCTTTACATTGACCTCATTTTGAAGACATGCGACTACCGCATTGGTGCTGATGCAACGCGTTCGATTATTACGCTGTCTAACGACTGCTTTCCAGTTTTTTATTACATAAATTGCTTAATGATCAATTTTCAGCCTTTAGAAAACACTTAAATGACACTACTTCTTGTTACAACTTTCAAACTGCGCTGACGGCGAGTGTCTCCATATCCGAGTTTTTTTGTGTAGGATATTTATTTACACCCTAAATATAAGCTAATATTAAAATATTAGCCTTTACAAAACTCTTACACTTTTTGGTCACCAGCTCTTGGTCTATTACTGTTAAGTGGAATAAGTTATCTCCACGAATACGTAATTGCCTTACAACTAAAGTGATCTACTATACTTTTTCTTCAACCACACATTTAATTAGCTAGAAAGTGATACATAAATCAACCAAAAAGAACATATTCCGTTAGGTTTGAGGATATGAGCGACTACTTACACTAGGTAATGTGCAAAAGCAGTCAAATTTGATAACTGGAGGAAGTGAAACATGCAACTGGTATTTTTTGCTTTGTTTTGAATTTTGGTAGAAGTGACCTTCACTTCCCTGTTTTCTAGCTTAAACCAAAATATCCTATGCTCTGTTGGGGG
This sequence comes from Agrypnus murinus, assembly GCA_929113105.1. Classification (NCBI taxonomy): domain Eukaryota; kingdom Metazoa; phylum Arthropoda; class Insecta; order Coleoptera; family Elateridae; genus Agrypnus; species Agrypnus murinus. The sequence goes on along the minus strand of OV816025.1, from coordinate 35,427,229 downwards.
GTTAATTAGGCCACCGTGTTTCCTGTCAATTTAAGTATTAAGCAAAAAAAATCAAGATGATAAAATTATGAAGATCACTTACTTTCATCATCAGATAATCTTCATCTAGTGCTTCTGATAAAAATCTCTATTTCAACCCTGGATAATATCTTGGTACTGTTGACTTGTATAGACAGCTATTATGTTTTGGATATTAACTGATGTTAATGTGATCGTTTACCATTAGTGTTGTCTTTAACTAGAAATATTGCGACCACAACGTTGTTAAATTGAATAATTTTGTCTTTTCGGAAATCACTCCATAAACGTTGGCTGGGTATTTGTTATGTTTTTCTTCATTAAATACTTCAATTTGCTCGGAAGCAGGAACGAATACGGAATCTCTCCAAAAATGTTACTTTTTATTTGAATTGTTCTTAGCATACTTTAGCAACTTCATGCCAAAATACTTCTTTCTTTATTTTGATACATTTTAAATTAATGTCAGAGAACATGTTGCGAAAAGGTTCCCTGGTACCTGAAGGGTGACCCGCCCATTTTTGGATTCATTGGAAAGGGCTTAGCAATATATTATTAGAACCTGCATTAAAGTAAAGGTATTTTTGTAATCTATATACCATCCCAATAAACATTTGTCTTTATATAATAGTAACCGCTAACTTAAGGTCCTCAAAATTAGTGATATTAAGTTTGTTGTTACTATTGTATAAATACAATGTTTATTGGGATAGATGTAAAATCTGACAGGATAATGAAAAAATTGGAACACCTGTACTGTGAGTACTTAGTTTAGGATACTTATTCTTCATAAAAAGAATCAGGGCCACAACTACCTTCTGCCTCACCTTTGACTGTCCGTTCACATTGGATGAAAAGCACGTAATAGCGGATACCCTCGACGTCTCCGGCACTTTATTTGTGATGACTAATTTTTCAGACTTACTTACTTACTCCTTGGCCCTAACGGCCCTTCTAGGACCATGGCCTCTCTTTCGAGCTTACAAACTTATTGACCCTTGGACAGACTAGTTAGGTCTTGCACTTCTTTTACTTTTCCTCTTATGCTTCTCCATTTGAATCGATCCCTTGCTAGCTTTCTCCAGTTGTTGACTCCTGCTTCCTTCAGATTCCTTTCCACCATGTCTAGCCATCTCACTCTTGGTGTTGCCCTCGGTCGCCTTCCTACGAGTTTTCCAGCGAAAACTCTCCTGGCACTTTTTTCTTCCTTCATCCTCTGTTGGTGATCCAACCACCGCAGTCTGCTACTTTTAATTTCTCTCACTATACTTGGTGCGTTATATCTGCCCCGTAACTCATAATTATACCTTCTTCGCCACTCCCCATTTTCTTCCACTGGCCCGAAAATATCCCTTAACGCGTTCCGCTCCCACCTATTCAAAGTTTGCTTTTTATCCAAAGTCCACGCTTCCGCCCCATACACTACGATTTGTCTTAAAATGGTTTTATACACTGTTAACTTTGTATTAATGGATATATCCTTGGCTTTGAAAACATGCTTTTGTGCGTAATAGCTTCTGTTTGCTGCCGCCAGTCTTTTTTCCATATCTTGTGTAATTAAATTTGTTTCATTGACTACTGCCCCGAGGTACTTAAAATCTGTCACCTGGTCGAAGTTGTTTTGATTTATTTTCAGAGCTTGTCGTTGTACGGAACTCCTCCTTGCTGTGATCATATAATTACACTTTGTTTCATTGACTCTAAGCCCTACCTTAACTGCGCTTTGTTCTAAGGTGTTCATATACCTCTTTTAATTCGTTGATTGTTCTCGCAATTATGACCACATCGTCAGCGTAGGCGAGAATCTGAAACATTCTATTTATGATTGTGCCTCCCATATTAATGTGCGCTCTCCTTAATATTTCTTCTAGGACCAAATTAAACAGTATGGTTGAGAGGGGATCATCCTGTCTCAAACCTTCGTTTATACCAAAACCTTCCGATAATTGGTCTTGTACTCTTACTATTGCGTTGGCGTCTTTAAGACGCATCTTTACCATGTTTATTATTTTCTCTGGCACATTTAGCTCTTCTAGCACTATATACATTTTTTACCTTATTACAGCATCATAAACTTTGCTGAAGTCAATACAAAGGAGATAGAGGGTGATGTCTTGCTCGTAACTTTTTTCTAATATCTGTCTCATCGTAAAGATTTGCTCCAGCGTTGATCTACCTCTTCTAGAGCCACATTGGTACTCGCCTACTTCTCTTTCCATTATTATTTCTAGCCTCTTCGCTATTGTTGCGCTTAAAATCTTATACCCTACGTTTAACAATGCTATTCTCCTGTAGTTTTGTAGTACACTTTTGTCACCTTTTTTTGTGTAAGGGGCAGACTAATGCTTTCCTCCAGCTGCTTGGCATATCTTCTTTTTGCCACATCCTTTTAATAAGCCTGTACATTTCTTTTTCCAGATCTTTTCCCCCGTACTTTATCATTTTCCCTGTTAGCTGATCTGTTCCTGGTGCTTTATTATTTTTTTATTTGTAAATTATTTCTTGAACCTATTCTTCTGTTGGCAACTCTATTGCTTCATTTGACTTTTTCTGGTTGGGTACTCTTGCTACCAGATCCTCGCCTCGATTTCCTCCCGAGTTCAAAAGGGATTTAAAGTATTCCTTCCACAGCTTCAGATATTGTTGTTTACTTCCTACTAGGTTTCCTTCTGTATCTTTATATAAATTCACTCTGGGTTGGTAGCCTTTTTTTGCGTTTTTATTGTTTTATAAAATTCTCTTTTGTTCTTCTGTTGTTCTGAGTCTTCCAGCTTTAGGATCGCTTGTTTGTCATACTCTCTTTTTTTCCTACGACATATCTTTTTTGCTTTCTCTCTGCTTTTTTTATATGCTTCTTTATTTTCTTCATTTACTAGGTTTATCATTTTAATCCGAGTTGCATTTCTTTCCTTGATCGCTTCTCTAATGTATATTCTTCGTCATACCATTTGTTTTCTCTTTTCTCGATTTTTTCTTTCCCTAATATTTCTTTTGCTGTTTTAATTAGTACACTTCTTCTTCTATGCCCTTTCCACCTTCATTCTCTTCTCTTTCGCTATTCTTTTTCAGCTCGTCTGATGTTTTCTGTATATACTTTGCTACTACTTTTTCTTCCAATTTTAGTTTGTCTGTATCGTACTTCTCTTAGTTTCCCTCGCTGTTCTTTCCTAGTTGCTATCTTTTATTTATATTTGGCGCACACCAGAAAGTGGTCAGAGTCGCAGTCAGCCCCTCTGAAACTAACTCCTCACTACTTGCACATCTGATACATGTTTCGCATCTATCAATATATGATCTATCTGATTTCTTTTTATCCCGTCGGGGTGCATCCATGTTTCTTTATGAATTCTTTTGTGCTGAAATCTAGTGCTACGGATGACCATATCATTACTTCCCGCTAAATCTATCACTCTTGATCCGTTGTCACTGCTGACCTCATGCAAACTGTGTCTTCCCGTTATTGTTTGGTAATGCGCCTCTTTACCTATTCTCGCGCTAAAATCTTCTAATAGGATTTTAACATCATGCCGTGGGATTTTATTTAATATTTCTTGCATTTTTCAGACTAGTAATTTATAATTAATCCGAAGGAAAAGAAACTTCACAATGTTCGAATAGCTTTCAGTTTTTTTCATACGAAACCTGACGATGCATAGACGTTAATCTTCTGAATAATGAAAAGGATGGTTTAGAGCATTCTTTGAATGTGAAGAATTAGTTAACCTATAGTAGTTATTTTTTTCAGTATTTAACAGTATCGAAGAACACTCACACATAATGTTATCAGTGATGGATCATCAGAATGACAGAGTTGAACAATACGTACCTTTGAATCAATTCGCTTGAATTCCAGGAATTGTGCTAATTTCTGTAACACAATATTCAGGGACAAACTTTAATATGGGAAGTATTTCAAAGGGAAAGCTTTGTGCTGTGTTTGTAGACTACTTAATTTTACATTTTACCATCCCTCCATACCTGAGAGGTTTAATTTGGTCACGTAATAAACTTCACTAGTTTCACAGATTTCGATTACAGTAACGCTTGTTTCATAGCACTTATAATTGGGAATATTGTAATCACTTGAAACATGGGGGTTGCTTGAATAGAATTTTCCGCAATATACGAGCCCCGTCTCACATGAATTATATCCCTGTATGTTTCTGTAATTAATATTTATTATTCAACAAATAATTATCAATGATTAAACGATTATGTTTTTAACTCTGCGTGATTAATAGTAACAAATAAATCACTTTAATTCATAAAATCTGCACACTGTATGGAGTTTGTCCTAATTTAGGTCGCAGTTTCCGTGTAAGCATCTCTAACCAATCGAATCGCAACCCAAAGTCTACAATAACACATTTTCAACTCAATATATTTTATTTCAGCAATTCATATTTTGATTATTCATATTTCTTTTCTAGAATTCTAGGTCCTGATTCTGTAACAGTTGTTATAAATACCATACCGGGTGGGGCAATAGTGCGGGGAAGTCCGATAGCTCCTAAACGGTAACAGCTAGAAATATCGTTCTAATACGGATGTAAACGGTGGATAGAGGCGCATCTAAAGAAATTATTTTCAGATATACATGGTGTTGCAGAAAAGTGTGGCACGCTTAAGGTAATTTTTTTTAAATAGAATGCCCCAAATATTTTGCATATTTAACACCTCTCTTGGTGGATTTATTCATATCTAAAATTTTAGCGCCATCTAATGACCGGTTTAGAAGTTATAATTTTTTTTTCAAAAAAATCGAGTTTTACATTATCACACTTAACAGTTTACCGCTTTCACGGCCGCAACTGTGAAGACGAATTTAAGTAGGGATTTTGTTGCAGGGGCTTCTAGGGTGCTCTTCTTTAAAAGAAAATGGACCCACCATGTACAGGATGTTCAAAATTAATTTTTAAATTTAGAGAACTTCAAAGCTAAAATTCACAACTTTTTCAAATGGAACACTCTGTATATGTTGTAGCTTTGTGATGCAGAATTAAATAACGAACATTTTTTGTATGTACGTCCCTATAGCTATCTCTAACCACTTTTGATTTATTGAGAAAAAAAAACTGCAAGAAGTAGACAGACAGAAGTACTGCAGAAGTACAAGTACACTGCAGTACAAATTACCTTAAGCGTGCCACACTTTTCTGCAACACCCTGTATATTTGAAAATAATTTCTCTAGATGCGCCTCTATCCACCGTTTACATCCGTATTAGAACGATATTTCTAGCTGTTACCGTTTAGGAGCTATCGGACTTCCCCACACTATTGCCCCACCCGGTATATCTGTCAGTTTTCTCTATATAGATATCCGATAGAAGTATCATTACGGTGACGCATATCTTACAAAACCGTGAATATTGAAAAGGAATGTTCAATGATGAATATCAGTGATCTTTTTTATTGAATAAGGATAATAAAGTCTGGGAAGGTCTGTTTATTGCGTATTTTATTGCAAACGCAAATGCTCTGAAATATTACAAGAGACCTAAATCAAAGATCAATGCCCCTTGAAAATTACTTTCTCAAAGTTAAATACGTTAGAGAATTGAACCTCTTCTTCTTGTATCGATTGTCAATTTATCTGTTTTGATGGCAGCACAGGAGGGCACAATAGTTTCCGTTCTCTAATATTTTAGGGTGAATTCTAAGTGTTAATATGTTTTAGGAAATTTATAGTTCCACTACAGTTTAGAAATTGTCTACTTTATCACGTTACTGTCTGGCAGAAAAGTTTTTAGTTTTCCTCACGATCCAATTGAAAATGTGTCTTAAAAACGCCACTACTGCTTACATAAAGTCTTGGAGCATCGTAAGAACGTAACGGTCGAAGATAAATGTCTACGATATAAGTAGAAAATAAGAAGGAGGGGGGATAAAGGAGAGAGACGAGTGAAATTGATGAATGAAATGGACGGCTACAAAATTGCGACGGAGGCGTCTATAGTGTTGTTACCATGGTAACCAGATGTAGCTTCCAACTCGTGCCGTCTCATCGAATGCACCTTGGGGTACTCTAAACAATTAAAACGGGCTTTATAATATTCTAGCATTGACGTTGTGTCGAGAGGCCTTGTTGAGTACAATAGGGTAGAATGACAACCCTCCAGCTTCTCTTTGCAAAACAGATCCTGTGTGAAATCGACAGAACGGAGATGTGTTTAACAGAAATACAAGCCGAAAGGGATGTAATGGCTTGTCTGTTTCATCAACGTCGGTTGGCTTTTCAAAATAATTACATAACACGCTGCTTCGTTTAAAGCGCAACAAGTGGGTAGGAAATGCTTGAAAATGTCTGTCGAAATTTCTATTCTGTCTAAATATTATTTCTTTTTTGGTTGGTCTTCAACGAACCTTCGAATTCACATATGTAAATGTCACAAATATAATCGCTTCAACTTGAATATAAAAAAAAACATTTTTATGGGGAAGCTTTTCATGCAGAACAAGTTATTAATTGTACTCGAGTCCACTCGACTTTTAAAAATATAAAATCAATATCTAATTACCTATAAATGTAGGGAGAAATGTCAACTTGACCCGCATGCGTCAGACGTCAAGAGATTATGATGAAGTGCCCACTGCATCAAATTCTATTTTCGCTTGATAGCACTTATATAACAAAACCATCCCTCGATGAAAAGAAAATAAAACACAAGTGGAAGAAGACTAACATTGACGATATCTATAATAATCCGGTTCGGAAAATTGTACGTCCCGGAAATATTATTAACTTAAATCCACTCCAATAACATTGAAGTGAAAGTCATAAAAAAGGAAAATTGACAAAAAACATCTCTAGCGATGGGCTGTTGTAGATGAGTGGACAGTATTTTTTTTATGGCTTAACGTATGAGGTTATTGGAAAAATGTTAGGATTTTCATGCAAATATAAAATTATACAGCAGTAAAAGTTCATATTTTCGTATTTTGCAATTGCACTAGAATATGGAAGTAACAATATTTTTTGTTTTTTTTGGATGAGAAATAGGAATGGCAATTTAGTGTTTCTTAGTCTAGACAACTTTGCTACTTTCTATAAGAAGTACCTTTCACCCTTTGCACCCACAACCTTTATTATTTCTGATTTATTTAGTAATCCTACTATTCAAAAATATTAGTACCTTTTTATACAAGTGATAGTAAATTCCAAATTCGGAATGGAGACTCTTTTTGAATATAATTGAATAGAATGTACAGTTTACTTAATGAATGAGGGTGACGGTAGCATCTAACGGTAGTTTATTTCTGAAACTAATCCCCTTTACCTTAATTGATTATTTATAGACAATTTGTAAATTTGTATGGCTGTTTATAATGCTAGTTTTTTGAAAAAAAAAATGAATAAGAAAACCACTTGTGTAAGGAAAGCATCTGGTTTAGAACCGGTTTTTTAATTAATAATTTTCTTAAGAATTTAAAACAAAAAATATAAAACTTTAATTAACATTTAATTGAATTTAACTTTTGAATTGTACAAAAGTCCCGTGTGTCGAATGATTTTTCCCGGAATTCGAGGCAGCAGAAATTGAGTAATTTTCCGGGTCAGAAATAGTTAAGTGGCATAACAACCCTCGTACACCGGTACAACCCCGTGGCAACGATTGCTTTGATCATAATTGCGGCACTAATAGAATTTAACCGAATGGTTTTAATTTCTTATTGGAGTTTTAAGTTTTTCTACGTTATCCTAACTGAGAGGGGTGATGAAGTGTGCGACCCTTGGATTACGAGATAAAGACGCTAACCACCCATCCACCAAATCTGACTCGTATTTTTATTTATGTTTAATAATTTTTAGTGAATAGATATTATATGTAGTCTGTCTATCTTACAAACAGGACGGGAGAACAATGTAAAAAATACAACGAAAAGAAAATTGATTACTTTGTGAAATAACTAAAGATTAGTAAAAGTTTCACAGTTTTATTAAAATACAACCTGACAATATTGTTTCGACAGCTATGCTGTCATTATCAAAGGTAATATAATTATAAACAAACACGTCGCTAAGGTAGATACAAAATAGGTAACTAGATAAAATAATAATAATAATCAGAATTAAATATCTAATACTTCCAGTAACGGAGAATTACTGAGCTCAAGTTGTTCATTCATTAAAGGTACCCTGAGTTTGTGTTTGTACATCTCAAAGGCTTCTAAAATGTCTAATTTGCGTTTGTTATTACAAAAATGTAGGAATTTAATATTATTTTGAGGAGTCATTGTGTGATTTTGTTCTAAAAGGTGTTTTTGGCGTAATTCGATTTTTCAGGATGTTTATTTTTGAATGACGTACGTGTTCTTTATATCTTATGTCAAAATTTCGAAGTGTTTGCCCAATATATACCGAACTACAAAAGAACAATTTAAACGGTAAATGCCCGATTTCATGATATGTGTTCTGTCTTTAGCATTAAATAAAAATGAAAAAGTGTTAGTGTTGGTTTTAAATGTTATTTTATAATTGTTGGTTTTTCTTAGTATATGTGCAATTTTTTCTGATATTTTGCCAAAATATGGTATAGATATGTAATTTGTGTCTTCTGTTTGATTGTCAATGGGATATATTCTTTTGATAGCTAACCTATAATCTTTTTGTTTAATTAAAGTGTCAATCATGTTCGGATTATAATGATTTGCATGTGCTAGTTTAATGGTTGATATCTCTTTGCTAAAATCTGATTTTGTTAGTGGAATAGTTAAAGCTCTGTGTACTAATGATCTGTAGGCTGCTATTTTATGTGTATTATGGTGACAAGATTCATTTGGTATTGTTATGTCTGTTTGTGTTGGTTTTCTGTATATGGAAAATTCAAATAGATTGTCTGCGTTAATCTTGATATTTAAGTCTAGAAAGTTCATAGCCCTGTTTTGTTCTGTTTCTAGTGTAAATTTTATGTTAGGGTGGATACTGTTAATAAGAATTAAAAATTCATTGATAACCTCAAAAGAACTATCAAAATAAGCTAAAATGCCATCAACATAACGAAACCAGAAGATAATGTGTTTAGAGAGGTTTAATTCAAATATTCGATCTTCGAACTTGTCCATAAATATGTTAGCTAATAGAGGACTTAGAGAATTACCCATAGGTAAACCATCTGTTTGTAAATAAATTATCACTTCTTCAATCTACAAAACACAAAATCACAGAGAACAATCTAATTTTTGTTAAAGCAGATGAGGGTAACACTTTGGTAATTCTTTCAAAAGATATTTACATGCAAAAAGTTAATTAATTTATTAATAAAGAAAATTTTGAAATTTAAACAAAAACCCAACCACAAAATTCCAAAAAGAAATAAAACAATGTTTAGAAAACTGCAATATCTGCTTTTCAGAATTAGAAAAGCAACAAATCATTAATAAAAACCCACAACCACCTAAACTATATGGACTAGTCCAAACACATAAACAAAATATGCCAATAAGACCAGTTGTATCATACATCAATGCACCTAATCACATTTTATCCAAAAAACTGAACCAGATTATTAACACGATAGGTTACAAATCGAAATACTCTGTTAGAAATTCATTACAATTAGTAGATAAGCTGCAAAACTTACATCTTCCACCATATTCAACACTTGTTAGTTTTGATATTTGCAACATGTTCTCCAGAATACCCCCACAAGAATGTATTCCTTTATTAGATAATTTCTTGATCAATAGTAATATAGAATTAGTTAAAAGGTTAGAGTTAATTCAATTATTTGACTTTTATATAAGTCAAAATTATTTCACTTTTAATAACATAATTTATTTACAAAAGGATGGTTTACCTATGGGTAATTCTCTAAGTTCTCTATTAGCTAACATATTTATGGACAAGTTCGAAGATCGAATATTTGAATTAAACCTCTCTAAACACATTATCTTCTGGTTTCGTTATGTTGATGGCATTTTAGCTTGTTTTGATAGTTCTTTTGAGGTTATCAATGAATTTTTAATTCTTATTAACAGTATCCACCCTAACATAAAATTTACACTAGAAACAGAACAAAACAGGACTATAAACTTTCTATACTTAAATATCAAGATTAACGCAGACAATCAATTTGAATTTTCCATATACAGAAAACCAACACAAACAGACATAACAATACTAAAAGAATCTTGTCGAGAATTACATATAAAATAGCAGCCTACAAATCATTAGTACACAGAGCTTTAACTATTCCACTAACAAAATCAGATTTTAGCAAAGAGATATCAACCATTAAACAACTAGCACATGCAAATCATTACAATCCGAACATGATTGACACTTTAATTAAACAAAAAGATTATAGGTTAGCTATCAAAAGAATATATCCCATTGACAATCAAACAGAAGACACAAATTACATATCTATACCATATTTTGGCAAAATAACAAAAAAATTGCACATATACTAAGAAAAACCAACAATTATAAAATAACATTTAAAACCAACACTAACACTTTTTCATTTTTATTTAATGCTAAAGACAGAACACATGATATCATGAAATCGGGCATTTACCGTTTAAATTGTTCTTTTTGTAGTTCGGTATATATTGGACAAACACTTTGAAATTTTGACATAAGATATAAAGAACACGTACGTCATTACAAAAATAAACATCCTGAAAAATCTAATTACGCCAAACACCTTTTAGAACAAAATCACACAATGACTCCTCAAAATAATATTAAATTCCTACATTTTTGTAATAACAAACGCAAATTAGACATTTTAGAAGCCTTTGAGATATACAAACACAAACTCAGGGTGCCTTTAATGAATGAACAACTTGAGCTCCGTTACTGGAAGTATTAGATATTTAATTCTGATTATTATTATTTTATCTAGTTACCTATTTTTGTATCTACCTTAGCGACGTGTTTGTTTATAATTATATTACCTTTGATGATGACAGCATAGCTGTCGAAACAATATTGTCAGGTTGTATTTTAATAAAACTGTGAAACTTTTACTAATCTTTATTTATTTCATGATTATGGAGTTCCACAAAGTAAGGCTGGAAACAATAAACATGATTACTTTGTAATAGAAGAAACTTGCATTTAATATTTTACTACACTTTCTAGTCAGAGTAATCACATTAAAATTATTTCACGAGATATAAGGTATTACTATAACACATATATACAAATATTAATTACAAAAGCCTAGAGTCGTTTGTAGTTTAGCCGCATTCGGTATTTCAGATCTATTTACTCGAAGAGCTCGGTTTGTATAGTATCCATTGTTGCAAAGAGTTGCAACTATGACAATAGAGCAAAAAGAGTTGAAATACCGAACGCAGCATTTATAAGTTTTTTTGAGTTTGAGGAAAATAAAATACATTTCAGGATTCCAAATATTTGGAATAAATGATACTTATGATATTATAAGAGCCATCTCCGCTCAAGTTTGTAACATGTACCTGGCAATAGTTTTGCACGACGTTCTTGATCATCTCTGGAGCTGCAAAAGATGACGAATTACCTTTTGCCCAAGAGTTATGGTGTCCTGGAAAAGGTTTTAATTATTGGTCTTCCTGAAGTCAAAAGATCTCTATTGCCTTAGGTCGTAGATCAACAGAAACAAGGAGTCCATAGGGGATTCGTCTAAGCATAAGCTATACTTCTTTATGTGGTGCCAAAGACTTTTGGAAGCTTTTCGGGAAGAAAACATCTTAATCTCGATCAGCTTGCTATAGAAACCCAAATGAATTGATTGAAACCCAAATTGAACTATTGTAAGGTAGTCCAAATATTGTGACTTATCATTGTTTCAAGTACTACGGAAGATGTATAACTTAAATCTGGAAAATCTAGAAATTGATCAAATTATTGTGCCTTACGACAAGCTATCCGGTTTTGAAATCACTAGGCATGCATGACAAAGATTAGTTATTTTCTTAGCTTTGATTGACTGGTATAAAGTAAGTCTATGCCTTTTCTACATGAGCAATCTGATGGAAGATTGACGAGCAATTGATTCTAACCATCCTAAGTATATTAAAAGCAGTTTTTGCTTTAAATATATCAGTCTATAGGCTGTGATTGCCACGATGATGATATTAGAATCTACTGATATGAAACCCTATTGATTAAAGTGTTTCGTACACTTTTCCAAACAAGAAAACCACCAACCGTCTTCGAGTCATGGATTCGTATAAAAAATAACTTGAACGTTCAGGACGTAGATTCTCGGAAATCAAAACTAGCGCAAGACGCGGTTGCCTTAACACAGAAATAAGACCTGAAAGGGAAAGTAAATTTTAAAAAATTCTAGAATTAGGTAATCAAAAAGATTTTATCTCATTATAAGAAGTGGAAGATAAACACGTCTAATAATAAAATTGGCACTAGTCGTCGTCTCATGTTTTTTACTCGTATCAATTGCTTTGCTAGAAATGTGCGAATATGCTATTTTTACCTACTATTTATTTGCTATTTTTCTTCACGAACCAAGATTTAAAACAGCTCAGAGAAATCCGGCTTGCTCCAAGCATGTGCATACACAAATAATAATCGTATAGTAGGTACAAAAAGTCTTCAAAAAGATCATGCTTTCATTTATTTTATTTAGTTTAATTTTATTTTATTACTAAATTAATTTTTGTTTTTGAATTAAGAATTCTCCCGAGACTTTATCTTCTATTTGTGGTGTTAATTTTTAATTTATTTAATTAAATATTTCAGTCGCGTTCATGGCCTAGTAAAAGTTTAAAAATAATTTCTTTACGTTTCCTTATTAAGCAACAGTGTGTAGAAAATGCACTAACGGTGCGATATGTACTCCGATGTCATAAACCATCAACTGTCAGGAAATCATGTAGGGTCAATGCGAGTGTAAAAATTGAGTGAGAGTAAACAGCGCTTCCTTCTTTATTTTACTTGAAACTTTTTAATAGCTCTCATTCCCTTACATGCATTTGGTAATGGTGACAACTCGAGTTTTGGCAAACTGTTTAATATTTATATCTATTAATTTCAAAATTATAAGTTTTACACTAAAGATTTAAACAATCAACAGCTTTAATAAATATTTGATTTTTATAAAGGAAGAATTACAGAAACTAGCGGATACGTTTTTTGGATATTAATTAATTAAGTTTTTAAAATCAGCACATCATATAATTAATTTAATTGGTATGTTCACGTGTTCTATATTCTATCAATTGAGTTTTAGTCAAATGCTATTGAATTCTATGTGTAATTAACAAAGAAATCTAGCAATTTATAGATAATCTGCTTTCGTAGAATAACTTAAAAATTTTATGATACCGACCTAAACATTAATCGAGTTTAAGGCAATAGGACAAGCATATCCCACATTAATCAATCATTCAATAGCAAAAACTAAATTTAAAATGTTAAAAACAGCAGCTGCATGTGAATATTATAGGATGTTGCGCAATTTCACAAATATCGCAATAAAAAATGAAAAACGGGCTTACTTGCAGTTCAAGCTCGCTAGCAGTAACTCTAATGTGATGTGGAAAGAATTCAAACGTCTAGATATTGTTCATTCCAAAAATAATGATAATAATTCTTTTGATGGTAACATTCATGAAATAAACAAGTTTTTTGTCGATAGCATTCCTTCTATGGCTGTTGATCAGAACACTTTAAATTTCTACAAGAATAATACGTTAAGTAATGATATTCTTTTTAACTTTAAGCTTATAGATTACGAGATTGTATTCAAAATAATTAGTTCTTTAAAAAGTAGTTCAACGGGATTAGATGGATTAAATATCAAAATGATTAAGTTATGTTGTCCTTTTATTATACAGTTTTTAGTACATATAATTAATGTTTGTATTTTAGAGAATAAATTTCCTGATAGTTGGAAGTCAGCTCTGATAACACCGATAGGGAAAACAGAACATCCTGTGGATTATAAGGATTATAGACCAATCAGCATTCTTCCAACACTCTCAAAAATATTTGAAAAGATTATTAACATGCAAATTCGGGAATATTTAGAAAATAATAACTTATTACCAACATATCAATCAGGTTTTCGGTCTGGTTACAGCTGTTCAACTGCTTTATCTCACATTACTGATGATGTCTTTAAAGCGTACGACGAAGGGAAATCTACCTTTTTAGTGTTATTAGATTATAGTAAAGCTTTTGATACAATAAATCATGATTTACTTCTCAAAATATTACATTATTTAGGTCTGAGTGAAAATGCGATTGGTCTGTTTCGAAACTATTTGTGTAATAGAACACAAAGAGTCAAAATGCCTAATGAGGTATCCTCGCCTGTCGATGTTATCAGAGGGGTGCCACAGGGATCCATATTGGGACCTCTGTTATTCACCTTGTACACGCACGGTCTTTGTGGTTGTGTGGGGACCTGTAATGTTCACATGTATGCTGATGATACTCAAATTTACTTTTCCTTTAAGCCAAGTGATATCAAAAAAGCAACTGAAATTTTAAATAATGGTCTCAAAGCCGTCTCTGAATTTTCATTACAACATGCATTAATGTTAAATCCAACGAAATCGTGTGCACTATTATTAGGAAAATCAAGTGACACACTTGAAGTGCCACCTATTAAAATTGGGGAAATTGAAGTACCTATAGTAGAAAATGCTAAGAATCTTGGAGTAATTTTTGACAAAACATTTCGGTTTGGAAAGCAAGTCTCTAAATATATACAAAAAGCTTATTATAACTTAAAACTTATTTTTCCTCATAAAGATTATTTAAGTAAAGAATCGAAAATTTTACTATGCGAGTCCATGGTTTTATCACAATTTAATTATTGTGTTCCTGTGTATAGCCCATGTCTGGATTATGAGACAACTCAACGTATTCAACGTGTTCAAAATTCTTGTTTGCGTCTTATTTATGGAATTCCAAAATACGAGCATATTTCACATAAACTAATGGATACCGGTTGGCTTAATATGAAAAAACGATTTTACTTACAAACAGCTGCATTCTACCATAAGATAATATCTGACAAGCAGCCTCCCTATTTATACAATAAAATTAGGTACAGGACAGATGTGCACAATATAAATCTGCGCCATAGAGGTCTGTTGACCATCCCCAGACATAATACTACTTTTTATCAACGTTCGTTTACTTATACTATCGCAAACATTTATAATGAGATACCCTTTTCCATTAAAACGCTTACTATTAAACAATTTAAAAAAGCTTTGTTCAAAAAGTTACTATTAACCAATTGATATACCAGCTCGTAAATAGTCTATGTAATTCATTCTTTGTAAGATATTTTTATATATGTATACTGATATATATTTATATATACTATAGTTTTTCTATTTATCTTATTTTGTGTTCTGTATAGATTGTATTATCTGTGTAATCTTGCTATTTTTTTTTGTTCTTGTACTCCAAGGGGATGATGGAAGAGCAGCTTATGCTGAATCATCTCCTTGTGATTCTGTAAAATTACTATTCAGAATAAATATTATATTATTATTATTACAAGGCGCGTACTGCGTCGTGACTACTTCTACTAACGTCCACATACGAAACATTAGAAGGAGTTATTTGCATTTTATAAAAATACAAATGTAGCAAATAGAAAATGTTTATAAGAAAAAAAATTAAATCAATTGAATAGTTATAGAATGTGTAAAAGGTGTTAAACTGAATAAATTCGTAATAGTTGTGTAAATAAATGCATTAAAAACAAAACTTCGTTAGTGTAGTTATATGTATTAAAACATTCAATTTCTAGACTAATTGAACACGTAATTGAACTGCATCAAGTATTTTCTCCTAATCTATAAACATATAGGTAACTGCCCAAATTTCTATTTTAAGCAAATTTTGTTTAATTAAATAACAGTAACGAAATTAAAGTGAAAAGATGCATTGCCCATCTCAGTTCCTCTCAGTTATTAGGCTAATACACTATCTTTGTCGTATAATGTCGAATTCTAGATTTGCATTTGTCGTGCGGTTAAAATCTACAATCGTCCATATAACATCAAAATAATAACGTCGCTCATTTCTTATAACAACATAGTTGGGCAACTGATTGTTTTTCGCATCTATTTCGCGGACTCAACTGCTTGATGAGACTGAAGAAATCTGGAAAACACGATAATTACTGACACCGCAACTGAGTTTGAACCGAGGAATTAAAATTCACAATAACTGTCTTTCTTTAGAACTATTTGTTAATAAAGTTCCCTTTTTTAAATAACCGGAACAACCATATAAACTCAGTTATTAATTGTTTATTTGATATGTTCTTAAACCACCACTAGTTAATAATAATGTTCGTAGAAAGGTTTTTCTTTATTAAAGATAACACCACGCTTAAACGTGCCGTTTAGAAATTATTTAGTTTTAAAACTTCCCACTATGAGTTACATTAAAACGAAATCTGCACTTTAATTATAAATCGATAAATCGTACGGAATTAAATATTAGGTTTCGGTAAGAGCGATAATAAATTAATCACTTAAACTTCTGTATCTTTCACAACTGAAACACGTTACTGTATTCGGGAAGTGCCAACGGCTGACACCTTGTACGTACGCAGCATTAATTCGGAGAGCTCCGCACTCTAAGTGTTTATTTCGGACTCTATTTCACTAAAACTCAACTAAACTAACTGGAAAACTTTAGCTGAAACTGTAATTGCGGAATAATCCTCCACTGGATTAATTTTATTCGGTAACACGGGAAACTGTATGGTTTGGTTAATTTATTAACCCTGAAAAGTCGACAATAAATTGAAGCAACTGAGCTTCCGATACGATAACGGAACTAAACACACAAAACGGTAATAGTACAACTTAATTATACTCTTAAAACGATAACTTTGTTCTATATTGAAAACTTTAATGTTAAAAACAAAAATTAACATAAACTTCACCGCGGGCTTCTCTGAAGAGAGAGCCCCAGGACAACGCGAGAAATTACTCCCCGCTCAGCCTGTCTATTATCTTGTTTACTGTATGAGATTCTATTGTAAACTCTGCTAAAACTAAAAATATTTTGTTACAGAACAATTCCCCTTAGGATTTGCCTACTACAAAGTCTGATGTTATTTACAGGTGGTCGTCTATACAAATTTATTGTAGAATATTCTGTTTGTCGGTGTTTTATTTACTAAAAGAGATTTCAACCTAGTATGTTTTAAAGCTGTAAATTCGAACTTTCATACATTTTAACCATAAGGAAACTTTTATTAAGACGAATATTATATTTTAACCCTTATAGGCACGGAATTAAAAACATTTTTTGTTCTGGAACATTCTATTTCCACAAGAACAACCGCCGTTGTTCATCAGAACATGAAAAATCAACTTTTAGCACGTGTAAAAGTGGTGCTTTTTAAAACGAAATCTGCAGATTTTTCTAGAAACAAATTTTATTAGTCTGGAAATGTTTCTTTTGAAAATGACCTTTGATATTTAATAAGACTTATTTTATGCAGTATACCAACGTAATTTTAAATCAAGAAGAATATATACAATGAAATGCAGGACCGCACCAAGGGTCTTCTATCAATTATGTAAATAAAATGATATTTAGTGAAGTTAAAAAAACGTAACGTTACAACGTTAAGATAAATTAATTTAAAGTGTGGTCGCGTCTTATGCTCTGCTTATGCGTATGCTTTGACTTGTCTTGAACGTGCATAGTTTTAATTAATTCAGATGTGTTTTATTCAGTTTAAGAACCTCAATAATACTCCTTCTTTCCAAAAAGCTTAAGCTGTCTTTCCAGTGTAGCTTGAGGATAACTGCGTTTCCCACTTATCAAGCCTAGTTCTTATCTTTCCATTACCTTGGTTGTCCCACATGATACTAACTATTCTTCCTGTACCAACAATTTTCCATGCTAAATGTCTCATAGTGCCTTGAGGAGTAATAGATTCTCAAAAAAGATAAGTGCAGAAGTGATCTTTTATTACAGAAAGCAGTTGGTTATCCCGTGAGACTTCTAACAAGCAGATGAAAGAGTTATTATGGAATATTTATAGATAATAGTTGCTTTTGCATATTTTAAATTTTGATCATTTAAAATAATTAGGTCAAAGATTCATGAAACACTTGTTAATTAAAATCCTTTTAGTAAGCATCTTACACCATTTTAATCTCCTCATTACTGGAGTATGAAACAATATTGAATTTACATTTCTGCGTTAGATTTTATAAATTAATACATTCGAGAGTGCGACTAACGAAGATTAAGAAATTCATGAACTTTGCTTAAGAGGCTTGCTGCTTACTCTATTTTTATGAATATTGGGTATGTCATCAGTTCATAATTTGCCCTTTCTGGTACTAAATGTTACAAAACTATTCAGAATCATAAATTGCGGAAATAAATTTAATTTGCATTTTCGTGTCTACTACACATTCCTAATATGGTTTCCGCAATAAATTTTGTCATCTACCTCTCTATTCCAAATTTAATTAATTATATTTGTTCAAGCATCTCTGAGATCTAAAGATAAATTAGTTCCCTCAGCTTTGTCTACAGATATGTATGGTATGACAAAAGTAATATTTTCCAAGCAAGGTATCTGTATTATCTGATAATATATAAATTAAGGTAATTGTGTAAATGAGAATAAGGCAGCGTTTTCTAAAATTCTACTAATTATTGAGTTTCGGAATTCGCAATACATCTCTTTCATTGAAGGTACAATATTGTAGCAGATTGCAAAGCGTGAAAATTACTTTTTGTTAATTTGTGAAATGTGGTTTCAAAAACTAATTTTTTCTCGTTTTCATTTGAATATCCTCCTTGCTCTAGCATTCAGAAAGTTAAATCCTGCGAAAACTAGGGGTCAGTAGCAGTCTCCACTGGTCAGTAGATACAACTCAAACTCAGCATGCCACCATCCCTTGACTTTCTCCTTCTGACCAAGTGTACGTGATACGGCATCTGACGATTGAAATTGATATCATTCTTGACTTCTATTGGCTGATTAGATAATATTATAATTATCTAATAACTGATATGGAATTAGGTAGCCATCAAAAGCGACGATATTAATAATTGTTGATTATCGTTGATTTCTGATGACGTACAATATTTATATGAAAGGTGACTATACTAGAATTATTTCTTAGCTTCCAGAAAGCAACAATAAAAGTTACTTACCGGCACGCGACATTCTGTAGTTTCCGTGTGTTATCTTTTCGTATAAGACGTATTAAGAAAAAATCTTTAACATGCTGCATCTCTGAAATGAAGCCTTGCGGCTGTATATTTATATAAACCTTTCTTTTTAAAATTATCAAAGAACTTAACAAACACGCTGTATATACGGAATTAACCTTCAATATAAATTTCAATTAAAAAGAACCACTTTGTGATTTGTTCAACTACACTTATCATTTAGGGGTTATCCATATTTAACACTATGCATGATTTGTTCTACAATAGTGTGTTTCACTGAAGATTCGTATCCTCTGTACAGGTGATATTACTCGTCAATAGGAACAATTATCCAATTATCCTTATGCCATTTTTGATTTTACGCACGTCGAAAAGCATTTGCTAAAAAGGTCAACTTTTGGAAACAGCTGAAAATAATAGTCACAACGAACTATGGCGTATCCTAGCATCAGCTGCATCAATGTATCAGATATCACGTTGAAAATGCAGTTGGTAGATCCAGTTCCAATTGCTATTTTTAAAGCAGTGATCCACTTTCAAATCACCTGTCCAGAGGTGATTATTTTCTTTATACAGAAAACAATGCGTACTCGGGATATCACTATTGAAAATCTACAAGTGCATTTTTTGTTTGCGACATAGCATCATATTATACTATTCTGAAGAAAGTAATTGAGAACAGATAAAAGTGATACGAATATCTATAAATCAAAAATGAAGTACATCAATATCTAACTTTACACCCAGCAAATATGAATATTATACAGTCTATGCCTTTGGCAGCGACTGTTACTACTTACCATTTTGAATGTTCGATTAGCGAGCGACAGACGTTGCACCCGTGTAAGGGGCCGTGAAGCAACCGGTTAATGCATATTAATCGAGCGACAAGCATTTCCTGCTCGCTAACAGAACATCCAAAGATGAGAGTATGGACTGGGAGTAGATAATGGTAGAAGAGATAGACTGGTACTCCAGTCTTTAAAAAAGAATTTGGTACAACTAATACCTTTTTAAAATTACCAAAAGACGATTATACAGATCCCATGTTGTATGCAAAATGAACAAGGAAATATTTCTTGATGAAAAGTAGGTAGAAACAAATAATTGGAAACAGTGGAGAAACATAGGATAGATAGGCGATGCCAAAGCAACAGATAAGAGACTAGCGATACTAAAATGTGAAGACGACTAAGAATAAAACAGACCAAGGATGGAAAAGCACCAGGTGAGTTAAAGTCTCTACAGAACTTATTAAACAGCTTGATGAGGAAGATATGAACAAAGTTAGTTGAATAAATTATATTACTAAACCAGGTATATCAACAATGAAGAATATATCAAGAACGGTTAAGATCAATATACGAACCTAGACCCGGGAAAAACAACTTTACAATATGTAAAGACTACAGAATATACTTAGCTTGAGCCCACAGATGTTGTTAAAAAATGTTAGATTATTCACAGTTTGGCTTCGCAGAAGTGGCATGGATACTAAACAAGATTTATGTGAGATGAATACATATATTATTACAGAAATGTAGAGAATACAATAAGGTAGTACAACGGATCTAAGCAAATAGACCTACATGCAGCAACTAGAATCATATTTAGTGATTTCAAATTGCATCCATCAGAATGGAGTTCGATTAAAAAAAATCAGAATAAAAGAAGCTAATAGACATCGAATGTCATGATTGTTTTACGTGGGGTACCTGTGTGAACTTACCCCCACGTTCCCTTCCAGAAGGAAGTGATTGGGATACGCCCCCATTGCTACCAGATCAGCTCACTGGTCGGAGCGAGGTTCCCTATCCACCCTCTACTAGCTAACGCAGGACTAGTGCCGGAGCAATTGACTTAACACGTTGCTCACCCGCCGCTCACCTTCCCGTCCTCTTTCATACAGGGTGAAGTACCTCGTTCAGCACTAGGACTATTCCCCAGCTATGCGCTGTTGCAAAGTAGGACCACTGCCCGATCGAATCCAACCTAAATTGTGGCGGGACTTGGTTTTTTAATGGTTTTGCCACCCCGATCTACCAAATTTAGGCTTGGTGGGCCCTCGACAGAGCTTCGTTTAAGTCTACACGTTATAGACTCCCGGTGTGTACCCGTTTTTGGTGAAGTTGTCGTGATTGTGAGAGGCTATGTATTCGCTTCAACTCTCCTTAAGTGTAATGGCTTTCAGAGCTTCTCCCAATCACTGTACCCGGCTGCAGTCCGGATCATAGGGTGGTCGGGATAGCTCCTAAGCACATTTATCTGGCGGCCTGCAGTTTCCCATTAGCCCAAAAGCAGAGTAAACCTAACTTAGATTCTCCGCACTTGAGATTCAGTCAAACAGCGGGTTCCTTTGGTGACCATAAATGACCTCGGTTAAGCAGCGGGTTCCACTGGTGACCATAAATGACCTCGGTCAAGTAGCGGGTTCCATTGGTGACCATAAATGACCTCGGTCAAGTAGCGGGTTCCATTGGTGACTATAAATAACCTCGGTCAAGCAGCGGGTTCCTTGGTGACCATAAATGACCTTATCCCAGGCGAGATTCGAATCCGCCCACACCGGTCTCATATACTAGGGCTTCCCCCGATCGGTATGAGTTACCGTCGAGAATTCTCACGAATTTCTCTACCACACACTTAATCTGACTGCTTCATCCATTGCCCTTTATAGGGGTAGGATAGAAGACAGCCAGTTTTATGGGTGAACGTCGTGTGGTCTCCCGAACACCCCAGAGGTGATAGGGTAGGGTAGGGTAGGTAAGGTGTAAGGGTAAGGTGATAGACAGATCAGACATATTCCCAAGACATTTCCTACCATTCAACTTGCAACACAATCATACACAGCTATAGTTGAGGTGATCAAATTTTCCCATCTAGAAAAATCCTGCCGCCAAAAGTAAGACACGAACCCAAGACCTATGGCTCATAATTCCTCTCTCCCCTACCACCGATCCCGACAACAATATAGGAGTAGAAATAAATGTATATAGGTACTATCATCTGGGGCTAATTTAAAACAGACAAAAGAAGAACAGACAGTTTACGGGCCCAGGATTCCCCAGTAGTCCTAAGACTCTGTACTGCCTGCTTAATATTACCGTGTTAGTGTCAGTTACTACCCTTGAAGAGATTATAGGTAAACTTTTTGTGTGGTTTCCTTGGAAAATTGCTCCTATCTGGCTTTCAAAACTTATTTTTTTTTTAATTTTACCTACAGATGTTGAAGTTCCCCGACAACATGGTGATGATGACGAGGTCGTCAAAATAGAGGTAACTGGGATTTTCAGCTTCGATTTTGAGCCTTTTAATATCAAATAATTCATTTTTCTTTTCTTCTTATTTCACTTGCCTATTTTCATGGACAGTTTCTTGTACTTTGAAATAATATATTTTTTTAAAAAACGTCTGCTATTTTCTTCAATATCGCCCGCTTTACTCGGTAACTCACAAAGTATGGTAAAGTTGGTTTGACTTTCAAGTAGGGTTACTTGATTTGACTACTAATTTTATGGCTACTTTCAAAGTAGGCACAAAATTGATTTGCGACAACATTGCATCATGTTTTGATAATTTTCTTGAACTATAGTAAAATGCAATATAGAATTTAATCGCAATGTCATATGAACCGGACTATATACATTGAAACTTTTCAAATACATTTTTTATAAAGTGATAACTTGTAAAGGAGGAGGGTCGATTTGGTGCGGTTTTTGCCCCAAATTATTTTTGGATGAAAAAATCAGAAAACATTTTTTTAATGTCTACTAACAATAATAAGTCGATTTTACCCTAAACGGACGTTCCCCCACCCCCCTAGTGCCCCCTCAATCCTGAATATGCCATCACTTGCTAACCGCGTTCTTGGGGAGATATATCGCTTTCAAACTTATACTAACTCCCTTTTAACTGTATTCGTTCTCTTTATCATTTTTTCCCTTTTTACACCCCCCCCCCCCGCAAGAGTGGTTGGAGAGGGAGGTTTTACTATTTATTCGTTTGCCGGAAATATAAATGCAAAATATCCAAACTTGCTCACCAGACTTGACCTGAGTATCCTGGGGTTTTTGGGGTCGCTGATTCTGTCTTGCCCGTCGTTTTCAAAATAATACGTATAATATCTGCAGATCAGTGTTAAGTGTAATAGGATTAAATGCAAACTCTTTAGAAATTGACACCATCAGCACAAAACGTGACATCTGTTGAAGAAGCACAACAAGGATGCAGACGGCACATGGTTTGAATTTATGACACATATGGTACACCATTGGACCTTTTGACAGTAATATCTCGTTAACCTCAAGTTATACATATGAAAATGCACGACGAACAGCAATGTCAACATTAACGCGGCGGTAATGCGGTTGCCAAATTAAAACTGATAAAAAGCCCGAGCTCTACCATGCGCCAAATTCAAGCAATCGACAGTATTTCTGGCTGTTATGGTATACTCGTATACGTACTACACTACGTTCCAGTTAGTAAGAAAATTCTCGTTTATCGTTAACATCTAATATTTAGTAACTTACACAGGCTGTCCATTAATACGGTGATTACTGTGAGAGTTTTGGCAAGCCAAAAACGTTAAACCACCGCGTGTTACCTACGTACTGCGATGTTATTGTAGCGTTCTTTCTAAATAATAGTAAAGGTGCTGTTTTAATTGTCTATTATCAAGAGAAACGTCTCACCTCTTTTAGCTTCGACATATCCGGGAAAGTTTTCCCATTTCCAAGATGGCTCACTACAGCCAACAAAAGCCTGCGGCTCTACGTCGCCACGGATGCTCCATCAGATCCTCTCTGCATCTGAACGAATTACATCATGAGTCTAATCTCCATTTTGGTTCCGTGTTAAACTGCAACCTTCATGTTTTGAAGGACCTAGACACTTATTCAAATTAATAGCGTCGTCTTGCAGATTCTTACCAGAACATATTCAGAAAATTATCCATTCGGTAGTGCAGCGCAATGGAGTTTTTGTACACCCTTGCTGACAGATGATGACCCAGTGTAAAACAACCACGGGATTATACGTATTCTGAAGACTCCGGACAATAAACGAACTGGAGTTCGTGCATTAGCCCGCATAACTTTTCAGGCCTTCCATTACTCCAATTTGATTTTTTGGCACGAAATCAACATCAGAAAATTATCAGAAAACGCCAAATCTAAACTTCGTAGCCTTCCAGCTTTCCTTGCAACACTCAAGCAGTCGAACGTTACGTACATCTTGTTACGGAAGCGTCCCTTGCAGTGTGTGGCCATCAGATCCGTGAAGGATTTATACAGACCCGTATAGAATCGAAAGAAAAATTGAAAACATTTGAAAAAAGTAAAATTATTTCAAGTAAATTAGATTTTTATACTCTCATTTGTACATTCTTTCAGAAACTTAAGTTAATTTCGTTTTTCTCAATGTGCTGTATCTGATATATTCTTTATTTGATCTTTGCTGTATTTTTTTTATCAGAAATAAAATATTTCGTTTGTTCCACTGAGTGTTTATGCTTGCATTTTATTGATTTCGACTTTTTTAAATCGATTACACAGTAAACAGTGAAGAAACATTCCAAAATGAAAATTCAGATTAAAAAAAATACCTTTGAACAAAATATCTCAACCCTTTGTGGAACCTGAAGACAGAGCTTTTTGCTTCCAGCTTTTGCAGTGTGCCTTGTAACTACATAGTGCACAGTTTGACAACGGTGACAGTAAATACAACCAAAATTAGTTATTTACCTTACAAGCTGCGAAAGTTTACTTCTAGGTGCAAGGTGTTTTTGATTGGCCGAGGCGAAGCGTAAGCGTATCCGAGGTTAGTTAAAAACACCGAGCACCTGAAAGGGCTTTCGCAGCGTGTAATGTATTAAACGTTTTATTCTCCCCTTGACATTTATTAACCACCGTAAATAAATAAATAAACTGATGATTCAGTGATTATAATAAAATAATGTTTGTATGTATATACAACAGTATTGTTACGCAGGTAATGTTGACAACAGCCACCTTATAATATTATATTTTAAAAAATTGACAGTTTTACTTCGTTGTCCAGGGACTGAAAGTTTTTCATACCTAGCAACCTACCTCGCATGTTTTACTTTCGTTTTCGGTTGCCTTATCAAGATAGAAAGTTACACTTTCGTAAAGGGGAGAATGAAAAATATTTTTCGTTCCACCTTAACCTCCATGTCTCTCTCGCCTCCCAGACTCGTGGCCACAACCAGTGACGGATTTGGGGGTGGGCTAGAGGTGCTATAACCCTATCACTGAAATCACTGAAAGTGTAGTGGTGGGAATGCAGGTTGCAAAGGCCAAAAGTACCTAACTTCCCCCATGTCCAAAAAATTAAATATTATTATACTATTACTATATTTTAATTAAGTAAGCTTTTTAAGAGAATTTCTCAAATTATTAGAATTTTGATTTAATATTAAATCAAAATTCGATTAAACTATCAAGTTTAGTGGCTATTTTCATGCCAAATCACCTAATGTTAAAACATGAACTTGCTCTGATATTTCAGTTTTTTTTCAAATTTTTTCCGGGATAGATACATATGAAATAACAGTATATTAGTTTTTTTGGATGAAAAATGGCCGAAATAGAAGTTTTTGAAAATTTCAGTTTTTAGCTAATTCTGCCATCCGACACTGCTTTATCTGACTGAAATTGTCATAACTCACTTAATCTTTGAGTTATCTGGCTCACCTAGGTGCCAAATCAAAGCCAGTTTATGGGTCTTTCAAAGTATATTAGAAACGTGCAAAGACATTGCACAGTAGAAAAGTAGCAGGCTCGCAAAGCAAAGTTTAGTGTTTTTACAAATTTTAACATTGCTCCTGTGCTACAACTATCACACCTTTGAAATATTTCTCTGCTTGGCTTATACGTGATATGGTTCAAAATAAAAAGGGTGTTTTTCGCATTTTTGAAAAAAAATTATTTTGAAAAATGTGCCTTCGAGCGCCTGCTACTTTTCTACTGTGCAATGTCTGCAGTTTCTTGTATGAGCAAGATAATTCAAAAAATAAGGGTGTTATGACAATTTTAGTTAGCTGATATAGAGCGTCGGATAGCAGAATTTGCAAAAAATGAAAATTATCAAAAACTTCTACTTCGGCCATTTTTTATCCAAAAAATCTGGAAAAAATAATTTAATGTTATTTCATATGTATCTATTCAAGGAAAATATTTGAACAAAAACTGAGACTTGAAACATGTGGATCTAGGTGATTTGGCATGAAATTACCATAAAAGTGTGTATTGTTGGACCAACGCAACATTTCATTTTCACCAGTTATTCTTTTGAAATCAATTAGAATGATCGCAATACAATATCTAGTTACCAAAAAACAAGTTTTTTTTTAAAACAATTGCAAACTTCTTTAAAGAGCAATGAGGAAGTTGGATCTTTAAGGGGAGATCATTGCTGGCTGCTGAAGGCAAGGAGGGGGTGGGAAGGGACGAGGGAGGCAAGTTGCCGATAGCCCCTAGGCGGCAGAAGTATAAATCCGCCAGTGGCCACAACAACCTTAATTCTCTGCAAGTTCTTTTCCGCAAGAGGAACGTAAGATTGTGTTGACAGTTATTAATAAATGCCATATAATAGATGATCTAATAAATAATCATAGATAATTTAACAAGTGGTCTAGTTTTTTCCGACAAAATTTGTCATTTCAGAAATGAGTAGCTTTTGCAACGAAAATTACACGAGTCGTCCAAGGCGACGAGTGTTATTTTCCAAAAGCAAAAGCTACGAATGTCTTAAATGACAAATTTTGCAAGAAAGAATTAGACCACGAGTTAAATTCGGCTTGACAATCCATCGAGCAAATTTTTATTCATCATTCGGAAATAATTCAGAGTTTTAGGCAAGTTAAAAAGACAAACGCTGAAGCATGGTGTAATGAAGTAAATAATCTTAACACTTCGCTAGGAGAATATCGAGGACAAGATGTTCTTTATAATAATTGTACTATTAATAACACAGCCACACAAAATACAAAAAATGTCCGGGCCAAAGCACCTGACCGGTATATTCCCCTGTAATTTTCAGCACTGAATCCGAATCCGGGGTCAGAATCATCGATTTACCTCAGGTTTTGTACATAACCTCAAACATTGATCAAGAAATGAGCAAAATGAGATTTAACGTAAAAATTTGAAATGTTCTTCTATTCCCATGTATTTTGAACTGGATATGATGACCAGAAATTCCTCTAACTAGCCAAATCAACGCTTTCACCCCATTTCTCTCCCCATTTCGCGGTAAAAAATTCATTTATCGTAATAATTTGAAATATCCCACTATTCTCATGTATTTTGATGTGCTGGAACCGAGTATGATGATGAAAAATTCCTTCAACTAGCCAATTCAATGCTATCACCCAACTTCACCCCCCATTTCCCCCTTTTCGGGAAAATTCATTTATCGTAAAAATTTCAAATATTCCCCTATTCTCATGTATTTTGATGTGCTGGAACCGAATATGATAATTCCTTCAACTAGCCAATTCAACGCTATCACCCCATTTCATCACCATTATAGCCCCATTTGGGGATTGTAAATTGGATATTCTTCACCATTCTTATGTGTTTTGACTCGCTTACGAGTTTCTGAAACCGAATGGATGAATGACTTTTCATAATTCTACAATTTTCTACCCAGGGACTTTGCCAGAAGGAATCCACCGTTACCACTGGAGGTGCCCTGGTCGCAAATACGAAAAACTTATAAAAAAACCTGATACTACAACCGTTTGAAAGAATTAGATAAACCGACATATAATTTAATGCAGTGAAAAAATGTTGGCTTCTTGAGCAGTCTCATAAGCGATTTCAGTGGACTAATCAATATTTGTTAACACGTTCGCTGCGGCATGAAGACCCGGGGGCCCATGACGATGGTTTTCTTCAATTTTTAAATATCTGAAGCTTTAGAAAACAATGTCAAAGTTCTGCTAAAGAAAACTATCTAGAATTCAGTTAAATTGTTGCTACCAAAAATTGTAGAATTATGAAAAGTCATTCATCCACTCTGTGTCAGAAACTCGTAAGCGCCTCAAAACACATAAGAATGGTGAAGAATATCCAATTTACAATCCTCAAATGGGGGTGTAATGGTGATGAAATGGGATGATAGCGTTGAATTGGCTAGTTGAAGGAATTTCTCATCATCATTCGGTTCCAGCACATCAAAATACATGAGAATAGGGGGATATTTGAAAATTTTTACGATAAATTAATTTTCTACCCCGAAATGGGGGGTGAAGCTGGGTGAAAGCGTTGAATTGGCTAGTTGAAGGAATTCTTCATCATCATATTCGGTTCCAGCACATCCAAATACATGAGAATAGGGGGATATTTAAAATTGTTACGATAAAGGAATTTTCTACCCCGAAATGGCTGGAAATGGGGGGTGAAGTTGGGTGAAAGTGTTGAATTGGCTAGTTGAAGGAATTTCTCATCATCATTCGGTTCCAGCACATCAAAATACATGAGAATAGGGGGATATTTGAAAATTTTTACGATAAATTAATTTTCTACCCCGAAATGGGGGGTGAAGCTGGGTGAAAGCGTTGAATTGGCTAGTTGAAGGAATTCTTCATCATCATATTCGGTTCCAGCACATCCAAATACATGAGAATAGGGGGATATTTAAAATTTTTACGATAAATGAATTTTCTACCCCGAAATGGCTGGAAATGGGGGGTGAAGTTGGGTAAAAGCGTTGAATTGGCTATTTGAAGGAATTTTTCATCATCATATTCGGTTCCAGCACATTAAAATACATGAGAATAGGGGGATATTTAAGATTCTTACGATAAATGAATTTTCTACCCCGAAATGGCTGGAAATGGGGGGTGAAGTTGGGTAAAAGCGTTGAATTGGCTATTTGAAGGAATTTTTCATCATCATATTCGGTTCCAGCACATTAAAATACATGAGAATAGAGGGATATTTAAAATTTTTACGATAAATGAATTTTCTACCCCGAAATGGCTGGAAATGGGGGGTGAAGTTGGGTAAAAGCGTTGAATTGGCTATTTGAAGGAATTTCTCATCATCATATTCGGTTCCAGCACATCAAAATACATGAGAATAGGGGGATATTTAAGATTTTTACGATAAATTAATTTTCTACCACGAAATGGGGGAAATGGGGGGTGAAGTTGGGTGAAAGCGTTGAATTGGCTAGTTGAAGGAATTTCTCATCATCATTCGGTTCCAGCACATCAAAATACATGAGAATAGGGGGATATTTGAAAATTTTTACGATAAATTAATTTTCTACCCCGAAATGGGGGCTGAAGCTGGGTGAAAGCGTTGAATTGGCTAGTTGAAGGAATTCTTCATCATCATATTCGGTTCCAGCACATCCAAATACATGAGAATAGGGGGATATTTAAAATTTTTACGATAAATGAATTTTCTACCCCGAAATGGCTGGAAATGGGGGTGAAGTTGGGTAAAAGCGTTGAATTGGCTAGTTGAAGGAATTCTTCATCATCATATTCGGTTCCAGCACGTCAACACACATGATAATAGGGGGATATTTGAAATTTTTACGATAAATTAATTTTCTACCCCGAAATGGGGGGTGAAGCTGGGTGAAAGCGTTGAATTGGCTAGTTGAAGGAATTCTTCATCATCATATTCGGTTCCAGCACATCCAAATACATGAGAATAGGGGGATATTTAAAATTTTTACGATAAATGAATTTTCTACCCCGAAATGGCTGGAAATGGGGGGTGAAGTTGGGTAAAAGCGTTGAATTGGCTATTTGAAGGAATTTTTCATCATCATATTCGGTTCCGGCACATTAAAATACATGAGAATAGGGGGATACTTAAAATCTTTACGATAAATGAATTTTCTACCCCGAAATGGGGGGAAATGGGGGGTGAAGGTGGGTGAAAGCGTTGAATTGGCTAGTTGAAGGAATTCTTCATCATCATATTCGGTTCCAGCACATCAAAATATATGAGAATAGGGGGATATTTGAAATTTTTACGATAAATTAATTTTCTACCCCGAAATGGGGGATGAAGTTGGGTGAAAGCGTTGAATTGGCTGGTTGAAGGAATTTTTAATTATCATATTCGGTTCCAGCACATCAAAATACATGAGAATAGGGGGATATTTGAAATTTTTACGATAAATGAATTTTCTACCACGAAATGGGGGGGAGAATTGGGGTAAAAGTTTTAATTTGACTAGTTAGAGGAATTTCTCATCATCATATCCGGTTTCAGCGCATCAAAAACCATGAGAATAGAGGAACATTTCAAATTTTGACATTAAATCTCATGTTGCTCATTTTTTGGCCATTTTTGAGGTTATGTTTAAATCCTGAGGTAAATCGGTGATTCGGATTCAGCGCTGAAAATTACATGGGAATATACCGGTCAGGTGCTTTGGCCCGGACACTTGTTTTTGTGTGGCTGTGTAAATTATTATAATAAAGAATAATGTTGAATGTAAATATTGAAGACCTTTTTTTGTTACACGTCTGTATGTAGTTAATATTAATTTAATTAAATTTGACAGTTCATTTTAACATAAATTTTTTAACTGAGAGAAAACCATTAGTGTTTTTTTACTATTAACTAATTTCATTGGTCCCAATTTGAAAAATTCTGTAATTTGATTGGTTAAGAGTTTTCGAATTGGATTGTCTAAATAAATAAATTATCCTGAAAAAATTAAACGAAGAATATTTTCCCGGGCCCTAAAATTGATCCAGCGGATTATGTAACGTAATTTGTCACTGAACTTTTGAAAACTGATGAAAGAGGTCCATTTCAAAGAATAGCACAAAGATTTCAATTTTTTAAAAATGGCACTGATTATGCACCTGCAAATATTACGTTCATGGATAATCCCTGTTTTTAAAATCCTTTCAGTTTAGCATCCTTAAAAATGCACAATTTCAATTTTATGAGATTTCTTGAAGTAAATTGCTTGATAAGAGTTTAAAAATATTTTTTGTACGACCCTGCTATTTGGGATTGTTTACCAAACTTGGTTCTAGAACAGTAGGTTATGTTTACTGGTTACTAAGCAACAACGCGTCGGTAAGTAATTACTTACCGTTCAGTTCTGTCAAAAACAGAACGGTAAGTAAATTATATGTAATTTATAAAATAAATGAGACATCTTTGGATGTCTCTTTCGGGAAAAATCATTATTTTCTAAATAATTATTGAACTATTTAAAAAAATTATGTTTTTTATTTAAATTTGCTGTGAAAAAATACCCAATAAATAATAATAACAACTATCTATTTATTTATGTTGAAACAACAAAAATATCATGACATTCAAAAATAAAATTACAAACGTAACCATGGTATCGACAAAACCTACTTAATGGTTGGTGGATATACAGGGCAAAAATAAATTATCTTGAATCTATTTTTCACCATCTTTGGAATATTTCCTTAGTTAATACATTTGTATTCATAATGGTCGTACAAAAAATAGTATAAGCATCTCAAACGGTAAGGAGTTTACCGATCTCCTCCAACATTGTCGTCGATCGGTAAACTGTCCTTACTGTTCTCGATACTTAATATACTAATACTATTATGTTTCAAGATGTTTAATTTTTTTTATGAACTTATTGAGTAGGTGTCATATTTATTTAATTATCTTTTAATAATCTTTTTAGTGGAAATATGCAAAGATTTAAGCAATTTCTTATATTAAATGATTTTCATCCTTTTTTTAAAGTAACTATTATACCAAAGTAACAGTTTAAGAATTTGTCAATTTAAATTCTTTGGGAGCAGTTTTCTGTTTTGTTATTTTTTATACATCCCATTTTAATGTTAAGATTTCTTTCATTTTTGGTTTAAACCGGAAATAAAAATCAATACAACCCCTACAAAAAAATCAATGTTTAAAGGTTTATTGAAGCTAAGAATCTTCTAGTGAAGCGCTCTCTATGTCGATTACACAGCTAAGTTTAGGTGGCAGCACAGCCACAACAATCGCTCATTGTTGCATTTTATTTTAACTTGATAAGAAAATCGTTTTTATTTTTGAACAAAAGTTAAAATTTGAATTTCCCTTTGGCTTGAGATTTGTCGAGCACAATGATTCTAATTTCCGAGGTTTCCAAACTATTATTTTTTGATCTTTAAAAATATTTGATTGGGAAATCAATTTATATTAAATACGCATGTTTCTAAAGCTTATCAATCATTGGTGTCATATAAAAATTATCAAAAAACACAAAACTGTACAAAAAGTGCGTAGTATTTTTTTAAACAACTTCTCAACTCAAATGCATCCAAAACTTGAACAGAGAAAAAGACAGAGAATTACGTTGCAACTCTTTACACCACTTTGTACATCCCAATAGTTCTCTTTTCCTTTTTCGTGTCATCAACCGCGTGTTGTATCTTCGCCCCCCGCCAACGTATTTGCTGCTGTGATTTTAGATTTAGTTCAGATTTTACGAACTTGTATACGAATTTTTAGTTAACCTTTAGCACAATTTGAAATGCGACTGTTGTAATATTATCTGTAACAATTATTTAAGATGATACAAATGTGTCGTTTTATCAAAACTAGGTGATACTCGTGTGTTTAATTTTGGTGAGTGCTCTCTTTTTTGAGGTTATGTTGTCGTTGTTTATGTAATCTCGTTCTGTTCTACTTTGATTGGGTCCTTTTCTATTTTTGTATAACAGGATTAGATTGTTTAATAAACAGGGACGTCGGCGCTTTGATGATAAATAATTTAATAACTAAACAAATAAATAACATTTAGATAGATTTTTATGGAAAAGATTTTCGTCTTTTAACTTTTTTATTGGTTAATATAAACAAAACACTAATAAAACATTTGATGGTTTTTAAAACACTTGTTTTTAAGGTTTAATAATCTTTATAGCGGACTTGATTTAATTTTAAATTGTTTTATGAAAATAAAATCATTAAGATTATTAAACATTTCCAAAGGGTTTTGTTATTGTTCGTTAATAGCAATAAAAATGTAATTACTACTGTATAATAAAAATCACTCTTTCAATGACGATAATGAATAACTGCTTATTGTTTACTATTTTAAAATATATTAGTATCAAATTAAATAGTAAACTATCCATTTGTATGGATATTAATTATTGTACTCTCCGTCCTTTTTGGCATTGTAAAAGCAATAAATTGTTATTACATAAACAATGACGAATACATGTGTGTGTGTGTGTGTGTGGTATTTTACTATAGCAATTTATTGAATTGGTACTGATTTATCTGATTTAGTATAATAAACTAGAACAGTTAAAAATATAAAAATCAGATTCAATTATTTCACTCCAAGATTTCCAACTTTTTAGTAAATTAAAAACTGAACGGTGTTTAGGTTAAAGATTGAGCAACATTAAACGCAGAAAACAAAAAAAATCAAAAAATCAAAAGTAAGGGGATTAGTTTTTAAAGGTATTTGTTAATGTACGAGGGTGGTTTGATAAGTCAGTGACTTGATGAATTTCCTGCGCAGTAACTTTAAATGCAACACTGCTCCCGTCAACTGCCATCTATGAATAGACTACTGTAAAATCTTGAGAAGGCTGTGCAATTTAGTTTGTGTTTGACAGTCATTGAAAGCAAACAACCTCGTGAATTTTAACGAAAATGGGAAAAAGTGAATTTCGATTGCTGATTAAGCATTATTTTTTGCGTAAACATACCATCACCGAAACCAAGGAAAGGCTTCATAAATACTATGGGGACTCTGCACCATCAATTTCAATGGTTAAGAAGTGGTTTACTGAGTTTCGTTGTGGTCGTACCAGCACAAGTGGCGCCGAACGTTCAGGTCGCCCAAAAGAGGTCGTCACGCCAGAAATCGTCAATAAAATCCATGGAATGATATTGAACGATCGGAGAATGAAAGTGCGTGAGGTGGCTGAGGCTGTAGGCATCTCAACTGAGTGGGTACATCACATTTTACATGAATATTGGGATATGAAAAAGCTATCCGCGCGATGGGTGCTGCGATTGCTCACACTCGACCATAAACGCAACCGTTTGACCACTTCAAAGGAGTGTTTGGCGATGTTCTGCCGCAATCCGTACGAGTTTTTGCAGCGTTTCGTTATCGTACACGAAACATGAATCCATCACACTACACCAGAGACCAAGGAACAATCAAGACAGTGAGTTTCTCCGGCTGAACGTGCACCAAAGAAAGCCAAGGTGGGTCTGTCGGGCAACAAGGTCATGGCCACAGTTTTTGGGGATGCACGCGGTGTCATTCACATCGATTACCTTGAAAAGGGTAAAACGATCACCGGCGAATATTATTCAGAACTTTTGGACAGATTCGATATTGATTTGAAGCAGAAACGACCGCATTTGGCGAAGAAAAAAGTGCTGTTCCATCAAGACAATGCACGGGTGTACACGTGTGTAGTCACCATGGCAAAAATCCATAAATTGGGCTACGAACTGCTACCCCATTTAACATATTCTCCAGATTTAGCTCCCTGTGACTATTTCCTGTTTCCAAACCTGAAGAAATGGCTGGGCGGTAAGAAATTTGGGTCGAATGAAGAGGTCATCACTGAAACTAACGCCTATTTTGAGGGCCTTGAGAAAACCTATTATTTGGAAAGAATTTAAAAAATTGGGAAAACGCTGGACTAAATGTATCGAGCTAAAAGAAGACTATGTTGAGAAATAAAACGCTTATTTGCCGAAATAAATATCTTTTATTCAAAAAGTCACTGACTTATCAAACCACCCTCGTATCTTAGTTTTGCTAAATACTAAACTACATGTAAATATACAATATCAATAATAATTGAATACTCATCAGTACACATTACTTTGCAATATTTCAAAGGTGAACATTATTAAATATAATTTATTAGTCAAAATGTAAAATTACTCTCTTTGAGATTGTTTCATAGAAATCATATCAGGCAAGCAAAACACATGAAACACAAATAGTGCAAGTATTCTCTGTCAGATATAATTTACTTATACGTTTATTCCTCACACGTTATCCCGCATTGAGTCTAGCAGATCAATCCTTTGACATCAGTAGTGAAAGTGAAACTATTCACTACACTATCTCGATTATATTGACCTAGAACTTTTTTTGATGGTTAAGATCTATGCAATTGTATGAAGATTTTTTGTCCTTTGATTTTATTTTCTAATTTGGTAGGAGTCTCTCATCTCTGAAACATCGCGGCGAGTGTCATGGGAATATCAATCGAAAGCTTAGACCAAGAGAAGTCGATTGGTACCCTCAAATTACCAAGCAGAGGTAGGAGTCAAAAGTTATAGGAGGAGTTAGAGCTTAACATGGAGGTCTATGGGAAGTCCATTGAAGCTTATGGACCATTGAATCTTAATGAGTTTTATTTTTATAGAGAAGATTTATTTACCTAACCTAACACGTGATATTGATAAGACGCATTGGTTATAAGCGAATTCGCCATTAGTCATGAATAAATTTAAATTGGCCAATTGTATAATAAACAGCCCGAGACGCGCACTCGCGCATCCACACCTCTGACATAACCTTTAATGTGTTGCTGCTTATTGAAGTTCAATGTCAGATGTCTTATAGACCTCCATGCGATGGGTTAACCACATGCCAAATGAGGTGTAAAAGGCTCTGAAACTTTCCAACTAATCAAATTGTTAAGGGCATTATTTGCATGTATTTACCTGTGTACAGCTTGTCAAGACTAACGCTGCCTCTGGAAAAATCGGTTTATGTCTATGCACCAAGGTGTGGGATTATGTTAGCCACAAAGCTACGTTTTAACCACGAGCTTCTTCATATTAATACGTTCTGTTGTTAATGTCAACCTCTGTTCTTTTCGTCTCTATTGCTTCCCTCTCTCTCTCTCTCTATCTTTTATCGTTTCATCTATTGTACAACATACATATACTTAGCTAAATCTATATCTTCCAAATATTCCGTTGGATCCGAGCTTTTTTTTGCATCCTCTCAAGTACAATATCGAACAACAGGGGTGTACTAAAGTGAACTGACAAATGCGAGTTTTTGTATCAGCCTAACCAGCTTTAAGCTCTGTTATTAAATGTCACTCAGTTTACTTTTCGGCTTAATGTATCAAACGCCTTTCCGAAATCGCCAAAGAAAAGTAAGTAAACAATAAGTAATACTTACGTTAACAATGTGGTCAACACATGATCAATACGTACAGCTACATCCTCCCTTAAAATCTTTTTATAAATGATCCCAGATTTCATAGTAAAGTTCCAAATTTCGAAAGTTGTGGAAAATTGAAAAACTTCTGGACATAACCGAATCTTGCTTCTAAGAATATTCTTGTATCAATTGATAGGCAATCTATAAAAATATATAATAGAGTAGGTTCCGGTTATTTGCATCTCCGGTCATCTCCACCGGATTTTTGCATCATTAACTAAAAACCTAATACTCCTAACATGCAAAACTTCTTTTGTACTTACTAACACCTTTTTTGCTACCTATTGTAATGCTTGGGGTTGGTATTTTCTAATTGCCTACATTACTTGAATGTGTCGCTTTCAATTAATATATACATATGATTCTAACTGATCTTTCTTCTTTTTCATTTCTTTTCGGAAGAATCTTGTTTCTAAGAATCTCTGGTTAAACTGAGGAAACTTGAGTTACGAAACGATAAACAGGTTGTGCATGAACGTCAGTTTTAGTTGCCTTGTTGTGCGTACCGACCATAAATACATACGACCTATTATGAGTCACAGATTTCTTTTAAATTCCATAAGTATACATTTTATACAGGGGCCCCTTAATTGACTCAAAAACACCGTGTACGAACGTGATTCTAACAAAAGTCTCGTACTGAACTTCGACAAGTACAATTTGTACGGTTTTTGCATCGACATCAAATAACTGTGACCAGTACACGCAATTATTTGAGTTTTTCTTTTGATGTTCAACTAGTAGGAGTTCTACTTCTACTTCTGTTATTCATCTGCAATTTGCAGACCACAGGTTTTAAGCAACGATTCATTGTATTTGATCCTAGAGTGATGATTTTTTGAGCTTCAAGTCGTCCACAAGGATTAAAATATTCTTCTACAATTCACTAATGTCTAGTTGGGGGAGTTTCCTTTTCTATACCTATATTCTTCACTTTTTCTTGGGAGTCTAAGCAACAATGATAATTTCACAAATTCGTCTCTACCCGATTAGACAGTTAAAGTAAGTACTAAAAGCAAAATTGTGCTACACCATACATTTGATTAGTCTCTTCCTGTGCAAACGTAAATAAAGATATAACTATTAATCTCCATCTCTCCACAACTACTTCATCTACTTATGCCCAAAATGTATAGTTGGTATCTTCATATCTTGCTTTTAAGTCCTTGCGAATCGTCTCAACTTTGTACACTGCCTTGACCTTCCAGTGATCTAAATATGTATTTGCAATATCTCTTTGTTTTGTAGCTTTGATTATTTCTTTACGTGCTGTCTCTCGTCATTTAGTACGCTTCGTTCGTTTTAACTATTAGTTTTTTAAATCTCCGGGTTTTTGCCTAAAGAAACATCTTATGTTTTGTACTCAAAAGATATTCTATTAAAGAGTTTCAAAATGTCAACGATCAGTTGAAAATAAAAAGTTAAATTCACTTTAATGAGTATTAAATAAATGAAGATTGAACTTACTTTCTTTGCAAATTAACAAGAGAAGGGACAATAAATGTTATGGTGGCATTAGCGATTAATTCGTCTATAATACAACAAAGAGATTTTTGTTAAAAAATGTTCTTACGCATAGAAACAGTTAAATATAAAAACTGTAGAAAAGGTATATTACCTATAAAACCAACATCTCTGTGGGACATTGTTAGTTGCCTGTAGATATAATTTATAACGAAACTACATTTTTAAGTAGGAAACAGTAGAAGCCATGGTAGCTCAGTGGGCGTGGCACGTGACTACCAATATTGAGGTCCTGGGTTCGAGTCCCAGAAGTGATATATTGGAATTTTTAAATATCTAAGGCTTCCAGATCAACTCAGCCTGTGGAAATCATTTCCTGGGGTAATAATAGGCGGTCGGTGAGTAAAGCTAGCCACTTTACCATCCTCGAGTACCGAACGGCTCGAGTAATAGCAGCCTACCCTGCTATATCCCAATGGGCCTTCATGGCCTGTAAAAAGGGACTATTATTATAATATGTATAGGTATATTTCTTCACAACTCATCGATTTTGCTGTCAAATCTATTCAAAGTAGGAAAATCAATAGATCTGCGTAAATTAAAGGTTAATAAGATTTCAATATTTTTGCATTTTAATTACTACTGTAAGAGTTTCTGGCCAAATTATTACCTCACGTATAAGTTTGGAGGTACCATGAATAGCCCTAATATCTGTATCTTATGATTATACTGGGTGCCCGTAAATTCCCCATCACAATTTATCTGTAATTGGAAAGTTTCATCGCCGTTACCAATTGGATAAAAAAGGACTTGGGGAGTAATAATTGATTGGGTAATAAAGGCAGGGTACATTCTTAACTGCTTCAGAAGTCAGAAAGTGAAAAGGGTTCATTATGAAAAGTACAGAAAAGCCATTTATGGAATACCTTACCCAGTTATGCTGAATCTATTTTCTTTATTGGATGCATATACAAAAAACTTAAAAAAGGTTGGAAGGTAAAAAATCACCAAAAATATTCAATATATGTAATAACTATTGGTAAATCGATGATGTAAGTACTTGACATCAGGAATTATGTATGTGGTAAAATAGAGGTTATTAAATAAGTGCTCGTGATCTTTGTACCGTGAAGATGAAAAACGAAGAACGAAGAGAAAAATTAATAAGTTAGGTTGATTATGATTGGCCGGAATGATCCAGGCAACGGGGAAAGTGACGAGTATCGCCATTTTAGAATACTATTAAAATAACAGCTTCGTACACCGTTTTTCTGTAAGATTTCAGTGCTTTCTTCAATTTCTTTACTACAAAACTAACCTAATTTGGTATACGTAGTAGATACGTCAGTCCGTCCTTGAGATCGCAAAATATTTATAAAGAATGCAATAAAGCATAAGTCTGACAAGAAATTGTTTTGCGTCTTGTCTTGCGTGTATGTCGTACGACTGCCTTTGTAATAAGTGGGCTTACGCTTTGTTGATAAACGTCAAAAATCGATTATTTGACCTACAAAGTGAAGACTGAACGACACAACTAGCAAATAATTCAAACCACAAATTGAATTCATAACGACAATTAAAGAAATTAATTATCAATAATTTTTACTTTGCAAAAAACCGTTAACTGATAAAATATGAAAAAAACGTATTATGCGTTCGTTCGAGTTTTTTAAGGATCTCATCTTAGGTTTAAAATGTTTCAACGCAGTAATCATGACTGAGTTGTCAATGTTATTTTATGAAATAAATAAGATTAATAAAAAGTTTTTATAATGTTTATTAAATTATACTCTGACAATTGTTTCGACAGCTAAGTTGTCATTATCAA
This sequence comes from Agrypnus murinus, assembly GCA_929113105.1. Classification (NCBI taxonomy): domain Eukaryota; kingdom Metazoa; phylum Arthropoda; class Insecta; order Coleoptera; family Elateridae; genus Agrypnus; species Agrypnus murinus. The sequence goes on along the minus strand of OV816025.1, from coordinate 35,387,568 downwards.
AGACAGGAGCGGATCCAGAGAATTACTTTGGGGGGGGGGGAATTTTGGAAAAATAATTGTTTTAAATAAATAATAATTAAACAAATATTGTTTGTTTTTATCCTATGTATATTTATTTATAAATGTTATATATTGCACAATATTTAATAAACTAACTACTGTTACATTCAAAATTTATTTAACTATAGTACTAAATTATATGAAATTAAAAATTTTGGGTGGGAAACTTCTCTCATATTTATATTCCTCATATTACCTCATCCCCCCCGTGGATCCGCGCCTGTCAAAGATAAAATGAACATGAACAAACACGTCGCTAAGGTAAATACAAAAAATATATAAGAAGATAAAAAGATAAAAATAATTAAATATCTAACACTTCCAGTAACGGGGAATTACTGAGCTCACATTGACAAAAATATTAACTAAAATATGATAACTGTATTATAGTAGACCGATTTTTTGTTGTTCTAACCTGATTTTAGCAGCGTTAACTAAAAACCAATGTCAGAATAAACAAGCGATTTGTTAAGTGAACTATCTATTTATATAGTTAACCGGTCTTTGGTAGATTTTACCCAAGTTCTAATTAAATCAGCCACTAGTGTGGGTAATGTCAGCTTAACAAGGATTTTACCTTACTTGGGTTAAATCTACATGTACAGTTGGCTATTTTAACTTACAAGTCAAACTAAAATAGCTTAACTTATTGATTCAAGCTACTATATAAATAGGTAAAGTGAACCAAACGTTATGGTTAGAACTTTTACCCTTCGAAAGAGTAGTATTTACTTTGTGATAAGTTTCATTTACCATATGTAACGCTGAGACAACCTAACACGAATTATGTCAAACCAGGGAGTAAGGTTGAAATACCCATCTGGTACGGTAAATGCAACTATTTTTCGGTTGCTTCTACCATATGGGAGTGTGATTGATTTAACCTTATTGCTTCAATTTAACCAAAACCATTTTACTAAAATCATATACTAGTTCGTATTACACACAGGTATTGTTGTCACTATTTGTACATATTTCCAGGTTGCTCCAACTTAATTTTGGTTACTTTAACCTGACTATTTTTCTCAGTGCAATCTGTTCATTTATTAAAGGTACTCTGAGTTTGTGTTTGTATATCTCGAAAGCTTCTAAAATGTCAAATTTGCTTTTGTTATTACAAAATCTTGGGGAGTCATTGTGCGATTCTGTTCTAAAAAGTGTTTGGTACCAGGGTACCTTTAATAAATGAACAGATTGAGCTCAGTAATTCTCTGCTACTAGAAGTGTTAAATATTTAATTTTTATTATGTTTCTCTTTTTATCTAGTTATCTAAGACTTTCCTAGGGACTATCCAAGCGATGCTTTGTTTAAAGGAAGTAAACTATTCGATATCAGGCAATTGTATTGTTTTTAATATACTAATCAATATTTTTTAAAAAAGCTAACTTAGCTCCTCCTCTACATGAGCAGGATATCAGGAGGAAAGTAGCTTAAAAAGCACAATTGAGATTATCCTTAAAAATAATAGGACAACGCTGTTGCAATTATATTGCACCACGATTGTACAATACGTTACCAAGTAATGTTACAACCTCAAAAAACTTTATAAATTGACGTGAAAGACTGGATTTTAACTAATACTCGAAGTATGTTCAATGATTTGATAGATCTCAAATATTTAAGATTATATTATATAAGCTTTATTTATGTATGGTTTTGTCCTTGATAAAGCTTATTTCGTCTCATTGATTAAGAATCTATCATCCTGATTAGACTTAGTTCCCAATGTATACAAAATTTCTCAATTCTAACAGTACTTTAAATTGTAACAATAATGTAGTTGTCTTAAGGAGGATACAGCGAAATGTAAAAATGTAGAGAATGACGTGAAATTTAAACCTCGAGTTCTTTGACACTTATTCTATTCGGTAACTTGTTTTTATAATTTTCTTGTGTACCATTACCGAGAAAAATGGAAAATAAAATCCATAATTTAACATGGGCTCTTATGGAGACCATCTAACCTTTAGCAGTTTTAACGAAAAATTCTGATGAAGAAATGTAGGGAATCTGATAAAAAACTAAAATGACATACTCTCATATTCGAAGAACAATGCTGCCCAATATTTTTGAAATCTTGAGTCTAGTTAATGCACATTAATAATTTAAAGTAAACAAAACAAGAATTTTTCACAAAATATGTGGAAAGACAGCAGAGATGTGACAACACCTCATAGCGCGCGAATTCAAATAACAGAACAGAATGATGACATATAATGACTGTTATAATAATCTATATTTTATAACTAATAATACTAATAATCATATATTTTATTAATCAAATTATGTTGAACAATTCAGTCTTCTGCGTTAATAATATCAGAATACAAATGTTAATTCGACGGAAATATTGCAAAATGTAAAATTACCTTTTGCAATGTGACGAATACAATTTATCATCACAATCAGAATATCCACGAAATCAGTAATACAAACACACTAATTTTGAAAATATTGTATTAAACCTCAACAACTTTTTATATATTTCTTGTATCTGCTTAGCAGATTGTACTCTTTAGACTATACAAAAGTTAAAAAATAGAATATTCCCATCTGTAATTGCATACAAAATTACAAAACATTCAACATGTTTCCACTTATATTTTGGGATTGACATTTGGAGGTTAGGATGTCGACTCAATCGAAAGCTGAAACCTAACACTGCTACCAACAAAATCGATTGATTTCTTTGAGGTGTTGCCACGATTCTTAACCTATTTACATTTATATTTACACTTTCAACAATTAAACAAATGCACTCCAATCGACTTAAATTATTTTAATATATACAAATAATTAATAAATGCATTATAGGCATTCATAATAAAATGATTTTGTTCAGTTTTAAGAATGTTAATTTATTTTTTTATCGATTGGTATTTCTTGTTAAATCCTATGTAAAAGCATAGGAGATATCCCCTTGCCCTTCACCCCGCAAAGATCCGCTGTAACCTCCTTAATTTAATTTTAATTATAGTATGTAACAAATCGCACGCACATTTGCCACGAACAGGTGTGAAAAACACCTCAGTGGAGTGTCTACCTATATTATTGCTATTATATGTAAATGTATGAAACACTATTTGTTAAGAATCAAATAATAAACATTTTATTATCATTATTATTATCTATTTTTTGTATTTACCTTAGAGACGTGTTTGTTTATATTCATATTACCTTTGATAATGAAAGCTTAGCTGCCGAAATAATTGCCAGGTTATAATTTAATAAATATTGTGAAACTTTTTATTAATCTTTATTTACTTCATGATTCTGGAGTTCCGCAAAGTAAGGCTTGAGACAGTAAATCTTATTTTAATACAGTAAAAATGGGCGTTTTCCTAGCGAGTTGGTGAAAAAATTCGTTCATAAATGCTAATATGTGAAAGAGGTTCATTTTAGCATTAGAAAACAAGGACCGATGGGGTTATAAAAATAAACCAATTTTTACCCCCGTGTTCTGGAATCTAAAGGGGTTTGGCTTTCGGGGTTTATGTTCATATTCTTGAAAAGTAAGTCTTAAATCGAAATATAACAACAGTTAAAATCTGTAGAGCATAACAAACATGCGATTTGTTTTTGTTTCTTCCAAAATGGTTATAAATTGACCAAGTTCACTTTCAAATTTACGAAAAAAATCAGAAATTCTACCCAGCAAGATTTTTAATTTGGGGGGGGGGTAAAACGCATTTTAGAACCCTATACAACCGAAAGATTTGTAAAGGAGGAAAAAACACATTGATTTCAGTCCTGGTTTGACCGAGTTAAAGCTTTTTAAAAATGGTTAAAATAACTAAAAATGCTAAAAGGCACCTTTTTTCACATATTAGCATTTATGAATGCATTTTTCCATGTAAAAAGTATATTTTTATTGTACTATTTAAAAAACGTTACAAACGAAGGCCCTTCTGACATCAAGTTCAATTAATTTCAGGACGTTTTGTCTTTATTAAAATGTTACAAATCTAAACTACCCTCTTGTAGAACATCCAATCAAGAAACATTCTAACTAAGGAACGGAAAGTAAAATCAATGCCATTACTGTATTTAACAGTCGTCAGTAGCGCAATAAAATTTTATAGTATACCCAGTCACGTATATATGTAAAGGTTGAGATAACGTTGTAATTGCATTATTTATCTGAGTTTCTAATCAGGTCAGGATACAGATTCCGAAAATTTATTTATGTGGGGCAGCAGCGTAAGACTTAATCCCCATGTTTATTCCAAGAGTAAGTAATTGAGATACGCCCAATCAGCGCGGATTTGTCTGGCAAATGTTACCAGTAACTCACCGGATGGAGCGTCATTGCATATCCACTCTCTACTAGCTCTCCAGGCTAGTACCGAAGCTATAAACGTGCTCACCCGTCGGGGTCTACCTCAAGGATCGAACACCCCGTCCAGCATTAGGACTACTTCCATTACGTGGGACTTCACTGGCCGGTCGAATCCAACCTCAGAAGTTACGGAACTTGATTTTGATCAGTTTTGCACGTCGATCTCCCACTTATAGGCCTGGTCTGCCAAGGTCCGGATACAGACGGAGAAGAAGGGCTAAAGTCATAAAAAGTAATTACGGGTTCGCCTATGAAACTTTCATTGAAATTAGTACTCCTAGCTTACGGAAGGCATAATCAAATGGTTAATAAGCAGCACAATAAATCCGCATCCAATGAACGTTGGAGTGTGTTAATTTTCTCCGATGATAGAGATTCCAAATAAAGAAGGTCCATTAAACTAACTGCTATCAGGATTACGTTGAATGAAATCCAAGTACCAAAGGATAATCTGTGCACTTGAAGCCGGGTTGACACGGTACAGGTGTATTTGGATCACAACTTGGACCAAGTACACTTGAACAAGTGCTCTTGGCCTCAGCTGGTTTTTACTGCTAGTGAATTGGACGCTCAATTGGACATTAGAAAAATGGTTGATTTGGTTTTGAAAGGTGTAGGAATAGTCGCGGATATGCTTATACAGTAGCTTGAAATACATAAAAAATCTAGAAAAGAGAACAAAGAAACTTTGAGAGTGAGGCCTAATCGGTTGACAATTTCGTATCGTACTACATTGGGAACATAAATGTCTTTAGTTGCCGAGGCTGTATTCGATACTTAATTCTTTCTATGTCTTGTGAATAAGTTTTTCGCATGGAGTTTCGTGCATTCTTGTTCTTATGTTCCGGTAACCTTACATTTCACAACATTCTCTCTCATTATATTAGGCTTTTAAGAACAAATGACTTTAGGCTGTTGCAAGAGGACACACAAACTGTTCGAGACATAAAGTTTCAAAATTATTTGCATTTGTAGAAATCTATTTTATACATCAGAAGTTTAAACATCAAAATTAAACATTAGACATTAAATACGATTTATGGTAAAGATTGAGGTAATATTTGTCTCCAGGTTCCTAATTTGACAGCATTCTTAAAAGCCTAATGGCTCCATGAATTTTTCCTTATTTTTTCTTTTAATACGACGGGGTTTACTTTTCGCGTTTTGTTCACTTGGCGCCATTTTTAATCGCAGAAAAGTTTCACTTAAGCCAAGCAGGCCGTCCTACTCAACTTGGATGTAACCATAAACGGTTGATACGATCCAAAAAATGTCCAAATAATTAGACGTCATTAATTGTACTTCGAGGGAGGTTAAGAAAATTGGGTACCAGACTATGAAACAAAAACATACGGTACCTCATCTGGGCTATAACGCTATAAGGATGGTCTAGCAGTCAGTGGTTGGCAACCTCTTTAATAAAGAACACCCTCCTCAATGACTTACTTATGGTAACCGCGGGTACTGGATTGCCGATCTCTGAGCCGTCTCTAGATCAATAAAGTTTTTATCTCAAAGTCGTATTATCATGAAGGTAGGACACATTACCTTGCATAAAATTGGAACAATTTCTGGCAATGGCTGTACGCAGATTTTTGAGTGTACATCAATAAAATGAATACCTTTCATGTCCCAGAAATGTTGCCATTGATTTTCCTGCTAAAGATTGTAAACTTTTATTGGGAGAGAAGGACCCTTGTTTCTATTACATAAACTCCAATTTTGTTTCAGGATTACGATCCGCATAAGAAGACGGGATGAGATTACAGAGATTCCAAAAATGGCGTTGAGAAGTTTGCTGTCGTCCCATTTTTTGCTCGGCAGACAACAATTTGGAAACCCACCTTGCTGAGATTTTACTCATGCTCAATTTGTCGTGCAATATGTTCAAAACGCTAGATTACGATATTTCCAATGCTGTATCTATGCTAAAGACTTTTATGCGGCGATCCTCAAGAACTATGGTTTCCACTTTCTTGCACATTTCAACATTCGTCTCCTATGCAAGATCTTCCACTTCTGGGACCATCCTATATACAGTGTCTGCCATAAAGTTGGATCCATATGGAAAATGTTTTTAATATTTTGATTGGAAAAAAACTTTGAAGGGCAATCAAGCTTTCAAAAATACTTGAAATACGCTATGTCAAAGTTGATTATTGGATTATGAACATTAGGTATCTCTCAAAGACGCCATTCTTTTTTAAAATGAGCGAAAATAACCTTATTTATTAAAATATGGAAAAGTGTTATTACGAAAAAATATTTCTAATGACATTTTACGTTTACATACCGAGTTTGAACGAGATATTCCAACTTAAGGAAAATCTTGTCTAGTTATTTACATTTTTTGATACACCCACGTAACTGACTATTTTTTAAGTAGTAGTTTCGTGTTAAATTGCTTAAATTATGATTACAACAATTCTTGTATTATTCAAACGTGAATTAACTTTTCTTGACGTGGAAAAGCGTTTTTAAAAATGATACTTTATTTTAAAACGCAAAAGACGGAGTCCAAGTTACAAAAATGAACACAGTTTACTGTTAAGTACAATAAGATATTTATTCGTCGTGAAATTACACAATATACACTTGCATATTCACTTAAATACTATTATACAAGTTCAACTTGAAACAGTAACCCTGGCTACCAGTTTCTACGTGAGTTCTACCAGTTCTACTTTCTGGGTGAGTATAGCTTGAAGGAAGGTAAACAATGACCCTGGTCATCAGTTTCTATCCTCAAGCCCGTGGTAAAACTCAGACTGATCTGTCCCACAAAGCTCTGGTCTTTATATACTCTTTCTGTGCTCGTAAAATCCTTCAGTTGAGCACACGTGGCCGTGGGTTGCGTGTACGTAACGATAGCAGTTTGCTTCCTCTAGCATTTCGTAGAATGCATTAGATAAAGTTCTGAATACTGCAGCTGCTTCTCTAGCATATGTGGGCGCTCCGCTGTGCGCACACGTGGCCGTGGGTTATGCATAGAATGCATTAGATAAAGTTCTGAATACTGCAGCTGCTTCCGGTCTAGGTAATGTGGGCGCACTGCTGCGAGGCGGTATCTTGCACGTGTTTATAATGAGGTCACACTTCTCTTTAATAATGAATAAATGTTAACTCGTGGTTTAATAAAAAAAGATTAATAAAATTATGAGATATTTTCTTGGAAATTGGAAAATAATCCAGAATATTCCAGTTTTTTCTTGATAATTTTAATAATTGTCAAAAATACCTACACTATCGAATATTATCAGTAAAATATGTTATGCACTTGTTGCCTTCCCACTCATTTAAAGCGTTTTTAATGATGTTTATTGTTTGCAGCCTTATTTTGTGGAACTCCATAATCATGAAATAAATAAAGATTATTAAAAGTTTCACAGTTTTATTAAAATATACCTGACAATATTGTTTCGACAGCTATGCTGTCATTATCAAAGGTAATATAATTATAAACAAACACGTCGCTAAGGTAGATACAAAATAGGTAACTAGATAAAATAATAATAATAATAATAAAAATTAATAATAAAAATCATAATTAAACATCTAATACTTCCAGTAACGGAGAATTACTGAGCTCAAGTTGTTCATTCATTAAAGGTACCCTGAGTTTGTGTTTGTATATCTCAAAGGCTTCTAAAATGTCTAATTTGCGTTTGTTATTACAAAAATGTAGGAATTTAATATTATTTTGAGGAGTCATTGTGTGATTTTGTTCTAAAAGGTGTTTGGCGTAATTCGATTTTTCAGGATGTTTATTTTTGTAATGACGTACGTGTTCTTTATATCTTATGTCAAAATTTCGAAGTGTTTGTCCAATATATACCGAACTACAAAAAGAACAATTTAAACGGTAAATGCCCGATTTCATGATATCATGTGTTCTGTCTTTAGCATTAAATAAAAATGAAAAAGTGTTAGTGTTGGTTTTAAATGTTATTTTATAATTGTTGGTTTTTCTTAGTATATGTGCAATTTTTTCTGATATTTTGCCAAAATATGGTATAGATATGTAATTTGTGTCTTCTGTTTGATTGTCAATGGGATATATTCTTTTGATAGCTAACCTATAATCTTTTTGTTTAATTAAAGTGTCAATCATGTTCGGATTATAATGATTTGCATGTGCTAGTTGTTTAATGGTTGATATCTCTTTGCTAAAATCTGATTTTGTTAGTGGAATAGTTAAAGCTCTGTGTACTAATGATCTGTATGCTGCTATTTTATGTGTATTGTGGTGACAAGATTAATTTGGTATTGTTATGTCTGTTTGTGTTGGTTTTCTGTATATGGAAAATTCAAAAAGATTGTCTGCGTTAATCTTGATATTTAAGTCTAGAAAGTTTATAGCCCTGTTTTGTTCTGTTTCTAGTGTAAATTTTATATTAGGATGGATATTGTTTATAAGAATTAAAAATTCATTGATAACCTCAAAAGAACTGTCAAAACAAGCTAAAATGTCATCAACATAACGAAACCAGAAGATAATGTGTTTAGAGAGGTTTAATTCAAATATTCGATCTTCAAACTTGTCCATAAATATGTTAGCTAATAGAGGACTTAGAGAATTACCCATAGGTAAACCATCCTTTTGTAAATAAATTATGTTATTAAAAGTGAAATAATTTTGACTTATACAAAGGTCAAATAATTGAATTAACTCTAACCTTTTAACTAATTCTATATTACTATTGATCAAGAAACTATCTAATAAAGGAATACATTCTTGTGGTGGTATTCTGGAGAACATGTTGCAAATATCAAAACTATGATTATTAAATATTAAAATTCATGATTATGGAGTTCCACAAAATAAGGCTGGAAACAATAAACAAGATTATTTCGTCTTCGTTAGAAGAACAAGCCAAGTTATACAAGAAACTTATGATCAAACACGGAATCGCAAGTCAGAATGTTTGGTTTAACCAAGAATGTCTGAAACGTCAGGTTATTCCTAACTACATAAACATCACTACCAGAACCAAGAATTCGATTACTGAAAAAGTGATTAGGAATGCCAAAAGAAGATGGCTCAAAGAAGAATCGAAGAAATGGTTTAGTATAAGAGACAATATGCACGTTTATATAAAGGTACTCTATACAGAACTTACTCATAAATTACACAATATCCAATTTGACATCTTAGATTTTGACATTAGAGAAACCGTCAGTCACATTAAATTCAAAAAATACACCACACAGAAAAATAAACTTCATCGACTTGTACAACAAAAACGTACACTACAAAATAACCATAATTGTCAGAACACTGCAAACTTTTATCCTCGTTTCATAAACTTGTCGAATATAACATTCAATGACAGAGAAACACAATTTCTTAACAAAGGTTTCAAATTTTGTCCTTTTCCAAAATTTACCAACAAAATTAAAGAAATTTTGGCCGTTGAATGCGAAACTATACTTAAGAAAGATCATAATAACTATGCAAAATTCCAAATTTCGAATTTGTTAAAAGAGATGTTTTTGAAACAGGACAAAATGTACAACACATCTAACATATCACTTCTTCAATCTATAAAACAGAAAATCACAGAGAACAATCTAATTTCTGTTAAAGCAGATAAGGGTAGCACTTTGGTTTTTCTTTCAAAAGATATTTACATACAAAAAGTTAATGAATTTATTAATAAAGAAAATTTTGAAACGTTAAACAAAAACCCAACCACAAAATTCCAAAAAGAAATAAAACAAGGTTTAGAAAACTGCAATATCTGCTTTTCAGAATTAGAAAAGCAACAAATCATTAATAAAAACCCACAAATACCTAAACTGTATGGATTAGTGAAGACCCACAAACAGAATATGCCAATAAGACCAGTTGTATCATACATCAATGCACCTAATCACATTTTATCCAAAAAACTAAACCAGATTATTAACACGATAGGTTACAAATCGAAATACTCTGTTAGAAATTCATTAGAATTAGTAGATAAGCTGCAAAACATACATCTTCCACCACATTCAAAACTTGTTAGTTTTGATATTTGCAACATGTTCTCCAGAATACCACCACAAGAATGTATTCCTTTATTAGATAGTTTCTTGATCAATAGTAATATAGAATTAGTTAAAAGGTTAGAGTTAATTCAATTATTTGACCTTTGTATAAGTCAAAATTATTTCACTTTTAATAACATAATTTATTTACAAAAGGATGGTTTACCTATGGGTAATTCTCTAAGTCCTCTATTAGCTAACATATTTATGGACAAGTTTGAAGATCGAATATTTGAATTAAACCTCTCTAAACACATTATCTTCTGGTTTCGTTATGTTGATGACATTTTAGCTTGTTTTGACAGTTCTTTTGAGGTTATCAATGAATTTTTAATTCTTATAAACAATATCCATCCTAATATAAAATTTACACTAGAAACAGAACAAAACAGGGCTATAAACTTTCTAGACTTAAATATCAAGATTAACGCAGACAATCTTTTTGAATTTTCCATATACAGAAAACCAACACAAACAGACATAACAATACCAAATTAATCTTGTCACCACAATACACATAAAATAGCAGCATACAGATCATTAGTACACAGAGCTTTAACTATTCCACTAACAAAATCAGATTTTAGCAAAGAGATATCAACCATTAAACAACTAGCACATGCAAATCATTATAATCCGAACATGATTGACACTTTAATTAAACAAAAAGATTATAGGTTAGCTATCAAAAGAATATATCCCATTGACAATCAAACAGAAGACATAAATTACATATCTATACCATATTTTGGCAAAATATCAGAAAAAATTGCACATATACTAAGAAAAACCAACAATTATAAAATAACATTTAAAACCAACACTAACACTTTTTCATTTTTATTTAATGCTAAAGACAGAACACATGATATCATGAAATCGGGCATTTACCGTTTAAATTGTTCTTTTTGTAGTTCGGTATATATTGGACAAACACTTCGAAATTTTGACATAAGATATAAAGAACACGTACGTCATTACAAAAATAAACATCCTGAAAAATCGAATTACGCCAAACACCTTTTAGAACAAAATCACACAATGACTCCTCAAAATAATATTAAATTCCTACATTTTTGTAATAACAAACGCAAATTAGACATTTTAGAAGCCTTTGAGATATACAAACACAAACTCAGGGTACCTTTAATGAATGAACAACTTGAGCTCAGTAATTCTCCGTTACTGGAAGTATTAGATGTTTAATTATGATTTTTATTATTAATTTTTATTATTATTATTATTATTTTATCTAGTTACCTATTTTGTATCTACCTTAGCGACGTGTTTGTTTATAATTATATTACCTTTGATAATGACAGCATAGCTGTCGAAACAATATTGTCAGGTATATTTTAATAAAACTGTGAAACTTTTAATAATCTTTATTTATTTCACGTTTTTAATGAATTCAAAATAGTTAGTTAAAAAATGTTAAAAAACAGAATTTTCCTTATCTATCTCATTCAAACTCGGCATGTGAACGTAAAATGCCATTAGAAATATTTTTTCTTAATAAAATCCTTCCATATTTTAACAAATAAGGTTATTTTTCGCCCATTTTAAAAAATAATTGCGAATTTGACAGATACCTAATGTCACCTATCAACTTTGACATGGCGTATTTCAAAAATATTTTTGGAAGCAGAGGTGATTGCCCCACAAAGTCTTTTTCCAATCAGAATATTAAAAAGATTTTCCATATGGATCCAAGTTTATGGCAGACACTGTAGATTCTCGTCTCCGGCGAAGCTATTTTGGTTAAGATTCAATTGTCAGTGTAAACCTCCTCCATACACCATAATCATTCGTTCGAAGATTGTTTCTGGATTGTTGCCTTCTCTCGAAAGAAATTTGATTACACCTTATGCTCCAATTTCAAAAGATGTATTTTCGTCAATCCCTCTTCCCCTTCGCAAAATAAACAATAACTGGTGGACTTGATTGAAACTTTTCCTGCAACTGTAAAAGACTTGTTATAATTGGCATTACAAGCTGAAGATTGTTAATTATTTTGTCATGGCTAGGTAGATAATTTTCCTAGTTTAATGTTTTCCCATTTTCCCTTTCCATGCATTGCCCTTTCCAACTATACCTTTTATGGGTTATTTTCTCAAAAATAACTTATCTCGGGGCGAGCATACTGACCACAGTTTTTGCACTCTCGAACAAGATGGTTTCTTTTTTGTGAAGATGGGTATAGAAGTCAGTATAGTTTGGTGGTCTGCATTTTGCTCTTTGATTTTCGTTTCCGCAATAACGTGATTCAAAATAGGTCCACTTGAAGTCAAACATATTTGATGTTTAGTATGTCCAAATATCTTTTGATATGGTAAGCATAAGTGTGTGTTGTAGTAGTCATGAATGTCAACTTGATATGTAGTATTTCGTTCTGGACACATGGGAAAACATACATTGTTTCGTGGAGTTATAGTAAGACATGGACGAACATAATTTAAAGAAACATACAAGGCTGGGGCAGATCCATTCGGAAGAATTAATTTATATGACCTTACCAAATATCAATGTGATCAAATAATATTTTCGATTTTTGATTATTTTTGCATGTCCTCAAAAGCGGAATATTTAAAGTAATAGAATGTCATTGCTTGTTTTGATTTATCGTCAGAGACTACATTTCTCTTTCTGATATTTCTTGTCTGATTCGTAATGCAAATGGCACAAACGTCATGCTCTTACTTGTTTTAGTAAAGGAGCTATGACTTGCTCAAGTTCCGAATCGAGGTCCATTCATATCTGGCTTAAGTCAATTTGTTTCAAGCATACTTCTCTTAAACAAAAGAATTACCGTACAGAATTCGTTTTATACCTTGTAAAAACCTCTATGTTCTGCTCCTCTTCAGGAAAGAAGCGGACTAAGAAAGGTTGCGGGCAAGCTTTATATTATCATCCTAAATATTTCAATTCATTCAACAGCTTTCCTCTCATACAAGAAACAAATATTTTTTCAAAATTTTTGTGGATATGGCATAACCAGATAATAATTAACCATATTGAAACGAAAAACGAATACTTCAGAATCTTTCACTAAATGGAAACTGAGGCATACGTCATAATCAATTCCTTCATCTGTGGAAGTTATCAAGACTCAAAGAGGAAGTACTCCTAGATATAGCAGAGTAAAGCTCCACTAACAGAAATGCCTCAACTAGTTGTGGTTCAATAATATTGGACTTGGTTTATGTTTACTTTAATTTGGCATTGAGTTTTGTATTTAAAAGCACAATTTGTAATTTCTCGTAGGTAGACTAACAATATGACTATTTAAAGACTATGTAATTGATGCATCAATAACATGCAATTATGTATATATATATAAGACAATTTCATATAATAACAAGTCAAGAACGACAATAATACAATAACAATAATAATTAACCAAACCCAAACAAGAGTAACGATGCTAATAAATAAGTACCTATAATTTTTTTTTATTAGATGGTTTGGTATCTAAAATCGAATGATAAAACGGAATGTTTATTATCTTAATCGTAGATAGCGGATGTATAAGTGCAGGATAAACATTTGAAAGTTAGTGTAGCTGATAACTTTTTATTAATTTCAGTAGTAAACACAATGGCTTATAACTTTACTATTATCTAAAACGGACAGTATGTGATGTCTCAATGTGGAGCGCGTTAAATTGCCTCCTACACGAGTTATTAAATTTACGTAAGTTCCAATTAAGATCGAAACAATCCAACATGTAATTGTTGTAATTGCCAATAGATCAATGTAAAGACTCAAAATCGAGTATAACTGGTAGTGAAATAAAAATAATAGACCGAACCGCCGAAAACAATCAAAATCTAAACTATTTGATGGAAGCTATTGTGAAGTTTGTGAAATATTGATACTTTTTAAGTGATCCAAAAAAATTAAAACGAAACTTTCATTATTTTGTTTTGTAATAGAAGAGAAGATAATGGATGATGTCTTAATAGTAACAATGTAAGTGCAACCTTGTAGAGTATTCTTTTTTCGATTTTCCACGTGTTCTAAAAATTGCGTCACAGAGATTTACTTAATACAAATTGTAATCATTGTATTAAATAATGATTTTAGCGACTTATTTCAACTAACCAAGTTATCTTTGATAATGTTATCTCTACTGAGCGAGTCTCTGTATACAATGATAAGGTTCCTCTTGTTTATTTACTTCAGGTTTTTAGCTTTCACATTGAACTGTTTTTGTTTAATATACAAATATTCCTCACATGCACGAAATGTTGTGTGAATGTATAGAAAATTCATGAAAGCACGTAAATGCCCCCTCCCCTCCTTTAGAATCTTGCGACGAGAATTGTTTAGTCAGTTTATTGTGAGGCATCTTCTAGATTCATGGGGAGGTGGTTGGACATTTCGCCGACCGGACACTACGCTGTCCCTTAGTCGTCCATAGCTACAATTCTTATGGGGAGGTTAACGTAACGTTACCAAGTTGAAACTAATTAACCTGTTGATCGATTTTGATATGGTTTTCAGAAATATGGTCTCTATGATGGTTTCTTATAGAATATGATATATAATATGACCTTAAGTTAGATTAGGTTAGTGTCCACGGACGGCGAAGTGTCCGCGTTCAGCGTTGTGTTCGGTCGGCGTAATGTCCTATACTCCAATGGGGATAGCCAGAAACGAGTCACGGCAACATATTCGGTATTAATACGATGATTACCGAATGTCACTTTTCCACAAATATTCCCTTTTTGTTGCACAATTCGCATACCCCAACGCCCGAAATTTTAGATTTCTGAACATATTTTACATGCGTAATAGCTATTAACATACCTCGGATAGTTATGAGTATCATAATTGCCGCAGATGTTGGTTTGAATATAGCTAATGATAGTTTATCGGTTTCAGAAAATGAAGACGTTAAATAAATATTATTTTTTGAAATTCTCTTATCAAACGATCAAGTCTGTATGTAGTGATTTGACGCCGTAGTTATTTTATCTTTTAATCCCGATTAAAGTAATATTTAAAGGTCATAAAATTATATTCTCTGCGGGAATGATTTTTATACAAATGATTTCACAAAATACAAGCTACAAATACATATGTATGTTTTATGGTGTGATATATATTTTTTATTTTTTTTATATTGGTTTCATCTCAAATAAGGAATAGTTAAATGTCTAACCAAAAAGGTGTTTTCTTAGTATACATTACAAAACATTAAAATATAATCTCAGAACAATTTCGTTATTTTATAAATATCAAAATGTAAATTATATTTTATTGTATGCACTAAATGAATGTTACAATTTGGAAAGTATGTACTACCTATAAACATTTATAGAATACTTAAAACATTTCCAATATAAAACAATGTTAAGGTCTACATATATATGTCATTACATTATAAATAAATAATTCAAAAACAATTTACCAATAGTATGCTATTAGGGCTAATGTTACATTTTATTTATCATACTTCTAGAATTAAATTTGCTATAAAATATTCAAAAGTATTTAAAAAATATATCACTGGATCCGGGAATAGCACCAAGTCTGGGATTAAAAATCGAGCACGTCTTCCACTGGGCCATTCTGGTTGCTGATACATTTTGCTTCTTTAATATAATAAATTTTATTTAACAAAGATTATTCTGTTGTTTCTTTTTTATTATTAATTGAGAGTACGATTTTTAACGATTTTTACAATTACTAATTACAATACATTAACTTATTAATTGATTAATATTAATTAATCATAATAATTCATTTATGCATGTAAAATATGTTCTAAAATCTAAAAGTTTGCTCGTTGGGATGTGCGAATTGTACAACAAAGAGGGAATATGTGTGAAAAAGATACATGCATTTTATCTATACTACCATCTGCACAAGCTCAATTTTCATTTTAGTGTTTAGTTCTCAGGTTTTATTATTACTACCTGTAATTTTAATTTATAACTATAATTCATAAACTTCCATGCCTTATCTACTAAATTGCATCTAAAACTAAAAACTATTGGGAATCTTTAAATATACGTACTACACAGATATTCCAAATCGACATTTTTTTCGGAATTTGAATTAGGAAATAGAAGTCACAAAGCGGTTAAAAGCAAATTCCTTTGCAACTATAGCGACAAATACTACCCGATTCTAAACAAATCTTTATTTACTACAATAAATCACCAATTTATGCCCCATGTTGAGCGCCAAGTTTGTTACAAACTTTGTTACAAAAAAATTACTAAATTATGTTCTACGTTTGGACGTTGAAATTGTAACAAATTTTTATTTTTAATAAAAACAAGCAGCAATAATTATTTAGATAATAACCCTAAGTTTAGACTTCAAGATTGAAACAACCTTTTAGATGTGCTTACTAATTTCCTCATGTCCATGCTGATTTTTGTAGTAAGTAATACAAGAAAACACGACGTACTTATTCAACGCAAAATCATACTTTATTTTCTCGGTAATAAAAGAGTAAAAGCCTAAATCGTCGTCATCAATAAAATTACTGCATACTACCATCACCATTAATGTCATAGTACGTATTAATGTCATGTACCTCACTCAATAACAAAGCGTTTTAAAGCACAACTATCCAAACAAACTGAATTGTACCTTAGAGTAAATTATCAAAATTATCAAAAAGTAATTATCAAAAAAATTAAACCGAAACATTCATATTAATTAATGGTACCACTAGGTACCTACTGCAGTAGATCAATTAATATAAACATATGCTATATCCTATTCATTCAATTCAATTTAATTTCGATATATGGCTTGTAGTAATTTTTTATTGACACCTACACCACGAAGGAACCAACTGTTAGGGTAATTTTTCTTGCATTTAACATACACAGATAAACCACAGTAATAGTTGAGGTAGCTGAATTTTTCATATGAAAAATCCTGCTATCTCAAGTGGGATTTGAACCCACCACCATTTGGAATACGAGTCGCGCACTAGCAAACCCTTCAACCGCCGTCCCGGTTGTGGTTTTTACTATCCCAGAAATTATTTCAAACTAGAAACTCAGGTATATTGGGAATTATATGAGGAGCTCCTTAGTATCAAATATCCAAACTATTGCAAGATACGGCTATATAAACACAATAGGACATTTATAGATAATAATTTATTACAATACAACAATACCATATCTTGTAAAAAAGTTAAATCTTGTATTACCTCAGGACAGTCATTTTTGAATCTTGAAAAACTTTTTCTTCTCTCTTTAAGTCAGTGTTTCTAAAAAGTAGACCCCTAAGTTATGTGAGATTTTGGTGGAGGCACCTGGTATCAATCCCAATACCTGTCGTAGCCTTTGACTTACGAGAGGTATACTTATATTTGGCTGAGATCATCAAGTTTACACGCACATGGGGAAATCATACTTTTGCAGGTGTTTCCCTATCTCACTCATACATATGCATGGAGTTGTATGCCAACTTGCACACGGCACTAAGATCCTTGGTATAGCGTTATCTTTGTTGAGTCCTGCTTACCAGCCTTGACGTGGTGTAACTGTGATGGTGTAGGTTGCAAACTTTGCTAAGGTTTATTTGTATATCTTGTATTCAGGTCTTCTCTTCGTTTTTAGATGAATTCCATTTCAGCTTGATAGAACACTTAAATAACTAATTTAATGATTCGAATGATTCTATTCCTGGCCATATTTACTACTTGGGCACGTGGGCGATGTTGTTATCAAACTTTACAGTTTGATTGTCGCAACATGCTTATTAATCCTGGCTCCGTATATCAGTTACGTAAGTGTATAAGAACAACGGTTTCCAGCGGAGCTTCGTTGGTTGGTGGCCTTTAAAACAAAAACTACTTGAACAACAAATCACGTCAGTGTCATTAGTACTTAAATTTACTACTAGATTTTGAGGTTTTCAGCAGTCGATTCAGAAAAGTAAATCAGTGATATTTCTTAACTATTCGCGCATTCTTTCAACGATGATGTAACAGTTATACCTACTTTAATCGTTTACACTGTCATTTAACTTTAATCAGTGTAATTGCAATGATATATTTGTTGAGAGAATCGTTTGTTGTTTGTTAGCAGAGTATCCGTGGAGAGTGAACTGTAATGTAAATTTATTGAGAAAAGCTCGAATGATTTGAAGCAATGCAAGTAAAGTTTATTCATTTACTTCATTTTGTTTTATTCACTATTTCCAATTACTGCACGACGATGATGATAATCCGACTGCACAGGCTTGTACACAAGAACTATGTACTCTAGTACACAATTGGCAATCTCGCGCCCGGGCGTGTTTATTTCGATTGTAATCGCCTGGTTATTGCCTTTTATAGCAAAATTCGTATGCAATTTATAGTCTTTCACAATATTGGGAACGCAAAGAAACGGGTATACAAAAATACATAGCAATGTCTAAATCGTAATAGTAAATGTAAAACTTGGGCTTTGGAAACGTGAAGATTCAGCAATGTACTGTAAGTCAGACAGGAATAGACGATTTGTAGAAAACGACAACATCTGTACAATACATCAAGCGAGGAAATAAACATCGAAAGTTTATATTTCCTTTTAAGAACATCTTGAATCCATTAATGTATGCCTTCGTATTTCCTAGGTGAGGAAATGATCGTAGTGATCTATCCCTTCTAACAGAAAGTCACCATACCTATCCATTGTACACCTCTGGTCATGCTGAATTTAACCATATAGGAAATTTTTAGGGTGGAACTGTGCATATTAAATTTTGTCATAACTTCTGAACAAAGGATGTTTAATCTATGAACAAATGTGGGCAAACCGATAGTATAAAAGTTTTTAAACCTGGAAGGCTAGCGTAAAGTTGGCCCCCGAAATTTATTTGTCATGACTTTTGCGGTAAGTGTCAGCAAACATGGGCAAATAACATTTCTAAACACGAGGCTATCGTGAAGA
This sequence comes from Agrypnus murinus, assembly GCA_929113105.1. Classification (NCBI taxonomy): domain Eukaryota; kingdom Metazoa; phylum Arthropoda; class Insecta; order Coleoptera; family Elateridae; genus Agrypnus; species Agrypnus murinus. Next base: position 35,368,223 of record OV816025.1, on the reverse strand, counting down.
TGGCCCCGAAATTTACTTTTTAAATAACTTTTTATAACTATTATGTAAATAACTATTGGTGGGTAAACGAAACTTTTTGTTAGGCTTATGTAGGCTAATAGTAGGCAACGAATCATACAAAAAATCTCGACAAGTTTGATTTTGTAATAGGTCAACTTTACAGGTCTTAGCTTTAGTCCTCTATTATTTATATTCGCAATGGACAGGATACAAAAAATTTAAAAGAAAACATGAGAGTACTAGACACTAATTCGGATATAGAACCAGTAAGAAAATCAGTAGTCTGATGCACGTGAATAAGGTAATAGTAGCAGACGCGCCAAATAAAATGTAAATATTACTAGATTTATGGCTAAAGTAGAAAGATATGAAATTGGAAGGAAATAAAGTCTAAAGTAGTAGTATAGTAAATGGTACACAAGTACTAAGTCAAAAGGAGACAGATAAAAAGCGAACTTAGAAGTATCCAATACATTACATTACCAACTGTCATGTATGATAGAGACTACTGGGTTCTTCGGGAAAAACTTGAGAACGAGTTAGGAGCGATTAAAATGAAACACTTTAAGAAGAAAACAATGAAAAGGAAGATGATAAGACAAAATGTAATACAATCAGAAACGCTAGAAAAAGAGACACAGAAAGACAGGAATTAATAGTTAGATGGATAGAACGGAGATAATTTAACCAATATGGACAGGTATTAGGGAAGAAACATGTAACAACGGAATAATGGAAACAAGAAGATTAAAAAACAGCAGAAGGGGTAGATCCAGAAAAACCTGAACCAGACAAATTATAGAGTTAGGAAGGAGAAGAGAGAAGAGAATGGAAGTAATGGGTTCAATAGCGTTTCAATGAGAGATGGCTAAATAAAAAGCCTAACACTAAATTTGTTTTTGTTTTTATTTTTGTGTATACAGCTGTCGAAGACCTATGATGCAAGATTGTAGTCTCTTGCTCCATTGTAGCCTTTCCTATTGTCGCCTCCCCCCTATTGTCACCTCTCAGAATACTGTAAGCTTCTCGCCCTGTTATAGCCTCTCATACTAGTACGAGGATGGTCTGGAAAGTTTCCGACCTTAACATGAAGATGGCAGCACTCGTCAATAAAAGCTAGGGAATGTAGTTGTGCATCTTTTGACGGGTACTCACCAAAATTTCAGCCATTTTAAACTCGCAGTTGTTATTTGACAATCGTTTGAGTGAGTGTTTTTGTGAAAATGGAAAAAATCGAGTATCGAGCTGTCTTTAAATATTTGTTTTTGAAAGGCAATACGCCTACGCAAATCAAAGATGAGTTGGACTCTGTGTATGGGGACTCTAGGCCATCATTTACCACAGTGAAATTTTGTGCAGCTGAATTTAAACGTGGCCGTACCAGCTTGGGAGACGATGAACGTTCGGGACGTCCAAAAACTGCAACCATTGACGATAACATCGCTAAAGTTCACCAAATGGTGCTAAACGACCGTCGAATTAAAGTGAGAGAGATAGCAGAGGCTATGAATATGTCCAAAGAACGTGTTTGTCACATATTGAATCACGATTTAAGCATAAGAAAGCTGTCCGCGCTTTGGGTGCCGCGTTTGCTCACGTTAGACCAAAAACGTGTTCGAATGAACATTTCCAACGCTCTGTTGGCGCAGTTTAGGCGCAATAAATCAGAGTTTTGGCGCCGATTAATTACTGTAGATGAAACTTGGATACACCATTATACGCCCGAAACAAAAATACAGTCAAGACAGTGGACTGCGAAGGGGGAATCGACTCCAAAAAAAGCAAAAACTGTTACTGTTACTATTACTGTTTTTTGGGATAGTCATGGAGTTATCTTAATCGATTATCTTCAAACAGGAAAAACCATTACAGGAGCATACTACGCATCATTACTTGACAAGCTGAAGGCAGAAATTGCGGAAAAAGAAAATCCTGCTTCACCAAGACAATGCGCCGTCTCACACCTCCGCGGTTGCCATGGCGAAAATCCACGAATTACGGTTTGAACTGCTTGACCATCCTCCTTACTCACCAGATCTAGCCCCAAGCGTCTTCTTTTTGTTCCCTCATCTAAAAATTGCGCTCGGAGGACAGAGATTTTCATCAAATGAGGAGGCAATCACCTTCGTGAACAATTAATTTGCAGAGAAAAACGCCGAGTACTATTTGGACGGGTTAAAGAGATGGGAGCATCGCTGGAAGAAGTGTGTAGACTTACAAGGAGACTATGTAGAAAAATAAAAATAAATTTAAAGAAAAAATGTCTTGTATCTTTGTTAGGTCGGAAACTTTTCAGACCACCCTCGTATGTAAGATAAACCAGGCACACTCACTCTTCTACTCTTAATTCATCTTTCAAGAAGAAACACATCTGCTCGTGCTCTCATCTTGTTGCACACGGCAAAGGGTATTCATGACATCTCCTACAATTGGTGCCTTTTAACTGATATTCCTCTTGCTAAAACTGCTTTACCTCCTACTAGTTAATTCCTGCTTCTTTCGCTTCAGCCAGTAATCGGATCCAGTGCTTTGTTCCACTTTATTACGACTTCTTCTAGTTCTGGTCGGATTTCCGCCCCTCTTGCGTTTTTGTCTAATAGTTATTTTCCCAAACACCAACGGTATGAATTATCGGATTTCTTTTACTTTACAAATAGATGCAAAAAGTGAAGAATACTTGAGAGTACATACATGGTTTGCAGTTAGAAAGTACATAGTTCTGTAGAGGGTGTTTCACTGAAGATTCGTATCATCTGAACAGATGACATTGCACAGTTCCTATGTTTCATAATAACTTAGAAAACAAAATCGTTTTTGAAAAGTAAATAGGTTGGTAGTCACGGGTTTAAGAATCACAGATGGAACCTAACTGCATTTTCATCGTGATATTGATACATTAACGCAGCTGATGATAGGTGATGTCACAGTTCGTCTTGACTATTATTTCCAGTAGTTCCCAAAAGTTGACCTTTTTAGTAATTTTTTCCCATGTGCGTAAAATCAAAAATGGCATAAGGATTGTTTGCTCCAATTGACGGGTACTATTACACATTAAGTTTTACGAAATTTTAATAAAACACCTTGTATATTTTTTAAGGAAAATTTGAGATCGAGCCCTGCGTTTCTTTTTTGTTATTTTAACTTTTAGCGCTATAGGACGTTCCATTATTAGACTTTCAAATGGTATAACTTCCACTTTTTGCTGATTATTCCTAAAAATCGGAAATATACGAATGCATGCGCTGTATGCTATTGTTTAATGATATTGTAGGAGCTCTAATTTTATTATGTGTGGATGGGTCTCGGTTGGACAATTTAACTGCATTACATATATAGAGTGTCCATTTTTAAAGTTGCAAATGGCTTATAATTGCAAATACATCTTTATAATTATAAAAACTCGCTTAAAAGCCTTATGGAAGAAGGGCTTTGGAGGACTTGCAGGAGGAACGCAAATAAGCCATAGAGTCATATTTTCCAAACAGCCCCCTGCGCAGTAACCACTCCTGCTTAAAAGTCTTTAATGGTACGCCTCTTCTTGTGATGACTCGTTGAAAGTTCATAAAAAATGAATTTCAACGGTAACAAAAATTTTAATTGATTTCTAAAGTTTCAATTAAAAAAGGTTAAAAACAAGTAACTTAAGTTTTTTTGTTGATTAATCTACTTGGTAGAACCCGGACGTCAAGGTGTCTGTTTGGGAATTTCTGACAGTTCAAAAATTTCAGAATTGTTTAGTAGCTTTTTCTACCTATTGATATTTGATTTTTAAAATGGTTTACTCTGTAGTTAAACGCGTGGAAGTGATTTTCATTTATGGACCAGAGAAACGTTGTTTTGGAAGGGCAAGAAGGTTCAACAAATTATATCCTAGGACAAAAATATTAGTTAGGCGTATGTTCAAAAATTAGTAACAAAGTTTGAGAACAACCGTTTTAGCGATGAGTGTCGTTTTTACCTAAATGGTACCGGAAATTAGCAAAGTTGTCGCTTATGGAACGACGAAAATCCTCACTGGGTGAAAGAGGACCACGCACAGTATCCAGAAAAAAATGTTTGGGCAGGAATATTGTGAGATCCCATCATTCAGCCACTGATTGTGCATGGACTAGAGTATCAGAAACTCCATTTTCAATAGGATGGAGCTCCTCCTCACTATGCCCTTCTTATTAGGGAATTCCTTGATCATGAATATCCAGATCAATGAATTGCAAGAGAGGTACGATAGAGTTTTTTTCGATACATTTAAAGTTTGTGATTTACAAAATCCCATCGTTCTCCTTAGAAGATCTTTGTCAAAGAATAATTCGCAAACTGTAGAAATATTTTCAGAGAAACTTTTACAAAAGTCCGTTGGGTGTTCTAGCATAGAATGACACATTTTATAATTTGAATTTCGATTATTAAGTCACTTGTTCATAATCTTCTCTTGTAATTCAAACTTTAAAAATCAATAAAAATAATTTTTTGGTGCCGTTGAATTACAGTCTTTAAGAGCTTTTCAACGAGGTACCATAAAAGGGGGTTGCATTTAAAGATTTTTAAACAGGCATAGCTACCGTGTAGAGGACTGTTTTCAAAAATACTACTCTATCCCTTATTTGTGGTCTTTCTGCGAGTGGTCGATACGGTTTTGAGCAAATCTTTATATAAAAATGCATTTAGAAGTTAATTCTAGAGTCTTTTAAAACTGACTAAGTCGAAAAACTTAGGAAATGAAGCTCCTTTTCTTTATATTCTATTTTTTTGCTTTTGATTTATGAGGTTTTAATATTTGCTTCGTATTAAAGATAAAAATGATAAAATTTAAAAGGGAGATTGAAATTAAAATGCACTGTAGTATATAAAACAAAAATCTTTATTTATTATAAAAATATTCTTCACATGCACGACATTGAGCAACCTTGTATTCTTCACCTGCAACTGACGTTTTTTTCCTTCCAAATTCTTTGAACACGCGTTGTTGTGTTGAAATCTTGTCTTGACCATCTAAGGAAAAGCTCTTCATTGAAAAACAGAATTGTCTTCTGTTTGTTCATTTCATGTCAGACGATTGAAAGGAATTGTTAATTTCAATTAAATATTTGGACGTTTTTCACATTTCACATTTTTTTCTGCCTCTCTTCTTATTTCTCTTAAACTAGTTTTACTCTACCCTTTAGGCTCCGCTCATAAATTGTAATGATAAAATATTATTGCCACATAAAGCTATAAATCGTTTAATAATAGAAAATTCTCCATTTTCTTTCCAAACAGTTTTATGTCTTCAAATTAACGGAAAACTCGGCCAGGATATTATATAAGAAAAGAAATATTTTTTGAAGATGACACGTTTTTACTGCTTTACATTTATACTCACAGATGTTCAATTTTCGTACTTGCGTAAGTTCAGGAGTGATCGTAAACAAGAATGGGTGCAATAAAATATAGGAACAAGTCTATTTTACAGTTGATGTCATTTATGGAAAAAGTTATCTGGCTCGTTCGACGAGACGTTTCAAAGGAAGACTTTTTTTATTAGAAGGACATAAGTTTATCCTGGAAACTTGAAGTGAATCGAATAATTTACATTGAGCTGTTACGAAACTATAACAAGTTTGCAAACTTTACTGGGGGGTCTTTGATCTGAAAAAGCATTTGTCAAAAATCATTTCACACTAATGGTCGTGGGTATTGGATTTCTCTTTTTGAAGTGAATGACATGAAAATATGAACTGAAGAATAGAAAATAAGTTTATAGCCCACATGCTTTACGTGGATGTCAACAATCTGGATGTCCTAATAAGTAGGTATAGCTGTTTGATACCGATGCGTCTGAAACTTAACTCTGTTTTACGAACAAAAACGTATTTTATAAATTATTATCAAACTTTTGATGTAATCTTTAGCGTTCGTCGTTGACCTACTAATCAACACACAGCTAAACATTAAACTTGAACGTGACTTCCAAATAACTTTTGACATTATTAATTTCTATCTTTTCTCACAGCTTTAAAATCGATGTCTGGTGTAACGTTTCTAATTATTCATTTTGCTTAAGAGACTAAAGTATCTAATATTTGATTCGTGTATAGATTTAATTGATTTCGGTAGAAGTGCGGTGTCAAAATTAACAATGTCTTTGATGATGAAGTATTTTGATTTTTGATGAAGACTTTTGCTTCAAATCTTACTTTCTGTGTGCTCATTTGTACTGATGCTGGATTTGCTCGGTAGCTTAGTTGTCTCTGACATAGTTTCATTACGCCTTTTTTCCTGAGACACCTGGCGGCCAAAAACAATTTTGATGAGTCTTAGATTAAACACAACTCTTTGCGTGGGCTTCGGTGTCTACTTATTAACTGTAACTGTAACCGCTTGTAACTGTCTTACCTTTACGCGAATTTTACAGATATGTTCCAGTCTGAAACCAGTCAATCGTATCTTGTTCTATTTTGTGAAACGATGCCTTGAAAAGAAAGCTAAAAGATTTGGTAAACGAATAAAATTATTTCTACCTGGTTGATAGACAGGCAAGGTCTTAACTGGGTTAGCATATGATGAATTAAAAAACCATTAATGTCAGGTGCGCAGAAAAATTCTCAAATTTTGGCTATATGGGGAAAATGATTATATGTACTTGCCTTTGATTCGTGCTTATTATTGATAGTAATAGGTTTTTAATATAATAAGGCCCTATCAGGCTTGTCGTAGAAAAGTGCTTTTTAAACTTTTGGGTACAAAGGTCCTCCTTGGAAACGCTTCAAAACTTGCGGCCCCCAACGAAAAAAATATAGAGCCTTCGGGAACTCACGGAAAATCTTCGACATTGACTTTCCACTAGATAAGTACATGTTAAGGTTGAACACAAATAAACAAGTTTTAAAAAGATGTGTCTATGCGTTTGTATTTGTAAAATGACATCTAAAAGAATAAGTAATATGTACTAGGAGCAGTTTCTTAGCAAGAAAAACATTTTTTAAGTGTTAATAACTTGTACCAACAAACAAGAAATAATAATAGTATATTGTTGTATTGGGAGTGAAAGCCTCACTTTTTAATAGTGTTTTGTGTCTCAAGGACAGAAAGTTAGCATTTTCAGCCCGCAGTTGTTTGGAGCACGAGCGAAGCGTGGATCGAGGGCAGCAGACAACTACCCATGTAGGAAATAACAAACGGCCCACGGTTGGCTCAGGCTTGGGACGATGCTTACCAACTCTGGTACAAGCCTGAAATCCAGAAATGGCCCATGGCTGGGCTAAAATTGGGATGATAACTTCGTGCCAAGCTTGTTAATCAGTCATGGCCCTGAATTAGTGATACATCTTGACCCAATACTGAAGACCAATATAAAGCCGATGCTAATATTGAGTCTTGGCGCATGGTAAATAACCAATATTGGTGCAGAATTGCGATTCGAGCCTGGCATTAATCAATGATCCCATCGTGGATGAATGCTTTGGTCGAATAAGTGGCACCGAAGCGAGCCTTGGACTACTTTTACTATGAATATGGTAGCAAGGCTGGCAATCAGTGATAGTGTAGGATCGGAACCCAACGCATTGAGCATGAGTCCAACCTATTATTTAATAGAGTACTATCTTATTAAGACTTTGAAAATGTGAAATAACTTTTATTTAGAAAGTAAATTAATACGAAAATTCCAAATTCATAAATTTTTCACCAATTATTTTAATTCATTTAATTATTAGTAACATAACAACGTAACTTAAATAACATTTGTGACATAAGAAGAAATATGAGAGTGATTCTATATGAAATTAATTATAATAAGTTTAACATATTTTTCTCTTAATTAATTAGTAGCTGATATAATAAAGACAGAAAACTTCACAAGCTTGATTTGGTAGAATATGTGAAGATTGGCGCAAACTTGGCTCAATGGTAAGAAACCAAATCTCGAAACACTAACACCAACAGAAACGAGAGATTTATTTTTAATTATTGAAAAAAATCATTACATCTATCTGTTTAGTGGCAATGTAGTGGTTATGTATTTAACATAAAATGGCGGAGAAAACTTTGACATAAGGCAGAAACGAAGCTTTAAGTTCCCTCAAAACATAACATTTAGAAAGCACTTTCTGATCAGGTAGGCAAAAAAATATATATAGAGATACCTAAACCATAAATACAAGGAATGAGTCATCACAAATCACCTGGGCAACAGCGGAGGACTCCCTACACTTTAGTGCATTCCATCCCTATCTCTATTGTTTTCTTTTTTTCTTTTCATATAATCGTTACACAACAGAGAGAGAGAGAGAGATGGAATACAATAATGCATTGAAAGCAACCCGCTGTCACCCAAGTGATTTGTGATGACTCACTCATTCCTTGTATTTATGGTTTAGGTATAGTATCTTTTTATTACACTAACAGCAAAACCTACTTTTACTGGCCGGCCGGCGACAAAAATATAAATCTTTAGCATGTGTATTGAGCTACGAAATGTCGTGTTTTTTGAAGAACATAGCATTTTACATTTTAATAATGCAAATAAAACATAAGATAAAACATTCCCCTAAAACATAGACTATAAATAAAAAGTAATATCAAAAATAAGTCAAATATTCACTAAACACAAATACTGTTTTTGACAAAAACAATTAGGCGTACTAAATATCTGTATTCATTAGCTAACTTTGAAATGCTCTAGGTGGATCTGTAACCACTAGCTATCTGCTTATGTAGTCGTAGATTCAAGGAACAGAGATTTTTTACGTGAATGAATCTTGACCGTGCGGGTTTAGAAGCAGTAGTTTCTCGCGGACCTCCACAACGTCTCGTAGCTCTTAAGAGGCCACGGCACACAGTTTGAAAAGCACTGTCGCAGAGTCATCATAACTCTTTCTATCTATATCATATTATAGTGTACTTAGTGATATCACCAGGGCCGTTCCTGGAGAGTGTGCTTGTGGTGTCCTTGCACCAGGGCTGTCAAACATAAGGGCGACCGACAACAAAGAAAAGTCGATTAATATGCTGCGAAAGTTATCGATTTTTGGTTTAAAAAAGTACAAACTCTGCAAATATTTTTGACGAATAATTAATTATTGATTAGCTGATTTAGACTTATTGCTAGCAAAAGCAAAAAACATTATTTACGTTACGAACTACTATTATGCTAGCAGTAATATGCTACTTCTCACTTTCATGGACCAAAAATGTCTGGATTTTCGAATTTATAATCAAAACTATCAGAAAAATTAGACTTAAACTTCGAAAAAATTCCAAACAAGCCAGAATTTTGCATGCAGCTATATTATGAGGCCTTAAACTAGCTCTCAAAAGTCCCTATTGCGTTTGCAAAATTTTTTTTAGGATGTAGGGGAAGGGGGAGAAATTGAATATTTTCCAATTACCTCGAAAACTAACGGGTTTTCGAAAAATGTTGATATTACAAAAATTGTTGCTCGTAAGATGTGCTACAAAAAAGACCCTATGATTTTTCTTTGCGTAACCAACTGTTTTAGAGAAGCATTAATAACAATTTCGAATTATTGTACTTCTGCAAAAAAAATGTGACCCTATTCACACCACCGCGCACCGTGGAGGTAGAGTAATAGGCGCTTTTTTATGTGGTCTTCCAGTAGTTCTAATCCAAGTGTCATTTGGAATGTTATTCTAGTTGCTGCTTAAGTTGTAGGTCATTTTCGACTTCCTCATAATTCTCTCCACCTCTTCATCTTCTGCCTCGAAAGCTTTAGGGTCAATATCTTCATAAGCATCGAAGTTGTTACTTTCACAAATGTCAGCTGAAACATGTTCAGAATGTTCAGGCAAGACTGACCACAGCAGTGACTGCATGCTGCAGAACAGTGGAGACTAATCTTCCTACCACCGCAGCTCATGTTGCAGCCATTCTGCTTTTGATTTCTTAACTTAAAATTAGGGGTATAGGGCAATATTTTGCTATATTTCAACGGTATAATTTCATTTTTATACTAGGTCACTGTTCTTTCATAATGGATTCATGTTCGCACTTGCCCCACAATTTTACTCATGTGGGGCGAGTGCATTTTGAGCCACTAAACTTTAACCATTAATGTAATTAGTTCTGAAATGTGTTTGTTTGTGAATTAATATTTTAATTTCTAATCCTTTTTGTACTGGTATAAATATGTATATATCCTTTGATTATTGTATGATTTCCACTTTAACTTGCACTTCACATAACTTAAGTTGATTTCTCAAAAATTAATGAATATAATTGAAATCTGTTGATAATGCCTGAAAGCTTGCCTTAAAACATGCCCTTCGTTATGTGTTACTAAACTGCTGTTATTCACTATGGAAGTAGTAGTCATGTACGTACTTACCCCGATCCATGGGGCAAGTGCATTCATCGGGTAGAAAAATGAAGAAAAATTGAAAAATATTAAAAAACCCTTTGAAGATGTTTGATATTACTAAGGACAATAGCAAACATGACAAAGTTCATGTTTTAAAATTGTTTTAAAATTTTAAAAATGTAAAAGTTTATAATTTTATAAATGCTCAGACAGCAGCCGGCTGAAGTTGAGATATGCTTTTTCCATGGCGCACTTGCCCCACCTCACCTTATATAACGCAGCAGTCAGGTGTAAATTTGTAGCAGTACTTTTAGACTCTTATATCACTGAAAGGGTTAGTTATATGAAGAAAAATCATAGCACCTTTTTTGTAGCACATCTTACGAGCAACATATTTTTCACAATAGACACCTTTTCCGAAAACCTGATAGTTTTCGAGATAATTGGAAAACATTGAATTTCCCCCCTCTATAAAAAAGTTTGCAAACGCGATATGCATCAGAACTTTTAAGAGCTTGTTTTTTCTACCTAATTTTCCTGGTCTATTTGAAATATTTCAAAAATAATGCTAAAACTTTTCAAAAATATGTTTAATGCTTAACTTATACAACCTTAATAGACCTTTAGATCGAAACAACATAAACATCTTGTAGGGGCGGCCACCTTGATTTTGCACCTGGGCGGAAAACACCCCAGGAACGGCCCTGGATATCACTTTCAACCTCTAATGCTTAAGTAGTTTTAGAAAAAATTTGCGCATGCGCAGATGGGTCCCGAAATCTTAAAATACGGAATTTTACTTATATTGTTGCTTTAGGAGGGGGAGGAAGAAATCTGACGTTCGCCAAAGAATTGGCAATACCTCATAAAACCCATTTTTTGCATAATAGGTTTTTGTGCAACAAGGGAGAAAAGTTGAATTTCCCAGATGATGAATTTGCACCTACGATGTTTATCTATTACTTTTAGAAACATGGAAGATAAAATAAAATTTTAATAAAAACAAACATAAAATTTTTAATAATTTTATAACGAATTGTATGTTCAATATTCAATTAAAAATAACACTGGTCTTTCATTAGGGAGACAAAGTGGATGCTGTTCACTCTAGGGAAGCAAAGTGCCATTTTCTCCCTGATTTTGGGAGCAAAATGGAAATTTCTGTTAAGGTAGTAGAAAAAAAGCTTATTACAGATAATTTAATTTATATACAGTGTGGGATTAAAGTATGGAATATTAAAAAAAAGCGAACTCAACCGGTTTTTTAAAAAACGCTGAAACACATCGATTTTATTTTTTAAAAATACACATTAATATGTGCAATTCATCTTCCGACTTTCATTTGTTTGTTAGTTATGACGTCATCACAAAAAAGTTTAAATGACAATATAGATTATTAGTAGTGGAATCCGATAGTGATTTTTCTTCCCTTTATGATCTTGCAAATACATCATAAGGTTGCATAACAAAAATTCTGAGAAAAATCGAGCTGAACATTTAATGTTGATACAGTAATGTACGAATAATCCGAACACATCTAATAGTCCGAACAGTCCTAGTAGTGTAAATTGATTTCCATAGTTCGAAATCTGGTATTTGTAATACGAACTTTACGTAGGTATTGTACAGGGTGGCCCACGCAAGATGATCTTGTACCTTATCTTGGAAACTATAAGAGTTACGAAAAAAAGGTAAATATCAAAGTTGGTTGGTGTAAAACAAATTTTAATTTTATAATAGTTTTGTATATACAGGGTGAGTCATTTTGCTGTGGCTACCATAAATTTGTTTAATTTTCAATGGAACACCCTGTATATTGTGACTGTTTTCGATTCTACACGTTAATTCTGGTATGTTTGCCTAATGGATATATCGAAATTCTACACAGTTTCTGAGAAAATCTAGTTTTTCTATTATTTTAGATTCAATTCCTACTAAATACGATAATATCAACATTATATGTTCAGCTCGATTTTTCTCAGAATTTTTGTTATGATTTATTTGCATGATCATAAAGGGAAGAAAAATCACTATCGGATTCCACTACTAAAAATCTATATTGTCGTTGAATTTTTTTGTGATGACATCATAACTAACAAACAATTTTTTTTTGTTCCAATTTATTTACAATCTGTACATGTACATTAAGTAAATTGTTTGAACTAAGTATGGACATGTAGGAGTATACTCAGTGGTATGCTTCCGTAACAGGAGGCAGTAGGCACTTTGGGTACAAAAGTATACTTATTAGAGTGAACGTTAAAATTTTTTTTTCGCACACTCCCTAAAACGTTAGAAAATGATGTAAAAATAAATGGAAAAATAGTTTTTTTGAATTTAAACCGTGCCTATACGTGCCTAAAACTGTTAGAAGTTATTGTTTGGTGTCTTTAAAAAAACCTTTATAATAAAATGATTTCCTTGAATCTACTTCTTTTTCATGCAATTGACAGTTATATTGACAGCTGTAAACTGTCCAAATTTTATCTTGACATCAAATTTGAACTCAGCGACTCGAAAAACTCTTATAATGCTGTAAATTTCCTCAAAATTGCTGATTGTAGTTTGAAGAAAACTGTCAAAAATTCTTTGGTATTCAGATTAGTATTCAGCGACCCCAAAAAAATAAAGATACGCATTTTGAAGCAAAAACATTGCAAAACAATAAAATTGTGAAAAACAAAAAATTTTTAACTTCTAACAGTTTTAGGCACGAATAAGCACGGTTTAAATTTAAAAAAATATTTCTCCACTTATTTTTGCATCATTTTCTAACGTTTTAGGGGGTGCGCAAAAAAAGAATTTTTTAAACGGTCACTATAATACTTATATACTAATACTTAAGCTAAAATAAAACTACGGCAATACACTTCTATTAATTTAGATATGGAATCTCGTAGGCAAATCGTTTGGCACGTATTTTTGGAGTCTTCTATTCTGGTTTGGAGGAACCTTAAGGTTCGTGGCTAGGGTGCTGAGATGTGCTCTAAGGCGGTCACTGTATTTAGCTCTGTAGCAATTGATCTCTTCTTTCACTGCCAACATTTGAAGATCATTACGGATAGCCGCATTGGACACGAACCAGGGTGCGTTCACTATTATACGTAAAACTTTTGATTGTAAGCATTCAAGAATTTCAATATTCGAGTTGGCAGATGTGCCCCAGGGCTGAATGCCATAACTCCATATAGGTTTAAGTATTGCTTTATATATCAGAAGTTTGTTGTTTGTTGAAAGCTTGGATTTACGGTCCAGTATCCAGCACATCTTGGATAGAGTTAGCCCCAACTGTTTACGTTTTGAAAAGATGTGTTTACGCCACATGAGTCTTCTGTCGAGGTATAGTCCAAGGTACTTGACTTCTTCTTTTTGGGGTAGAGGGCGGTTCTTCATCTGTACCGGTAGGCAGGTCCCTCTGCGGGGGGTAAATGTTACGTGGCTGGACTTGGACTCGTTTGCTTCAATTCTCCATTCCGATAACCATTTTTCGATAGAGGTTAGGTTGGCTTGTAATATTTGTGAAGCTATGGTTGGGTCATTATCCGAGGCCAGAACTGCGGTATCATCCGCGAATGTAGCTGTTGTAGTTTCTGGCAACCTAGGTAGGTCTGCAGTATAACAAACAAGTGAAAGTCGGAAGGTGAATCGCACATATTACTGTGTATTTAAAAAAAATAAAATCTACGTGTTTCAGCGTTTTTAAAAAAAACGGTTGAGTTTGCTTTTTTTTAATATTCCATGCTATAATCCCACACTGTATATTACAAATCTCATAAGCCCCGCGATGTTTATTGTAATAGCATCGGAGAAATTTTACTTTAAGTTTTAAATCGCATAAACTGTTATTTACTACCTTTGGTGACTATGAGAATTCTTTTATATAATTTTATTTAATACTTACTGTTAGATGAGAATCGAGGTTTCTTATTATTTATTAAATTATTTTAATAAATTAGCCTGAAATTTCCTACTTTTCCAGGATAACTTTTTTTTGGCAACTGAAACTGTTTTCCTTACATTCATTTGACTCGACAAATTGTTAACAAAGTCGCCCCCGCTTTCGGTGTCGCAATTTTTGTCGCAACAGTTTTTCTTATGAAATTTCCAGGTAACAAGTTTTCGATCCAACCAAAGATTTATCCGGAAAATATAAATTGTGGTATCTTCTCCGTGATATCAGGGATTTAGAGATACAACCTACAGGTCGTTTTATAGCCTTTACATACCAGATTTATATGCATATGTCATTCCAATAGTCTCTTATTTTTTTTAGATATGTTTGTGGACAAAACTTTTTTATTCATAGCCCGCAATATTAACGTTTGACTAAAAATCTTTATGTTCCCGAATGCCATACCCGAACTTTCTTGGTGCAAAGATATTTGCTTATAGTATAGCTGTGGATGAGAATATTTTTTACTATTACCCTCAGTCCATGTATAATAACATAGGATAGGGCCTTTCTAATCCATGCGGAATGAAATTAGAGCAGTCTTCTCAATTTCTTCTTGTGCATTAACTTTGCACTTGCCAAGGCCAGTTCTTCGAACCTTAAAATGGTCGGTGGAATTGAAAACACAAGACCAAACAAATTCTCCAATTCAGGAACAAGATCAGGAAATTCCAAAACTAAAGTTAAACAGAAGACTGACCCCACAACTACACTGTTAATTAAACCAAAATGCTTGATGCCGCTGCAATGTTTTCTAAATGTGGAATGCAGGGTTGCATGGAAATAAAACTTATTCAATGTTTTTTTGATGTTTGAATTTTATTATTGCTTAGTTGATTGTTACTTATTTCTTGTTTCAGGTAAGTTCTACTACACATGGTTAAGATTCATGGTTAAGACTTGGGTAAGCCTATTTTATTTGGAATATTTGTTGTTGGGGACTAAGGAGTATTTATTTTCTGCGGTTTGTACAATGTTCAAAGTTTGAAACTTTGTAAAAATACTTAGTAACAGTTGACAAAACCATCTTTATTTACTAGATATTAGCGATATAATCAAAGAAGATGCAATACATAGATTGTAGACACGTTGAAATAAGTAGTTGGTATACGTAAACAAATAATATTCAGGCCTTGTCTTTCACGGAGAAGTAATCAAATAATTTTATCGCAGTAACTTCAACGTTAATTAATTTCATTTCCACTTTCTATGTAAATGACACTTTACAGGTATTTATGGTAATTAAGTAAATGAGTAGTTACAACTAAAAAACTTGTAAAACTTTACAGGCTCCTAAAAGAGACTTGTAAAATTCTACAATACTCTTCAACAAAAAGCTATGGAAACTACTTTGATGCTTAACCACAACACCATACCAACGCCTAGCTATAAATTGTGCTACCGTCTTTGATTACAAAATGTCTTTTTATAAAAAATATACAATTTATAAAAAAACGCGTGACACGCTTTGCAATTAATCTTTACTGGGCTCGCTGGATTATGGAGGCTCGCTCCTTCGTCGCTCGCCCCACAAACTTTCCAGCTCACCCGTAAAGATTAATTTACAAAGCTTGGCACGTAAATAACTATTACTGGTAAAATTAGGTACTTGTAATGCAATATTGTAGTTAATTAACGCGATTTATAGCATAAATGCCAACCAAATCCAATGCAGTGGAGTTAGTTCTCCTGCTGGATCATATCGTGGAAATTGTTAGGAAGTTCGAGCTAAATATTTATTAGTGTACACTTTCTTTTAGTGCTGGGTATTCTCTGGTAAACAAATCTTTATATCAAAAATATGTCTACTACATAAGTATGACCTCCTACCGGAAAAACCTGAAAAAGGGACTGAATGCTGAATTCAGAATACTGAAATGGTGGTATATGAAGTTTTTTGTACAGACTAGTAACTGACAGGTCTTCAAGGAAAAAATGTGCCAAATAAATTAATTTATGTAATTGTGTCGTCATTTGGGCGTGGCCCTTAAAGTTTACAGCATAAATTTGTTTTATTCAGAAGTGGGTTGAATTCAAAACTGAAGCTATATAATGCCAGATAGAAAAGAAAAACGAATGCAAGTTCATATAAGCGCTGCCATTGTCTCCTGAAATGATAACAATTTGTATTTGTAATTGTTTTGATATAGTATTTTGATCTTCAGATTTATTAGGATTTAATGTTCCGTTATATAAAAACAACACCTAAAATCTTTCTTCGAATAAGAAGAGTTATAACGAAAAATCATTCTTTGGTATACAGTTAGTTTAACACTTTCCATCCGCAAATTTTCAAGATTTTCTGGTTTTCTATTTTCTGTTCAGAAGATCTTAGAGTTTCTGTTAAGCTAGACTATTGCTGCTTAACTTGTGAAAACAGTTTAACGAAACTGTTACAACACATGAAGCTTATACATAGATATGTAGAACTTCCGTTATACAAATTGTTTATAGTTTGTTAATAACCGTATGAACAGTGATTTATATCGTTACATAATAAATTGCGTACCTCTGCTAAATACTTGTCTGTTAATGGAGCAATAAAGATAACATTAAAATCGATTCGAAACGATAATTTCATAATTAATAACCAAGTTAATTATTTTGAATTAACTTACAAAGATTCATTTGCCAAGACGAAGAGCTAAGAGTTGGTCTATTGGATTCGGACATCTGCACTTTGCCTACTGTTCATTTTTCAACTATAGTTATTTATCGTATTACTGGGATAAAGGCATTATTAACATACGAATGCGTTGAGTTGAATGAAATTTTTTATTTAAAATCAGAGCAGCTTAGAATTCGATGCCATAGTAACCAGGCAATTATGATCATGATTTTCTTAACCCACTCAGTGTGGTAATAATAGTTATTTATGTATTAAGGGCATAAAGAAGCTTTATGGCCAGAAGCGTTATTTGTAGGAAAAGGCTGTCGGGCCATAATAGTATATTATATGTACCTATTAAGGGCTTAATTGAGCGTGTTAGAGCCCACAGAGTCAGTCGCTAAGACGCTAAAGGGATCTAAAACACTAATTAAGCCCGAAATGCAGACGTTAGTTTATGTCCGGCCTAAGTTTAAATTATTATTTAATTTTAAAATAAAAATAATTTGAAAAGTGCAAAACTTCACGTAGGTAGGTGCAGCGATAAAACTTCAAGTAGGTAGGTGCAATGGTATTTAATTACTGTTATTACTATGGAGACGGCGTAAACAATGGTAGCTATTTTTCTAGCGGGCTCTAAAAAGTTTTAGAGCCCTAGAGCTTTAATTTAGCAACTAAGCTCTAAAAATAGGCCGCTAAATAGGTCGTAATCGCCCGACCGGACATAAAGGCAAGTTATGCCCGTTACATACACTATTTTATGCGCAGATTAAAGGGGTGATCCCACCGTGTCCGGCGGTACACGTCACGTTGACGTACAGCGAAGTCCGTCACTTCGCTGTACGTCGACGTACGTTTTTAGACATTCCACCAAGTCCGTCGAAATACGTTACGTCAAGTGCTTTAGTTGCTGAATAAATAACAAAAATGTTGACTCTTTGCCTGAGAAAAGTACTTGCTTTGTTGCTTTTAAGAAAACAAAAAAGCAGGCGAGCTCGATATTGAGTTCACCTGATTAATCAAAAACGGCCAGACGATGGCGAATTTAAAAGGTTTTGTACCCAGTTAAAATCACTCCCAGATAGATATTATACCACATTATAATTATCACCTTCATGGTAATCTTCATTACGACCATTATAATTATTTTTCTTTCATTTTGTGATATTTTATATACGGCAGACGGATTGCAACTGATGCTTAAGTCATTACATCCGTCGACTTGCGTCGATGTGACGGAAAGACTTTGCATTGACGTGTTCGGTGGGATGTCTCTCATTACAATCTATGCAAATAATAATACATACATCGCTGTACCTCAACGTGACGTGTACCGCCGGACCCGGTGGGATGTCCCCTTAAGTTTTTATCTCAAATCTATTATTGTGTAAAAATATAATTAAATGATTACGTAGGTACATCAAGCCGCTGTGCGTATACTTATGTGCTTATACGAAGTACGTTACTATAGTTACTATTCCAAAATATTTAATTTCAGCTTATTTTCATTGGTGATAAGTTTACAAATTATATTAAGAACCAATCAAGTTCTACAAAAAACTGCTCTGACATTTAATTGACGTTTCTTTATTGCCCGTCGGACCATAAAGAGGCTCTTGGGCCATAAAGAGACGGTTATGTTTAGATGAGTCTAGCAATAATAGTCTAATTATAATGTAGCGGTGCATAAACTTCATTATATCACTCAAATGAATGACTTAATGAGTTCTTATCCAAGCAGACGTAGATAATAGTATATTAAAGTATTAGTTTCATAAGACGCGTTTTTAGCGCCCGCGTCCGAGTTTAGAAAATGACCCGCGTAGCGGGGAGTTTTCTAAAGGACAAGTGCGCTAAAACGTCTTATGAAACGAATACTTTATAATATTTTTTCTATTTGCCTTATTTTTAATCATTTTAAAAAAGAAATAATTTAATTTTAAATAAAATTTGTTAGGGGAAATCCCTTAACTTTTTTAACAGTTGGCAACACTGAAAACTCAGGTTCCGCATTTGTTTTTCTTTACGGCATTTAATAAGTTTGACATTTTAAAAACAGCTGTTCAATACTGATATTAACTTTAAAACATAAAATGTTACTGTTTTCCGTATTCTAATAAATCTCATTAGGACACGCAAATATAAAAAATATTTTATTCACAATCATATTGCATTGTGCATTTCTATTATTGTAGACCTTGGAAAGTAAGCTATATATTGCTATAGCAACAGCAAAGTGGTTAACAATTTCCTTTACATGTCTGTAAAACTGACCAATAATGGCTTGGCCAACTTTTATTTGTAAATAATTTCAAACAACACTTTTTATCAATGTCGACGACAATTTAAACTTAGATTTTCATCAATGTATTTAACACGAAAAATATCTTTTTTATTTAACATTAGTTTTGTTTTATTTTTAATAAATAAGATGGAATTAATTACAATTCCTAATTTTAAAACACTGAGAGCGTACATTGCCATCTATTTATTTAAGTCTGATCATTGAATAATAGTCAGTGAATAATAATACTGAATAATTGAATAATAATCAGTGAATAAAATAATATACATGTTTTGTTGGTAAAGCTTTCAAGCCTTGCGACATTCTTTGACATCGACGTAACGACGTAAATATTCCCTTTACCTACTCAACATATAATATACTATTAATTAACGATTTTTGGTAACAAACAGTTTGGACAAAAAAGGTTTTTTGTTATTGCACTTTTATTGTTAAAATTAGGAACGTTTCGTTGATGAAAATAATGCGTACATATGACAAGTGTTGATTTAGCGAAAAGATATTGACGCTATCTCTATTAATAAACAAGAAAATATATTTTCATTGTTATTCAATGCTAAAGACAAAACACAAGATATGAAATCCGGCATTTACCGTTTGAATTGTTCTTTTTGTAACTCGGTTTATATTGGTCAAACACTTAGAAATTTCGACATAAGATACAAAGAACAGGTACGCTCTTATAGACTTAAACATCCAGAAAAATCGAATTATGCCAAACAGATTTTGGAACAGAACCACTCAATGACACCTCAAAACAACATTAAATTCTTACATTTTTACTACAACAAACACAAATTAGACATTTTAGAAGCTTTTGAAATATACAGACGTAAACGCATAGTACCTTTAATGAATGAACAAACTGAGCTTAGTAATTCTCCTTTATTAGAAGTTTTTTTTTTTTTTTTTTTTTAAATTGATATAGCGGCATCAACAACTAAGGTTATTAGCCGCGTTTCATAAATATATTGATACTGGATCATAGGAGTAAAACAAACATCAATGAGTAAAAGACGATAATAACAAAACATGAACTTATTAACAAAATCTAAAGTAGTAGTATATTTAAAATTAGTTTGTATAAATAAAATATGAGGTATAAATAAGTATAGCTATATAAATAAATAGATAAAATTGTTTGTATATATAAAAAAAAGGATATTGTGTAAAATAGTAGATTAATATAAAAGTTAATAAAAGTATTAAAGTATGCTATTATATCACAGTTTATTTAATAGATTTATCTCTCTTATGAAGACGATAACCTTATCTTCAATACTTGGTGATAAGATTTCAGTAACACTATTCGGGAGAGAAGCTCTTCGACGAGCATCGTTGTAAATGGGACAATCCACTAAAATATGCCCTATTGTGAGTTGAGCTTTACACTCATGGCAAATGGGAGGATCAATGCCTTGTAGAAGGTAAGAAGACGTCAAACGAGTATGACCTAATCTCAAACGCGTAATAACAACTTGTTCAGGTCTTGATAAGCAGGTTTTGTTTTTCCAAGGAGTTACTAAAGGTTTAATTGACTTAAGGTGAGTATTTATACTATTCCATCGTATTTGCCATAAGTTTTGAACTTTCTCCCTCATGTAGTCCTTTAAATCGTTTGGTCTAATACGAATATTCTCTAGTTGGTCGTTTTCTATGGCTAATTTTGCGGCTTTATCCGCTGCCTCGTTTCCTTGAATCCCTACATGACCGGGTGTCCAAACTAAAGTTATTCTTTTATGCAGACGGTAAAGCCAATGTAGCAATGCTTGAGTTTCTTGCACTAGAGGATCGAGCGAAAATCTATCTAGTATCGCCTGCAGGGAACTCAGTGAATCGGTACAAATTACGAAAGTTGACTTGCTGGAGAATTCTATACTTCGTAGTGCTTGCCATAGCGCATATAGTTCAGATGTAAATGAACTGGCTGCTTGATGTATTCTCCAGTGATAACATTCGTCGTCGCGCATAACAAAAGCACTACCAACTCCTATATTTGTTTTCGAACCATCCGTATATATTATTTCAGCGTTAGGATGATGTTCAAGAATATTTTTAAAACTATTAAAAAGTAATTTAGGGTTGACGTCCTTTTTACCACCTTGCAAACAGGTAAGATCGATTTCAGGTAAATGTACTTGCCAAGGTGGTACTTCGTAAACACCCAACTGGTAGACGGGTTGTAGTGTTTCACTGAGTTCCTGCAAAATAGCATGTAAACGTACCATAGCTGGACGTGTTCTAGTAGGTCTAGCGACAAATTGTGCAATTTGTTCTTCGTTGAGTAACAGAGCATGGTTGGGGTGGCGCGGTTGGGCCCAGATATTTATCCCGTAGTTGAGAAGCAATCGATATCTTCTGTGTTTTAATGGTGGAATACCTGATAGGCAGTACAGCGACTCGGTTGGACTAGTTCTAAAGGCCCCGAGAGCTAATCTTAAACCCGCAGTGTGAATTTGGTCTAATGCCTTCAAGCGTGAACGACGGGCTGCACCGTACACAGCTGCTCCATAATCTAATTTTGTGAGAACCATACTTTTGTAAACATTTAGTAGTATGTCTTTATCCGCACCCCACTTGATACTTGACAGGCATCTGATAATATTCAGCCTCTTTTTACAAGAAGAAGCGAGGTTCTGAATATGTGGGCCCCAAAGTAACTTTTTATCCAATATTACACCAAGGAATTTGATTTCTGGTGCGTTTTGGATAGGAAGGTCTTTTATAGTAAGTTGGGAGGGTCTATTACATGATCTTAGTCTGCAGAAATGTACGCATTGTGTTTTCTGCGAAGAAAAACGGAAACCTCGGCTCTCTGCACGATTTGCTATAGAGTCGATGGCTTCTTGCAAAACAGCGTGTATATCTTCAAAGTTGTTGCTTGCATAGAATATACAGAGATCGTCAACGTATAAACTCCTCCCAATTCTCCGATCTATACCTGATAACAAACTGTTTACGGCTATTGCAAATAGAAGTACGCTAAGTGTAGACCCTTGAGGTATGCCATTCTCAATGTTATATGCTTTCGACTCAATATTGCCGACTCGCGTTCTGATCTTTCTGTTGGTTAGAAAGCTGGCAATAAATGTCGGCAGACAACCTCTCAGACCCCACTTGTGTAGTATTTGCAAGACTCCATACCGCCAGGTCATATCATAGGCCTTCTCTAAATCAAAAAAGACAGCAGTAAGATGGTTCCTGCGGAGAAAGCTGGTTTGAATGGCATTTTCAATATATACAAGTTGATCAGTTGTTGATCTAAATTTTCTGAAACCCATTTGAAATTTAGATAACAGGTTATACTTTTCCAGTACCCACATCAGACGAAAACTGACCATTTTTTCAAGTATCTTACTGAGACAGCTGGTTAAAGATATCGGGCGATAATGAGATGTTATTTTGGGGTCCTTGTCAGGTTTTAAGAGAGGAATTATAACTGACTCCTGCCACTGTTCTGGATAAAATCCTTCCTCCCAAATCTGATTGTATAGATGTAACAGCTCGAGTTTGGCAGTATTAGGTAACTGTTTTAGCATATTGTAGGTTATACAATCTCGACCGGGAGATGAGTTTCTTGATCCAAGCAGAGCTTTCTCCAGCTCATCCACGGTAAAGGGAGTGTTATAGAACGATATATTATGCTCTGTAAAATCCAATGGAACTTCCAAATTAGCTTTAGTTGTGCGAAATTCTTCATTATAGTTTTCGGACTTGCTCGTCGATTGAAAATGACGTGCAAATTCGTCCGCTAATCTAGGAACTTCCGTTATCAACTCTCCATTAACCTCTAACACGGGCGAGGTAGTCGCAAGTTTCTTTCCCGTTATGGATCTTATTTTAGCCCATACTTCAGATGGTGAAGTTTGTGGGGTGAGTGTTGATACGTAAGTTTTAAAAGACAGACGTTTCTTTTCTAAGATAATTCGACGAGCTCGTGCGCGAAGACGTTTAAAGTTATCTACGTTTTGAGGCGTAGGATGTCTTTTGAAGATATTTAACGCTCGTTTTTTTTCTTTAATTGCATTTGCTACTTCTTCATCCCACCATGGCACGTTTTGTTTGCGCTGACGGTTTAACGATGTGCTTGGAATACTTTCTTCAGCAGCTGATAAAATGATTCGTGTAACGGAATCTACTGAAGAACTGATATTGTCACTAAGATGAAGCGTGGTAGTATTGCTCTGAAATTTCAACCAATCAGCTCTATTTTCTTTAAACTTTTTACGTGCGACTTGTAAAGGTAAGTGCAAATTAGGTATAGTATATTGTAACATTACAGGAAAATGATCTGAACAGTGAAGGTCATCCAGCACATCCCAAGAAAATGAGTGCGCTACTTCCGGAGAGCAAACGGATAGGTCTATGGCCGAGAAATTATTGGACCTAGAGTTAAAATAAGTGCCTTTACCCGTGTTAAGTATAACCAAGTTAAGCTCTTCAAAGAGGTATTCTAAGTTGCGTCCACGGGGATCTATGTGATCGGAGCCCCATAGCGGGTTATGGGAGTTAAAGTCTCCGAGAAGTATAAACGGCCGAGGTATTTGAAGGATAGCGTTCCGTAGATCTTCTACTGTCCAGTGTATGTCTTGTAAGTATACATTACAGATAGTTAATGCACAAGGATAAAAGGTTTTTACTGCAACTATCTGCAGCTCTGTATTTATGTTTACAGCTTGCACTGGGACAGATTCTTTTGCCAATATAGCTACACCGCCTCTGGCTCGATAGTCAGGCATAACATCTTTACGAAAAACAGTGTAGCCTTTGATGTCATACGGAGTTTCCGGAACTAAGTGGGTTTCCTGTAATGCTACATAGATGGGGGATTTTTCGACGAGCAATAACTTTAGTTCGGGATTATGAGATCGAATGCCGTTAATGTTCCATTGGATTATTGTATCCATTAGTAATTATGGACTACTGGGAGCGACGATCGTTACTACTATCCCTGGGTTTTCTAGGGACGCCCTTAGGCCAACCCTTTTTCTTTTTTGTTGTTCCTGTGAAAGGGAGTATTTCTGTGTCTGAACCTGAGTTCAGAGGTGTAAGGATAGGGGATGTTAGGATAGAGTCAATCGAAATTACTTGATTGCTGGTCAAACTATCCTGAGATTCTTTTGAATTTGAGGATGGGGTAGGAGATTTTAGGGAGAATTGGAGGGGTTGTTTTGGTAGGGATGGGGGTTTTGAAAAAATAGTGTTGGTAGGTGGAGGTGGGGGTGGGTTTAATAACATAGGAGTTTTGAATTGTAATTGTATAGCTTTAACTATTTCAGGTATGAGCAGACTGACTAAGTTTTTATAGTCTATTACTGCAGGCGGTTGAACGGGTTTGGCAGTAACTCTAGCGTACGTTGCTGTGTTTCCTGAGGGGGTATTTATTTGTACTTCTCTTTTAGCGTCAAAGTAGCTAATACGCTTTGTGACCTTTAATTTCTGTATCGCTACTTCCTGTCGATATACTGAACAATTTCTAGAATTGGCGGGATGATTGTCGCCACAGTTGATACATACAACGGGGATCTCGCATGCACTACCTTGATGCGTCGGTTTCCCGCATATGCATACCTGTTCTTTATTGCAACTAACGGCTGCATGTCCGAATTTCTGACATCTAAAACAGCGTAGTGGGGCAGGTATATAAGGTCTGACGGGAAGAGAGTAGAAAGCAATGTTCACTCGCTCGGGCAGGATGTTTCCAGCAAAAGTTAATACATACGACGATGTGAACACAACTTCTCCCTGTCTTTTGTAAGAAAGCCTTCTAATATCTACTACGTGTCTAGACTTTACTAACTCTTCTTTAATTTCCTCGATTGTGCAGTTGTTGAGATCGGAGCATGTAACAACTCCTTTAACGAAGTTCAAGGTTTTATGTGGGGATACCTTGACTGTTAAGGTGTCCAATTTAGTTAAAGCTAATAATTTTCTCGTCTGCTCTCTATTCATACTTTCCACCAACAAACCATCATTAATTTTTTTCACACTTTTGACGTCACCAACTTCTTTTTTTAAACATTTAAAAATCACAAAAGGGCTAACAGTACTAAACGAACCTTCGTCTCTTTGAATTAACAAATAATTAATTTTCGAATAACTAATCGGGAATTTCCTCATATTTCCAGCTATTGATTCGTTATCCGTTTCCGTGGGAGATTGATCTGGCTTTTTTCTTTTGCCAGGTGATTCGACAGTTAATTGAATCTGGGAGGAGGGGACGGAAAGGTTGATTGGGTTGCTTGGAGTACCTGGGACTGGTACGGAATTGGAAGGGAGAGGTTGTAGGGATGGAGCCGGGAAGCTCCGTTTGCGTAAGGGGCACTTTTAAAGCGTCGTTTATATTATCATCTATCATCATAAAGTTTTAAGTTTTGTTTAGGTGTGAGTGAGTGTAGGATTAATGTATTTATGTTCTTCATTCCTTTTAGTGTTTGACAGTTTGAGGAACCAGCAACATCCAAAGGATTCCAAAGAACCCGACTCTGGTGGCCTCGACGGAGCCCCCCGCATTATACCGCAAGGTTCCCGGTCCAGGCGCCACCTGGCATTACGGCATAAGCGAGATTTTCGCAAGTTGATAGGGCAGCCAGGTCATGTTGGCTAGACCGACCCGGGCCCCTGTACTACCTTGCAGCCTGGGAGTGCACACCCCGGAACCCAGTTTTATCCGCTGTACCCTCCAGCAGGCGAGCCCAAGGATCTCAGACTGCTACTAGTTCCCCACGCTGTCAAACAAGGAATGAGTGTGCATGTTGGTGACCTGCCCGTATGCAGTGTACGTGTGTGTAGTGTATGTGTGTTTGGGCTAAAATAGAAAACTGTGTGTTTATATGGTTGTGTTTACGGGCAGGTATGTGTGTTGGAACGAGGTGTACTGAGCTGGTTCCCGTGGGGGCGCTACTCCCCAATGGCTGCCCGCTTTCAGCCACCCTGCGGGTTTTTATTAGAAGTGTTAGATATTTAGTTTTTGTTATGTATTGTATCTAGTTACCTATTTTCTGTATGTATTTATCCTTAGCAACGTGTTTGTTTATCAATCTTATCTACCTTTGATAATGACACAAAGTGTCGAAACAATATTGTCAGGTTAAGATACTAATAAAACTTGTGAAACTTTAACTAATCTTTGTATTTATATTATATTTCAAGAAAATATAGTTTGCTACTTTTTCATATGAATCTTAAATAAAATGCCTTTTTGTCTGAAAACTAATAGCATAAGAACCACAAGGCTTCTTTCTCACCTCTACAAAAATCTCATAGATATCGGTGATATCAAATCACCTTATTGAAAATTTTATTAACGACGGAACGGAAACGTCAAAACAAACATTTTATATATCAGACTTAAAACAAAAGAGAGACATGCTATGTTATAGGCATAATTAATATAAAGGCTATATACAGGACCACAGTTAGGTTCATTAATATTTGAATTAAAAATTAAGAATAAAAATTTCATGCAAACATAACCTAGATTTTAATTGAAATTTAATTTATTATTCTGAGATTACAAAACCATATATTACAATAAAATTACAATATTAATTTAATTGATATAATAATGTATCTCAAGGAGGGAATTCAACAATGTTGTTCTTCCATTCCCCCCTTGTATAATTTAAGCAAAATAACATTATGTATTGTGAGAGAACTTAATGATTATAATTATAATTTCTAATAAAAGTAAAGTTGAGTAAATATGAGAATAATAATAATAATAATAGTAATAATAATAATATCAGTATTGACTGATTGCGAAGTGGTACATCAACGACGATCTGCATTGTATTGCTTAATAAATGCTTTTTTGAATTGTTTAACTGATAATGTCTTGAAAGATGAAGGTACATTATTGTAAATTTTTGCGACATTGTAGCTAAATGATCTCTCGTAGAATGTAGTATTATGCTTGGGGATAGTCAACAGACCTCTATGTCGCACATTTATATTGTGTACATCTGTTCTATACCTTATCTTATTATATAGATAGGGTGGCTGCCTATTGATTATGATGTTATGATAGAACGTTGCAGTCTGTCTGTAACGCCGTTGTTTCATATTAAGCCATCCTGTCTCTACTAATTTTAAAGATATATGTGCAAACTCAGGAATTCCATATATAAAACGTAAACAAGAGTTTTGAACACGTTGTATACGCTGTGGCGTATCAAAGTCAAGACAAGGGCCATAGACAGGTATGCAATAATTAAACTGTGACAACACAAGCGATTCACTTAATAAAATCTTAGCGTTTTTGCTTAAGTAATCTTTATGCGGGTAAAGAAGTTTTAAATTGTAATAGGCTTTTTGTATATATTTATTGATTTGTTTTTTAAATCTAAACGTTTTATCAAGAACTAATCCCAAATTTTTGGCATTTTCGACTATTGGGATATCAGTATCTCCAATTTTTATGGGTGACAATTGGTAATTATTAATCGTTTTTCACAATAGTAAAATACAAGATTTAGATGGATTTAGAATTAGAGCATGATTAGTAGAGAACTCATTTATAGCTTGTAAATCATTATTCAGCGTATCAACGGCATTCCTTACATTATTTGAACTGAAGGAGTAGTATAATTGTGTATCATCAGCATACATGTGAATATGACAGGCCCCAACACAATCACAAAGACCTCTGGTATACAGGGTAAACAGCAGAGGACATTGTATGGAGCCTTGCGGCACCCCTCTTGTAACATCAACGGACGTAGATACCGCATTGGATGTCTTAACTCGTTGTGTTCTGTTGTAAAGATAATTTTGAATTAAACCGACTGCATCATCACTAAGACCTATGTGGTGCAATATACCAAGCAGCAAGTCATGATTTATTGTGTCAAACGCTTTGCTGAAGTCTAACAGAGCCAAAAATGTACTTTTTCCTTCATCTTGTGCTTTCAGAATGTCACCTGTTATCTTTAGCAAAGAGGTTGCACAGCTGTGCCCAGATCGAAACGCTGACTGACTGACAGGCAGCAAATTATTGCACTCTAAGTACTTTTTAATTTGTAAATTGATTATCTTTTCCATGATCTTTAAAAGTGTTGGTAAAATGCTAATCGGTCTGTAGTCCTTATATTCTACAGGTTGCTCGATCTTCGCTATTGGAGTTACAAGAGCCGACTTCCAGCTGTCGGGAAATATATTTTCTAAGAAGCAAGAGTTAATAATATGTACTAAGTATTGCAATATAAAGGGACAACATAACTTTATCATTGTGATATTTAATCCATCAGATCCTGTAGAAGTGCTTTTTAGTGAATCGATTGTTTTTGAAATTGTATTACTATCTATAAGATTGAATTTGAGAACGGCATTATTATGTAAATCATTATTTTTGTAGAAATTTAGTACGTGTTGAGGAACTGAAATTTGTGGGATACTATGCACAAAATAACTATTAAGTTCGTCAGCGCGACCAGTAAAGGAATTATTTATGTTATTTTTAGATACAAGATTTAGCGCTCTGAATTCCTTCCATAGTACTTTAGAATTTTTTGAATGATCAATTTTAAATTGTAGATGTGTCCTGTAATATTCCCACGCAGCTGTGGTTTTTATGTTTTTGTATTTTGTTTTGGCCTTATCCCTTAAGCTCATTAACAAACTAATATTATCAGTTAGCCAAGGCGGTCGTCTTTTTGTTATTTGGATAGTTTTCCACGGAGCATGTTTATTAAACAAATTTAATATCCTAGTACTTAAAATAATAACTTTTTGATTAATATCATTTTTATAAAATATATCGTCTAAAGAGAGTGATTGCAATTCAGTATAGAAGTTATCAAGGTTAAAGTTTTTGAAGTTCCTATAAGTATAATTAATAGGAGAACACGGCACTGTTTGACATAAAATTTCGCAGGCTGCTAAATCATGGTCTGAGAAATGACAGTTTACGACATGCTTTTTTTGAATAAGTGAAGGTTGAGAAGTGATAATAATATCTAATAAACGATCTTTTCTAGTGGGTTCCGTCATTATTTGACTAAAGTTTAACGATTCTAGCATATTATTAAAGTATTCCGTAGACGGATTGGCTGCCATTAGAAAATTCTATGTTTCTATCCCCTAAACATACAATATGGTCTGAATATGGTGTACACAACATAATGGAATTCTCAACTTCATCTATAAAATTCTTATAATTGTAAGTTGGAGGTCTATAAAACACTCCCAGTACAATACTTTTATTATTAATTTTAACTAATACCCATAACTGTTCGATTAAATCACTTGTGTTAATAATACATTTAAACATACTTTGTTTAATATAAAAAAGAACTCCACCCCCCTACTACCTCGATCACTACGTACCAATGTATAATTTTCAATATTGATTGCTATAGAAGGTACTTCCTCCGTTAACCAGGTCTCACATACGGCCAAAATTTCAAAATTTGATATTAAATCTCTGATTTCATTAATCTTCGGTAGTAATGAACATAAATTGATGTGTCCAATTCGCAAACAATCTTGTGACATGTAATTACCCTAAAAAGTAACAATAGTTAAAAATAATAGTAATTAATAGCTAAAAAAGAAGTTAAATCTTTAATAATAACAGAATAGTTATACTATTATGATTAGCAAAATAAGATTGATTATAATAGTTAAATTAAGATAAGATTAATTATTATACTGATGTATAATAATCTATGTATAATAAACTAAAATTTTGCAACTAAAATATTCTAATGCCAGTTAGACTGTGTTACCACATCCGTAAGAAACAGCATATAAATATATATAAAGGTTAAATATTAACTTTATATATCATATTATATATCAATTTTATTAATAAATGTAGAGATAAATATAAAAAATAAATGAGGAAATTTAGATTAAAATAGACAATAATTCTAGTAGTTTAATAGTTTAATAATATGGTTACTTAAAACTTAGATTAATAATTTATACTTAATGAAAGAAGTAAAAAACATGTACAGTAATTATAAGAAAAATAGGTAATATTCCAAAATATTTAAAGTAACATGTTGGCACAGTGCATGCCATTGAAATAGTAATTGATAACATAATCTGCATTATCTTTTGTGTTGCAGTATTTTCATTCCATGTGCGATAATTTTTGAAAACAGAAGAAAATACCTCAAGTTAAATTATACTAAATATTTAATTCTTTCATAGTTTTAATAACGATTTTCTTTCCCTTATTATTAACGTAAATTATTCCATCTCGGCTCCAAACCTGACCCATTCCATATCGTTTTACTGCTTCTTTATATATGGATAATCGTACGCGAGTTAAATCTTCTCTGATTGATACTCCAGTTCCTTTTAGTGCTTTTCTGCTTGTAATTATCTCGTTCCTCGTACGATAACTAACTAACTTTACAATTATGGGCCTGGGCTTTTTATTTTTGTTAAATTCGGGTTCCATTTTGCCTATACGATGAGATCTGCAAATTACACTTGTATCTAAATTTAAATTTAGTTTATTATTAAATAAATTGATTAACAGTTCATCCGTGCTTTCTCCAGTTGATTCAGGTAAACCAAAAACACGTAGGCAATTGCATCGTGAATATTGTTCTTGATTGTCAATATCTTCTTTAATTTTTTCCATTTTATCACCAATTTCAGTCACCTTTTTATCCAACTCAGCTATTTTCAAATTACAATTTTCTATTGCAGATTTCTTATGCATAATAAATAGATCACATCTTTAGAAAAAGGATATCAATTAGTTAGATTGCTTGATCATAAATATGTTTATGCAACCCAAGTTACACTTTGGGACGGTTTCCCCACTTCTTAGGAAGATGTAATTTCCTCATTCAAATTTACAGATTACGATGTTTAACGTTAGGTAAATTCTTCTATATTCCAGGAGACCTGCTCAGTTTCACGTTGTTAATTAACCGAAAACAGATAAATTAGGTCAATCTTATCATGACTTATATAATACAACTAATTTTTGAATTTGGTTATAAAATTTCTGACCATTCTAATTACTGAAGGTTTAAACGGTGTCGTTTTGTTACATTGTGACTCTTATTGACTCTTATCCTATTTTTCCTCACCATTGTTTTAATGTAAGTGCTTGGAGTACTGTATGCTAATTTAAGCTGGAACTTGCATATGCATTAATTGGTTTATTCATTGTAGTTCGTATTGTAAAAATTTATGTTTGTAGTAAATTGTAAAGATGCTCCTATGGAGGATTTATTTGTATTATTTATATTGTGTATTAGTTTGTAAAGGATGAACCTTGATTTGTTGGATTATATATGTATTTAGATCGTAACGAGATTTGTATATTGTCAATCGTTTTTCTTGTATACCTTCGTTACGATACATTTTTGGACATGGGATGTACAATACTTTCTTGATCCTTGTTTTAAGGGCTACAATCCTGTAATCATAGATTTAAGATTAGTGATGATCAAGAACAGCTGTGCGGGATTAGTGACGTCACCAAGCTTACTTGAGGTGCTTTTGTTTTAAAAAAATGTCATAGTCGGTTTTTGTTCTGGCATAAAGTATATAAGATGGAGCAAATTGTAACAAAGTCAGTCGACAAAACGTTCTAGGCAAAACCTATGCCCGACTTCGGATAATATCTGTAATTAATTTGAGGTTAGATACTTCAACCATATGTGTTTGACGTAAATGTCATGTATGAATAAAGTTTGATTCAAACTAAAGTGTTACCTGAACAATTTCAAGGATTAAAAGAAGATTTAATTATTGTGCAACAATTATATACAGTGAACGTGATTGTTTAAATAAATTCTGATTGAATTTATTTTTCTTCATCGATCTACATATCGATATTTTAAAAACAAGAAATCAGCTGACAGGTTCTGCCACAGTGTTACCACTAAAGGATTATTATATTAAAGGAAACTATTTTATAATATACCAGGTTGGTCATAATAAATGGTTTTTGTTAATCTCATTAATAATAAGTAATTTATAAAGTTCATCCTTAATAACATAAACTTATTTGGTTTAGTTTACTAGGTTCTTTTGAGAATTTTATTTGTGTTCAAGTAAATAAAACAATTTAAATTCTTTCATTTAAATTTATTTTTATTTGACAAACAGTTTTATTTATAAATGAATTTTGATTTGTGTTGGTCTGTTCAAATGAATGACCGTACTGGCCCTATGTCAGGCCATTACAACTATTACTAACATTTGAGCAAGCCTGAGAATTTATTTCTCAATTATTAATTGTATTAATTTGAATAACATTTTTTTTTACATTGACTTTTCATTGGAATTTTTATTTCGTTCTTTAAATAAAGTTTATGTGTTTTTAAATTTACATATGTGTTTAATTATTGCTAATACAAGCATCCAGTGTTCTTTTCCTTTAAATTCAGAGTTTAGCAGTGGTTGTCCAGCTTGCAGGAGCTTTAGTGTTTACAACATAAGTTTTTCTTCCTTGCCAGGCATAAGAATTAATAAGAGTCTCGTAATTCAAATAATTTATGCTTTACTGAGTAAACCTGAGTTATCTGAGTGGAATAAAGAAAAATATCTGTGGTGTATTCTCATTTCAATCCACCGTATATAATTTATGTTTATATTTGGAACGGTGGACATATTTTATTTTACTTTTACAGATCATCGCATGTATTTTATGCTTGCCCCGAACGTGACGCAATTTTTATTAGTTAAATACACCGCAATATTTAGCATGTACTTTCTTAGAAAAAAATTATTTAACTTAACTTTCAATGAAATTGTCCCTAAAAATGTGTACCTTGTATTATACGTATATTATACGTATCGCCCGAGAAAAACAAAAGTAATACTTAATGGTACTAAAATAACTCCAGTATGGAAACTTTTAAAATTAAATGTTAATATTTCAATGATGTTTTCCCCATCTATTTATTGTTAACACTACTAGTGGGTATTCCACACGATGTTTTGCCACGTGGGAAGATGTTCAGTTTCCCCAGCAGGGAAGCAGCTGGGGAAGATTTTCAATAAATTTGCTATTCCACATGAATTGTTTTAACCGCATTTTCTCTCCCATTTTCCTACAGCTCTTATTATTATTTTTAATATTTTATTTAGTAGGAGTATCCGCCTTAGTGAGTAGTAACAGCTTGGACGATCATTTCATGTTTCTATTTTTATAATCACTACTCTTGACTTTCCATAAGCACAGAAAACCTTTATACATTTCAATAACTTCAGTATAAGATTTTTAGAATAATAACGTGAATCAGACATCTTAATTATTATTAGTTTCTTTATCAACTCAATTGAAAAGATCTGTAAATGTATTTTAAAACCAATAACTTCGTTATAAACTAATATAAACTGTAAAACCAACAATTCGTTAGGTAACTTTGCTGGCTTCAAATGCGCATGTGCATAAGCATAAAACTCGTGGGGAAGATGTTTCTTGCTATTCCACATGAAAGTTTTTGGAAGTTGAGCGATAAACCGCGCGGTATTATCGGTCACGACCGATTCGCACGGGGATCCCCATCCTGGCCTGATGCTGGGGAAAACCATCAGTTTTTTGCTATTCCATACGACAGTTTCCCCGCCGTTTTGTCCTAAACGGGTAAGCTGCACGGCAAAACATCGTGTGGAATACCCACTTTAAGTGGGTATTCCACACGATGTTATGTATAAAGATTTTCTGTGCTTATGGAAAGTCAAGAGTAGTGATTATAAAAATAGAAACATTAAATGATCATCCGTTGATCATCCATGCTGTTACTACTCACTAAGGTGGATACTCCTACTAAACTAAATAGTTATTATAAAAATAATAATAAGAGCTGTAGGAAAATGGGAGAGAAAATGCGGCTAAAACAATTCACGTGGAATAGAAAATTTATTAAAAATTTTCCCCGGCTGCTCCCCTGCTGGGGAAACTGAACATCTTTTCACGTGACAAAACATCGTGTGGAATACCCACTTTAGAAGGTCTCCTTCAGAAAGCTGTGAAGACGTCGGAAATCGAAAACGATAGTTTCGTACTAAAGGTATATATCATAGGACTTCCATAAAGGGTAGCATAACCTCAAAATTAATTAGCACCTTAGACTGATGTAAACCTAAGTATTTGCACCAACCTGCCAAAACCTACATTAATCGACTTTGGATATCTTCAAACCACCCTGAAAAATGTTTCTGATGTATGCAAAGGTATTTCGTGGTATAAATTTATTGTGTAAACCAGTGGTGCAGCTGCAATTATTGACTGACAAGTTATTTTTTTCTGTTATTAGATGTAGGATTGCCAGATCTCCATATTTCTCTGACGGCCTACTTTAAAATTCCTAATGCGTCCTGGCAGAGTTTTAAATAAATGTTATCCATAGTTTATGCATTTCTGAATATAAGTGAAGGACATGATTCTTCAGTAAAAAATACATTTTCTCAATTTGTCTACTAGTTTCCAATTAGACATTGGATTAGATAATTTGGAATTTTCCATGGTGTATAGGTAGATAGAGTTATTGCCGATTTCGCTAATTTTAATAAGCAAACAGCAAAAATAATAATTAACAACCTTGGTAATGTAATGTCTAGCGTGCTGAACTTTCACCCAAGCGGCCCGAGATCGACTCCCGGTGCCGGCAGATCTGGTTAAGGTTTTCTGCAGTTTTCCTTAGCTGTGACACAAATGTGGTGGGATTTGCGCTGTTCAATCTGTATGTCGGCTGCAGCCGCATGTAGGGCCTACGTAATAATAATAATCGCCCCCTCTCTCCCGCACAAGCTCATAGCTTCTGGGGCCTGATTTCCAGGTTATGAGTTGTAGCAATTATTATTATTATTATAAACATGAAATGCTTACTTAACATTTCTTTAAGTTTAATTATTGAAAACATACACGATTAATTTGACACAGTTTCCTATGGCACAGACTGCCATAGAGTTGTAACTAGAGAGAGCTTTCGATGACACGATTCGAACCAATATCCGAAACCGAGTCAGAATACCCGACATCTGATCTTTATTACCTATCTACAGTTAATTCGGCATCTGATTCCCAAGTTTATTTGATGTTTGATTATTATTCGTTATTCGAAAAATCGTATTTGACAGTCATTTTATCCTATATCCAAATTTATTTTGAAATATGTTTTAGAAAGTAAAGTACATCAACGTCGTACTATTCTCGCACGTTACTTCTTATTAAAGCTTATTATTCAGCCAGCGGCTTGAACGCAATCGGAAACGGAATCTGAAAAATTGCAATAATCGATATTTTGTGGTGTACCGTAACTGGAATGCAAACCCCTATTTTTTCAAAGCAAGTGGCAAAAACAGAACCTAAACTATTATATTTTTACTACCCTGTACCGGAACCGTACCAAAATTACATTTGGGTCCACGTCTTTGATACAAAGGGCTCTAAATGCTACTTTTTTATAAAGCACTTGGTATAAAAAATATGAAGACTTCTACGACCTTCGTCGATCGGTAAGGAACTACTTCCGGGTTTGGACGGTGTCATATTGGAAATAATAGCAGAACTCGACATTTCCAACCCCCTATCTGTTTGTAAGAACGGCATTAGCCATTGGCGACGCTTTGGTTTAGGTTCTTCCACGTAGGCTGTCGACGTCGGTCGGCACCGTTCTCTGAGCGGCGCGTGGCCCATAATAAGCCCAATAAAAAATATCCTTATCTGCTTAATATCATTAATTAATCTTTCCGTAACCTTAACCTTAATGCTTTTTTAGCACCTATTATAGTTAGGCATCTGTATTTTTATGTTCACCTATAGGTTAGGGCCATTTGAGTGTAACTTCTGATTGGTTATGATTATAGATAAGAGTTTTATTTTATACTGATTTATTTAGTTCATATACAGAATTGATGATGCTTAAACAAATGATAATTAGTATTTTTTTAATAAACCTTCTTTACAGAATTCCTTACTTCTTACTTATTTAATTTAAATAAGCTTAGGATATTCTACGAATAGTCGAATATACGCGATCCGAAATTACCTGCTAATTTGATCAGAATCTGAATCTCAAGTCGGAACTGAATGCAGGTTTTGGATATGTTTTGTTTCGAATACTAACAATTCTAGCTCTTAAATAATTCGACCACAAGCGTTTATAGCCACACCAACCACTTCTAACGCAAGATTTTAGATTAGGATTCCATCCCTTCCGTTATAAATACCTGAATAAAAGTCCAAAACCGACGAGCGACGCCTACATAGATAAATAAAATACTTAATAAAGACCGAGAAATTTAGAAGATTTTTTCTAGTGGGATATTTTTCATTATTTTAGATCGTTTTTAATGTTAAATTGCTAAGAAACAACAAAAAGTAAAAAAATAGTTAAATTTTAAACTTACTAACCTATTAGATATAATATCTATATCTAATTATTAGTAGATCTAAATAAAATAGAAATATAAAATATTATACTAAGGCTCTATGGGTTTTTCATACTGATGTGGGTGTAACTGATATAACTAAAAGCCTCGTAGAGGGGGGTAGCTGTAAGGATTTAGAATATATTTTTCTTATCAACATTTTCTGCTTTCTGCTAGTTTTCGAGAAAATCGCATTTTAAATTTTAAGTATGCCCATTGTAGTCACAGTACATTAAAAAATACGAAACAAGCAAACAGAATTAAATTTTTTATAAAAATTTTTAAAAAACTTTATAATTCTATTTATTAATTACCAAACAATTGGGACCAAGAATGGTATTCGTGTGGCAATTTAACACATTTTATCAATCCTTATACTAGAAACATTAAATTATCATGCATCTACTCGTTTGAATTCAAAGCAATTGATATTGATATTTTATTACATAAATTAGAGATGATTGCAATAGGAAACCTTTTACTGGAATAGCTGCAATCTTATCTTAAAAATCGTAGACTGTTAAGATAAATGATGCAAGATCACAATTAATTAAGGTGTTATCAGATGTACCACTAGGATCCCACTTAGGACCAGTTCCGTTTTCAATCTGCATTAACGACATTAAAAATTGTTTTTATTGTTTGCCGATGATATTGCCGCTGAATTGAATTAAAAACAATAAAAACATTAGTAGTTTAAAGTTGCAATAGTTTTAATGTTATGAATGATCTTAATTTATTTATTTCTCGTTTTAGCCTGCAACAGTACTCCTACTATAAACATTTCAAAATTATTACCTCCCAAGACATGAGATATTTTTCAATTTTTTCTAAAGTTGAATAGAATATAAAAGCTTTATAATAAAATATAAAAATTGCTTGCACTAAAATTGTCGTAGCTCTTTGCATTCTACCCCAACGTATTTAATTGGACATATACATATCTGCGGATATGCATATTGCCTCCAACGATTTGGGTTCAAACCTTACCGCTCCACACCCCACGCCGCTGGATCTCGCTAAACGATTGCTACGCCACTGGTGTAAACTAACTAGATTAGTTATGCACTAGCGGATTAATTGTTCAAGTTTGGAAGCTTATCTACAACAAACACATTTCTTTTCATATAAGGTCATTCCATAAAGTAAAGGCAATTATCAAATTAGACAAGTTGATCAACAACATGCTCCGTATGTGCGCTGTTGTGATTGCCACTTAGGGTAGATATTTTGATGAAAGAAAAATTTAAAAAATCAAGACTGTATTTATTTGTTAACTAGCATAACCCCTGTTGAAAAATCAATAATAAAGAAAAAAGATTTATTCACAAAAGTTGAGCTGTTAACGCCACCGGAAATCTATGCATAGCACCATACCACCCCGCAACATTCGTAGGTGCACGCGCACCTAAACAATTACAATTAACTTATATCTTCGTAAAAGCTAGTAAAAAACGAGAATCAATGAATATATTTTAATACCGTTTCCACCATTCGATAGCTTGTTTCTTGGAGAATGTTTTTTTATATAAAGATTGTTCAGAGGGTCTTTCTAAAGGCGAATAATGAGCAAAATGTAAAAGAAATAATGAGGAACATTGGCAAAACAAATAAAATGCCTTACGCTGCGAAAACGGTAACAGATACAGGTAAACTGTAAGCGTACGAATTGTAGCTCTCAAAAAGACCTACCAAAAAGTCCGTTAGCATATATGTATCTTTTACAGGTTACTCACAATCAAGATTTTTCTAAAGATAATTTTTTCGGTAAACTATTTTCCCCCTGGTGTGTTGTTTTACTCCGGCCCTAGATGAAACATCTGTAATATCTGTATTCCTTTACCTTTAGAATTGCTTGAAGTAAAATATGAATATCATGAAAAGCTTTACGTGAGGTACCTATAAAAACATCACCCCCACGTACCTTCCCTTAGGAGGAAGTAGTTGAGATACGCTCAATCAGTGCGCAATTGCATAGCAATTGCTCCCAGTTACTCATTGCTTGAAGCGAGGTTGCCTATCCACCCTCTACTAGCTAACCAGGTTAGTAAATGTAATGATATTCATCATAAAATCAGTCATTACATCCATATTACCTCAAGAAGGCATTGCATGCTAAGGATTGCCATGACAACAGTAATCAACAACAAGTATAAATAAATATCTCATAGAAGTTACATGTGTTTTATTATCTTCTAGAAGAGATAACTCATAAGATAGTGTACAAGACCACATAAAAACCCTATATTACTACATTGGTCTTCAACTCATTACAGTACCGGAGCGATTAACTTAATACTTGCTTACCCGCCGGTACCCTACCCCCGTCCTTTTTCATACGACATCAAGTGCCTCGTCCAGCATTAGGACTATTCCCCCAACCTAGGTTAGGTACATCGGAACCCTCTAGCCCTCTTTCATGCCTTCATAAGTTCCTTCACCAAGCCTTAGTTGGGGCCACTGCCCGACCGAATTCAACCTCAGGTGTGGCAGGACTTGGTTTTTAAGCGGTTTTGCCACCCCGATCTCCCAGTTATACCCCTGGTGTGCCCCTGACAGAGCTTCGTTTCGAGACTACTTTATAGGGCCCATCAAAGTAGTGGTGGGTACCCGTTAAGGTGAAATTGTCGTGAACGTGAGAGACTATGTATCTTCCATCAACGTCCCTTAACTGCACAGCCAAAGTCGGACCCCCATGCTGTCATCTCCGAAACGCTACCTGGTGGCATGCAGTTTATCATAAGTAAGCGAGCGAACTCCCTGACGGAGATAAATTTCACTTGATTCTCCTCCATTCGTCTAGGTCAGGCAGCAGTATACTTACCTCATAAAAGACCCTGAGGTCAGGTAAGAATCAAACCACCCTTACCCTTTACTTACTCTTACCCCTACCCTTACCCTTTGGGGTAAGGCCCACCTGCCTGTAAAATTTCAACTTACTAAGTCGTCTAGTTTTCGAAATATTTTTCGGTGGACATTGGACATTGGAACTGGCTATTATTATACCTATATGTTAGATAATGTGTATGAGTATAGAACATGTTCATTTGCTTAAAGAAATCCATCTTAATTACAAACTTGTTATTTTTGTTCATTACTTTCCGAAAAATCCAAGTTAAAAAAACTTTATGAAATGACCTTGTAGAAAGAGATAGGTAGAGAAAGACATTTTATCTGTATAGTGCTGCAAAACCCAAAGCTGAAGCACTGAAGCAGAGTTTCTCATAACCACATTTAGATGTCTAAGCTATACTTAGATTAGGAAATTATTCAGTTTCAGAAATTGCCAAATATTAAGCAAAATTTATGTCATGGTAGCACGAATACTTTCAAAATTTTTGAATTATATATTTATTCTTATCTTACTGACA
The DNA here is from genome assembly GCA_929113105.1 of Agrypnus murinus. Classification (NCBI taxonomy): domain Eukaryota; kingdom Metazoa; phylum Arthropoda; class Insecta; order Coleoptera; family Elateridae; genus Agrypnus; species Agrypnus murinus. The sequence continues at coordinate 35,328,340 of OV816025.1, read as the reverse complement.
TATTGGATATGATTTTTAGTATCTTTTGCTACAAATAATGCATTTTTAATCGAAGAATGAACTTTGCATTAGTTTCACGACAACCATAGATGGTAGGCCATCATTCATAGCCTACTATCAAAACAATTGAATAAAGGAAATACTTTCCTCTTTCCTCCGACATGAACATGCCTAAACGATAGTGTTGTTTTTACATCTAATTAGCTACTTAAATGGTGACAACGTGATGTCATCTATCGAATTCCTTTATAAACCACATCCTCATAAACTTCCGCTTGTAAATTATGTCAGAAAATTAGTAAAATTGAGTTAAAGATATTCTGGCATATTTTCTGAAATGACATGTTTATAGTACATGAAACATTTATGTTTGCAGATGTTCATTTTCCTAGTTGCGTAAAGGTTGCGAATGATCATAAACAAGAATGCGTGCAATAAAATACAGAAACGAGTCCATTTTACAGTTGACGTCATTTATGGAAGCACGGCTGCTGGCTCGTGTTCTTCGACGAAACGTCCCGAAGGAAGAATATTATTACAAGGACACAATAAAAAGCTGTTTTATAATACCCAGAATGAATTGATTAGTTTATTTAATTAACAGCAAAGGCTAGACCGTATCATTTTACAGTTCTTTGATTCAATTATTGAATTATATCGCGCGAACTTTGTGTTGATGAATCATGACATGATGAGTTACTTTTAAATTGAGTTTATTGAAGTGTTAAAGCTTTTTATACTGTTCGTTTCTAAAGAAAAGTAGCAAAGTTTTTCATTGCGTCGTGGAAATTTTCATTATTTGAAAAAAGTTCGGTATTATTAATGTACACGTGTCAAGTCTTATTTAATAAAAAGTTTTTTTTGTGATTTAAATATAATGTAAGCAAAGACAGCTTAACACGGTAAATGAAGGTAATAAAAGCTCTACTAATGTTCTTATTGAAAGTTTGTTTTTTGCTTGTTCACGTAAAGGAAAATACGTGTTAATGTAAAAAGCTTTCAGTAAGAATATCTCGCAAACGAAGAAAGATACTGATCTTGTAAGAAACCGATTTGGTTGATATTCAGGATTACGATATAATCTCCTTCCTCTTCATTTTAAACATAGTCTTAAGAGAAACTTGAAACAAAGTCACAACCCACAACCAACCTTCGTTGATATTTTCCCGTCTTACCTGGTGAGAACAACCGAATCAATCGGAACGGAAAACTACACTCATCTCTACCACTTCATCATCTATGATCTACTTCTATCACTTTCGATATCGGCAATATCGGCAAGTCGAGTATAGAAAAATTTCAATCTAATCGACCAATCAACACCAAAAATAGAAGAGAAAACGCAAGAGGCAATTTTTGCTCAATAACCAATACTGTAAAACAAAGCCCCACGATTGGGTTAGCCAATTTGTAGCATACAAAACTACTGAAACAAAACAATGGTATCAAGAGTCTCACAACGGGACTGTCAATTTGTAATGTAGCTTTTTCTCCCGCTAAACAAATAAATACTCAAGAGCTACTGAACATAGATACTTATACTCGACTATTACTCATTAATCGTGCATCGGCTTAACTCGAACAACATTAGCAATGACTCGATCTCTATTAAAATTAATGTAGGACATAGGTTAACTAAAACTTTGTAAAAACATTACTGTGAAATGATTCAGCTTCAATTGCGCAAAAGCCGGATATCCTTGATTCATAGAGTACATTAGGATACAACATAACAAAACAAAGTATAAAATAATCAATACCATAACGTTTATTCATTTATAAATACGAAACAAAATGAATTATTATCAGTAATAAAATGGTCGTAACAGACAGCGTCGGACTGGCGAGTTTGGGGCCCACCGGGCAAACAGCGGAGGGGGCCCCACTTTTTTTTAGTAACTTGAAAATATGTCAAATCGCTTCAATAACGTAATAAATATTGCAACGGTTATTTTTGCAAAGAAGAAGTGCCAGGAAACAGAAGATGTGTGCTAGAGTGGCCAAAGAGTGCCGTGGGATACCAAAAATAGTAAAGACAAATGTAAAAAGAACGAAATTGTGGCATAAAGAAATGAAAAGAATTATAAAATACCTAAGTACAAAACAGGCTGGACATTACGAAAAATACAAAGAAAAGAAAAAAAGAGTCAAAAGTTGCAAGTTCAAAATAAGAAATATAGTAAGAACAAAAATGAAGAATCAAAGAATTTTACAACAGAAAAAGGAGTGAAGCAGGACTCAATAACAAATAGGGACAATAACAAATAGGGATAAATCAAGAATCTATGCAATGGACATGAGATTTTGAACGAAAATAGAGAACAAAACAAGAAGAGACAGAATTAGGAACGAAACCATCAGATAACAATTCAGAATCAAACCAATATATGAAAACAGCATTTACTGTCTCCAGCCTTACTTTGTGGAACTCCATAATCATGAAATATAATACAAATCAAAAGATTAATTAAAGTTTCACAAGTTTTTAATCAAATCTTAACCTTACAATTGTTTCGACACTAAATGTCATTATCAAAGGTAGATAAGATATAACTTAACGCTATAACTTAACACTTAACGATAGAAAGCATGGAATTAAGAAGAAGAACTAATGGTCTAATTCTTTGTAATTTGTATATTCTAAGTCTTGATAGAGAAAACAAATCGTTATCGAATGAATATGTAAAAAAATAAATTTGAGGACTGAATCCTATGAAGTTTTATTCAATTTCAACAACTATTACTAATTATTTTACTTTTAATTTAATTTTAATTTTTAACAGACAGTTATATTTTTGTATTCACGATGTCTGGCTATTCGTCAAAAGTTAATAAAACCTGAATTTTGCAAATTGCTCTTGGGTCTTGGGGGCCCACTTTTCGGTATCCAGGGGGGGCCCACCGGGCATTTGCCCGGTTGCCCGGCGGCCCAATCCGACACTGGTAACAGAAGACCTTTATACAGTTTTAGAATTCATGTTATAGTTTATAGCTCCACTAGATAATAAATATCCAATAAAAATAATAATGATTACACCATGATTCGTACAAATAAAGTTAATGTTTCTAGCAAATAGATTAAATTTCCGAAAGAATTTCCGAAATTATAAAAATTGGTAATTTCAATAACGTTATGTTGACAATAATAAATTATGAAAGCATAAAAGCTATTGTTCATTGAACTTGGAATATGAATGATTAACCACTTTTAAGTTATAAACAAAATTGTGGTAATAACGCACCTTGTAAATAGTTTATCATAATAAGTAAAACATGACTTTGTAAACATCCTCAAACTGGATACCTCGTCGAAATTAGCCTAATAGGTTTACCAGGTGCTGCTTCGAGGATGACTTGAGATTATGACAATCGCGTATTTCAAATATTCCAGCGTAGGTAACCAGAATTGTTGAACCAAGAGAAATGAATTGAAAATGATGTCACAACAGCCAAATTGACTAAAACCACTAAGATCATCTAATCTCCAAGTCCCGTAACTAGACGAGATGCTAAAAGGAACTTCGTATATATGACACACAAGTGTTACAGGACAAAGGAAGAATGCGGAGATTCCAGAAAAATAACAGTACCAGAAAACCTAAAGATAATAACTACGTTTTAGTAATGAAAGAAATAATTTAATAATCTGGTCATTACAGAGAGGGAACTATGTTAATAAAGCAAACGTACCTTTAATATTACAAGGGTTCCACTATTTCCAAACTAGGGGTTCCACTTTACGCATTTTATGCACACTAATTTTCCACATTAAAAGAGGGATTAACACAGGAAAACCAGCAATTTAACTCATCACACATACGTGTGGCACTACTCACAAAGGTTCAAGCAAGAATCGTAATCTAATACAGGACCCGTATGAATTCGAGCGGGACGGAAGTCACCAGACTACCCAAACTTTTCTCTGATAGGGTCATTGCAACTATGTCAGTTCTTTGTAGTTAAGTCGCTTGATCTAGGTGGTACTGTTTCAAATTTGAATTTGATCAAAATGGGAAATTTGTTAATTAAACCATAATACATGGAGTGTACCTAAGAATGGCAATAAAAAAAACATTATTATATCATATCATCATTATCATTATATCATTATCATATCAAAAACGTCATTAAACATGATTATAATTTATCTAGTAATTACTGCACACACCTTATTAAACAGGAGAAATTACCGTAAATTCAATTATTTTAACTGAAAATACATATTGACTAATGATATTGACTAGTAATGGGAATTAATATGAAACTACAGGAGTCGAGTATCATTTGCAATTCTATTAGCATAAAAGCATTTTACAATGAAACTTTAACCTGGAACCATCAAAAATATACCAAAAAAACAATAAATTAGAAAATACTTGCCCGTTACAAAAATTACTTGTACTATGTAATAGAAATTTTGTGTTCCCAATAACCCATTATCCCTCTCATATATCGACGGTAACTAGATGAGTTAAGGAAGAACGTAGATAACTACAAGTGTAAAACGCCATAGCAAGATGACGACGTCATTGTCATTAAGACTAGCTGGTTACTTAATGACCCATTTTCCTTGCCATCTTATGCTATCGCATCCAGAATAATTTTTCATGTTATTGTTCAATTGTGTTATTGTGTACCTATGGATTCTAATTTTCACAGATCAAAGTTAATCCTGACTGTACATAATATATTTCGGGACTTTCAGAGTCGTGTGACTGCTTGCCTCTTTGTGGACGAGACGGGGAGGACGGTCGCTACGTATTATTGACAACGATGTTGAAATCAAAACATAAAATGCCACAGGATTATATTTAGGCAGCATGAAAAGGCAATTACAACATTTAGTCACTTACTTTTCACATGAGAATGAACAGTACTTACGGGATGGGATTGGAAAACTCCCATGATATCCCTTGCTGCTTGTTGCTGTGGGCGATTGTAATATTCGGTGCACACTATCGCAATGATAGCGACCTGAAGCAGAGCTCACTAGCAGACTATTGAAGAACTAGGTATAACACCGTCAATATTAGCGTTGATATCGGCCGAGACTACAGGTGTCGCTTTATCTATAGTCACCCAGGTCGAGATCAACTTAAAGCCAAGCCGGACTTTCAGTTTCTAAACAGAAAGTAGCTTTAATTTCATTAATCTCCATTGTGCTCAACCCAGATTACAACAACCGTTATTGCCCATAACAGGATTACATATTGCCCATTATAATAGTGGCTTTACCTGTCGGTAAGCAAAAATGATAATAAGGTCTATATGAAAGGCCTAATTACCACATCACAATCAAACAAACAATACATGAATATTAGAATACCAAATCTTCTTCTTTGGTATCTTTAACATATCCTACTCTTTCCGCAAGGGTCATTTTACGTATCGATATTTGTTTCCTACTACTTGGGGGTGGGGTGACAGAACACTTTAAGACGTAAGGCCAGATAGGTTACTAGTACATGGGATACATTGGAGTTTTTACATGAAGTTCCGCTAAGAATTACATCAAGAAAATAAATGTTCCATCTCATTAGCATGAGAAATTAGTTATTAGAAATTAGTTATTGATTAGTATCAGAAACATTTTGAGATATCAAGACCTCGTTTATACAAGATTTTCCACAGAGGTGGTCACAACTTTCAAACGTGTTCCCGTTTTATAATTTTAAGTATCGGAAGGTTATTTCGTTCGGCCGGCAGTCCTTTATGACTTGCTTCACGACTACTTAGCAGCATACACCGTTTGTCGCTCGCGGATTGAGCATCCTAAATTCTACCTACGAACATCTGTTGAATCAGATGGTGAATAGCCAAGTCTATCCGATACAAAACATCCGGTCTTGATATATTCAAAAAAGTTTATAATCAATTGTTTTTCCTTACATTTTTCACAACTTTTACTTTTTATTACACACCCATCTAGATCAAATTGGTTCTATTTCTTACAAAAGACTTACCAAGACTTACAAATTTACCAACCGCAATAGAACATAATTTATAATATTCTGTGATAGTTTCATTCCTGTTATATTAATCTTTACCAACTTGAGGAGGAACATAAACTCTATGAATGCTAGAGAAATTTTCTCTATTGGATTGAGACATTCTAGAACGATGATTGTAGATGGCATTCAATCGAGATAGGGGACTAAAGTCATATTTTCACTGTTTCGAATACTAACCTAAAAACCCTAAAAAAATTTTAAAACGTAAGGAAACGAAATATCGAGTTCAGATTTTTATTTACCGACTCATTTTCTTGGTGCTATTCGTTTTTTTGGGCCATTAGTTTTCACGTCTTGTAGGGATTTTGTGCAATATGGTTTGACAGAACTTCATTATACATTTACATGGTTTTAATTTTGTCTCTTAACGTTTTTTACTTATCTCTGTCGTCTTCGAGATGTACAAAAAAGAATTTACCGGAATCTTTCAAGTTTATAAGTACAATCAAAACTAGAAAAAATGAAACGCGTTCTTGAACACACCTGTATCAATTTTCTGTCATATTTCAAATATTTTAGTTGTAAGAATCAGGCTTCGTAACTGATTTTATTTTTACTAATAAGTATGTTTAGGCAGCTGATATGGTCAATTGCAAAAAGTAATTAGTGCCAACTAAACCAGTAATTACACAACTAAAAACAAGCCGTTCCAAAATGTGGACCAGTTTTTTCTGCTCTCCATGGCACGTCTTTTATATGAAGTTGGCGAAGTCTATAAACCACGCTATCCACCGTTTGATAGATCTTGGTGGGAAAATTTAACTAACGTAAGAGAAGAGACGTCCTACAATCTCTTATCTATTATCTATCTATCTAGCTATCTATAGGGGTAGGCGAAGCAGACCACACGGCGCCTGCCCCTAGAACTGGTCGGATCTTTCCTATCCCAGGCTTGTCAGGGTAACGGTCATTAAGTAAAAAAGGCTTTTAGGTCCCCTGCCTAGGCCTTCCAGGATAAAATGTGTGGGAGGGATGCGTGAAGACGCTCCCAACGATTACTCATAAACGTTGCAGAGGAAGCTCTGCTAACATGAGTATCGGTGTGGATGGATTCGATTCTTACCCTTAAGGTCTCTTACGGTGCCAAGTAACCCGCTGTTTGACTGCATCCTAAGGAGTTGAGAATTGAAGTGAAGTTTATCCCGAATAAATCTGGGACAAGGTACTGAGTTCAGGAAGCCATTCTGTTCGTCCTATGACTTGTGACTAGTCCTGGTCCTATGATCCGAAGAGGCTCTAGAACGACTCTTCAGGCCCGTACTCTTCAATGGAATGAAGCGAGAAGAATACATAGCCGCTCACTCCTAAGAACACTACACCTGAAAGGGTACACACCCGGGGTCTATAACGTGTAGACTTGAAAACGAAGCTCTGTCGAGGACACACCAGGCCTATAATCTGGTAGATCGGGGTGGCAAAACCATAAAAAAAAACAAGTCCAGCCACAACTGAGGTTGAATTCGATCGGGCAGTGGTCCCCAACTCTGGAAGTTGGGGAAAAGTCCAAAGCTGGACGAGGTACCATTTCTTGGGAGAAGGTGCCGACGGGTGGCTGGATAGCTAGTAGAGGATGGATAGTAACCTCGCTCCCACCAGTGAGTTACTGGTAGCACTGCCTTAGAAAATGCGCGCTAATTGAGCGTAACTCAATTCATGTCTAACGGACGGGAAGGAACACCCGAACGTTCATACGTAAACCATATTACATTAGTATCAAATACGGCCTATTTTAAAATTTTAAGGATAACAATTAATTAAAACAATAGGCTATAAGTTACTGTTAGAGTGAACTCATGCGTTTGAACAGTCGTTTCCTGCAGCTAAGTAGAGCGGTAAAATTCATTCGATAGAACAGTTCATCATCATCATCATCGTATCACCTGCTACAAAAGGTCTCCCAAAACTTGGTTTTCAGGGAAGCATTCAGAATAGATATCTTTCGGTGGCATTTCTCAGATGTGTTTTCATTTCTTGGTTCAAATACCCTATTTACAAGGGATTGTGTCGTTCAGAGGTCTTGAAAGGGATGCTGAGAAAATTTGAAAAATTGTCTTAGTTTCTTGAGTATGATTATGAACTATGTATTCTCTACAACGTAATAATATGTTTTAACCTGAAAATGTTATATCTGTTCGAACTCTGAATCTATTAGAGATTACTCGTTTTTCAAACCACTCAGTTTAATAGAGGTATCCGTAGAAAAGATAAGCTTCTTTAGAATATAGATCAAGCTCCTAAGCAAAATGTAGCAACAAAGAGAGTAGGAAGGTACGGTAACTCAACATGCGAACTTTCCTTTTTTAATATAATAGTCTTTATGATCGGCAGATATTAAAGAAAATATTGCGAAGGATGGTACCTATCCAAATCGACCCTTTTTAAAAAAATGGGCATGGCTTATTACAAGTTCTTTAATTAAATAATTGAAGTAAATAAACCTACACAAATGTAAACTGCATTACTTTGGAATTTTTGGCAGTCATTTTTTCCAAATATAGATATCTGCAAAACTCAAGTAGAAAGCAGAATATGCACAACCCGAAAGCTCAGTTATTATCACACAAATGTAAACTGCATTACTTTGGAATTTTTGGCAGTCATTTTTTCCAAATATAGATATCTGCAAAACTCAAGTAGAAAGCAGAATATGCACAACCCGAAAGCTCAGTTATTATCAATGCGTTGAAAATGGAGAGTTGTACTAAAAGTGAAATTTATTCATTCAGAAAAGTATCTTTCTACTAGTAAACACTCTTCAGATTCTCTACTTCTTTTATGGCCTGTCATTGTTTTTAAAGTAAATTCAATTTATGAGCAAATTGTCCGGCTAGTATATTTTCTAACAAAAAGTTTTCTGCCAATTTCTTTTATTTCATTCCACTTTCAATAAATAAACCATAAACTTGGCGAATGTTCAAATAATATTCCTCTTATCTAGTTTAGCTATCTTATTATTGCAGGTAGACGAAGACACGTGTATCTCTTGTAGAAGAAAGCAGGAACAGACGCGTCTGTGGTTTGCAGAACGACGCCCGCGACGTTTTCTAAAAATAGCTTCTGATGATCAGAGCGTCGCTCCCTCTAGAAAAAGAAGGTCTTCGGTAAAAAAGGGGACGGACTAAAAACAAGTTACATTAGAGCAAGATGGGAGCTTTAAAACTTGAAATTTAAACAGAAAATCGAAACATTTATATGGGAAGTATAGGAAGAGAAAAACTTGTAACTTTTTCTGTGCATGTTATTGATGTTGGTTTTTTAGTCTTTAACCCATTTGTTATCGAATCAGAGACATTGATGGTATTAAAATTAGTCCTATAAGTTTCTCAATTGCGACGGGGAAGGACGTATTTCTTTTGAATATCGAGTTTTTCATTCGTTTGAAATTATTCTGGAGAGACAATTTACAAGCGCTTTAAGAATACTTACTTCCAGCGTCGTCGGCTCTAAATCTCCTGGGTATCCTTTTAACTTAAATTCCCTATTGCATTTAAATTGAAAACACAGAAAATCATCGTTTGAGTAATATTATTTTGGCAACAAAAGATCGTTAAGCGACTCTCACACTGGAGCAATCAACAACTAACAAGTGGCAACACGCAATATTAATTCTATCGAGTTGTTTACATTGAATTTAATCAAAAGTCTCACACTGGAGCAACTGGGCAACATTTGTGTAGAAGCGATAACAAGTTGCCCCAGTCTGAGGCTTCTGATTAAGTGCTGCCAGTTGCTAGTTGCTGATTGCTTATTGCTTCAGTGTGAGAGCCGCCTTACAGTATATACAGCTCAAATACAAGCAACCGCGGTTAACGAATAATCTTTTTTGACTGAATTGTAGCAATTCAATTTTACCTCCACAATGGGATGGAGGAGTTATATTTCTGTAAAACATTAGGTCAGTACTCTAAGAGTTTTCTTCCTGGTATCAAAACCTCCTAATCTCAAATTTGTCGGCACTTTTTTATAACTAGATCACTTTTTTAAATTTTTTTTTAAAACTGTCTGTTGTAACTTATTAAAAACTCACAAACGAAACAACGTCCCGCGATTGGGCGCCAATTGTAACTTTTCGTTTTTTCACACAAGATAAACAATAAAAACTATAAAATTATTCATACTTACTTTATCATACAATACTCAGAAACCACAGCTTGAGATTTAGCTCTCTCTTACAAATTTAGTATTCAGGTCGTAGGTATTGGTTCCACAGTTGTATAAATTGTGAAAAGGAGTAGATAAAGGTTTCAGAACACAAATAATAACTCAAAAAGGGCGCCATCTGATTATGAAGCTTAAACGTGTTTATTAGTATAAATAACCAATGATGTTACTTAAATAAGCTTAAAAAAATATTAAATTCACTAACCAGAAAATGAATTAAATATTAGATTGAAAACAAAAAGATTTTGTTTATGTTTTAAAATTTGGAATAAAAATGAAATAAAATGTTCATAATTATATGGTTCCGTTTTTAGATCTTTAGTATAAACTGAAAACATTTATTAAACAATAAGAAAATAGATAAAAAAATAACAAAGCACTTGAATAATAAAACACACACGACATAGGTTTATTACAAGTAAAATCAATATTCATTTAATAACGATTAACCTCTCTAAGATAATTACACCAAAATAACTCAAAACAGATTTACATAAAACCTTTTAATCAGCAAAAGTAACCAAGAAATTTATTAGATTGGTCAAATAGAATTATTCAGCAAAATTTATTTATTTATTAAAATTATGTAAACTTGACTTCGTCGAAAAAATCAACAAACAAATATCTAAAGGATATTATGCAAATTAGATTAGTCTAAATATTATCAGCATTGATTATTTTAAAATTCTTTAACATTAAAGACTTGAATTTCCTAAATGCTATAGAGAGCTCTCTTCCTAATAAAAAATTACAAAGTTCCTTGTATAAAGGATTCTTAAACTAAACTGCAATAATAAACAATTTCTTATAAAGTACAATACCTTTCGTTTTTATCCAACTAAACTCGTAGAAGAGAAACAAAAACAATCCATTAGAAATTGGAAAATGGCCTCTATTTCGGAAGATCGTTGTTAACATTAACGTGGTCTCGAAGAGTTGATTTTCAGTAGCAGAATTCAAGGATGAGATTCAATTTAATTACTGTCATTTGCGCATATGATTTCACAAATAAGTTGGATCGAGCACACATTAAACAATCCAAGATTTTAAAATGTTTATAAGTTATAACGTATTCACTTTTATTCACGAAATAAAACGGTAATGTTTCTCAGAAGTTTAAATAATCTTAATCACAAGTAGCACTTAATGCGTTTACATTCTTTGCGCGAAGTTCTAATTTACTGTGTTAATTTATAGGAGAACGAGAATCTGTCTTTAAATTCTGGATCAAATTTAAGTGGTTTTTCTTTATGATAAACTGCACTAGTCTTAAAACCAAACAAAACGAAATAATTGTTTTTAATAGTTCTTCAACATAAAATGAACCACTATTGTTTATTCGCGATACAAAATTATAAATCTTTCAAACACGATTTAACGAGACGTAAATCCTTTCAAAACTTGCACTTTGCAACAAAATAACACGAAGACTGTACTGCACTGTATTTAGAATTTATTTTAATTCTGAAGGATTAATAAACTGTAATTCGATAACATTGATTCAAAATCAACCACTATTTATCGGAACTCAATCGAAAGACGTCCACACTCTATGCTTGAGCGGGAGATTCTCTTTAATTATTTATACAAGAACGAGAATTCAATAATATCGACCTTCATTACTGGAAGATCAAACGAGAGTCGTCTGCCATGAGGCACAGGCCGGAAGCAAGTAAGTGACGCGACGCTACAACACCAATCTCCGCGTTCTTATTTCCGCGTAGGAATATCAGCCAATAGCGAGGTCTCACTCACGAACAGTATTGATTTTTTCTAAGTACCCAATCAACAACGAGTCGCGTGTTTTGGCTTAACGAACCAGGGCACAGCAACTAAAAAGCAAGTATTGATTTTTCCTCTAAAACTGCGAACGCCTTGAATCATTTTTTTTAAACGCTTATATTTTAAAAAGAATGCAAATTTGCAGAACCGAACTTAAGATTTTTGTAAATATAAATATAAAATTCTACATACTTGAGGCCGATAGAAAATGTACCGTTACACTGTATGATAGCAGCAACATTTCAAAAGTCTTGTTTCATCTAAGAATTGAATGTAATGTTGTAACTGCAAACAGTTTTCGTCGCTGACGCATATAGGTCACAATCGATGTTAAAAGTCAAAAATTTGTCTATTTTTGATCGTGTAATGTGATATCTCATTATTCTCAGTTTTCGTCCTGTACACCTGCTGAACACCTATCACAAGCATCTTCCTTAGAAATGTTAATTAATAATGACTTGCTTCGCTTTAAGTTAATTTATTTACACAAAAAATTGACATTTCTTGTATGCTAGTGTTATCCTTTACTGTTGTTCAAACTTTGGTACATATTTGTGACAGTACCATTGAATTCATTCCTCTTATCTAAAGGTCTGTTCACAAAATATAGACCAAAGTTAGAACAACAGTTGAGGATAGCATTAAGGATTCTTGATTAAATAATCGACGATCTGTTGTATGGTTTCCAGTTGGAGACCAGGTGACCATTTCGTTAATTACGAACTAAATACCAATAATTTTGTCGATAGATTTTATCGGCGTCTAGTGGGAAGGTGTTGTACCTTTGACCAATATTGACATTTTGAATTTTCTACCGTACATTATTTCTTCAAATAACTTCTATTTATGCTCATTATGTTATTTAAAACCTCTCTTACATTCAGAATTTTTTTACAATTTTTATTTAGATTCAAAGTACCTTTATGATGCACTTAAAAGATATGTCTATTTTGGTCAGAGGTACAACATGGGGTTGTTCCTTTGTCCACAGGATGTTGTACCTTTGCCCTCTTCTGCTTAGATGTACAACCACGTGTTATACCACTCACTGGCTTGTTAAAAATAACAAAAAGCAACAAGGCTGATGAAAAAAGAAATTTTACAAAACGAATAATAATTGTACAAAATGTTTAATTATCGTTAACACTATTCAATATCATACGCAGACAAATTTACTCCAAATGATAAATACTGTGACTGTCGGGCAGTCTCTTCAGATCTTGATGGCGGGGGAAGCTTTAGTGTAATATCATTGAATTCTATATCATATACTTTTTCGTCTTCAAAATAGTATATTGTACAACTAGTGATACAATGACGATGTTTGTAATACGAGTATAAGGTTGCTTAACGAGCCGCGAAGCGGCGAGTTAAGCTATATACGAGTATTATAAAAAGGAATTGTAACACGTGTTTTACATACTACTTTGTCTATTTCGCCTTAATTTACAATTTACTTTAAAGAAATGGGAAAATGTACACGCGGGTATTTTTGATGTGGTAATGTTGGTAATAACTGATAACGCATACAATGACATCCACTGTCATTTTGAAAAAATCACGTAGGCAGGGAAAAATTCAAGTTTAAAAAAAGGTGACAGCTTAGTTGTTTCTTCTGATATAAGATAAAAATGTATTTTTATTATAAATAATTATTTTGATAAGACAATCATGTACTCAATCAAGGTTTTACTGTTTCTATTACAATAAACATTTTAATACATCAAAACTGCTTAACATACAACAATAGAAAATAACTAACCTAACCTCTAAATCTAAACAATGAAAATGAAATTTGAGTAGGGACAGACACGGGATTCACGACCATCAACTTGATCCGGAAAACCAACAAGCTTTTCAGCGCATTTTCGTAGGAAATCCGCTATTAACCGCGCTTTGTTTTAATTCAAAGCTTCTTAAAATGAAATATGTTTCATTATTCTCGCTGTTATTTCTGAGCATCATAACATTCAAATTTTCAAAACGGCGCCAGTTAATGAATACTTATTAGTACCTATCACGGGAAAGTGCTTTTCTTTTGGATAATGTGCCCCCAAAATACTTCTGCGGGTTGGTTGTCGAGCATTATTCCTTTCCTTTTTATATTCTTCCTAACACCTTGGTTATGTTCCCATTAGTAGGTAAAAACTGAAAAAAATATTTGATGAAATGGAGGTGTACATCATTCAACTCAATTAAACTTACCTCAATATCGACAAGCGATATACGTTTTGGCTTTTTAATCTAATTTTGATCTTGAAATCAGAATATAGCTGTGTTATTGCTTATTACGCAATTACGTCTGACACTGGACTTCGTTGACAGAATGACATGACAGAGTAGGCTGGCAGCAAAATTTACTTACTACTGCCAGCCTTACAAATAAAAAAATCACTACTTTCAGTTGCACAAAGTAGCACTTTGTGTAACTGTTTTTCGCAAAAACAGTGTCACAAAGTAATCTTTGTATACACGAAATAGACAAATATATTTGTCTATTTCGCGTATACAAAGGTTACTTTGTGACACTGTTTTTGAGAAAAACAGTTACACAAAGTGCTACTTTGTGCAACTGGAAGTAGTGATTTTTTTATTTGTAAGGCAGTAAGTAAATTTTGCTGCCAGCCTAATCTTTCAATCTGTCTGTGATAGGTACTAATAAGTATTCATTAACTGGCGCCGTTTTGAAAATTTGTATGTTATGATGCTCAGAAATAACAGCGAGAATAATGAAACATACTTATTTTTATTATAAATAATTATTTTGATAAGACAATCGTGTACTCAATCAAGGTTTTACTGTTTCTATTACAATAAACATTTTTTATCTTATATCAGAAGAAACAACTTAAATGTCACCTTTTTTTAAACTTGAATTTTTTCCTGCCTACGTGATTTTTTCAAAATGACAGTGGATGTCATTGTATGCGTTATCAGTTATTACCAACATTACCACATCAAAAATACCCGCGTGTACATTTTCCCATTTCTTTAAAGTAAATTGTAAATTAAGGCGAAATAGACAAAGTAGTATGTAAAACACGTGTTACAATTCCTTTTTGTAAATACTCGTATATTGCTTAACTCGCCGCCTCGCGGCTCGTTAAGCAAACTTATACTCGTATTACAAACATCGTCATTGTAACACTAGTTGTACAATATACTATTATCTAAACTCTTATTTAGTTTTCTCGAATATTTTATTTTTAAATTACTATTGTCTTCAATTTCTTGAACTTCAGCCACATAATATTTGATTGATCGCTTACGACATAGTTTCACTAAAATGAAATTTTCTTTCTCGATTTCTTCATTTTCGAAATTTTGTTGTTCCTGAATTTCTGTTATCTCTTCAGCAAAGTCAAAGTCACTTTCGTCCGAGAACCTAGCTGGGATTTGGTGATCATCTGAATCACTATCTGATTCAAATAAGGTTCTTTTAGCTTTAATTTTTTGCCGCTTTTTAGTTTTTGAAGGTTTATTCTTCTTTTTCTTTATTTCCTCCAGTGCTTGTTTTTCAGGAGTGTGTGAGAATTCTTGATTTCCCTTTAGGTCTACCTTTACCTTTTACTTCCTTTCTCGGATTTGCCTTGGGATGTGGGCGAATTGCTTCAGGGGTAACAATTCTTGAAGTTGATCGAGCATGTTCATGCTCAACATTTGCAATAGTTTGGAAAATATTTTCGGCCAGTTGTTTATTTGATTTTGCAGGATCATTTGAATGTGTTGGTTCTTGATCTTCTAAAATAGACCGATCTGTAACCGTCGCTGCCATAAATTCCTCGTCAGAGAAGATGTTTTCATTTAAAGGAACAAACTCAGAGACGTTGAAACCTTTAATGATATTTAGGGGTACAAAAGCTCTGGGGTAAGCTGAGCCTACTAACATAGCAATTTCATAAATTGTGACTGGTTTGCCTGCATTTCCCGGAGATAGCATCCAATTGTTTACTGCTTCATTATAGTAGGTCTTAAAGGGACCAAAAACTCCTCGGTCAAGGGGCCATTTTGTGAGATGTGTTGGGGTGAAAGGTCATCAAGATGACACCAGATGTTTTAGCCAAGTCAATGACCGGGATAGATACATGGCTTTCGTAGTTGTCAAAAAGTAACAGAACTGGGTGATCAATTGTAGGGCGGGTGTGCTTAATAAAGTGCTTCATAAATTCTAAGAAAATAGTCTCATTTGAACATCCGGATGGGTTGGCCGCTCCAACAGCCCCAACTGGTGCACCAATCATCATATGTGATTTTAGGTTCACCCGAGGGAAAATAAGCATAGGTGGAATACTATTCCCCGCTGTACTCACAGCAGCAATCATGGTAACATTTGCACCACGCTCTCCTGATGTCATACTGCCAATTTATTTTTTTCCTTTTGTGGCCAAAACCTTTGCTGAATTATGGACTGTTGAAATGCCAGTCTCGTCACAGTTCCAAATCTCGCCAGGCTCAAGGTGATATTTTTCTAAAAGATTTTTGTAATTTTTAAAAACCATGGCAACAGTTTCTCGGTTAAACGCTGTTGCTCTGGCAAGACTGGTTGCTTCAGGTTTCCTCAGGGATAACTGGTCGTTATGTTTTTTCCGAAAATCTCGAAGCCATTGCCTTTCGGCGGATCTCGTGATTTCCCATGTTGGGTCAATTGTTTTACCATTCTGTACAGCATATTCATATGCCAAACAGCGGACCTGTCTTGTAGTTAGACCGTAATGCATGTTGGCTGCATCTTTTAAATATTTTACCAGCAATTGCTCCTCTTCTCCGGAAAATACCTCTTTAGGTGACTTTGGTGAATAAAAATAATTTCTGTTACCTGATTTTTTGTATTGCTGTAATTGATAAATTAAGGTTGATTTTTTTACTTCAAAGTGTTTGGTGGCTGCACCAATTGTCATGCTCTCTTCTAAAACAGATTTCACTGCACGCTCCATATTATCTTTAGAGATTTTATTTCTTTTATTTCCCGTTTTGCTTCTTGGCATCTTGAAGCTAGAAATGAAAAAATAGTAGGAAAATTAAATTGAGTGTCAAACAAACAAATAAAAAATCGACATTGGGCTCTGTTTATATTTATAAAATTGTGTAATTGATCTTCCTAATAAATAAATTTAAAAAAATTGGAAATAATATTGAACGTTTTGTAAGATAATACTGTTTAACATTATAAGTTGAGATTCAGTAATAACGTTTAACCAGGGTGGGTTCATAGATCCTTCTGTGGTTTGAAGATGACAAATTTGATAGTAGATAGTTACATTTGAAATTTTGTACAATTAGTTACTTAATAAAATGATGACCGAGAAACCTAATCATAGTAAGTATTGTACCTTTGACCGATCAAAGGAACAACCTTTGTTGTTGGTCAAAGGTACAAGCACATGGCTTTTACAACAAAATGGCGTTTTACTACTTTCAGATTATGTGTATAGACTGCACATGGTACATGCTCTTGCAACACTAATTTATCAACAACTCTACATGTTCAGGGTTTAAATACAATCATTAGTGAAGATTTTATGAGATATGAAAAATGAAGCAAATACTTACTTTTGGTAGGACGAAAATTGTTTTATTTTTTCTCTTGCAGACAATAAACACAATCATGATAAACACAAGGCAAATAACACCTTTGGTAACTGAACTGCCAACACCATATTTTTAATTGAATTAACTCTCACCAGGTTACGCGAAAGAGCAGAGTGGTCAAAGGTACACGACCTTCCCCTATCTACATGATGTATGCTTTAAAAGTCCTGTGCACCTGACATTTCTTAAACGTCTAGAAATTGGACTTTTTTATAACAGTATGATTTATTTCATCAGGAAGCCCATCTCAACAGTCTTTTCATCCATTCCAGACCGTAGTCTAGATTAGAATTAGGTTGGAGTAGAATTAGAAATCCCTTGGTAATTTGGTCATTTATTTAGGTAAAGTGTTGTAAAACTCAAGTCACGGCTTTTATTTTGGTGTATTCTTTGATTTTAATTTACAAGGAGTGCTGCATCGTAAGAATAATTTGCCAAGGTAGGCTTTAACCTACTTATCCTATTCTAAATCTGACCTTGCGTCATACCCAAACACCTTTACACTCAAAAAGTAAACCATCCTTTTACAATATTTCATAATGGTATAATGACGAGTGCATACAAGTCCCAACCCTCGGATAGCAAGAGAGTGGTGTCAAGAGTTAATAATAGAATAGTGAGCGGAGTCACATCTTTGGAACACTAGACATGTGCGAGGTACAGAACATGACCAGGAAATCTTATCGACTGAACCTTACCCTATATATAATGCAAGCGCCAACGAAAGCCAAACTTTAAAAACCAAATCAGTCCTATCGTTACTCAACCTAATCTAACCTAACTTAGCATAGCCTAAATTAGCTCGGTCTGGCCCAGCCTAGTCTAGCCTAGCTACTAGTATACTAATAGTCAATACTACAATCAAAGCCCCCCCCTCCATGTGTGAATTGCCGAAGCTGAGATCTTCCCACTCACTCGCTCAATCCAGATGCTATTTGGAAGTAGATACGACGCCGTCTTTTCGTCAGAAAAACATTTATATAAAGATATGTACATATATATCGATGAAGATACCTAGATAAACAGCTCCAAAGTTGATAAAACTATGACGAACATTGCACTATGTATTAAACGAACTAATAGTTTGTATAGGGTGTCTCGTGTAATATGACCTGTTAAAGAGCTTAAATTTCTTTAAATAAACCTCTTAAAGAGCTTAAATGCAGCAATTGATTAGGGTTGCGAACAGTTTTCATTCTTACTAATAAGTTCATAACTTCTTATTTAACTGCACTTTTAGCGATAAAATGTAGTTTCGCATCTGTTGCAGTGTTGCCAGATGTTCATTGCTTTTTCCATCTCATAATACCAACTTTTTCTTTCTTGAACGCTTATTTGTAATGTTATTATATTATCTCACTTTCTGACTTATTCTCTAGAATTCTTAGTGGCATTTTGTCTTACTCGTTTAGTGAAATAATAATAATGAATGTATAGCCAGCCTTGGTGGATTAGTGGTTTGCATGTTTGCGTCATAATCCAAGGATCGCAGGTTCGATCCACGGCCGAGCTGGTAATTCTTCATAGCGGAGAAAAATTAAAAACATGCCTTCTTTTTGGATAGGAAGTAAAACTGTAGGTCCCGTGTCAATGCGATGTTTGGCACGTTAAAAATCCCTACTGGGGGTGGAATTCCCCCAGATTCGGCTAAATTCTAGTAGGGTCGGCCAAACGATCATAGCAGTCGGTGCCATGAGGTACGAAGGATGCTCCGCCATCCTGATTCCTCGCCCAAAAAAAACAAAAACAATGAACGTATAATATGTATATACGAGCCCTGTCTGACATGAATTGGAACTCGTATGTTTTTTTAAGTAATTATTATTATTTAACAAATAATTATCAGTAACTGAACGATTATGTCATTGATTGTGCATGGTATTAGCAACAAATAAATCACTTTAATTCAAGATGAAATATAAAATGTTAAACACACATTAAAAACGACAATTATTCCTTTGTCCAATTCATGTGAGACAGGGCTAGTAATAAGTAACATAACATAAACAATGTAAACAATTATGTTATAATAACATTTTGTTATAATAATTAGATTTTAGATTTTAAATAATGTCCTTTAAAGCGTTTCTTTCATTTTTTGCATATATTGTCATAGCGGAAGGCAATAAATACTCTTATAAACTAAGGTACTCTTATAAATGCTGAAAACTGTAATAGCACCCCATGGTGCGCTTTATTTCAAAAGTAAGCTTTATGTATAAGAACTTGCAAAAATGTAGGTCTCTCGGTCTATAGGTCTATATTATTAATGCGTAAGATATAGAGCCCTATTGATTTACTATATGCCAATATTAGTAAATCGTATAAAATAGCGTGCTGTATAATTGGTTGCCTATGTGTGCATAATGCTTTTAATTGATTATTTTCAAATGCAAATGCAGAGAATATTGCACATGTTGTATTTGAATTTAATAGCACTGTATATTGTGTTGTTGATTAAAATAAGATAGCTCGATGTAGCCCCCGGCTGACCGACCTTAGGTACGCTGCTGACTATATATCTTTAAGTGGTACAACGTTACTGAGTGTGTTTCATCTTTTATGCGGTGTTTTAATAGTGTCATTTAAAATTGTACAAACGAAAGAACTGGGCTATAAGCTCCCTTCCTTAACAATTGTGCCTTCGACGTGGGAAAAGGAGTGTCAACTGTTTTTGGCTCCTACAAAAAAGAAAGAAGGGCAAATCTTTTGAAGCATTCCGTTGAAATGTACTGCTGTATTTGACTTTTCTTTTTTAATAAACCACTATCTACATTTAAATTAAATTTAAGAAATAATTAACAAAACATATATGTCATATAGCAACCACATCCTATTATAGTATCTACCTTATAGTATTTATAAAAGTAAGTAACAACACCGCTATATAACCACGAATACTGGTTTTATAATGAGGTAATGTCAAACACTACATAAACTTGTTATATGTACTAGGGTAACGGTTACTATAAGTTTTATAAACTGGTAATGGGAATATTTGTATCACTTCATTATATACCTAACGCTTACAGTAGCATTATAAAACTTATGTCTTATTTACTTTTAATACTTTTATACATCCTTTATATAACTAGGTGTTTCCATAAGTAGGTAATAAAAAATATTTATTGGAGTACCACTCTTGATATAAGAATTTAAGGGATAAATTAAATAAATTCCCTTCTACACACAACATAAGGTTATCTTAGCAGTTTTCATATAAGAATGAATAGTTGTGCCCCTTTCTTAACAATTAACAATATCGTAAATCTTATAATAATAGTCAACAAAACTTAAAACTAATTTCTTATGAAAAGTATCCATCTTCATGCAAATTCTATTTTTGGCATATAATGAACACTTTCAATCTTATTTTCTCTATACGGAATTTTTCCAATAAGTAATCTCCAATAATGGAAGAATGAGCTTAATCTGATTACAATACAATTTACCAAAGCGGTGATGATGTGATGAATTAACTACAGTGACTAGCGAATACAATTAGTATTGTTTCAAAATGAGTTTTCTAGGAAAACTGTAAAATTCTTATTATCCCAGATGATTACTGCATACACTCATATATAATGATAAAATAGTATTTACAACAGGTAGTTTGTCACGCTGGAAAAGATGAATGAAGCAAATAGTAATTAAATTAGTAATCTGATATAGCCACATAGTATTGTTCATGTGAATAATGCAGGTATTGTTTACACCTATGCTTCTAAAACTTATCGAACCATTATTAGTCAAAAAACATATTCTTTGAAGAACTTTGTACAGAATGAAAATGCACGAATTGCTTCCAAGAGACATTAAACAGGTTTATGGTTCATAAAAATAGAAAATTACATTGAGTCAGTCTTTAGGTTACGCAAAAACTACAAAGTTTAAAGTTTAACAAGATGTTTTAATTTCCGTAAAGAGTATCCTCTGAAATATTCATAGTATTTTCACCAAGGGTGGTCTCATGTAGGTCTGTAGTGGAGGGAAGACTGTCCCTCTGAGGGTGTAAGCAGTGTTCATGCCAGCCCAGAATCCCCAAGCTTATTCGTTTTGATTACTTCATAATAAAAATCGTCACGGCATAAAAATCATTGCATTATTTATTTTGGACCAGAATGTAAGTGGGCGGTTTCAGGAAATTTCCATCAGGGTTTTTACATAGCTTTCACAGAATCTTATGTGCTGTAATACTAAAACCATTCGCACTTGTTTTTCAACAAAGAAATTTGTAGAAAATACATTATAATAGATCGATTCAAAGTAATTTGCTTGGTAACTAAATTTCGAAAAAGGCCCCATTGACAAAAATCGCAGTAGGTACAGAAATACTTCTAGGCTTCTCAAAACGTAACCCTTTATTGAACCTTAAGTTAATATGTATTTTTATAAGTGCAATATCATGCACATATTTGACAGTGTCAGCTATTAATCTAATGGTACGTTCTACAGCTTTAAATTGGAATGGTAGACCACAATTTTTGATCTGGGTTAAATGTGAGTGTCTATGTTCTCAATGGCTGCATACATATGTTAAGATAAAGCCATGCTAGTTCTTGAAGTTGGAGTTTGTTACCATAAATTCTCTTTAGTATCTTTAATCTTCTCCCAGCAAGAGTTTGAATCATGATTCATATATTTGCAATTATTGATATAAATATTGTTTTCGGTGTGTGTCTATGCAGGTCAGCAAAAAGTACGTTTCCTTTTAGTAGGCGATAGAAGTCTTGGGACTTTATATGCAATAGATATTTTTTTAATACTTTTGTGGGTTATGCTCCAGTTCTACCGCATTATCCGTATTTTCCCACCGCATTAATGTATCCAGAAAATTTATAGTGGTGTTGCTTTAGACCTAATTTGTTGATTTGGCATTGGTCATTGAATTCGCCTTAGGTACTATTTATTCATTTGCCCATACATGTATGTATTTACATTTCCCTAGCAAGATTTTTATTACAGATCCACCGAAGCTTCGATTTTGCTTCGTTATTCGGCCAATTTTTAAAAGATTCGGTTTTGGCCGAAGCAGCATGAAAGATTCGGTATTCGGTCGGCCGAAGCGGATTTTGCTACTTTTTCTGTCACAATCTGACTTATTGAGTGCATTTTAACTGAAAAACTCATTACTTAGCGTTTAATCTTCCTGTCTAGACGATGACGCAAAGGGTGCGTACATATATTGTTCAGACTAGAAGTTGAACAATAAATTGAAGAATCTGGGTCAAAGAAATCACGAGGTTGAAAAACCAAACTGCACTTCGAATCACGCGGCGATCACTCAGCGAGACGTGGCGATCACGTGCTCGACTTAGATGGCTCCCGGAAAAGGACGAAAACCTACTTTTTATCTATCACAATCTTCTTACATTAAATTTTAAATACTGAAATGTTTTTTAATACTGTTATATTACGCTGTAGTTTTCTAATAAGTGTTTGAAATCGTGTTTTTTTAATAATCCGATACTGTTTATTTTTTATTAATTTTGTTTAGTTATATTTTGTATTATTTTATTATAGCAAAATGTGTAGTAGGAAACCTATTTTTCGGACACCAATGTTTTCTTTTTGTGACATAATTTTGTATTCAATAAAACTAATCAAAACCCAAATGCCTATTGTGCTTCGGCCGAATATTCGGCGCTTCGCCAAATTTTAATGACCGAATTTTCGGTATTCGGTGATTAGGTGAAGATTTTTCTCGTCGATATGCTTTCTTCACCGTGTTGACGGATAGGAAAGTTAAGCAATCAGACAGTCACACAAACACCTGCCTGTGGTTGTCGATAAGAATAATGCCGCCAGCTATCACGCCCAAGTATATATTCATACTTCAGTTTGACAATGTTTAATTACAATTAATATTTATACATAATATTATTACTTTGTTTAATTTGGTCGTCAGTCACGAGCATCAGTCACGCACAAAAAGGTGCATAACTGTTAAGTAAATACATCCACAAATCTCATCTGTTGTTTTTCTGGGAGGTTAATAGTTGTAGAAAGTTTTGAAGTGCCTCGTGAAATACTGTAGTAATTATATTCACTGGGAAGGTCAATTTGCAAAAAGCAATTTTCAAGATTTTGTACCGTGTGTGACGACAAAAAGTTTAAATATTTTGCTTGGAATTAAAATATGTAAAACTAAAATAAATACTAAATTGTTAGTATGTTACTTTCTGATCAGAGCCATATGTAGTTTTTTTCTAAACCGAGTAGGTCAATATGAGGATATATATTAGTAGATAAATGAGCAACGCTTTTCACTACGGTACCTTTAATTATAGAAAGTATAGTCATGGACATCGTTCTGTCCGTTTTGTTCTATGTGTCCCCGTTGCTTTGATTTATCGTTGTTGGGAGTTTTAAACAAATTATAACTAAACAGTAAAACAATGTCGACAATACTAGATTATTGGACAGCGGAGCTAATGCTTGAAAAACTTAATTACAACTCTGAATCCTAGAAGCAAATTGTCATCTATTTCTGCAATGTTGATAATTTTAGCCCTACATTAAATTAGCAATAACCAATAGAACTACAGGGCATCCAAACTTTATACCCAAAAGTGTAGGGTTTCCTTTTATAAATTACTTAGACGAATGATGCCTGTAGTAATGTTACCATTGCTTCATCTGTCGATAGCTTGTGATGAAAAATCCCCCGAACTCTAAGAAGTTTTTATTGTGTTTGTCTATAATGGTATATGTATCTTATGCATTTTGACGTTCTTGTCAATTGCAAAATTATTAGCAATTTTTTTTAATTTTCATAAATCTTTTTTGCGATATCTTATTTGCAGTAATTGGTACAGCATCATCTTTGTCCAGTCACCAATAAAGACATTCTTGGAAGTTGATGATAACCACTTAACAATAATAATCCTAAAAAACTATTTAGTTCATCATGCTTCATTTTGAATTGCTGATTATCCTCTTGCCTAGAATACTGTGCTGTTTGTTCAACACTATGATTTACAAAATTAGCAAAAAAAAAGAAAAAACGGCAGGTTCCGGCATCCACGTGTCTGCTGTATCAGTGATCAGTACAGTTTCAGGTTGGCTTTCTAGTGCGCTTGGCATAGATCTGACCTTATTTTAATCAGATAATAAATACGATGGTTTGTCATTCTTGGGGTTGTCAACTTGATCTTACATAAAAACGCACTTCACCAGCGACCTCAACAGGAAGTGCACATATTTGAATATCATCCTAGTCCACCCTTTCTTTATCAGTCACGCAGTCAACAATTTCGGCGAATGTAGTTTGCTTATTTGCTGCAAGTTCTTCAAGTGCTGTGCTTACATTTTCGATATTGAAATAACCTTCGTTTATAGATTTCGGTTCAGCATCCGTCAGGTCATTTTGGCTCGTTTGATTCGTATTGATAGATCTAGAAAAAAATGAAAATTAGTGTACCCTATAATTGGGCCCACTGTTCAGAGTTATTCATTATATTTTGACCAACCCTTGTAACGTTGTACCTATTTTTTTTAAATCCATTATGAAAACAATTTTATTGTATAGGTCAGGTAATACGGAATGTACATATGACTTCTTAAATGCAACACCTTATATATTATTGCATTTTTGAATAGCCTCATTTCACTGATTCCAAATATACAGTGTGTTCATTTGAAAACATCTCCACCAACTTTAAAATGTTAAATGACAACCCCTCATTGTAACACCTCATTTTAAAGGGAATAAAAAAGGAATATTTTGGGGCGAAAAAAATTGAAATCGGATCATAGATTGCTGAGATACTGGAAAACCTCACGTGACCTATACATACAGTTGTTTTCTTAAGGCCGTTTTAAAAAATACAGCTACAATAATATAACTTGCATATAAAACTTTTTTAACGCCACTAATAATAATAATAAATGGGGTGGTAATACACCTAAGATAATGATTAAGTATAAGTTTATTCAAAACTATTATTAATTAATTTATTTATATATAGTTTTTTGGGTAATAAAGGCAATTATCTATATATTTAAACCACAAGGCTCATTTTCGTTCCAGTTCGTTTAAGAGTTCTACTGGGTCGCTTTACGTGATTCTTTTTTATATTGAAGCTTTTGCTGTATATATTAGTCAACACCATTTAATATCTGTATTTCTTTAAGTTTTATATTTTTAAATAAATAAATCTAAAACATTTATTTGTATAGGCACCAGAAGTACAATCCATTAGCAGTGCCCTCTCACTTCCCAGCGTTGTTAACTTTTGGAACTATTCACGATTATAAAAGTTTGCTGCAAAAAAAACCCGCACTTGAAAACCATGGAAATCAAATTATACAAATATTACCTGATAGCCTGATGACAATTGCTTATTTATAGATGTTTCATTTCTCGGACGGACAAAACAAATTATCGTGAAATACTCTTGTAAATTGTAGCAAAAGTTGTAAATGACTGAGACGATTATTATAAAGATTTCATTATAGGCGAGCAAACTTATCGTGTTCCCATTTAGATTACGAAAATCTTACGTCCTTCGATAGTGAATACACCGTTCATATTGCACTTTATTGTATAGGTCAATTATTATTTACTAATCTATATATTTAACAAACGGCTCTTTTTGTTCCACTTCGTTTACAAGTTCTACAAGACCGACTTACTTTATTCTTTTTCATATTAAAGTTTTGACTCTGTAAATTAGTCAATAGTACTGTTTATTTTTATTTAATTCTTATATTTTTAAAATCATTCTTTTTTCTAGACTGTAGAATTTTAGTATTGTGTTTTTTAATTTATATTTTTAATTTAAAAGCATTATTTGTAATCGATGCATTTGCCAAAGGGCGGCTGTCCTCTTACAGCGCTTGCTTCGTTACGTTTTGGAACTAAACATCCTCCCTATACCTGCTTACTATGCCACCAACAATTTTCATAGTATGTGGAGCATAATCACGAAATTCGATATCTCAATCTGTCTCTGAGTGTCTGAGTATGTCCGTGTTTTCAGAATGTCTTAAATTTTGATGCAGATTGGTATATTTGATGAAAAAGTAGATAAGAATGCTTCATTATCTCTTAAGGAACATGGAGAAAAGAGCCGACAAAGTTTAGAAATCTGCTATGTTAAGCATATGATATATGAATTCAACGTAGAATTTTATGGTAAGAATGGGTGGGTAAGTCGGGGAGGAAGTCCGAGGAGGGTAAGTCAGAGAGGAAGATAAGTCGGGGGGAGGATAAGCCGGAAAAGGGTAGGTAAGTCTGAGGAAGGGATAAGTTGACGCGGTAAGCCGGACAAAGGAGTAAGACGGGTGGTAACTAAGGGAGGTAGAGAGGGCAAGTCGGAGTTGGTGAAGGGGGTAAATCGGGGGTGTTTGTTAAATAACCCGTTTAAAAGTTCGTCTGAGAATGGTCAGCTTAGTATTTTCAACTGTTTTTGTTCGAGTGCGTTTATTTAATAAATATTAATATTAAATATTCACCTTTGGAAACTCGAAGGATTGTATTCACACAACGAAAGATGTATATAAGGAAATCTTTCAATAAATTAGCCTTTTTACCGATATGTTCTGACGGGGTTTCCCTAATTATTATTATTAACTAACTCAACCTAGTTATAGCAGTTGTAAAATCTGCATACCTGACTAAACAAACTCAATATTTGTTTCATTTCAATAAAATTTACCATACAGCTAATATACAAACCTGTAAGCAGCGCCGTCCTTTGGATTTTGAGGCCCCGGGCACAAACATGGAGTGGGGCCCCCGGTAAATAAGAAAGTGAATAAATAAATAAATATACAGGGTGTAACTAATATAACTAGAAACATCGTAATGAGGGGTAGCTGTAATAGATTTAGAACAATACTTACATCAACTTTATTTTTAGTAGGTACTTCCGTTAACAAAATGCTATGACGCGCATCTACTGTTTATCTTGAAGTCTCGAGAAGTATGACTAACTGTTCTATCGAATTAATTTCATCGCTCTACTAGGATGCGAAGAAAACGCATTTTCAAACGCATGAGTTCACTCTAATAGTAACTTATAGCCTATCGCCTTATAAATTTATAATAGGCCGTATTTGATACTTTGGTAGTATTGATTCGGTTTTGTATGAACGTTCGGGTGTTCCTTCCCGTCTGTTAGACATAAATTGAGATACGCTCAATTAGCGCGTGTTGCCTAAGCCAAGCTACCAGTAACTCACTGGTGGGAGCGAGGTTACTATCCATCCTCTACTAGCTTTCCAGGTTAGTACCGGAGCGATAAACGTGCTCACCCGTCGGTACCCTCTCGTGTGAGATGGTACCTCGTCCAGCTTCGGACCCAGCTTATGTACCCTTCTCGCATCACTCCCTTTAAGTGTAAAGGTTCCAGAGCCGCTTCAAATCACAGTACTGATTCGAATGGCTTCCGGAACCAGTACCTGTGTCCTCGACAGAGCTTCGTTTTCAAGTCTACACGTTATAGACCCCCAGTGTGTACCCTTACGGGTGAAGTTGCCTTGAAAGTGAGAGGCTATGTACCCTTCTCGCATCACTTCTTTTAAGTGTAAAGGTTCTAGAGCCGCTTCAAATCACAGTACTGATTCGAATGGGTTCCGGAACCAGTACCTGGTGGCATGCAGTTTCCCATCGGTCCAGATTTACCCTTCTTTTTCGGGATAAACCTCACTTCGATTATCCTCCTTAGATCTTAGTCAAAAAGCGGGTTCCTTGCGGTTACCATAAATGACCTTGTTCCAGGCGAGATTTACATCCACCCACACCGGTTCTCATGTTAGCAGAGTTCCCTCTGCAACGTTAATGAGTAATCGTCGAGTACACTTGCGTGTATCTCTCCCACATATTTGATCCTGGGAGGCCTAGGCGGGAAACCTAGTAGCCTGTTTTACTAAATAACCGTTACCCAGACAAGCCTGGGATAGGAGAGGTCGAACCAGTTCTATGGGTGGACGCCGTGTGATCTCCTCCGCCCACCCAGAGTCTCTAGAAGTGTTAGAATCCTTTTTATTTTGGAACTTTGGTGCGCTTCATTTTAAAAGTAGGCTTTAGCTTTGTGTATAAAAATTTGCATCAAGCGTCGGTCTCTCAGCCTATTTTATTAACGCATAAGACATATATTGTGTTGTTGATTAAAATAACATAGCTCGGTGCGGGGCCCCACTAGCTGTCGGGGCCCCGGGCATACGCCCGGCTGACCGATCGTAGAGACGCTTCTGCCTGTAAGATACGGGATGCGCTAATAAATATAGATGGCGTTGTACAACAACAAAGTAACGTAGCAATGCGGTAGGTGATCGTGAATGCAACTAACGAAACGCATGCTTTAGTTGTAACATAACCTTCAATCGTAGACATAATTAGTTTTAATAAAATTCCGCTAGAATGTAGGTCAATCTTTGGCGCGTTTCAATAGGATAATTTTAATTCCAATAAAACGGTAGATGAGTCAACTTTTGCAAACCTGACAGTGACGTTTACTGAGTGAAACATCATAATCACAAAATGAAAGTAAAATAATAAAAGTTTCACAATATTTATTTATGTATTTATTTACTATTGGTTTCACAATGATCTAGGACATAATGATTTTGCTGTCCAAGATCATTATGAAATCAACAGTACCTGACAATCGAAATAATTGAGTACTTAAGTATTTTGATCTTAACAAATATTATATATATAAATCGGGCATTTACCGTTTAAATTGTTCTTTTTGTAGTTCGGTATATATTGGGCAAACACTTCGAAATTTTGACATAAGATATAAAGAACACGTACGTCATTACAAAAATAAACATCCTGAAAAATCGAATTACGCCAAACACCTTTTAGAACAAAATCACACAATGACTCCTCAAAACACATTTTAGACATTTTAGAAGTCTTTGAGATATACAAAGACAAACTCAGGGTACCTTTAATGAATGAACAACTTGAGCTCAGTAATTCTCCGTTACTGGAAGTATTAGATATTTAATTATGATTATTATTATTATTTTATCCAGTTACCTATTTTGTATCTACCTTAGCGACGTGTTTGTTTATAATTATATTACCTTTGATACTGACAGCATAGCTGTCGAAACAATATTGTCAGGTTGTATTTTAATAAAACTGTGAAACTTTTAATAATCTTTATTTATTTCATGATTATGGAGTTCCACAAAATAAGGCTGGAAACAATAAACAAGATTAACAAATATTGTTAGTTTTTTTATTTAATTATTTTGTTTTCAATTAATTTCAATTAATAATTAGTTTCAGTTAATCGTTTCATTTTCTGTAATAGGTATGTACCCAAATGAATAAAATGGGTTAGTATCCAAGAGTAATTATCCAATCTTATCCTGACTATCTCCTCTATCATCTATTGACTTTTAAATAAAATTGTTTGTTTCTTCACTTCTTTGATCTTTGATCACTGATTTCTCACTCGATCTTTAAAAACGACGGTTAGTAATCTTACTGTTGTTAGGAATCTAAACTCCATCCTAGTCTAACATATATTAAGCACTTGTAGGTTAGAAAATCTCTTAAAAGTTAATTTTAATTTTTGACATTATTTATCAGGAATTTTTAACAGAACTCTAAGATCAGATCTTTGAAAGCCAACGAGTAACAAGTCAGTTCTTAATTTTGTTATAGTTGAGGTGGCTAGATATACTTTGTCGATCGGATACAACGCCGACCGTGGACACTACGCCGACCCTTAAGAGCCGTCTATAGTTACAATACTTATGGGAATGTTAACGTAAAATTTGGAAGCAAAACAATATTTTAGGTTTTAATACGGTTTTTACAAACACGATCTCTGTGATGTTTTCTTCAATATGACTTTCAGTTAGGTTAGATTTGATTAGTGTCCACGGTCGGCAAAGTGTTCACCAGTTGCGGCCAATGTAGTGTCGACGGTCCACCGTTTGCAGACGCGTAGTGCCCATTGATTGCAGTCTGCAAAGTGTCCACCACTTGCGGTCGGCGTAGTGTTCACGATTGACAAAGTGTCCACCGCTTGCGGTAGGCGTAGTGTCCACGGTCGGCAAAGTGCCCAGTAGCAAAATTAATTTTAAGGGCCGGCATAGTGCACACGGTCGGCGAAGTATCCGCAGTTGATCACTATTGTTTCGATGTATATGACTATCGCTTCGATTCTATGTACACCATATGACTATTTACATCTCGACATGATATCCTCACTCCTATTTGACATCACAGATTCGTTGTCTAAATGTAGACTAAGAATCCTCTCGCAATCTTTAAGTTATGATTCAGGAGAGAGCTTGTTATTAGAGAGATTGGACGACCACACGAACACACAATTGGCTGCCTAATCCAATCTGTTCAAATTAGTAGAAACGACCCAGTTTGGCACTGCTAAATTCTGCCTAATAGTTCCCGGTAGTACCGATACCACGGTGCTTCCTGAAAGACAAACTAATTACAACAATCTAGTGTACCCGCTACCCGGCTGTTATTTTAGGTAAAATACTCAGGAAGCGGAAAAAATATTTGATTTAGGGTCACCAAAGATTAATTTTAACTGTCTGTTACATATTGTTGGTGTTACAGTTAGGTTATTGACCGAAAATAAACATTTGGAAAGTGCTAGGGTACACATGTACTCGTGAATAACACATGTAACTAAGTTTCCTGATTTCCGTGGGCTTTGTTGTTTACCTACATGTCAGTTATGCTAACTGCTTTTCCGGTTAGCCAAAATTTTAGAGCGATTAAAAAATCTTCACTTTTGTATTTGGTATACCACACGGTATGCATTGCGACAATGGTAATGAAAAAAAGTACGCTTGATGAAATTGAAGGTAAAATTACTTGAATACCTAACCTCGATAGCTTTCACTAAAAACTCAATACTTTCTCATTGATGCTTAAAATAAATGCTAATAAGAATTTAGAATAGTGGAATCAAATGAAAAAGTAATGGAAAATTACTTTCATTAATAAAATTCATGTTAGGCACTAGAAAAAAGTTGGTTGGTAAATAACTTTTCCGTAACCACAACTTGATTACATTCTGCCCGCATGTCAAAACTTCCTCAAAATTTGTGTGTGGGGAAAATGCGTGTTTATATTATACACACATATCTAAAACACGATTGCATAAATTTAGTCTACACGTTGTAAATGAGGTTATTGACCGAAAAATCTATAACTAAAATCACCTGTGCCCCCACGAGAGTATTATATTATGTATTCGACATCGCGTGACTTACAAAAACTTTTTAACCGGAAGAAAATTTTATGTTATTGCTACCAAAATTATACGTTTGTGCTTATGATAATAATATTTGGCGGATTTATAGTCACCTTTTTGTAGGTAGTTGAATTGAACAATAATTTAGAATAAAGTACTGTTAAAATTACAGGGTTAAATTTTCAGGTTAACTGTTTACAATCACAGTGTTCTGAAATTAATGATAGGTTCAACTTTTGTCTCTTTTTCTGTTTGTCATGATTTAAAACATGCTTAAACAGTATTGCCTGGTTTACAAATTCTTTGTAACGGCGTAAAAAGTCGAAAACAAAACCGAAACACCAAGTGCTTCATATTCTTAAATTGGATTGGATGAAACTATACTTTTCCATAGATTTTCACTTGACAGTCAGCCAATAATACCCAATAATCCAGTAACAAATGTTCGAGGTTTGCAAGAAATATGGAGATAATGTCGAAATCCTTATATTAGAGGCTATACAACAGTATGTATTAAGCATCCATAGAATTTACAGTGAGCAAAGTTGTGTCAAGAAAACTACCAGAAAATGTTTTAATCGATCAACTAAATACAGATGAAATACAAGATAAGGAGGGAGAATAAGCAGAGGAACAAAATAAAGATCAAGAAGAACGAAAAGACAAAAAAACAGAACAGAAAGCGAACGTAGAAATAAAAGTAATTAGAAATATGGAATATTACAACAATTACTGCTAAAAATAAATAGAAATACGGAATACAAATACTAGGTTTAAGTGAAACTAAAACTAGAGGTAATAATGGAATAAGAATTTTAACAAACGAACACATAGTACTATATCAGGAAGACAACTAAGAAGAGGTATAGCAGTTAAAAAAGAATTGCAAATAATTCAAAAATAATATGGATACAACTACAGAGAATTGAATGGAAAGATAAGCATAATTCAGATATATCAGTACGTGGGCAAAGGAAGAAGAAATAAATAACTTTTACTTGGAATTACAAAATATTTTGAAGAAATTAAAGAATAGAAACTCAAGAAGAAATAACAATAATAGGTGACTGGAACACTAGAATAGGCAGGTACAGTTCAATACGAGGAATGGAAGAAGTAGAAAATGGAATGAAAATGTTAGAATTTTGTAAGATAAGTGTCATACTGGTTGGTAATTCGTGTTTGTATAAAAGAATATGAAAAGATTTGTGGCGGATGAAAGAAACACGAAAACCATTATAGACTATACAGTGTCTACGCGGGAATAATGATTACAGAACGACATAAAAGAAGTTAAAGTGGAGATAGAGGCAGAAATAGATACTAAACACGAACCGGTGACAGCCATGTCTTCACCAGTAGTATGTTTTCTCGAAGATTCGTCTATTGTTTTGGCGCCTTTCCATTTCTTTCATTTTACTTCGAAAATATGAGAATTTTCTGTGAAAAGATTTTCAAAGACGGCAAAAGAATCGCTTTTTAAGCATTAAATGTTCAGCTATTCGTCTTATTGCAATTTGAAGCATGCTTGTAAATAGATTTCCTTCCTTTTTAATTGGATTGAAATTCCCAGGTTGTCTTATATTAAGAAAACTTAAGATATTCTCCGAGTAGCCACCTTGATGTGGCGAGGGAGCTTAAATACCAGTATGTGCTGACTATGGTGACAAAAGATGGTGCAAAACAGATAGTTATTCGCCTAGTCCAGATCATTCTGAAAATGTATATCATGCTTACCCTTAGAATTAATTTCTTTTCTTACCACTAGTTGCCATTTCATGTCAAAAAAAATCAAAACTCTACGTTATGCGCTGTCGTTGAGAAGTTTCGAATGGATATTCTATTGCATAGTTTGAACTGATATTCATTGGACTAATCAAGAAATAAGATTACTTTGTTCTGTACATTTTGGACTAGATCTCTAAGGTGATCCAGCCCCAGTGATAAATATAAATATATCTGGAGCAAAATTGATCTTAGATGCTAAATCTATGTAGGTTATGGCGGGAGACCTTCCGAATCCATGAGAAAAAGCTTCGAACCATAGGAAGGTTTTATTTTTCAGTAGTTTTCTTGACACAACTTTGCGCACAGTAGAAATTTCTGATTCACCAGACAAACTTATTCTACTTGCCGAGCCCGTCAAAATGAACAATCACATTTAATATACGATGCTTCTATGCAAAGTTATCATTTCCACCATGGTACACCAAGCTGGTCAATACAAGTGATGCCTTCTTTGAGTAAATGTGGTTTTTATGGGCTAAAGAATCATCTCTGAAAATTTAAAACTATGGAGAACTTAAGATTTTTCCTGTTTTCACTCAAGAGAAAACGTTTTCAGTTTCCTGGAGACAGCCTTTTATATCATCGAGTCAAGTGACAACGTGAGTAAAGGTCGTATACACTAGTTAAGATAGTCAAGGATCGAAAAAATCAGAAATTTTTATTGAGAGAACTATTTTTTATATTCGTTTTGTCAGATACATAACACATAAAGTGATATATAACTAAATATATAAACTTAATAGCATATGTACCTAATTTAATTTAACCTCGAAATTTGCAATACATTAATGTTCAGTCATTTTAATCTTTAGGCTCTTGGCCTCTTTTAAAGTACTCCGCTAACGCATCGTGCCTTAAATTTTGGCCTCGAACCCGAATATTGACGTGACTGCACATTTGTATTGAAAATATGTTCCTGGGGAGACCTGCACCTGTTACCTCCCTGGTCATATAGTGCTTTACAATCTCCCGTTCATTCCAAAAGTGTTAGCCTAACCTACCCTGCCAATGGTTTAGTATCGAATTTTTGCGGATTTGGCGAGGAGCTATGACACTTTGTCTTGCTCGCTTCCTTGATTTCCGGTTGGTGGTAGTAGACCCAGATTTCATCTATGTTGACAATTCTTACTAGTATGCCATCATCTTCAGCTTAAAAGCACCGCAAAAGTTCTTTTCAGGCATCAACAACTCATTCTTAAAAACCTGCAATCAGCTGGTACTCACCTTGCAGAAACTTTATTGAGCTACATAGGCGTGTTGAATCATAACTCATATCCAAACAGGCGTACATTTCGTTCGCTGTTACGCGTCGATTTTCTCTCACCACGGTTTTCACTTCTGCAATCGCTTCTCGACCTCTAAATATGGGTCCAATCCAGCTGCATTTATCTTCTCTCTGCCACTATGAGCTCAAATTAAAAGATTCTTTCTGGATACTATCTAGATTATCTAGAGCAGTCTTTGGTGTTTGAAATATTAACGATGTTTAGTAAGTACTGTAAAAAATCTATGTCACAATCAAACAGCGAGAGTAAAAGTGAGGACAGTCCTGAAATAATTTGAAGCTACGAAGGGGTTAAGAAAAGCTTGCTATAAGGATGATTACTGTGTTAAACAATGTTAATAAAAGCTTGAATTGTACCATTATATGGGCCCGAAATCTGATAGCTCCTGAGAAACGTAAAAACCAGCTAAAAGTTATGGAAATGGATTATTGGAAAAAGAGCTGCAAGGATGATGATATCCCGAAGAGAAAGAACCAGACATACAAGAGTTTGCGAAATAAAACGGATATCGTTGAAGAAAGACAACTCCTGTACACTACTACCAAAAAAACCAGTGGAATGACAATTGAAAGAAAAAAGGAAGGAAAAGCGACCAAGAAGAGGTTGGAATGAGGAAGAAGAAGAAGCCCTAACGCAAAAATTGGAAATGCAGCAAGAAGTCTGGGTGAATAGGGGAGAATAGAGAATATATTGAACTCCTAAAGATCTAGACTGAGAAGGTTATAGAAAGGAAAGACTGAATCAGTATTTTTATTATAAACTGCACTTGGTGCAACTTATCTAAATAAAATCATCAAAATAGGATATACTTATGTGCGGTCTAGGACACTTCGGCACAGGAAAACTTCGGCGCCGGGACACTTAGGCGCAGGCACACTTTGATGGAAAGACAGTTCGGTGCATGTAAATTTCTCCCCGACAAATCGGAATAAAACCTTCGGAGATCTTTAAACAAAACGTTTTTTTGGACCAGTAGTCTAATTTTTTGGGACACGCTACCCTATTATCAGAGTAACCTTTTTTATTTTTATATACACACATACACCTTCTTAATTCCAGAGTTTTGCTTGGATTGGTTAAATTGCGTTATTCCAGTGCTTTTTGTCTTTAAGCACTTGCCTACAAGCAGTATCCATTTATAAGTGTTACCTACTGAGACAAAATTCGTGAAGTGGGACACGTATTTACCAGTGGTGCGATATTCAATGTTAATATCCATCTCCCTATGCCATTTAATTGATTTTATAAAATTTTTATTTTTCCAAGGTTATTAACATAACTGTCAAACATGATATTTTTATAAATAATAAGGGATTTATAATAAGCAAATAAAATTCTTATTACAAATTATTCCCTTATGCAGAATTTTGATTTTAATGTTTTGGTAGCTTAGAAAAATGAATTTTTCTTAAATCTGGCAGTACATACGTGCTTTTGTGATTGGCAAATTGAGTTTTTTCTCATCATACTGTATTTATCGAATACTGTATTTCATCGATCATACTGTATTTATTACCTGTAAGTACCTAAAGATTTTGTTCCTTACAATTAATAATACTAGACAATTTCTCGCGTCGTAGTGTCCCTGCGCCTAAGTGGTCCGCGCCGAAGTGTCCCTGCGCCGAAGTGTCCCGCACCGAAACGACCGCACCGAAATGGCCGCGCCTAAACAGCCGCGCCTGAATGTCCGGCTCCGTACTTATGTGGTATCCGTAGTATTATGTAGTAATCTAGTTTGTACTTGAGACTTGTTGTGTAGTTGTACTACATAGAAAAGTCATCTAGACCTTGCGTCTACGATTGAGTGTCAAAGAATGTAAGACTTTAACCTGTTACTATAAACTTAACTATTGGGCATGTCAAAAAGTATAGGAAAGATTTTGATTATTACCTGAGCAAAACAAAACACAATGCTTGGGCTTACCAAAAGTTTTAGGCGCAAGAAAATTAAAAAGTTGACTAGGAATGTCATTATTTATTTATTTATGGGCGCCACCCAGATTTGTTGATTATATCCAAGGTATATATTATAAGTAAATAATACCACACATACACGCACTTGAGTTTTGTCTGAATACAACAGATAGTGTGTGCAGTGGGGAACTGCTCGATTTTAAGGAGGAAGTACATTCTACAATTAAGCTACATACTTGCATTTCAGATAATATACATAATAAGTTAGTATTTACACTTCGATTGATACGTACGCGATTTAGTGTGAAAGATATTAAACATTTGCGACAAAATGGAGCGTAAGAGAATATCACGTGTTTTTATTTTCTGAAAGATGTAAACTTATTTAAGAAATGGGAAAATGAAATTTCAACAAAATATAAAAAACTAAAAACGAGTAATTTATTAAAAAATAAATACAACCTGTTTAGCAACTACTAATAAAAGAATATTTAATAAGATTTGTGCTTAAGTGAAAGATCTTTCAGGTTGATTATTTAAATTTAGTCAACTATAAATTTTTATTTGTATAAAAAAATCTGTAAATATTTATTTTTTTACTAAAAAACTAGGTATACATAAAAAATAAAATACTTACTTGATAAGGTATACAAGATTATAAACTAAATCTGTTATTCTTTGATAAGAATGATTTATTACAGTTACTAACAAATAATTTTACAGTTGTTTGAATTTCTTTTAAATTTTAAAAAATTTCCACTTACCCTATGATTTTAAATCACGTGCCACTAAAATAGAATGCATACAAACAGTAAATCGTTACCGAAAATGCACATCGATTGCTGAGGGCTGAATTCTCTTAAGTCATTCGCGACCAGTAATCCTAATTTCTGATAATCTTAATTTTTTAATATTCCAAATTTCTTAGTTGGCTGGATTTATTATGATAATCTTAATTTTTTTAGTAATTGCAGATTCCTTAAATAATACTAGAAAAAAAAACACCATTATAAAAAGGTGACATTGTTTACATACAGGGTCCGGCAGAGAGGTATGATGTTTTTGAAATGACTATCAGACATTTAATTTCGAAACAATTTTAAAATTTATTGTTTTTATACATAACTGGTACATTGCCATTTGCAAAAAATACATAATTTATTTTTGATAAATTAATTCCTATATAAAATGTGTCATTTAATGATGACAGTTTTGTCATTTTGGCAGCGATAAAAAAGGTGCATCCTTTTTTATCACCGATAAAAACGCCTGTTCCTCATAACCAGACTACATCTAGTACGCTTACGTCACTTTAATGTCTGCCATGTCAGTTATAATTATTTATAACAATTGTGTATTTAATAACTGTTCATTCAAATAATTTACTTGTATCAATAATAGTATATTATATACCAAGGTTGTGAAGAGTTTTTTCTAGAGCCGAGCATTATTAGATCCCGAGATGCGCAGCATCGAGGGATATAAGATGAGAGGCTCTAGAAAACACTTCACAACCGTGGTGTATATATAATTTTTTTCACTACTAGTACTTTTATTCCTTTTATTCTTCTCACATAAAAAACGTACTATCGCGATCACGGATTTTTTCCTGGATGCCAGTGTATAATGGGATGAATCTTTGCCCCGTGTTACACTAAAATCTGGATTATTGACTAGTAGTCAATAATAAAAAATTATTTACCACTAGGCAAGAAGGCTAACTTAACAAGGTGACAACAGACTAGATAATAGTATGTTTTAAAGCTAGTAGTGAAAAAAATAATTATTGTTGTTGTTCATTCATATATTCAGTCGTTAATTTATCTTACCAAAAAACACTTGAGCTTTTCTTTTAAGGATAAGTTTTTTTTAACTCAAAATTTTTCTATCAGTAACTTTGCTCGAAAAACTGACATTTAGCAAAATCCATCGACCTTCGGTCTCGCGATTTTGCCATGTCAGTTTTTCTCGTAAAATTACTGATTTGCAAAATTATTTCGTTACAAAAAGAAATTTATTCGATAAAAAAAAACTCTTGTGTTTTTACTGTTAAAAAAATAGTACGTGGTTTGTTAATGTAAACTTGAACTTTTAAGTGGCCCCATAAAAAATAGTCACAAGGTGACAGGTGGTCACTTGATATCCCCACGCAATGAAATCAGGCGTCCTAGGAAATGCTGTCTTAAAGAAGCCATTGTTTCTCTTGATGTATTGCAAGTTGCCACATCTTGTTGAAACCAAACTGTTGAGGCTGATGCGTCGTCTTCTTAATTCTGGCAGGAATTAATCACGCAACATGGTAACATAGCGATATGTGTTAACAGTCACTGTTCGTCCGTTTTCACGAAAAAATAAGGCCCAATAATGCAGGTTCGAGATACGCCACACCAAACAGTAATTCGAAAATTCTGTTTGTTTACCATACCCGATAAATAAAAGTAGGCCTCGTCACTCGTGATCAAAATGATATCGTCCGTCAGCAATTCCAATTCCCATCCAATTCCGATTCTGAACAAACATAATCTTATACGGATGAAAATGAAGGTCCAAGTGTAAGATTCTGAGAACTGACCTGTCTGATATCTGAAAAGCGCGTGAGTGACGTACCGCCGAACGACGAGGGCTGGCTTCCACCGCTTGTCGCACTCTTTCAATGTTTTCCGGGATCCGTACAGTTCGATCACGCCCTCGTGCGGTCCCCGGTTTCAAAGATCCTGTTCTTTGAAAACTATTCACCCACTTCATAATAGTATTCCGTTGTGGAACACGACCAACATTAAAATGGTTTCGAAATCGTCGCTGTGTGAGCACCACAGAACGACCCGTTTCAATGAAGGTGTTGTAAATAAACACACGATGTGCAAGGCTCGATTGTTACTGAAATGGCATCTGTTGACAAGTAATAGATATCAACCATTCCGAAAACATGTGACAACCCAAGCGCGCGAATCAGTCATTTGAAAAACGTCATATCTTTCTGCCGGACCCTGTACTTTAATAAATACTGCCAAAGGAACATTTTCAATAAAGTGGAATGAATTCATTCAATAGAAATAAGGGAAATTCATAACGACAAAGACCCGACTCGAAGAAAAGCTATATTCATGGTCTTAGTTTACATGTGCTTGTTATTGACAAATTAACATTATGCATAAAAATGAAATGAAACCTCCATTTACGAGACAAATAATAATATTAAAACGTAAAAGATGAAGCAACACCACCGATCTTATTGCTTTGTACTAACCGTATGTTACAATTTTCCTTTAAAGGCTTTTCTCTAGTTCAGTTTCACTTAATGTTTAACCTAAAATTTTTCTTTCTTAAGAGGCTTTTCTCTAGTGTGTTTATCACATTTCTGTCATTCCATATATGGTAGTGTTTATGGGCACACTGTTCTAGTGGTTTTGCCATATTTGGTAATATTTCTGTTCAGGCTACCTCATTGGTGAATTCAGCTTTATCTCGGTTTTCTTTAACCTTTTTGATAAGATAATCACTTTTATGCTTTTAAAAAGTTAGTTGTAATTTGACTTGCAAATAGAGTGTTTACTTCACTCCAGTTTTAGGAAATTTTTGATAATTTCTCTCTTTATGAGTTTATTGTGGAATGTAGTTTAGTCTTGGTGATCAGTTTTTTACGGTGGTGAGTGTTTGGGTCACAGGAATCCAATTTATTGGTCTTTTAAGCTCTACTGCAAGGTACACCTTTTTTATTACTCTTTGTTTATGATTATCTCTAACAGCTCCTTGTTTTGTAGGAATACTTTTCCAAACAAATACAACAAGAGGTGATAATCCACCCATATCTATCGTTTAAAGCCGATGAAATCATCTTTTCCGGTAGGCCTGTAGTTATGTTGATAAACAGTCAATTTATACAGAATTTCTTTCTATGTTTTTTCCCTTTTTCCGGTTCTTTTCGTTTCCGGTAACTACTTTGCCTCCTTCTTCACGATCTGGTTATAGCAGCATTCTACCCGTAATTAAAGTATTTTTACCAGTTACCTACAAGTGTAAAAGAGGGCAAACCAACACCAACATCAACACAGAACTCAACACCTAGACGAAAACACATTTTTCTCTTCTTAACTTTTAGGTTATGTAAACAAAGTAATTCATAAAATTCATTTTAACAGATTATATTAAAAGCGCAGTTGCCGCTTGCATTACTTTTCTGCAGAAAGCGTAAGTCTGATTCAAATATTCAATTAAGTTAAGATATGTAATTAAATAATTGTTATTTTGATTGTGTAAACTTATTGATTGTGGAATTGTTTAAGATTTCCGATTTCATAACGTAATATTTCTTTTACTTTTATTATTATTAAGGGTTTATTAAAATAATTTTGTGTTCTGTATAATCATTGCATTTGGTGTGAAACACACAATTTCTTTTTTATGTTTTAGAATAAATAACCTTCTGTTTCTTTTATATCTGTGCCTTTTATTTCTATCTACGCTTGTGCTGAGTTCAAACGGCGGCTGCTATCTTAGAGCAGACGTTTGCCGGACCCAGAAATTCATTCAGTTTAAGGTTAATATAATAATAATATAATAATAACTACTACAACCCATAGCCTAAACCAAGACCGTTTTGTGTAATAAATTTTAATATAGCTGGGGCTTCTTTTAACACCGTGGGCTAGCCGGCCAGGAAGTTCCCGTTGTACGTACAAGCAGACTTACTTTAGAAAAATAAAAAATACTTACTTTAACGAATTTGCACACATACCAAAACTCGTTTGAAATATACCAGAATAATCATAAAAGAAATGCTGATACACCTCGTCAATTCAGCTAACGAAAATTATATAAAACATATCGTTACACCTATCAAGCAACTTTTCCGGACATTTTTTTTAATTTTTTCAAAATTGCCTGTCAATTTTCTTATAAAACGTAATGACCATTTTGGTCTCCTTAGGAAATATCAAGCTCCAGTAATATATTCCTAAATTACACCATTTTAAGTGCCCCTGGTGATCATAACTTTGCATTAAATATTATGAAGTTCCGGAATTAAGTTTGCAGACCCTAATTCAGATCCTTTATTTGGGACTTTACTTTAACCGTAAATATACTTCTTGCTTGTTTCACAGTTATTTCCAACAGGAAAGTCGAACACACCTCTAAAACTTGCAAACTTTCAAGCTTTATGCTTGTTCCAAGAACAAAACGCAATTGCATTTGCATCTGACCACAAGAATAGTTTACCCATAGCGCAAAATTGATTGCCGCTTTTGTTGTTGAAGTTATTGAAATGACCGTCGAGGTTATAAATCTCTTGTATAGTATATTGTATGCTTTTATACTGCCCTTACACTTTACTTGTCCTGTTATAAGAAGAATATTTCTGTCTGCAAAAACGA
The DNA here is from genome assembly GCA_929113105.1 of Agrypnus murinus. NCBI lineage: Eukaryota > Metazoa > Arthropoda > Insecta > Coleoptera > Elateridae > Agrypnus > Agrypnus murinus. The sequence continues at coordinate 35,286,239 of OV816025.1, read as the reverse complement.
TTCTAAAGCATAAATACATGGAATCTTTCAAATTTGTAATAAAAATTATTTCCTTCGGGCGCTTATTATTATTATAATATACAATCATCATTTTTCCATTACCTTAACTTTCGCCCACTTTTACGATCTTCAATTTACTTTTATACTTTAAATAAATCAAAACACTTTTTGTCGTATACAACCTCGAAATTACTATTTTTAGGCCCTTTCAGGGACGGGGCCAGTCCTTGTTATTTTTATCTTGTCCTTGTACTTTGTGTCAAGGTATGTCTGTGGCGCCCTCATTTTTAGATACTACATAGACTGAAGGAAGAGGGAATAAAAAGAGAATGAATTAATCTCGCGGAGATCGTCCGCCGAATAATTTTATTACCACGGCTTAATTTTTCAGCAACGTCATTACTACGATGACGCAAACTGAAATTTCTATAAAGGGATGATAAACACAATACGATTAAATATATTACACTACGCGAACTTCCGTTCCGGACCTTTGTCAATGTTTGCAATGGTAACTCAGATTGCAAGCTTGAATAACCTTGAATGAAGTCACTGTTTCAGCGTGTTTCCAGATACATAACTTCATGTATATGCAGTTTGGAGGGTTGCCAGATGAGGGGTCCGTCGAATTTAATATTATTACAAAGCACTATACATATGAATCCTATTTTGATATTTTACTTTTTTGACTTTTTTAATTTTGAAATTGCTGAACAACCCCAAAATATAGACGAAACATTTTCAAATTATATATAAGAAAGTTCTTTGTGAGAAGACTGGAAGATAAAGAGTATTAAATCTCAATTTCCCTTTGACAAAAAGAAAATGATTTAAAGTTAAATTAATTCAGAAATTCCATTTAAATTAAAAAAAAGATTATTTGAAACAAAAATGTATTAGGGAAAGCTGTTCAACAAAAGTCCAATTTTAGCATCCCGGATTATTCCAGTTCTAACTAACACTAAACTAAAGTGTGACACCATCCTTTCAAAATACATTTAGGTAGGTTTGAAACGTTGATACTCTAATAAATAAAGTAGATGTTCAAAACAGAAAATATGTAGATACGTATAATTATTGCGGGCAACCGTAGATGGTGAGCCAATTTTTTGACGCCCTAAATTAACATCATCAAAACAAGCTTTATTTTGAATCATAACATTCCTTTGACATTTTGAATAGGACGAGATTTGTTGACATGATGTTTGATTATTTTCCTGCAGCATTGTTTTGCGCAGTTGCCGACTGCTCATTAGGATGGAACATGGTGATGTAAATATCCAGAATAAATATTAGCCATATGCAAAATTGTTGAGATAACTTATCAAATGGGGAAGCCTCGAGAAGCCTATTGGTTCTATCTAATTATTTTCATACCCTATCATAATTTAGAATTGTACAACTTAATCTGAATAAGGATCTTACTTACAGCCTATAGTAATTCAACTATAATTTGTCAAATTATTTCTAAAATATTGCACGGAAATAGGGCAATTGAAAAATTCTGTTAAATTTATTACTCAGCCTGATGATAGCTTTTTCCTAAATTTGACAAAACGGACTACAAATTTTGGCTTTTAAGAATCAAGTGCGATGGAATTAGCAATCCAGTCCAATACCCTGCACCAGAAGCGTCCCTACAGTCAGTCAGCCGGGCGTATGCCCGGGGCCCCGAGAGCTAGTGGGGCCCCGCGCCGATCTACCTTACTTTAATCACAATATATATCTTATGCGTTAATAAAATAGACTGAGAAACCGGCATTTGATGCAAGTTCTTATACACAAAGTTAAAGCCTACTTTTAAAATGAAGCGCACCAAATTTCCAAAATAAAAAGGTGTAATACTTCTCGAGGCTTCAAGATAAACAGTAGCAGCGCGTCGTAGCATTTTGTTATCGGAAGTACCTACTAACAATAAAGTTGGTGCATTGTTCTAAATCTTCTATTACAGCTACCCCTCATTACGAGGTTTCTAGTTATATTAGTTACACCCTGTATATTTATTTATTCATTTTCTTATTTACTGGGGGCCCCACTCCGTATTTGTGCCCGGGACCTCAAAATCTAAAGGACGGCGCTGCCCTGCACTTCTCATTTTCTTCCTCTTCCTCGTTTCAGAAATCTCCCCTAATTTCCCCCTAGACTATTGTTTTACTATTAGCTGACCAACAACACAACATTTAGTAGATTTCCTAAACAGGCTCTTTAGATGACCTAGCTTAGATTGTGAGTTATCAGGAAGGACTGCGTATTTCGTGAATTATATTTTTGGGTCTAATTGCCTTTTCTAAAGATGAAATTCATTTTTCGTAATTACGAATCATGCACCAAAGCCAAATTTGTCATGTTTGTTATCATGCAAACCAGCTCGATAGTGATGCTACTCGAAAGAGACATTTTAAAAAGGTAGGTGGGCACCTGTCGACAAAGTAAAACAAGATATCTATTCCGACTAGTTAGATCACAACGAAATCGTATCCTTTGGACATATGTAAGAGGCTCTGCTTCGTGAAATACACAGGTCGCATTACCAAAAGTACATACATCACATACTTTCTGGGTTCAGATTAAAAAAGATGCTTCATGACCAGGATGAAGATATTCGAGAGAAAAGACTCGGTCTGTGGGAGAAAAAAATTATTTATCATAACGACAACGCGCCTTCGCACAAACGTGTTTTGGCGATGGGAAGATTGGAGTATTAAAGTATGAATTGTTGGAATATGCATCCTATTCCCCAGATTTGGCTTCCTCCGACTTCCATCTCTTTCCAAAGCTCAAAGTGCAATCAACAGGCGATTGCATTTGTAGAGGGATATTTTGCAGAACTTCGGAAAACTACTTCAAGGAAGGGATAATCGCTCTGGAGCATCGGTAGAATAAATGTACTCGGTTTAGGCGATATTATGTGCAAAAATAAAACTCATTTTTAAACAATAAATACGTTGTATCATTGATAGGCCGAGAATTTTTCAGACTGCATTTGTACATATACTATGTTCATCTGTCAGTCCTTGCCGATTTCTGGTGAATGACACTTGCGATCAATTCACAAGCATAAAATCTTATAAATCGTGTCCGTGTTTAAAATTCTGAATTTTATGCCATGGTACTAGCAAATATCCAAACTCTGGCAACGATCGGTAAGTTTTTGTTTAATTTAGAAAAAAGCTAAGCTAGCTAAAAATTTCCCAATTCTTACAGAGAGAAGTTGCCTGTTTCTACACCAACTTTATGATAGTTTTGAACGCTAGGATTGTTGCCTTCCAGTGATCGTCTGAATTATTCTTATCCAGCTGAACAGTTTGCATTTTAAAGGCTCACCAAAATTACGTTTGTTTTGTGTATAAATATTGAAGAATTTAAACTACTTAACCTCATGAACTCTCAAAATACCAGAATTGAAAATGTTATAGTTGCACTGAGACTTTCAATTTCAAAAACTTCTTTAGGTTCAATGACTTATTGTGTACTGGACTTTTGGTCATTTAATGCAACAAAACTTTTCATCGAACAGGACTTTTAGTCTAATAAACTTTTCTTCCAATGGTACTTTAGGTTCAACAGGACTCTTCGTTTTAACCTATAAAATGCAAACGAAACTGATAACTAAAAATCTGAATGCACTCTATAGCACCTACACCTCTGATGTTCTGATAGATGAGCAGTGAACAATATAAGTTAGATTAGATTAACGGATGACCAGTAGACAATAATAAGGACTATTCTTAAGTTACCAATAGTGGCTTTCGTTTGAGTTCATCCAGTTATTGAGCTTTAGTTGGACTAAAAGTACCGTTTAGACGAAACGTTCCGTTTGATCAAACATAATTAGGCCGGAAGTTCATTAAACCGAAAGCTATTGAACGTAAAGTTTCAAATCCCAAGGGTCATAGTTTAAGAAAGTTCTCAACTCAAAATTTTTAGATTAGCAATATTTCAGTCGTTTGAATTTTAAATTCCTGAAGTTTCGAAAATTTGATTTTTAAAGTTTCATGACGATAAGTTTTTTATCATTTGAAAGTAACGTTTTTAGATTATGCAGATAGATTTCAAATATTTCAGTTTTGCAATTTCAGATTATAAAGTACAAGATTCGAATTAAATTCAAGATGTCAGAAACTCATAGATTCAGAACTCATAATTTGGAATTCAGAATTTCGGTTTTGAATTTGAAGCACATGAAGGATTTTTGAACTAGCGATTTATCAGCTCCAGAAGCCTTCCTGGAACTCTAAAGTTCCATTCTACTCTTCCTGTTGGTATCGAAATTCTTATTCATTTTCAAATGATTGTTTTAAGTTTGATTTGTTAAAGCAAAAGTAGTAATAATTATAATTCGTTGTATTATCATATAATCAGGGGCAGATCCAGATAACTATTGGGGGGGGGGGGGGTTTGGAAAAATAATTGTCTTAATACATAATAATTACACAAATATTATTGGATTCTAGCCTATGTATATTTATTTATAAATTGGGGTGGGAGATTTCCCCCATTCCCCTTCACCGCCGTTAATCCGTGCCTGATATAATATATACCTGCAACAAGTTTGCTCCCAACTGAGTCCCTTGGACTTCGGATAATTCTTGTTGCAGTGTGTAAAGTGTATACGCACGACTACAGGAAAAATGTCTCAACTTCCGATTCTATTGAGATACCAACTTTAAATTTTATTACAATGATAAGGACATACCATGCAATAGTTGTGACTTTATTGGAGAAAATTAATGGAGCATTTTGAGAGTTACATTCGCTGTTCTTGATACAAGTGCATGTAGTTTCAGAACATTTTATTCGCACGACTGTAGAAGAAAATTCATAACTTCTGATTCCATAGAGATACCAAATTGAAATCTTAACGCAATTATAAGAACATTGCATACAATAGTTGTAATTTTTTTGAAGAAAATTAATGGAACCGATTTTGAGAAAAGTCAATATTTGTTAAAAACTCATATAATATACTATGTTACAAATATTGGAAAAGCGAACAAAAATTACCGTAGATAGTCCATTTCATTCTCTTTCAAATGCAAACAACCCGACCTTCCTAACTAATACGAAAGCCGAGTAAATAGCATTTGAGTATAGGCATATACGTTTAAAACTGAATAAAATAAACCTCTATATCTCGCGAACGGTGTATTTATGGACAGTAATATTTGAGCTGTATATAAGACTTGGAAAGGGTATTACGTGAACAAAATATAAAAAAAATCTATGAGGGTACCGCGCCAGCTTTGGTGGAATCGGCGTGGAATGTATCGAACGTTGATTACTGAAAAAGCAAGCAGCTTTAGCAAACTAAAACCTAATGGTAAGAATCTAATTGCAGGGTAATTCGTGCCCTTTTCTTAGTATTATATTAATTTCGTCTGACTTGATAAAATAAGTTATTCATAGTTTGAAGGTTTTTGGTGTGGATCATTCATACAAATGAGATCAATCGGATAGGTGGAGGAGGTACAGTTGACAGAAAGCACTAGTCGCAAAACAGTAGCTAGCACTAAGTGGGTTTGTTATTGAATTTGAAGAACTTATTTTTGTTACATCATTTATGCCGTATTATACATAGTAAAACAAATAATCGGTAGAAATTTGGTGATACATTCTTGTTGAAGTTTAAAATAGGCATATTATATGAAGGTCACTACAACATACATCCAGACAAATCAACACAACTTTGTATCTCCTGCATTGCCAGTAACAGATATATAAAGTGTTTCATAACACATGTCTACATCAAACACAGCATGTAGTTTGACATAGATAAGATAAGCAAAAATTTTGTACATTTTTTTCTCAGAAGGATAGTTTTCGAAAACTCGCAAACAAAAAAGGCTACAATACAGCACTATAGGCTTTGCAATAAATTCTTCAAAGCAAAACGTTTTAGATAAGAACTGCTGAAACTGTAAATTCCGTAGTTCGTTTTCAATAGCTGCAGCACAATAAAATGTGAGGCCAATCACTCGTGTTTTAATTTTTCAATTCTTCTTTCTTCTTATGAGCTTCAATTCGTCTACGTTTGGACATAAGCCTCTCCCAACTCTTTCCATATTTCTCGATTTTGAGCTCTTCTTATCCAACAGAATCCTGTCTCTCTAATTAAGTCATCTTTCCATCTCATTTGTGGTCTCCCTCGTTGTCGTTTGCCTAGCCATGATCTCCATTGCTGTAGGATTGTGTTCCACCTTCCGTCTTTCTGCCTTGCGTTGTGACCAGCAAAGCTCCATTTTAGTTTTGCAGCTTGTTCAGCAGCATTTATTACTTTTGTCTTTTGTCTTATCCAGACATTTGTCTTTAGTCTTATGTTCAGCATACATCGTTCCATTGCTCTTTGCGACTTTACAAGTTTGTCGATGTTAGATTTCGTAAAAGTCCAGGTTTGGCAACCGTAGGTCAAAATTGGCAGTATACACTGGTCGAAGACCCGGCTCTTTAAATATTGTTGAATTTTCTTACTTCTTAGGATGTATGCCAATTTCCCAAAGCCTGCCCACACTAGTCTCATTCTTCTGGCGACCACTGCATTTTGGTTTTCTTAATTATTTTGATGGTTTGGCCAAGGTAAATGTACTCTCGACCCTTTCTATAGTTTTTCCATTCACTATTATGTCCCTATTGTCGTTTGTATTCGTCATCGTTTTTGTTTTGCTAAGGTTCATCCTTAAACCTGTATTCTTTGACGCTTCCGCAAGTTGTACTATCATTTCCTGCATTTCCTCATAATTTTCTGCTATCATTATGATATCGTCGGCAAATCTCAGATGGTTAAGCTTCTTGCCATTGACGTTGATACCGACGTTCTGCTAGGGAAAGGATTTGAAGATGTCTTCCAACGCTAGGGTAAATAACTTCGGTGATATAACATCTCCTTGCGTAACACCTCTTCGTATTGGTATTTCTCATGTGTGTTTTTTCTAGCTGGACTGTCATGGATATGTTGTATAGTGTGTATAAGCTCTCGATATCTGGAGTCGACTCTACAATTGTTCAGGGCTTGTTCAATTGCCCACAGTTCTACAATATCGAGCGCTTTTTCGTAGTCCACAAATGTTAAAAAATAGAGGGAGGTGATATTCACAGGATTTTTCTATGAGTGTTGTAACCGTTAGTAGGCGATCTGTTGTGCTGTAGTCTTTGCGGAAGCCTGCTTGTTCGATTGATTGATACGCGTCCAGTTTAGTGTTTAGGCGATTTGTGATTATTTTTATAAAAAACTTATATAACTGCGACAGTAGTGAAATTGGTAGATAATTATTTAGAACGCTTTTGGTCCCCTTTTTATGCAATATGACTGTTAGGGCGTTGTTCCAGCTCTTAGGAATTTCACCTATTTGTAGGAATTCATTGAATAGCCGCTTTATTGTTTCTAATAGAACTTCTTTCCCTTCTTTGATCCTTTCTGTTAGTATCTCATCGTTTCCGGGCTCTTTGTTATTTTTCATATCGCTTAGTGCTTTTACGATTTCGTAGTCTTCTATTACCGGTAGTTCTTCGGAATTCACGTTCATTATTTTCCTTCTACTATTTTCTTTTATTTTATTTCTGGAGCCTACTTTTGAGCTGTAGAGTTCCCTATAATATTCTTCAGTAGTTTTTACTATTTCTTGCTTTCCTCTACGTTCTTTGCTTTCTTTATCTTTGAGAAATGTTATTTGATTTTTGCCTAATGTTGGTCTGAAGCACTTCAGGTCCCTGTTATTTTCGATTGCCTTTTCTACTTTTCTTTCATTATATTTTCTGAGATCTTCTTTGATTTTCTTACGGATGGTTTTATTCATTTCAGTGAATTCAACTGTGTTTCTTTTACCTTGCTGTATCATTTCTCGTCTATTCTGAAGCATATTTTTTCTGTCTTGTTTTATTTTTTCTTCTTTAGTTTTTGATTTTTTGGCAACTTTCGATCCTGCGTTTAGCATCGTATTCGTTAATGTTTCCCATATTATGTTTATTCCCTCTACTTCCAATACCTTGTTCTTTTTCATTTCTCTTTCTAGTGTTTTCCTATAGTCGTCACTTTTTTCTTTGAGTACATATGGGCCTATCTTGTCGGCCTTTTAAGATGTTTAAACCTTTCCAATTTATGGTTTATGCGTATTCGGGCCTTAACTATGCGATGGTCATTTCCAGTTGTGAGATTTTGGAGCATTGTGACGTCTTCAGATATTGATTTAGTTGATCCTAGTATGTAATCTATTTCATTTGTTGTAGTGCCATTTGGTGACATCCATTTCAGTCTATCTTTCTTTTTAAAAAAGGTATTCATAGCATATAATTTGTATTGTTCGAGGTAATTCATAAGCTTTTCTCCTCTGTCGTTACGGATACCATACCCATAGTTGCCTATTTTGTCTTCGGTACTTTCAACTTTCTTCAACTTTAGTTTGGCGTTGAACTTGCCCATTGCTACGGTCAATCTTGCGCTGTGACTATTTAATGCGCTCGTTAGATCATCGTAGAAGAAATCAACATCCTCGTCGTTGTAAGCTGTCGTGGGGGCGTATATTTGTACGACTTTCAATGTACACATTTTGTTTATTTGTAAAATCAGGATAGGCTACTCGATCTGAAATACTTTTATATGTATGAATATAGGGTACTATTCTTTTATTTATTAAGAAACCTGTGCCACCGTAGTTGTTTTCATCATTTCCTCTGTAGTAGAGTACGTTGCCAGAATTTAGCTTTAGACTGTTTTCGCCCTTTCTTCTTACTTCGGAGATTCCTAACACGTCCCAATTTACTTCTTTAAGTTCTTCTAGTTTATGTGGTTTTTCGTCACTCGCCATTGATCTGATATTGTAAGTGCCCAGGAGTAATTTTGTTTTTTGGTTCTACTGGTGCCTGATTTGTTTGGTTTTTGGATTTAACGAGTTTTGCCTCCCCCAAAATCGTGATTGTTAAGAGGTTTGGCTGTTGGGTCACCACGCCCGACGTGCGTCTTGGTGATTAGTTTATCTCACTAAGACCTTGCATGCCTATGCATATTGCATTGTCACACATCCAAAAATAATCCCACATTCGGTCACGTCGTTGAGATCCAGCTCTTCTTTGCTGTGGCAACTAACTACCACCTGGATTTTAGCCTGTTGGTCCGCGGGGCGTATTTCATTTCCGCCCTACCCTCCGTATCCGGAGGGCATTCCCTAATCCGCCACCTGGGGACGCGCCCTCTAGGGGTTACAGGCTCCCCCGAAGGATTAATCTTTCAATTGCAGTATAATAAAACACATTATTACATTCGTAGACAATTTAAAGTTAGTTTCAATTTTTTATGGGCCACTTGAGATGCTTTAAATTATTTCGTGTAAATCTTGTGCTGCTTAAAATTATTTTAGTTGCGTATGTTAACACAAACATACAAAAATATAAAAATATTAACATATTTGCTAATTATGAAGAGCGAGGACCTTCCTCTACTTCAATAATACAAATATGAACAACTTCACAGGTAACTACATTTGCAATCTCACATTATCTCTTACTGTTTTTTTAAACAAAGGTCGTATTTACATAAACTTAAATAAAGTCTCGTTATAAAAGATGGTGTTTAAAAATTACTACCCACTCTGTTTACTTGCATAACTACTTGCACTAACATTCGTGAACATGTTTGTATCGTTCTCAACTTTGCAGTGTTAGCTCAAGTTACTCAAAATTTGGACTTTCTTTAATAAATAAAGATCTTTATTGAGATTATTTTATACTAAATGTCATCAGAAATGCATTGATCAAGTATGATGCAGGGATTTTAAGCATCCTACATGAAATATACTTGGTGTAAAAAATATTTACTAAAGAAAACATTTCACATTGCGGACTTCGTTCTTGGAGTGGTCATGTTAAAAGAAAAAAAATATATATACAAAGATATATTTAGAGATACCACCTAGACAGTGGAGAGTCCTGGGTTCGAGTCCCAACCGAGACGAAACATTTTTCTATATGAATTTGCAATCAAAAATATAATTTAATATTAATCAACTTAATAAAAATTAACTTCATCTAAAATTTATACAAAGATATACAGGACCCTTTAGAAGTGGTCTTATGAATTAGAAATGCTTGTTTACATTCCTCAATTCAGTACAATAAATTATAGAATTTCTACGTAGAATGAGAATAATAAGATTAAGTATCTATTTACAATTTTTTTGGTTTATAAATACCCTTCTTAATAATTATGTAAATCTTAACCAACAGGTGAACAAAACAATTTGCAAATTCCTGCATAAATTACAGAAATCGGACAAGAATAGGTAAAAGTTATTTTAGATACGGATTTTATTCTTTAGTTTTTAAACATTTCAAGAATGTATTAACAAAACAAGGGCTAACGATTTTTCAAGAATGTTGGAATTTAAATGCAATACAGTTGTAAATCTAAAACAAGTCATAAAAGTATTCATAAACTAAATGTATAAGAAGTATTTTATACAAAAGTCAAGATATGCGTACAGTAAACGTTTTTTCTTTATCAAGACGTTTCGGACGCACGTTTTGAATAAAACATAAAGAAAATCTTTCATCTGTCATCGAACTACTGTAGTACAGTAAAAAAAGAAGAAGACGTGCCCAGAAGTTTTGGGTTTCTAATTTGAAAGTTAGATTAGAATTTCCCTATTTGAGTAAATTTACTTAATTTGCACGAGTTTAATATCAAGTTTGTTAAAGTATAATTAGAGTTTCAAAAACAGCAATTAATCGAGCGAATTATGGAGATAGAGAGAAAAACTGGAGTGTAAATGAAATTTGTTTATTCGGCGTCGCTGTTTTCATTACCTTTTTCTTTTCCTTTCTGCTTACCGAGATACTTATTACTCGAGTATCAATTACTGATCACCTCGATAAACGAAAATTGTAATTTATATACTCGACGCCAATTAGTATCCATTTAGTTTTTCAATGTTTGCTGGAATGACTTGTTTGTTCGTTAAAGGTTTGTAATGACGTAAATTTAAAATATTTGAATTTAAAAATATATCCATATACGTATGCATGTTATTTACATTCCTTTATAGATTATTGGTTTGCTGCTCATTTCAAACTGTGGAATTGTAATATACTTAATATAAAAAATTACTTCCTGTGCTTGTAGGGCATTCTTTTAGAATTACACTGGATTGGTATTTATTTACATACATGCGTGCACATCATGCACATGTAAAGGGTTATTACATACGTTAGGTGTCGATAGCATGCATCCCGCGGGCATAATCTTGCTACAAGAATATTTTTTCTGGATTCCAGTGGCCACTGACGTGTGACTAAAATAGATACGTAAAATTGGTAATATTGAGTATAATGTTCAGTTCTCAAGACTGCACTACCACCAAAAGTAATATTTTGACACTAGAATATTTTGTAATTATCACTTCAGAGTAGTTGCAACTTTTGACTGCTTGCCATTGGAGTAAACGGATCTTCATCGAACTGCAATCTACTTACGCATTTCTTTTGGTTAATAGCTTTCTTCTTATAACACTTGTCTTTATCCCTTGTAGGGCTAAGTGTTGATGTTTAGCCAAATGTATTTATGTTAATTTTATATTTGAGTTGAGTTTTGCGGATTTTAAACATTTAATAGTGGAAATATTTCAAAAATAAGGAAATGCTTTACGTACAGCGTTTTTATATTCTTCGTACGCAGTTTCTTTTTGGGAATGGTTTCACTATGACGCGCATGTTCAAAGGCGCCCGCAGAAATCTGTCTAGGGGAGGGGTAAGCCTAGAATAAACGGCATGCTAGGGGTGGAGGGAAGCCTAGAATAAACGGTATGCTAGGGGATAGAGAAAGCAAGCCTAAAATAAACGGCATGTTACACAAAATATTTCAATAAAATTCAAATTGTTCAACTTCAAGGGGGCTAGCCTCTCTTTGCCCCTCTTGCGGGCGCCTATACACCTGTTGCTATTTCTTTCGTTCGATTGATACAAATCTATCTAGTGTGGCCAAAGTGGGGCATGGAGTAGTGAGTGGAGTAGGTTTAGTGTAAATGTTTATATTTATTCAATAAGTTTACACAGCAATGTGTGTGAAACTAAACCTACAATGATTCTTGATCCCTGAAAGGAGCAAGACGTTACGTAGAATAGTTTAAAAAAATCATTATTCAATAATGTCCGTTTTTGAAACTTTGACCTCACTTTTTGAGCACACCCGGTAGACATAGAACTTTCTCGCAGTGATAAAAAAAGTCTTCCTTTGGTATCAGCTACAACATATCAAAATTGCAGAAAAATCTACAGAGAGCCAAATTAGACTTAAATAGTGCCATGTCCTTTGACGCATGCTAAGTTTTGCATGCCTTCGTTGTGTAGTATACTGTTCTGCTGTTTGATGCACTAAATACGTCAATTGCTCCCTTTATTTCATTATAATGAATGGTAATGTCGGGTCTACATGTGGTTTACTCCCAAATTATAGTAGGATTCCGATTATCCGTCACTCGAGTAACCGGCAACTTCTATTAACCGTCACAGCATCAGCTGTCCAAGGTCATTTGTAGCTCAGTGCTCTTCCCGTCACATCTGCCGATCCCACCCCACTTTCTTCCGTATTGCGCCTGTCCCCACCGCTCTCTACTTTCCGCCCGCTACATATGAACATACATATAATTTCTCCAAAAATAAAACAATTTTGAAAAAGAAAATCTTTTTTTTTATTAAAAAATTCCCTATTGCTCTATTAACAGTCTTTTCGATTATTTGTTAATACTCCGGTCCGGTGTTCGGTTCATTCTAAAGGCGAATATTGACGAATTTGACGCATACTAAGTAATTAGGAATCACAAAATACAGAAGCCCAGATCGTCCAACCATATTTGCCCGATAAAAGAACTAATTGTATCTCAACACAATGGGATTCCTCTCCTGGGTCCTTTCTATTTTTGAACTCAGAATATACCAGTTGGGGAGTTTGAATTTGCTGCAGTATCGGTAATGTAAACATAAAATTAAAACAAACTTCACAATTACGCTCTGCCCGAAAAAATACATTCTTTTTAATTGCATTTGCCCAAAATCTCCCCACCAACAGGGAGACTTTGGACTAAGCATAGAAAAGCCTTGGACAAGGTTTAAAATGTGTTGTATTCTAATAAGGTTTTGAAATAATAATCATTATTTAATTTTTCAGGTTTTTGATATTAATTACGTGACTGATATTTATTAGCTTTAAGCTGTGCAAGAATGGGGAGAGTATGGACAAACAGGGTCTGTTTGGACAATGTCGAAAGTCTCCCCATCCGCAACTGTTGCAAACTTTTGATGAATGCATCAATATAAAGCAAACATTCTTGTTTTATATCGACATAACCTTAAAGATACCTGTTGTTTTAGGCTTAAATATGAAAAGCTACTTAATTATTGTTAAAGTAAAGATTTTACAACTTATCAAATATCCTAAGAATATTAGATTAATAAGGCTAAAAACTTAAAAAGGCTTGGCGACGCCATATTTGTTTATTCTCAACGGCGAAAATACAACTGTTTTAACTAATTGTCTGTTCTACACAAATTATCATAAAGAGGGTGAAGTTGTATGCAAGAGGTGGAAATGTTAAACTTGTACAATGGCTCTCAGAGTCTAAACTCACCCCATCCTCCCCTACTCAAGGAAAAGCGTGTTATAAGTATTTGAAATATTAAAGGTTTTGAAAAACTTTATAAACGCATCACGCATCAACAAAATACAGCCTTTAGTTGTGCAAATAGTGTATAAGATAGTTTTAAAGCCTATTTTATTAGTTGTTTGGAAATTGCCACGGAGAAAAGGACGGTCTAATAGGGGTGGTATAGGGGTAACAACTACACCCCAAGCTCAATTAAAATATTTTATTATACTTTCTAGTCTAAATCTCAGACACCTCCCAAAATCCCGAAAACCTTAGCATTTTCTACATTTGCAAAATTAGCTTTGTTCTTCGGTGCTTTGAGGATACGTTGCGACATCTTGGATCATATAGTATTATAAAGCCATTAAGTTACAGGTAGTTAGATTGATTGAGAATTACAAATTTGCGGTTAAAAACCCCTATGGCGCGTGAGACGATTCCGCTCCCTGTATAAGTAGACGCAACGGAGCCTCTCCGATATTAAAAAAAATTAAAAGTTTGTTCATACTTACTTAAATTTTTCCATTTTAGTACTTCCTAAAAATAAATTTAATACTTTTCCTTTTCAAACAAAAGTGAAACCAAAAATAGACCACATTGAAGTGTTAAGAGTGTCTTAATGATAAGAAAATATAATATCTTGATCCTTCTAATCCTCAGTTAATTCTGGAGGGCGAATTCCCCGATATAGCAATTTAAATTATTATGATGTTTTCAAGAGAAGTTATAGCCAGCCAAGCGATTAATTACAGTTGTTTTAATTAAAACTAATTAGCAATTAATCTGATAATTAAATGCTCGGTTGCGTCTCTAAAGACGGGGCTCTTTCTCGTCTGATTTATTTCCTCTTTGTACCTGAAAAAGAAAACTTTCATAACATGATTATTATTTCAGAAGGCATTAATGCTAATATTGCACATATAGGAGCAAAAACCTATTTCCGTTCACCTAAATTCATCCCAAAATAATCAAATATTTATGGACCCCCAAAGCATCATAACATGCTGGCTGGCATTTCAAAATCGATCAGATTTTACTTCTTTGATCTATCAAAATTCCATTAGAGTCGATAACTGCATGGAACGCTTTTATTTCTCGATTCCAATCTGATTTATCCAATCCTGAAGATAATTAGGTATAAAAAGGAAAAGATGAATTCGTTCTTATCCTGAAAACAAAGGGAAACCGGCAATGCATCGTAGTTATTCCAGACCGGAAACGGAACATTTATATATAACGAAAGCGGATATCCAACGCGAACGGAAACGACCATTACGCGTTATCAAAAATACATTGCTGTAATTTTTCAGAATTCACATTTTTAAAGGTAGCAAATGTTATAAATGTATTTTGATGACACGAAAACCTTTTATCTTAAAAGCAACTGTCACTAGATCTAAGACATCGAATTATTATATCACGCTTACTACAACGGCCAGCAATCCTTTTGCAAGAATGATCTGAAAATGTTTCAACAAATCAGTTTTGTAGACCTGTCGAGATCACATTTTACTAGCCTGAAAAAGGAAAAATGCTGTGGTTGATCTTTAGTGGTTATTGTTTTCTATGTTCTACCATATTAGATTTCTTTTTATTTTGTGGACATTTTCATAGGTCTTTTTCTTTATTGCTTTTTGTATATTGTTTTTCTGTGCTGAATGCAGAACAGACTTACATACATGTATTTATATGTGGGCGAAAATAACTCTGGATTTATATTTATTTTTTGATCGTCTTATTTTCAGGTTTCTAAGATTGGATAATAATGGTTTTTATGGGTATAAAAAGTCATTTTATTAATGACTGTTAAATGAAAGGCATCTTCAATTTGCAGGTGTTGATGTAAATTCATCATTTGATCAAAAATAGACACTTTACGTATACCGATATGTCATCATCACACATTTTCCAAACTTTCTGAAAATCAATACATCTGAAGACAGTGATTGGAATGGCGAATTGTTAGTTCTTCCACATTATTGTTTTTTTTTATGTTCGGTTATGTCTTCTGCCATATCCCTCTCCTCCAACTGTACCACTACGTATACGAAAAGTAATTTCAAGACATATAAGTTACTTTTGGCTATTGCTCACCAAGTTTGGTTTCCACAACTTACACAAAATTCCATCTTTCATCTCAGGACGATTGATGATCTCAAGTCCATTTTTGGGAAGGAACGAAAAAATAATGTACAAGGAAATACCAGCATAATTTCTCTGCTCTTGATTCGGATGATCAGAGTTTCAATCATACTTTATCTGTTTAGACCTCTCGCTTCCACATTCCATAAGTTGGAATTAAATTTACTGATTTCTTCTTAGATTCATGGTATCTTTTTTTTGAGCAGGAGATAGTTATTTTACGAGAGCAACTTGGAATTCTACGCCTTCTGAAGAGTAACTATCATAAGTAGAGATAGACCGGGAATTCCGAATACTAATGAAACAAATTTTCAAAGGAAGCAGAAGAAAACCTCATGGAGTTAAATATCTCAATGCGGTCGGTCTGGTCAGTGGATATTGTCAAGTATCCTAAAATGAAAAGTTTTCCTTGTAAACGGAAATAGTTACAATTCGCAGTCTCGCATTTGGGTACTGTTGGTGTCTCGAATTTGCAACTGTATACATATTATATAGACGGCATCCTAATAGAATCGAAAATCTTTAAAACGTACTGTGAAGAATTCGATATTGCCCTCGGCAAATTGAAAGTAGACTATATGAACCTTTTGGTACCTGAAAACATACAGATTTCGAAATATCTATCATCGTTTTATAAAGGGTTGTGATAGAAACAGATAAATATAACTAGGAAAATGAGAACTCCAAGAAATTATACCGTACCGTGGAATAGACTAGAGGATTACTTTTATTTATTTTCTTTATCATGGACACTTTAATATGGAAAAGTTTATTAATATAAGATGTATATTATTATCCATTATTAGCACTGGATTAAAATACTATTCATAATAATTGTGATAAATAATTGTGCCTGAAGAAAACGCCCCTGATGTTAGAGACTGCTGGCCTGAGTAGTTAACACATTTTATTTAAAAAATAATTATAAGATGATTTGCATAAAAAACATTTACTTACCACATCCACTACCGTAAAGCCACACCCATCAGACACACTGCATCCATATGGTGCATGCTTAGTCCAACCATATATGTATCATATATAGGGTGGGACATACACGGGTTGAATCTATATTAAACATATACTGACTAACCAACTTACCCACTTATTGCACTCCTCTGGTTTATACTGAGACCAACCATGTAGTTGATTTGAGTCTAAAAAGGGACAAACATACTAGCAAAAACCTAACGCATCCGCTAACATGAAGCCACGCCCACCAGACCCATAGATTTTAGTGTTGCCTAATTTCCTGCCAAATCACCTAAAACCATGTGCTTCAATGTCTCCGATTTTGTTCAAATTTTTTCCTTGCGTAGATACATATGAAATGACATTAAATTATTTTTTGGATTAAAAATGGTCGAAGTAGAAGTATTTGAAAATTTCTATTTTTTACAATTTTTTAGTTATGTGGGTCATCCAGGTATCAGCTTAGAGCTAGGGTCTTTTACAGTATATCAAGAAACGTATAAAAACTTTGCAGAGGAAAAAACAAACAGGCTCTGAAGGCAAATTTCTTTATAAATCTAATTCTTTTCTAAAACTACAAAAATTGCCCTTTCTATTTTTTCAACCATACCAAGTATATGCTAAAATGATTCTAAAAAAATGTTTCAAAGGTATGGTAATTGTAACACAGGAGCAATTTTAGTATTTGAAGTACTTGAAACTATTTTAATAAAATAACCTAAAATATGACCATGGTAATATGTAGCTACAGCTACAGAAGAAAACACGCATGAAAATTGGATCAGTAGTTCTCTAGTTATAATCGGATATACAGGACAGACAATGCGTTTTATATACAGTGTGTTCCACTTAAGAGTGTACACCCTTATTTTTTTAGTTTTTATCCAATTTGAGCCAGATTTTTCACAAAGATTATGGTCTACTCGGTGGTGTGATTTTTTAATGAAACTTTAGCTCAAATTGAATAAAAACTAAAAAAAAAGATTCAAACAAATTGTGTATGTAAATGCTTTTTTAATTTTTAATTCCTTTATTTTAGATTTTTTTTTATTTCTATGCTCTACTAATCACCGAATCGCTACGAAGTAAAACTAAAAGTATTTCCGTCATTCTATTCTAGATGGCTCAGCTTCTTCATTGGTTGTACTATCAAATGGGGCGTTGTGTGGGATTGTTTTCCTTAGAGCGCTAAGTATATTCTCTCTGACGCAAAACTCTCTTCATCTGGCACTGTAGATATCAACAAATACCAAAGCATGTTTGTGCCCTTCCTTGTATTTAAATAATTTCTTAAGTACAATGTTGGAAACGTATTAATTAAACGTTTATCCCACGTGTTTAAAATATCGTTTTAATGACATGTGAGCCTGTTCTTCAAATCATTGATCAACATTTATTGTGTAACTGTTGGTTGCATGATCTAACGCTATGAGTACTGGTAAAACTGCATTTCGAATTAAGCAACGTTGACCCGATCAGAAGGGCCAATGGGTGACTCCTACCGCAAAACGCCACCGTTCGTGTTTCGGAGGGCACGTTAAGCCGTCGGTCACGGGTACCATTTTTACCATTGTACCAAGTAACCTAATTTCTATTACCCTAATATAACGGCCCAGGTAGCAAAAGCACGTGAAAATGACGTGAAAAACTGTTTACTAAGTGACGTAAACGTCGTCATTGTATGACGTAAATATGACGTAGTAATGACTTCCTAATGTCTCAGACCAATGACGTCATATGCTAGACATTAGTTTCACGTTGATTTGACGTCTTTTTCAAGTTATATTTGGCAGCCCACTTCCCCCAAGTTTTTAGGAATACATATGAAGTTTCTAGTACTTTTTAAGGTTATATACGGTTATATAAGGTTTGAATGGTTATATACAAAAAATATTAAAAATTACTAACAATAATTTGCTCATTAAAATGAATGATAACATAGTTCGCAGTCTAGTTTTGTTGATTATTGTCTCATTATTTCTAATGAATGACATCTAAAGTTACAATGTTTCCTTTGAAGACTTCAACGATAAATCAGATACCCTGAATAAAAGGTATTGCCACAAAACCTATAAGCCAAACAATAACGCTTTTGCCAAATATTTCTGTAATAGGCCATGCTTTAAGTTCTAACAAGTTTTTCACCACACAAATGTTCAGTTCTTAAAGACTTTACGGAAACATATACCAAAATGAAAAATGTAACACAAACTGAAAAATATCTTCAAAATAATGCTAATAGTGTTTACGATACAAGATGCCGTATCGCAGCATTTAGTTTTTAACATGGAAACCGGTAAAATAATAATCTACAAAGAAATCGGTAGAAATATCTCTATAACCTAAAATAGAAGATAATGACAAGACGTGATATGTGTCATGTAATTTACTTGACGTCATTATGTCGTCGCCTTTTGGCCCAATAACGTTTTATTACGAGTTATCGCCAAATTTTGACGTCATTAGGATGTACCTTTGCTACCTGGGGTCTTGTTTTAAGTAACAGTTTCAACGTCAAATTGACGTTACTAAAATGACGTAGAATCAACCGAATCACGCAGAGAATACGGTTGATTATCGTGACACCTGGAAATATACTGGAACCGCTCTAGTTCTAGAAATATTTTTAACGTTTTCTCTGCGTGTCTGTGCCTACAGGGTTAATATGGTAATTTTGTTACGGGCTAACAGGCTATAGTTTAGTGTATACGTTGAAAACTTGTTTTTCTTTTGTGTTGTTAACATAGTGTTGCAATATCAGAAAAATAAAAGGACAAAAGGGATCTCTGGCGTAATGTCTAGGGCTTAATATTTAACATGTCACAATTTGGGCCAGAAGAAACGACTTAATATTTACTTTTCTATAAATATATAGTTAGGTTCGTATAGTCTTCGTACTATAAGTACAACACGTACTATAAGTTTTTAGTAATACAGCCGTACCATAACAATGATTTTATACATAATAATGATTTTAGGTATTGTAACAAAGTGCCACTCATTCATACTACATTATTTTCTTACTTTATCATTTTCTATTATTTCTAAAAGTGACGACAATTCCGCCAACGTCAATTCGATTATAGGTCAATTCAGCGATCACTCAATTCGGCGATGAATTGCAACTCCTCATGCTGATTGACTACTTCTATCATCCATCATTGAATGTTTAATGTTCAAATTGTTCGGATGTATAGACAAACCCGACATACCGCCAAGTTCACCTGTACGAGTTCTATAGGGTGGCGCATAATTAGCGTTATGGTTTAACTAGTGAATAGCTTTTTCATTTTTGTACATTTTTTTTCTTTTTTGTACCAGAATTGGCTTTGAAAAACTTGGGAAATTTATAATGCAGAGACTCACTACAGAGCAAAGAACAAAAGTTGTTCAATTTTATTTTGAAAGGCAACATTCGATTATTCTGACACAACGAGCATATCGTAATTTCTTTAATGTTCGAAATGCGCCTAGTGCTCCAACAATTTATCGATTAGTTCAGCGTTTTCAGCAACAAAGGGCTGTCCGTGATCTTCCGCGTTCCGGAAGACATTTTGCAGTTCGAGATGAGGGAAGCATTTCTCGGGTGCGAGAAAGTATTGAGGAAAACCCCGAAACTTCCACCAGGCGACGCGACGTTCTTAGCAGTTGGTGATATCTAGGCGGTCTTTGCAATGGATTTTACGGCAATTACACCTTATTCCCTATAAGATACAATTGGTACACGTGTTGAAACAAAATGATCCACAAAGTTTTATTGAATATGCTCGGCGTTTTAAAGAACTGTTCAGATTATAGGTTAGCTATCAAAAGAATATATCCCATTGACAATCAAACAGAAGACACAAATTACATATCTATACCATATTTTGGCAAAATATCAGAAAAAATTGCACATATACTAAGAAAAACCAACAATTATAAAATAACATTTAAAACCAACACTAACACTTTTTCATTTTTATTTAATGCTAAAGACAGAACACATGATATCATGAAATCGGGCATTTACCGTTTAAATTGTTCTTTTTGTAGTTCGGTATATATTGGGCAAATTTTGACATACGATATAAAGAACACGTATGTCATTACAAAAATAAACATCCTGAAAAATCTAATTACGCCAAACACCTTTTAGAACAAAACCACACAATGACTCCTCAAAATAATATTAAATTTCTACATTTTTGTAATAACAAACGCAAATTAGACATTTTAGAAGCCTTTGAGATATACAAACACAAACTCAGGGTACCTTTAATGAATGAACAACTTGAGCTCAGTAATTCTCCGTTACTGGAAGTATTAGATATTTAATTCTGATTATTATTATTATTTTATCTAGTTACCTATTTTTGTATCTACCTTAGCGACGTGTTTGTTTATAATTATATTACCTTTGATAATGACAGCATAGCTGTCGAAACAATATTGTCAGGTTGTATTTTAATAAAACTGTGAAACTTTTACTAATCTTTATTTATTTCATTAATTTATAAGGATTCAGAGAAGACACTATTTTAAAGGGCTTTAGTAATTACGACAATTTGGTGCCAAAAAATGTATAGGTAGTTATGCAAATGAGCGCACTTTTTCAGCGTTCTTACTTCTGATAATACATATCTGCTCACATTTCAGTTTGTGATTGAAACTTTTTAAACTGGCGTTATATACAATTCATTAAATAAATAAAACGGATCAAAACCACAAAAACTACGCAATTGGGGAAAGGAAAATATTAATTTTTCCAAGGTTTTCAACTAAAAGAACTAGTGCAAGAGTTTGAGAAGGGAAGGAAGTGATCTACGTGATCGTATTAACGTTTGCATTTTGTTTGGAAACATTCTATCTTATCTTTCTAGTTCATGGTAATACATGCACTAATACTGAATTCTGCTATTAAATATTTTCAATTGAAAATATTGTTTTCTTTGAAATAGCTTTTCCTAATATTATTATTTATTTACACATTATGCATAAAATTTACATAAGGTGTATTTGATTTCAGAGCCGGAAAGTGCGGTCAAGCTGGCAGCCCCAATTGGTAACGCGTCGCCTCCGGTTTTGTGGTGCTCCCGCCGCAAAACAGGTAAGAAAAATATTTTTTTATCGATATACTTATTTAATAAAGTTCAAAAGGAACTTTTCTTTAAAAATATTTTCCTTTTATTTTGAAAATGTAATTATATGAAATGCCCTGAAATAGTTAAATTATTTTATGTATAACAAGGGATTGTGCAGAACTATCTCCATGTAAAAGTATATATCTTTATATTATGAATCTCTGCTTCATTTCTTAAACACAAAAAATAAAACATGTATCTAGATAAATCTTAAGTTGAGAAACATTTACCAGATGGGAGTATACCCATCTTTATCTATTACAAATTTTCTGACTGTTCATTGATCTGCTAACATTTCTTTCTTAACCTGTCCTTACCAATTTTATTGAAAGTTATTACGATTATTGCACAAAAACTCCTTCATTCGACGAAACCTATAGCCTAGAAATAAGCTTAAATGGGCAAAATAATGACTGATTTATTATTATGACAGGTTTGAGAAGTTCAACCATTTTCAAAATGGTTAACTAAAGTAATCAAAGAAATATCAGAATTACATCCGCATTCCTAGAACGTGTTAACACATGAGTTGGGACTGTTCATCCAATGGACTTGAAATCCAATGACATCAGGTCCTACGGGACTTTTGGTCTAGTAGACGTTTAGTGCATTTGGATTTTTAGTCTAATGGAGAGTTGGTTCATTGGACTCTTTGTCAAATAGTATTTCTAGTGCAACTAGAACGCAATAACTAGATAAACTTAAATGACGGCTGCTAACGTACCTAAAACACAATTGTTGTCCACTGCTATCTGTTAACCTAACCTAACTAAATGGTTATTAACCAGACAAAAAGTCTTATTAAACAAAATGTCTTTTCAGACTAAAAGTATTGTTGGACAAGTAAAATCTATTGGACCAAAAATCTCGTTGGTCGGTGTATCAAACCTCCATTCGATAAAAGTCCCGTTACCCTAATTGTCATTTTATCAAACAAAGAATCCAAACACCTTTAATCCACTCTTTGCTTAATAATATTTTTAGTTCAACTAAAACACAATCAATAACTGGATATACTTCAACGACGCCCTATAACTGGGAAATAAGAATTTTAAAAACTTTCAAGTACCATTTTAAGTACCATATTGTTGTATTTAGCAGTGTTAAAACCGCCCAAATACACCCATATTAAGTGCAATTGAACCAACTTTATTTTTTTACCCATTGGAATAGCATGGGTCCTCTTGAGGGCCACAATAGATAGATAAACATGACATGGATATTAAATTTTTGGTAATTGTAGTTTTGTTATAATTAATCATGGACTCCTGGATACCGGATTTTACCTAAATTACCTGGAAAATAACAGTGTTCGAACTTTCAGGTACCATTCAGGTACTGATTTAGGGTCAGCTAATAAGAATTTTCAAAAACCAGCAATAGGGTCGGGTTTAGTAATATTAAAAACTCCAGAATATAGATTTTAGGGACATCTGAACAAACTTTATTTACATATATCATGGGGTCCTTCTAGGACTATAAATTCGATTCTTTTTTTAATTTCCAAATTTAGGATTTTTTACATCATTCTTGGGTGCACAGAAAACATTTTTGAAAGAAACCTTCTGTGCATTTGTTGAAAATTCATAATTGTTTGTCAGAAAATTTACCGCAAAAAAAGACTGAAGCTTTTGTCAAAAAGTACAGAGAGATAGCTTTCAGATGTCACAGTCAATAACGAGATTTTGGTCTTGATAACACCTTGGAATGTAATGGGAAGGTTTGCCACTGTCGAAGTTATCAAATACAGACTGTACGATGCAACTTCTATTAGGCATGGGGATTGGTATTGCTATTGGCAATAAAAAAAATGATATTGATAACTAAAAGTATTCATAAGCAATAGTATTGTTAGCGAAGGTATTGCAAGCAATATCAATTAATATCGAACAATAGATTTTAATATTAAAAAATATAAAGCTTGCTAAATAGATAACAGAAATTCTCAACTGCAGATATTTCAGTCTCCAACGGAATCTGAGGACACGCCATTGATTGTTGGATATAGGTTAGGTTAGACTTAAGGTAGGTAACTTGTTAAACATAGGTAACAATCTTAGATTAGAGCTAGAGTTACATTTAGTTACTCTACCTCTAAAAGCTAGGGTTAGAACTTAGGTTAGACGTTCGGCTAGAGGTTAGGTTAGACCTTAGGTATATACTTAGGTTTAAAGAGCTTTGGTAAAATCGACCGTTGGTTAAGAGAAAATTCCCAACCTTGTCACAAAATGCTGTAAGCTACGTGGGTGTTAAGTTCGATTGCAGGTCTCAGGTAATTTTAGAGACTGCGATAATCACCTTTGACCTGATACCTTGAAACTGAATTATCACTTAAATTTCAAAAAGAAGGATAAAACTGAAAAATGTAGGGCACTAAAATGCGAACGTCTCGCGAATTGGTCTCGTTAAAAACATATAAAACGCAGAACACACTTCTAAGCCAAAAATACGTATGTAACTGAATAGGTACTTAATTCTATAATGTTGTTTAAACATCGGAAGCGGATTATACGTACTGAAAGAATAGAGAATCTTATTGATTTTGAACAAATTATTTCAGGTCGTAGGTGTCAATTGAAAAGCTTACTGATTTCAGATTTAAGAAGAAGTAAGTATTACTTCCAAAAAATGTATTAGGCGCCACCAAATTGTATGTAAACAACCGTCTTTAAAATGATGTTAATTTAATATCCGCTCACAATTCGGAAAGAGTTGATGTCGATCGATTTTTTAATTAAATCAATATAAGGACAACAAATATTCTAGAAGCGTCTCAAAGATTGTGCGAGAAACAATACTATGTTCCCAATGTCTCATTGTTATTATTACAAACAGCTTATTAAACTTTAGCTCCTGTTGACATAATTAAAAAATAAACACACAACACATAACAAAAAATTTGTAAACAGTATTAGTTCTTTGCAATAGAACAGTATTAATTACATTTACAAAAGGTGAATCTTAATGTATTAAAATCAGTAAGATGGACTGTAAGTGACTATTTGATCAAACGTATTCATGGTAAACATTAGCTTTCACATGGTGTACATTTACAAAAATATTATTAATTTTGTGCATTTCACAAACACTTAGCATTTTGCATCATACTTAGTTTTTATAAAACTCACTCAGTGGAAGTTCAATAAGAAAAGAAACCACAACTAAATTGAATTAACAAAGTTCTGCTCTTAACTTAAAATTGTTTAAATCTAATCATTATTTAAACCTTTAAAAATGCTTTAAAGGATTACTAGGGAATTAGATTAATAACCCTCAGACGATACGACAGGATTTTGTTAAAATTTAAACAGATTTTAAACATTCAGCGCAGAATGGACCTTAAAATTGCAAAGCGCACCACCTTGTGCATGTCCGAACGATACGGTAAATCTCTATGGAATACGCATGTCGCTTTAGCTACCAATAATTAGATCTTCCCACGTCTGAATTCCAGAAGAGAAGAAAAACCCCTTAGGAGAGATTTAAGAAGAAAGAGTAATTTATCCAAGATTCTGGGACATTTTTTATTAATGATAAATAAACCGTCTCTTCTCTCGCGTTTAATATTTTGACGTAGGACTATCGTCTAGCTCATAGGCCCCAATTGAAATTATCATATCGCTATAAATACGCGCCGTGCAGTTATCGTGTTAGCATTTTCGTTTTCAAACAGCATGAATTTCAATTCGCGTACCACTTTTCCTATTATAGACCTGAGTTGGGTATAATAAAATAAATAAACGGTTCTAAACCATAGTTGACTATCCTATTGCAATTTTCCAAACTGATAGCTCAATCAAGACTGTGGCTACTCGTTTTTTTTTCTCGACTTACATGGATGTTTAGAATAAAACTTATTTATTCTCAACATAATTTTTTTCTCAGGCTATTAAATTTTATCGCAAGGGTAACTTAGACGAAAGGCATTATCTATTTGTCCTTTGGGGTCATAAATAAGTTCGAAAATCAGCTTAATTTTATATTTATTTAAACATACAAAGAATTCGAAAAAGCAAATGCAGGGCTCCAATAAATTTATTTTAATTGGCGGAAAATGAATTCGATGTATGTATTATAATACGAGGCTTATTCAATAAATCCTAAATAATTCATGTTCGTCAACCAAGTAACACCGTTACAAAAGCTAAGTCTTTTTATTGACAACCTGAAGTTTTCGATCCAATATATTGAGACTCTATATAGTTGTGTCACTTTAAAACGGAAAATCTTCAACACCCTAAACTTAACTTCGTTATTTTCGTTATAACTTCAAACATTCATATAAAGATTCTGACGCACTTGCATTGTTTAAAATATAAACATTCCAAAACCAACTTTAAAATTGCTTTAAATACTCGGAATTCTATTTTGAACATTTCTGAAAACCTGAATATCTAGATTTTTTATATTATGAAATTCTACAAGGTACGAGGTAAGCGCCATAAATTCTCGGTCTGATCTAGAAAAAATAAATTTGGTAAAATATAATAATTTTTATTTTTCAATATAATCTCCCCTAATGTCAATACACTTATTACTACAACGTGGAATTAATAATTCAATGCCCTTGTAAAAATAATCTGAAGTTTTTTCTTCAAAATGTTCAATCACAGCTGCTTGCAACTCGTTCTCTTCCTTAAAACGTCGTCTCCTAAGGCCTTTTTTTAATTGGAAAATAAATAATAGTCACTAGGAGCCATATCCGGACTGCGCGGTGGATGATGTCTTTATTTTTGACTAATAAATCTATATTTACATCACCAAAACAACACACGAAATCATGCATGGTAGGCATCAGCGTGCGAGACTTTTCCAATTCATCACAGAACAACTGACAGTGCATTGTTGGTGGCTTATACACAAGCGAATGGCAGCTTGTGAAATCGCGGCAGTATGAACGGTTGCATTGTCGTGTAATAATCGAACAACTCTTGTCTATTTTCCTCGACGTTTTTCACAAAAACTGTTTTTCAATTTATGCAATAAAGACGCATAATATGTACTGTTAACAGTTGTATTTCATTCTTTAAGATCAATCAGTAAAATGCCGTCACAATCCCAGAATATTGTTGCCATGACTTTCTTTGTCCATTGTTTCATTGTTTCCAGAACCATTGTTTCATCTCCAGTGACAATGGACTCCAAAATCGGCTTTGGGTCGTCTCCACACAAGTCTAAAAACGAGCGCGCACATTCGACGCGACGTTGACGTTGAACAGCAGAAAGAAGACGCGGTACCCATCTTGCACTAATTTTATCCATACCCAAATGTCATGAAGAATTCGGCGAACACTTGTTTCCGAAATGTCAGACATAACTGCTAACGCCTTAACTTTCAAACAGCGATCTTCTAATACCATTTCTTCAATGATTGCAACTTTTTGAGGCGTTACCGCTTCAATTGGGCGATCGGTGCTGAAAAATTTAATGATCGCGCGGTACTCAATGTTCGTTAGCTGCGACATTTTCAAGCACTCGTCGCGATGTTCGAGTGGCTACTAATGGTTATTTATGTATTAACCACAGCCTTTTCCTAACCATCGGCTGACGCCTCGGGCTAGAAATAACGCTTCTGGCCATAAAAGCTTCTTTATGCCCGAAATGCATACACTATTTTATGCACAGATTAAGTTTTTATCTCAAATCTATTATTGTGTAAAAAATCTAATTAATGAGTACGTAGGTACATCAAACCGCTGTGCGTATACTTATGTGCTTCTACGAAGTACGTTACTATAGTTACCATTCCGAAATACTTAATTTCAGCTTATTTTCGTTGGTGATAAGTTTACAAATTATATTAAGAACCAATCAAGTTCCACAAATACAGCACTGACATTTAATTGACGTTTCTTTAATGCCCGTCGGATCATAAAGAGGCCCTTGGGCCATAAAGAGACAGTTATGTTTAGACGAGTCTTGCGATAATAGCCTAATTATAATGCATCGGTGCATCGGTTAAACCTCTAAAGCAGAAGTTTTAGTACTTTCTTCGAACCATGAATCCTCCGAAACTTGGAATCATGAAATTAAAGAATATAATTTTATAAATTTAGATAGTTTAATAAAAATGAACTATGCAATTTTGAAACTAGGACTTCCTGAAATCACGACTTTAAGGTTTCGTGTTGTTGGATTTCTGAACTTTAGAAAAGAGTTTTTAGAGATTTGAAACTAAACTGAAAATATATGTCTGAAAAACATGAATAACTTAAGATCTTAAACTCCTGAAGCACTGAATTATTAAAACATGTAAAAAACCGAAAACCTCCACTAGGTACTACAGACCTGGAAATTGACATAGGTTCACCTAGAATATTGATATAATTTTTGAAATATTTTTGTTAAAAATTATCTTACCGTAAAACCACTTTAAGACGGGCGTCCCGTTTTCAATTTGTAGGTGAGACGAAAATGCACCGCGG
This sequence comes from Agrypnus murinus, assembly GCA_929113105.1. Taxonomy (NCBI): domain Eukaryota; kingdom Metazoa; phylum Arthropoda; class Insecta; order Coleoptera; family Elateridae; genus Agrypnus; species Agrypnus murinus. The sequence goes on along the minus strand of OV816025.1, from coordinate 35,257,952 downwards.
GGGCTACGATTTGGTGTGGTAAAGTGGCGGTTCGTATTGACAAAAAGGTGAACTTGATTCGACAAAAGAAAAGAAATGTAGCTTCCTGTTAGAGCAACAAATTTTAACTTCGGTAGGCGCGGCCTGAATTTCTACGATTTTTTAACTAAGACATACGTCTAGGATGCCCATACCGCTGCAGGGGCCAGCAATGAGGGAAAGAAAAATAGTTGCGTTAGTTGTAGCGTTTAAGTCTACGAGCAAATAGAAACAGGAGAGAACATTTCAATGGTCGGGGGTAAGGAACCGACGCGACGGAAGTCGGCCATTATATAAACCACGTTGAGCAGGTCGGGGTTGTTGACGTACGACGTTCGATATTGTCCGTGTCAGGTCGGGGTTGTTGACGTATACAATCGATCGATATTCATCGGGTGCCGGTACCCTCTCTCACTCACTCGTACCCTCTCTCACTCACTCTTATAAACCACTTTTTCTAGCAGTTCCGTCGCGTGGAATATAATGCAATGTTCTCTCCTGTTTCTATTTGCTCGTAGGTTTAAGTGCTCTAATTTATAGACCCAACTTGCCCATGATTGGTTGAAACGGCAGTAGGCATATGCCACTCAAATCCACGTGGACTAAAGTAAACATATTCCATGAAACCGTAATTATCGAGTTGTGACGAAAACCGGGAGACAGGTCAATTTTTGTTTTTAGGAAGACACATTTTGATGTCATAGTAGACAATTTTGTTGACTTATTAAAATTATTGGCAGTTGTCAATATCGGCTGAGTTTTGTTTGGAAGCAGTTTCCTGGAAATGCACGCCAGACGTATTAGCGGGAAAATGTAGACCGCGCGAGGGAGGGGGACCGAACATAACCAGAAATATTAGTACCTAGTGTTATGCCGTTTCTGCTGCGTTAGCATTTTCACGGGGTGTCTGAAATAGAAATTTTCTTTCTCGCTTAGTTTGTAGTGTTCAAGGATTTTTGGATTTTAATCATGGGTCGTTCTAAGCCGAATTTTGGACAATGCCTGAAACGTAATAAACGTTCAATTGCCGCACAAAAACGGGTACAAACCAATAACAATAAAAAATTGATAAGTGACATTTTGTGTGATGTGTTAGAAAGGGTAGAAAGAGAAAAACAGTCGACCGTAGACTGCAGGTTTATTCTAAATAAATTGGTCGACAATGCCATGAAAAATGTGTAAGTATTTTTAATTTTTAATTTTTATTTTTTCTATTTTTGAATAATACTTCTACATATGTATCTATAATTATTTTCTCTGTAATACGAAGTAATCCGTTCTAATAAAGTTATTATTGATAGTCAACAAGTTGCGTCAACATCCCTTCATTCTTCGTACGACGACTTTGAATTGGTACCGTTAGATGAATATGAAAAGCAAGCTTTCGAGTACCTAAGTAGTAGGTACATTATTAAAACTCCTCGAAATATCAAACATATTTCTTTTAATCCGTAGCCAAGATATTCCTTCAACATCGTCAATTCCTGTGGAATCTGATAAAAATGTTGACAATGATTATGACTTTGAGTGGGGCTCATTGGATGAATATGAAAGGTAGGTACAGGTAGTTTTCTACTGTGAGCATGTAGGTTATTCACATAAAATATAATTCATCCAGAGTTATGACACATCAATTGGAAGTAGAAGTTGAGGAGCCGAAACAACTAATTGATGGAAATCGAATTGTAAATATTAATTATTTGTTGAATCGAACTATCCGTCTACAGTCGCAGCACTCAAAATATTGCACTGGCAGCATGTTAGAGCTCTGGAAGGAAAAAAAAATATGTTTAGTCAGTACTTTTCTGTTCAGATGTAATATGTGCTCGAAAGTATTATCTGTACGTTCCGAAAAACCTAACCAGAACTTGAATAAAGCTATTGTGTGGGGAACTCTATGTACGGGTAGCACATTTGAACATACGGCCGAGTTTTTAAGTGTTTTAGATGTCCCTCCAATTTCAAAAAATATGTTTTTTAATATTCAATCTCAACTTGGCAGTGTAAGTAGTATAATGTTTGTTAGGACGTTTTCGTTTATAAAAACAAAATCATTTCGAAAGATTTGGAAAGACTGTTTATGGGAAGCGATGGAAGCAGCAGCTAAAGAGGAATATGACATAGCGCTTTCTAAGGGACATGTTGACGAACATGGTATTGCTTCTATAACAGTGATAGTTGACGGTGGTTGGTCAAAGCGAAGCTATGGGCATTCATTCAATGCGTTATCGGGAGTTGTAAGCTACATTAATAAAATATCCGTTGCATGTTTTCTGCAAACGATACAATATAATCATATACTTCTTATATAAAAATCATTTTAGGCTGTTATCATAGGCAAAGAAACGAACAAGTTACTTTTCCTAGGAGTTAAAAACAAATTTTGTAGCATATGCGCTAGGGCCGAAAACAAAGGAGAGCCAGTCAAAGAACACATTTGTTACAAAAACTGGACCAAATCTTCCTCTTCGATGGAATCTGCTATACTTGTAGAAGGTTTTAACGGCAGTATTCCTGCTTACAAACTAAAATACAAAAAGTTTGTTGGTGATGGCGATTCTACCGTATACTCAGAAATTAGAAAGAAAGTTGATTATGGCTTAGAGGTGAGGAAAATATAAAAGAATAAAATAGGGGCAACAGCTTTGTCTCATATAGGTCGAGAAAATTGAGTGCACAAATCATTGTATCAAAAATTACAGCAAGGGTTTGTATAAGATCAAAAGTGATACCAAAAATATTTCACTGCAAGCTAGGAAGCTTATTACTAGGGAAACGATACAATCTTTGGTTAGCGCAGCCCAAAATGCAATTTACGCCAATGCACATGGAGATGTACAGAACCTCAAAACTGATATTAGGAATTCAGTTAAACATGTGTATGGCAATCATGAAGATTGTAAAGATTATTTGTGCGATAAGGTAAGTTGAAAAACAAAAGTTATTTTTTTACAAAACATTACATTTCCTATTTTGCAAAGCTGGGCGACAAATCACTAGACCGAACAGAGGAATTGGTTAGAACAGGAGCCCATCATCATTTATATGCCACTGTAAATCTTCTTCTGACCAAATGTCATCTTCTGATAGACAAGGAAACTAGTAATCGGGCTGAACTTTACATGAGTATCTTATCACGATTCAACATGGGAAAACGGCTAAACCTTGTGCAAAGAGATGCGTTTCAGAGTAGGTCATATATGTCAGGATTGAAATTTAACGAAGGACATTTGTGGCACGCAAAAGTAAATTACCATTTCCAGTCTGCTTTGGATCATACCTGTTTATTAATATTGCATATATATTTTAGGCGTGGAAAAAAACCTTTGACAAAAGTCCAGGCAAACATTTAAAGCGCTACATGGCGAGGAAGGAAGATGAAATAATTAAAAAAAAACGCCGGCAACTTGAAAATCCACAATCTAGACCATCAAAAAACTTGAAATATAGTAAAGACCCCAAGGAACCTGATGCTTATGGACCTGATATAGCGGAAGTATTCTTGGATGCTGAAAATCTGGACCAAGAAATTACTGAAGTAATGCAACGTCTGCAGGTACCTAAGGTATCTTATGTACATTGTGTGCTATTGTAGAAAATGTTTATTTTACAGATAACACCGGAGGAAATACTTAGGATTTCTAGAGAAACAGTGGGGCAATTTGACAATCCATTGTATGTCAGTGAAAGACAAAATCGTTTGACTGCTTCCAACTTTGGCGCAGTAGTGAGAAGGATGGACCATACCTCCTGCGACTCCCTTGTTAAAACTATTCTAACTACCTCCGGTGTTCATACTGCAGCTACAGCCTACGGTAAAAAAAATGAAATTGTCGCTATCCGGAAGTTCACCGAAAAAACTGGGAAACAAGTTGAACCCAGTGGATTACATATTTATGAGCGAAATGGATTTTTGGCCGCTTCTCCAGATGGTGTGCATTACAATAATTCACAGAGCGGGAAACTGTAGTCCTCACTTCTGAAAACAAAATTTAATTTGTTGTGAGAACTGTGCAACCATAGCACAATAATTAAACACTCTTTGTGCTTGTGCTACCCCAGCACAATTAAAACACTCCTTTTCTATAATAAAGTAGGTACTACAATTTCCCCCTCCGTTAACTAAGAATAACCTTATCTCCACATTTTCTTCTTTTCATTATTTATTATATTTACAATAAATAATATTGCATATCCCACAGAATACCTACCTATGATTCCTTTTTTTCTATGACTGCTTTTTAGGAATCACAGATGACGGAGATTTAATAGAAGTAAAATGTTTGTACAAAGTGGCTACTAGCCAACAAAATTTATTGCAGTGTGTTGCTAAAAGGGAAGTTAATTGTTTAGAATTGAAGAAAGGAACAAACAATATACAACTAAAGCCAACTCACGGGTACTTCTATCAAGTAAGAAATAATTCATAATGTTATAAGCTTTCTAATAATTGTTGTTGTCCTTTAGATTCAGGGACAATTATCCATATGTAACAAGTCCAAGTGTTACTTTGTAGTGTATTCTGGTGACCACAATGAGTTGTTTATTCAAGAGATTTGGAGAGATGACGAACTTTGGCATAATGTGATGTTGCCGAAACTTGACAAATTCTATAGACTATGTGTGGCACCAGAAATTATTTTAAACAGAAGACATAAACGTCTTAAATGTCAAGATCCGCCTTATATAATAGAAGCACAAAAAGCATTTGAACATGCAAAGAAAAATAAAAAGAATAAGACTGATAAGTAAAGCTCGGAGTTTTAGGAAATTGACACATTTTGATGTCATACTTGACCGTATCGAGTCAGCCGGCAGCCCTCAAAAATGTAATCATATTTAAATAAATTTAATTAAAATCCCTTTTTTTAATTTGGTTCTCTTACCAAGCTATAAAAGCAGTCAATGTAGTGCGTTTATAGCAAAATTTCTATAAACGCATTACTTTGAGTGCGTCTATATAGTTTTTCAATTAAATTACGCTTTTCGTGGCTTAAAATCGAAATTAAGCTTCCCAACTTGGATAGGTATATATGTTATAAAAATTCATAAACTAAATTGTCAGATATAAAAAGTTAAGTTAAAAGTTAAAAAGATAAAACACTACGCAAAGTGTTAAGCAGTTAAATATAAATAATATTATTATTGTTACTATCATTTCACGAACACTAAACTTATTGATTGTGGGTAAGTAATGAAGTCTTTTTTTCAACATTGTTTATTTATTGGTTATTACTTATTAGTATCTAAGTATAGTGCATTTTTGCATAAATAATTTTACAATGTTTATTCAAACCAAAAAAATTTTTTTTTGATGTTCAAGTTGAGCGCCATTTTCTTCTCACTGTGCGTTCATCATTTGTTTCAAGGTTAGTTTTTTTTCAGAAGTAATTTGTAGAGAAAATTCACTAACACAAGAGTAGGCTTGCGATGCATTATTTTTGTTTTTAGAAAAACATCTCTATTAGGATTACTAAAAAAATTATATGATCTAACTTAAAAAATATATAGTTCAGCTTGGTCCTTGGGGCTAGCCGCGATTTTATTAGTCCATTTTGTAGCCTACTCGTAACCATTTACTGAACTCGTCCTTTTTCTGTAGAATTGGGCGGCTAATAACAGTTCATTCCTTCCCACCGCGAGTAGTGCTACCTGTAGTTTTGAAGCTACACTAATTCCGCTTCTCGTGTGAGATGGGTGTGAGTCAGGACTGTGTTGTTGTCCACACTATGGCTGCTCGCGGATCCTAAAACTGGTCATTCATTTTTTTGATATCATTTACAAAGGCAGATTTTATTTTTGTCGCAGTATTTTTTGTTACAATGCAGAACCATTTTTTTAGGTCCAGGGGGGTGTAAGAATGCCATATCTTATTTCAACATGGCAGATAAAAAATCTTTATTGTTACCTCTAAAAGGGGTATTTTATTCACAGTGTACAGTGCCAAACCAGTCTAATTTAACAATTAAAACTCCCCCAGGAACTCGAATCACGTTTTGTGAACGTAACTATGTACTTTTTCAAAGAATTGAATTAATAGTTTTCATTTCTTATCCAAAAAACGTGAGCATGTTTTTAGTGCGATTATCGGTCGGCGTAGCCGTGTAGTACGCCAGCCTTAAAGGCTTATTTACTAAACATTTTATGTGTTCTCCTACCTTTTCAAAACATCTGCATGTTAGGTACAAAAGGTAATAACATAAAGATAAAAGTGAAAAGTTTTTAATGTTTGTAAATTGGAAATTGAAATAAGTTCATTAATTAAAATTCACCATTTATTAAACATTAAATTATCAAAACCATAAAAGATCATTAAATTAATAATCAATAGCACCACCATTATGGTTAATGATTTGAAAAATTCGATTGTTCATGCATAAGACGAGATGATTAAGCTCATTGATAGTGACATTAACGTATGTTGCAAAAGTTTTGAGAATTTTTTTAAAACTCGATAGGTAGTATTACCGTTGGAAATAATCTAGGTATCTGTCGCCATAGTAACTAGGCCACCCCTAACCTTCAAAATAATACGCCGTTAGTTGTAATAATAGTTGTCAAAGATGGCATATAAATTAGATATTCGGAAGAGTATTTATAGTTTAGTAGGACGACTTGAAAAGAAAGAAATAGTTCGTCTATATCGAGATCAAAATATTTCTGTTGCCACAATTTATCGAACGATCCGCGAATGCGAAGAAGGTATTCAGTGCATGAATTTGCCAAAAAGTGGACGTCCGAGAGCGTTGAATGCTGGTGCAGTTGAAAGATTGGTCAACAGAAGTGAAGATCGAGTTGGAACTTCAACACGAAAACTTGGACGCGTTTTTCACGTCAATGCCAGCACAATCTGCAGGGAAATGAAGAGAAATGATTTAAAATTTCGAAAAAGAAGAAAATGTCCAAAATATTCACCAAATCAGTTGGAAAGAGTTCCTCGATGCTGTCGCAGTTTACGTCGAACTCATTTTGCTGGCAACATAAAAATTATTGTTGACGATGAAAAATATTTTACATTTTCGAACTCGGAAATAAAAGGTAATGATGGTTTTTATACAAGAGACTTTGAAAACTGTCCCGAAGATGTAAAATTTAAACGAAAAGAAAAGTTTGAAGACAAAGTGTTGGTTTGGTGCGCTATATCAGAGGACGGCATTTCACAGCCGTACGTTGGACGAGTTAGGGGCGAAGCTGTTACCGCAGAAATCTATACTCAGAGATGTTTGCCTAAATTAGTTAATTTTATCAATACTCACCATGCTAATGACAATATAATGTTTTGGCCAGACTTGGCATCCAGCCATTATGCTTTACATACACGAAATTGGCTAGAACAACACAGGATACCTTTTGTACCAAGAAACGACAACCCCCCAAATCTTCCTCAAGCACGACCAATCGAAAATTTTTGGGCTCTCCTGAGTGGAAGAGTTTATAACAATGGCTGGGAAGCTCAAAACGAACAGCAGTTAAGAAGAAAGATGATGCAGAAGATCAGAGAAATTGATTTAGTATCTGTCCAAAATCTAATGAGAAACATTAAGAGGAAGTTGCGAGCCATTGAAGATCATGGCCCATTAGCAATCCTATAATATTAGTTTTATGTTAAGAAATATTGTTGGTTTCAGTTGTTCTTGTTACATTTTAAATAAATTATTGCAAAATTTTTTTTTTGGTTTTGTAAAAAATTCTCAAAACTTTTGCAACATACGTTACCAAAGCCTGCAAAATGGCTCTCCTAAAGATCATTTACAGTGCGGAAAGGATCATCTCCACTATAAATCTTTGAACGATAATGTCCCACACGTTTTCCATTGGGTTAATGTCCGGAGAGCATGATGGTCAGTCTAAGGTTGGGATTTGTGACGCTACCAACCCTGCTCTTGTGTTCCGATAGAGGTAAGCAGGTGCCTATCCTGTTGAAAAACTAGGTTTTCATGCTCATGATCCTCATAATAAAGAATTCACATACCACCCATATCAAAGGAAATACCATCCGAAGCTTGTTTATTCCGTTAAACACAGCCTAGATTATTAGGAAACAACCGTAACAGTTTCTACGTAAAAAGCTCAATGGTTTCTTTCATACATCATGCCAATAATTACGAAATCCGTCAGGTCAGTCAACATTAAATTTTTTCTTTTCGCTCCAGATTACCTAAAAATAGCTTTTTTATTAATTTAAACAACAGGGAATATTAAATATGTGTTATTAGTTTCGTTCAATCAAATAATGGGCGAAATACTAAATTTTGTTTATTTCAGAAAATCTAGTAAATATTATCCTGTCTGGACTATAAGCCTAAAACCAAGTAATTTGATAACCATCTCAGAATTTTGTTTGTTGTAATTTAAAATATTTTGTTTTAGAAAATGATTAATAACTGGAACGTCTCTTTTATGTTAATGATAATGAATAAAAAATGAAAACAATTCATTGGTTATGTAATGAGATGTGGAGGTGTTCTTACAGAATTGAGTATTAAAAAAAGTAGAAAAAAATAACCTTTTACTAATAAAAACATGAATATGAAAATTTTACATCCCACTTAGTTGACAAACTCCTTATGTATGTACTACAACAATCGACTTAAGTAAGTGCAATGAATATGTTCGTGTAAATGCTTATGGGTTTATATTTCCCACGACCGTGGCGCGCCCGGCGACCCGGAAGCGGCCTACGACATCCGCTGCGCCATCTGGTCACTATACGACCCGCCGACATTGTATTTTACTTTTGGTTTTTATTACAATCGGTTTTTCTCTCACATACGAATAAAACTTCAGTAAAAGCAAGAGAACGATATTGCATGGTGTTCTCGTCTTATTGGTGCAACATTTTCTTATATATTCTTCCCAAACTTTTATAACAAATTTCAAATGATAGAAACGGTTATTGAAAATGAAGCAATAACTTTTTGAAACTACCCCGGGTTACATTTTTATTACTGTTAAAAAAATAAATATTAACTTTGATTTTTTTATTATGTAATTAGTAATTACTAGGCTGAAGCACTTGTAATATCGATACTAAACACCAAGATAGGGTCAATATGCCAGTAATGGACCACTTAAGAGATTTTTCAGAAATATAAATTTATAACTTTGTAATATATTTTTTTTAAACAAAATAAAAAATGGTATAAAGTGCAGTTATAGTCTAAGACACTAAATATTAATAATACACAAATTAAAAAACATTTTGTTTCATAGAAAAAGAATATAAGAGTAAAAAAGTTATATATATATTGTTATATAGCCACATAGTATGTATTGCATAAAGAAAAACGAATATTCTTAAAAAATATCAAAATATATGTATATTATTTTTGATGACATTTTGCTAAAAACAAAAATGGAAAGAAAAATTACCAGTAGTTGACCACTTTACGAAGCCAGTGGTTGAGCAGTAGTTTTGTGCGAACAAATACTGGAAACAGCTATTTATTTGAAATTTTAGTAAGAAAAACAGGAACAAGAGTAACTTACTAATCTTGTGGGGTTACAAAAAAACAAAATTCTTTATTTTGCATAAAACTAGTGGTTGGTCAACTACTGGAAAACTGATAAGATTTCGAATTCTGTAATTGACCACCACATTTTTTGCAAAGAAAGTGTCAATTAAAAAAATATATATAACAAAAATTTATTAGTTCGACCTTTCTATTACTTGCACAATATGTATAATATAACGATTTTCATTAAAATTCCGGATGATTGCAGATTTCAATAGAGTTGTTTACTTGCCATGCTTACTGTAAAAGCACAAATTTAGCTGTCAAATAAACGAATACAAATTCCACATGTATTTAGACAACCGTTTGACCAAGATAATGCAGCAATGTGGCACCATATAGTAATTAGAGGTGCAATAATCGCTTGTGAAACATAAAATATTCATAAAGATGTACAGGTATCTTATTTTTTTTCTTTTAAAGTGAAGTTTGGTCAACTACTGGGTGATGGTCAATTACTGGCTTACTGACCCTAATTAAAAATGTTTCATTGGCTATAAAAGGCTCATCATCAAGTAGAATCTCTTTGGTATTTCTTTACGTCAACTGTAGTGGAATAAATCAATATCTACAAGAAAATTCTGTTTCTGTTCATATTCAGCTTATTGAGAATTTTGTGTATGTCAATAATTTCTGAAAATATGGTAAGTACATTTCCCGAAAATTATTTTTTTATTATCATCACTGATTGATATTTAATGAGCATGTAATGGATTCTTAGTAAATTAGGTTAAAATGGCTTCCATAAAGTATCTTTTTTAAATAGCAGGAAGCTAGCAACATATTCCAGAATACTTGCGTAGTCATAACTTTTATAATTGCATTAAGTACCTATAAAATAAGCTGAATCATTCAAGAATGTTGCAATTGCTTGAAAAATCATAAAATATAAATTGTAGAGAATCCAAATCATTCATTTATTATAGCAAAAACTTCTGAAACTTCATCAGATCTTTTGTTTATCATATCTAAATTTATTAAGTGGCGAAGTTACTTTATGATTTTCTTTCGGCACGTCACTGTATGTGTGAAAACGAAAACTCTCTTCAGACTTGATGAATTGAATGGATTTTCACTAGCAATAAATATGTCGCAAAGGCCCGTTCTCTAGTAATCAGATATTATTATTATTATTTATTTTTTTTTATTGACAATAATGCTAATTTACAATCTACTTAACAAAAGTATTCAGTAAATGTGGTGCTAGGGGAGGCAGTGAAAGGAGAAGTCATCCATTTATGACACTCCCTAGGAGCACCATTTACGGGAGGTTGGTGAGGTCTTCAGGCCATGTTTTCTTCAGTCTTCGTACTGGAGGATGATAGGTGGAAAGCTGATGAATGAGTGGATTGCTGTGTCCATCTAACTTCTGGTGATAATTCATCGCAAATATTTTGATTTCATCGACAACGAATGGGACGTCTAGGTCTTGGTGGATTGTTTGGTTCGTTACAAACCAGGGCGCGTCAACAATTGCGCGGAGGGTCTTTGACTGAAATTGTTGCAGAGTTTTTATTCTGGTTGGTTTGGCACACCCCCAAAGTTGTATACCAAATGTCCAGATTGGTTTCAGCATCGTTTTGTAGAGTAACAGCTTATTTCGGATCGATAGCTTTGAGTGTCTACCAAGGAGCCAGTACATTTCCCGGTATTTAAGGTTTAACTGTTTGCGCTTAGTTTGTATGTGTTTGTTCCACGTGAGCCGCTGATCAAGATGCAGTCCCAAGTATTTTACGTCGGTTTTTACCGGTACTGGAGCATTGTTGATGTTGACAGGCGGACAGATATTGGTTTTCATAGTAAATGTTACTTGGGCTGACTTCGATTGATTAATTTTTATGCGCCACTTATCTAGCCATGTGCTGATTATATTGAGGTGTTGTTGGAGGTTGGAAGTTGCAGTATCCGCATTTTCATGGGTGGGAAGTATTGCCGTGTCGTCGGCGAAGGTAGCAGTCACAGTGCTGTCAGTTTCTGGCAGGTCAGCAGTATAGACAAGGTAAAGGAGGGGGCCCAGGACGCTTCCCTGTGGAACACCGGATTTGATGGGGTAATATGAGGATAGTTCGTTATCGCAATTGACAGAGTAATAGCGGTCTGTTAGATATGATTTAAGGAGCAAGTAATAGTAGCTCGGTAATGACTCTTTTAGTTTGTATAGCAGCCCTGTGTGCCAAACCTTATCGAAGGCCTGGGACACATCCAGGAACACAGCAGCGCAATACTTCTTTTCTTCTAGAGAAGATGAGATTTCGTTTACTATTCTGTGCGTTTGATGTGTGGTTGAGTGACCCTCTCGAAAACCGAACTGGTGTTGTGGTAGGTGTTGCGATAACCAAAATATGTCCACGTACTATTGGTTTCGTAATGCTCAGGACAACAAGGCTGGTATGATGCTATTTTTGATATTAAAAAGTACAAAAAATATCATAGTCGGTAACTTGTTTAATAGACCGTGTATTGTAGTTTCACATGAAATTGCCAAAATAGCGCATTAAATGACTATTCAGTTTCACAAAAGATGGAAGGGCAAAGAACGTCAAAACCCCCACTGGCCCCCTATATAACACGCCGCTGGTTAGACCACACCTGCTCTAGAATGTCTACACTAGGCTAGACTATACTAGAAAACCTCCACTGGGGATATACAGGGTGTCTGTTTTTCAAGGCGCACTAGGGGGATCTTACTCACTCAAAAAAGTTTAAGTGAGAAAAGAATTGTGTACTTTTGAGCCCAACATCATTATACCGCAACCAAACTCGCGTAAACAACTTGGTTTTCGGACAAAGGTTTAAAAGAATGGAACTTTTGAGTTCCTGTGATTGCTTTTGATTCATTGAATCGAGGCATTAACAGTTTTTCAGTTTTTCATAATCAGCAACTGTACAATACTGAAAGTTTATTCTGGTTATGTTCTTTGTAGCAAAGTCATATAACTGTTGTGGAGTTGAGATTTGGTCATCGTAAGGTCTTTGTAAGCTTGCCTTACAAAATCACAAGATGAAACACTGGAAGTAGTTCATAAAAAATTAGAAAATCTTAAAATATAGAAGCAACATAATTTACATTAAACTAAATTAGGCTTCTTCACACAGTAAAACCATAAAATTGATAACTAAAATCAACGTTAAAACTTTGGTGATTTAACACATAAACTTGCCTGATCAATCTTTAACATAGAATTAAATGAGTACCACTGAATTACATACGTCTACTACTAACTATAGTTCCATGCAAGTACCGACATGAAACACTCCTGTTGTGATCTGTATCTACTTATAATTAAATATAACTAATTATTGTAAATTATAACAAATGTGTACTCATAAAACACATTTGTAATTACTAAATTGTAAAGAGTAATTATTATTATTTATTATTTTTATTATATTATATATTAATATTACATTTATTATTTATTATTATATTTAGTTAGGTTTATCTCAGTTTTGTCCCTAAAACAAATTTGTTACTGCCAAGTGCTATGGGATAGGTTAATATACAAGGCTGCTGATACTAAAATATCTTTCTCTCCAAGAACCCATTGTCATCCCACTCTAAAATTTTGCATAGAAGTAGTCAATCAGTGTATGAACAACATACATTTTTTTCAAAAAAATTAAAGAGGACGTATTTTGGGTTTTTAAAAAGACTTTTTTGAATTCTGCAAAATAACATGAAATTTTTCTAATGGTACTCATGGTGCATATCAAATGAAAGCCCATTAAACACTGAAGACAATGACACAAATTTCAGCTCTTTAGGACAAATATTTGGCGTTTTCTGAATTTTCGGAAGGCTATAACTCATAAACCATTAGTCAGAAAAATCTGAAATTTTATATTATTTGTCTTCTTGGTGGGTACTATAAGTGTTTCAAAAATTATAAAAATCTAAGATGTCAAGGTTCAGACCATTTGATGATTTGACTTGGAATGACCCGTTTATCTCTTTTCGTCTTTTGTAAGAATCTGGTCAAAGAAGGATTTGTTTGCAATGTTCTTTAATTAAGATTTAGGTTCCTCTGCTGATGGTTCCCTTTCTTATTCTAAACAAATTCACTTTTTTCCACAAAGTTTTCCGGAGAAGTTCTTGTTTGCTCATTGCTCTGTTGGTGACTAGTAAATAGTTAAAAATGACGAATATCTTACAATGTTCGTAATGAATAACATCCTGCTGAATATGCTATCTATCTGTGTCTAATCTATATATCCCAAATTTATTCAATTAAATCTCTTGTGAAAACATCTAGCGGAACTGGAGTAATTCCTATCACTAAATATGTAGAACAAATAAGGAGATGGGCACAGCATGCCAACGAAAATTCGAAATGTCTGCAGTTTGAAAAACCATTCATTCTGAAATATAGCTTCAAAGTTAATTGAAGTAGAATTTTTCCTCAGTGCTTAATACCTGTAAAAGTACCTTTATAGATTGTCGAGTTATCTCAATACTTAATAAGAAAGATTTAATGCATGCCCTTCTAATCGGTTGAAGTAAGAGAAAGTAATTTATTGTATTAACATAACTAGAAGCGAGAATTGTATTAGCGTTGTTCTTCCCAGTTGTGGTTGCCTTATTTGGCGTGAACTTCAGTAGCAAAAGTCGTTTCTCATACCAGAAGATAGTTTCCGCGATCTTCATTGTCTGTGGGTGTATCTTCTGGTTACCCTGATGACACTGGAGCTTCGTGTCCTTTTGAATTGGCGTCATCATTCTCCCCCCCCCCCATCATCTACTAACTTTAAACATGTCCAACTTTTCATAAGTTATTTAGAAAACTGTACCTATCGACATGCCACTAGCTTCAACAGTTTTCGAGATACCTTTATTCGTATGCCCGACAAAATTAAATCATCAATTTCTTTCACATCCAGTTCTATACAACTTATTATGCTTTAGCTTTATTTAGACTTTAACGACCATAAAGTAGAAATAAAGCTGCAAAGAACTTATTTACCAGTCTTATCCCAGTCAAAGTAAAGATGAGTGGAAATTCATTTAGACCAATCTCGAAAGTTTATAGAAGACTTCTAGAAATGGATGAATTTCTAGGTGATCCGATAGAAGCTTCAACCTCTACATCAATTAAAAAGAGAAGAATCTTGAATTAATGTTGTTGAATAGACCTCCTGGGCATACCGAATACTAAAAGGTGACCCTTAATGTATGTTAATTTTTCAGAGAATCCTATGGAAAAACAAGGAAATAATGAACTATATCTGGATATAGATAGTAAAGATGCACCTTAATGTATGTATTTAATGTGATAGGTAACACCACAGGTAACACCCAATCTACACAATACATAACACTATTATCAGATAACACTGCAGATATGAAATCATTTAGATGAACGTGATCTTTGATCTGCTGATCAGATCACTGTAATCAACTTACCGTCAGTTGTGATAATACTAGATATATGACGCAGCTTAAAGTTACCCGAACAAACAGGCCCAAACGCTGCAATCACGTCCTCAATTCTATGTTTTTCGGGTTAAGTACTCCGCATATTCTCCGAAGCTTAGTTCTTTTAATTTAATCTTTTAAAAGTAAGAATTTGCAAGACAATACATACGGACATATGTATGTACTTATCTTTTTTGCTCATTGGTTGTTTCAACAATCTCCGTTAAAGCTTCCTCCAGCATTGACGCTTTATCTTATTAAGACAGACTTAATCGCCCTCCTCGAATATAAAAAGAACCTATGTATTTCCTGACCGGATAGGCGTATGAAAGTATACTCCCAAGAAACTTAGACAATTTAATTAATTTTAGGATATAACCAGAAAATAGTTATGCAAGGATGTGCCGACCTTGGTCTGCTTATTATTAATGGAATAAATAATAACAGCTGTGTTTTATGTGTGGTCGAAATATTCGTACTAATAGATTTTGTAATAGCTATATTTTTGTAGTTAGCACCAAAAGACATTTTAAGTTTGAAACACATTGATATTTAACGACCAAACCTGATCAGTTAAAACCAAAACTGATATACCAATTTTGATTTAGAGCAATAATTTCAGGTATTTAAGAACGAATCCATGACTTCCAAGATAAGGCGCCACTGCTCTGCAACCTCCGTCTACTATAGCAACTTTCTAAATCGAGGTCTAACTTCAGGCATATGTTCGGCGACTGGATTACGGCATGTGAGTGACTATTAGCTCACGAATCGCCCGCAAAGAGTATTGTCTGTGCATACTTCATATCAATTCACGATCATTGTTTGCAAATGTTATATACTCACATCGCACGAGAGTTCAAGCACAGTCTTGTTGTTAATTAACAGTATGTGTTAAAATGTCCTTTTTTATGTGTGCATAAAGTGCAAACATTCATTTATTGTGTCTGTGTACCCATACAGTATAGAAATGTCATGTTTTCTAAAGATGCAGAGTTTTAAGAGTTCTTGGGAATCATATCATTTTTAGAACAAAGATTGAGAAACAAACTATGATTAGTTTGGTCTATCCATAACATATCGCTGGGGAAAAGGCAAGGAAAATGTAAATTGCGTTTTAGATGGTATGACTAGAAGAGGTTACCTATGCTTAATTAATTTTGGTAATGTTTTTACAAATTACTTTGTCGATCCGTGCATGAGGTTTCTCTACTTGTTATACTACGATCTGAGGTAGTATAATAGTTTGGGCGTATAATGAAAACCAGTTCCATATACTATCACGTTTGCCAAAAAAAATGATGTCCAGGTCTAAGTTATTGGAACACAGTTGATAATTTTGGTTTGTACCTCAGTTTTTGGCCTGATATAGGATCATAACTGTACGTAATGAGAAGAACCTGAGCAAGTACAGCACTTTCAGGTTTATCTTTTTATTGTCCAAGTCAATGTGTAGACGGTGATTGGTTGAGTTGTTAGATAACATTGTGGTTAGTAAGTATATCTAATATTGTAGATTTGCATAGTCAACGAATTAAATATATACCATTAACGCCGCTTTCAATGAAGTATACAGATTATCCGAGTTGGATGGAACGGCCCGCCGCCGGATAATCAAATAAACATGGATAAATGAAACTATGATTCAAGAGGTTATAGATATAAGTGGTATCTACGTAGATGTACTTATTGATTTGCTTAACAATTAATCGTTATTTTCTAATCGTTTTGTTAATATTCTTACTTAACTTTTATATGTAATACTAGGGATACCTCGTCAAGACATGACCATCAAAAGGATTGAAGTATTTCCCTATTGTAAACAACATTCGTTGTGTGATTACAATCCTATCGTAATTTTCGTAAGTGATTATTTAAATAAACGCAACCAAACCTAACCAGTTGAAAATTCTAAACCTAGCACTCCTCTCTCTCAGCTTACCCTCCTTTCTTCTGACATATCTTACTCTCTGGCATACCCCTCCCCTCCGGTTTATTCTACATACATACATACGGAAGTTCTACCTGACGAAATGATAAGAATAAAATCAAAAATCGATCTTGTTTAAGAAATTCTTGAAAACGTCTATTAGTACATATTTCAAAAACGATATAAAAATAGTGTTGGCAAATTTCCGGAAATTTATTTTTTGGTAACTTCCATCGAAATATTTTCGGAAACTTATTGAAATGGCAAATTTAAAAAAAAAGTTGATTCCCAAAGTGTGTTCCATGGAACCCTGGGGTTTCATGGAAATATTTTGGGGTTCTGCGGAACCAGTTGTAAGTCATGTAATATAACAAAAGGATACCACTTGCAAAGCTTTAAACTTTCCTACAATACGGCCTAATAACTATTTTATTTGTTGGTGCCTTTTGCTACCACTTATTAAAATATTATAAAATATCGCAATAAACTGGATCTTCTTGCGTATCAAAATAAATGTTTTAAATTTATTTATTTAACTAAACAAAATTTAACTAAATTAACAATTAAAAACTTAATGAAATACAGATATTAAGTAGTGTCAACTAATATACAAAACGAAAGGTTCAACATAAAAAAAGAATCACGCAAATTTTCCCAGGAGAACTCTCAAACGAACTGGAACAAAAATCAGCTTTGGGTTTTAAATATATAGATAAGCGGGAGTAGTTACGAAACTCGCTACTTGCCACCGTGCAAAGTGAGATGGCGCCCCAAGTGAATGTCCAATCCGTGCGTCTCAAATTAAACAGTTTATATTTATTTAAATTAAAAATATAAACATTAAAAAATTGTAAAAATGAAATAGCGTTGATTGATCTACACGGTGAAAGCTTCAATATAAAAAAAGAATGACGTAAACCGGCACAGCGGAGCTCTCAAACGAACTGGAACAAAAATAAGCCTTGTGTTTTAAATATATAGATAAGCATTCTATAAACTGATTATTGTTGGAAATGTTTATAAAAAATCATGGATACCCCGAGTTGTTATAAAAGAGGAAGCAGGGATAATCCGCGTCCCGGTTAATCAGGGATTATAATGCACTTATAGAATCTTCCTTGTATCGTGAAAATAGTTGCTGTGTACTTTTTAATTTTTTGTTGTTTTTTCATCATTCATAGAATATGTGTTATTAACTACTTAGTATACAATCAGTTTCCGTTATAAATGTAGAAGATAACCTTTTGAACTCTTAAGGTTTTCGAGGTACTGAAAAACAGTACGTAAGACATATGGTAGCATAAAAACCAACGTTATAATATATTTCTAAAGGGAAATAGTAACCAAAAAACATCCACCCTTTTCCTGACTAACACATGCAATTTTTAACCCTAAAAGCACGCCCTTCCATTAGCAATAAAGTGGTGCTCAAGAGAATCATAGAACAAAAAAAAAATTCAAAAAAGACTCCCGACAGTTACTTGCATACACCTAAAAAGATAACAGTAATAAAACTGTTTACACATAACATACACAGTCGAAACTCCTACATGCACCGCCATATCCTTATAAGATCGACCCACACTTGATTTTGTGAATGAACGGAGCTCTGATGAATGGACACAGCCATCTTTGTTAAATGTGAATCTATTTTACTCATTTGCATATGTATGTCATCTAGTTATTATTTCTAAAATGTAAACATATGTTTTCTCATCTCTGCAATTTTGTGAAGAAATGAATGAATTTTTAGTGATTTTTTTATTGCAGACTGCTGGTGCAAGGATTTTGTGGTATTTAGACTTAAGAAGGTTGTCAATGAACGTTATGTTGTATGACTAATAGATTATATTATGAATGAATGTTTGTACACACTTGCACGACATGTTTATATTAAAAAATGTTTGGATGCTATAATTAAGAGATGTATATGATTTTGGAGAAGGATAGAATATTATAAAAAGTACAATGGATCAAGTACACTTAAACTACACATGAACAACATATTTGTACCATTAGTTTTACATTATATTTGTTTGATTGAAATATTTAGATAAGGATTATAAATATGATTTTAAAATAGAGAAAATTTATTTTAGTTGCTTCGACTTTGAAAAACGTTCAGGAAGACACTTTATATCCTTTACAGTTATAAAATATCAAATATACATTCACTTTACACTATACTTTGTGTAAATTTAAACTTATTTTACAGTAAACAGACTAGAAACAGCGCAAGCTTCTCTACTACTTACAGTAAATATAATTATATACATATATGTAGACTTGTAACGCTCCGTATTTTTACACATTTTATGCTTAACAGATTTTTATGTAAATTTACATGGACTCACTGGTTACCAGTGATATGTATATTAATAGCTTTAATGATATTAATTTCAGATAATTTTACATTTAAATATGTAATTTTCCATTTACGGTACGTTTACATCAGTTATGGTAAAAATACGAGGCTGGTTTGATAAGTCAGTGACTTTTTTAATAAAAGATATTTATTTCGGCAAATAAGCGTTTTAGTCTCAACATAGTCCCCTTTTAGCTCGATACATTTATCTGGAGTCAATCTGGAGAATATGCTGGATGGGGTAGCAGTTCGTAGCCCAATTTATGGATTTTTGCCATGATGACTACAAACGTATGCACCCGTGCATTGTCTTGATAGAACAGCACTTTTTTCTTCGCCAAATGCGGTCATTTCTGCTTCAAATCAATATCGAATCTGTCCAAAAGCTCTGAATAATATCTGCCGGTGATCGTTTTACCGTTTTCAAGGTAATCGATACGAATGACACCGCGTGCATCCTAAGAAACTGTAGCCATGACCTTGTTGGCCGACAGACCCACCTTGGCCTTCTTTGGTGCACGTTCACCCGGAGAAACCCACTGTCTTGATCGTTCCTTGGTCTCTGGTGTAGTGTGATGGAGCCATGTTTCGTCTACGGTAACGAAACGCCGCAAAAACTCGTTCTGATTGCGGCTGAACATCGCCAAACACTCCTTTGAAGTGGTCAAACGGTTGCGCTTATGGTCGAGTGTGAGCAATCGCGGCACCCATCGGGCGGATAGCTTTTTCATGTCCAACTATTTATGTAAAATGTGATGTACCCGCTCAGTTGAGGTGCCTAGAGCCTCAGCCACCTCACGCACTTTCATTTTCCGATCGTCCAATATCATTGCATGGATTTTATCGGCGATTTCTGGCGTGACGACCTCTTTTGGGCGACCGTCACTTGTACTGGTACGACTACAACGGAACTCAGTAAACCACTTCTTAACCATTAAAATTGATGGCGCAGAGTACCCATAGTATTTATCAAGCTTTTCCTTGGTTTCGGTGGTGGTTTTTTTTACGCAAAAAATAATACTTAATCAGCACACGAAATTCACTTTTTTTCATTTTCGTTAAAATTCACGAGGTTGTTTGCTTTCAACGGCTGTCAAACACAAACTAAATGGCGCAGCCTTCTCAAGATTTTACAGTAGTCTATACATAGATGGCAGTTGACGGGAGCAGTGTTGCGTTTAAAGTTACTGCGCGGGAAATTCAAAAAGTCACTGACTTATCAAACAACCGTCGTTACATTATACCAACGGTATATTTACACAGTAATTTATTTTAGTCAATTTATATTAATTCTACGATTTTTACATCAATAATGTAATGTTCAGTGTTGGGCAAAATTCAATCTGACTAATGATTGAAAACTAATGACTAAAAATTTAATCACGACTAATGTTTAATGATTAATTAGTTTCAATCATACCCCGATGGCTAATGATTGATTAGTTTTAGTCTTAATCATCTAATCAAAACTACAAATTTTTGATTGAAATTGAGGCTGCAGTCAACATTGCGTACTACTACCCTGCAGCCATTTACGTCCTACACTTACCTACTCACTAATTAACTCCAATTTATAGGTAAATAAATTTATACACGAAATCCCCGAAATAGTAAACTACCCTACATAAAATTATGCCACAAAATCAAAAATGATATAATTCAGGAAAACCTTGTCATCATTTTGGACTTAATTAGGGATTTAAGGTTGCATAACTCATTTTTGGAATCATCCCATTAATTGGTAAATTGTCTCGTGTAAAAAATCCAAGAAAATAAATAATAAAAAGCTGATAGAACGTTGCATTAGTTCAAGAGACTATTGATCGTCAAATAACTATTTTTTGAAATCATACCCTATATTGGTAACTTACCTTACCCCATGAATAATGTCGTGAATTAAATATGAAAAACCAGCCCTAATTTTGGACCAATTAAAGACCAATCATTGGTATATAATCCATTTTTGAAATCATCCCCTAACCTGGTATATTCCCGATACTCTTATGAATAATGTCCCGAAATCGAATACGTGAGAGTCTGAAGAGTATTCATTTTTTTAAATGCCATTACTGAAATCATCCCCTAAACTGTTACTCCCCATAAATAGTATCACGAAGTTAAGTAAAAACCTGAATAAGCGAACCATAACTATGGGCTAATTAAAGACCATTTACTGGCAGATAACTCGTTTTTGAAATCATCCCCTATATTGGTAACTTACCCCATGAATAACGTCGCGAATTGAAAATGAAAAACCGTGTCATATGTCACTAAATTGAATACGTAAGAGTCTAAAGAAACTGTGCTGTAATCTTGAACTAATGAAAGAGTATTCATTTGTTCAAACGCCACTATTGAAATCATCCCCTAAACTGTTACTCCCCATAAATAGTATCACGAAGTTAAGTAAGAACCTGAACAAGCGAGCCATAACTATGGACTAATTAAAGACCATTTACTGGCAGATAACTCGTTTTTGAAATCATCCCCTATATTGGTAACTTACCCCATAAATAATGTCGCGAATTGAAAATGAAAAACCGTGTCATATGTCACTAAATTGAATACGTAAAAGTCTGAAAAAACTGCGCTGTAATCTGGAACTAATGAAAGAGTATTCATTTTTTCAAACAAAATAAATAGTATCACGAAGTTAAGTAAAAGCCTTAATAACCGAGCCATCACTATGGACTAATTAAAGATCATTCATTGATATATGATCACTTTTGGAAATCAACCCCAAAATAAATAATTACACCATATGAATAATCGCAAAAAATTCAGTACTCTAAGTTCAGAAACACCTCATGTCCTAATTTTAGGGTAATTAAAAATCATTCACTGACATACAATCTATTTTCGAAATCAACTTCTAAATAGAAAACTACCCCGAATAAATAAGGAAAATGATTGAATAGGATAACATTCAGGAAAACCCCATGTTATAACTTTAAACTAACCAAATCAAATCCCCATTTACCAAATCAACTCCTTATATAAAACTACCCCACACGAATACGAAGCCCATCCCATACTAGTTGGCCCAGTTTTAATTTTGTTAAAGCACTGCATTTACCAAAGACAAAATTCTGAACGTACTTTAACAAAAATAAAATTGGGTCAACATCAACAAGTAGGTATTCATGTGGGCTAGTTTGTTTATTAGGGGTTGATTTGGAAAATGGGTTATCTGCCAGTGAATAGTTTTTTTTATTTTATAGTTACGGCTTGATTATTCATGATTGATGATACGGATGATTTCAAAAATGGCGTTTGAGACAATAAATACACTTTCATTAGTTCAAGATTACAGTACAGTTTCTTCAGACTCTTACGTATTCAATTTAGTGACATTATTCATATGATAGCGGAGATTTACCAGGTTAGAGGATGATTTCAAAAATGATCAATTATTGGTCTTTAATTAGTCCTCAATTATGGTACGGTTTTTCTCTGATTTTTATCATCTTAAATTCACGACATTAGGGGTGGGAGTAACCAATTTAAGAGATAACTAGGATAATGGGCCCTACGGGCCTAAGCACTTAAGTATGATAGAAATAGCATTTATCGATTTTTTTTAAAGTAGGTCAGTATTTACATGACCTACATAAATCTCCAATCGATTCTCTATCGATAGAGCACATATTAGTACCAAATAACACTCAATAGCACTAAATAGTACGATAGAATCAGCATTTATCGATTTTTTAAAACATAACCTAATTTAAAAAATTTTAAAACATAACCTAATTTAAAAAATTTATCGTGCATTATCCTCGGCAAATTACGCGTCGAATGAGCCCAAGCCCATCTCTCCAGCCTTTATAGAACGCGAGAATGAGGCTCGGACACACATACAAATCAACTTTAGTAGTATTGGATTTCAAAATTTAGTTATCTGCCAATCAATTGTCTTGAATTACTGCACGATTTCATCTGCTTTTCATTATTTATTTTCGTGGATTTATTCACAAGGCGCGATTTAGCAATTAAGGGGATGATTCCAAAAATGGGTTATGCGACAATGAATAGTCCTTAATTAAGTCCAGATTTATAACAAGTTTTTTCCTGATTCTTATCATTTTTGATTTTGTGGTATTATTTATGTGGTATAGTTTTGTGGTGTTATTTAATTATTCATGTATAAACTTGTTTAGAAAGTGGAGTTAACTAGTGGCTAACTACCCGTACGACGGTGTACACGTATTCGGTTCGATTCTAATATATCGGAAAAGTAAATACTTTTCTGTGATTTGATAGTAAATATGAATCCAGATGAGGATCCAGCGAATGACTTCTCTTGATGGAATATTTTTCGAACGTGTGCTTGAGAAGTCATCAGATACAAAAACTTATACTAGAAGTAGTTCAAATTCAAGTAGAGTCACTTGAAGCGTAAACATGGACCGGAAGCAATCGAAGAATACCGGAAACACTTGAGATATAATAAGAATAAGAAAAAGAAAGAAACGGGACAGTCGGAAAAACCCAAAGCATACAACTTCTCAAGAAGAATTTGATAGTGATGTGGTGAATTATTTTATTGACTCAATGATACATCTACGGGCAATACAAGATCCATACTTCATACGTATGATGAATGATTTAAATATCACAGCTCAGGGATTCTAGATTCCAACTCGGCGATCTCTTCGTAGAAAAATTTCGGATCAACACTTTGACCAGACTTGTGAAATAAAGGTAAAATTGACATCAGCAAAATATGTATGCAGTATGCACGACTGCAGATATTTGGTCTGGGAAGAAAAGAAGCTCTTTTTGGTGTCACCATTCATTGGATAGATGAAAATTTAAAAAGAAAATCGGCTACTGTAGCTTGTAGAAGATTTAAGGGCACACACTCTTATGATCGAATTAAAGAAATGTTGATGGAAGTGTATTTAAGTTTTGGCCTGGATGTGTCAAAATTTACGGCATCAGTTATAAATAATGGCTTCATGAACGTTTAGAAAGATGATTTCAAGATTACAATCTTATTTCGAGCGAAAAAGATGAAAATGCAATAATTGCAGCTTTAAGTTACCCGAGATTCAAAAATAAATGGTTTACTTGTATACATCCAGTGGATCATAAAAACTGTACCAATGTATTTAAATCAGCAACTTGTATCGAAATCTGCCGAAATACACGAGAAATGGAAACCGAAATACAGAATAAAGCAATTGCTAAATAATCCAGTCAATTTAGAACAAATTTTTATGAATACTGGAAAGTTGAGGTAAGTCCGTGGATTTTTGCATAGGGCATCCTTGTGGGTTGTTAAATAACCCCCTAATACCACCACCTGTAGGTGGTGAACTCGAAGAGATAATGAGGGTAAACCACGCCCCCTAACGATTTTTGTTGTTTTTCTCGGAAACTATTATGTTTATCGAGATGAAGGAGGTTAGGTAAAATAAAGCTTATTTAAATACCTATCAAAAATGTTTAATTATTTTTCGTACATCGCCTTGTGTTATATGTCATCATACATGGATCAGTAAAGTTTTCACCAGTAAATTTGTTCAAGGAGCTTTCTGTGGTAACTTTTTGTGGTCTCATATTGGTCATGAAATAGCTAAGAAAACTTTGTTGAGAGCCGGACGCGATCGTGGTCCACTCATCTTTCACCTTCGCATCTCTTCGGCAAGATCCATCAAATGATATTATTGATATTCTTGGTGCCAGTAGGCTGAAAAGTTCGTATTGGTAAGTTAATTCTTAAGAGAGTATACTGTACTAGTCAATTTTGTAGCCAACCCAATCTGTTATATTTATTATATGTATTATTCTTAGGTTCTTGTTCCAATTTTCTGCATAATAATTAGAGAGAGTTACAATTACGATCTAGGCAATACACGACTTATAATCGTAATAATTTTTATTGAACTATTAAAAGTCTAAGAAAAGCCCAATTGTAAACACATAATTACTTTAAAGTCGTACTAAAAGTTCCTGCGACCAGTCTGAAACCATTGCTGAGTCCTTTAAAGTTACGGAACCTTGCAGTAGTATTGAAAGTAAAACTTACGTTTTTGTTACTCAGGAGAATCTATTTAAAGTGATTTTTTGTGAACTACTCCATCTCCATATTTACTTGTAAAATGTTGGAGGGCATTAATCAATTTGCAATTTTTTATAATTGTTTATAGATGTTTTACTATATAACCTTCAATAAAAATAATAAATTGGTGCCAAATTCTTCCTTAGGAATAATATAAAAATGGTTTCTATCATGTGTATCAACTTATAAATATTTTTTATCATATTTTATTAGACATTTTTATTAAAAAATATATTTAAAGAAGGCGCGTTGTTATTTTTCGATCTATCACCATCACGTTTAACAGTAAAGTTGCAATGGTTTATAATTTTGGTATATTGGGATGACAAAATAATTAAACATTTCATCGCTGTTTGTAATGCGTATTAAGTTGTAATACGTTGTATTAAGTACGCGTTACAAATAAAATAGTAATCCATTTTGTGACACGATCGCAGCATTAGTATAGAAAATGATAGAAAGTAGCAATTACTACGCGGCCACGTTCCCTCTACGTAGCTGGACATCAAGTTCCAGATAGGTTACTGCAACGTATCTGCTACCTAAAAATTGTTCCCCATTTTGGTTCCAGACACGTAACAAAACCGTAGCAATTACGTGCTTATGACGAGTGGCTAAAACTTAATAGTTCCACCGGTAGTTGCTGATACGTAGCGATGACTAAAAACGCTGCTTGGGAATGCTTGATTTTACTAAATAATGCAAATGTACAGAAGCAACTACCATTGATACTGTGTCAGGTCTATTTATAAATGGTTGCAGTATTTATAGAGTGCTGAACTTGCAATTCTAAGCGACACGACATTCGTGCACTAAGATTCTTAGAATAGTAGTACTGAGTTTTGTCGAGTGTTAACCTCGCTAAGGTTTACTTACATTTCAACTTCTTTTTTTTGTATTAAAGCGCATTCCATTTTAGTTTAAATTAATGCTTTAGTAATTAGAATTCAAGTTAACACTCATTCGTGGCACGATTAAAGAGAAAAGTGGGGGTAATAAAAAATTAAGTAGCTAAATTTACTATACACTAAAGTACTGGGTGGAAATAAATGATTTTCATCAAGTTACCATTGCATTCCCCATGTAAAAGCACGACGTGCCGCTCTACGAAAATAGAGAAGGCAGTACCATAACCTCATAATATATAAATTCTATGAATTGTTTGACAGATTGATTTCTTTATTGACAGAACTAATTTAGTACTAAATCAAAAAGAGTAGAGCGGTACAGAAAAATTTACATGTGAAAAAATTCCAAAGGGAACTTGATGAAAATCATTTATTTCCACGCTGTATAATTCTTAAGATTTGAAATATTGCAATATTACAGCACATGTTATGTAATAATCATTAAGTACTTATTACAATTAATAAATTAAATTATAAAGTCTCAACTAAAGTTGCTTTTAAAATAATTAATTTTTGTAAAACTAAGTAAGCCGATAAATCAGTTTACTGTTGTAACTCCGGCCAAAATTGTTCTATTTTTCTTTAATATAACAAGAATGTAAACATATCTAATTGTGAGTTTTCGCGTTTGCAGTGTTCAGTTTCAACATTGAAAAGTCAGAAAATAGAATTTATGAAATGAAAAAAGTTGTAATTGTCACAGTGGAGTTTTCAAGTTGAACTTGTACTTCTCCATAAATTAGTGCTCCTCGGTAAGAAATAATCTCATAATTAAATCTATCTTTCTTATTATCAAGGACGTCGCATGAAGTTTTGTCACAAACTTTTATTAGTGTTAACTTAATTTTTGTAGTTGGCGAGACTTCAACAAGCTACAAAACTTTAGCACAACTTTTAAATCTTAATGCAATTTGTATACAAATTTAATTTGGGTTTTTATGTTGTGTTTTCTAACGGAAACAGCGACGATGGTTATTCAATTTGATTGAAGTCGTAGTTTAAAGAAAATTCAGGGCTCGCGTGCCAGAAATCGTAACAGTTCATATATTTATATTGATTATATCAATATTATATGATTGAAAAATATATGATTCAGAAGATCAAGTTAGAGTTAATTATTAAGAAGAGGGTATCGTTACATTGAATAAGTCAGAACCTGAAAACGATTTTAATCCAGTAGAATTTATAGTGAGAATAAAATATTAATAATGCAATCCAACCTTACCAGTCAAAACTATGTTCACACAATTCTAAACTCAGGACTATCAACTGTGAAACTAAGTTCAGCACTTATTCTAGAAAATTGGTTTCTGCTACACAAAACGTAAGCGATGGAAAACGAAAATCCCGGTTCGTATATGTCTTTTAGCGATAACGCCCCCCAAGCAGCATTTAAGTAGCAGTAACTGAGATCGGAACTTTGATTGAGTAGTTGTTACGTAACTACAACTAAATTTATGACTTTATAGGTTTAATTTCTTCAATTCGAAATATTTTAGTAATTGTGTAGTTGTTTCTACTATTTATTGGAACTATGTAGTTTCATTACTTCTGAGTAACTATTAAAGTATGTGGAACGGTATTGCCACTTAATATACTTACTTTAAAGTCGTTGCAACTTCAAAGTGGTATTATGATTGTAGCAGTAACTTGCCCGAAGCTACTTTAAAGTTTTTAAAACCTTACAGTAGTATTGAATGTAAAACTTACGTTTTTGCTACCCAGGAGAATCACATTAAAGTAATTTTTCGTAAACTACTAAATCATTAATCAATTTGCAATTTGTTATGATTGTTAATAGATGTTTTACTATATAACCTTCAATAAAAATAACAAATTGGTGCCAAATTGTGCCTTAGGGATTGTTATGTATGTAGGTTGAAGTTGGCAACATTTATTTGAAGTGATGTAACTAACCAATCCTGGCCCGTCCTCTGGGCGAGCGTCAGTAACAATTGAGTCGGCTTGGAGGATACACGTCTTCTACACTCTATGCATTGTGTATGTAATTCGCCCTGCTCACTCAATATTAATAAAGTTAATTAATGACAGTAATTGAGTATCTTTTATTTAAACACATAAAAGAACATAACAGGAATAATATAAAACTGGTTTCTATCATGTGTATCAACTTATAAGTATTTCGTGTATATTTAACATATTTTATTAAAGACATCTTTTTACTAAAAAAATATATTTAAAGAAGGCGCGTTGTTATTTTTCGATCTATCATCATCATATTTAACAGAAAAGTTGCAATGGTTTATAATTTTGGTGTACTGGGATGACAAAATAATCCAACATTTCATCGCTCTTTGTATTAAGTACGTATTACAAATAAACTGGTAATTCATTTTGTGACACGATCCAGCATTATATAGTATAGAAAATGATAGAATATTTGTTAAGTTGCAAGAGCAAGAGAGAGCAATCACGCGACACGATGTGTCAAAGAGAAAAGAAGTTCCACGAAAGTAGCAATTACTACGCCGCTACGTACCTGCTACCCAAAAATTGTTCCCCATTTTGGTTCCAGGCACGTAACAAAACCGTAGCAATTACGTGCTTGTGACTACTGGCAAAAACTTAATAGTTCCACCGGTAGTTGCTGGTACGTAGCGATGACTAAAAATGCTGCTTGGGCCTCAACAAGTTTTGTGTATCTACGTAAGTAGACATTAATACTGCATAAAGTTCTGATGGAGATCTGTATATTTAAAAAGCTCTAAGTTTCGATGAAGTTGAATTTAGTAAGTATACTATTATTAACTACAGTCGTAGAGATGCTCAACTGTTCAATCTGGACCATTGTCGCTTATACCGTGAATATATATTGAAAGTATACATTGCCTGTTTCATATACACACCTTGCAATGTGTTTCTAGGAAACTTTTAATGTAGTATCTGGAAATGACAAGAGAAGAACAACGTCATTTTAGTAAACTTGTTTGTGTCGGCCAACTAGAAATTCAAGTCAACTCTAATACTTATGTAAAGGGTTATACCAGCAAGTCGATCAGAACTCCTAAGTACAGAAATTCTATTCATATTATACTTTAGCCATATACTCGTATTACTATTATATACGCTTTGATGGCTTCCAAGAAAAACTCAAATCAGTCAATGTTATTAGTAATTGCGCCAAAGATACTACTCCCAAAAGCCTTCAGCAAAGTTCTCTACACTGGTAGTTTTGAGCGCGGTTTGAGTGTGGGTAAGCTAAAACAGAGAACAATCAATTTTCAAAAAATCACCTACAATCTTGCTTTGCAGTAAGGTGATGAATATGCCAACAACTACAGTCCAACATAACTATGCTACTTATCCGAATGAATTGTGGTACCGTACAACACGTTTAGGGTGATGATGTTTCTAACTGCGTCGTTGAACAGTCAGACAGTAAACAAAAGACTACGAACATTTGGACTGTAAGCGAAGCATATGAACGATTAGGTGAACCATCCAACATCCGTGGTTCTTTCTGCGTTGGTCGCATCGTGTATCTTACCCATCTTTCGACAAAAAGCATACCATGCAGCCCTGGTATTACTTGCCACATACCGAGCCCCACCAATCTTCACGATCTCAAGACGGTAGGCGTTATCGGGTGACCACTCGTGATTAAAGGCATGGAACACTGAACTCATGATATCCACTAAATACGACATTTTTCGTAGAAGATGGCCTTAGTGTTAAACACTGACGAATTAGCAAGTTTTCTCGCCATTTTGATGTTCGACTATGTCTTCGCAGTGGGTTCTGCATTTGTTTTTTTTTCTAGAGACACCCATACTGACGCAATCACTCGCCGCTCTCCTGTAACTGATGAAACTTCTTTGTGGGATCTTCTTCAAGAAAATTGGGCTGTCAGGGCAACATAGCGCTCCAAGGCGTTCTTAAGAAAGCACGAAAAGGTCATTACACAAGAAATTTTAAAAAACGTCTGAAGCAACAGTAGCGTCGCTCACTATGTTCGTGACAGTACTGCCATGTGTCACTGTGCGCCAATAATGTTATCTTTGATTGCAGAAAGGCAATCTTAAAATCAAATCAGGTCGAAAATATGTATAGGTGGTCAATTTTCTTACAGGTCACTGCCGTCATGATCACCGTGCATGTGCCTGCTGTCTCGTTATTACAAAGGTTTCCATTTGTAGGGCCTCGCCTCTGTATTGTAGACTTTCATTTCCATCACCATCTCGCGGCCAATTATTATCGCCCTTAGCAAATTAACACTCGCGAATGAACTGTTTGGGTCAGACTACCCATTTTGGATTTTATTTCGATCATGCTACATATAGAGATGTAAAAGCACTAGCAGTCAAGAGTATTCTTGCTTATGTGAGCTTTTTAAGACAATCGTCATTGCAACATCTTAAAGTTCACCAGATACACCCATCAAGTATTAAAAATGCAAATATTTTGATCAGGAGTTGTTATTATAGAAGAAAGTAAGCAGTGTTTGGCAAAAACGAATTGGACCGAGACCAGTTTAGACCTATTGACAAATAAATAGGTAATGAATTAGCGACAGTCTATAATGGTAAGCATTTTCCACTTTTTTCAGCATCTTTCAATTTTCTCTCACTTTCTTTACAACTCGGTTAAACCACTTCACAGACAAGTTTAACAACTTCTTTCTAGTTCATCAATTCCATAGTATGCTTAGTCCACATTGTTATACAACCTTTGTTAATGAAGGGCTAAACTAAGTTTCTGTTCAAATATAACCATATAACCACGTTCACATGAAATTTCCATGAAACGTTAAAGGAAACGTGTAGAAGGTTTTTTGTGTAGTTTTCTTTAGCTGTAACACAAATGTGTGATTTGTGCTGTAACATCTGTAAGTCGGCTGCAGCCGACTACATGGACCTATATAATAATAATCGCCTCTCCCTCCCGCATATGCTTCATTGCTTCTGGGGTCTGGTTTCCAGGTTATGGGTGGTAGTCGTTATAGTGGGTGTACAAACGACTTTATAATTGTACATCTTTGTTAGCCGTAGTTGGTTCGCGAGTCGGAGCTTGCCCATCCTTGACCTATACTACTCTTTATGTTTCACAATATCTCAATTATGCTGAGAATAATTCTAGACAGCTTTCTTACTATCTTATTTTGAAGTTTGTGCAAGGCGTGTATGAGATTCGACTAACATAAGACAGCTATCTACAAAGGACGGATACATTCAGTTCCGATAAAAAAACAGTACCTACATACCATATAGTTGCTCTTAGAGACTAACGCAAAACAGTTTCAGAATTTGGTTCTACAATAAAATATAGACTCGGCGCTTTATAATCATCTTAATGTCCTGGAGATTATAAATATTTTTCTGTTTAATCATTTAGATACTCCTTTTACTGTTGAAGACAATGAAGATACACAGTAGCGCAGCTTTTAATGAACAAACCTACAGTTACTGAGCTTGCAAGCTATTTAAAGGTATGGTCAGTTTCAATTTCTATTGAATAAGAGTATTATTGTTTCAAGAAAACAGCATAATCCAGCCTTGCATGCAATTCTAAATCCAGTCTCACCAGGTTGGGACATTGGGAATCATTCTGATAGACCCGTGAATAAATAAGTAGTGTCAGGGAGGTAGATCCGCAGTTATGTAAATATTGATGTGTTAGATTGAGTAGGTGAATCTACCACAAATATTTATTATTACCCAAGATTATTTTAATGTTTGTAATTAGTCAAAAGTTTATTAGTACTAAATTTATTTATCAAATTTCGATGAAAATAATCGTTGCAGCAAATAAATAGGTCACTACTGGATTTACTATTCTTCATTTGGTCTGGAAAATAGCAAAACCCCATCCGCTGAAAAACTTTTAAAAATGTATCTGCAGTATGTAGTTAAGAAAACATTAAACACAAATATTAAATCTTAAAAAAGGGACAAAGAATACTCGTAGCTCCAAATTATCTTCCAAAGTTAACAAATTTCTAAAACTTTTAATGTTTTCCATCCGGAAGCGTGAAGTAAAAAGACATGAAATATGATTCTAGAGAAATGTTTTCTATCAAGGAATAATATTCGTTTGCCGAAAGAACCCTTAGATACTATTTCATCTTATTCTTTGAGCGGCATTAAGTAAAGGACGGTTTCTTGGAGTTTTAATGAAAATCAAATATTTATTTCTCGGTGGTGAAAAGCATCCAATTGAAAAGTTTTAAAAAGTAAGTCATTATGACGAGCGGAAGCACTTGTGCGATAAAAATTGAAAGAATATGATTTTGATGCTTTTATTTGCATAATAATACAATGAAAAGCAAAAGTTGTTTTGTACGTACTATAATATTTATGAGTTTATGACGTTTGTGTCAAAAGTAAAAAGGTTATATTGTACAGGGTGTTAAATTATTTGCTATTTTAAAGTATGTTTAATTTAAAGTATTCTAAATTATCTCGTGTAAAACTGTCTCCTATTTGAAATAAAGACTGTTTCACCTCGACGGATTGGGAACGATTGCGATTATGTCTCTGATTTTGAGCACGCCTACCAGCAAAGATTATTCATGTAAATAGGTAATCCTGAATAGACGAGAACCTTCAAGTTCTTGATCTCAGAACTAAAACTTAGATAAACCTAGATATTATGATACATTGGAATTTGTGAAGTCTGAATTTGAATCGCAAAGCTTTAAAGTGTTAAATTTTGAAATCTGACGCATCAACCACATATTTAGTACAGCGATTGGTTGCAATTTGAATATGTTTAATATATAAAGAGTTGAAACTAAAACAATAATTGGATGTGTAAAATTATTTAATGTTGATATGCTAAAAATCATAGAGTTTTGTGATCAATCTAGAATAGAGTTATAAACATATATATCTCATTACAAAATGTATAACTCAAAATTCTATAAATTAAGCAAATGAATAGATGGGCGCCATTATTAGCAACCAAAGTTCTCCACATTATTGAATGAATAAGTTTAGAAGAAGTTTTTCAATAACAAACAAACAAATGTTACACGTTCGCAAATTAGCGCTCCCGACAGGCTTCTTACTTATTCGAATTATTTTCAGAGGTCGTAGGTGTTAATCATAAAAGGCTTACTGATTTCAGATAGGACCAGGAATAATTAAACAATATAGAGGGCGCCACCCAAGTTATTTGTTGGTATTTTTTAAAAGCAACAATGGGAATGTGTAATTTGGAAAGACTCCCATCTGAGTTACGTTAAGGTCTTTGTCACTTGTTGCTATTCTTTTATTTTTGTTACATGTACCATAAAAATATGTCGTGCCAAGCTATAATTAATGATTATTTTTAATTTCGTCTATTAATTCAAATTCATAAAAATCGTTAAGTGTTTACAATCTGTATAGATAGTGTAAAACAAAAACACCATTTAGTTATTGTATGGGCATTACGAGATTTTAGTTTAGCTTTTTAAGAGATCCCATTCTAAATACAATTTCACTAAATCAATTTCAAAATAATCAGTTCTTAATTTAAGGTAACTTACTGAAAGATATGTTTTGTCAATAATTCAATTATTCGTATACGTTTGTTGAATATTAATCCACGTTGACGCTAACACAGTACCAGATAAAGACTAATATTCACAATAACAAAAAAAACATTGTCCAAATTAAAGATGCTGGAACGTAACGGCTGTAGTTAACTTTGAACACCTTTTATAAGAACTGAAACTTCGGACGTAGCAAGCATTTCACTTTTGGATTTGTTAACTTTGTTATCATTTATATTTTAAATATCTAGATACTACTGCACGATGATCGGAACTGATATCAAAACAAATCTTAATCCACATGTATTAATGACCCCTCCAAGAAAATTATGGAAGTTAACTCGTCCTTACTTAAACAAATTTGTCTTGCAAAACTTCGCGAGACAAATTCTTTAGTTTGTTGAAGAAGGCTAAGTTATACCACTAATTCTTCCTGTGCGTTTTATTACTTCTAATGATCAAACAGAACGCACAACGGATGCTGGTAAATTTTCAAACACTGTAGGTTTAAACAATAATCTCAACGATACGCTAACTGGAAGTTTCTTAAAACCTAACTGGAGATATTAAGATAATAGGAATTATCCGCTTACACCAGAGCTTACGTGTTGCCGCGTGCGAAAGTGTATTTTCACTCCTTTAAAAAATCTCCTTAGAAACAAAAAAATTCATATTTCAGAACTGTTCGCCCAATCACGCCTTCGGGTACCGATAATAAATTTAGACGAAAATGTCTCTTGTATGTTTATAAAAAATATAGACGCCATATAATTCTGAGATTCGAAACCAGCTCATCAATGCGCAATTTAGCTATAATGATGTCTCATAAACGTAAGTTTATAGTTCTAAAAGCGTTTTGTTCCTGTACGAACATTTTAATATTGAAGAGATTCTGCCTCAGACAGAGAAATGGGACATATTTTTATTAAAACGAATTTATAATAGAAAATAATTAACTTTTATTTTGTTCGTCTTTTTACAATATATTAAGCAATTTATTGCAATTAAATAACTTTGCAACAATGTACAGCCGATTTCAAATAACTCTAGGACAACTCTTGAAAATAATTTTTGCATTTTAACTACCTGTGAACCAGACTTTAAATTATATTTTCATAGTAACTACATAAAATTATATCAAACATCATGGGAAAGAAAAAGCAGCATTTACACTATGGAATACTGGCTCTCCTAGATTTATTTGAAATCAGCTGTATACAAACAAGCTATGGAGTCATCAATCACAATATAAAAATAATTTGTGATCGCCACAAAACTTATTTATTGGCATTCGAGATATTATTTGGAGGGGTGGAAAGCTAAATTACTCGAACATCGTCTTTACAAGTCAGGGTAAGTACTTCTCAGCCGTATTTCACTGTGTACCAG
Source organism: Agrypnus murinus (assembly GCA_929113105.1). Taxonomy (NCBI): domain Eukaryota; kingdom Metazoa; phylum Arthropoda; class Insecta; order Coleoptera; family Elateridae; genus Agrypnus; species Agrypnus murinus. Next base: position 35,222,852 of record OV816025.1, on the reverse strand, counting down.
AGATGACAACATTAAGTATTAGCAAAATGATCAAAGAGCACATATTGAGCAGGAATCTATTATCTTTGTTCCATTCGAGCGCGAATGTGGCATTGCCATATTCCTGAGACCAGAATAGAACGATTTAGCAAAACTTACCTCTATCCAAAAGTTCTTCGTTAAGGCGGTATCGAATGTCAAGGATCTTCTAAAAATTTATATTTTCTTAAATAACAAGAAATGAAATTTGGGATACTGTCTATACTGGAAAAAGAATTTTGTTGGCATTATTGTTTTGCCGGGAGTGGTACGTAAGTATTCAAAATTTGATCATCCACATGCAAACAAGCTCATTCTTTTTTTTATGGTTTGATGTATACCTTTAAAACTTTTTCTACAGACAGACATTCTTATTTCAAGCTTTTCTTGTTCGATTTTAGTATCTGCCATAGTTTAGGCAAAAATATTTTGATTTTCACCATGCCAGGCACTGCAGCCATTATGTCACTAATCTCAAATGCGTTGGCGTACAAACATCAATGCGACGCAAAAAATTAAACTGCACACTCTGCATTACTACAGCATCGTCTTTCAGAGTGTATGTTGCAGTTTGAATTCGTCTTCACAATTCCTTTTCCGTATTTACTGGTCTGGAGTAGACCATAGCTTTTAAAGCTCCCAATAAAATAATCCATCGGCGTCATATCATGAGAGTGTGGTGGTCAGTTTACGGGAGCATCATTTCCTATACCGATCCATTTATTCGGATAGTGTTGGTTTAAATGGTTGCGGACATTTAAATTAGAATGCGGGGGTGCCCCATCATGCATGAAAAACATATCTCGACGAAGTTCCAATGGCAGATCATCTTTAATCCTGGCAACGTATATCCGAGATGCTCTAAATAATTTAAGTCATTTAATTAGCGTGGTAAGATGACGGGTCTAACAGTAAAATTGTTGACGCTTCCTACCCACACGTTAATCATGAATTCATGTTGATAATAGATTACCTTAGTTGCATGCAGACTTTCATCGTAGAATTAAAAACCTATGGGGACGTGGAAACACTTAGGACGAACGTTTGCATTCGTTATATTTTAAAGAAATTTGTTACGCCAGTTTCTTGACAAACGGAATAAGTCTGTAATCTCCAGAGGTCACTAAAAGTAATAATCAAGTGCTATTCCATTTGAAAGCTATTGACCTACAAAGAAAGACCATGGAAGAATGATCCAGTTAAAAACCCTTCAGAAAACTCTAGAAGCCAACAAATGTCCAAACGTCAATTGTCATTTGTCGAGTTAGTTAAAATCTTTTGACTTAGCTACTGTAAGAATTTTGCAATGACAACACTTTCCATGTTTTCCGGCCAGAAGGACGATAAACGCTGAAGTCAAGCACACTAGATTGGACTGCACATATTATCAAAACATGATATACTATGTGATATCCACAGGCAACTACATATTAACAGCATGAGGAGAGCCACACCCAACTAGGTAGACTTAAAGAGACTTTACGTTTGCTGTTTTTGACTTGACTTAAGTAGGGGACTTTCTATTCCTCTAAGCCCAAACCTGACATCCCCTACCTCCCAGCGTAGGACACACACTTCTTTATGTCGAACTTGATGCCCTTCGGTGGCCACTTGCGCGATTTTTAAGTTATGATACCACATTTGCTTATTTTCTTAGAACTCAGTTTCTTTCTCATCGTGATCCTTGGAGGACACACAGATGGTTTCTTTGTTATGCCAATGGCGTCGTCACTATGCGATCAGCGAAACCTAGGTCTCGTGTTCTTTGCACCAAAAAGAATCTGCACTGTAAAGCGTAAATCTACATAAATGAAGTGTAATGCTTTCAATGTGCCACTTTTATCTACCTAGTTTTATAAATCTGTTATAATGGTAAATTATTGGCTGCTTGCCAAAGAGAGTAGTGCAACTATCGAACAGTTTTCTGCATTTGAAGCAAAAACATTACATACAGGCAATTTCAGTTTTGTAACGTTTCCAAGAAATTCTTTTACCTACCTAAACATTAAAAAGCTTCCTTTTATATCTTTTTCAATTATCTATTTTCTGTTATTTGCCTTTGTATTCACAATCAGGCACCGATTGCAAAAGAAACAAAGCAAAACAATTGGAAGACTTTAATAAATTTTCCTTCTGAAAGTTTTCCTTAAATCAAGGAATTTAAATAATGGTGTTCGTAAAAAAAAACAATTTAAAAGTTTGATTAAATGCATTTAAATGGTAATGGTGTAAGTCCCAAGATGACACAGAGACTATTTTAAACTGAAAATGTGCGTAGGATGACTACTAAACCATCTTAATAGATTCGTAAGAAATAAAAGAATCAACGATGGTTGAAGAAGAAACGCTAATTAGGAAAACGGACGCGATGATTTAATTTTTAAATTGTTCTTTCCTTCCTCATTTTCCAGATTCTACTATACTAAGAAGTAACGTATGACTTTAGGGGATAATAAGGTTCTTTGTATTATATTACTCGGATATCCTATTGTTAGAAACCACATGATTTAGAGAGGAAAAAATGGTTACAGGAAAATTTAACCACAATTAGATGTTCATTGTAATTGCGTTGGAGCCCTCTATCTCTTGAGAATATGCATGGCTATAAATTTTGTTTCGAGAGAAAAAAAAATAAAAGAGCTCTGGAGGACTAATTAAATAAATTAAAAGCAGGTCGCCCAAAGCGACATAATTGTACCAAACTGGAAACAAGCTAAAAAGATTAATGTAATTTTTGTAAAAACAAAGTAATTTTACGGTAAATCTATTATTAAACTTTAGTAAAAGTCACTTTTTAGGAACAATTTATAAATTATTATTTACTTATTTATTTTAATAATGTAATACAGTATTAGCTATTTACGATATTAAGTTGTAGCAACGTATTTATGACCGAGCTAGTACAGCATGAGTGGAGTCAGTTATGGCGAGACCAAGAGCGACGCCGTAAATGTTGCTGCCGACCGTGTGTCGTATAATATTTTTTATATTCTGAACAAGAATTTTTTTGACAGTAAATAATTTGTAATAATTATTTAATAATCCCACACGTCGTATTTGTTTTGAATAAGTATGCTGTGATACCTTGTTATGGTGAATACCAACTGGATATCGTCAATGGCCGTCGTTATATGGCTACCGGCCTAGGCCATAAAGACGTATCTACTGAAGTAGTACAGGGTAATTAGCTGATATGACCTAAAAACAAAATATAAAGCTAAAAATTTGTGAGAATGTACTTAATGATATACTAAATAAGATTCAGTAGTCTTGCAGCATGTGCGTGATGGTGGGTAGCTGTCATTGGCCACTGTCTTGGACATAAAGATATAAATCTAAAGTTGACAAAAAAGAATTATTTTGAATAAACCGAATACATTTAATTAATAAATATACGAATAGAACAATGCAAAATAAATACACGAGATTGAAAGTATGCTGAACAAATCAATTTTGCTGACTTATTGCAGGCTCGGACTCGCCTAGAACAAAATAAATCGCCATTGTATTGTTTGCATTTAGTAAGACCTTCCTAACATTAACCACACCTCCCACAACATGATCTCTTGCTGAATCAAGCCCTACTAAGTACATAATGTTTCCTTACTATACAAAATAACAAGGTATTTTGTGGTATTCTACAAAATACTTTCCATTACACAGCCAATAGCAGCCATATATGATATCATTAGGTGAGATCCACCAGCCGACCAATTACAGATGACAAAGGACTACCACTTTCTTCTGCCAAAACGATATCTAAAGCCTTATTAAAAGAGGTTGATCAAAAGTTGCAATATATGTTTTTTGTCCTCGCTGCTTGCATTCTTCTATGCGTAGTGGAGACAAGTATAGATAGTCGCCGGATTAATTGGTTACCTATTTACAAAAGGTAGAGGACAAACTGCTGACGTTTGATATTCCTGGGATTGATTTTTCTTTGAAAGATCCATAAAACCACTCTAAGCAGGAAGAGAGATATTAAGACAACTGGACCCCGACATCTACAGCATAACCATTAAGTAAGCTACTCTAAATTGGACTCCAATTCAGTGGTAGAGACGTCAGAAAAAATGAACTTCCCTAAACCACTAAAAAACAGTTTTGTCGCCAATTATATGGTTTTATCTTAGGGTTACCGTATTGCCCAATACTTTCAGCTTTTGGAAGGCTTTTTCGTCGAGGAACAGAAAAGCAGTATGCACAAAGTCAGCTGGTGTGACACACTCGATTCCTCCCATAGCAGCCTGAAATGTGCCATGGCCATCAATAGTTTGAACATTATGGTCCATATTATCAAAACAGATTGTACGAATGCATTGGGATCTATTTTTATTAAGTTATTTTGAGTTAAAAAACTTTCGTATTATAACACTTTTTAAGGAACAGAAATGCCTACGATGGATAACATATCAATGAGAGTTCGTGATGCAGACTTTCTATGTACTATAGGTTTCATAATGATCTAGGACAGCAAGCCTAATATGATGCTATTTTTAGTATTTTATCCTATGCATTTACACTGAAAAACAAAGAATAAAATAGCATCATATTAGCCTTGTTGTCCTAGATCATTATTAAATCAATAGTACGTATATCCCTAAACCAATTTGCAAGCACGACATATAACTCATAGGCCGAGCTGCAGCTATTATGACATTTGCAACAGTGACCACTTTTTCTCTGATGACTGAGAGTATTTACCTTTAGACTTCATAACACATTGTAAAAGACATTTTAAAGATTCGGAAATGACATTATACCCTCCTGAGGCTATTTCGTCAATGTCAGAGCATAAACATCTGCTTTAATTATAATCGTGACTGCTTCAACTATTCGTGTTTGCTCATTTTTTTTCGTTTTTAGATTGTTCTTTATACCACTTTATGCCACGAAAACGGATAATCCATTTGCCACCCTTTAATGTCATACATATTGCATCGCCATAATGAGCTTTTAATTTCATCTTAACATATTCTTCAGAATAGATTTCATAATCAAGAGAATTTTCTTTCATTATGGGCATCAATTCTTTTATGTCAAATTGGCATCAGGTGTCATTTTCTAAAAAATTACACAACTGATAGAATGCAGTAGATTTTGGGGCGTTTAACGCGTTATTATTATCAGTCAGATTTGACTTTTCTTGTGGTTTATTTCCCCACTTACTGAATTACGCATAGCATGATGACCAAGTAAAGGTTTTTTTGCAAAAACGCACATTTCTGTTGTTTTCATATTTGCAAAACTTAAAAAAACTCAATATACAGTTGCTTCAACACCCACGAAACGCCCACTATACATAATCTAAATGTCAGCTGCTATACTCCAGCATGATGTACTAAACATACACTGCAGCGCAGGCGCCGCCGTCTCTGCTTGCTCACGCATCCCCACCACCTGGCAAGTGCTGCAACACCACGTATTTGGAATTGACTTAATTAATGCTACATGTTTGCCAATTTTCAGCTTTATAGTTTGTTTTAAGAAATTTTAACTGATATCGGGCTAATTGCCTTGTACTAAAGGTGTTGCTAAGCTAGTAAGCAGTTGCAACCAATTCAATTATACAAAAAAAATTATTAAAGGCTATCGGAGTTACTCAAAGTACAGGATGCGGACCTGTGCTTGCGGCGCACCTCGTAAGCCATAATAGCATGATACCGACGAGTAGGGAACCCCAGTGTATTACCACCGCATGGCTAGGGATGATGTTATAATATAACTAATATACCTATCACATATTACCATGGGATTATAAGTGATTGGGTATTGGTAAGTGTTCAGGTCAGTTAAGAGTAGCATCTCCCTTCTCCAAAACTATCTCTAGGCGGAAGGGCAAATCTTCAAAGGGTTGCTCGACTAAAGACACAAGTTAATTGGCGTAAACTGGGAGATCCTTTTTATGACATCCAAGACAGGCATCAAAATATTTGTTCTTGGATAACGTACAGTTTCGGATCTCATGTTAAACCCACAAAATTAATATGAATTTACTGTAAACAACAGTGACAAATAGTAATTCTATACCAGTGGTCCAAATATCTCGGGTGTGCTGCATCCCCCAAAATTCAAAATATATATCTATTTAAAATAACATGCGAAATGCGTAGCACAGAAGCTGCAGCAGTCCACATGCGCTGTCGCTACTTCTAGCAGTTGTAATTTTATATTTCAGTGGTTATAATACTCAAAAAACAAAAATTCTAAAACAGTAGCAACAAAAATCAACTCAAAATAGGAAAAATAGTTATTTGTGTATTAAAGCACTAAAATTCGACTTTTTATCACGTATGCGGATATAATTTAAAAATATTACTCTCACTATCCTCTAAGATTTGGGACACTGGATAACATATCTAGGAACCACCGATCTTTAATTATTTTTAGATTCTGTTAGGGGAAATACCGATTAAACGTAAGTTTAAAACTTCCTAGCGTCACTATCTATAGACCTATCTGGAAAGAAGGTCTTTACGATAGTCTAGTGTATGCACCATAAAAAGCTTTTTTGCATTCTTGTCGATAGAGGTTAGAATACTCGAACTTAGGAAGTTACTCTAAAACTCTAAGACTCTAGCTAAAGATGGACGGCATCGAGATGTATCCAAAATATTTTTTTTTGTTCCGTCCTACAACTACTACAATTGAACTATATCTTGTGAGGATAAGATGATAACGTATGAGCAAAAAGTAACTCCATCAAAGATGCCGTTGGAATTTTGAATTCATGTGTATTATAACACCAGAAAATTATATCAAATTAATAACAACTGTCGCTGTCAAAGTAATCTGATTATTTTTTATAATCTTCTGGTATTATAATACGCTGGGAGTATTCCTTTTTTATAACAAAATTTGAAATAACAATTTTCTCTTCGAAAATCTTCAATTTCTGTGAAGTTTTAATAATCCTCTTAAAAATTATATTTCATAAGCACAGGTGAATCCCTATATTCGACTTCTGAAGGAGACACAATTTATTTTTTAATTTTATTGTTTGATTTAGCCGAAAAAATATACTGTACAACTTGAGTAGAAAGCCCATATTGCCCTCGAACGATTGAGGCGCCCCGCCCTCGGTTCGTGCTCAAACTTCGTCCTCGTTCAATATGGGCACCATTTCCACTAGCGTTGTACAAATTACTGTTCTCGGTCTGGTTAATAATGTACCATTATTATTAACGATTTATAATACTTCTGCATTATTCAACTTTACTAAATAGCTCAAAATTGCAGCTGCAGCAGTAACTAGTGAAAATCTTAATTATGAGACAATAATGAAAGTCCTACAATAAAAATTCATTAAACATTAGTAGTATAGAACGGAAGCCATTCATAAATATTATATAAGGTACAATAAAAATCATGTAACAATAGAACATTATGATAAAGTGTTTAAAAAATAATCTTTTATAGTAATCAACCGTTACGGGTTAAAATGCTTGCTATTAAGATTCGTTCTTATAAAGTAAAATTCTCATCATTTGTATCTTACACTGAGCTACACAAACTGCACAACACAAACGAAACGTACGCACAATATAACTGTCCCACATTTTTTGTCTCTGGGATATCGCAGATAAATAAAAACTGCCAAACCAGGATAGGTCTAACCGAATTGATGCATTTTATAACATAATTTAAGATATCTATGCCACCGGTAATTTAAGTGTTCAATTTCTTATTACTACTGTCTTTTGTTTTGGAATCTCGTTTTGTATCTGCGGTGGTAGGGATAACTTACATGAACTTCAGAAACAATATTTTATTATATGTAATGACAAAACTATGTTTTAAAGTTTAAATCTTAAAAGCGAACGGAATTTAATCGAGAATAATTCCAATACACAGGGTGTTTTGGAAAAGATGCCTTTCCCGTTAAAGGGCAATAGAGAAACATGTGTAGAGTAACATCTTACTAACAATTTCCTGAAATGCCCATTTGAAATGACAACCCCCCTTATAAAAATAATAGGCACGCCACTGCAAAATAGTAGATAAAACTGTATGAAAAGAAAATTGTGTCTACTAGTACATACTTTTAAAGGTCATGGACAAAAGAACCACAAACTAACCCAAGCAGGTAGCAGGATAAATATAAATTCTTCGAAGATTGTAATCAACATCAAATAGCAGTACGTGCTTTTAAAACGTTTTTAACTAAATAATAACACTTATTTTGAACATCTGTAATAACTGTTACTGACTCAGATTTTTTAGATTTGTAACTGCAGTATGCAGTTTGTCGTCAACTTTCTTTGTGTTAGGTGGTGGTAAACTTGAGTTTCGATTAATACACGTTTTAGAATTAATAACTTGCATTAGGTAGTGTTAAGTGTTTGTTTTAGTGATAAGTAGTTTATTTAAGTGTATTTAGCTACTGTTTAAATTATGGCAGAACCAAACACGCCTGCTGAATGAACGGAACTTTTCAAATCAACCATTTTCAAAAAGTACACTTATACCGCGAGTGCAATTTTGCCAATGGCTATTGGAACGCAAACAGGAAAATCCCCAGTTTGCACAAAATGTTTTACTCGGGCGGGTGTTTTTAATTCACACAACAGCCACATAAGACCTTTTATTCTGCTCCAACGATTAACCGGTGACTGGCGCCTACATTTTCTGGTCAATGAAGTGTTCCACGGACTCCCACTATTGAGCACCACTACACTTTGCTCGACAGGTACGGGAGTTTTTGAACACATGTTATAAAGATTGTTTGCATCTAAACGGTAAGTTTTACTCATTTTGTTAAAATGACACTCGTAAAATGAAAAACAGGCAATGTTTCCATCACAATTAGGTTAACGAACGTATGTTACATTTTATTTACCGACCTTAATAAATGATCAAGTCATCAAGGTAGTGAGTCACTCGGCAACCGCTGCTGAAATTCAATTTTGTTGTTTCTGTAAATTGATACGTACGTAGCGGAGGTCAGTTATTAATTTAGTAGTGCAATACTAATACTAATACAAACAATTCATAGTCGACTCGTGACTTGTAAAAAATACGGAAAAATCCGAATTTTTTTTTATTTTTTATTTTTATTTTATGAGTTTTGGGGTCTCTATATGGTAACCTTTCACCCCCTTAAAGCATTGCATATTTGTCCGGAACACCCTGTAGTATACAATTCAGTGTCTCATTCATAGAGCCAATTGAAATAAATGGTGACTACTCACATTGGGAATATTCTTTCGAGTAGTTCAAAGTTTCCAAGTTTACAACAAACATTATTTGAGAAATTTTAAACTGTGGATTTTTTATTTTGTCCAACCCTCCTGCTCTAAAAGTCGCTCGAGTTTGGTTTAGTTTGAATAAAGGTAAAGCTTTTCGTTAGTTTACTTTTTGTTACTTTTCGTTACTGAACTTTTGTTGATTTATTAAAACAAAATCTCATACACCACCCTTATCAAAACTGTGTGCATACCTATGTACACGATGTAATATTTAAAAGTTGATTGTTATATTTTTACAGTATTCAGAAAGTATTGTTCTTGTCCTAATATATTGTCCTAATATATGAACGGGATTAACTCCTATACGCCCCCGTCGAACATTCGAGACTGTATGACGCATCGACCGCTAAACAAAACCCCTATACACAGGCGGCGAATTTGCGAGAAGGTTTGCGGGACATCTACAATGTTCGAAGCCGGCGGCAGCTTTGTTCTAGAGCGTGAACGTATGGATATATAACGCCGCAGCGTAGAAGAAGGGGGCAGTCATTAGTGAACCAGTGAATTGAAGGCGCACGTCGTAAATTAGTAGTCAAATATAAATGTGTAGTAAATAAATGTTGTATTGTAAACAATAGTTTGGATATAATCTAGTTTAAGTTCGTTAACAATTTATAATTATAGTGTTTGTAATTAATGTTAGCAATAATATTTATTTGGTTAATAGACCATTAAAACAGTACTTTTCGTATTATTTAAAAAGAGCGTTACAATATTTTGAATAAAACCTTCAGAAATACTATGTAATATCCATGTAAAACTGATTAATTATTGTATAAATGTACTCAGCAATAAAAATGTAATGGATACTGCTGCTACTATACTATATACCTTAGTAATATTTTTGTTATTGCATTTTGTAATTTGATCATATATAAAATGCACGTTATAACATACGGGTTATTATACAAGCACAGTATGGTACAAAATATTTGTTATGTTCATAAAACTCGTTCGGACTTTCAAAGCCAAGCTAATATATAAATTAGCATGGAGAACGGAGCAACTCAACTGAAAGTTTTCATCTGAATTATTCGTTTTCATACACCGACTATGTTCGTGCTTTAAATTATTTCGTTCATATTTTTAATAATTGTGCGTACGTTGTATTTATTTTATAAATTAAACTACATACTAACATAGTGCTATGATTTTCAATCATGTTAGGAAGATACAACCCGTGTTAAACTATTTAGTAGGCATAATTCATGCAAATTTTGGAGATTCCGTTCTATGAGTGTCATAACCTTACTTTTTGATATAATTGGGAAAAAATATTTTCTTAATATAAATAAAACTATCCAGTTAGGGCAAACATGTACACTAAAACACTATAAACATAAAAAGGATATAGTGAAATCCTGTATTTTTAAGTAAAAATTAATTTTCACGGATTTTAACGATGTGGGGATCGTTAACACTTTTTAAGATTTAATGAAGTTTTAGTGTTGTTTTAAATTCAAAATTTAGCTGAAACAGACAGAACAGGCTGTATGCAGGAATATAACTACTCACCTGTACAATTTATTACTGAAAAATGGTGGGATTCTGACTTCATCTTCTAATTCATTGTAACGGGTACATTTTCCGACGGCATTTAGTACATAGAATTTTGTATTAATTCTGGATAAAAATCTTAAGTTCGGTCCTGTAGATATCGCTTTATTTAAATATGCAGTTCATCAGGCAAACATTTCCTACAGAAAGCATTTATAGGAAGGGAATGTTTAATATTTGCTATAATGAAATAATGTAGCGTCATATTGATGTCGTTTTTCGTATCTTACGACCTGGTATTTTAAAAATAATATCAATTTCTTCAAAAAGAAACCTTAAAAAGAAACCATGAGAAACGCTTAGTCAACTCATTGAAATATTCCGGTAAACATTTTGAGTGTATACGATTCGTAAATACACTTTCCTTTGTCTGTTATTTGCGTTTTAAAAATTTTAAGTCAATGCGGCGTAGAAATTCGTCTCGACAGTAGCAGCATTCCACAATTTTAGCGGGAAAGATTGGGTACTATTTTTTACACGTAAGGTCTAAAATCCTATAGTAGGGCAAGTAACAAGCACCCTTGCCGTCTAAAAACAGATGTTGAGACGCGCAGTAGCCTGAATCGAAGTTTATAAAAAGGCTTCGCTCGGTTTTGACCAGACACAACCAGACAGATTTTTGAGACGGGGAGTTTGTGAACAGCACCCTGCAAGCGAACGGTCGATATTATGATTCGACCTGGGTGCGCGGTTATATTATCGATCAATAATGATTGATTGCTTTTAAATTAGTGCCAATGGATTACAGTTCTTTAATCCTATAGAATTGCGAGAAATTCTATTTACCGTTCCGTATAGTTTTACCGATCTTTTGTGACTTGTGAAAGTTTTAAAGTTAAATACGTTTCACGTTATAGGAAGAATTATTTAAAGAAATCCTAAATGTAGTGACCGATTCCTGTGCTTTTGTAACATTAAAATTCCTCTTAAAGAATTTGAGTGTAGTTAATGCAATCAGTGAATTAAAAATAACTGGAAGCTTCAGAACAGTTCCATTAGTTTTTTTGGGTGAAAATTAATGACGTTATTAAATAAGCACCAATTAAAAATCTTGGTTATTTTTCGTGCTTGACTTTATTGGTTTATGGAAACATATGAGCTGTTATTATCAATTAAATTTGGATCACGTTTTGGTATGCAGAATCTATCTTTCGACGCACACCGAGATTTATCACAATTTCCTCAAATGAAAAGCGAATTTCCAATTTCTACTGGACTTGATGTATGGTATTCTATGAGTTTAATTAAGGAAAATGCAAGGTACTGTAATATTAAGTGGTATTTGTTGTAATTTAAGTATTAAGAATGTCATGGTTATGAATTTTCTTTAGGGAGAGCTCTCCTTGATAGTTAAAAATCTTTAAGCTTTAACTTAATTGCAATTCATTTGTTCTGATACTGTTGAACTGATATAATTTGCCTAATTTCCTTCAGAGATTTGTTTACAAATTTTGTCCAGGAAAAGCTCAGTAAATAAAAAGGTTAATATTTAAATTAATGTGTTTTGAACAATTCTTTTGGGTGATCTAATCGATTCATTTGAAATATTTTGCGATCATGATCAGTCAAGGTAAATTTCTAATATTGATAGTATGTGTTTTGAACAATTTTGCGGTCAATCCAATAAGTTTTCCTGTTTGTTTTCTTTATTAAACAAAACGTTTTTGGTGAATTTTTTATTGACTAACTGTTGAACATAATTATAATCCAATAAAATTAGATTGGATTAGTAATAAATATACAAGGTGTGTTTTATTTGTTTATCTTTGTATGTGTATTTTACCCATTCTTTTGTTAATAAATGTTATTATTGTAAACTGATGGATCTACAAAACGGAACCATATTGGTTATGAAAGCTTAGTTTCATTTCTTCAACAATTGTAAATAAACAAAAATTTTTTTGTTTCAACTAAATATTTTATTCATTTTCTGGTTAATGGATTTAGTAAATTTTAATGCTTATTCAAAATAACATCTTTGATTGGTTAATTTATAATTAACTTAAAGCATCAGAACCAGATGGCGCCCTTTTTGAGTTTTTATTTGTGTTGAACCCTTATCTATTCCTTTTCACAATTTATACAGCTGTGGAACCAATACCTACGACTTGATTAATTAATTTGTAAAGAGAGAGTTTAAATCTCAAGCTGTGGCAGATATTTTTTGAGTTTTTAGTTACAGTAAGTATGATGTATTTTCATAACTTTTTTATAGCTTTTATAGTTATATTTTTGTTGTTTTATCTCGGCTGAAAAACCTTTGTTTCACTGGCGCCCAATCGCGGGGCCGTTTTATAGTTCTGTTCTCGTGCAGATAAACGTTTGTTTCATCATCTTCAGACAATGAGTTTTTGTTAGTTGTTTTAACTTCTGAAACGATATCATTTTCGTCAAGTGTACCGCAAATAACAGCGTTATTGTCTATTTCTATGTATTCATTGAAGGAAATCTCAGGGTTTATTGTATTCCACTTTGCAAGCTCCTCATCAGAAAAACATTCTTCCAAATATTTTCCTTAAATTCTGTGTAAAAACCCGATTTCTTAAAACAATTTTTAATTGTTTCTGGTTTAATCTGACTCCATGACAAACGTATCAAACGCACAGCATCGAGAACATTTATTGCTTTAAGTTGTTGGTTGTTGTCTATTTGCTCTATCATTTGCAGTACAATTTGTTTACGGTAACATTGTTTAAAATTGTGATGACACCTTGGTGTAAGTACACGGACAAGATCAAAGAAACAAACCGGATTCCAGAATCTTCTTCAACAACATATCAATTAAACACTTTATCTAAAAAGGTTTACCTACTTATTTCGGGATTTTCTAAAAATTTATTTAATATTTGGTTTTAAACCGGATGGGTAATGAAAAGGAGCCGCAATGAATCATCCCTTAATCCTTTCTTTGACACCTGTTTACTATCACCGGCTACTTACTGACACATTTATTGTTTATTTAGGCACCTTAAATACATAATCACAAGAAAACTACCTAGAATTTGCTAAGAATTCACATTTTTGGTTTAAAGTGTAATAAAAAGAACTGACAAAAGTTTAAAAAGATATGTAGTAAAATATCTGTAGCCAGTCTACAGATTTCTTTCAAATTGTTAACAACGATTTGTTTTAACGTATAGACTTAGTGGTGAATCAGTGCAAACATTAATTTTTTTCTTGTTTACTGAGATTTTGATTTTTATGTTCAATATGGCAGACTTTGACAGTTAGTCGCCACAAGCGGCTCGTTTTCTGACGAAGAGGAGAAAAAAGTTTTCGCGACTGCTATATGAATTTGGAAAATAACTACGATTGCAAAACGAGCCGGCTCGACTCGACTCGAAACTCGACTCGATTTCGAGCCGAGTTTCGAGTCGAGTTGAAACAGATTATTTCGAGTCGAGTTTCGAGACGAGCTTGAATATTTTTTTTCGAGTCGAATCGAGCTTTCTAGGAAAGCTCGGCTCGACTCGGCTCGAGTCCATCACTATAGCCGTTGTTTCTAAACTATCTAACTCTTTGGCGCAATTCTGTTCATCCACTGGAAACGTTTTCAAGCTATGAACTAAACTATGGAAACTAGACAATTTGATATTCCAGAGTTGAGTCAACAAGCATGTAGAATTGTATCCGTACGTGTAGGCTTTCCGTACACGCCGAATTTTCAGCAATTATCAAATTTTTCAACCTTAATATCCAAGAAATTAGGAATGTTAGTTTCTTCCAATTCCATTAGAAATTGGGTTCTTGGGATTAAATAGTTTAAAAAGTTTCGAAAATGTAACAATAATAAATCTTATCTAAATTGCTGCTATCAGTGCCAAATAATCTACTTTCTATACTACCTAATATAATACCTACTAATCGAAGGTATACATAAAGATTTCTGCTAGTAAAGGCGATAAAGGTAATCCCATAGGTTACAGTGTTTCACAATCTTCCTCCACAATCAGTTCCTTTTCAGGCACATTATATTTAAGATTAATAGGTTGGCAGTATCTCTCTATACTGGAATCTTAATTATATTTTCCACACTGCAATGCAACTTCCAAGTGGTGGAATGTTTAATCATCTGATATGATCTACGAAAATGCCGTTTTCAGCTCGAATAGGGGTGGAAGTAAGATAAGAAAAAGATAAACAGCAATATACAAGAATATTTAAAAATATTATTCTGCTTTGAGTAGCTACATCGTTCTATTATTATTCTGATTGTGTAGATTATGATAGGTATTGGAGATATTCCAAAATAGATAAATCACAATAATATCCATTCTTTCTGTTAACTTGACAATTGTTTACATAAGTTAACACTTAATTAAGTGTTAACTTATGTAAACAATTTGAGAACATAGATACAGCGATTGTCCTTAGAACCAGCTTGTTCGACTTTTGATACCACGATATTTAGGATTTCAAAGTGTACTCAAATTTAAATCGATTACAGTTAGTAACAAAGTGCCTACAAATCATTATCAAAAGATATGGGACACTGGAAGATGGCCGAGCGACTGGTGTAACTCGGTATACATCCTATTACACAAAAACGGTTCAACACAAAAATGCGATAACTATAGATTAATAGCACTAATCCCTCATGCCAGCAAAATACTACTTCATAGTATCAATGGCAGGCTGAAAACATACTTATCACGACAAATTCCTAAAGAACAAGCAGGGTTTGTAAAAGCCGTGAACAAATTCTAAATCTTAAACAAATAATAGAAAAAGCCAGAGAATATAATCAGTGTCTATACATCTGCTTTATGGACTACCATAAAGCTTTTAATAACATGTGGGAGAAACTCTGGATGGTATTAGCGGAAATGGGAGTTCCCGACCACCTAATCCACCTCATTCAAAATCTATATGACAATGTCACGGGGATGGTAAAAATCGATCAAAAATTGTCCGACAAATTTAAAATAAGAAAAGGTGTTCGTCAGGGTTGTATTCTGTCTCCACTGCTTTTTAACGTTTATGGAGAACACATCATGAGACGAGTCACAGAAAAAAGTAGAGAAGGCATCAGAATCAACGATGAACTGATTAATAATCTCCGATACGCTGATGATACTGCTATCATGGCAACATCAGAAGAACAACTACTTCAGTTTATACAACGACTTTCATTAACAAGTGAAGAATGTGGTCTACATCTTAATAAAAGTAAAGCTAAAGTACTTATCATAGATAGATTTGGGAAGAATAGACCTATCACGAATCAAATTGGAGGATACGAAATAGTCGATCATTACATTTATCTCGGATCATATATCAGCAATAAAGGCGACCCAACAACTGAAATAAAGATACTTATACAAATGAGTAAAGATGCCATGGCTATGCTGAACAGAATATGGAAAGATGGGTAAATAACTGGAACAACCAAAATAAAAATAGTAAAATCACGAGTGTTCTCAATCCTATTATACGCATCAGAAACTTGGACAATAAAAGAACGCGGCAGAAGAAGAATCGACGCATTCGAGAAGTAGTGTTTGCGTCGCATGCTGAGAATATCCTGGACTGAAAGAAGAACAAACGTCTCTATCATAGAGGAACTAAATATACAGCAACGTCTCTCCTCTACAATATACAGGAGGATACTACAATATTTTGGACATATTGCAGGAAGAGATAGCAATAGTCTAGAGAAATTGATAATTCAAGGGCACATAGAAGGAAAAAGATCCCGCGGAAGATCACCAAAGAGATGGATTGATCAAGTTAAAACTCTTACTGGAAGGCCTCTTCACCTACTCGCGCATGATGTTATTAATAGAATCGAATGGAAACAAATAGTCAACACTTCGATAACTTTACAAAACGATACCATTTGATCACGACACTTCTATATAGAAGTTAACGATAGCAGAGAGAGAGAGAAAAATCATTAAATCGAACAACCTTACTAGAGAGATGACTCTTTGAACAATCAAATCGAATTAGCGAGTATACGACTAATAGAGATGTTTCCTCAACTTTTGTAAAATAAAAGGAGGTTCGGAAAATGCTTGCTGTATAGTAAGAACTTATTATCGTTTGATAACAGAGCAATTAAGATTTTGAAGTTTCTATTTGGAAGTGTTCGAATAACTCAATGACTGACTCAGCTAAATAGTACTTTATCGAATCAACGTTACTCATATAAATTCTTTTAAGAAATAATAAGACATTAGAAGGAAAAAAACAGAAATTATGGTTATGATTGCCTTATCTTATTATTTCTTTTGAATAATCATAGTTTATATTTTTATAGTTCAAATTTTAAACATTTATGGTATTAGCAATGATATACGTATTAAAAATGACTACATCAGCCAATATCACCTACTAATAATTACACATAGTAGATTACTCTACTGTAGTGACGATAGTTGTAAATCAATTATTTGCTTGTTAAGTGCGGGTACAAAGTGTTATTATAGTTATGTACAGGGTAGCAAATCTTAGGAAACGAAGGTCGACATCTTTAACAGATTTGGGACTGTTTGGTCCATTTACTGCCGGGGAAACCTTCTGCTACATTTGGGTTAGAAACAAGTCTGAGAGTGCAGATTTTTTGCCAAGACAGGCTAGTCACCAAACTGAACTGCATAACGATGTTTCAGGTTTGAACATTTTCTGATATTTTTTGAAACATGTAACATCAGAAAAATATGACATTTTAAAACTCAGTTGACAAGGTAAAAGTCTGTCTTTTTTGACGTTCGTCAGCAGCGGCAGATAGAATGTTTTACTTAGCTGGTGGTGAGTCAAAACAAAAAAAATCATTTTGTCAATATTTAATTTTTTTTCCAAACGTCCAAAAACATGATATTTTGAGAAAATTTACATTTCAATTCATTCTTTACCGTTGAAGATAAAATAACATATTTTATGCGAAGCTAAAGTGTCTTTTTGTGCTTCAGCTGTTTTACATGCCTTACTAACGTTCGGCAGTCAACCTAATAGCCTTAACACGAAAAGCTTCACTTAGCTCCTTATAAAATAAAATACTATTGCACGTCCTTATATATATATAAAACCCTACTTTGCTTCCTTAAAACAGACAGTAAAGCAGCAGTTTTACTCCCTAGGGAGTAAAGTGATTCCATGACAAATCTAGGATCATTTCGATCACATTTAGCAATATTTTATTATATTTACAGCTATTTAATCGCTACAGAGAAATGGTAAAATATAACAGTCAGAAAATGAGCGTTGAGCGTATATACGATATGTGTACAATAATTTGTGTACCACTGACTGCAAGAGAAGCGTGAGAAGAACACTGCCAGAAACTTAACAGAAAAATCGAACCGATTTATCGACTAATCTTTCTTTGACTATTGTTATTAGGTTAGCGGTGGGAGATTAAAAGTTACGCATTAACCATGGTTACAACATTATTGCTTATATTTACTTTCTTTACTGACTTAAAACATGTTTTTGCTGATGGAGATGGTCGGACGGGGCTCTGATGAGACGCACTAGTTATTGCAGGCCGGGGTGGCAAAAGATATAAGATATACTAGGTAGCCCTAGGGCTAAGTCCCAGCTACATTGAGGTTGAACTCCGCCGGGCAGTGCAAGTCCACATGCTGGACTAGGGGTGAAGGGACTCTCGTACACGGACCTCGACAGGTGAGCACATTAATAGCTCCGACACTAGCCTGGAGAGGTAGTACAGGCAACCTCACCCCCACTAACGAACTGGCAGTTGAAAGAAAAAAGTCATTCTGTCTGTCTTGAGCGTGTATCTCAATTCGTTGATCCCATAGTGGTCATTAAGCTTAACGCAGGTGGGCCACGTTAAGCAAACTCGAAATTCATGATGGGGGCAATATTTTGGAAGTTCAATGTCGTTATTAGAATTTATTTCATTTTATTATTATTACTTATTTCAATTAATCATTCATCATCATTAATCCCCTGCCTTCATACCGAGCTTCCAATTTCTGTGTTGGTTCATTCCTGTCCTAATAGGAATTGTTACTATGACATCAGATATACATGACAGTACTAACCTAACCCAACCTAATCTAACCACAGTTTGTATGAATGCTTATTCGTAGTAAAGGCTTTTTCAGTAATTGACAGTCACAGTAAAGACTTTCGTTGTAATTGTCGTTAACAGTAAAGGGTTTTGTCATTTGCTATGAAAGTTTTCGCAGTAAAGGAGAGTTTCGTTGAAAATCAATGCCGAGTCGGATTAGAAAATTAAATGTGGTAGAACGCGCACAAAATGCGAATAATGCTTTCAGATGTATTCTTAGCACTTTCAATGATTGTCGCAATACCGTGACAACTTCGCAGTCCTATCTGGAAAGATAGACAAAAAGACTAGTATTTGCCGTAGCGGAAATAAGAAGCCGCTTTGTGAGATTATCTAACTTCAGTTAGGAGCTCGACATAAACTTAACCATATTCAACTTTGATGGACTCTGAATTAGTCTTCAAGATTTTAGTGTTTTAATACTAACTATTCAATTTTGATAGTGCTTTTGTTTAAGTTCAAGTTTCGAATTTTTACAACCCAGAAACTCGAAAACTTGAGAAATTCAGAGTTTCCAAATTCCCATAGCTGTGGTGTGCGAACTCCGAAATCAGAGTTTAAAGGCTTTAGAGTCCTTTATAGACTTTATACCTTTAACTTTAATAGTGCTAGAACTAGTATTTCATAGCTTTACGTAATGGATAATAAATTCAAGACGTTAAATAAAAAAATACAACAATTCTGCCCTCAAAGCTTTTATTTCAGGGTTTGGAAACTTTCAAATGTTTTGAGTTTTCAAGTTGTACAGCTTCAAAATTATGAATTACAGAATTAGAACTGTAAATGTAAGTTTGGTATTGCCAAGGTCTCCAAAATATGTAGTTTTCAGATTCAGAAACACTATTTGGAACTCTGAGATTCTCATTTTTGAGATATAGTAAAACCTTGCTTTAACGGACACATGCTAAAGAGTTCTTTATAGACGTGGTGACAATAAATGTTACAACTGTCAGGCAAATGGTAATACCACTTCACCAGATGATCCTGTGTAGCTAACTTTCTCTATTACCAAATTACCAAAAATATATTTTTTGTTTATCAAATGTAATTTAGAAATGGCCTATTTGCCTGGATTACCAATAACTAAAATAGCACGAATATGTTTTTAGATGGCAATACAAACTTCCATTTCAATGTATTTCTCGTGTAAAGAACGAGTTTTATATAATAGCTTCTTTTTCATTCGTATTTTGCAATTTAAATTTGATTTCTAGAGTATGTTTTCTATATCTAATTTATTTTCTAGGAACTATGAACAAATCAAGTTATTTGCTTTAAAATTCCTGGTAACTATAAAATAATGGAAGGATATAAAACATTTAACATACGACCGTAAAATACTATAAAATATTATCTGTGTTAAATCATAAAGTATTTGAAATTTTAGAATAAAGGATTGCTATCTTTCTTTACGATCGCCGCTGCTCTGTAGCTAGCCTTCTTATTTTATAACATTGCATTATATTGCATGATTGCACTAAAAGTGACATAAAAAGAAGCAATCTTCTCTGTAATGCAAGACTATATCCTCTCATTGTATATGGTCTACAAATAAAAAAAAAGTTTTATTAATTCAATGTAGTTTCAGATTTATTCATCCTTTTCTTAGACTAACAGATGCATTTCGTTTTTCGTTTACATAAAATTATATCTTTTGAGTTATACCGCATGAAATTTATCTAAGTCCTTACTGTTGCTTTCTATTATATATTTCTAGATCCGTTGTAGGTGTGGTTGGGTATGAATGTATTAATAATTTTGATACATCCGTTGCAGGTATCGGTAACTTAAATTAGTACATACACACCTGAATCATAGCAGGTTGGAAAAGCTATTTATTACGAACACGAATAATATTTAAGGCTTTTTCCCGAAGGTATGAACTTTGTGCAAATTCTTCTCGGCTGCAATAAGACTTTTTCTTTAAATTTTCAAATTGCGATGATGTTGGTGATACAAACGGATTTGTAGTCTCTATTCTTGCATAACATAAAAAATTAAAACTAAAAATCCATAGGCCATTATTTATTTTTGATATTAAAAAAATTTAATTTCGATAGCGTAAGAAATAGTAATCATAAAAAACGTACACAAAGTTAGTACGAAAATTGTGCAATGCAAAGAAATTTCATAATGAAATGTGGTACACGAGGAGCAAGGCTACGTCATCGCTCCTCCACGTTATTTGAAGTAAGCAAGGTTTGATAAGGCGATAAAAAGATCTAAAACTTTGCTATACTGATTTTTCCTCTGAAATAATTGGGGATACGGGGAGCCAATATCTAAGAAACTGTGCTTTTAAAACAGATAAAACGGTCTGTATGTACATATTCCTTTCTGAATAAAATTTATTTAAAGTGTAACTGTACGAGTTTTACTGTGAGCAACTGTAAATACAATACTGTAACGTTCTTTTTAAATAATACTAAAAATGCTGTTTAATTGTCTATTAGCAAAGAAAAATATTTACACTGACACTAATTACATAAACAATTATAAACTAACTATTAACAAAATTAAACTAGATTATTTATATTTAATTACAATATTTATTTCTAACATTTATCTCGTACGCAAATGAATAACGTAAAAATATTTATTGCAATGTTACTAGAAGTTCGCAACACTTGGTGATTATTATCGGTTATATTTCTCTAGTCCACGTGGACTTGTTGACATTCCATCCATAACAACAAATCAAATATTAGTTTTAGGTGTAAATTACCCCTTCCGCTGTTAACACGTTACTGAAATGTATTTGTCCTTTTTATACTTATTTGTCAGTAATAGATGGACTGATTTTTTCTACTAAACAGTTGTACACCCACGTCATATACGAATTCTTGCAAAGCAGTAAAACAGCCTTAAAGGAAATTTAAGTTTAGTCAATAACGATAACACTAATTACAGCTTTCATAAATGAGTACGAGTGCCATGTCTTCTTCTACAAAAAGAAGTACCCCATCATTGATTGGTGCAGGGGACGTCATCAATCAAATCAAGAATCTGACAGTTAAAAATAGATAATCAATAATATCAAAATATCAATAATCAAAATTCCAACAATAATTTATGAATTTACTCTACATACTGTTGTTACTTAATTGTACAGGGTGGTCCGTTTATTATGGGCCACCATTTGTTAATACTGTAAGTTTTGCTGAAAAAGTTTTAATAGCTGTTGTTTCCTTAAAATAATTCACAACTCTTTAGCGATGCTATATTTTTACATGGTTATATACAAGATGATAAAATCAAGTTCAATTTCTAAATATTTAGAAATTGTATATTCTTACATTATTATCAAGTTGCTAATTAACTTTGCTCTTATTTGCGCCAAAAAAAGCTTTAATTTCATCTAAATTGATCCTGATCACTGATCCCACTCCACATTTAAAAATACATTGCAGCTGCATCTAGCATTTCCGTTTAATCAACAGTGCAGTTGTGGGATTAGTCTTCAGGTTAACTGCTACTGGAGTTGTGAGATAAGTGTGTGGGCTGAGCTGAGGATTGTTGTTCCTCACTTGGTGAATTTCCTTGTACTACCGGCTCTTGTTTCTGGCTTTCTGAAATTTTCTGGTCTTATTCCTGAATTGGTGAATTTACCTGGTCAAGGTTCGAAGAACCGGCCTTATTCGCTGATATTATTTAATAGAACATTTCGCATCTGATTGCTTACTTCTACTTATATGATACCTACAGGTCTTTATTATACAAAAAAGGCTTTTTTAGACTGTTCAAGGATAGTTTTAGTTAATTGTGACGTTATTCAGAAAAAACGTATGAAACAAGTTTCTACGTTCCTTTCAAATTCATGGCATAGTTCTTTTTGTAAAGTAGTTTGTTTTCTTCTGGGGTATACTATCCTGTAGGTTGTATGTTCGCGCTGTTAGCTTGCGCTATGGCGCTATATATTATTAACATGAGACCTTTTGTATTTTCTTACTGATGGTGTGTAGCTGTGCAGGAAACAATGAAGTCATTCGCGATCGACTTTGAGCTAGTTGTAAATAAGATGAGACAACAACAGTTTAATGCAGTGAACTGATCCATCCACCCATATTGTTATATTTCGTTGGATTCGTCTTTAACAGTACTGTTCGATAGTATAATAGTAATTGTCTTCAAAAGTGCTATTCGAAAATGTAACAATATACCTATTTCCTATTTAAAGAAGACGAGCTTTATTTCATCACCTTGTATACTATAACCATATTAACCATGCAAAAATGTGACATTACTAAAAAATCGTAGTGTTTTAATAGAAACAACTTTTATATAAAATCTTTTTCACTAAACTTATAGTTTCCGAGATAAGGTGTAGCCACATAATAATCGGGCCAATCTGTACATTGGATAGATTTATTATTTTATTTACAATGTCACTTCGCTTCTCTTGAAAGTAAAAGTTAGCAATGGGACTAAAAGGACTTTATATATTTCGACCTCTAGTTTACGAAATCAGTATTAGAATTTATTTTAGAACATTTGCTAGTACCGGGTTTTTTTAAATGGAATCTTATTCCATATTCACCAATCGATTTTAATTCTTAAAATCCAATGGTTCCATTTAAGAAATCCGGTGACGTCATGTCCGATAGCAGCAAATGTTCTAAAATGGGTTCTAATAGTGATTTCGTGAGATAGAGGTCGAAATATACAAAATCCTTTTAATACAAGGGCATTAAATAAATCTTACCCGAGTTATTAAGTGTAGACTTAGACGGAACATAATCTCTTAATTGGTTGTAGTTCCGTTATTCTACCTTTACCTATGGTACCTTAATGATGTTTATTGGGAATCACACTTGCTGTCGCGTTCCCTACTCAAAACCTAATGGTTCCATTTCAAAAATTCAGATGACGTAATATTCGGTACCAACATATGTTCTGAAATAGAGTCTGATACTGATTTCGTAATGTAGAGGTTCAACTATGCAAAATTCTTTTAATTCCATTAATTTCTATAGGCACAAGCTTACCCAAATGATTGACTGTAAGCTGTTAAACTGAACAGAACCCCTTAATTTGTTCTAGTTCCTTTATTATGCACATTAGTATGCACAAAATTCAGATGGTATCATACATGATGCTAGAATGGGTTCTAATGCTAATTTTGTGAACTAGAGTTTGAAATACGAGGGTAGGCTGAAAAGTAATGCACACATGCTTGTAGAACACGAACAAAAACAAATAGCAAGATCGGGTAAAAATTAAATCAAAGTACAATTCTTAAGGTTCAAAATCATATATTTATTTTTCAACATAGTCACCGTTAAGCCTAACACATTTCTCCCAACGTGTAACAAGTTTTTTCATCCCGTCACTGAAGAATTCTTCCGACTTCTCTCGAATCCAGGACGCGATAGTTGCCTTACCTCATCGTCTGAGGTGTAATTAATGATTACCCTTGAGGTCTCTCTTGAGTAGAGGAAAAAAATAAAAATCGCAAGGCGCGAGATCGCGGGAGTAAGGAGGGTGTGGTATCGGTTCAAACTTCAGGTTTTGCAGTGCCTCTTCGGTTGCGCGCGAGGTGTGTGGACGATGAAGCCGACACGTTCCTTGGATATTCCAATATGGTTTCCAATACGCTTTTGAGTGATTCGCCGGTCATTTTGAATCAAATCGTCGACGAGTTGGCGATGTTTATCGTCTGTGGCAGTGATCGGACGTCCGCTGCGTGTTTCATCAACAATTATGGCTATTCCAGGCTCGCAACCACGAAATTCTAATACCCATCGATTTACAGTAGATCTATCAACAGTATCGTCACCATAAACAGCCTTTAAACGGCGATAAATCTCAGTAGGAGTCACATTTTCAACAGTTAAAAATTCGATAACAGCGCGCTGTTTAACTCGCGTTGACATAGCACTAGAACACGTCTCCATACTTTCGCTACTCAAAACGAACTGGTGAACGCAACGCCTTCAAAATGGGCATGCGTATAGAGGGGGATTGGGAGTTCCGAATGCCACCATGCGCGCTTCTGTAGGTTATGTTGTTTGTGTTCTACAAGCATGTGTGCATTACTTTTCAGCCTACCCTCGTATATAAAGTTATTTTAGTTCCATTGCTATAGCCAGACGATTACTTGAGTGATTAAGTGTAGACTGTTGAACGGAACAGAACCCGTTAATTGGTTCTAGTTCCTTTATTATGCACTCGACCTTTAGTACCTTAATGATGTTTTATTCGGAATCCTACCTGCTATAGACTTTTCTACTTTAAACCTAATAGTTCCCGTTAAAAAAAACAGATTTCGTAATATCCGTTACCAGCAAATGTTTGAAAATGGGTTCTTATAGTGATTTCGTAAACTATAGGTCGGGATATACAAAGTCCTTTTACTTTTATTGCTATAGCTAGAAGCTTACCCAAACGATTGAGCAGACTGTCAAATGGGACTTGTTGGTACCTCAACACTTTTTTATTCATAACCACACATGCTAGCAGTTTTCATAGTTAAAACCTAATGATTCTAAAAAAAAATCTCGAGGACGCGACGGCGTCATTTTAGAACATTTGCTAGCACCCAATATGATTCGGTACCAGTTATCTCAAAATGAAGTCTTAAATAATCTGCTACGTATTTTCACTGCAATGCTATTTAAAGCGTTTTAGACAAATTAACCTCAAATGACAACAAAAAACACAGTATAGATAAGTATAAATTTAAGATCTGTAAAGTAGCAGGTTGATTGTTCTCAACATAAAAATTCAAAATGCATTGTAGCTCATTAGATATTTAAGATATAAGTGTAAAAAGTTATTCTTTATTGCGCGAACAGTTTAATACACGAGTGAGGTACGAGCGAGTGTCTTAAAGGATGTGAGTGCAATGAAGAGACTTTTTACACGTATATCTTACAACGTTTTATCTACGATCATAACGCTTTACTAAAGTATTCATTGTATTTTATATATTTTTTTAAATTTGTAACTTATGTTAGGTGTACATATATTAGCATGTTTAGATTTTTATATGCTAAATTGTTTAGCAACCAGTTTGTAAAATATTCATAAATCATTAATTTATCATACACTCTTGTTGACATTAGCGTGCAATAAAAATTTTATAACACTAGCGCAATAAACGTTAACTTTTTACACGAAAATCAGTGTACCACTTTTTATATGATCGTAGATAAAAATATAAACAGAACTCATATATATATATATATATATTGCTGTGGATTTTGGTGTCAAAATTTTGGAAATTTTTGTAAAATTTTAAAATCATCATTGAAAACTAACACTTTAGGAATATTTTATCAACTTTTCCAGTGAAAAATAATTTTAAGTTATTTAATGGTGTGTCATTGATTATACAATCAATGTGTATACTTTTTAATAAGGTTAAATAATACATGTTTCTTTATTTATTATCAAACAGTTTACTCACCAAATACTTAAGTATACGTAACATCCAGTTGTGCGCAAGTTATTGTTATTATATAATTCAGTTATGATTAATTTCAAATGATTAATATCGACGAGTTATGTGATTCTTTAAAGATTTTTGGTCATGTAAATAGATCATTATTATTGCAAGTGTTGTGTAATAGATGTGTCACTGTGACAAACTATGTTTTAATCTGCTATTACGTTAGTAAATAGTATAGTCATTCTATTAGATGGTAAGGTGACGTCAAATTGTGTAATATAATTATGTAAATAGTAAATAGTATATAAACTTAGAAAATCATATTTTATAGAGACTTACTGATAAAAAGCGACGGAGTAAAGTCGTGTAAGATAAAATAGACACTTCCTGACATCAAGCGACGCAGTAAAGTCGTGTTAAAGACAATAATACTAATGTAAAGGAACACTTCCTGATATACGACGAACGAGAACGTATGTAAAGTTGAGTTCACTAAATAAGGCGACAGTGTAAAGTCGTAAATGATAATATAGTACAAATGTAAATAGATAGTTAAGTTGATTGGTGAATTGAATACGGCGAAAGTGTATAGTTGTTATAAAGTGTAAGAGTGTTTATAAGGTTTAAAGGAACTACCTGCAATTTTCAATTTAAAAGTTCTAGCTAAAGTTATTGCTAGTCAATAAATCTACCTCAAAACCATAAATCGGTGTTTTATTTATGTAAACACATAAACAAAGATTCTTCGAACAAGGGAAATAGTACCCGCAATAAATTAAGACAAAAGTGTATTACCAAAAGTGTGTAATCAATAATCAAGTGTGTGGATGGTGTTATGTGGGAAATCCATGCAAAAGGAAGGAAGTCAACCGGAAACCAGCACTGGGACAACATAAAGTGACCTAAGTAAAGATTTCAATTTTAAAAGTGATTTCAATTTCAATTTGTATATTTTTAAAACCACAAGAATCCACATTCGCCCACATTCCATGAGTTTTCCTTATTAATTTTAATTCAGTTATTTTAAGTTATTTAATTGGCGCCGAACTTATTATTACGTAAACTTGATTTAGTCAAGAACTCGCGTAACATTGTTATGTAACTAGTGCATTATTTAAAACTATTAAAAAGTATTTTTGAATCATATGAGAATTTATAAAAGAGGGAAGTTGAAAAGCATTTCCAAAGTACACAGTCTTTTTAAAAATCAATTTATTTATAAATCAATTATCTACAATCTAACAGCAATTATTCGTTACTTGAAAGTATTTTGAATATAAAAACGATATTTTATTTTTAATTAGCCAAATTCATCGTATATATTTTTATTTTGCTAGCCGATGTGGGAAAAGATCAGATTTTTCCTTTTATGCGAATTCACCGCAATATATATATATATATATATATATATATATATATATATATATATATATATATATATATATATATATATATATATATATATATATATATATTGATGCCTGTTAAGCTGTCACCTCCGTCATACAGAGGAGACGGCCTGACTTCCGGGTATTCCCGTGGATATATTGCTAAAAATTTGTTATATTTGTGATGAGGGGAACCTCTAGAATCCGAATCTCAAGAAAGGGGAAATTATTTCCCTTGTTTTATTTTGTCATATATAGAGTATACAGAAGATACGAACCGACCTCCAAAATTTATATATAAGAAGATACTTATAGTTCGCTGTTACCTCCAGCAGCGCTGCCAAGTGTTCGGAGGTCAGAAGATACCACCGTTATGTGCAGTTATATATACAGAGCGTTGACTCCACATTCCATAGATGCACATTTCATAAAAAGGTTCTCTTGTGGGTCTCCAGATGTTGAAATCGGGTGGTTTAAATTGCTCGCCGAGGGCATTTTAGTGGCCAGATAACAAAAGAAAACAAGCGAGCATTCTCGATTTACTTATTTTTTATTTTTTGAGTTATAGGAAATTGTCGTTTTTGTATTTCTTATGAATTGTTATTAAAGATATTAAAAAGCCGTTTCGACACTATTAAACCGTCTTTATGAGTAGCACTGACTAGTTGAATAAGGCTTTTCTAATTATAATCATTGATTTCTGGTTTACTTCATAAAGTTGTATTTTTTAAATGAAAACTTTAGTAATTTGATTAGAAATACTTAGATCGGTGATATATTAGAAAGAATTTTCTTTCTATAATGAATTGAAAATATAAAAAAAAAACAGAAAAAGGGAATTCTTTTGTTATTGTCAATAAAAGTTAATAAGAACGCAACCAGTACCAATATTGCGTATAATTAGTATAGCACATTTTTGAAATTTAGATGTATTAGACATAAATCAGTTATGTAACGTAGTATTTGTATAAATATGATATTCTATAAAGTTTCTTTTAATCTCGGGAATAACGGTTACATTGAATATGCTTTTATCCAGATTCCATTTCGATTGAAATAAAGGCAGATACTCTTTTAATTTTTACTAAACTCGATAAGAGTTTAATATAAACAAATTATTTATTGTTTTTTACAACAAATGCTTGTTGTTTCCGAAGTCACGCACGTATCATGTAGGACCATTGAATTTCCCGTGATTTGATTAACAAAAAGAGTTACCAACTTTATTAAGATTAAAACAAATCGAAACACAACAAATTAATCAACATTTTTATAGAATTTTTGCTTAAGACATTTTTTCCAGCATTTGTTTGATCTAACGAAATACAGAATACGTATGTTACACTGTTATACATGTACCTACCTCTTGTAAATTTGTTTTAACTTATGTTTTAAATAAAGCACTTACTAACGACAAAACATGTACGTTTTATGGAACATGTACTTTAAGTCCACATTAAAGACAGGTTTAACTTAATGTAGTCTTTTTTGATAACATTGTATAAACCATAGATAAATAGTAGGTATATTGCGTTATCAGAATTAAAAGTGGCAGTTTATTTGACGCTTAATTATGTTAGCAATCGCGGCTCTCCATTTAAAACAAAATACCACTATAAGCTTTTGTTTGAAACAATGTTTATCAACCTTGGCACAACCTTAATATCCGAAAATGGCCCACTGCTAGACTAAAGTAGGGATGATAATTTGATACCAAGCTTGGTCTCAGACATGGAAAGATCAGAGTTACCCAATATTTGGTGTTATTGGCTAAAACCAATACGTTATGCAATGTTTTGGACAATAAATGACACCGATATCGCAATAAAACTAAAGTTAGTCTTGGACCGATCTTGAATGTTAATGTAGTACCAAGGCTGGTAATTGAGAAACAAAGCAACTATTACACAATGCTTTTCCTTTAATGAATGCTAGTGCAAACAAGCAACGAAGTCTTCCATTACTGTTTCGCCGTAACTGAATGCAAAGTCAATTTTTGTGTTGGATATAAAATGTTCATTAACAAAATAAATACGAAGAAATCGAAAATTCGTATAAATGATTAATGTCTTAGACTCTCAACACATATTGAGACCGTACAAACCTAACACTTTCATAGTGTACGTCTTCTTGTGCAAATACATATGAACAGTCGGTAAGACAATATAGTTTACACTTTAGTCTTGCCAGTGTAAGTTTAAGTTCATAAAAATTCAGTAGGTTAGCAACCACTAATCCATCTTTACAATAAACCACATTTACAGAAATTTAGCAAAATATAATATGAATATTGACCCAACCTTAGCCGAAGGGTAAGAAACCAAGATTTTGAATTTTGAAGATTGCTAAAACTGGAGTTAGCGAACCTAAGATTCAAAGTTGGCTAAGGTTTTGGGTGGTAAGTATGTAACCGGCACTTGATATGTAGAGATTGACTTAGACTAGCTAAAGCAAATTAGCGAAATAGTATCTGATATTTGACTTAAGTATATTCTATGGGTAACTGGCATTTACCTAACGGGTGAAAATTGGCTGAAGCTTGGGCAAGTTGTAAGGAACCCTGATTCGGTTTCTGAACATTGGCTCCGACTTGTACAACGTTTAGTAAACCGAAAATTAGTATCAGGTTGTTGATTAACCCTCGAGTGACAATTAAACAACCGAGACTCAGAATCTGAAAATTGTTTGAAATGTGGGTGAAAATCGGTGGTGCGTCCAACACACCGCTGGAAATATAGCGCTGCAGCAGTTTTCACAGCCGTCTTAGATTTAACAATCACCCAAGCAATAATATTGTTTGAAGTACATCGTCATTTTATACATATAAAACGCTTAAAAATAAATACATATTAAACATGAGTTAGAGAACCAAGATTCGATATCTGAAAATTCGCCTACACTTGGATCAATGTCGAGAAAACGACATTTGACTGTCCAGTATTTAGCCACGCTGGGGTTTATTCAAAGACCTTTGTTTTATTTTTTTTCTTCTAATAAAAAATTGTTGGTATTGCTAGACTAAACTTCTAATCATAGAGAGGAGGCACTTTTACCCTAGTGGAAAAAAATAGTATGTTTTATTTGGATTTAAAGTGACATTGTTTGTTGCTATTTACGAGCGATAAATAACTCCGCCTAAATAATAAATAAATAATAATCTTATCATGTGAACAACTCCGCTATAGAGTAAATACAAGTATTTTACTTAATTGGGCTCGATTCCTATAAGGAATCTAGAATGACTTTAGGAGAGTTCACGCATCCTAGCTGCGATGTGCAAACGGGTTTTCCAAATCAACTACGTATGTGGATTGTTTGACAATTACTTTAATTGTAATCATAATGCATCAATCCTAAATCCAAATATAAAATGCAGGGAAACAAGATTGGGCGATGAAAATTTTTCACCTATCTCTGCAAATGAGACTTGTCTCCAACTCTTCTTATTTCATTATGTCGAGCTGTTAACAAGTGTCCAGTCCTCATACTAAGGTCTTCCTTGATCAGTGGCGACATAGATCTGGAGCTCATGTCCATTTCCTTCGCCAACAAACGAATAGGATAGGATGTTAGTATAGGATTTTTTTTACGAATAGAATGTTATAAAAAGAAACATTTTTGATTTATAGTTATTTATGTTATAAATCCGGCAATGAAACTTTACAGAACGAGTTTGATCTCTGAAGGAAGACAGAAGTCGCGTCTGAAATCTTGAAACGATAACTAAGGAGAATCATTTACAGGACCTATAACGTTTTTTTCATGTGTTGCAATTTTTTCTCTTTGAACGAAAGTTCATTCATCCCCTGCTTTATAATAACCTAGTCATTCTATATAGTAGAGTAAATTTTTGTAAAAAACATGCCTAAGTTCTTATTTTTTACTATCTAAAGATAGAGACTTGAAATCTTCTGTAATGCCTTCAGTACTGGACCAGTATAAAATTTACTATGTTTAAAATGGGGGCACGCCCCCCGTAGTGGTTGAGGCCCCCATTTTGTACCCTTAATTTAATAACGCAACCAAATTGAGCGAAATTTATGTTGAGAGGGTTCTTGGAGTCACTGATTATGAATCCAATGAGAAAATTGAAAAATTCAAAATGGCGGTCCTAAAATAACGGCCTTTGAGATTCAGAATGCGATTTACGCCGTTTCTATTGATTTTAGAATTTTCAATTTTGCATAAGTTCCTATTTTTTACTATCTAAAGATAGAGACTTGAGATCTTTTCTAATGCCTTCAGTACTGAACCAATATAAAATGTAATATGTTTAAAATGGCGGTTTTACCCCTCGGGGGGTTGAAACCCCCATTTTACACTCCCAATTTAATAACTCGGGAAGTTTTCCATTAACTTGAGTGAAATTCATGTTTGGGGGGTTTTGGTGTTCTTGATGAGTCCTATGAGTCCAATGAGAAAATTAAGAAATACAAAATGGCGGTATTTGAGATTGAAAATGCGATTTACGCCCGTTTCTATTGATTTAGAGAAAAATCCAAAGAGTCAAAAAGTGTTTAGAATGTAATCTTGCATAGGAATACACTATTTTGGTTACCTTATTATGTAACCCCCTTCAATCAACCCTAGAGGGCATCTCGGTAGGGGAGAGTGAAGGGGTTATATAATAAGGTAACCGGAATTATGTATTCCTATGCAGAATCACATTCTAAACACTTTCTGGCTTTTCTCATTTTTCTCTAAAATCAATAGGACCGGCGTAAATCGCATTTTCAATCGAAAATACCGCCATTTTGTGTCCGCCATTTTGAATTTTGTGATTTTCTTATTTGATTCATAATCAACGACCTCACAGCTCCCTTCAACATAGTTTTTGCTCAACTTGGTTGAAAACTTCCCGAGTTGTTAAATTGGGAGTTTAAAATGGGGATTTCAACCCCCCGAGGGGGCGTGTCCCTATCTTAAACATATTACATTTGATATTGGTCTAGTACTGAACGCATTACAAAAGATTTCAAGTCTCTATCTTTAGATAGTAAGAAATAAGAACTTAATGCAGAAATTGACTCTACTACTAGGGCAGAGCGAAGGGGTTACATAATAAGGTAACCAAAATAGCGTAGTCCTTTGCAAAATCACATTATAAACACTTTTTGATTCTTTGAATTTCTCTCTAGAATCAATAGAAATGGCGTAAATCGCATTCTCAATATGAAAGGCCGTTATTTTAGAGCCGCCATTTTGGGTCTGCTATTTGAATTTTTTAATTTTCTCATTGGATTCATAATCAGCGACCCCAAGAACACTCCCAACACAACTTTGCTCAATTTTGTTGCGTTATTAAATCAGGGGTACAAAATGGGGGTCTCAACCACCAGGGGTGCGTGCCCCCATATTAAACATATTACATTTTATATTGGTCCAGTACTAAAGGCATTAGAAAAGATTTTAAGTCTCTATCTTTAGATAGTAAAAAATAAGAACTTAATGCAAAAATTGACTATACTAATAATAAAAATACGACACTTTATGTTAAACTGAGGTTTGTTTAAGCCTTTCAGTACGTAAAGCTTCATGTCAAGATTATGACGTAAGGTTTTATTTTCCGCTACAATATGGAATTTAATAGAAAATATGTTTTAGTCGTAATTATGTAAAAATATAAACAGTTAATATTTTTTATTTCATTTCGTATTTCAAACAATTCTTTATATACCACAATTAGTAATATAAAGTATATCTTGATCTCCGTTGTCAATGATACCGGAGTTCAAGACGTTCTTGATCTCCGTTGTTGTTGGCAACGTAAATAATTTGATGTTGCATTATAGCCACATGCATGCATGCATGCTGCTTTTTATCTCCTTAGTTACGCATATGATGACACAGACAAGGCAACTTGCTTCTTTATACAATAAATTCGGATGGATTTTAAAAGGGAGAAATTAGGATTGAAATACGAAATAAAATAAAACAACTTATGCAATACGTAGATCAAGCTTCTTTAAATCCTCGAAGATGTTATAACGCCTCGGCTGGCGCCTCGGCGTTAAACATCTTCTTGGATTTAAAATATCGCTTGATCTCCTAATTACATAATATATATTACAAAATGAGTATTTCAGACTTATTCTTTCCTTCATCAAATGTAAACATAGTTAGAATGTCAATGAAAACTTTATTAACCGGGTAATTTGGTGAAATTTGCAAACTACATACCAAATGTTACATTATTTTGCTTAGTAAAATTATTTTTCTTTGAAAATTATATTAATTATTATATTAATTGTAATACTAAAAATATTGAAGATTTTAAAGATTTTAAATCTTTCTTTGTGGATGCGAGAATGAATATATCATATGTCATATGACAATTCCTAAAATAATAATCAAATAATAATAATCCAGTAAATCCGAAATGATCATTTTGTAAAAAGATGAATTTTTTATTTATACATAATTACGACTAAAACGTATTTCCTATTTAATTTTTTTCATATCTCAAAGAAAGTCGTTTTCAATTCAAAACTTTTTAAATGAAATAGAAATTATTATTTTATTGTTCTTAAGTATCATTAACTATTTAAAAATGACGTACAATTCAAGAGATCCCTTAAATTTTCTGAGTAGTTTACAAATATTTATTTAAATGCTGCTACTATACCCAAACAGTGTCTGTAAAAATCCAGGTAGCGTGAAATGGCCGAAACTACGCCAGGGGTACTGGTTTCGATGGAATTCTATATACCTGAGTGGTTTAGGTCTTGTACACAACGTTGCCAATGTGTGGAGCCTGCAACGTACAGTACATGATACAAAAAACAACATATACAGGCGGAGGTGACATCGTATTGGCAATTATACAACTAACAGCGACGGCAACGCCAGCGATCTACAGCTGAACTAAAAATTAATTTTGTGAGTATAAGTATGACGTTATCACCTCCAGACAAAAATTTGAATTTAGGCTTCTAACACCATCTATATGCTTATACAGTCGAAAACAGGGCAAAACGTTGTGACCTCCGAAAACGGAGGTCACAACGTTATATATGAGGTGACAACGTATGCTGGGTATCTACTTTGGAGGTGACAAGGTACCCTTTATCAATATATATATATATATATATATATATATATATATATATATATATATATATATATATATATATATATATATATATATATATATATATATATATATATATATATATATATATATATATATATATATATATATATATATATATATATATATATATATATATATATATATATATATATATATATATATATATATATATATATATATATATATATATATATATATATATATATATATATATATATATATATATATATATATATATATATATATATATATATATATATATATATATATATATATATATATATATATATATATATATATATATATATATATATATATATATATATATATATATATATATATATATATATATATATATATATATATATATATATATATATATATAGAATTAATGTTAATAGTTAAAGTAACAATCGCATCTTTGGTTAGTTATGTTTTAAGAATTGATCGTTATACTGTTATCCTAAAATTTGTTCCCTTCCCCCCCCCTCACCCTTTCCAGCACCGACCTTAGATATAATAAAAACAATTTTGTTCATATTTTCTACATTCTTTTATGCATTCCCCAGCATACAATTTTAAAAACTTCTAAATGACAGTTGCTGGACTGTAAAAATTCTGAATAAAAACCTTTCAAGAAATACAAAAGGAAAAGTCTTTTGACCTTCTTACCCTTCAATTGTTATAAAAAACGTCTTCCTGGAAAAACTGGAAAAAGACGTTTCCTTAAATAAATACGCGGAAGCAGAAATCATATCGAAAAGTATTTACTTTAAAGAACCCTTCAAAATTTAATAATAACGTTGTGGAGTTCCTCTTTGTGTATAAAAAAACATAGCATAAACCCTAATCTAAGAAATTTATTTTTTATTCGTGGTATCCTCATTTCTAATTTTATAAAAACTTACCTCTTAAATGGAATAATTCAATTTCATTAGTAAGCCTGATAAGATCGAAGTGTTTGATTCGATTGGTTACAACCCTTAGAAATCCATTTGTTTGAGAACTAAAGGGCCCTTTTGTAGTTTCGAATTTGGGGATTGGCTACGCCCATTTGTACTAATTACTTTTAATGGCATCAAAGTGGTTGTTGTACCTTGAAACGGTACTTACTAGGATATTCTAATGTTTTAAAGGGTATATTCAATTAAGTCTGATTTGATAATTTTTTTCTTTTGTAAAATATTTTACTTTTGAAAATTTAATCAATTTAAACTGCTCTTTTGACGGGAATTATTCTAGAAGATTTTGAAACGTGAAACATATTTTCATAATAAGTTTATGTGGTTTTTAAATCTCTTGGTAGGAGAATGTATTTCCGACAGGAAATTAAAACATACTTCATAACCGGAAGCTAACAGTAATTTGAAAAATCCGAAACATCGGTTTTACGACTGATAGATTTACTATAGGGAGGAAAATGGAAAGGTAAATAGGTACCATCAGTTTATATAAAAAGTTAGTTAGAAATGGAAATTTAATTCAATAAAATTTTTTGTCACCAATCTCGACATTACATGCAATAAAACTCAGCTCAGTGTAGGATGGGATAAAAGGAAAATTACGATGAAGTAATTTGAGAATTCTTTCATATTACTTGCATAATATAAAATTTTAAAAATATGGCATATTACATTCGAGCTTTCTGTTATTTGAGTACCCAATTCTTATTCAAACTCTCTCTCTGGTAGTACCGATCTTACCCATAAATTATTTAAATTGTTCACCTTACTGACAGACATCGTAACTAAGAGGGGGCTTGGGGGATTTTTAGTTTATTAGGCCACTCTTGTTAAAGGCGTAGAATAGATCAGTCTTAATCATGTAGTCCAGAACAGTAACTTATTGATGAGTGAATTTTAAATAGTAAGTTATATTGTAAAGCATTTATGTGAGTTTTGTTTAAATTGTAAATAAAATCGAAATTAAAAGATGTAAAAGTGAATACATTAAAAATGTTAAGCTTAGTTGTGAACAATTTGGTTGCATAATACAATAAATGCAGGCACATCTTATAACGGTATTTTATTAGAAAATTTATTGGTCGAAATAAAAATCACTTGCGAAAATTAGAATGCAAGTACATTATTAAAACAAAAGTAAAAAGGCAAAGTTTAGCCGTTCATAAAAGTATTCTAAGAGTATTGAAAAGGCAATGTACAACCGTTTATCAAATTGAGTGCTCGAGTAAACTTTTCACGTTTATATTTATATGGAAAACTTGAAATTGTTTTATGGACCCAGGATTCCATGTTCTTGGTGAAAACACAGACTACGTAAAAGATAAATCAGTTTCTGTTTCTTCTCAAAGTGAAACCTTTTCAGTAACCGGTCGCAATGTGTTTCAAAAGTTTGACCATCCTTAGAAAACACGCCAATCTTTACTATTCCGCAATGTGCAGGTTTCATTCTAAGGAAATGTGTTTCCAACAATAATGAAGTTTTATCGTATATTTATCGTATATCGTATATATGTTTAAAGATCTTGGAAATTTATTGGGTAAGTCATTCGGATTTATTAAAATATTCCATACCACAAGTCAATTCTGGTAACAATGATTCTAAAAGCGGTCTAGGATATTTTGGCGCAGCCCTTTCGGCGAGAAATGTTCGGCGCGAACACGTTTCGGCGCGAGGACTTTTCGGCGCATATATAATTATACATAATTATTTAGGATTTTGCTGTACTCTTTCTATTATATGTATTTTAGCAGTCTAGACTAGTAGCGAAAAATTTTACTCCAACATAAATTGAAGTTACTAGAAAACTTTAGCCATTGCGTCATAACACAACACTACAATTTGAAGTATTTTATCTTGTAAACAACAATTTTAACACTACTAAAAATATCTAACGGTTGAATAATATTACTTAAACACTTCTTAATTCCGTATTTTTACATATCATAAACCGGATTACAGTGTTGTTCGGAATGCATTCATGCACAGATTAAAGATTGCACTTTCGTCCGGACAGAATAAATCTATAAAATTTAAAAGTTACAGTTTATTCCAAGGGTTTATGTTAAAGCAATGCCGAATTTACGATTGGGTATTTCGTGTCGAAACGTCCTCGCGCCGAACCGGCTTGCACCGAATCGTCTTCGCGTCGAAACGTCCCGCGCCGAAAAGTACTTACCTTGAACCGCCTGCACCGAATCGGTTGCAGTAAAACGTCCCATCCCGTTCTAAAAGTGAGATTTTATCAAATCTACGGTCCTCTCGGTTTGATGGCGTTCACAGTTATCGCTAAAATAATAATGCAACAGTTATTGACAGTAAGATCACATTGAGACTTACTGTTCCAAATAACATACGCGAGAATTGGTTTTAATTGAGAAATATATAAGTGTGCTAAATAAATTAGATATTTCAAGAAATTTTGCCATCGGACCCCTCACATATGGGGCATTCTTTATCTAGCTACGTATTTAACAGCACGGGTCTGTTATTAACACTGTTATATTAATATAAAATTGGAAATTATTATTTACTTTATTTTAATCAATATAAGAACCTATTTCTTTCAGTTAACATTTTAACTCATTTAACAGGAGATATTTCAATAGTCTTCAGGCACTCACCCTGTACATAGATGATATTACACAATGCTTAGTGTAAAAATAAAAAAAAAGACTTTATTTTTTGAGTGGTTTATTTTATTTTCCTCTGTGCTGTCCAATAAATAATGTAGTCAATTAGGCTTTTCAAGAAACCTTTGTGCAAAGGAATAACTAAAACGGAAGCATATTTAACTCGCATTGAAGTCGGGTATTTTTCTCTAAAGCTTTTGTTTTTTCTCTTTAAAGTGTATTCTGATAATACTCGACTATATGAGAAGCTATAAGATGTATATCACTTAAGGGTTAAACAGTCCTTTAAAGTATCGGGATTTTGCTGTTTTTTTTTAATATTTTCACTTAAATGCGCTAGATGACCTCGATATTGATATTTATATAAAGAATGTGATACTATTATCCAAAATCAATATAATTGGAGTTGTTCAACTCTTTTTATTTACAGAATTTATTAATTATCAAATTATTTTAATTAAAACTCACACACTCACAAAACAGCAAAAGTGTTTTCATTATCTTTATAATTATTTGACTGTTCTCGTTGCTATAAAAGAAAAAAAACATAAAATAAACATAAAGAAGGTAAGATATGCCATCGGCTATTGCATAGTCGAGCTCACAATTTCGTGCGCTTGGAATTATGTGACTATATAGAAGCGCTGCTTGTGTAGTCGGACGCAAAATTATGTCGAAAGAATGAACTCCAATTATAATGATTTTGGATACTAGAGTCACATTACTTTTTAAAAATATCAATATCAATAAAATCAAAATTAAAATTACAAATTGACAAATTAGTCCACAAATATAATGGTATGTGTGTAGTTCACAAACGACACTCCAGGACAGCCGTTTCGACTCTTTTCAGCTGGAAGTATTAAAGTATTAAAGTTCGCTTGTGAAGTATTAAAGTGTTAATATGGATAATAACCATTTTTGTAAATTCCTCTAGAGGACTTTTTGATAAGCAGTATGGTGTCGTGACAGTTATGTTAGGTATTAATGTTATTTTGGGCATAGTAAGTTTGATGTGTGTGTACTTCACAACCGATTACCTCCAGCTGAAGAGAAACAGCTGTCCTGGAATATCGTTTGTTAAATAAATTTTTAGTCATTGCTATGTTCCAGCAACTACTGGTGGAACTATTAAGTTTTTGCCACTAGTCACAAGCACGTAATTGCTACGGTTTTATTACATGCCTGGAACCAAAATGGAGAACAATTTTTGGGTAACAGATACGTTGCAGTAACCTTTGTGAAACTTGTCCAGCTACGTTTTGGTTAAGTTTAGGCTACGTAGCGGTAACGTGGCGGCGTAGTAATTGCTACTTTCGTAGAACTTATTTTCTCTTTGACACATCGTGTCGCGTGGTTGCTCTCTCTTACTCTTACAACTTAACAAATATTCTATCATTTTGTATACCAATATTGCGATCGTGTCACAAAATGGATTACTATTTTATTTGTAATATGTACTTAATAATACAAAGCAGGATGAAATGTTTGATTAATTTGTCATTCCAGTATACCAAAATTATAAACCATTGCAACTTTTCTGTTAAATGTGATGATGATAGATCGAAAAATAACAACGCCTTCTTTAAATATATTTTTTAATAAAAAAATGTCTTTAATATGACGAAAATATTTATAAGTTGATACATATGATAAAAATCATTTTTATATTATTCCTAAGGCCCAATTTGGCAC
Source organism: Agrypnus murinus (assembly GCA_929113105.1). Classification (NCBI taxonomy): domain Eukaryota; kingdom Metazoa; phylum Arthropoda; class Insecta; order Coleoptera; family Elateridae; genus Agrypnus; species Agrypnus murinus. The sequence goes on along the minus strand of OV816025.1, from coordinate 35,182,829 downwards.
CAATTTGTTATTTTTATTGAAAATTATATAATAAAACATCTATTAACAATTATAACAAATTGCAATAATTGATTAATGGCCTCCAACATTTTAGAAGTAAATACGGAGATGGAGTAGTTTATTTTAAAGTGATTCTCCTTGGTAGCAAAAACGTAAGTTTTACTTTCAATGCTACTGTAAAGTTCCTTTACTTTAAAGGGTTAAGCAATAGTTTCAGACAAGTGGCAGAAACTTTCAGTACTATTCTAAAGTTTTAAAAACATTAAAATAGCTTCGGGAAAGTTACTGCTATAATCATAATACCACTTTGAAGTTGCAACGACTTTAAAGTAATTATACTAAGTGGTAATACCGTTCCACATACTTTAAAAGTTACTCAAAAGTAATAGAACTATATAGTTCCAATAAATAGTAGAAACAACTACATAATTACTAAACTTTACTTACTAGACTTTACAACAATTTTTGTTTCATTTGTTTATCTTATTTCTATCAAAAGTTATAAAGGAAAATTATAAAGTAAATGCCAACATGGTTAAAATCACTCATTTTTGTACGCTTTAGAAGGGCACAACTTAAGAACAACTTGAGTTAAAAATATAATATTATAGATTTTTACTTATCTTTAGGAGGAGTATAACAGTTGTGGTAAATTTGAAAAAAATCAAAGAAAGTGATGATCAAAACTTAAAAAAAATTGAATCACTTGATGTGGAATTACCCAAAAATATTCCGAACTGAAGTAATTCAACCTATAAAGTCATAAATTTAGTTGTAGTTACGTAACAACTGGTCAAAAGTTGCTATCTCAGTTGCTACTACTTGCATGCTGCTTGAGATGTTTGCATTACATGTTTGTATCGATATCAATGGTACATATACAGGATAGAATTAATGTAACTAGAAACCTCGTAATGGGGGGTATCTGTAATGATTTAACATATTTTCCTTATAAACAGGTAGTCGCTTCCTGTTAGTTTTTGAGAAAATTGAAAATCGAAAAAATATTTAATTTGGCAACTAAGTGCTTATAGTAATTATGACTCGTACAAATCAAATATGCAAAAATATACAGGGTGTTCCATTAAAAAATTGAGAATTACAAAATTTGCGAAATTTACATCTAATATATCGATGCCAGATTCCATCAAAATCCATTTATAAACAAAAATATAAACTTGACCCTACCGCCTGTGTCACCCGGTATAGTGACTCAACTCCACTATGTGAAATACAAAGGAATGGCCGTGATGAACCTCTTGCACGTGGGTAACCGCGTCTATTTAAATTTTATTTAAGCGAAATTTCCAAATTGTGTTGAAAGAGTTGTATTTGGTCCAAATATTAAACATAACATCTGAACACGGCTTTTGACCCATAAGTTTTCCATTTCATACGAAAAACCAATAATAAAACAAAGGCTCATATCGAATAGTGGTCGAGTATTGCAACAGAAGGTTGTTTTGTATTGTACAACGTTCTACACAAAATCGAAAGCTTTCAAAGAATTTTTTGTTAAATTGAAAAAGGGCTTGATAAATTTAGACACGTAAGCTTTAAATAGCTTAGGTACCTTAAAAGCTACATACTACGTGCTAATCTAACCTAAAACATTATTTTTACTTTAAAATATCTTCGTGTTACTTTATACAAGCACTAAAGGAAAAAAACTGAAAGGTAAACATCGCAACCCTTCAATAAAATAATTCTCTCGTGTTGTTATTTTTGGATAAAACAATTACTTCTCGTGTTAAAATAAGCAGAAGAGATACAAACAGACGTAATTTTCTGACATCGCGTTTCATAAAGATAATGGAAATGTGTGGCTCGCGTGATGGAAGCAAAATAAACTCGCCTGAAATAATATCAAACATGAAGGATGTGTTTTCATAAAAGCACCCAAATGCTCATTGAATTTAAATTGATGGCTAGGAAGCCGACGGTTCTTCTTTGTTAAACAACACCTGGACAAAAATAAACCTAAAAGAAAATAAGGAAGCCAAATAAATATCTTGGCATTGTTTGTATATACGAGGGGAATAAAAAAAAAACAAAAAGCATACCTTTATTAATGTTTCCTCATTTCCAGGATAATAGCTCAGTCTTAGCATCCAAACTTATTTATATATGTGTTGATATTATTAGTTTAATTTTAGAAAGAAAATTTTCCGAAGCCACCCTGTATATTTCAAACAATTACTAATTGAAGCATCGCGTTTGAGTACAGATAATTAACAAAGATAATATAAAAGCTTGATTGTAAACGCAATTAGAAGTTTAATTAAGTGGTTCACTTCTCTAGTCTAGTTTTGAACTTGAACCTGTTAAGTTGAGCCTTTCCTTATTACCTTTTCAGACCCCGTGCAAAATTATCTTTCTCGCGATATTCGCAATAAGCGACATTAATTAACTTCGGGTATTTTTTCTCTTCTTTCTGTTTACACGTTTAGCAACTTGAAATCATTTAAGATGGGTATTATTACAAAAAAATATCTTACTCGACTTTCTTCGTTATCGTGTACGTAAGTATTTATTTAGATTTCTATTTTTGCACAAGTATTAGGGGATAATTTCTTCAGTCTAGATCAGATGCCCAGAATAGACCAAAATAGAATGTGTGCCCAATTTTAATAAAAACTAAACAAAAGTACGCATCTGTCACTCACTCATACGTAGCGCCAAAAAGGATTGTGAAGATAGTACTCTTAAATGTAAGTTGAACATCTTAAGACGAATGTAACGAAAAGGCGAGCAAATAATAGTCATAGGTTCCCCAATAAGAACCCCACTTATAGAAAACAAGAACAAAAAATACAAAAAAGTAAACTTTGACACTATCTGATATGCACTTAGTATCACTGGTTGAATATGTAAAAATAATAAAATCCAATGAAAAGAATCGTTCTACTTTCTACTAGACCCAGTGAGTGATATCTTTCTTGTTCATTTTGTTAATTGCCTAGATGCAACTGCTTTGTATGCATTGACGCTGTTTTCACTAGCAGTTCCATTTTGCATAATTGCATAATCTTTTTATTTAATGGCAATAATCATAGATAGTACTATTATTGCCTGCTCACAACGTAGCGCCAAAAAGGCCTGTGAAGATAGTACTCCTAAACATAAATTTGAAAATACAAACATAAAACCCAGATTTGCCATAGGTCCATTGAAAAAGAATAGCACCCAAAAATAGGTTAAAAAATTCTACATGTGTTAAGACTTATTAAGTGTTCGATGGGAGTGAAACGACCTTATTAGACTTACCACATCAAAGTCAATACGCAAAAACACTGAAATCCTAGTGCGAAACAGTGCACACAGGGTTTTAAGGGGATAGAACATAACATTCTTAAGATTTAGCAGCATTACAAAATTGTATTTATTGGAACTGGAAGTAAACTTCAGCTCAGAATACTTTTTTACAGTTAAGTAAGTGATATACATCATCAGAGAGGGTATGATGTACGATGAAGTACGGTGCTTGATATCTCAAAGTACCTGAAGCACTTGTGCAAGCACGTTTGCTACAGGCACTGCTCAGATCTGATTCTAATCAACAGAACGTCTTATTAATTCGATGATTCTAAGAGCTCTTTATAATCGACTCAAGCAGCCAATAAACTCTACCAAGCCGTATCATTCCAATAATGCATTTGTCAAAACCTTACTGTGCGAGCATGAAGCATGAGCATTTTAAAGACCATCCAAACTAGACTCTAATCCACGCTAATACCCTGATTTATTGACAAAACAGACTCCATATTTATATATTTATATATTTTTAAGATCCTAAGATACCCCTACGAACATGCGTGAAATGCTTAAAAGTGCTACTTTTGACTTCCCCTTTCATTTGATGACTTCACACGTATGAAGTGAAGACCATGACTTTGGCGGGAAGGTTTCCAGGGTCGATTATATCGATCCATTGTCACCTTTTCACTAGACAATCCCAGTATCTTAGTAAAAAGCATGACGCAAACATACTAGTGAGGACTATAGACTTCTCTGTATACAACGCCTTAAAAGTATGTTTTCCAGCTGTAGACATTCATTGTTTTATCGTTTTGGGAATCTACTGCATGCAACTTAGTAAACATCATGTCTAATCATACTTTTTTTTGTAAGACTTGTATGTCTGTTGTATGACATTTGGCGAAGGTCAGAATTTTTCGATCAGTAGATTTTGACATGGAGTCACCTGGTACCATTATTATGTTTCAAATATATTTCTACTGTGTATTCTACAGGCCGTAGTTCCATGCGATGTTTTTTTTTAATTGAGTTTTTATCGATTCTACCTATAAGAAAAGAGCTGCTGATTAATAGCAATTTTCAAAAGTCCACATCTTTCGGAAGCTGCTGCAATGATAATGAATCGTCCAGAGGTGTTAAATTTGATTCTTACTCGATTGGATATTTGATTTATAAGGGTTTTTTCCGTTTTATTTCGCACTAAAATTGATAAAAAAGATAACCATGATAACTTGTAGCTAAAATTAATAAGAATAATGGATACTTAATTGTACCCTTTGGGAAATAAATAGGCCGTTCTTAAAATTAAATTATTAAGCTAATGCTCATTGATTTATATACCTAATTCACCTGCTACTCATCTAGCCCCCACCATAACCTAGTCTTCTATGAAGATTGCTTATATATAGTATTTTAGACCTAGAGATCGTGTAACCAGTTCAATACCAAAAAATTATTTGAAACCCTCCCCTAGATAGAATATCCGAGATGATACTGATTTAGATTGACATGAAACATAAACTTACTTGAATTAGAAGTCCATTTTGATGTTGAGTGAAGTGAAGTATTTTGTTTTTTCTGATAGTAAGTGAACTGTAGTTGAGAATAACAACTATAGTCTAGTAAAAGTGTAAACTGGCCGCTTTCGGATTAAAATGGTTGCTTGGTTGATAATCGTCACTAAGGAAGGAGTGGTATTACGGATCGTAGTTGCATGAACGGATTTAAATGTTGTTTTGCTTTGACCGGCGGTACTCAATCAGTTTCTTAAGCGTTTCGGTATTTTAACTAAATACATTTGAAAATCTGTTTAATAAACAGAAGATTATTGCTAACAAAATAAGTATTAAGCTACTACAGATGAACACTTAGATCTCTTCAAAAGATTATGAATAAGAAATGACTATTGTGTGATCAGAGGGGTGATCACTGACTTAGAAGTTATATACTTCTTACACTCTAGACTCTTATTTTGAATTGGTATTGGATATACTCCTAAAGTAGTAATAATAAAGACAATAAAGTACAAAACTAAATTACAGGGGGAGGGGGTGAATGTTTAGAATTATTACTTGAAATTCCAAACATTTCATTAAAATTATGCTACCTTTACATGGCCTCTTAAAAAATAATTTTATTGCATATTTGTAAGAGTTACATGTTTATAAGGTCAAAGAAACTATTACTTTTTCTTATTTAATAGATAAGATCATTACTATAAAATGTAAAATGTTACTTTTAGATTCGCTAATTGCAATATCTATTTTGTATTCGTGTTGATATAATTATATAATTGGCATTCCTTTTCTAACGAGTAGATTCTAATTTATATGATAACATCCTACATAACTACTACGGTGCTGTTAAAGTTTTTTGTGCTATTGATTTCCCAAGTCAGAAACAGTAATCTATTTGATATCTGATCTTTAGATAATTTCTTTTTTCATATCGCTTCTTGAGCTCATCTCATTAGATAAACATATCATTGACTCTAGTTTTTGTGACTTTAAAGTCATTACATTTACAGGGATGTAGGAAGTATTTTTTTCACTTAGGGGTGGCGAACTTCGATTTCACAGATAAGATAAACAATAAATGGTAACTGGACATATCGCCGAAAGCATAAAACGACGTCGAATAAATCTGAAATGTGGCGTCAATGCCAAAATCTCAACTTTGTCGAACTCACAGACAGGCCTGGCCCTTAACGCAATACGATACTTATAATTTTATTATACAAACCAGCTCAAAGCCTAACTTGTTTATGCAATAAATTAAACATTGAGTCATTGTCCGAACCACGTCGACGGCGGCGTGGTCGCGGGAGACCGTGTGTGGTGCCTATTAAAAATTTATAAGCCAGGGCGCGCTGGTCGAACAGAGTACCGCAAACGCCCGCCGTCATATACAGGCACTAATAATCATATTAAACCACTTAACTAAATTGTTTACTATTGATATCTGTATTAAATTGAATTTAAGTCCACGTTTACAAGCTTTTTATACATTATTTTTGTTCTAAAAGCTCCAAATTCCTAAAATACAACATGGCGACGTTTTGCGGTATTTTGTCTGCTGACTGGATATAGTGACTCTAATTGACTCGTGAGTGAGGAATTCGTTTCAATGCATATCATTCAAATAGCATTTAGAATTGGTTACTTAATTATAGAATATGTTTTTTCAGTTTTGCTACTAAAACAGTTTTCAGTAGGTATCGGCTACGATCGTAGTAATAACAAAGGAATGAAATTAATATTCATTTAGTAGGTAGTTTTGTTCATTATCATGCAAGCTTTTTTGTTTCATAATATCTTTTTTGTTTTTCAGACTACATACGTAAATTCACGGTGTGTTAATTTATTAGTAAACAAAAACATTTACCGTGCAATTACATAAAGTTATTTGTCAAATAGTATTTTTTATATGGGGTAAAATTATTGTATATCTACACAATTAAAAAGTATTTTTGCTCTAAATATATAAAATTTATATTTGCTTTTTAAATACAACAAACATTCTTCGGGTCGTATGGCCATAAAAATGATTATGTGGGGCATTAAGAGAAATTTACTGTATCCGATAACATATGGAAAAAGTAGAAATATGCAAAATCTAAAAAGTTGTGAGCATTTGAAATCATAGCTTCAAAACCCATTTGTATGCGTCGGTCTAGATATAATAATGTCCAATAGTTCTACGTCTTGTTATATCTTGTTATATCTGTAAGTCGGCTGCAGCCGCACATAGGTCCTACGTAATAATAATAATCGCCCCTTCCCTCCCGCACAAGCTTATTGCTTCTGGGGCCTGGTTTCCAGGTGATGGGTTGTAGCAATTATTAATTAATATTATTGAGACAACTGTAACAAAATAATTATTATAAAGCTGATCATATTGGAAGTTGGTTAAAATGTATGTTGAACGCCACTGTGTTTTCGGGTTTTTTTTAATCAATTATTTGTAATTTAATTTTTTTTATAATTTATTTAAATAATCGTGATGAAATTTCTAATAAAAGTCATAAACCATCAAACAATATAACCAGTTGTTAAGCAAACAATGAAACAACATACCAACACAAGCAGAATCTCATTGCAAGATTTGTTTAAAAAGAAGTAAAAAGGCCTTTTCAATACTTGATGAATCATGAATCATCATCAGTCAATACTAGAAGTATTTTAACTAAAAACTTAAATTGAAATTAAATTTAAGACATATACTCAAAACATATGAGTATTTAAATAATTTAATCGAAGAAGATGAAAGATCTTTAAAGATATGACCATTCAAATTATTACATTAAATCGTACAAAAAAGAGGTTCTTAGGTTAGGTTAGTAATAAAGATAGTACCCTCATACCAGATTTCATCCTATTGAATTGACTAGTTTGCTTAATTAATTGTTAATAAAAATAATGTACAATATGATGTAGAGAATCGCAAATAATAACTATTAAAAATATCTCTGGAGCCAGCACGCAGAACCATCGACAAGACTGGAGGAATCAAGCCCATGAAGATATGACCAGATCTTTCCAAATGAAGTCCACGTTATTAAATTTCAAATTATTATTAGTGCTTACTTTACTCCGAAATTTCACGAAGATATTCTATATTTCAAGAAGATCTGCCTATCTATGACTTAGATTACATCATGAACCACAAAGGATCATGAAAGCATTATATAGTATATCGGAAGGTGATGGTATATAACAGTGTTTCCTAACATTTATTGTATGGCGGACTGGTAGACTTCCCGAAATATTTGACAGGGACCAGAAAAATTGCAATGTTACAAAGTTGCAATATCACCAAAAAAGATTTTTTGAAAGATTTTTTTTTAATTTTTAATGTATGAGATTTTCTTTCAAAATGTTAGTTTCGCGAGTTTCATGCTTTCATTCGATCAAGTGTTTCCACAAATAACACATAGTGGTTTTGGCAAACTCATCTGATTCCGGATATAAAATACATCCACATTTTAAATAATCGGCGTTATACTTCCGAACAAAGGAACTCTTTCACTTTTTCTTTGGAGCGCCATCAAAGTCTTATTTTTACTATTGTCAGTTGTGCCCGAACTCGATGGGACTACTGTGCATAATGTTTCCGAAGAAAGACAGCCAACGTTGACTGAACTCTATGTGCTAATTTTAAAATTTACTATTGACTGCAATAAGCACAAACACTCAACGCAACGCAGAGAACTCCTCGCTGCTACACTGAACGACTACCTAAGGTAAGAAGACAAAACCGCTTCGACCGGTTTGATTTTTTTCAAAAATCAAACACGTGCACGCTGTTATAATGGGGTACGTTCAACAGATACAACAGTTTCAATAGTGCTTTCTGATTTTCTGCTAAACTCTTCCTATCATGCAACATGTTGCTGTAGCGGACGCCATTTTATGGACCACTAGTACGCTACCTTAGCGAAACGTGTTTCGATTCAAGATAATTTGACGTAAGTTTTGGTAGGTTTACATAACATTTTTTTGAATAGCTGTTCAATAGATATCGACAACAGTTTAAAACTAACCAGAGCAATTCTGATGGATTCTATATGCTAAACGCAAGCATTGACTCATTGATTAGCACTGAAATAACAAAGCAGTAATAAACATTTTGCGGTTCGGTGAAAAATCTGACGCGGACCAACGATTGGGAAACACTGGTATATAACATAATTGGTAACTAATCCTAATGGTCGAAAGAGAGAAATAACCAAACACATGAATAGACTGTACGTGTCCATGTAGAGTGAAGAAATAGAAACAACACAAACAAACAACAGAAATTACATGGTCCTTCAAATTGGGGGTTGGAACGTTGAGCCAGCATTATTTTTTTCAGTTTCTGTAAAATTTGTAAGAATCGTTAACATTCTCAATTCAGATGAGCCAGGTAGAATGAGCCAGATAGATTAAACGTTAAATGTACGAAGAACGGACGATAAAGAAACAAAGAAGAAAAGAAAATGAATAGGAGACCTCCCTTTACATATTTGGAGCAGGGTGTCGAACGATACCAGAACGAAGACAGGAGTGTCCATGATGATAAGAGAGAAACGTAGAAGCGAATAGACAAATGGCTAATAAAACTGAATACTAAATAATTAATATGGATTTAAAGTAGCTATCATAGTAGTATATACTCGTAGATCAATAAGAATGAAAATGCAGATGAATTCTAAACAGCCGACCACATTTTGCACAATGCAGACAAGAGAACTCCTCATGTTTCAAGACTGAAAGGCCGGAAGAAGAAAATAATAAGAATGAACGGAGGTTTATAGATATATGCAATCAACTAAAAGTTAATAATGGTTTCTATGCAACGGTTCAACATAAAAAGATACATACACATACATACAGAAGGCCCCAAAAAAGCTGAAGATAATGAATTATTGAAGAAGCAGTAAATTCAAGATAGTAAATGGAGACACCGAGGAAGGTGGAGAGAATTATTGGGAATTGGAAGGTCCCAAACCGGAGACACTGAGAGAATGTAACTAAGATTCAAAAGTAACTTAAGACTTCATTAGTGGTCTTAAATTGTACAGCGTGAATGTAGTGATTCCAAAAATAAACTTTAGTCGGAATGAATCATTATTCGAACAGATTAAAAATAATTTTAACGGGAGCACTAAATCTACTTAGAATGTCATCATAAACGAATGCGGTAAATAAAAAACAATTTATTGCTCAGAAAATATGTCGTTACGATCCAAGGCAATTAACCTCCAAGTAAAGTTAACAAAAGATACAAATAGTGGGCCTAGCATTTTTCAATAACCTTTGAGTATTCTTAATTTGTTTTTAGAAGAAAATTTAGGATTGTGCTAGAAACTTTGTCACATAATGAATTTTAAGTTGAAAAATATGACTTCAACAGGATGGCATTAGTACTCAAACTAAAGTGTTTTCTTATTCGAATATTTATTTCAATAAATTATAAATGGAATTGTACCTAAGTCACGAGGAAACTAGCGTACAAACATTCGTATAGTTTTGTTTGCTCAAGATTTTGCAGTCAATTCTTATACTATATCTAGCTTTTTACTTATCATTCGATTATCCTTTACTTATTACCCTACGAATGTAATCAAGACATGGAAACTATTTTTGCCAAAAATTGTCGATTAGGAGGTGGAGATTTCATTTAAAGCACATGGGCTAGGTGTTCGTCGTACAGGTGTTGTCAATTGATTGGATCCTGCGAGTCACGAAAAATTTGCACACTTTTTGAGTACCCCATACTGTGCACCCCGAGTAAAGTGATATCAGAAATGATACAAAATGATACAAATGTGACTGTTACTACCATGTCTGTTCTCGGATTACGGGTGTTAAAACTTCATTATACTATTATAAAAATATGAAGAACAACCGACACAAGTTCAAAGATCGTGTCTTGTCAGTAATCCAACGGTTGTCACATTTTGTCAAGAAAGGCTGGTGGTTAATATCGTGTTAGAATACCCAAAAACTGTCACAGCAAAGTATTGCCATGCCATCTTCATCACGACAATACTTCATACTCTACACGAGATTCCAACTAGAATCATCTTGCCTATAGTCCAGACTGGTATTCTGTCGGTTTCATTATTCTCTTATGCCAAATTAAAGATCGATTGCATCTGAAGTGGAATTACTCGCAGCATGGAATGGAACATGTGGTTCTAGTTGTAGGCGAGACATACTGGCAGCATTGGTTTGATAATAAGTGGTTCGTGTGTATGGAGAATTGTGTTGCATGCCATGGCATCATACGACAAATCCTTTGCCGTTACCTACGTAATCTCGTCAAATAGTCGCAGGTTCAATACTCGGCCGAGTTAATAACATGAATAAAATCCCTACTGGGGAATTCCCCCAATTTCTGCTAAATTTTAGTAGAGTTGACCAAATGATCATAGTGATCGATAAATGTCAATGAATATTGCTCGCCAGCCACTTGGCTTGTCCTTGGCCAGAAATAAATAAACAATGCCTTATTCATTCTACTATTCACTTAGGAAGTAGTTTTATTTATGTTGTTTTTATAATTTAAAATAATATATAGCTTCGCTATTAATAGTTTAAAGCAGATGAGATAGTGAATATCAGCTTAAATAAGAAACTGTTATAAATACTTTTAACACCTTAGGCGAAGAAGCGAACAAATTAGGACTATATACTAGAGTGGAACGAAAAAATCGATTTTCAAAATTTAATTTGCCAGAGTAAAAAAAAGTTGCCTTTTGCACCACAAAACACACCTACAAAATTTGACTGTAGTCAGAATAGTTGTGGAGGGTCCGCAAAAGCCCTAATTTTTACGATTTTGCCGATTTTTTTTCTATCTTATTAAAAATCCATTGTTCCTATCTACCTTCGTGAACTATTTCCTTTAACTTTCTTAAAATTTACTTTTATGTTAAAACCTTAATTTGTATTTCGGAGTACAGGAAGAGTTGGGAGGAGTGGGAGGGAGGAGTTGACGTGACGAAAAGTGTTGTTTGAAGATGCAAAATCAAATAGAGCTGGAGATCAAGAAGGAAGGAAAGTATCACGGAAAGATGCGACCAGTGACTCGGAATCGGATTTTGAGAGAGGTATCAAGTCAGTTTTGCGTTTGTCAACAAAGCCATCAATCTCACAGAGGGTCAAACTTCCAACATCGGCGTCCATCTGTGATCGAACAGGAGTATCAGACATAGCTGCAAGACGTTGGTGTAATCTCCCAGACAGACAGAGAAAAGGTTATCGACAGGATGAACATTAGAAGAGAGAGAGAACAAGACACAGAGATCAAGTTGTTTCGACAGCAGACCAAAGAGCGATCGGTGCACTTTATTTTGATGGCAGAAAGGACTCTACTATCGTTCAGAAGAAAAGACGAGGAAAGTACTATCGAGAAACCATAACTTAGGAACATATTTCCCTTATAGAAGAACCAGAGTCGCAATTTTTGGGTCATGTTGCGCCCCAGACTAGCTAATCCCTCAATATTACCAAGAGCATCCTGGATTTTTTCACGAAAAGTGTATGAGTCTTGAAAGTCTTAGAACTTTAGGTTGCGATGCTACTGTTACCAAAACTAGGGCCAAGGGAGGTGTGATTTCTCTACTTGAAAAAGGATTGCAAAGGCCATTGCAACAGATGATTTGAATTTTTCATTTCAATGAACTTCTCTTGCGCCATCTGTACCAGTTTCTGGATAGAAAAACTACTGGCCTAGAACCTACTCAGGCGAAATTGGCTAGCAATTAGATGAGTGCGAAAAGCTTGACATTGCAAGTTTTTCACCTCAATCGAAGGTAACCTTCCCTATTTAGAACTCAGTCAAGATTTGAGTACTGACCAAAAATATCTGCTAGAAGTTTGCCACGCCACGAGGAGAGTGTTCAGAATATCTCGCGAAGAAAAACCCAGGGAAGCCATCACATGCAAGATGGCTTACTACAGCTAACCGCATTTTACGCCTGTACGTCAGCAGCGAGAACCGTTCTGATAACTTGAAAATACTATCTGAATACGTAATGAAAGTCTATGCTCCAGTTTGGTCTCATATGAAACTTCATTCAACTTGCACTGACAGTGCTTAGCACCTGAAGACTTGTAAAGTTTTCGCGCTACTTTCCTCAGGGGCTCCTAAATGGTGTCAATCCTGTAATCGAAACAAATGGCTATTTTGTCTCCCCACAAAATCTACGTCTTGAGCTTCTAAAGGATGAGAGGAGACATATTCATGACTTGGGTTTACGACGCGTCCTAAAGGCAAGAACATTAGTCCATAGTGGTGGTGGCGTCAGGAAATTCCCAATTCCTAAAATCAACTTGAATGCTGAGGATTACATTGATTTAATTTCATGGCAAGCTCAAGAAATCACAGAGCCTCCACCTACTAAACATATAAAGGAAGACGAACTAAAAGGTCTCATAGAAAAGGCTGGGAGCACACCAAATGAAATTTCCGTTGATTTTCCACGATTTCAACAGTCACACCCAAAGAACGGTCAAGATTGTGACAGAGGCATCGTCTGCAGTTGGTGGCAGCAGCAAGGGAGATGGCTACAGTATGGATAAAATAGGATCTCGCAGGTCCATGCCGTCGTTTGAGTAAAGAAACTATTTTAATGACAACCTTATAGTAATAAGTAATAATATGTACTATAAATTACCTATCCTAATATAACAATGTTTTCTGTTTGTTTTATAGAACTGCATTTATTTTCAATTATATAACATCTTTATTGTTTGTTTTTACCACCTGTATAAGTGCTGAAATGCTCCTATTAATAAGTGTAAAATATACCTTCTGCGGGTTGGTTGGTATAAGGTACATAAAACTAAAATATAATTGAAAAAGATTATAAAATTCAAAGTTCTTTCGGACCCACAAGAAATTTTTTTACGGATTTGGGATTTTTACACGGGGCACTACAAAAGGCAACTTTTAATCACTAAAAACAATCTGAAGTTAGTAGGGAAAAACTGATTAATAATTGAGAAAAATGATCAAATTCAAAGTGCTTGCGGACCCCCAAGAAATTGTTTTACTGAGCTGGAGTTTCTACATGTTAATAAGCACTAAAAAACAACTTTTAATCACTCTGCCATGAGAAAAAATGAAAACAATATTTTTTGGCCTCTATTTCGTTCCACCCTACTACTATATACATTGTGTAATCAAATTGCTTGCATTAATTGATAACACAAGAAAACAAAAAGAAGAAATTCCTAAAAACCTATTGAGAATCGCTGGGTTCATAATTTCGTCAATAATGCAGAATTTATTTCCCATATCGCTAACAAACGATGTTTATAATAAAAAGTACTGCTTAAATTTGAAAGAGTCGGGGTAGTCGCGTCATCAAGGTCGGTCGTTGCATCTACAGAAAAGCCATAACAATAAACAACTTCGAAGTCCCAGTATACTAATAGTATTCTATAGTAATGGTTGGTTATCCGATTAAGGTTAAAAAACTCGATGTATTACCAATTGTGTTATTAGACTATGCTATTTTTTATAATAGTGTTTAGTGATACTAGTGTTTTACGTGTCGAATTTAAAGGTTGTTTATTTGAATTTTAACATCTGGTTTTATGAATGGGTCGACTTAGCATCCTGAATAAACCGATATGGTTCTTATTTACGGTGAAGGTACTCGAGACATTTTTCCAACCGTCAGGTACTCAATGGTGGGACATTTACAGCAGTGATGCAACATTAACGAGATCCTCATTAATGCATGCAATTTAATTACACGGTTAGGAAGTGTGAAAATATTTATATCTAAGGAAACCAATTAGAAGACAACCAAACTGGCGCCAAAGTTAGATGGAGTAAAGCAAGATGTGTAGATGGAGTAGAAGAAGATTTAATGAACATGAAGATATAGAATTGAAATAAATTATTGTAGACAGGGAGAAATAGGCTACTAGAACATGCAAAATCCCACTCAGGGTTATAAGCTATTAGAAGAAGAGAAAATAATATAAATAAAAGGGGCGCTTAAATTAAAACATAATCAGAAGTTCCAGAATAGTTTGATTAAGTTAAGGAATCCTCGATGTGATTGCACCTTTAACTACTTTTCAGTATAATTTGGCACTGGATTGTAAATGTAAAAAAGGACAATTCGTTTCTCCTAAGACATGAAATTTCAAAATTCAGGCACTTTTACGTATCTGAAATGTTTGTAAAAAATATCTTAATAAAAAATATACATATACTATACATATTCAATATGTACAATAGAAAAACTGTTAACGCCTGTAATAACAGCGTAACTATTGTTAAATATAAAAGGTTTAATAGATAACGGCCAAGGCAATCCCTTTGTTACAATAGGAGATTTCTAAAAGCAATTCACTTAGGGTTAGGTGACACATTACTTCTTTTGTATTTCAAATGTATTTTTTTGATTCACTTACCCTCTTCAGCAACACTATTAACCTGTTTTCTTTTTATTTGCAGGTAAATATTTTTTAAGAAAATGAAATCAAGGAACGAAAAAACATGGACGCCTTAATTTTTCAACTCGCTAAACATAAAAATTACAAATTACTTTTAGAAGTTCTCCAATTAAGTAAGTAAAATTGTAATGCAATACTTTTTAACTTGAGATACGAAAATTATCCTCATTTTCATTTAAATATCTCTCCGGAGTGTTTTCCATTATGAATAAACGTTACAACGAAATGGTAATTTTCTAGTCTTAGTTAATTTGTTTCATTTAACATTGGTTTTTATGAGCTTTTGTCTGGCACTGTAGCTTCTTTCAAAACTTAATATTATCTTGATGATGGACTTGATGAGTATTTTAAGTTTATACATGGAAGGTTACTTTTTAAAGAACTCTTTTAGTTCTTTAACATTTTACTATTAATCGTATGTATGTTTTCTGTTTGGTGGACTGAAATTAATTATCTGTCAAAATAACGAATTGAATAAATTTGTCTTCCTTAACTGTTTTCCTGTTTAACCGCTTGTAAGATTTCATTTGAGCTTAGAATTTTTCTTCACTGATTTATGCCGTTATAATAGTGCGGTCATAATGTTATGACATAATTTAAATAATTTTTTTTATAAAATTACCCAGACGTGCAATAACTTTAAAAAATATACTTTAGAGTATATATTTTTTAATGTAAGGCGTTTTCATTAGACCAACGCCATTTGTTTCATATTATAACGAAATCAGTATCATCTCATCTTTTTTCTCTTCATTCAGAATCAGAAATATTGTTTAATTTGAAATGATGGAATTTTTGAGTAAAGTTTGTGAAGACGAATATTGTTTCATCCTTGATTTGGGCTCCGGAGCAAGGCTTTGTTTCTATTTATAGTATATGTGTATAAATGTTAAACCCTTCTTTTTGATTTAAATGTATCCAATTTTTAGGCCAGATAGGGTTTTTAAAAAATTAAGAAACTACTATAGTTATATTTTATTCAATGTTTCGCCCCTGGTGTGGGGCCTCTTCAAGAATTAATATATGAAGTGGTTTCTATGTCTATTTGTTGCATACTTGATTAACCTTATGGACTGTCATAACCCCTATATTTGTTTTTTTGATTTTTTTAATCCTTTTTATAATTCCTTTTTCTATTTATATAAGCAACGAATTAACATTAGCAACAAGAAGCTACAGTGATGATATCTAGATGGTGTCATTTGGTGATAGTCAAGACTTGTACGTAGGCTACAGGTTCAACAATAATTTAATCTTTACATAATGCTATAATAATTTGGGTGTATACCATTAGGAAGAACCCCACGTTCGGGCAACTATAATGCGATATAATGTTTAGGAGGTGGTAGTGGTTGGAAGTTAATGGTTTATGTTGCTGACAAATTACTATGATTGCATAAAGATGAAAAATAAAATTGATTAACTTATATGACCATACAAACTGGCTGTATAGCAGCAGACTTCGGTAAAAGCACAGTGATGATATATACAAAATACAAACCACCTACCTTTACCATAAAAGAAAATGCTCCTTCTAAAATAACTGTTGTGAAGCTTGAATCTTACTACAACTGAGACTCTCAGGTGGGTCCACTAAATACTTCTGAAGAAACATAATTCAAAGTACACAACAAAACAATATTCCAAAAACTTCTTTAAAATTGAAATGACAAAATCTATTTAACAAAGAACACACAAAATAATCTAACGAATAATTAAAATAGAACAATATAAAAAAATAAAATTTTGAAACCCTAAAGAAAAGAAAAATCAATCCTAAGATAGTTAATCCCTTTTACCTTCAGTAGTAATATCTCTGTCATCCTCATGATCTTAATCACTAGATTATATCGAAATAAACAGCTTAACATATTTAAATAATATTAAAATTTTGGCATCTTGTTAATTTGCCAATTGATGTAGTAATAAAACAGAAATCCTCTTTATTCCATATGGTTTATAATTAAAATGATTGAAATTAAAAAAAATCATCTCCCTTCCAAATAATGTCCAAATTAAATGCTATAAATAAAATTAAGATTCACAGCACTGAATATTGATTTAATTAAAAGTAAATATTCTTAAAACACATAGTCGAATTCAAAAACTTATTATTAATCACTTTGACATTTCATCAAAGTATAACCTAACATTTTCAAGTTTGGGATTGTTTACATTTTTCAAATCACAACATAACCCTCAAATTTTAAAATTTTGCTCTTAACACAAGTGCACTGCTTGAAATGTTGAAATTAACAGGTAGTTTTTCACCAAAACGGCTGCTGTTTTTATATCCTTTTGAAAACAAAACACTGCTATGGTGATTTTTCTGGTTATAAACAAATCAATTTGGAACTAAATACTGCCTAACCACATATTTGTTTATAACTATTAACTATTGTTTAGACAATTTCAATAAATATAGAACAAATTCTCTGTTTAATGATATATAATTCTTGTACTATCATAAAATAATAAGTTGCTTAGAACTTGTCAAGCAAATCATCTTTCAACTGCAATTATTAAATAACTAGATTTAACCTAATTACTTTAATTTGCCTAGTTATAACTTCCTATCTTTACAAAATTCATCCTTACAACTTAATTAACATTATTTAGATATTTTTAAGCTATACCACCATGAAATAACAACTACAAATTACAATATTTTAGATTGCTATAGCAAAACCGCAGAAATTTGTATCTTATTTTAAAGATATCTTCTTTAAAAAACAATCCCCACATTTACATTTATATCAAAATTGCGCCCAAGAAACTGCTTGACAACAACACAATGAAATATTTTAGAAATCGTTAACTTGAAACAATTTTTTCTCAAATAAACATGCAGGTAAGGTAACAAACATTTGAATACTTCATCACAACCATGTACCTTGTCTGTTTTAGGTCATACATGCCTTGAAATAGCTTCAAATTCAGTTTTATGTACAAAAAAAATAACGATACCACGTCGTTAGCTGAACAATGACAATTTATCAAGGTAGTAGGAAAAATCAAGTCTAAGCTTTATCCTTTTACTGCCTAGTGTGTTCCAAAATGCATATTTATTAAATTAAAACCTTTTCTTTGGCTTTATATACAAAAATAGTTAAATATTTTACCCCTTGAGATTATGGAACCCATCAAACATGTTTGTAAATAGATGTGCATACTTTTCTTAAATATGTCAAAAATAAATATGACAATATATATTTAAGTGAATTTAATTAAAATGTTTAATATCAAAATTTTGTTGTTTAACATTCTATAATAATGGATGCCCATTGTATTATCACGCGGAGTAGTCCAAAATAATATGTCTAATGTAGATTTGGATTAAAAATGTATCTCCATAGAATATCTATAGAACAACTCATGTTATATGGGTTGTAGTTTCAAACGAGAGTTTCTGCGAAAAATAAAAGTAATCTTGTTTCAAGAGCTTTATCTTCTGATTAAGCATTATGTTTAAATATTATCTTGAATGAGAATAATTATATTTTCATAGGAAATTATTTAATATTCTTTTTTACACGAACGAAGCATTCTTGTTTCAAGAGCTCTTACAGTGAAAACAGTGAATTATGATTCTATTGGGAATTATTTCATATTTTCCCGTGAAGAATCGAAAACATCTTGTTTCAACGGTTTTAGTCTTAGACTCTAAACCAAGTAATCAAACAATTTTTGTTTCAATCAATACTACCATAGTTTTCGAATAGAATAAATCTTGTTTCACGTTTAATTTTCTTACATTAAGAGCAGTTATTTTCATCTAAAAATAAATCTCAAGAGTTTTAATTGCTTCATCTAATTATTCTTATTGTGTCCCTTGAACACAATATTTTTACTAAGACAAGAATTTTCTTGTTTTAAACATTTTCTCTTAGTTTAAGTAAACTTTCCTTTTTATGTGGCAGATTACAAAAAGTAATTACATGTTAGTAATATTTATGTACCGAGGGCGTTATGGTGATAATGCCCGGATGATGACGATGTTCCAACAAAAGGGCCCTTGGTCTGAGGGATGGATGTCGTCCTAAATAACGCTGGTAGTACGAGTATGTGTTTATTGACAAATTATAAATATGAATGAAATAACATTTAATGCTATTAATGAAGGGCATGTTTAACAAAGATTATATAAGAAAGTGTGTTACAAACACTTCAGACAACAGCATACGGCTCTTTATTGCCAACCAGGCGAAACTTGAAATTTCTTTGAAAATTTTTCTTAAACTGGATGATATTAAGCAGTTGCAAGTTTTCTTTGTATCATTCGCCGCTTGCACAACGCCCAGAAACGTCCAATGGATCTATTCTGCGGAACTGAGTAGGAATATCGGTCTTACTGACGCACGCAATTTCGTTCTCTTCAAGAAGCGGATCGAAGCTTTAGCAAGCCAAAACAGAATCTTTTTATCTTTTGATAAATCTTGATAGAAAAAGCAGCTTCTGATTTTAGCTTCTATAAGTGGTGAGTTATCTGGAATAATTGAAACATGGCTGAATGAGCCAATTTAGCTGATATCCAGTATTGCATAAGTCTCATCATCGCAAAAAAAGTCTTCACCAGAAAGCATCCTGCAATTAGATTTTGCCTTTTCGGTACCATCTTAGCAACTCTCTGTTTCTTACGGCATCGAATCCCAATCATGTTCCTGTTTCTGACCACAGATCCAAATCCAATCGTTAATTTTTCAGCAGCTTTTCTGACTGACAGGTTTGGGTTTTTAACATAAAGCTGTCTTTTTGACAATTCACTTGCTTCTAGCTGTACCTCAGGCACCGATTTCATATTATAACGAACATTACCAGTTTCTACATACCTTTATTAACGGGTATATTCTCTTGCTGAAAATGTTGATGTGTCAGTACTCGATCAAATCCGTTCCGATCCTGGAGAAAATGCATTATTCGCTGATTATGTTCTTTAGTGATTTTTGACTTTGGTCAGATTAAATGAGAACTTTTACAGACGCTATTTTGTTTATTTTTTGTTTCATTGTTTCCTTACCCAACGCTTACTAATTCTTTTAGCCAATAAATCTGGAACCCACCTTAAATACAATATTTTAATTGTTTTTACGAGAATATGTACTATTGGTTTCATAAGGATCTAAGACAGCAAGACTAACATGAAGCTATCTTTAGTACTTTTTAATACAAAGATTAGCATCATATTAGCCTTGCTTAAGAGTAGTATAACCTTGGCGTTGCCAAAGACGTTGTTATTTGCATATCATTCGTTGTTTATATACCTGTGATACGCACTATATAAACAAATCCATAACAACCAGATCATTATAAGCGGGCATTATCATTTATAACGCCCAGTCAGTGTTAACTATGCAATCGGCGCCGGCGTTATGTTCAAAATAAATATATATAACGCCAACCGTTATAAATTAAAACTAATTTTCTACTCGTACATATTTTCGTCAAAAATAAAATCTTGTATGCACCTCAAGTATTAGTAAATGATAATTCCCATCGGACGGCATCCATCCCTCGGGCTAATATCCCTTGGACTGGAGCATCTTTCGCCCGCATTGCCTTCCTGACATTGCTCTAAGCATCTTGCATAAGCATCTTTAATATAGCTTTGAAACCTCTTTACAATTACTGTATGTGTAGGTTTGTTAAATCGATTAACTTAACTTGTTTCAATTACTTAACTTTAACTTATACTCGTTTAACTTAACTAAACCATTGTTTATAATTACAAACTTTATAAACTGCTCATGTCAAATGTATATTAATTGCTTCTAATTTTACTTCGTGAAACGCTGTATTCATCGCATGTAATAAGAATTAAATTACTTACATTATTGTGATGTTATTATAGTGCATACAGTTAACACCAAACTTGTTATTTTATAATTATAAATTGCTTCACCACTAACGATTTCGCTAATAATTAACGTTTGTTTATTTTAAAAAGGGCCAAATTCCATTTGCAGTGTTGCTGCATATCTAATAGTCGCAATCAACCTAATTTAAAGCTCCTGTTTGTCGATGTTCATGTTGTACTGTACTACTGCAGATTTAATTGCTGCGTTTCCTAGCTACTTTTCGTGTATGATTTAATAGCTTTAATTAATATGATGTGTTTCAATGTAACCTGCAACATTATCAAAGGTATAAAGAAGAATATAGACAAACATCTCACTATTGCTATATGCTACTGAATGTAACTAGATACATATATCAAAAATAATTACCACAGATTATAATACCACAGCTTTACTACGGAGAACGACTAGGATCAATTTACTCATTCATTAAACATATCTTGTCTTTGTATACACATCTAGAAAGCTTTCGTAAAATCTGAAATATCTAATTTGTGTCGTAGAAAATTGATTTTATTTGAGAAGCCATTGTGACGTTCGTGTTGTACAAACTCCCGAACAACAAAAGGCTCCAAACCATGTTTGTACCTGGCCCCGGTTAAAGTTCACTCCGGTACTGCTTATGTAGATCTTGACCCTTAAAAGAAGTTGAAGCTGGCCCACAGATGTACCTTTCTTCAAACTTTCATGTGCAACATGGCTTCTGACAAATTAAAATTTTCTGAAAACCTTTAGATTCTGCGATATGATTTTTAACATCAGTCTTTACACCCATATAGTGACTGTAAATACAGGGAATTTTTCCCCAAATCTTGAAAACCCCTATTATTGTTGACTGAATTGATATTTGTCTTTTCTGTTTGTTTTCTGTCTCAACAATCCTAAGATTGGTTGACAGCACAGTGCAGTCTTCCGTAATTATTGTAGCCTAAGCTTGACAGTCTAGCTCTTCCATCGTCAGTGAAATGTAGTACGGGTGTGCCTTTACCGTACTTCCACGTAACCTTCCAGAATCGTAGGTACTAGCTCCAGCTATTATTTATCCCTCCTATTCTTCGCAATACCTCCTTATCTGTTTGTCCATCTAAGGGATCTTGAATATTCTTCAATAACGTCATGGCTCAATGCCTTCGAATCTCTTCTTCCCCATGTCGTTATAATGAAGTCAAGATTTTTAATTTATAAAGTATCTGTTATTTTAGGTTTCATTAGTACATTATTAAATAAAAATAAGTGTTATGTGTATCATATGATTCGTAAAAAGATATAGCTTTTTACAGACATTTTTACAGGTACCATTTTGCCGCATGAAAAAAAGGATTTAGGTTAGAAAAATTAATTTCTGAAAGTTTACAGACGTACAAAAATTAATCTGTTGAACGAAACCGTATAACCACAAAAACACTTTTTTGGACCGGAAAAGGAACCGTTTTAAGTGACTTCGTAATGAAATCGTTGGTCCAAAAGTGATGAATAATCCGGTGGAAATGGTGAATAGTACGACTAGAAAATAATAGTAATCAATCAAGCCACTATAAAGGGAAGAAATAAAAAGAGCCCTAAGAAATAAATTATATCACTATAAAATCGTCGAAGATATGATGATTTACTAACAAAGTAGAAAACAAATCACTTACTCAAGATCTTAAACGGCTTGCCGAGATACTTGCCACTACAAGCATGCGTGATTGTCTTATCAAAAATCCTATAATGAGTTGCGACAGATTCTTGACCTAAAATATAAATCACTAAAACGTCAAGAATAATCGTAAGCACGAAGAACTGTATTAAATCCAATTAATCCTAAATTATGCAAATTTAATTGCAACCAATGCAATTACATCTTTCACAACAAGAAATTTCAAAAGGAGTTTTTTCCTGCCCATATAGCAACGTCGTAAAATGCGAAAATTCTAACCATCAAAACGAAGACGGAAATAGGAAGGGTTTATCTCTAATCTCATCAAGAAATTTACCAGATCTAGCCGGGTTTACCGGGTCCTGTCTGTCCCTGGGTTTATGAAGTTAATTTAGACGATTTAGGAAATACCTTTGCGCATATATCTATTGCTAGTAGCTTAACATTCCTTTAAGGTGGAAATGATAGCAATAGTAATTTCGACTCCCTTTTACATAAATTTAAACATAATTCTTAAAACTCTGTTTGAAAGTGTTTAAAAATACACAGGTGCATTTCTTAAACTGCCAGTCTACGCCAGCCTGCAGTCTACCAGAAAATTAATTCTTAGTTCGCTGTCAGTTTGAGAGTAGTTGTAGTTCGAGCTGGTAATTTTCCATAGCTTGCAAAAGATTTAAAATATGCCTTATTTTCGGATGAGGAAGTAAAACGTAGGCATCGTATCAATGTGGTATTTGGTACGTTAAGGATACCTAGTGGTGTTAAGACTTTTTGCAGGTTCGGTTAAGTGCGGTTAAATCTAAATTTCTTAATAATCATTCTTGTTAATTTTGTTTAAATTTTTCCAAGGTTTATGACCACAATGTATACAAATGTAATAGAAAAATCTACAATCTTTATTTACCTGAATTATTTATTTACATAATGATTGTTCTAGATAATTAAATAATTCCCCATTGAACACGGTTTATTATGTAAGTGTTAACGAAGCGCAAAATTCTAAGTAATTAGAAATTAATAAACGTATAAACTTCAGGAATTAGACGGTGCCTAGCAAAAAATCTTGTTAATGAGAACCAACTCTCGTGATTCTTCCTGTTTTGCATCATATGATTGAATAGAAAAACGTAATAATAAATGCAAAAGGAGGTCAAAACTGGCGCCTGCCTACGTGGTTAATGGAAAAATCGAATAAACATATACTTATAATAATAATAATAAATGATATATCATTATAAATTAATAACTGTCATATAATAAAAATCGCAATGACGTGTTTGTAAATATACCACAATGTATTATTTTCTTCATAGAATAAACAAGTTCCTAAAATGTTGTTATGTCCCTGAATTTGTTTATGAAAAATTCTATTTACATTAGACTTTCCCCTAATCAAAGATTTATTTAAGAAGAAAGAACGAATCGACCTTGTCTACTTACCTATTCTGTCTCATTCTAGTTGTTTTACGATTTCGATAGACACTCCATAGACACTTCGTGATTAGAAACTTTCTACAATTTATTCAGAAATTGCTTTGCCCTGTTGCAATCAAGATTTCTTTTTAAAATTTTATCTTGCAATCCCGTGAACGAACAGAGAAATTCAATCATATTCAAAAGTAACTTGTTATTTTACACGAACCTTTTCCTTTTGCCATTTATTTTT
Source organism: Agrypnus murinus (assembly GCA_929113105.1). Classification (NCBI taxonomy): domain Eukaryota; kingdom Metazoa; phylum Arthropoda; class Insecta; order Coleoptera; family Elateridae; genus Agrypnus; species Agrypnus murinus. Next base: position 35,158,445 of record OV816025.1, on the reverse strand, counting down.
TATTAAGCAATCCCTTCAAGACGATATTATTGTTATCTGATATGGATGTGAAGTTAAAAATCAATGGAGTTTACATGTCAGTTTGAGAGTTTGAACATCCAGAACCAGAAAATATGCATTTTCTGGTCAATAAGGAATTAATAGTTATTTACGTATAAGTCCTGGAAATTTAATTTTACAGTCGAGTTAGATGTTACGAACAAGGCGATGGAGGAGCCGAGTCTAGGAACATCGAAACGAGACTGTAAGAACATTTCCAGGACGTTTAGCGTAAGTGTTTTATGTCATTTTGCAATTATTGGATTGTTGACTTGTGCAAACTTGTGCAAAATAAATTCCCGAATTCAAAATAAGGACATCTATGAAAATCGAGGATCTATGGCATTTATTAGTCGAATTCAGAATATGAACATCTGTGAAGAACGAGTGTCCATGAAACTGAATCATTGTTCAGTTGATTTATTTTATTTACGTCCGGTTAATTTATTTTTATGGTATACTGACTCGAATACATCTGTTTGTGGTATACTGCCTCGTAAACATCTGTTTATTGAGCACTGTCTCTACGGGTAAAGATTCTTTTTACGGGGTAGCCCGTTATGAAGCCCGTAATAGTTATTTACGTGCCAAACGTTGTAAATTAATCTTTACGGGTGAGCTGGAAGGTTTGTGGGGCGAGCGACGAAGGAGCGAGCCTCCATAATCCAGTGAGCCCAGTAAAGATTAATTGCAAAGCGTGTCGCGTACAAAATTTTATTTCCACCTTTATCAACGTTTTTCTAATAAATTGTATATTTTTTATAAAAAGACATTTTCTAATCAAAGGCGGTAGCACAGTTTATAGCTAGGTGTTGTTCTGGTGTTATGGTTAAGCAACAAATCTGTTTCCATAGCTTTTTGTTAAGGTGCATTGTAAAATTTTACAGGTTTCTTTTAAGAGCCCGTAAAGTTTAACAGGGTTGTAGTTGTAACTACTCATTTACTTAGTTACCATAAATGCCTGTAAAGTGTCATTTACATGGAAACTGAAAATAAAAGTTATTACGGGCTCTGAATCATCAATACCATAGCAACATACATATTTATTGACAACATTCATATATGCTGTCAATTCATATATCTTACCTATTGTGCTGTATTGCTTCAGTAAATGAAAGAATTATTTATTAAAAATATACAATTCAGAATTCCATAAAACATTGTACAATGCTTGACCGTTACACGAACCCTACATGCTTGCACGGATAACAAACTCGCTAATCGTTCGCTTGTTAGGTACCGCGCTAGCACCTACGGGCTTGCAATGTAAACAGCTATTACTGTCATACTCGATTGTACAACCATATTTTCCGTACGATACAGTATGAAATAAAATATTTATTGATTATCTTTAATAAATCATACGTATAAGCATACCTACTACATAGATTGCATTTGTTCATAACAGCACTCCATCATTTGGTTTATCAAGAATCTTCCTAACCTTTACCTTCTTTCTGACATTTAGTAGCCTGGACTTTAAAATACTCAGCCAATTCTACATCATCCTAATGTTTATTCAACTAATTTTAAGACTTAAAGAAACAATTTTAACGTTTTTCATCATATGATCCACTCCCACTCTACTCCCAGCCCCATAGTCTAAAACACGATGATTTGTGTCAAAAAAACCTGGATACTATCCCTCAGCTGTTCTGATCTCCATTTTAGAGCAGGTTACCTGATCCCATTTAAGTTCTGTTACGATCAAAAACCGCCCTAACATGTTCATTTGTAGCGATTTATTTTTCTGCTAAAAATCTCTTTTTAAAGTATGTGTAACGAATGGGAAAACCCCTATACACGGGCGACGAACAAGCTAGAAGGTTTCCGGCCCATCTACAATGTTCGAGACTGACCTCATATATAACGCATCGGCGGCTAGACGAGGCACAATACGCCAGTCTAATCTAGCGTTTTCTAGAAAGATTATATTGGATATATAAATAGCCGTCGAGCACAGATTAAAAATCATTGTTCAACCGGTGAATTGAATATGTGCATTATGTAATTAGTAGTCACATATAAATGTGTAGTAAATAAATGTTGTATTGTAAATAAATAGTCCTTAAATGACCTACTTTAAGTTTGTTAATAGTTAGTTTATAATTGTGTTTTTAGTTAGTGTAAATCATATTGCTTCTGTTAATAGACGATTAAACAACATTCTTAGTATTATTTAAAAAGAACGTTACATATGCAATGCAGCTGCAACACGTACTTGTAATTAAGGAACCCCCGATTCCATTTAAAAGTAGTTGCAGACTTTTATTGTTCATTTATTTGAATAAGTGGAAGTCATGGTATTCTTCGCGTATACTAAGAAATTTTGTGAGGTTCTAGTATAATTTTTATAAAATGGGTTTCCGACACGTCTTGTACATTGTAAAATCAATACTATTGTTGCGACTTGAAACCGTATTCCGGAAACCATCTTCGGATTTCCCCAATTTAGAGAATTTAATTATTTTTTTTAAATACTTTTTTGTAGTTTCAAAAAAAGGTCTCTACTAGGAACGATTTCATATTGGCCTTGGATTGGATTTTGGGATCCTCGTAACGAACGAAATTGCTTTTTGGGTCCTTTCTTATGGTTTTTTTACTCCTGAGAAATATGTTATCTTCTGAGAACGCCAACAGGTATCTAAATTATTGTGTTGTGATTTTATCCGTTTATTTTAAATCCAACTGCTGTCTGTTGAAAAAATCGTGACTAGCAAAAGAACAATTACATGTCAATTGATAAATGTTTACTTTGTGCCTTTTATTTAATTTAGTTGAGTGAATTTAATATAACTGTAACTATCACTATTGAGTCCGAGTCAACAAACTCGGATAGCGTGATTTTAACGTGGCGCACCTTATAAAATAATCACCACTGTCCCCCTTTTGGAGACCGGAGCTATGACCGTGCTCACCCGTCGGGTTCCTTCTCCTAAGAGATGGGCCCCTAGTCTAACTTCTGACTTTCCCCACACGTAGTGGCACCACTGCCTGACCAAATACAACCCCACTAGGCATTTAACAAAATTAAACCGGTCGGTTCTTTCCGATACAAAACCGTAACTATACGGTGCATTTACCGAATGGTATAAGAACGAACGCTCTTGCACCCATTTTGTTGTTTGATGTTATGTTTATGGTTTATCGATATACTTACCACACTTATCGACTTCAACGACGAATAGTGAAATCGATAAATAGCCCGAGTCAATTTTTGAACTTTGTTTGATAAATAAATTTACATTTTCGAACGACCCTGGTGTAAACCGGTTTGGATCGGTTGAATTTACGTAAATGTCTAATGTTTGGAAGGTTACGCCACCCCGGTCTACCACGTTATAGGGCCTGATGTGCCCCTTTTAATTCCACCAAAGCAGCATCTCGGTAGGTACGCGTTAAGGTGAAGTTGACTTGAGCGTGAGAGGCTACATATTCACATCAACACCCTTAAGCTTAGTTGTTCTCGACGATTGCTGTGGATCATAAGACTGAAACTGCACACTCAGACCATGATCCTTACTTTCGTTTCGGAGCACATGAGCACATCTACCTGGCGGCATGCAGTTTCCCATTGGCCACAGCTTACCCCCAACCGGGATAAACCTCACTTGATCCTCCTCTTCCCGACGAAGTCAGTGGTAAGAGTTAATTCCACCCACACTGGTACTCATGTATCCTCATGTTTCCTCCTCAACGTTAATGAGAATTTCGTCTAGAAACACTTTCGTGTATCTCTACCACACATTACTTTACTTCTGACTGTATCGTCCGTTACCCACGTTTGGGCATGTACCTCTTTAGGTCTCGTCTCGGATACTGGTAAGTCGATTTATCTGACACCTCTAGCGATGACGAGCTCGGATCCTAGTGTAAACTACCTCCGACACCTCTAACGACGGCCTGTGGCACGTTTCAATTCCAGACCTGGGATTGATTAGATATCAGCCAGTTCTAAGGGTGGACGCCGTGTGGTCTGCATCCAGGCTAGTCTCGGATAGTAGTCCATGCCCTACACCTCTAACGACTGCCCAGAACTGTGTTATCCTGGACTAGTCTCGGATACTATATAGTGCATGCCCGACACCTCGAAGGACTGACTGGCTGTTCACCCTATGAGTGAACTTACCAATTTTAGTAAATCGAAATACCGTGTAATTAAATCATTTTATAAGCTTTGAAATTCACATTAGTACCACCTGTACATTCTGTAGCGCCGGCCATGTCCGGATCCGACTTAGCTGCAACTTAATCTGTTTTTCGGGGCTGAGATCCAACTGACCTCGAGTTTTTTTAATGTACTCTATTTAGGATAGAGTGTTGGGAAATCGACTTCTCCTCCCACAGCTTCATTCTGTAATTTTTCCTTTTACTATTGATATCGGGCACGAAGTTCAGTTAGAAGGTATAGAAGTTGAGGTAGAGGAGAAGTTTAAGCAAGTCTTAAAGGTGAAGAAAACAAGTAGGTTGTGGTTGGGTGATTGCTGAACTTCCTATGCTAGTACTCTCCCAGTATATAATAAAACGTGTTTTCTCTTTTAGTTAGACCGAATGAACGAAATGATTTGTTTGCGTGGACCTTAATCTACCCTTAGGAGCAGAATCCCTAAAAATATAACCTTCCAATGTGGTTTCCTAAATGCGGTTGTATTGCTAGGTAAGCTCTGAAAAAGCTAGAATTCTCAAAGCAATTCCTTGCGAAACTATCAAGGTGCTGGAAATGAGGTTCTTTAGTGCGAATGCGAAGATGTAGTGTTTTCGGAGTGTAAGGAGGGATGAATAAAATGGCCCCATGCAGGTCTTTTAATCTTTCTCACATACTTTATCTTTCATAGAATTGGCCTAATTCTCTGAAGAGCGTTTCCTACAGACTATTTTCTGCAGAAAATTCTAGTCTCAGTCCCAATTATTTCTGTGAATATCTCTGACAGTCAGAAGAGGTTTTGTGCATAGTGCATACTGTAAACTTTGATGAAAATTTGGCGAAAAACTCAACTTTTCTTCAAAATCTTTGGAGTATAATCATTTAATTATCACTTAATTGCAATGTATCTTTCTAAATTAAAAATTATTATTCATAAGATTGATTAATATTCATTTCTTGCTTTTGTAGTAAATACATTGCTTAAATTCCAAGGCCTAATGGTACCGTTCATAGAAGAACTAATTTAACTATCCGAAGACCAACTATTCTGCATGCCATAGTTTATTGTAAAACCCTTTTGATTAATTGTAGAATTTCCTTTGGGCTTTTTAATTTCCATCCTATGTTTTTGGGGAGTTGCTTTCCTCGCTTCGAAAACAACGGAACGGGGCATCTAGAATTATAAATCTCTTAACCGGCTCAAGCTAACACCAGGAATAGGGCAAACAACACCTTTTTGTGTGTCATTACTAATTAATACCTTTTGTTTCCTACTGTACAAATCTGTAAAATCTGTACAAATCTCACTAAATATGTGTCCATACTGTTTAATAAATATTTCCATTATTGCACGATTTAATTAAATGTTACCTCTTCTGCAGAAAATGTATTTTTAGATTACAATTTATATATTCCTTTGATCTTCAAATAAGATGAATAACAGCCTTATTTTGGTACTTTTAGAACTAATTGATTATTGTTTATGATTTATTATTATTCAAAATAGATTATGTCAAAATTTGGTTTCTATAACTGTTCTTGATTTTATTATGTTCTATTAATTGATTTATCTTTTGATTGATTAACTTATCTTTTATTACATTGTTTCTGTGTTTACTTAAATAAAATGTTTTCTGAGCGAGCTATCGTGTTTTATTTCTATTTTGCTTAAGCACAATTTAACGGCGGCTATTTACTTTGTAACAGACGTTTGCCGGGCCCTAAGTAAATAGTATTTTCAGGTTATTGTTTTGTTTAATAAATTTAAATATAGTCCCGATATCCCTATACCTACACCCACACCACCAGCTAGTCGGTCAGAAAGGTCCCGTTATATCTTGGGGTCCGGTACGAAGAATTACTCGGAACCAAACCACAATGACCGAAATGGTTAATCATTAATCTATCAGCAACCAATCAGCAAACTTTTGAAATATATTCGTTTAAAGTTGCATTCATTTGTTAGAGGCCACGTTAATCGTTTTTCCACTAAGGTTTTGACGTTACAGCAAGAGTGTACCGCCAAAATCAATTTTTAATTCTAATACAAATTAATTAAAATAAAAAAGTACCATTTTGAGAGACAGTAAAAGACCAATGTTTCGTATACGAATATAGTATTATCAGATTGTTGCGGCAAAAAAGTGTATATAGAACCTTAAAATTATAAGTAAAATAGTCACAAATCAGAACTGTGTTTGTCCAAATATCTGTTTGCGCTACAGACCTATTTTAATTTGTTTCCTTCTTTGCTAACTAGCACACACAGCAAGTTAAATTTACCGTTGTCGGTTGCTATGAAACCAACAAAGAACTGTATGATTTATAACGTGTCTAAATGCTGTTATGGCCAGCAAAGTTAATCTTTCGAAATTCCTCTACCTGTAACCTAACTCAACCTGTTACCTTATCTTACCTCTATCCTAACATGACTTAACCTAACCCTTAGATTCTAAACCCAACTTAGATTCTAGACTCTAAGCTAACCTAGCCTCACCTACCTAAACCTCTAACTTAAACTAAGTTGCCTCTAACCTAACGTAACCTATGATCTAGTTTTTAACCTGAGCTTAACCTACAATTAGTGATCAGAAGATTACTTTTAAAAAGTGTATCATTCGTATAAAATAAATTTACTCCCATTATAATTACCTCTTCAAAAATGCGTTGCTTTTTGAAAAAGTCCAAACTATTTACTATGTTTTATTTATTCAATTTTAATGGTATACTCGTATCACTGCAATAAAATACAAACTTTAATAGTGTACTATGAATTGCATAGTTTAGAATATAGGTTAGATACTAACCTGTAACCTAAGCACTGTCCCAACGTAGTTTAACCTAACCTAGCATCTCTCTGAAGTAATCCAAGCTATCCTAGCATCTAAATCAAGCCTTGATTGAAATTAACACGTTGGAAACTACCTATTTAATTGTTTTTTAACTTTACAATCATTTGTCACTATTTGTATAAACAAAATATAACAAATTTAAAAAGTTCATATATAACGAAAGACAAAACAGGTGCTTCCGGACGGTAACCCAAATTTCTTGTCAATTATGCTTTCAAAGGCATAAATTGTGCAAACTATGCTTATAAAACTATCTGTCTTTTGAACACCCGACGCCGACAGCAGCTGCGAATAACATGTGTATATTTTGCGCGGGCATGCGGTTTAAGGTCGTTTAGTTTCGGATTTATCCTCGATTTTTAATGTTTTTGTTTATGCTCGTTTGTGACGTTTGTGCTGAAATGTCTCGATAATTATTATGAGAACGTTCGAGAACGTGCTTGATTATGCTCCTAGCTGCTGCGAGTAACACACATGTACATTTTGCGTGGGCATGCGGTTTAGGTTCTGTTAGTTTCGGTTTTATTCTCGATTTTTAATGTTCTTGTTTATGCTCGTTTGTGCTGTATTATTCTGAAAGTTCTCGAGAATTATTATGAGAACGTTCGCGAACGGGCTTGATTATGCTCTCCAAGAGAACGTTCTTTTGATACGGTTTTATCATGCGCGAACGTTCGCGAACGTTCTCACCAGCATTTTCAGAACGTTCTTTCATTTACAACACTAATGTTTACTAATTATCTAATTCATATGAAGAAGTTAAACCCTTGCTGGTAGTGGCCTGAGGTAGCTCGGAGGTAGAGATGCCACCCGGAAAGCAGAAGGTCCTGAGTTCGATTCCCAGTCGTGGCGATAATTTTTTATATGGATTTGCATTCAAAATATAAATTTAATGAATCTATTATTAAAAAATAAGCTTACTATTATTTAAATATTTTTATATTTCCGTTTAAATACATTTACAGCGGTTCTAGACAAAAAGTGTATCTTGTTCTTAGGGTGCCTCGTTTCATAGATTTTTCTATTCATAAAATAAAATGCTACTTTTAACACTTATCTTTAGTATTCAATACTTCGTGTAAGAGCTTAATCACAATGACAGCTCATGTAATGTGTAACTTTGATTTTTTTCCAATATAAACACAATTTCTGCACTTAGGGGTATAAGAGGCTGTCTCCGAGAAATTGAAATAAATTTGCCTTGAATGGAAGCAGAAAAAATTGTGTTCTTCAATTTTCTTCAAACTTTCAAGGATGGTTCTTTAAGCCATAAAGTCCGTACTGACCGAATAAGACCAGTTCTATTAATAAGCTGGGTGTAGCAGTCCTGCTACAGCATTTGACCTTTACCGTGCGGTAAAGGTCAAGATGCTAACTTTGCGTAGAAACATAGTATACTTACATACTATAGCTCATTTTGACGGGCTCGGTGAGTAGAACAACTTTTGTCTTTTGCTGCATTTGAAGATTCCTTCTGTTCGCAAAGTTATGCCAAGAAAACTACTGAAAAATGGTACATCTTGGTGGTTTTAACAATTTTCTCATGGATTCAGAAAGTTTGCCACCATGTTTAGTCTTATTATTTTTATTTATGGTATATCGATACTCCTCGTGTCACATTGAAATTACATTGAATGGAAAATTATTCACCGTTTCGATTATAATAGTCTTCGAGTTTTTTTCATACGTTAGTATTTTTGTTGAGTTTTCTATTTTTGTCTTCGTGCTGTTTATTAGTAGTTAGTATAATTTTATTACTAACTTTGCTGTCGAAGTTGCGACCTACAGCATTTTAGGCGTCGAGATTTTAGAAATAATGTTCCTTACTTATTTACTAATATAGTATGTACTAATATTCCTTATTTTCAGTTTTTTTAACGACCTAATACAAATATTTCTGAGTTTTTTAAATTGAACATTGCTGAGAAATCCGCTGTTTAATTGTATAAATAGTTTCTCTATGTTGTACATATTTATCATTCCTCCTGTTATATCTATTTCCCTCTCCGAGTATGTCTGGAAATCAAGTATCTACAAATGCCATTGAACTTTTCAGGGAATGTTTGGATCAAGATCGTGCAAAGAGAAAGTTATTCTGAAAATGTATAATATGTCATGCTTAGCCTTAGGCTAAAGGTATAGTTGTCATTTATCAAAAAATAATTTCCACCACTAGTTACCATTATAACGTCGAAATTCACAACCCATTGTTTGTTTGATGGTCACTGTTTAAAACCAAGCTTCTCCGTAGTTTGGTTGTCACTGGTTTTCCCTTTCCTCGGTTTATCGTAAAGTCATACCTGCGCGGTTAAGTGCTCTCTCGATAGTGCCGTTGATAGAACAAAATGGCTGGTTTTGATACTGGTAGTTGAATGTGCGAGATATATTAGGAAATTGGTTTTAAATATTAATTCGCTTTAGCGGAATAAATCTCGCATTCAACATAATGATCGCTTGATTAGTTATATGCGATCAATCGTCAAATTAGACGGATTAAGTTCTGGTGCTAACCATTTTAGGTAAATTCTTTTCGTTAAAATCTCGTTGCGCTAAAATCTTACAAATGTCTTTTTATTTTAGGTAATATTATTTCCCTAGCCGTCACTTTCAGGGAATTGTATTGTAAAAGACCTTTCAGTTTATAGAAAGGTAAAAATCTTCAAATATTTAAAATTAATACAATATACAGGGTGATTTCTTTGTAGGTCTTTTTGTCGTTTGGGTTTTGTTGCTCGTTGTTCGTTTATTCTTGTTCCTGCCTCTCTGATCGTGGGTCCTTTAGAAGGTCCTTCCCCTTTGGGTCCGTACCTACATCAATACATGTACCGGGTCAGAACAAAACAACATATATCGAAGGGTGAAGCAAAAAACCCCTAAGCAAGGCTTTAATTAAAACAGCCGTGGGTCTTCGAATGGTGGGATGTTTTTGAAAATTTGTATGTATTCTGTGTCATTTTATTTATGTATATATTGTAATGATGTTCGTCGACTTACCAAAAAACATCGACCAAAATTTAAAAAAACCAAAAGTTGGGCGCCAGCTCACTCAGATTGAGCATGATTAACATGTTACAAATTTCAAAAAGTTAATTGAAATTGTTGATCTCAGGCCGTGTTATGAAAAGTTCTCGCATTCCTTCTTTCCTAAGAAAAATTAATAAATTACTTTTATGATTCAAATAACGATCAGACCTTACATTCTGTCTTATAACAAAAAAATAACTATTACGACTATCATAAAGCTGAGACTCTAAATTGTTGTCTTGTAGCTGAAAATTCTCTTGCACACACAAAACCAAAAAAAATAATGTTTCACCACACAATATTTTCCTACCTGGAGAAGCTCGCCGGAACATCAGCAGCTGAAAAGCTCATAGTCGATGCAGGACGCAGGATTACCAGGAAGCTGCCATCCAGAATGCCTTGGAGAAATATGGAACATGGACCCAGCTTACCGTTCTTGAAGATTTGTTGATTTATTTCTTTTATTTTATAGAGTAAGTCCTGTTTTGTTGTTTTGTTTACTAATCTTTTATTGCAGTATTGTATACGCAATTTATATCTAATGCTTTTTTATTTTTAATAAAATAAAAACACAATAACACTTTAGTATTTTTATTTCCCGCTATTCCAAACAAAAATATTATTTCCACATAAACAAATTACAAACATTAGGCTATAACTGTGATGAACGTTATTTTTACATTAATCTTTATTATTATTAATTTATTATATTTTTTTGTGAACTTTGCTGTTTACACTTTTGTTTTAAATATTTAAAATTACTATTGCGGTGAACTTTATTGTTTACACCTTTTATTCAAATATCTCGTAATACCACGGTGAACTTAACTGTTTACACCTCAAGCATCTCTAATCAAGTCCCCACATTTCAATTCTCTCCCAAAAACCTGACACATAAAGTGCCCTCTAGTAGAATTTTCAAAATTCTTCAAAATATTCACAATTCTTAATATACAGTCTAATGCAATATTTTTGATTTACAAAATTAAATATAAAATAACGTATTAAATTAATAATGACACAATTTATAAATGTTTAATTAGTCTGATTGTTTCCAATATAATAATTTGAAACTACAATTTCAAAATAATAAAAATTTGCGTACAATAAATCTCAAAACCATTAGCGTCTCATAAAATTGGGCTTAATCACAAAAAGAAAATTCATATTTCGTTCTTTCATAACGGAAACTCATTAATGATCACCTAACATCACGAAAATTGACCTTAGCCTAAAAAAAAATATTTTCCTTTTAAAATAAATACTTCCAAAGGGCAAAATCCACTACAATATATATATATATATATATATATATATATATATATTTATTTAATGTGTTTACAATTTATTCATGCATGTTAATTTTAAGAACAACACGAGATCTCGAGTAGTGGAATTGTTGTAGGGTAGTTTTAAGTACAACCAACTGTGATACAAATCACCATTCACCGTTTTTTTTTTATTAAACATTAAAATTGCATTTAAATTTAACATTTAAAATCTGCACAATAGTTACAATTAAAATAAAGCCCTACTTAGAAAGTTTACATTTCACTACGTGTGTTTTATTTATTTATTTGTATGATTTTATTATTGCTTTCCAGTTCGTCCTTTGTAAGTATATATGTACGGTACGACCAAAATTGTGGAAGTTGCCCATATTTTAGTAGAAGATCTATTTCTTCGTTTGTCTGATAAGCTTGAAGCTTTAGTAATAAGTATTGTTTTAAACGAAGTGGCGCTTGTTTTTTTTTATCTTTTATATCTTGTATTACCCCGCCCCTATCCGACTTATTGGGTTTAGCTGGCAAAAACTAAAGCAGTGTTATTTGGATCAAGCTGATACTTCCAGCACAGCTATATTTTGGGTAGGTTAGGTACGTATTTATATAAAAATAGCCTTTGTGTTTCTGTAGGTTATACCATATTATGACAAAACCTAAAAACAATAATGCATTTGTATTCCGTGGTGTAGCTCTTGTCGAGACGCTTCGAGTGACATATAACAATGCTTAGTTTGGAGTAATATTTGTTGAGATAGATAAAACAGAAGATTTTGTTGTACTTTTGCACCGTATATGTTGAACTAGCTCTTCCAGGCGCCCCGGACCCAATACATAAATGTAAGTGTATCTTAAGCGAAATTTATCGTAGATCCTGAAGATAAGCTTATAGTGGCAAACCTTCTGAATCCATGAGAAAATGATTAAAACCATCAAGATGTACCATTTTTCAGTAGTTTTCTTGGCATAACTTTGCGAACAGAAGGAATTTTCAAATGCACTTGCCTTTGCCAAAATGAACTATAGTATGTAAGTATGCTATGTTTCTACGCAAAGTTAGCATTTTGACCTTTACCGCCCTGCTACGCCCAGCTTAACAATTAAGTGGTGCCTTCTTCGGTCAGTATGGCCTGTATGGGTTAATCAATCATTCTCGAATGTTTGAAGAAAAGTGGAGAACACAAACTTTTTTCTGTTTCCAATTTTATGCAGTGTTTTGGAGGCAGCCTCTTAAAACGTTTATCTAAGATCAATGTCTATCAACTTACCAAATTTTAAGCAAATTTACATGGTACAGTTTACTGTACCAGTCTTACTTTATCGTTATAACTTCAAACAATAATGAATACGTTTTAAAAAAGTCTAGTTTTTGTAGAATAGGCTTAGTTTTTTTATGTAGTTCAACGCAAACTTCAATAATTGATTTTGATTTGGGTATCCGAGTGCATTTCACATGGTTTGAAGTGTACTATACTCTTGCACCCTACTGTAAAAATACTAAAGACTTGCAAGAAAATATGTTAATATTTTAAAACACGACCCATGAACTGCTGGCGCAAGAGGTTCATATAAATATTTCCCAAAGGCAAAATGAGAATACGAAAAATTTCCACCAATCTTAGAAATTTATTTTTGGAAAAACTTATTCCAGATGTATATTTTCATACAAACAAGCGTCGTATTCTGCGTCATAATTTTTATAACTTCATTACAAATCTGCTTCATAAAGCATGGCAAAGAAAGTTACTGACGTTGTTTATTCATAGATTTTCATAAACAACAGCACAATGATTCAACAGTCAAACTGATTAAAATGAAAAAATTGATTAAGTGATATTGTCTTTGACGTTATGCCTAATATTTCTGATAATTGGATAATGATGTGTATATGGATAAAAATGACTATATTTAGCTTCCTGGTGTGTGTTATTAATGCTTGGAAACCGACCCTGTGTCATTAGTTGACTAAAAAATGGGTTGCTACCGTTTGGAATCGTGAGTTAATGTGTTTGGTAAATTTGGAGCATCTAGATTTGGTAACAATTAACGATGTAAGTATCTCCAAATGTAACACAAGCAACCTGATACATTTTTTCAAAATTGGATATAAAGAGAAATCGGGAGTACTACCATATACCATTGATACGGGGTTGATTCAACTAGTCATTGTTGGTTAAAGTAGAAGTGGTGGAGAAGAGGTAATGAAGGAAGGAAAATGGAAAGATGTAGAATTCATAAGATTAAAAATACCATGAAGTATGAACAAAACTTAGAAAAACGGAACTTTATTAAAAAATTAATCGTCATGCCCTGATTGGCTAGAGTTTAATCAGACTTAATATTATGTTATCTTTTACATTATTACAGCTGTTATTATTATTACATTATCTTTTTATAAAACTGGTGATGCAATTAAAACCATTAATATGAAAGCATCATCCCCGTTATTTAGTGAAATCATTTTTTGTCGTTTCTTTGTTGTGGGCTACATTTTAATGAAGGGAGTTGAATGTAAATTCTAAAAAGCATTCAACGACCTCGTGATACAAACTAACGTTTTTGTATTGCATTTCACAAACCTGTTCATCCATCAAGACACATCTCCTTTTTATTTAATAACCAGAATAAGATTTAAAACATTTACAAGAGACTGAATCCGAAAAAGTATACATATTTAGAAAAAAAACAGGAAACCTTTCGCTTTCACCATGGAGAGCAACAAAAATAAAAACACGCAACAAAAATTTCACGTTAATCAATGAAACCGGCACCTGATTTTAATGGAACGTATTTATTATGTATACCTACCTACGTGTGAATGGTTGATGTCTGAAAACTTCCCGATTCGGGGTTGATTGGAAGGGAGACCCCCATCACAATTATTCGTTAATTACCTGGCGACTATAGAAAACTGCGTTTTTCACCTCTATCTTCATCAGACCATTCATTAAAATACCTGGTGTTATTTCCTAACAGAGGAGGCAATCAAGCATCAGTTTATTGGCGCCAGGTAACCTAAAGTCACGAGGCCTCGAGTTCTTTGACCTTGATTTTCATCAGTTTGAAAAGATCCGCGAGAACAGTTGGCGCTGCCGATGGTATGTAAGTAACATAAGCGCACACACACAGTAAACGGAGCAAAAAAGTATGGATTATTAATGAGTACTCACATAACATATCTAGTTCGAGTATCGGTCGCCTCAGGCAAGGTCAGTTGCTTGGCGCCAGCGAAGACAGCGATCCGTAAACCAGTGTTACACTACAGCAAAATAACTAGTAATAATAATAATGTCCAATGAAAACAGCGTGTTATAAAGTATTGTTACATAATAGCCCGCGGCGTAGATTATAACAACAAAAATCCCTTTCTTGAATGGATACCGTATTACAGAGAGGTAATTTTACAAAACGTAACACTTTTCATGTTGGCGACAAAAAAATTTAAACAAAAAATATAATTTATTACTTTTTACACTGTTCAGTAAGTATACTACAGCAAAATCTACTGAGGTGCACTAAATAAATAAAAATGTTTGATTTTCTACTAAGAAGGACCTAGTAGAGGAGAGCAATGACTTTTTAGTTTTGAATTTGTCTATTAAATGGAGTGGAACGGCTGTTCTTCCAACTTCTACCCTCCACCGTCTACTCTTCTCCATTTCTGCAACTCGCAACGGTAGACAATGACTAATTGGAACAACCCTGTATCCAGGATGCTGCCAGAACTCAAAAGGGCTATACGGCAATAACCTTTTGAAATTTCTAATTCTTCTCGCTTACTATTTGCATACTTAAAAATCTAAATTTTAAGGCTACTAATGAGTCTCTGGGGGCTTTCTAGCTTCAAAACTTCAACTTCTACGATTCACCCTCTACTCTTCTGCACTTCTCCAACGGTAATCAATGACTAATTGAACCAACGCCGTATCAAGGGTGCTACCAGAAGGACAATATGTCATTCTAAAACTGTTTAGTGTTTCTTGTCAAAACCTACATATAACATTCTTGCATTAATAATTTCTATAATTAAATTCATTCAAAACTAATACAATAAACCAGAAATATTCGACAGCTCAGAAAAGAAGCAAAAAATATTTTATATATACACCTACACCAAGCCAATGCAAGTAGCAAAAATAATTTTGATTAGTTTATTTCTCCTTGACAAAAATTTGTAAACAGAAATCAACATTGTAATTTATTCCAGTTAACATAATACAAAGAATTCATAATTACAACTATGATTATATAGTCCCAACTATTTATTATTAACTGTTGACTATAAGCTTGTCTAATTGAATATTTATAGGTACGTATTTATTTATTTACAAACACTGACATTGCATCTGTTATTGAAACGATCAGCTGATGCATTGAATGATCGCAGAAAATTATACACTATGGACTATTCCTTTTAAATTACGTTTGTGTTTACAGATTTACGTCATGTAGATAAAAAAAACAAACAAATATTATTTACCAACCGGCTTCTTAATTAAACGAAAAGTAATAAAAATTTTCCATATAATTACTGTCGCCGTTTTAATACAACCTAAATTGTTAATATCTTTAGGCATGTAAATAAATTAAATAATTATTGTAGATAGTTATATCATTATAAAGGCGTCAGTAGCGATGGAGGGCTCAACCTCGCAGTTCCAAAGATTTCGGAATGAACCCCATATGCAGTGTCGCGAAATGCGAACGTGCAAGATGTAGTACCCCTCGCGGGCATAATATAAAAGTTTAAACATAAACGACGTCCAAGTAAAAAATAGTTAGATATGTTACTCCCTTAAAAACATTTATTACCCATGCGGTTTTCAGGTAAAAGGGGCGGTTGTATGCGATCAACCTCTATAACTTTTTTTATAAGTCGCCCGATTTGGGGAAAAAGATGCAGAATTAAATTTGCCGACACTTTGCCGACCATGGACACTACGCCGTCCGCAAGCTGCGGACACTTTTCCGACCACGGATACTGACCTAGCCTAACCTAACTTAAGGTCATATTGTAGAAAGCATCACATATACGTATAATATTTGTGAAAACGATATCAAAATCAATCAACAGGTTAATTAGTAGAGACGTGCATTTTAGGTCACCTCGCTTGAAAAAACCCTTAATGAGCTCATCTTTTATAAGCACCGTCGCTACAAGTAATAGAACATATAGTTTACAAATACGAAAGCTGTTATATAAAACTTGCCACGCCACTGACAATTTCTTTAATTCACGTTGTTTATTTTACAAAGACCCCTTTTCACTTTATACTTTTGCGGAAAGGGTACTAGAAACCCACCATTTTTAAGCGCTCGCCTGCGTTACATTACACTATTGCAGATTAAAATGCTTCGCTCCGTTGACATAGTGGTTTTATGCTTTACTAAAATGCACGTCTCTATTAATTAGTTTTTGCTTCGGAACATTACGTTAACGCCCCAATATGAATTGTAACTATGAACGGCACTTCTTCTTCTATACATTTTACAGATTTTACGAATATGCAAACACGATTACTGTTTCATTACTGATTCAGCACGTATTCTTAATGACACACGATTTCAATTGTAACGTGCATTTGTCTCGTACCGCGTCTAAATTTAGAAATTTACAAATCGACTAGGTCACGTTGATTTGTACCCGACCATTTAGTAATGTTAGAGTACATATTACTAATTTTTTCCACGATTACACTGAAGCCCCAATAAAACAGCTCTGCTTAAATTATTGGGTGCTCTCTCTAGCTTCGCAGAACTTCTATTCAAGAAAAAGAAATCTTCTGCAGCGGTACCTGTGTTCGTGCTATACATTTCATATTTATTTTAAAATAATAAGATAATATTACATATGTTTTGTACAACTTACCTTGTTTAAGGTTTCCTTTTATGGTTTCATTCAGAAGGTTAGCGTACGTTGTTCCTACGTGCACGTTTTGTTCGGTCATGGTATTCTCGTAAATTTCTCAAAAACCCAAAGTAAATACAACAGCACGACCTTTATGTTTGATTCAATCACTATGGTCAAATCACGTATAAACCTGAATAAGAAACGTTCTTTCTTAAATCTGTTTTGGATGACATCTAGAATATCCTCCATATGGATTGGGAAAAATGAGCTTGGGGAATTATGAAGCGAAGTATTTGTAGCCTGTGCACTTAATGGAAACACCGAAGGTCAGGGTTGCCTTTTTATTTGATATTTCTTTCTCATTTTAGTCATAATTTTTTTCTTTTTTTCATATTTACATGAACTGGATATGGATATGGGTCATTTTATCTTCTTACGTTAGTTTATCTTCTTTCAAGGCTTGTATTAGTGGCTTTTTTTGTCGAAAATGTTGGGTTTTTTGAAGTTATTGTATTCATTACGTATGAAAAAATTAGAAATGGTTGCAAATCTTCTCCGTAACTGCAATTTCTGCAGATTCGCCTAAATATTAGTAGAATCGGCACTGCAGTAATTGTTGCTAAGATGTCCGAGGAGTATTTCACGATTTGATACCTCGTAGAATTAAGATTCATGAAAATTAAGAACAGCTGTGTGGGACAGTGACGTAATAAACTTTACGTGCTTCGATTTTGTTTTGAAAAAATGTCAGTGCAGGCAGTTGTTTTGAGTAAACCTATATAAGTTGGAGCCAAATTTAACAACAAAGGCAGTCGACAAAACGTTTCTGGCAAATCTATGCCCGACTCCGGATAATAAATCTGTAAATCAAAGTGAGGTTAGATGTTTTGACCATATGATTGATGTGTCAACTTCAAATATAACAAGTTTGATTTAAGTTAAAGTGTTTACCTGAACATCTTTTTAAAAAGTTTAAAGAAGATTTTATTATTGTTCCACAATTATTTGAAGTGAACGAGATTATTTAAATAAATTCTGGGAGAATTTATTTTTCTTCATCGATTTACGTATTGACGTTTTAAAAACAAGAAATCAGCTGATAAATATTACTGCAGTGATACCATTTGAGGATTATTAATAAAGGAAATTATTTTTATAATATACCAGGTTGGTCGTAATAAAAGGGTTCTTTAATTTGATTGACAATATTAAATTTATAAAGTTTTTCCTTAATAATTTCAAATTTATTTTGTTTAATCTTAAAGGTTCTTTTAAGAACTCAGTTTCTTTCAGAAATAAAACAATTCAATTTCTTTTATTTCAATATATTTTTTATCAAGATAAGCATTTTTAATTTGTAAACAATTTTGATTTGTGTTGGTTTGTTCAAGTGAATGACTGTAATAGCCCTATGTCAGGCTATTACGACTTTTAACTACATTTGAGCAAGCTTGGGAATCAAATTTTCCCATTGGTCTTATTGTACAAATTTGAACAAATTTTCTTTTTATTTCTTTCTTTTTAACATTTCTAATTATTCTTCTTCTAAATTAAATAGAGTTTATGTGTTTTTAAAAGTACTTATGTGTTTAATTGATGCACATACAAGCATCCAGTTTTCTTTCTTTTTGAATTTAGAGTTTAGCAGTGGTTGTCCAGTTTGCAGGAGCCCTAGTGTTTGCAGTATAAGTTTTTCTCCTTTTTCAGGCATAAGAGTTAACAAGAGTCTCATAATTCAAACAATTTATGGTCTATTGAATAACCCTGAGCTGGCTGATTGGAATAAAGAAAAATATCTGGGGTGTATTTCTAATTTAATCCACCGTATATAATTTATGTTTTATTTGGAACGGTGGGGCATATTATAATATTTATTTAATATTCAAATATCAGCGCAACGTATTAGCATTAATCAAATACAATGTGTGGTTAGAAGACACCGTTCAAAATATGTAGATTGTTGTGATAGACCGAAGTAAAAACAATTACGTAAATAGTTAATTAGAATTTATTATGTTCTTGTGTTTCGTAGTAGTGAATCACTATAGTAGTCCCCAAGTGTATCCTAAGTTGTTGAAGTTTAACACTCAAAGCCACCAGCTTTCCAGCAATTTCTGAGATTTTAAAACTACGTACGTTGCTTTGAGTATATAAGACACTATAAGAAGAGATCAAGGACTGAACATATAGATACAACCGAAACAGCTACGAAGTATCAACATACAATACTCAAATGTTAATTAAATTTAATAAAAATACATACTTTTAAAAGAAAATGATGTGAAACACGGTTATGTTATAGTATAATAACAACCAGTAGGTGCTCTTTCGCAAATATTGAAAGCCGCTGTATGTAAATTTGTTGTATTATTGGGCTGTTGAAACAACAGTTATGCTGATATTCCCTTCGCGTTATTACCAGCATGCAAGACGATGACGATCGGCAAGCCTCGGCGAACTGATCGTGGTGTGTCATTGTTGTGTGCGATAATCGAAGCTGTCTTAACAACTTTAAAATGCCGACAATCGAGTGGGTATGCTGTATAATTTTTCGCTGTGCTTATGTCAGTATATCTACAATACAACGTTCTTTTTCTCTTGGTGAAGAGGATTAGTAGCACTTCTTGCTTACGTCTATATCTGAAAAACGTCTCTCTAAAACTGAAATTGTAAATGATTCTGTGATTTGAAATTCTGAAACTATTAAACTCTGAAAGGAAAGTTCTGAGAACACAATGAGATATTTAGATAAATGTCAAACGAGAGTTTGATCTTTTAAATTAAGCATTACAAACATAACTTTGACAATCTGAAACAATGAAAATCTTTGAAAATTGATACTTTTAAATCTGAACTATTAGCAGTCTAAAACCCTTTGAAACATCTGTAACTTATAAGTGTTGATATTTGAAAGTAAAAGAACGAAAATGTTAGTAGGTTCTTCTACTATTGTTAGAAGCATGCATAGAACTAATAAACACAATCCAGAACACTTTCAAAACATTGTGATCAAAATCTTGGAACTCTACAATTAACGCTGCGATTCGAAATTCTAGAAGTTTTCTATTTCTGCTACTGTTCTTAGCAGGCTTACAGTCATAAAGTAGCCTGAAAGTGAAGTAAAATAAACTTCTAAGATGTAGTTAGGTGCTTATAAAGTGTACCATTTATTTGAGACTTTTAGTTGCTTTTGTAGTTAACATACTCGGTTATAGGATCTTAAAAATTTGACTGTCTCTGACGTCAAGAAAATGAAACGAAAACTTGGTGAAGAAGCCTGTTCTCTAATTCTTTTTACCCATGCACTGTTAGAATGTGATGAAAGTGAACGTCAAAATCCTTTGGATAAGGGAAATTGTCACAGTCGAAATGTTTGAATAGTGATATTTTGAAGAAACAAGTAACAACCTACCAATACTCCAATATAAAATTTCCAAGCCAATTTTAATCGATGAAAATATCAACCTTAAAAATGTTTAAAAATCTTTCAAATTCTGAATCTCTGAGGATTGCCAATAGCTGAAACGTTCTGTATTTGTAACTACGAAAAATGACCTCTCAGATGTTGAAATTTCGCGATTTAGAGATAACAAACTTAAAATTAGGAAATTAAAAGTTAAAAGTTTCTGAAACATTCATAATGAGCAAAGGAACTGTGAAAATCTGAAATTGTGAAGGCATGATCATTTGAAACTGATACTGTTGAGTTTTTAGTAGAGGCACTTTGGAGTTGGAATTTAAATCTCGAAGTCATGCAATTTGAAATCATCTAAAGCAGAAGCCGTGAAAGATTAAAATTCAGTAGGTTTTAGTATTTTTAAAGCTTGAAATTTCAAAATTCAGAAACAGTAGAATCTTAAATCATTGAAGATCGTTAGAAACAAAAATTTAAAATTGGAATTTACATATATTTGTACTACAAAACAAGTACATATAAATTCAAGTCTGAGTATATTTACTGAATAGTAGAAAATAAACACATTCAAATAGTTAATGATGACTATGAATTAAATAGTGACAGATTAAAAAATGTCATGAAAAATAATTTCCGCTTGAATCCTTTTCTGATATAAACATTATTAATTTGTAGATCTGATAAGTAAAAGGAAGCAGAAATAAAAGATTATTTTAAAATATTTAGTTGCGGTACTTGATACGTGCTTACAAAAACACAATAAATTGATATTGTCATACACGTCTTGATTTAATGTTGCTACTAGATAAGATCTATAAGGACATTTAGCATGAAATCCTTGCTGCGTACTACTAGTTAAATTTTAATGATTGGCTGTTAATAAAATTATAAGTTGAATGGAAGTGATGCCACTTAAATGACCTAAAATAAAGATTTTAAGGTTACAAAAACAAAGGACCAATTTGGTAATTATTTTTATACTTTTTTAATCATTAATTATTATCTCGTCCTTCAATTAACTAGTTTTTTCTAAGTAATTTATTTCTAGATGTAATTATTTCGTTTTGCCATAGCTAATTTGCTAAATTTTTGCCTTAGTAATTAATTTTTTCATTACTATATATTTATTTGCTTTTCGGAATGTTGCATATTTTAAAGATCAAAAGGTCTCTTGACTCACTTCTTTGCAGCATCTTTATTTACTTTTTTTTAGATTTATCATATATTTCTCAATTTTAGAAGCTAGGAACTAAAATGTCAGATTAACAGCTAGAAAGAATATAATTAGGTAATAAATGTCTAAACAAACCTATAAAATCTTACGATTATCAGGGTCGGCTTAAATTGGTAACAGGCGTAAATTGGACAGATCGCATCAGAAAAAGCTGCAGAACAATTTCGCTATTCTAATTTTCTTAGAGATGTTTTATATCTATATGCCCTTTGAAAATATTTATTTTTGATTTGTCGTCTTTGACACACGTTACAAATAATACACATTTCCCTACCTTACCAACCCATTTGAAATGGCACAAAATAATTAACAAATACAAAACTAATCTAACCAGTTAACAAACCTCATAAATAGTTCACAAACCTCATCTAATTAAATTTAAATGAACATCGCCAATAACCTCGCCAAATTAAATTTAAATGAACATCGCCAACATGAAGCTAACATCGCTTTCAACAAGATGAAGTTTGTCTAACTCCAACTTATACACAAATCTAACCTAACTAGTTCACAAACCTCATCTAATTAAATTTAAATGAACATCGCCAATATCAAACAAACATCGCTTTAAACAAGATGATATATGTCCAAACCTAACTGATACATTACCAAACACAAAGCGAACCTAACTAGTTAACAAACCTCATCTAATTAAATTTTCATGAACATCGCCAACGTTAAACCAACATCGCTTTCAATAAGATGAAGTTTGTCTAAGCCCAACTTATACATTACCAAATATAAAGCTATCCTAATTAGTTACAAGCTACAGCTACACCTAATTAGATTTAAATGAACATCGCCAACAGTAAACCAACACACTTTTAACAAGATGAAATTAATCTAAGACCAACTTATACATTACGAAATACAAATTTAATGTTGGTGATGTTCATTTAAATTTAATTAGGTGATGTTTGTTAACTAGTTAGGTTAGCTTTGTAACTGATAATGTATTAGACAAATTTCATATTGTTAAAAGCGATATTGGTTTAATGTTGACGATGTTCAATTAAATTTAACTGGGTGAGGTTTATTAACTAGTATGGTGAGGTTGAGAGGAACCTTATTTTATTAAAGGCGATGTTGGTTTAATGTCGGCGATGTTCATTTAAATTTAACTAGGTGAGGTTCATTAACTAGTAAGGTGAGGTTGAGAGGTATCTTATTTTATTAAAAGCGATGTTGGTTTAATACTGACTATGTTCGTTTAAATTTAATTAGGTGAAGTTTGTTAACTTACGGCAAATCTTCGAATTACGGTTCATCTGGATCAGTTGTTTCTCCAAACGATACTTACCTCACCGCACACAGGATTTCTTCAGAAACATTTTGACGACATGCGAAATAAACTACCTAACTATCTCTCAGCACTCGACCATAGTTGAATGCTGTAGTGGCAAAACTATGTTCCAATTATGTACTAAACCATAAGCAGTCTTATCTGGAATCACAGGTTTTTCAAGCGATCTCCCTTCTTCAAAACCAAGAATGCCAGTTACAGCAACACCTATTTTCCCCTTGTCACCAGCAATGATTTGTTTCTTATTAATGGAGAACACAGTGCAATGGTAAAACAAACTGTTAAACCTTAACGCCTCAACCTGTTCAGCAGTTCAAATTCTTGGTTATTATCAAGCAATTCTAGGAGATGTTCCTTTTCAGATTATTCTGGGCCATCGGTGCAAATGGGAATATCAAGGATCCAACTTCATTACCGCCAATACCACCATAAATATCATCAGTTTTAGTAACTAAATATTGGGTTTTCTATAGCCCTGTAGCCCTATAAAATATTTACTTTGTTTTGCCCAATACCGCAAATAACAATCTTTAGCCTTACGCAAACCGACAAATTTTTTTTCGCGAATACAAAAACGGCAGTCTCTAAGCTGCGCTTGGATCACAGCAAATGTGACAAACTCTTTTTGGTTATAAAAATTGCATCTGCAGTCGGTGACGCATTGTTTTGCTTTGTCGCATGTGCACTGCCGGTCGGATTCCAGTGCCTTCATGAACATCGTATGCATGGGCCAATTGGGCCGCCATATCCCAGGCCTCCATTATAAATAGTCCTCCAAAAAACAATTTATTTGGTAATAATAAAAAATATTGCTAAGTCTTAGTTTGTTTTTAAAAAATAATTAGTAATAAATAATATTCTACATACCTACATAATAATTATAGAATATACAGTTCGAAATAGTTAATTACCGAGCAAAAGTCTGCGTCATTCTGATTAAAAATTGAGCGCAATAGGTCGGGCGGCATCTCGAAGTGATATACTCGTAGGTATCGAACCGTGCAAGCTTCACTTCGTGCTACAATGCTGGTGGAGTCTTATGAACGGACAGGGGTCACATTGTTGCTAC
The DNA here is from genome assembly GCA_929113105.1 of Agrypnus murinus. Taxonomy (NCBI): domain Eukaryota; kingdom Metazoa; phylum Arthropoda; class Insecta; order Coleoptera; family Elateridae; genus Agrypnus; species Agrypnus murinus. Next base: position 35,134,231 of record OV816025.1, on the reverse strand, counting down.
TGGACAAGACCGAGCATGTCCGTGAAAACATTCAATGGGAATAGGTCGGGTGCCTTTTCAAAGTCTGACGCCCGACCACATGTAGTCTAGAGCAGCGTTCCGCAACCTTTTTTTTCTAGCAACCCAAAAATATCAATAAAATTATAAGTCGACCTATATGAGAGAGGGGGGGTTACAGGACCTTATAACATATATTTTTAACATCAACCTAATGATATAATAAAAATATAATACTTATGCTACCCATTTTTAAATTTTCGCGACCCTATAGTTGCGGTCCGCTGGTCTATAGCTCATTACGTCCCGCAAGTACTTACGTACAAAGCGGTGTAGCGGAGCCCGAATGACTCACGGTCCCTCTACAAGTTAAACAAGGCCCTGTCGATTTCGTCTGTGCCACTCTCTGAACAGTACGTGAACCACAGCAAGTGCAACGTAAAAAACACTTATCTGTTTATAAAAACTGTCGTCGGTATCATTTTGTTGTTTTAGTTTAAGTCCTGCTGATGCTCAAACAAATTTTGTTGATTCAAACTTGCACATGGGTGCATAGTACCCCAGTGGCGGTCCTCCAAATTATACAGAAATGCACGCTTCAGTTAGCATCGATATCGAGAAGACACCCAGAAGCCGTAGAGCCGGGCCTGATCACTTATTTTCTAGTAATTAAATAAATTACGTAATACCAGTGATACTCCAAAAAATTTTACAAGGTCCTAAAAAAGGTAAATATTATAGTTGCAATAAAATAGTTAACAAACACCTACTAAACTTCCTGGAAAATTACTGCAGACAACTAGACGACTTCCTGGTTATTTATTCAAGTTAAATAGCACCTTATGAATTAGACGTATTTAGTTGTTAATTTAATTTAACAGCATATACACATTCTCTGTAAATATAAATTAACTTTTCAGCCAAAGAAAAGCTGAAACTTAGTTTGAAAACTTTTATAAAATTAATAAAATCATGAAATAAGTATAGCGATAAATAATTTCAAAAACGCGAATTATGTGAGAGGTAGTTTGCGGAGAGAGAGAGAGAGAGAGAGAGAGAGAGAGAGAGAGAGAGAGAGAGAGAGAGAGAGAGAGAGAGAGAGAGCAATTTTAATCACGTCTGGTACCATTATGGATTATTACGGCCATATTAACCTGAAGTATTTTAAATTAGAATTGCTCTATATTAATTATAAGAAGTACGTGGTAGAATTCGTAATTTACAAACCACAAGGACTAATATCCAACTCTCATTCTTCCTTTCTCCTCTTCATAAAATCCTTTAATTTCGGCAAGTCACTGCATCACTATCACTCCATAATTAACATTTCTTTGTTGCAAAACTTATTTTTTATACTAACATCTAGATAAAGAATTTAATTTCCTCTTGAAAATGTAAACATTCTTGTTTTTCAGCTTCATTTAATTTTCTACACAATTCATGAATGCAATAAACAATGGAGAATTTTCAAGTAATCAATTATACTATAGAAAGCAATTAATCTTCTGCAACATGTGCTAAGAGCAATTTATTCGTGAAATGTCAAAAAGATAAAGAAAATATCCGATTGCTAATAAGAGGAAAACTAGAGCTTTTCTATTCCAACTTTGATGATCACCAATCATAAATATTATCTATTAGATTAAATAGCAATAAATAATTAGGAAGAGTCGACATTTTATTACTTTATTACTACTCCTATGTATCTCTCTTGGACTCCGATCACTACAGTATCAACGCCAAAGGCATAACATTTGTGAGGTAATGTATTCACTGATTCCTGAAATAAAAAAAAAAGTATCCTTAGATTCTTTGGAACATTCGCAATGTTTCCATTGATTCCACTGATGCCAATTAAGTATTTTACACTGATTCAATTGCTTCCAATCTTATTCTGCGGACTGTTCGAATTCTTTCTAAAGCTTTTGAATTTCATTAATTCTGTAAAATTGTATATATATAAGGAAATTACATGAGCACAGTTGTAATTTTTTAATTTTGTAGCTGTGTCAAGTGAAACAGAAGAAACCGCAGAAATTACAACCCAAATTATTTAATTGTAAGAGTAAACTTTTTCCGAAATAAGCAAATCGCCTGTCTCCGTCATATCAACATTTAGGTAAAATTTAGCTGGATGGTAGGTCCATATGGAATTAAGATGGTTGACTTGAAAGTTATCAACTTATGTTAGTATATATCTACTCGACATCAGGTACAAGGTGTGAACCCTTGACAAATTTCAGGATTCAACCTTTCACAATCCCTTCAGTACAGTTCAGAGGTCGCCACGAAAACCTAAAATCTGGATTGCCTTACCTGGGGCTACTTAAATGGGGCCAATAAACTCACCATGTCAAATGTCACCATGATTTGACATGGATTGATCCACAAATAGATAATCTTTCTCGTAATTTAACGAGTTGGGGATCGTTTATGCAGTTGTTCAACTTAATAAAGTTTAGTTCAATTTTAATGTTATAAAGCATCTAGAACAGACAACATATGTTGTATCGAAAGTCTATGCGAATGTATAGCAACTTACCTGTTGAAATATAGTTGTAACATAAAATTCATGGTAACGAGATATGTTTATTTTGCAAGCTTATTGAATTTGAATTGAGAGCGCGATTGTGGCTCGGTTAGTTACGTGCGGGTCTACCGACCAAGAGATCCGGGTTCGAATCCCGTCCCATATATCACCGGATTTTTAAAAATCGCATCTCCCTCGGAAGGCAATGGCAAACCACCGAGGTATACTTTGCCCAGGAAATTTCCTTGAAATTAATAAAAAATCAAAGTACTATGTACTTGAGGTGGTTCGGAGTCCACCTTAAGCTGTAGGTCCCCTATACTTGTAATCACATCACTGAACACGCACAACACAAGTACGCCAAATATGACTGTTGCCGAAATCCACCGGCAAGTCACCGAGAATTTGAAACGCCACGGTGAACTCAGAAAGAAACAACAGAAATCGAATTACACCAGATTCCAAATTGGTGATTGGGTACTCCTAAGAACAAATCCTGTGTCGAATACTGAAGCAAAACAGTACGCGAGATTTCTACCCGCTTTACCAAGGGCCATATATAATACAAGCTACGCCGCACCCGAACACTTACCGCATAATAGATTCACAAAGTCAGGAGATAAAAGGGGTCTACAACGCAACCAACCTAAAGTTATACCATCGCCGAACTCTGATCTAGCAACAGGGTTTGTGACCAAGACAATAACTCACCAGTTTACCAACCAACGAAAAATCGCCATAACATCGTGAGGCATGTTACTTCCGAACCTTTCGGGCAAATACTCGATCACCTATTCAGGGTTACCATCCTCGGGTCCAGAGTCACACCGTGGAAGAAAATAAGAAGACCATGCATCCACCAAGGGCCAAGCGGGCATCACCATTGCTGCAAATTGCCTCCTCACTACTTTGGAGTGTTTCCTGCTGAACCAAGGGTCCATCAGAAAACAAGGGGCGTATGTAGTAAGTCGGAAATTTGCATTTTTCTAAAAATTATATTATCTTTCAGAAATCGAGGGGCGTAACTAAAATCGCGCAATCAGTCTTAAATATTATTATTTCTTTTCTACATCGACAGCCGATTTCCGGGGACATCGTGTTATGTGATACCGTGTAGCAGTTTTCCAGGGGTCGGACTAAACGCGAAGAATTATGTGGCAGCGGGTCCGAGAATTTGGTGCAGGCCTCTTCGAAAGTCTGGTCGGGACTTGAGTCTCACGTAATTTTGGGAAATGCCTGATTCGACACGGTACACGTGTGTTTTACATATGGGCCTTTCTAAAAACAAAGGAATGGCCGAACTTACATATCAATTGCGCAGTTAACAAACCAAACTTGACTATAAGTAAATAATTGAAAAACGAAAATAGAGACTAATTTCAGATAGTGTTCATTCTATGTTATGAATCTTCAAAAGGGAATTAGAAATTGTAATAGCAGAAGTCAATAATTTAATTTTGAAGTGTCATTATTAAATGTCTCGTTTCAAAGAACATGAGTAATGTTGTAAAAAATCATTTCGTAATTTTAAATTACCATTTTGTACATGTTTGTATTTTGTTTAAATGATTGATTACGATTGTTATTAAAGAAAGATGCCGCGTTTCAGCCACTAAATAGACCGTCAACCCCCTCTAGACAAGGCCGGGAGAAAAAAAACTGACTTAACTTAAGCTAGTTGCGAAAAAAAAGGGTAATTTCGGAAAGTCATTGTTCAAATAAGGGCCACAGAGTCAATTTAACGACCTCTCAAGAGTTTTCTCGAAACACAATTTAGTTAAACACTTAAAACCGAAAACAAATTGGTATTCAAACAAAAGACAATTTAGATACCAATTCCGTTTTTCTTAAATAACAATCATATAATTTTGACTAATCATATTTTAATGAAACACACCAATCCATATTCCAAATTCGTTTAAAGTTCAAATAGATTTCTTTAAAGTTAATACTTTCAGAAGCAATCGCAAATTTGGGATAATGATAGGAGAAGAGACTTTGGTCATTAACGCCTAAACAAAATGGTTCAGTTTTGTTAACAACAGACTAAAGTGTCAACCACCCAAAACAAAAAGGTTATAAAAGACCCTTCGCTACGGGAAGTCAAGGAGTCGCTTTTGACTAATGAATCGATGCGGATATCTTTCGAGATTTTTTTCATCTGTTCATTTACGAAAAATCTTAATTAATTTAATAATAATAATTTAATTTAATTTTCAGTCAAAGTTTATTTTAGGGAAGTTTTTTTTTCGGAAAGTTGTAAGTTATTTGAGCTAAATTTCGCGTGTGTTAGGGGTTTTAAATTCGAGTTAGGAAAACTATTAAGTAACAAAATTACTTAAGCTTATCGGGTAGTTTTATTAGTAACGTGATCGTTTAGTGAAAAATTAAAGTTAGTGCAGTTCCGTTAAGTTAAGTTAAATATTAGTTAGGTCATTACAGTGAATTAGTGAAAAATATTTTGAACGCCGAAGCTACACCAGCAGCGTAAACCAAATTTTGGATTAACCATCACCGCGAGACCAATCTGGTTACCGACGAAACGTGAGTCAATTCTAAATCATAAATCTATTTACCTTGTGATAACCAAAGATCTTGAAAGTTAAGACTGGTCCGAAGGAGTATGACTGTTTCAAATTACTGTTTTTTTATTTGATTTGCAAGTCAATGTCCAGTCACTCAGTATTAAAGATCATTCTGTAAAAGGATGTAACTGGAATTCTATAATTTATTGTTTTGATTTACCATCAGTACAACCATTTAGTACCAAATCTCAACGAGAGTGACTAGAACAATTTTGAGAACTAAGCATCTCTGAAATTCTGCTACCTACAATCTCCAACTACACCATCTAGCCTTTTAACCCTTTCGGTTATTCCTTTCTTGATTAGATCGTTAATTAGACCGACTTTCCTAATGCGGGAAAGCTGTTTTTCGGGTGACCTTTCAGCAGCCCTCTCTGATCATACACTTTACACACACGTACACCTGTAAGTTCCAACTAAGTAAAACCAAAACAAAACAAAAATTTACTAATTGGAACCAACGTGGGATTTATATTATGTACAATTATTACAAATTACATTGATCGGAAGAAACAGGTAGTCTAAGCGTGTGAAAACCCACCTTAGCTATCCGGGTTTGCGAATTGTCACATCGCGCATCATTTAGATTATAAAATATTTTACCAAGTTTCCTCAAAAGTACGATAGTGCTGTGATTTTACTTGGAGCCCGGCACTCATCCGTTCAAATCTAGTTTTCATATAGGAAACCTCAAAATTTATTTACATTTGAGTTGGACTAACTTAACTGGCATGTAAACATTATTAACCTTAACATTTTATTTTGATTTGAATGTAAATTCTCTTGTTTCGGCTTTTGGTTCAGCAATCCTGGCTTAAGAGTAAAATTGTAATACGACACGAACTTTTCCTAGTTTACCTATCCTTCCACCAAACTCAACATCTCTGACAAATTTCCAACAAGTTTCAATCAATTAAGTATTAAATCAAAAACAGAAGTTTATATCACAGGAATCAGTGAATACATTACCTCACAAATGTTATGCCTTTGGAGTTGATACATACTAACATAAGTTGATAACTTCCATATCAACTATTTTAAAAAGAAGTTTAGATTGCTAAAATCCTAAAGGAGAGGTGTAACGAAGATTGAAAATGAAAGACCATTATTTATTTATTTATTTATTTATTAGTTGGGCTTTTGTATAAGAATTGCGATGGGATCATCTCTATATTTTTATTGTGCCCACGACATCAATGTCTCTACAAGAGACACTTAAAATATAACATATTATATATCATTCAAAAGATATTATGTACTTTTAAATACTCTTCAACGGTACATAACTCGTCGGCAGAGTTTTTTTTTTGTCTTTCAGGATCGAGGGATAGATAGTTTCCATTTTGTGGAGAAACGATTTCACCACAGAAGTTTTTAAATCAAAAATTTTGTCTATTACTGTGAACTTAAAAGTTTCCCTTAGCAAGTATTAGAATTGCAATATTTTACTTTGAGGATTCTTGATCCCACAGAATGTCAATTTTTGTTTAACGTGGTCGACATGTGTTAAGCTTATGACCGCGCCCTCCTATGGGGTCAACAAATTGAGATACGCTCATTTACTTGTGTGAGTTCTACTAGTTTACACAGGTGGAATCGAGGTTGCCTATCCACCCTCTATTCACACCCCAGGCCAGTGCCGGAACTACTAACGTGCTCACCCGTCCGGGTCCATCTCCGAAAGAGTACCTTCAACACCAGTCCAGCAAGCGGACTTTCAGTGCCCGGCCGAGTCCAACCTCAATGTGGCTGAGACTTTGTGATAGATCTGCCGAGGGTATCGTAGAATTTTGCCATCTTTGCCTACCATAATCAAGGCTCCGTGCACTCCGTCCAATTCTACCTGAAAGTAGTGACTCGTCATTAGTAGATATACTGCAACAGTTCTAGCCCAAAATCCCATGTTATTTCTTATGGTGGTCCAAGATAGAATTTTTGGTCAATTTCAAGGTCATTCGCGGTCTAGCGCGTGACCTCACCGCGTCATTATACTTCTACGCTCACATCTGACTAACCATGTGATCATAATATTCAAGCGCGAATTAAATGCGCGAATTAAATGCGCTATTTAAATGCGCGAATTAAATTAATTGATCTAATTAAATTAATTCACGGTATCATTTACATATCTTCTTTCTCATTTACATATATAATTTCTCATATGCATGCGCGAACATATCTGCCATTTTGTATCTGTCATTTTCAATTTGTCATCTAGGATTTCCCGCCCTTAGATTTAAATTTTTAGTACTACTACTGCCATCTATCGGTGACGTCATATGATCGGTATAGTAGATTTCTATACGCCTGTAGATAGGCAACCCGCTATACTTTTTTTTTTACAAAACCAATGGAGCCAACAGGGTTTGAACCGGGGACCGCTCGAATGGTAGCCAGCCAATGCATCCACTACACCAACGAGGTAATCTATTAAAGCACTATAAACTGGTTATAAAAAAAATTGTTGACTAGCGACCACGTACTCATAATATAATACAATTAATTTTAGGTATAAATCTAAACGTGATACATTATTATTACTAAATTAATTTATTAAAATAAAAATAACTCAGAACTAAATTATTAATATCAAGAAATTTATTTAAAAAAAACATTTCAATTCTAAACGTGTACAGGAGTTATTTATAAAAATGCTTTCACGTATATTTGATTAAATCCAATTTATTTAAAAATAATTCCCGGAAAATATTTATAAATATTGTACATTAATAATATTAAATCTTTAGGATTCCAAAATTATAAGCCAATTATGATTATTATCATGAGTCATTGAGATGAGACAATTATTAACCTTATATGAGCCAATCGTGAAGAAACTCAAGAAATTTTTCTTGATACATCTTAAATATAACAATTTGAAAACTATATACAGATATTATTACTACATGAGCCCCGTAACATCAGTCGATCCGCGGCTTTTTATATCAATACAAACTAATTAGTCGTGTTGTTTTCAACATTCTTTAACACTACTTTCAACCATAAATAAACAAACGTTCTTACGAATGACTGAAAGGAATTTAAATATTATAAATAATTTGTTAAGAGATCAAAGCTACTGTCATAGTTATAAGTTTAAGCGATAACAAAATGTCCATAGCTTAACCCCGAGACCACGGAGCTTGTCTTTTAAATTACTGCATACGAGTTATTTCTAAAAATGCTTTCACGTATATTTGATTAAATCCAATTTATTTAAAAATAATTCCCGGAAAATATTTATAAATATTGTACATTAATAATATTAAATCTTTAGGATTCAAAAATTATAAGCCAATTATGATTATTATCATGAGTCATTAAATGAGATCGGTAAGGTAAAAACATGACGTCTTGTTTGTAAACGATGATTTCACCATTGCTAATGAATTTCCAATTAGCGGGTGTAGAAAGTTAAAATTCAAACATGAAAAACTATTGGTTTAATCGAAATATTTTAAAAGTTGCCGACGGCTAATTATTATTTAATAGCAACCGTAAATTTCTGAGTAAATCTGTTTGGATATTTCCTGAAGCCTAAATCAATTTTGTTTGTATTAAAATCTAGAAATTTCAGAAAAACGGTTTTAAAATAAATTGTATATAGTTATACATTGTGAAATAAAAAAATGCAAGAATAAATACGTACACGGATTAAACTAAACTATATATTAAGAAATATTAATTACGGCTTTTATAGCATCTTACAGGAAAAAGATTACAGTCAATCAAGATCACAACACATATCATTAACAAGATATCGTAAATAAATATATTATATATTGAAGGTAAAGACATGAGTATATCCATCGTTTGACTAATGTCTATTTATTAAAACAAATAAGTTATGAAATGAAGCAGGGAGTCTATCCAATGAACATTGCCTAATACTTTTATGATTTTTCTAGCCTATAGATCAGCAGTTAGAAACACGGGCCTGCTAAATGCCTGCAATTCACCTACCCTATCAATATGTTGTACAATTTTAGATATGTAATGTATACGTTTTGTTTCTTACTTAAGTCTATTTTGTTTGTATGTTTGTAATATTTAGACATTTACGAAAATTAAATCAAGCTGAACAGCAGATTACTATTTTAAATTTAATAGATCATACGAATTATCTTACCCTGTTCTGAATGACTGCTTTGTATATCATGATGTGATATCATACAATTATATTCTAGTAAGAATTGTAATAAAGTCACTGCTATAAATAACAACATTCTTTATCACGATCATCTATCATTATCATAATCATCTAATGTCATGCAGAGTCAGCAGCTAGCTCCTAAGTTCGTATATGCGAGAATCGGTATTATATAACACACACATCAGTCTACATTCATTGCTCTAATATTGATAGGAACTTTCTAGAATCTATAAAGTTGTACTACATATATTCAACTAATTTGAATATACGATAACTGATACTCATTATACTTCTATGCATACAATCGAGGTATCAGTACACTCCAACCGCGTGATCAAGATTGTAGTATTCAAATCAAGCATCACTAAACGTATACTTCATATATGAAATCATAAAACTCGAGTCTAACTACTGACGAGGTGAAAGAATAGTTGCAATCGGTTTATGCCCATACCAGGCTCCCTATGATTATTATAAATGTCTTAACAGAATAAAAAAGGGTGAAATGAATATAACTTATAGGATTTATTATTTTTATGTTAAACATATACGGTAGCAGGATCTAGATCGATGTATACAAATTCATATATGACAGAAATGTTATGTATCTCAATACATACCTAAAACGTATTCTTCGTATATTCAGTAAGAGCTACCCATTTTTTCTAGACATTCGAATTTTGAACAGCTTAATAATATGTTTTCTCATTTAATCATAATTAGGTTGACTTTATATAGCATTTTTCAGGAAAACCTTCTTCAGAAAAACCCTAGTGATTATTTAATTTACATAAAAAAAAAAAAATTTAAAACATTTGATTACACAATAATCCCATTTTCGATACCTTCGAAATATAAGTCTATAACATATGTTTAGGTCTTTATAACTTTCAAACACAGGGTAGTTACCTCTTGCAAAATTTACAGTTATGAGAACCCTGAAAACTTAACCTGGAGAAATAAATCAGATAAATATTTTACTTTTATTGAAACGATAAATTTGCATACTAATATATGAAAATAATATAATGTATAATGCCTGATAAATAAAATTGAAATTATTCTTATTCTTTTACAATGAAATTATTCTTTTACAATGAAATTTGTTTTGAAAAAACACGATGAAACGTTATGTATATTAATGCAGGAGTTCTGTTAACGCATTCGTTATTTAGAGATTCACTTATAAGTACACTATCTATTTAGCTGATTCAATAAAAATTTCGTTATTTTAAAATTCCTAACAAGGGACCTACTGATAAGCGTTATATTATACCAGGTACGTATGATACTCTACTACTGATTGCATACCTGATGAACGCAGTTGTACAAAGTAATATAGGATATACGTTACAGAGAAGTTTAATTTTCCGTGCAACAAATGACCTATATATATATATTTTATGTACTACAATGCTGACATTAACATATTTAGCGCATACCTGTTGAACATAGCTCTACAAAGTAATATTTAAAAGACTTAAAAGGCTTATATTTTAGAGATCGGATACAGTCGCATATATTCCTGTATATTACCTCTAAGTTTTACTTTAACAATACATGTAGTCAGGTTTGGCGTAAATAACAATTAGGGATATCAAAGCCATACTAACTGAACGCTAACATAATATGCTCTACAGGTCAAACTCAATTAATTAACCCTGGGGCTATACATCCTTAGACTAGAAACAGTCTTGAAACAAAAATGGCTGAGTCCACCCTGTTAGACAAGAAATCAGAGTATGGGCGTGATAAATAAAACATATAAAGTTATTTTACAAACATTTATTTAGTATACATAACATAATACAAGAATATAGATCATAAGTTGTTTTCTATGACGACTGTTGTAGTTCTACGGGTCTCTGAGTCGTCGTATGCCCTCGCAGCAATACTAATACGTATAAAGTCCGACGACTGACTCATTGGAACTGTACCGGTAGCCCTTTCCTTGTTCAACTCTTCGTTACTATCATAGTTGGTAAACGAGGAACCACATTCATCAATACCCCAAATGCATGGCTGAAGTCATATCTTCTTCTTCTTCTTCTTCTGCCTCATCGATATCAATAGGTCCATTTGCTTCCTTTACCAGAGCCGTCTTTACAACATCTGCGTTATTATGTACGTTTTTAAATGCCTTTTATAACTGTCGATGCGTGAAAGATATTTGAAGCAATTAGAACACCGGACTTTGATTGATTCGTGAACGCTTTTCGTATGTCTTTTAAGCTGTCAGAGCTTGAAAAAGTTTTGACACAGCTAGAACAGCAGATTCTGTTTGAATCGTGTATGGTTTTAACGTGTCTCTTGCAGGTGAATGGCCTCGCGAAAGACTTGAAGCAAACCGGACACTGTATTTTGCAATCCTGTCGACCAGAGCCATTGTTCTTCTTACGCTGCTCCATCTCGACTAATGAAGGAACAGGAACACTATCCATCTATTTATACTGATCGACCAGAGCAATCGGTTGTTCTATCCTACGTTGAGAAAATAATTATACTATGTAAGCTTAGATACGCTACATATGATTGCGAGCCTGAGTATAAGCATAAACCCTATACTACAGATTTTTATCCTTTTTTCATTATATCTACTACAGCCGAGGTGAAGAATAGGTACATTTAACATGCGTATGCTACAATTATCTAATTTCTAGTTTTCTAGACGTAATGTAATTTTGAACAGATTTTAACCCTTTTCGTTATATCTACTACCCTTGTAAGCGATTTCTACATATACGTTCTTATTGTTTATACACCATATAGATATTCGTAGCATCTAAAGTAAACTCTTATTTAAACGTTATTTTACAATATATCATACATTTCAGCAGCTCGTATGATTATCCGTCTCTATCGTAACCCAGTATGTAAGGACATTATGTTAAATACTATCTCATACATGTAAATAAACATTTCTTTAAAGAGTTTGTTAGGTCACCTAATCTGTTATAATATTACTATGATATTAGATCTCGTCGATTACAGTTTTACCATTAGGACATACTTAGTAGGTTATATGTGCTAAGTAAAATAATAAACAGATATTTCGAAAATTTTATGCATTCTTGAGAGAACGGGGTATAATATTTAAAAACACACTGTAGAAAACATATCAGCAGAGAAAGGGAATACATAAATACAGTATGTTTTGTATGATGAGTTGTCGTCAGTTTAAAAGAAATAAGTTCGTCGCCATATTTAAACGTTATTTTACAATACATCATACATTTTCAATAGCTTCGAAATACGCAGATATGTAATAATATACTATATACTCTTGTAGGTTATTCAACGTATCTATAGTAAACTCTTATGATTAATAATAATCTGTAACCTTATTGTTTTTTATTACATCACAGGTTAGAGCATACGAATATAATTTAGGTTAGATTAGGTTAGAGCCTACGAATACATTTTTAGGGCAGAACGTAGGGAGCAGAGTAAGTACAAAACAACATACTTTCATACAAGAACGTTTATTGATACGAGTAGTTTGACGCTACTTAAAACATAATACATAACTTATATATATAATATCTATTAAAATAGTACATTTCGTATACACTAATAATGGTACTACATACCCGACTATAAAGTAAACATGGTAAGTATAACAGCAGTTTAAAAGAATAGATAGTAAATATAACTATATCTAATTATTTTATAAAATACTATGTTAACTAAGAGGTTATATACAGAATATATACGCCTGTATTCGACCACTAGAGGGTTCATAAGACTAGACTAGACCAGACCAGACCACACCAGACCAGACTAGAGCAGACCAGACCAGACCATACTAGACCAGACCAGACCAGACCAGACCAGACCAGACCATACCAGACCAGACCAGACCAGACCAGACCAGACCAGACCATACCAGACCAGACCAGACTATAGATGATAGATAGTAAAATCATGAACAATTATACCACCTGTAATATAATAGAGCTTACTTGATATTTTAAAATTAGTGGCTGAATCTAATTATTACAGAAATTCAATTGTAGAAACTGAAGATGTAATCTTTAAAACATCTAAAGTTAGAAGTTTTTAGTAGTCAGGTCAGATTAATAGAGGGTGTTATAATCAAATCGTTTTTTTAGAAACTATTTGTTTTGTAAGATTGGCGCCGTAAAGAAAAACAACACAGCTGTAAAGACTAGACCAGACCAGACCAGACCAGACCAGACCAGACCAGACGAGACCAGACCAGACCAGACCAGACCAGACCAGACCAGACCAGACCAGACCAGACCAAACCAGACCAGACCAGACCAGACCAGACCAGACCAGACCAGACCAGACCATACCAGACCAGACCAGACCAGACCAGACCAGACCATACCAGACCAGACTAGACTAGACTATAGATGATAGACAGTAAAATCATGAACAATTATACCACCTGTAATATAATAGAGCTTACTTGATATTTTAAAATTAGTGGCTGAATCTAATTATTACAGAAATTCAATTGTAGAAACTGAAGATGTAATCTTTAAAACATCTAAAGTTAGAAGTTTTTAGTAGTCAGGTCAGATTAATAGAGGGTGTTATAACCAAATCGTTTTTAGAAACTATTTGTTTTGTAAGATTGGCGCCGTAAAGAAAAACAACATAGCTGTAGTCTTGATTTTGAAATTGAGATAGCTCGGAACAAAACGATGAATACAAAGTTTAGAAGTTTATTTCAAAATTCTGTGATAAAAAAACATTAATTCTTCTTTACTTTACTTTAAAACCCAAGATTGCATGATAAATCAATATAATATTAATATAAATGATTAAATTAAATGAAGCAATCTAGGTTAGACTCCCAAAAATTATATTAAGGTTATAGATTTTAGACTCCGGTTGTTGCAAAGATTCAAGAATCTCTATTAAGATTAGTTCATAAAACATTTATTAGGCTAGAGCATGTAGCTACTTACAAAAAATCTCTATTAAGATTATTTCATAAAATATTTATTAGGTTAGACCAATGTAGTTACTTACAAAATCGTCATTAACATTCGAAAAACTTACATATAATATTAGTTGGGTTACAGTCTACGAATATATTTTAGGTTAGATTTAGGTCGCTATTAGGCTAGAGCATGTAGCTACTTACAAAAAATCTCTATTAAGATTAGTTCATAAAATATTTATTAGGTTAGACCAATGTAGTTACTTACAAAATCGTCATTAACATTCGAAAAACTTACATATAATATTAGTTGGGTTACAGTCTACGAATATATTTTAGGTTAGATTTAGGTCGCGCGCGCGACCTAAATCTAACCTAAAATATATTCGTAGACTAAATCGCGCGCGACCTAAATCTAACCTAAAATATATTCGTAGACTGTAACCCAACTAATATTATATGTAAGTTTTTCGAATGTTAATGACGATTTTGTAAGTAACTACATTGGTCTAACCTAATAAATATTTTATGAACTAATCTTAATAGAGATTTTTTGTAAGTAGCTACATGCTCTAGCCTAATAAATGTTTTATGAACTAATCTTAATAGAGATTCTTGAATCTTTGCAACAACCGGAGTCTAAAACCTATAACCTTAATATAATTTTTGGGAGTCTAACCTAGATTGCTTCATTTAATTTAATCATTTATATTAATATTATATTGATTTATCATGCAATCTTGGGTTTTAAAGTAAAGTAAAGAAGAATTAATGTTTTTATCACAGAATTTTGAAATAAACTTCTAAACTTTGTATTCATCGTTTTGTTCCGAGCTATCTCAATTTCAAAATCAAGACTACAGCTATGTTGTTTTTCTTTACGGCGCCAATCTTACAAAACAAATAGTTTCTAAAAACGATTTGGTTATAACACCCTCTATTAATCTGACCTGACTACTAAAAACTTCTAACTTTAGATGTTTTAAAGATTACATCTTCAGTTTCTACAATTGAATTTCTGTAATAATTAGATTCAGCCACTAATTTTAAAATATCAAGTAAGCTCTATTATATTACAGGTGGTATAATTGTTCATGATTTTACTGTCTATCATCTATAGTCTAGTCTAGTCTGGTCTGGTATGGTCTGGTCTGGTCTGGTCTGGTCTGGTCTGGTATGGTCTGGTCTGGTCTGGTCTGGTCTGGTCTGGTCTGGTCTGGTCTGGTTTGGTCTGGTCTGGTCTGGTCTGGTCTGGTCTGGTCTGGTCTGGTCTGGTCTGGTCTCGTCTGGTCTGGTCTGGTCTGGTCTGGTCTGGTCTGGTCTGGTCTAGTCTTTACAGCTGTGTTGTTTTTCTTTACGGCGCCAATCTTACAAAACAAATAGTTTCTAAAAAAACGATTTGATTATAACACCCTCTATTAATCTGACCTGACTACTAAAAACTTCTAACTTTAGATGTTTTAAAGATTACATCTTCAGTTTCTACAATTGAATTTCTGTAATAATTAGATTCAGCCACTAATTTTAAAATATCAAGTAAGCTCTATTATATTACAGGTGGTATAATTGTTCATGATTTTACTATCTATCATCTATAGTCTGGTCTGGTCTGGTATGGTCTGGTCTGGTATGGTCTGGTCTGGTCTGGTCTGGTATGGTCTGGTCTGGTCTGGTCTGGTCTGGTCTGGTCTAGTATGGTCTGGTCTGGTCTGCTCTAGTCTGGTCTGGTGTGGTCTGGTCTGGTCTAGTCTAGTCTTATGAACCCTCTAGAGGTCGAATACAGGCGTATATATTCTGTATATAACCTCTTAGTTAACATAGTATTTTATAAAATAATTAGATATAGTTATATTTACTATCTATTCTTTTAAACTGCTGTTATACTTACCATGTTTACTTTATAGTCGGGTATGTAGTACCATTATTAGTGTATACGAAATGTACTATTTTAATAGATATTATATATATAAGTTATGTATTATGTTTTAAGTAGCGTCAAACTACTCGTATCAATAAACGTTCTTGTATGAAAGTATGTTGTTTTGTACTTACTCTGCTCCCTACGTTCTGCCCTAAAAATGTATTCGTAGGCTCTAACCTAATCTAACCTAAATTATATTCGTATGCTCTAACCTGTGATGTAATAAAAAACAATAAGGTTACAGATTATTATTAATCATAAGAGTTTACTATAGATACGTTGAATAACCTACAAGAGTATATAGTATATTATTACATATCTGCGTATTTCGAAGCTATTGAAAATGTATGATGTATTGTAAAATAACGTTTAAATATGGCGACGAACTTATTTCTTTTAAACTGACGACAACTCATCATACAAAACATACTGTATTTATGTATTCCCTTTCTCTGCTGATATGTTTTCTACAGTGTGTTTTTAAATATTATACCCCGTTCTCTCAAGAATGCATAAAATTTTCGAAATATCTGTTTATTATTTTACTTAGCACATATAACCTACTAAGTATGTCCTAGTGGTAAAACTGTAATCGACGAGATCTAATATCATAGTAATATTATAACAGATTAGGTGACCTAACAAACTCTTTAAAGAAATGTTTATTTACATGTATGAGATAGTATTTAACATAATGTCCTTACATACTGGGTTACGATAGAGACGGATAATCATACGAGCTGCTGAAATGTATGATATATTGTAAAATAACGTTTAAATAAGAGTTTACTTTAGATGCTACGAATATCTATATGGTGTATAAACAATAAGAACGTATATGTAGAAATCGCTTACAAGGGTAGTAGATATAACGAAAAGGGTTAAAATCTGTTCAAAATTACATTACGTCTAGAAAACTAGAAATTAGATAATTGTAGCATACGCATGTTAAATGTACCTATTCTTCACCTCGGCTGTAGTAGATATAATGAAAAAAGGATAAAAATCTGTAGTATAGGGTTTATGCTTATACTCAGGCTCGCAATCATATGTAGCGTATCTAAGCTTACATAGTATAATTATTTTCTCAACGTAGGATAGAACAACCGATTGCTCTGGTCGATCAGTATAAATAGATGGATAGTGTTCCTGTTCCTTCATTAGTCGAGATGGAGCAGCGTAAGAAGAACAATGGCTCTGGTCGACAGGATTGCAAAATACAGTGTCCGGTTTGCTTCAAGTCTTTCGCGAGGCCATTCACCTGCAAGAGACACGTTAAAACCATACACGATTCAAACAGAATCTGCTGTTCTAGCTGTGTCAAAACTTTTTCAAGCTCTGACAGCTTAAAAGACATACGAAAAGCGTTCACGAATCAATCAAAGTCCGGTGTTCTAATTGCTTCAAATATCTTTCACGCATCGACAGTTATAAAAGGCATTTAAAAACGTACATAATAACGCAGATGTTGTAAAGACGGCTCTGGTAAAGGAAGCAAATGGACCTATTGATATCGATGAGGCAGAAGAAGAAGAAGAAGAAGATATGACTTCAGCCATGCATTTGGGGTATTGATGAATGTGGTTCCTCGTTTACCAACTATGATAGTAACGAAGAGTTGAACAAGGAAAGGGCTACCGGTACAGTTCCAATGAGTCAGTCGTCGGACTTTATACGTATTAGTATTGCTGCGAGGGCATACGACGACTCAGAGACCCGTAGAACTACAACAGTCGTCATAGAAAACAACTTATGATCTATATTCTTGTATTATGTTATGTATACTAAATAAATGTTTGTAAAATAACTTTATATGTTTTATTTATCACGCCCATACTCTGATTTCTTGTCTAACAGGGTGGACTCAGCCATTTTTGTTTCAAGACTGTTTCTAGTCTAAGGATGTATAGCCCCAGGGTTAATTAATTGAGTTTGACCTGTAGAGCATATTATGTTAGCGTTCAGTTAGTATGGCTTTGATATCCCTAATTGTTATTTACGCCAAACCTGACTACATGTATTGTTAAAGTAAAACTTAGAGGTAATATACAGGAATATATGCGACTGTATCCGATCTCTAAAATATAAGCCTTTTAAGTCTTTTAAATATTACTTTGTAGAGCTATGTTCAACAGGTATGCGCTAAATATGTTAATGTCAGCATTGTAGTACATAAAATATATATATATAGGTCATTTGTTGCACGGAAAATTAAACTTCTCTGTAACGTATATCCTATATTACTTTGTACAACTGCGTTCATCAGGTATGCAATCAGTAGTAGAGTATCATACGTACCTGGTATAATATAACGCTTATCAGTAGGTCCCTTGTTAGGAATTTTAAAATAACGAAATTTTTATTGAATCAGCTAAATAGATAGTGTACTTATAAGTGAATCTCTAAATAACGAATGCGTTAACAGAACTCCTGCATTAATATACATAACGTTTCATCGTGTTTTTTCAAAACAAATTTCATTGTAAAAGAATAATTTCATTGTAAAAGAATAAGAATAATTTCAATTTTATTTATCAGGCATTATACATTATATTATTTTCATATATTAGTATGCAAATTTATCGTTTCAATAAAAGTAAAATATTTATCTGATTTATTTCTCCAGGTTAAGTTTTCAGGGTTCTCATAACTGTAAATTTTGCAAGAGGTAACTACCCTGTGTTTGAAAGTTATAAAGACCTAAACATATGTTATAGACTTATATTTCGAAGGTATCGAAAATGGGATTATTGTGTAATCAAATGTTTTAAATTTTTTTTTTTTTATGTAAATTAAATAATCACTAGGGTTTTTCTGAAGAAGGTTTTCCTGAAAAATGCTATATAAAGTCAACCTAATTATGATTAAATGAGAAAACATATTATTAAGCTGTTCAAAATTCGAATGTCTAGAAAAAATGGGTAGCTCTTACTGAATATACGAAGAATACGTTTTAGGTATGTATTGAGATACATAACATTTCTGTCATATATGAATTTGTATACATCGATCTAGATCCTGCTACCGTATATGTTTAACATAAAAATAATAAATCCTATAAGTTATATTCATTTCACCCTTTTTTATTCTGTTAAGACATTTATAATAATCATAGGGAGCCTGGTATGGGCATAAACCGATTGCAACTATTCTTTCACCTCGTCAGTAGTTAGACTCGAGTTTTATGATTTCATATATGAAGTATACGTTTAGTGATGCTTGATTTGAATACTACAATCTTGATCACGCGGTTGGAGTGTACTGATACCTCGATTGTATGCATAGAAGTATAATGAGTATCAGTTATCGTATATTCAAATTAGTTGAATATATGTAGTACAACTTTATAGATTCTAGAAAGTTCCTATCAATATTAGAGCAATGAATGTAGACTGATGTGTGTGTTATATAATACCGATTCTCGCATATACGAACTTAGGAGCTAGCTGCTGACTCTGCATGACATTAGATGATTATGATAATGATAGATGATCGTGATAAAGAATGTTGTTATTTATAGCAGTGACTTTATTACAATTCTTACTAGAATATAATTGTATGATATCACATCATGATATACAAAGCAGTCATTCAGAACAGGGTAAGATAATTCGTATGATCTATTAAATTTAAAATAGTAATCTGCTGTTCAGCTTGATTTAATTTTCGTAAATGTCTAAATATTACAAACATACAAACAAAATAGACTTAAGTAAGAAACAAAACGTATACATTACATATCTAAAATTGTACAACATATTGATAGGGTAGGTGAATTGCAGGCATTTAGCAGGCCCGTGTTTCTAACTGCTGATCTATAGGCTAGAAAAATCATAAAAGTATTAGGCAATGTTCATTGGATAGACTCCCTGCTTCATTTCATAACTTATTTGTTTTAATAAATAGACATTAGTCAAACGATGGATATACTCATGTCTTTACCTTCAATATATAATATATTTATTTACGATATCTTGTTAATGATATGTGTTGTGATCTTGATTGACTGTAATCTTTTTCCTGTAAGATGCTATAAAAGCCGTAATTAATATTTCTTAATATATAGTTTAGTTTAATCCGTGTACGTATTTATTCTTGCATTTTTTTATTTCACAATGTATAACTATATACAATTTATTTTAAAACCGTTTTTCTGAAATTTCTAGATTTTAATACAAACAAAATTGATTTAGGCTTCAGGAAATATCCAAACAGATTTACTCAGAAATTTACGGTTGCTATTAAATAATAATTAGCCGTCGGCAACTTTTAAAATATTTCGATTAAACCAATAGTTTTTCATGTTTGAATTTTAACTTTCTACACCCGCTAATTGGAAATTCATTAGCAATGGTGAAATCATCGTTTACAAACAAGACGTCATGTTTTTACCTTACCGATCTCATTTAATGACTCATGATAATAATCATAATTGGCTTATAATTTTTGAATCCTAAAGATTTAATATTATTAATGTACAATATTTATAAATATTTTCCGGGAATTATTTTTAAATAAATTGGATTTAATCAAATATACGTGAAAGCATTTTTAGAAATAACTCGTATGCAGTAATTTAAAAGACAAGCTCCGTGGTCTCGGGGTTAAGCTATGGACATTTTGTTATCGCTTAAACTTATAACTATGACAGTAGCTTTGATCTCTTAACAAATTATTTATAATATTTAAATTCCTTTCAGTCATTCGTAAGAACGTTTGTTTATTTATGGTTGAAAGTAGTGTTAAAGAATGTTGAAAACAACACGACTAATTAGTTTGTATTGATATAAAAAGCCGCGGATCGACTGATGTTACGGGGCTCATGTAGTAATAATATCTGTATATAGTTTTCAAATTGTTATATTTAAGATGTATCAAGAAAAATTTCTTGAGTTTCTTCACGATTGGCTCATATAAGGTTAATAATTGTCTCATCTCAATGACTCATGATAATAATCATAATTGGCTTATAATTTTGGAATCCTAAAGATTTAATATTATTAATGTACAATATTTATAAATATTTTCCGGGAATTATTTTTAAATAAATTGGATTTAATCAAATATACGTGAAAGCATTTTTATAAATAACTCCTGTACACGTTTAGAATTGAAATGTTTTTTTTAAATAAATTTCTTGATATTAATAATTTAGTTCTGAGTTATTTTTATTTTAATAAATTAATTTAGTAATAATAATGTATCACGTTTAGATTTATACCTAAAATTAATTGTATTATATTATGAGTACGTGGTCGCTAGTCAACAATTTTTTTTATAACCAGTTTATAGTGCTTTAATAGATTACCTCGTTGGTGTAGTGGATGCATTGGCTGGCTACCATTCGAGCGGTCCCCGGTTCAAACCCTGTTGGCTCCATTGGTTTTGTAAAAAAAAAAGTATAGCGGGTTGCCTATCTACAGGCGTATAGAAATCTACTATACCGATCATATGACGTCACCGATAGATGGCAGTAGTAGTACTAAAAATTTAAATCTAAGGGCGGGAAATCCTAGATGACAAATTGAAAATGACAGATACAAAATGGCAGATATGTTCGCGCATGCATATGAGAAATTATATATGTAAATGAGAAAGAAGATATGTAAATGATACCGTGAATTAATTTAATTAGATCAATTAATTTAATTCGCGCATTTAAATAGCGCATTTAATTCGCGCATTTAATTCGCGCTTGAATATTATGATCACATGGTTAGTCAGATGTGAGCGTAGAAGTATAATGACGCGGTGAGGTCACGCGCTAGACCGCGAATGACCTTGAAATTGACCAAAAATTCTATCTTGGACCACCATAAGAAATAACATGGGATTTTGGGCTAGAACTGTTGCAGTATATCTACTGTCATTTACCAACGTGGAGGTGGAGTTGTCTTGGTTATGAGAGGCATTAGCGAATACGAAACGAATAGACTATTAAGTCTATTCGTTTCGTATTCGCATCAACTCCCCTTATAAGGTGATCCCGGGGTTAGTTCTATGATCAGGCATACGAGGCATAGGATCCGTAACGAGTCGTTTCCTCCACTTCATAGTATTTGACTACACCAGAGAAAGAGTTTCCACAAGAACAGTAATCAAGGGATCACTGCCGGGATAAACCTCACTTACTCTCGTTACTCTCGAGTCCGAGTCGAGTCTCCATTCCCAAACCCTAAGACCGTTCCAGTCAAAGTGAGAGACATAACGCCTGCATCTTGATCCCACAGTTCCTTAAAGTGTGGAATTTTAGTTATGGATCTTCGTACGTAATTCCAACTCTCTTGAGTCACAGTGATCGAATTTTCATTGGAATTCTCGGAATGCCTCAAAGTGAGCGAAGCTTTCTGAGGACGTATCCGGTATTCTAGGGGCCAGGGTATAACTAAAAAGCTTTTTGATAATTTTAATAACTGCGAGGTCTCAAAGTAAAAAATGAGCAAAATTCCCAAGCATTTTCTATGAGAAAGTTTAAGTCCAAAAGCAACAGGCAAAATCTTTAGTTGAAGGACTTGGATATGGTTGAAATCCTTTCTCTAGATACAAAATTGAAACTTTTTAGTTACCAAACAAACAGATCCCGGAGGATTATACACTGTAGCTTCTAATTGACCTTTGACTTCTCATAGTTGATATGTCTTGCAAAGATATACAGCATTGTTATTTGCAGAGACCTATTGAAATGTGTCTTGTAGGTTCATAACACCTTCACCTTTTATTATAGTGAAAATTCAGTGTTTCTCTTTAAATTGATTGCTTATAACATTAATTTAATTATTAAAGTTGCCATCTTAAGTAATTTACTATTGCCCATCTTTTTATTGCACAGAAAAATCCATATTTCTGTTAAGAGTTTATCTTAATGGTGTATCTCAACGAATTAACGACTTATTTATGATTACTTTTTGCATTTTATAAACTGTAAGTATGCACGTTTTGACATTTTTAAGTGCATACAAATCCTACGTGTTTTATAATAGTCTTTAATAAGACGATAAAAATTATAATGAGAAAGTTTTATCTAGAATCTCTTTAAACGAATTAAATTAAAAGTGAGCAAATCATTTTACCTTTCTCTGTTAGTAAAAGTTTTGGGAATTTTTTGTAACAAAAGAAAACGCTTATTTAGTAGATCTGTAGAGAGTGAAAGAAGAAAAGGAACCCTTGTATGACAATTGTCATAAAAATTAGTTTCAGTTAATTTACATTTTCTCATTTTACTCTTCTGTATCTTACTTTGAACTCCTGTTTGTTTAACTTTTTGTTCTCTACTATTTATGGTGGTCTCGTATGCTTTTGAAACAAAGGAAACCACAAAAGGAAAGGTAAATTATTAAACGGGTTGTTGGGCATGTGTTTTCATACCCTTGTATTCTCATTCTTTCTGGTACTAAAACAGGTTAATATTAGAGTTGAATTATTTACTTGTTTTACTAAAAACCTTATGTGGAAACTAGTTGAATGCAAAATTACCTTTGAGTAGCTATAATGCGGCTTAATTTAGGGAAGACTTAATTTGAAGTCATTTTGTTGACTTATGTGGGTATAACTATTCAGTAGGAATTGATTAAATTCTAAGGATTTCATTACTTGAAAACCTGTTGGAAATATTCTGCATATATAACAGAAATAACCTTCAACTAGATCGGAAGATATCTCTTCTGTCGACAGTGGAAAGTAAAAGTAATGGCGAAGATTTGCAGTTAAAAAATTACACTTTCAATGTTCTAAGTAACAGCCCTAGGGAAAAGACATAAATAGAATACTTGTCTTTAGTACTAGTAAAGATTGTTCTAAATCACAGTGTAAGAGAAGACTCAACGAAATACAAGGGTATCCAGCAACATTTCGTATATTCTTCACTCTCTCTTTATTCTTCACTCTTCATCCCAGATAGGGTTGCCAGATCTCCTATATTTCACCCTAGTCATATGAAACAAAATTTCCTTCATTTTACTGTTACATCTGTACCGTCAATGTATTTAATCATTATAATACTTCATAAAACTTACCCTAAAAGGCATAATTATTAAACATTTTGATGTTTTTTTTTCTGAAGCTTAAAATGTGCATCTTGTTACTTCTCATATAGTTTACTAATGTCAGATACTACACTTTAAAGGAGAAAACAAATTGATGAATTGATGAAGATACGCATCTTAATAGCGTAGTACTTAATAGCGACTTGAATGGCATATGCTTATTTTCATACCATATCGCCCATAACCATATGCTTCAATGCTTCAGATTTTGTTTGCAGAAAGTAGAAACTTTTTGGGAATTTCGATTTTGACATAAATTCTTCTCTCATACAGTCTGCATCAACTCAAATTGTCATCACTCCCTTATTTTTTAAGCTAAGCTCAGAATCATTTGAAGTCAGATTTTGGCCATGAAGTTTGACCAGTAGAAAATTAGTAGGCACTGCAAACAAATTTTAATATTTTTTTTACAAATCTTGCCATTGCTTGTGAGCTACAACTATTGTAACGAACTTAAATCTGAAGTATTTAGTTCATCTCCTTTAGATTTTCAACCCCCCACCTCCGGTTAAAAATGAATTATTCCACTTTGTTCATTAATTAAGTTTGTGTATAAAACCGAGCCACAGAGTGGATATGTGGGCGTAAGACGAGGCAGCGGAGCCATGCGGGCAAGTACACCGCTCGTGTCTGACCCATCCGAGTACTTTCGGGGGAAAACTCGACTTAACTCCGTTAAGCGGTATAAATCCACTATAACCACCCTGCCGGCTGCCGGCATTAAAAGGTTTTATTTTTGGACGTGAAAAGCAGCTGCATTTAAATACATATTTAAGAATGCAGACAGTTTCTATTAATATAAATTTGGTGGTATCCTATTGAAACCAAATCAAACTTAGTACAAATGAAACCTATTTCTCACGGTTGAAATCTTGCTTTAGGCATGTGTTCTTTAAGATTGCCCTCAAATATTATTTAAAAATAAACATAATGTTAGTTTACAGTGAATAAAATAGGATACAAACGGAATCGTTGTACAATCGGTATTTTGTATAAATAATCCCTTATATTTGATTAATTTTCGTAGATTTTCAAAAGAACTAAGTGCCTTCTAATAATAATTCTTATTTTTTAGTATTTCGAATTTTCAGTTTATTAACTCTGTATACCTTTTAAAATGATACAAGAGAGAAATTTATCCAATTTTGCTATTGACTGGCGCTGTTGTCATATTCAAGTTTGTGTGATCACCAATGAGAGCACCCTTTCAAGGTTTGCTTCGGGCTGTTTAAGTCCGATAACAGGGTTTAAATGCGATTTTATAATCAGTTTGATTATTTGTGAAGAAAATTTTTGATAATTTTGTCTTATGAGTCTAGTTAGAGACCAGTTTTCGGAAGAGTGTTTGTTTGTAGTTCTATAAACTCTGTTAGCTTAGAGATTGGTACACCTTGTCATCATACGCACAAACGAATTTGTGAATGTGTACTTTCGTTGCCTAGTAACAACATATTTCTGAATAGCTGAAATAAATTCAGAAGCGTCACTTTGTTTGTTAGAGTTGCATTTTTTACCTGCGTTCGGTATGGTTGAAAATCAGTGTTTGCTAAATTCTTATTCTTTACACCGCTTTGTAATTAAAAGGTAGTTTTAGCGTATTTGCTCCTTTATTATTCAGACAAGAACATTCTAAGCTGATACATCACTGGCAACAGCTGAACTTTGCCCGCCATAATCGCTGCCCCCCCAGAATTGATAACGTGCCGGTCACTTTCTCTAAGGTAATGGAGTTTATCGTATTGTAGATCTATGTAGAGACCAGTATTTATGAAGCAAATTAGTACGATAACCTGCCGTGGGTTTTCCTTAAAATGAAGATTCAAATTAATTACAGTATTTCAATGAAGGTTCCAAACATAACTGCATGTTTATTTGATATCATTAATAAAAAGCAGCTCCTACATTTAAGATTGTATCAATTATGTAGTAAAGCAGCTGCTTCACAAATTTGCATCACAATACTTTAGCTGAAAGCTTTAAAATTCTGAAATACAAGAAACTTATACAACTGTGGAATCTCGTTATCATGAAAACATATTTTTAACTATTAATTGACAAAGTAAGATAGTTAATACTTGTGTAACTCCCCATTACAATTCACCTTATCTGTTTTTGGTTAAGTCTCACATTAACATTGGCCGAAACTTCATTAAATTGAAAGATTTAGATTAGGTCATCTAAATCGTCGATAGCAAAAGAAGATTAACTAAATTTTATGAAATATCCAATTTTCCAGATATCGTTTTTATGCCTAACGTGTTCAAGTGGTGTGCATGTTAATTATAATTACCTATATTTTAATTCATCAAAAGAAAAATTACTCAAAATGATTATTTTGAAATTGAGGTTATTAATTTGCCTAAACTTGTCTAATTAAAATTATTGTGTGGGTGTATTCCTTTTTGGCATGTTAAATAACATGACAACATCTTGAGTACACTTAAAGAATAGTTCAATGATAAAAATGACCAGAATAATTAACAAATGGATTTAATACAAGAAAACGAATCCGGGTTAATTTGAAACGCCTTTCTTTTCCTGTTTTCCGTTATTTTCGGTTATTCCACCACCTTCTCATTTCTCATGGGAACTTTTTTGAAGCAATTTAACACTTTAGACCAATTTTCTTTTACTATTTTTCTAAAGTTCGGCCCAGTCAGAAATCTGCCCTTTCTACTTATTATTGCAAACTGCACGTTATTATTATATTTCTGCAAGTTCACCTTCTTTAGACATGTTTTAATTAATATTGCATCAGAAAACAATTTTAAAACACCTTGTTCTTAGGAGGCGTATACATGATCAACCAAATTGTGCAAACATACCTTATACAATAGCTTGTGACATAAGAAAAGGGCAAAACCTCAAACGCTTTTCTGTATGGAAACAAGCCATGTAAGATTTAAAATAACGGTGTGTATGTATATTGAAACTAGAAAATGCTCTGCTTCCGAATAATTAACATAAATGAAGCATCTGAAAGTTCTTCGTAAAATTGTCGAATTTCTTCAGCAATTCGATCGTGTAGAATTGCTTGCACAATAATTTGAATATGTTCAAATCAAATATGTTTTAATCTTTTAATGGTCTCTTTTAAGAAATAAACTTTTTGCTATATAAATATATTTGAATAATTTTTTGTTTTCCTCATAATACAATGCCAAGGTATCAAAGGATATTTAGTAATATGTTTACTCCTTTTAAGTTTTTTTTATTTATCTTGGTATAAGATATATTCCAAACAACTTTCTTTTATTGCGTTTTTTATCTACTTAATTGTTTTTTATTGCATGCATTTGGAATAATAATAAATTAATAATTTATTGCTACTGTGTAGTTTGTTTTTTTAATCTTCTTTCTATCTATTTTTCTATTTTAGGAGAAAGGTTTTTTTACTTTCCGAGTGTAGAGACGATTATTGATTTATTTCTTAGTTTATCTATGTAAGTGTTTTAGTTAGCACTCCAGTTTAACAAAATCATTTAATAAACTGTACTTTAATTTAAAAACCGTACATTGCAAAGAGGAAGCTTTGAAAAAGAAAGTCATTTTGATCGATAAAAAGAAGTTGATTTTGAAGAAAATCGACATTAAGACATCATGAATGGCTAGCGTTAGGAAACAACCGTGAAAAACTACCTTAGCTATGAAATTGAGACATCTATATTGCAGTTCCAAAAACAGAGAGTAGGATTGCGGGGTTAACGAAAGTGGGGTAATGTGACTGAACCCATATTGAGTCTACGCCAATGGTGACTCTAGTAACACCGCAGTACCATATTCGGGATGTCTTCGTTATTTTACACCTTGTTCCGAGGAGGTTGAGTACATTTTAATAGAGAGCGGCACACAGAAGCGTCCCTAAGGTCGGTCAGGCTGGCGTATGCCCGGGGCCCCGAGGGCTAGTGGGGCCCTACACCCAGCTACCTTATTTTAATCAACAACACCAAAGCGTCGGGAAATGAAAAGGTGTCTTAACACTTCTCGAGACTTTAAGATAAAAAGTAGCAGTGCGTCATAACATTTGCGTGCGCATAAGCATGGATGGTACTCTTGAATGTCGTTTGAATTGCCAGACCAGTGGGAGTGATAGACACAGCAATATATAAAATATGTATTTAGTATTAAAATAAAGATGGATAGACTCGTAAGCAGGTCTCACAACACCTAAGTGTTGCAACACTTCGAGAAGTTTATGCGTTATCTTATAACTCACCACTACTGCTTAGTAGTGCTTACACGTTGCACCGCCAGTCGTCTGAGAACATTTTGTATACAGGGTGTAACCAATACAACTAAAAGCCTCGTAATGGAGGGGCGGTAGCTGTAATGATTTATAACATATTTTCCTTATCAACATGTGGTCGCTTGCTGCTAGTTTTCGAGAAAATCGCATTGTAAATTTTAAATATCCCCATTGTACTCACATTACATTAAAAATAATAAACAGGCTTGTTGCTTGTTTCGTATTTTTAATGTAATGCGAGTACAATGGGCGTACTTTCAAATTAAAAATAAAATTAAAATTTCAAATGAGATTTTCTCAAAACCTAGCTGGAAGCGACCACATGTTGATAAGGAAAATATGTTCTAAATCTTGCTTTACATAAAATTTCTTTTATCTTAGTGAAATACATAAAAGGCTCAATTGTGATTAATAGTTCAATATTATGTAAAGCATCTAAATTTTAAACAATTAAAATAAACTAATGGTTGCTCTTTCTGTTTTATTAATAAGCAAGATAAGCGTGTTCACATTTTAATTGACATCATGACGTACCTTACTTATTTAAACATTTTTTATGTAACTATCCGCATACATGATTGAACTTGCATTGTGACTGTACAATATTTCTAAATATAAATAAGTTTGTTTTTATATAAAAAAAAGTTTAGTTTTTATCATTATTCCTAGATTGACGTTGAATGTGACAGATCCATGTATTTCAATTGAATACCTGCGATGTACCTTTTTTTATGAGGAAAAACCTGATACGCAACATGGATGTTGTTTACCTTTATTGTATTTATACCCAGAAGTTCATTATCAACTCAATTGTTTTTTTTATAAGAATGATTAGTGTATTTTGATGTATAACTAGATACGTAAAGATTTATTTGTAGATTATCTAGAATTTTAATTTCTAGTTTCCTATGTTTCTACTTGCAAAATCTACCTGCCCAAAAATCACGTAGTGGCCCTTTAATTGGTATAATAGTTAATTAATAATACATATTTAATGTATTTCTAGAAACGTTTCCCACTTTATAAAACATAAGATATTGATCAGAGATCAAGCCAAATTACCAAGATCAATGGCGGGCTTACCGTTAGAACAATCAGACGATCACGACGTCTGGATTTAATTGGCTGGATTTAATGATTTAATATTACACAAAGGCTGCGAAATCTAGGTGATTGTATACGAATGATGCACCGAATTTCGTACCACCTAAAAGGCCTCTAGTATTATTATTTGCGTTGAACCTGTTTGCTATTGGATGGAATCATTTTACCTTGGGGTTTCTTCTTATTTTAGCAATTCCCCGCAAATAGTACTGCTGGTATATTACGATAGACTGATCAGTTTAGGAAACATTTGCGTTTCAGTATTTTACATTAGCCCAAATTAGTTTCACTACCTTAACATCTTGTTGCATACTGCCATGAAAGTCTGTGTTGTAACTTGTATTTGCATATGTTTTTCTTGATATCTCAGTTAGATCGATCTAGGTGCAGATATATCCCTAATATACCATTACTTAGTAAACACCCTGTATATTTTTGATTAGGGGATGCTGGATGATTCTAATCAAAATCAATATATCCCACCTCATTACTTTTAATGAGCAAAACATCTTAGGATATTTTATAGCCACATTGATATGAGAACAATACATTGTACATCAAGTACAATAAGATGCACCATCTTTTTGACTTTTAGATCTATATGTTGATGTCCCGAGTAGGTTAGTTGATATAGCGATTTTTACTGATTTAGAAATTTTAATAGACTTTCGTCAGCGACAGACTAAGCGCCATAAGAGCACTCGGTCGACTGTCTAGTGTAGTAAAAGACGATTCTATTCTAAAGAAAGCTTCTAACTGAATGACTACATAGTTTTTTTAAATCAGTTTTATTGCAAATTCAAATGTTCTAAATTCTTCGCATAAAGTACTTACTTTTAGCTATTCCATTCATATGATTTTCAGGAACGCCATTTTTTATGAGTTTTTAAGACCGGATTTTTAATCGTCGATCGGTAAAGCTTCGATTAGCATTAACTGGAGTTTAATAACCAAGGATACAATTACAGTCAACACAAACATATCCATGATGAATTAACCTTCCAGTTAAAATTAAACAGAGAAATCAACTCCATGAGATGAACTAAAACTAGTCCTTAGAGTATACAGGGTGTAAGGAATATAAGTGCCATTATTAAAACAGGTGGTAAAGGACATCGAAAGAAACAAAAGTCTTATAAAGCCGTGTATCCCTCTGCAGGATTATGCAAAAAAATAGTAAGTTGCAAACCTACTTACTTTTATAAGAAAATCTAAAAGAGCTTACCTGAAGTAGGCAATACAACCATGAGCTTTTGATTTAATCTATCATTTGATGATTTTTGGTAATCTCCAGAAATCACCAAGTCAATCTTATCGAAGTGCAACTTTTCATAATTTGCTGGTAAAATAATATCCACGCTTATTAAGTATCTTAAATTCTTATTATATTTCTTACTTTTTGCAAGTGATTTCAACAACTCCAAACAAATAATCAAGTTGATAGTGTCGAACAAAGCACTACAGTCATTAAAGCAGCAACTTCAACTATATTTCTAGATGAATCAGCAATTTCAACTATATTTCTAGATTACTGATTCCATCTTGTCTTGTCGTTCCAAGATTCTCCGTGACGTGTGGATGTTAGGAGGCTTAGAGAAGATATTAAATGTTAAGATGAAGGTCCCAGATTTGATTCTCAGTGCGGCTGCGGGTCGAACAAGGGACTTTCTCACAATACCCAGAACCCTAACTACTTTTTCATGTTTTTTGAAAATATGATTAAAATGCTAGGCATATTTCTTCCAAATACTGATTTGCAGTAAACCATTTTTTAAATTTGTTTTTGCTCCAACTTCCCTCCTATGATGCAAAGTTTAAAGTTTCTTTGTCTTTTCTGGCTTCCTAACTTCACATAATGAAAGGCATTTGGGTTCTGAACTTATTTCGAAATCCGTGAAGGTCAGCAAAGTCATCCAGAGATTTTGTCGATTTAGTTATATGATTAAATACAATTAAATTAAATATGGTATAAGAGAGCGATTATGGTTTGGGGTTTCGAACCTCGGCCAATATATCACAACAATAAGCAAACCACCCAGGTATTCTTTGCCCAGAAAATTTCCCTGCAATTCATAAAAACAATTCAAGTATTATGCACTTGCGTTTGTTCGGACTACACCTTAAGCTGTAGGTCCCCTATACTTGTGATAACTGGACACACAAAACACAAATATAGGAAGGAAACACCAACGCTCTGCAAAACACATACAGAGTACGGCACTCACAGAAGAAGAAAAATTAAATATCAGCTAATGTATAACATTTGCAAAAAATTAGATCTTGGAAGATCTCGGCGTAATACAGTATGCAGTCTGTGGATCTGCCAATCTGCCATTTCAAGCATTCTATATGCTCTACGTACATGTTAAGCCAGAGATAGCAAGTGTTTAAATTTAGTCTATTACCACAATATAACAAGTGGCGGTAAGTTGTCCTTTCGGTAGATCAGGGTTGTCTAGAGGCATTATACTATATACATCCTCCTATATCTAAAATCTGTTAGTTTCACGCCAGACATATTCTTACAGAAGCTAACGCATGTCAGCACTTAACTTAGGGCGTTATCAAAGAACCAAAGATAGAATTTTTGTATGTCCCCTTTCAGAGATACTAGAAAGTGTTATATGTACCTATTATTTATCAAGAAACTGTTAATTACTAAACAACTAACTGATACATTTATTCAAATTAAATAATAATGGGCCGATGATTGAATTCCTTGGCGTTCGACTGATGGCGGTCGACGTCTATAGCGAATTTTTTGGTTCTTTTTATCCTTTTCTTGTTTACTTCTTCTTTCGAGGGGCGCCCAGATTGAATTCTGCACAATTTACAGGTTAAGGATCCTTAGTGTTCTGTTCTGCTAAATAATAGAAGTTGAGTGCATCCTTGTTTTTTCCTACACGATTTAATCTACTTTTCAGTGATAGACTAAGCATCAAATACCGGAGTCATCATTTTTTTCTTGTGTGGAAGCTAGTAAATACGTCTCATGATATGCTTTTGCTCCTGGAGGTGTAAGTTTCTGTTTAAGTAGCATATAAAAGCTATTTTACTAGCTATTACTAAATTACGATTTTTTGCATATTCTACTATTTTTTAAAATTAGGTGATTTGGGTGAAATCAAGGTGATAGCCACTTGATGGTTTAATCGAATTTTGATTTAATACTAAATCGAAATTCTAAGACTTAACTTACTCAACACTTAAAATATAGTATAGTATAATCATATTTAATGGATTAGTATTGTTGCGACTGCTAAACAGTTAGCCAGGTAACGCGCGCATCAGTTTATAGCGGATCAGGGCGGTCTATTTTTCGGCGATGGGGGAAGTTAGTTACTTTTAGCCCCCGCACTCTACATTCCTCCTACATCCCGTAGACTTTCAGAGATTTCTTGTAATTTGATACGTCATTCAAATATTATTTTCATTTTTAAATTGGTTAAAAACAATTTTTGTATTTATTGTTGGCACATATGCTTTTAGTATTTTTCAAAAAATTTGCCGCCGTAGATATTTCCGCCCTGGGCTATAGCCACTACAGCCACCCCCTAAATCAGCCACTGGTATCAAAGTAGCTCGACAGTCAAGATACCGATTACATAAACGACTATTACCACTGGATTTGTTTTTTTTGCAATGTAAGAAAGATAAAACCTTTACGAAATCAAGTTTTCTTAAATTTGATTAGGGTAGACACTACCCTATATGTTTCTAGGGAACATTTGTTTATTCAATGTTTGCACTCACTTGCATAGTCATTGTTAAACTTAGTTCTTAGTTCTAAAGAGTAACGACAACTATTTAGTTATAACTGCATGTGCACGATATACTCTTGCACAATGGGTCAACTTGCTGAATAATTCTTTCGTGTCTGTAATAAATAAAAGGTTATATTCTTTAGGCAGTTCCAGTAGTTATATAATAGTACTCCTACTCGTCTCAATAAATTCGATAAATAAATAGTATCAAAATTACTGGGTATGTGAAAATATAAGGATACGGGTTCAGTAGCAACATACTGCTATGATATGGTTAATTTAATTTATGAAAAATAGAAACTGTCTTGTTTGGGTGCCATAAAAATTTTATCCGGATAAGCGCTGTACTAGAATACACTTTACAACACTTGATCACAGATTAATTTAATTCTAAAAGACCACTATCAAATTTGTTTAAAGAATTGAAGGCAAACTGAAAAGTTATACCAAAACAAACACCACTTACCTTTATAATGAAAATAAAATTCTGCACCGGCATTGATTTAATAAACCAAAGACAAACTCAAGAAAAATAGCATGAGAAAAATATTCAGGCTCTTTGATAAAGTAATAATATTGTTCATATTCTTTCTGTAAAACACTATTTAGGACACACAAAATAAAGAAAAACAAAACACAAAAAAATTTCTTTTGAAAACATTTAAATGGAGAATTTTATTTATTAACACACAAAAAAATTAAATTTAAATTACCTGGAAAGAAACGAGAATAATTATAAACAACTAAGATTACATAAACATGAAACAAAATTGAATAAATATTGATGTCAAATGGCTTTAATGAATTAAGAATTAAGAGACAATCTAATTCCCTTTGTCCTATTTAATTTTTAATTGATTAAACCAACAGTCTTAAACTACTATTTAATAACTAAAGAAATAAACGAATGAAAAATTTATAGTTGAAGTTTGAAATTAAAAATTTCTTTTAAATTCAAAAAATTTCGCGCTACACAAAATTTAAAAGACACACCAAGTCGAATAGCAGTTTCCTGTAATTATCGGTGAAGTTACCTGGTTATATGTTGACAAACTGACTTATCAAACCAATCTCCAAATTGAATTTTTATTTGTGCAGCTTGAATATAATTATTATTTTATAAAGATGATACATGAATGTTCCATACCGTGAGTACATTCTATACATTTGGTTAATTGCACAACCTTTCCAATTTCCAACCACATTCCCATTTAAAATAAGATTCCATAAATTTTCTCAATAATCTTTAAACCATTTAATCCACTAAACGTTCACGACACTTTAATTAATTCACTTCCACTTCAATAGTTTATTCAAATGTTACTTGTTATTCAAACTTAAAATTGACTTAATAAAAAAAATTTTAATTTCCGTGACATTTGACATAACCTCACTTTTTGACGTTTGAATTGACGTAAGATTTAACACATAACCTCAAAATTTTATCAAATTATTGTGCCAACTGTCATGACTTCTACTTCGTATCAAAATCGAGAGGCAGGTGCCCAAAATTCGGTGCTCTTTTTATAGTATTTGAAAAACAATTGAACATCGTTATTGATTTATTTAGTTCGGAACTAGAAAATCAATATCTCACCAGAAAACAATCGAACATGGATTTGAAATAAAATTTCTTAACCACATTCTTTAAAAAAAATTAACTTAAATGTTAAAATAAATATAATGTTATAAACGGAAAGATGACAAATTTTCCTTTCTTTTGATATATAATATGCCTATGACAAAGCAATTAAAACTGCAGTATTTAAATGACAACCATCTTGGATTTCCTTACAATCATGGTTTGATAAAAATTCAAATAAAAACATTTTCATACCTTTTTACATCCTTTTCCAAACATAAACTTAAACCTTAGATCCTATTAACTACTATTTACATTCACTTTGATACCAAAATCCTAAATATAAACAATATTTTACCATTATAGCAAAACATGTTAAATCGTTCAAATTTTGAATTACAACGGCTGAGATCTTCTTTACAAAACTTGTTTCACTTGAAACTTCTATTGCTAAAGGTGCAGTAGAATCTAATTATCAAAATTACAGCAAAACATTTTGGCTGCAAGTTCAAAGATTACTGAAAATTATGCAATTATGCTGAAATTTGTTGCATCGTTAAACCAACATGGGGTTTACTTGAAATTTAAGAATAAAAACTGTAAGTATTGTGGTGATTACTTGCATACACCTTTCCAATTATGACTTTTATAATTTCCAGGTGAAAATACACCTTACGATGGCTTCAAATATGAAAAACCAAGTCAACCGATCTATCAACATGTAAATCGTAGCTTGTCTAAATAAATTTTCAATTTTAAGTGAAAAATCCAATTAAGATCCACTTTTTATTATCACCAAGTGATGTAGAGTGTATCCTTTACTAACAAATTAAATAACAAAATTACTCAATTTTCTCAAATTTAAAAAAATTGTTT
Organism: Agrypnus murinus; assembly: GCA_929113105.1. Lineage (NCBI taxonomy): Eukaryota > Metazoa > Arthropoda > Insecta > Coleoptera > Elateridae > Agrypnus > Agrypnus murinus. The sequence goes on along the minus strand of OV816025.1, from coordinate 35,098,516 downwards.
TATGAACGCCTGAAAGATAAGCAACCCAAATTATCTATTCAAAATTTTTGACTGCAGATAACACAGCAATATGTTAACCTCCGTCAACGTACATCTCGCGAAAAGACTAACGAATTTCATCATCCTGATCGCAACATATGGCAGAATGTGCAAATATACTGCTGAGAACCCTGTGCCCTTTAAGAGTGTTGTATTGAGCTTAAAAGGGCTATTGCGCGAGCCCTTAGAAAGGAAGATCTTTGTCGCCTAGTACGTGAAATGTTCATACTATTCCTGACAATCTAACCCTGTTAGCAGACTGGCAAGGTAAGCCCTGTGAGTATGCTTTTCAGCGTATTGACAATCAGTTCCCCATTGTCAAAATGGTGGCCACTGCAAGAATGTACTTTAGTTTCCTCCCCACAAGCCATCAGGTTTTTAATAATTCCAAGGTGAACATATTGTCCTTGGCGACTTCTAGGGACCATACGAATAAGTCTTTATATAAACGTTGACTGAGCCTTTGCGCCGCAAGGTCATGCTTTTGTTACAAGGGTCACCTTTTGGTGACTTTTATGACATCTACAAGTCAAGTAGAGCTTTGCTAGTAAAATTTCATTAACAGCTGCTCCTTACCTTATTCTCTACAACCTCAACAAGTTTCTTTAAGGTTCAATGGGTTCCAACGGGTTCATAAGTCCAAAAGTCAATGAAAACTAGTTAAACTCCAAAGTGCTTGAATTACAAAGATTCATTCAGTAACATAAGTAACCTAGATATCCAATTTGCATGTTATAATTGTTAAAGATAATTTTCGAAAACTTTATTTAAAACATAGCCGTCTTGATACGTTTGCATACCTAAACTGGCACCTACTGGCTTGAATGTTTATCTAGTTAGTTTCTTCCTGCTACAACGGCATTCTAGGAATATTTATGATTGTATACATTAACGTTTTACACTATTATAAATAATTTATTGTTTACCAATTAAAATTTTCCAAATTCACTTTTTGCTGTCTATGTTTTAATGTAAATTTCTCAAAAAGGTTTTTTAATAAATTGTTGAACCTTTTTACTATCTTCTTTTTATCATAAAAAGACATATTTTAGCTTTTGACATATCTTTATTCTGCTAATATTTGACGGATATAAACCATTCTTGGAAGTAAACACTTTTGTTTGGGTTTTTTCTTTTTTTACTCACCTTCTTCAAAGGTGATTTTTTTCTTCGATTTTCCGCAGTTTCCTTATTTGTGTATATAGCTTTCAATAAATTGTAGATAACAGGTTTTTACTTTTAGTAAGTTACTTTACTTAAAAATTGCAAAGATTGTAAGTGATTTAGCAAGAAGTTTGCTCTGGGAAATTTCCATTCTAAGTGTTTCTGAAATGTATATTTTAGAAAGCACTAGCATTTTAGAGTCATCGGGGAAAATGCAGGCTTTTAAGGAGCGCATTTGCATCTTTCCCTGATATGTACCCAACTTAATTAGAAATCAATATTTTATATACGTTGGTTACAGCATCAATTTCAAGTTAAGGAATAGTTTTAATCTTACCCATTATTTAAATGACTCAATTGCATATTATTTGCAAAATTAATTTCTTTTAAAACTCATACGTTTTAAATTTGTTTAAAATGACCTAGAATCTAAAAGGTACTCTCAATCTTTATCAATAATTTAAATGTACCTACTTAATGTAATGGCAGAAAATGAGGAGACATTTTATTAAGAGGGACTTCGAGTTCGCAGTTAATTTATTGTAAGTGTTATAAATATTTTTATATTTCTCTTCTATCTAATTTCTCATCCCTTTTAAAAGCTCATAATTAGAATAAGGGTTTACTGTAATTCTAACTTATTTAGCTGCTTAACCACTGCCAAAGCTCTACTATTTTTCCAGATTTCACCACAGGAACGATGCCATTATGATCTTCATCTGAAAGAAAATGTCTATTACAATGCAGCCTTTCGAGATTCGTCACGCTATTAGGAGTGAGGGGTTTCAGAATTGGTTATGTATTGTCACTGAAAATGCCATCATGAACATCACATCATTGTAATTAAGTGAGAAATGATATCCACTGATTTTTGAACTTACTATCTTAGAAAAGATTGACGTGATCATATTCTACTTCTAAAGGGTACAATGAATTCCAAACACGGATATCCTTAAGCTTACATACCTACCAACTTATGTATGGATGAGTCTGGAAACGGAAACGTTGGTCAAGAAGTACTGGAAATTAAAACCAGATGTTCCTATAAACTGCAGACTTGCTTAGGTATATAGAAGAAAGTGTAACCGAAGACCTCTTGTTGCGATTGTATTGAAAAGTAGCTTAGGAAAACATTATTCAGAACAAGACAAACAATTTTAAGCACAGTAGCCTAATTTCTTAGAAACAATCGAAGGTTGACATCAACATTTTTCAACCAAAAAACCCTAAACTACCGTGAGCCTAAAATTAACTGACTTACTTTATTTTGTCAAACCTTAGATTCCTAGAAGTTACAGAGGGTGAGCACTTAAGAAATGTTTGAACTTCAGAAGATGTTGAAAAGTTTGAATTCCCTACCCAAAGCTTATGAACAGGATGTCACTTGGGCACAGCAGCAGAGCTTGTTGCGGTCTAGCAATACTCACAGCTTCAAGATAGAGATTGAGTTAAATTAGGTTAGGTTAGGTTAGCTTAGCTTAGCTTAGCTTAGTTTAGGTTCGATACGGTTCGGTTAGGTTAGGTTAGGTTGGATTGTGATAGGTTAGGTTAGGTTTGATTGGATTGGGTTGGGTTAGGTTAGGTTAGGTTAGATTTGGCTTGGTTAAATTAGATAGGTTAGGTTATGTTAGGTGAGGTGAGGTTAGGTTAGATTTGTGATGTGCGATGCTTTTAACACATGAACTGTACCTTTCTTTGACGTTGCCTTGGCGGGTTTTTCTTGCTTCACGAGTTTCCTTCCTTAGTTACCGATTCAAAAGTGGAGGAAGACCGTTTCCGGTGATAACAACTTTGGCAATTTTGTGTTATAACTTTTGTTGGTCGTCAGTTGTCAATCTGGTTCATCAATTATTGGTTTTTTAATTTCCCTATAAACTCATTAAAATGAACGCACAATGGCTGGTTTATATTACAGCATTGTACCTACCATATGAAAACAAAACGTACTAGAACAAACATCAGGTGTATGTCTTGGTTCCAAGTAAATACACTAAGGTATGGAATATTTTAACTGAACCACAATACAGAACATGAACTAACTTGAAAAAAATTGTTTTGCAGTTGCTTCACAATTAACGAAATTAACATTACTAAAACAAAATTTAATTGTCATTAAATTTTGATTTGGGCTTTTCCTGCCCTTATTCCGTGTTTGAAAATCAATTCTGATTGTAGGCTATGGTAACTTCCGGAGACTATAAGTGTATCTGGGACCGATTATGCTCTAGAAGAACGTTTCTCACATATTCGTTCTCACTTCTCCATTCCCACTATTTGCCTAGGATACAAAGGGTTTATTCAGTGTTAATGCATAGTTTCTTTATTACGCTGTTCGTTTCACTATTTGTGGGTTGATTTCAACATACTTTGTTATTTTTTATTCAGATTGACTCACGCTAGTCTACCTACGTAAATAGATTACACAACAACGTTGCTGAACATAAGATATTTAAACATACTGAGATTAATCATGAGATGAATAAACCCTACTGCGAGAATAGTAAAAAATGCAACAAATCTCAGTTGAATTTAATTTATGTTTAGTTTTTAATAAATTTCTCAATAGTTAGTTCTTTGCTGGAATAGTTCTTTCTAGTGAATTCTCTCATAGCTGCCTTTGAATGCAAAGAATAGAACACTGTCAAAGGAACTTTGAACTGAAGTTAATGAAAATTGGCATAGAATACATGCAGGGGCAGTGTTTCACTGTAGCAACAAATAGCAGCCACCTTGTAAGTCAGAGAAATACTAGTGGATTATTATGAAGATCATAATTAGTAAATGGTCATCAGTAGTCTTCTTTTTCCTCGTATTTCTCTCCACCTTGTTTAAGAGATTGAACAGTCACATGAATTTTAATTTTGAGATGACTTTAAATTTTTTTATCTAGGTTAGACCCAAGGGTGTGTACTGACCGTACAGCATCACTTTTTCTACAATATTCAGGACCTCAAAAATGTTTTCTGCAATGCAGCCGTTGTTGCTGTAGTTCTATAAGTGTTCTGTTGTAACAGTAACGTACAGAAGGCTATTTTTACAACAAAAGCTTTTTACTTTCCTCTACCAATTTAATATGCCTCAGATGCATAATAGTAATTGTATAGCACCTTTAGGGCGTGTGATAAATACATCAAAAATACGCGACTATCATAATAGTTCGTTCCTTCTCTTTTATTTTAGTTACCTCCATCAATACTGATTAATTTTTAATTGTTTGTCACTATACTTTATTGGATATTTAATCAATATTTATGTACGGTAGATATCTGTTACTATGCACTGTTAGAATAATAATAACTTAGAAAGCTGACATATACTCTTGGCGTAATATGAAAGAAATATTTTGTGATGGACCTACGACCTAACTGTGAGCTTACTGGAGCGATAGTTTAGTTTGTTTATCTATCATATAATTCGATGGTGTACATTCATTATAATCAGATTTTTTTTAATACAACCCATCTCCGATTTTATTCGTTTTTGACGTACATGGTGCTAAAAAAATTATTATAATATAAAATATATTTTAATAGTTTCTTCTGACAAACTGTAGTTATTTTAAATGACCGTTCAATGTTACATTTAGTTAAAGGTGCATATTTTATAAAATGATAGCCAAGGGCGAATTTGCCATTTTCGAGACCTTAAGCTAAAAAATGTTGCCCCCACCCCCCGCCATATTCTCAATATAATAACATTTTAATTACGAGAAACGAAGATTTCGCGTTTTTATTCCAAATAAAAAATAACTTGAGAAAGAGTAAAATATTTATTATTAAAAACGTTAATAATTGGAATAGCACATTTTGCTCATGACATAAACATATAACTATTTTTTCCATTGTAATTTAGTAAAGCTATAATGTCGTTTAGTAATTTTTAAGGCCCCTTGGAACCTGATGCCCCAAGCTGTAGCTTAGCTTACTGGTAAATCCGCCCCTGATGATATAGCAAATGTTTTGACTTAAAATAAGTGTAGTAAGAATTTTTTTGAATCAATTTTGCAACTATTCAAATCTGTTGAGACTAGAGAAAATAAATCTCGTTATATTCTCTAATAAGCGAATTCGACTTGTTATCATCTAAAAGGTAAGCAATTACTAACATCGCAGATTATTATCAATGACTAAAAAAGGCAATTCTCTATAATTTATATTGTAATAAGGATATAAAACAAATTATTATCGTCTGGCAATTTCTAAAAGGACGTGTATTTGTTGCTCTATTAATGCTGTTCTAATTTATTCTAAGGTATACAAATTATGTATTACCAAAACTTCCCAGAATTAAAATTATCTATAGTATTTTATACATAAATAAAACATTCAAATTATTTAATTATCCAATTATTTTGTATTTTTTAGATTCTTATAAGCCAATAAACAATCCAATTGCCAATACAGAACGAACTTCCTCTTGTATGTATTTAACGCAGTAAACGCGACGTCTCCTCCTTATCCTGAAGATGAACGACGTAAACTGTAGTAAGTAAATATTTCGGAAAATCTAATTTTACTCGAAATATTACCGTACGAGAACATACCAACTCAAATTGTAATTTTGTGCAAAGTGGAAATTGAGAAATTGGAGGTAAATTATCCATAATTGAGATGGAATTACCCAAAGTTGATTACAAAGCTCGGACCACAAATTTTCTCAAAAATTTGTGTAACTTCATTTGTTTAAATATTAGAAAATGACTAAATGATGATTATTAGAAACTAAAACTGAGTGTAAACAACTACTTTTTAACAACTACACTTTTTAAATAATTTGGCGACGAACAATTTCTTTTCTATTTTTTTTCATTATAAAAAAAGCTTTTTTTATATATTTTTGGGAAATTACTTATTCGAATCCAAAAAGTGGTAGCTAACACTTAATTAGAATTACTTACACTTTTGATGAAAGGATTAGGATAAATTAGAAAAAAGTACTATTACAAGAAATTAAGAAATTAAAATTAAATTGAAATAATTGTTTGGTTCTGTCTGTTTTAAATTTTTAGAAATAATTTATTAGTATTTCTAAAGTCTAAAAATGATTGTTAAATTAATTAAAATCACTTTTCTAAATAAGTGATCGAAAATTTCAAAATGACTAATGTGAGGACCTCCTAATTTCATTTGTTTCTACTACTATTAGGTTCCTCAAATTGACGTTAAACCAGGGATTGAAGAGAGAAATAATAACGGTCCGGGCAACATAACAGTTATGAAAGGCGAGATAATTTTACTTAAGAGTTATAAAGGACCTTTATCCGCGATTGAAAATAAAGGTTTCTAGCTTAATAACTGTTTCGAAAAAGGGAAGAGATTCATAAGAGTTATTGTTTGAACGACCGAAAACGACCGATATTTAAAAATCTATAAAAGGAATTGAATACACTGGATGTAAAAGAGCACATGTTCATGATATGAACAGCATTTAGTAGATGTATTTCCTTTCAGAAATTGCTTATAGACGATAATATTTTTTTATATCTTCTTAAAATTAGAAGTACTACAAATATTTATTATTATTAAAACCCAACATTATTCGAGACCACGTGGACATAATGATATCCTAGAATAACGTCCGGGACGGGGTGCGGATAATTGGCTCAATGTTTAGATTTACTGTAATTTATTACACACACACGTTGGACTTCTAGATAATTCGTATAATAAAATCATTCGTATTGTATTTCTTTCTTTAAAACGTGTTTGGAGGTGGTGGCGGGAAGGCTGCAGTTTTAAATTGAACTCTCACATACACGCTGACGGCAGTGTTGAGCATCAATCAATTAAATGCTTATTTAAACATTGTTATTACAGCTAATAATACTATTTATGAAATTTTTAAATTTAATAATGATGTCATTCTGGTTTTTGTAGCAGATTACATTTCAACCTCGTACCAGACGTAAACAAACGCACCGAAATATTAACAAAAACAAAAAGTGCAATTGAAATATCTTTTTACAAGTATATAGGGTCAATTGGTTGTAGAAATATACTAATGCTCAACAAATCAACTGACCATTTGCACAGATTTGTGTAATTTTTTAAATATTTAAATAATTCCCATAAAACCATCCGTGTTTATTTTATAGTACTTATATTAAGTATATGTAATTGTATTGCGTATTCAGTTGTAAAGAAATACTTTATACAGTCGCGAAGCCCAAGTTGTTTACACAATAAATTATAGCAAATCTAATAAACATTATCCGGGCCACGTCGGGGACTTTTGTTTATTTACATATATAACACAAAAATTAGACTCCTTATTAATAGAAGGAATGAATAACAAGATGATCTGAAACTATTTAACACTTTCAATTCTTAATTGAAATGTTACAAGTACTATATTTATAATAATCCTGTTATAGACTTTTTATATCTCTCCTTTTCGGGCTTTCAAACGATAACTGTTATTATAAATCTTCCCTTTTTGAAAGAGTTATGAAAGGAGAGAAATTTGCTTTTTCGGTTCTTTAATAACAGTTATGCAGATTTGAAATATTAATATTGGGCCTTCATAATTGTTTTATAATGACCGATAAATAACTGTTTCAAACAGTTATTTTCGTTACAGTTTCAATCCCTGTACTATATTTATAATAATCCTGTTATAGACTTTTTATATCTCTCCTTTTCGTGCTTTCAAACGATAACTGTTATTATAAATCTTCCCTTTTTGAAAGAGTTATGAAAGGAGAGAAATTTGCTTTTTCGGTTCTTTAATAACAGTTATGCAGATTTGAAATATTAATATTGGGCCTTCATAATTGTTTTATAATGACCGATAAATAACTGTTTCAAACAGTTATTTTCGTTACAGTTTCAATCCCTGCGTTAAACACTCAATTAGAATCGTTTGCAGTTTTAATTTAACAACGAAGAAATAGAAATAACTTTTAATAAAAGAATCAGTAATTCTTACTAATTGATTGGTTTTATATATTTTTAATTCCTTAGAAGATGGCTTATTAGAATCTAAAAAAAAGTAGAAAACACTAATTCGAGACGCTTGTAATTAATCTTAACAATATGGAAAAAATTCCATAAGAGTTTTATTAACTAATAAATAAATCAAGAATAATAAAGAAATGATAACTTATATGTATTTGAAATTTTTAGAGATTAACATAAATGTTAATTTAACCACGAAAAATTAAAGAAAGTATTGTAAGATTAAATGGGTACAACTTTTGAAAATCGTAAAATTAATTGTTCATACTTATACTTAAATAATTATTATATATTTTTGTATTTATGACATATATATGTAATTTATTAGTATGTAATAAATGATGATAATTCAGAATCACGTTTTTCAATTTCATGAGGGAAAATTTAAAAAAGCTCCCTTCATACAGAATGTGAAGGTACATCAAGTGACATTTTCCTGAAATGTTCGTGACATGACATTCGGTTTTATAAGGAAATTACATTTACGAATTCTAATATCTAGGATGTTATGCGGGGATCCCCCGGACTATGACATGACGCCATGTCTTGACTACTTTAATTCAACATTTTATAATGGGTACTCCAGGTACGTCTTTGATGTCATCGTTTACAATGACTTGACCTACATCAATATCCTTTTCTTAATTATCACCGTTCTGGGAATCTTCATCTCATTCATTCATTCATCTGACTTGTAAAACGATCAGATTGCAGCTTGCAAGATCAACAACATAAACATAACAAAACATAAAACGTCCTTTATTTTATTTATTTCGAAGAACGTAACAAACCCTGCTGTATGTGCTAAAAAAATTATACCCTTTTTTATTTGCACGTTTTTTTTTCGAAAACTACGCCTCTGAGAAAAAGGTGATATAGGGATTTTTTGTTTGTCTTAACGACGTTTCTACTTGCCGCGTTTGATGTGCTCCTTATAATTCACCCTGTATATGTCATAAAGGTAGATAACTGTTTAATTTAATAAAAATCGTGCCTGTTAAAAAAATTGTAGGCCGTGAGTCCGCAGTGTGTGATATTTTGAAAAATCTTATCTTATTTTACTCGAAATATTTCTGATTTTACGAGAAGATACCAACTCAGATTGAAATTTTGCATAAACTGAAAATTGGGAAAATTGAAATAAATTATTGATGTCATATCAAATTATCTAATTACCCAAAGGCATTTATTTACAAGTGCTCTGGCGAAAGATTTTTGTGTAAATTCATTTGTTTAAATAGAAAATGCTCTAATAAGATCTAAAAATGATGGTAAACAATAATAAAATTCGCTTTTTAAATACATAATTGGGATTGGTTGAAATTTTAAAAATAATAATTTTCTATTGCATTTGTTTTATATATTTGATAAATCGCTTAGTAAAATCCAAAAACTGAGAGCAAACTCTTAATTAGAATCATTTGTAAGTTTAATTTATTATTAATTGTGAAAAAAAAACAATCAAAAATTATTCAAAATAATACTGACATATGACTTAATATTACTTATTAATATTTAAAAACTATAATAGTAATCACTTAATTAAAAAACTTTTAGTGTAACTCAGTAAATGAAAAATTAATCATTTTTTATCAAAAGCAGCTTAAAGAGGGAAAGCCAGTTGGGGTTCGTCGAAACTTAAGAAAATTAATTTTCAATTTCGTGTTTTAGAATTTTGAAAAATGACGTTAGAATCTAGAAACGAATTTATCCGAATAACAAAAAGTTTTTGATTAAAAAGAAAAGGTTTTAATTATTTAAAATAATCAAAGGTAAGTAAATCATCAAAATAACTGATTCGTTTTATATACTGAAAATTCATTAGAAAATGGTTTGTTGGGATCCAAAACTGCTAATAAACAATTAAAATAACTTTTTAAGTAATTCGGTAATGAAGAATTAAGAAATATTTTGTAAAAAAGAACCTAAAATTGGAGTTCGTTGAAAATTTAAAATTTTTTAGAAGAATAAGTAATTTTAAATAATTTTAAATAAATAAGATTTCTTTAAATATGTATATTCAAAATTAGTTAATAGATTGACTTGTTAGAATCTCTAAGAATACTACATCCTATACCATTGAATACCCAAGCAGCATCTAAGTAGCGGTAACTGAGATCGGAACTTTGATTGAGTAGCTCCTACGTAATTACAACTAAATTTATGACTTTATAGGTTTAATTACTTCAATTTGGAATATTTTAGTAATTATGTAGTTACTTCTACTATTTATTAGAACTATGTAGTTCCATTACTTCTAAGTAGCAAGTATGTGGAACGGTATTGCTACTTAGTATAATTACTTTAATGTTGTTGCAACTTCAAGTGATATTATGATTGTAGCAGTAACTTGCCCGAAGCTACTTTAAAGTTTTTAAAACTTTAAAGTAGCACCAAAAGTTCCTGCCACTGGTCTGAAACCATTGCTTAACCTTTAAAGAAACTGAACTATACAGTAGTATTGAAAGTAAAACTTACGTTTATGCTACCCAGGAGAATAACTTGAAAGTAATTTTCACTACTTATTTTGCATCAGAATTACTAGAAAGTTCCAGTTACTATTAAAAATTACAATGGAGTGACAGTAACATCTAAAGAGGTATATCCCCTGTACGTTAGTTTGGAATTTGGAGGTTAATTGTATTTTTGCAATGGTAGTAGTTTTGCAAGTTTTTAATAAAAATGTCAAAGGCAAATTCAATAAGAAAAAAGAAGAATTTTAAATATACGTCCACCTTTTATGGAAAATTAAAACAGCAGTTAGGTGAAATCAGTGGAAGCAAAATCAAATGTTTACAATACAAAATAGAAAAAAATAGGGATGAGATCACTGCTAAACCATCATGTAGTAAACAAGGGTGAAATATATTCCCCTTTTTTCTTTTGTCGCTACAACTTTAAAATAAGCCATCATTAAATAATAATTGTTATTAAGTAGCAAGCAGTATAAAAATATTGGTTGTTTGTTTACGATTGACGTTTAAATTTGAGGTTAAGTTCCAATGGGAATTTTGCAGTGACATTAGGAGCTAGAAAGTGGCTACGGAAACGTTGACGTCGTTTTATAGCAAGAGTCTTTTGAAAGTTCTAGAATTTTTTATCTTATTTTATACTTCGTGGTAACAACAACCTAGAAGTAGAATTTGTTTAGTTCCCATTACTGTTTATAGCGTGACTCAAACTTTAGACACACATTTTACAGTTAATACTACTTTAAGGTGACTTTTTCAAAACTACTCCATATTTACTTGTAAAATGTTGAAGGGTATTAATCAATTTGCAATTTGTTGCAATTGTTAAAAAGTGTTTTACTATAACTCTCAATAAAGATAACACACCGATGCCAAATTGTGCCTTAGGAATAAAATAAAATGGTTTCTAGATCATGTTTATCAATTTATAAGTATTTTTGTCATATTTTATTCAAGACATTTTTTATTAAAAAATATATTTAAAGAAGGCGCGTTGTTATTTTTGGATCTATCATCATCGCATTTAACAGAAAAGTTGGGATGGTTTATAATTTTGGTATGCTAGATTGACAAAATAACAAAACATTTCATCTCTTTATGTATTATATACGTATTACAAATAAAATAGTAATCCATTTTGTGACACGACCGCAGTCTTAGTAGAGAAAGTGAAAGAATATTTGTTAAGTTGCAAGAGTAAGAGAGAGCAACACGCGACACGATGTGTCAAAGAGAAAAAAAGTTCCACGAAAGTAGCAATTACTACGCCGCCACGTTCCCGCTCCGTAGTTAAAAGGTAGCTGGACAAGTTCCGGAGAGGTTACTGCAACGAATCTGCTACCCGACAATTGTTCCCCATTTTGGTTCCAGGCACGTAACAATACCGTAGCAATTACGTTCTTGTGACTAACGGCAAAAACTTTATAGTTCCACCGGTGGTTGCTGGTACGTAGTGACTAAAAATGCTGCTTGGGTATGTACTTAAATAGAAAATCTTATAATTTTTATATTGAAAAATTAAAAAAAGATTTTTTAAAATAAATTAAGATTTAATTAAAAATTGTTGGATCTGATGATATGTTTATATTTTTTACAAAGTAGCATAAATGCTAATTTTAAGTTAGAGAACGTGTTAGAAGGCTTAGTAAAACTTTTTAAAATTTACAAAATTAGTCTTTCTATGTTTGTAATTATGGGATGTGACTTATTAGTTATTAATATACAATAAAACATTAATCCATATACCTGTTTAATTTTTTTTTAATTATTAAAAAGTTAAAAAGTGACAGCGAACAATTAAGCCTAAAATTTGAAAAATTATTTTTTTAATATTATCCTTAAATTTGTTTCAAATGATAAAAAAATGATTTTAGGCAAAAATGAAAAAGTTGATATACATATACTAAGAAAAACCAACAATTATAAAATAACATTTAAAACCAACACTAACACTTTTTCATTTTTATTTAATGCTAAAGACAGAACACATGATATCATGAAATCGGGCATTTACCGTTTAAATTGTTCTTTTTGTAGTTCGGTATATATTGGACAAACACTTCGAAATTTTGACATAAGATATAAAGAACACGTACATCATTACAAAAATAAACATCCTGAAAAATCGAATTACGCCAAACACCTTTTAGAACAAAATCACACAATGACTCCTCAAAATAATATTAAATTCCTACATTTTTGTAATAACAAACACAAATTAGACATTTTAGAAGCCTTTGAGATATACAAACACAAACTCAGGGTACCTTTAATGAATGAACAACTTGAACTCAGTAATTCTCCATTACTGGAAGTATTAGATGTTTAATTATGATTTTTATTATTTTTTATTATTTTTATCTAGTTACCTATTTTGTATCTACCTTAGCGACGTGTTTGTTTATAATTATATTACCTTTGATAATGACAGCATAGCTGTCGAAACAATATTGTCAGGTATATTTTAATAAAACTGTGAAACTTTTAATAATCTTTATTTATTTCATTATTTAGATTTTCCAAAAAATTGCTATTATTTATTAAAATCTAAAGGATAGTAAACACGCTTGTTTTTAATGTAATAATGATGGAAAATTAGACGAAGTTTTATTAAAAGAGGGCAAAAAGGGGACGCCAAGTGGCGACCGTCATAGACACAACACTCAAGAACTATCGAACAAACAATCGCGATATTTGTTATATCAGCTGGCTCTGATGTTCCATACCAGTTTTATCTAAAACTGGCTGATTCAGGCCTGCGTGAAGTTCATACGAACTGTAGATTCGAAAACTGTGTGCAGCGTCGCTTATGGAAGCGTCGCAGTCGCTAGTTGTATCCAAACCGTTGTAGGTTGTAGTCGTTACGGCGATAATCTTACGCTTCGCGATATCACGTAGCAAGCCATGGTTTGAAAATCAAACCAATTGCTTAATAATAAATTCTTTGTGGAAAGTTTTAAATTATGTGAATTTAATTTCGCGCGAAAATTAAGTTTTTGTTCAGTTTTTATTATTTTTTATTTTTGTTTTTGTGTTGTTTATTTTGTGTTATTGTGATTAGAAGTTGTTTTTTTGTACTATCACCATCAAGAACAACACTACACAATCGAGGATTAAGAGGATTATTGAAGATATTCTCTGATGGTTAGTTAAAGTTTCTTGAAGATTGGTTTTTTAAAAGATTAAAATTTAGCATATAAGTTAGCGACTTTCTTGCTTGAAATGAAAAATTTTTTGATGTTGCAGAAAATTCTTATTATTAAAACAAAAGAAAATCATGCTAAGAATATAAATTAATTTGAAAAGAGGGTTGTTGTCTATTAATTCAGTCTCGACCGTTGTTGTTTGCAATTAAAATTTAATAAAACCCACGGCTAATAACAAGTATGTATCGTCTATCCATTTACATCTCGACACTTCATTTTGACCAAAAGACAAAATCAAAAAGAAACAATAAATAAAAACCCATTTATTTGCATAAAGAGAAGAAACAAGTTCAAGGTTTCCATAAACCTCTTGTAAATTTTTTGGACGGACATTTAAATGTAGTCTAGTAGGAAGACATAATGATAATAATAATCTAGAATAGTACCCCTCTTGCTTGAGCGCCCCTAAAATTTATGATAATTTCATACACTGCTGCTACGCCAAGAAATATTGCGTTGTGTGCTAGTTTTCAGTATACAATACTTGGAATTGTTGTCTACGATCTTGCATAAGGTTTTTGCTTCAAGGTTGTAGGTTATTGCTTCCAACATTCCTGTGCAGGCTTTTAAAAGCTCTCCTCGGTTGGTTGTACGACCTCCGGTGCATTCAAAATTCACCTGAGAAGTTAGGCTGTAAATTGCTAGAACTTTCGAGTCGCCAGAAATGATCGTGTTTGTGTAATTGTTTCGTCAGACTTAAATATTCGTGTTGGAAACAGCTGTTTGCTATGCTATTAGTTATAGAAGATTTTTGATTTGGCAAATAAAGTAATTATTTTGGCATACTCTTGGTGCAATTAGATATATAGTTTTTTTATTTGCCTCCTAAAAATCTCATTTGAACAAGAAACCGTAGATATTAAATAATCCAGAAGTACATAATCAAAAACAACGACAAGATCAGAGCTGCTCAACCCTCATCATCCAATGATTAGATGAAATTCTTTGCTTATCTCGGTAGTAATTATTGTCTAGTGATATAATAGTAAATATGTACATACTTAACAGTCTTTTATCTAATCGTATCTAATTTATGATAAACACAATAATTACGTTTGGATTTTTTGCAAACAATGTAGGCATTCCCATAAAAAGATTATCCTACATAGATAATATTTTGTTTGATATTGTTTAGATGCCCAAATGATAAGTTGGTTTGCTCATGAAATACATAAATGAATTTTGAACTAATGTACTCAAGATTGGATCAAAATCTTACCTTCCACATGTAATTTTCAAGCAATAATTTTGTCATTAACCTTCAAAGTAGTACAAAGTGTACTGCATTTACTGTTGAAAACAAAAAAAAAACGCTTAAATTGTTATTAATACGGTTTCTTGGAGCGGGCCCAAGTGAATCACTCGCTATAGATGATTCATCAAAACATCATTAAATATTTTATAATTTCCTAGGAAAGAAGGAAATTGTGGTTTCCAAGTCCTCTTTCTTCAAATAAGTTCCTTCCGTTAACTTATTTGCTTCATCACTGATTAGTCTTGTTTTTATATTCGTGATGATACATGCCTTAAGTTACTGCATTCATTTCCTCAGGGGATTCTCCGTCTTGGTCTGGGAAAAATTTGATCACCGCATTAATAAAACCGTGTTTTGTTACACGTACCATACTACCCTTGGGCAATGACTGTGGAAATTAGAAATGTTAAAAGTGACCTGTTTGTTGGCAGTTACTATAAGAAGGTAGTCGAAAGTTGAATGGGCGTATAATTAAAACAGAATAAATGATAGGAGCACATTTATACCACAAAGATCAATGTCAGAAACACTAACGCTTCATGCAATTGGCAGAATACTGATTTGCATAAAATTTCTAAGCCCAATTAGCTGCTTTTTCATCCGACTTAATTACAAGTTCATCACAAGATACAAGTGCGTCATTTCTTCGTCGTTTCGACGAATTGTATCAAATACAAATTGGTGTCCTACATGGTAGCTGATCGGGGAAACAATCGTGAAAACCCATGTTTATTAAGCTCAAATTCAATTCAAAGGTTAAATTAATTTTTCAACGTTAATTTCTAGTATACAATTCGTCAAGAGTAATAATTGTGACAAATCCCATCGAAATGGCAAGTTCGCGCTTCGGATGTTTTCACGAATTACTTTTGATTCAGTGTACAACCTTCAGTACCTTTCACCGAATTATTTGCATCTATTGTCCCGACTTCTGGCGTACGTAATTTGGACAACATCCATCTACCTAATCTAACCTAACCTCTAACTCTAAGTAGGTGCGCGTTGGCCCATCGGGAAATTGCCCAATGGGTCGAAAATCTGCACCAGCTAAGAAAGCTGGCTAATATTGATCGTTCTGTAGATTTAACATCTGAGTTAACCATACCATACCATTTGGCCATACAAGTCATGCATTAATAATTAATTCGGTGTTTGACATTGATGAGGCGTTCGTCGGCTGGATTTAGTGTTTTTGAAGCGCTAGTTGAAAGATATTTCTCATCTACGTTTTTTTTTCTTTAGATTTCTTGCTCGATTATGTATTCCTAATCTTAAAAGCATTGGTGTACTATTTTATGTTCCAACTCGTAATTCGACGTAGTTTTCTCACTTATCATTAATCCAAAGTTTAAGAAGAATCTGATGACAGCCTTACGAATTTACATCTGTGAATTTTCTTGAGTTCAAGGACACTGCAGGAGAATTGCTAGCGGAATCTTTCTGACGCGTCCGTCGTCATTGCAAAAGTTTGGAACGCTTTCCAATAAATCACATGGTGGCTTTATCAAAAAGCTGTTACTGTGCGGACCATAAACGAACTTCTTTAGTTTGAAGAAAAAAGACACGATTTTCCAGATTCTCAATTTGACTTTACTGAATGAAGAATGGTTGTACTATAAGTAAAAAACGAGTTGTAACTCACTGGGGAAGTGTTGAGGGATTGCGATGACATACTAAGGAAGTGCAAGGAAGTAAAAAGTCCGGGGAAGTAAAGGTAATTGGAGGAAGTGTAGATGAAAATCTCTGCAGGCGCGGATCCATACACAGTTTTAGTAGAGGGGACATACAAAATATTCATTAATATAATGATATGTATATAAAAAAAAACATAATCCTCGAACTTCGGAAGTAGTAAGAGGAATTATCCAAGGAAGTACGAGAATGCATTGGATCCTAGCGAGATACGAATAAATACGAAATATAACGACGATTTGCGAAGTAGCGGAAAGCACATAACGAAGTATAGTACAATATATACAGGGAAGTACGGAAGATTATTTGGGCAAAGAGGAAATAGGTGTAGAAAACTTGTAATAGATAAAAACCTTAGTCGTGCCCGACTAAATGTTTGCTTTTTTCTCTCCAGAATTATTATTACAAAATTTTTATTCATAGGCCATCCAATTCCTCTTTTTGTTAGTTTTGCTCTCCCTTCAATACTATATTAAACTTTGCAGCTACATTTACAATATTCGTTGGGCCTCATAAGTATATTGATCTTATTATTGTTTCACAAGGAATTTTTGTAACCAAAAATGTTTTTTTGCGATTTCGATATTTCCAAAATTAATGTTACTGACTGACTTGTCACGTAGGGCAGTAACTATTACAGTGGTTTATTGGCTATACAAGTGATGGTTAAAGAATTGGTAAAAAGTGGTAGAAGTTTTTGGTGTTGATAAACATGCTGTATGGGAGCTGGCGGTGGACTGTTGTTGGCGGACTGTTGGTTCATGTTGGGGATGATTGGTTTGTAGATGCTTAAATGAAGTAATAATACCATAACAATTTTCAAGAATGAGGCTGTAGATTTTTTTTACTTTTAAAATGAATGATATACATACAGACCTTGCACGTCTACTAATTATGTTATTATTGCTTTGTTTCTTATAATTACAATTGCTGCGCTTCCATTTTAGAAAACAACAATAAATTTAGTATTTACATTTAAACAACCTTTAACAACTTAAATGGAATGTAAACAAAGTACCAAGAAATATGCTTCACGATCACAATTTATCACAACAAAATAGAATATTTATTTTCTCAAAAATATAGTTCATGTGTGACCTGGTTTCTTAAACAGTTTAAGACCTATCCATTCTTCGACAAACTTTTTGATAAAAGAAGTTATTGATTGAAACCCCTGTAAAGTATAGCTATAAAACTTTACCCATAACCAAAGCGATACCAACCACAGTAATTTTGCACACGTGCTGTTGACTTTAGAAAAATTGCACATGATCATTGGGTGTCTTGTAGGTTTTCTTTTATTTCCGGTGTATCATCCTGATTTTATTATATGAAATCCCAGTAGTTGCCCTCAATCGACTTTCCGATGATAAAGTAATAAATAGTTTAATTTAGAAAATTTAATTAAAGACTGACAATAAAGTCATTCGTTTTGAGTTCCAATTGGCGTCTTCTGATTTATTATAACTGCAAAAACCTCCATGTTCTAGTACTAAACTAATTAACATGCAGGAAGCGACCCAATTTTTTCCTCAACAGCATTAACGATAAAACTACAACTATGGAACTATTTAGAGCAAACAAGCTAAAAACAAAGGAACGTACAGACAAGAGGGAAAAATGGTTTCATAAAAAAATTAAGTACTTTCACGTACACTGTACAATACGTGCTTTTTTAAATCTGAGCGATTTCATCCCGAGGCTCAAGTTAAACCTATGAAATAATTATAAAATATAACACGAGCAAGCAGTTTCGGTTATCCCACAAAATTTAAAAGAATAAATTAAAAATTGTTTTGTAGATTGGAAAAAGAAAAAAAATTAATAGCAGTACTTTTCTATTATTGGAAAATTAGATATTTCAAAAGGACTTGCGTGATCCAATTATGTAATTGAACAGTGGATGAATTGAAACGAAAACATGGTTTGAAAGGTAGCTTTCAGTTGAACTTTACCCGAAAATTACCTTTTCTTGTATTAATGTTTTTTTCGAAGGCATGAATGACCTTTAGGAAGACACTTAACAGGGCAGTAGTACTTGACATTTTTTATCACTTATAAGTTTCTTTCAGAAGAACTAAGAACTTTTAGAATTCATATAGTATACTTAGGCCAAAAATCCCATTAAGATAAATATCTTTTCATTTATTGATGATCCTTTATTAATGTACTTTCGAAATTGATGATCACCTTGGGGAAGAAAGTATTGCGTGATATGCCCAAATTAATGGAAATTAGCCTAATAACTCTAATTCTAACGAAAACAAAGTTATGAATGTCTGAATTTATTTCTATTAGTTTTTGTGTCTTTTCAGTGTTTTGACACCTTTTTAGTTATCGAAATACTAAATAGAACTGGACTAGATTGTCCTTAACATAAATATTAATTCTTGCTTCATCGAAGCATTATTCATGTTGTGGTTACAACAGGATGTCATTATGTAAACATCCATATGGTCAACATTTAGGATAAAAATTCAAAACAAATAAGTCGGCTCCAGTATTATTCTTTCTTATCGAGGTGTTTACGAAATATCTCGCTTTGATTCAAATCTGTTCGTCATTGTAACTTTTATCAAATTCAAATATTTTTGCGTAATTCTGGAAGGTTACTGATTTCCATCTCCTTATGCATTTTTTCGTTCTTTCCCAATATCGAATCCTCTGTAAAAAAGAAAGGCATTCGAAAGCATACAAAGTTTATGTCAAGGTCTTGCCAATCAAGATCTGGATTATACTATAGAAGTATAGAAGGTGATCCAGCTCAAAGAAGTTACACTCACAGAGTATGGGTTAGACTTTATGGTATCTCAGTCTCAGTAAAATAGGTGTGTGCCTTTCGGCATACTTTGAATAAGAATAGTTTCTGTCTCGGTCCCAAAAGCCGGTGACTACGAACTTTCCAGCTCAAAAATGGCAGAGAAAATGTTAGAGTCAGCTTTCAAAAATTTCAGATAACAAATTTGCTGCCTAAGTAGTTTTTGGTCAGGGTCGACAGTGTTGGAACCCATCTTGTTGAAACCTTATCCATGCATAGTTAATTGTGCGAAATCGTCACAACACTTGGGTCAGATACTATATCCAATATTTTAGAAATAGCAGACAATGGTACACTCCATGTATTAACCTTCTAAAATTGAGAATAAAACTTTAAATTTTTGGTTTATTCGTTATTTTGACATATTCATTCAATGTGCGCTATCGATAGCTTCCCTGCGCTTTTCCATTGACCGCTAAGAAACATTAAGTGTGGTATCATAATAAGCGCACACAAACGGCGCAGAAAATCCATTAAGTTATACACAGATGGAAAGAAATAGTAAGCAATGGTTTTGCTGACGCGTTTGACTGTAATATATTTTCTTTTTTACTTCAAAACAAAGTTTTGATTGTTGGCTCAATTTCAGCATATCTATATGTATTATCTAGACATATATCTATTGTACGAGGCAGATGCTCTCAATAGCGAAGTTGTATTGTCAGAATTGGAATCTTTGTTGTATATAAAAGTGTACGTATTGAGGATTAGTTCCATAGTCCATAGTAACTGCTTACCAAAGTGAACAAAAACCGAACGTATTAGTCATGATAGATAAGTCTAAGAGATTAAAGAAAGTAGAGTAAAAGGGATAATAGTTGTATGTAGTTATTGTAAATACAAATAATAGAAGAGATAGACACTTGGTGTTTCCAGCGGAATTCATGTATATAGTCACGTAGTCATAGTCACAACAACGAATTCCCTAGAAAACGTTTAAGGTAGCGAAAGTGGTTGACGTGCCAAAAGTAATGAAATCGTAGGCAAAATTACATATATTTCAATTAGTACTTTCTTTCTAATTTTTTATATAATGCTATATTATTCACTCATTAGAATTGTTAAGTTCTGACTTCTAACATTTCATTGACTTATTTTGCAATTCACGATCGAGGTGAAGGTGATTCACTGTTTTTAGTATTAGGTAATACCTACTTCTCTAGTGTATTCACTTCAGTAGCGGTATCTACAATTTAAGAGCATTAGAAGTGGATATAAAAGATAACGAAAAAATCTATTGCGCCATGTCATGTAAAATTGGAAAATCTGAAACATTCCAATTATTGTTTTGAATGCTATAGTATACAGCACAACCTAATGAGACTGACTTCAGCTGTTTAATTTCAAAACACCTGCGGTTATTCAAGTGGTACTCAAACGGTACATTTACATTTACAAATATTTAAAAACATGAATAATAATTATATATTACAAATCATATATGTACAATTAGCTTTAAAAATATACTATACAATAAGAAAGTTTAAATTTCTGTATTTTAATAAGTGTATATAATAATACCTACTTTTTTGTCGGTAAGATTGTACATACTAAATTATCTAATTACTAAATTATATTAACTTATCAGACTTTATATTTGGAAAGCACAAAACTATTAAAGGTTTTAATAAACAGCAGTGGAGTTTGCCAAAAAAGTAACTCTGTAGGTCATGTAATAATGTTTGCCCAAAGAAAATTGGACAAATTTTAATGAAAATATTTCCAAAGGTCAAAAAAATGTGATGAGACTAAAAATAATCTTGGTATATTATTATTTTACAGCAACAACATTGGAATGGGGAAAACAAGTAGGTAGGGTTAAAAATAATAACGAACAGTTGAAGAGTTTAAAGAATAATTAATTAAATGATTATTTTTACCTAACGTTGCGTGACCCGTTGAAATAATCGAAAAGTGTGCTAATTATAACAAAAAAAAAAGTTGTGTGAGTAGGTTGGAGCTACTTATTTTAAAGTAAGATTTATCATAAAAAAAGTGAAAACTACAATATTGCGAAATTTTATGTCAAACCGTTTTCTAGATGCGAGCCGAATGCGAGGAAAATTATTATTGCGGCTTTAAAAGTATTATTTTGGCGCACGTAAAGTTTGTAGAAGTGTTTATTTGATTTGTCTAAATCTGCAATTTGTTACTACACAGAAATAAAATTTTACGGAATCTTAAAATAATATAAAATAGTATACACAAAGTTGCAAATTTTCTCTATTCGCGATAACTTTACAATAAAACAGGAAAATCCAATTCAATTACTATTTGTAAAGAGATTAGAAAACCAAGGTTTTTCCATTTTGTTAAATTCGAATCGTTTGCAAGCCAGGAAACTTAATCTCTTTATGATTAACTTGGCGCCCGTTTTATCTTTTTACGCAATGTTAATACTCTTTTATCGAAAAAAGTTTTTTTGTTGTTAATAAGACATAAATACTGACTGAATGCAAATTGTGCATTATAAATTATAATAAATAACAGAAATGAATTGCAACTAATTTAATACACGTTGAATACAATGTGCTTGCGTGAGTCGTGTGTAAGAAAATGTGTGGTTGTCAGGGTTAAAAAATTATTTTATTTTTTCCGCGGTTTTTATACCTGTAGATTATATCTTACCTAACAACAACATTTTAAAAACTTGATGTATTAAAAATCTTATGTAAGAAACAAAACATACAAACACGAGTAATAACGAGACTAGTGAAGGGGTCACACTGATAATAATGATTTTTAATATTTAGGATACATTATTGATAACGAAGTAAACACGAGCCACTCAACTAGAATTATTATTTTTTCAAATAGGAAGACCTTGATCTACGCAATTACATACAACTCTTAATTGACAAATACTCCAAAAACAGCCTTCTTGAGATTTGCAGTTTTGATTTTGACAGATAACATGTTTGCCCTACACTGTTGTATGTATTGAGATTAATTGGAAATCTTGAAAAGTAGAACCCAAGCATAATAAAAATTAAAATAATTATGAGATAAGTGAATGTACTTGAAAACATTTACAACGTTAAGGATCGTTTTAAGGACGTTTGTTGATTGGTTAGTTCTGCTATTGTCAATGATGATGTAACAGATACTACTTGCTTTACGTGACAACTAAACTGCTTGATAAATGTGCAAATGGTTCAGAAAAGCAAAATTAGATATTTTTGCAATTCAAAATAGTTCATCCTTTGTAATTTGTAAATGTTTCTTACATTCATGGAATTTAGACAATACTAATGAAGTTCCTCTTGTTTACAACTTTTAAGAAAACTCATTCATACATTTGCATATTTCAGCGCTCAAGCGCATTCAAATTTGAATTGAAATGAATTGTCGATACTTTTCTCTAAAAGTAGTGTCGAAGGGAGCTACATATAAATATTTAAATAAAAAAATATTATATTTACTTATTCCGCCCAATGCTACTTACACTGAACCAACTCTTCAGATCTAAGATTGTAAATCGGTTTTGTTCATCATAATTTTTGCTAGTATCTAAAAGATCTAGTATTAGATCTCCCATCTTTCAATTGTTTTCAACACTCTAAGATATGTTACCCATCGGTATGTTACCCATCGGTATGTTACCCATCCGTATATTACCCATCGGTATATTACCCATCGGTATGTTACCCATCTGTATGTTAACCATCTATATGTTACCCATAGGTGCTTTCCATTGGACTGATCTACTGATCCAGTGTTACACATCCGATCACCTTAAGATCAGTTCATAACAAAAAATAATAATTTTCAATGGAACAATTTTGAATCACAATTCTGACAAACCACAAAAGCTAACCTATAAGAGCAACAGAACAAACAACTTTTTCATTGCTGAGAGTGAAATTTTGATGCAATGCTGAATGTCAACATAAATAAACGAGGCGAAAAAATTAAGGATTTTTACAAGGGAATTTACATCGAATTTCACAGATTAATCCCAGAATTTCACAGAACTTGTATACCAGATTCCCGCTGTTATTTACCATTCATTATAATCTATATTACATAGTTTACACAATGATTACACGAGTTTACACAGAATTCACATCAAACTCTTGCAGGAAGTTACACACTTCGTTGGATTATATACACTACACTGAGATTACTGAGGATTACAGAGCGTTCATGTACAGTTCACATTAATTAAAGAAAATGTACAGATTTCACATAGGATTTCTCTGATTACACGGATTTCTGATCTATACTTAAGATTTCATGGAGGTTCTATATCAGATTCTCGCTACTGTGTAGCCATCGGTAAACCGAAGATCAAGATTTGTGCACCAGATCACACGCAATACGCAGATTTCGAATCGGACTTGCAGGTTGCACAGAGTTTGTACACTGAATTTGAGTTTTTCCTCGTTATACCCGGATTACAAAATACTATGAAAATACACAGATTTAAGTTGAACGGCGAATTTCACAGATTTACACCAGATATCATTGAGCTTGTATAATACCAGATTCTCGCTACGGTTTACCTTTCGCAATACCCTGGATTACACAGTTTACACAATGATTACACGAAATTACATATAGTAGTACTCCCAGATTCTACATTTCGGAATTTCGTGTACACCAGATTCTAACTGCAGCGGTAAATTGAAAATAAAAATTTGTATAGAACATTACAGAAAACTGCAGGATCATACGCATTTTACTGTTATTACACAGAAATCACATAAAGTTTACAAATAATACACAAATTTCACGGAATTTAGGATTTCACATAACTTGTATCTACATCCAATTTCGCTGCATCGCAACTACGCAATAATTACACAGAATAATTCACAGCGGATTACACAGAATCTCACAGAACTTGTACACCAGATCCTCGCTGCGGGTTACTCCTTGTTTTTATCTTATGACTCTGAACATGATGTTCCCGGAAAAACTCAGACATTAGAGTTTGTAGATGAGTCACAAAAAGCACGTCGTGTTGTAGAAGAACTCTTCGATTTTAGGTCGCATTTGGGAAAATGCGACTTAACTTGATATGTTAAGAGTAATTTACACTATGCACTCAATGACTTTAAAACCGTCACCACCATAGACTCGTCTCACTGAGATTTGTTTATATTTTCTAGAGTTTGCAGTTTTCTGGCTCATACTGACTTGTGATTTGTAAATAATTGTTTTGGTCAGTAAAAACATATTAACTAAGAACAGAGGTGGCGTGCATCTTCACCGCTAGACTACTCGTGGGTTAGTCCCTATCATTCCTCCTTAGTATGTATTTGCTAGACGTACTGCTCAAACCACGTATTCTTTTCGCAACTTTTATCGTATGAAGGAATCAAAAGATTCCAGAGTTTTGGCCAAAGCACTGGTATGTATCTCTTCATATAGTAAAGCTAATAGATTTCAAAGATACGAGCAAAACTGGTAAAAATTGGATTTGTGGGTTGATGATTCTGCCAAACGTTTCCATTGAGTTTATAGGAAAATATCTTGGATCCGAATGTGTTCAATAGTCTTGATAAGTGCCCCCTTCACCTCTAGTGAACTATAGATAGTGAACAACTTAAATTTCAAGGAGAACAGATCACTTTGTTGTCCTCGACACAAATGATTTAGACTTATTTCCTTCATGTTAATGCTTGACAATTTTATCAGTTCTTTGGAAATGTTCTACTATAGCTTCGATGGCTTTATGAACTTTTTTCATTTTATATCTACGAATTAAACACAAATTATATTTATCTCTAAAAATAAGCAGTGAGGAGGATCGCCTCATGGTAACTCCTCTTTTACTTCTGATGCCAAAAAAAAAGAAAACAGACTTGTTCCAAAATTAACAATGCTTAACGTTTAGTAAATAAATTAAAAGTACTAAATTCTTTAACAAATATTTAAGGACACTATAAGAAAATGTGTGAATTGAACAATTTTCTTCACACCTAATAAATGAACCAAGTAGTGGGAGGAGTATTCTAATTTTATAATAAATTTTTGGCCTTACATCTGACTAGACATAGGTTAGCTCATCGCAATTTTTTTCCGAGCAAAAAAGTCATCTAGAAGCTTGTTGATTTTAAAATTCTACGTGTTAAAGGAGGAACAATCGTGAAACCTAATTTCCTTTGAAGCGTTTTCGAGATTTCCTCAACTTTCAGAGCTATAGCAGCAACTTCCTTCGCATAACTCATAACAAATGACGTATCTAATTTACGAATTCAGGAAATAGTTCGTTTCAGAGGCTGGTTTAGCTGAACATTAACCTACTTAGGAGGATCCATTTCGTTTTAGAATTTTTTAAAGTGGAAGAAGTGCTTGTTAAAGAAAATTGTAAAAAAGTGTGTTATAGTATTTTTATCCTTGTTTCATTCAGACGAAAAGAAATTGGTTTTGAATGGTTAATGGAGACCAAACACTCCAAACAAGATTTTAGTTAAATGGCTTTTGTCCCGAAATTAATTAGCTGGGTAATCTTAATTCAGTAGTACATTGCTTAAATTTGACAAAAAAGATTGATCATCAATTTTATTGGCCGCTATATTGTATTAGTTGCACCTTATAAGATTACATTTTAATTAGTTGGAGTTTTCGCAAGAAATAAACGTAAACATCTTTTCCAAATAAAAATTTCTTAATAATACAAACAAGAAAATTCACTTCAATGGTTTTTCCCAAACAAATTACTGTATCAAAACACACAACTTACTCAACATTGTTATTATTTAGTGTAATCAATTAATTACGTATAATTATTTTTATTACAACATATTATTAAACCATTATTATCAACTGAACTCGACAAAAAAATCAAACCAAACATTCATATGAAAAGAAAGGGGGCAGCGACCGTTATGCCACATTTCGAAAAATAAAAAAAGATCCACACAATGCTCGTGTCACGCATGTCGAGCAATGTCAGTAGTTCATTAGAATTTTAAAAAGTTTCCGGAGGAAATCTTAAAAAATGTAAATGTTATTTCAAGTAAATTCCTTAACTAAAAAAGGAGAAGTGGAAAATCCAGTTTTGTAGTTGTTATATAATTTAAGAGATTTTCTCAAAAAAGAAAGAAAATAAATAAAAATTCCATTACTGTAGTAGAGGGGACATTGCATATGTTAGTTGTTAAGTGTTTTGGCTTCAACGAAGTAAGTGGCATGTAGATGATGGAATAATAATGATGTCAATGTCAATAAAAATAAAAGCAAGAAATATTTGAATGGTACAAGGTTCTTAGAGATTACGAGGTGCAATAATAAAGTTTTTTTTTCTATTAGAGATTAGACAAATGAAAACCTACGGACTAGTTTTTTAACTTTTATACGAGGGGTCAACCACTCCCCAAAAAACGTACAGTGATTTCCAGTTTCTGGGAATACTTTCAAAAAACATCAGGTATTTCCAAGTATTCCCAGGTATTTCCAAGTATTTCCAAATATTTCCAAGTATTCCCAGGTATTTCCAAGTATTCCCAGGTATTTCCAAGTATTCCCAGGTATTTCCAAGTATTCAATATTTGAATTTAGGAATTGGCGCTGTCAGATTGTTTTACCATTTTACCGCATATAATATATAGGCCGCAAAGAACCTGTCTCGCTTCTCCTGTTCGCAGTCCAACACCACCCTTCACATTAATGGTTTTGTATTTTAACTTTTTTGTTAAATAAATAAATAAATGTTATTGCAATATGATTTTTGTCTTAATTATCGGGGGGGGGGGTAAGGTGTAAGGGTGATACCAAAAAAGAGGTGCCATAGGAAAAAGTTTAGGAACCACTGATCTAGACGAATAGGCATTAGCAAAATCTTTATAACTACTTTCTAGATTTTTATCAATAACCAATTTGTTGTTATCGTTTATATTTGATCAGAAAATGCACCCAAAGAACTTTTCCACTAATTATTTGTCTGGGGGAAAGGGCTTTTCTTCAGCTGAATTTCATCTTTAGCTGAGTGTAAGCCATGTACAACAAATAACAGTAACTTTTATACTAATACTTATAACTTTTAGAGTATTTTGTACTTTTTTTGAATATTTATAAAATTGTGCCTCTGGATGCAAAAAGGATCACATCCTTTAAAAACACAGGTTTCAGTTTCTAATGGTCATTTCTTCTTAATTATTTTCTTTGACGTAGAGATCTCAAGTTTTTTTGGGTTTTTGATTTATTTTTGAATTTTTTTTTGTGCATTACTCTGTCAGCCGATAAATGAGCTTTTTTATTAAAAGAAAACGGCAATGTGTAGTCTTTTTAACCGTCATCGTTTTTTATTTTTCAGTAACACTGCTAAATATGATTTATCATTACATGATTTAATTCCCGTAAAATATTTTAAATTTGTGTCGTAGGAATTTAGAATTGATAACTGTTCATCATTTTTTTTATTTCGTCACTAAATGCAATTTGAGTTGTGTTGGATATATTACCGGTGTTATATGTATATATTAAATCTTCCATCATCATCTTCGAAATTCTCATTCAAGACAGCCGTGAGATTAAGAAGTTCTTGAGATTCGATAACTAAGGGTATTCCTATTTGTTCACACAGTATTTCTGATGGTTCTATTCCAAAAGATTTTGCGGTTTTCTCAGCTTTATTTTTTGCTTGTAACATTAACTCCATATTTTTTCCATATCCAGAACTGAAAGATGATTTCTACTTGATCTGATCATCTCATGAATGCTCTAGTGCAGAGCATACTTACTTAATACATGAAATATATTAAAAATGCAGAGTCACTTCTATACATTAACGTAAATATTCTATGACGTCACGAAATATCGCTACTTCCCCTACGTCTTTAACTTTTCTTACATGCGGCTTTTATGATCATAACATTGATTACCGAGTTTGGGTTAAACTATTTTGCCGTAATTGACTTTACTTAATAGATTTTCGTCTAATAACGCCGTTAAAACGAAAATAAATTTCCACCCAAGCATGTATAATATCAAGTATTCCTCAAATATTCCTAGGTATTTCCAGGTACTGCCATATATTTACAAAGTATTCCCAGGTATTTCCAAGTATTCCCATGTATTCCCAAGTATTTCCAGGTATTCCCAAGTATTCCCAGGTATTTCCAAAGTATTCCCAGCAAAGTGTACAGTGATTTCCAGTAGTGGTTGACCCCTCGCTTTTATATGAGAAGAATGAGAATAGGAAACCTTACTAGATGTAGCCGAATCTTTGGGAATACCAAACCTAGTAAAGGTTTTTATCGTGTCAGACATTGCATTGACACGGAGTAGACGGTTTCACTTCCGTATCTGAGAAGAAGGCAAGGGATGCATTGCTAATTTAACCAGAATCTTTTACTTTGATTGTGGTAGTAATTGACCAATTCTATAGTAATTAAAAATGTTTTAAGGCTGGCAATGGATATCTACTAACATTACTTATTGTTACCTTGGTCAGTGCATATTTTTCATATCGAACAAAATCTCTTTGATTGCTTGATTACCTAACAAGGTACTTTAGTAACAAAATCTTGATAAGCATAAACATGTTCAATTTGTATCGTGATTGGTTATCTACTAATCTGTGATAGTGCTATGAGCACACTATCATTTTTCTACATGTAAACCTTCAATTTAGCTAAGTTTACCTAATGAAGAAATATCGGCCGATGATTAGAGCCAGATCATCCAAGCACACGGACTTTTGAAGAATTTTTAGTACAGTTCTAGGCAGCTTTTAGTACCTATGGAAACCATAAAGTTTTCGGAAAGCCCAGTTGTACTTTTTGATCCGATACAGTTTTTCCAAAAAATGTTGTCAGGTTTCTCAGGGACATCTTATATTCATTTCAGATCATAGAAATTAGCAACCAAGCTATAGAATACTTTAACTCAGAAAATAATCTCGAGCAGTTCTTCAATGTTTTATTTCAAAGTGTTTGCTTTTTTCCATTTGGTTTTTGCTATATCTAAATGTACACATTTAAACTCGGCTTTACGCTACCGATTTATTTTTATTTGTTTTCCGCTTTGTTAACTGTCACAGAATGCTCGACGTGCCTATTCATTGTCGATTATTATGAAAGCGACCAAATAACAGAACTGTTAACTGTTACGTTCCTAGGTACTGTTATGGGCGCCAAAATTCTGACTGCACTTACCGATCTCGTAACATAATATATTATTGTTTCGATAAACTATATGAAAAGGGGCAACTCGCCCGACCCAACTGGCTGCCGTACTGGTTGCTAGCAACTTGCCGCAAAGATAACCGACCTCCAAGACAATTTGCCTCTCGGAAGACTCGCTGTTAATGTCAGATAAATCAAACGACTGGTTTTTACCGGGTTTTATCAAAATGCATATTACTGTTATTAATGATAAACACACAGATTGTTTATATTTATTAATTAATATTAATTTAATTTCTGTTGATTGACATCAATAATGTTTCTCAGATTTGCACAATCTGTGTATATTTTTTTAGGTTAGGTGAGGTCAAAGTTCATTTAACATAACGACGGAGCGCGACAAAACAAACACACGTGCTTCACTTTACGCTAAGTACATCGTAATGGAAAAATCGCACACAGAAATATCCGCAACAAGCACCAGCTTGAGAATAAGGTTTTAAAGATATTGCAGCGGGCGTTGTATTATCTGGCGCGGTCCGTAGTTAGATTGAATGAACTTTAGGTTTATATACCTACGTACTACATCGGACCTAGGTACATACTTCGTACTAGACCGGACTAAAAATTACTTTCAAAAAGTAATTCAACTACAATAATTAAATTACTTATAATCCATTACCTCCAACCACTGTGATAAAATAATGTAATGAACAGGGGGTCTTCTACAGTATTCCAGAACTAGCGGCGGATTACTCCAGTTCGTCGTGGAACGTTTATATTATACGCGCATCGTGTGGTAGTAGAAAATAAATGTGTATATACATATAAAATAGTGCAATATAAATCTTGTAGCAATCTGCAATCTTTTCTCTTGATAATAGATAATTAAAACAGCACCTTTAGTATTATTTAAAAAGAACGTTACAATAATATTAGGTTGGAGTCGGGTTGTCTTCGTGGTCAATTGTCTTAGGGCTAAGATGTCGTAGCGGCCACCTCGTGGCAGCGACTTGGTCGCGGTGAATTGTACCTAATCTAACTATACGGGGTGTAGCAATGGGAAACGATCCATAGGGAATACAATGTGATAACCTCAGATGCTGGAAGATCTCCTTTCCAGTTGATTCTTAAAAGCAGTTTATTTCATTCTTCTTGTGGAAGGCAAAACATCTTGCGATTCGTAGACAATTTTCTGTAATTTTAATTTAAATTTTCAGAAAATAGAAAAAAATTCAAATTTTGATTTTAATTGGATGCATTGAAAGAAAAAATAAAATCTTATTTTTATGTAACCTATGAAATGATTTAATTCTTTGCTCACAAAAAATTTTATACCGGCTCAGTTTTAGAATTACCTGGGAATGGAATATTCCAACAAATTTGCATTACATTCCCTATGGTCTTTCCAAGCAACATCCGGTAGATGAACGATATGATCTTATACTTTTTTTAATATATAGAGGGGTAATAACTCGCCAAACAGTGGGTATTTTTACCAAGAAATCGTGCAGTAGTGGAGTATTGAACGCTTGTCTCATATGTAGAGCTGCGATTAGACTCATTTTACACATTAAAATTACTTGTTAGCATACTTTTAAAAAAACGCTGCGCATACATTTGCCTCTTTTAATTACAAAATATAAAGTCCAAAAGCTGATTTTTGGATTCTATAGAGTATAAGCAATCTCAATTGATTTCCCATAGACGTCGTGTAGTAGCTCAAATCATTTAATTTTTTATTGTCCATTCCAAGCCATGATATTGAGAAATTGATTTTTAAAGCAAATTCACTAATCGGCTCTTATGTATCTATGCACATGTAAGCCAAATGGATTCAAAGTATTCACGAACAAAAACATTACGATAAGTTTCATTTGAAAAGTTTTCTACAATTTAAAATCTATTGAAGATAAATAATAAGTTTTTTTTCACGAATTGTTTTCCTGTTCCAAAATCTATTGAAGATAAATAATAAGTTTTTTTTCACGAATTGTTTTCCTGCATGCTATCATTCTCAGAAGCATGTTTTCAATTATAACGCCATGTTTTAGGAATGTATTATATTAATGTAGACTAAACCCTGCAATCTATAGTGACTCACATCAGTATACCATATCGTCGTTTTAAACAAACCATTTATTGTTTTATCTGTTGTTTATGTTAAAGTGGTAACCATTATACAATTAGGAGTTGTTCGTTTTTTATGTATGGATGTTTGTTGGGCCAGAAGGTTAGTGGAAAATTTTTGGATCCAATAAAAGGAAGTCTATAGACCGCAATAGTTTTCGAGGTATTTGGACAGTAGGTAAATCCACTTTAGGTCATTTTCAACAGTCATGCTGTTTGTGTACAAACATTGAAAAACAATGATAAAATCTACTTACTTTGGTGCATATTAAATAAATAGGTACACGTTGCCTTCTTATTATGTGTTGTATCAACTTTTTGATATTATGAAGTTCATAGGTCATATCTTACAAGGCAAATAATATCAATGATTTATATTTTTTCTTACTGTCTAATCAATGAAATACTTCATTCATTATCACTTATGACGTGGGGATATTTTCTTCTTCAACTTTTTAAAACGTTTTATTACGTTAAATTATTGAAATAAAAAAATTTTGACTCTTTCGTCATTTGTTTCTTCAGAAATATTTTAAAACCACATTTAAAATTTAAAATACATCCCACGCGTAAATCTCATCAATAAACGAAAATTAATTGCTACTGAATAATGAGATTTATTGTTGTATTCTTATTATGTAAATAAGGCTATTTGTATGAGACTATAGAAAGTGGAAAAACTGTTTAAATAATAAATTGGTTAAGTAAGGTTAGGAACAATACATCAACGAGTTTGATTAATCAATTTTGTTGCGGAATACTGTTGACTGAGTTGAGATTTAGTTACAATGACCTTTGATTAAAATTGGGGCCCCCTTGATAAATAAAAAAAGTTTTATGAATCTGCGAGTTTAAAATAAAAAAACAAATGAAACAGACGCTTGGATTTTAAACATTGTCAGTCTTGTTGGAGTTTGCCATGAATAATTATTATAGTTGAATTTTAGTAGAACTTTTTTGATGGATGTATGTGTAGTGCAAAACATAGTCCTGTTGTTTTACTTCTCTTGTTTTTTTTTTAGTTCATGTTTAGCAATGATATTTGAAAACCGGTTCTCGAAAGTCATAAATAAAACGGTCCTTTTATCTAGATATACTTTATGTTGCAGCTTTATAGTATAGTAAATATGTTTTTAAGAGCTAATCTATTTCTTTTGTTGTTAATAAGAAAGTTTTTGGGAGGAATTTTACACTTTTGACTTCTTTGGGGTTGAGGGGGGGGGGGGAGTTTCTAAAATATGTTCAAAATATTTCAAATAAAAATCGTTGGAGAATCAAATTCCTTATAGAACCAAGTATGCCCTACAAATTAATGAATAGTATTACTGATAAGGCAAAAGTGTAAGTAATCAATCATATTGCGTTGGGTAATATCAACACGTGCGACTTTATAGTAGGGTTTACGATTAGAAGACATGTTTTGTCACAACACACGAGACGATCGCTTTATGGACTTTTTTTAATTTTCATATTCAATAATTTTCGCCTTCATATCTTACACCTATGACCACATCCAGTAACGCAGCCTAGTTGTAAATCATATATCGATCCTATTTGCTCTCAATCTTTTAAACACTTGTTTGAGTGAGAGACTGGGTTCGAATTCAATTCTGAAATTTGTCGTACATTGGAAGTTACCGAATAGTCTAAACCCCAATTAGAGTGGCCTAAGAAAGTATTTTTCCAAAATTCGTTGTTCGTCTCTTGCAATGGTATGTCTTTCAGTAACTGCACGCCAGTCTGCTCCAAAATGACTCTTCGTATGGAAATTGGGGTCCGGAATCATGTCCCAAAAGGGCATGTAGCTCTCTTTAGATGGCCTCTGTGAGTCTGGACCCATCAACTTGAATTCAGAGCCCCAAGTACACATCTTTCCCGCGGATTGATATGTAATCACCGAGTAGACTTGTTGGACTCAAATCCATTTTGTATGAAAGCAATCGGACAGAGGTAGGGTTGAAGCGATTTAAATCATGATTAAAACTTTAAATTAAGTGACTTAAAAGTGACTTAACTAAAAAATCACTGATTTAAACTATACTCTGGCTGCTCAACAGAGATAGTAATAAAAGTAAGGGGGCGTAGCCACTTCATCAGATTGGCTACTGCTAAAAACCCAACTGACACTGAACCTTTTGGTATCCTACATGAACATAACTTCAAAAGACATAAGATTTTAATAATAAACTACTTCTAATGAATGTTTTTGATATTATTTCAATTAAATTATGTATTATCAATTTTAAAATATTTAATAGTACATGAAATGTTCAAAAACTAATCAAATAATTATTTGATGACGCTAATCTGCATCAAAGTGACGCTATCTGTCACTTTGCCGTGTGAATGGGACTCCACAGTTTCGCGCGCTGTTTCAATTCGCCCAGTAGCAAAATAACTTTTAAATCGCCCGCTCTTTTGTGGGTGTTTTTATTACTATCTGTGTTGACCGGCCCGAGTATAGTTTTATATTTTATTAAATTATCTTATGGTAGGAAGACACAGACACTGCTAGTTACACAAATAATAGCAGAGTAATTAACTTATTAGTTCATAATGCACATGTATTATCATTAATAAAGAGTAATTAGGAAATAGATAAAATCAAACAAGTTCGATTTTTAAAAATCAGAGTTTTTCATCAATCCTGCACAGAGAGAGGGCGGGAGACAGCTTAGTCATAGCCTGCTCCAAAGTGCGTTTTTAATGATCTCTCTGTAGGTTACGAGATTAGACTACAATTTTTAAAGTTCACTAGATAAAAAGGAGAGGGCAGCCCATATAACCCTATTGGCTCGTAAATCGATTATGACGAATAATTAAAATTTTCGACAGAATATTGTAATTTTGACAATCTTGACCAGACTTAAATACTTGAACAGTTCATATTGCACCAAAAAGCCAATTCAAGGTCTGAAGATTCTATTAACTATATTATAAAAAATAAGGCCTATCCTTCTACGTACAACAGAAAAGCTTTTAGCATTTCATGCAGATATGTTCTTGATTTAGTTTCGTAAGTGTTTGACATCTACGAGGTGGATTCTTTAAGTAAGGTTCGTTTTAGAATTACTTTCGATTGAAGCTTGGACACGCAACCACGCCTAATAGCTTTATATGGTTTACGGTTTACTAGCTAGCTGCGTGACAGGTTGTCACTGTCGGATTTTTGTTTGGAGTCATGTGCACTGTGCAGGCGAGTGATAATGAGTGCAACAGAAAATAAAATAAATATGTAATAATAAATTATGAGCTCTGCGGTGTGATCAAGATTTTGGTAGCAAAAATATAATAATTATTATTGTACAGATTCCGAGACAACTTTGTGAGGTGTAGGCAAAGGCTCAGAACTAGCGAGAATGTCTACTGCTCCACTCATTGTAAATCGCTCACACGCGCCATCAAACAAGAATCCGACTAGCAACCTGACGAGACAGTTAGCTGTATAATAAACAATACAAAAATACTAGCCAACCACGGTTCTAAGCCAACACTATTTTTCAGTTTTTATAGCTGCTCTATGCTGTCTATGATCATATACATAAATTGCATCTAGTCGCAGTTTAGTGGTATCACATCAAGTCCAATCGAAGAATATACATATTAGTAACATTCAGTAAAAGTAAATATTCATACGATGTTTTGGTGCAAACAGAGGAGCTTGCGTTAACTCTTGCTTTACATGAAGTATCATACCTCACGTTCTGCATGCTATCAGTCCAGTGATCATCTCCGATTAATAATAATTTGGATGGAGTTCGGTTTACAAGACAGAAATCATTTTAATGACCTCTGTCCTAATACCTAAGCTTAAGCCAAGAGGAAACAGTTGGTGAAAATGAAGTTGGGCTCAGAGTTCAACATGGAGGGGGATAGAGTTCCATTTCCGGGAGGACTTGGGAGAGGGTATCATCGAACGCTTAAGCCAAGAGTAGTCGATCGATTTTCTTAAATTACTAAGTTGCTCTAAGGACGAAAAGTGAATGGGTCATTGAATATTAATGAGTTTAGAAGGTATATTTACCTAACCTAACAGAACCCCTAGTCTCTATTTCGATTTCCCAGAGACTTAATAGATTTTCCACAGATCTTATTAAACTTCCATTTTGTATAATTAATGTTGCTTATTTTGAAGGCATCAATCTACTCTTCTTGGTCTAAGCTTAACCCTTGTGATATATTAAGAACTGAATCCCACCCAAAGGATCCAAGAAACATTATTTTGTGACAGTAGGTTTCGATTGGTATCCTACAGACTTATACCTAGGTGGTATTTATGATATGAAAAACGCCTGGCGAATTCTAGAGATGCTATTTGTGCTACCACCATATCAAAGTAATTAAAAACAGTTTAGTAATAAGGTTTAGATCGTTAGTAATATTGGCTCATACAGTGGAAACAACATCCCATGGTTGTAGGTTTATAGGTTACGAAAGCCTGTATTTATTACATTTTTTTTGTTGTGAACCCTACATGAGAAGTGAACAAAGTATACAGAATGATATGAAAGCACATAGTATTTATTAACAAAAATATTTCAATTGCAACAAAACTGCTATCATCCTACATTCTGAACATGAGATCATAACACAATTATTACACAATATATGCGCAGTGTTTGTTGTCATTATATAATAGCACATCAGTAGGTATTTCTTAACCTCGTAAACCTTGTATTTGCAACTCTTTTTTTTATACAGTTGACAAGGTAAAATCATTTAAATCAAGTACATTTTAGTTGTAGTAAACAAATACATTTCTAATATTGTTACAATTCATGGTTTAATAATAATGACAAAACAAACATGTGAAATGTGAATGATTATAGGTTGAACCGTAATCTAATGCATAAAATGAGTTTCTCTATGAAACTATGTAGGTAACTTTCTCTTCATCAATTTTTTTGATGATTTTCATATCATTAAAATAGAAATAATTTTTGTGTCGTGTCTTCATTTAAAAAAAGATGGAATAGATCCATATATGTATGTATCGTATCTAATATATAAAAATTTTCCAATAGCGCTGTTTTGGTTAGGTTATGATCCCATCAAGGTGGACAAGATAAAATAATAAAGTAGTTAACAATGGAAATTGTTTAAAAATGGTGGCAGTTGTTGTTAGGTTAGGGTAGGGCAAAACATACAAATGAAGGAAGAGGTTGCCACTAACTATATACATACTTAGCTCATTATTCTTATCAGAAAATGCTTATCACCTAACCACACGTGATAAAGCATTGTTATTGCTAACTGGAACGAACTAGCACACAATCGCTTATGTCGCAATCGATAATGATGTAGGTATTTTATGGTGATATTGTACACTAGATGTCAAAATTACACATTTTAAAAAGGCCCAAACATAACCTAAATTACAATATATTAAAATATGAAAATTTTCTGCAACGTCTTGATAATATAAAACGCGCAACCATTTATCATCAATTTAGTAATTAAGAAGAAAAATGTGATAAAAGATTGTCCTAACTTTAAAAGATATCAAAAATACTACAAGCAGTGTACAAATCATAAATTATAACAACTTGATTACATTCTGATAAGAAGCTTAAGATTAAAATAATGCGTATAATTATTAAACCCACGCAGATATTGAAACATTTTTTTCATTTCATCATTATCAGTAGGTGCAGACATTTTTTACGGGGGAGTCTCATTTTTTTTAGAAATTTATTTTGGTAAAAGAAACTCCTCGAAATTCCTTTATAAATAAAATTAATTAAAATAATCTCTTCTTAAATGTTTTGATATTAAAACCAAAGCCAATCTTCACGAATACCCCTTAACAATAGAAATGATTTTCAGAGAATCCATCTAATACAATTTCCCAGCAAGGAAAATTAAAGGAAGTGAGTTTGTGTATTGTGCAAATAATCTAATTTAGAACAGTCATTATTTAACAAACTATGAAACAAAGCCTGAAAGCTTCCAAAAGTTTGGAGAAAAGCGTAAATCTTCTCTGGCATTATATACAATTGCCAGATCTTGAACAAAGACGAAAACAAACTAAAAACACCATACAGGGTAGCAGAAATACAAATAAAGTCAAGTGAAGGCAGCTCGTATTTTAACAACAATAACAATAATCATAAAAGTTAAATAATTCGGAAAAAACGAAAGTGAAACAAATAAACTAAAAAAGAAGCAAGAAGAGACGCACAACAATTCACCCAACTGTACTAAACATCAGCAAAACGGCTCCCTTAAGCAATTACAACAAAATCTCCACAATTCCACCGAGAAGGAATAACCATCATCATCACCACCATCACACTTCCTCGATAAAGATTTTACATCATCCGGAAGCAGAGGTTGTGGCCGCCGTCAAAACGGAGAAACTTGCAGACATCACTTCAAAGATTTCGCCAAAAATTAAAATTTCCGTTCAGAATAATAATCGTGCCATTGAAACAGCGTTGAGAAGGACGGGTGTTAAAGTTTCTAGTGTAGCAGTGACTCTCAAACAGTGGTGGCGGGATGTGGGGCTATGTCCCAGGGCCTCCCGTGCCCCCATAGCCCCCGTCGTACCCGCCAAAAATCGTTGCTGTCGTCGGCCCCGACTCATGGGCCATTCGCTCAGTATGTGCAAGCTACAACAATGCCGTCATAAAAAAAGTAAGTGACTTCATAATAGCCCTTCTTTTTATCATTAAAGGTATTTATTAGTATGTATTTATTTTTAGGGAATTTTTTCATGGTTGAGAAATTTGAAAAATTAGATCTTAGAAGAAAGTATCATTAGTATTATTTCCTTTATTGAATTTAAAAATCAAAATGTTGTTTACAAATCGTTGATAAAAATTAGTAGACCAATTAAACTTAAAATATCTTAATAAACCATCTATACTTGCTAGAAGAATTTGATGCTGCCATCTACAGGAGCAGAAAAGGGTTTTTAAACTCTTTAATCTGTTTAGTTTTCTATGTATAGAACATAAAAAATTGTATTTTGATCTTCTTTAAGTGACGTTTTAGTCTCTATTCACTTTTCCATAATATACCCAATATAATACTGATGAAAGTCGAATGAAAAACGCTCCCATCGAAATTAATCATTCAAGAATCTTATAACAGTATCGAATTTCTGACAATTTCTTGCAATTTTGTATTCTAGGGACGAAGAAAAACAACCTAAGAATAACTATTCCTTATTTATGGACCGATTCGAACACGCAACAAGCTTGGTTGCTGTTGTCGCTGCAGAATAACGCAAAAAACTTCACAAAAATCTGTTACTGAAACTGGCTACACATTTTTTAATTTTTTTTAGACACGATTGAAAGATTATCAAGAGATATCGGATTCTGTGAAAGTAAAACTGTCCATAAATAACGATTTTTTTTTAAATTTTCGATTAATGTCCAACAGTTTAATAGGATTAACGTAAGGTATATGGATTGCTTTTCTCCAAATAGTGATGGAATTTTATGCTCAAATACCACTACTACAGAAGATATAGAGCCCCAAGTCTTAACAGATACATAGGGGGAATCACCTACTACGGGACCCAAAACTAAACTGTAATATCTCGATAATACATTAAACGATTTTAACAGTTTTAGACTTATATTAAAGCTAAGACGAATCCCTAGGATCAGATTTTGTAAGCTTTGTGAGAAACGTACCTAAAAAGTACAAAGGTCCCTTAAGTTGAAAACCTGTCCATTTTTCTTAAAAATTGAAATAAAATGAATACGAATTGTAACGGAACATCACTAATAGTAATACATGCTTGGGGAAGGTCGGATTCAGAAATTAGTACTTTTATTGCTCCCAATAACTGAACTCATGTATAATGTTCTGCACATCATATCTAGCTCACCATTGGCTTCACAAAACTCAATTAAAACTGAATCTAAGGTATTTGAGCATAATTGAACATGCGTACACATCAAGTGGTCTTTGACTATTTCAGGTGACCTGTAGCTGTAGTGGGACACCTCTCGTGTATAGCAGGCTGTGGGTTGAATTTGTCTCGTTGCATGCAACGAAAATATCATGGTGTTATTCTTCTTTCTTAACCAATAAATTCTGTAGATTTCTTGTAATTTATCTGAAATTCCCTGCTATACTTTAGATTCCTAGCAACTTCCTATCAAATCTATTTTCCCTAAAATATGGTTAAAATGTAAAAACCTTCAATTTCAATTCAATCAAGCTAAGTCTGAAATTATGGTAAAATAAACGAAAGTTTAGCAAGGAAATCTGAGATATGTCCAAATTCTTCTTAAAACATGTTTCCAACCTAATTTATTGATCTACCTATTACACTCAATTTATTATTTTGGTTTTTTGAGCTTCTCTACGACAAATTTTTATGCATTTTGGATTAAGACTGTCTGCTATACCTAGATATGTAATCTATTTGAATATCTAAT
This sequence comes from Agrypnus murinus, assembly GCA_929113105.1. Taxonomy (NCBI): domain Eukaryota; kingdom Metazoa; phylum Arthropoda; class Insecta; order Coleoptera; family Elateridae; genus Agrypnus; species Agrypnus murinus. Next base: position 35,058,310 of record OV816025.1, on the reverse strand, counting down.
GAATATTCGCTTTGCTTACATGCCAACCATATTCCATTGGATTTGTACTATGTTCAATTTTTTTTTCCAAAATTTTCTATACGTTAATGGTTACAAATTCGCTGCACATGTTGCCTTCCAAACAGCATTGTGGACAGAACACAAAAATTGGACACAAAGAGTAACTTTCTTGAATGGACTATAGACCAATTTTGGGAGGGGGATGGCTTATTCTCACTAAATCCGATCTTTTTTCCCTTACTTTTCAAATGGATAGCTTTTAATTAATCCATATGGACATTTACATAAATACCTTTAAACTCTCTTTTGTACTGCAACAGTGGAATTATGCAATCAAGAAACAAAACAATACATCACAGTGTATGAATAATTACAATACTCATAAATCAAGACTGCATGGATGTAATTGCAAATTATGCATTAAGGAAAAGTGTTCTATATAAATTGAATTATTCATGTAAATAGAAAATGGGTTTTACCAGTCTTCTAATACTAAGAGCAACTTCATGATGACTACAGTGCGAATTAGTAATGCATATTAGTGTCAATTGTTAAATTTCTATTTTAAGCCCGCCTTTATATTGTTTGATTTGAAAAATTTTTGGTTTTGGATCATTTTGACCAAAATTAGTTCCTAGCAATTTTTTAGACAACATTTGAAATTTGCAATAAATACCTAAAACTCATTAAAACCATTTCTATAGACCAAAATACAGTTTGATGAAATTGATTGATAACATCCTAGGGATATTCTGGTAACGTACATAATTAAAACAAAACAAAACTAACCGTCGATTAATTTTGAACATTAAAACAGGAGTTTCCCCCCCAATTCAAATAATATCATAATTGAATGCCTTGACCCTCTGTTAGTACACGCCGTAACGTAATACAATCGTAATTAGTTTTAACGCCTAAAAATACCTTATCGATCCCGTGACGTAAATATTGCCATCTTACTCACTTACTGGATTTTATTAACTTCTTAACTCCTCTGATACGCGATAATTGCAACCCGTCACTTTTCTATTTTTATACTACGCGAAATCGCTCGCTATTCTCGAGAAAATTTAAATACGCAAGGAATGGCAATAAAAAAGGTGATTAAGGGGATTTCAACAATTTTCATCTAAACCTTTTGAATTTTAAAGACCAGGATCTAACTCATGTGGGTGTATTAGAATAAATTTATAACCCATTAACTGTAGCACAATGGTATTTAGTGAAGCCGATAAATTACCCTTTAGTTAGTTGTCTCGAATTATAAATTGTGATAACAGCCTACTACATACTCTAAACTTCTTCACAACAAGAACTTCTAAGGATCCTCCAATAATCTCTAGGGCTACATCAATTTAGAAACTACACATCACCGCCTTATGGGCACGATTTCCGGCTTTGCAGGATTAGTTAAACAGGTAATAAATTGAGACTTTTTTTCCAAACAGATTTCACTGTCCAGATAATTACTTTGTTATACAAAATGGGATTATCCTTGCAGCTTGTTCATTTGAAACACAGTGGCGCCCAAACCAATACCTCTTAAAATTAATGCAATTCCAACATATAAAAGCCTTTTATAATAAATATTAATTCAGTCTGCCCTCGATCTCGTCTTGTTTTCTAGAAATTCTTCTTTTATTATACGGCAGATGAATGTAAACAAACAACCAATGGTGGTCGCATTTATAGATTTTTCCTAACCTACGCATTTTCAGAAAACAACCGTATGAATTAGTTCTTAGTATGCGTAATTCGCAATTTTAGTAATCCCTTTTGTAATTTGTTTGGTTTCCCCTAGTGTAGTGTAGATATAAAAGAGTAACCCCCCCCCCTCCTAGTCTCTATGAAGGCGAAAAATACATTTTGCGATAATCGAACCGATGATCATTTTTTTCTTATTTCCTCTGATTCTACTTATGTGTATGTGTGTACTCGAGATTGTCTAAGATTTTTATTTTTAGTCATGAAACATTCACGGTTTTAAATATTCCACCACTTTGGAAAAAGATGATTTAATGAAAATCAGAAACTATCCTTGGGGAAAAAAAGCTTTTTTTTTATTACTTTTACGTCTGTTTTGGTGATAAAAAGTACGTCCTAAAATCATAACAAAACAAGGTTCAAACAATAACTCGAACATAAATTCCTATGTAGGTTACCGGAATCACGAAATAAACGTAGTGTGAGAGGAAATATCTGTCGCGTCTTCTTCTGGTTTGGGTTGAAAACTTTTCAATCCCAAAATAGACTGGTAAATATGTGGCCCGAAATAGAATCAATTCAACCCCGCAACAAGAACAAGGACTTTAGATATTAAACGAACTTCAACTCGATTATCTCGGGGGTGTATACTATAGTAAGAAGTTAGTTGAAGAGTATTCAGGGTTCTTGTCAAGTACTTTTCGAATCTACTTTATATAATATATATATTTTAAAAGTTACAAGGTTTTATCCTGACCGGGTTCGGTGAACATATTTAAAAATAGTTCTAGTTTGGCGTTTTCAGGTTTTTCTTCCTTTTTGCAATTTCTACGTTATCGGCTAAAAAGTTTGCGACTTATACAGAGACGTATTGTATTTTCGTATTATATCATTTTCTAATGTTTTTCTTCTAGTAAGAAACTAGATTATGGTTAATGGGGCGAGCATTAATAAAAAAAGATTAAAAATATTCAAGGAGTAATACTTGAAAAGCAAAACAAAATATTTTTCTTTCATTGCCAAGCTATAAACTTAGTGAGACGCATGTGACAAGATACAAGAAGAAATCTTTATTTATTTGTAAATAAAATTCGAAGAAAATTTACTTCAGAGCTGTTTTTATTCTTTAGAAAATCATTAATAATTTGATATATTCAGTAGCAAATTAATCTAAATTCTTCACAAATCTATTTTCATTACACTAAAATTCTTAGGAAATTAGAATTCCAGAACATGAATCGAATATCCTGACTTTTAGAAAATAGTTGGCTTATTTTAAGAACTGATGCATCAGAATACGGCATAGACGCCGTTGTATTAAATTCAAATGATGAACTTGCTGCTTACGCAAGTCGAGGTCTATTTAAAATAGAAGAAATAAGAGACTGCCTGTAAAGGTTTTTTTGCATGTAGGTATGTATATCATCCTTTAACAGACCTAGAGGGCCAGTGGCTGTCTGCGAGTCTTTGCTTGCTTAGATAATTGTTCTTTTTCTGCTCTAGGCAAAAAGGAAACTCACACGGTGTTTTATCTGAACAACCGAAACTGAGATGTTAGTTTTGACACTGAATGCAAAGATTGTCCAAACCTCAGATTTGCTTTTTTTTAATTTCCAAGTTCGTTCCATCGAGAGTTTCAAACCCGTTCGTTCAGTTCAATGGTGAGTGTTCAAACCCACTGAACTAATACGGTGACTATTAGTAATTTTGAAGTAAGTAAATCCTCGATATAAGTGAGGTTATGAGATTATGGGTGTCAAACTATCTTGCCGGTCTTTATCGCATTCTTCGTTTATGGTATGGTCTTGCGAATCGAGATTCCTTTGGTTTTCTTGGGCAGTATTCAGAAATCTACCTTGTATATCAGCTATGGAAATAGACCAATAATTTTTCTTAATATTAGTTCAATGCCAACACTGACAATATTCCAGTTGAATTCTATCTTCAAGAATTGAAAAATACAGTAGAATAGAAATACCATAAGAAATTGAAACGTGTAGTGAATTGACTGTATTAATTATGCTGTTTATCTTATGCCGATTAATTTCAGTTCTCTTAACCATATCTTAAAAGAATGGAGCGGTAAACCAACAACCGAATGTAATTCTAAACATAACAACGACTGAAGATAATTAATGTACCCATCGAAGATAGAAGCTAACCCAATCTACTCTTTAACATAGTTGAACTCCTAAGCAAAGCTTTGCTAACTTGATAGACCGATTATTGACCCAAACCCCAAGGGAAAAACTTCCAATGGTCCAGTGGTTTCCAATAGTGTACTACAACTATCCTTCTGAAAAATACCCCCCCTCCAGAATCTTAATTTTGCAAAAAATTGGTTAAAAAACTATCTTGATATCAAGATGTATATGACTACACCCACACTTGTGTCCTACTTTTAGGTAGAATCGAACGGGCTTTGTCGAAGGCTTACCAAGCGCAATTATGGCAGGGTAGGGCGGATAAATTCTGACGTATCTTATTCAGATCCATTTTCAAAGTCCCAGCCACACTTGAGGTTAGACTCGTCCGGGCAAAGAAAGTGCGCACGCAGGACTAGGCGTCATGGGACTCCTTCGGCGACGGGTCACGATACATGTGCATGTGGATAGCTCTGACACTAGTCTGGAGAGCTAGTAGAGGGATTGTAGGCAACCTCGCTCCCACCAGCGTTCTGGTTGACGCCTGAGGGGGCCGTGTCCATTAAGTTTAACGCAGATGGGCCAGGTTAAACAAAAAGCTCGTCCCGTTCTCAGCGTTCTCTCGAAGCTTTCAATGTTTTATACGGTTGTTTTTCTTGATGGTTTGACTTTCCTGCACTTTACACTCCATGTACCAACAAAAGGTTTTAAGACAAGATATTTCTGTAACGGATAATATTTTCTCGTGCGTTACAGACACCTTCTTCTACGTTATGAGGCAGAGATTAACATTGATTTTCTGCATATTTATAGCGCAATATATTTTAGTGCAAGTGCAAAGTATTTTGGAATACGAATGAGCAAATTTGTTTTATACGATTCGGCAGAAAAAAATTATTATACATCGTCAACTTACTGTTTTAGATATATTCGTTTTTGCATGCGCTATAGTCCGAAAGAAAATGAAAAAATTAATCACCTGCGTGATCAACACCTGCGCAAATAATACGGGCCGGGAACAAGCTCAAAATGCATGTAGCTGATGGCAATGCCAGCGACGCACGTAAAGATGTGTACCCATTTTAGGACATTTTTACTTCTCATAAAACGGCATAAATGTAAATTTGCGCCAGGACCGCAAGTGGCTGTTGCAACTCTCTCCCAATGGATGATAAGCACATGATTGAGGATACCTTGACTGTCTCCGGCATGGTGGTTTATGATATTATTATTTAATCATAAATATCTTGCATTATATAGTAAATTTAACCCTAATCGATAGTAGTATTCCCAGAGGTAACGATTTACTATGGCTGTCCCATTTTATATAAGTGGCCAAATAGGTCAAAAATGTTTCAGATTATTTTTTTCTTCAAGAAATTAAACATTTTAGCAAAAAGTTGTTTTATATTTAAATTCCAACAAAATCTGTGACAGATAATAATTAAAACAGTTAAAGTATTAAGACAAAGCGTGATTCTTAAATGCGAAGGAAGCTGTGTCAACAAAGATAAAAACGTTTTCCTTGGGCCTTAAGGTCACCTAATTAACAATGCAGTAGAGTTAAATTTTCCTTTTTGTCTCTTAAAAGAGAGTCCTTGTTTATGTGTTCTAATTGCTTAATTTTTGCAAAGACTCATAAATTTCCACAGCCAACATTCTAAGGGTTGCGAAAAGAAGAAAATATAAATCACACTTAAAAGATAAGACGAAATTTCCTCTATACTGCAGTAGCTCTAGCTATCTGGTGATATTTTAAACTAATGAGGTTGCAGTTTACTTAGAAACAATAAACACTATCTTCTCGACGATAGCTTTAAATATTTACTTGCCAGGGTATCCTATCACATCGAGCATTTTCAAATATACACACAAAACCTAGAGATTGTGCACTTGTATATAAACACAAATACTAACAAGTTGCGCAAAATTTTCACCTTTTGTCAAGTTTGTTTCTACTTGGGATTTTTTCCGTTAAAGTTGAAGAGGTTTATTTTGATTCATTTAATATGAATGGGATGGATACAAACCAAATCAATCTGGTTGATGTTTGTTTTCTTATATCCACCTTTCGAGTTTAGAAAAAAACATTAGTTTTGTTTTTTACTGTCAGTATCTCAGTAAGGAAAACGTTCTAAGCAATTTGCCAAGAAATCGAAGTTTCTAAATTTCCCCGAAAGCAACAGAAATTTTTTCTTGAGGTTTTAGCAAATTTTATAGGAATTTGTGATATCGATAGATCCAGTAGTGGAACCTTTTTAACGAGATTTTTAGGATTACGCTGGCAGGGCTTCTTAATACCGGAAAAATCTCAATAATTCAGTAGTTTTGAAAATGTGGCATATTTCAGAACTTTGATAGGGCTCATCGCAATTGAATCGCGTTGAGGGGTACTATACACTTTTTTTAATCAGTCTTTATCTTTATGTATTTCTTATCAGTAAAATACTAACTAATTCGACAATTTCTAGCAAACATTTTGATAGTAATTTTTTATAGGTCAAGTTTGATAAGTATTGTAAAAGCTTTTTATTGCCAGATACCAATTAACAACAAACAATTTAATGACAAATAAAACCTTGGCAATCAATTTGATCAACAGTTTATTTAAATTTACGAAAACCAAAAAGTTGAACAAATACATTAAGCTAAATTTGGCGTCTTGATCTTGAATTACGCAGTTATTTTTCTGAAAAAGTGCAAGAAAGAAGAAAACAAACCAACACCGTAATTTTATTACTGTTTTTTCTGGCATATGCATTTAGCTACAAGGTGCAAAGATCAAATAGTCGAGTTTTAATAAAATCCGTTTCTTCAGCAAAGAACTAAAGTGCGAATTTGTTGTTGTTATTGCACTTTATTGTATCTATAAAACTAAGGAAACCTTTGGTGTTGTGATCACTTTTCATGTTTCGCATGCACTAGAAATGCAAGACGTCTTGAATTACATGTCCAGCTAACATGTTACGTGTTAATTAAAAGTAGGCTTAGGAAAGTTACAGCAAGAAGAAACGTCTGGGTTTTGTTGTTTACTTGAGTATTTAAAGTCCTGATTTAAGTTCAGTTTTGATTTCCGGTATTTAGCAAGGTTTGTTTTTTATACAAACTAAACAAAATAACTGTCCAAAGTACTAATTTTTTCATAGTCTGCACTGATATTTAAAAATATTTTTTCCGGTTAATTTTATTCATTTGAAGAAAGCAAAATTGAAGATTATGAAGAAGTGTGGAGTTTTTGCCTTCTGTATAATTATCTAAATCTTTCATGAACGCTAAATATTTTACATTAGGTATAACTGAAATAGCGTAACATATGCTAAATAAGTCTGTGTTATTGGAACACTCTGTATTGACGTTTTCGGCATCTGCGTGTTTTCAAATTAGCTAAATACTATAAGCAAGCTTTAAATAAATCGATTAAAATAGACTTTTAAGACGCAGTGTTCAACGTTTTTCAACAGTGGCACATTTTCGACATCCTGCAAGCTTATACCATGGTCCCATAGCACGTTTAAGCACAATCTTATAAAAAATCTAATAGAACAAGAGTGTTAATCATTTCAGAGAAAAAACTAGATGATCCATTCCTGAAGAATATCCATGATGAAGGTAGTGCAAACACAAAACTCTTAATTCAAACCATCTGGTCAAAGAAAATTGTAGTCTTCCGCCCCCCGACCTACCAATTTCTCGGTGTGGTCTCTGAGCTGATTCATACTAATGCTAATTCCCAACAAAATTACTATTTTCGACTAATTCCTGATTATTACTATGTTCACCGGGAATGTTTCATATCAGTCTGTCCTAATACGTCATCAAGATCTGATGATATCTCGGAAAAATTATTTTTTAGGCACCCACCTAGAAAGATGATTTTTCCAGACTATTTTGAATCTGGGACTATGGGGATCTATTTTTTTCTGAGGATCAACCAGTCAGAAATATTATAACATTCTAATGTTTTTGGCGTTGATTTAATTTAAAAAAAAACCTTGGCCCAAACTCGCTTTTGATCTTAAACGGTATCTATGGAGCAAATATTTTGGAAAGCCAAACCAAATTTGTCTGATGCTTAAAATAAATAAAGTTTGATTAGTAAAAAGTGTCTAGGATGAACAACGTGAAGCCTTCAATCATTTGTACTAACTACGATACATGTGTTTCAAATTTGAACATATAGTACATCTCAGTGTTTGATACTTTTCCCATTTGACTATAACTATAAAAGTTTTAATATCATACCATACCATATTTTTATATTGTCATTTTGATATGAATGTTAAGTTCATAAGCATTCTGGAGCATAAGTTCTAAGATTATTACCTAGGTATTTGGTTTTAGAATTGACTTATTTTGTAACTGTTATGGACCATTTTCCTTGCAATGAGGAAGTGTTTAAAACTACATTTCATTTTCAAATTGAATGATCTACGGTCTTGAGTATCAATGATTAATATAGGATTAAACATTTTTCTAAATCATCACGTACTAATCGTATGCAAATTAACTGTCAACATTATAGCTCAGCATGCACGTAGATTTATTAAGCTCTGCTTTCACTAGTTTGGATGTGTAATTAGAGTGAGCTTAAATTAAACGCTGAATCTTCCGTATTTGGAGTAACGCACGCCCGCCACTGTTAATTGTTCTACAGTTTTGGGATCGCCTGCGGTCAGCATTATTAGGGAGCTGCATCAGTTTTTGTTCGAACGAATTCTAGGAGTACATTTTAATCTAAAAATGATTTTCATCAAATCCTTTCACAAAACCTACAATGTACAAATGCAAAAAGTAGAAAACTCAGAAATGATGATGTTTTCCAAAATAAAAAATTCTCTATGTGACGTTCCATTACGTGCATCCACACAAAAACTTTTCCTTTCATGTCATCGCCTTAATGAGCTCTATCTCTCTATTTGTATTTCGTTTGAATTTAATTTCTTCTTTCTATTACGTCGCTCTGATGGTCTTGATTTAAATAATGAATATTTTCACGCGTACAAACGTTAAAACCTTTAAAAATTTATCGTCATCAATTAAACTTCGACATAATCACGTCAGCAATGACACTGTCTATGAGTTGAGTGACGCGCGCTTTGTGCACGTTTCCTCAAAAGGGTTGTCCTCTATTAAATCTCGCAGCTTTAATGGAGTCTTTCTCTGGGAGTTAATAACAAAGTTGTGTATGACGTAGGTGTTTTATACTCCCTTCGCCATCATCATCTTTCTCCCTTATAATTGCTCGGCGCAATTAAAACTCTCGAAAATCCAACATCTCAGCAACGCTGCTTGCATATCTCCGACTAATGCCAATCAATGTCTTAAACTTTGTTGTTAATCTAAACTATCAGATTCATCTGCGGCTTTAATTAGTTCTTCCTAATAGATTTCAATTTGACTAACCTAATTTTGTTTGATAGAATATAGTATGTTAACTTGATTTAATATTTTTAAATATTTGAAATACCTTAACAGATGTTAGGTTAATTTATGATGCAACAGAAAATTCCTAACTAAATGACGTCAAAATTTAAATACGTGGAAAATCTAGAAACTCTAAAAGGTGAAAACACAGGGATTTCTTCTTGGTGATCTAATTAATTTAAAAAGTTATAAATTCATTAAATGTTAGGTACATCGTTACACTACATATGTGGATGTAGGTTGGTTACTTCCACATCCTTCAACATTTAGGCTTCATTGGACTATTCTGTTCCCATAATACTAATTTCGCGAGGATAAACTAATTCCAACTGCAATAGAGACATCGAGGGGTTCATCACTCTCGGCAATAGGTGTACAGTTTCTCGAGAATAAATTGCTTTGAGTTGGAAATAATGAGCACTACTCGACAATATGGGAAATATAGGAAATAAACGGGAATACATAGGAATAAGCGACAATAAATAGAGAACACACGGCAATAAATGGGGAATACGCGGCAATACTGAGAAATAAGCTCGGCAATAGAAATAACACGGTCCACTTTTCGTAATTTCCATTACGCATTCTATCTCAAACGCGTTTAGAAATCTAGGTGGTCTTCTGAAGAAGCGGGTGCACGTTGTAGTGTGTACGGAAAAATAATAACGGCAAGTAATTATTTTTTGTTTGAACATTGAAAATCATGCTGTTTCTAAGAATCGTGATTTAACATTTACCCTGTCAATATATGACGGTTAAAAGGCTAATTGATTGAAGGATTTCCTTATACTATACAGTGTGTAAATAAAGTAAGGAATAAAATTCATATTTTCTGTATTATCACTGTTTGGAAGACATCAATTTTAATTTTTTAGTTTACTACTATGGGGGCTTATGACGTCATCGACTTTTTCTTTAATAGAACCCCCTTATTTTTAGCTAGAAATGAAAAGTATATATTTTTCGGAGTTCAGCAATACCCCATCTGTGGTATTTAAAATAAGTATTTTTTGAAAAGTATAGGACCAAATGTGATAACTTTCACGAAAATAATAATTAATCTTTCAACTCTTATTATTATGAAATGAGATCATGAAAACCACCTTTATTTATTTCTTCCTAAACATGTTTTCGACAATTTGAAATTATCATCGATCGGTAATGTAGTAAGCAAGTAGATAAAGAATGTTTAGTTCCGAGACGTGACGAAGTGAGTGCTGTAAGTAAGCAATCGGTCTCGAGAGTATAGAAATACAGTGATTACAAATAACGCTTAATAATTAAAATTAAAATAACAATAAAACTATAAATAATTAAAAATGGCAAAACTAAAAATACCTGGCAAATCTACAGCATAAAACCTTGAACGTAGAATTGCGTAGCTAGGCCCAGTAGTACTCTCAAACGAAGCGTAATAAGTCTCGAGTTTTAAATAGGTATGACGTATTTTAAATTTATGGTTTTATTCTTATTATTATCTTATTCTCATCATTTCTGTATTTAAACGCGGGCGGTATTTAAAAGTGCTACAATAATTTAATTACAAATGATAAAAATAACTAGCGCATGTCGATTGCTGCAACCCGTACAATCTATCCTTCCATCATCCATCATTGAATGTTTAATATTCGAATTGTTCTGATTGCATGCCGCCATAGCTCTCCTTTACGAGTTCTACAAGACCGCATTGTATATTTTTTAGCGTTTACATTTTTAAAACCATAAATTTAAAATACTTTATACCTATTTAAAACACAAGGCTTATTTTTGTTACGATCTTTTTGCAAAATTATCAATACAATCAATAACAATAAAAAACCTTTCATTCAAATACACCCACTTCTAAGATTATGCATGGAATTCGGAAATAAACACGGCAATAAGGAAATTAATCCAGCAATACAGAAATAAATACGGCAATACAGAAATAGAGACGGGACTACAGCAATACAGAAAATAAAGGAATAAAACGGCAATACGGGAATAACAAGTGAGAATACGGGAAGGTGTACATAATTTTTGGGAGTGAGGGACCCCTTGAGAGATATGCTTAACGTGCTAGAACATCTTGTTGATAAAAGATACAAATTCTTCCTAATTCTTCTGGTTGAGGGATAAATACGTGCAATTGTTGAATTTGTAGAAAGAGTCCATTATATGGAATTTTTGTGGCCGATAGCCCATCTTGTTCTTGGCCTCATTTGCAAGATCTGGTTTTTTCAACTGTTCAACTGTCGGACGGATTACTATAAAACTGCACGAAATATTATATTTCAAACTTTCTGGAATGATTAAACAGTATGGCATTGAGTAGGGTAGTGAAGGTAATAATTTAGGCAATGCTGGCATTGAAATGAGCAATGTACGCATTTACTTGGCCAGTAGCGGTTATAGATCGCCATTGACGGCAATGACGACATTTAAGTGGGGAATGACGGCACTGAGGTGGCAAATTATGGCGTTCAAGTGAGTAGTATTTGAAGAACGGGTATTGTAGTGAGTAAACAAGTGCTTTGTTAAAATGCTAAAGCCTCCAACTCGGGGGACTATGTAAACTTTCTACGTTGATATAATCAACCGAAATCCTAATGTACTCTTTCTGTATTTTGCCTGTTGCCCAATATGGGTAAAATGGCCATCGCTGAGGAGGGGTATGGAAACGCCCTCCTATAGAATGTATTTTATAACACTTACACCAAACACAGCAAATTATTAGATATAGATAAGACAAAGAAAAATTCCTATAACTTTTTTTTTAGAATAGTTTTTGAGAAAATCGCAGATAAATCAGAGTGCAACATTTTATATAAGAACTGTTGAAATTGCTCGTATTTTAGAAATAATTTGCATATTTTTAATCACATACATTATTGCATTCGTAGATGATTTAAAGCTAGGTTTCTAAATAATTTAGGTTGATTTTAATTTTTAATCGAGTGCTTAAGGTGTTTTCAATTATTCCGTCTAAACATGTTTAGTTTAAAAGTATTTTTATTGCTGTTTGTGTATCTGAGTGTTTTGATTAGTATTTGTTAATTATGATGCTCGATTTGACTATCACCAGGGAGTTTGCGGATATGCGTTTATCATCGCGCCTTCCACTCTTCATTATCAGACAATCTTATTCGCCATTCATACATCTTAATATTTCAATAATACAAATATGAACTTCACGTGACCTTGCCCATTGTGTATTTTTAACTCCGTGTGGTTGTAGTTCTAAATTTTATTAAAATTTTAGAAGCATGACCGCAGTGCAAGGTCACGCCTGGTCCTGGTAATAACATATTGTCTATTATTGTTTCTTCATATCAAAGCTCAGATTTTTTTTACATAAACTTAAGATAAAATACCATTGCGAATGATTTGTTTAAAGTTGTGAATTATTGATGAAAGCGTTGATATGGTGATCAGACTCCTATACTACTACTGCAATGAAGAAATGAGTGTTGTACTTACCCATGACTAATGACGGCAATATTCGCAGCAGTGAGGGCATCGCCTATATAAAAATAGGTTTCTAAGATTGTAAATAATTAACGTTCAAATATAGAACAAAGGTATTTTATATGCAATAAATATATTTCGACTGCTATTCACAGCCATCTTCATTTCAATTGTGTGTTAGACGCAAGAAAAATCAAACGTATTTAGACAAAAGAAAAAGTAAACCAAGAATACCAGAGAAAAATGTTTAACATATCGAACCACTTTCACTTTCTGCTTGTGCCTTAAGCATTCCAATAGCATTTAAATGCATTTTGGACTTGCCTATTGGAAGAAAATCAAGAATCCAAAACAAGACTAAAGTGATTTGAAGATAAGAGTGTTAAACTGAAAGACATGTAACACTAAAAGAAGTAAACGGAGCTAAAATTTACCCCTTTGGCCTTTACTTGCTTGGTTTCTGCTTTGCTGTGCCGACGGTTTTTCTGACGGTAGACATAAACACTGAAGAACTTTATTTATCGTAAAAAATGTTTTTGCCTTGGCGTACTAAATGTACTTGGTTTTGAAAATGAACATCAAACTGACACTGAAAGTAATAATATAATAATAATTGCTACAACCCATAACCTGGAAACCAGGCCCCAGAAGCTATGAAGCTTGTGCGGGAGGGAGGGGGCGATTATTATTATTATGTAGGCCCAACGTGCGGCTGCAGCCGACTTACAGATGGAGCAGTGCACATCCCACATTTGTGTTAACAGCTAAGGAGTAAGGAGCTAAACTATCTAGGAAAATATTTGACTGCCACGTTAAACGACAAAAAATGTATTTCGGATACCTTTGAAAGTGCTGTAAATCCATTAGTCCAATTTGGCCCTATTGGTCGATATCTGTGCTCTTTTTTCACACATGGGTTGATCCAGAAGAGTGACCAAAAATCTAGAAAGAGTGTGGTATCTGTAGGGTGCTTCACTTAACTTTCGTATAAATGTAATGTGTGATAGTACTCGTTTTGCCATTTTGCATTTTACGCACATCGAAAAAAAAAGGCTAAAACGGTCAACTTTTGGGAACTGCAGGAAATAATAGTCAAAACAAACTGTGACATTACCTAGCATCGGCAAACTCACTTTTAAAAACATTTTTTTACTCTGTTATTATGAAAGTTAGGCACTAATGACATTTTGTATTGATTATGTGTACTGATTTTTTTTGTCCATAGATTTTTTCTCTCCATCTAACACGTTTTATCCCTTGATTTTCTAGACTTGTTGATCAAAGCAAAATTCATTTCGTATACTTTTGAAAGTGTTGTATATCTATTAGTCCAATTTGGCGCTATTGGTCGACATCCTTGACCTTTCTGCACATGGGTTCATCCAGAACAGTGATCAAAAATCTAGAAAGAACATAGTATCTGTATGATTCAATTCTAGTCGAATTGATAATTAAGACAGATTTTTTGTCCATAGGTTTTTTCCCCATCTAATACATTTTTCTCCCCGCTTGGTTTTTCTAGACTTGTTGATCAATGCAAAATGAACGACATAAATCAGACTCATATTCATAAAAGTGAATTGCAGCCTATATATTTTATTTGCTGTACTGGTGTTTTTTATTTTTTAATCTAAGCGAAATTTTAATGTTTTTATTGCCACTCCAGCGCTAATTTTCGTAACAATAACAAACAGACCTACAAATTAGCATATCTGTCCAATTAGCACCCTTTTTAAATTTACGTTAACGCATTTAATTATAATCCACTAGCGAAGCACAAGTACCGCAGACCAACAATGTTTTTAATAAAACCTGGTATTATAATAAAGTAAATTTAATATTTTTTCCCCTGTTACTGAAGTTTACTAAATTGTATCCCACCCCACAAAGTTGTATCGTATCAGTTTTTTTTCATTTTAATAAAAGCAAGTCTTTTGGAAAATTCCGAGTGCTCTAAAGACGCAATCGAACCAATTTAAAGAAATAAATTTTATCTTTCTGCGTGGAGAAATGTTTTCAAGGGTCTTTATGAAAATAAATACAAAAAAAGAAAGAAAAAGTGAAGATTTACAGTAAATTTGGTGCCGAAAAGTGCTTATAAATAAATATGATTACGTCGTAAATATTCGCGGATTACATAAAATCGTAAAGAAGGAACAGAAACATTAAAGAAGCAAACTCAGCATGAAGTACCTAGGAAAACATTTCAAAACAAACCATTTGCTTTGTCTGCAGAAAGTAGACTAAAGAATAATCACCGAAAAACTGACCTAGATTCAAGGGAATCTCCTTCCTTGCAAGTTCATGTCGTCCGACAGTATCAAATGGCATAAATTTTACGCTCCTGGTGCTTCCCGCTATTCCTTGGTCACAAAAACGTTTATTGTACCTAAATATTTTAAGCCAAGTTCCATTTTGAGAAAATTAGAAAAAGAAATTGAACAATTGGATAGGACATCGTGCCAAAAGAAATTGGCCTCATTTTTTCGAAACAACCACCACTTTGTGTTTATTTAAGTAAACCCTGGGATTTTCTAGATGATAACAAACGAAGATTAAATGAAAACATTTTTACAGTAAATTAATAAATGCTGACCTTGCACTTCACCTCCGTTTTAGTGGTTCGATGTGCTGGAAGTTGGGTCAAAAACTACATTTTTCCTCATTGACCAGGCGAATAAAGAGGTTATATTGGTAGAAGTGGTCGTCTGAGAGTCTGCAAGTGATGGCTTTGCGCAATTCATGAAATGTTGAAACTGTTAGTTCTAGCTTTTCCTTTTTTCTTCTCATGGGTATAATAATTTTTCACATTAACACTTGAGTAACGATCGGGAATAGGTTTTATTATCTCTGCTGCATTTAATGTGAATGTGAAGAAAAAGACGGAAATTTTGGTGTTGAGGGAGATTGGAGTTAATGGAGGATCTAATCTTTAGAAAATTTGTGGGCAACACATTTTTGACCTAGATTTTTTTATTGATTATTCTAATGTGAATTATCTGTTATCGTTATCACTTATCATTATTAGCCATAAAATGGCTATAAAAACTTACATTAAGGGATGTAATAAGGAAGGTATCATAAAAGTTACTAGAGCAAAATAATGGTTAACTCTAAATAGCTACTAAGAAATAAAAACTCAATCTAATATAATACGTAATGCTGCAGTACAGCTAAAAGCAAACTATAGCAACTACTAATCTCATATGCAAACATCCTCAAAATTAATTAGAATCTTTAAACATTTCTTAAACCTTGAAGATCGGTGCGAATGTCCTCAAAAATCACAATAGTTATAGTACCTTTCTGAAATTTTCATTTCTTTTGCTTTAATAGCTATTTTGCGTTATTATTTTATTTCGCAAAAATAACATAATTATTATATTTATCGTTGCAACTACAAATAACTAGCAAATTACATAATTAGTTGTAAAAGGATAGTTATGTCGCCATTAGTTGTTGTTGTCACATTAGACAGGATATTAATACATAGAAATTCGTATAATGAGCCATAATTGGAAATATTTGCAGAACATTGTTTGATTAAGAAACACCAATTGCAAAGTGAACAGTCTACAATATTTATGTTTCATCACTTCAGACATCATTACAATTATTTCGAACTTGTCATTAGGTCAGCATATTTTTTATGGAACAGTAAGATTGACTCGACTATGATTAGAGCTGAAAACGCGAAATTTCACGTAATAACGCCTAACCTACTTCACTTTTTAACATAACCTGATCTAACGCTCCATCAAAGGTCTGATCGATCTGAGATCATTCATGTATTCAAAATCAATGAATGGGTTGTTGAAGAATTTGTCGTCAGTTAGTACTAAACAGTAAACAGGAAGGCAATCTTCAATTCGATCCATTTTGTATTTTCGTATCCTTGAAAAGTTTTCGATAGATCAAGATATTAACTCATTGCAAATTGTTTCCTTTCGAAAACTCTTCAAGGTACACTAATTTTCCTAAAAACTTAAAATCCCAATTCTTTGTGTAAACATTGTGATAATTGTTCGAGTAAACCAAGCATTCGAAAGTCTATCTATGGAGTTCTCTAATAACTAACTGAAAATTGCTCAAAATTGGCATTAGTGTCTGCTGAAATAATACGATATAGGAAGTTCTGAGAACTCTTGGGTATAACTAAATAAGATCTATAGGAAGTTAAATAAAATTGTGAAGAATTTAAAGAAATTTTGAAAACAGAATCTTCATATATGAATTCTAGACCACTAGTGAGCCATGATCACTAGTGGTATACATGCTAGGGGTATCAGTAGAAATCCGAAATGGGATATCTGCTACATTGTTGGGGGGTGGGGGTGGATTTAACAGAGTTACCGAAAATTGGCTTTTAGATGTTTTGAACTGGATTAAACTGGTTTTAAACGGATGAATGAAATTGGTCATTATTAATAACTATAAATTTTAAAGAACTAAGCAAACAGTTTCGTTGATCGCTGTTTAATTCAGCAATTTCGCACAATTAATACTAGCCAATTGCCGACTTCAAGGGAGGAAAACATCATTCTCTCCGACAATATTGAAGCTGGAATTTTCTTGGGAAACGTAAACGTCGATATTGTAAGAATGGGTTTGTTCTCAATGTCAGATGTAGACAGTGAAAATACATGTGCGTCACGTGCACGAGTCAAAAAGACTGTGTGGTCTCATTTTTCGACAATTAGTGACAATAATAAATCAGTTGGACAAAAATCTAATTATTACTGTCATATTGTTATAGGTAAGGGGTGTTATCAGTAGGACCTAACGTTTTAAAAAATATATATAAATATAGGCTGACTATGTATCAAAGATTAGACGAAAAAATAAAAGAAGATATATGAAATATTACACGTCCTGATTATACATGTTGGTATGTTGCTCTAATGTATGTGCACGAACATGATAGAGGTGCCTATCATGCATCATTGTCTGTGCACAGGGTTTGCATATGCACCAGCCGCCGCTGACAACAACACTAGTATAAGACGGTATGAGCCCTGGGCAAATATAAAAACTGAACAACCAGTATCCAATTCAGAAACTGCAAAACTCGTTCTCAGAACAGTAAAGGAGCAACAAAGATGCAGCCAACATCAGCCAAAACATAATTTTTTTGATCAGACCAAATGCTGTGCAAAACATAGATTTCCCAATCTTCTCAAATGTGCTCTTTTTCCCGATGTAATAACTGGCATCTATAACAATATAGAATTTAGAATCACTTCGTCAAAGTGCTCCGAATTGAAGAGGATGAAGTGGGAAAGCCATACCTAATATGTTTAGATTTTCGGGAATGAGATTGCCTTTGAAGAAAAACATTCCAAAAAAAAACAAAAAAGATTAAACTAGAGATGAAATATACTAGAATTTTGAAAGAGTATTTTCAGTGCTAAATACTACTTATACCGTTACTAGAGCAAAAACAGTTCTTGGAGAACAAGTAAGGCTACTTTTGGCATTTTGCCAGAAAAATCAGGTTCTACTAATTGCTAGAATGAATAATTATTTATGTTGTATACATTTCATGAATGACAGAAATTTTTTCCAACCTCATATGGAAAACTATTGGACAGGTAAAAAAAGACATAATAGTATAGGGGAGTATTTCTTTAGACGGTTACCAAAGTCATACTCAAGGTGTCCATGTGTATAGTTTGATGAGCTTCGTGTATATGAAAGGGACACCAAATTAACTCCACTTGGTTGACTCAAGGCTATTGAGCTCCTCCAAAAATACCAATTCTTTCACATCATGAATACAGATTTGAAGGAAAATGATGAATATCATGACAACTATCTTGAAGGTATTTATTAGATCTACTTTTGAAATAGTTTTCGAAAGCCTGTAGAGCTTTCTGGGTTTCTGTAAAGTTTTTAAATTATACAATTTTACTATTAGTTGATAAACTATTGATTGCGTCATGTAAAGTTCAGGAGTTTGATTGTGTGAGTCTACATTTTCTGAGTATGTAGGTACTTACAGCACCGCCCAACAACAATCAAGCGATTTAAGAACTACAGAAAAATGAATGCGTCCAAAACTAATAAAGCGATTTAAGCGCTGCAGAAAAATGACAGTAAAAAACTGACAACTTATTGTTGCTAGTGTCATTTTACTGCGTTACTTTATTGGTATTAGACGCATCCATTTCTTTGGTATACGTAGAGGTCATAACACATATACAAAGAAGACGTGACTTGGCCTCTTTTTACTTCATCCATAACATGTAAGACAATCTAAAAGTCAATCAATCAGTATAACGACTTTATGATTTGCTTTTTTTATTCAATTATTGTAAAATTTCAGCGTATGATCTTCCTAATCTTAATTCTTTTGTTTCAGGCTTGCACCTGCGCAATAACGAGGAGTCTCGGATGCCGGCTGAAGGAGTGGGGGGAGAGTCGGGTTTACACCGACTGCACCGCCACTGCTATGACCCGGAATATGCCCGGATGGAAGCTTGGCTAGATGAACATCCTGATTTTGTACAAGATTATTTTCTAAGGTTAGTCGATAAAATTCCCATTCTCAGTTTTATTCTATTTTCCGAATCCATAAAAACGGAATCATTAAGTCAGCATGTAATAAAAAGAAAAGTTCTTTAGCAATAGGAATAAATTTAGAAGATCAATGGCACTTGAATATTTTTAAAATGAACGTAGGTCGGGTGTTTCACGCATTTAAGTCTTGGAAATTTATAAGAGACGCATCAGAAAATTTAATTTAATTCCCCAATTCACAAATAAATTTTTGTTCTCTGTCGTTCGCGTTTTGTTCATCATCGCCAAGTTTAAATTAAGACGAGTTGTTTATTTTCCTAGAGGATTTTATAAGATTAGGATCGTCGTGGTTAATTTAAGATTCTAGCTTGAAATAAAACCGCCATCAAGATCTCTCCATCCACTAATCCACATTACGAATTCCATATATGTGGAAAATGGAAATAGGAAATTCTTCGCATTCTGAGTTTGAATGTGTGCGAAAAGTACCGCAGTACACTTTAAAATTATAATAAAGTGTATAGTATGTGTGATGCTTTTGAAAAAACTTCCAAACAAGAATATAGCACCGAAAAGTTTTTTAATCAAGTCTCAACCGAGTCCTGTATTATTTCGTATTTATTGCTGAGATGCTTGCTAAAATATAAATTTTAGAAGGGCTATCGACCTTTAACAATAGTGTAGCAACATTTTCTTACTTAGGTTGCAAAGAGCTATGCTATGATAAAATATTTACGAGATGTTGTGTTTTGTTCTGAAGCGCTCTGGAAGTGACTTCATTTATATTTTAGTTCACTCGGATCAGAAGTGGCGCAAAAGGAGATTTTCCATCAAAGAACTATCAACTTTCAATTGGCAACTATTTACCTTGATATTACACGACTGTTAGTAGTGCAAATACCGAATTGAAATATAAATATTCAGCAACAATCTACCAATAATGATGGGAGATGTGTTGTGGGCATTTTTATAAATGTAGGTATTACTTATGGAAGAAGAAGAGTTTAGCTTACGCTCAATTAAAATCATTATTTTGAAAACATCGTAAAAAACAATCCACATTTTAATTCAGACATTAAGACCAACAGTCATATAAACCTTGATAGTCGTACCTTTGACTTCAAGTTCAAAGTCGTATTGTATCTTGATCTTCATACTATGATTAATTGTTGCTATCATTGATTTTCAATGTTTCTTCAATAGAAAATTCAACTGATTTTGATCCTATCACGACTGTTTAGATTTAAACTTCCATTTCAAGATTAAATTATTTTGGTTTTGACTACTAAATGTCCAAAAAGTGTCTACAAAAATTATTTCGGTTTTAAATGATTTTCTGATTCAATCATTTAATGGTATCATGATGTCGATTTTGCTTAGGAGAGTATAAACAGTTGATCATATGCATGAAGACTTTCACGGCACAAGACTACACTCTAAAAAATTACCGGTGAATTATACCTTAAAAAATGGAGGCAACTATGTTGCCTCCATTTTTTGGGGTAAATTTACTTCCAAGTGTAATTTTCATAGGAAATGGGAAATTTCAATATTAGGTCAATATTAGGTAAAGTTATAACTTTACGCAGGTGTTTTAATGTTAAAATGTAAGATTGCATTGAGATCGTAATTTTAATCTGTAAATTTATTTAAAAAGGAAACATGACAATGCAAATTTAACCTAATATTGAAATTTCCTTTGAAGAACACTTTGAAGTAAATTTACCCCAAAAAATGGAGGTAACATAGTTGCCTCCATTTTTTAGGGTAAATTGAAGGGGAATTTTTTAGAGTGTATGGACAAAGAACGATTACAGGTTTGAGCTGTGCCATTTATCACAAACGGGATACAAAATTGCGAATAATTAACTTCTTTGCAACGGTATTCTCCATGAATATTCTCTTGTAAGTGTAAATTTTCTCAAAAGAAACTCCATTCAATTGTGGATGAAACTTTAGATTCCTCTTTTATTCTCAATGGAGGATTCCTTGTTTGGATTTCAGAAAACATTGTTGACAAATTAAAAAAACATTAAATTACTTGCCTGGCCTACTTTGTAGGCGCATGGTATTTACATTTTTGTGTTTGTGGAACAAAATTTTTCTCGTGCAGAAATTGATTAGGTCTAGGAAAATTTTAGTTGAAACAATATAGTGTCCAGATATTAACTGGAAAATCTATTCGAGAATATTTTGCAAAGCTTAATACAAGCCATCCCAAGCAGTATCTAAGCAGCAGTAACTGAGATCGGAACTTTGATTGAGTAGTTGTTACGTAACTACAACTAAATTTCTGACTTTATAGTTTGATTACTTCAATTTGGAATATTTTAGTAATTGTATAGTTGCTTATACTATTTATTGGAACTATGTAATTCCATTACTTCTAAGTAACTTTTAAAGTATATGGAACGGTATTGCCACTTAGTATAATTACTTTAAAGTCGTTGCAACTTCAAAGTGGTATTATGATTGTAGCAGAACTTGCACGAAGCTACTTTCAAGTTTTTAAAACTTTAAAGTAGTACTGAAAGTTCCTGCCACCTGCCTGGACCAATTGTCTAACCCTTTAAAGTAACGGAACCTTACAGTAGCATTGAAAGTAAAACTTACGTTTTTGCTACCCAGGAGAATCACTTTAAAGTAATTTTTTTAAAACTACGCCATCTCCATATTTACTTGTAAAATGTTGCAGGCCATTAATCAATTTGAAATTTGTTATGATTGTTATTAGATGCTTTACTACATAACCTTCAATAAAGATAACAAATTGGTGCCAAATTGTGCCTTAGGAATTGTTGTGTATGTAAATTGAAGTTGGCAACATTTATTTGTAGTGATGTAACTATCCATATCCAATCCTGACTCGTTCGTCAGTATTACTTGAGTCGGCTTGGAGGACACACATCTTGTATTAAATGCTCCCTGCTCACTCAATATTAATAAAATTTATTAATGACAATAATTGAGTATCTTTTATTTAAAAACGTAAAAGAACATAACAGGAATAATATAAAAATGGTTTCTATCCTGTATACCAACTTATAAGTATTTTTGTCATATTTTATTAAAGATATTTTTTATTAAAGAATATACTTATTTAAAAAAGGCGCATTGTTGTTTTTCGACCTATCATCATCACATTTAAAAGTTGCAATGGTTTATAATTTTGGTTTACTGGAATGACAAAATAATCAAACAATTCATCGCTCTTTGTATTATTAAGTACGTATTACAAATAAAATAGTAATCCATTTTGTGATACGATCGCAGCATTAGTATAGAAAATGATAAAATATTTGTTAAGTTGCAAGAGTAAGAGAGAGTAACCATACGACACGATGTGTCAAAGAGAAGAGAAAAGAAGTTTCACGAAAGTAGCAATTACTACGTCGCCACGTATCTGCTACCCAAAAATTGTTGCCCATTTTGGTTCCGAGCACGTAACGAAACCGTAGCAATTACGTGCTTGTGACTATTGTCAAAAACTTAATAATTCCATTTCCATTGACTCCATGGTAGTTAATGCTACGTAGCGATGACTAAAAATGCTGCTTGGGATATAACTATTAGTCATTGCTACCATAGCATGAATTCCAAACTAATGGATCTAAATATTCCCGAGATACGTTAAAACCAACAAGGGGGCACTTTCTGGTCATTATTTCATTTTAATCTTCGAAACAGCTTTCAAAGTGGAACCAAATGTAAGAAACCATATTGAAGTTGGTCTATAAATCACGGATATAAGTAAATTGGAGGATTTTTGTGGTGGCGGTCACTATTTTACTCTTTCTAATTTCTTTTTATATGCAATTTCAATAACAGTGTTTTGATGGAAAAGCCGAATCAAAATTTAACCATCAACGTTAGCCTATTTACACTGTTATCATCCTTAAAAAATATTAAAAGATGCAATTGAATTTTCTTATTCAAACACGAGCAGAATTTTACGTGGAAAGATACCTATTGATGTAAAAGTGCAATCGTGATCAATTTGAAAAAGAATTTTTACCTGTGTAAATTGTTAGGAAATGAGATAAAATAAAAGTTACGGAAATTGAACTTCAAATATTAAAGTAGTACATAAACGCGACCGGTAAAATCTGAATTTTAAAGTATTAGCTTTGAACCGAGCAGCATGAGGGTGATCAAATAATCACGAATTAAAAAGGGTTTTTGTCGAACTGATTTTAAATTGCTCATTATAACCAACTACTGTTGTAATAAAGAGCTCAAATATGTTTAAAAAAATAATATATGTAGACCCTTTTTTAAGAGATGCCTGGGACTGGGATTTATTTCATTCCCCCAAAATTAGTTTTCTAAGATTAAACCGCTAAAATATTTTATCTCTTTTAAAGTTTTCTTTTTTACTCACAGCCTTTTTATTTTCAGAAAAGCGACACGTCAAGTAGTAGATTCATGGTTAGTATCTCATGCAACGCCAACATCGTCTAGTGTAGAATTATCATCACCAACGCACAATCAATCCCGAGCGGGCTCCGGTGCAACAACTCCCGTCCGGAAGATCTCTGCCCATGAATTTGAACGAGGAGGTCTTTTAAAACCCATGATTAGTACAATTGATGGTACACCCACGTTCCTTACGAGTTCTGCTGAAGACCAGACACAAGCTTCCGGTCACAGTCCCACACCTGTTCGAAGGCAAAGGAGGTCGAGGCACGAACTTAGACAGTTAGATGAAAAGGAGCTCATATTTGAATTGGTAAGATTATCATTAATTTAATTTCCTCATTTATGAAATGACCGCCACATAAACGAGGTTTGAAGGGCATCGAAAAACAATATCTAGCAGAGCGTGAGGGTTAAAATCAATCTGCAAGATGAGTTTGGCACGTGTGTTGTAAACGACGTCCGCCCCGAAGCGCATTTGAAGCGACAACCCTCTCCCACATCCTAATGGTACTTGAAATATAGCTAGGAGCTTCGATTTGCAGGTTCCTACTAAGTGCCTTCCGTTAAGTGCATCGATGTCTTCGCTTTGTATAGTTTCGGGTTAAATGTATCCTGCGATTTATGGTCGATACTGATCTTGACCTTGATGGTGAGTTCGGGAATTAATGGTCCGCGAAAGTAAATAGCCCTAAAAAATTGCTTTCATGATGTTTGAAAGGTCGTGTTCTTTTTAAGAAATTTTAGAAAGTTCGGCTAATACGTTCTATAAAATATATAGAAGTGATCCACGCATTATTGCA
This sequence comes from Agrypnus murinus, assembly GCA_929113105.1. Classification (NCBI taxonomy): domain Eukaryota; kingdom Metazoa; phylum Arthropoda; class Insecta; order Coleoptera; family Elateridae; genus Agrypnus; species Agrypnus murinus. The sequence continues at coordinate 35,033,853 of OV816025.1, read as the reverse complement.
AGCACATGCTAGACTTCAAGGGAGAAACAATAAACTCATCCCGATTTTTGCAGCTAATAAATGCAACTATATGTGAAATTACAAACAATTAAAAAAGTACCGAGGAAAGCCAATTCTATTAATTCTATTGGTGACTGTGCTAGGTAAAGAAACACATAATTAGTGTAATTTTACAATGTATCATTTTAATCGAGATTTCACACTTAATTTAGTAATTATGAGCTACATCAATAAAAACCCTGTTTAAATATAAATAATATACAATCAAAACAAACTAAAAAAGTTATGTAATATCACACAATTTATGTAAAATTTACAAAATTAATGTAATTATGCGTTTAACTTCTGAAAAATATTTTTTTGAAACTTGAAAATTAATAAAAACAATTTTTCGATATTTACATGAAAGCCTGTAAAAATGCAAAGAAACACATAATTAGTGTAATTTTACAATGTATCATTTTAATCGAGATTTCACACTTAATTTAGTAATTATGACCTACATCAATAAAAACCCTGTTTAAATATAAATAATATACAATCAAAACAAACTAAAAAAGTTATGTAATATCACACAATTTATGTAAAATTTACAAAATTAATGTAATTATGCGTTTAACTTCTGAAAAATATTTTTTTGAAACTTGAAAATTAATAAAAACAATTTTTCGATATTTACATGAAAGCCTGTAAAAATGCAAAGAAACACATAATTAGTGTAATTTTACAATGTATCATTTTAATCGAGATTTCACACTTAATTTAGTAATTATGACCTACATCAATAAAAACCCTGTTTAAATATAAATATATACAATCAAAACAAACTAAAAAAATTATGTAATATCACACAATTTATGTAGAATTTACAAAATTAATGTAATTATGCGTTTAACTTCTGAAAAATATTTTTTTGAAACTTGAAAATTAATAAAAACAATTTTTCGATATTTACATGAAAGCCTGTAAAAATGCAAAGAAACACATAATTAGTGTAATTTTACAATGTATCATTTTAATCGAGATTTCACACTTAATTTAGTAATTATGACCTACATCAATAAAAACCCTGTTTAAATATAAATATATACAATCAAAACAAACTAAAAAAATTATGTAATATCACACAATTTATGTAGAATTTACAAAATTAATGTAATTATGCGTTTAACTTCTGAAAAATATTTTTTTGAAACTTGAAAATTAATAAAAACAATTTTTCGATATTTACATGAAAGCCTGTAAAAATGCAAAGAAACACATAATTAGTGTAATTTTACAATGTATCATTTTAATCGAGATTTCACACTTAATTTAGTAATTATGACCTACATCAATAAAAACCCTGTTTAAATATAAATATATACAATCAAAACAAACTAAAAAAATTATGTAATATCACACAATTTATGTAGAATTTACAAAATTAATGTAATTATGCGTTTAACTTCTGAAAAATATTTTTTTGAAACTTGAAAATTAATAAAAACAATTTTCGATATTTAAATGAAAGCCTGTAAAAATGCAAACATAAGTTTAGTCCATTCACTGTATATGTAAATTACATTGACATTAATAGTTAATTAATTAGTTTTTTTATTTCAGGTGAAAGATATCTGCAATGAATTAGAAGTTCGTTCTTTATGTCATAAAATCCTCCAGAACGTCTCGATGTTGTTGCACGCGGATCGAGGTTCCCTGTTTCTTGTCCAAGGCGAAAAGGGTGGCGGTTGTACACCCTTACCTCCAGGTCAAGCCCCTAGGGGACGATGTCTAGTCTCCAAACTATTCGATGTGTGTTCTAAGAGTACCTTAGTAGAGATGGAGAAAAAAGAAGAAATTAGAATCCCTTGGGGAACTGGAATTGTAGGATACGTCGCTGAAAGTGGAGAACCAGTTAATATTCCCGATGCGTATGAGGTAAGTCATCATTAGTTAACTTTTCGGATTTTCTAACTTAATCGTTGTGGTTCATTTCAGTTTGAAAAGTGATACTTTCTTTTGTTACTAACCCCAAAATCGTTTAACCTTCGTGTGTACAGAACTGGGCGTTTTTTTTTGTTCGTACAGATAAAGATCACTTTAGCAACGCCAAATTAATTTAACTAATGTAATTGTGTATGTATGTTGACCTAGCCGTTACCTTAACCTAGTGTAAATACATCATTTAACAGGCGGACAGTGATGAATGATTGTTCTTAACTCAGAAATTCATTAAAGTAGATGTTCTGATAATGGAACTAAATGTGTGACGAAAGATGAGACAAGTTCGTTTTATTTCCAAGGTTGATGCAATTGAAACTTTTACCGTTTCACGGACGTTCGTTTATTTGTAAGAATTTAAAATTTTCCAAAAAAATATTTGGTGAAGTAATAAGAAATGATGATTAAACGTATTATTTTATTGCATAAACATTGATGAATATGAAAAATTTCTGGTAAATTCCGCTAATGGAAAGATTGTATATCACATTACGTGACGACTGCTTTCAAGGATTGTTTTGATAAAAATTGGTGAAATTGTGCTCAAAATTTGATGATAGCTATACTCTGTAGATGAGAATTTAACTTTAATTGGACCCTTTTGAATTTTATTGCAAGGTAAGTTTAGCAAAACTTATGATCGTTAATGGTCTAAGTGGTGGTGGTCTGGTGGTAAGGATCCCAGAATTAATGGTTAGCATATGTTGACTTCATTAAACCAAGGGTATCAAATTCGATTCTCGGCCGTGCTGGCAATTCAATTCCAAGAAGTAAAAGCGTAGGGTCCGTGTCAACTTGATACTTGGCACGTTAAAGATTTCTACTGTGGTGAAATTTTTCCAAAATTGTACCAAGGTTGGCTATCTGATCTAACCAATTGGTGCTATAAGGAAGGAAGAGTATTCCGCCATCTCGATTCTTCGCCAAAAAGTAAACGAAAGAATACATGATTGGCTTGGTTTTTGAAGTAGAAAGGCAGTTTCTTAAACACATCTACCCACATTTCGGTTATATCGTGCTTGAAACATCATCCTCCCTATCATCCATATACGTAAATATTCAACACCAAATCCTGCATTGGAAGATTTTGGGCATAAAAGTAATCGATTGCATTCATCTCTAATGTATTTTTCAACTGTGGTCTGTCAAAATTTATAAACGTCAGAGAACACAAATGCCACTTTACAATTTGAATTTGAACGGAGAATTTCTTCCTCTTTTTTAGGCTGACTTCTCTTCCTTTCCTTCCGGGTGTATAATACTACACTAAAACGATACAGCAAAGAAAATAAAAACAATAGCGATTTTTACTGGTGAATCACTTCCAGTGTCGAGACCTAGGAATATTTTGCTTATAGGACCTCCTCCCCACATGAGCTCTCCGTCTTTCCTTATCACATTAAATAAAAGGTAACGTGGAAAAAATCTATTAATGAATAAAAAGAACAAATTATACAAAGGCTAATAACCGTAATATCTAAAACAGTGAGTGTTGCTAACAAGACAGAGGTTGGACCTCTCTGAAGTTCTGAAATCTTAGGTAATTGCATAGTGGCTACTCCGTCACTGGAATCTGTACAATCGCAGCCGGTCTTTAAAGACTGCGACGCACCCGGAAGCGCAGCAGAGTGCAGGGAAGAGCAGTGTTTCAATTCTCTAGGGAGAATTCCGATGGCTGCTCAGCACTGCTGCGTTGAAGTGCGTACTGTTGTATTTGATTTACGTTTGAAAAGAAGAGTAGATGGGTGCGCTTTCCGATATGTGCCCGTTAATCTTAAAACTATCAACCTTGCAGATGAAAGACTCCAGTCATTATTCGGACATTCCTTATCAAACTTATATATCACTTGCCAGAAACTCAAATCCATTCTTGTAACACACTGTGAAAGCACACAGAAACTATTCGTTTGCTTGAGCAGTTTTATACCTTTTATAGAGCAAAATTGTAGAAACTTAACAAAAAGAAAAAGTAAATATTTTAAGAAACAGTTATGTAAAAAGACTTATCTGCAATAAAAGCTGACGTTTATTTACAAGTGAATCCGTTCGTCACGTGTACCATAACTAACTATTAACATTTGTCAATATCAAAAGAGTAATCCGATTATTTAGGCCCAAGGTGATCATATTAGAGATCGTTCTCCTCCTGTGCCGACTACTATACGAATATTTGTTGGCCTCAACATCAAGTCGGTCATGGGTGAACTTCTGACGGCTACTGCTGAGATTTTTATACTTCATCTAGATGATGGTAAGGATTAATTTGCAGCTTGCACTGGTTGCTATAATTCTTATATCAACCATTTAAAGTCAAGTCGTACGTATTAGCCGTTTATGGAAATTAAAAATGGCCGACGAGGTTACTATTAGTGTCATTGTTGTTGAGATAAAAAACAAAAAGGCAGAGATGGTGATATGAGTTAATCCGGTTCAATTTTTGTAAACATCTTTTATTGTACCAGCCAACCATCCAAAGCTGAAGCCGATTTGTAATGTCGCATCAACATAAATCTCTAATTACTAATTTCTAATATAATCACGTATGATGGTGAACGGAAGGAAAATTCAATGTCAGTTCCAAAAACCAATGACGATAGTCTATTTGGTGGTGTGCTGTAATTCTTACTACAGATATCTAAAGTCGAAGTTGACTTCTAATACAGCTCTATTATGATTTAACTTCTATTAAAGGTTCTACTTAAGTAATCTCAAGCTACTTCTTAGTCATCATACTAGATCGAGGAATGATACTTTGTACACGAACCATCCAATACGGAAGTTCATTATTAATAGTCCCCAATATCCATTAATGTAAATATATCAGTTTTGAAAATTAATTTTAATTATTAATAATATGACGTATGGGCTTCCATCTTTCTGTAGGAAACCACCTTCGCCACGAAATCGCGGCGAATTCGGTTTCCATTCTGCTTTCGCTTTGGTTCGGTCCAGAGGACAGCCTAGGAAGCTGCAGCTTAAATATTCCCCATTTCCCCAAGAGGTTTAGGAACAATGCGAATATCTTCGCACAGCTGCCTCAACATAAATTTGGGTTTTGTAATTCTCGTTCAACTACTCCATCAAGAGCATAAGATTGTAAACGAAATATCAAAGTCTTGAAGAAAAAATATTTTGTACTGTTCTTCTTAGATATCCTTAGCCTTTGATAAAGTATTGTACTCTATAGATTCAAAATAATCCTTCCAGGCAATTAGTACCTCCTACTGTCTGATTGTAATTTCTCCGTCAAATACAGCAATGAGTTATTTACATATTACACTATCAGATCCGGTGTCCCCTAGGGCTCATAACTGGAGCCTATTCATCTACTTCTTATATGCAAGCTGACTTACCAAAAACCCAGAACACTGCACATATTCTTGTCACTTTTGCTGATTTTATCCACTCATAATATCTCGTTTAATCTCCAACATCACTTAAATAGTCTTAGCATATGGTTTGACAAATGGCGAAATAAAATAAATCAGTCGAAATCAGTACATCTGACGTTCACCATGAAAACTAGCAATTGCCTACCAGTTAACATCAACACCACGCCCGTACCGGTAAAAACTGAGACTAAATACTTAGGACTACATGTCGACCAACGCCTCTCTTGGAAAATCCATATTTCAGCCATACAGAAAGACTTCGGTGTTCCATGCGTTGCTGACGAAATTATATCTGCAATAGATTACCACCAAAATATTTCTGGATGCAGGCATGAATTGGTGCAGCAGCTATCTAATGATCATCTACAACTAAGACGACTAAGAGTTTGTTGCTACTGGTCGATATTCATAATCAATGATATGCACATAACATTTCTGGTAGAACGATCGACTAATTGACATGTATCAGGTTTAGAAGCTCTTAAAGGTTTATAAGGAGTTTACAAGAAGGATTTTTGGAAATCTCCAATTACGCACTTAGAAAGTACCTGTTTTGAATGTACTGTAAACTATGAAGAGTTTATTGAGAAGAGGCTGTTTTTTACTACAACCGTGAAAGGAAAAGGGTATGGGATAACAAAAAGAATCACAACCGCCCCAGTCTCAAGATTTATGTATGTAAGCTTGAGCTGTCAATGCACTCAGAGCTGCCTTACATGCTTCCAGTCTCAAAACTTTTCTCGTGAATCATCATCATAGGATTACCTCTATAGATTTCTAACATTGTAACAATAAGCACTGCACTATATTATATTACATATACACGGTTTAACTCATTTCCATTGAATTATTTCAATATGCAAACTTTAGGGAATTACCACATAAATGCCACACCTTGCAATGTAATTGCAAACACCTATTGCTTAATTATAAGTTTGTAAGTAAGTTTGTAAGTTTATAAGCTAACATTGTTGGTTTTCCATGAAATCAAAATGTTAATTTCTGATTCTGGAAAACTATATTAAGAGTAATAGACACTACGATATTCTTCTTATATATGTATTTGCATATTTATTGATTAATCTAATTAATTCAAACCATTAAGTAACAAAACTCATCATTATCCTTGACTAGTTGGTCTTTGACGTAAATGTATCTAAATGTAATTAAAAAATATAATTAAGATATTGATTATATAAGTTAGAGTAACTCTAATTTAAGTTCGACTAGGTATAAAACAAAACATAGTAGCCCACGAATTGACACTAACATAACACAGTTCATATCTTATTTCTCAGTAAATGTCAAACCAGAAATACAATAATCCTTCCAAATAAGTTCTCATTTATCCCTTCAAATATGTCTTCCATTTATCTAATAAAGCCCATACTACAAGTCTCTTCGAACTCGCTCAACTTCCAAACTAATCGCAGAAATTTTATATTTGATCCAATTCCATCGAATGGAAAAATTACAGGCTAAAAGCATTCCAAATAAGTATTTATTAAAGATGCAAAAAAGAAAGAAGTAGGTCGTCGTATAAATCTTTCAAAAAATAATCCAGAAATTTATCACTTGAGTTTATCTCGGTTTATGCTGGGGATTTACAAATGTCGAAAACGGTGGTTCAAATTTTGTTCTGTAGCGAAGCGCATCAACTTTTCCCGCATAAAAATCATGTTGGATTTTCTGTCTGTGCTTCCAGATTGAGGATTCTTATTTTCTTGGTACGTGATGAATCGTCGAACTTTTTATGCAGTTTCTTTTATATCAATGTATTGACTTGAATTTCGCAAAAGGATTATTCTTTATCTTCATAATTAGTTAATGTTAATGTCAAGGTAATTCAGTGGCAGTTTTCGAGCATAGGCTTTAATAATGATACCAATAAAATAGTTAATTGTATTGAAGACATTATTTGCTCCATTATTATAGTTTGAAAAAGAAGTATCTCGTTGTAACACAGATACCTTAAACTGTATTACGGCGTTGGCCATTATCTAGTTATGAATATCAAAATTACCCCCATTTCGTACGTCGGGCGGCAGTAATCACAAGCTTTAAATGGTGTTTAACTTAATAACTGCATTATCATAAATACAGATAATTATTGAACACTTTAGAAACACTTTGGCATTTCTGAAGTTCATACACCACTTGTGTATCTACTGAAAAGTAATTTCTGGCTTTTGACACCTGCTATAGAATTGTATTTTTGCCAAACAACTTCTGATGGGTATTATAGAGCTATAAAAATTTTAAATGATACTTTACTTACCACTTATATCTTGAATATTTATCCGTTCGGATTGTGAGAGAAAACGCTTTAACTTGTTTATAATGAACAGGACTTGCTCCTATCATTACATAACCTAATATTACAAACCTTAAACAAGTGACCACGAGGCATCACTGAATTTGGCAAGTTCGTAGGAGCAGGAAATGTTACAACTAGCAATCAGAGGCAATGCTACGGTTATTATGTAACGGAAGCTGCAGTTTCAGAGACCACACATTTTGTGTCGTATCGAAAGATCTTGTAAGGAATTGTAGATAGTTGTGATGGCGAGAGTTGGAGAGTCGCCAAGGAATTCACTGCAGCAGTATAACTAAAGCGACGAAGCAACATGGATTTATAAGTTCGAGAATAGCTCGTCTCGTCTATTTTATTTTATATATACAAAAGACCGGCCATGTTTTATGCTCGCAAAATAAAATGCCAGAACTACCATTACAGTTTTGAATATTAATGTTTTGTTTTCTTTTTTTAGAATTCGAAAGAACGGTGATCATTTCGTTATAATAAATATGTAAACCGATACCAACCTAAAGATGAGAATTTCTCGTATAATCCAATCATTAAAATGGGGAAATGTTGAAATAGCTAAAATAACAATAGCAAATTCCATTTACAACCACAAGAGTCATCTCTACCCACACGATTATTGTTCCCATCAACGAACTTTAATAAAATATGTCTGGTGACCTTAGCTTTTATGTTTTTGATGAAATACCAACAAGTAATTAGAAATTATTGGAAATAATAGGCTTGAGAGTGGGCAGAACAAACCAATCTTTCGCGTAATAACTTGCATTATTGATGAATCGGAAACTGTATCGAGTAACTTTTCCATTTCTAATTATTTCTTGAGTCTTGAAAAGGAGTAAATAAAATGTGAACCAGAAATACGTTTTTGAGGTGAAAAGGTTGAAGAATGCCTTTGGGACCCAGATGCAACTTCTGACAAAATGCAATGTCAAAAGTCTAGCTTTGTTTCTACTGATAAAGTGGTAAGTAACAACTCTAACTTTGAACAGACTTGGCAATAGATCCCTTAAAATGTTAAGCTTTTTAAACAACAAAAATAACAAGAAGGAAACTTTTATTAACTGTAAAGTCCCTTAACTTTAATGCAACTTTTAAGATAGATTACAGAAATCTTTTAATTTAATAGAAATGGACTAAACGAATACTAATAATGTTATTGAAATAAGGGACTTGTAATGTTAAAAAAATGCAATTCCGTTTCATCAAATAGAAATGTCTTGTCGTATAGCTTTTTCCTGTTAGGTTTTGAAAACAAAAACAATATACTATCCTAGTAATAAATTAGAATCTTGCTGAAAAACTTCCTATATGAACTAAGCAAACGACACTACGGCTTTTTATGCTCCAAGGGATGATGGTGAAAGGGTTTTGCAGATACAACAGGAGGTGGTAACAAAATCGTAAAAAAGAAGACAGTCAGGGTGGCAGTGTAATTCAAAATCATGACGAAAATGGCATGTGGATTTCTTCTGGTAATTCTTACTACGCTAATATGGCTACCACTGTATCTCAACAATATAAGAAAAAAATTACGGTTGCTTAGAAGTCTTACCAGATAAAATTTTTAATCCCCAATACACAATGCAAGACAGAGTGTTGTTGTGCCAGAAGATTTTCTTGTCCATAGAGTGATCCTGGTCCAAAACAGAAAAGATTCAAATAAAAGTAATTTCAGATCTTTGAATACCAAAAATCCAACAACCAACCAACCAACATAAGAACAACCAAAAGAAACAGATTTCTCTGCCTTTATTGACAAGTAGTGCCTATAGTTTAATGAAGTACATTGTTTGTACGTCTGATGATCTTAATTACTGTTTCATTGCTGAACTGAAATGAATTCATAATGTCTCGTCTCTCGTTTTCTATCTTATGTCGATCTCTGTTTCAAAATGAGGGTTGTAGCAAGATTGGACGTTCGATGATTCTCCAACAGCTTTCATCGCCATACCAACAAATGCGCAATACGTCTTGTAGAAATTCAAATGGACAATTATTTTTAAGTGTCAGAAATCACTGATTGGTGAATATTCCGAAGCAAATAAAGAAGGGTATAATGTTTTTAGCACATATAGTAGGGTTTGTTATGTTCTTCAAAATAAGTAAAATAAAGGGCGTTTTGTTATGTTGACGTTGTTGATCATGGAACATGCAACCTGATCCTTTTACAATACAATTTTATATCAGTCAGTCAGATGATAATTCCCAAATCGCCGCTAATTAAGAAAATGATGTTGGTGTGGGTCAACACTTTGCAAACGATGACATTAACGACGTAAAATTCGCCGCACATTAAAAACCAGGAATTCTCATTATTAAAATGTTTAATTAACGTAGTCAAAACAACGCATCATGTCATAGTCCGGGGGATCCCGCATCGCATCGTAGATATTAGAATTCGTAGGTGTTTGTTTTTTTTAATGAAATTAATACTAATAAAAATCCCCTTTAATCTAATTAATTTACCTGATTAGGAAATCAAATGTTCTCTTTAAAAATCAGGTAAGATATTCTCTTATAAATTAGATTTATTTTAAAGCTATTATTAAACCTTAAATTAATTTCAAGTCTTTATTCTTAATAGTAGTATGCAGCATAAACAAACTCGTGCTTTATTCACAAATTATTTTGTCTGGCTCTCAAACTTTCAGCTGGCACTTACAGTTTTATTAATGATATCATCATAAACGCGCTTATAATTTTTTATGTACTTTTCTAAAAACGTCGGTCATAATTACAAAAATGTTCGACTTTCTCTAATCAAAAAAACTTGCAAATGCAAACGTAATAGAAAAATGTTTTTGTGTCAGTACATCCGTGTAGATATCATTCTTTCTTAGCCCAGACCTTCATTTGTACTTACATATTATTCCACAAGATTCGGAGTCTCTCATCTCTAGATCAGTATACAAAAATGTTAGGGGTGATAGCTGATATTGAAAGGACTAAAAAATGCTTAATACTTTTTTCCTAAGCTTTGCCTAAATTACTATTTGCCATATCTGCCAACAATGCTTATAAATACAAAAATTGCATTACACAGCTAATGCCGACCTTAGGCTTTGGTTTTTAACGGTGGTCGGAGTTTTTAACTAGCCTCGGCTACGCTTACACTTCGTCTCGGCAATTCACAAACACCTTACATCTAAAAAGTAAACTTTCGCAGCTTGTAATGTAAATAACTATTCCAACGTCACGAAGACTTTATTTATTTCTTCCAGTCTTAATGTGGCGGTGAAAAATATTGATTTAACTTTTTAACATTAAATTTTATTAATTGTATGTATTAATTGTAAAACTTAAAAAAAATTCCGAAAAACAATTTAAATTATAATAGATTCATTACACCGACACAATAAGATTGTAAAGAAGAAATTAAAAAAGTTGTAGTGGTGGCAAATATTTCTCCAATCAAAAATTTGAATGTCAAAATTTATTTTTTATCTAAGTAGACACATCTTGCTCTAAGAAATTTCGCTACATTCTAATGATAAGGTTATTGTTTTGCTTTCAAGCAAAAGTTAATAAAAGCACTCTAATAAAAGGTTGGTGCCCTATCTCGTTCTATTTTTGATAATTATTTAGTACGGATTGTATTTTGTTTTTGAATTGTAAAATGCAAAGTTTACACACGCATGGTCAAGGCTGAGGACTAACTGTTTTCGGGAGCGTATTGCATTACATGCGCTGCAGGGTTGTTATGTTTCTTGCTTAAGTAAAACTAATTTTTATAGATAAAAATAATACGATTTTAGACCTAGTAAACAATTGATTATACAAAGAAACGACATTAAGATTTTTTGTTATGCTAAATGAGATGCATCTGTTACAAAGTCACAAAATTGAATTGCCATTATTAACACTTTTTTTTGTTCGGTTTGGTGTCCGCTACCACCTTAAAATTAATCTAAAGTCTAAACCCCTTAGTATTTCGATTTAAAAATTGTATAATATTTTCCTTATTACATACAAAAATTTCTAGACCTACGTAAATAAATTACCTGACAAATTTGAATTCCCTTTGGAGCTATCCGGAAAAATAAATATATTTTGGCAAATCTCGTGCTGTAGATAACACCACGTCTTCTTTGCTGTGTGTGTGTACTTCTTCCGTTCCCCTTTACATATTCTCCGAATCCATTTAATGTCAGCATATGAATACCATTACTTATTCAAAATGACAAATGTTCTAGTGAGGCTTGACTTTACGAATAATATTTGGATATTTACATGTCAAAATATTCTGGATGAAGTTTTATCTGAAAAGTCCAAAGTAAATGGGACCTCAAAATTATATATGAAAGAAATGTATTTTTTCATTTTCAAATCAAATTTCCTAAATTTGAAAGACCTAAAATGCGAAGCTTAGTGATCACATCAAGTTTCTGTTAAAAGTTAAGATGAACAATTTTTCACTGGGCGCAACCCACAAAGTGAATAACAGCTAAAATCCATCAAAAATTATATCTGGTTGTTAAAAAATCTTGTGGAAAGGAAAAATTATATGTATGAAAAGTGGTAGTGTTATGGTTTTAAGCTTTTCTCGACAAAAAGCAATTCTTAAATATTATTCTTTAATTTCCATTTGTGAAAGAAAAAAAATGGGACCATTACGACTCATAAATTACTTTTATTTCTTAAAACAACTCGACATAGGCGAAATAATGATAGGATTAGGTTTCAAGACATATTTTACGCGAAATTTATTCTCGCAACTGAAATTCCATAAGACGATGAAATGCGAAATGTAATACAAGCCATAGCAATTATTTAAATTTTAATTGGTACTCCTAGAGTCTGTTTAAAACTCCCTTTGTGCAACTTTTCCACGGATCGTATTTAAATTGATGTTCCCTTAATTTGAATTCATAAGAGCTCTCTTTGCTGTTTTGCTTTTTGTATACAAAATTCTGCTTTTAAACGAAAACTGTTACGTTTACGAGGTTGGTATTAACATATGTTTACATCCAGCTAGGAAACCTATTATAAAATATTGCTTTACCGCCCTAGTGTTTACATTAAAATAATTTTAGTATTATTTCCTTGTCAAGCACATGGTAGCCATTCATGCTATATCGTAAATATATAAAATTATTTTAATATGGGCATATCACCTATTTTGCCTCCTAAAGTAAAATAACTTTTCCTCCAGAGTTATCCAACGCGTTGTTGTTCTCTCCATACTTTCAAATCGGCTTTTAAGCGCAGAATGGATTTCGTGGAAAAATTTTCCGTTTCCGGAAAATAAGTTTGTGTTCATACATGGAATAGCTTTATCCTTAACACCGAAAGTATTGCAAAAATATTTTCTTTATATTTGGGCATTTTCGTCACATCAATCATAATGTGTGTTGCTGGTATGTACTACAATAGTTACTAGTTTTCACTCTTTCCGGTTTGAATTTAAAGAACATAAACTCGAAAGACGTTGAAAATAACGTCTTGAAAATAAACACAACGAACAGTCGCAACAAACATGACTAATAAATTAATGCGTTAAAAATTATTGTAACCAGATAAATAAGTAAAATTGGAAGAAAATGCACCTACAAAGAAATGTTTAAAGTGAAACCTGCTCTTCATCGGTTTACATAGTAAATGTAAAAGTAAACCCTTATATAAAGAACTCATGATGCATACGGCACTAGATTCACTCTAATGCAACTTGATGTTGTTCAGAACACTAAATATAAAATAGGGAATGAGCTGCAAAGAGAATTCTGGTGGCTATTCTCACGACGACAGCAATAAGTATGTATATGAAATTATAAAAAATTATAATACTTGGATAGTTGATCTTATACTTATTCTAAGGTGTGTTCTATTAGGTACTAAAGTAGCCTAAACTTCTCATATGTAAAAAAATAAATTTTTATAATATAGAATTACAAAGGAAGATACGTCATTGTCATATACATACACAGTAATATCTGTCTCCAATAGTGGATTATCCTCTATATACTTATCATTAATGGAATACAAAAATTCCAGTTGTTAAACCAAACAAACCACCAACGATGCTCTATGATGAGTTTTAACGTGGAAATAAAATGAGCACATTGGAATTTATGAACAATAGCTGACATTAATAATATAATTACGAGACACACACACAACCAGGAATATAACACACATTTAGAATATTAATTTTATTGGATGATATTTATTATTACATCTTGAATATGGCTTTATTACTTCGACTCGGCACAATAGGTGGTCTTGTTTTAATGACTTGAGATGTGATTTGAATTTTTATAAAATTAATATTCAATTCTAAGCGTAACAGGAGCTTCTTTCTCTCATTAAAGTTTTGAAAAATGTAAAATTCTGACAAACTGATTGGTACAATTGGGAATTTTCCTTACTCTTGTTTCTTATGCACATGGTAACTGTAGATCTCATTATCGTACTTTTGAGTGATACTGCGAAAGTTTATCCATCATATTATCCATATCTGAATGCAGTCCAAAAGTTTTGCAAGCCATTATTTATAACTTCTACTGGGTATCATAAAACATATACCACATATAAATACATAGTAATGTATTTATATACTATAATTTTATTGTTTGGTATATTTCAGAAGTGGTACAACATTAAAGTTATTAAAAATGGACAGTATGTGGGATAATAAAAATTTACTGGTTGCTGTTATCAATAACGAAGGCATTATTAATGTTCAATAATAACAATACGTAATAACAAACGCAATTTTATTAACCATAAAAATGAGTTAGAATTGTCTGCTGTGACGCCAGTTTTGGTAACCTTAAAATGTTATAGTAATTAAATTAAAAACACGTTTCGGGACAATCAAAAGAATTTTTTTAATAGGCGTTGATTACAATCAATATTTCTTTTGTTTCAGGATGACAGGTTTAACCACGACATCGATGTCCTGACGGGCTATAAAACGCGGTCGTTACTATGCATGCCGATCAAGGATATCAATGGTGACGTTATTGGTGTGGCACAGGTAGGTAAATATTTATTACCGCCACTTAATTAGATCGTTTTTAGAATTGTTTAATTAGTAGTTTTCATTCCTTTTTAAAATTTCAATTTATATTCTCCTATAGAAAGCTTTATTTTGAAAATAACCAAACAAATCTCTTTCATATATTCATACGCACTATACGTATATTTACACATAAATCTGAATTTGAATCAGCCTTATGCAGCCACCCTAGAGAAAATTGAAAACAAGAAGTTACCCCTCAAGCTTTTGTTGACTTTTCGATATAAAATATTTACTATCTTTGGGCCTTGAAATATTAGATTCGTTTGGCAAAGCACAAGGCGTCAATGAAAACAGATCCTTATACCGGCTTTAAAGCTTTACCTAGAGGTATTTTCTAACATTTTATGAGATTTTCTAAGAAATTCAACTCTCGGTAGTTTCTACTTACTTTCATCTTATTTTTTTCGAAGTTTACGAAATCCTATCGGATCGAGATACACTTTTACTATATTAACTTATTTATAAAATGGGAACTCGGAAATCCCATTTGGTGCAAAATTTTTGAATTTTTCAGTAGTAAGTAGTATCTAAGGGCCTGAATTTAAAGATTCTATCAAGAAATAACATCTACTACCAATATTTTTCTCTCTTCCATAGGTCATAAATAAAATAGGAGATACACCGTTTACGCAACAAGATGAACAAATATTCTCGAGCTACCTCCAATTTTGCGGAATCGGTTTAAGAAACGCACATCTGTATGAGAAGTCTCAATTGGAAGTTAAAAGGAATCAAGTACTGTTGGACCTCGCTCGAATGATATTTGAAGAACAAAGCACAATAGAACATGTTGTTTTTAGGATACTTACTCATACACAAAGTTTAATTCAGTGTCAGAGGGTACAGGTAAGTCATTTTTGTTTTAGTTTAATTTCATTCCATTTCATGTCATTCATTCCGAGTCCCACTTAGGGCGGCAAGATTTTTCTAATTGGAAAGTTCGGCCGCCTCAACTATGGGTGCGTGTGATTGTGTTGTATCTTGCATGTTAGATGGGAAGACATAATCTTAGATATTGCCCCTCACATATGATATATTATATAACACATATTTTAACAACATTATTTTTACACAAAAATGCCCCACGATCAGGCGTCTATAGAAACGTTATAATTCTTTGCACACAAAATAGATGAATGTCCCACACTTTAACGCCAATTGTAACATACTTAAAAACAAGGCCCCGCAATTGGGCGCCAATTGAAACGTAATATTTTTCTCAACACAAAATATTTAATACTTACTGTACAACTCATAAATGCTCCAGCTGCTTAAGACATCTCTTTAACAAATTTAAGTTCAGGACGCGGGTATTGTTTCCATAACTCACAGATTATAAAAAAGAAGGAATAAGGCTAGTTATAGTCAAAAATAAGTATATTTGGGCGCCATCTGTTTAGGAAAGGTCGGGGATTATGTAAAAAATAATATGATACTCCGTAAACAGAAACCGGTATCAAATCTATTAAATTTAATTCAATTATTATGTTCATTATTATGTCATGTTCGGTTAAGTCAAAAATCAAATTAGTTGAAATATATTTAAAGACTTTCATAAATATATGGTTCAATATTATCTAGTGTGATTGGATTCAAACATAGATTTATTTATAAACGAAATAAAAATAAAAGTCAAAGATAAAAACTTTTCATTTAAGACATAATTGTAGATTTAAAAAAAATAAATACCCAACGTAAGAATTCTTAACGGCGGGAAAAATATATGGACATACAGGTAGAAATCAAAATTAATACATGAATAATTATACAATTTATTCAAACTTTAACAAAATAGTATCCTTCAGTTCACAGTTCACATTGATCGAATTATTTGATTCGATAACACCTCACAAAATGATTAACACTTAGTGTCTTTTTGTTCACATTTAAACACTAAATACCAAAATTAATAACTTGATGAAGCTGCAAAATCTGGAAAACATCTCAATTACTGACACCGCTTTTTACTTCAGACCGAAGAATTAAAGTTCACAATAATTGTTTTGTTTTAAAACTATTTTAAATAAAATTCCCTTTTTAGGTAACCGGAACAACCATATAAGTTCAATGGTTAATTGCATTTATTAAGTAAAAGTTTTTCTAAAATCATCACTGGTTAATATGATTGATAATTAAAATGTTTTTCTTTATGAAAATGGTAGCGCAACACTTAAATATGTTGTTTTAGAAGTTATTTAATTTTAAGACTTCCGTTTTTGAATTTCATTAAAAACAAGATCCCATATAAACTTAATTCACTTTACGTTTAAATCGATATTTATAATTTTTCTCTTATTATTAAAAGAACTGGAATACGGTAACAAAACACTTATTACACTTTAGTTTTATAACTCTTTCAATTATACGAAACTAATTATTAAATTTCGGTACGGTATTTATAATAATGATTCTAATTAAATCAAATTAGATTCCAGTATTTTGCACAACTAAACACGTTATTGTATTTGGGAAGTGCCATCGGTAAAACAACCCCTGTACGTATACGATAATAGACAAAAGAGCTCCGCACTCTATTAGTGTTTATTGCGGACTTACTGTTCAAATTGAAAATATTTCGGCGATCGAGTGGTTTTGGGAAGGGCAAATTTTAAATGAAGCAGTAAAAGAAATGGCGGGATTCTCGTAAGCCAGTGAGGAATAATTACGTCACATTGTTCCAGAACATTTCCAACGAAAACTTTCGAGGTTTCCTTTTAAAATCTACTTACTAAAGAGAGCCCAATATTATTTGCAGGTGGTCGTCTAGACGAGATTCGGCTTTTGTCTAGACGAGATTCGGCTTTTGTCTGAAATAGCCGACAAGCACATAGG
The DNA here is from genome assembly GCA_929113105.1 of Agrypnus murinus. Taxonomy (NCBI): domain Eukaryota; kingdom Metazoa; phylum Arthropoda; class Insecta; order Coleoptera; family Elateridae; genus Agrypnus; species Agrypnus murinus. Next base: position 35,016,296 of record OV816025.1, on the reverse strand, counting down.
ATCTATAAATTTAAAAGCTTAATGTGTTTTCTGACAATTTATTTCTATTAAATAGCCGATATTAACCCTAAGCATTTATAAATTCAACATCAACTAAAGTTTTCGCTACAAAACGACATTTGAAACCTTGAGAACATTTGAAAATTTAAACTTTGGTAATTAGAAAGGCGACATTTGCATTAAGGAAAATCTACATTTTTAACTTAACGAAAATATTTTATCTGAATAAACATATGGAGGTGACTTTCAATATATAAAAAAACAACATTTAAAATAAACTGAAGTCTGCAAAATTAAACCTGGAGAATATACTGGACTACACAGAACCGCGCTAAGGGGTTTTGTCTATTATACGTACAAAATTACATTTTTCGGAAGTTGAAAAAAAAATAGAACCGTTCCAATATCAACTTCTTATGTAACTTGTTTCAAAATTATACAACATTTTTTAGTAATTAACTAGATAACGTTACCTTATCTTAGTTACCTTAATAAATAAGTAAACATAAATCAATCTTATAAAATAAATATTACTTATTGAAAATAAGTACGAAATACAAAATATTATTACAGAACATTAAATTTATGTATTAAGTGATGTTATTAATACTGTCATGTTTAGGAATACATAATCCTAAAATTAGTTAATCTGATTAATCAGATGAGAATTGCAATATTTATAGATTCATAATAACAGATAAAAAATTAACGATTACAATTACAGTCAAACAATAAAATTGTATACAATGGCATATAATTGTTCGCTTAATTATAATTTAAAAAATCACGTCACTATTCGTCCATGCTTAATCAATGCACGTTGAAACAATTGCTAGTATGTCAATGAACTTCCGATAACCTTTTGCAAACAAAAACACAACTTTAGATTAAGATAACGCAATGATATGAATTTATGTTTTTATATGTATTCCAAAATAGTCCTTATCTTTACAAAATAACCTGTCTGACGTTATAGACTCTATGTTGCTGCCTACGGTTTCGTGTTGGTGTAGAAGAATTTGTGAATGTAATTGTAGGTACTATATACTTATACATACATTTTGTTAGCTTTCTTTGACTTCCTGATGTGCCCAAGATATTCACATGCCTTGTTGAAGGGACACGTAGTGATAGATTCTGTTCAGTTTTAGATCAACAATTTTGGCCGGGTGTATCGCGTTTGCACGCTCATCCTGTCACTGCGCGGTGGTAAAACGTATCTTCGTTTCTGCGCATTGTGTTGATCTGAAAGTGAATGGGGTTTACTATAGTGATCTGATAAGGATGAGATATTCTTATGAGAAAAAACACCTTGAGTACAACATCTCAATGTATGATCAGCCAGTGACTATAAATAACATAAATTCTTAAACAATTGCAAACTTTCATAATTTTTACAATAGATTGTGTTTGTAAGTTTGTATCTATGTATCAAAATGTTCATTGACTAGGTTCTATATTAAACCGATTTTACCAGTGAAACAAAGCTTTTTTCTGCACGAGAACACAACAATAAAACTTTAAAGATATCAAGATTTTATACTTACGTTACAATAATGCTCAAAATTGCCTCAGCTTGAGATCTTGCTCTATACAAATTTAATGTCAGGTCGTAGGTATTGGTTCTACAGTTGTCTAATTATTAAAAGGACAGATAAAGGTTTCAAAACACAGAAAAATACTATAGTTGAGCGCCATCTGATTATGCAATTTGATAAAGATGATTAAAATAGTCTGAAGTCATTAATCAGAAAATGAAGTCAGATCCAATAAATTTTATTCAAATAGTTAATTATATTCAATAGTATCAAAGTTAGGCTGAATAAGAAAATATAAATAAAGACATTCATAATTATATGGGTCAATATTATTCGAATTAGTTAAATTTAAAATATGTTTATTCATTAACCAAAAAAATGTTAAAATAATAACAACTTGTCAAAGAAATAATTTTCAATACCCTAAGTAAGAGCTCTTAACTGAAGAAACATTTATATACGATACAAAAATATTCAATCAACATATGAATAAAAAAATATACATAACTTTACAAAGTTCAACAAAAAGAATTCAAATTTTTACAATACCTTGTTTTAATTTGGTAATTCACAAACAAAATCGGCACAAAATTGCGCAATAATGACTTTTGAACACACACAAAAAAACACAAATACGATTGACGATGGAAACTGGAACAAGTTCGTATAATTCTACAATCCTACTATCTTAAGCTTCGATAAATTTAAAATCCACAATACTATATTAAAAATGAAGTGTTCATTATTAAGATTCACCCAAACAAAATTGCTAATACAACCATGTAACTTGGATAACATTGGTTATTAAATTATTAGTGAAAACAATCCACTTTTTTTCCATTATTATTCTTAATATGATCCGATTATTATTTGAATCCGGACTGAATTTATTAATCACTGGAATTTTAATAAAGGTTTTAACTTAATTTCGATAATTGTTCGTAGATTAATCTTCACTTCTACCGGAATTTCTTTATTAATCGAAAATTCGATCACTTAAAACAAAATCTGTACTTATTAGTTGATATTATCGATATGCGGTACGAGAAATAACTTTATCGGTAAACTGTACGAGAATAGACGGTACTTTTTGATAGGAAAATGATTTCCCACAACTATAAAACACTGGAATCCGGAAAACTGTATCTGACAATAATTTGCACTAACCCAAATTCTTAATTAACGGCACGGGATCCGAGCCCGGCTTAAAGAGCGTCACCCTTTCTCTCTACTATTACTGAAGAATGAAAATCAACTGCACCAAAATGAGCGGTAACGAAATCTGTCTTTTGCTAGACTGTCGACTTACTCAAGACTTGACGTTAACTGAACTAAAACCCAGGATTATTTTACTGTATACGGAATGTTTTTTTAGAGGGGTGCACTTTTATATGGACCAATAAAAGAATCGCATGATTTCGTTTAGGCGAATCAGAATTAATGTTTTTCACACAAAGGAATCCAGAACGCAGTACTTCTCACAGCGAAAGTTACAGCCGGGATGTATCTTAGAATGCAAATATGTTTATTTAAAAAATATCATTTAGCACGTACAAGCAATCATTCATCAAAGCAAAATAGGTTTTTATGATATTTTCGTAGGATAAAAACTGAAACGTATATGAGAAAGTTTGAAAACATGATTTCACACTAACCAAAATTGTCAATCTTTTAAATTTTAGCACCGGAATCATTTGACACTGCAAACACTTGTGTCAGCCCTACCCTTTATTTACAACAGAAGCTATAATTTTTTGTTGATTTATTGTACAAGACGTACACTAAATAAGCACTAGTCTGGAAAGATTTTGAAAGATGATCTTTAACATATTTTTATGCGGTTTATTTATACCGCATGCCAATATAATTTTAAATTACAAGAAGAACGCAAATTTACAGGCCCGCATTTAAGATTTTTTTAGTAACTTTGCCACAAAATTCCATTATTTCGAAGCTAGTAAAAACATACCGTTACACCAGCTGTGCCTCATTTTAATACTTATCATTCCAATAGCTGCAATGAGAACATTCTTATTGAAGTTTTGCGCTATGTAACTAACTTTGGGGTTTATGCGTGTTGTGTTCATGTCTTTGATAGATGACTTTTGCTATCCAACCGATTTGACTTGTAAAGTAAACAAATTTGCCTAAAGAAGCTATAAAGTCAATACTTTTTTATGTTTTAAGCTGGAAGTCAAATTTCTATGAATAACCTACTGAAGCAAACAGAAAATTCGCATTGTATGTAAACTTTGTTTATTTTCCTAGAAGTATTTAGTTTTTCTAAGTAAATAGCAATATAGCGAAACATTTCTGTTTTCATAAAACTCGCTGTTTTATGTGCGAAGTGCACACACATACACAATACTAGTAGATGCTCGTAAACTTTTTAAAAATATAATAATAAACAAGTATAAAGATAAAAACGAGCTGCACCTGATCCTCGATTTGTATTATTATAAAAAACGAACTCTTAACTTGCCATTTTGGAAACTAATAAAATTTTATATTCGGAATTATAAACAGTAAATAAGGGATTTATAAAAAGAAGTGAACGTTTCGTTACTTATCGAATAGTCATGAAAGAAGCAATCGGATTGAGGATTTGGCCAGCAATCCGCTTTTAGCAAAATGAAATTCGGTAGGAAATAGCACTTAGCTCTAACTAAATTAGCTAGGAAATTTGGGACACCATAAATTGTGTCCTAGAATACACAAATTGCTTTGATCAGTAATTAAGTACATGGGAGACGACAGTGAATAATTAATATTGACCCATGTTTAATGTATTGTTAGGTGAAATTAGGGAGATGCGCTGGGCTGCGATTGAGTGTCGAGGGAGGATTCACTAAACTTATACTAGACGCTTCTAAAAGGAAACTTTATGTTGCATGTATCTAAGTCTTCTTTTTTTGCTTGTGCCACTCAACGTGTACTTCCTACAACATACAACTAAAGTGATAAATAATCAGTTTGAATTTTTTTTTGTAAATACACTACAGTCGCAAAAATGAAAGATTTTCTTGGATTTTCCTATATAAGAATAAATTCAAACACTTTGTCTAATTGCCATTATAAATTATTATTAATAAATAGCCTTACAAGGTTCTAGGGTCGCTATCTTTTTCAAACAACCTTGTTTATTATTTTTATATAAAACAACGAACTCATTTGATATACTTCTATATCCCCACATATTGCTTACAATTAAAGATGCTTGGATGTAAACATAATAAAATATGTTTTTCTTGGCTTGATCTTGTAAAGAGTTCTTTCAAAATCGTTAACCCTATTTTCAATAAAAATGAGTGTATACTATATAATTCTCATTCGAGTTAATATTTATTTCTTTCTTATTGTTCAAACTATAAAATACGATGAGAATGATCATTTAATCAACGCTAAGTATTTCCACATTATAGCAGAATTGACTCGATGGTTAATATTCAAAAAGAAAGTCTCGCAGTACTCCCTTATTTTATGTTTTCTTCCACAAGAAATTTGTGCATCTACAAATGCACGTGTGTTTGGCAAAAATATGAATCAAACGTCATAGATGAGACTCTGAGCTTGCAAAACACACTGAACTTTATCATATGTTGACAATGTCGGGTTCTACGGGTCTATGGGAATCTCACTAGACTTTTTGCTGGTGCTGTGTACGGCGACTACTTTGTGAATACGCATAGCTCTTAAGTAGCTCTACCAAGCGTACTTGGTTTGACATTGGTTAGATAAGTACAACTGATGCTGACTATACTCTTGTAGACAAATGCATATGTTATTCTCCATTATGTAGTACTATTTAAGAATAACCTGTAGGGTGTAATAAGAATTCAAAGTTATATCAAACGGAGGCCGAAGGGCTCCTAATGACTTTGCGTTTGCGATCAGTAATATAAGCGTAAAAAGTGAACCCAAAAGCTGTTCTCTGCAGTGTTGAAGAGTTTCTCCAAAGACAAACCTAGTGAAGTCAGCCAGTTGCGAGCAAAGGAAGGAAACATCCTTTATATCAGGCTTGGGATAGCAATGTTAATTGGTAGTAGTGCTGCCGATGTACAAAAAGGGCGTCAACAGAAATTGTTCTAATTATGAAGGCATTTTTCTTTAGGTGCATTCTAACAAAGATTTACAAACGCGTTCTAGAACAAAGACTAGAACCGAAATTGAACACACATTAGAAGATGAACAGTGTTGGTTTTAGAAGAATAAGAGGACATACAATTTAATATTACAACTAGGCAAATAATAGAGAAATCATCAGTCACAAACGAACCTCTGATCATGGTATTCATATTCTTGAACTTACATCTATCACTGCACAGCCCCCAGGGACAATAATTTGGGAAGTGTTAACGAGGGATGTTGAAAGTGAAAGAATGGCTAAAGCTGTGCAGAATTTTTACGTCAAAACTAGCCATATGATGAATACCTGCAATATGCAATCTGGTGAGTACCAGGCTGAAGTGAAAGTTAGGCAGGAGGATATCCTAAGTCCATTATTGTTAATAATTGTGTTAGATTGATGTAAAACAAAACCAAAGCACAAACCTAAAAATACTCCGTCTGCTACAGAGACCAGAAACAGAAATATTCTTCTAATGAAATGATCAACGCTGCGACACGATTTAGACATTTGAAGATCTTGCGAATTGCGGCCTAGGATAAACAAAAAAAGTGTTAGGGATATCAAAGCAAAAAATCCAAACGAACTTTACCATCAGGGGCAGAATTTATAGAACAGGCGCAATCTTCAAATACATAAGTGCCGCTTTGAAAAGTAATGGCAATAACTTTCAACTAATGGGTAGAATTCAGACTGCTCCATCCCTTGAGCAATAACGTTTTGAGAAATGAAAAATCAAAAAACACAAAAATTAAAGTATATACATACATAGCTATCTACGTCCCCATTCTAAGAAACAGCTGTGAATGTTGGGTTCTGTCGGAAAACAATAAATCTCTCCTTCAAATACTATGATGTATCCAAGCGTTACCTCACGGGAATGAATACCCAATGCAGAAATTAGAAACAGTCTGAGAGTCAAGGTATTGCACCAAATGGTGTGCACCAGGTGGTGGTTCCGTACATGAAAAACCAAATTGGTAAAAGGGTATGTGAAATACTTTGGGTAGGCCAAACGGAACTTGGAACGAAATGATCGATAAAGTGCTATAATACTAGGGTCTACATTGGTGGCAGACAAAACAACTGGCAATAGGTCGACCTGTATAGAAGTCACCGACACCGCAATAGTATAAGAGGTTAGGATTGAGGGAGTGCAGGATGTAGTGAGCATTTAAAGTCAGACTAGTGTTCCTAAGGATGGTGCAAACGGACGTCTCGAGATGCAATTCCAACAAAAAATAAAAATCATGTTATAAGATTAATTAAAAGCATGGGCAGGTGGTTTTACGGAAATTATTAATACAGGGTGTTCCTGATAAATATGCAATGCCTTAAGGGGGTGAAAGGTGACCATATAGAGACCCCAAAACTCATAAAATAAAAATAAAAAATAAAAAAAAAATCGGATTTTTCCGTATTTTTTGCAAGTCACGAGTCGACTATGGATTGTTTGTAAGATGTTGACCCTGAATTACTGATAAAGCAAACAATGATCTCACATCTGCACTAAATTAAAAACTGACCTCCGCTACGTACCTATCAATTACAGAAACAACAGAATAGAATTTCAGCAGCGGTTACCGAGTGACTCACTACCTTGATGACTTGATCATTTATTAAGGTCGGTAAATAAAATGTAACATAGTTCGTTGACCTACTTGTGATGGAAACATTGCTTATTTTTTATTTTACAAAAGTCATTTTAACAAAATGAGTAAAACTTACCGTTTAGATGCAAGCAATCTTTATAACATGTGTTCAAATACTCCCGTACCTGTCGAGCAAAGTGTAGTGGTGCTCAATAGTGGGAGTCCGTCGAACACTTCATTGACCAGAAAATGTAGGCGTGCCAATCACCCGGTTAATCGTTGGAGCAGAATAAAAGGTCTTATGTGGCTGTTGTGTGAATTAAAAACACCCGCCCGAGTCAAACATTTTGTGCAAACTGGAGATTTTCCTGTTTGCGTTCAAATAGCCATTGGCAAAATTGCACTCGCGGTATATGGAGTGTACTTTTTGAAATTGGTTGATTTGAAAAGTTCCGTTCATTCAACAGGCGTGTTTGGTTCTGCCATAATTTAAACAGTAACTAACTATAATTAATTAAACTACTTAACACTACCTCACTCAAGTTATTAATTCTTCATTAATTAAAATTAATTCAATTAATTAAAACGTGTATTAATACGTAATCGAAACTCAAGTTTACGGCCACCTTAACACAAAGAAAGTTGACAACAAACTGCATACTGCAAATTACAAGCTTTAAAGATCTGACTCATTAACAGTTATTTACAGATTGTCAAAATTTATTTAGGTTTATTATTTAGCTAAAGCGTTTTAAAAGCACGTTTTAATGTTTTGTTTTGCTTTTACAATTTCGAAGAATTCATTTATCCGGCTTGGGTTTATTATGATTAATTTTTTGATGACCTTTAAAAGTATGTACTATTTAATAGGCATAATTTTCATACAACTTTATCTACTACTTTGCAGTGGCGTGCCTATTGCCTGTCATTTCAAAGGGACATTTCAGTAAATTGTTAGTAAGATGTTACTGTACACGTGTTCTCCTATTGCCCTTTAACGGGACGGGCACATGTTTCAAAACACCTTGTATAAATGTACTACTTATAAAATTATTACAGTAAAGTAATTCTCGGACATCTTAAATAAAAAGCATTAATACGATTGACATTTTTATATTTACTGTTATATCATACAAACAATTCGTACATGCAAATGGCATACTAATATTTTTATAATACATTATCTTTAAAGATTAAAATTTTCTTTCCTATAGCATTATAGAAACGGGTGGTTATTTTATTTCGAACTGCCTGCAAAGTACTGACGGGACGTTTTCTCGAACGACCAACTGTTGTACAGACTACCACGTGAGCGGTGAATCCTGGCTCGATACTCCTACTCTTAAAAATGTTTTATTTACCGTACGTACCTATACTATACATACATACAGTATTGTATGATTTCCAGATTTTTATTGAAAACTGAATTGAATTAAAGCAATTTGCTAACGTCACATTAGGAAAAAAGTTTTTCAATGACGTACATACTATAGAAGTTCCCATGCGCTCTGATTTATTAAGGATTTTAACCTTTTGATTATTTCAATTTTAACATCGTTCAGAGGTTCTTGCACATAAAAATTATGGTGTATGCAGTAATTACTTATCTTTATTTACGTAATAACAGTAATAAATAAAAGCGGAAAGCCTGCAATGTAAAGTATTTTACATGTATTTTGCAAAATGACGTGTAATTGTTTTAAGAAGCAATAAATACACGGTTACATGTAAAAGCGTGTTAACTGTAATAAAAAGAAATGCATACAGTAATTTAATTTGCACAGTTGCATGGAAAAAACCCAGTCAACCTATCGCATTTCTCTTTCAATTGCTTTCAAAGTGCGATAAAGAGCAATTACCTCTAAGAGATATCAGTGAAATTATTTTGTGTATCCTCCATTTCACAAATTTTTATATTTCATAAAAGCTTAAATTATTACAATATAAAACCGTTAAGGGCGCATTTTAAGCTATAGCAACTTCCTTTTACAAATTAACTAACTTTATCCATTAAATAAACAAACGTAAAAACCACCATAGCGAGTAGACTCGTTTCTCATATTTCAATAATTTACGTCTTAATTTCTAATTGAAGATTTCCTTATTAAAATATTAATCTCATCCACCAACAATCTTGCCAAGTTTCAGAAATTGGGGGTTTTTGAGGAGATTTAGATATCGAAATCAGTTCGGGAGTTTCCGAAATTAAAATTGTAAATGGTAGGCGCGTGTTACCCCAATTATCCAATCAGATTAAATCTGTTTTCAACAGGTCTTTTGAATGTTGTTGTATGTTATTAAAAAGACGACCTAGTCCACTTTTTATCACCACCAAGCGAGATGACTTTGATGATATTAATAATAAATCTAGAAAACAACAAGCATGATGCGTGTTGGAAGTGAAAAAGAAAAATAAATTAGCGTCTAATAGTAAGAAGTGTAATTAATTGATTTTCATTGAGATATTCCTGGGTGAACAAACATTCATGACATGGGTCACGTTGCCCGTGAACAACAGATGATTGAAGTAAGAGCAGAAGTATAGATCAAGAATGTTAACAGTAAAAAATTGACCTTTGGTTTCATGTGTCACCAAAGAGAAATTATAGCGAATTTACTCCTTCAGAAATGATTTATTAAGAGTGACCTAGCCAAAATTACATTTGCTATATGGAAAACGATTAAATTATTATTAAATGTTAACACTGACCCAATCATTCTGCATGGCTGATAACATCTATGGAAATGCTGAGACATTAACCTTTCAAATATGCGAGGGAGAGAGTTTGTCCTTCAATTATGATCAGCGGGAAATGGATGCTTAATGCATATTGATTTAAAGGGCACAGTCGAGCACCCTCAGTCAATATTTTCTTACTTAAGCTCCCTATATTTAAATATCAAGGATGGTATTGTTGGACAATAAAAGATTAATTATAAAGAATTTTCTCATTTCTTTAATAGTAAATTTAACAGAAAAATTATTACTTTTTTTATAACCTATACGGAATGCAGACATTCTCTAACTCCTGTCAGTTTATAAAATGTCATATTTTTCCCTCCGATGCGCGTCGGAAGACCAACTTCACACTTTCAGTCAACATGAGTATTTTTCTAAAAAATATTTACGCTCTTTGGTGCTCTTAGTATAGTATACATACACAAAATTGACGCAATTAGAGCAATTATCAATAAAAGACATCCCACTTTAATAAACCTCTACAAACACCAATTTTATATTTGATTTTAGATTTTATAGCAGCTTGAATACTGATTCAGCTCATCATCTAAAGGTAACTTTTGGTGGTTTATGCTATAATGCTGAAAATTAATCATTGTCAATGTCCCCAAAACACTGAATTACATTTCACAAGATTGATTAAGGGATTATCTTCAGCATCCACTAACAAACCAAGTGTAAGAGAGCGATTAGTCTTGTCTTCAGTGGTCAGCATAGCTTTAAGCTTTAAGCATTTTATATTTCAGGAAATTAATTCAAAACCTCTTTCGTTTAAACTTCCCAAAAGGTTAATAAATTAAAATGTGAAAACTTTCAGACTAATAATCAATGAAAGTTCTGAGAATTAACCGTTTCTAATGTAAAATATTAGATGTTTTAGTGGTTTTGCCTTTTTCTCTTGGAATTCATAAATTTTTTAGTCATTACTAACCTGTTAAACTTGAACGATATACCCTTGACCTTCGATAATATGCAAATTCCTTTTTAAGAAAATTTGTGTGGAATTTGTTCGCTGTCGTCGTCTGTGCGTCTGCTTTAATATAAATCGTTCTATCAATTGTTAGCAACAGGAGGGAAAAAGGATGGATAGATACTTTCTTATGTAAAAATCGAAATATTCAGCTTTATAGATAACTTCTGCCTTTGTAGAACAAAAAATTCTGGAAAGAAAGGAAGTCGGATAAATACAAGGGTGGATAGTCTACAACTCAAGTAGACATCATTATTTCTGACACATGAGTAATGATGGACTTTTATTTTGCTAACCAGGGTGGTTGTCCTCAAAAATGATCTTCAAATAAATTTTCAGTCGTATTTTACGCTTGCAGTTGTTGTGTTAAAAGTATTATTGTTTGAATATAACAATTCGTCCCGTACTGGACTCTTCTCCCGTACGGGACAGTTAATTGTTGCTGTCTATTATATCATTTGTTCAAAAATAAATACTAGTAACTTTAATTTTAAAAATACAGGCTAGCAGAATGCAAAGATTGATGGATAGAGTCCTAGCGTAGTACAAAAGCATATGATAACCTACCCGAGCATTGCGAGCTGAGTCGTAACAAAAAATCTACCTCAAGATTTTAATAAATTATCATCTCCATTATTAGTTTTTTTCCAAGGTAATTAAGAGTCGCCGTCTACTCTTTTTTGATCTTAATTTCGCATGGCGTACGACTTGTAAAACGGCGCCCTTATAGTTAACTTACTAGTTGACCTTATCTGGTTCTATGTCGGAAATGCTTGCAGATATTGAGCGCCTACAAAACTTCATCATTTCTTAAGACTACTAAAGCTAAATTCCTTGGTATACTTTCTCTCAAGCGGCGAATTAGATTTAAGTCGAGCAACAGTTTTTGGAACACTTACAGAACGAGAATTGGAAGCAAAACCCAGTAAGTTTTGGATTTTGGCTTAGGAGGCTGTCCACACACACACACACACACACACACACACACACACACACACACACACACACACACACACACACACACACATTAGAAAGTTTCCATAGTGTTTTTACATATATCGTATTAATATAGTCCCGAAAGCTTTAAGTTTGGAGCGCTGCAGCCCCATAGCCCTCCTCCTCTTGGTGCTCCCATTGCAGAACCTGACAAAAATGTACGACTCCTTTCCCCACTCTTGATAATATAACAGCTGTTACAATTTATCTCTGGCTAAGAGTAGCCATAAGAAGAAATACGCGTCCGAATCCGGAGACTTGTTATAAACTACGCTAGGACAGATTCGCATCTCCGCCGCTCGCTTCCTACAATTGGGCCGTATTCGTGCACTGCTATGTACGGAGAAGCGGTTTCGACCTCGTATATCATGGTACCTGTCGTTGGATTTTGGAATGCCTAGATTGTGAGGGAATATTAAGCATTAGAAGACTTCTCAAAATGCAAATATGATGTAACTTTTAGACGGTAATACAACTCGTTCGATCGCTTAAAATGAAAAGGTTTATTTTGGATTGTATGGGTTGGTGATGCTCAAAATGGACAATTTCGATGCACTTTTGTTCATTACCTTTTAGAATCTGCATTGGTTAGTTTGTTGGATTTTGAAAAATGAATGAATAGATGCAGTAAGTTGATCTATTTAACATTTCTTGGAAGTTTGAGTCGCATTGCTGTAAATTGTACCAAATTTCTGATTCAGTGAACACAATTGAGGGGTTTCTGGGAAAAACAACACTTGCCACCTTTTCTTGAAATTGCTCTGGCAACACCGATGGGCTTTTATAAGTTTTTTCCCATAACGAGCACATTCGTTTTTTGGAAAAACATTAGTCTCTTCATTATATAAGTCTCTTTAGAGATAACGTGTCTATAGTTCCAGGCTACAATTCCCATTAAATCTACACTTTTAGTTGTTTTTCCCAGAAACCCCCTCAATTACAAAAAGTCTAGAAAGTACAAATATAATTAAATCTTTTACCCTTCGATGCTTCTGCTGTGTTTTCCCATTCTTGGCGTTTTTTTACCGAAAGACATTCTCTTCGAAATAATGAGTATTAAAGTAGTAAACTGAGAATGGACGATTTTGGAAACTGATGTAGAAATCTCAAAAAGCATTTTCCTCTTGTATACTCTTTCAACTGCTCTTTAACGTCGAAGGAAATGATCGTTTTATGATAATTGCCTAATAGACCAAAGAATATTCTTTCAACAACACGCACTTAATGAATATATATAGAAAGGCATTGATTTATTACTCAATTTTTCTGCAACTTTGCAGCTATATAGTAAGAAATACCGAAGCAGTCAGTTATTAATTTGCAAAAGGTAATCCTAATTTATGTACAATTACTATTATATAAATATATATACATACATTAATTAATATTGAATTTATTTATATATTAATTATAAGTTATGATTATATTATTAGATTAACCTTAGAGAAAAAGCAATAGTAAGTAGGGATTCCTAATTATTCAACTTCTTTCTAATAAAATGTCATTCGAATCATAGTCATCACCACAGTGCAGGTGTCTAGCACGTATCAACCGGCATCCGACATGAATATTTATCTATTAATTATGTTTATTATATCTATTTACATATTTTATAAATATTTACGATGTAACAATTATGTATTCTCAAACACCTGTTTTTTTCCTTACAGGTACTTCTGGTTCATGAAGGCTCAAAAGGTAGTTTTTCAAGAGTTTTTGATTTTGAAGCTAATGATCTCAATGCGGAAGAGGGTGAAACGAGAACAAGGTATTTATAAAATATATATTTTTTAAACTAAACATTACTAATTTGAAATTTTCCATTTGAATTTTAGTCCGTTTGAAAGTCGGTTTCCAATTAATATCGGTATAACTGGATATGTTGCTACAACAGGTGAGGTACGTAATTTATCTCTTGCTTAATAAGGTAAAAGTTAATCCAGTAGCAGGAGAGATTATTCCCGTCATATTTCTTTCTACTTTTGATACTAGCTATAACTAATCTATAGCTTTTTTCCAGACCGTAAGTATGCTAAATGCGTATGAAGATTCTCGTTTCGATCCGAGCGTGGATGAAGGTACCTGCTTTCAACATAAGGGTGTATTATGCATGCCCATCAAAAATTCATCTGGACAGATAGTGGGAGTCATCCAATTAATAAACAAGTTTAATGATTTACCTTTTACCAAGAACGACGAAAACTTCGTTGAAGCTTTCGCCATATTTTGCGGTATGGGTATACATAATACGCACATGTACGAAAGGGCTGTGGTTGCCATTGCAAAACAAAGCGTTACTCTCGAGGTTCTTTCTTATCATGCTACCGCTAGTTTAGAAGACGCTCAACGAATTAAGGTTAGTATAATAAAAACTGTTTGTAATATTTTGGCAATTCCAATTGGTATTACTGTATAATAAAAGAATAAATTGTAGTTGGGGATTTTTCTGCAGATAAATAAATTACCCGTAGAATAAAATAGGTTAAAAGTAGTAAAACTTGCCAAACCAATAAAAGTATCACTGCAACTGAATAGATAGGTACAATTTAAATTTATAGGGCTATAAACCACTTTTGTTGCGGGGGTGTATGCACAAAGCTGCAACAACCCTTTAAAAATTGCATCTGCCTCTGGAGAATTAGGTTTTTATAGATCTCTTCAATAAAAATAGCTCCCCGCGGTATCGCTTTTTATGGCACGTATTAGATTGGATAGAACTAATAAAACGTTAAATGACTAATACATATTTCTTGACATCATCTTTTTCTTGTAATTCTTAAGATTTGATTGCATTAGCTGATATTGCAAGTTGCAAAAATCACGTATCGGTTTACAGTCAACATTTTGTAATTTCGTTTGGCACAACCTCAAAATCAATATAGTAATGTGAGGAAGACATTTCTTGCTGTAAGGAATGTTTATTTAATTCAATTGTTCAAATAAACCACGAAGTGTAAGACTGTTGAGAATTTCATTAAAATACTTTATAGCATTTCTAGAGTTTTAGTTTAGACTTCATTTCCTCCTCTATTTCCCGTTTTTAAACGATTGGAAACATTGCTTTAAAAAAAGAAAAAGAGATCGTTTGCACATGGACCAGTACCCAAATTCTGAATTCTGAACGTTTTGGAATTCGATAAAACACGGACTTGCCTAATAATTCTGTATCAAACTTATGAATTTGAAAAAAACGCTCAAAGTGCTGCATGGCAAGAATTTGTTGACGAGGAGTTCTTTTAATCTTCAGCAATGGAAAAATGCAGAATTGACGTTTTTAGTAGTATCTCGGGTTCAACATCTGCAAAGTTTTAGCCATCTTCTTATTAATGCTAAATTTTCAAAAGTCTTTGGTAAAAAGAAAACTGAAAAATTAGAGTTGTCTAGCATTTATGTTCGTATTCCATGTAAATGAAGTTTTTCCGAGTTACTTTTTCGGCGCATCTATTGTAATGATTGATTAAACATACTTTTGGATGAGAACCCTCAATCTGGCATTTTGGTAAATTAAAGAACGGATACTTTTTTCTTATTCGCGTTTTTTACGGTCTAACGCCAACGACGAATTTATATGATGTCTATTGATGTATTTCTTCTAAATTTACGGGTATGGTATTGCACGAAGGCTTTTGAGATCGCTTGCGGTTGTTGACAAAGACAAGGATACTTTTTTCTTATTCGCGTTTTTTACGGTCTAACGCCAACGACGAATTTCTATGATGTCTATTAATGTATTTCTTCTACACTTACGGGTATGGTATTGCACGAAGGCTTTTGAGATCGCCCGCGGTTATTGACAACGAACCTCACACGTGCTTAGTCGTAATCGCCAATGCTTCGTAAAGCTAGTGAGCGGTATTATCGCTAAAAAGTCAAAATCGAAAATATTGCTATAAGGGTCTTTTTTTCGGAGAACATCACATATCGTCGCCGTTAATGCATATTGGCGTAAGTGTTTTCTAGTAACTTTAGAGGAGTGCAGTTTAAATGCTTAAAAAAACTTTATTACTCATGATATGAACTTAATTCTCTGAAATATTGTAACTAGCAATGTTGCTAGTTACAACATTTCAGATAATTCATCATGGCATCTGTAATAATGCATGAATTTAAACCGCGCTCCTGTAAAGTTGCTAGCAAATAGTTACGCCAGTATGCATTAACAGCGACGATTTGTAGTTCATGTTTATAGTACTATATTACAGCAATCATTAAAATTTCTTTAAAAAAATAACAAGAGTTGAACTTCTTTAAAATATGCATTTTCAATATTTAGTTTAAAGTACGACCCTGGAACTGCAATCGCACCACAAAGTAAACCGGTAACTTATTTACAAGTTTTGATAAGCAGTGCCTTCCCAGAACAGAGTTGGTATCTTGCTATACTATATATTTTAGGGTAGTTCAGAGGCACTTTCAACACTTGATGATGGTATTCAGTGGTAATCCAATTCTGGGCTTGAAATATTTATGATAACTAATTTGCGCTAATCTAGGAAATGCATCTCAAATATACTTTAATGTTTTTGAGCATCTCTTGTAATCCATAAAACTTTTAATTATGTTGATTGAATAGTTAAAAAACCGTAAAAAACACACTAAAAGAAAAATCTAATAAACATAAAAACTAAGGCATCTCAGAATGGCTGAGCGCAAGAGCATAGGAAAAATGTCGCTAAATTGGGTGTTACTTGGAATTAATTTTGTTACATTTTAAATAATTCTGCACTCTGTAAAAAACAATTTTATTTTTGCAGGCATTGAGAGTTCCATCATCAGCATTCTTTGGTCTTCATGATTTTGGATTCGATGATATCCACTTAGATGATGATCAAACAATTACTGTGAGTTCTAATTCAACAAACCAATCATAACTTATTATTTTTAATTGTATGCTTTTTATAGGCCTGTATAAGAATGTTCCTTGATTTAGATCTAGTCGAAAGGTTTCACATGGATTATGAAGTACTATGCCGATGGTTGTTATCAGTAAAAAAGAATTATAGAAACGTTACCTATCACAACTGGAGGCACGCATTTAATGTAGCACAAATGATGTTTTCCATTCTCACGGTATTATTGAGATTTTTTTTGTATTATGTAAATAAAGTCTGATATAATTTTGTTATTTTAGTCGACGCAGTGGTGGAGCATCTTTGGAGAAATAGAATGTTTAGCATTAATAATCGCATGCCTTTGCCATGATTTGGATCACCGAGGCACTAACAACTCCTTCCAAATCAAGTGAGTGTAGTAGATTATGTGTTGGACTTTCCTCAAGGTTCTACGGTACTAAATTTTTCTAATGTTTGTGTGTTAATAAACAGATAGTTGCGTAAAAATATGAGATGTCTAATGAAGTTTTTATGAACACTTTTAGGGCTTCGTCACCTCTAGCACAATTATATTCCACATCGACCATGGAACACCATCATTTTGACCAATGTATTATGATATTAAATTCACCAGGGAACCAATTACTTTCTAACGTCTCATCAGATGAATATACACGGGTTATTAAAGTTTTAGAAGAAGCCATTTTATCTACTGATTTAGCTGTATACTTTAGGTAAGTGGAGTTTCTGAATGATGTAAGCTAAGTTTAGGATTTTAAACATATTTAAATCTTATCATTTTAATATGTTAAAGGGGGTGTAGTGCAAAAAATTATTTTTTAATATCATCTAGAATAAAAAATTCTAAGAACGAAAATGAAAACCGTACTTTTCTAGTGATAGTAGTTTCGTAGATATAGGCTTCTAAAGCATAGCGAATTTAGTGTGTGAAGTCACACCTACACGACTGCCTTGACTACTATCCATTTTTTCCTAGAGTCCTCTGACTTTGATACCTTATTGCTCCAAAACTACTGAACCAAATCAAATATTTTAAAAATGACCAAATAGTAAATTTATTTCTACATGCAACAGTAATTCAAAATGGTCATGAAAAATGGTTTTTTTGTTTCCGCATTTTTGCGGAATGACGTTTTGCATTTCAAAAACAAATATGAAAATAAATTTTATAACTGAAATCCAACTAAACCAATTAACCAAAAGAATAGCGTTTGTTAAGATTTGGTTGCAATAGACAAAATTGCGACAAGCTAAATGTCGCAACAATTATAGTATCATTGTCATTCTTCTTTCGTTTTACACTTTAAACGTAAGCTGTGCCTTATCATATTTAAACTATCTAAGTGTAAAACTACATTTACAAATGATTCGTGAAGAATAATGCACGTTTTCCTCACTTACTCCATTTTCAAGAGCATTTTCCTTGCAGCAAATGCATCTCCTTACAGTTGACATAAGCATACAATTATTGCATTTGCACCAATTTAGATTGTTTAATCTTGTAATATTCGACTGATTTTCATTTTCTGTTTTTTTGTATTCCTTTTTTTTTGCCTTAATTGAGCCTGTGTATATTTTGGTTCAAAATGCATGTAATGCATTGAGGTTTCATGGCTCCGTGTCGGTGTGACGTCACGAACGGACTCTGACAAACTTCTAGCGGCTTTATCTCGGTTATTAGTCATCTTAAAAATGTGCGGTTTTCGCTGTTGTTCTTAGATTTTTTTATTCTAGAATTTATTTTTTTGCACTACACCCCTTTTAAGCATCTAGCCAAAATTTGTATATCATGATCACTAGACAGAATAAGATTTTAGTAAATAGTAATTGGTTTAAGTAAATGTAGCCACAGACTAAGAAGAAGAAGGCACATTTTAATAGTGATTTTCAATCTTATCCTTTCTACCTATGTATTCTTTTTTTTTCGACAAAATCTTTCGTTCACATTTTTTAAGAGGTATAAAATGAGGCTGATTCCTGTGTTAATTAGAAATAGAAAATACACTATATTTTACACATGTTCATACATGAGGACTTGTGTATCCTCTGAATGACACTCACGTTCCCCCAAGAAGTACATGTACCCCTGGTTTAGAACCGCTGTAGTCGACAATACTTTTTGAATGTCTCTAGTTTTTGATATGCTGAAACCAAATATAACACAAAAATTGGTGTTTGTTGAGGCACCAGTATTTTGCCTATTGCTTAATATCTTCATTAATTTGAGTAATCAATCATATGCCTAACAGTATAAGATTTTTTTGTAATGTATTGATATTGATTATTGGTGTCTTTTAAATGTATCAATATAAAGAATCAGAAGAAAGTCGGTACACATTTTATTTTTATACTAAAAGTATTTATATTCTTTGACACACAAATTAGGAGCTAGGTCACTTTCATGGCCAAAGATTATAGAACATGTATAAGTCAAGTATGATCGAACATTGAAGCCTGACATGTTTTAGCATTTATCATTTAATTCTTAAGAATATAAAGGCTAATACAAAACAACAATGAAATGTGATGCAATAATAGAAACAATAAGAATAAGAAAATAATAAGAAAAATCGGCTCTTTGATCCAATTTCTATAACTAATTTCAAAATTTGTTTGTTTTATTGATAATTGTCTTGCTTTTTGCGATATAAACAGAAGTTGAACTTCGAGTTTGCTGTTTTCTATTTAATGAAAAAAGTATATTTTAATATCAGAAAACCATTCTAACTACTATAGAAGTGGTTAATTGCTTGCCTGAGGCGCTAATAATATTTCGAAATTGGAAATTGTGTAAACTGTGCTAATACAACTTTTAATCTTAATAATCCACAAAAAGGGAACCCCCTGAAGATCTCCCTCATACAATTTATCCCATACCCTAGATAAAATATGAAAATGAAAAGTTTTTGCAACATTTAATCTCTGACTTTTATTACTGGCCATCGTTGTATTCTATAAAATAAATTCATAACGCGTATTTTAATTTTATCAATTTGTTACAAACATTATTTAAATCTTTGTACTAAAGGCACTTTAACTTTTTTCGTATTAAAACGTATTGCCAATTTATTGGGCTTGTAATGTGTGGGATTTTCCAGATTAAATGGAGGAATCTTTATTTAACAAATATTTAAAGAAATGTTTAGTAGCTTTATTGAATAACAGTTTGACAAGGAGAATATACAGTAATGCCTTTTTGATTTTAATTGTGCAAATAACTTCAATAATTTTACACAGCTCAAAAAAGACATGTCTGAAATTATTGTAAAAGTTTTCCATAACAGCTCGTGTCACTTTGCAATTGATGCATATATTATGTCAGAAAGGTAAAATATAAGTCTCACCTTTGTACAGCATTAAGATGGGGGCATTTTCATGTGTGTTCCTGGATAACTAAAGTTCACCAACATAACCAATGACAATTGAAAAGTAGATTCCAAAAATATGACTTTTAGAAGCAAGAAAAAAATTACTTTACCATGTTATAAACTGTTTACAGAATAGCTTCTGCCCTTAAAAGTCACATTTTCGAAACAATACTTCAAGATATGTACATTTTTGGAATCTACTTTCAATTGATGTGTACGTTATATGCATATGGTATCGTAAAATTAACTTGCCGAGCTTTTGTGGTCCCAGGATACAGTAGTAGGAGCTAGGGTCTTGTATTACTCACCTGCCAACTTTCAACAGAATTAGTCGTATGGTCTTGATTCCATAGGTAAACTACAGTGTTCTTTCAAAACTTCAGTTGTCTGAAATTCCTAAACTCTTAGTCTCTGTAAACTGATATGCTCATCAGAAATTTCCAAACAATGAATCTTTGATATTATGCAACTTTGAAGTTCTGATTCTAACTGCAATGCTTCAAAACTACAAAACCTTGTCTGAAATTTTGAGAAACACAAACTCTGAAACTAACAAAAATACATATTGAAAATCTCAAACTACATTTGCGTTAAACCATAGAGCTTGCTTATGAAATACCATCAAATGGCAACGGTAAATGTAGCCTTGACCATATAGAATTAAGAAGAACCCGGTGCTTTTATAGAGTTCCGAAGGAATCAAAATTTTAAAGTTCAATAGCACTAGTCTTTGACTTCAAGTTTTTATCATACTTTTACAAACTGCTGAAATATTCCTTTTGATCTTTCACTATTTCACAGATCATTTCTGGCAAATCTCCACAACACCAGTGTTGCAGAACATTCTATGGAACAGCGATTGAGAACTACTGATCTAGAGTGTAATAGGCAATGATATATCCTGTCCTAAAATGATTAATTGCATTTTCCTTAAAGTGTAAAAATTATTTAACTTATATTAATTTATTAGAAGTACCAAAGGGTAAAGCTAGTTACCGTTAAATGAAAAACGGGCATTTGAAAATGGTGGGTTTGGAGTACCCTTGCCGCAAGAATATAAAGTGAAATGGACCTATGTAAAATGAACAACGTGACTTAAAGAAATTGTCAGTGGTTTGGCAAGTCCTATATAAGAGCTTTCATATTTGTAAACTATATGTCTTATAACTTATATCGACGGCACTTATGAATACTGAGCTAATCAAGGGTTTTTTCAAGCAAGGTCACTAAAATGCACGTCTTTATTCATCACAATAATTGCATGAAATTGTGGAAACTGAGAAAACAATATTACTTATTACCGACCCAGGTAACTTTATGGTGGAGCATAACTCACTTATTGAGCAAAGCAATTCCAGGCTGGAGCAAGTTTGAGTATCATATCAGTTTAGGAAAAGATTTTTGTTTTCTGGTATGAAACTGACTGGGCTATAATTTAGGAAGAGTAGCACATCTTTTTGAGACACTGCAAAATTCCACATTCCAATTTTCAAACTCCATGGGGGACGTGTCTGAACAGTACCTGCCTGAATAAAATGAATCTAACTGTAGTAGAGTGGTGTGCAGATTTACATTGCTTACATGTGTGGACAGCATAGATTGTCAAAAATGTTAATTTCTTAAATATTCATTTTAGAAATTTATAACTGTTCATTGAAACTTTGGAATTTAAAGACATTAATATTCCTGTAAATCTGAAACTCTAAATTTTGGATCCTGGACTTCTGCAAGTATGTTAAGTTTGTTCACAATTTATACTAACAGTGTTTTTATAAAAGTTTCAGTAAATTTTGAAATTAGACAGTAACAAATGATTATAACTTTGTTTTAAATGTGATCCAACTTCTGAAAATACCCACGGTTTCAATCATTCAAAGCAAAGTAATTTCGTTTTCATCTGCAATCAGAAATCTTTAGTCTTAGTGCTGTCAAGATATTTAGAAGTAATGCTTGCGTTACTTTATCTATGTAAATATCAAAGAAATCATACAATGATTTCTGGCTTATTTCTTTTAACTAAAATCCTATGACCAGTCGCTGTCCAATGTTCATTCGGTGTGCTAGAGATAGGCTCCAAATTTTTAGATAGTATGTGGCCTTATAACTTTCAACCAATGGCAGGAAGCACATTAGTGGATGGAAAGGTAGACATCATTATTGTTACAGTTTATTCTTGGTTAAGGTCACAAATCAGAATGCTCCATGGAGCTCTAGAAGTAAATTGGAATGACTTATAGATGAATTAAGATCAGGGGAAAACTGATATTACGTGGATAGTAGGCAGGTTATATTATTATTAGATTATTCATTCAAACCAGTTGCCAGAAGTAGATGAAATTTAATTTTCAAATGATTGATAAAGTTTATTTCTTAGAATCATGAACGAAGTATTGCAGGCTGGTCAGTATACAAAAGATCGTATACATCGACTATTTTGTTCTCAAAGAATAGTGTAAAATAGAACCAAAAAAGGATCATTTTTTACTCTTGAAGTACATGCATTGTTTTTTCATTCATTCATTCATGTGTCTCGGTACATTTTTTCTGTGGAGACAGCCAGCGCTACCTAGCGCTGGATGACCCAAACCCTACTGATTTAAGTGATGTAAGAGAGAGAGGTGAGGATCCCAGCTTGAATTCTTTTTTCATTTGAATTTTTCATTTCGTTAGTTACTAAAGCTTACCCATTAGGGTAAGCAGTTAGCATCTAGTTAGTTTTAAACATAATTCCTTACATATATTTTTTCATGTGGTAACAATAAAATCTTTTTTATTACAGAAAAAGGGGAGCATTTTTCACAATTGTACAAGAAGGACCACCACATTGGGGTGTTGAAGAACATCGTGAGTTACTAAGGGCGATGTCAATGACTGTATGTGATTTAGCTGCAATCACTAAACCATGGGAGGTTGAAAAACGGGTTGCAGAATTAGTTTCTTCAGAATTCTTCGAACAGGGTGATATGGAGAGAGAAGAATTAAATATTACCCCAATTGTAAGTATATATTAACTCTTTGATCTCACAACAGCTAATTCTAATATTGTGTTTTCTTTTAAGGATATAATGAACAGGGAGAAGGAGGACCAATTACCATTAATGCAAGTGGGTTTTATTGATTCTATTTGTATGCCCATTTATGAGGTAAATATTATAAAAAAATAATTTCTTAAAATTTATTGATTTAATGTGAAACATTTCTTGCAGGCATTTGCACTGTTATCAGATAAATTAGAAGGTTTAGTGGTGGGTGTAAGGCAAAACAGGGAACATTGGCTACAAATAGCTGAAGAGCACAAACTTCTTCCTGCTAATAATGAGAAGGACTCGAACGACAATGTTACGACCATGTCCAAGCCAAACTCGCCTGATTCTAATAGCATAGAAAATAATTCAGTGCAAAATTGTCGGTCGTCTAGTCCTATAGCAGATTAAAGAAATTATAGTTAAATAAAACAAAGTGTATAAATAGGTATTTAAAAAAGTTATTTATTGTTTTAATTTTAACTCTGAAAGACTTAAAAATCTGATTGTAGCATATATTATTATTATATAATAATGATAGCACAAATTTGTAGTCAAAGTTCGCCAGTACATATTATTATATTAAATTTATTTATTGATAAATAGTTAATAGTTATTAAAGCAAAAACACTATTTGCAACTATTTTAGAATATAAGTAATTGACCAAATTTTAAAATAATATAAAAAAGTGAAAATTTAAGATTATAGTTATTGATTTTAATTTAAAACAAAGATTCAAACAACCGCTCTTGTGAAGGCCTTGTCAGAACAATTTTCACAACCCAAACGAAGTGTAATCTCAGAAACCCACTGCAACAATGTTTTCCAGTCGATTTAAAAATAAAAATAACAAAAGTATTTTTTAATGTATGCATATCTGCTCTCTTCTTTTACTTTTTACGATTCATTTTTATTTTTAATTTTTTGTGATATTTTAGTTTGCTCAAGTGAGGTGTCTTTCAAAAATATTAGTGTGTTACAGTTACATGTATACTAGTTTGTGTACACACAAATATTTTTAAAATCATTTTTCCTTCGAGTACAACTGTATTTTTAGCGCGGTATTAGAAAGCAAACTACTGTAACCAAAGTATATATGTGAAAAACGAACGTTACAATACAAATATATTGGGACGTTTGATGTTAGTTATTAAAAAAGAAAATACATAAATAAAACTACTTTAGGATGCAAGAGGAAAAATGTGTGATGTCTAATTTAAGTAATTATTTGAACATTTTTATTAATTAAAAGAGAAATATTTTGTAATTGTTGTACAGTTATGTAAAAATGACCACAGTAATATATTCTTGAAACACAGAGACTATTGTTTAATTTCTCAAAAGCAGTTTATTTAGCTTTCACCTCCAGTATTAATGTACTGTGAGGATTAGAATGGACCATCCTTTGTGACCACTGAATGTTTTACATGCCACTTCTTAAAATGGTTCCTTCTGATAAATGATGTAATAATAATAATATAATAGTCCCTTTTCACAGGCCATGAAGGCTCATTGGGGTATAGCAGGGTAGGCTACTATTCTTGAGCCGTTCGGTACTCAAGGGTGGTAAAGTGGCTAGCTTTACGCACCGACCGCCTATTATTACCCCAGGAAATGATTTCCCAGGTACTCATTTTCACAGGCTGAGTCGACCTGGAAGCCTTAGATATTTTTAAAATTCCAATGTATTATACCTGGGATTCGAACCCAGGGCCTTAAGATTGGTAGTCAAGTGCCATACCCACCGAGCTACCATGGCTCTGATAAATCTGATCTGATAAATGATGTAAACTGCATGTTAAATTTTGAAAGCATAAAGTTTATAATTAACGCTTTAGTTTTATGTTTTAAAATGAAAGTACCCCGCACTAATCTTATGGAAACTGGCCCCCGATTAAATTGGCTGAATATTTGATATCTTACAGTTATCGACATCCAGATCAAAAGTTCTCATGGGCACAAAGTTCAAAAACCTATGGTTTGCCAACCACAGGTGCTTAAAGTTGCGTGTTTTGAAATCGTTCAAACTTTTAAAACTAATCATGTGGAAACTGGCCCCCGGTTAAATTGGCTGAATTTTTGATATCCTATAGTTATCGACTTCTGGATCAAAAGTTCTCTAGGGCACAAAGTTCAAAAAACCATGGTATGCCAACCACAGGTGCTTAAAGTTGCGTGTTTTGATGATGATTAAGTATATCTATCGTCCTGCATATAACCACAACATGTGCGAGAAAATATAACAAAAACTAAATAGCAGAAACAAGTTTAATTGTGCTTGATACACTTACATACAAATATACCAACTCTAGTATAAGTGAATGTGGATGTTGTGAAATATAAAAAAAGTCACAATAAAATCTAGTTTTAATAACGCAACTTTAAGCACTCCTTGGTGGGCAAACCATGGGTTTTTTACTTTGTGCCCATGAAAAGTTTTGATTCGGGAGTTAATAACTATAACATATCAAAAATTCAGCCAATTTAAACGGGGACCAGTTTCCATAAGATTTATTTATTTATTTATTTACGGATATCCAATACAATATAATTAACTTAAATTTGTGAGAGACACAATTAAAATTAAAAAAAATAATTAATTATTACTAATACAAATTCTTACAATTACCTTAATACAAAATTTTTTTAAGTTGCAATTTAAAAGAATATAAACTAGAATGGAAGAGATTAATTTTAGATTGATGGATATTGGCAGTTCTCATTAATCGAGTTATAGGATCATTCATCCCATAATTAGTAGAATGAAATTGGAATTTAGAAGTCGCAGAATTACGAGTTCTTCGTACATTAACATTAAAAAGAATTAATTCTAACAGCTCGGGGAATTAACAATGCCATTTATCAGTTTATGTAGAAAACGTAAGTCAATCTCAATTCTTCGACATTCAAGGGATCCAATATTCAAGGTAGTTAATATATCCACATATTCATAGTTTCTTCTAGTAAAGCCTAGTTTGTACTCAGCGAACCGTAGGAACTTTGATTGAACTTTTTCAATTAATTCAATATCAATATTATATTGAGGATTCTATATTATGCTGTTATATTCTAGTATACTCTGAACAAGAGAACAATAAAGCAATTTGCAAGTATTTACCGAGAAAATCTGTGTAGTTCTAATTACAAAACCTATTATTTTAAGGCTCTTTGATACAGTATTAATAATATGTGGTTTAAAAGTCATTTAAACTTACTATCGAACATAACACCAAGGTCTTTTATGATATCTACTGATTTTAGATCTTTGTTTTTAATTTTGTAAGAGGCAGCTATTGGTGTACAAATCCTGAAAAATCTAATTTGATAGCACTTGTCGATGTTCAATTTTAGAAGATTATCATCACACCACTTGGATAAACTATCTAAATCATTTTGCAACAGTTTAACATCCTCTATTGAACTGATAGCTTTAAACAATTTCAAATCATGTGCAAACATGAGAATATTACTGTTATTTATAATTTGCTTTGCACTTTTTTCTGCGTTTTCAGTACACGATAAAATTTTAAGGCTCTCCGTGGTCGAGTGGTAGAGATACTACCTCTCGTTCAGAGGGACAGGGGTTCAAATCTCAGTTGCGACTGGATTTAAAAAATTTAGTACAATTGTGTTTGAGCTCCTTAGGATAAGGTATGAAAGTTGTATGAGTGATAAAGTATGTGGGAGCTTAATGTACTTGCTACAATAGCTCCATTACCTCCGGTGCACTCCCATAAGAGTTTGTAACTCCGACACTGCAAAATGCGGTAGAAGGGGAATGGATTATGTATGTATGTATACAATTTTAAGTACACTCAGGTCTGAAATAACACTGAAGTCTACGAAGCTCGGCTTCAGGCGCCACCACGTCTTTGGGGATGTCAGCGCAAGCCATGGTTTGCAGAATTGGAAATTCTTAGAATGGTCTGCGATTAAACCGCCGGAAGTATTCGTAATGGCTACAACACTGTTGTAGCCTGCTCAGCCCTCAAAAAGGTAAACAATTATCTAGATTCTCTCTTGGTTACGAGAAATTGAATTCCCTATCAATTTTATGCATTGAATCGGAAATAACTGATTCTGTACATTTTCAAAACCGTGTAGATACATTTGTCAAATTCAAATCACGTAGAAAAATGATTGCGTAAATTAATTTGAGTTTGAATTTATGGTCAAATTTATAAGAAAATTTATAATAACTATAGTAGATAAGCAACACCGGTTCGAGCGCAATCCTTATGGAAATTAACATGGGAAATCGCTAAGGTCCAACGTAGTAATTTTTGATCAATTTCAAGGTCATCCGCGGTCTAGCGTGTGACATCGCAGCGCTTGCGTTATGCGCGGTCCAGCGTGTAATATTACCGCGTATTAGGTTTAGCTATCTAACTTTCTTTGATAAAAATAATTATCTTTATAATAATAATAATAATTAATTAATTAGGATTTTATATTTATAATCATATTCAAATGCTATTTTTCTCTTTTTAGATTATAAAGGTAATAGATTAACTGAAAGAATGTATTTTAAAATTGAAAGCTTATAATTATTGTTCATCAGCTGCAAGGACCTTCTGCTGGTAGCCATCTACTTTCGCTTGACAGATAATACCCATTGCTTATATGTAATTTGATAAGAGATGTAAATAAAACACACAAATATGGTTTATACACTTTTATTTTATTTAGCTATTATACATTTCAAGTTAAATTATTTACTTATCTACTACAACCATAATTAAAAACATTATATTGTATGAGCATCATCATCATCAGCAGTTTAAACTAAACTACCTATTAAGAAATACTAATTATGAAGCATAAGGCTTTTCGTAATATCTTACAGGCAAAGAATATTATATTCAATCATTAACATAGAAACATTAAACTAAATATATTTACTTAATTATAATTAAAATACTGAGTTATATGACTAACTTTATCTTATACTAAACTACACATTAAGAAATAATAATTATGAAGCATAAGGCTTACATATCAGGGTTTTCAGTGAGGACACACATCAGTCTACATCCATTAGTTCTAATATCGAATAATGTCCCAAAGGTAGAGTTTCATAGGAGCCGGGTATGAGGTAACGTTTATCATCATATGGGCTAAGAGCAATCTTTTGCTGGGTGATCGAATGAACATGATGTTTATCGGATCGGATTATATTTTGATGTACACGTTTTTCTACATAGTTTTCGAGACATTCTACATAGTCTTCAAACGTAATTTTTGTATAAACAACAGATTTTTTAACACCTTTAGCTTTTTTCGTAACAGCACTATTAGATATAATATCAGCGATTTCATCCTCTTCATATTCTTCGTCTTGTAAGCGATTTCTTAATTCATCTTCATTTTTTGAAATGACAGTTTTTATTGTGTATAATTTTCATCGGAGCCCGACGTAATGGGTCATTGGCACCCCATTGCATTCATCCTTCATTAGTCCAAGAACTTTTTTATTAACATGCGGAATGCCATATACATTATTCGCAGGGTAATCGCCCGTATCAAAATACTGCAGACAATCACGCTTCATAGCTTCATAAGGATCCTGATTACGAATTTCATATATGAGAGAATCAGTATCCGAATATAACACAGAACACCTATCGCCAAATGTCTTCTTCATATATCCATAATGGAAGTCGTAGATGGTAGTTTTAGCGAAATCGAGAATGCTCATACCGACATAAATAGGTTTGTTCAGATATATTTCAGATTTTCTTAACTCGATTGCTACTAGATTTTCATTAAATATACAGCAATTTCTAAATTGGGGCTTGGAGATGTAAGACTCAGCTCCATATCTACCCGACCATTTAGTTAAAAGTCGGATATTTACCCGCTTCCGTAAATTTTCCATCGTCTTACCAAAGACTGCGTTATTCATAAGTTTAAAGAGATTCTTCTCAAACTCGTTTCTTGCGTTCTGACGTAACCTTGTGTTTAAGTCGATATACGACTTTAGCCACGCTGATTGTTTAAATTTAAGCACTCTATGAATTCGTCTAATCTTCAACCCATGCTGCAGCACCTGTTTTAGAGCTCTATAATGGATAATATACTTTTCTTTGTGATGGAGAGTAGTCATCAACTCAGCTGCCTGAGAAGAAGATGTGTAGGGTTTTTCAGTCTTAGGATTAACATGCTGTGGACAGAAAGGCAGATCTTTCTGAGCATCATGTAGTTCCCTAGGGTATTCCAGATCAATCTCAAATATGTAACCCTCAGGAGCATTATCTGGGATGGATAATACATAAATACTATCTGGTTTAACCCATTCAAAACCTCCATATGGAAGGTACTGTGACATCGCCCATCCATACTGATTATTGACATCATAGTACATTAAATAACTTTCAGGACTAGTCGGATTATATGTTGGAATGTATTTATTGTTAGCTGTAGATCTCCTTTTAGAGCAAACTTGGCTAAGACCACCTCGAATTTCACGTTCGACAAAGAGAAATTGATCGAGATCGGTTAGGAGCTCTAACTCTTGTTTTGAATCTTTTAACATACAATCCCAAGTGAAACCAAGAAGTGTAAAGTAATGAGCGGGGTTGTTCACTTGTTCAAAAGATTGTTCAAAAACGTCTGCTAGTAATAGTATATCTGTTTTCATATATAGATCAACGCCCAAGCTGCTACAATTAAATTTGGACCATACATCTTCAGCTCTCCTATACAATTTTCTCGAACACTTTTTATTTTCCAACTTATTATAAAAAGCTTCAATAGGCGGTAGGCAAGTTTCACTAAACTTATCAATGCAATCGATATAATCGTATGGTATTATACCCTTTTTGTTAACATACTGAAGAGATCATGAGATAGTTCAGAAAATTGAGATTTCAAATTTGGAAAACTATGCAGGTATGAAGCTAACTTTTCTAAAGAGGATGCCATAAATCGGAATGAATCGATAAACCGGAACTGAATCAGAGCATCGTTTATATGTTTAGTAAAGGAGATATACTTTTCTTTAGTAATCGGAAGTAAATCAACAGCTCCTTGCATTCTAGACGCTATATTGGTAATTATAAAATGAGCATCATAACCGCTTAGATTATGAAAGACAATAGGAATAACCCGTGCATCTTTGTAGTTAATATTGCATTCTTCATGGGCAGGCCCCCTATAATTATTTTCTTAAATCAGATGCGTATGATCACGTACTTTTTTGTCACCCGGTCCAAAAGGTTTTTCGCAAATATGACAATGAGTAGATTTTCTAAATTCTGCTTCCTGTTCAGGTGATATATTAATATCGTAAGAACAAAGAAATACTGTTTCTAAATCCTCACCCAACTGCTGTAGCTCATCGGCAAACCATTCCATACAATCCAAACCACGATGGGAACGGTAAAAAGATAATGAGTCATCATATGAACATTTGACATAATAACCTACTGCAGCGGGGATGTGTTCTTGATACTGATTTTTAATATTACACGGTTTCAGGATGCTCTCCAAATCGGCATATACAACGAAAGGAGCCTTCTCTTTATTTTTAAAATTCTTAAACTTTAACAGGTTCTCGCCTACTTTAGGCATTTTGATAGCACAATCGTTAACCTGCTGACAGTCTTCAATATGCTTATTTAACTTTTCTTGTGATCTAAAGTAATGCAAGCATCGATCGCAGAAATATTTTCTATAATCTTCTTTACTAAGTTGAGATGACAACAGTCGGCTTAGATTCTTTACCCAAACGAAATGATAACGAATTGGTGTAGTGTAGTTTTCTATATCTTCATCATCATCAAAGTACTTATCTTGAACGAGAAGCAAATTCACATGTTGTTCTACTTTGTTTTTAGTAAGATATGACGGTAATGTCACATAATCCAGGTTTTTCTTCTTCAGAGAATAAACATTAATGGATATGTCATTCTGTTTTTCGAAATTAGGTATCTGCTTGATTGTCATTGGAAATTGAATACCCTTAAGTTTTAAAGCTTTAGAGTAGTGTGGATATTTCGAGATACGCTGGGAATCTTTTTTTACTGGATTTAATGCACTGACTACAGCCCATGCAAAGCACGCCTCGTCATCATTCTTCACGTTAATGTATACTTCTTTCAACTTTATTTGCTTTGGCAGATCGATGTAAGATGATCCAAGCTGAGACATGTACTTATTTATATTAACTTGAAGACTAATAATCGATTTAAGTGTCCAGCCACTCTCTCGCTCTTGGAATTCCTCTAGCTCAGTTAATATTGGGTTTATTACTTTATCATCAAACCAAGAATGTAGATCTGTATCTCTATATATCGGAGAGTTCGAGGTCGTAAAAATGCTTGTTTTCATTTAGAAGCAGGTCACCTCTCTTACATTCATTCATTCTCCTACGAAAATGACATTAACTTTTACTGCTTCATACTCTTTCAGGATATTAGGAATTCTTCATTTGAAAAGAGTCTTACAATCGATGAAGAACTCTTTAGGATCCTTATGTTTAAGGTTACTGATTACACTACTTCGAATTCTATTATCAAAAGCTGATATGGAATCATCCCAGTGAACACGATGTTTAGCGGTTTCTACGGTTTTCTTCTTCAATCCAGCACCACTTTTCCGAAGCGTTTTGAACTGAGATCTAAAAGTTTTTACTTGAGCCAATTGAGTCATGAGATGCTGCTTTTCACCAACAGACTTAGCACACTTCAGCTCACGATAGATTTTTCTAATAGTTCGTGTACATTCCTTAAGCCCTTCTCCGATACGATTATTAGTCGGAGCAATCGACAGAATACCCACCAAGGCTCGAATATTACTGACTGCAGCATCAACTAAAGACATCTTCGATATTATGATAACTGAACTAATAACTGATAATGAACGTAGCAACCGATGTTGTCAACACGAAGGTTATATTAACAATGAGCTAGCGTGGATGTTGATGATTCTTATATACTCTTTACACGTACCGCCGAGATGACGATGCAAAGATGCGTCGATAAATTCAAGAATTTAGGGTATTTTCTTTAAGAACCTGCGAGAAATAATGAATATTATAGTATGCAAGACAGTTAAACAAATGAAGTATTCTAGTTAGACAATAAAGGTTTGCTGAGATTATATATAATTTACTTCTATTAACAAGTATGAGCTATCAAATACCATTAGAAGACTGATACTATTAACCAAAGACATACTGAACAACCACATTTACTATCATTCAGTATGAATACGTATATAAATACACATATAAACAGACATTAATCAGTACACATCATTTAAACGTTCACAGATAAACACATACGTATGCCTACCATAAATATATTCAAACTACTCATACATATAAACATGAGGAGCAGGGCTATGAATCCATATAAACACATACAAACACAGACATAGTAATCCATATGAACACATATAAACACGTACATATAAACACGTAAGTACACATACTATAATATATATTATGTAATTAGGAGATCAAGCGATACTTTAAATCCGAGAAGATGTATTATAACGCCTCGGCGTTATAACATCTTCGAGGATTTAAAGAAGCTTGATCTCCGTATTGCATAAGTTGTTTTATTTTATTTCGTATTTCAATCCTAATTTCTCCCTTTTAAAATTCATCGGAATTTATTGTATAATGAAGTAAGTTGCCTTGTCTATGTCATCATACGCGTAACCAAGGAAATAAAAAGTAGCATGTCACGTGTGGCTGTTATGCAACATCGAATGATTTTTACGTTGCCAAGAACAACGGAGATCAAGAACGTCTTGAACTCCGGTGTCATTGACAACGGAGATAAAGATATATCTTATTTTACTAATTGTAGTATATAAACAATTGTTTGAAATACGAAATGAAATAAAATAATATATTCAACCGCATGCAATCATGTAAACGAAGGGAAAGCATGAAAACGAAGATATACTAACACATGCAAAACAGATGGTATTATGAATAGCCCATAATAGAATTGGAATGTTAAAATGAGTATTACATTTACTTTGTAACATCGAGCGTGAACACTATATTCGTAGCATAATACAGCGCTCGTTGCAAACCCGTCATACAACATTAGATAGTGTCACCATCCTTCGTAAAGGACCCCAATGTATCCATCAAAATTCGTTATCACCAAATATATATATATATATATATATATATATATATATATATATATATATATATATATATATATATATATATATATATATATATATATATCAAAATATTAACATATGTGTTCTCACAATAAGCGAATTGAACCACATGAAAGTAGCATTCTGATATATAGCTCAAAACATATCGATAATGCATATAATGATAGCTCACAATTATTATACATTCCGTTTTCCTCGACCACTTATCGTTAATGGAATTGAAAGCTCTGAAGGTAAACATGATACTTAATGTCGCTATGAACCGAACACCACAGTCAAAGACTATCCAACTAACGAGATTGAGAATTAAGAAATCACAGTCGTTGATACAACAGTGAGGGTTGCAAGCTCGTCTTATCGATGTATCTATGTGATTTTCAACCCTTCGTAAAAGGGTTCTCAAGCTTAAGTCAGGGAAAGCCAACTTATTAACAGATTAGGTAACTAAAAACAGTATTTTTCCATATTTCGGAAATACACGTCCGACTAGCCACATCAGGAACAAGAAGTTCCCGAATTGAAGCAGGTCAAGGACATGAAGCATGTCAAGGTCCGACAAAGTCTAAAGTGTATAATTAAACAAACATTATTTGTTTCTATTCTATGTATACTTATTTCTAAATTTGGGGGGGGGGGGATTCCCCCATCTCCATCCGTGAATCCGCGCCTGTACCTAGGTTTATTAAAATTAAAATCGTGGTTGCTTCTCTAGCCTAAATTCTCACCGCACGTCACTGAGCTATACTACGGCGTGCGCAATCTAAAATGCTTCGAACAATAACCGATGCACCTTGGTATGTCACCAACCAGATGATCTTAATATACCAACTGTCCAGGAAACAATTAATCAGCGAAGCCTGAAGTATCATCTGAAACTTGAAATTCATCCCAATCCCCTGCTATAACCATTAGTGCAAGAAAGACCTATCAGAAGACTTAAACAAAGATGGCCGGAAGACTGATCTGAGGTGCTGCTGAGGCCTTTCCAATGGGGAAGACCCACCAGGCTACTAGCGGGACTTCTTTTAATTGTCCTGTTCGACAGCATAATAGCTTATAGAATGTAATTTCAGATTGCTGTTTAAAGAATAATAATAAAAAAAATCAAAGGCTGCCACTATTTACATATGATGCATGTTCAATGAGTCTTTATTTTTGATTATGTTGTTACAAGTCTTCTACTAAATTTTCATCCTGAGAGTCTTATAGCATGTTGCTGCATGCTTGTTTGACACCAAATTGAGTAGATGATCATCTAGCTGATGAAACAACAACTTCCCAGCCAGCACACTGACGTTGTAATGAGGTTGGTTTTAAGTGATTATTGGTCGGCGACGTCATATGACTAATAAATGATGCCCATAAGACGTCATGTTATGGGACGTAGACGTCTTCAAAATGTATTTTAGACGTACAATAAGGTCGTTTTTAGACTTCTAATATTATTAATTATGATCTATCTAGGTAACCAAAAAGTGATATATTCCATAAAATATTTTTTATTTTTACATTTGCAGAATGTAAATAGAATACATTATTTTACTATTAGGCCAGTAAAATTAGACTCGATTAGGACCGTTGGTGGAAATAAATGTTGGAAACCGGGAGATCACTTCGATTGCTTCATTTGATGTCAAATATAAGTATCCTAGGTTTGCACGGTCCCTCGACTCGAGCTTACCGGAGGGCATCAAAAGAACCATGAAATCTTCGGACCTTTTTTAGTTTTTCGCTTATAACTTCAAAGCGGTGCTTTCCAACAAAAACTTCGCTATTACAAGAATTAAAGAGCATTAAATTCTGCTTCGGATGAGTATCCAACACTTTAAATTTGGTCCAGTGGTATAGTCGAAATCGACGGTCGAAAAACGACAATTTTACAAATTTTCGATTTTCCGTCAGACCGGACGCCCAGAGGCTTTCGGTATATAAAAACCCGTTGGACTCATCCTGATTGTTAATATAAGTCGGGAAATACCTAAGTTTTGATATTGTACAGGTTGCCGGATTAAACTAATGACCATTTCTTTGTCATCTTCCATCACAGCAATTGGGATCAATCCATTAGAAGTGCTGCAGTACAGGTCGCTCGATCGTTTCGAAAAAAAAAATCTTTTGTGTGTTATCACATCTACGTATTAGTAGATCAAAACCGCTGTTATTTTACTTTTATTCCTTTTGATTGAAATATGGCAGCCATATTTGCTTCGTTGTGCACGACGTTTTTTGCAGTTTTTTGATGTAAACGTAAATCTTGATATCTCAAGAAGGGTTGGTCCTAGAGACAAGCGGTAGAAACCATTGCATTGCTCCCATGTCGGACTACATCTTTTAATCTAAACATAATTTTCGTAGGATGCTTACTTATGGGTGCAATTTAACTCCGAAGTTTAACAACGTTTTTACAAAAATTTCCGCTTTTTAGGGCGGCATATTTCATATATCCAGATGAAGATGAATTCTTAGGGCTGATTTTCTTTTTAAAAGTAGTTAGAGTTTAAAAGTTAGAGGTAGTTTATGTATAAAATATTTTAAATCTGAGACTTTACTATTTTGGTATTTATGGGCTTTTTAAGTTCTCGTTATGATACGTAATATCAAGATTTACGTTTACATCAAAAAACTGCGTACACCACGAAACAAATATGGCTGCCATATTTCAATCAAAAGGAGTAAAAATAAAATAACAGTGGTTTTGATATACCAATACTTAGTTGTGATAACACACAAAAAACAAATTTTTCCGAAATGATCGAGCGATCAGTACTACAGCACTCCATAGGGTTTGATTCCAATTGCTGTGATGAGGGATGACAAAGAAATGTGGATTAATTTAATCCGGCAACCTGTACAATATTAAAACTTAGGTATTTCTCGACTTATATTAACAATCAGAATGAGTCCAACGGGTTTTTTTATAAAAACTTTTATAAAAACTCGGGGCGTCCGGTCTGACGGAAAATCGAAACTGGACCGAATTTAAAGTGTTGGATACTCATTCGACGCAGAATTTAATGCTCTTTAATTCTTGTAATAGTGAAGTTTTCGTTGAAAAGCACTGCTTTAAATTTATAAGCGAAAAACTAAAAAAGATCTGAAGATTTCGTGGTTCTTTTGATGCCCCCAGGTAAGCTCGCGTCGAGGGACCGTGCAAACCTAGGATACTTATATTTGATGTCAAACGAAGCGATCGAAACCATCTCCTGCTTTCCAACATTTATTTCCACCAACAGATTCTATTTTACTGGCCTATATTGTCAATATTCAGTTACACTATTTTTGTATTGTCAGGTCCACTGATGTATGAGAGACAAATCTAGCAACACTGTTTTTTATTTTTTTACTGAACTGCACGTGACTATTTGTTTTGCTCTTTAATTAGTACTTAGTAACTTATTAATTAGTAACGTTTCTACTTATTATTAAAGTTGTTGATGTACCTACTGTATGTATACTGTATGTGCAGGTGCAACTATTGCATAATAATTGTTTGGTTTGTCACAAAGGGTAAGTATTAAAAATCACTTGTTCCGTCGCAATACTACATAACCTATACAATTTTACCCGTTCGACGATTTTGTAAGATTACTATTGTTAATAAATTAATACTAATACAATGGTTTCTTAGTATGTATTTACTAATATTATTTTAGTATCATCAATTATTTTGCATATTGTTTTAGCAGCTTTTCAGTTCGTAAATGTTTACTTTTGTTTAATAATTATGAGATGTTGAGATAATAGAAGAAATGTATGTTCTGTTATTGAATGTCTAATTTTGTTTAATAATTATGTATGAAATAGTATATAATAAATATTATTTCCAATATTCTACTATTTATTTATAATTCCTGTCGTAGTCCTAGTATAGGACGTTTTAATGGCGTCATTGAACAACGTTTTAATGACGTCGTTGAAATACGTTTTAATGACGTCTTATATTGACGTCCTTGAGCTGTGACATAATGCTGTTAGTTTTACGACAATTTGACGTCATTTTAATACGTCGTTTGACGTCGTTACTGTCGAAAAAACGGCGACATTATGGCGTCAGTGTGCTGGCTGGGCTGCTTTAACTTTTTCTTTGAGACTTTGCTATAATTGCTAGGGAGTTTTCTGGTGCCTTTTCTCAGCTAGTTTATAATGAATACCATGCATAATATATCCAGCACTACACACACTTTTCTCGTTGATTAATTTGAAATTGTTTTTCTTTTATCGTTATTTGCTCAATGAGAAATACCAAATTAATCTCCCAATTTTCCTACAGAAGCTTGTACTTTTTGCTTTGCACTTTTGCAAAGCTCTTCACTCTATGTAAAGTTTATTCACATGGTGGTTTTTTCCATGTGTTTATCCAAAAGAACCTTTTTTAAATAGTTAATATAGCACTTTCACATAAACTGAATTTAGTTTGTGTATGTTAAAAATAACACATGCAAAATTTGCTTATTAAAACCAATTTGTTACCAATAATTTGTGGCACATGTGTTTAATTAGGTAAACGAAACTACGCCTTCTTAAATGTTGGCTCTCAGATATTGTTAAATATTCTTTAATTCCTCACAGAAAAAGCACAAATACACCCGATCTCACTTCATTGAGAAACAATTCCAAATTCAATGGGGCAGAGCAGTGAGATGGAATTTACAGGCAGTTTCCAGCATTGCCGCTGGGGTTCTCGAAGTTCTCTTCTAATAAGAATTAATAAAGAGGGATCATAAAACAATTTTACCTTAAGGTATGAAGTAACAAAGCTGTAAAGAATCCAAGTCAAGAGGTCCAAAGGGGCATGATGTTAATCATGTTAATAAGCTGATTTATGTTTATTATATTAATAAAAACTCTGATATTCATACTTTTACCAGGTTTGCAGCACCTGGTCTTATTATTAAATTCATTATAGTATACTTTTTTATAGTTTAAACCCTACATTGTTGAGTGCTAGAGATCCTGCTTCTCGATTAGAGTTACATGGGTTCAAATCTCCGTTGCAACTGAATTTTAAAAATCTAAGTCAATTGTATTTGAGCTCATTAAGATAAAGTATGAAAGTTGTATGAGTGATAAAGTATGGTGGAATGTAATGTACTTGCTACAATAGTTCCATTACCTCCGTTGCACTCCCATAAGAGTTCGTGTGGAACCCTGACACTGTAAATGCGGTAAAAATACAATTATGTATTGTAGTGATTTACAATATAATTAGAATGTGCTATTCGCTTCTTATTATCTACAGTTATGCTATCTAAGATTGTATTTTCTTTTAATAATGATCTCGGAGTCTTATAACTACAGAATAAATGTGATCTTATTTAATTTGTTTCTTGAGAGTTCTAGTTTTGAATGAGTCCTTATAATTGGGTTTTTTGATTAACGACTCATTAATGACTTATTTGATTAATAATTTGATTAATGACTTATTATTTCAGAATATATAATAATTAACTTAGGGTTTTCACAGGGATCTGACCAGCCACTCTTATTATACACCTTCTTTATTTGTAGCAACACTGTTAAGACTTTTATATAGAACGAAAACACATTTTTCTTTCTTTATTTACATAGACCTGTTGAACTTATGTGTTTGTTACTTCTCTTCTTTCAGGTCCTGTCTGCGGTGAGTGGTGTAGTCGGACCTCTTCACTGTCAGTGACGATACCTTCAGCGTCCGGTTTCGATACGTGGGAGTTGCTGAAACGTGTAAGTAATTTTGCCGAAAAGATTATTTTACCTTCAGGTCAACTTGTATTGTTGACATTAAATTTATCTTCTTCCTTTACAGTTTTTTTATTGATAACTTTATTGACATTTATAAATACACACATGCCTAATAAAGAAGCTTGCAGCTTGTGCTTATTGTGTTTAATTGTATATACTACTCATTGATGGAACAACTTTTATCTTGTCTTGATGTCTCGCCTTCAACATCTTTTGACCAATGGTTTTAAAATTTTTCTTTTTACTTATTTAACTTTCTTCTTATACTTTGATAGTAATTAAAACTAGTTGTATATTTATTATGGTGGTTCTTATTTGGGCCAATATGAAATTATGGTTGTGACGGGTTACCATTTAATTAAAAAAAAACAAACAATTTAAGACCAATACACGAACCTATCTCTATTCTAATCATTCGCTGTAACGAGAAGTTTCCTATTTAAAGTACACACTTTTTTCAATTCTTATGTACTACCACATATTTTCCCACTGGAACAAATTGTTGGAAAAAATTCAAAAATTAATTTTATGGGGCATTACCGGGTAGTAGCATCAATGCTACTTTTAGATTAAAAAAAATATGTATATGGGGCATTTTTGTACTTTTTCCAAAACTACAAAAAACACCTTTTATGCTAAGATGATTCTATAAAAAGAGTTTCAAGGGGGTGATAATTGTAGCCCAGGAAAGTCAGAATTTGCAAAAACAGTAACATTTGCCTTCACAGCCTGCTACTTTTCTACTGTGCAATGTCTTTTGCGCATTTCTTGATATAATCTAAAACAGGGGTCTCCAAACTTTTTGCCACGAGGGCATGAATGTGGCAAAAATATTGTAACGCTGAGATAACGCTGTGCCTGCTGAAGGTCCGGATGTGGCATCCCCAG
Source organism: Agrypnus murinus (assembly GCA_929113105.1). Lineage (NCBI taxonomy): Eukaryota > Metazoa > Arthropoda > Insecta > Coleoptera > Elateridae > Agrypnus > Agrypnus murinus. The sequence goes on along the minus strand of OV816025.1, from coordinate 34,976,331 downwards.
TTCCATATAAAATAGGTATACCTAAACCCAACTTTTTTTTTGAGTTTAACTTTGAGGTTTCTCATTTATTATGATTTAACTTGATATCACTTGTATTTCTCTTTTCACTGAGCAATTAGTTGTAATTTGATTTAATTTCTGCTTAAATAATATTGTCACAATTAAATACTTGCACCTGCGGGCTGATGACAGTTTCTTGAGTGGCTGCATTGATTTTGACACTTAAAGTTTCTAATGATATTTGTTTGACCCTTCTTCTAGCTTTTTGCATGTTGGCACATTGCGACCTATGCTTATTTATCTAGATCAGTGGTTCGAAAGTAGTGTTCGTTGACCCCTTGGAAATATTCATATTATTATTTGAGTTGATGATATGGATCTTGTTAACACTGAAATGACCTTTGATGAGGTGTGGAGATCAAATGATGGGGCTGCATGAACTCATGAACAGTATTCCTTATGCAGTTCCCCATAGTTGCCCATACCTGCCAAATCCTTGGTTGATCACTGTGAATCAACTTTAAATAACTGGACTTTAACATCTTCACACTTTAAGCAATCTTGCTTTTTGAAGTTTAAAATTGTGAAACTCGAAGAATTAAAATTTGAAAGCTTCTAAACCGAATTTTCGGATTTCGATAACTCTAATTTTTAAATCTTAAATGCATTAAATCTCTGGAATATTAAAAGAACGAGAATCTGTTTTCAATGTAGGTAGCAATCATTTGATATGTAGAATCCTGAATAAAAAGTACATATCATATGTTCTTCATTTTAATCAGTTTCTTTCATTTAACTAGTTAATAACAAACCTATTCCTGACATGAGAAATAGTAAAGGAATCTTCTGGTGATATGGTTCAAATTGGATGGTAAATGGTCTTAACAACACATTATTCTATTATAAACCATAGAAAAGTAGTTATAAACTGTGGGGCCGTTATGAATGACCTAATCTGCCACTCTTCATGTGTTTGGTCTTTACATATCTTGAATGTAAATTTATACGTTTATCAAACTAAATTTTCAAATTTTTCTGTTTTTCCAGTCGCAAAACCTTGAATAATTAACATAATCGAAAAAACACAAAATTCTTATATAATATAATTATTATATTAGGACAAATATAAAAACAAATAAGGTCATCAGGGTTAGTGTGATAACGGTATATAAAGTTCCAAAACTTTATTACTCTAGGAATATCCTTATTTTTCTTTTTAACAAAGTTTTTGTGGAAAAAAGTGATTTAAAGAGCTAGCTTTTTTGCCGCGGATTCTACAAATATCCTGAACCTGGAAAGATAAGTCTTTTGGAAGTATAAATTAGAACGTAGGAATCGAGACTTGTGACAGATTATTGCTAAAATTTAAAAAATCTCACAATCTACGTACCTATATTTAATACATCGTAATGAATACAAGCCCAATAACTGTAACATAGGCTAAAACTACTTACCTTGAAGATCTAAATGCATATTTTCAACTGGAAAATTAACCGCTTCTGTTTCACTGGGGCTACATTTACTAAACGGACAATTGTACTTGCTTTAAGCGCTACGATTAAATGACAAGGACGGGGGTGTTATTTCAGTACGTGACTACTTATCAGTTTCAAGGTCGTGCATAAAACATGCCCCCATTGCATGTGACAGGTAATTTAACAATTCCAATTACTTGATTTTCTACCCTTGTGGGCCGTTTTTGTGAATTTTACACCAGCGGACGATGGGGGCGCGTTGCGCCGCCAGTCGTCCGAGGAAGTTTTGTTGTATTAAAAATTAAAGATTTTCTTTATTTATTCACTTTTTTATTTACTTCATATTTCTGTCCGGGGCATCAAAGTCCAAAGAGCGGCGCTGACTCTAGGAGCTATTTTACTACCTATATATTAAAATCATGTCCTTCATTTAGGCTGACATATTGATCATACATTTCAGATACTTCGTCTCTGTCAGTACTCGGTTCGGGAACCACTTCTGTTTGGTTTGTGTTTTCAGGATCTATGTGCCCTTCAGGAACACTTCGTCTTAGTCTACATTTAAGGGCATGTCTGTCGCCCACCTGTCGCCATAAGCAGTTGCAGCGACTTTTAAAAGTTTTTGTCATTTTCCTCTTCTTCTTATTCATCCAGACATGTATTCTTTTTTTATTTAAAGCCATTTTGTTGTTTAACGTACTAAGTATTATCACATTTTAGTTAAATTAACCGAAAATAATATATTTTATTCTTTAGAGGTACGCATTCTTCCGTTAGCAGCTCTTAATAATAATAAATAGGATCAGGCATGACCTTGTCGATGAAATAGTTAAGTGCACAGTTCCTGTAGGCATACGTATAAAATTTCGAAGAATGTTGCATTACTCGTAATTGCATAGGCACGACCGCAGGAATTGTGTATTAATTACCCAAAGTCGTGCTGACGTTTTTTCTACATCAAAATAAATCAAAATGGTTTTCTCTAATAAACTCAAAACTAAGTGGTTGGATTAAAATGGAATAAGCAAAGTATACAAAAAAAACAATCATGAGTTGAATATTGAAAAAACATTGATTAAAAAAATTAAACTGAAGAATTTAGTCAATTTTATATAGGGAGAATATAATTTAAAACTTTTAACAAACATTGTTTCTAAACAATGTAATGCAATTCAATTCAAAAAACATTACGTACTTACTTAAAGGCTCTACAACCCTAAGAGAATTATGGCCTAGCCGGAGGGGTTTACAAATCCAAGACCGTGTTGTTTCCGGGGTGGATTATTTACTCTTTGGTATGGTTTGGGTTGATGTGGTTCAAAGGTTTGAGTGTGTTCTTGTCTGGTTTATAATTTCTCTACATTTGGTCCTGTCAGTTATCAGGAAGGAGCCAGTTTTTGTTCCAATCTTCTGTGACTTGATCATGCCATTGTAGCTTTGGACCTTCTTTTGCTTCTGTGGGTCCCAGGTTTAAATTTTGTTATGATTTTGGTTGCTTTGTTTGCATCCATACGGATGATTATGTTCAAGCCAGCTAATTCTCCGTGCATGAAAAATTTTACTATAGTTTAATTTCCATGTGTTGTGTTATTTCGTGGTTCATACGGGGTCTGTGTTTTCCTTCTTCTTGTATGCGTCCCAGTATAGTTGTCAGTATTTTGCGCTCTCGCGCTTTCATATTCTTAGTTTTTCTTCTTCTTGTGTGTTTGTGAGTGTGCTTGAGCACTGAAAGTTATTGCAAGTCATATGATAGTTTTATATATTTTAACTTATGCCGTTCTGCTGAATAACCTGTTGTGTAATAACTTCTTATAGGAGAAATATCTTCTGAATCCTGTCTTTATTCTAGCATTGATTTCTGGCATCAACTTGTTTGTTCGTTCTAATTGCGTTCCTATGTAGCAAAAGGTTTATACTTGGTCAAAGGTACACTTTTAGCTATTCTTAATGATCTATTTGATTCTTCATTTACTGCTGCTGACACATAACTTGTTTTATCTTTATTCACAACCAGTCTGAATATTTCTGATTCTTTTACTAAGTTTTTAAATTTTTGCACTAGGTCTTCTTTTGTTGTACTGGTTATTAATTAAATAATATATGGGGGAGAGTACATCTCCTTGTCTTGCTCCTTTTGTGATACTAATGGGTTCTGTAAAGCCTTCTTTGGTCTTCACAATTGCAGATGTTCTTGTTAAAGTCATTTATTAATCTTATAGTAGTTTACTTGGTATTCCTATGTTTCCAATTTCTTTTAACATTTTGGCTCTTTTGATGCTATCAAAGGCTTGCTTGTAATCTATAAATAAATTATGCAGGCTGGTGTTATATTCTCTACTTCTTTAAATATTTTGTTGTATATTCGGTGAATTCCATCCATTGTAGAGTAATTTTCTTTAAATCAATTTTGGCAAGTAATTGTCAGAGTTTTATTTTCGTATTTTCTCCTCCGTTTTTTTGTAGTTCTGCAACAATGTTACCTATGCCCGTTACGTTGTTGTTTTTTTTTGGTTGCTGATAGTTTTACAAAGCTCTTCCCAGTTTGATTCTTCAATTTCATTTTCGGTGTCGTCATTACTATGTTTTTTCTTGTAATGGTTCTCCCATTGTTCATGTCCTTTTCTTCCAGCAAAGGGTTCCCTTCGTTATCTTTAGATTCCTTCTTTTTTGGTTTACATTTACTTGCTTCTATTCTTAGTGTTTCTTAGAATTTCTTTGTGTTTTGTTTCCTGTTCTTTGTTTTAATTGTTTGTATTTCTTTGTTTAGCCGTTATATTTTCTTTTCTTTACGCAAATGTCTCAGTTCTGCAACTTTTTCCTTATATTGCTGCTTTCTTACTTGGTCTGGTTTGTGCATGTACAATATGTACATATACTATTATGCGAAATTTATTATGCTTTTCAGTAGCTTGTTTGTATTCATTATTGAACCATTCTGCTTTTTTATCTTCCATTTTTAACAAGTCCTGAGTCGCATGTTGTATTGATTGCTTTTTATTCTTCAATTCAGAGGGAATTTCTTCGTTGGCCGGCTTTGCACTTAGAACTTCATTAGAACTTCAATGATCAGTCTGTGATTAATTTGGCTACTGTTTTTTTTACTTGATGTTATCCAAGTCACTTTAAGTGCTTCTTTATGTTTAAAATTTGTGTTCGTTATAGTCATGTTTAGGGCTGTTGCCAAGTCACATAATTTCATACCATTGTTGTTAATTTCTTCCTGTATTATATAGATATTTCCCAGCTACATCTTGTATTATGCCTTCCTTTCCTATTTATCCATTCATACCACCAAATATTATTACAGTATCCTTCTTGAGTATTTGTTTGGTTGTTTTTAGAAGTAGGTGATGATTATAATGTTATGTTTGTGAATCTTCCTTTTATTGGCAGTACACATAGTCTTTCGTAATAGGTATAGATCAATAGCAGGTTAATCCTGATAGCAGCATCGATCAGGTTAATATCAAAAAACATTACCGTTATTTTATATTAAGATTGTGTGATATCTACTTTGTAATAAAGAAATGTAGATCGGTGCGCGGGAAGGAGGGGGCTAAAGAGGCGGGCACCTGAGGTTTCTCTCGATATCTCGCCTGTTCAGTGCGACAATCGAAATCTGGAGGAAGTAAATGAATGTCTTTAAGATAATATCGTTTTTGAAAAATAATGAAACTGAAGGCTTTAAAACAATGAAGATTATTCTAATTGATTTTATGGTCTCTTCGTATAAACGAGGTAAATAATTTTTCCTGAGTGTAGACTCGTCGGGTATTGGCATTTTTGAAATTTCTTCCAGAAAATTACGAAATGCTGAGTAATTAATTTTACTTAACGGGATATCTGCAGCTACTAATCCACTACATAGTTTTTTATTAAATTCGATCGATTTGCTGGACTCACCGCGCGAATTATTAAGGTACCCGGTAACAATGTTTGTTTTTTTGATTTCAGGGCAACACACTTTTGATGTCGACCGGTGTTCAGATGTTGTGTAACTTGAAAGCGTTTCGTTGCAGTCACTTTATCGTCGCACACTGTACAATACAACACCTTATCGTCAGTTGTAAGAACACTGAATTCCTTAACATAACTTCGAAGTGTAACAGACACAGACCGTTTTTCTTTACCCATCTTTACACTCTAAAATTTCAAACTGAAATACAGTTTGCAATTTCTGAACTGTCTTAATTGAAAGATTAGTAAACAAAAGTACAGGCAAATTTTTCTATGAACAGGAAGTTTTCAAAGGTTCGTTGGAATTTCCTAATACCTATTTATCACAATACCGCAGGATGTAAGTATTTAAATTTTAGTTGAAACTTTTTCTTTCTTAGAAAATATTAACAAGTACACAGATGGTTAAGGCAGTAAAATATTTTAAAGCCTAGTATTTAACAATTAGCTTAAATTATGGGTTTCCCCTAGACTCAACTAAGCCGCCCTTGGTTGGTTGTCTAAAATGCTAAAACTATTTAAAAATATTAGAAATTTCATAATTAAAGCATGTAAAACGCTTAAAAAGTGGTAAAATATGCACACCGTTCAAAAATGCTAAAATATGCATGCATTTATAAAAAACACCTAAATATGCATTTATATGCACCTTCAAATTGACATAAGTGATTCATATGTGGCTTAAACATGTAGAAATATAACTCTGCATATGTTTGCTATAAGCAGAAAAAACATACAAATGCATAGAAAGCCTATACCTACCAATAACAAAGCCCAGTTTAAAAGAGGTGTTTATCATAAAAAGGACGTTTTTTACAACGTAGATGCCTACTATAATAAATAAAAGTTCAAGGCAGAAATAGCTGTTATTATTAAAAAAATTTTGCAAAATATGTAACATTTAAATAACTAGTAAAACAAAAATGAACTAAAACCAATCCTTATCAGCGTTAACCCAAGTTCCGTCAGTAAAAAATATCAATGGTTCTCTTGGAGATATTTGTTAATTGTTCTTAAAAAGTTTGGTCGCCAGAAAACAATCTCTTTTCGGTCAACAAGCATGGCATTCCTACATATATTAACGTATTTAAATTTTAGTGTTTTCTTTAAATCTTTTCCTTCTTAAAGGAACATTATCGAGATTTTCGGCCATTTCTTGCAGAGTCACAATACTTACATAATAAAAATCAATGCAACTGTGAGATGAACATTAGTACTGGACGTTTATCCACAAGCGCGCCCACCAATAAAGTTGCATTTGGTTTGCTTACGCTTTCCAACTGGCTAACGCGACCAGACTTTAGATGAGTAAAAGTAGGCAAATAAATCTATAAAATCTGAAAATCTACAGAATCAGTTATATGACAATTGTGTCAGCTTCAATAGCAGCCGTATAGCAGCAACTGTTACCTAGCGCGAAAATGGTGGCATTGCGGCGACCTATATTTCTAAGCTTGCTTATACATTTACGGACCTTGAAGTCCAATACTCCAAAATTATTTTAGTATTATGAAACAAGGAAATTGATACATTATTTTAAATTAGGGACTCTTGGACTTTAAAGTTTTAAAGATTTGAAAGAGAAATGTTTGAAATTTTAAAATAGTTAAGTTTTAATAATTTGATCTTTCGACGCTTGAAACTTACATACTCAATGCCTAAAGGCTTCAAGGTTTGAAAATCTAGAACTAGGAAACCATTTTAGCTATGAAAATGTAAAATTTAAATATTTGGATAAATTTAAAATTTTATAAACTTAAACTATTGAGCTTTAAAATCCTCAGTTTTAAAATTTTAAAAGCGTAAATCGATGAAATGTTAAAACTATAGTATTACACATCCTTTGAATTTTTGGCTTTTTATCCAAAAAAATGTTAAATGGCAATTCGTATTTATTTACATTATGCTTTAAATTATTATCAGAGAAATTAAAAGATTTTATTAAGTAAATCCTTTGTTGCAAATTTCGCAGATTAAAATTTTACTGAAATCCAGCAATATAGGGGGAAGAATTTTTAATAAAGCACCACCCTGTATTTAATAATTTGTTAACAACCTGGAGCACGCATACATAACGGATTTTGCGTAGGTGTATTCAGTTCAATTTTATTAAAGGAATACCATATATAGAATTTGATATGAAGCTATTAAATATATTTGACCTAAAAACATGTTTATAATTTTCCTGTCATTAGAAAGCATTTATCATTTAATAATCTAAAGGCAAAGTAGCCGATCTAAGCTTTTTAATTGTATGTATTTAAATGTATAATAACATTTCCTAAAATGTAACTAAATATACTTAAAATAATTAAAAACTGTATTAATAAACCTAAAACTTGTTTAGCGTTATAAAAAATTCACACAAGCTTGATTAAGAAAAACCGTATTTTTAACGTTCTCGTTAGCGAATCGACCGCTAGGCGGCATATCAGTTTAAAATTTTCTCCTGCGTTCTGAAAACAGCTTGAAAACTCGAGGGTAGTGTAGTGCTTTTAGTGAAAGATTCATTTGATTACGTTTAAATTTGTTATTTTGGTTAGCGGAAGCTACTAAATGGGGTGTGATGGATAAAAATGCTGTCTCTAAATGACATTTAGAATTTGTTGTTTGAAGTACTTTGATAGATAGTTTATTAATTAATGTTTCAATTTCATTATTTTATTTATTATTAAAGTAATTAAACACGGAATTGGTTTCTAAAATGAAAAAGAAGCGATCATCACAGGTACTTCTATGATTTTATAATAATACACAGTAGGAGTAGTCACTAGTTAATTAATTAGTCAATTACGACAATTATCGCTATCAACTGAAAAAGGAGTTTCGTATATTCAGTTGTGCGCGAAATTGTTTCTAAAAGCTTTTCCCTATTGTAAAGGTTTTCAGTTTGCTAACAAATTCTTTGATTTTAAATTGTTTCACAACTATGCCAATTAAATACTAATACAGCGATTTTCTTTGCATTCTCTAAAATAAATCTGTTATGTCCTTAATATGGAAGATGACTTACAAAGGTAATTCATTTTAACAAGATCTAGATTAGTAATATTCTCTGAAGGTAGATTTTATGAAGAAAATGGAAGAACTGTAGATGTAATGTTCAGTATCAGATCATTGAGACTGATTGAGTTCAAACTCATTTTTGCATAAATCTATACCAAGTTGTAAATTTATGTTACGTTTTTCCATGCATGTTTTGACATAGTCAAATAATTTGACATATAAGGTTAGGAATAATTTTGGTTTTCTAGGAAACTTGATTATCCAACTATCTTTCAAGACGATTAATTGAATTTTAAGATGTAGTCTTGAAAGACAAGCTTGTAATAAACGTCTCCCCAGGAGAGTTATAAACAAAATTATATTAGAAAAAGTTGTACAAGAAAATAAACAACAAAATGATAAATAATTTATAAAATATTCAATTTAATTAATACAAAGTATAAAATAACATTATATCAAGGTATTACTAAAAACTATTGAATATATGTATTTATCATTATAATATAATATAATATTCACCTTTCTTATCGCATCGTTTTACTATTTTTATAAACGTTTTTATATCCCTATACCAAGCCTATGCGTTTTCAACCGGTATAGTGTTTGCAGATACCAATTGGAAAGAGATTTCAGGCTTTGTTACTCCTTGATACATGTTCGGGAAAGAGAGAGGGAAAGAGAGATATATATCTTCAGCTGGTTTCAAAGACAGGAAAGGAATGGAGATTTTCTTCAACTATTAGCATATTGAATGGCTGGTGATGCTTTAGTGCTAAAATAAAGCGATATAGTTTAATATTGGAAATTGATATAAAAAAGTAGAGTTTGTTTTACTTACCTGTACTTTATTGGAAGTTATTTTTATAGTTAGTTAATATCAGATCAGTGCAAAGTAAGTTGCAAAATGGATTAATGATTAAAGCTATTACCTTAAATGAAAATTAAAATCAAATGAATCAATAATAAAATCAAATATAAGCTTCATTTACATACCTAATAAAGTGAGGTTATAGCTTTGTTAACAGCTTGATATTTATTTTATGATTAACTCATTAAAGAACCCCTTTTTTTCAGCAAAATTTATTTAAAATTTTATTTATGGTTGATTGGAAGAACTAAGTTTATATTTCACGTAAGTTAATTTGTGAAACAAAAAAACATTTAAGTGTTAAATTTTAAATGTCATTTTTAGGCAATAAAAGATAGTATATATTGGTTTTAATTTAAAAATGTATTTAGAATGGGATCCCAAATTAAGTTAACATGTAGAAATTCATAATGCGAGTAGGTTTCAGATGAACATAACTGTTGTGTATGTTTAAAACACGCGAGTGAAATGTTGTAAACGATTTTAATTTATAAATTAATAAACAAAGTTTAAAACTACTACTCATTGCTATAGTTTGGCACAACAAATTGTTGGTGTTCCATTCGCAAAATAAATAATAGAAATAAAAGAATGGCAACAATTAATAAAGAATTTAATAAATACTCTACATTACAAACTTTTGCATTATAACAATTTTATAAATTTTTATTTTTTTTCTGAGGATTAAAGATGTAATGTTCTTTCTTAATGGAAATAGGTACGTATACTTATGTACACGTGTAATAAGTTTTATCAGAACTAGTGTACTTAATAAATAAAGCGAGTTTTTATAAATTCTGGGCTTATTATCACGGTGTGTGATTTTTCTTGCCTAATTAATGACTAAATTTAGTAAGACTAAATTTTTAGATACTTAACGGAATTATAAATGGAAATAATTGCTGTCTTCAAGACCTCCTCCTTCTTAAATAAAAAGTTTAGGGTTCAGTAAGCTGTAAATGCCAGCTACTGTAGCCTGTAAAGAATGTTAGATTACATTATTAGGTTATAGACATTGTGATTATTAGACTTTTGCTTATAGTGAGTTTAAGATTTAACTGTGAGTGCTAAGCTGAATTGACAAAGTACTAAAATGTTACTATAAATAGATTACTGATAGTGTTGGGTTCGCGATACCACCCGCGTATCACGACACTTGCGAATCGAAACCATTAGCCGTGTGAAGTGTCGACTCCTTCACGACTCTTTAACGATACTTCGCATTTACACATCATGCATGCGCTAGTTCATATAATATAATTGAAACGAGCAGTCAAGATTCATAGCTAATACGTAAATCATAAACTAGGGATTAAAAAACAATTAGGTTTATGAGTAAATTCTGTTATGGTTATATATTTATGCATTAAGTACATTAAAAGACATTAAATTATTTATACACCGCATTCGTTCTAACATTTGCTATAGAAAACTAGTATGGGAAATCTGAAATATGCCAAATAGTTCGTTCTCGAATAAAAGTCGGTGAGATTAATAGTTGCAAAACAATTTAAATAATTTGTTATTATTCTTTTATTCGAAAAACGTACAAGAAATAATACATTACAAATAAAAAATAAAGATACCCAATTAATAAGACAATGTCTTATTAATTGGGTATCTTTATTTTTTATTTGTAATGTATTATTTCTTGTACGTTTTTCGAATAAAAGAATAATAACAAATAAAATTTAAAAAAAAGTTATGCTTGCAACGGGGTTCGATCGTGCATTCTACCAGCCCGTGCAGTTTAGCAAGCCACGGTTTGCCATCGAACCACGGAGGCGTTGCGTCAACTTTTCAGGTTTCGGCTTTTAAATTAATGTTTTGCAAATAATTCATGAATTTATAATTTTAACTAAAAAATCTACAACAAAATAGTTTTATATGTACGTCTTATTCAATGATTGTTGGCCAGTTCAACAAATCTGCCTTTAATTTCTTTGTAAGAATGATCAAGCAACTTCGAATTACACTCTAATAAGAGCGATACTGTTCGACACGAAGTGTCGCGACACTTCAAGTGTCACGACCACGAACAGTATCACGACACTCGACACCCAAGTTCCCATCACTAATTACTGACACACACATCTTCTTTAAGTTATTTGTAACTATAATATCTGAAATTTCATTTTTTGACAACAGAAAATAATATATTGATTTTAATTTAGGAGTTTAATGAAAATGTATTTAGAATGGTATCCCAAATTAAATTAACATGTAGAAATTCATAATGAGAGTAGGTTTCAGATGATCATGAACTGTTGTGTATGTTTTCAAACACGAAGTGTAGAATGAAATGTTGTAAACGATTTTCTTGAAGTTAAATTAATAAACAAAGTTTAAAACTACTACTCGCTGCTATAGTTTGGAACATAACAAATGGTTGGAGTTCTATTCACAAAATTAATCTTAGAAATAAAAGAATGACAACAAGTAATAAAGAATAACGTACTTAAATTAAATGGAGTGTTTTCCTAAATTGTGGATTCTCATCTGACTTTTAAACCTGACAACAACATTTTGGGTAGCGCCTTTCTATTGTTTCTACTATTGGTCGAAAAATGAAGCAGGACAATGATCTTAAACAGTTCTGCGTTGTGCAGATATATAGAATAAGAAGAGAATAAACCATTTTTGTAAATATGGTTTGACCGCTTCCAAGTTCAGATTTCAACCTCACAGAACTATTAAGGGACTAACTTGATAGAAGAATAGGAGAAAAGTGTCCAAAACTAAGAGAATTATGGAAATTACTATAGGAGAAGTGGAATACTATTCCTCAGCATACTTTACAGAAACTAGTTGCAGAAATCTGTTGTTAATTGTTTTGTAATAAATAGTTTTCTTACATATTACAATTTGAGATGGAAAGAATTTATTAACACCCTATGTAGGGGAATAACAGGATCTATTATTATTATTATTATTATTATTACGATTGGGGGGGGAATGTATATAAAAACAGACAAAATATATTTGCAAAAAGATGAATAGCAGAACAACTTCTTAGCTTCTAAAAAATTTACATATTGCTTTTACATAATAAAAACACAAATGAAATGTACAGAATAAAGAACACAAGTTTTTATTTATTAAATTTTAATTAAACACCAATGAAATAAAAAGAATTAAACTGATACCCAAATGAATTTTGAAGAAATCCAGAAATAATCATTAAAGCAATTCATGAAAGAATGGTTGCAGTGTATGGGGAAGATGCACCATCTTATTTTCAAATAAAATTTTGGTCTAAACTCTTTCGATGGGGATGAGAATCAATCGATGATGACCCAAAGTCCGGACGACCCTTTGAAGCTCAAACTGAAGACATTGTGCGAAAAGTCGGAAATTTGGTACTGCAAGATCGGCGTGTAAAGATCTCTGTCATTGCCAATGAAGTCGGTCTATCCGAAACAAGTATCCTCAAAATTTTGCATGACGATTTGGGTATGAAGAAGGTGTCTGCAGGATGGATTCCCAGATTGCTTACACCTGAGCAAAAACTGTACAGAAAAGAAGTTTCCCAAGAAAATTTGGCCGAGTTGGAGAGGGACAAACATTTTTTTCTTGAATTATCACAGGGGATGAGACTTGGGTACATCACTGGGACCCTCCTACTAAACAAGAATCCATGCAGTGGGTTCATAAGGGCTTTCCACCACCAAAAAAGGACAAAACACAATTTTCTGGAAAAAAACTGATGGCAACTGTTTTCTGGGATGCGGAAGCAGTCTTGCTAATTGAATATATGCCGAGGGGGTCTACCATAAATGGAGAGGCCTACGGAAAGACAATTAAAAATTTAAAAACCGCTCTGGAGGAAAAACGCCCGCATTCTTATCCACAAAAGAACTTGTTGCTGCACGGGTTCATAAGGCACACCAAGTTCAGCAGATAATCAATGACTGTGGGTTTATAGAGTTAAGGCATCCACCTTATTGCCCTGACCTAGCTCCGTCAGACTTCTTTCTATTCAAAAATTTAAAAAAGCATCTCAGGGGAAAGCGTTTTGCTTCTGATGAAGAACTCAAAGAAGCTGTTGAAGAATATTTTGCAGGGTTACCGAAGGAATTTTTTTCTGAGGGTATGGGGCAATTGCAAAAAAGATGTAATAAGAGTATTAGTGTTGAAGGGAGTTATGTAGAAAAATAAATTTTTTTTGTGCTTTTTTTTATGGCTAGGTAGATAACATAAAAATACGCCCTCGCATTACTAAAAAACCAAAAAATAAGAAAATAATTTAAATGGATAATCATTTCATTTATTACTGCTTTGAAATTTCTCAATCAAAATTAACTAAATTGGAAAATTATCTAAAAAAGTCTAATTTCTATTATTAATAAATTTTAGGTATCTAAATTAATTTAATTTAAAAACTTTGTTTCAAAAACTCACTTTTTTTTAAATTTGGCGCCACGTTAATCTCATCTCTATTTAGACTCTTGTTGCTTGACAAACTCATTAATACATTCCCATCTCTGATCTAAACAATTCTGTCAAAATTTTTCTGACATCTCCATACATCAATCGAATCAAAATGGAATCGATCAAACCGATTATTAAATTGTTTCCATACAAATTGAAAACCAGTTTATTGTTGTTTATTAAAATGGGATCTTCTTTCAATTAAGCAGGTATTATTTTCGATACTTCCTTTTGATATTTCTGTATATAACATAACATTGACGAGGTTAATTAAATTGATGGTTATTATTTTCATAGTGATTTTCAAAAGTTTATAAACTATATCATTTTCGAAAAAAATGTTTTTTTCAAAAACACCTTTAGGCCAGTAAAATAGCAATCGTTGGTGGAAATAAATGTTGGAAAGCGGGAGATTGATTCGATCGCTTCGTTTGACATCAAATATAAGTATGCTAGGTTTGCACGGTCCCTCGACTCGAGCTTACCTGAGGGCATCAAAAGAACCACGAAATCTTCGGACCTTTATTAGTTTTTCGCTTATAACTCTAAAGCGGTGCTTTCCAACGAAAACTTCACTATTACAAGAATTAAAGACCGCAAACTTCTACGTCGGATAAGTATTCAACACTTTAAATTCGGTCCAGTGGTATGGTCGAAATCGACGGTCGAGAAACGACAATTATTCAAATTTTCGATTTTCCGTCTGACCGGACGCCCAGAAGCTTTCCGTATAAAAAAACCCGTTGTACTCATTCTGATTGTTAATATAAGTCGAGAAATACCTAAGCTTTGATATTATAGAGGTCGCCGAATTAAATTAATGGCCATTTTTTTGTCATCCACCAAACTCAGAGCTCCAATTTCTTATATGGTTAAAAATGCCAACCGACTATACACCGATATCTTTGTAGTACAATAGATTCATTTGTTGTTTTTTTTAGATCATTTCGGCATGTTGTTTATTTCATTATTAAGAATTCTCACATTATATTTCGTTACATTTACATACATATACATAAGTATATTTAAAATACATTTTGTTATCTGTCCTTTTCTATATTCATATTGTTATTGTGCTTTATTTTGTATTTAATATTAATGTTACATTTACTGATCTTATATCTACTATTTGATTATTGTTTTGTCCTATAATTGGATTTATCTGTTGGGCAATAAATTATTATTATTAAAAAGATCCAACCTATACATTAAAATTTGTATCAATTCTGCGTTTATAATGCTACGCTACTTATCTCCATTAAAAGAACTTAATAGAAAGCTTTTACATTTTTAAAATTCAATAAGACTGCAATTTTAATATATCTCGTTAACATGAACTTTACATTTTAATTATAATTTTAACAGATAAGTTGTTATATATTTGCATACATCTTCAATACAACATATTTTGTCTGTTCCATAAGATTTATAACACTGAAAATAAACTAAGCTTTATTAAATTAAAAAAAAATTTATCAACGAACCCCCAGTCGTTAAGTTCTGAGAAAAAATTATCTTTTTACTATGGAATCTGGATTTCCACATATTCTTTATCTGCTTAAAGAGATTTTGTGAGCACGTTAGTCTTAATTAACTAATTTTATTTTTATTAAGAAAATCTTTTTAAAAAAACTTATTGTTTTAGAAGCGAGATTGTGCAACCAGAAATCGGGTAGTTATAAAAATGCATAATCTGCCTATTAAATATTATAATAAGTGTTAATTTCTCCCCAGAATGATAAAATATCATGTCAATGTGTATTGGTGTTGTTTATATTAATGAAAGTTTCTAAATAGCATATTGAAGCCTCATTTAAATAGCCACTTGAATACTTCTTAAGCTTGAATCGAATTTTGGAACATAAACTGAGTATAGAAAATATTCAAAATTTTATCACGTCTTCTTATAAAGATATAATGGACCAAACACTCAAAAAACACAGTCGAATGCTGGAACATAAATTGAGTACATAAGGTATACTTAGTTTCCATATTACGGAAAAAAGGATGAAATGCAGCACAGTGTTATTTCTTATAATAGAAATGTTGGAAATCTGTTGGAAAATTATTTCAAGAGAGTAAAAATCATTTTTCATTAAATTTAAACAAAACTAGTTAAAAGATAAAAATGATTAGAATCTATCTTATAAAAATCCCTGCAAGTGATTTGGTAAGTATATAGCCTATACACAGAACTACCTAAAAAAATAAGCCTATATTTATAAGCATTAAAACCTCCCTTATTAGTATTCGGTTCTTTAGATTCATTTTTCTGAAACAAATTAAATTTTACTTTTCTGTATGAAATATTATAAACACAAATACTAAATAAACATTTATTTGTTTTCTCACGAAATGGACCCTTAAAGGTGATACTATTAAAAAAATCTGAACGTAATTTTAAATAGAATTAAACTTTTTTGTTCTTATAGCTGCTTATTTCAAATAAGCATTATGGCCTATTTGAGAAATAAATAATAAATATATTAAAAGCATTTTTATAAAATAAACAAATTAATCATTTCCTAGGAGGTGCAGAATTTTGCGCGATTGCGCGGTTTTCTGGAGCTTTTAGGTTGCCGCCGAAAGCTCGGGCCAAATCCAGTGTAGCTTAACTTTTCCGCCGAACTACACCGCAGTTATTATTTTACGTTACGTGCGTGATATTAAACAAAATTAATAAATAACAATTTATGCAATTTAACAATAATATATTTAAAAATATTAAATAGTTTACTGTGAGTTTAATTAACCAAACAAAAAATTAAAAAGAAATTGCAAAAAATGAGTTTCTAATTATTATTTATAATAATAATATTAATAAATTAATTTTAAATTTTATGGTGGTGTATTTTTACGTGTTAAACGTAAAAGGAACAATTTTTCCGCATGTTTAAACGTAAGAAGGTAAGTTATACAATTTATTTATAGGGAAATATATAAATATCTAAAACAGAAATAATTATTACTATCGCAATGTGGTAATTAAGAAAGATAATTGTGTCAGTAGTATACTACACATTGTTTAAATTATGTCATTAATTTTTTTTGTTTCTTCCTGGAAGTGAGCTCATCTTTGTTGTACTAATTATGTGTCACAATGGGCTTACCTCTCTCAGTGGGTTCATTCTCTCTATACGTTTTACAATTATAAAAGATTTTGAGATGATGCTAGAAGTTGTATCAAAATGTTATTTCTCTGTACGAAAACAGACCCAAAAAGAAAAAACCTTGTAGGTTGAGATAGCGGATTTATTTTTATCCTATCGAAATTCGTTTGGACCAAATAATAAAACTTAAGATTACATCGCGATAGGCGATAGGAGAAATAGGAAAACAGTAAAAGTTAGTACCTACTATATTTCTGTAAAGCGACGATAACATTGATCTGCTATTTTAATAATTAGATTAGTATTAAAAAAAGGAAAAATACGGAATGCTCGAATTTCTTAATAATTTACTATTTTCTAGATGAGTTTCGACTTAAATCTAGAACGTAGAATGAACACCTTTTTCAATTTTCTTCTGATCCATTATTTCGATTTGCCAAAATTTTCCAAGACAAAGAAAAACTACACATTGATGTGTTATTTATCTCAGAGGTAACGATCAGTTCTTCTAAAACTAATGTTTTCTTTAGTAAGACCAATACGTAGTGAAATAACATGAAGTCTTTTCAGAAACTCGTCAGATCAGATACTGTTTTAGCCTTTACATGCAAGTATAGATTTTGCTTTCATTCGTTTTTGTACTTTATTCTACATATCTACGTAATGAACGTCGTATTGTACAGAGATGATTAATTAATACAGTCGGTTATAGCTGAATATTGTAAAACTTTCTGCTTTCAGATAACATGAATGGAATATGATCTCCCGAATTAGTCTAATTCGTAAGCTGCAGGTCCTCCAATTAGCTCTGCAGATTTTATAGATCTGACTTACGACGCAGTATTCGGGGCCATACTTTGACAATTTACGTTTTTCAGTTTGGAAACCTAGATTGGTTTTAGTTCAGGCATCTTACTTCTTTCAGTTTCTTTTATTTCTAGCCATTTTCTTAGAACTGTAAGGGTCAGAAGTAACAATTTAAACATTTTTAAAGGTAGGAAGAGGAAGGATTAAAAAAATACTTCTATTTCTATAATGTCGTTTACATAAAAATAGTTTCGTTCGGTTAACTAGCCCCAAGTAAATATTTATTCAGCTTTTCGAACAAAATTAAATAATGTTTTGTTTTATTTATACAGAACAACCTTTCTTATGGCTTTTGGTACCTTTCGTCATATCTTATGTCATATGGTCTTATGTCATAAGTCAATGGCAATCGTAAAGATATCGAAATTTTAGCGTAATTTACTATAAGTTATTTAATTGGAGTAATTACAAGAATCTAAAAAACATGGATTGACTGGGCTAATAAGTGCTTAGTTTTAAGTTGTATAGGGTTTATTTGTTATTTGTTTTAGTATAGTTTGACAATTCATCATGGCAAAATGCACGCTTCAAAAACGTTTGGCTATTATACACAGATTTTATCAAAATAATCGTTCGTTTATTCAAACTCAACGTGATCTTCGTGAAGATTTTGGTCCACATAATCGCCCTTCTGTGCTTGCTATTCGTTGAATCGTTAAAAAATTCGAAACAATTTTCACTATACAAGATACCAGAACACCAATAAGACAACGAAACACCTGAAACCAAGAGAATATTGACGTTGTAAGGGTCAGTGTTACAGAAGATGCAAATCGGTCGGTTAATCGACATTCTCAAGAACGTGGCCTTTCAAGAATGACAACTTGGCATATTTTGAGAAAAGATTTGGGCTTACATCCGTATAAGATTGCGTTGACTCAAGAACTGAAGCTACTTGGCCATCATAAGCGTCGTGTGTTTGCTGATTGGGCTCTAGAGCAACTTGAAATTGACCCTGATTCTTTCAAAAAAATCATCTATTCAGATGAAGCCCATTTTTGGTTAAACGGCTTCGTTAACAAAACACAATTGTCGTTTTTGGTGTAAAAATAATCCACAGCAGATTCATGAGAAGTCTTTGCATCCAGCAAAAGTTACTGTTTGGTGTGGTTTATGGCATGGTCGCATCATCGGACCATATGTTTTTGAAGATGCAAATAGAGATGCAGTAACAGTGACTGGTGAGCGTTATCGATCAATGTTAACGGATTTTTTGTGGCCAAAATTGGGTGAAATTAATTTGCAAGACCTCATATTGCCAATGCCACTATGGAATTACTGAGAAAAAAGTTTGGTGAGTCTGTAATCTCCAGAAATGGAACTGTTAATTGGCCACCAAGAAGTTGTGATATAACACCTTTGGACTTCTTCTTGTGGGGTTATTTAAAGTCGTTGGTCTATGCCAACAAACCTCAAACTAGAGACGCTTTGAAATTGAACATCGAACGCTGCATTAATGAAATTACACCTGATTTATTGCAAAAAGTTACCGAAAATTGAGTTCATCGAATTCGATCCTGCAAACGATGCCGAGGTGGACATTTGAATAATGTGTTATTCAAAACATAATTGTCATAAGCTGTACTATAAAATAAAGAAAAAGTTTTGCTTTTGTCTCAAATATTTTGTATTTTTATTGCGAAATCCATTATTAAATTAAAATTAATGCTTAGTCTTCTAGCCTAGTTTTAATCGATCAATAACCAAAAGGTATAAATTAAAAGAAAAATAATTGGAAAATACAAAACAAAAACAGTATACCATTAACGATTTGGCAGTAATTTAACTTATGTTTAATATTTCGCAAATAAACAAAATCTTAAAAAAAAATAATAAAGAGTCCAATGGGTACAAGTAGGCCTAGTGAGCAGAACATTCTGTAGAATCTTAGCGTCTTAACGCCTGTTTGTGTTAAATCTGTTTATTTGGAAGCGTTTAATGTAATTAGTTTTGTTCGTATAATGTGGTGGTCCACCATCTTGCTAAAACCAAATGCTCTTTGAGTATTCAAACATACTGATGTAATATGATGTACTGCGTGTAATATAAGATGTACACCAAAAAGCTTTCTTATTTGTATTCTTCAAGTATTAAAATGTTTAAATGACAAATAAAATATTTCTCTGATAACTAAACTTTATTTGAAATCTGAGAATTTCACAGGTAGGTAACTACATTTATAATAATACTAGCCTTTATTTCACAAAATATTTTAAACAAAAATATAAAACGTGTTATATTTAAAAGAAGGGAAATTTAGCTTTAGAGAATTTGCAGAAGCTGCACTACACAACCTCAATTTTATATAAATTAATTGCAATTTCGATTCC